>OY728147.1:63992135-68992135 GCA_963277665.1 Viscum album | reverse complement strand
AAAATAATTCTAAGGCTAGGTGGGTTCCATTATGTT
This sequence comes from Viscum album, assembly GCA_963277665.1. Lineage (NCBI taxonomy): Eukaryota > Viridiplantae > Streptophyta > Magnoliopsida > Santalales > Viscaceae > Viscum > Viscum album. The sequence goes on along the minus strand of OY728147.1, from coordinate 68,992,099 downwards.
GGATTGTGTATGATATTATTCTATGTCTTATGATTTCATATGCTACCCCACCAATGTCATTAGAGAAAAGGACACCCAAATTTTTGGCGAGTGCTTTTACATACATCTATGATTGAAGTGAATAAGATGGATAAATAATCCCACCCCTCTAATATTCCCTTTATTGTATTCTTTTTGGGCTTATCTCAGGCTATAAGGACATATGGTATAGTTTGTGCTCTTAACCATGATATGATGTTTCTATATAATTAAATACATTTATGTGTGGTCTATAATTTAATAAGGTATTGAATATAATTCACTCTGGTCATTATGGGATATGAATTCCCATAAGTTATTATGTATGGTTTGTGGTTTTATATGGTATAATACTATTACATGGTCTAATATAGCATCCATACTACATCTCACATATTATTAAGATAGCTTAATGAGGTTTTGGATTGGTTGATGTGATATATATATCAAATGATATTACCATGATAATTTAGACAATATATTGGAATGAGGTGGGTTGGGATGTGGCTTGACACAACTTATGGATGAGTTGACATATAGATAAGATGGGAATAAGACAAGAGTCATCAGGGTGTGATAGTGACAAAAACATAATAAAGAGGTAGTTGGGTACCAAAATTTATATATTTAATTTCTTATAGAATGTTGTAATTTTATTAAATAATAGGTTATTGAGCCATAATGAGAATAAGAAAATAGTTTTTCTGGTTTAGTTGATGACTTGGTTTCACTTTCCTATTCACTTGGATTTTGAATTCTTTATTGACATTTTCATGCGAGTGTTTGTGGATAATCCTACTGAGCATTGATTTTATTCTCAACATACATATAATATATATATATATATATGATCTTGTTAGTGATTAAACTAGTGATTTCTAGTTCATAGTGTTTTTTTAGGATCGGTTAGAGATTTGTGGTCAATGGTAAGGATTTTTTTAGGATTTTTTATTCTATGACATTACAGTCATGTGAAGGGATTAGTGTGTGTTATATTTGGATTTATTCTATAATTATCTATTTTATTTTTTTAATTTCACATATTATTGATAATTCTATTCACTTATATTGATTCCAATTCCTCCCATGTGTGTTATTTAGATACCCTATGTTCTAGTAGAGCAAAAATTTCCAATTTGAGGCCGGCATTAGGGGTCACTATCTCCCATTCGATTTTTTTTTAGAAATGGATGAGTACTTTCTGAGGGATTAGATAACTATAGAGTAGTATCAATGGGTTTTTATTTAGATTTAAGAATAAGTATAGGGTTTGGCACAAGTGTGAATTCATTTATTGGTAGGGAAGAAATACATGTTTGGATTTGTATTTGATATGAAAAAATGAGATATATGATTTGTTGAAGTTGGAGGATATATCCTTTAGGCTATTTTTTCCAGGATGGAGGATTAGTATTATTTTGTGATGATGTTGTTGTGGGTAATTCTACTATGGGGATTTTTATTCATTAGGGATTATGAGGATTCACAATACTAATGGAATATTTTTCAAGAACAATTTCTAGTTGAGTAATTTTTCTAATCATGGAGGTCGGAATTTTGTAAGATATATTTTCCATATTATTTTTTATTTTTTTCTTCATTTCTTCATAAAATTTGGAACCTTATTAACCTTTTTTATCCTATAACCCATTGATTTTTATACCCTTTTATTGATATAATATAATATTCAATGTTCTTAAATTATTATCCCTTTAGCATGTATACTTTTTTTCTAGAAATATATATAATTGAAACACTTATTGGAGCCCATGATAAAATTTAATATACCCCTACTACATTAGAAAATAAAGTAATAAATAATTTTATTCAAAAAAAATCGGTATGATTCATTTCTATGACATGGTGTTAAGAAGGAGATGTGGTCCTTGGATACAATTTTCTCTAACATTATTTGTTTCATTCTATAAAATCCCTTTGGATTTGTGTTATGAAGATATAATGTAGTTGAGTGGGATAATATTGTCATTTTCATTCTATAACTCTTCTCTAAGGGTTGATATGGTAGATATTTTGTATGGGGGAAGGGGTTTTGTATGTCCAACATACTTTTAATGCTCCTATCATGGAATTATTGTTATATCAACTAGACTATGGGAAGGGGAAAATATTTTTTTGTAATTCATTTATATTTTTGATAGTACTAGATTATTTCAATCTATATTAATAATTAATTTATTTTTTTTCAGGATTTGTGTGACTTAAATTATGAGTGGGAATCATATATTCACACTCTGTATGTAGAGTTATTCAATGATTAATTTTTTGTGGCCCTTATTATGATTTATATTATAATAATTAGAGTAATTGACAATCTATTTTTGAAATACTTTTGTTTTCATCCACATATATTCCTTCATTTATTGATATATTTTTATTTATTTCTCCATGTTCTTAATATCTTTTTAATTTAAGTACTTCAGTTTTAGAGGTATCATCCCTAGGAGAGTGTTATGCAACTGTTTTAGAATATTGTGTGATTAAATGATTTGTACATATATTGTGTTATTCATGGTCCTAATATAGAATGGTCCTTGAATGTTATCTTCTGGGGTTGTTTATTTATCCATATTCACATTTCTTTCTTTCTTTATTAGCTTTAAAATATCTAGTATGATAATTTTATGAGATGTATCAAATTAAAAGGTTCAAATTTTTCATGATCCATTCATTTTCATTCAGGGGTATTTGGATGTTCAAAATTATTTTCATATTTTTTTAAATCAATTTCAAATTTTTATAAAATTTATTGAAGAAATTTTAATTTTTTTTAAAAAATTAAGAGTGTGTAATATAATATGTAACTATTGATAGATATTTAAAAAATTAGTTAAGGGATATATGATTTGATAAGTAATAATAAATACTTCTATTTTATCTTAATAATATATTTTAGTTGTAAATTTTAAATACATAATTATATTCATACCCATACACATGAGTTTCTCTATTCATGATGGTGGGTAATCTCATGTATAGGTCGACTTGGGAGAGGGTATTATTCTAGAAAACCACATAAAAGTCTCTTATATGTTTTGTAAGTAAAAAACAAAAAAATTATTAATATGTGTAAGGGTAGGTTTGGGATAGATCGTATAATAATTATGGGATGTTCAGGAGTCAGGGTAATCATGTTTGGCATACCGGTAGTCAAGCACAAAGGATAGATCATGTAAGGGTAATTTATTTCTCATGTAAAGGATCGATGATTGGTTTGATTATGTGTAAAGTTTGATTTACACAAACATTACCAAAATATTATTCATGTGTAGTGGTAGTTATTTCTAGTTAAAATTTATAATTCTTTGTCTTATTAACCTGTATCATTTTTTAATATATAAGTGAAAAATATAAATAATAAATATGGATTTTGAATTTTCCAAAAAATATTAATTATTAGAAGATTTTATTAGATAATTATATGTTCCACAAAGAATCATGTAACTTATTAATAAGAAACCTTAATATAAAATTATACATGAATGTTTATTTGATTTATTGCGATTTTTTTTTGAAAAAGGTATCTTTTAATTCTAAAATAATCAATTAGAACCCATATATATTATTTATATTTATTTGATTCCAAATTATCCAAAAATCCCAATTCAAGGTCATAAAATCATTATACGGGTCAATTGAGTTGTTTATGTGAATTTATAGACCTCTTATAATATTCTGTCTCCCATGTTTTTCCACAGTGTATTGTGAATATTATATTATAGTTAGGCAATATTAATTCTCAATTTTATTTTTTGAAAGAAAAAATTTACTATGCATTATATTTCATTTTATTAATATGTATGATTGGCTATAAAAATAAAATAATATTGATTTCTCAATGAAGAAAGAATATTTATTAAAACCTATATTAATCATTCCAAACCTATAAAATAAAAAAAACTAATGTATTTAAATTTTAATATATTGTTATTCTTTAAATAATTAATGAACATTGTGGATTAATATTTTTTAAAATGTCTAGATACTAAATGTTGTTGAATTAGTTTATCATAAAATAGAAATATATGAATATTAACAAATTATTATGCATTATTATTTATATATTGGATATCAAATACACACCAAGTAATATTATATTATTATTTAGGAAACATAAGAGAATGTGTTGATGAAAAGTGTTCCACATGAATTTTGTTAAATATATTATCATTTTTAATAATTTTAATAGATGAAATATCATATGATGTAGATATAATTTTTTTATATAATTTATAATAGTTCATAAATAATTTTTTTAGAAATATTAAAATTGTGTGCAACTTATTATCATTTTACAAACTGATAAATTATCAAGAGAGAGATTAAGAGTTAACACATATAGGTTGATGTTATTTTATAACTGGTAACTAAATAATTATAAGGGGGAATTTTGAATTTTATTATGCGGTATTATAATTAATTTTTTTTGAATTTAAGAAAATAATGAAAATATAATCTGTTTATACCTATGATATATTTCATGCTTTGGATATTAAATTAATGGTTGGGTTGTTATCACGTATGTTTAAATAATTATTTTGTCCATGTCATGTCATTTATTAGATAAAGTGGTATCTATTTTTTGGAAACATTATTAGAATGGATTATTTATTAAAATATGTAAATATAAAACAAACTAGTTATATTAAATGATTATAAGAAGATTTATGACATAGTTAATAAATATATCTTGTGTAAACCATTGATCATAGAAGAAATTAATAGAGGACATTTATATTAATTTTGAAGATATTGTTTTTCCCTATAGTTTTTTGAGATTTCCAAAACCATTACATACAAAGATGGTAAATTCAAGATGATATTAAAATGGATAATTGATAAATAATTAATTTTTATTTTGAACTTGCCTATCTAAATGAGTGAGTCCTAAATTCATTGATTCCGTGACCAGTTTTCCTATACTTTTTTTACATAAAACGTATTGTGAAATTTGAATGTATTCACTATGATGACTGAAGACTTGATATATTTTTATATGAAACATAATTTGATTGTTAAAATAATGTTTTTGTTGAGATTATTTAATTAGTAAATGGTTAGAGGCCTAGAACACTATAATAGTCTATTTTACTAATGGATATATGAAATATACATTGTGAAATAGTATGGGAATGTCATAAGGTTTGGCCAATAAGTGTTCAGAATTATGATTTATTGTCAATATCTTATGTGTTTCTTGATTATATAAAATATTTATATAAAAATATATGAAATATTGCATCCAAAATATTGAAACATTTTCACTCAATACAAGGTGAGTACATCTTAGTTGTAGTGTCCTAGGATAAGTCTTATAGAATTTATATAATTATGAAATAATAAATTGAAAAAATTAATTAATTGGTAAGCTTCATGGTTATCAGAGATGATGATAACAAACATGATAAAATAAATAATATAAATTTATTGTGTTGTATTCCCTAAATTAGAATATTATAGTTTTAATATGGGGAGTGAATGTAGATTAATAATAAATATTGGATAATTGTTTATTTAATTTTGTACTTCATTCTTATTCTTAATATTGATATCTAGACATTAGTAGTGGGATTTTTTGACTGGTGTGATGATATAAGGAGATAAGTGTAAGTCATGGAATCTACCCATAGTGAGGAATATGTCTGATATTAATATATATTTTTAAATTTCATATCCTACCCCACCAACATGGATAGGTAAACAAACACCCAATATTTTTAAATGTTCACTTCACTAACATCTAGGATTGGGAGGGAATGAATTCTTCATTAATCCCTATCTTTCACTCTCCCTCTTTTTATAAATCATGAAGGCATATCGTAGGATATAGAGACATGTAGTATATGGTGTGTTCCAACTCATTTAGTGATTAAAGTCAAGTTTACCATTAATTTATGTGTGGGAAGTAATGACTTGAGGTATGACCCATTCATGTATCTCATCATGGGGTATTTTCCTTCCCATTAGTGTTTACCCATGGGATAGGATTGATTTAGATCTAATAAATTTACATGGTCTATAATGGATTTTGAAATAATGCATAGTTATTATAGAGATATATAGATGAGGTGTTGGATGGGGTTATATGATGGATATACTAAATTTTAATAGAATATGATGTTGGGACCTATGTGGGACTTATATTGGTTTGTGAAATGTAAGACCCAGATCAGGGATGAATTGATTCGTATAAGGATGATCACATGAAATGAGTCACTAGAATGTGAGAGTTATAAACCAGTAGGGAAGTGGTAGTGGGGTATATTAACTTAAATACATTCTTAAATATAGAATGTAATTTGTTTATTAATTACATGGTTAGTAATCCATATTGATGATGTGGGTTTTGTTAAAATTGTTTATGTGATGAGATGGCTTCATTTTTTTAATAGTTTCTCTATAATATTCCTCATTCACATTTTTCATGAGTGGTTTGGGGGAGGATCATTTTGACTATTCATGTTATACCCAGCCTATACATATAAACAAAATTTTATGACTATAAGAGATAGTTATTCATAATGCTATGAATTACTAACTCATGGAGTTTTCGTGGAGCTGTTAGAGCCACGTGGTCACTACATACGATTTTTTATATTTTTATTTAATTTAGTTATATGTCTTTACAATAATTTATTATCCTTACCACGTATTATATTTGGATTCCTTATTTATTTATTAATGTGATTTAGTTGGATGTGTTATAATATTATCAATTATTCCCATAACATATATTTTTTATAATTCTTAAATGTAATTTATTTAAATACTATTTCTGTAACACCACGTAATTATAAATTAAGAACACTATATTTAATAGTGTTTATGGTCATGCAACAACATGATTTGAAAGGAATATAAAGAATCAATAATATAAGATATATCTAATATTTCAAGTAAATCTATTCTATAGGATTTAATGTATGCCACATAGATTTATGTTGTGTTCCACATAGAAATGCATTTTTTTGGTAGTTTTCTTTAAACACAAGACCATGTTCTACCAGAAAATAAAAGCTTATTAACTTATGGTAATTTAATATAATAAGGCATGAACTAGCCATTAAATTTATGATTATAAATAGTATTTACTAGCATATCAAAATATTTGGTTTAATTCATTGATTATAAATCAATTAGAAATGAATATACAGACCAATTGAATATAAATGGAAAGTTTTAATAAAAAATTTATTTTTGTGATCTTGATGTAATTTTATGCTAATAAATTAAATTAATTACGATGAGTTTTTAGTATTAATTAAATATATATATTATTCATTAAATGAAATATATTTTATATTCATTAAATAGGTTTTATTATCATAAGATAATAATAAATCATGTTTTATGCATAAAAATTGTATTTTTCTAAAATGTAAATTTTATCAATTTTACATTGAAATTGCATATAAAGAATACCAAACTTTTGATCATTTCACATTAAATCCATTATTTATCATCATTGCATTGAAATTATACTGAAATTAATTTATTCAATTCATTGACTAGAATTTTAGAAATGGATTGCATAGTTAGAATTAGAATAATTTATATGGTACAATAATTTAAACATTGTTTTTTACCAAAAATATTTGTAAAAGTGATTAATATTATTTACTGTGATTAAGTGAAAATATATTGTATAATAGGAATAAACCTTAAATTTAATTCCCAAAATTGACTAGAAACATTTCCAAAATCCATTTTTCATCTAATGGGTAATTGACAATCCTTTTATGTGTACGGTGAACAATATCATCTTGAAATAATATTTGTTTATTCTCTCTTTATCAACTATCATGGTGAAAATTATGATATAATCCATGAATTTTTATAATATATGTGATATTTATAATGTTTCTCTATTATTCCAATTTCAATATACAACATACATCTACTATTTCAATTATTTTTGGAATATGATAACATCATTTTTGGATATGTGTACAACCACCTCCTCAATGCGATGTGATTTAATCACACTATACATGGAATTCATAAAGGATAATTTTAATAAAATATGTCACATATATTACATTTATATGATACATGAATTATAATATACATATACATCATTTAATTTTAAATTTTATGAATGTGGAAAATTAATGAATGTAGAGTATATGCATATGTAGGGAATACTGTCTCCCTAAAGGATATAGTGTATTTCTTAATTCACAATTTTAAGGATTATTTTATATACATGTATAATGGATATATATATATATATATATTTATATTTATATATATTATATTTACACATTGGTTAGGTTTTTAATGACTAAATAATTATCCAATTATGATGAATAAAAATAAAAAGTTAAAACATTCCACACAAACATGGAAATTAACACCAAAAATATGGAAAATTAATAAAGATTATTCAACAATGTCTAACATGATAATATAAGATGTTGATATATGATATTATAAAAATTAGTATGAGTATTATATTTGTTATTAACATGTTTAAAACCATTATAAATTATTTTAATGGATGTTCCCCAAAAGAAAACACAAGGTATAAGATTATTCTATATCTTTTCTTCACGCGTGGCATACACCACTTTCACCACATACATAAATTTTCTTGTTGATATACAGACCATATTGTTATATTATATCAATAATTGTATTATATTAAACTTATATTGAGTTTTATGTGATTTATTACATATAAAGTGATTTAGGAATAATGTTACAGAGTGTTAAATAATTTCATAACACGATTCATTTTGATTGGGTTATATTACATAATCATTGTCATTAATGTTATAATAATATGTCTATAATAACATTATTGTATCTATTTTCTATTTAATACAAAATAATTTGGATATGAATTTTATACTCATAACATATTCATTTATTGACAAACACGTCAACATTATGTTCTTTTCATGGGTCTACTCAACAATTTATTTCTATTTTAGATTTTTTACACTAGAATACCCATTAGAGGAAATTAATGGATAATTAATTATTAAATCCATTTATTTTATTCTATTATACTTATTCATGACCCTTTTAAAGTATTAGTTCCATTTTTTACTCTATGGTTCTTAAAATATTTATGAAAATGTTTTTATGAATAATTAACTTCATTTACCTCCTATGTTAGATTACAAATTATCATTTAAACCCATTATTTTCTAAAATGGGTTTCAAATATGATTTCACCTTTATAAAATGATATATTAAATAGATTAATAGGAATTTTTTATATTTTACCAATTTTTCCAAATGATTATTTTTTTCACTTTCTAGAAAAGTAACTTTTCTAACATTTCCCCATGTAGAAGGAATATTTTTCAAACCTTGTACGACAGGAATAGATTTACCCAGCAGTAAATATTTGAAGCATCCCATGAAATTATAAAATGTAAATTTTTAAATAAAATTTTTTAAAAAAATTATTTTGAAATAATTTAATTTATTAAAAATAAAAGAAAAATATAATTTTCCTCAAAAATGTTTTGAATTTTTCATTATTGTTTTTGAAATCGTCAATGAGAAAGACCCATTAGTTTTACACCACTTTAGATATGTTGTATCATTATCATCTTTATTCGTCATTTTTATAGTTTATGATTTTGTTGATCAATGATAGTATTGGAAATCACTTCCTTTATTCCTTTTCCCCTAAAAAATTAAATTCTATATAGTCATTGAACATTGAATTTCTTATAATATCTATATCATTTATCTCAGATATGATTATTTCCAAAACTGTATATAATTTTTATATATATTGATTTCATTTATAGTTATCTTATTTACTTGGGAAATATTCATAAATATGTATCCTTTACTCAATACGTAGATCTAATAAGGAACATTTTTACCGATTATTCAATATACGAGGAATGCTTTGGACGTTCACTTTATGGGTTGGTGATTGAATACTAAAATACATATGGAGTGGGGACTAGTTAAATAAATCCCTCTAGGTTGGGGACCATTTAATGAAATCCCTATGATGAATTGGTATTCTAATGAGATAAAATTAGTTTGTGGAAAACACTTTAATATTGTTTCTAAGAAGAATAGATATGTTTCTACCAAGAAATTTAAACTATCTTGATAGTAGTTCATTATAGTAAATAAATCTAATTCCTAGGAAACATGAAATTTAGTAATTAATCATTTCTTTTATTGATAATTTTCCTATTATTATTATTCATGGGATTATTTATACGAAATTATCAAGATGATGCATTTCATTATTGTTTTTATTGATTAAAAGGAACAAGTTTTCAGTTTCTTACCATTAAATATTGATTTTTTCTTATCTGGATAAGTTTATATCATATGTGTTTATCTATTTATTATTTTATATTTATTATTCTCAACAACTCATTATTTCTATAGATATACATAACCATTATTGAGAATTTGTGATCACTATTACAATGTTTCTTTCATAATGATTAAATGAATTTTATTTTGAAAAATATGCTAGGATATTTAATGTGGAAAAACGTAATCCTTGAAATAAAAAAATAAATCTATAATTAGTGTATTCATTTGTGATAAATGATTCATGTATGTATCTGGTTTACCAACATTACTGAACCCTTTAGTCAATTGGTATTTTATTTCGTGAAATCATTCCAATGTAGTGATAATAGGCATCAGCTCCAAGTTTCTGGGGTCAGGTCGCTACACTATGTGCAATTTTACAATAGACAACCTTTTAGAAGAAGTATTTGGTGTTCATAAACACCCTATCTTCAAGGATAACCCAAGAGTGTTATTTTTAAAGGAAGGGGTAATGATAGAGTTGTTTGAATGTCTAATATTTGAGATTCCAGATATAGTTTAGAGTTATTCATGGGTTATGTTTCATGGATTAGTATGAAAATATTATTATATGAGATTAATATATTCTCAAAATAAGGCAGACAATCTACTTTATGGTATTTTGTGTCCTACTATGATCCGATATAAGGACCATCAATATTACTGAATGTATATGGAGAAGTTATTTTTTTTGTAGATAACTATGAATGTATTATGAATCATGATTTTTTAATTCCATGTTTAATTTGTGTAATAAATGGATACAGGGTTAGTATATTTTCTTTAATTTACATTAAATAATCTACGTATTAGGTTAGGAGTACTTTTAATTGTTACTTTTACATGAAAGGATCTAAGAAAATTTCATCATCGAGTTATTGTTGAAGACTCCCATAATTATGTTCCAACATATCATCAATGAGTGGAGATCGATGATTATAATTATTGAATGAGGAAAAAATATAATATTTAGAATAAGAGTTTATAAAAAAATATGGTTCTATTTATGATCATGGGATTGAGGAAATTTTTGAAGGATACGAATATACCATTCAATTTATATTATTTTCTAGTGGAATTATTGGTTTAATTTCTTATGATGATGTTTCATGGGTATTCTTAGTAGTGGTGGTTTATTCAAATGAGTATTATGCAAAGTATATAATTCCTTTGGAAATATTTCATCACTAGTTTTGGGTCATTTCATGTATTCAATCGTGGAGAAGGATTTTTAATAGGTGATGTACGCCCTCAAGATATAGATTTTCTCTGTTATTATCTTAATATTTTATGCAGACTTATAAGATCTTTTTATATAAGGAACCTTAAATTTCTATCCCCGGGACAATAATAAGTAGGTTCATCATATTTTTTTGGTTTTAAATTCTTTGAATTGGATGATTTAGTTTTCAATAATTATCTTGGGTTAAAACCAACATGTTGAATCATATGAGAAAATTTATTATACCAATCAAACCATTGATAACTAGCATACATTATAATTTATTTATGTAACATTTTGTATAATTTAATCCATATGAATAGTATTGATATAGATATATAGTCTGTGGAATGTGTTTCTCTAACCGTACTACTTTCATTCAATTAAACTCTTAATAGATCAGTGGCGTGGATATATAGTCCAAGGGAGAGGTTTTTTATTGTTGTATGTATTTAATTACTCTTATATTGGTCTTTTTATGGTGGATATATAGTCCAATGGAGAGGTTTTTTATTGTTGTATGTATTTAATTACTCTTATATTTGTCTTTTTATGGTGGATAGATAGTCTATATAATGGTGATTATCATCTACTATTGTTTCTAATACTCTTCTATTAGGGTCGGGAGTTATGGGCATTAGGATGGCGGGAGGGAATACAATATTTGTTTAATTAAATTATTTTCTTCTGAGTATTAGAATATTTTACACAATAATGTGAATTAATTTCTTATATATCAATAATTCTGTGACATAAATTGGGAATTATTGTCATGGATACTCATTTATTATTCTATGTAATTATCCTATTGGTTTTTCTAACCATGGATTTATTTTTCCTATTATTATTGGAGGAACTATTTGGAATATCTTAGAATCCTATAGTTCTTGACCTTATCATGGTAATTGTATAGTTATATATTATTTAGTTATTTTCATGATTATTGGTATTTTATAGATTATATATCTTTTACTTGATAGGTATCTCCCATGGCAAACTATTTTTTGGCATTTGAATAATTTGGTGTGCGTATACTATTTTTTCCTTTTGTTTGAAGGTTGTTTTCAAGATATTCCTTGACCCGTTGAAGGTAACTCAAGGGATGGTTGACTTAATCCCCTTAACTTATATATTATTTATGGTTTTTTATTTATATATGACAATTTTTTTGTGGTATCTATTCTGAGGGTTTATATTTTTAAAAATCATTACTTTTTTATTTTGTGGTGGTCATTGGTTTAATTATTTGTAAAAAAAATTAATAAGTAGATTTAAAATGGTTTAATGAAATTTCATAGAAATTTAAATGTTATAAAACTTATTGTTTCATGTTTAGAAATTAACTTCAATGTCATAAGAGATATTTGGTTAATTTTAAATATGGTTAAGGATATTATAAATAATGTTAATTTTTTCTCTTAATTTTTCTTAGTTAATTTAGTTGAAAATTTACAATTCCTAAATATTTATCATTCCATAGCTATATGTGTAATGGTACTAAAGATAATATGTATGTATTATCACATATAGGTATTATTCAACACTATTTTATGAAGATTTATAATATTTCACATAAGGATTACATAAATTTCCACACTTCAAATTAGGGTTGGCAGGGCTATTGTTACATACCATGTAAATAATGAATATGATATTATCATATTTTTAAATATTTTTAAATTAAATATTATATTTACTTTAATGGGGATTCTATGTTCGATGGCGTACCTAATACGCAATAATGGGTTTCTCAAAAATCAATTGTTGCACACAATGCTGAGTCATACTGAAAAAAATATAATAATATATTAATATTTTAAATGGTAGTTAACGCCTAGTCGTTCTATTGGAGGGAATGAATATAACTAACAACATTATGATTAATTATTTTTTTAAATGTTTTTACATTTATCATATAAAAGCTAGAGTCATAAAATGTGAATGAGTAAAATTTTATGCATATACACTCTAATATTCTTTAAAACATCGATTTACCGCATTTTGATGGAGAACCCTTTCTAAATATAGTTCTTTTCACTTTTATATTCTCTATTTGACGGAATATGATTCTTATTTATAATTGGGACATCAAAATTTACCATAGATGAAATTTTTTTATTTTTCTGATGAAGTTCATTTTTAACGAATAATGAAAAATACTGTATTTTAATTCTAAAATTCTTTCTAATCAATTTTATTTATTTTTTTATATTATATTTTTAATTTTTTTAATGTATAATTAGTTTATATTTTTAACATTTAATCTAATGGTGATCATTTTAAGTAATTTCTCATTGAAATTGGGAAAAAACAAGTTTCAATATTTTGATTGTTATTATTTCTTAAAAACACAATTTTTTTCCTTAACAACGGGAATTAATATTAAATTATCATAAAAAATGATTTTTTTTGAATTTTAATAAATGGATTTAATATTTAGAATCATGAGGTTCAAATTGTGTATGTAGGGAACTTTTATTTTTAGACATTATGAATAGTAACTTATGTAAATATATTATTAACCAAGTTAAAAATGTAAATATAGTAAATAGGGGTATAAAATATTATTATTATATTATTAAATTACTTTAACATGTTTCTTAATCCTATTTAATGATACATGTCTAACCATTGGCATCCTTGGGTAGATTTTCGAACTCCATGGAGCCTCTAAAATGTGAAAATGACACTTTATAAAAATTAATTTAATGTTAAGGAAAATATAACATAAACATTAATCTCCTAGTAAAAGAAATTTATAATGAGTTATATAATTTATATTTTCGAATATAAATAGTTATTATAAAGATAAAATTATTTCGTACATCTGGTATTTTATTTATAATTTTTAGACATCATATAAATAAATTTATTTATGACACAATGATTAGGTAATGATTATCTCATTAATGAATGTTTAAAATAAATGAGATATAAATATTAAAATAAAATTATTTTTAATCCTTTTATACCAACCATGAATTTTATAGACTATTATATCTTTTAATTTTTGAATTAATTAATTTTTTTCAAAATAATCATGTTTTATTATATTTTCATAACTATTGATATGAATAGTTTATAAATTGAAAAAACTTTGTTTTTAAATCAATTAAAATTTTATTAAATTATAAAATAGTCCTAAGAATCTAACATTTGTCCAAAATACATTTATGATGTTTAAAATTTACTTAATGATTTTTTTTGGGTATCTTATAATTTAATAGTAAATTTATTAACCATATAGTATGAATATAGAATACGACATGGTAAATGATAAATTAGTTAACTAAAGGATAATGCTAAATGATATGGTTAATTTTAGGCCCTAAAATGTATTAAAAAAATTTATAAGATTGTTTCGAACCACAATCACCTTATAATCTAATTTAATGAGTTGGGTACCTTTGTAAATCAAAATTTAGTTTATAATAAAATAATATTTTCAAACATTCCTAAATAGACCCGCGTCCCCCTTATAAAAATCCATCACCTCTAACCCTTACTCACACCTCTCAAGCCACCTTGGATCATCCAAACTCTACACAACTAAGCTCCCAACATACCTATCTTCCACTTAGATTCCTTACATGGGGTAGAAAGAAATTCAGTAATTCCTTTTGGTTCAAACCAAATGTAGTTACCTCATTTAAAGATAGCGTCTCCTCTAAAGTTCATTTCCTTTGTTTTCATTATCTGACCCCCTAAAATATATTTATTTCATTATTTTTTAACAACAAAATAATCTTCAATATATTATGATTTTGTTATGAGAAGTATTTGAACTACGCTCACACACACCTCCATCTAAAGGATTCGAACATACTATTTTTGTGGACGGCAAACTATTATCTGACGAAACAATGATTATTCATTTATCTCTTACCTCCAATAATGGTATACATTATGATGGAATTGTATTTATAATTGATATATTTAATATTTATATCTTCTATATGATTTGGTAATTTTTATTTAAAGCTTTCCTTTATTCTTTTCGTGTTCTGTAATTATGATAATTTCATTTGAGAAAGTTTGGACTACCGCCCCCTTAATGTGATATGACCCGTTCATGCCACAAATAGAACGTATAGAGGACGAAATTAATAATATTATATAACCAATATAACATGGATAATATAATTTATTTATAATATAAAATTTATCATTTTAATTTTCATTATTTTATTATGAAAAATAAATTAATGTGGTGTTCAAGTGTACGTACGACCTACTGTCTACTTGAATTGTGTGTTTAATTTTTATTCTCCAAATACTATAGATTATTATTAATGTATGTGTGTGTGTGTGTGTGTTGGGGGGTGTGCGGTATTTTTGTGTTATTAAAATCATTAATATCATTCTGGAGATGATAATCTTATAAATACATGGTTAATTCTTATAATAACAAGTTCATTTTTTACTCAAGTTCCATACATTGATGAAACGTCCGATATGAACTACAATAAGTAACTAACTGTTATAACGTTGTAATAAGTGATATAAAAAATAACTAATGTGAAAATGGTTCTGAATAATGTAGAAATAACTTATGTTTATTATTCAAGAAACTAAAGAATGACCGAGTCATGTCGGACATGAGGTAAGTGAATTCATCTCAATATCCTTTCAATGTAGCATGTTTTGATACTATACAACCTACTTCTTTAATACGGTGTATAATACACCCTGTCGAATTTTAATTACATTCAATGGGAATATCTTTTCTATGAAGCATTTTACTAAATGACAAATTGAATGTTTTTAAAGTATGTGGCGATAATGACCTCTCCACCGATGTAATCTTTATTTGGATTCCTAAATAAGCCTTTATGTTTTTTTAAAAAATGAAAATTAAACCACTTATTCTATTTTTGGGTGTTTTGGTATTGAAAATGGTTTTTGAAATAGATTTATTATTGCAATATCTTGAAATGATTTATTTTGATTGTAAATGAAATGTTATTTGTGATTTATTTATATTTAAATTATTATATATGTTATTATTTAATAATGGTACTTGGAATTAGAAGGGTGGTTAATTGATAAACCAAATTATGGGTGGATCCAAGATAAATCGGGTGGGTGGTTATAGAATAACCTCCCACGCATTGGGTATGGTAGTTAGTCATATGGGTATTCCATTATGTGACATCCGTTGATGTCGAAGGTAGGATTATTCCATTTCAGAATTTTTATTTCCCAAGTTATGTTTATATGCTATATGTTGCTTTATATGGGATTTATAGTAATTTTATTGTTACAATAAGGGTCTGTAATGAGATTATGTTCAGTGAAATATTTCTTCTACTTATTTTAGGTGAATAGTAATAATTAAGGATAATGTATTCATGGTTTACATGTTGTTTTGAATGATAATAGGTTTCCTTGTTTTTGAATCCATTACTAATAATTTCAAAGTCATCACAAGTTTTTTAAATTTTTTTTGCATAACAGTAAGTGGAATAGGGTCAATTATGGGATCGAGGAAATGTAATTATTTTTAAAATATGAAACAAAACATGTTTCTAGTGTTTGATTTTTTATCTTATTAAAAAATGTAAACTCTATAGAAGTGTCCACTTATAATATTATAGTTGATATATATATATATATAACTTACCACCTAGTTATCTGATGCTATAAACCTGAAATGATACTCAATTTGAATTATTAGCTTAATTCAACATTGTGTAATGTTTATGGTTGGGTTCAGACACTTGGTATCAGAGGTCATTTTAGATAACATTTGGAGTTAGGGTTTTATTAAATTAATATACATAAATTAATTTATGTCAATATTGAAATGATATAGTATTTATAGATTACTATGTTTCTTTGCCTATGATATTTTTGTGTTCATAATGCTTTTTTCATAGTTGAAATAGGGAAGAAATGAAAGGAAGGAATATAGAGGGAAATGACCTTCCAAATTAGAATCTTGAGATTGTCGGAATAATGTTTGAACAGTTTGTTGAAGTGATGGAAAAGTTGACTCAGGTGATAAATTGTGGGTGATTTTATTGATTATATTTTTGTGTATTCTAAAATCTATGAGGAACATGAAAGTTGCATAAGGATTTTTTTGTAAACCGTAAAAGAAAATATTCCATATAGATATCTTAGTATGTCTGAGTTTTTGTAACGCCCCGACCCCAGTTGCCTAGAGTCGGTGCATTATTACATAACATTGGCATGATCACAAAAGATCAAGTCTCGAAAATTCTATTAGTTTAGTAGCCTTGGAATCAAGATTCATACATAAGTTCAACTGTAAAGCTTGAAGAGAAATACAACACAAATATATTTCATTAGAAACATCCAAGCCTCCTAGATTATGAATACAGGTCACTCATAACTAACTTCTTCATATCCTAGGAAAATTAAACAGAAGAAAGGGGTGAGCTCAAATGCTCAATAATGGTAAGTAATTCAGCAAAAAATGTCATAAATATTATGAATGGTAAATGATTGAAACCACATGCCTTTTCCAATAATAAACATGAATTATTTTATGGTAACAATATGAGATGATTAAATAATTCCATATTAAAACAAAATCATGGGTATTCTACTAAGTGAATGACCACATGAAACATCAATATTATTTCCATAATGAGCGAATGTATAATGCCGGATATTCTGAAACATTTTGTCAAGACCTCAGCCAAGATGTCTAAAAATGATTAAGGCCTCAGCCAAAACCATAAATCAAATTGGGAAGGGGCCTTGACCAATTCAATGTATAGTTGTCTCATGAGACCTACTAATGCATCGATGAACTATAGTGGGCTCTACCCACCACTTACTATGTCTAATACATTTCTCATATGAAATGGTTTAAACATATCATAAACATTCTTATTAAAAATAGCATACAAAATTTCAATACTTTAACCATAAACCATTAATGGTATAAAAATATCACATCCATAGTCAAACATATCTCAAAACCTTCAATATAATATGTAAGTTTTGTATCATAATAAATCAACGACAAATAAACTTAAAATCCATCAAAGGATGTTGACATATATGAAATCAAAAACCTTTTTAGAGAAACATCTCTTTCTATTTTGAAATAATTTAAGAGTCACATAATTATAAAATAAAACATTTACTTTGAAAATATTCTTACAATCCTGTAAGGAATGTTTCGACGATTTTATAACGGTAGAAAATAGCCGCACCCTCCGTATAAGTAAAAAAAATACATTCTTACCATAATTTTGTCGAAAAGGTTAAAAATGACCTTGTTTAGGAAACGATGAAATGTTTCCTTTATAAACATCTCATAAAAAGTAAAAAAGGATATAAATGACTTTAACCCATAGTCTATATAAAAGTAAAAATGTTTTGAAATACATTTTTAAGAAACATGGATGTGGATGATAAGGATATCCCAGTAGAAAATTACGTATAAACAACCTCGGATAATGAAGAGATTGTGAAATAAACCATTACCTTGTACCTTTCCTTGGTTGAGGGTAGGTAAACCTCCTGTATAATGGTGAAATAATTGTTATTAAATTATACAATAAGCATATACATTAATATGATATCATATATTATCTTTTAACATTTATTTGTTAATAATATCTTAGTATTATCATCGTTTCGTGTGTTAACGAATTTGTTTTTTCTTTATATTCATTGTTATGTGAGCCATATATTTTATGGATGGGAAGTATATTATTCATATCCATAATGATATCATGTCTCTAAAAATAATTTTTAATCATAAAATAAAATTTTGTCATGAATTGATATGATGAGGAATGAATCTCATCACGTTCATGGAGACGGTAATCTGTACGTACGCACGAGCGACAATATCATATTTTTGATATTAAAATAATATTTAATTGGATGGTATATTATACATATAAAATCATTATCATGTTATATTTATTATTTACATGAATTACACATCATTATTATACCCATCCAAATAATAGTGTATTGAATAACAATTACACCACGATGTGGAGACGGTAGGTCGTACATATGAACATATGGTGACATGTCATTCAAATGATAGATAGAATACTGAATATGGTTGTGAAATATTTATAATAACATCACATTATATAAAATATACCGGATTTATTATTTTAGAAAGTAAATAACAAAGAAATAAGAATTTGAAGAAGAAAGAAACTTGAAAAAGGGTAGTAAAAATATTACGTCTTCTTCGGGTTCTTCATTTTGATTTGATAAAAAGGGCTCTTTAGGTTGGTTTTATGATCAAACAATGTCATATATGTTGAATTGAGGGAATTTGAGAGAATATTTGGGCAGGGTTTGGCCATTCCAAAAGGCTTTGAAGGTGTGAATAATTGGTTAGAAGTGATGTCCTTTTATAAGGGGGAGGAGGGGCTCTTTAGTAAATACTTAAAGTATTGTTTTATAATAAATTCATATTCGGTTTATAATGGCTCAAAAGTGTATTATTCAAAGTCTAAGGTCGGTATGAGTCGAAATAATTTCAACCAATATATTTTAGATAGTTTTTGGTCATTATATTAACCTTATCTCTTATTTTAACTCTTAGTTAATTAGATTGACATTTACCATGTCACTTTGTATTTTTTATATTATATAGTTAATAAACATACTATATACATCCAAGAGACCCCCATGTCTTCCATTAATGATACACCTATAATTATATAAGTACTTTGGCTGATACTTAGATTTTTAAGAATAGAATATCAATTTATAATATAATATTTGTTTTAAAAACTCATTTCGTACAATTTTGACAATATTTAATAATTGTTTTTTAAAGACTTAAAAACATTATTAATTCTATAAAAATTAATTTAATCAATGTTAACATGTAATATATACCAATAAAATTAGGTTATGAAATCAAAACTTTCAAATTATATTTATTTTATCATTTATAATAATAATTATTTGATTCGTTCAAAAATGAGGAAAACACTTTATCATTATTCTGTCATAAATAAATTTAATTATTCAATGTATAAAAATTATAAATAAAATACCATTGTGTAGTAAATATTAATATATTACTAATTAATATTTATATTATAAAATATAACATATATAACTCTATATAAAAATTTTTATTCTAAAAGATATATGCTTTTTTCATTTTTGTATTTATTTTAACTTAATTAATATAAAGTGTCCTTATAACCTACAAGTGGCTTCATGGGGTGCCAAAATCGACCCAACAATTTCCATGGTCGTACATGTATCAACCAATAGGGCTACGACACATTTAATGGTAAATTAATATTATTATAATATTAATTTTTATCCTTATTTAACAGATTTACACTTTAACCATGGTAAATAAAATATTTACCGAAGTAATTATTCAAAATGTCTAAAAATAATAATAATCTATTTTCACAATTTGGACATCCTGATTCCAAATACGGAATCCATTTTCCAAATTCAATACACAAATGTGGCATAAATTGAATTAAAATTAATTCCTATTGTCGAAACTAAAAGCGTGTTTTTAACAAATAATAACTATCAACAGATTAACACTTTCTTATGTACAGTTTAAATATGAAATTATGTTCAATGAACAAAATTTTATTTAATGGTAAAATTATAATATAATTGTACTTTAAAATCACTCAAATGCATATCTTATCATTATTAGTTATTTTGATTAAAAAAGTTGTGTTTAATTAAAATTTTGTAATTTTAACTATTCATCAAAATATGAAAATTCTCAGAAAAGTTCCAAAATTTCAACCTAAGATAATTTTGATATTCCGAATCCAAAAATGAAGTATATTTTTCCAAATTGAAAACCTAAAATTTTAATTTATTAATTTAAAATTAGTTCCCCTTATTAAAACCAAAAGGCATTTTGAACGGCTTCTTTGGTAAGTCATGGTGCGCTTGAACTCGATGTTGTGTATAGTGAAAGTTATTGAATTACTTTGATGAAATAATGTACTTTGAAATCTTGGATAGTTACATTCTTCCCTCCTTAAAAAAATTGCTTCCTTGCAATATGAAATTATTTTTTGAAAATAAAATGTTGAAAAAAGAAAATACCTTTGGGAAAACCCACATCGGAAACTAGGTTAGTACAATTTAGTCTTAATATGAGGAAAAGGGAAATGAAAGGGTCACCAAAAAATTATGATCTCGATTAGGAGAACAGTGGTCGTAATTAGAAACATATAATTGGAGTAAAAATGTAAATATTTATAGGTAGTGATTGAGGTCATCAATCACAAACAATTGTAAATTTGAGGACCTTAAATTTATCAATCTATGAAGATTTAAAATATGATCGGTTCCACAAAACATATGGTATTAGGATAACACATTTTTTGTTTTAAGATACCCTTATATTAAGTATATGAATTATTTTCTTCATTAAATAAGTTAATAAGTTAAATATATACTAGTCAACTAGAGTCCCTTCCTTTAACTAAGTTCTACCACAAACTTATCTTTCGCTCTAAAAGACAATAGAACTTAAAAATATTCTATTTATCCTAACTGTATTAGGTTCGAAAAATAAATTTATAATTCTTCTATTAGAACTTTAAAAAATCTATATTATACACTCTAGGGAGATCTAGTTGTCTAGTGGTAGGCGATAAATCCCAATTGCACTATGTTTGTGGGTTCGATGCTCGCGGCTTTGTCTGACGCAACGGGTTGTCACATGGTCTGCGTGTTGTTCATTTTATAAAATGTATAAAAATAACTTTAACAATAGTGTCCAATGTAAAATATTATCCATTCCAACCTTTATACTTATCCAAAATAATTATCTAAACTCTCAGTCTAAAATTTATATGAAAGGTAAACATAATGTAGATCCTTTTTACCCTATAATAGCATGTGAATACATTCATCATGTATTCTTTTAAAACACTGAAACATCCTGAATTACCATAAAACCTTATTGATGACATTCATTCTTCCATATTACTTATAGAATACTGGATATACTTCACCCATCCAAAAATTTTTTAAACTTCAACAATGATGGAATATACAAATCTTTAATCAGTTTCAAGGCAGTCAAGAATATTCAATATAATTCACCCAAATAAAAAATATCTTATTCCAAAATCAGTACCTCAATATTAGGACCGTATTAAGGATTATATTTCCATAAACCATGTAATTACAAAAATGTTTAACTCACTGTAGAGCCACTTTTCTTAGTACCATAATATATCAAATCCTCAATGAAATAGTTCTGCAGTACAATCCTTATTTATTTCCACCACAACATTGATAAAACACTTCAATGAAATAATTCCAAAATAACAACATAAGAACACATGTCATTCATCTTCATCTGTGGTAGTATAATAAATTGATTATTATCCAATAGCATCATTTGTGGCATAGTCTAATGCCTGGTACATTGTTTTACGTAGTGTCCAAACTCCTTGCATCTGAAGGATTTTACATTTGAAACCCTTTTCTTACTCTTGCAGTCATGTACTTAGTGTCCTTTTTATCCACACTTATAACATACGCTAATTCCCTTAAATCATTTCCCAGGGTGATTATTTCCATAGTTATCACATATGGGAAAATCCCTCTTTAACTTCTTCCCTTTATCTGTCCTTCTCTCTACCATACTTTCCTTCTCTGGATTCCGTTCAAAGCCATATGATTCTGATAATTCCGTAATTATCTTATCAACACATGATATTATTTGTTCTTGTGATGATAATACGTGGGATGCTATTTCCCTTCTAAATTATGAATTAAGACCATGGAAGATATGATCTTTCTTACTCTTTGGATCATGCGAATTGTTGGAGTTCTCATTCCTTCTACAGGGCACCATTTCTAATGAATGGCATACACTAGATTAGTTTATAAATAGCAATACCTAATCCAAAACTTGTAAATCAATTAACATAAATTAAAAATAATATGGATATAAACCATAATCAAAAAAGTGTCTTCTTTGAGATATTATATACTCATATACCCTTCATAATGCATTGTAATGAAAATGAGAATTATGCTAAGCATATCCCCTGGGAGTGTCGTAACCGAGAGTGTAGCATGGCCCATTATCGTGCACCATTTCCCATTTGAGTCTAGATTAAAGGGGTGTTTTCGTGGTTCACCCCTAATTACATCTTTGCGAGAGACTCCTCTAACTGGTCGTATCCATATAGGGATGTATTTCTTGGACAAATCACAAAATCTCTACAATACCAAAATTCTAGGAAGTTCTTCTATACTAATCCTCAAAGTCTATCTTAGTGCTATGTGCTCTAATCAGAGTTTATCTAAATCTTGCTTCCATGTTTTTTACTAAACATCCTCTAATACCAACTATAATTCCCTGACCCCAGTTACCCAGAGTCGGTGTAGTATTACATAACGTTGGAATGATCACAAAAGATCAAGTCTCTCAAGACCGATTAGTTTAGTAGCCATAGAATCAAGATTCATACACTAGTTCTACATTACAGCTTAAAGAGAAATACAACACATATATATTTCATTAGAAACATCTAAAACTCATAGATTATGCCTAAATTTCACTCATAACTAACTACTTAATATCCTAGGAAAATGAAACATAAAAAAGGGGTGAACTCAAATGCTCAATAAGGGTATATAATACAGGAGAAAATGACATAAATATTAAGAATGGTAAATAATTGAAACCACATACCTTTACCAATAATAACCATGAATAAATTTAAGGTAAGAATATGAGTTTAGTAAATAATGACATATTAAAACATAATCATGGGTATTCTACCAGTCGAATGACCACATGAACCATCAATATTATTTTCATAATAACGGAATGTATAATGCTGGACATTCTGAAACATTTTGTCAAGGCCTCGGCCAAGATGTCTAAATATGATTAATGCCTCTGCCAAAACCATAAATCAAATTGGGAAAGGGCCTCAGCCAATGATATCTCAAACATATCTCAAAAACATTCAATAAAATATGGATGTTTTTTATTATAATAAATCAACTACAAATAAACTTAAATTCCATCAAAGGATGTTGTCATAGATGAAATCAAAACCCTTTTTAGAGTAATATCTCTTTCTATTTTGAAATCATTTAAGAGTCACATAATTATAAAATTAAACATTTACTTTTAATATATTATTAAAATCTTGTAAGGGAAGATTCGTTGAGTTTATAATGGTAGAAAATAGACACAACTGCCGTATAAGTTAAAAAAGACATTCTTACCTTAATTTTGTCTAAAAGGGTAAAAAGGACCTTATTTGGAAAACGATGAAACGATTCCTTTATAAACCTATTATAAAAAGTCAACAAGGGTATAAATTACTTTAACACAAATTCAATAAAATATTAATATTTTTTTGAAATACATTTTTACGAAACATGGTTATGGATGATAAAGAGGTCCCGGTAAAAAATTATGTATAAACAAACTCTGATAATGAAGAGATTTGGAAATGAACCCTTAACTTGTAATTTTCCTTAGTTGAGGGATGGATAACCTCCTGTATAATGGTGAAATAATTGTTATTAAAATATACAAGATTCATATACATTAATATGATATCATATATGATCTTTTAACATTGGTTTGTTAATAATATCTTAGTATTATAATCGATTCGGGTGTTAACAAATTTGTTTTTTCATTATATTCATTGTTATTTGAGACAAATTTGTTATGGATGGGATTTATATTATTCATATCCAGAATTATTCCACGCCTCTAAAAATTATTTTTAATCATAAAATAAAATTTATTCTTGAATGGATACGATGGAGATTGAATCTCATCGTGTTTATGGAGATGGTAATCCGTACGTACGCACGAGAGCAAATATTATTATTTTATATTAAAATAATATATAATTGAATGGTATATCATATATACAGAATAATTATCATTTTATATTTATTATTTACATTAATTACACATCATTATTATACCCATCGAAATAATAGTGTATTGAATAACAATTAAACAACAACGTGGAGACGGTAGGCCTTACGTACACACGTATGATGACATGTCATTCAAAGGATGGATAGAATACTAAATATGGTTGTAACATATTTATAATAACATCAAATTATATATAAAATACCGGATTTATTATTTTATAAAGAAAATAACAATGAATGAAGAAGTTGATGAAAAAAAGGAACTTGAAAGATGGTGGTAAAAACATTACCTCTTTTTCGTGTTGTTCATTTTGATTTGATCAAAACTGATCATTAGGATGGGTTTCTGATAAAACTAAAGCCTCTAGGTTGAATTAAGGTATTTTGAACGAATATTTTGGAAGGGGTTGGCTGAACCACATGGCTTTGATTGTGTGACAATTTGGTTAGAAGTGGTGTCCTTTTATAAGGGGTAGGAGGGGCTCTTCAGAAAAAACATAAAGTATTATTTTATAATAAATTTATATTCGGTTTATAATGGCTCAAAAGTGGATTACTAAAATTATAAGGTGGGGATGAGTCTACAAAATTTCAACCAATAGATTTTAGACAGGTTTGGGTCATTATATTAACCTTATCTTTTGTTTTAACTCTTAGTTAATTAGTTTGACATTTACCATGTCACTTTGTATTTTTATATTATATAGTTCATAAACTTATTATATACATCCTAGAGACCCCCAAGTTGTCCATTTATGATACACATATAATTATATAAGTCCTTTGGCCGATCCTTAGATTTTTAAGAATAGAATATCAATTAATAATATAATATTAGTTTTAAAAACTCATTTATTTCAATTTTAACAATATTTAATAATTGATTTTTGATAATGTCTTAACAACTTTATTAATTTGAAACAAAATCATTTAATAAATACTAACATGTCATATTAACCAATAAAATTCTTTTATGAAATCGAATCTTTCAAATTATATTTATTTTAAAATTTATAATAATAATTATTTGATTCTTTCATTAATGAGGAAAATACTACATTATTATTGTGTCATAAATAAATTTAATTATTCAAAGTCTGAAAATTATAAATAAAATACCATTATGTAGGAAATATTTTTATATTTCTAATAAATATTTATAGTAGAAAATATAACATATATAACACTATGTAAAAATTGTTTTTCTAAAAGATATCTAATTTTGTCATTTTTGTATTTACTTTAACTTAATTAATATTAATTGTCATTATCACCTAAAAGTGGCACCATGGGGTGCCCAAATCGACCCAAATATTCGTATGGTTGGACATGTATCAACCAATAGAGTTTCTACACGTTTTAAGGTAAATTAATTTGATTATAATATTATTTGTTTACCCTTATTTACAGGATTTACCCTTTAACCATGGTAAATAAAATATTACCTATGTAATTATACAAAATGTCTAAAAATAAGATTTAACTATTTTCACAATTTGGACATCCTGATTCCAAATTTAGAATCCATTTTTCCAAATTTAAAACACATAAGTTTCAGAAATTAATTTAAAATTAATTCCCGTTGTCGAAACAAAAAGTGTGTTTTTAACTAATAATAACTATCAAAAGATTGACACTTTATTATGTCAAGTTTAAATATGAAATTATGTTCAATGACCAAAATTGGATTAAATGGTAAAATAATAATCTAATTATACTTTAAAATCACTCAAATTCATAATTTATTACTATTAATTTTTTCGATTAAAAAAGTTGTTTTTAATTAAAATTTAGTAATTTTCACTATTCATCAAAATATTAAAGTTATCAGAAAAGTACCAAATATTCACCCTAATCTTATTTCGATATTCTGAATCCAAATATGAAGTCTATTTTTCCAAATTAAAAATATAAAAGTTTTATTTATTAATTTAAAATTAGTTCCCGCTATTAAAACCAAAAGGCGTATTTTTAATAGTTATCAAAACTGTGACACTTGTTTTGGTACATTTTCAAAGTGAAATTGCATAAAATGACCATCATTGGATTAAATGGTAAAAATATAATCTATTTATACTTCCATACCATTAAAATTTATAACATAACAATATAAATTATTTTGATTAAAAAAAAGTTCAGTTAAAATATAGTATTTTTTACTATTCTCCCAAATATGAAAGTTTTCAGAAAAACACTAAAACATTATTGAAACTAAAGTATTATGTCCCAATTCTAAAGAAGTAGTTTATTTTTTCAATTTTAATATATAAAATTTTCAAATTTTGGATTTAAAAATGATTATCCATTAAAAGGCGGTAAAATTAAATTTTTTTAAAAATACTTCTTTATCTGAAAAAATGTATTTTTTCTTACTTTATGTATAAGAAAGTCATAATATGGATTCTAAAATTATAAGGATTATATAATGTTCACATTTCGGTTAATGCTATTCATAACCGCTTTTGAACGCCTTGATTGGTATGTCATGGTTTTCTAGAACTTTGTGTTTCATATAGTGAATGTTATTGAATTAAATTGGAAAAATAACGTACTATTTAATCTTGTGGTGTTACAATCCCCCTTCCAAAAAAATAATTGGTGATCTCTAGATTGAAATAAAATATTGAATAACCACTGAGATACCTTCAATTTTTTTAATAGATCATCAATGTTTTGATATGGATACCATTCCTCTATTATAACATGATTATGATTTTTATAATCCACACATATGAAAAGAGACACATCATCATTTTTGAAAAACATGACCTCTGATTCCCATAGTGACATGCTCACCCAAATGAACCCATTACATTATAGAACATCAAAATTTACATAAAATTACCTAAATTCTATTGGTGTTATCTGATAAGACATGAAGGAGGCATGAATATTCACCCAATAAGATATCAATCCTATACTCATATTCCCTTATAAGTTGTAACTCAGTGAATTTCATGAAAACAGAACAAGAAATGGATCATCCAATATTGGAAAACAGCAATCCCGGATTTCTTAAATTGATGAAAATTTCAAATGAAACAATTAACATGATATTGTTACAACTAATGGGGAAAATACTCATTTCAATAGCCTTTACATTATTATATCATCAAAAGATATTCTTGACACCATCTTCTATTGTAAAACCAATTATTTTGTCTTGAACATCGATGTGATCCTTGAATGTCATCAACCAATATAGGACAAGGATTATATCATAGACATCCATATAATGAATTGGGAATTCACATTAATATAATCTCTATTAGAAGTTATAGAACATTATTTACATAGAAATGATTGATATTCCATTTTACTAACTGGAGTTTGTAGTTTTAACACCAAATACATCATTTCATAACTCAAAAATTGTAAATAAAAAAACAAGATGAAAAATGTAGTGTGACTCACATATAACAGAGAAAGAATGTATTATGGTATAATTAAAAAATTGCATACCACATACCATCAATGGTAGATATTGGTCATCATAAATAATTTTCTCATCTCCATATAACTACTATCTCAATGCATGTTTTTATTTGTTTCCCAATTGATATTTCTTTTGATAAGATTTCATAGTATTCCAATAGTAACAATGGCTAGCTGCATTCTTTTAATGAGACGTATTCTACTTCCCTCATCCCAAAAAAGCATATGATATGTGAGGCACCTATGAAGTGTTATGAGTGGATGACCTAGAAGTAGTACGAAAATAGTGCCAATGATTCCCTATATAGTTGAACTTTTTCCAAGATCTAGGCTGTTTAATATAATATCTCTTCAAATGAGTAAGAGAAATGAATTAGAAACATCGCGAATTTTTCTTTGGTCCTGGTTGAAGATTCACTGATTCATATTTGTGATTCTGAGTCATGATCCCACATTGGAAATAGGTTCCCATCTTCGACTAGTTCTAGACATTAATGTATCCATTGTTTCTCTTATATATAATCATACTTCCTCCACCTGTGGCTTCTAAGATGTACCATTTTTCAACAGTTTATTTATTTAATATCTTTGTATATTCTTCTATATAGATAAAAATAATTATCATGAAAGTATCATTCTTTATTCCAAATTTAATTTTGTGTTCCTCCAATGATTAAGTAGCAACATCGTTGGGTAAAGAGCCCTCTAAATTCATAATTTAATCAGCATAGACTATGACAGAATGATTTCCCCGCATCATGATAAATCATATTGGAATTATTTTAATTCTGAATGCATAGATATGGATTTTTTTTGTTATATAGTTCATAAAAAAAACATCCTAGAGATTTTATTGTTCAAATTTTGCCTGAAATGCTAAATTCCACCACTAAGGTGAATGGTCCTCCAAAATATACATTGCCAAAATGACTTTTAACACTACTGGCCTGCCAATGATATTGAACATTTGATGCATCTAGTTTGGCCACACTCCTTCCTTTTTTGATTTCAAACCACCTAAATAATGGGTTTATACTTCTAATGGAAATGAAAAACTAAAAATCATAACTAGGTTCATTCATTTATTTCCCTTTTTAAATACCCTAATACTCATATAATTGGATAACACCTGGGAAATTAAATTCCATTTATTATATGTTTATAAAAAATAGTTATCTACATAACTCCTTGGAAACCTGAACATCATCATAACAAAGCTAGCTACATATTTTTATGCTCCAAATTTCATGTCGTGACAATCCTACTCCTTTCTACCATCCCAACTCAAGGAAGAAAATAGAATGAATATCAACCATAACGCCATGAGAACATAATACCACTTTTTATGTATGAAAAAAAAATTGAAACACATTTAGTGAACCACCACACCAAATTGGATTGTGAAGGAAAAGGGATATTTCTTGGCATTAAACGACATCTCCCAGACACCAAAGGCTGAAAATTAATTCCAAAGGCATCATTAATATGTGGATGGATTATTTTCACTTGAATGTAAAAATCTAAACCAGTTACTAAAGAACCAAATTATCTACTACATGATGTATAATACTAAATAAATGAAAAATAATGTAATAACATTTACATAAAACCCAAAAACCAAAAGGTTACCACATCAGAAAACTAAAAAAATTCCAAATTACACAATGGAAGAATCAACCCAAAAACTGCAATGTTTCCTAAAAAATTCCACTCTCTAACCATTATCCATTATCCAACTCCACAAAAAATCTCACGAGTAACTATTATCCACTGGAGAATCATGATATGTTACTGTTACATGTGTCTCGATGAAATATATTTACAAAGCAACCAGATATCCATGGAAGGGGTGAAAACTAGAACATAGTTTTATTTCCCTAAATTACTTCACTAAATTTTTACTATGAAAATGAAAGTTTGTGTATATATATATATAAAAATTTATATAATAACCATGTGAAATAGATTGAATATTTATCACAAATATAGAAATGTTTATAAAAATTTTGTTTTCCTAAAAAAACCCAGCAAGGAAGGGAAATAGACTATGTCATTTAAAAATTTTCCATAATATAATTGAAAATTACCATTCCCTATCATATAGTCAAACACACACATTAAAGAAATCACACATACACACAACCCTATTTTTTATCTTTTTCAAGGGAATTTTTTACATCCACAACACATCCCTTGATAGTGGAACTATAACATAAAGTACACATTCATTTGATAGTGGTACTTTCATAACCACTATCCATCCCATCCATCCATAATTAACCATTTATGTCATATCACATTCCAATACAACCATTTCTATATAAATTCAACTAATACAATAAAACTATATTTTATTTTTAACTATAATTTAAAACTAGTTCAATAAAATCTAGATTTTATTGAAAAAAAATTTCCCATAATTTTTTTAAAAAAACAACTATTTATTTTAACCATTTTCAATGAATAAATTTAAGTCACTATATCAAAATCCTCATTTAAAATTCATGTTACAAAATTCACATTTTTATCATGATACCCATATGTTCACAATCACATAAAACATTAAGTAATATGGTTTCTATAAATATATTTTACAAGAATAAGACATAAAATCACACAAAAGAATAAATTTTAGATCGATCCATCATGCTTTAAATTAAAAGGTTGAGACTAAAGCCTCCTACCATGGGTTTTATGGAGGAAAAAAAGAACGACACTCAAACACAAATGAATCCTGGTAGAGTCTAAAAAACACACCTCATATCTATTGTACTATAGTCAAAAATCCATATCTAATTATATTTCACATTAACTACATTACTTTTAGCCATAAGAGATCTCGATCTAAGAAACTATGTGTGGGGAAATGTATATCTATGAAATATTGAAAAACATAACCATAAATGATGACTTACTATGATAACTAGGTTTAAAATCACTATGAAACCACTTCATATAACATAAAAATCAATGAGGATCTGTTTTTTAGCCTTTGGGGGAAATAAGTACCATGAAATTGTTGAATAAAAAAATGAAAGAGAGAATAAAACACAAAATCTTCCATGATCAATATTTTTTAGATCATTTTTAAAATGGAATTATTATTACCACTATTAGAAACTTTTTGAGCTAACTATGTTATATTTACATCCTCAAGGGGATTTGGGTCCCCTCATGATTGTATCACATGGTTATAAAGTATTTCACTTGCCCGTGCGACTTCCCCATATCCCAAGTCAAATTTTTCACAGTTTCCTGTAGGTGCTTCAGGGTTTCTAGTAACTATAAAAAACCAATAAAAATTCTATAAGTTTCCAAAAAACATTATAAACTAATTATTTTCCCTCCAAAAAAATCACCCAACCACTTTATATACCTGAAAATCATTATATAAGTGTATGCTACTTGAAAAAGGGGGTGATACATTGTTGGTTGTATTCCATCACAATGTTAGGCTTTCAAGAGGATGTGACAGAATATATAATTTTATTTTTCGTTTGTTTTTATGAGACAATTATATTGAGGGTTTGGAAATAGTAGAAGGGATGAGTTCCCTTTTTATAGTGGATGAGGAGTGATGTTATTGAAAATATAAAAAAGGTAAACAATATTGATCAAGCAATCATTCATCAATTATCTTCAATAATTTTCCATAATCAATGAAAATGGAGTACATGTGTAACACCCGAGATTTTTATGAGTAATATTTTGTTTTTATATATCATCAAAGGAATCTTTCACTACATACTAGCTTGGCTTTCTTTACACACAATCGCAACCTTCCTCGATAGCTTGCGTCGTACGCAATACCGAGTTTCACTAAACAACGATATGCTATTAAAATTTTATTAAAACTAGACGTTATGAATAGTAATAACCACTTTTTGAAATTTTTTAAATTTAATTTTTTAAAATGGACTTCATTTTTGGATTCGGAATACCGAAATTAGCCTAGGGTGAAATTTTGGTATTTTTCTGAAAACTTTCAATTTTTGATGAATATTGAAACCACTAAGTGGTAGGTTAAAAACTGAATTTTGCATAAAACATAATTTTACCGCTTATGTGAATGGAATTTCGAAAATCCGACAGACACGGTTGATATCAGTATGTAAAATGTGGTTCAATGAGATAAAAATAATTTTTTGGTGAATAGTAACTTTTTACTTTTTTTTACCGCGGTTAATAGTAAATAGGGTAACTAAGGGTAAATATGATATTACTATTACCATAACACATGTCCTAATTCTATTGGATAAGTGTAATTCGACCAAAAACAACCTTATGAATAAAATATGACCATTTAGGCCCACTTGGGTTAGATTAGGACATTTATTATTAATTTATTTAAAGAAGGGTTAAAATAGTTAAAATCAAAGTTTAATAAGTAAATCATTTTTAATATGGGGTTATACATAAGATAAATTCGACTATAAATATTCATTAGAAAGATAAAAAGATTTCATACATAATGGTATTTTATTTATAATTTTTAGACATTAAATAATTTAATTTATTTATGACACAATTATGATGCAGTAATTATCTTATTTATGGAATATTGACATAATTGATGTTATAAACACCAAAATAAATGTAATTTGAGACTTTTTATGAATTACACAAATTTTATAGGTTACTATGATATATTAGTGTTGATTTTATAAACTTTTTTCGAACATATAATTCTGTTATGACTTTCACAAAAATCATATATCAAATAGTGTCAAAATTCACACAAAATTGTTTTTAAATAAAATATTATATTATTAATTGTTATTTTATTCCTAAAAATCTAAGGTTCGGCCAAATGACTTAGATAAGGATATATATATTAATAATAAACAATTTGGGGTTCGTTTTCCATGTTATAGTAAGTTTATTAACCATATAGTGAAAGAAAACAAAAAGACACGGTAAAAGTTAAATTAATTAACTTAGAGTTAAATCTAATTGATAAGGTTAAAATAATACCCTAAACTTGTCTAAATCCTATTGGTTGATATTATTTCGACCCTTCCCCACTTTATCTTCTAAATAAGACCCTTTGGAACCATTATAAACCGATTTTGACTTTAATATAAAATAATATTTTGAGATATTCCTAAGGTGCCCCTCTCCTCCCTTATAAAAGGACACATCCTCCCCCTCCTCCTCACACCACTTTGAGCACTCATGCTCGGACAACCCCTGCCATTTTCTCCTCTCCACTTCCATAGAATAATCCTAGAGGTCCTTGTCTTCTTCAAAGACCAATCTTAGTTCCCTATGTGGAGGATTCAAAGAGGCTTTCCAAAGAAGAGGTAATATCCGTTACCGATCTTTTCAATTTCTTTCTTCTTAAACTTCTTATCCTTTAGTTGCTTCATGATAAAGTAATAACATCAGTATTACTTACATACTGATATTTTATTATAAATACGAAACAACCCTAATTCACCTTCTATCCATCCTACGGAAAATTGACATCACCGCGCGTGTGTACGTACAGAATACCGTCTCCACGCCGTGGTGTAATCTATTTTCCACCACCACCTTACAAGGATCGGTATAATGATGTAATGAGTAAGTATTTATGATTATTATAAAGTAATATTGATACTTAAATAATATATATATACTCCAATACAATTCCACGATCATAGGAACGATATCATCACTCGTGCGTACGTACGGAATACCGTCTCCACGATGTGAAGCGACTCGTTCTACATGATCATCATTACATAATAATTATATAAATTAATTGAATGAATAAATATGATATATGTTACACTAATACCATTCTGTATATAAGGTATCTATAACCTTAAAAGAAGAATAAGAATTTATTCGGCAAAACATGCATAAGAACAAAAGGCAATAAAGACCTGAGTAACAAGTAACAATGAAATATTACTAACAGGAAGCTAAGAATATGACCATATATGATATCATATCAATATGTATGATTCTGGAATAAGTCAATAACATTATTTAAACCATTATATAGGAGCTTCGGACACGTACAAAGCAAATCGGACCTAAGGTAAGGGAAAATACCACAATCTCATTTTTATCTGAGATTGTTTATTCGTAAGTATTTACTGGGGTGTATTTTATCATCCACATCCATGTTCCCTCAATATGTAATATTGTTTCCATCCACTTACAATAGTTTAAATCCAATTTTACCATTCGGTGAGTTTTTAGTAATGAATATGAATGGAATCTTTTGTCATTTTTTTTCGTACGAGGTACTTTTTGACTTTTCCGACAAAGGTACGAAGAATGTTTTTTTAACTTATACGGCATGAATGGATTTTTAAAAAATTATTTCCAAGAAGATTCCTTTACAAGTTTTCAAGTTTATTTTTAATCAACTTCTTTTATTTTAATGTCGTATGACATGTTATGAAAGGAAATTTTTTTTTTGAAGAAGGTAGGATATTTTCCTCAAGAATGGAGTTCAAGTGTTTTATCAAAATTATTTTCCATCTAAGATAATAAAGGGTCCTGTTTTTATACCTATTATTACATGGATTTGATTATGTTGTGATGGAAATATTTTTATGAATTCCTTTATCTTATATAAATTGTTTTATGATGTCATGTTGTTTAAGAATCCCATTTTTATTACATGGGATACACTATGATGTATGGTTTATGATTATGTGGAACACATAAGAAAGGATTCATTATAAGATGGGTGGGACCTATATCTCCCTCCAATGCATTGGGTAAAGATTTTATATCTCATGAGATAGACATGGCTGGAACGGAAGGTTATTTCGGTTCATTGATACAGGACTGAAACGAGGAGTGAACTCGGTTCAGAAAGAGACTTTGTCCACTAAGATAGTCTTGGCAATGAGTCATGACAAACAAGAAATGATTTTCCATAATTATGTGTGCATGTCACAAAGATTAAAGTTTCATGTTATGATTATGGGGATCTCATTTTCACTTCTATGATTTGTTCCATGTTAAGATATTATGATCTCTTTTGCAGGTTATGATTTTCAAAAAGATATGATATGATTTTTATTTCCGTTATTTGCCCTTGCTGAGAATTTGAGCTCACCCATTTATGTTTTCTTTTCCCCAGGTCAGGAAGATGGATATTAATTAGAATATGCTAAAAGGGACCCTAGATATGATGAAATAAATGGGAGACACTGTAGAAGATTTATGAACCAGTTGTTTATGTTTCCCAGTTTCTAAAGACACTATACCTATACGGTCCTTTGTGGTTTTCTCATATGTTGTAATAAGTGTGCTTCAATTTTGAAGTATAAGCAATGTATGTAAAGTATGGGTCGTTATAGTTGGTATCAGAGGAAAGGTATAGTCAACCTTTGGAAACTAGGATGTGAAAGTCTTAGTAAGAACCCTAAGGATAAGTCTAAGCATTGAACACAATATTAGTGTTTTAGAAATGGCCATGAATACCCTAGGATAAGACCTTAAGTGTGAAATTTTATCCTTGATTATGTGGTTTTCCTATTATAATTAGTGTTGCTCATCCTATTCTTCTTGGTTTTAGTCAATGGATGGAACCCAAAGGAACTGTGTTAATGCGGAATGCGATGGGAAATGCAATGATTGTCCCCCTGAGCAACCAAACGATATGGGAGCTGGAATGCAAAATCTTGTAGCCATGCTCACACAACTTTCTCAAGATATGAATCATGCAGGACTTCCAAACGAGCAAAGGAAGGAGCACCATTCTGTTGAATCCTTCATGAGGCAGCATCCACCTTCTTTCAGTGGGTCTACTGATCCATTAGTTGCTGAAAAATGGATTAGTACTACTGAAAAGATATTTTCAGTTCTTCAATGATCTGAACATGATAAAGTCATCCTAGCAGTGTATCGTTTGGAAGGAGATGTTGATCAATGGTGGAATCTTATTAAGAATACGAGGCAAAGGGATGAAATTGAGTCTATGGAATGGGACGAGTTCAAGAACTTATTTTTCAATAAGTACTTCCCTCGTATTCTCCGAACAAAGATGGAGAAAGAGTTTCTTGAACTGAAGAAAAGGGATGATGAATCTGTTGGTACCTATAAAGCAAATTTTACAAGACTTGCAAGGTACGCTTCTGGTATTATTATCCAACCTGAGAGTAAGATCGATCAAATCTTTAGTGGCTTAAAACCAAGTCTTCGAATGGCGTTAGCCATAAGGGACTTCAATAGCTATGAGGAAATCGTTCGATGTGCTCTCAAAGTCGAGATGGATATTGGAGTAACCCATCAGTCACATGGGTTTGATATGAAGAGGAAGATGGAATTCAAAGGAAATTCTAAAGAGCACACTGAAAAGAAGATGAACTTTCCCTTATGCTCAAAGTGTGGAAAGAATCATGGAGGGAGTTGTCTTAAAGGGACAAGTAAATGTTTGAAATGTGGAAAGGAAGGTCATCGGGCATTTGAATGCCGCGATAATGGGAAGAAGATGTCTAATGATGCAAACAAAGGAAGGGATACACAGAATGAACCTACTACACTTCAATGTTTCAAGTGCAAGGAGATGGGGCATTAGGCCAATCAATGCCCAAATCCAAGGGTTGATGATGATGGTCGACGTCAAAAAAATCTTAAGGCTAAAGGCAAAGGAAAGTCACATGCAATTTCTATCAGCGATGTGGAGTACGATAACGAAGTGGTGAAAGGTAAACTTACCATCCACTCTAAAGTAGAAAATGTTTTATTTGATTCTGCATCCACCCACTCTTTTATTTCTGAAAAATTTTCTAAGGGTATCACCGTACTACCTCAACAATTAGATGTTGAGTTAGCTGTGACAACACCTAATGGCACAACAGTCGTATCAAAAGTTTATAATTCTTCTCCGATCGAAGTTTGTGGGAAAGTGCTTCCCGCAAATCTTGTGATACTTCCTTTAGTGGAATTTGATGTGATTCTTGGCATGGATTGGCTTTCTCTACATGGAGCTCATATCAATTGCCAAAGAAGGGAAGTCACATTTCATATTCCAGATCAATCTACGATCGTCTATCGATGCAAGGATGAATATAACCTTCCAGTGGAAATTTCTTCCATCTTATGGGTCTTGATTCCACTAAATGAAGGTTATTTATCTCAAATGGTTGGTGAGAAACTCACGATTAAAAATATGCCCATCGTACGGGAGTTTGATGATGTCTTTCCGGAGGAATTACTGGGTCTTCCACCGAATCGTGAAGTTGAGTTTTCAATAGAACTCGTACCGGGTGCTTTGCCTATTTCAAAGACACCTTATTGAATGGCCCCAATTGAGTTGCAGGAATTGAAGAAGAAACTCCAGGAGAATCTTGATAAGGTATTCATACGCCCTAGTGCGTCACCTTGGGGAGCACCTATTTTATTTGTTAGGAAGAAAGATGGATCAATGAGACTCTGTATTGATTATCGAGAACTTAACAAGATCACTATCAACAACAAATATCCTCTCCCACGCATTGATGACTTATTTGACCAAATACGCGGAGCTCAATACTTTTCCAAGATTGATCTTCGTTCAGGGTATCATCAATTAAGGGTCAAAAGGGAGGATATACCAAAGACGGCTTTCCGCACAAGGTATGGACACTATGAATTTATTGTGATGCCATTTGGTCTTACTAATTCCCCTACTATCTTCATGGATATAATGAATAGAGTCTTTAGAGACTATCTTGATCAATTTGTGGTAGTCTTTATAGACTATATTCTTGTCTATTCAAAGAGCAAGGAAGATCATGAAGATCACTTGAGAATTATATTGAAGACCCTGAGAAAGGAGAATCTTTATGCCAAATTTACCAAGTGTGAATTTTGGCTTCAAAAAGTTGCATTTTTGGGTCACATAATCTCAAAAGAGGGGATATTTGTGGATCCAGCAAAAACAGAGGTTATCGAAAGATGGTCAAGACCAACAACAGTAACTGAGATCCGAAGTTTTCTTGGTTTGGCTGGATATTATAGACATTTTGTAAAAGATTTTTCACGATTATCTAATCCACTCACCAAGTTGACTCGGAAAGGAGTTAAGTTTGTTTGGACAGAGGAATGTGAAGAGAATTTCAAGGAGTTGAAAAGAAGGTTATCCAGTGCACCTGTGCTCACACTGCCTTGTAGTGGAGAAAGGTTTGTGATCTACAGTGATGCATCCAAGAAGGGATTGGGGTGTGTTCTTATGCA
Organism: Viscum album; assembly: GCA_963277665.1. Taxonomy (NCBI): domain Eukaryota; kingdom Viridiplantae; phylum Streptophyta; class Magnoliopsida; order Santalales; family Viscaceae; genus Viscum; species Viscum album. The sequence continues at coordinate 68,953,047 of OY728147.1, read as the reverse complement.
AAATTATATGGTGATAGCTTATGCCTCACGACAGTTGAAAATCCATGAGCAAAATTACCCAACTCATGATTTGGAGTTGGCTGCGGTAATCTTTGCATTAAAGATTTGGAGGCATTACCTTTATGGTGAAAGGTGTGATATTTATACTGATCATAAAAGTTTAAAGTATATTTTCACACAAAAGGAGCTGAATATGCGTCAAAGAAGATGGTTGGAGCTGATTAAGGATAATGACTGCTCAATTCATTACCACCCTGGGAAAGCAAACAAGGTGGCATATGCATTAAGTGGACAAGACAATGCTAGTTTATCCATGATGAGGATCACAAAAGATCCAATATTAATGGATTTACAAAGTATGGATCTTGGAATTATAATGGAAGGGGAAAAATATTATCTTTCTCAAATGAATGTTCAACTATCTATCAATGTGAAGATTAAAGAGGCACAGAAAGAAGATGTCGAGTTAAAAAAGAAGGTGAGAAATGTTCCTGAATTCAACCTTGATTGTGATGGGATAATAAAGTTCAGGAATCGGGTTTGTGTTCCTCCCATCCACGAATTAAATAAGGAGCTGCTGGATGAGGCTCATAGTTCTTCATTCTCTATTCATCCAGGAAGCACAAAGATGTATAGATACCTGAAAGAGTACTTCTGGTGGGATGGCATGAAAAGAGATGTTGCTGAATATGTCTCTCGATGCTTGGTTTGTCAACAAGTTAAAGCTGAGAGATAGAAGTCTAAGGGGATGTTACAACCACTACCCATACCCGAATGGAAATTGGAAAACATCACTATGGACTTTGTCACAGGACTTCCTAAAACATCCAAAGGCAATAATGCTATTTGGGTCATAGTTGACCGTCTTACAAATTCGGCACACGTCATTTCTATTAGAGAGGATTTCTCTCTAGATCAGCTTGCCAGGATATATGTAAAGGAAGTGGTACGATTTCATGGATTACCACTTTCTATTATATCTGATCGGGATCCGAGATTTACCTCGAAGTTCCGGCGAAGTCTTCAGCATACTCTGGATACAAAGTTGAGTTTCAGCACTGCTTATCATCCCCAGACAGACGGTCAGTCTGAGAGAACAATTCAAACCCTAGAAGATATGTTCAGAGATTGCTCTATGGATTTCAAAGGAGGTTGGGATCAACACCTACCTTTGGTGGAATTTTCTTATAATAATAGCTTTCACTCCAGTATTAAGATGGCTCCTTATGAAGCTCTCTATGGAAAGAAATGCAGGACTCCAACTTGCTGGGATGAAGTTGGGGAAAGAAAGCTGTTAGGACCTGATCTCGTTGATGAAATGGCAGAAAAGGTTAGATCTATTCAACAACACATAAGAGCAACTCAGAGTCGATAGAAAAGTTATGCCGACAACCGAAGAAAATACCTAGAGTTTGAAGTGGGCGATAAAGTGTTCTTACGAATATCTCCCTGGAAGAGGTTTATGATATTTGGAAAGAAGGGGAAGTTGAGCCCTAGATATATCGGTCCTTTTGAAATGCTGGATCGTGTTGGGAAGGTAGATTACCGATTGGCGCTTCCACCGAATCTCCCTCATGTTCACGATGTGTTCCATGTATCTCTCCTGAGAAAGTACATACCTGATCCTTCACATGTACTCAGCTCAGAAGTTGTACCGCTGGAGCAAGATCTTTCTTATGAAGAACAGCCGATAGAGATTCTGGATCGTAGCGAAAAAGTCCTACGAAACAAGACCATTTGCTTGGTGAAAGTTTTATGGAGGAACCACCATCTTGAAGAAGCTACTTGGGAGCTTGAGGATAGGATGAGGGAGAAGTATCCTCATCTATTTGTTACAAATTGACGAATTTCGAGGGCAAAATTCTTTTTAAGGGGGGTAGAATGTAACACCCGAGATTTTTATGAGTAATATTTTGTTTTTATATATCATCAAAGGAATCTTTCACTACATACTAGCTTGGCTTACTTTACACACAATCGAGACCTTCCTCGATATCTTGCGTCGTACGCAATACCGAGTTTCACTAAACAACGATATGCTATTAAAATATTATTAAAACTAGCCGTTATGAATAGTAATAACCACTTTTTGAAATTTTATAAATTTTATTTTTTAAAATGGACTTCATTTTTGGATTCGGAATACCGAAATTAGCCTAGGGTGAAATTTTGGTATTTTTCTGAAAACTTTCAATTTTTGATGAATAGTGAAACCACTAAGTGGTAGGTTAAAAACTGAAATTTGCATAAAACATAATTTTTCCGCTTCTCTGAATGGAATTTCGAAAATTGGACAGACACAGTTGATATCAGTAAGTAAAATGTGGTTCAATGAGATAAAAATAATTTTTTGGTGAATAGTAACTTTTTACTTTTCTTTACCGCGGTTAATAGTAAATAGGGTAACTAAGGGTAAATATGATATTACTATTACCCTAACACATGTCCTAATTCTATTGGATAAGTTTATTTCGACCAAAAACAACCTTATGAATAAAATATGACCATTTAGGCCCACTTGTGTTAGATTAGGACATTTATTATTAATTTATTTAAAGAAGGGTTAAAATATTTAAAATCAAAGTTTAATAAGTAAATCATTTTTAATATGGGGATATACATAAGATAAATTCGACTATAAATATTCATTAGAAAGATAAAAAGATTTCCTACATAATGGTATTTTATTTATAATTTTTAGACATTAAATAATTTAATTTATTTATGACACAATTATGATGCAATAATTATCTTATTTATGAAATATTGACATAATTGATGTTATAAACACCAAAATAAATGTAATTTGAGACTTTTTATGAATTACACAAATTTTCTAGGTTACTATGATATATTAGTGTTGATTTAATAAAATTGGTTCGAACATATAATTCTGTTAAGACTTTCACAAAAATCATATATCAAATAGTGTCAAAATTGACACAAAACAGTTTTTAAATCAAATATTATATTATTAATTGTTATTTTATTCCTAAAAATCTAATGTTCGGCCAAATTACTTATATAAGGATATATATATTAATAATAAACAATTTGGGGTTCGTTTGGCATGTTATAGTAAGTGTATTAACCATATAGTGAAAGAAAACAAAAAGACACGGTAAAAGATAAATTAATTAACTTAGAGTTAAATCTAATTGATAAGGTTAAAATAATACCCTAAACTTGTATAAATCCTATTGGTTGATAGTATTGGGACCCTTACACACTTTATCTTCGAAATAAGACCCTTTGGAACCATTATAAACCGATTTTGTCTTTAATATAAAATAATATTTTGAGATATTCCTAAGGTGCCCCTCTCCTCCCTTATAAAAGGACACCTCCTCCCCCTCCTCCTCACACCAATTTGAGCACTCATGCTCGGCCAACCCCTGCCATTTTATCCTCTCCACTTCCCTGGAATAATCCTATAGGTCCTGGTCTTCTTCAAAGACCAATCTTAGTTCCCTAAGTGGAGGATTCAAAGAGGCGTTCCAAGGAAGAGGTAATATCCGTTACCGATCTTTTCAATTTCATTCTTCTTCAACTTATTCTCCTTTAGTTGTTTCATGATAAAGTAATAACATCAGTATTACTTACATACTGATATGTTATTATAAATATGAAACAACCCTAATTCGCCTTCTATCCATCCTACGGAAAAATGAAATCATCGCGCGTGCGTACGTACGGAATACCGTCTCCACGTCGTGGTGTAATCTATTTTCCACCACCACCATACAAGGATGGGTATAATGGTGTAATGAGTAACTCATTATGATTATTATAAAGTAATATTGATACTGAAATAATATATATATACTCCAATACAATTCCACGATCATAGGAACGATATAATCACTCGTGCGTACGTACGGAATACCGTCTCCACGATGTGAAGCGACTCGTTCTACATGATCATCATTACATAATAATTATATAAATGAATTGAATGAATAAATATTATATATGTTACACTAATACCATTCTGGATATAAGGTATCTATAGCCTTAAAAGAAGAATAAGAATTTATTCGGCAAAACACGCATAAGAACAAAAGGCAATAAGGACCCGAGTAACTAGTAACAATGAAATATTACTAACAAGAAGCTAAGAATATGACCATATATGATATCATATCAATATGTATGAATCTGGAATAAGTCAATAAAATTATTTAAACCATTATACAGGAGCTTCGGACACTTACAAAGCAAATCGAACCTAAGGTAAGGGAAAATACCACAATCTCATTTTTATCCGAGATTGTTTATTCGTAATTATTTACTAGGGTGTATTTTATCATCCACATCCATGTTACCTCAATATGTAATATTGTTTCCATCCACTTACAATAGTTTAAATCAAATTTTACCCTTCGGTGAGTTTTTAGTAAAGAATATGAAAGGAATCTTTTGTCGTTTTTTTTTCGTACGAGTTACTTTTTGACTTTTCCGACAAAGGTACGAAGAATGTTTTTTTAACTTATACGGCATGAATGGATTTTTAAAAAATTATTTCCAAGAAGCTTCCTTTAAAAGTTTTAAAGTTTATTTTTAATCAACTTATTTTATTTTAATGTCGTATGACATGTTATGAAAGGAAAAATGTTTTTGAAGAAGAAAAAATATTTTCCTCAAGAATGGAGTTCAAGTGTTTTATCAAAATTAATTTCCATCTAAGATAATAAAGGGTCTTGTTTTTATCCCTATTATTACATGGATTTGATTATGTTGTGATGGAAATATTTTTATGAATTCCTTTATCTTATATGAATTGATTTATGATGTCATGTTGTTTAAGAATCCCATTTTTATTACATGGGTTACACTATGATGTATGGTTTATGATTATGTGGCACACATAAGAAAGGATTCATTATAAGATGGGTGGGACCTATATCTCCCTCCAATTCATTGGGTAAAGATTTTATATCTCATGAGATAGACATGGCTGGAACGGAAGGTTATTTCGGTTCAGTGATAAAGGACTGAAACGAGGAGTGAACTCGGTTCAGAAAGGGACTTTGTCCACTAAGATAGTCTTGGAAATGAGTCATGACTAACAAGAAATGATTTTCTATAATTATGTGTGCATTCCACAAATATTAAAGTTTCATGTTATGATTATGGGGATCTCATTTTCACTTCTATGATTTGTTCCATGTTAAGATATTATGATCTCTTTTGCAGGTTATGATTTTCAAAAAGATATGATATGATTTTTATTTCCTTTATTTTCCCTTGCTGAGAATTTGAGCTCACCCTTTTATGTTTTCTTTTCCCCAGGTCAGGAAGATGGATATTAAGTAGAATATGCTAAAAGGGACCCTAGATATGATGAAATAAATGGGAGACACTGTAGAAGATTTATGAACCAGTTGTTTATGTTTCCCAGTTTCTAAAGACACTATACCTATACGGTCCTTTGTGGTTTTGTCATATGTTGTAATAAGTGTGCTTCAATATTGAAGTATTAACAATGTATGTAAAGTATGGGTCGTTATAACATGGCCTAAATATTTACATCTAATGTATTTTGAAAATGTTTATAGGTAATTTTTACCATTATTACTATTCTTTTGTCACTTGTTATAATCAATGTTACCTAAACCATTGTAATTAATTTTTAATACATTAATTAATATTTTTTTAAAAAAACAATGTTCTCATTAATGATAATTATTAATAATTATTAATAATAAAATTAAAAAAAATTATATATATTTTTGTCACATAATTTTTACAAATTAATTTAAAAGTATTCCCACAGACGGGATGACAAAGCTGGTTTGGAATGAAAATATGATCTCAAAATTTTTATGTTTTTGTAGTCAAATTCAATGTGAAAATGATTTAAATGACCTAAATTGGATTAATTGATTTTTAATTGATATAATTTAACTTTAAACAAAAATTAAAATAATATTTATCCTGGTAAATAAACTAGAATAAAATAAATTTTCAATTAAAATTAAATATTTTTAACTATATATCTAGAAATGAAGTATCACATAAAAATTCAAAATTTCTAACTACGATAATTTTTTTTTCTAATTTAAAAATTTAATGTGATTTGGAAATTTAAAATTTAAAAAAAATTGACATATACTATTTAAAAAAACTTCTCTATTAAAAGGTGGAAAATAACCTTTTTTAAAAGTGAAATTTTAAGCGTAAAACAAAATTTATTATTATATTATTATTACAAAATATATTAGATAAATGTAAATAATTATTTCCTAGATTTTATAAGATATATAATTCATTAATATCATTCACTAATAGTGATTAATTCTAAATACTAGAATAAAAAGCCTTTTTTATTTTGGAAACATTTCATTTCAATTAAATTGGTTCTTATATTCATATCTAATTAATTAAAAACCTATCAATTATTTTTATATTTTCATAAAAAATAAAATTAACACAAGTTATTTAATACTATTAATAACTTATAATTTTAATGACATATTATATTATATTAAATGATAAATTTATAAATATTTATTGTTATTATGTAAAACTTGGTGTCACAAGAAATGTATGCTATAGAATAAACTCATTGTTGTGTATTATGAAAGATATCTTTGTATTATGTGAATTGATAGATATTAAATTTATTAAATTTATTTTATAAATTAACTATTACATAATATCATGAGAGGTTATATTCCCCTATACATTTGGTGTTGTCATTCATACATGATATCGGATAAAAAGAAACTCTTTTAGAAATTTCAGGGAGTTAGAATATCCCCATGTAAAATAAATTTCATCCCTTCAATTTCAACTCGATCTACAAAATATACAGTTTTAAATTTGACAATAAATGTATATAAATCCCACATCGTGTGAATATTTAAAAATATGTCCTCTTAATAAGAGATTGTGACAGGTAAAGATGGAAAATGTAATAACATATATTTTAAATTCTATGTGGGAGATCAATATTGTTGGTAAAAATATGGACATGGTGGAAAAGTGTAAATAATTTTAGGGAGTAATTGAGGTCATAAACCAAAAAAATTTAATTTTCAATGCAACATTTACTGCCTTAATTCTATAAATCTATGATGATTTAAAGGATTATTCATTCAAATAAATGAATGTATTAGGATAAAATTTGGATTTTAATATCCATTTACTAATTTTGAGGAAATAGTTTATTGACCAATTATATATGGAAATGTAGAGACATGATACTTTTAAATATCATTTGAAAAATTTCATCCTCTGGTTGTGATTTTTTCATATAAAAATTCGATACATACTTCATGATATGTATATCCTAATATGATCCCCTTTTATGAAAAAAAAATTACCATATCCTAATAAGAATAATGTAAATAATTATATCAGTCTCAAACTATATTCCTAATATAATATGTTTAATATATAATTCCCTAAAACCCAAAATTAATTCTACAACTAAATTTTCATCTATTTATATTTTAACTAAAAACAATAATATTTAAACTGGGATATCATGTGGTCCAATTGTAGGAACAACCCCCTTATCTTCTATTGGTCACAATATATGACCCACCTCCTCCTGAATTTTATGGTTGGTTAACTGAAATACTATTTTTCTATTTAATAGATCCATATTAATTTAATTGAAAAAATATAATTTGAGCCCAAGAAATTTAATGATTACATTTTTTTAACCATGGGTTTCAATAAATCTACAATACATATATACAGCATCCAATCATTCCCAAATAGGTTCTTCCATGGATTAGAGATTATCTTTTAGAAGAGGTTATTGACTCAGGTAATGATAAGGTTCCCATAAGATATAGAAAAACTATAAACTGACCCATGTGATGGAATATATTTACATACACTATATTCATCAATTTTCATTTGAAATTATTTAATTTATATCCTTATTTCGAACACATAAATGATTTCTTCATTCAATTGAGATAGTTTCTTGGATGTCTCTTTCCACATTTCTTTCATGAGTGAAATCATGCACCATTTTCTTCTTACTTTCCACCCCATAATCTCTTAGAAACTTATATCATTCTATTATTTTGTAATAATGGGACATTTTAGGCAATATTCTGTAAATAATATTTAAAAAAAATATTACGATTGAACATGATATCATTAAATCTTATCAATATCCCTTTTGGGTTATCATTGTGACCACATTGTCCTTCATTTTAAATATTTAAAATACTCCTCCGGGTTAAATAAATTGACTAAAACTAGAATGCCTAGTGTGAGTACAAATAGCCATTATGAGAAAAATATATTTAATAACATATATCATATGTAAATCATGAATAATTATTTTAAATATAAACCCACTAAGTTTTAACCTAGGTTATTAATTTTAATTATCTTTTCAAATATATAATAATAGTTCACATATAATATGTTAATTATCTTACAAATTTACCCAATATTTTCAAACTAGTGTCCATTATGGCCCATTAGAGAGTATCAGTGTATATCATATTTTCAAAATAAACATGGACCTTGGATGCCCACATTTGTGGTACAATACAAATAAATTTTAATTATTACATGGAATAAAATAATGAAGGTCTTATGTGTTTAGTATTCTTAATAAACTGGATACACACAAAATTATTATATGAAAAATTAATACACTAATTACATCATTATTTTTTGGGTGTCATTTTATTCCAACATATTAATATTCATCCATATAATCCCTTATACAATTAAATATTTCATGGTGAATGAATGAAAATAGGGGTGAGGTAAAATTCTTGGTAAGGGTAATGTACAATGTAAAATGAATCATATCAACAAGAATAAATCAGTATTATTAGGTAAATAATGGAGAAATAATTCCATAAAAAAAAATTCATAAGAAATAATAAATATAACATGGTTAATAATGGAAACACCTTCATTTTAGTCAATAATATAAGAATAAAATGAATCCATGTATTTTTAATATCACTAAATTATGGATAATAATGATAATTAATGAAATATTTATACTGGAGTGCTTAATTATTGGACGTCATGTCTGAGACACATTAATAACTATACTATCAAGACCTTTTACAGGATGGTTTAAAACTATGTGTAGAATGTTTTTAATTTATGTAACTAATTTTCCCCATGAGAACATGTCAATGAATTAAGAGGCTATATAATGTCAGTTCCCCACCCTTCATTTCCATTCCAAATTTTTACTCAAATCGAGAAATCAATTAAATTAATATTCAACATGTCTTATAAAAAATCAATATTAAATAAAGATTGAAAAATTATTGATGTCTTCATTGAAAATCAAAAAACTAAAAGTAAAAACATTATGTGAAAATGGTATACGATTTAGGAAGTAATCATTTCTATAATAAATAATGTTGGTATTTAGGGAAAATTTAATGTTCAATGCTCATAGAAAAGTGAATATTTCAATTGGACTATAAAACTAAAACTAGGAACTGAATACCCATACTACCCTTTGACAAATTAATAAAATCCCATAAAGACAAATAATAAGGATTACATCAATATAAAAAATCCCATGTTTAGTAACAATAATGCGGGTTTTTCCCTAATTTATTGAAATAATATAAAAGAATCATTTCAAAACAATTTTGAGGAAAATATCCTTTTTAATTTAGGGAAAATCGAAATCCTTTTAATCAAAAAACCCTTCTAAAAACATGTTATCTAGAAAATTTCATTTTAAACATACCGTGAAAGCATTAAACAAAAATGATGGTTGTCAATTCTATACAATGTAAAATAAACAGTCTATTTTTTTGGAAAATAATTATTAAAGTGAGTTGTTTATAATGGTACAAGAAAATGAAATTGAAAAATATTGTAAAAGAAAAAGTGTAATGATTTTATAAATAAATAATTTCATAAATATAAAAATAATTTTATAAAAATTGATTGGAAAAATATTATTTTTAGAATAAATAATCTTCTCAAACTAATTAGGGAAATGAAGTCTGGTTTTCTTAAAAACATTTTGAAAATCATCATGACCACCAATGTGTGAAAATTGAACTATTAATTGAAATGTTCGTTAAAAAAATATAATAATATTTATTTTGTTTTTATTTTACAATTATCATATAAATACCATCCTTTTTCCACGAATAAATAATCTCTATTAGAATTATATTATGAAATAAAACATTAAAATGATCATAAAATGAATGATTATTAAAAAAATTATTGATATTATATATCAAATATAAACAAAAATAATAATAACTATGAATACATTAATATACATTTAATTTTATTATATACATGATAAAAATAAATTAACCATATGTAGTAGGTAATATATCCCATTGAAAAAGAATTGAGTTACAAAATTTCACTTCTACTTGATATATTTTTGTTGAAATAACCATATAAGAAATAATTAATATTGATTATCAGAATTCCATGAAAAATTATGTTTTCATGATATTAAATTTACAAAGCTTGAGTTTATAAATCATTTAAAATAAAATATGTTCATAACATTTCATTTTGACACAATGATATGAAACTAAGATGAAATCTATTGCCTTGTATTTAGGATTTTGTGAAATTCCATTAAAATCAATTATAATGGTTTAAATCATGTTAATAACTTATTAAAATACCAATATAATATTTAAAATATCATATAAAATCCTTTACTAAATTATTATTACCCATTTCATTATAATCATACAATTTTTCTCTTTTTTTTCCAATTTCCTAGTTTTTGAGTATGATTGGAATTGTTATTTTTGTAACTCTTAGGTCGATCATGATTTAATCTTATCAATAATGTAAAACATGACTTAATAATCATATAAATTATGTATATATATATTATTCTACAAAATTTTGAGATATGAAATGAAATGAACTATTCAAAGAGACGGAAAGTCGTATATATGCATAAATCCAACATCCATTTATTTTTAATATTTAAATAATAATTGGGATATTTATATATGTATATTATCATTACATATTTATATTTGTGTAATATATCAAATTGGTTTTTAAAACCCATTTTTAATAAATTACATTTATAAAATGAACAAATCACATCACTTTGAGGAGGTGGTATTCCACACATCCACAAACGATGTCATTAAAATACCATAATATGGAATGAATGAACGTAAGGGTTATATAAGAATTAAATTAGAATAAATAAATTATAAATATCATATATATTATTTATTATTTATAAATACACCACTAATTAAAATTGTGAACTATGGTAAATGGAAGAATGAATTCCATTGGTTTGTGAGGAGACAATCCACCATACACACAACCGATGATTGTGTATCAAATTTTATGGATGTCTGAAAATGTGATAGTTAAAAGGTTATTACAAAAACATATATGTTTATTTAATATAATAAATATATTATAATATATTTATATAAAACTAATTTATGTAACATAGTATTATATGAAACAAAATAGATTATTGATGAATGATACATCTTATTTAGGTATCTAAATTTGGTTTTTTTAAAATACATCCTTGGCCAGATTACAAACCAAATTGTCATTATATGCAGATGTGAGTGAATGTGGGAACTTTTTTGTGAGGGGTTATATGATCCAATGGGGTTGATATTTTTAAATAAGTGATTGTGGTGAGCTCCTTTTTATAGTGGAGGAACAATGACATTTGTTAAAAATATAAAAATATTAACCTTATTGAGAGGAGTATATTGGATCATGTTTCTGAAATATTTGTCCTTATATTAAACAAAATATAATATTTCTCTAATTTTTCTATCCAATAAATTTTTTAAAATATTATACGTCATTTTTTTCATTATGTTTATGGTTTAGTCCCCTGAAAAGAATAATTTAACCTCCTCTTCATCAGGTTCTTCCATTTGATTTGATCAAAAGGGATCCTTAGTTTAGATTTTTTACCAAAGAAAGGCATTTAGGATGAAAGAAGGATAGTTGGTAGGATACTTGGTTAGAGTGTTGGCTGTGCCAAATGGCTTTGGAGGTGTGAAATTAAGAGAAAGAGAAGTCCCCTTTTATAAGAGGGGTGACAGTCACTTTAGGAAATGATTAAAGTATTGATTTATTATACAATTATATTCTGTTTATATTGGCTCCAAATGAAATTTTTTCAAGCCATAGGTGGTTATGTGTCGAAATAACCTCAACCAATAGGTTTTAGACAAGATTAGGTTACCATTTTAACCTTATCTTTTAGATTTAACTCTTGGTTAAATAGTTTATCTTTTACCATGTCTTCTTGTATTCTTACACTATATGGTTAATAAACATACTCTAAACTTCCAAAAGAACATGAAGTGGTTCTTTAATGACATATATATTATTATTTATGCCTTTTGGAAGAACCATTGTTTTTTAATAATAGAATAACAATTAATAATATAATATTTGTTTTAAAAACTCATTTATATCAATTTTGACATTATTTGGTATTTTCTTTATTTCTAAAATCCGAAAAACATGATTAATTCTAGAAAGATACATTGAATCATACCAAAAATTTCATATTCACATAGAAAATTTGTGGATGTCATAGAAATTTTGAAATTATATTTATTTTAATATTTATAATACCATTTATTTGATTATTTCATTAATAAAGTAATTATTTTATAATCATTGTGTCAGTAATAAACCTATTTATTTAATCTCAAAAAACTATAAATAAAAACCCATTATTAAGAAAATCTTTTTATATTTTTAATGATTATTTATAGTCGAACATATTTTATGTATAACTCTATATTAAAAGTTGTTTAGTTATTAAACATGCATTTTAACTCTTTTAACTCTTAATTAAATAAAATAAAAATAAATGTCTTAATCTAATCCAAGTAGACCTACAGGGTAATATTTTAGGCATAAGTTTGTTTTTTGTCGAATTATACTTATTCAATAGAATTAGGACATGTGTTAGGGTAATAATAATATAATTTTTACCCTTAATTACCTTATTTACTTTTAACTGTGGTAAATAAAATAAAAGAATTTACTATTCCCAAAAAATTATTTTTATCTTATTGAACCATATTATACTTTTTGATATTAACCTATTTTTATGATTTTTGAAATTCGACTCTCAGAAGTTACTATTCACCAAAAATTATTTTCATCTTATTGAAAGACGGTGAAACGTTCGATAAAATTTTTATATATCTAAAATTATTTTAAACTTACTCCAATGAATTAAATTGAACATATATAGGTATTATGTATCTATTTTCACATATAATAAATTTAAATAATATAAATAATTATTTAAATTAAAAGTCGGTTTTAACCAATAACTCCGTGTTTTTCACTATAGATCAAAAATTGAATTTCTTCATAAAAATATTAAAAACTCACCCTAAGCTATTTTTTATATTTTAAATTCAAAAATGAATTATATTTTAACAAACTCAAAACATAGAAGTTGCATTTATTAATTTAAAATTAATTCATGTTTTCAAAACCAAAAATCGGGTTTTTAAAAAGAAATAAATTATCAAAAGATTGACACAGGTTTAGGTCCAATTTTAATGTGAAATTACATCCAATGACCAACATTGGATCAAATGGTAAAAATATAATCTAATTATACATCCAAATCATTAAAACATATAATTTAACACTATAATTTATTTTGATTAAAAAATTTGTTTTCAGTTAAAATATAGTATTTTTCACTATTCACCAAAATATAAAAGTTATCAGAAAAACACCAAAACATTATTGAAACTAAATTCTTGTATCCTAATTCTAAAGAAGAATCTTATTTTGATAATTTGAATATATTAAGGATTCAAATATTTTATATAAAAAGGCATCACCATTAAAAGGCAGTAAAATTTCATTTTTTAAAAAATACTACTTTTATCTGAAAAAAATATATTTGTTCTTACATTGTGTCTAAGAAACTTTTAATATGAATTATAAAATAATAAGGATTATATAAAGTTCAAAATACAGTTAATACTATTCATAACGGCTTTTGAACGGCTTGTTTGGTAAGTCATGGTGCGCTAGAACTCGGTGTTGCATATAGTGAAAGTTATTGAATTACTTTGCATAAATAATGTACTATGAAATCTTGGGGTGTTACAGTATTGGTTATAAAAAATTTCATTCTATGGTGAAATTTTTTTTAAAAATGGAATAATTTTTTATCTTGCTAAAACAAATTTTTTTGAAGAATAATTGAGATTCATATATTTCGTGGTGTGTGTGGTTTTTACAGAATGTTTGTTGAGAATCATTTAGGTTTTTCTATCCCACTAACTATGTTAACTCGAAATGGAATTATTATTATATAGACAAAAGAATTTGATAATTTTTTTCAATAATTTAAAAGAAGATTGGTGAATGCTCTAATAATGGAATTACCATCCAGAAATTGTGATTTTCTTATATGAAGTGATGTTTCGTTGAAATAACATGGATGTGTCTTAATGATGAATGATCAATTAATTCCTTATTAGTCACGATAATTGAAAACTCAGGTGTTAAATTACCCTACAAATGATTTGGAATTTGTTGTTGTTGTTTTTGCATTAAATTTTTAGAGGAATCATTTTTTGTGTGTAAAGTGTGAAATATATACTGATAAAAAATGTTTGAAGTATATATTCACTCAGAAGGTATTAAATAAGAGACAGAAGAGATGGTTAGAATTAATCAAGGATTATGATTTCATGATTCATTACCATCAAGTAAAGGAAAATAAGTTTTTAGATAGATAGAGTCGAAAAAGTAACACTTCATTAACCATGTTACATTTGGAACATGATCCCTTGATTAATTATTAGATGAACAATGGCCTAAATTTTTTTGGTGCAGATGATTCCTCTGTTTTATTTCAGGTGTTAGTGAAATCATCTCTTGTAGAAAGAATAAAGAAAGCACATAAATGTGATAGTTAGTTGAAAACAAAATGATAGAGTTGGTTCAGAACGGTAAGTTACCTGAATTTAACCTTGGTAAAGATTGTGTTTTACGATTTAGGAAGAGATTATGTGTGATTTTTTATTCAAAGTTGAAGAATGACGTGTTATGTGAATCTCATAGTTTTCGGTTTTTTGTTAAGCCCAGCAATACTAAGATGTAAAGAAATATTAAAAACTATTACTAGTGGGATGGAATGAAATGATATACAACTGGATTTATTGTGATGTTTTTGACATGTAAATAGGTTAAAGCATAGAGACTGTTACCGAATGTGATGATTCATCCATTACAAGTGATAGAGTGAAAATGGGAAAATATATCAATGGATTTGGTCGTTAGATTAACAAAGAAATCACGAGGTTACAATGTAATCTATGTTATTAATGATCGATTGACTAAATCTACTCATTTTATAGCAATTCAAGATACACTATCTCTAGATCATCATTTTCGATTAAATGTGAATGATATATTTTGGTTAAATGAAGTTACCCTCTCCATAGAATCTAATCCTGATCACATGTTTTCTTCTAACTTTTTTATTGGCCTTCATAAGTCATTAGGTTCTAAATTAAATTTATTAAATCTTTTCATCACCAATAAGATGGGAAGTGAGAACAAAAAATACATAAATTTGATGATATTTTATGTTCTTCTTCAATGGATTACTAGGGATGTTGGGACTGGCAACGTTTTTTTTCTGAATTTCTTATTTTATCATTTTTCATTATAATATACCGATGGATCCATTTGAGGCATTATAATGAATTTAGTGTCGAAATAAAGCTTTTTTGGGGTGATATAGGTGGAGGAATATTGATAGGACCAGAATTGGTAGAAGAGATTGCATAAAATGATATGTTAATTCAGAACAACGTGAGGAAAACACAGAGAAGGAATAAAATTTATGCGGATGACTAGAGAAAGGATCACTCTTTCTAGATTGTTGATAATGTCTTTCTTAATGTTTCACAATGTAAAATTGTGATACACTTTGGTAAGAAGGGAAAGTTGAATTTTAGGTTCATTATAACAAATGAATCCTTTGATAAAGTTGGATAAATTTCATATAGAGTTGATTTACCTCCATGTTTGTCCCATGTACACAATTGTTTTCATGTTTCAATGTTGATAAAGTATTTTTCGGATCCATCTCATGTTTTGAGTCTAGTGGTAGTTCAGTTCGAAGAGAATCGTTCTTATAAGGAACAACCCATCTATATTTTTTACAGTATAGAAGAAGTTTTGTGGAATAAGGAAATAAAGCAGGTAATTATTTTGTCAAAACCCATATAGTACAAGAGGAAATTTGTAAATCTGAAAATGCTATAAGGGATAAATACCCCCACTTATTTGATAAGTGAATAGAATTGTTGGGACACAATTCCCAAAAAAAGAAGGATGTAACATCTCATGTAAATATTGAATATTATATTTTTATATATATTAATATTTGTGAATTAAATATTAATTTAATTTAAAGGGGAATCAGTGTTAAATGTATTACCTTAAACACAACAATGGGTTTCTCTGAAATTTCATGTTTCACATAAAAATGAGTCATTCTAAAAAAAGTATAATAATATAGAATTATTTTAAATGGTAGTTAATGACTAGACATTTTATTGGAGATAATGAATAGAACTAACTATATTTTTATTATTGTGTTGTTAAATGTATTTACATTTATCCAACAAAATTTAGAGGCATAAATGTGAATGACTCCAAATTTAAGCATAAACACTCTAATATACATTAAAAGGTCAATTTTACACCTTTTGAAGATGATGCCTTTTTAGATCTAGTTTTTGACACTTTTATATCTTATATTTGACAAAATAATATTCATCATTATAATGAGAACATCAAAATTTACTTCGGTTGAAATTCGGGTATTTTTCTAATAAATTCAATTTTTATTGGATAGTGAAAAATAATGTATTTGAATTGAAAATTGCATTTTATTAAAATTTATACATATGGATAGATTACAATTTTAATTCCGGTAAAAGTGTAATTAGATTATATTTTTACCATTTAATCCATTTTTTTCTCATTGGAAGTAATTTCACTTTGAATTTTGACATAAACAAGTGTCAATTATTTAATCGTTATTATTTTTAAAAAAATATTCTTTTTTGTTTTGACAGTGGAATTAATATTCAATTAATTTATTTAACTTAAATGTTTTAAATTTGGAAAAAATGGATTCCATATTTGGAATCAGGAGTTCCAAATTGTGTAAATGAGTAACATTTATTTTTAGACATTATGAATAGTAACATCAGTAAAAAAATTATTTACCATGGTTAAAAGATAATTCTAATAAATAAGGGTAAAAATATTATTATAATAATATTAAATTACCATCACATGTTTCCTAATACTAATGGATGATACATGTTCAACCGGGGTCGTACTTGTGTCCGTTTTGGGACCACATGGGGTGCATCCAAGGAGAAAGCATCGTTGTTGGAGACGTTCTTCACAGACGGCGTCTTCTCCCTTGACACAATGGAAGAGGAAGGATGACAGTGGTTCCTCGTGGGCGTCACCTCACGTTCCTACCCCAGTTGAATAAGGTATAAGGAGTTGCTTCACATTCCTCGTGACGTGGATCGTTCTTCATTGAATAATGGCTTTCTTCGTCGAGTGAATAATATTCCCCCAAGATTTTCTCCCAAATCCTTCTCAAAGTTCCACCACCCAACTAAAATAATAGGATCTACAATTATTTTATTATTGACAAGCTTTTCCAAATTCAAAATATAGTATTAAATTAATTGAATATGTTCAATTCATAAATTAGTTAGTGGGCATACTAAATGAGAGGGGGAAGGTGGAGAGTTCACCATAAATAAATGAAGGGTGGTGGCCTCATTAATTGAATGGGGAGTCCAAGAGTTTAATGGGGTTCAAGGAGTTAAAGGAGGTTAGGTGCTCATGTCGGCCTCCCACACAATATCCTCCCATGGGAGGTTATGTGGTGGCGGGATACACTCCAACTTCCTATTGGAGAAAATAAACAGCACCCAAATACTTTAATCACCTTCAAATAAAAATGTGTTCCACACACATTTTTATTTAATCATTAATTTTTAATTAGAAACCCCAATTTATAACATCCATTCTCGACCAACCGCAACAGCAGTAGAGGTCTATTTAAGTGAATTCCAGCACTGTGAGTTCTTCCATATGGAAATCTGAAAATTTTCCATGAGATAACACTTTTTTATCGAGATCCTTGACTCTATCCAATAGCATCTCACTTCCACTATACCATATAGAGATGTCAGTCTTCTTAAGGAATGTGGGGTTTTTATAAAACACATCATTTTAATCTAGAGGATCATATATTAAATATCCTCTTGTGTCCTAGAGATATTATATAAATATACACAT
This sequence comes from Viscum album, assembly GCA_963277665.1. NCBI lineage: Eukaryota > Viridiplantae > Streptophyta > Magnoliopsida > Santalales > Viscaceae > Viscum > Viscum album. The sequence goes on along the minus strand of OY728147.1, from coordinate 68,934,717 downwards.
AGTGCCTCAAGGCATATGTTTATTTCCAAAAACAGCATTAATTTTTTTTTCTTCTTAACATACATGAATGTGACAACATGAGTTTACATCCTTGACAGAGATCATATAGAATAACGTTTTTCACATTATTGGGATCCCATTTTAGAATGAGATTTATTTTTTAAACAAGGATCCATAAAAGGAAAATAGAATACTCTAATAACTCATCCTCGATATCACCATATCCAATAGGGTGGTCATTATCTTTTCACTAACACCATTCCACTTAGGTTTATATGGAGCAGTGAGTTTGAATAGTATCCCATAATCCCCTAAATAATCAATGATGCCTCTATTAATAAAATTTCCACCACATTATGTGTGTTTTTTTTATTAATCTATTTACCAAGATAGTTATCAAAATCATTCATATTTTTCATGAATTTATAAATGGAATATACCTTATACCTCATCAAGTAAACATATCTATATATATTAAAATAATTAGTAAAAGTCTTGAAGTATGAGAAATAAAATATTGGTTTAATTGGAAATGGTTCACACACCTATGTATGATCTAATTCAAAAATCTCTTTGTCCCTTCCACAGTTTCCACTAAATGAGTATTTGAGCAAATTCCCCTTTAAACATGTGTAATATACACCATGTGGTTTCCAATAAATATAATATAAATACCCATAATTTCATATTTATTCTAACATTTTTTGTATGATCAAGATGATTATTGAAATGTGAGGATTTTTAGGATTAATTTAAAGAAGATTCATTAAGAATTATTATTACTTGTTTTGAATAATAAATCACATAATATACTCTATTGAAATATGTGTTAACATAAATAATTTACACTTATAAAATATGACACATTTATCTTTGAACATTAAAATAAATCCATATATCTAAATTCCAGGTATAGAAATATTTTTTTTGGTAATGGATTGATCATAATAGAAACCCTTTAAAACCAAGACTGTTATGGATAGAAACGTGATATGGTATTCATTCAAAGAAATAGAATAAATTTTAGATTATTTGGATTCTTGAGATCTATCTCCCCCTAGTTAGTATTTCAAAATCAGTTTTCTTCCAATATTTTAATAAATATTTGATCACCAAAGGATATATTTCATACCCAATTTGAAGAAATATATATATATATATATATATCAATCGATAAAAAATTCACTCGTAGATTCCCCTTTATAATTTATAACTACTCTATTTTTTACCTAATAGACCATCATACAACATGAAAAACAAATAGCTTCATTCTCCATTTCATTCTCCATTATCATTCTCTTCATTGAAGAGGTTGAAGATTATTTGGACACAATAATATTTTCATTAGCATTATTTTTGTTCACACATAGGCTGATAGATTTTTCTGCTTCGTGTCCTTATATACATGGAGTATAAGTGTGAGAATATCATCAAAATACTCCTCAATTTGGTTCATATAAAATATATCAACAAAATAGTATAAAATTGTAGTGGGTGATAAAATACTGAGTTCACTACACATTTATTCAGGGAGTTTAATACCCAAATACTTTAACTGCCTTGAAATAGAAATGTGCTACACAAACATTTTTATTTAATCTTTAATTTTTAATTAGAAATCACAATTTATAACATCCATTCTCGACTAAACGCAATAGTGGTAGAGGTATCCATAAGCTAATACCATCACTGCGAGTCCTTTAGTGTCCTCAGATTTCAATTATTTTACCGGGTTCAAAAGATAGAAAAACCTCCACGTATGTTTACTGAATGTACCCGAACAAAACTTCAGAAAAATATTTCGAGCACATCGGGCCTCGGAATCATGTTCCGTCAGAAACTGCGGACTCGTAAAATTCCCAAAAATTTATTAACAAAATTTCCTTGATATTTCCGAGTGTTTATATTACCCCCACCTTAGGGTTTTCATCCCCGTAAAGTTACAACACACACTAGGAAAACCAAAGGGGGTACTAAGCACACATCTGATCCTCCTGCTCTAATGTGTTCTCTTGGAGGTTCCCGTGGTTCTAGTGAATGCGCACCTGAGGAATCGACCGTCCTCATAGTACCCACTATTGTCGATCCTCTATATCCACTGGATCCTCCGTGAATGTTGCCCTATCATCGATTTCCATCTCCCCGTGGTCAATGATGTGGGATTGTTCGTTCACATATCTCCTCAAATGAGATACATGGAAGACGTCGTGCACCCGATGCAACTCAGGTGGAAGGGCCAGGCGGTAAGCCACCTCACCAACACTGCTGAAGAGCTCAAAAGGTCTGATGGAACGTAGAGATAACTTGCCACCTCTGACCAAATATCTGTAGAACTCATCGAGGTGAGACCCATAGGAAGACATGGACACCATCCTTGAAATATAATGGTCTACATATTATATCAGCATACGACTTATGTCTGCTCTGTGCAGTCTTCATCCGCTCCTGGATGATCTACACCTTCTTTGTCATAGCATGCACCATCTCTGGTCCTACTAGTGCTGACTCCCCGAGGTCAGTCCAGCATTGTGGTGATCTACATTGTCGGCTGTATAGTGCCTCGTATGGTTCCATCTCGATGGTGGAGTGGTAGCAGTTGTTTTATGCAAACTCCGCCAAGGGAAATTGATCCTCCCAATTGTGACCAAAGTCAAGGGCACAAGCACAGAGCATGTCCTCGAGTGTCTGGATGGTCCGCTCGGTCTGGCCATCCGTCTGAGGATGGAAGGTGGTACTCAAGCGAAGCTGCATCATGAAAGCCTATTGTACCCCCTTCCATAGACTGGAAGTGAAACGAGCATCTCGATAGAAGACGATAGTCAATGTGACACCATGAAGTCGTACGATCTCTCGAACCAAGAGGCATCCTAAGTTCTCTACTGAGCCCTTCTCTCTAATCGGTAGGAAGTGGGCAGACTTGGTGAGTCGTTTTACGATAACCCAGATAGAGTCGTTTCCTATTGATGTATGTGGAAGTCCAGTCACGATATCCATGGATATCCCATCCCACTTCCACTCTAGAACCTCTAAGGGATGAACCTAGCCTGCTGGAACTTGGTGCTCCACATTCACTTACTGACAACTGAGGCATCAATAGACAAACTCTGCTACTTCTTTCATCATACCTGGCCACCAATGTTGTCATCTGAGGTCCAGATACATCTTCTCCACTCCTCGATGTAAAACTATAGGGGATGTGTGGATCTCGATAAAAACCTCCTCCTGTAGTACAACTATTACCATGAAACATCTTCTGAAGAGGATGACGTGCTCCCAACCATTAAAAACCCATCATGTGCCTGCCTTGAAGATATCTAAGCACGTCGCACCTCACAGTCAATGTCCCCACATTGTGCCTCTCTGAATCGTTGAATAAGTGGAGGAGTGACTTTGAGAGCCATCAGAAAGGCTACTCCATCTCTATCCACAAAGGATATCTGCAACGCGGCTAGCTGCTCTGTCACCTATCCTAGCAGCTGAATTCCTGATCTTCTGCTTAGATAATCTTCTACAACATTCCCCTTCCCAGGAGTATAGAATATCTCGAAGTCATAGTCTTAGAGGATCTCAACCAACCATCGTTGTCTTAGTTTCAAGTTCTTCTATGAGAAGATATACCCGAGACATTGGTGGTAAGAGTAGACTATAAAATGTTTTCCCATCAGATAGTGTTGCCACATATTCAAGGCAATGACCGATGCTGCTAACTCCAGGTCATTGGTAGCATAGTTCTGCTCGTGCTGTCTCAACTGCCGTGAACCATACGTGACCAATGCTCACTCCTCCATTAGGACACACCCATTTCTTGTCCCTGATGCATCGCAGTAAACAACAAACACAACACCCTCCTCTGGTATCCTCAAGATGGGCACACTGGTAAACCTCTGTCTCAGCTCTTGAAATCTCTCCTGGCATCTCTCTAACAACACAAAGGGTTTACCCTTCTTCTTCAATTCTGAAATTGGTGCTGAAAATCTAGAGAAGTCTGCCACAAATCTGTGATAGTACCCAGCCAGTCCTAGAAAACTCCTCACCTCTGTCACACTTCTGGGTGGAACCTAAGTAAGTACTTCCTCAATCTTCACTGAATCCCCTGAAACTCCAGCCTCTGAGATGAATGTCCTAAGAATTGAACCTCTCGAATACTGAACTGGAACATCGAGTGTTTACCATAAATCTGGTGCTCTCGGAGTGTATCCAGTGCCACCTGCAAATGGTAGGAGTGCTCCTCCTCAGTAGTCGAGTAAAGTAGTATGTTGTCGATGAATACTATGACAAATCTATCGAGCTAAGGCTGGAATATCATGTTCATAAGACTCATGAACAATTTTTTTTCATTGGTTATGCCGAAAGGCATAAAAAATAACTTGTAGTGTCCATACTGAAACTTGAAGGCCATCTTCTGCACATCCTCATCTCGAAATATGAGCTGCTGATAGCCTGACCTGAGTTCTATCTTCGAGAACCATCGTGCCCCCTTGAGCTGCTCAAAGAGGTATTCATTCCTCAAGAGTGGGTAATTGTTCTTCCTAGTCACATGATTTATGTGAAGATAGTCGACACACAGTCGCAAGCTCCCATCCACCTTCTTGGCGAAAAAAATCGGTGATGCCCAGGGTGAAACACTGGGTCTGATAAATCTCTTCATCTGTAAGTCCTCCAGCTGTACCCACAGTTCTCGTAGCTCAGCCGGATCCATTCGATATGATGGAGTAGATATCGGTGTTGTCACGGGGTACAGTTCAATGTATAAGTCTACCTCTAAGCGATAAGGTAGTTCTAGAACATCGCTAGGAAAAACATTCACATACTGATCCACCACAATAGTGAAAATCAGACTCCACACATCAACCGCTCTGAGAAGAGACTAAACAACTGATGTTTAATCAACTGTCCCCTCCTCTGCATAAGTCCATCTTGTGCTGCAACGGCCCCCTTCTCGCCGGTGAATGTGAACCTACTCCCATCCATGTGGAAACACCACACTTTGCGCCTAATATAGTCTATCTGAGCCTGGACTGTAGATAACCAGTCCATATGCAAGATTAAGTCGTAAGGCCTCGATGCTGCTACAAGAAGATCTCAGCAGAAGCTCTCGCCTTTTAGAGTAAGCTCACACTACCAGCACTAGTGCGTAATCATCGAGTCTGCTCCCACAGGAGTCTCTAACCATAAGGATCGATCCAACGGCTCTGTCGGAATCTCCATGCTCCGAACAAGGGAACCGGAAATAAAAGATTTGCTCACACCTTTTTTTATGAATACAACAGCATGGGTAGAGTAGGCACATATAATACATCGAATCATCTCAGGTGTGGCATGGTCGTACGTCTCAACTTCCTGGAGCTGAGCCCGCCTCTATTCGCCAGATCCCTATGGTGGGGGTGGACCTCCTGGTTGTGGTGGTGGTAGAGCCTTGAAACGTCATCCACCACCCGCTGCTCACCCAGCTCCTCTACCACGTCCACCTGCATCCGGAGGACCACGACCATCGAACCTCTGCCTCTTCCTGGGAGGTTCCTCTATTGTATGTTTCTCATCTTCATGGCGGTTCGGGCAGTCACCATCCATTTGGCCCTAATCACCTAATGCATAGCACTGTCTGCTCCTCGTATAGCAGACTATGTCTCATGTGCCCCGCACAACCGAACCTATATCCTAGGATCGCCCACCTGATGGCTTGATCTGGTTAGACCTCTGAGACATCTGTCTACTGCCGACTGCAGAAGACTCTGCTACGTGTCTCCCTACGGTGGGAATCGCTACTGGTGACTTCTTAGTGAGAAATCTCTCCACTAGAAGGGCTCACTCTAGCACCCATGACTGTGTCAGAATGCTGAGGGGAATAACCGAAGCCCTGATCTCATGCCTAAGTCCATGTTCGAAGGTTCGGTCCCTGAAGAACATGTCTCGTAACATATCTGTGGAGTAGCGCAAGAGGTCAGTGAGCTTCGTTGAGTACTAAGCTACTATCATTCTGCCCTGCTGTAGATGCAGTAACTCCGGAATCCACACTGCACAAAGGGTGGCTGGAACAAACTCTGCTCGGAACAGTCTCTCGAAGTCAGCCCGGAGTAGTGATGCCTCATCATGCACCTGAAGCATCAAGATCCACCATCTACCTATTTCTGCATGCATGAGACTCGTGGCAAGAATCACTATAAGGTCGGATGGTGTCCCTACCAATATGATAACTCTCATGACAGCCTCTAGCCAATCCTTATCTGCATGTGGGTCCATATCTTCTCGGAACCTAGTGGGACTCTGGCACTGGAACTCACGCAGGTCACTCAGGTGGCGAGCACTCTCTACTGCATGGGCTGGTGGTATCGGGGGCCCAGCAGGTAGTGGTACCTCAGGTGCCGACACTGTGATGCAGCCCTGCACCGAGGCCTCGTCACTCGGTGCGATATCATCTCTTACGTAACTCGGAACCCTAGTTGGATACTGTCGTGGGGCCATCCGGAAAAGAAACATGTGTGCGATGGTCAAAACAGTATACCTGGTGAGATGGCACAAATAAATAACAAAGAAAACAATTTCAAAGGAAACACACATGAAATCAGAGTTTTGGGGCACTGAGTCGGTAATCAGAAGTCAGAGTCCTAGTGTATGGATACATCGGACGTCGCACCATCACCGGTTTCCCTAAACTGAAAACCACACCCAAAACACTTAACATTGTTGTCGTTAAAAGAATCAGAGTCTAATATATGTGGTAGTACTAACCACATTTTATATCAATTTGTCATGACCTGTCCTCGGGGCCCTTTCCATGACTACCCCAAGCCCACCTCACATAGGCCAGGGGTTGGTGACTAGAAACAAAGGCATAAACCCCTATGCTGGGAAGGCATTGACTTTATAAAAGTAAACAAACACAACGGAGTATGCAACATGAAGTAAATCTAAGTAAACACTGAATACAAAAGCTTGTGCTGGAAAGTAAATGGGCTAGTATACTAACCCAACTGAACAACAAGTTCAAGTAAAAATGGACAAATAGTTGAATGTAAAGAGCAACTCCAAGATCATCCTCTGGGGATTCCTACCTGAAAGGTAGGTACAGATGGCCACCTCAGCACCCACGTCTATCAGTCTCCTCTGTGTGCTGTCTCATCACATGTTATACCTCTAGGTACCATCCAGTCGTGGCACTCTCGGCCTCTTTCAGCGTTTTCTGTCGTCTACATCCAACACAATGAGGTTCGAGAATAGCCCGTGAAGGGTTGAGTATAACGACACTCATTAGGGACCCTGAGACCTGCAAGGTCTCACAGTATCCACTAAGGATATACAAACGAAGTAATATACAGCCAAAAATTATCAACTAACCCTTCTTAGGTATATGCCCATACATATACCTAAGTTACCTATCTCAGTCCGACTTAAACTCTTGAGCCCAAGCACAAACCAATTCCACAAAGGAAGTAAATTCAATGACCACAATAATAATGGTTGAAAGACATAACTATGCTGACACAGGTATGCCACAATATTAGATAGATATAGATGATCAGATGTAGCCACTGGATCATCTATGTTGTCAGACCCACATGGGATACAAGACCAGCCAAGCTATCAGACCCACATAGGATACATGACCAACTATCGTGTCTAAGAAGTCGGACCCACACATGATATAGGACAAGCTATAATTCATCTGAGATGTCAGACCCACACAGGATAACAGACCAGCTATTCTGTCAGACCCACAGAAGATACAGGAACAGAAGTCAGAACTGTCGAAACCACACATGATTCTGGTACAGTAGTCATCATCATTCAACCCATAGAGGATTCCAGTATAGTAGACATTGCTCTCGAACCCACACAGGATTCTGGTACAAAAGTCACCGCATCCAGCTCTAGGGTTCCCGCAAACATCACACTCGATTCGAGGAGGGTCTTCTCATCGAGCAAAGGGGGTCGATACATCAACTATATAAAAGTCTGGATTTGATGTATCCTAAATCTCCATCACATCAAAATAAACTCAACACGAAGGATAGCACGTCAATTGGACCCTCGGTTTGTGAGTTATTGGCTTTTCCGTTTTAGGGGCCTGGTTGGATTTACGTATGATCCAAACCCAACCACTTTCCAAATTTATACAAAACACAATTAGATTCGTGAAAAAGTACAGCCTCGCCGTAAGGGTCTCAGTGCCATAGTAGGCGCACCGATTGGAAGTGCGGTTTAGAAGATATTCACGTTTAAGCGAAACTGGCTCGGCCCGGCCCGGTGGTGCGCGGTCCACCCGCAGACATGGACCGCAGAGTGGGCCGGTCCGGTACACCCGGTGGTGCTGAGCGACGCCCCCTCTCCCTGCCCGGACTGATAATGCCTGCCAGTTCTGTCCAGCGCGAGTGGCCCGCACAGCGGGCCACTTTCTCTCCTATGCGGCGCCAAGCGGAGCCGCGGGTCTTTAGCCTGGCCGGCAGGTGCCCTGCCCGTTCGCCAGCGACCGACCCGCGGTTCCCCCCGCCTCTCGGCTTTTCGGTCTCCACAATTGATCTTCTCGGCCGACCGTACCCAGCCGGTTCTCTCAGTATAAGCATCTCACGATTGCGGGCCACTTCTCCTCCATGCGGAAACTGCGGGTGCTGCGGTCCACCAGCCCTGCTGGTCGTAGCTGGCCGATTCATCAGTCCGAGCGGCCCATGGATGCGTGTCACGATTTTCCTCCACACGGTTGGTGTGCGGCTGCCGCCTCCAGCCTCCATCACATCTTCCGACACCGCCTCCATCTCCAATACAAACAAAGATCAACGGAGGGTCATCGGGCCGTGTTTGTTCGGCACGCGCCCTCTGCGTTAGGCGATAACAATTGGCCAAAGTCGAACTAAGCATTAATAAAGAAAGAAGGTATAATTTTATTCATTTAAAATTATACAAAACCCCCTACCACAATTTGAAGTTCATTTGTTGACGACGGTTTCGATTCGTTGACGTCAGGGTGCGTCCCAGGAGAAAACGCCGTTGTTGGTGACGTTCTTCACGGACGACGTCTTCTCCCTAGATGCGGAGGAAGAGGAAGGATGACAGGCGTTCCTTTTGGGCGTCGCCTCATGTTATTTCCCTGGTTGAAGTTGGTTAAAGGAGTTACATCACATTCTTCGAGAGGTGGAGAAATCTTCATTGATGAAATGCGTTCTTCGTCCAAGGAATAATATTCCACCAAGATTTTCTCCAAAATCCTTCTCAAATTTTCACCACCCAACTAAAATAATAGGCTCTCATATTGTTTTATTATTGAAAATATTTTCAATATTCAAAAGAAAGAATTAAATTAATTGAATATATTCAATTCATTAATTAGTTGGTTGACATACTAAATGAGAGGGAGAAGGTGGAGAGTTCCCCATAAATAAATGAAGGGTGTTTGTCTCATTAATTCAAAGGGGATTCCAAGAGTTTAATGGGATTCAAAGATTTAAATGCGATTAGGTGCTCGTGTGGGCCCCTCCACACAATATCCTTCCATGCGAGGTTATGGGGGGGGGACCCTCCTCCAACTTCCCATTGGAGAAAACAACCACCACCCAAATAATTTAACCACCTTCAAATAAAAATGTGTTACACAAACATTTTTTTTAATCTTTAATTTTTAATTAGAAACCCCAATTTATAACTTCAACTCTAGACCAAATGCAACTGTGGTAGAGGTATCCTTAAGCGAATATCAGTGCTGCGAGTTCTTCGGTATCCTTAGATTTGAATTCCAATAACCGGTTCAAAAGATATAAATACTCGTACGTACATTTACTAAAAGTACCTGAACAAAAACTCAGAAAAATATTCCGGGCACACTGGGCCTTAGAATCAGGTGCCGTCAGAAATTGCAGACTCGTAAAACTCCAAATAATTTATTGGAAAATTTTCATTTAAATTTCTGAGTATTTACCGAACCCAACCTAATGAAACATAGAATTAAATAATTGTGTTTTATGACAAACAAAAATCTAATGTAATAATTCTAATGTGTACTATATTTTGATGACAAATTCATATTCTATAATATAAATACTAGTGTTAATTATTCATCACACACATTTTCTTATTTTTTAGTAATTCATGAATCATGATAGAACCATGTTAACAATGGATGTAATGTATAATGAAGATATTTTCCAAATAATAAACATAATTGGAAAGGTTAAAAATTTAAAAACCTAATTATTATGAAAAATCATCTGTCACAAATTATGATTAACAATATGAACATATTTTAAATCACAAACATACCAATGAAGAGGAGAATAGAGTAACATGGATGTTTAGTTGATAAATATGATGAAGTAAATAAAATTCAATCTTATTCATGTAATAAGTCTGGGAAAATACCCTTGGTATTTTTTTAACGAACTATAAGATGTGTTATTCATATAAAATTCTTAAATATAGAATATAATTATAAAGGAAAACTTTAAATTTTTTTAACATCAATTATAAAAAAAATCTTCTGAGTCATACCTAATTTGTTAAGGTATAAATATTATTCCAAAATATACATGGAGTTATATCAATCTTTCAATACCTTTGGATAATTTTATTAGTATTTGATAATTATAAAATTAAAGATTAAATTATTTTAGGGGGTGAGAATGTAACACCCTAACATGTTTATCTATGATTAACTTTAAATAGTTAAATTTATTGTATAGCCTGATCAAAATGAAACAATGAACATAAATAGATTCGTAATATATTTAGATAAATTATAAATATTTAATATTTCCATTAAAATCTACCAATTAAATTACCATTAGTAAATAGGTGTATATAAATTTTAAAATGTATATATATTTTAATATAACAGTTACTTTTGTTATTGATAAATTAAATTGATATAACACAAACAACTAACCCAATATTTTTATACATAGAATTTTTTTATAAATATTACATTATTATATTATATGCCTTTATATTTTAGGATACCTCTGATTAATGATGATAAAATAAATTAAAATTAATAATTGTTTAATACTGACCTAATTAGTAAATTAAATTATATTAGGAGAAGATTGGATTGTGATTTACTGATTCAATTTCCCTATAATTTTTTTCATTGTATTTTATAATTTCATTTAAAAGATAAATTTATAAATTTATAAATTTTATTTTTTAAAATATAATGTTATTATTTTTCTTCATAGTGGTAATATTTTATTTTTATTAATTTCTAGGATTTTTCTAAAAAGATTAATTTTAATAGTTAAATACAAATTTTTTAAATAAAATAATTGATGCTATTATTTGAATGTAAGTATGTCGTAGAAAGTTTAAATTGATTTTAGACTATGAAAAAAAATATTAGTGAAACATTAAATCTAAAAACATTTATGTTGTATAAATAATCAAACATATTTCATTACCACTCCAATATTTCATAATATAGTATTCATATTTCTTGAAAGCTAATTTTCATTATTAATAATTATAGGTATTTAAAAATATATTATCTTTTGTCACTAATGAAAGTTTCATCTCACTACACATTCAACACAATTGATAAAATTTAGTTTCATATTAATACACTCCAATTTTACATCTCCATGATTCTGCTATTTCATCCAATAACTATTGGCCATAAATTTTTTTCCAAATCCATCCATTTTAAGTGGATCCTCTAATGGAATATAAAAGTTCTAAAGGTGAGTAATCTTTTTTACATAACATATTATTTTTGTTATACCATTAAAATTATAATTTAGGAAAAATATTATATTTATATAAATATTATTTATGAGCATAAATTTATTATGATATGTCAATAACCATTAACTGAATATCATGGTATCTCATTATTTATATTTTAATATATAATTATTATGTGTAAATATTATTTAATAGTCTGAAATTAAAAACCATATTATTCATTTCTATTGTTTTAGAAAAATAAAATCTGCATCCATGCATATCTGTGGACTTACAACACTATAGAACGATACATTACTCTGTTCATTACCTCTGTCCATGGATGGTATTATGGAAGGGTTTACACAATAGATATGATTTTTATGATATAATTAATATTTTCTTAAAAAATTGAGAAAAATTAATTATATTATCTATAAAAGATCATTTTTAATTGAATTGTTTCAATTAAGAATTCTACGAAGAAAATATTCATATTCATATTTTATTTTTTTCATATCAATTAATTGTTATTTTAATTAATTCCAATTATTATATGTCACATTATTAAAAATTAAATAAGATTATTGTTAATTTTTTATATTGATATTCCAACCAAACAACCACATAATCATCCATTAATCAGGTAATATTTAGGTTTAGTTTGGTTTCACCACCTTTCAGAACAATGATTTAATTTATATCATGGATGAATATGGGAAACTAATTACAAGTATAATATTGAATAAATATATAAATAATTATTTTTATACATTTTTATGTGAAATTTTTTTATTAAATAAATTCGTTAAAAACATTTCATTAATTAATAATCACATAACCAAGCTCATCATTGATTCTGTATTGATAAATTAGCACCAAAACAGACATTAATCAAATTATACAATTATAAAATCACGGAATGCATAGTATATCTCTTTTAAATATTTTTTAATGATGAACTAATAATCATGAATGTATACCAACATAGTTCTAATGAATCTAGTCCAAAATTATTACGCTTTCATACACCCAATATTGAACATAGGTAATAACTAATGGTAATTCATATGGAGAATCAATATATTTGAAGAGAGTATATGAAAAAAATATAATACTGATTTTATGAAATATTTTTTAATAATATCTAATATATTCATACAAGATGTTTGATTGCATTCATGGAAGATTTAATAAAAGGTAACGGATTAACTTGCCTCAATTATGATAGTTTCATACATTTTATATGTAATGAATCTTGTTTTCTTTATATGGTGATATATTTATCTAATACAAAAATATTTTTTAAAAAATTTATTTCATTAAATTTATGAAGTATAATAATAAATAAAAAATTTCTTTTCATTATATGTATTTTGAAGCAAATGGTACTACAATCATAAGAATTTTTGGTTACTCATTTTTCATTCATTATTTTATCATTAATATATTAAAATAATTCTTTATGATTTAGGATAATTTTATTCTTTGAATATATGTTGTTGTATTTTATGAATATCATTTATTTTTAATACTTTCACTTAAATACTAATCAAATACCTCTTACATCATGGACTGTGTTTTCACGCAAGGAATATATATATCTCAAATATTCTTTGATTATGTTATAAATATTTGTCATTAACATTATTCTTTGATACATGGGTTCTCAAACCATAATATTTTATTATATGGTATGTCATAATCCTCTATGGGAAAATAATTTTTTTAAAATAATATATTTTAAAACATTTTAACAATGTGTTTATTCAACCTAGGAAATTTCAAATTATTAAAAATATTTCTTTTATAATATATTTTTTCCTCTTTGGATACACATTTCGTCTAAAAATGTCAAACCGTATTCAAGGCTATGTTATTTAATATTATTTTTAAGATAAAACAATTAAAAATATTTCACCACACGTTTTAAAAAGATACTTTTGAATGTTACATATATGTTCCTATTTCATATTAATATTAAAAATATATTCTAAAATATATTTAATGTTTTCACTTAAATTTACCTTTTCGTATTCTACTGGATTTTACATTCATGTAATTTATATGACATTATTTATTCTATAATAAATATATACAATTATTTTATGGGTTATGGAACATAAATTATAAATAAAATTATTTCATTACCCCAGTTCATGTGATACCTTTCTAATTCCTATGTGGTAGGGATGTTTTTAATCTTTCTCAACATCATTCTGTGTTTACTTTTTTTATAATGGGTATATATTATTTAGAAACAATACACATTATTTTTCTTGATATATTATGTAATTTTCATTTCTATCAAATATTTGATCCATCACCTCCTTTTCATTGACAAAATATCCACCGTGAATTGGCATAAATTTTCATCATATTCATTTTTATAGTTAATTCCACATTTTCTATTCCTTTGATTCATTATTAGTCACCTAGATGTCATATGTTGATTGATTATAGAAATTGTTGTCTTGCCTATAAACAATTACAATATCTGAGTTTAGATAGATGGATTCTTATTTAGAAATGTATTCAGTTTATTGATTTGGGAACTATTGAAAATTAATATATATTTTATGATGATATGAATGATTTATGATTAATCATTCATGATGAATAAATATTTTTTAACATCACACCTTCTGTCTATGTAGGTTTTTTGATATTTTTTCCAAATTATTGATATGAGGAAAATTATTGGTGTTTTGTTAGTTTCATTCAAACTAGAAATATTGTTTACAAATATCAGTATGTATCATTAACACATTATCTCATGCGATTCATGAAATAGACTTAAACAAGTGATGGTTAGGTGAAAAAAATATATATTTCTTGAATAATCGGTATGGATCATGTGAAAAACATGTATGGGTAATTTTTTTATGGTTTAAAAATTTATCAATATGTATTAATTTTAGTCTTGAAGGAAATAATAATCTCATTAAGGTAGTATAGATATGGAGAATATTTAATTAGTTTATTTCTTGATGGTAAGAACAATATGCTTGGAATTATTAAATCCATAACGAAGAATTTTATTTTTATTATATACATGGTTTATTTATTTTCTTTGTTATCCATTAATATATAATAATATTAGTTTTAGTTAATTATGAAATTACAATGAGTATTTATTCATTCCATAATATTTTTCATGTTTGTCACAAGATTTCATTAGTTGTATGTTTTACATTTTTTGTAATTGTTTCTTACATATTTTTACATTTCGTTTTCCTCAGATTATAATAAAAATTAATAAACATGATATGGCATGAGTAATAGAATCTATGGGGTATTTTGGGGTCGTATTAAATAATATTAAAAAATTCCTATAGTTGATAACGACAATGTATATATTATATTATTATTTTTTATAATTCATTAATTTTATAAACCTAAATGTTCTTGGGAATTTATGTAATACAATATTTTCTTTACGTTAGGTAATTATATGAATTTTATGAATGGAAATTTATAGTTACGATCAAAAATATTATATAATCTGTGTGTTTTAGAAACCAAATCTTAGATTAATGGTCTAGGGTGTGACAATAATAACCAAAACCATTGTCACATGTAAAATATCCAATCTTCCACAAGACATCATAACCTCATAACATATCCATATTAGTTGGTTATTATGAAAATAATGGACTTCAACCTTGTTCACTCCACCTATCATGCATGATCCCCAAAAATTAACAACACCACATCTATATAACAAATCCATGATATCACATATAGAAGGGATTATAAGGAAGATAGAGTAGTGAGAATATTTTTCACTCACCAACCTAGATATTCGAGAGAACACTTAGAACTCAAATAATTAGGGAATTAGAAAATATATCTAAATTTTTTAGTATGAGAAAACAAATAACAATAAATAAATCATAAATATAGTCACACAAAATCCCAACTAAAAGAGTTCACATCAATTTAATATTATCATATCCCATATCCATCAATAAAATACATTTATCCCTCACCACCACATCTTACAGCTATAACCACACCAACCTGTCCATATTCTCCATGTAAAAAAACCATAAGAAGAATTCAAAAAAATAGTTAATTATATCAACATGATATTTCAAAATTTACCATTACACACCAAGTTGCATTTATTATACTATTCAATTCCATATTTAATGACAAAACAATTCAATAAATTTCTAATATTAATTCAATCCATTACACTTTTACACTTTTATCTTTACTGTTTATTATATTCCACAACCAGTGGATAATGATAAAGTAAACCAAAATCAACTAGCCATTCCATCATCCCTAGAAAATATTCACATCCACTATTATTAGTCATAGAAAGAATCATCATCCCATATGAAAACCCCCATAATCTTTTACCATCCAATAATATCCCACCAACATAAAACCATACTACAATGAATCACCTGACACCAGTTATATCCCTTCTACCCATTACTGACTAATATTACATCCATAACACTCAAAAAATAATTACTACCCATGAAAAAAACATCCCCACTAATTAGTGAATCTTATCTCAAAACAATTATATTAAACTCCCAAGAAGTTCTACACAAACATTGTAACACCCCAGGTAAATAAGGAATATGTAATTTTCATATTTATCCATATTTGTGAATAAAATATTAATATGACTTTAGAGGGGACGCTATGCTCGATGGCGTACCCAACACGCAACAACGAGTTTCTTGGGAATCTTACGTTGCACTCTAATAATAAAATAATATTATTTTAAATGGTAGTTAACATGTAGCCGTTGTAATGGCGAGAATGGATAGAAATAACTAAAATTTGATTATATATGTTCTTAAATATTTTTACATTTATACAATAAAAGATAAAGGCTTAAAATATGGAAAGAATTCAATTTTAGGCGTATATGCCCTAGTTTTCACTAAAGGTACACTTATCACCTTTTGATGGAGAACCGTCGTTAAATATAGTTTTGTTCACTCTTAAACATTCTTTTGGACCAAATAAAACTCTTATTAAGAATCGGGACATCAAAATTTACCTTGTGTAAATTTTTGGTATCTATCCGATAAAGTTCATTTTTTTAATGAATAGTGTAAAATGTTGTATTTTAATTCAAAACCACTGTTTAATCTAATTTATTTATATGATTAGATTATATTTTGAATTGGTTTTAAAGTTAAATTAGAAAATATTTTTACCATTAAATCCAATAGTGGTCGTTGGAATCAATTTCACTTTAAAATCTGACTTAAACTAGTGTCAATCTTTTGATACTTTTGTTTCATAAAACACGCTATTTCTCATGACAGCGGGAATTAATTATTAAATTAATTAATGTGACTTATATGTTTTGAATTTTGTAAAACAGACTTCATTTTTGAATTCAGAATATCAAATATAGCTTAGGGTGATTTTTTGGGATTTTTCTGAAAAACTTCAATTTTTGATGAATAGTGAAACCACTAAGTGGTACTTATAAAAACTGATTTTCCGTTTAAATGAAATTTTGCCATCATTGTGTTTTTATTTTCAAAAATCCGACATACATGGTTGTCATTAAGAAGTAAAATGTGGTTCAATGAGATTAAAATAATTTTTTGGTGAATAGTAACTTATTAAGTTTTTAACCGCGATTAGTGGTAATTAGTGTAGTTTAAGGTAAAAATAATGCTTTAATAAAATGAGATGAGCTTGACACATGTCTTACCCTAATTGGTTGTATCATGGCCGACCAATACAAGTCATGGGTAAACTTGGGGACCCCATGGATCCACTTTGGTTGGGAAATGACATAAATAACATTTTATTTAATGTAAAAGTAAAATTGATACAAACATGATATGTTTTACTAAAACAATTTTTAAGTGGGGTTATACAAGTCATATTTTTTATTATAATTATTCATTGTAAAGATAAAAAGATTTCCTATATCATAGTATTTTTTTTATAATTTTTAGACATTAAATAAATTAAATTATTTATGACATAATAATGATTCAGCGATGACATCATTATTTGACGATTTAAATAAAATGGAATGATAATGTAAAATCTATGAACTAAACATGTACAACACTTATTGGGTGAGTGGATTTATAAGCCTTATCACCTTATCCACGAATTATATCAATGTGGGACCTTTTGGAACCGAAAAACATTTTCAAATAAAGAAATATTTCATTACTTTCCAAAAGTGCCCCTCCTCTCCTCTTATAAAAGGCCCCCACCTCTACCTCATTTAACACACTCCTCAAGCCTTTGGCTCGGCCAAACCCTGCCCATTTACTCTCTCCACATCCCTCTCATCATCCTAGAGGATTACCTTTGGGCAGAATCATTTCAAATGAATCCTTTAGGCTCAAATCAAAAGGAGTTACACTTTTAAAGGTAATTCACTCTCTCATGTTCATTTGTTTTATTTTGCTTCTCCAACCCCCTAAAATCTTTTTATTTACTTATTTTGTAACAAAACAAGTATCTTCAATATACTAGGATGTAGTTATAAGATTTATTCGAGCTACACTCTCACACAACTACATCAAATGGTTAAAGAACATACGGTTTCCGTGGATGGTGAAATTCTGCCTCCCGAAACGATGATTGTTCAATACTCATTTAACACCTTCAAAGGTGGCCATTATGATGTCACTATTTTTATATATGATATATAATATGTTTATGTTTTATTTATGATTCTGTATTTTTCATTTTTGTCTTACCTTTATGGCTTCCATTATGGGTATACATGATACCTTCATTTAAGGAAGTGCGGACTACCGCCCCCTCAAAGTGATTTGATTCGTTAAATACCATATGTGGGATGTATAAAGGATGGAAATATGATAATATATGATATTATACTGGAATTATAATATACCTTTATATAATTATTATTCCATAAAATACGAAATAGAAATGAAAGCAGCGTTCATGCATACGTACGGCTTACCGTCTCCATGAACGGTGCATTTCATTTCTTACCTCTAAATGATTATGTAATGTTATAAATGCATGCATGTACTGGATATATATGACATATATTATATATACATAATGAATACAATTCTGGATATAATAAACATTTGGCCACACGAACAACATGTAATTGTAAGAAGTCCACTTTCGACTTAAGAACCAAATATCGGCAAAACAAATATTATTAACTTAAATGATTACATAATGTTTATGACATGGTAATAAGTGGTATAAAAGTAATAATGAACTTGAAAAGGTTCTTAAGGAATTAGAAATTAACTCAAGTTTATTATTCAGGATATTAAAGAACGATCGAGTGAAGTCGGACCCGAGGTAAGGGATCCTACTCCTCTCTTTCTTTTTAAGTACACACTTTTATGTCATTCCTTTTAAAGCTCATCTTTCTTGTTATTGGGATGATCTTTTATATTACACTTACTCTAATTTTTATGTTCATGTGATGGGAGACCCTATTCTCTCTCATTAATCCATTTTGAAAGTTTTGAGGGGCGCCGTTAGGCTGCCGAGTTTTCATAAGGGATTTTTCATCTCACTTTTATTCCCGTGAGATTTATGCTACATTTGCCACAAATTCCATTGAGTGGTGTATGTACTG
Source organism: Viscum album (assembly GCA_963277665.1). Taxonomy (NCBI): domain Eukaryota; kingdom Viridiplantae; phylum Streptophyta; class Magnoliopsida; order Santalales; family Viscaceae; genus Viscum; species Viscum album. The sequence continues at coordinate 68,915,492 of OY728147.1, read as the reverse complement.
CCCATTATTGTACTCTTTGTGTAATATAATTTCGTTTATGAGTATTTACATCAATGATCTATTGTCTTTCTTTCAGGGGTGTATGTTTTCAAAGATACCCAAGTCGGTAAGGGAACCTTTCACCCTCCTCTTTTTTAAAAGACTTTTTTGGGTCTTTTAATTTGAATATTTTTATGTTGGGATATGTTCTCATATATCCTTATTGATGTAAATTTTATGTCCATGTGATGAGATACACTTTTTATCTCTCATCAACTCATTTTGATGTGATGCCGTTAGGCTGTCAAGGGAACTTTTTAACCCAATTTCGATTTCTTTGGGTTCAACATGTAGTCATTGAATATGTCATCCATTGAATATGTTTGAATGACCTTTTATTGTTTTACACTTAATATCCACTTATATTGTGTGTATATATATTTGTCACACATATTTTTGAGATTTATTTTTCCTTAATTTAAGGATACCTTCTTTATAAGGGATTTTATCACATTTGACAATTCACTCTTATATGGTGTATATACAGTCCTTTGGAGTATTATATCATGAATCCTTTTATTCTCTTGATATTATAAAGATCTGACTAAATTCTATTCCTTGATTATTGTCTTCAAGTGTCTCTAATTTTGGTAAAACCCCTTTAACCAAAATATCGTTTTAAATGTTTTAATTATTTTTTCTTATTAATATCCATGTTTTCAAAATGGTTTTAAGGATTTATTTATATGGATATTAATGGTTTAAAATGTTAAAAGCTTCAGGGTTGTATGGGACACTTTGATTCAAAAATCTCTTTATTAAATGTTTTAAATGGTTTTGGAAATGGGTTCTTTTTGAATGGATTCATTATTTCAATATCCTAAAATGTTATATTGTGATTGAAATGTGGAAATGTTATGTTTACTTTATTCATGTTTATGTGATACGATTATGTTATGGTTCTTGGGCATTGTTATGAAGAACGGGTGGTTCCGTGATAAACTAAGGGCGGGTGAGCCCGATATAGCTCTCCAATGCATTGGGTAACGCGACGGAGTGAAACGTTATGGTTTCTCCGATGAAATTTAGGGAATATACTGTGATGGGTATTCCAAACGTAACCAATAGGGTTAATCCCTACGTAAGAATGTTATGAATGCCTAAAGTTACCTTTATGTCTTATGTTTTCTATTATTTATTCATGATTTGATATTACTATGTTTTATGGGTAAAGTATAATTTCATTCTTATGTGTATATGAACTCATGTTTCCTTTCCATATTTTTATAACCCTTACTGAGCTTTTTATGATCATCCCAAGTTTTTGAAATGCTTTTCATAGGTCAAGGGAAGGGTACATGATGTGACGATAGTGTCAAGGATGTGTCAAGAAAGAATCCGTGTTTTATTTTAAATAGGTTTCCATTGATGGGAAGAATGAATATTGTCTTTTATGTAACCACCTTGTTTAAATGTGGAATGTAATGCACGTTTCATGATCTAATTCTCTAAAACTCTAAACCGGAAAAGATCCTCAATGTGTAATCTTGTAATAACTCAAGTTTAAGTTAGGTTTAAGGCTGGGGCCTTATAGTTGGTATCAAAGGTCGGTTTAGATAACTTTAGAGGTTAGGGTATTCTTTAAGCATAATTGACAATTACCATAATGGTTAGGATTTCAGAAAGAGTCTTAGTTTTAGATAAAGTGAATGAGTAAGTATATCTTATTTTCTATCTTACTCATTAGTACATGATGGTTTTGTTGATATACTCACACTGACCTTTTTGGTTTTAGTAAATGGCTGGATCTAGCAGGCACCAAAGTACCAGTGGATGTGAAGGAAACTGTGACAGTTTTTTGAGAAAGCAACTGAATGATATGGTAGCTGCAATGAGAACTCTTTTTATTATCCTCAACCAACTATCTGGAGTCATGATTGACCACCTAAACCTTGGAGATTTCTCTAAGGCATCATATACGAAAGAAACAAATCCCTACAGAAGTACATGTAATAATCATAAAGGTAAGTGTGTTCAAAAACCTATGTGTCAAAGATGTGGAAAGAAACACCTAGGAAAATGTTTCAGCGGGACAGAAATATGCTATAGATGTGGAAATGAAGGTCATAAAGCAAGAACCTGCCATGGAAAAAGGAAGCATCCAGTTGACTTGAGGAAAGGGAAAGAAGTTCATTCTGAGGGATCAATTGAATGTTTTAAATGTGGTGTGCATGGTCATTATGAAAAAACATGTCCTATGAAGATGTTTCGTGAATGGGGTCACCAAGAGCGTACCAATATTCGTTTACCAATACCTAATGTCATTCCGATTGAGGATGAAGAAACTGACAATGACCAATCAAAGGTATGTACTATTTCATGACTATTGTTTTCTTATTTTGGAATCTTAGGATATGATTCATGATTTTTTTTGTAGGAAAGAGGTATTTCGGAATAAGTTGGGAAGGAATGGATAATGGATCATGAAGAATGTTGAATGAGTAAGATGTCAACATATAAGGGCTTCAAGAGTTATGGTGAAATTCTTAAGAGTATTAAGTCTCTTTTGATGATGGGGTTACATTAGAAGACTTTTTATATTATGTGTAACCCGGATGTTTAATATAGGCAAATTTTATTCAAGTAATAGTTATCTTTTCTTTTGTGGACATAGTTATAAAGAACCATTTGGGTTTATATTATCCTTACTTTTGAGGTAATTATGGGTTACCATATGTTATGATTGAAGTGAAAGGCATGAGATAAAATTGAGGTTAAATTATGTTATGGTTATTTTTGATGATTTTATCCCTTTTTTGGGTAATGATTTGAGAATTATATAGTTTTGAAAAAAGGACAACACGCAGACCATGTGACAACCCGTCGCGTCGGACAAGGCTGCGGGAATCGAACCCACAACCAAAGTGCGACTGGTATTTATTGCCTACCACTGGACTACGTGATGTCCCTGGTTAGTTTGACTGATTCTTTTTAGTTATATGATTTTATGAATTAAGAGTAAGTTTATTTTGGAGGATATGTGATTAGGATAATTACTTTTCAATGTGAGACTTTAGGAGCAACTGATGTTGTTTGGAGATAAATGTTACGAATTAACTTGGAAGACTATGTGACTAAATCCTTCAAATATTTGAGTTTCAATCTTATATTGGTTTACTTTGAAGAATTTAATGGACAAATTGTTTATCGGATGGTCCTCGTTGAACTTTGGGTTTTTTTGGACAAATTATGGAGATTAAGAATAGATTTTCTTTTCATAAGGGGTTATCCTTTTCTGGATTATCTGATCTTGTACTAACCTTTTTGGTTTTGGTTTGGTTAAATCCTAAATACATGGGATGTATATAGTTCTCTTTTGGGGATTAGGTAATTCTCTAGAAGTTGATTATAGTACTCTTAATGCGAACAAGTCTCCCTAAATACCCGTCTTTCGGAAAAAAGATGAGTTTGACTAAGGAATCTAGTAAAAGTTGAAAGTCAACATGATAAGTGATTATTCTTCCTTATGAATAAATTCCTCAATAAAAAGTAACTTAAAACAAAAATGTTGTCTATTAACTTTTCCTACTGGGGAACCCAACACCGTTTAACCCATCACAAGTTTGTGATTTTCTTATTGTTAACTTTCTCCTAAACATGTTTTCTATCACTCTCCATCGGAACATGACCCTATGTTTTCTCCTCCATGTCCATATTTTCATACATAGAATCCAAGTATGGGTTAACTCGGGTGACCTCTGTGCTTATCTTTCTTTATTTTAAAGTGATTGTTTTACTGACTCTTGTTCCGATGTGGGACGTTCAAGGATGTTTCCAAGCGTAATTTTAAAATTGCGAGGACGCAATTCCCAAAAGGGGGGAAGGATGTAACACCCCAGGTAAATAAGGAATATGACATTTTCATATTTATCCATATTTGTGAATAAAATATTAATATGACTTTAAAGGGGACGCTATGCTCGATGGCGTACCCAACACGCAACAACGAGTTTCTTGGGAATCTTACGTTGCACTCTAATAATAAAATAATATTATTTTAAATGGTAGTTAACATGTAGCCGTTGTAATGGCGGGAATGGATAGAAATAACTAAAATATGATTATATATGTTCTTAAATATTTTTACATTTATACAATAAAAGATAAAGGCTTAAAATACGGAAAGATTTCAATTTTAGGCGTATATGCCATAGTTTTCACTAAAGGTTCACTTATCACCTTTTGATGGAGAACCGTCATTAAATATAGTTTTTTCACTCTTAAACATTCTTTTGGACTAAATAAAACTCTTATTAAGAATCGGGACATCAAAATATACCTTGTGTAAATTTTTGGTATCTTTCTGATAAAGTTCATTTTTTTAATGAATAGTGTAAAATGTTGTATTTTAATTCAAAACCACTGTTTAATCTAATTTATTTATATGATTAGATTATATTTTGAATTGGTTTTAATGTGAAATTAGAAAATATTTTTACCATTAAATCCAATAGTGGTCGTTGGAATCAATTTCACTTTAAAATCAGACTTAAACTAGTGACAATCTTTTGATACATTTGTTTCATAAAACACGCTATTTGTCATGACAGCGGGAATTAATTATTAAATTAATTAATCTGACATATATGTTTTGAATTTTTTAAAACGGAATTCATTTTTTAATTCAGAATATCAAATATAGCTTAGGGTGAATTTTTGGGATTTTTCTGAAAAAACTTCAATTTTTGATGAATAGTGAAACCACTAAGTGGTACATATAAAAACTGATTTTCCGTTTAAATGAAATTTTGCCATCATTGTGTTTTCATTTTCAAAAATCCGACATACATGGTTTTCATTAAGAAGTAAAATGTGGTTCAATGAGATTAAAATAATTTTTTGGTTAATAGTAACTTATTATGTTTTTAACCGCGAATAGTGGTAATTAGTGTAGTTTAAGGTAAAAATAATGCTTTAATAAAATGAGATGAGCTTGACACATGTCTTACCCTCATTGTTTGTATCATGGCCAACCAAGACAAGCCATGGGTCAAATTGCGGACCCCATGGATCCACTTTGTTTGGGAAATGACATAAATAACATTTTATTTAATGTAAAAGTAAAATTGACACAAACATGATGTGTTTTACTAAAACAATTTTTAAGTGGGGTTATACAAGTTATCTTTTTGATAATAAATATTCATTGGAAATCTCAAAAGATTTAATACATCATAGTATTTTTTTTATAATTTTTAGACATTAAATAAATTAAATTATTTATGACATAATAATGATGCAGAGATGACATCATTATTTGACGATTTAAATAAAATGGAAAGATAATGTAAAATATATTAACTAAACATGTCCAAAACTTATTGGGTGAATGGATTTAGAAGCCTTGTCACCTTATCCACGAATTATATCAATGTCGGACCTTTTGAAACCGAAAAACATTTTCAAATAAAGTAATATTTCTTTACTTTCCAAAAGTGCCCCTCCTCTCCTCTTATAAAAGGCCCCCACCTCTACCTCATTTAACACACTCCTCAAGCCTTTGGCTCGGCCAACCCCTGCCCATTTACTCTCTCCACATCCCTCTCCTCATCCTAGAGGTTTCCCTTTGGTCAGAATCCTTTCAAAGGAAGCCTTTAGGCTCAAATCAAAAGGAGTTACACTTTTAAAGGTAATTCACTCTCTCATGTTCATTTGTTTTATTATGCTTCTCCAACCACCTAAACAATTTTTATTTACTTCTTTTTTAACAAAACAAGTATCTTAAATATACTAGGATATTTTTATAAGATTTATTAGAGCTACACTCTCACAAAACTACATAAAATGGTTAAAGAACATACGGTTTTCGTGGATGGTGAAATTCTTCCTCCCGAAACGATGATTGTTCAATACTCATTTAACACCATCAAAGGTGGCCATTATGATGTCAATATTTTTATATATGATATATAACATGTTTATGTTTTATTTATTCTTCTGTATTTTTCATTTTTGTCTTACCTTTATGGCTTCCATTATGGGTATACGCAATACCTTCATTTAAGGAAGTGCGGACTACCGCCCCCTCAAAGTGATTTGATTCGTTAAATACCATAAGTGGAATGTATAAAGGATGGAAATATGATATTATATATGATATTATACTGGAATTATAATATACCTTTATATCATTATTATTCCATAAAATACGAAATAGAAATGAAAGCAGCGTTCATGCGTACGTACGGCTTACCGTCTCCATGAACGGTGCATTTCATTTCTTACCTCTAAATGATTATGTAATGTTATAAATGCATGAATGTACTGGATATATATAACATATATGATATCTACATAATGAATACAATTCTGGATATAATAAACATTTGGCCACACGAACAACATGTAATTGTAAGAAGTCCACTTTCGATTTAAGAACCAAATATCGGCAAAACAAATATTATTAACTTAAATGATTACATAATGTTTATGACATGGTAATAAGTGGTATAAAAGTAATAATGAACTTGAAAAAGGTTCTTAAGGAATTATAAATTAACTCATGTTTATTATTCAGGAGATTAAAGAACGATCGAGTCAAGTCGGACCTGAGGTAAGGGATCCAACTCCTCTCTATCTTTTTAAGTACACACTTTTATGTCATTCCTTTTAAAGCTCATATTTCTTGTTATTGGGATGATCTTTTATATTAAACTTACTCTAATTTTTATGTTCATGTGATGAGAGACCCTATTCTCTCTCATAAATCCATTTTGGAAGTTTTGAGGGGCGCCGTTAGGCTGCCGAGTTTTCATAAGGGATTTTTCATCTCACTTTTATTCCCGTGAGATTTATGCTACATTTGCCACAAATTCCATTGAGTGGTGTATGTACTGCCCATTATTCTACTCTTTGTGTAATATAATTTCGTTTATGAGTATTTACATCAGTGATCTATTGTCCTTCTTTCATGGGGTGTATGTTTTGAAAGATACCCAAGTCGGTAAGGGAACCTTTCACCCTCCTCTTTTTTAAAAGACTTTTTTGGGTCTTTTAATTTGCATATTTTTATGTTGGGATATGTTCTAATATATCCTTATTGATGTAAATTTTATGTCCAAGTGATGAGATACACTTTTTATCTCTCATCAACTCATTTTGATGTGATGCCGTTAGGCTGTCAAGGGAACTTTTTAAACCAATTTCGATTTCTTTGGGTTCAACATGTAGTCATTGAATATGTCATCCATTGAATATGTGTGAATTACCTTTTATTGTTTTACACTTAATATCCACTTATATTGTGTGTATTTATATTTGTCACACATATTTTTGAGATTTATTTGTCCTTAATTTAAGGATACCTTCTTTATAAGGGATTTCATCACATTTGACAATTCACTCTTATATGGTGTATATACTGTCCTTTGGAGTATTATATCATGAATTCTTTTATTCTCTTGATATTTTAAAGTTCTGACTAAATGTTATTCCTTGATTATTGTATTCATGTGTCTCTAATTTTGGTAAAACCCCTTTAACCAAAATATCATTTTAAATGTTTTAATTATTTGTTCTTATTAATATCCATGTTTTCAAAGTGGTTTTAAGGATTTATTTATATGGATATTAATGGTTTAAAATGTTAAAAGCTTCAAGGTGGTATGGTACACTTTGATTAAAAAATCTCTTTATTAAATGTTTTAAATGGTTTTGGAAAGGGTTTCTTTTTGAATGGATTCATTATTTCAATATCCTAAAATGTTATATTGTGATTGAAATGTGGAAATGTTATGTTTCCTTTATTCATGTTTATGTGATACGATTATGTTATGGTTCTTGGACATTGTTATGAAGAACGGGTGGTTCCGTGATAAACTAAGGGCGGTGAGCCCGATATAGCTCTCCAATGCATTGGGTAACACGAAGGAGTGAAACGTTAAGGTTTCTCCGAAGAGAGTTAGGGAATATACTGTGATGGGTATGCCAAACGTAACCAAGAGGGTTACTCCCTACGTAAGAATGTTATGAATGCCTCAAGTTACCTTTATGTCTTATGTTTTCTATGATTTATTCATGATTTTATATGCCTATGTTATATGGGTAAAGTATGATTTCATTCTTATGTATATATGAACTCATGTTTCCTTTCCATATTTTTATAACCCTTACTGAGCTTTTTATGCTCATCCCAAGTTTTTGAAATGCTTTTCACAGGTCAAGGGAAGGGTACATGATGTGATGATAGTGCCAAGGATGTGTCAAGAAAGAATCCGTGTTTTATTTTAAATAGGTTTCCATTGATGGGAAGAATGAATATTGTCTTTTATGTAACCACCTTGTTTAAATGTGGAATGTAATGCAAGTTTCATGATCTAATTATCTAAAACTCTAAACCTGAAAAGATCTTCAATGTGTAATCTTGTAATAACTCAAGTTTAAGTAAGGTTTAAGGCTGGGGCCTTATAAACATAATGTAAAAATAAAGAAAAATCTGTATCCAAAACTATTTTTTATATTATTATGCAGGAAACATCATTATAGTATTAAATTTTCATAAATCTAGTTGAATTTCGATATTATTGATTTAAGCCTAATATATCATTTTATTCCAAATTGTTTGTCCCAAAATCATTAAATGAGGTTCAATATTAATAATTATTTATAACAACATCATAAAATTGGTGTCAATCACATTATCAATATCATGGAAATTTGTATACACATGATATTTACCCCATTAGCTTGAAATTATTTTTTGACAAGTTATTTATCTTGTTATACCGATACATACTATCCACCCAGGGATAAAAATAATTCAAACAATACACATAAAAAATAGGCTTCTTGAATCCCCTTCATTAATATGATAATACAGGACTAATTCATAAAGAATGAGGGAATAATTTATCACAATACGGATCCCATAAAATTGAATCCCCAATAAACATTAACCACGATAATTTATCCTCAAAATTAAAAACCCCAACATCCCAAAAATACAGTTAGAACAACCTTTAAGCATTCCCATTGAGTGAATATGAAAAAAAATAAAAAGGAATATGAGTTACTTCCACTTCATGAAAAAAAAATCAATCCCATGGGCTAAATAAAATTTGTGAAAAAATGGATTAGTTATCTCCAAAAATTAATTCTTAATCGGATAGGTTGAGAGAGAAATTTTGGGATTATAATGGAAGAAGGATGGGAACCTTATTATATATCTTGGTAAGAAAAAAATGTAGACTACAAAATAAGGGTTGTTTCCATAACACAGTTGGTATTCTTTTTTATCCACACTACGAAGCAACATGGGATTTCACACCATATTGGAACTAGCCAAAACAGACCTTCGGAAATCATGTTATTTTCAAAGATGATATCCGAATAAACTAAAAATTCCCACAACCCTAGACACATCACTACAATGCATCCATAAAACTTCCAAAACCAATCATTGAAAATGATTAGTCTCATAGTAAAATAGTATAAAAAATATTAAAACCTATTATATTAACCTCCACAATTCTAGGATACAGTATAACGTCCACCAAAATAAATCCATCCTTACTAAATATTAATGAACTCCTTAGGTATGCCATAATAGTAGAGAGATATAGATGATCAGATGTAGCCACTGGATCATCTAAGATGTCGAACCCACACGGGATACAGGACCAGCCAAGATATCAGACCCACACAGGGTATAGGGCCAATTATCTTGTCTATGAAGTCAGAACCACACAGGATATAGGACCAACTATAATTCATCTGAGATGTCGGACCCACACAAGATACAGGACCGGCTATTTTGTCGGACCCACACAAGATACATGAATAGAAGGAAGAACTGTCAAACCCACACATGATTCTAGTATAGTAGTCATCATCTTCCAACCCATGGAGGATTCTAGTACAGTATAGGTTTCTCTCAAACCCACATAGGATTCTGGTACAAAAGTCATCACAACCAGCTTTAGGGTTCCCGCACACAGCACGCTCGATTCTAGGAGGGACTTCTCCTCGAGAAAATGGGATAGATACATAAACTATCACAAATTCCTGATTTTATGTATCCCAAAACACCGTCACATCAAAAGAAACCCAACACGAAAGACAGTGCATTAATTGGACACTCGGTCTAAGAGTTATTGGCTTTTCCGTTTTAGGGGCCCGGTTGGATTTACGCATGATCCAAACCTGACCTCATTCTAAAGTAATACAAAACTCACTTAAATTCTTGAAAAAGTAGCTTCTCGTCATAAGGGTCCCAGTTCCGCAGACGGCGCGTCGATTGCACGCGCGGTTTAGAAGATATTCACGTTTGAGCGAAACTGGCTTGGCCCATCATGCCCATTGGGCTGGCGGGTCGGGCCGACCAGGTTATGTGGGTCTGTCCCAGCTGTGGGTTTTCCCAGCTCGGAATGGTGGGTTTGACCCATCTAGGGGTCGGCCCGACCCGGTGGGGTGCGGTCAACCCGCGGACAGGGCCCGCAGAGCAGGCCGACCGATACGCCCGACGGTGCTGACCGGTGCCACCTCTACCTGCCCGGCCGGCGAATGTCGGCCAGTTTTGTCCAGCGCGAGTGGCCCGCACAGAGGGCCTCCATCTCTCCCATGCGGCACCAAGCGACATCGCGAGTCAACCGCCCGACCGGCAGGTGGCCTGCCGGTTCGCCGGCGAGCGGCCCGCGGTTCCCCCCGCCTCTTGGAATTTCGTGCGCCGCAATTGTTCTTCTCAGCCGACCGTACCCAGCCGGTTCTCTTAGCGGAAGCGGGCCACTTTTGCTGCCTGCTTCTCCTCCACGTAGCACCTACGGGTGTCGCGGCCCACCAGCCCGGCTGGTAGTAGCTGGCCGGTTCTTCAGTCTGAGCGGCCCACGGATGCGTGTCGTGATTTTCCTCCATATGGTCAGCGTGCGGCTGCTGCCTCCGGCTGCCATCACCTCTTCCGACACCGCCTTCATCGCCAATACAAACAACGATCAATGGAGGGTCATCGGGCCGTGTTTTTTCGTCACGCACCCTCTGCGTTAGGCGATAACAAATGGCCAAAGTCGAACTGAGCATTAATCAAGAACGAAGGTATAATTTTATTGATTTAAAATTAGAAAAAAAAACCCCTACCTCAATTTGAAGTTCGTTTGTTGACGACGGTGTCGATTCGTTGACGTCATGGTGCATCCGAGGAGAAAACTCCGTTGATGGTGACATTCAACGTGGAAAACGCCTTCTCCCTTGATGTAGAGGAAGTGGAAGGATGACGAGCGTTCCTTGTGGGCGTCGCCTCGCGTTCTTTCCCCAGTTGAAGTTGGTAAAAGGAGTTACATTACATTCCTCGAGACGTGGATCATTCTTCATTGAAGAACGACGTTCTTCGTCCAGGGAAAATATTCCACCAAGAGTTTCTCCAAAATCCTTGTCAAATTTTCACCACCCAACTAAAATAATAGGATCTCCTATTGTTTTAATGTTGAAAAGATTCTCAATATTCAAAAGCAGGAATTAAATTAATTGAAAAAGTTATATTCATTAATTAGTTGTTTGAAATACTAAATGAGAGAGGGAAGGTGGAGAGTTCACCCTAAATAAATGAAGGGTGGTTGTCTCATTAATTCAAAGGGGAGTCCAAGAGTTTAATGGGGTTCAAAGAGTTAAAGGGGATTTGGTGCTCGTGCGGGACCCTCCACACAATATCCATCCATGCGAGGTTATGTGGGGGTGGGTCCCACCTCCATCTTCCCATTGGAGAAAACAACCACCACCCAAGTACTTTAACTGCCTTCAAATAAAAATGTGTTACACAAACATTTTTATTTAATCATTAATATTTAATTAGAAACCCCAATTTATAACTTCTACTCTTGACCAAACGCAACTGTGGTAGAGGTCTCCTTAAGAGAATATCGGTGTTGCGAGTTCTTCAGTGTCCTCATATTTCAATTCCATGAACCGGTTCAAAAGATATAAATACTCGTACTTACATTTACTGAACGTACCTGAAAAAAAATTCAGAAAAATATTCTGGGCACACCGGGCCTCGGAATCAGGTGTCGTCAGAAACTACGGACTCGTAAAATTCCAAAGAATTTATGAAAACAAATTCATTGAAATTTCTCGAGTCTTTACAGAACCCAACCTAATAAAACATAGATTAAAATTATTTTATTTTATGTTAAACTAAAATCTAATGTAATAATTTTAATGTGTAATATAATTTGATGATAAATTCATCTTCTATAATTTAAATACTAGTGTTAATTCTTCATCACACACATTTAATTATTTTTTAGTAATTCATGAATCCTGATGGAACCATGATAACAATGGATGTAATATATAATGAAGATATTTTCCAAATAATATACATAATTGGAAAGGTTCAAAATTTAAAAACCTAATGATTCTGAAAAATCATCTATCAGAAATTCTGATTAACAATATGAACATATTTTAAATCACAAACATAACAATGAAAGGGGGAATAGAGTAACAGTGATGCTTAGTTGATAAATATGATGAAGTAAATAAAATTTAATCTTATTCGTGTAATAAGTGTTGGAAAATCCCCTTGGTATTTTGTTAACGAACTATAGGATGTGTTATTCATATAAAATTTTTAAATATAGAATATAATTATAGAGGAAAACTTTAATTTTTTTAAGATCAATTATACAAAAAAATCTTCCGAGTCATACCCAATTTGTTAAGGTATAAACAGTATTACAAAATATACATGGTGTTATATCTATCTTTTAATACCTTTGGATAATTTTATTAGTATTTGATAATTATAAAAATAAATATTAAATTATTTTAGGGGGTGAGAATGAAACACGCGAACATTTTTATCTATGATTAACTTTTAATAATTTAATTTATTTGATAGCTTGATCGAAATGAAACAACGAACATATATAGATTTGTAATATATTTAGATAAATTATGAATATTTAATATTTCTATTAAAATATACCAATTAAATTAGTATGAATATATAGGTGTATAAAAATTTTAAAATGTATATATTCTGAAATATAAGAGCTACTTTTATTATTGATAAATTTAATTGATATAACATAAACAACTAACCCAATATTTTTATACATAGAAATATATTTTTATAAATATTACATTATTATATTATATGCCTTTATATTTTAGGATACATGTGATTAATAATCATAAAATAAATTAAAATGAATAATTGTTTAATACCTAAATAATTAGTAAATAAAAATATATTAGTTGAAGAATGGATTGTGATTTACTGATTCAATTTACCTATAATTGTTTTAATTTCATTTTATAATTTCATTTAAAGGATAAAATTATAAAATTATAAATTTTATTTTTAAAAATGGATCATTATTATTTTTCTTCATAGTGGTAATATTTTATTTGTATTAATTTCTAGGATTTTTCTAAAAAGATTAATTTTAATAGTGAAATAAATTTTTTTTAAATAAAATAATTTATGATACTATTTGAAAGTAAGTATGTCGTAGAATGTTTAAATAGATTTTAGACTCTCGAATAAAGTATTAGTGAAAAATTAAATCTAAAAAAATTTATGTTGTCTAATTTACCAAACATAATTCATTACAACTCCAATATTTCTTAATATGGGATTTGTATTTCTTGAAAGCCAATTTTCATTATTAATAATTATATGTATTTAAAAATATTTTATCTTTTGTCACTAATGAAAGTTTCATCTCAATACACATTCAACGCGATTGATAAAATTTAGTTTCATATTCATACACTTCCATTTTACATCACCATGATTCCGCTATTTCATCCAATAGTTATTGGTCATAAATATTTTTCGAAATCCCTCCATTTTTAAGTCAATCCTTTAAGGGAATATAAAATTTCTAATGGTGAGTAATATTTTTTACATAACATATATTTTTTGTCATACCATTGAAATTATAACTTATGAAAAATATTATATTTATATAAAGATTATTTATGAGCACAAATTTATTATGATATATTAATAACCATTAAACTCCCTTACCCTATTACCATACTAAAAATTAAAGTCATATTTATTTGTATCTGCTAAATTTCACCTCCACAAAACAACATGTTCAATTTAATTCACTGAAAATCATGGTATCTCAAAATTTATATTTTAATATGTCATTATTATGTAAAAATATTATTCAATACCCCGAAATTAATAACCATATTAATCATTTCTATTGTTTTATAAAAATAAAATCTTTATCCATGCATATATGTGGACTTACAACCCTATAGAACGATACATTCCACTTATCATAACCTCTTGATATGGATCATATTATGAATCGGTTTACACAATAGATATGATTTTTATGATATAATTAATATTTTCCTAAAAATTTGGGGAAATATTATTGATATTATCTATAAAAGATCATTTTTAATTGAATTGTTTCAATTAATAATTCTACGAAGAAAATATTCATATTCATATTATATATATTTTTCATATAAATTAATTGTTTTTATAATTAATTATAATTATGATATGTCATGTTATTAAAAAATAAATAAGATTATTATTAATTTTTTATATTGATATTCCAACCAAACAACCACATAATCATCCATTAATCAGAGAATATTTATGTTTAGTTTGGTTTAACCACCTTCCTAAACAATGATTGAATTTATATCATATATGAATATGGGAAACTAATTACAAGTATAATATTGAATAAATATATAAATAATTATTTTTATACATTTTTATGTGAAATGTTTTTATTAAATAAATGCATTAAAAAACACATTTCATTAATTAAGAATCACATAACCAAGCTCATCATTGATTTTGTATAGATAAATTAGCACCAAAACAAACATGTAATCAAATTATACAATTATAAAATCATGGAACGCATAATATATCTATTTTAAATATTTTGTAATGATGAACTAATCAGCATGAATTAATACCAACATAGTTCTAATGAATCTATTCCAATATTATTACGCTTTCATACACCCAATATTGAAAATAGTTAATAACTAATGGTAATTCATATGGAGAATCAATATAATTGAAGAGAGTATATGAAAAAAATGTAATACTGATTTTGTGAAATATTTTTTAATAATATCTAATATATTCATACATGATGTTAGATTGCATTCATGGAAGCTGTTATAAAAGTTATTGTTTTAACTTGCCTCAATTATGATAGTTTCATACATTTTATATTTAATTCATCATGTTTCATTTATATGGTGATATATTTATCTAATACAAAAATATATTTTTAAAATATATTTCATTAAATTTATGAAGTATACTAATCAATAAAAAATTTCTTTTCATTATATGGATTTTGAAGCAAATGGTACCACAATCATAGGCCTTTTTGGTTACTCATTTTTCATTCATTATATTATCGTTAATATATTAAAATCATTCCTTATGATTTAGGTTCATTTTATTCTTTGAATATATTATGTTGTATTTTATGAATATCATTTATTTTTAATACTTTCACTAAAATACTAATCAAATATCACTTCCATTATGGAGTGTGTTTTCATGCAAGGAATATATATTTCTCAAATATTCTTTGATTATGTTATAAATATTTATCATTAAAATTATTATTTGATACATGGGTTCTCATACAATAATATTTTATTATATGGTATGTCATAATCCTCTATGGGAAAATAATTTTTTTACAAAAAATATATTTTAAAACTTTTTAACAATGTGTTTTTTCAACCTAGGCAATTTTAAATTAATTAAAATATTCCTTTTATAATATAATGTTTCCTCTTTGGATCCACGTTTCGTATAGAAAATGTCAAACTGTATTCAAGGCTAAGTTATTTACTATTGTTTTTAAGATAAAACAATTCAAAATATTTAACCACACCATTTAAAAAGATACTTTTCAATGTTACATATATGTTCCTATTTCATATTAATATTAAAAATATTTTCTAAAATATGTTTAATGTTTTCACATAAATTTACCTTTTCATGTTCTAATGGATTTTACATTCATGTGATTTATATTATATTATTTATTCTATAATAAATATATACAATTATTTTATGGGTTATGGAACCTAGTTTATAAAGAAAATTATTTCATTACCCCAGTTTATGTGATAACATTCTAAATCCTATGTGGTAGGGATGTTTTTAATCTTTGACAACATCATTCTATGATTACTTTTCATATATTGGGTATATAATATTTTAAAACAATACACATTATTTTTCTTGATATATTATGTAATTTTCATTTGTATCAAATATTTTATCCATAACCTCCTATATATTGAAAAACTATCCACCGTGAATTGGCATAAATTTTCCTCTAATGTATTTTCATCTTTAATTCCCTATTTTCTATTCCTTTGATTCATTTTTTGTCACCTAGATGTCATATGTTGATTGATTATAGAAATTTTTGTCTATCCTATACACAATTAAAATATATGAGTTTAGATAGATGGATTCTTATATAGAAATGTATTAAGTTTATTAATTTGGGAACTATTGAAAATTAATATATATTTTATTATGATATGAATGATTTATGATTAATCAGTCAGGATGAATATATATTTTTTAACAGTCTAACTTCTGTCTATGGAGGATTTATGATATGTTTTCCATTTTATTGATATGAGGAAAATTATTGGTTTTTTTCAGTTTTATTCAAACTAGAAATATTGGTAAAAAATATCAATATGTATCATTAACACAATATCTCATGAGATTCATGCATTGTACTTAAACTAGTGATGGTTAGGTGAAAAAATTATATATTTCTTGAAGAATCGGTATGAATCATGTGACAAACATCTATGGGTATTTTTTGTATTCTTTAAAAATTTATCAATATGTTTTAATTTTAGTCTTGAAAGAAATAATAATCTTATCAAGGTAGTATAGATATGAAGAATATTTAATTAGTTAATTTCTTGATGGTAAGAACAATATGCGTGGAATTATTCAATCCATAATGAAGAATTTAATTTTTATTATCCATATGGTTTATTTATTTTCATTGTTATCCATGAATATATAATAATATTAGTTTTAGTTATTTATGAAATTATAATGACTTTTTATTCTTTCCATAATTTGTTTTCAAATTTGTTACAAGATTTCCTTAGTTTTATGTTTTACATTTTTGTTAAATTTTTCATACATATTTTTACATTTCGTTTTCCTCAGATTATAAGAAAAACTAGTTAACATGATATGTAATGAGTAATAGCATCTATGGGGGATTTTGGGGTAATATTAAATAATATTAAAAAATTACTATAGTTGAGAAATAAAGTGTATTTATTATATTATTATTTTTTATAATTCATAAATTTTATTAAGCTAAATGATCTTGGTAATGTATGTAATAAAATATTTTATTTACGTCATCTAATTACAAAAATTTTATGAATGGAAATTTATAATTATGATCGAAAATATTATGTAATTTGTGTGTTTTAGAAACCAAATCTTATATTAATGCTCTAGGGTGTCACAATAATAACCAAAACCATTGTCACATGTAAAATATCCAATCTTCCACCACACATCATAACCTCATAACAAATCCATATAAGTTGGTTATTATGAAAATAAAGGACTTCAACATTGTTCACCCCTCCTATCATGCATGATCCCCACAAATTAACAACACCACATCTATATAACAAATCCATGATATCACATATAGAATGGATTATAAGGAAGATAGAGTAGTGAGAATATTTTCACTCACCAACCTAGATATTCGAGAGAACACTTAGATCTCAAAGCATTTGGGAATTGGAAAATATATCTAATTTTTTTAGTATGAGAAAATAAATAACAATAAATAAATCATAAATATAGTCACACAAAATCCCATCTAAAAGAGTTCACATCAATTTAATATTATCATATCCCGCATCCATCACTAAAATACATTTATCCCTTACCACTACGTCTTACAGCTATAACCACACCAACCTTTCCATATTCTCCAAGTAAAAAAATCCATAATAAGTCTTCAAAAAAACTAGTTAATTATATCAACATGATATTTCCAAATTTACCATTACACACCATGTTGCATTTATTATATTGTTCAATTCCATATTTAATGACAAAAAATTCAATAAATTTCTAATATTAATTCCATCCATTAAACTTGTACAATTTTATCTTTACTGATTATTACATTCCACAACCATTGGATAATGATAATGTAAACCAAAATCAACTAGCCATTCCATCATCCCTAGAAAATATTCGCATCCACTGATATTAATCATAGAAAGGAATCTACTTCCCTTATGAATCCCGCAAAAAAGTTTACCATCCAATAGTATCCCATCAACATAAAACCATCCTACAATGAATCACATGACACCAGTTATATCCCTTCTACCCATTACCGACTAATATTACATCCATAACACTCAAAAATTAATTACTACATGTGAAAAAAAAACATCCCCACTAATTAGTGCATCTCATCTCAAAACAATTATATTAAACTCCCAAATAGTGCTACACAAACATAATGTAAACATAAAGAAAAATCTGTATCCAAAATTATTTTTTATATTATTATACAGGAAACATCATTATACAATTAAATTTTTCATAAATCTTGTTGAATTTTGATATTAATTATTTAAGCCTAATATATAATTTTTTTCCAATTTTTATTCCCAAAATCATTAAATGAGGTTCAAAATCAATAATTATTTATTAAAACATCATAAAATTTGTATCAATCACATGAGAAATATCATGGAAATAAGTATACACATGATATTCACCCCATTAGCTTGAAATTATTTTTTGATAAGTTATTTATCTTGTTATACCAATACATACTATCCACCCATGGATAAAAATCTTTCAAACAATACATATAAGAAAGAGAATTCTTTAGTCACCTTCATTAATAGGATAATAATGGACTACTTCATAAAGAATGAGAGAAGAATTTATCAGAAGACGGATCCCATAAAATTGAATCCATAATCAACATTAACCATGATAATTTATCATCAAAATTCAAAACCCCAACATCCCAAAAATACATTTATAACAACGTTTAACAATTTCCATGGAAAGAATAGGAAAAAACAAAGAAGGAATATGAGTTAATTCCACTTAAAAAAACAATCAATCCCATTGGCTAACAATAAAATCTGTGAAATGGAGTAGTTATCTCCAAAAATTAATTCTTAATCGGATAGGTTGAGAGAGAAATTTTGGGATTATAATGGAAAAAGGATGGGAACATTATTATATATCTTGGTAAGAAAAAATGAAGACTACAAAATAAGGTTCATGGCCATAACACAATGGGTATGTTTTTTTATCCCCACTACGAAGCAACATGGGATTTCACACCATATTGGAACTTGCCAAAACAGACCTTGGGAAATCAAGAAATTTTCAAAGATAAGATCCGATTAAACTACAGATGCCCACAACCCTAGACTCATCTCTACAATGAATCCTTAAAACTCCCAAAAGCAATCATTGAAAAGGATTAGTCCCATAGTAAAATAGTATCAAAAATATTAAAACCTATTATATTGACCTCCACAATTTCAGGATGCAGTATTACGTCAACCACAATAAATCCATCCTTACTAAATATTAATGAACTCTTTAGGTTGTGTCCATGTCGTTGTCAAATAACTATGGTTCAAGGTCCCAAAAAATATTTGAACCAAAAAAAATATAACTCAGAAGTAAATGCACTAGATAATAAATCATGCCACAACATAAAATCTAATGGGATGTTCACTATGAACTAGAATCACTACACCTCAGGCATCCTCAGAATGAATTATTGATTTAATTCTACTATGCATCAAGTAGGTTCCATGCCAAAACACCCAACTACTATGTTGTTTCACAATCCACCGCACCGAAACCATATCCCTTATAAAAATTAGAAATACAAAATATAATCTACATTCCTCAAACATCCTCTTAACTCCAACAACTACTAAAAAAATTTAATGAGTCATGATGGTTTCTACTATTTTAATCTAATTAATAAAACAAATAAAAATGAATGAAAATTTGTTTATAAATGAATATTAATTTTTAATAAATGTATATATAAATTAATATCCATTACAAAGTTATATAAATAAAATGGTTTATAAAAATTAAAAGAATACATATTTGAAAATAAGTATGGGGAAAAATAGAAATAGTAATTTAATATCTAAAAATGTAAAATGTAAGAAATATAATTCATAAAAATTTTATTTTTATATGAAAAAATATATATATTGGAAGTTAAAATTAAATAAGAATTATATTTTAAACTAACTATCCAAACATAACCAAATAACTAAAATTATATAAACACATTTTAATAGTTTTTATATAATCAATAAAATATTTCAAAAAAAATTATAATTCATTGGTTAGAAAATATGAATATCAAATTGAAATACAAATAAATTACCTAATAAATTAAAAAATTAATAGAGTAATGTTTTATGATATCACTTCATTATAATATCTTAAAATATTCTGAATTGATTTTATATGTCAATTATATTAAAAATTTATGTTTTTCATTATTAATTGGTAATATTTTTATCCTAGTTATTTTAAATTTACAATTATAAATAGTATTTTATCATTTTTCACATTACTGTGAAAACAACATATATTCAGCATGAATACCCACTTTATAAATTTTCATGTAATAAATATCCAATATATCATTAATGATAACAATATATGACGTTAATAAGAACATTAGAAATAAATATTTTTACTCAAAATATGAATGGATTAATTGAAAGTTGTCAGTCAATCAATTTAAGATGTATTTTTAGTAACTTTTTCATTTATAAATAATAAATAAATTTAGATGTCATTTATTTTGAATGTTATCACATGAAAACATTTTCATATAGTTAACTATAAAACTTGTTATGAAATGTTGAATCATTAATCACATTCCACATAAACTATGTATCAAATTATTTTAATATTAATCCTTACCCCCATATCTATCATTACATGATATAGTTATTCTAGTATATTATTTTGAAATGTTATATTTGTTTAAACAACACTGATATTACCCAAAATATATAAATGTGATTGTATAATTTTATCATGTGTTATAAAATTTACATTCCATCTGTATGTGCACATTATTTGTTTAAAAAATCATAGTTTGAGAGTTATAGGGACACCAAAATTGATAACATCAAACTATAAATAAATATAAATTCTAAAATCATCCTGAATTTTAAATATTTTAAAAATAGAGGTCTATTTTTAATGTGGATACTTCATATACCCTTTCAAAATAATCCTATAATATTAAAAATAATCAATAAATAATAAATATAATGATTCGCATGACTATATTTCCTACAATAAATTTATCATTGGACATTCTATATTATCAATAAATAATAATGGAATAATAATGCTATATTTTCAATGTTTGTTGATAACTTCATCCCCTCACATTTTTAAGGAATTCGAATCCAAAATTGTTATTCAAGTAAAATAAAAAAGGTAACACACCATGATGGGTTTCTACCTAATATATATCATAAATTTTAGATATAGTGTTACTTGTATTATATTTCCATAAAAAATTTAATTCATGAGTATTCTGGAAGAAAAACCTAAAATATATTTGATAAAATAAATTCACAATTAAAAAAATACCCCTTTAAATCCATTATATGATTTAAATATTGAAAATAACTAATTTAATGTGTCATTGATAATTAGGAAATAATGGAGAAAGTATTTCCATTTTCCATTATGATTTATAGAATGATATATATTTATGAACTCTAATAGAAATGAAATCATGTATTCAATCCATCTTTAGCCTTTACATTTATTAATAACATATTTACAATTTTATTATCTTGGATTTTTTTTTCAACATCAAAAAATAAATAATATGTTTTTATCTAAATTTCTCTTATAACAATTATAAAATAACTTGGGGTTTTCATCTAGTTATTTCTATTAATACATTTCATGACACCACCCAACACATCACTCTATTGTACACCTATGTCTGCCTAAATAAATTATCTAAATACCTTCTAGATCCAAAAAGGATGTCAAACATTTTTGGTTATCATAGAATTACACATGGTAATTATTTTTCTCATAAAAATAATGAAATAAACGTAATAAAATTCTTGAATTACACATTACTACATTAGATACCCACACCTAAGATAAACAAACACAACATTAACTTAATATCAAAACTAAGAAAATATTAAAACAGATTTGACATCCAAAATTAAGCTTCACACCCTAAACATGATCCCATTGAAGGAAAATAATCCACCTATGAAGGCTATACATTTCCAAAAAATGGAAATATCTAACCTCTATCTATATAAAGTGTTAAAGTCTTAAGAGTCCAATATGTTAAGAAAAACTGAATTAAAAAATAAACTACAATTTAAATGTATCATTTTGAATTTAAAAATTACTTCCCAGCACATAATAATGATGACTTCCCATGTGATAGAATAGATAAACTAAAACATAACAATGAAAAATGATAGAGATATATGTGTGAGCAAAAATATTACATTTATATATGGAATAATTGAATCTACTCCATATCTCTTACCTTTCAAAATAATTCATGTTTATAAATATAAATATATAAAAATATATCTGTTCATTTCCATTAAAAAACATTTAACTTCAAAACTATGCAATAATACCATTTCCGTTTGTATTTTCTAATACTAAAAAATGAAACACTTTCTAATAAACCATGTTAAAATTGAATGAGCTGATAAAGAAGGAGTCTCAAAAATAAATAAAACCCCAAAGGACTATATAATTAGGTACTAAATAATGAGAGATTAATAACATTTTTTATATAATTTTAATCAATAAGTAAAACAACCAAACATATCATTTTAAAAAATGCCTCGAAAATAGGAGCAGAAAAGAGAAAGAACTTTGGGAAATCCCTCGAGTGATAAGGTTAGAGGAATTTTAAGAAGCACATATCTCACTGGTCATTCAAATAAAATTCCAAATCATGATCCATTAGGGGAAAAATGTAATGATCAATGGTAATAATCAAGATAATAAGTTTTTAAATTTTTTTACAATTATCCTTCTTGTGATACCTAGTCAATGCCCTAATAGGACACTATGTAATAGTCATAGCCGCCCCACCTAGGTACCCATGATTTTCATGATCCATTCCCAACACCTATATAAATAAGGAATTTTTAAATAACAAAAATATAAATCCCATAATGTAACAACAAGAGGTTTCTTCAAAATATGAGATTTGAATAAATTTAATATTGTAGGTAGCTTGTGGTACATAGAACACCAAGTATTAAACGAACAAAGATGTGTTATTAATATTATTATTTAGAAAATACCGATATAACCTACTTGTTAAACAAGGTGCTATGAATATGAATAAAAACTTTTAAAATATTAATTAGAATGGTTTTATATAAATAAATATTATTGATAACACTTACTTAATTTTTTGAAAATACATTATATATTTTAATAATACAATTATATATATATATATATATATATTTAAAAAAATATAATGAAATTTATTATTATTAATTTAGAAAATTTATTTCAAAACAAAATTACATTAATATACATGTCGTTATATTATTCGAGATATTTTTTTCTAATTATATAAAAAATTAATTAATTTTTCGATGAATAGTCGAAAAAAAGGGTTTCCATGAAAACTACACTCTGGTTAAAAATTTTATAAGGGTACTTTTTTAAATAATTTTTAAATTTTTTATTAGGTAAATTATTCTATAATAAATCCAATTCTATTTATTGTAATCAATTAAATATATAATTTTTACATAACGCCTTTTTAAACTATTGAAAAATTTATTTTCTGAAAACAACTTTTTTTGATATCATTTTGTATATTTTTAAATTATAATTTATAACCTTATTGAATGTAAAATAAAAAAAAAATGGATTCCCTTTTTGGAAGGAAAATAATTAATATTATATAATAACACAACATAATTTTTGAACCGAGTGAATAATAAAAATAGAAAAAAACTATTATTGTCGTTAAGGTTAATATTGGTTTACCATGTCCTGAACTATAACTATAATGGATAAAATAACCATGAAACAAGTCCAAACAACATTTTATATCCATATTTAGACCTTAAAACCTATAATGTTATTTAATGACCCATTATGGAGCCTTTTGGAATTCAACAAACATTATTACACTTTATCATTCTCATAAATTACATGTATTCCCTCTCCCTCTATTTTAAAAGGTCGCACACTCACATATCCCATTCACCCATCCATACTTTTTGTTTCTAACAATATATTACAAAATCAATTCCTTAATTTCATACCCACATTCTAAAATCTATATTTTTAGTAGTAAACCATCCTAAGAAAGATTATGTTGCTAACCTAAGGTGGTTCACTAGATATTGGGTAAAATTATTAATCATTGGGTTTTTTAATATCTATTCTTACACATCCATAAAATATTATAAAATATCTATAATATAATAATACCATTATCTCATATATATATATAGATTTTATTATTTTAATTACATGATTTACATTTCTATTTTGTTCAATTAAATGGGAAATGATCTCATTGATCAAGTGTATGGGGGACTTCCTCCTCACAAACTGATATGGTTTGTTTTCCATCACCACAGATAAATAATGGATATAATGATAGATATAATGTTTATATGTATTATTTTTTAATTTCTTGTTTTTTTAATTATAATATTACATGTATATTCATACTTTTCATACTGTGGGAATATGATAATGTTGCTCGTGTATACGACGGACTACCGCCTCATGAAGTGATACAATTAGTTTTTCAATTATGAATTACATGGAAGGTATTAAGGGTAAATATAATGAACATGTATGATATATGTGACACACAATAAATTATAGAAATATAATTTATTATTTAACTTCTCTTATTTACATTATTTGAGAAATATGAAATAATGTTCATGCAGGTGTACGACCATCCATCTCCATGAATAGTATAATTTATTTTCACTTTATAAAATTAATAAATTATTTTTAATAATTATATAATAACAATATATTATATTTATATCATCCTTAATATTCTATAGATCATGTAACCATGTTTCAAAAAAAGGATAATTGAAACAAAACCAAAGAAAACATGAAAAGTGAGAATTTTATTATATAAAATATAATTTTTACAAAGAATTATTTAGAAAATATTAATAAATTTGTAATATTTGAATTTTATATGGTATTATATATTCAATTATGGTTCTGAAAATAATCTTATAACAAAACTATGTTTATTATAAATGAGTTTCAAGCATGTAAAATGGATGTTGAGACTTTAGGTTAGGGATTTTTGTCTCAATTTATCTTCTTTGAGACATATGTTATATGTTGCACCAATATTATTTTATGAGATATAAATACAAACCGTTTTCCATGTGATATCATGAATTTATTTATTTGAGTGATAATGTACTTTTCTTTTAATTTTAATCTTTTTTAGGGCTTACGATTAAAAATATTTCAAAGTGTTCAAAGTTTTATACTCCAATCTCATTTCATTTATAAAGATTATTTATGATTAAAATTTTGGTTATGAAATATTTTTATTTATCTATAATTAAACTCAAGAATATTATTCTCTATTTATGTCATAAAATGACATGAATTTCTTCAATTTTTCTATCTTAATTAACTCATGATATTAACAATTGTTTTCTTAAAAATCATCATTTTCTCTCTCTTCTGTCAAATTTTTTTCCCTTCCACATCATTTTTTTTCTAAAAAATAAATGTATTTCAAAATATAGAAATGATTATTTAAATTCATTTTTCCCTTTTTAATATTTTTTGAAATATTGTTTAGATGGAATATTATTTTCATTTTGAAAATGATTTTCCTTATACATTTACCAAAACTGTGAAATGAGTCAACTTTTTAAATGTTTACGACATGAAAAAAACTTTCCACCATCATTAACAATCAATGGAATAATGATGACATTATAAATTTACAATTTCATTTCCAAATAAAAATATTTTGACTTTTTTTTAGGAATTTGGAGTTTCAAGATGTGATTTTCATAATGGAAAGGTAATGTTCCTCAACAAATGATGCAAATGGTCTTTCAAAATAATTTTCCATATAAGAGGGAATAATTTTACATTATGGATTCATTACAATATATATTATCTAAGTATAGCACTCATATTATTTCTATAAATGGTTTATTTTTATAATGAAATTATTTTTATTAAACCTATTTATCTTCCATGGATTACACCATGAAAACATTCTCATGAAACCTTATTCATTTTTAATGGAAAATTATTGTTATGGGAACAGTAGAAGCACTTTTTGTGAGAGTTAAATTAAATTTTATTTTCATTTAGTGTCCCTTGAAATCCAAAATAGTGTATATTGAAATATAAATTTATAATTAATTTATTTGGATCTAAATATTAAATTTCTACCTCAAGGATCGTTCTTCAAAGACGATGGTGATCGTACTGAATCCCTTCTCATATTACCTTCATTTCATTAGGCAGATTCAAGGTCAAAATCACTATAGTGGTAATCCACACATTCTTCATTTGTCTCTATGAAATTCTAATTGATTTCTAGGTGAAACCATGGTGTATTAATATAATTGAGTTATTTTTCTTGATCACTAAAATATCCTTCTGTCATAATGGATTTATTCACATTCTTGATAAGAATAGATGTTTATTTCGTGAGAGAGAGAAAAACAATTTATGCACAATGAGTCTATATTCTCAATTTTCAAAGAATCATAAATAAATAAATATAAATATATTTATATATAGGGTTTATGATAAAATATTATTTCATTTCATTTCATTTTCTAAATTTTATAATAATCATTATTAAACCATTTGACAACATTTTATTACTATTTTTATGGTGAACTCACTAACTTCTTCATTAAAAAATATTATCTGACAATGCATTAATCATATATTTATTACCATATGTGGTCAGGGTTTATTGAAACTCATCAAAATTTATTGAATACTTTACTTAAAATTTATTCAGACATAATTTTTTTTTCAAAAAACTATTGTTAAAAAATTATTATATATTCAATAAAATTCATAAACATATTTTATTTACAATTTAGTGAATGTATATTTATTTAACTTATTAAATACGTAAAACATGAATAAAATTATTCCATGGTATTTAAATTAATATATATTCCATTATTAAAATTCAAATAGAATTTAATCATGATCAAATGAAACATTTATTGTGTGTGAATATCTAGGATTAATTTTTATTTGTATTAGGTAGGGTCACCAAGAACCAAACATTACTATCTGAAAATAGGTTAATGCACCAAAGGGAAATAACATAATGTCACAATGATGAATATCACATATGAAATATAAATATAAAATATAATCCATTTTTCACAACATCACATCAAAAATGTTTCACATCCATGTAATCAACCTCTATATTCGATATTTCATTCATGAATATCTATAATAAACATGTCATTACACAAAATCTATGTAACTTAATAGAAAAAATTATTCCAACAATAGAAATGAGTTATAAAATTCCATAAATATGGAAGAAAAATCATTTCTCTATTTATTCATTAATAACATGTCACTCATGACATACCGAAATTATCTAAATTCACAATGAAAAATCAAACCATATTCTATTCATATAAGTCTGTGATCCATAGAATGTGTTAATAATATTCATAATGTCTATGTACCATTTAAAACTCTCATAGTTGGGAATATTCAATGAGACCAAAACATAAAAAACTCATACTAGTAGTTCTATTCTCAACATCGTCCAACTTCTATATTACAAATTGAAAAAATCATGGGAATAAAGCCTTATCCATATATGATTACTCGCACCTAAGAGTCTACATACTATTCTACCTATTATAGTAATTTATCCTATTGTATATCAATACTTAATAATACCATCATTACATTTCATGCTTCTAATAATATATGGTATCATCTATGGCCTTATCATTGAGATGGATACTCTTGAAAATTATTACATAAATATCATTAAGCACAATTATAAATATGTAATAAAATATTTATTAATATTAAAATCATTATATATCCATGTAATCAAAGTACAAACAGTCTGTGCAGGGGTAAAAATTCTTAGAAACTCCAACTTAGACTAGAGCCAACAACCTATAAATTACAGTGTTTTAGAAATCACATGATAACCATGTTTCTGAAGATTCATATCATTATTCAATGTGTCTTTCATATTTTTATCTATAAATATACTGCTCAATACATCCCCACATCTCTGATAAGCGACAATATAGAAATATTTTTCTATATAATATGTGACCACAACCATATTTGATTTCTTAAAACTCAAAAAACCACCATTCTAGATGATTATGTATACAATTTGAGACTCCATATCATCTTAATCTATATTGAAACGTGCATATGTGTATCCATTGATGACTAGTTCCAAATCTCCTCTCTATACTAGGAATATATCCTTAGTGTGACTTGGGTGAACAATGATTGTCATGACTTCCATCCAATGAAATTCACCTGGGGAAACCTTATATCATCCTACCATACATAGTATACAAGATACATCTTGATTTTTAAAGAGTATAACATTAATGAATGACCGAATCACAAATATTTTTGGAATCCTTTAAATTTTTTATGTTTCTATTCTCACATTTTACTGGGAAGATGAATGATATGTCACACTAAAAACAATACCCTCTGGGATTGTTCCATACATAACCTATTTTGTGTCTTATCAATATATATACATTGAGTAAGGCTGATCAGCCTCTTGGATCTATCACAAAAGATCTTGATCTTAAAAATAAATAATTTTACATACTTGTATTTTATGGATAATCAATAATTCAACTAGGGATTTACATACATTAAGACTACCCACTTCTTTCTAATAAGTAATATTTCATCAAAATATACAATTTAAATATCAAAAACACTCTAACAAAATTTCTTATAGACACAAGGATCAAATTCATTATTTATGAAACTAAATTATGTTATGGATTTATAAAACAACATGTTCCTTGAACTTGATTCTTTCATTAATCAAAAAATAGATATTTTCAATTTTATAATCTTGTTAGAATCTATTACAGTGCCAAACTATTAATTATGTGTCATATATACACATTCTCAAAGATTCTGATTAATTAAGGATATTTTACATCAATTTTAAAAATATCATAGACATAGAATGAGGAAATTTAATGTCGAATACTAATGGATTTGAGTATTAAAACTAGTGAAAATGATTCATTATAGGTAATTACTTGATTTTGTTTAACCCCTATTGCAACTCTTTTTTGACTTATAGGTACTGACTTTTCCTTATATGACTAGTTTTTTATTAAATAACCATTTAAATAAAAAGGTATTAAAATCCATAGATAGATATTCCAAAATTTATAATAATTTTTGGTATATGGAATATATTTCAAAATTCATGGTTTCTTTCCTATTAGAACTATATATTTCCCTTAATAGTTCACATTAGATTTTAATATAATTATTTTTATCTGTGAATGAGTCATAATCCATGGTGGCTTGGAAGCCATAACATTATGGTTATCTATCCTCACTTATAATCTAACATAGTATTCATATCTCTGTAGGATCAAAATAATAAAGATGCTCAATATACAAGAGGGGGAGTGAATTTGATACTTTATGAAATCCCATTTGAAATTTTAAAGATGGTATAAGCCTCTCTTTTTTTTATAATGTTAAACAAGGTAAATTCACAAGACATCTTAAATCTACAAACTTTCTAGATTCTGGAAATATGTTTCCGGAAATGAAATATAGGAAACTTTTACAAGGAAAAATATTCTACCTTAAAGAATATGGAATCTCACTAATCAGTGTATAAAAGTTGAAGATAATATATGATAGTTATACATTACTTATTAATCATAATGTAGTGAAAAAAAACATGAAACAATAAAAGTGACATGCTATAAATCCTTTAACCCTAAGATTTGGGTATCAAACAACCTTGGATAAAGGACCCTTGATTTATACATTCAAGAAAGAAAGCCTTACCCACACCAGGGTAAGCCCTCGATAAGAATATTTGTGTCTGTATTGTTATCCATACAAACCCCTGAACTTAAAGGTAGTTAAAACCTCTGTCATCCTATCCCTAGAAGCCCACGATTGTACATAGCAACAATCGAAGTCACAAAAAGCAATCTCTTTTAATTCTTGTCTCATGTAGAAAAAAGAGTTCCAAAAATTTCATCAAGACTAATCTGTGAGACTTTATTATTCTCTTAAACAGTTTTTCTCTTTGAATCCCACTCATTATGCATGATATCTATAATCATGTCCATAAGTGCCTCATCATCTAAAAATATTCACCCATCGATTGTAGACTATTAACAATGGCCACAAATCTCTTTTGTACCTTACAAACTAGTTCTCCATAAGGAAATCAAAAACCATGACATTGAGCTCTGTTCATAGCTCTTCTAGTTTAGATAACTTTGGATGTTCCAAAGTGAGTGAACTCCAATTTCATCCAAATACAATTTTCTTCTCCATAAGAAGAAATATGGATATGTATAGTCCTGGTCATGGAACATAAAAAAGTATTGTGTACATTGTAGTTTAGATGATATTCATACTTTTATTGATTAGAAAATGTTCTGACTTCCATATCAAGATTCTTGTAATCTCTAGTAAGCATTAAAAAGTCATCCACTCTAGTATTTATTACAAAAGTCTTCATACTCTCTCTCCTATATTCATAATCATTCCCATTATGTATAGGTGGTCTAGTAGGATTAATATTGCCAGTTGAACCAGAATTCATTCCAGCCATCTAAAAGAAAATATCATTCCACAAGAACTTGTTAATTGTAATTTTTGTAAACATCGATTAAAATATCCTAAGCAAGGAAAAATAGACCAATGAAAACATGAGCAAGAAAACATATTTGTGGATATAAGTATTTTAGAGACCTTCTCTGATACCAATTGTAGGATCGAAATAATGTAGATCCTCAATATACATGCGGGGGTGAATTGTATACTTTAAAAATTTCCATTGGAACATTTAATGATGGTATAAACATTCGTATTGTTTTAAATAGTTAAATAATCTATATTCAGAAGACCTCTTAGTTATACAAATATGCAAGATTCCCGAAATATTGTTCCAGAAATGAAACTTAAGAATATTTTACAAGGTTAAAGATTATACCAAAAAGTGAATAGAATCTCACTAATCAGAGTATACAACTATAAGAAAGTATAAGATATTTATATTATTTTTATTAATCAAAATGCAGCGGAAGACAAACTTGAAACAAAAAAAGTAACACGTAAGAAATCTTTTAACCCAAAGAGTAGGGTATCCAACAACCATGGATAAAGGTCCCTTGATTTATACTTTCAAGAAAGTATGTCTTAACCACAACAGGGTAAGCCCATGATAAGAATATCAGATTCTATATTGTTATCCCAGCAATCCCTCGAACATCAAGGTAGTAGGAACTTTTTTCTTCCTATCCCCATATGACCTCGATTGTACACAGCAATAATCAGAGTTGCACAATGAAATCTGAACAAGATGTTCAGTATGCACAAGACATGTGTGTCTCTCTCTAAAGAAATCACTTCAGCAGCATGTTATCTATAGATTGATCAAAGTGTTTATGAGTTGTTAAGATCATTCAAATGTTCTCCTATTTATAGGAACATCTCTAACGGTCAGATCCTTCCTCCAACATTCATATTTTTCATTATATTTAGGAGGGACCTAAAAACGTGTCACTCAAACAACAGTTGGTTAGAAAAATAATGCACAACATTGTTTTATAACTATAACAAGTGTAAGTAAAATAAGTTTTATCCTCCAAAAAAAATTTCGGTGTCTAAGGAAAAATAATGATCAGAGTCTAATCTTGATAACCTTTTGAGTATATATTACAAGGATATTTGGGTTCTGTTTTTCAAAGAATTCGGAATCATAATTTGATAGAATTCGGAGTCTGATTTTTGAGGAATTATGAGTCTGAATTCTAAGGAATTCGGAGTCCGAATTATATGTAATTCAGTATCTGAATTCTACACAATTCAGAACCGGAATTATATGGAATTAGGATTCAGAATTATAATGAATTCAATGTTTGAATTCTATGGAATTTGGAACCTAAATTCTAAGGAATTAGAAGTGTGAATTCTATGGAATTCGGTGTCTGAATTCTATGGAATTCGGTGTTTGAATTATAAAGAATTCGAAACCGGAATTCTACGAAACATGGATTATGAATTTCAGAGAATTCATATTATGAATTTCAAAGAATTAGGAGTCTTAATTATAGATAATTTAGTGTCTGACATTCAGATAATTTTGATTCTGAATTTCATAGAATTCAGAGTCTGAATTTCAGAGAATTCAGTGTCTGAATTTTAGAGAATTAGGCATCTGAATTCGGATCATGAAAAAAATACTCTATATATATGTATATATATAAATATGAGGTTTTATATGTGAATCCATATTTTTCCCTTAGGAGTAAAAAGACTTAGATTTAGAGAGAATAAAATATGAAAAATGAAAAACTGGTAAGGATAAATTTACATGGGGGAGGAAAATTTACCTTGTTAAGTAAAATATTAGGGAAAATGAAATTTTCCATAAGATAGGGTGCTTGTGATTTTGAAAACATGATGTAATGGAAAATCCAAAATGAAACCTTATTGACTCAACAATCTCTATAACATCTTCTTCCATATGGAATTTTGAAAATTTTCCATGAGATAACTCTTTTTTATCTAGATCCTTGACTCTATCCAATAGAATCTCACTCCCACTATCTCATACAGATATCTCATTATTCTTAAGGAATGTGGGGTTTATATATAACACATCCTTTTAATCTAGAGTATCATATAATAAATATCCTCTTGATTCCTAGAGATATTATATAAATATACACATAGTGCCTCAAAGAATATGTTTATTTCCAAAAAAAATCATTAATAAATTTTTTTCTTCCTAACACACATGAATGTGACAACATGAGTTTACATCCTTGACAGAGATCATATAGAATAACGATTTTTACATTATTGGGATCCCATTTTATAATATGTTGTATTTTTTAAACGAGGATCTACAAAAGAAAATTAGAATACTCTAATAACTCATCATTGATATAAACATATCCAATACGGTGTCCATTATCTTTTAACTAACACCATTCCACTTAGGTTTATAAGGAGGAGTGAGTTTGAATAGTATCCCATAATCCCCTAAATAATCAATTATGTCTCTATTAATAAAATTTCCACCACATTATGAGTGTTGTTTATTAATCTATTTACCAAGATAGTTATCAAAATCATTCTTATTTTTCATGAATTTATAAATGGAATATAACTTATACCTCATCATGTAAACATATATATATATATATATTTAATTAATTATTAAAAGTCTTAATGTTTGAGAAATCAAACATTGTTATAATTGGAAATGGTTCACACAACTAAGTATGAACTAATTCAAAAATCTATTTGTCCCTTTCATAGTTTCCACTAAATGAGTATTTGAGAAACTTCCCCTTTAAACAAGTGTAATATACACCATTTGGTTTCTAATAAATATAATATAAATACCCATAATTTTATATTTATTGAATCATTTTTTGTATGATCTAGATGATTATTGAAATGTAAGGATTTTTAGGATTAATGTAAAGAAATTTCATTAAAATTTATCATTACTTGATTTGTATAATAAATCACATAATATAATCTATTGAAATATGTGTTAACATAAATAATTTTCACTTATAAAATATGACACATTTATCTCTGAACATTAAAATAAAATAATATATCTAAATTCCAGGTATAGAAATAATTTTTTTGGTAATGGATTGATCATAATATAACCCCTTTAAAACCAAGACCGTTATGGATGGAAACGTGATGTGGTATTCATTCAAAGAAATACTATAAATTTTTGATTTTTTGGATTCTTGTGATCTATCTCCCCATAGTCACTATTTCAAAATCAGTTTTCTTCTAATATTTTAATAAATATTTGATCACCAAAGGATATATATCATACCCAATTTGAAGAAATATATATATATATAAATCGATAACAAATTCACCCGAAGCTTCCCCTTTCATATTTATAACTGTTTTATTTTTTATCCAATAGCCTATTCTGAAACATGAAAAACAAATAGCTTCATTCTCCATTTCATTCCCCATTATCATTCTCTTCTTTGAAGAGGTTGAAGATTATTTGGACACAATAATATTATCATTAGAATTCTATTTGTTCACCACATAGACTGATGGATTTTTGTGCTTCGTATCCTTATATACATGGAGTATAAGTGTGAGAATATCCTCAAAATACTCCTCAATTTGGTTCATATAAAATATATCAAAAAAATAGTAAAATATTTTAGTGGGTGATAATAGAATGAGTTCACTACACATTTATTCGGGGAGTTTAATACCTAGAACTTGTACGTAATTAATATATCTAATGTGATTGACATTGGGCTTCCCAACATGGAAAGAATCCATTTTAATTACTCTAATATGTTCTTTTGAAATATAAAATAGTTACTCTATTGATCTCTCCAAATATGAACAAAAAATATATTGAAGCATTCTATAAAAATCCATATTCTCATAAGAATCTATATGTTTACAATAGATGGATGATATAATCAAACATTGAACATAAACTACACTATTCACATGTTTTTAATTTAAAAGTAAAACATCATCACTCACCTCCTTAGTAGGTGGATTCTGTATAGATGATAATAACATGTAATATGTCAATTCATGGTACAGAACTTCCTAAATGTGTCTAAACAACTTTTTGATGTAACATCTAGTTAAGAGATGGTCTATCTCTATTATTTATTTCATGGATAATGTGGATGATGACCATTCTTTTTGTTGTACTATTTAACAATCAGATTATTAGTAGTTTTCTGGATTAGAATTTATGTGGGATTTAATAATGATTAATTTCTATTAACTCTTCTATTATTTATCATGTCTCAATATCCCTTACCATTGTACTTATAATGTCTATATTCTACTATATTCTATCTCCAGGGATCCTAATTACATTATTATAATCTAGAGTGAGGTTTATATAATTATTTGATATTATTTAGGTATTTAATCTTTCTAATAATGTGATTTTATATCATTAATTTATTGAGTGGACTCCCTAACTTAGAAAACCTAACTTGGATATATTTAACACTGCCCTTATATTTTTTTGGAAATATAGAGTCTATTAAAACTAAAGAATATATTTTTTATATTAATCCACTATCTTATTTATCATTCATCAATAATTAAATCCCCCCCATGGAGGTCAAACAGACACTTAAACTTTGGATTCATATTGATTTGCGTGATGGTATGATTAACGAACTAATATTATATTGATGGATTTTATTTCAGTATGCAGATATTTTATCTTGTTATATTATTTACATCTCATATTAAAATAAATTGGAATTTTCTTGAATAATTAACCATGTTTGGTAAAACATTTTCGCACAATACATTTATTTATGTTATATATTTTCATATTAATACATCGATGAATGTGAACGTGGTCTTACATATAGGTTATAAATAATTCATATGATTTTAATAAAAAAATTGACCTTATTATGATCGTACCTAATAAATGATATATATATATTTATAGGAAAATAATTAAACATTAACCAAGGGGAAATAACTCATTATGCTTTTCTTGTAATGATTTACATCATTCAACATGTCCACATGGGTATCACCTGATTTGGTAACATTTTTTGTCCTTCATTAACCTTCTATACACTATTTAGGATACTCAATTAATTAAAAGTATTTACAAGTCACACAAAGGTGAGGTGAATGGAAGGATTGTTAAGAGGGGGTTATATAAATAATATTCGACACGTAGATGCTACATAATAACTATGGGAGGGATGGAATGTATGCTATCAATTTTAATTTAAAAATTTCAACTACAAACACATGAATTAAAATAAATAAAATAATTTCAACTAATACTCTAGTCTTGTTAAATCACATAATTGGTCACAAACAGAAATTTTTAATAATTTTAAATCATTATATCAAATTATTTAAAAATAAGCCTTCAATAATATAATGTGTTAATGAATTAACCTGATTAATTAACTTATCCATTTGTTAATTAATTTTATTTTATTACATCTAATGGTCCAAATTATTTTCATCCAATGTGATTTTAAATAAAATAAATCATTTCATATTATTTTATTTCAAACACAATAAAATATTTCACATCATTTTACTCAGAAGAAACCAAGAGGTTACCCATCTGAAATAATAAATTAGGTTTAAATCAAACAATGAAATCATATGATATATTTTTTAAACAACCCGTTTAATAATTTCATGTTTGGTAATGTAAAATTAATAAACCAAAAAAAAACACATGAAAATTATGTATAAACTATAATTAAAGAGTTGTTTCTTTAATATTAAATAATTATACCTGATTTATAGTCTTAAATATTTAAAGTAATTAATTAATCATTTAATTTAATATAAAACCTTGTGAACTCTGTGAACTATCAATATAATGACCCCTTGAACTTGTGTAGATATTTATTAAGGTGTAATTAATTAATTATAATATTTCATCATATATAGTTAAAGTATAGAGTCTTTAAAATCTAGATAGACACCATGTACTTACCTTCACATAATATCCACTCTATACAACTAGGGACATGGAAGGTATATCTCAAAAAATTTAAGATGTATAGGAAATTTAAAGATGATAAAAAAATGTTTACTTCTTATTACATTGTTTCCAGTATTTATGTGTCATGCATTAAATATATATTTTTCATTAATTAAATAAAATTCTTTTACTATGTGTTTTACATTTTGAAAACATATATATTAAATAGTGTAAAGTAGAACTGCCCAGTATGTACTTCAGAAACGTTTTGATACACCATTGATGGTTTACACATTAGGCATAAATATCATGATTTTTAACATATAATACAATGAGCTAAAATCCACATAGGTATCTTTGTAATGACCCTGACTCTTAAATATCTAAGCAAGAGTCTTTATTTATTACAATGTGAATGATACAATAGATCACATCACCAATGATCAAACATCATAGTATTTTTCAAGAGATAGATAGATACATGATATACATATTACAATGGTAAATAAACATAGTAAAAAACCAATAAAGTATGTTTCAATCCCTAAAAACTCATTCATAGTTATCTTCTTCATAACCTAGGGAAAGTTTAAAAAATAGGGGTGAGCTTGAATGCTCAATAACTATTTAGTACACAAATAGAAATAATGAATTAATGATAATATTCAATATGTAAAGTTAAGTAACTTAAAACGAATTCCATTTAATTAATAAACATTATCCATATAATTTTTCATAGTGAAAATCTCATGGATAATAATAACAAAACATTGAAATAGGGTAATGATGAAATATTGAAAGTCATGTTTATAGTAAATTAACAACAATTATATTTTCATTTCATAAGATAGTTTAATCAATGTTTGTAAAACCCAATTAATTTAGAAATATATAGTTCATCTCATGAGACTAAAAATGATTTTAGGGGATTTCAACATAATCTCCCAACCATTTCATGATTACTATACATTAATTATATATAGTATGTTTAATTTAATATTATATTTTCAATTCACAGGGTATGTAATAAATTGAAAAAATTTAATACCATGTATTTAATTAGATTTATTTTATGGTATAAAAAATATTTTTATACATATATGGCACATAAGAGAATTGGTGGTGAATAGGGCATACATCTCAAAGATGTAAAAAAAGTGAGATGGAAAAACCCTTAACTTGTGTTTCCTTTTGTGTGAATGTCCTCTAGAATTCTATATAATAGTTAAGTGAATGTTATTAAATATAACAGATTTCTTTTAGTTTTTATGATGTCATGTTTTATTTTATTACAAAATTTTATTACCTATATTCTAGTAATCAAAAATTATTTTCACTTTTTCAGGTGTTAATTGCATAGTATATTCAGTAACATTTGACTTGTTATTGGTTGTTCCTATTACATAGATAATGGTTTCATCATATATAGAGTTTTCATAATGATATAAATATTTAATATATTAGTATATATGTATTTATAATAATCCATAAAATTTTTATGTAGGAAATGAAATGCAGTGTTCAGGGAGACGACATGTTGTACGCACCCACGAATAGTACATTCAGTTTTTGTCGTATTAAAAGAATAGAAAGTTAATTATTTCAATATATATTATAATTACAGAATGGTAATATGTATTATATATAATATATATTTATTAATAATATATTTTATATTTTCCATGAATATAGTGAAGGAATTATATCTCTTTGGGGAGGTGGTAGTCTACACTTCACAAACGATGTAATTGTAATTATACAAAATGGAATGAATAAATATATGGTGTATGAAAGAATTCAATAATAATAATGAAATAATAAATATAATATATGAAATATATAACATATATAAATATATTTTCTATTAAGATACAAAACCATGAAAGGTGTTAAAGGGAAAAATGATCAATCATTATGTCGTGAGGTTGTACTCTCTCGTACACATAAAAATTATGTTTGTTTTCCATTAGATGGAAGTGTGTATAATTTTAGGTATAAATCTTATAATATTTTAATATATTTATATTGGAGGCAATTATGATATTATATAACCATGGAATAATAATAAATCATGGAGTGGGGAATCAAATAAAATTAAAATGATTCTGGAAGAATGTTACATCATTTATCGGTAACTCTTTTTGGTTTAACACAAATGACTTACTTGTTTGGATTTATACCCAAAGGATTGATTCTTGGATGAGGGTAGGGAATTTGGGATATTATTTGTTCTGGGGATGGTAATGTTGTGAGGATAAATGTTTTGTGTGGAAGTGAGGGTGGAGGTTCCCTTTTATAATTGAGGTGAGGGGTATTATTGGAAACACAATAAACTATTAAATTAATTGAAATCATTTTAAAAACTGTGGATATAAATAGAATTTTTTAGTATCTAATATGATTAGGGACATAAATTATCTCAATGAATAAATTTTTTAAAAGTTTAGATCATATTCTTACCCTTGTCTATTACATTTAACCCTTAGTTAAACCCTTTATCACTTATCATGACAACATGGATTTTAACTCATTAAGGGTTAATATAATTAATATAAAATTTCAAAAGAACCATAAATATTTCTTGGATATCACTATAATCATTATACCAAATTTTTTTATGAATTTTAATTTTTTATAAATTTTTTATCATTTAATTAAATATTACTTATTTTAATATCATTTAATTAACATTTCTATTCATTAAACTGTTACTCCATCATTAATGTGAAATGATTTAACTTATTTATTACTTCCATGATATTGAAAAATAATTTATATTTATTTATATAAATATTTTGTATTTAAAATTACTATTTATAGTTTAAATATATCACTTATATAACCCCATATTAAAAATACTTATCTTTATAAATTTTTTTTCCCAAATTTACTTTTCATATAATAAAATAACATAAAATCCATATAGTCATTCAACTAGCTCCATGTGAAAAATACATTCTTCAAATGATTATTTAGGTCGAAAATAAATCATATCTTCAAATTAATACATCTTTTTG
Organism: Viscum album; assembly: GCA_963277665.1. NCBI lineage: Eukaryota > Viridiplantae > Streptophyta > Magnoliopsida > Santalales > Viscaceae > Viscum > Viscum album. The sequence goes on along the minus strand of OY728147.1, from coordinate 68,875,630 downwards.
TGTTGTTTTATGATATTTATAATATAATTTTAACTTTAATTTTCTAATTTAACATTAATCATATTAAAAAAATATTACTAAGTAACTATTCATGTTGTCCAAAAATAAAAGGGACATAGTTAATTATTTTGGAAATTTTTTTCTATACTCCAGAATCCATTATCCAAAATTTAAAAACATATTACTGACATAAATTAAATAAAAATTAATATCGTTTACAGATCGATAAAACTGGTTATTAAAGTCAAAACGTTTGAATGATTGAAATTTTTTTATATCCAAATTCATTGTGAAATTGATTCCAATTACATAAATTGGATTGACTGATGGAAATTTTATATAATTATATTTTACAACCACAAAAATATATAATTTATAATTATAAAAAAATTAGATGAAAAAAATAATTTTCAATTAAAATGTAATATTTTGTCACTATTCATCAAAACATGAATCTTATCAGAAAAAACCAAAATTTCGACTGAAGTAAATTTATATATTACAAATAATAATAATAATTTTATTTTTTAAAATATTATATATAAAAAGGTCATCAATTTTGTTAAAAATATGTACTCTATTAGAAGACGACAAAACAGATTTTAAAAAAATATTTGTTTGTATGTATAATACTTGGTTTTTTAGTATCATGCGAGTATAAAATTTATCATATGAATTTAAAAACACTTATTTAATATAAAAAACATAAATTAACAATATAAATTCACTATAAGTGTTATAATTTAATTAACAGTGAAAAATGTGACTAAATAGTGTTTTGGTTAAACCTGGTGTTGTCTAAATTGTAATATATCAGCAAGATTAAATTTTTTTTCTAAAAGAATAATATTGTATTGTCTTGGGGGGGAACGTTATTCACACCATAGTAATTTCATCCTTTAAATTTTAGGGGTGTTACCTTTTAAATTTTTTCTTAATTTCTTCTTCATAGAATCCTCTGGTTCCTGTATTGCTTCTTCCATTTTGTTATTTATCTAGAGTACCTTTACTAGATGAGTCTTCTTAATCCTAAATAAATTCTATATATTATCAATAATCTATATGGGTTTTTCGTGTTGAAAATTTCATGTTAAAATTCTATTTAATCACATGAGACCACCTGCATTGAGTCAAGAATTACATCCTAATGAGTGATATATGAAACACATCATGTACTATTGAGAGATTCAGTGGAATTTCCAAATGATAAGAATTGTCTAAAACCCTTTCCATAATATTAATGGGTAAAATATACCTCTGAATCAATTTCATTTTCTTATGAAAACATATTACACCCTTCCATATATATATTTTCAAGAAAAAAGGATTTCCCACTTTTGACACTAAACTATTCCTTCGATTTCCAGTACAATTATATTTTTTGATTAGATCTACATGGATATGTTTTTTAATTAAAATTTATTTTGTTATTGATTCCTCAAAAAATTCATGTCCTACAAGTTTCCTTAAACCAACTTCATCCCAAAAAGATACAGTATGTCATCTATTTCAGTATAATGCTTCAAACAGTGCCATTGGAATACTTGAATGGAATCAATTATTATAAAAATAACTCTACCAAAGGGAATTAATTATCCCACATTCCCTGAAATTCATGTTAGAAAAACCTCAACATGTTATACATTAATTTAAATATTCTTTTATAATTTCCATCAGTTTGAGGATGGTAGGCATTTCCCAAATGAAGCTCAGTTTCAAGAGCCTTCTAAACCCATTTCCAAAATATCGATGCAATGTGGAGATATATATCAGAAAAATTAGACAGAGGTGCACCTTGAAGTATTACCAATTCATTAATATAGAAAATTTCTAGGTGATCCGAAGGTAAATATTCTATTATATAAACAAAATTTGTTATTTGTTAAAGATATCAACAATAACCTATATCACATCATTCCTTCTTGGAGTCCTTGGTAGTTCTACAGGAAAGTCCATCATAATTTCATCCAATTTATACCTAGGACTGTATATAGGTTTCTTGAATCCTCTTGTATGTCATTTCTCAGCCTCTAATTGTTGAAAACCAAGACCTCATGAAAAATAGTAAGAAATTTCCAACATCATATTATCCCACCAAAATTGTCTTTAAATTCCCGTTACATCATGGTATTACCAGGGTGTAATGATAAATATGAGATATGATCATCCTAAGACATTTGAATTTTTAGATCGGGTATAGATTAACCATATTCTATCTTTCTTTATTCTAGAACACCATCATCACAAATGAATTCTTCAAATTTTCCATCATTCACACTGTTAATATTCTTCTAAAAGTCATAATCATGAGATTGATAATTCATTATCTATTATAATAAAAATATTATTTTATGAATTTAAAAGATAATTGATGTCTCACCATCCTTATAAATTCCCATATTCATTTTATTAGGTATGTGAGCATCAGATCACTCTCAATCCTTATTTGGGTAAGAAATACATGATCCTTCATACTCAACGAAATTACTACCTTAATTTCCTTCCCTATATGGAATTTTATTGAGAAATCATAATCCATGCATAGCTCAAGACAGTTCCATTATCTCATCATAATCATATTCTATTAGAATATATTTTTTATTATTTTTTCTATCTATGTTTATCACAAATCATTCACAATATAGATAATGAATCCCTATTTTCAAGGTGAATATTACATCTTGTAGCTCAACATAATGGGTTAGATAATACTTTTTGTGAGTATTCAGTTTCATTTATTTATATGTGATAACTATATCATTTTACATTAATACACAACAATGTCACATCATCATTGTGACATTATAAATAAAGAACCCGTAACATCAAGATGGTAGAGTTAAAAACGTATAATTTACTAGTCTCTTCTTTATATCACCAAAATATTCTTCAAATTATATTTTCCAAACATAATTTACCCCTTTAAATGTATTCATGGTTTAATTGTTTGAAAATTGAAAAAACATTCAATGAAATGATCATAGTAACTTGAAAACCCAATGAAATTACATGCCTTAATTCAGTTTTTGGTTGTAACAAATTATCCAACTACCATTGACTTTGTAGGATCAATTGATATTCCATACATAGAGAAAATTTCCTCAAGAAATGAATAATCAGGAATCCAAAAATCTCAATGATTAAATTTATAATTTAACTCTTCCCTTATAATAGGATGATGAATGATTTATAATAGAATCTCAAAGTTTACATTGCTTTTAGATTATATCAGAATATAATCAATGAATTCCCCATGAAACAGATCATGATTTCCCTTGAATAGTGTGTTTATTAGGAAAATAAAAATATGGAGTTCATTAGTTAATACAAATGTTAATACATTGTATATGTATTTTCAATGTCTAATCTGAAAATATATCATCAGAATGACTTCCTTCTTTACTCGCAATTGGTGATACCAAGAGTGAATAACTATTATTGAAAAATATTGGGCTCCATGAAGTTGATAAAACAATTCATCATTTCGTGGTAGTGTTTTCATATTCATTATCATAATAGAATTTATTTCCCAATAATCAATGTACATCTTCATGGATCCATCATTCTTCTTAATAAAGAGAACATGGGATTATTATGGTGAAACACTAGGGAGAATAAATCAAATATTACACAAACCCTATAGTCAACTCCACTAATTCCCTTATGGCCATTATAAAAGAATTATTTGATATTTTCTTTACATTAAGTATTAAATCAATGTAAAATTAAACTTTACACTCTAGGCGGTATTTAGTTAATTCCTTAGAAAATATTTATATGTATTCTAACAAAAATATACAACTTCAATTCAATGACTACCTTCAACATCACATGATATTTATTTCTATTATTCCACAAGAATTGAATTAAATATATCTACATGGGTTGGATATAGAAACTAATATGTCATGAAATCTTCTTCTCTAATGATATAGAATTCTACATATTCCTCACAAGTCCCAATTTCCATCCACTTTCAAAAACAATTTGCATTATATTTTGTGATCCAATACTTACGGAGGATTATTAAAAAATCAATTATAGGTATAATAACAAGGGGTGAATGTAATGAATTATTATGTGTTATAATGGGGAATACATGAAAAAACCTTGATGTAATGATGATTTCGTTCAGAGTTTTTACTAAAATATCTCTAGTCAAATCAAAATAAAAATGAATAATTTTCTTAGTAAACTAGGAGGATAAAAAAGATTGTGATGACCCAGAATAAAATTATTTATTAGTTAAACTATAATATAATATTAATGTACCTACCATCACATAATTGTTTACTTCTACCTCAGTTTTATTTATTGAATATGTTTGGACCTTTCCCCTTGGCCTCTTTTGTGGTAGATTGCCTTGAATAGTTGGAAATTTGTTTTAAAATTTACACTTTTTTGCAGTTGTATCACATGATGTCATGAGTTCTCATACCATTTCACTCATTACACAACTGACCATTGTCTCTAAACTTATAACACACTGATGTTCCATTTTGGATTTTTCACACATCATTCCTCCCAAATTTTTCACAAGATTGATAACAATTCATTTCATTGATCTTATTTATTTAAATTACATTATCATAGTTATTAATAGACCACTTATTATCTATATTCCCCTAAAAAATATAGGATCTATCAAATTCCTTCTCTATTTTGATGGATCATAATAATATTTCATCATATGATGAAAATGTTTGAGAATATAGTTCCCTTTGGAGATCATAAACAAAACCTTCAAATATATTATCAATATTTTTTTCAAAATCAAATATATAATCTATTTTATTAATATATTGTATTTTTATGGTAGTATCCTACTCATTGACACTCATTTATTCCTTTTGATTTATGCTGGTGAAAATATGGAGAACCTGAGAGAAACCTTTACAAGAACAACATCCCATGTACATATCATATAAAATTTAAATAAAAACAAGAAAAATATATTTAAACTATATAGAAATAATATTTTTCAAATTAAATTCTTGGACATAGGTTAGCCTATGGCAAATTTAAGGTAAAACTATTATATTCGATACGTGGGACCTAATCCCGCATCTATAAATTTCACGACACATTGAATAATCTAAAAAACCCTAAGTAAGATCTAAAACATAAAACTTATAGCATGATAATAACTATATGGGTTTAACAAACTCACAACCCATCAATGGTAAAAAATGAATAAGTAATTATTGTAGCTAAAGAAAGTATTAAATGCAATTTCTAAATGAAGGAACATGAGGTGAGATGGCCAATAATTGAGGAAGAGAGAGGAGGTAGGGCACACTTATGATTGAGGGGAGTGTATATGGGGTAAATTAGAGTGGTTATAGAAATTATAAACTAAACACATTTTTTTTAAACACATTAATGGAAATCATTAAATTGGTAATATTTTACCCCTATACACTACTCATGGGTTGGTCACAGAATTGGCCATCCCATGTGATAACCATGTTCCCCCACTCTAACTCATAGGCACCATGAATAGTTAAGGTTTACTGTTAGGTAAACATTTCATTAGTCCTAAAATCAGAACTATAATACGTATAGTCATATATGCAATTTAGTTCACTTTTTTACTCAGAAATCCCCACTCAGGTGTCCATACATGAAATTAAAAATTCAACAATTTTAATCCTTGACCAGTGAAAAACTCTAAATGTGACTAAATATTATAAAATAATTAAAAATAATTATTAAATCAAGGTCATGATTTTCAAATTATCCCCACCATAACACATTTTTCCCACGTAAATTCCAAATATATTTCGGTGAACATGACACACAGAATTGAAAAACTACTCATGATAAGGGTCAAAGCCCCAAGTTTGATGAACTAATGCTCACATACATCCAAGAATGCAACCCAGAAATCCAAAATTATCTCAATATATAGTTCAAACAATTCAAATTAGAATCAATGGAAATAATTAGTGAGACCAATGAATTCAAAACATTAGAAAAAGAGTCCATGGAAGAGATTCACATCTTTAAACCTAACCTCAGAATAAATTATGAATGGACCCCTAACATAGAAATCACCACTGAAAAATGGTTTTTGATGGAACTCCATGAGAATAAATCAGATGCAAAATTTTCCAATCTAAAAAAACTATTATTATTAGGTTATTCTTTGAGGGATAAAATAATTACCCAATCAAGGAATTGTAATGATTAATTTCACCATGGTCCCGTTTTATAGATCTATCTCATGATGTGACCCAAGATAGAGCCCGGGCTGATCCTACCCCAAAACCAAATCTATAGTAAAAGGGGTGGAAACCATCAATAAAACATTATATGTAATTGAGAGTAATTTTTATAATTACATGTAAACATACACACACACAGACTTCCTTCTCAAAGCCGAAGTAAACATGGAAATAGTAAAAGATGAAGAATAGATGAAATGTAAACCAAGAAAGAAATAACTCTAGGTTGTAAAAGTTTAACATAGTTAAAAATGAAATGTAAAGGTGGGAAACTCATACCCAACTAGACATATGTACCATCCAAGAAAAACTGTAACTGTAAACTACTATGAGATCCCATCTACAGAAACCTAATATGCGGCCATTGTATGTGGTATGATGCACTATGTATCCCGAAGCTCCACTGAATTTACAACTGACCAATCCATTTTATGCATAAGACATGTAAAATTTGAAAAAATACCATTCATTCATAGAGTATATAAATAACCAATAAGATCCCATAAATTTTGAAGGGGGTAAGTATGTAATGAAATGTGAAAGAATGATTGTAGATGCCAGAAATAGACAAAGGGAACAAATCAACCAAAAAATAGAGAGATTTAACTCATACAACGACAAGGGGATCAACTTGGTGAGTAGATGGATAATACGTTGAGTATTCATCAAAAATAGTAGGATAGTAGACTCATTCGACAACCAGAATCTAAACACAATAAACATGTGGCATAACTCACATATCTTCACCTCTCATTGAACAAGAGTAAAAAATCATAGGGTATGGATACAGATGAATATATATTTTTGCGTGCACTTATTTATAATAATTCCAAAGGTTAGAGTAAGGGTATATATATCTCACATATTATCCCAAGAATAATAAATGCTACTAGTTCCAAAAGGATTTAAATGATTTCCAGTATCTCAATCATATACAAAAAATTAACTGTTCAAGTCAACTCGGGCCTGTTTATAGTAGCTCATAGTTGAGGGTCTAAAAAAACTAATTAGGGGTGTCACTCCCAGGGTCGTTATAAGAGTTCCACTCTACATGTATTCATATAGTAGTTGTACCCATAGTGATGTGGGGTTCCACTGTGGATTCGTGAGGACTCACGCCCTGTGTTGACTGGGTGTTCCACTCGGTATGTTGAGGACTAGCGCCCATGTCGATGGGGGGTTTGAATATTTAGGTCATTGACTTATTCACTTGCGTGATAGGGTTACACATTAGTCATTATGATTCTAAAACCTATCTTATAGGGTGTTCCACTCATAATTCAAGGGCATGCACCTGAGTACCATAGGGGGTTGCACTCTAGTCATCGAGGACTTATGCCCTAGTACTTCAATGGGTCATACATAGAAAGAAGATATAGAGGAATCACAATAAAAATTGTGGGTACTTACACTATAGTAGTTGAGGACCCACACCCTGGTGTGATAGGGTGATCCTAATATTATTATTGAGGACTTGATCTTAATATTGTACGGTGTTCCACTCAGAAGAAGCCTCTATTGATCCCAAATGATCACTACCATTGTAAGTCCTACCCTCAATAAGCCTTATGCCCTGAACATTCCACATAATATATATATAACAAAAATAGAGTGAACCAACAAGATATACCTATAAAATCACATAGTATATTTTTCTTCTAAGCCAAATTCAATCTTCAATCAATGGAGATACATAACCTTGAAGTTTCCTCAAAATAAACCAATGGGTAAATGCAGTGTGATTTGACCTACATGGTGGGTGGTCCTACTAAACCACCTCTTAATGTCCATATACGACACATGGTTCCCACCCCATTTATTAATACATTCCATGAAAGATGACTATATGGAGGGTTTAGACAAAATGAGACTAGGTCATTTTCATCTCTCCGTGTTAGTGTACATGATCTTGTGAATGTCTACTTCAATACTATAAATGGTCCTTTACAATAGGGTTTTGCACATGTTAACTTCTCTTGTCCACGTACTCTGGTACACGGTTGTGTAATATAACATAGAGTCACTTCTGTTTGATCTCTCACACATCTAAACTAATTAGGGATGACATACACATCATATTGGAGGGCTAGACAACATTCCATATTTGTAGATTTAAAACCCCACAGCTGTTGCACTTAAGGGCGTACACATAGTATGCTCATCATTGTACACATAATATAGTTAGGTTTTCCATATAACAATTATTCAGGCTACGAATATGATAATTCCACATCAAATTCACATATATCTATGGATGAAATTAGTAGATCTAGTTTTCAGTCATGGTTTTCCGCCATTTCTTGTTGGAAATAAGATTCCATTTCTCATTAGAGGCATGTCACATATCCCACATGTCTCAAAATCCGTCAAACATTTATTATGAAATATTTAATCATAAAAAACAATCATGATTTCCTCACAAAAATCTTAGATCTAGACATATTGTAGTGATTCAAATTTATAATGTTATTTTCCTATAGTTCCAATGTTCTAATCAGGATCAGTATTTCTTAACAAAAATAACCTAGGATAGTGGGGGTCCAATAAATGATGAATGGAAAAAATCATGGTGGGAAGTGAATGAAAATTGTTTTAATTTTTTTTTGAACAACCCTTATCTTCCAATGATCATGAACAGTTCAACCATGATTAGAATATATTGAATAAAAATTTCAATACACAGATGCGTGAAATTGTCCACAATTAGAAGAGATCCAAGAACAGTGATTCATATGCATAATGTATTTTACCAATGAGGGATTAAACTGCAAATTGAACATTACTGACTTCATATTTCTTTGTTCATTATCAAATTTTATGCTCATAAACGATTGAAGGACTTCCTTGCAGTCGTTGTACTTTGATCTACTCTAATCCAGCATTAGGTCATGGTCCAATTTGATCCATTATCGGAAGATAGAAGGGATTCTCTAGAATTCTACGATGGGGTATGCCAATAACCATTGAGAATTTTAAATAGAATTATTATGGTAGAATTTTCATTTAGGTTCATAATGAAGGAATAAATTAATACACTAAACATACAACGAATGATAAAAATGTATGTACACTTCACGGTAACCTATTATAGGTTGCACCATGGGAAAACACCATGTTCTAGACACAAATATGGTCTCAGATTATAGATCTAATTTTTCTTGTTAGAATAAACAAATTTTTTCATGAAATGTTCTATGCAATATATAATATAGATTAAATGACACTTGAAAAATAATTATGGGCACAATGGGCCTCCGAATCACACACTATCTGCACACGTAACATTGGATATATATATAAATCTGTGTGTATATAAGTATTTAAAAGTCTTAAAAGGTAAAAATAGGTAACTAAATATTTATATAATTCATTATTTTTATCCAAAAAAATAATAAATAAGTAAAAAATCAGGATATTGAGCCCGCATCTGGCTCTCACACTCTCATGAACACTCTATCACATTTTTGTTCTCCCACAAAACATGAACCAAATGGTTGGTCTGTCCACATAGGGTCCTATGATGTCTATCCCCAATTGTAATCGGGTTCTCTGCAAAGTTTTCTTCCATCCTTGATGTATTTATCATTCTAGTTGATGATGTGTGTCATTTTAGGACGGTATCTTCTCTTTTGAAACATGTGGAAGACGTCATGCACCTTCACTAGATGTAGTGGTAGGGAGATGTTGAAAGAACCTTCACTAACCATCTACATGATATTAAATGGATCGATGAACATAAGAGACAACATTCTTCCATAGTTGAACCTCTATAATCCTCAACATGGGGAGAGTCTCAAAGACAATTCTATCCTTGATTAAAATCCATGTTCCTTTAGTGATAATTTGAATTAATAATGGTTTTATTATCTTTGTCATCCAAAACATCCAACAGATAACCTTGACCTTCTTAATCACCACCTTCACAATCTATGGTCCCATAAGATATGTATAACCATTCTCTATACAACACAAGGGTGGCCTGAGGGTCCCCCCTAGAAGGACTCAACATGTGATATATTAATGGTGGGTTGGTATATGTGGTTGTACACAAACACTATCAGGGGTAGAAAATCCTCCCAAATCATTCCAATGTCTAGCATCCCGAAAATTATCATATCCTTCAACACCTGGATTATATGCGCGATCTTCCCATAGGTCTAGCGGTGAAGTGATTCAACCATCCTCATATGGTACATAAATTACTGATATAAGCCTCTCCAAACTCGTGAAATAAGCCTTGTTTCTGATCGTACATAATCATTAAGGGTAGCCCATGCAGGTGAATGACATCACCTATATACAACTGCACAAAAATCTCCATTGAACTTGGTTCACTAATGGAATGGAATTTTTCTCCCATTCTGAGTCATTAAACAACACCCAGAGGGCTTCATGGACCTTTGATGAGCATGTAATCCTGATCATAATGTCCATAGTTAATACATACTACTTGCACTCATGGTTTCAAGGGGCTTTTAAATCCCTTCCTAAACATGGTTCTCAACCTTCACCTGTAGACAGGTGATGAATCAGGTGACAAATGTATCTATGATCCATCTCATGTTGGACCAAAAAAACTTCCACATATGTCATCCCTACATATTACCCACACCAGGATGTAATGATATAAAATATTTGTGGTACTATCATATTGTAATACCCAAAAAAATCAATGTAAATTTTTTCAGTTTGAATGGGATTTTTTCAGAACCAAGATCTGAGACAACATGTGATTCCGAGGCCTGAAGAGGATTGAACATGATTTAAAACATTTTTTAATGAATCTTTTGTAATAGAGTGAGTGGGTTTTCTCTCTTTTTAACTCATGCATGGAGCAAAAATCATAGAGAATCTTTGATTTCAAGAATGATGTGATTCACATAGAAACAGCCTAACACTGACTGGCACGAGTCGACCAAAAAAGAAAATTTCGTATTTTTTAAAGAAAACGATAAAATATTCATAAATGATTTTTTTTATTTTATTCAAATTGTTTCTCTGCGATGCAGTGGCCAATCTGCGATGTGGTGTAGCAACAAGGCGACACTGACTCATTAATGAATCCCATTAACGAATCAGTATGGTGACATGAAACACCTCTCCCTCCTATGATTAATCAGAGATCCAGGGATGGAAAACTACCCTAGAAAACTACTAGAAAGGATAATATCTCTCTTTCTCTATATATCTCTTCATTGTCAACGAAGAATCATATAAATTGAGATCATATCTGGTTATTAACAAGCGGCGTCGAACGCCAATGGATCGCAAATTGATGACCGATGAAGAATTCATGCAGATCACATATTGATGAATGGTGGAAAATGAAAAAGGATGATGGATCAATGATAAAAATGATCCCCCTCCATCATTAATGAAATATCTGAAATCAAGGTAGTATTTACTTTGGTGTTTTGATACCCCCCCGTTCTTCATTCCAAATGACAAACACTGATCAAACCCCGAAGAGGTTGACCTGCGGCTCTGTCGTTCTTGTGGGTTGGGAATTGATGATTGTAGGTATTTTCGGTATTTGAGATATATGTTAGAATTATGAAACACTAATGATATATGTTGTAAATTTTAAATCTGGGGGAATAGGATAACACGAACTAGGCCTCGGTCCCTCCATAATAAATCATTCTTGTGTTCTTCATGACTAAAACCCTAGGTCGACGAAAATTATTCCCAAAGGTCATTGTAGTTGTGGTGGAGACCCTAAAGGCCATGGGGAAAGACATATCAGATATCAGATCATGGGATAGGACCTTATAGCACACATAAGAATCCATCGGCGCGGAACCACCATCACAGTGGTGCCTGAGTCCAGCTGTGATGGCTGCATGTAGGAGGTTGCGCAATCGGGGGGCCGGATGCCATGGATAGTGGCCGAACATCGCCAGCCACACATGAGTAGGCGGTGCACCCTGTGGCATGCCACTTTGGATTAATGTCACGAACCATTGACCACTATGGTGGGCGAACACGGTTCCAGCATGGGGTGGATGAAAGGAGTAGACTGCTCATATGGGCCACATGCGGATAGGAGGGGTGGCTGAGTTGACAGGTCGTGCTCACACCACCAGCTAGACTGGTCATACCAGTCTAGGTTGGGCTAGTTGGACCCATCCATTCATGAAGCCCAGTCAGTTTCTTGTGCCATTCAGTTTTAGCAGACACAGACTGCGAGTTAAATATGGGCCTCATAGTCCGCTATTCGGACCGAAATGTAAAAAGAGACCGGCCTACTAGGTCGGGCTAGGAAAAATAAAATAGGGACATTAGGTGACCCAGTGGACTGGACCCATTGTTATCCTGGGTCGAGGCCCAATTTTCTAGACATATAGGCCGGGTCATGTAGGATCGCAGCCGAGTTGGTCATGTAGGTCTGAACCAGTCAGACCTGTCCCCGGCATAACTGAAACCTATTTACAAAAACACTTATATCTCACAAACATGGAATCTGATTGACACAACATTAGTTTAGTTGGGACCTTTGTTATGAGGCGGTTCATTTGGCATACATTGTTCGGTCTGACCTAGTCGGACCGGGATGAGATGCGATAGACCCCTGTTTATAGAAAGGGTCCTATCTTTTAGATCGTGTGTCTGATAACCACAACATCTATGGAGTTGGGACCCCTGTGATTAGGTGGTACATCTAATATATTCTAAATAATTATTTTTGGAGGTTGGAATATTCACTAATCAAATAGGACCCAAATCCAACCAGGCTGTTTTTACAAAAGGGGCCATTTCTTTCAGACTGGGCGTCTGATTGACATACTGCCTATGGAATTGGAACCCTTACAAAGAGTAGGTCCTTTGGTTGTTAATCCCTAAAAGACTTCATGGTCATCAGAATACAACCAATGGATTGAGGATAGGATATACCAGAATCAAGTGTGCTATGTGTAGAATCCACTGGCTGGCTGTGATGTGAAGAATGTAGAGCGAACATTTGTTGATCAGCAATAGAGGTACCCTTTGTGCATTAGCATTAGAGCGAGGCATCATGGATTAAAAGTTTCACAACCCATCATGGGTCATTTGTATAGGGACACATCATGGATCAATAGCAGAGTGACCCTTTGTGGATCAGCAACAGAGCTAACCTTCATGGATTAGTATTAGTTCCTTTCAAAATAAAAAGATGATCCAGCTTCTTGAATACTCATGATTACTTCTGTAATTTTGTTATAAATGTTGTGAGAGATGTATTTTTCATGGTGATTTACATTGAGATCTAACTTTGTGGTATTTTCATTTGTGGATTTTTGTGAGACCTGAGTTCGTATCGGGGTCCCTAGTGTGTATTTTAATACTCACCCTTGTACGGGCTTCGCCCGCACCTGTTGTGTCTAGTGCGGAAGATGGAAAAATTTTACATGTACATTGGAGAGGTAGGGAAATATAGTTCTCAAATTTTTATCGATAGATGTGATGTTTCATTGTGACATCAGAATGTGATATGTACCTACCCATCATGTAGCATCCATGGAAAACAACCTCCAGATCTTGTACTAATTTTTTTGTACTTTCTTTTCTAATATGCTTATATTCAATCACATTTTTCCTTCTGTAGTACTTGTACTTGTTGTTGGTTCTAGTTTTAGCTTAATTTCCATTGTCTGGGTTGTGTGTGTGCGTGTGTTTAGGTTGAATGGAATTCTTTCCCTTTTTAGGATATGCATTTTCAGGGCCAGTCACCCACCCCTGGCCCATAGAAGGTGGGATTGTGCTAGTCATGACATGGGTCGTGGCGGATGGGTTATTAAAAAGTATTATCATTGGGTGGTTGGTTCTACGATAAGAACTAAGTGACTATATTTTTGTTGAGGCAATATTTTTATGTGTTTTGAGTTTGGATTTCTTGCCAGGGAGTTCATTGTTGGTGTGGCGGCTAATGTATCCAAACACCAGAACCCTGAATTATGTTTTCTAACTCGGTACATGAAATCACTGGTTGCATATTTCATGGCAATTATTTTGCCTTTATCTATTTTTTTTTACGATTACCCAGAATAAAATAATTGATCCTGGTCCATATTTAATTCTATCAGGATGTATCCATGTAGATAGCCAGCCATGATTCCAGTGAGGGATCATGATTATGGTCCACTGAGCGACGAGGAGTCGGTGAAGGGACCGGTCCTACAGATTTCACCTCTGGTTGGTGTACCAAATGAACCACCACACATATATTATAAATTACTAAAATATTTTCTAATAGTGGATGCATGTTGACTGGGTGTTTTTCATGAGTTCTAGAGGCAAATACCTCTAAGGATTGGAGGCGAGAAATATCCTTAGGTTGCTGGGGATTGACTGTATGTGGTGATTTGAGTAGTCCATCTGCTAAAAAAACCACCATACCATAAGGTTTTTCTAGACGTTATCCTTCTATAGGGCATGGTTGAGAGATGGTGGAGCTTCAAAATCTAGATGATTACCTATTGATACTAGAATATCAGTAAGAGGTCCCATGGGCAGTGGAAACTATCAGAGGGGAATTTTGTGATTCTCGAGTAGTATGATGGCACAATTAGATCGAGACAACCCGACCCGCTTTATGGAAAACTTGTAGAAGGTCTTGGGGCCACTAAGGAACAGGATCTAACATGGTAGTCCATAGTGAGGCATACATGGTAGGGGAGCAGGAAGAGAGGCAGATGGATGGAGGAGGTCGTGGTACCACCACCAGCACCCGTAGGAGGTCCACCACAAGCTCCATGAGCATGTGGATAGGGGCAGGACAGATTCAGGTGATAGAAGCTTATGATCATGTTTCTATAGATATTATTAATGATTTGATCTATGTCTACTCCATTGTAGCTATAGTTCATAGAGACATAGGTTCCAATCACTCTTTCAATTTCAAATACCTTGTTCGTAGCTCTGAGATTTTGATCGATTCTTTGGCTTGATAATTATAATTTGAGTGTCCCATAAGACTTGATTCAGTGAACAGACATTGTTCCCGACAATGTGAGCTTACTCTTGGAGGAAGGTGCTTTGGATATGATCTTTTAGAAGTTTCCTCAAGGCCTTATGACATCATTCTGGGTTTGTACTACTTTGATTCATGCTCAGATTGACTATTTTAGTCACACAATGGAGCTTATCCCTAGAGGTGGGAACCAATTTTCCTTTGTTTATGAGAATGAAAAACAAAGCAGTGTAGGATGGACTATCACATAGAAGGGTGTAACTGATCACTCTTCATTTGGATAGAATGGCCCTCAATGTTGTTGATGAGACGATTCCATGGTTTCCTACAGTGGGGGATGATTACTGGTAAATCTTATTGATGTTGTTTGGAGTTACGAATTCCGTAGTAGTGTTCATGGGACTCTGGAACATGATCATCTATAAGTACATAGCTTTTTTTTGTAGTTGTCTTCATTTCGTGGCATCTTGATGTACTCTGATACTGAGGAGGAGGAGGACATGCACTTGAGGCCGGATATGGACACACTCCAAGAGCACCATCTTTGCAGGATGCTCTAGAAGTGTGTGTTCGGGATACAAAAGGTCCATTTCCAGGTATTAGTCATCTTAGTTGTTGTAGTTGTAGTAGATCTTGAAAAAACAGAGGCAGTTCATGCTAAGGATCCACCCAATAATGTTACATAATTTTTGTGTTTCCATATATTGGATCGGAACTATTAGAGGTTTGTAACCAGCTTATCCAGTGTAGAAACAACCTTTACAGTGTTATCAAATAATGAAAAACCCTTCTTCTCGACAAAATGATACTAGCAGAGCATTTAGAAACACAGGTGGAGCTTGATGAGTGATCATATTTTGAGGTTGCCAAAGGATGGGGATTACTATGTGGAGTTTTTTGAGGCATAAAAAACTTTTCTTAGTTCTGATTTGATTTCGGGACAAGTAGGGATTTGTTTCGATTCTTGATAGTTGATACCACATGAACAGAACAATGCGACTCATGACCTAAAGTTGATAGCAGTAGTCTTCACACTAAATATGTGGTGTCACTACCTAATTGGAAATCATTTCATCTTATACATAGTCCACAAGATTCATAGGTATATCTTTTCTAAAAAATATTGGGATCTAAGATAGCGGTGATGGATGAAGATTATCCAGTGTTATGACTTAGAGATAGACTATACTAATAATAAGGGGAATGTAGTTAATGATTCTCTCATTTGGGGATCGAGTTCACAACTACTGAACGAGGCCTCATGGTAGTTTTCTATCATTAGATATCCTTCATGTATATGGAGGAGAAAACATTTCCTCAGATAATGGTTGTTTCCCCTCCATTCATACAGCGAGCCAGACAAGCGCACCTTAAAGATGTTAATTGTGAGACTAAACATACTCAGATACCCATAGGGAATGATCATGATGAATATTCGAAAGGTATGGAGAAAGACATACTTTATTGATGTCAAATAGTAGTAACAATGACATTGACGGATGAGTTGTTGAGGTAGTTCCATATATCCCCTCTAGCGGTACATCCAAGTGTGGAATAGATGTACCAGAACAACCGACGTCAGTACTAGTGGTCTGGGATGAAAAATGTGGTGGAACATTCTTTCTCGACATGCCTCACTTGAAGAAAATGAAAGATGAAAACCAATTTCAGGAAGGCTTGACACATCCTTTCGAGGTTCCTAAGTGGGAGTGTGCTGGGGTATCGATGGACATTTTGATGGTCTTACCATGTACGTCCTGGAGCCTCGATACCATCTGGGTGATAGGAGACCGGCAAACCAAGACGGCCCTCTTCCTACCATTTTGGGACTAAGGTTTAGTAGAGTTTATTGGATTCCTCTATGTATAGAAGATAGTTTGACTCCATGGAGTCCCATATATGATAGTCTCAGATCGTGATTCACTCTTGGCATCCAGGTTGTGGATAGGATTGTAGGAGTATTTTGGGACTCTGGTGCATTGAGCATAGCTTTGCACCCACAAGAATATAGACAGTATGAGCGAGCCATTCATACCATGGAGTACATGCTTCGTGCATGTGTCCTGGATTTTTAACATAGTTTGGAGGACCACCTACCACTGGTATAGATTGAGTACAAAATAACTAACACTCCACCATTGGTTTGTCACTGTATGAGGCACTATAAAGATGAATCTGTTGATAAACGTTTAACTGGATACACCAATGGGAGTCAACACTCTGGGGTCTAGAGATTTTACAAGATACCACTGAGAATGTGAAAGTCACTGGAGAGTGGATGAATACTTCATAGAGCTAACAGAAGTCCTATGATCATAGGTGATGGATACCCTTGTTGTTCGAGGAGGGTGATCATTGGTTCCAACAGGACTATCCTCAAAGGGGGATATAGAGATTTGGAAGAGTAAAAAAGTTATCTCTGAGGTCCATCAGACCTTTCAAGATCATGCATAGAGTTGGTGAGGCATCGTACCGCTTAGTTCCACCTCCAATGTTTGAGATGGTGCATGACATCTTCCACGTATCCTATCTGGGGAGATAAGTGCAAAAAGATTATCACGTCATCAGCCACAGAGAACTGGATAATGATGACGAGGCAACCTTCTAGGAGTTCCTGGGAGACATAGAGGATTGACATGACAAGATCCTTCATGGATGGTTGATTCCTTAAGTATGTGTTTATTGGAAGCATGAGAATCTATAGGAAAGCAAGCAAGATCGAGGGACTCAGTTTCATGTTCAGTACCCCCTTTCATTTTTATTATCCCTTCTTTGGTTTTGGGGGATGTAAATCCATAAGGTGGAGAGAATAGAATACCCTAGAAAATTTTATGTATTGTTTTTTCATTTTAATGGAATTATTTCAGAACCAGGCACTGAGAAGTCATGTGATTTCGAGGCCAAGAGAGTTCGGAACATATTTTTAAACATTAATTAAAATACGTTCAATAATTGTGCGAGTAGGTTTTTTATCTATTGAATCGGTGTCTAGATCAAAAATATGAAGGTACCATTGATTTTAGAACACCGAGATTCGCTGAGGAACGACCTAACATGGACCTGCCTGCATTGACTGAAAATATAAATTTTTTAATTTTTATAGAAAAATTTATAATATACTTAAAATATTTATATTTATATTTTACTCAAATGGATTCGTAGTGACGTATTATCCGATTAGCGAATCGGTGCAGTGATGAGGAAACACTGACACATTAATGAATCTTATTAATGAATCAGCATGGAGACACACAATGGTTCACTCACCTATGATTAATCAGAGATCCAGGGTTGAAAAAAAAATGGGAAAACCACTCGAATGAAGAATCTTTATCACTCTCTCTCTCACATATATAAAAAATTTTGGAGAATGAGATTAGAATCAGGGATTGATGAGCAGTGGCGAAAGATAATGGATCATCGATTGACAAATGTGGATGAATGAAAAACTTTCAACGATCAACGAATAATAATGAATGATAGTGGATCACAGATCGATGATGACTCGGGTCATCGTACTTTATCGATGAAAAACCCAAAATCTAGGTAGGGGTTACCTTTTTGTTTTCTTTTTACTGCTTGATCTGTTATCCAATGATGAATGTGGATCAACCCATGAACAAGATGACCTATGGATTGATCGTTCTTACGGGTTGGAATTGATTATTGCAGAGAGTTTAAGGATTTGAAATCTGTTTTAGAATGCTGAAACCCCATTGAAATTTGTAATAAATTCTAACATGGAGGGATCTGGTCAACCCAAATAAGGTCAAGATCCCTCCTTAATCGGGCGTTCTTGTTGTCTTCATGACTGAAACACCGAGATGATAGAAATATAGCCCCAGGGTTGTTTTTGGGATTGTGGAAACCCGTGAAGTCTGAGGTAACAGATAGATCATAGATTGGACAACTAGAGTGGACACAGTGGCACACGGTGGGAGTGGTCAGTGAGGCACCACGAGCGTGGAGGTGTTGGGGACCGGTGGTGGTGGTGTTGCATACTGACAGGTGGGGCGACAAGGTTGATTGGCAGCGGATGCGCCCCCTGTCGAACCTACTGAGCCAGTCCGAGATGGGAAAGTTGGAGACGGCCACCCGAGTGGCCCAGTCTGTAACAGCCCTAGATTTTATAAAAAAATATTCTTTTTAATTTTATTAAAGTCTTGTGTTGTACGCTACACCAAAAGGAGCTTGCACAACACACATCCTTGACTTGCCTTGCATTACATGCAATCACGACCTTCCTCGATAGCGTGTGTAATACGCAATACCGAGTTTCACTAAACAATGATATGCTATTAAAACTAGCCGTTATGAATAGTAATAATCACTTTTTGAAATTTTATAAATTTTATTTTTCAAAATGGACTTCATTTTTGGACTCAGAATATCGAAATTAGCCTAGGGTGAAATTTTGGTATTTTTCTGAAAACTTTCAATTTTTGATGAATAGTGAAACCACTAAGTGGTAGGTTAAAAACTGAATTTTGCATAAAACTTAATTTTACCGATTCTGTGAATGAAATTTCGAAAATCCGAGAGACACGGTTAATATCAAGGACTAAAATGTGGTTCAATGAGATGAAAATAATTTTTTGGTGAATAGTAACTTTTTACTTTTTTTACCGCGGTTAATAGTAAATTGGGTAACTAAGGGTAAATATGATATTAATATTACCCTAACACATGTCCTAATTCTATTGGACAAGTGTAATTCGACCAAAAACAAACTTAGGAATAAAATATGACCATTTAGGTCCACTTGGATTAGATTTGGACATTTATTATTAATTTATTTAAAGAAGGGTTAAAATAGTTAAAATCAAAGTTTAATAAGTAAATCATTTATAATATGGGGTTATACATAAGATAAATTCGATTTTAAATATTAATTAGAAATTTAAAAAGATTTCCTAAATGATGGTATTTTATTTGTAATTTTTAGAAATCAAATAATTTAATTTATTTATGACACAAAGATGATGCAGTAATTATCTTATTAATGAAATATTGACATAATTGATAATATAAATACCCAAATAAATTTAATTTAAGACTTTTTATGAATTCCACTAATTTTCTAGGTTACTATGATATATTAGTGTTGATTTAATCAACTTGGTTCGAACATATAATTCTGTTATGACTTTCAAAAAAATCATATATCAAATAGTGTCAAAATTGACACAATATAGTTTTTAAATAAAATATTATATTATTAATTGTTATTTTATTCCTAAAAATCTAAGGATCGGACAAATGACTTAGATAAGGAAATATATATTAATAATAAACAATTTGGGTTTCGTTTGGCATGTTATAGTATGTTTATTAACCATATAGTGAAAGAAAACAAAAAGACATGGTAAAAGTTAAATTATTTAACTTAGAGTTAAATATAATTGATAAGGTTAAAATAATACCCTAAACTTATCTAAATCTTATTGGTTGATAGTATTTCGACCCATCCCCACTTTAGATTCGAAATAAGACCCTTTGGAACCATTATAAATCTATTTTTACTTTAATATAAAATAATATTTTGAGATATTCCTAAGGTGCCCCTCTCCTCCCTTATAAAAGGGCACCTCCTCTTCCTCCTCCTCACACAAATTTGAGCACTCAAGCTCGGCCAACCCCGGAAACAATCCCTTCTAAAATTCCCTAGAATAATCCTAGAGGTCCTGGTCTTCTTCAAAGACCAATCTTAGTTCCCTAAGTGGTGGATTCAAAGAGGCGTTCCAAAGAGGAAGTAATATCCATTACCGATCTTTTCAATTTGTTTCTTCTTCAACTTCTTCTTATTTAGTTGTTTCATGACAAAGTAATAACATCAGTATTACATACATACTGATATGTTATTATAAATATGAAACAACCCTATTTCACCATCTATCCATCCTACGGAAAAAGAAATCACTGCGCGTGCGTACGTACGGAATACCGTCTCCACGCCATGGTGTAATCTATTTTCCACCACCACCTTACATGGATGGGTATAATGGTGTAAAGAATAACTATACATAGTTATTACAACATCATATTGATTCTGATATATTGTATAATCCACTCCGATTCAATTCAATATTTATGAAAATGATATCATCGCTCGTGCGTACGTACGGACTACCGTCTCCACGACGTGATGAGATTCATTATCCATGTTAACCATTTATGAATGATTATAAAGTATATATAAAAAATAATAATGAAATATATGACATTATAAAGCTACTGGATTATGTATATATATATATATGTATGTCATCTACTTACTTCCATTTCAGGACAATAAGGAATGGAAAACAGCGTTCATGTGTACGTACGGACTACCGTCTCCATGAACGGTGTTTTTCATTTTATCTATCTATTATATATATATATACTGAATATATATGATATATAAATCAAATTTTATATTCTGAAAGTAAGTAAATCATGATATAAGTAATAATAATGTCAATAACAACAAGTCAAAACACCTACGATAAATGAAACGATTTTACCCAAAACGCTTCTTTAACATGGAATTTACAAAAGAACGGGTAATATAATGTCATAAGTGAGCCATATATGATATCATAACAATGAATATGATTCTATAATAAGTCAATGACATTATTTAAATCATTATACAGGAGGTTCGGACACATACGAAGCAAATCGGACCTATGGTAAGGGAAATATCACAATCTCATTTTTATCCGAGATTGTTTATTCGTAAGTATTTACTGGGGTGTATTTTATCATCCACATCAATGTTCCCTCAATATGTAATATTGTTTCCATCCAATTACAATATTTTAAATCCAATTTTACCTTCGGTGAGTTTTTAGTAAAATATATGAAAGGAATCTTTTGTCATTTTTCGTGCGAGGTACTTTTTGACTTTTCCGACAAAAGTACGAAGAATGTTTTTTTTAACTTATACTACATGAATGGATTTTTAAAACATTATTTCCAATAAGCTTCCTTTACAAGTTTTAAAGTTTATTTTTAATCAACTTCTTTTATTTTAAAGTTGTATGGCATTTTATGAAAGGAAAAATGTTTTTGAAGAAGAAAAGATATTTTCCTCAAGAATGGAGTTCAAGAGATTTATCAAAATTATTTTCCATCTAAGATAATAAAGGGTTCTGTTTTTATCCCTAATATTACATTGATTTGATCATGTTGTGATGAATTCCTTTACCTTATATGATTTGTTTTATGATGTCATGATGTTTCAAGAATCCCATTTTTGTTACATGTGTTATACGATGATGTATGATTTATGATTATGTGGCACACATAAGAAAGGATTCATTATAAGATGGGTGGGACCTATATCTCCCTCCAATGCATTGGGTAAAGATTTTATATCTCATGAGATAGACATGGCTGGAACGGAAGGTTATTTCGGTTCAGTGATACAGGACTGAAACGAGGAGTGAACTCGGTTCAGAAAGGGACTTTGTCCACTAAGATAGTCTTGGGAATGAGTCATGACTAACAAGAAATGATTTTCCATGATTATGTGTGCATGCCACAAAGTTTCAAGTTTTATGATATGATTATGGGGATCTCATTTTCACTTCTATGATTTGTTCCATGTTAAGATATTATGCTCTCTTTTGCAGGTTAAGATTTCCAAAAAGATATGTTCTTATGAATATGATGTGATTGATTTTTCTTTTGTATACCCTTACTGATCATTTGAGCTCACACTTTTATGTTTTCTTATCCCCAGGATATAAAGAAAGGTTTTAGGTAAAAAAAAAAGGGAAGATCTTTATGGGAGATATTGAAGATCTTTCACCACGATTAGAAGACTACGTTCCGAGTTTCCAAAGACACTAAACTATTACGATCCTTGTGTGTGTGTTTTTGTTATGTACTAAGTATTCCACAAAAGTAATGTAATGTCCATGTACGTCAGGCTTCGGGTCTCTACAGTTGGTATTAGAGGAAAGGTTTAGTCAACCTTTGGAAACTAGGATGCGAGAACTTTAGTGAGACCCCTAGAGATATTTATAAGGTATGTCTAGGGATATCCCTAAGGATAAGTATACGTATAGGATACAGTCCTAGAACTATGGTAACGATCATAGAATTTAACCTAAGATGTTAGATATCAAGGATACTCCACCTTTATTATGTTGTTTTCCCTAGCATGATTTTTGCCTCTCACACTATTCTTTTTTTTGGGTTTTAGAAAATGGCTGGAAACAAGATGATTCACGATAATGGAGGATATGATGGACAATGGAATGATATTCTTCATGAGAAACCAAATGAAATGGGATTTGGAAGTCCAAAGATCATTATTATGCCGAATCAGCAATCTCATAATATGATCAATAAAGTAAAATTTGGTAAGTTTCCTGACTCGACCAATAAGAGAAAGATGGAGTTTCATGATGATCATAGAGGAAAGAAAGTTCAATTTCCCCTATGTAAATCATGTGGGAAGAGGCATCAAGGAGAATGTTTCAAGGGAACTGGAAGATGCTTTGGGTGTGGAAAAGAAGGACACAAAGCAAGTAAGTGCAAAGTAAAAGGGTCAGTTAACACCATGGATGAGGATAATGGTATTGCTACGACATCAAAAATGGTTAAGTGTTTTAAATTTGGAATGTATGGCCATTATGCAAACAAATTCCCTAAGGGAAAGACTCATGAAGAGAATCAGTATGGTCATATGGGTAGTATTTATGTGGATGATGACGAAGAGACTACAAATGATATTGAGATGAAAGAATTTTTGAAGCTCGGTCAATGGTTTAAGAATGTAGTGGAATGATTACATGTTTATCATGTGTAATGTTGTATAAGAAATCTCATGGTACTATGGAATAAAGAGACATCTATGGATTGTTACACTGTTGTCTTTCCTTGTATTTTGAAAGTGTATGATTAATGTTACCAGTATCCATGAAAGGTTATTCAGATATTTTTGGAATGTAGATGATATGCGCATAATGAAGGGATAAGGAGAAAATTAAATGTTTGATAGTATTCATGAGCTCATGATTGATATAAGGACTAAGTGATATCATTGTTTGAGTATATAGAATTTTGAGGATTTCGGTACGTGAAAAGTGTTAACTTTTAACTGCATTCATGTTTTCACTAAGGTATTCAAGAGAATACACGATTAAGGACTTTGAATGTTTGGAATGTGACCAACAAAACATATCTTATGATATATGGGGATCGATGATGGTGTTAAATCTCTGGTAATCATTTTCACTATATTATGAGAGTCGACTGCAATATTATGGATAAGCCTAAAAGATTGGAATGGATTATGTTGGACATAAGTTAGTATTGTATGTTTTTTCGATATTATTGATGGGATGTTATATAGTTTTGGAAAAAGGACAACCAGCAGGACGGGCGACAGCCCATCGCTTCGGACAAGGCTGTGGGAATCGAACCCACAACCGAAGTGCGACTGGCCTTTATCGCCTACCACTGACCTACAGGAAGTCCCTGTTTAGAAGAAACTAGTTTTATTATATTAAGAAGTATGATATATGAAGTATAAGTCCATTTTAGGAACCATATATGATTAATCTCACTATAGATCGACTTATGTATATAATTTTTGCTAACCTTTTGTTCGAGACAGATGGAATGACCCGTCATTCTATCACATGATCTGCTAACACTTCACGAATAACAAATTCAACTTCATTTATATAAGAGATGAAGTGGAAATTGTTCAAGGCACGAACAATAGTGAGATTGTACCAAAATAAAGTAAGTATTTATTCTAATTCAAATTCTTCAACTTTAGGGAAATGATCATGAAAACCAAAAATGTTGTCCTAGTGCCCTTATATCTGATTAATCAGATGGTACCCTAGATCGACACAAATTTATGGCTTTGTGATTACTGGCTTTTCCATAGCCATGTTCTCTACCACTCTCCATCAGAACATGATGGTTAGATTTCTATTCCATATCCATATTTTCACCTATGTGGAAACCCAATGATTAGTTTATTTGGGTAACCGTTACGTTTCATACTTTTGTTTTTAAAGATTGGTTTTGATATTCCTTTTTACGATGTGGGTTTCTATTAAAGAAACATTCGAATAGTAAACCATTTATAACCCCGACGAATTTCGAGGGCGAAATTCATTTTAAGGGGGGTAGAATGTAACAGCCCAAGATTTTATAAAAAAATATTCTTTTTAATTTTATTAAAGTCTTGTGTTGTACGCTACACCAAAAGGAGCTTGCACAACACGCATCCTTGAATTGCCTTGCATTACACGCAATCACGACCTTCCTCGATAGCGTGTGTAATACGCAATACCGAGTTTCACTAAACAATGATATGCTATTAAAACTAGCCGTTATGAATAGTAATAATCAATTTTTGAAATTTTATAAATTTTATTTTTCAAAATGGACTTCATTTTTGGACTCAGAATATCGAAATTAGCCTAGGGTGAAATTTTGGTATTTTTCTGAAAACTTTCAATTTTTGATGAATAGTGAAACCACTAAGTGGTAGGTTAAAAACTGAATTTTGCATAAAACATAATTTTACCGCTTCTGTGAATGAAATTTTGAAAATCCGAGAGACACGGTTAATATCAAGGACTAAAATGGGGTTCAATGAGATGAAAATAATTTTTTGGTGAATAGTAACTTTTTACTTTTTTTACCGCGGTTAATAGTAAATTGGGTAACTAAGGGTAAATATGATATTAATATTACCCTAACACATGTCCTAATTCTATTGGACAAGTTTAATTCGACCAAAAACATACTTAGAAATAAAATATGACCATTTAGGTCCACTTGGATTAGATTAGGACATTTATTATTAATTTATTTAAAGAAGGGTTAAAATAGTTAAAATCAATGTTTAATAAGTAAATAATTTATAATATGGGGTTATACATAAGATAAATTCGATTGTAAATATTCATTAGAAAGATAAAACGATTTCCTACATGATGTTATTTTATTTGTAATTTTTAGAAATCAAATAATTTAATTTATTTATGACACAAAGATGATGCAGTAATTATCTTATTAATGAAATATTGACATAATTGATAATATAAATACCAAAATAAATGTAATTTAAGACTTTTTATGAATTCCACTAATTTTCTAGGTTACTAAGATATATTCGTGTTGATTTAATCAACTTGGTTCGAACATATAATTCTGTTATGACTTTCACAAAAATCATATATCAAATAGTGTCAAAATTGACACAAAATAGTTTTTAAATCAAATATTATATTATTAATTGTTATTTTATTCCTAAAAATATAAGGTTCTGCCAAATGACTTAGATAAGGATATATATATTAATAATAAACAATTTGGGGTTCGTTTGGCATGTTATTGTATGTTTATTAACCATATAGTGAAAGAAAACAAAAAGACATGGTAAAAGTTAAATTATTTAACTTAGAGTTAAATCTAATTGATAAGGTTAAAATAATACCCTAAACTTATCTAAATCTTATTTGTTGATAGGATTTCGACCCATCCCCACTTTAGCTTCGAAATAAGACCCTTTGGAACCATTATAAACCGATTTTGACTTTAATATAAAATAATATTTTGAGATATTCCTAAGGTGCCCCTCTCCTCCCTTAGAAAAGGGCACCTCCTCTTCCTCCTCCTCACACCAATTTGAGCACTCAAGCTCGCCCAACCCCTGCCACAATCCCTTCTCCAATTCCCTAGAATAATCCTAGAGGTCCTGGTCTTCTTCAAAGACCAATCTTAGTTCCCTAAGTGGTGGATTCAAAGAGGCGTTCCAAAGAAGAGGTAATATCCATTACCGATCTTTTCAATTTCTTTCTTCTTAAACTTCTTATTTTTAGTTGTTTCATGACAAAGTAATAACATCAGTAATACTTACATACTGATATGTTATTATAAATATGAAACAACCCTATTTCACCATCTATCCATCCTACGGAAAAAGAAATCACTGCGCGTGCGTACGTACGGAATACCATCTCCACGCCGTGGTGTAATCTATTTTCCCCCACCACCTTACATGGATGGGTATAATGGTGTAAAGAATAACTATACATAGTTATTACAACATCATATTGATTCTGATATATTGTATAATCCACTCCGATTCAATTCAATATTTATGAAAATGATATCATCGCTCGTGCGTACGTACGGACTACCGTCTCCACGACGCGATGAGATTCATTCTCCATGTTAACCATTTAAGAATGATTATAAAGTATATATAAGAAATAATAATGAAATATATGACATTATAAAGCTACTGGATTATTTATATATATATATGTATGTCATCTACTTACTTCCATTTCAGGACAATAAGGAATGGAAAACAACGTTCATGCGTACGTACGGACTACCGTCTCCATGAACGGTGTTTTTCATTTTATCTATCTATTATATATATATATACTGAATATATATTATATATAAATCAAATTTTATATTCTGGAAGTAAGTAAATCATTATATAAGTAATAATAATGTCAAGAACAACAAGTCAAAACACCTACGATAAATGAAACGATTTTACCCAAAACGCTTCTTTAACATGGAATTTACAAAAGAACGGGTAATATAATGTCATAAGTGAACCATATATGATATCATAACAATGAATATGATTCTATAATAAGTCAATGACATTATTCAAATCATTATACAGTAGGTTCGGACACATACGAATCAAATCGGACCTAAGGTAAGGGAAATATCACAATCTCATTTTTATCTGAGATTGTTTATTCGTAAGTATTAACTGGGGTGTATTTTATCATCCACATCCATGTTCCCTCAATATGTAATATTGTTTCCATCCTATTACAATAGTTTAAATCCAATTTTACCCTTCGGTGAGTTTTTAGTAAAATATATGAATGGAATCTTTTGTCATTTTTCGTGCGAGGTACTTTTTAACTTTTCCGACAAAAGTACGAAGAATGTTTTTTTTAACTTATACTACATGAATGGATTTTTAAAACATTATTTCCAATAATCTTCCTTTACAAGTTTTCAAGTTTATTTTTAATCAACTTCTTTTATTTTAAAGTTGTATGACATGTTATGAAAGGAAAAATGTTTTTTGAAGAAGAAAGGATATTTTCCTCAAGAATGGAGTTCAAGAGTTTTATCAAAATTATTTTCCGTCTAAGATAAGAAAGGGTTCTGTTTTTATCCCTAATATTACATTGATTTGATCATGTTGTGATGAATTCCTTTACCTTATATGATTTGTTTTATGATGTCATGATGTTTCAAGAATCCCATTTTTGTTACATGTGTTATACGATGATGTATGATTTATGATTATGTGGCACACATAAGAAAGGATTCATTATAAGATGGGTGGGACCTATATCTCCCTCCAATGCATTAGGTAAAGATTTTATATCTCATGAGATAGACATGGCTGGAACGAAAGGTTATTTCGGTTCAGTGATACAGGACTGAAACGAGGAGTGAACTCGGTTCAGAAAGGGACTTTGTCCACTAAGATAGTCTTGGAAATGAGTCATGACTAACAAGAAATGATTTTCCATGATTATGTGTGCATGCCACAATGTTTCAAGTTTTATGATATGATTATGGGGATCTCATTTTCACTTCTATGATTTGTTCCATGTTAAGATATTATGCTCTCTTTTGCAGGTTATGATTTCCAAAAAGATATGTTCTTATTAATATGATGTGATTGATTTTTCTTTTGTATACCCTTACTGAGCATTTGATCTCACCCTTTGATGTTTTCTTTTCCCCAGGATATAAAGAAAGGTTTTAGGTAAAAAAAGGGAAGATCTTTATGGGAGATATTGAAGATCTTTCACCACGATTAGAAGACTATGTTCCGAGTTTCCAAAGACACTAAACTATTACGATCCTTGTGTGTGTGTTTTTGTTATGCACTAAGTATTCCGCAAAAGTAATGTAATGTCCATGTACGTCAAGATACGGGTCTCTACACAGTCTGTTACTTGAGTTGGTCCATTTTATTGGATCGAGTCGACGAGAAAATGTCGGGCTGTACAGGCCACTTTGTGTCCCGGGATTGAAAAAAGACAGGCCTGCAAGAGCGGTTCAGGACGGATAAAACTGGGTCACTTGGTGACTAAGCAGATAAGATCCGCAGCCAGTCCGGGTTAGGTCCAGTGAGGACCAATGGTCCAACGATAGAGGTATAGTGTAGGGGTACCTCAGGCAGGGTTGGTCGGGTCAGTCCGAACTAGTCGGATCGGGCCCAAACTACTCAGACCGAGCATGAATGCAACAGTCCCCTGTTTACAAAAAATGCCTTTATGTCTCAAATCGGGTGCCCGATTGATGATTTGTCAGTGGAGTTGGGACCATTGTTTTGAGGTGTTCCTTTTGATATATCCTGGTGAGTCTGACCAAGATGGCCCATGATGAGACGCGACCAACCACTGTTTACAGAAATGGTCATATCTTTCAGGTCGTGGGTCTGATCGATCCACCGTCTACATAATTGGGACCCTTACAGGGAGGATTTCATTCTGATATAATTTATACGAGTTTTTCCAGAGGTTGTCATATGGCTGTGATAGACTAGACCCGATTCCAATTAGGGAATTTTTACAAAAAGTGACATATCTTCCAGACAGGGCGTCTGATTGACGAGTCGTTTGAGGAATTGGAACTCATACGACAAAACCATCATTTGGGTATTTCCATCAGTAAGACTTCTTATAGGTTGAGATATGACCAATAAATTGAATATTTCATCTCCCATAAATCATAATGCTATGTTAGGGGATCTAGTGGCTTTCTATGACAGAAAGAATAAAGAGAGACACTCTGTGGATCAGCTACGAAGCGGACCTTCATGGATCATAATGCAAGAAACCATCTATGGTTCATTATGAATCGACCCTTCGTTGATCAGAAGTAGTGAGACATGTCGTGGATCAGCCGTAGATCCACCTCTTGTGGATTAGCTACAAATAAAGACTTCATGGTTCAGTTTTTGAGCGACTTTTCATGAATTTTCAACAGAGCATATTAATAGAATAAGATGATCTAGCTTTTAAACTAATAATATATACTTATGTAATTAATTTATACCTTGTGTGAGCTATGTCTTTTTCATTGTGATTTACTTTGAGATATTTTTTTTGGTATTTTATTTTGCATATTTCTGTGAGACCCATCTTAATCGTAGAGTATCTACTGGGTATTTTTTACTCACACCACCATAAGAAACAACCACATATGTTCTCTCTTGTGCAGATGATGGAAAAATTTGACTATGAGGTTTGGGAGCCAGGTCTAAATGGCGATCGGAGGTGGATCGATAGACATTGTGTGTTGTAGTGACATCCAACAGTGATTTGTATGTAGCCTTCATGTAGGGTCCTTGATAGAGGACCTTTGAATATTTCACTTCTTTGGTTTTACTATTCTTTTAGATGGGTTTGTATTCCATACCATTTTAATTTCTGTAATACTTGTAGTTTTTGTTGGTTCTCGTTTCAGTTTACATTCCGCATAATGGGTTGTGTGTGTACAGGTTAAAAGGAAATGCCTTTCCTTTTTGGAATATAGATTATCAGTGCTAGTCACCAGCCCCTAGCCTATGGTAGGTGGGCTTGGGTTTGTCATGAAATGGGCCCTGGGGGATGGGTCGTGACAAAGTTGTATCATAGGGAGGTCGGTTCCTATAGTAGAATTAAGAGTGTCTATATTATTATGAGGCAATAGTGTTATGTGTTTTGAGTTTGGATTTCAGGCCTGGGAGTCTAGTTTTGGTGCGAAAACATAAATTTCCATACACTAGAACCCTGAATTTAGTTTTTCAACTTGGTACACGAAATCAATGGTTGCTTGTGTTTTGGAAATTTTTTCTCTTGATCTCTTTATGTCTGCTCACCTTATATAACTAACCTGATCATGGTCCATCTTTAATTCTCTTTGTATGCCTCCATATAGACATCCAACCATAAATGATTCCATTAATGGATCATGACGATGGCCCACATATCGTTGAGGTGTCGGATCAGGGAACAATTCTAGAAATAACACCTTCGGGTGGGGTACAAGAGGCACTACCACCCAAATAGCAGAATTTGATACCATATCTCCTATAGAGGATGCACACTGACTGAGCATATTGCATGAGTTTCAAAGGTAGAGAACTCTGATGTTTCGAGCTGAGACATATCCTTAAGAAGCTAAGGATTGGCTGGAGGCAGTGACACATGTTTTCTGCCTGGTGAGGACATCTACAGACCAGATGGACGTTATATCCCCTAGACATCTATATTGATTGGAAAGAATATGGTGGGGATTTCCAATCCGGAGGAAAACCTCATGATACTAGATCGGCAGTGCGAAGCCCCAAGGGTAGTAAACACCATTAGAGGGGCAGGTTGTGCTTCTTATGTTGTGGGCAGGGAAAATTAGCTCGAGACTGCCCGACCTGTCATACAGACCACAAGCATATGGTCGAGGGGCCACTGAAGATGTGATTCAAAGGGCGGTCCATATAGACGCGTACATGGAAGGGGAGCTATAAGAGCATCATGTGGAGGGTGGAGGTATGAGGTACTGCCGCCACCACCCCTATGTAGTCCACTACGAGCTCCTGGAGCTGGTGGATGGGGGGAAGCACTAGGAAATGTAGGACTACTCTCATGGACCTCCATATATGATTAGATGTATGATCTGGGTCTACTAAACCTTAGACGTAGTTCTAATATACACACGTTCGAATCAATCATTCCTTTCCGCAAACCTTGTTCAGAGCTCAGATATTCTGATTGAGATAGGGTCTCGATCCATACGATTAGAGACTCACATAGGAGGGGATTTACCGATCACATACGGATGCTGGCAATGTGCACTTACTCTTTTTAGAGAGAGATCCAAGTGAAATCTTCTGTTATCAGCGTCAAAGACTTACTATGTCATTATTGAAATATAATACCATGATTCTTGATCATATTGATTGATTTAGTCACACAGTGGTGTATCCATAGATATGGGAACCAATTTACCTTTGATGGAGAGAACAGAAAGAGTGTAGTGTAGGATGGGCTTGCACATAGAATGGTGAAACCGATCACTCTTTGGTTGGATAGATTGACTATCACTGTGGTTGATGATATGAGTCTACGGTTTCCTACAGTTGTGAATGAATACGAGGACATCATAGTGATGTCATTTGGCATGACGAACACCCTTTCAGTGTTCATGGGACTCATGAATAGGATCTTCCAGTAGTACTTAGACTAGTTTGTAGTTGTCTCAATTGGTGAAATTTGGGTGTACTCAGTGCCTGAGGAGGAGCATGTGATGCACCTATGGATGGTTATAGACGCAAATTGAGAGAACCTTGTTTACGGGAAGCTCTCGAAGTTTGAGTTATGGATATGAAATGTCCATTTTTCTGAACACGTCATCCGAGTGGCAGAAGATCCAGTAGATCCACCGATGATCGAGGAAATGCTTGCTTGGGAGCCCCCTAAGAGTGTAACCGAGGAGTAGAGTTTCCTTAGGCTGGCTTGGTACTATTGGATGTTTTTACCTGACTTCTCCAGAGTAGCCGAACCCTTGAAAGAGTTTACAAGGAAGGGAAAACACTTCGTTTGGAGAGAAAAATTCCAACAAATATTTTATCCATTGAGGTGGATCTTGATGAGTGCTCATATCTTGAGTGTCCCAGAGGAGTGAAACGACTACGTGGTGTTATATGATGCATCAGGAACCGGACGTAGTTTTGTCTTGATGGAGGGACAAGTGGTGATTTCTTAAGGATCATGACAGTTGAGACCGCAAGAGCAGAGTGATGTGACTCAGGACCATGAGTTGACATCAGTATTCTTTGTACTTAGGATGTAGATACACTACCTGATGGGAGATAATTTCATCATATACTAAGACCAAAAGATTCTAAAGTATATCTTTATTTAGAAGGACCTCGATCTAAGATAGTGACATGGACATATTTTTCCAAGGCTATGACTTCGAGATAGACTATGTTCTTGAGAAGGAGAACATAGCAGCAGATGATCTCAGTAAGAGATTGAGTTCAAAGTTAATAAACGAGGAATCACAGTAGTTATCCAAGCTATAGATATACTTCATGGATATATATGAGACATATTTTATTCAGTCGATGGTTTTATTCCCTCTACTCTTACGGTGAGTCATGGAGGCGCAACTGAGATATTCCTTGTAAGACTGCACGTGCGATTATTTCCATATGGAATTCTACTGATATATATTCAAAATGTTGGTAGAACCTCATCCATATAGAGGGTGCACCAAAGTACTAGGGATGCTATGGGAAGAGATATTGAGGGAGTTCCATACATCCCCTTTCTTGGTACATCTATGATTGACAAAGATGTACCAGGACCATCAACGTTACTACTATTGGACGAAGATGAATATGGTGGTGGTATATTTTGACTCAAGATGCCTCACTTGTTAGCAAAAGAAGGATGAGCACCAGGATTAAGCATGATTGAAACAACCCCTCTAGGTACCCAAGTTGAATTGGGTGGGGTATTTATGGACTTTGTGATAAGCTAACCATGTATGTCTAGGAGGCATGATACCAACTAGGTGATCGACAATTAACTCACCATGTCGGACCACCTCCTACCCTTTTGGGACTAGGGTTCAATAATGGTCTTGGGATACCTCTACGTGTAAGATATCGTTCCACACCATGGATTACCATCTACGATAGTCCAAAATCATGATAAATGTTGTGTGTCCTAGTTGTGTAAATGATTATATGAGGATTTTGGGACTCAGTTGTGTTGAGCACAATTTTCCACCCACAGATAGATGAATAAAATGAGCGTGCCATTCAGACCTTGGAGGACAGGCTTCATGCCTATGTCTCGGATTTTGGTCAAATTTTGGAGGACCACCTACAACTATATGTGTTTTCCAACAAGAAAACTACCAATACTCCATCGGTATGACTCCATTCGAGGCACTGTACGAATGACCGTGACGATTACCATTATGCTAGACAGACTGAGGGGAGTCAACACACTGAGTCAAGGGATGGTACAAGCAACCAATGAGAAGGTAAAGGTTACCCAGAGTGGATTAAGGCTGCACAGAGCCCACAGAAGTCCTATGATGATAGGGGATGAAGACACATGGAATTAGAGGAGGGGGATCATAGATTCCAATGTGACACATCTCGATGGGGGATACATAGATTTGGATAAGTTGAGAAGTTATCTCTGATGTTTATCGAACCAATATTGATCATGTATAGAGTAGGAGAGGTGGAGTACTAATGATCTCTACCACCATAGATGTATAAGGTGCATGAAATATTCCACATATCTTAGCTGGATGGATAATTCAAAGACCCATCTCACATTATCAGCCATAGATATGTGGTGATTGAAGAGGGTGTGACATTTTTAGAGTACCCATCAAAGATAGAGGATCGAAAAGAGATTGTATTTCATGGATTCTCAATTCCTCTAGTGTTTGTTTTTTGGTAGCATGAGAATCTCTATGAGAGCCTGTGGGAGTGGGGGTCTCAGTTTCGTTCTCAGTACCCCCCTTTCCCATTGATTATCAATTGATTAGATTTCGAGGATGTAAATACCTAAGGGGGAGTGGGGGAGAATGTAATACCCTAGAAAAATCCACATAGTTTTTTCTTTGCGTTTGAATGGTTCTATTTTGGAAATAGGCTTTGAGATGGAACATGATTTTGATGCCTAGTGACAATAGATTATATTGATGTACTTTATTTAATGTACATTCAGTAATCTCATGATCTGGTTTTTATATATTTTGAACTGGTGCCCAGATCGAAAATAAGACGACAATGTTGATTTCATAACGCTATAATTCACCTAGGAATGACTTGCATTGACCTGGTAAGATCGACCAAAAAAGATAAATTTGATAACTTTTAAAAAAATAATTAAAATAAACATAAAATATTTTTAATTTTATTTTATTCCAATGGTCTAACTCTGACACAACAGCTGGTCACACTGCAGTGTAGTGATGTGGTGACACTGACTCATTAATGAATCTCTTTAACGAGTCATCTTGGTGATGTGCAATGCATCCCCCACCATGTATTAATCAGTGATCCATGGTTGACAAAAAAAACCAGGGAA
The DNA here is from genome assembly GCA_963277665.1 of Viscum album. Taxonomy (NCBI): domain Eukaryota; kingdom Viridiplantae; phylum Streptophyta; class Magnoliopsida; order Santalales; family Viscaceae; genus Viscum; species Viscum album. Next base: position 68,840,327 of record OY728147.1, on the reverse strand, counting down.
ACCCACTATAGATTAGAATCTATATCTCTCTCTCCTTCTCTCTGACGTCGACCAACACATGTGGAGAACGAGATCAGATATGGGGATTGATGAACAGTGGAGAATGCCAGCGGATAACATATAGGCGAACAACAACAAATGCCAGCGAAACACCTATTCGCAAAAGGTGATGAACAACAGTGGGTCAAAAATTGACCATGACTCAGATCACCCTCATTCTCCCATGATAGATCAGAAATCCAAGTTGGGGTTTCCTTGATGTTTTAATTTTTCCTTCATTCTTCTTTCCAAACGAAGAATGCAGATTAACCCTTGAACTGGTTGACTCGTCACTCGGTCGTTCTAGAGGATTGGGAATTGATGATTACATAATGTATTGGGATTTAAAAATTGTGTTAAAATGCTAAAACCACATAGATATCTATTGTAAATTACAATGTGGAGGGATCGGGCCACCATGAACAAGGCTTGTCTCCCTCAGTAATCAGGCGTTCATGTGTTCTTTATCATAGAAACCCTGAGACGAAGTAAATGTACCCCTTGGTCTTGGTAGTGATGGTGGTGACCCTAGATGACCGACAGAAAAACAGAATCACACAGTGGACCACCCGAGTGGACATGATGGAAAACAGAAGAAACCACAAGCAACTGGTGGCGGCATCCACAAGCAGGAGGAAGTTCTCGCCGAGCGTCGCGGTGGTGGGAGAATACGACACCAGCATAGCATTGCATGAAAAGAGTGACTCGCTCATACCAGATGTGTACGAACAAGAGGGGTGGCTGGGTTGACCAGATGTGTGTGCACCCCCAGCCGGATTTTCTGAGCCACTCTGGGGGGGAAGACGGACAGGGCCACCCAAATAGCATGTTCAGGGCCTTGAGTAGGTCTATTTTAGTAGACAAGGCTGGTGAGTTTTAGTGATGCTTCATAGGCCGATATGTGGTCTAGGCTGGAAAAAGAGACCAGCCCGCTAGAGCGGGTCAGGTCACATAAAACCGGGTCATAGGATGACCAAGCGGACTAGATCCACGGCTATCCTGGGCTGGGTCTAGTGAGGCCTAATGGGTCAAATATATAGGTTTGGTCATACATGACCCTTAGATGGGTTGTTTCAGTCGGTCTGAACCAATCAGACCAGGCTTTGACCCATCAAGTCACAATTTACAAAAACACCTATATCTATCAAACCAATCATCTGATTAATGTGTCATCACTAGGGTTGTGACCCTTGTGATGAGGGGGACCTTTGGGAATGCTCTGGTGCATCTGATGAAATAAAACCAGGCAGATATTTGATTGACCCTTGCTTACCGATAGGGCCATACTTTTCATACCATGCGTTTGATCGACACACTGTCTTAGGCATTGGGAAACTAGTGACAATGAAGACATATTAAGATAAAATATAATGGTTTTGGAAGAGGTTTTCATTTTGAGGGTCAGATCATATCTGAATCTAACTTGTCCCTTTTTATAAAAAGTTTCATATTTTTCAGACTGGGTGTACTATTGATGCACCATCTGTGGTGTTGGAACCCATACAATGAAACAATATTTCGGGTGTAACTCATAGTAATAGATTCTTATAGGTGAGTAATGACCAATGTATTTAGGGGAAGATCATCTAAAATCAATCGTGTTAAGGGAGGTAATCTAGTGTCTAACTATGACATGAAGAAGGGAGAGTGTCCCTTCGTGGATTACAAATAGAGCGAACATTCTTGGATCAGAATGAGAGTGGCCTTCCATGGATCATAATTATTGAGAACCTTCATGGATTAGAAGTAGTGTGACCCATCACAGATCAGCTACTGTGTGTCCCATCATAGATCAGCAAATGAGAAACCCTTCATGGATCAGCTGTAGAGTGACCCTTTGTTGATTAGCAGTAGAGCATCTCAATATAATAAGAGGATCTAGCTTTATTAATAATCATCTTTAATTCTATTATTAAGTTATACATGGTGTAAGATGTGTATTTTGTGTTGTGCATTACTTTGAGATCTTACTTTGAGGTATTTTACATTGTGGAATTATGTGACACTCGAGTTGGTCTTTGGGGATGTATTGATTATAGTTATACTCAACCCTACTCGGGCTTTGTCTGCACCTATTTTGTCTTGTTCAGATGATAGAAAACTTTTACATAACAGTGGGGAGTCATGACTATATGGTACTCGGAGGTGGATGGATAGACGTGGTGTGTCGTAGTGACATACGGTCGTGAGCACCAACTACCCTTCAGGTATGATCCTTTGTGAAAATCTTCCAGATCATGTACTTCTTTTACTGTACTTTCTATTTAGTTTGGCATGTATTCTTCCCCATTTTACAGTATATTGTACTTTAACATGTTTTTTATTCTAGTCTCATTTTACTTTCTATAGTATGGGTTGCATGTGTGTGTGTACATGTTGAAAGAAAATGCCTTCCATTTTTTGGATATTCATTTTTGATGATAGTCACTAGACCCTAGCTTATATGAAGGTGGTCATGGGTTAGTTATGACATGGGCCCTAGGGGATAGGTCGTTAGACACAAATCCTCCTCTCGCATAGTGACATGAACTAGTGTGTGTCGCTGAAGATATGGTGTGATTCTGTTCTATATAATATCTATCTGGTGAGTCAGATGTGGGTAAATAGTCATATAAGACCACAATATAGATGTATCCCATCTGGGACACTCTCATATGCTTGATAAAGGGATGAGTCAATGCCATTGGCTAAATAAAAAGTGTACCATCCTACTCCCCAAATGTTAGCTACAATTTGGATAACAAATTCAAATCATCACACACCAATCAGGATTAAGACATCATAGTAAGGGAATCATCTAAAACCATTCCCCTTTCATGGAATATATACTATATTGAATTTATTTTTCTTTGGAAACTCTAAATCTTGCTTTTGTCTCAGGTTCACATATATCAGAGTGAAAATTAACCTGAGACACTAATGGTCTGTTTAAACCACAATGAAATCCCCAAGAAATTTGTTCATCCACAACATCGTGGAGTACATTAATGTTTCCATCTCTAGGTCATGATTTTAATTTTTTTACACATGGGGTCTCATCATCCTTGACCTTTATTAGATTATTGCCTTCTAGTGCATCATGATGAAGCTGAGCCTAGCTTCTAAGGCATTACAATAAACCATTTACTCCACACATTCTTATGGTATTCTAAAAAACATAGCATTCATCAACCACATCCTAAAATTCAATGAAACCCTCAAGATCCAATAGAGCATGGTAAAATACTACCCTTTTCAATGTAAAGGTGGTCAATGGGGATATATCTTTGGAGAAGTCTCAGAAAAACCTCATCTAGTACACCACCATTTCATGAATGCCCCTCATCTATGACATGCACTTGACTGGTTTCCCAGAAAGAAATAAATCAATCAATGATGTGTCCATGGATAAACCATTACCAGAGATTACATTATCGATGAATTGATATTCATTAATCCAGAACTAGAACACAAATATTTGTTTTGATGCTAGTTTTCTCAAAGAAAATATTGAACCACCATAAAGATCACCACACATTCCTCTTCTAATGTGGATTAGTTGAATTTTTCCATGATGATGATAACAAAATACAAGACAATATATGACTAGAATACCTATTTTATCAAACCCAAAAACATAATTGGGGAATTTAGACACCAAAGGGAATGAATAAGAACTCACTATGTTAATAGCGATATCAGAACACCAAAAATGAAATATATGCCTCACGATTCCTCAACTGATATTTTTCAAACCTCATATCAATCCCCGAGAACCATCCCATGCCTCTGAAAAGGTAAAATAGATCATCTATACTCAGAAATGGGTACTTATTATTTATCTTGTTCTATTTTAGGAGATGATAATTTACGCAAATCTCCAATATATCATCCAATTTTTTCAAGAACTACATCACTGATACCTAGGGGACAGACTAGGTCAGATGAATCCTTTTTTTCTCAAATTTTCTCCAACTATAAAAACATTTATTTGATCCTGTAAGGGTATATTAAATATTATATAGATGATATCATGTCTTTTAAAATATTTATGTTGACAAAAAATTCTATCTCCCACCTTAAAGGTAAATCAAGGTTTTCCTTGGGGAAGACATGGATATTATCCTCCACAAATAAAGTAAACCAAATTCCAAAAGATCCAACTACACCATGATCCATTATAAAAAACTAATGGGTTTTGGGATGGTGTCCCTTACCTATAGAACCCTCTTTCCTTGGGATGATATCTCTCTCATCAGAAAAATAGAATATAATCCAATCAATTTGTAAGCATCTGAATTGTTTTCTATGACAATCAATCTAGGCTTGGACCCTAGAAGACAAATCCATACCAAAGATGATGTCATAAGGTTCCATAATTATTAAAATAATTCCATTTTAATCTTCTTATACTAAATGATATCTCACACTACATAAAGATTAAAGATACGAAAGAAGTATTCCATATAGGAACATCGAGATGAAGTTGTTGGTCTTACACCACAACTGGGAGCTCTAGAAATAACACCTGGAGTATATATAAATAGTAATTATAGGAAAATGTGTTTACTAATAATAAATAATGAGTATAATAAAAAAATATCATACCTTTAATAATATCAAGCACTATTGGATCATAACACTCCAAACCTTGCAGTTCACCATAACCCCGAACACCATCTCCCTGAGCCTGGCATGGGACATCTGGGGTAGTGGTGTAAGGATGTCATAGTGTCATCTACCACCCACAAAAACTTTTACTCCTATATGAGATTATCCTCAAAGGGGACCACCTTACCCATTCTTGTAAGATCTTTGATCACAACGATTCCTCGTTCAAGGTGTTCCTTCAGCTACCTACATGGGATTCTCTACACATCCAGTCATGTATTCATATGATACGAAACCACACCTTCCAGTAGTAAAAAACCTCTATAATATTTTATTCCATGGTTCTCCACACTACCCTTGACCAGTTCCTGATGATAAGAATAGGGAGGTATCCTATGTCTAGATATGGGTACCATGCTTCTGGATGCTTTTATAGACGACTCAGATAACCCTCATTCACCCATGATAGATCAGAAATCCAGGTAGGGGTTACCGAGATGTTTTAATTTTTTCCATTGTTCTTCTTTCCAAACAGATAAGGCAGATTAACCCATGAACAGGTTGACCCATCACTCTATCATTCTAGTGGGTTAGTAATTGATGATTATATCGAGTTTTGGGATTTGAAATTTGTGTTACAATTCGGAAACAATAGTGAAATATATTCTAAATTCTAACGTGGAGGGATCATGCCACCATGAACAAGGCTCATCTCCCTCAGTAATTGGGCGTTCATGTGTTCTTCTTGACATAAACCCTAGGACGAAGTAAATTCAGCCCCATGGTCTTGGTAGTGATGGGGGAGACCCTGGATGGCCGATGGAATAGAAGAATCATTGATTGAACCACCGATGTGGACCTGGTGGAAAATAGAAGAACCCACTAGCAACCGGTGGCGGAAGCCGCATGTAAAAGGCAGTGCTCCCCAAGCGCCACGAGGGTGGGAGAATGCAGCACCAATGTGGAACTGCTTGAAAAGAGTGACTCGCTCAAATGGGTTGCGTAGAGACAAGATGGGTGGCTGGGTTGACCGGCTGCGTGCGCACCCCCACCTAGATTGTCTGAGCCAGTCCGAGGCTGGATGCGCTAGTCGGACTGGGCTTCCCAAGCATCCAGTTTAGTTCAATGAGTACGTCTATTTTAGTAGACTGGGCTGGTGAGTTATAGTGATGCCTCATAGGATGAAATGCTGCCATGGATGGAAAAAGAAGCCGGCCCGCCAGAGCGGGTCCGGTCTGATAAAACCGGGTCACTAGGTGACCTGGCATACTAGACCAGTGACTTTCCGAGGCTGGGTCTAGATAAGCCCAATGGTTCAGATAGAAAGGTTTGGTCATACATGACCCTGGGATGGGTTGGTCCGGTCATTCCGAACCAATCAGACCAGCCTTAGATGCAACAAGTCCATGTTTACAAAAACACACATATCAGTCAAACCAAGCATCTGATTGATGTGTCGTCATAGGGGTTGGGACCCTTGTGATGAGGTGTTCCATTTGGAATATTCTGTTCTATCTGATGATGTCAGACTGGGCAAGGATTTTATTGACCCCTGTTTACCGAAAGGGACATATTTTTCAGACTATGCGTCTGATTGACGCATTGCCTTTAGCATTGAGATACTTGTGTTGAGGAGAGGTCTTTTATGATACAATATTAGTGTTTTGGAAGAGGTTTTAATATGGTGGTTCAGATCTAATCAGAATCCAAATTGTCCTTTTTAATAAAATGGGTAATATTTTTCAGACTGGGTGTCCAATTGACGTGCTGTCTGTGGCATTGGAACCCTTATGATGAAACAATATTTTGATTTTTACTCATAATAATAGATCATTGTAGTCGAGATACGACCAATGTATTTAGGATTATATCTTCCGAAGTCAAGCATGTTATGTGTGGTAATCTAGTGTCTAGATATGACATGAAGAAGGAAGAGTGACTCATTGTGGGTTAGAAATGCAGAGAACCTTCATGGATCAGAATAATAGTGACCTTCCATTGCTCAAAATGAGATAGACCCTTCATGGATTAGTAGAAGTGTTATCCATCTTGAATCATCTGTGGTGTGACCCGTTGTAGATCAGCAAAAGGGCAACCCTTCATGGATCAGTAGTAAAGATACCCTTCATGGATCAGTATCAGAGCCTCTCAACAGAATAAGATGATCTATCTTTATGAATAATTATATTTACTTATATTCTTAAGTTAAACCTCATGTGAGATGTGTCTTTTGTGTTGTTCATTACATTGAGATATTAATTGTTGGTATTTTCCATTGTGGATTTATGTGATACTCGAGTTGGTCTTTGGGTACCTACTGAGTATAGTTTTACTCAACCCTAACATGGATTTTCCTACACCTATTTTGTCTTGTTCAAATGACAAAAAACTTTGACTAAACTTTGGGGAGCCAGGGATATATGGTACTCAGATGTGGATGGATAGATGTGGTGTGCTGCAGTGACATCTGGCAGTGAGCAGTACCTATCCATCAGCTATGATCCTTGGTGAAAATATTGCAGATAATGTACTTATTTTAAAATACTTTCTATTCAGTTTGGCATGTATTTTGGCCCATTTTACATTATTTTGTACTTCTACATGTAGTTGGTTCCAGTTTCAGCTTACATTCTATAGTATGGGTTGTGTGTGTGTGTACAGGTTGAAAGGCAATGCCTTTCCATTTTGGGATATGCATTTTTGGTGTTAATCACTAGTCCCTATCTTATAGAATGTGGGATTGGGGTAGTTACAACATGAGCCCTCGGGGATATATCATTAGACACATAACGTCCTCTCGCATCGTGAAAGGAACTAGTGTGTGTTGGTGAAGACGATAGTGTGATTCCATTCTATATAATACTTATCTACTGAGTCACATGTAGTTATATAGTTATATAAGACTTCTATATAGATGTATCCCATCTGGGAAACTCTCACATTATTGCTAAGGGGATTTGTCAATGCCATTGACTAAATAAAAAGAGTACCCTCCTTCTCCCCCAATGTTAGATACATGTTGGAAAACTACTTCAAATCATCACACACCAATAAAGATTGGGATGTACTAGTTAGGGATTCATCTAAAACCATTCCCCTTTCCTGGAATATATACTATAAGGAAATAATAGTTCTTTAGAAACTCTAACTAGTACTATTGTCTCATGTTCGCAGATATCTGAGTGAAGACATTCTTGAGACAATGATTGTCTGATTAAACCACAACGAAATCCCCAAGAAATTAATTCATCCAAATAATCATGTATAACATTAATGTTTCATGCTCTAGGTCATGATTTTCATAGTTCTACTCGTGGGGTCTCATCATCCTTGATCTTTATGAGATTACTCCTTTCTAGTGCATCGTAATGAAGCTAAGCCTATCTCCTAAGGCATTACAACACACCATTTACTCCACACATTCCTATGGTTGTCTCAAAACCATAGCATTCTTCAACCACTTCCTCAAATTAATGTAACCCCTCAAGATCAACTAAATCATGGTAAACTACTACCCTTTTTAATGTTATGGTGGTCAATGGGGCTGCATCATTGGATAAGTCTCACACAAACCTCATGTAGTACACCGCCATTTCATGAAATATCCTCACCTATGACATTCTCTTGAGTGGTTTTCAAGTAGGCACTACATCAATAAATGATGTGTCCATGGATAAGACATTACTAGATATTAAATTATATACGAAGTGATATTCATTAATCTAGAACTAGCACATCAATATTTTTTCATGATGCTAGTTTTCACAACGAAAATGATGAACCACCCTAACTATAACTACATGTTACTCTTCTAATACAAATTTTTTGAATGTTTCTCTGATGATGATAATAATAAACTGGACAATATATGACTAGAATACCTACTTTATCAAATCCAAAAACATAATTGGGGACTTCAGACACCAATGGGAATCACTAGGAACTCACTGTGCTTATAGAGATATCAGAACACCAATAATGAAATATACGACCCCTGAATCCTCAAATAATGTTTTTCGATTGTCATATCAGTCATTGAGAACCATCTCAAGCCTCTAAATTGGTAAAATAGGTCATATATAATCAGAAAGGGGTGCATATGTTTTTTCAATTTTAGGTGTTGATAAATCATGCAAATCTCCAAGATCACATCCACCCTTTTCACGAACAACAGCATTGATTTCTAGGCGACAGACTAGTTTCGATGAAACCGTTTTCTCAATTTCCCTCAAACTGTAATAACATTTATTTGATCTCATAAGGGTCTACTAAATATTCTATGGAAGATATCGGGTCACTCCAAAGATTCATGTTTATAAAAAAAATCTATCTCCCACCTCAAAGGTATATCAATATTTTCCTTAGGGAAGACATGGATATAATCCTCCAAAAATAAAGTAAGACAAATTCCTAATGATACTACTACAACAAGATCAATTCTCAAAAACTTATTGGTGATGGGATGGTGTCCCCTACCCAAAGAACCCACCAGCCATGGCTTGAGTTCTCTCTCATCAGAATAACAGAATCTAATCCCATCAATTTGTAAGCATCTAAATTGTTTTCTATGACAATCAATATAGGCCCAGACCATAGAAAATCAAATCCATACAAATGATCATGTCATAAAGTTCCATAATTATTAAAAAAATACCTATAATCTTCCACTGATAAATGATATATCTCGTTACCTAATGATGAAAGATATGAAAGAATCATTCCCTATAAGAACATCGAGATGAAGATGTTCATCTTAGACCTCAAATGGGATCTCTAGAAATAACACCTAGAGTATATAGAAATAGTAATTATAGGAAAATGTGTATACTAATAATAAATAATTAGTATAATAAAAAAATCAAACCTCTAAAAATATCATGCAGTATGGGATCATAACACTCCAAACCTTGCAATTCTCCATAACTCTGAACACCATTTCCTTGAGCCTAGCATTGGACGTATAGGGGTAGTGGTGGATGGATCTCATAGTGTCATCTACCACCCATAAAAAATATTACTCTTCTATGTGATTATCCTCATAGGGGACCACCTTACCCATTATACTAAGATCCATGATCACAATGCAGCCTCATTCATGGTGGTCCTTAAGCTATCAACATGGGCTGCTCTACACATCCAGTCAGGTAGTCATATGATAAAAAACTACACCTTCCAGTAGTGAAGAACCTCTATAATATTTTATTCCTTGGTTATCCACACTACCATTGACAACTTTCTGATGCTAAGCATGGGGATAGATCCTATGTCAAGATATGGGTTCCATGCTACTGGAAGCTTTTATAAACGACTCATATCTAGAGAGACTACTACTATATCCAGATGACTATTGTCCCTATAAAAAATATCTATGACACTATTTAATGATCCAACAACCCGACATGGGTGTGGATGAACAATGGTTCAAAACTGATATGGATCTTTCTTTGGTGTCCTTGTACTAACGCATGTTCTTGAATGTATCTATCCTGGATAATGCTTGAGGAGTACACTGTTAGGTTTGTGAACCTCATTTCATACTCATCCACTATCATCCCTCTAGGTTCCTACTCTATAAGCTCTTAAATATAGATGGAAGTCATGATAGTGTCTTTGTTATCCTCATAGAATATCTTCTGGATGTCAGATAGCAAGAGTGTTGACTCATCGTACATCTGTGTACCAAGGCTACACTGTTGCCCAAGTGATCAATGGATAAGGATAACTACTAATGAGACCAAATTATCATTCAGTGTCACAATGAGCCTATATACATACAAAAACAACTATATAAAATCCTATTTTTCTAGCATATATGGCTCACTACAAAACCTCAGTGGTCTCTAGTTCTAGAACTCATGTAGTGTGCATGGAATGCACACATCCTCCGCCTACTTTTCAAGAACTATTTGTTGCTCAACAAGTAGAGGGGATGCAACCATGTTTACTAGATGAAGAAACTGACATGATGGTCTTTAAAATCATCACTCATTGCTTTTCAGATCATCATAATTATCCAAAAATTATATCATGGGATGAGTGAGGGAAACCTAAAAATTTAATCAAGATGTACCAGAATCAAGTGAGAATACATATAAGAAACAATGGTAATATATCTTAAGAAGGAATGTCTAAGACTCTATATTTTATTACTATTATAACATTATTCTCTACGACTAATTAATCGATATTCTGAGTCGATTTTCATGTATTCAAGGTCCTGGTGAATGGATATGTCAACCGGCCGCACCAGCACTAGATTCTTTTACCTGAGAACTGAATTTTAGACCCTTTGAAAGTGTTTCCCTAAACCCAACCAAACTCTTATAAGTGGTCTAGTCCAAACAACATCACATGGAATGAAATAATCATATAAAAATTTTTCATGCCAGGGAACAATCTATGGATTGATCCACATCTACCTCAATCCCACTTCCATAGTATAGGAGTTGGTGATTAATGAATAATGAATATCTAACACTAGTTGGTATTTTATTATATTACAATTTTAACAAAAAAACCATCTAGATGTAAAGGTAAATACATAAAGTGTAAAAGATACAACATAGATAGATAGTAAACAATGCATGAAAAACCTCTAAGGTGTAGAAGAGTTATATAGTGATAACCACAAAATAATAATGGAAAAAAAATACCAACAAAATATATACCCTAACATGACAAAACCAGAAAACTAAACTACTGATAGATCCTAGCACATGAATACCAATATTGGACCACTATACATGGACTAAGGTACCATGTATCCATATTCTCCACTATTTTCACAATCGACTGGTCTATTATATGCATAATACATGGAATGTGTGGGAAAACACCATATAGGTGTCTGTATATACTTACCTAGTAGGAAAACCCAAAATCTTAAGGGGAAATTTAGTAATACAATAGAAAATAATGATAGTAGATGCATGATAATTTCAATGGGAACATATCAACCCAAACGAAGAGAGAGAGATAGGTTGACCACATCCAAATACAAGGGGATCATCATGGAGAGTTCATGAACTATACATCGAGTCATCTCTACCTATAGTTTGAGAGTAGAATCATCCCACCCTAAAAATCTAATCAATGAAAGTAGATGGGTTACCCTATTAATCATTACATCTCATGGAAGAAGAGTAACTACATCTAAGGGTATGTATATAGAGGAATATATATATATATATATATATATACATATAATTTTCGTTACTAGAATCCCAAATTAAAGAGTAATGAGATATCCATATCACATATTATCTGAATATGAATAGTTCAAAACAGTTCCATAAATCCATAAATAGTGCCCAAAATTACATGCGTCATCCCATAAGTAATAGTATGAGTCAATCCATTACATGTCACTATGTATCACGCTCTAGGGGTAAAAACTTGAAGTCGGTGACCCACACCCTAGTGTGTCTTTGGGGTTCCACTCTGTAAGTATCCATAGAGCATCCTCTTTCATACTGATGGGGTGTTCCACTGCACTGTCCTGAGGAAATACACCATATGCTGATAGGGGGTTCCACATATTATTTAGAGGACTTAAGGCTTGGCTGATGGGGTATCCACCCTATAGGTAGAGGACCCATGCCATGTTTTGATACGGAGTTCCACTATGGTAATTGAGAACCTTCACCCAATTTGGATTTGGGGTTCCACATGGATTTTGGGGACTCATGCCTTGGTACCATAGGGGGGTTCCACTCTAGTCATTGATGGAATACTCCACAGTGTGTCATACAGGGTTCTTCACAAAAGGAAGCTATAAGAGACCCACACCCATACATATGGGAGGTTACCCTATAGTGGTCTCGAAAACATTCCCTAGTGAGATTTGAGGACCTATGCTCCGATGTGATAGGGGGTTCCTAACTAAACATTAAGTTCCTTTTCCCTATATGAAAGTTGGTTCCACTTGGAAAAATCCTCTCGCAATCCGTTCTGATCACTATCATTATCTCGCGTCACCTTAAAAATAGTTGTTCTTAATATATTCTATATCATTTAAAAAAAAACCCTTTAATGAGGTCACCATCACATTACACACATAAATTCACTCATTATCAGATATTCATGACCCAAAAATTTAGTTCAAATTAAGGAGATACAAAAACATGAAGTTTCGTCAAAAGATACCACGACGTACATGATGAGATATGAGGCCAACATGTCTTGTGTTCTCGATCCACCATTAGGACATGTCCTTGGTCAACACACATATCCCACCCCATGTAGTAGTACACAAAATTTAGGTGGACTAGATGACATATCCAGACTAATATGTTCCATGTCTTGTGCTTCAATCCATATCTATGCACATGAACCCATGTACATAAACTAATGTACATGGTGTAGTGCATCACATGGGGGTCTCTTAGATGTGACATTTTTATTCCTCTATACTTTGGTACATGGACATGTTCCTGGCCATATACTCTATCATAGATTCCCACATGTGTGATCCCTCACATGGCTCATCCAACTGGGGAGGAGGTAAATGGAATTTATGATGGCTACATACTTTCACATCCTTATAGATTTATAAAACCCATATTGCCACACAAAATGGGATACATGCTGTTTGTGAATCCTAGTAAATGAATTATAGTTGGTTTTGTCTAAAAAAACATATACCATTTATCCACACCTCAAATCTTGAAATTTTTCTTCCAATTTATCCCTATCTCTGGCATAAATTTTTGGATCTAGCCTTGGATTGTGGTTTTTAGTATCCACTCAATAAAAATTGGTTTTGGTTTTTCGTCATAGGTCTGTCGCATGTCCTACAAAATCCAAATCCTTCCACCATAGATTCCATAATATATAATCACTGAAAAGATCTCCATCTCCACAAAATTATCGCATATATTACATTATTTCTTCAGTAAAAATATCAGTCATTATTTTTCCACAGTTTAGCGGGGTCTGATCAATCTTGGTCCCTCCCCAAAAGTCAAACTGGGATCATAGGGTCCAATATTTGAAAAACACTATGAAATATAGTTTTGAAAGCATAATAACAAAATTATAAATATCATTTCCAATAATGTATTGAAAAATAATCAAGAATAAGACATCTGGGATTAGAAATCATTGAAAAATAAAAAAAATTATACAATAGAACATGAAATTGGAAATAATTGAAGAAAATATAAGAAAAAGAATCCATATGATCAATCTATTTTATAAATGCGGGGTTAAACCACAAATTTATGATACTTTCCAAGAAATTGGTACATTATTTGATGATGAATTTGATCGCCAATTATTTAAGTACATCATTGTGTTCACAGTTCTCTCATCTTCTCCAATATGGTATTTCGTTGTCATCTGATTTTATCTGCCAACAGAAGGAGGAAGGGAAGCTCTAGGATTTTTGTTTGGGTTTTGTGACTAACCATATATAATTCCCATTGGAATAATACATATAAAATTAATTTTTATGTGAGTATTTTTTAAATTTATTAATAAAATATTTAATTAAATCCCTAAACATGCTACTAATGGGAGAGATGTAAGAATTCCCTACAATGACCAATTTTCTATCAGACATAGAGTAAGAACTATTTTCCAAAATATAATGTGGTATCTAATTTTAAATTATATCATTAATTTAGGATTAATACTTATTTCATTAAGAAACCTTGTGTATTCAATATAATATATATTTAATAATTTCATTAAATTTATTTTGGGAACATTGGGCCTCAGAATCTAATATCTTCTCAATTCCTAGAACAATATATATATATATACACACTAAAGTGTCTTACAAGGAAAAAATTAGGTATCTATATGGTCTCCTGAACATATTAAGACCTTTGATGAACCCTGATATCCTACGATGGAAAATATCTTGAGTCAAAATGATATACAAGAAAGAAGTAATGATTCATGGAATAATGATCAACACAACTTCATAATAATAAGATTTAGAATATCGAAAAATGATTATTCCAATACAAATTATAAATAAAGGAAATGAATCACACAAACAATCCATGGTAGAAAATTTATATAAATAATTTAAGAAAACCCAACGGGAAAAATGAAATATGAAAATGAATATAAGGATCCTATGAAACCCACCAAAACCTAGAATATCCACCACTACCTAAAAATCATCAATATGAGGATTATAGTTAGAGCCCTGATATCATAAAGCATATATTTCCCATGATTTTGGTGCTATTATACCCCGACCAAAATTTATTTCTTCATTAGTGAAACATACAGAAATCTTCAAGTGACCCAGTTAGACACACTTAACAGAATATGATGTCCAGAATCAATAATGAATTCTCAGATAAAATAATTCCCCTAAAAAACATACCTCAAAAATATCAACATGGGAATTAGAATTTGTGGGATTGATGGATTCCAAAGATAATCAATCAGAACATCTGCCCTCAACAAATCAAACTAATTATAAAAACTAAAACACCCTTCCTAGTCATCCAAACCATTAAATCAAGATATTTCCATCTGATGAAGAGATACTAACCTCGGGGTATTCACTGCAAATTAATTTATAAAACTATTTTGAGGACCCAAAATACTAAAATCATAGACCCACTTAGAACAACACAATTTTTTTAATGTTTGGAAATTATTATTTAGAAAACATTCAAAATAATAAAAATTTCACTAAAGAAGACATTTTTTATAAACACACTTTTATTCAAAAAAAAGTTTTATATACCTCTAAAATAATGTCTTCAGTAAAAAGTTGATGAAAATACCATTTTAATTTTCTTCCAATAATATAATTACTCTTTTAAATGAGAAACTGTTTTTAACCCAATAAAACCATTTCAGAATACACGGCTCCATTTTAGAATCAATAATTGTTTCATTAGAATCACCTAAAAATAAAAAACCCAATATTAATATGTATTCAATAATAATTTCACTAAAACTCGCAACATAATTACAATAAAACAAGTACTACTATTTGTGAATGAAGTGATATTATGGATTAGTGAACCATTTATCAATCATTCAACCATCACCGATATTAACACAGATCCATGTACATATGCTCTATATGTGTTTTTAATCTATGTTATCTCACTATGAATCTCTATCTGAACTCATATTTTATCCCCAAAATATCAGTTCAAAATAAAAAATACCTACATCCACTGATTACTTGGGGAAACAAATTGATATGTGTTCATGATTACTACCAAATGTATACCTATTTTTTCCCAAAATTTATATCTCTGGTATACTTAACATCCCAAATAAAATGTCCTACATTCAAAAAAGACATGTTTGCTATTGAAAAAATAACCAGAATCCTTCAATCATGCCATTATGTTATGAAAAAGGCAAATTTTCCATTTATTATATCCCTTCATCAGCATGAAACCATTAAAAATTGAAAAAAAACAACAACATACATGTTTGTTTGAGACAATACAATTCACCACCCCATGAACAATAACCATAACATCCAATGGATTAGAATATAAATGAACAAGTATTCTATATAAAAATTCATGGTATTTAGTAATTATTATAGATAATTCTAGTGTGAATTCCCAAAGAGAAACCATGCCCAATTCATTACATTTAAAAATAAAAATATATTTTTTATATTATTAATATATAAGAGTATAGATATTTATTTCCTTTAAAAGATAGTTAAAAGGTTATTTCCTCATAATATCATTTAAATATTTGTTTTAAAAATAGTTTACATATAATAAGAGAGTTTACAATTTTCCCTGTATAAAAATAAATGTGCAGATCAAGTAAGAGCCTTAATGAGAAATCAAAACAAAAAAATAGGATATCATCAGGTATTAGAGAATAGTGGTAACTAAATCATTTTTTTCAACATTTTTTACATGAATAGAATCTATGAAAAATAACCTTTTAAAAGTGTAAGATGAAAAAATATTAGATGTGTGTATGAACCATAGGATGTCCATCATATAGCATGATTTGTGTGGGTTGAATTAATGATAAATCCAATAACGAAGTCATGCACAATACATTTGACGTGGGTTGAACCAAAGGTATAATTTTATCTATCCATGTCAAATGTTAAGTGGGGATTAAATTTTAATCCTTCCTGTGAGGAATGGATGAGACCGTTCTGGTGCACTTGATTCTTTTCATATTTATCCCTCCAAGGAAACCATAATTACCATGGTGATTTCTTATATGGAAAACACCATATAGGGATATAGTATAAAAAATAGGCTTCAGTCATATAATATGTAAAATAAATAATACAACAACACCACACCCCCTTCATTATAAATGAAAACCCTATTTTCGATGAAGCGTAAAAATTTTTTTATTCATATTAAAAATATGTCCAAAAAATATAAACAGGTATGGGATTCTATTAGAGTTAACAATAAAAATTGAAAGTATTTATAAAGTACTTATGGGGCCTATTCTATTTTTGAAAACAAATAATTTGTATTTGGGAGAACAAATTTTTTTCACGTATTTCACATTAGAAACTTCATTCCTCGCACTTAGACACATATAAACCCTCATATATACATATAAATATATATATATATATATACGAATGAGTTGTTACAATGTACATTTTATCTAATATATTAGGAAATATGAACAAAAAAGCAAAATTATTTATGTATATTTATATGTATATAAGAATATGTCACATTTATAAACAAATTAGATTAGAAGTCACTAAGATGGTCATTAGTAATCCAAAACTCACCAGTAGGATTATTAAAAAAACTAGATAAAAGAATAAAAACCCATTAACATTTATAATTCACATGGCATAGTTGATTTGTAAAACCAATTAAACATTTTCAATGTTTTACCCTTCAAAACTTCCATGGAAACATGCTTCAAGATGAGAAACCCATGCGAGAAAATTATGTAAAATATGGTAAACCAGTGAGAAAACATTTTTAATAACCAAAACCACTTTTAATATAATATATAATTTATATAATAATTATAACAAGATTTAATATAATCAAGGAATCATTGTTTTCATATTAAAGTCTTCACCATAGGTTAACACACATGAAATTGAAGAGAAACCTTCTACCCTCAATGTGTCAAACATGATGATGCCTCAGTCTATCCCATGGAAGCTTGAAAAATAAAATAAAAAGTAGGTGTAAGGTAAACGATAAAATAGACCATGGCAATAAAAATATGTGTTTTTCAAACTCACAGAACATTCATGTGAAGAATAAAAAAAATAAAGAAGTGGTGGAGGGAAGGAAATGATTTCTGATGACGATCGCATGCATAAACTGAAGGATAAATATTTTAAAATAGAGAGAGGGAGGAGGTGGAGTGAAAAATAAATATCCATTGCAAGGGAAACTATGAATGTGTTGCGTAATGTTTCTACTAATAGTGGACCCACCATTCACATGTGTAGGAAATTTCAAATTTCAAAATATATAACCTAGACCATGCTAGAAATCAAAAATGAGAATAATATAATAAAATATTTAAATATAACTATTAAATCAAGGTTCAGGTGTGGCAGTACATGATCATTCTGTATTTAGAAATACAACACGATGATTTTAATTATCACACTCTATTTTTCAGAAGATAATGTATATAATGAAAAAAATATTCTATGCAGTACTTAAATTTATATCTTATTCATTAATTAGGATGATCAATATTAAAAAATATTTAATAACCTATTTAAACTATTTAACTATTGAAATATTTCATGATAATAATTCACTTCTTCAAAATATAAACATATATTATATTATTTAAAGTTATAAGAAGAATAATTATCATATATTAGGAAATCATTTATTAAAAATTATCATATTATTAACTGAAAATATTTTTATATTTTCAGCAAATAATTTTATTCCATTTTCTAATAAAAATGTTAAATCATCAATCAATTTTTACTGGTAAACATAAATATAATTTCAAATTTGGTTTGGTCATGAAATCATCATTCCGAGCATAATATAGTTTCACTACATATTAATATATGGGGAAAATTTGTGCATTAATATTATTAAATTCTTCTACAGATTCTTTGATAATGATTCATTCAATCTTTTCACATAGTTTTTTTAATACTTAAAATTTGAATTTAAAAATTGGGAAATTAATAATCAATTCTATAGCTTTCTGGGAAATTTATTGAGGACCTAGTTGTTTATGTGATGATTACTCATAATCTTATAATATTAAAAATCTTACTCCATTTGTATTAATGAATAAATTCATCAAACAAGGAATAATAATATTCTATAAACTTCCTTAATGGGAGGGGTGGTCACTGAAAAAAGGGGCGAATCGACTTAATATTTATCTTCCATTTTCTAATATGATATTCTTTCTAAAAGACACTCTAAAAAACCATTATATTCATTTATAAAAAATTCTTTCAAGAATATATGTGTCTTATTATACACCATTAATAGTGTTCAAATATATTTCTATTAAAGAAATTTGAATCCGTTATATAGTTACATCCTAGAAGTATCTGTTTCAATAACATAAATTGTTACATGTATCTCTTATTTCCCCATTCATTTATCACTTTCATGTTATACAATATAAAATATGGTGACAAAAATATCAATATAATATGATATGAACATAATGTTTACATACGTTTATCATATAATAACCCAATCATATGTGTTTTATCAATCAATTTTATGATAAATCAAAAACCAATTCCTTTACGCAATTTGATTTCCAATCAAGAAAATATTTATAATCATGGGATCATAAATATTGTATTAATTCAACATGTAATGTTCATTGTATATAATTCAAATTATATCCCTCTCAAATTATTTATACATTGATTTATATATCTCCCAAATTTCTTATATTCTAACTCAATGAATAGATAATAATTTTCATAGTTCTCAATGATATATTTATATATTTTCAAAAAATAGTTAACATGTTTCCCATATTTAACACACTTCCTACATGAATTAAAAAACAATATAGTAACATAGTTCAAAATAATAATAATAATAAATGTTTATTTCTATATATACATAAATAAGTCTCTATATTTTAAAAAACTACCCCAAAAAGCTATATATGAATAAAATATTTGATAATTATGATATGTTATGATTAAATGTATGTATGTCTATATCTGTGTATTTGTTTGTATATATTTATCATATATATAATTCATATAATAGAAAATATACTTATATATATAAACACTTTCCCTCACTAACATAGAATCTATTTTTTGCATGGGACCATAAAAGTACACAATTTTAGGGAGAAAATAAGTGATTCAGTCCAAGGGAATACCCTAGAATTATTTTCTTAAAATATAGATGTAAGGATACAATGAGATAATAGTTTATAAGACTCTTTGACTGATCTCAATTATAATTAATTTGGTTAAGCACCGAATTCTCCTCACATAAGGTGTGAGAAATCAACACATTAGTTTGAATCATGGGATTATATAATTTATTAATAAAATATATGTAACTATATAATTAAAAAATACATACATATGACAAAAGTAAAAAAAAACAGAAATAAAACACACACAAACATGCACACATACATAATTTTATAAATAATTTAAAAATAAAAATTGATTAATAAAATAATATAAATTTTCAGAATTAAAAAATTTGTACCAAGAAAATAAAAAAACCAATCAAATCAAAATGATGTAATGGATAAATTTTATTGATAGTTTTATCTAATAATTTACCATAAAAATCATTTATATTCATAAACCTTTAAATAATGGAAAAAATTAATTAATATAATCATAATAGGTGTGGTTGTGGTATAGAGAGTGGGAGAAACTCATTGTTAGAGGAGTATGTCATTGTTGGGTTCTCATATTGGGTAATAATCCACCGAAAGAGAAACAAGGATGGTGGAGAGGATGAGGGCAGCAAGGTCAGATTAGGGGTGTGCAATGAAATAAATAGCATGAAACTAGAATTAATTTTCTAATATTCTATAGTATTTATTTAAATAATTTAAATAAAATTAAAAAAATAATATGTTAGTTACCAAACAACATAAAGACTATAATATTTTGTTTATCATTTATATTAATTTAATTTATTAAAAAATACTAAATCAACGGAGATTTTACAATTTATGTGATTTTGGTTTTAATATTAATTTTCCTTTTCAATATATTAATTTTTATTTTAAAAATAATGTGCATGAAAAAATGATGAATTAGTTTTATTATGCGAAAAAATCATACCATGAATTTTTTGGGCATTATGGATTGTGTGCTACTACATAGAACATTTTTTGAATTCCATATATGAATCATATTTCCTTATTTAAATCAACACATGTTTCATTTAGCTATCCATGTTAATTATCTCACTATAAGGCTTTTTATGGTCATTGATTTCCCTAAACTCTATTTAAATCGGTTGAAGCCACCTATTTTGGTTTCTACACATAAGCCATAGGTACTTATCAAGACATATTCTAATTGGGTCGAGTCATTTCAAAATATTTTTCTATTATTCTATTTCAATTCAATTGATGAAACCTAACGTAAATGATTCTATTCACCCTCTCTATTAGTATTCATATCCTTCCATCATCCTTATGATCTATAGGTATGTATATTGTTTGTGGATCATAAAAATTATCCTTCAGGATAATGAATAGCATCCCATTTTCTTTTATCCAGAAACCTTAATGTAAATATAGACCATGAATGAGGTGGTGAGTGTGAACAAATATAAATGTAAATTCATTTAGGATTCATAAAGTGGTCTAGAACGATGGATAATTTCAATTACTCAACCTTTTAAGTCCTCAAAACATTGTACTCATTGTTTTAATGATTCCATTTGAATTATTTTGTATCCTTTGATATTTTCCTATATTATTTGTGACATGTTAATTATATATAAAAATATTAAGCACAATACTTATATTAATCCACAATTAAAAAATAAATTTATAATGAACTAATTATGTGCATCTAAATTGATATTGGGTATGGAAGAAATGAATGATTGGAAAGAGATATTTTCATACCAATACCAACAAAATTAAATTCATAAATGTCATTATTGAAATTTACATGAATCATTTATCAACAATAATGATCCTTTTGAAAAAATTTTCCAAATTTCATTATCTATATCCTCTTCTACAAATATTTATGTTGACTATATTTCCATATTATTTCATTCCAGAATAATTTCAAGCATAATGAACAGCTTGATATATATAAATATATATTTCTTATTTTCCTTTTGTATAGTTATTAGATTCATTCACTATCTATTAATGCATCATTGAAATTCCATAACTATATAGGGAATCTAGATAACATAAATTCATTTCCTAGATACATATTCACTGATTGTCGAGGTCATATATCATTGAAATGTAATATGCTATAGATTGTGGACAGCTTTTCCATAGAATCTGAGTATATTTATTTGACTGAGACATTCATGGACTAATTATGGTTGAATTGTGTTCATTCAAAATTCAACAATTATACTTTCATAATCACAGTCCACTATGATAAATAATCCTCCTTTCAATTGTTTAAAAATATATTATACCATGGTAATAATAATATATAAAAATCAATATTCATATTAATAGATATGTTTTTGAAGGGTCAAATTTATATTCCTACAAGATATATATTGATAACAACCAAAAAAATTGTTTCACTAAGGTCATGGTGTAATCTAAATTCAATCAGTTCTTTGATAAGATGAATGTTGTCTCAATCTAATAACATCGGGTGTAAAGACATAACCATTTTAAATAAAAATGGTTTATATTTATGAACTTTTTCCTTATTGAAATTTCTTGTTCCATATATTTAATATATATATTTTAAAATTCATTCATGAAAAAAATATTTGGATTGTTTTTTTAAACAAAATTATATATGTTGGGAATCTTTTTTCACAAGAATTTTGGGATTTCAAATGGGAGATTTTTTAAGCGTCATCCATTTGGAATGTTTTCTAACTATATCATAGCCGTATTTCAATTACTTGACCTTGTCATCAATCCCACCATGGGGATTATTTTTCTCATTGATTTCCCTATCTTCCCTCTCGATCTGATATATTCACATATTTGGGTTTCAACAATCGAATTATTTACATTATCCTCATGGAATCTACTACTATGGTGGAATTAGGTAATCCACCTACTGTTAATAAATTTTTTCAGGTGAATTGATGACCTCTACAATTTCTGATTCAATTAAAACTATGAATCATTATTCCAACACTAGTTTTCTATAAAGCCATTTGGGAAACCCTAGGTTCTCCAATATAGATATACATTACTAAGATATATTAAAAAACATATTTTTTCCTCCTTATTTAATGATATTATATTCATCTGTGTTGGAGCTTGATTATGTGCCTACATGATAATTACATGTGTAGCCTTTTCTTTGATCTAAATGTTTTCAAGTAAATTATGACCAAGCATATAGTGATGCATGAAAACATGTCTTGAATACACTTCGTTGAGGAATCATAGAGATATCCAAATTCTTGGAATATTTAAATATCTCATCTTTTTAATTCCCTGTAATAATTTTTCGTTATTTTTGAATAATCCATTTTATGTATTGTGGGTGCGCTTATATTTTCATGGAATTTATATTGTATTGTTTTCTTTTTGTAGTTAATATATTTTTATGTGTGGAGGGTGTTATTTTCTTTCACATATGTCTAAAATGGGATGATGCATATTAAATTCTTTTTTTTCATCTTTACAAAATTCATGTGTTTTATTTCATTAAAATATGGTTTGTATTTATATTCTGTTTCTCAAGCACTTCTTGAAATATAATGAGATTTCATTATTTCTAATTATGGTAACTGTAATGATGATACCATTTTATTCTCAAACACTTATGTAAATATAAATGAATATATTTTGATCATTGTATATTTATTTGGGGTTTATCCCACAATGATTTTCCCAAAAATTTATTAACCAGTTTCTTTTTTTAAATCATGAATGTATCACATATTTTGTTAACAATTAATTAAATTTTTTATTAAATTCAAATAAATTTTTAATTCTAAATTTTTTTTAGTATAATACATTTCATATGATTTTATTCAAGAATATTTGGATAAAATCGTTATTATAATATATTTAATACATCAAACACGCATTTGGTATCAATTACAGGGATTATAATTATTTTTTTTTAACTCAGAAAAACTTTTTTTTTATTTTGTATTTTAATTTTATTTATCTACAAAATTTATAAAAAACATAATTATATTTAAATAAATATGTTTATTAAAATTAATTTATTTTTATATACTTAAATTTTCTAAAATTTTGAATCATTCCAATTGTTAGAAAGTTGATATAAAATATTATACTAATTTTTCTATGAAAAACATAATTAGTCATTATTAGATGACATTCCTCATCCAAAATTTTATAATAATTCAATCTTATCTACAACACCCTTCATGATAATTATATTACTTTATTATATGAAATTATAATATTCATCATTAACAAATTATGTTGTGTGTAAGATTTTAGTTCGACTCTATGATGAAATTTATGTCACTATATATATGCTACAATTTTGTTACCAAACATATTTTTTGAAATATGAACGTAAAAAACTGATTGTAGAAAGAAATATATTTTCAAAAAGAATATATTTCAGTTTTTTAATTTTTTTAATTTTTAATCAATCAATTTTGAAGTCCTCATACAATCCATATAAAATGATTCTTGAATAAAAAAGTTAATATTTATTCAAAAAAACTATTCATGATTGTTATAATGACTTTGAGTACATGTCTTAAGTAAATTATTAATGAAATATTTTAAAAAATGTGATGTGAAAATTTATTTTAAAAGTTGAAATCTTTTATCAACATGAAAAATGTCTTAATAATGAGATGATAAGGCAGATCAAAATTGGTCGGTTTTTTAGCATTGACTGTTTGGGAATTTATATGAACTTTTTTCTAGCACTTAAAAAGGATTTAAAAATATTTCAAAAAAGTATTTATTGATAAAACTAGAAATGTAATACCTATGAACCCTATCCACCTAGAACCCACCATAAAGGGTCTTCTCAACTCTTTAAGTTCAAATATAATCCAGTAGAGCTATGATTCAATACCATTCCCAACGCATCATCTAGAAACCCATTACCACATGTCAAAATTTATTTCTAGATATATAATGATATATTCATATTTATTTATATATGAATATACAATTTTTAATATCTATTTATAATAATTTTTATTTATTTTTAATTATATATATTAAGATAAATATATTTTATTATATTATATACTAAAATATTTATAAATTCGTATATTCAAATATTTATGTATATATATTTTAATTTTATTGTTTTTAAAAATGTGTGTTTGTGTTTATGTATTAGTATATTTTTGTGCATGTGCATTTTTGTGTGAGTATATATATATATATATTTTGAATGTGTTTATGTGTCTATATATGTACATATATCGATACATTTTTAAAAAAATCTGTATTTATGTATATATATTTATTTATTTATTTATGGTTGTTTGTGTCATTATATTCATGTGTCTGTCTTTATTTTTTTATGATTGAGTGTGTATATATTTTTTTTATAGTTATATTTAATTAAGTAATTATTGAAACAAGTCAATATAGACATTCATAAATATAAAAAGTATATATAAATTTGATTGTGTATTTGTTAAGCCCTTTGGAAAAATTAGTTGAACTTATATTTTGATAATCCCAACTATGCTCAATCATATTTTAACTATGCTCAATTATATTATGATAATCTCAATTATGTTCAAGTATAGTTTGATAGTTCCTATATTAATTAATGATTAATTACTTATTTCAGTAGTTCTATACACCATGCACATATTCAAATAATATTTACATAATCATTATAGAATTCGGTTACTAAATGGATATATATTCTAACTTGACCGATTCTGCCAAAAGAATGCTTAAACAGACAAGTGGTCACCATTACAGAACAAGCCTATCGATATGTGAAGGTCACCATTACATCAAGCCCAGCGATACGTGAAGGTCACCGTTACAGATCAATCCTACCGATACGTGAAGGTCACCGTTACATCAAGCCTACCGATAGGTGAAGGTCACCGATCCATCAAGTCTACCAATACATTAATTCCACCAGTACAAGAAGTGTACCATTATACAAGCTCACCGATACAACAAGTCACTGTTATGCAGGCCTACCGTTACAGACGATTTACCGAAGGAAGTCTACCGATAAACCAAGGAAGATACCGGTACAACAAGGCTACCATTACACGAAAGGTCACTGATACACTAAGTCTACCGCTACCGATCAAGTCTACCGAGAGACATGAAGTCTACCGATAGAAGGGCTACCGTTAGAAAAGAGGTTACTGATACAAATGGTTACCGATATCCAAATCTACCATTCCAAAAGAATCCAACGCTGTCTTAATTTCTTTATCATTATTTAATATATCCAACGGTCATATCAGGTATATTTTAATGCTATGTCATTTGTTTAATAAAGGTTGTTGGATGTCAGGAAACTGTACCTCGTACCTGCAAAATGAAATAATTTCTTTTGCCGAAGCTCATGCCATAAATAGAAGAAGTCCATGTTGCTACAAAAAATAGATATACACACATACAGAATACACGAGGAATATACACAAGATAAAAGCATACATGAAGAAGAAGAGATTAGAGAGATATACATGCACGATCAAGAAGACACAGAATCGCATTCACATTCACGAGGATTTTGAAGAACTTCATCGACTACATTTTCACTGTCTCTGAACCTGGATGTCAAGAAAATGACACTCTGTTTTCCAGACAACAACCATAAGAGGACTCAGAATCATTTTTGATTAATCTGAAGGATTCTAGAGCTACATTGCAATCACTAGAGCCATTCTAAACTCTATATCTTACTCAGTGATTTATTATTTCCATTACGAGAAATGTGTATCATCTGTATTAATTTACACACACTATCTCCTGAACCTTAAATGGAGGATATGTAAATCCTCATTCAAACTCCTTACATTTTCTATTCCCCACAGTGGATAGTGGTAGAGGTCCTGTGTGACCTGGACAGCTGTATTGGCTGTTGTTTTTGTTTCCCACGTAGAACTATGGTAGAGGTCTTTGACCTGGACAGTTGTAAACTGTTGTGAACCCCGATCGAGGGTGTGGATCAAATTTATATAAATTGTTGAGAGGAATAAGTCTCATCTTGAGACTAAACCTCTTGGTTATATCTGATGTGCGTTATTCAGTTTTATCTATAATCTTTTTTTCCACTGCCAGGTGCTTTAAAATTTAAATTGTTTTTCAAGTTACTATGAAAATTGAATTAGCAAGTGTTTTCATTATTTGTAAATTAGAAAGTTAGTTTCAAAAGCTAATCTGATCCTCTGATTAGATTAACTGGGAATTAATCAATCCCTTGAGATCCTAGATGAATGTTTTCTTTAATTCAAATTCATTACAAATCAATTTGTATTTTCAAATTGGGGGATTTTAGTGAAATATTTTTAAACATAAATTTTAATTGGAACTCAATTCACCCCCACCCCCCTATTGAGTGTCCACTCCAACCAAAATTTGGTATCAGAGGAGCTTAAAATATTTTCTGAAGTACTCTGTTTTTCAAATGTGATTTTAGTTGTATTTTACAGTTCTTAAAATTTCTGTTATTTATAAATTTTTATCTCTTTAAAATTTAAAATTTTACATAGTTATCATGGATAACAGACTTGAGGGTGCTGATAATAACATGACACCTTTCTTCAATGGTACAAACTATGCTCAGTGGAAACATAAGATGAAAATTCACATAGAAAGCATATGTTTTTGATATTTGGACTGCCATTGAATCAAAATATAAACATCCCACTACTACTAGATCCACTTGGGATGAATCTACAAAGACTTCTTACAATAATAATTGTAAATCCATGAATGCCTTGTACTATTCTTTAAGAGATTAAGAGTTTAACAGAATTTCTACTTGTAAAACTGCTTTTGAAATTTTGGATACATTGGGTGTTTCTCATGAAGCAACAACCAATGTTAAAAAAATGAGATTAAATAATTATACTATTAAATATGATAATTTAAAAATGAAAACTGATGAACCTATTTCTGAAATGTATCTCAGGGTTAATGATATAGTCAATAAAATTAATTCACTTAGAAAGGATGTTCCACCAATGGAAAAAATTATGAGAATCTTGATATGTTTACCAGGCCGATGGAGAGGTAAATCTACTTCAATCAGAGAGTCATGTGACATTACTGCTCTACCTGTTATGGAATTTATTGGTAAGTTAATGATGTACGATGAAGAGCTTAAGGTAAACAGAGAAGAAGAAGATGAACCAAAAAGGAAGTCAGTTGCTTTCAAGACTACTGCTTCAAAGAGAAAGGACAAAGATAAAGCTCAACTACCTACTGACAGTTCAACCAGTGAAAATTCAGACTCTGATAGTGATGCTGAAATGGCTCAGATAGCCAGATGGTTTAAGAAATTTTATAGGAAGAAGATATTCTTCAGAACAAAAATTACAAAGGAAAGTATGACAATAAGGGACATTGGAAGAAGGATTGAAAAAATTCAGATAAAAGTGATGAAGTTGTCTATTATGAGTGAAAAAGAAAAGGACATATCAAAGAAGACTGCCCGAATCTCAAATTCAAGATGAAATATGATTACAAGGACAATATGTACAAAAAAGGCTATGAAGGACACTTGGAGCGCTTCTGAGGATAGCTCCAGTGAATTTGAAGCTTCTGAGACTGAAACTAGAAATAAATAAAACATGTGTTTTATGAAAAATACATCTGAGGTAATATTATATACTCCTGCTTTAAATTCTTATTATTCTAAAGATAGTGCAGAATCTGATTCTGATTCTGAAAACATGACTAGTGAGTAATCGTTTGAATATTGTAATATGCTAGAATAGACATGAAATGAACTTAAGGATAAATAAAAATCATTAAAGAAATAACATGCTCTCACTACTACTTTTAAAACTGAATTTACTATTGAAAAAGATAACATTACTCAACTGTTAAAGGAGAACACTGAACTGAAAATGTCTAATGAGCAACTCAAAAAGTATTTAGAGAAATTCACAAATGGAAATGATACACTAACTCAAATGCTAGGAAAGCATGTTTCACCAAAATACACTACTGGAATAGGCTACAAACCTGGACAGAGACAGTGTACTAAGAATAGAATTATTCATAAATATGGATAAAATACTGTTAGTTCTAGTTCTGGAGATTTATATGCTTCAACTAGTTATATTCATAGTTACAGATCTAATAAAGTTTATATTTCAAAATATGTTGATTCTACAAATTTTATGAGACCCATAAGACAAATTTGGGTACCTAAAGTTTTATTGGATAATCTCTCTGGACCCATGAAAATCTAGTTACCAAAATCATTTCCTATCTATATCTGTTTTGTAGGGAAGCTGCTTAAAGAGATCCTATAAAAAGACTTGGTACTTGGACAGTGGATTCTCAAGACATATGTCAGGATATGTCTCATTCTTTAAAAGCATAGTCGAAGTTGATGGAGGTTTTTTCACTTTTGGTGATAATTCTAAAGAGAAAATCATCGGCTTAGCCCAGATTGGTAACACTTACTCAGTATAAATTTATAAAGTTCTATTTTTTGATGGACCTAAATATAATTTACTAATTATTTCTCAGTTATGTGATGATGGTTTTAATGTTAAAATTGAAAATGATTCTTGCAGTGTTTTTAATTATAAAAATGATTTAGTATTTTCTACCTTGCGAAATGAAAATGTCTATGCTGTTGATTTAAATTTTTTAGCTATGCAAAATATTACTTGTTTAAATGCTTTTTCATAAAGAGTCTTGTCCTTGGCACAGAAGATTAAGACACTGAAATGTACATTCTCTTAGAAAACATACTAGGAAGAACATCGCTAGAGACCTACTAAAACTCAAATTCTCAGCAGATAAAGTTTGTAATCGCTGTCAAAAGGGAATGCAACATAAAGTTTCTTTCAAATCAAAGAAATAAGTGTCAACTTCTCAACCTCTCGATTTGGTTCACATGGATTTGTTTGGACCTTCTAGTGTTTCTAGTTTAAATGGGAAGCACTATCTCTATGTTTTAGTAGATGACTAATCTAGGTATACATGGGTATATTTTCTAGCTCACAAAAGTGAAGCTTGTTCTTACATTGTTAAATATTCCATGTCTGCAGAGAACATTAGTGGCCCTAAGATTAAATCCATGAGAAGTGATCATGGTCATGAGTTTGGAAATCATGAGTTTGGGTTGAAGATGTCAATACAGTTTTTTATATTATCAATAGAGTCTTGATTTGACATGTTCTTAAGAATACCCCTTATGATTTTTGGAACCATAGGAAACCTATGGTTAACTACTTCAGAGTTTTTGGTTGCAAAGTCTTTATTCTTATTACTAAAGATAATCTCGACAAGATTGCATCCAAGAGCGATGAAGGAATTTTCCTAGGTTACTCTATTTCTAGTAAAGCATATAGAGTTTTCAATAAGAGAACCAAATGTTTGCAGGAATATGTTCACATCAAATTTGATGAAACTGATCCACATGAACCTAAGACCTCTCTTTGGAAATCTTGAAGATGATCTCTCTGTATTAAACCTTAATGATAAAGACAGTGGACCTATAGTTAAAACATCGAGTTCTGGAAATTTTCCAGAACCTGATTCTGTTGACTCCCAACCTGTTGATGAACCTGAAATCTCTAGCCCTACCTTTTCAAGACCAACTAGGAATCAAAAGAACCATCCTTTCGATGTTGTTGAAGGTAATCTAGATAGAGGAACACAGACTAGATCTTCTCTAAGAAACCAGGTTGAACATCAAGATTTTATTTCATAGTTAGAACCTAAAAATATCAATGATGCTATCAATGATGAATTTTGGGTAATATCTATGTAAGAAGAACTATATCAATTTGGAAGAAATAAATTCTGGGAATTAGTAGAAAGACCTAGGTACACATTAACCATAGGCACAAAGTTTGTGTTTAGAAACAAAGTTGACGAATCTGGAAATATCATTAGAAACAAAGCTAGAATAGTTGCACAAGGTTACAATCAAGAAGAAGGAATTGACTATGAGGAATCATTTGCACCTGTAGCTAGATTAGAGGCAATTAGGATCTTACTTGCCTTTACATCACATCTAAATTTAAAGTTATATCAAATGGATGTGAAAAGTTTTTTTCTAAATGGTTTTATTGTTTTTGTAGAACAACCACCTAGTTTTTGAAATCCTTACCTTCAAAATCATGTATTTAAACTTTCTAAATCTTTATATGGTTTAAAACAAGCTCCAAGAGCTTGGTATGAAAGACTTACAAATTTTCTTATCTCAAAAGGATTTACAAAAGGAATTGCTGATCCCACTCTTTTTATAAAAAGAATTTCAAAAGATGTTTTAATAGTACAAATATATGTTGATGATATTATTTTTGGATCTTCTAAAAACTATTTATGTACTGATTTTTTAAAGATTATGAAAAATGAGTTTGAAATGAGCTTAATGGGAGAGCTTAAGTACTTTCCTGGATTTCAAATCTTTCAAACTAAAAATGGTATTATTTTGAATCAGAGTAAATATACTAAAGATTTATTAAAACGTTTTGGTTTGGATAGTATTAAGGGAAGTGATACACCTATGAGTACCACCTGTAAATTGGATATTGATGAAACTGGGAAACCAGTGGATCAAACTAATTAAAGAGGTATGATTGGGAGTTTACTTTATCTTACTGCTAGTCGACCTGATATTATGTTTAGTGTATATATGTGTGATAGATTTCAAGATGACCCTAAAGAGTCACACTTACTTTTTGTTAAAAGGATTTTCAAATATCTTAAATACACTGCTAATTTGGGACTGTTTTACCCAAAAGAAAAATATTTTGATATAATAAGTTATTCGGATGCTGACTTTTCTGGATGCAAGTTAGATCAAAAGAGCACATCTGGAACATGTCATTTACTTGGAAATTCTCTAGTATCGTGGTGTATTATTAAACAGAACTCAGTTTCATTATCTACTGCTGAAGCAGAATATATAGCTGCTGGTAGTTACTGTGCACAGATTCTGTGGATGAAACACACTTTATTGGACTATGGATTTGAGTTTAAACATTTTTAAATTAATTGTGACAACACTAGTGCGATCAATGTCTCAATGAAACATGTGTCTCACTCTAGAACCAAACACATTGATGTTAGACACCACTTTCTATGAGATCATTATCAAAGAGGTGATATAACTCTTGAATTTATAGGCACTGAAATCCAATTAGCTGATATTTTCACTAATCCATTAAATTCAGAAAGATTAAGTTTCATTATACACGAATTAGGAATGATAACTTAATCTTAAACCATTAGAGAAACCTCACCATTAGGAGATACCTCTATGTTAGGTGAATCTCACCTTTTAAGGACACCTCACTGGTACATCTCTCGCACAATTTTTTAATTTTTGTATTAAGGACGAGACATTGAATTTTATTTTAATATGAGATTTATTTTATATTTTTATCCTAAATGATATTAAACCTGACTCTAGACATCACTCAATCACCAAGAACCCATCTGTTCGAATCCCTACTACCTAAACCTCTCAATCTTGCAAAACCCTAAGCCTCAGAATCTAAAATGGATCATGTGAAGCGACCCTCAGTGGATGAAGGGTGTGATGCGCCGCAAGATAAGAAGTAGAATGTAACCAAATCTAGTGTTAGTGGATGGAGTAGAGATGTTGTTCGAAGGAATCCCATGAATATACATTTATCGAAGCGAGAAATTGTAGTGGAAAAGGAATTATGTGCGGAATGGCTGCTGGAAAGGAAGTCCTTGATTCTGAAGGTTTTACAAGAACAAGGATAGCTTGAATGCTTTATGAACAATAATGGATCGTACTATGCAGCTATGGTAAAAGGGTTTTATGAGTTTGTCTATTTTGAGACATCAGAAGAGGAGAATAGGATGATTTCCTTTGTGAATGGTCAATCGTTTTCGTTTTCATTAGTTGAATGGGAAGATAACCTTAGAGTTCCTCATAAAGGTGATTATGGATTTTATTCAAAATCCAAACCTACTGCCAGTGATTTTTTCAGTTATGAGGATGCCTTGTTAGAGTTGACTGGGAATGGAACTCCTAGAATGGTCATTGCTCCAGAGATGGCGGGGGAGGATAAACTGCTTTTCAAGTTCATTCAGCATGTAATTAGTCCAATGTGAGGAGATCTTGGTACCCTCATATTTCAAGATATTTATTTTTTGTATCTATTAAACCATGGAGTAAAGGTGAATTTATGCAGACTACT
The DNA here is from genome assembly GCA_963277665.1 of Viscum album. NCBI lineage: Eukaryota > Viridiplantae > Streptophyta > Magnoliopsida > Santalales > Viscaceae > Viscum > Viscum album. The sequence continues at coordinate 68,807,280 of OY728147.1, read as the reverse complement.
AAGGATTCATATTGAGGATATAACTAGACCGAAGTCTATGTCCAATGCACTTTTATTTTATAAGTTGATTTCTATTATGTTGAAAGAAAAAGAGGTATGTGGAACTCAAGATGGAACTGTTGTAGTTAATGATAACTTTTGCCTCACCAAGACTATTTGTATGTTTATGAAAGTTAGCTAGAACCCTTGGAGAATTTATGGGTTAATGTTGATGGAAAAATCTATGAAAAATACAATCCTCTGGACCATCCTTCTAGACCAAAGGATGTGAGGGATCCTGGCCTTGGACCAGATGAGCCAGAACTGGTCTATAGTGATGATGAAGCTGAGGATGAAGAGACAACATTTGAGGAAGGAGGAGACCCAGATTTACCTTCTAGTCCTTTTCCCCAAAACATTTCCTATGGAGTAGCTAGCCCTCCAAAAGAACTACCAAGGAGAGAAACTATTTTGAAGGACAATGATACTGAGACTCAGGAGGAGGAAGAAGAATCATGTTAGTATGTTGTTAAGGAAACCTCTGAATAAGATGAGGCAACCGAATCCGATCGTGTTTTTAGTGGAGAAAAGGAGGATGTTGGTGATGAATATTATGAGGAAAATGAAGAAGAAGATCATAGTTTGAGCCCTCTGATAGTTAGTATAGTCAGGACAGTGCCTGAGCAGGAGTCAGAAGCAGTATCTGTTGATGAGAGAGTAATTGATGACTCAGAGAAAATGGCTATTGAATCTACTGTAGTTGTAGAGGAAGATGTAGAATTACATCGAGCTAAATAGTTAGAGGAGATTCCGCAAGAGAATGTTCTAAGTGAGGGGGATCATCTTGGTTTAGTATCTGTTTTGTATGACATTGAAGGTTGGTCATCAGATCCAGGATATATGGTTCTTGGAATTTCTCATGGAGATTCGGATGAGGAAGACAAGCCCCAAAAGGAATCAGTTACCCTACCTGCAGAAGCTAAAAATGTGGCAACCAAGGAGGACATTGAGTCCTTAAAGGCTGAAATGAATGAAACACTGAGAAAATCAATGACAGATTTGAAGAAAAGCCTGGTTGATAAAATGAAAAGTGTGGAGAAAAACATGCAGCTATATATGGGATGCGTTGTTTCTAGTCCAATGAAGGGAATGATGGATGAATTCAAAGTATTCCATACTCAAATTGAGAGTTAGACAATAGTTGTGGTGGCTATAAGACAATCAATTGCTTCATTGACTTCCATGAACAACTCTCAAAACCAAGTGAATACTGATATCAGATATATCAAAGGGGTAGTCAAACTGTTTGTGGAAGTGTTTGAGGCTTTTAAGACATCAGTCAAAGAACACTTGAACAGTCAAGATGAACTTTTTCAGAAGGTGGTTAGTAATCTGACACAATATTTGAAGGAGACCGTAGCTTTCTCAGTTAAACCCCTTCCCTCATCCAGCTCCACTGTGAACTTTGACCAGATCAGATCTGTTATTCAGGAAGAGTTGGCTAAGGCCAATACCAGTGGATCCTCGGATAATCAGATCCTTGCTACCACTAGGGAATTTAGTAGTTTTTTTCATGATCACCTACTGGCAGCTACAGCTTCTCAAGAGGCAAGTAAAAATAAGGTGGATGCTTACTTTGAAAAATTACACACCAAGCATCAAATGACCAGCCATTTCATGCTTTTGATGGAGAATCTGATGTTTCCCCCAGTAACTCAAGCTTTTAGAGAATAGGTTAGTAAGCTCAGGGAGATTACTCTTACCATGGAAAAATTCATTGAAAATCTAGATGATTTTGTTTTAGAAATGGAAAGAGGAGGTAGTATTATTATGGATTTCAGGAACCTATTGCTACCCTTCATGGAAGTGGATGCCAGACCTATTATTGTACCTCCTGCCCTTCCTGCCTCTGCCTCTGGGAGTGCACATCAGTTGACTCCAATTCAGTCTATTCGAAGCTTGACACCTTTGATCCCACAGAAAAGCACATATTTCAGATCCGGTATAGTTTCAGTGGCTGACCCTCCGGTTGTTCTTTCAGCTATTCCCAAGCCCTCTACTCAATCTGAACCTAGACCCTCTTCTAATCCTAAGGGAAAGACTTCTGTTCAAGAGTATGATTGAGTGATTCTGGATGTTTTTGATAGGATTCACCTGTACTTTTGTAATCCCGACTTTATCAATTTGTAACTTTTGTACCTTAATGGAAATTGACACTTACATTCTCCACTTTACTGTGTTTATGTTTCCTTGCAATATATTCTCTTTTTTCCTATACATTTCTTTGATTCTTCCCTTTTTTGTTAATCACAATGGGGATAGAACATGAAACCAATGAGAACTGTGAGTGCACTTGAAAGGGGGAGCAAAATGAGAACTTTGTTTTATAGTTTTTCTTAGGGAATTTTCCTCTGACACTATCTTAATTTTCTTAATACTTTGGAATACATTGTGATAGGTTGTGATAATCAAAAAGGGGGAGATTGTTGAGCCCTCTGGGAAAATTAGTTGAACATATATTTTGATAATCCCAACTATGATCAAACATATTTTAACTATGCTCAATTATATTTTGATAATATCAATTATGTTCAAGTATAGTTTGATAGTTCCTATATTAATTAATGATTAATTACTTATTTCACTATTTCTGTACACCATGCACATATACATATAATATTTACATAATCATTATAGAAATCGATTACTAAATGGATATATATTCTAACTTGACCCATTCTGCCAAAAGAATGCTCAAACAAACATGTGGTCACCCTTATAGAACAAGCCTACCGATATGTGATTGTCACCGATACATCAAGACTACCGATACGTGAATGTCACTGTTATAGATCAAGCCTACCGATACGTGATGGTCATCATTACATCAATACTGCTGATACATGAAGGTCAATGATACATCATGTCTACCGATACATTAATCCACCAGTACAACAAGTGTACCGTTATACAAGCTCACCGATAAAACAAGTCACCATTATGAAAGCCTATCGTTACAGAAGAGTTACCGAAGGAAGTCTACCGATACACCAAGGAAGCTACCGGTACAACAAGGCTACCGTTACACAAAAGGCAATTGTTACACTAAGTCTACCGCTACCGATCAAGTCTACCGACAGACATGAAGTCTATTGATAGAATGGCTACCGTTAGAGAAGAGGATACTGATACACAAGGCAACCGATATCCAAATCTACCGTTCTAGGTGAATCCAACGCTATCTTAATTTCTTTATCTTTATTTAATCTAACCAATGGTCATATCAGGTATATTTTAATGATCTGTCATTTGTTTAATAAAGGTTGTTGGGTGTCAGGAAACCGTACCTCGTACCTGCAAAAAGAAGTCATTTATTTTCCTAGAGCTCATGCCATAAATAGAATAAGTCCATGTTGCTACAAAAAATATATATACACACATGCAGAATACACGAGGAATATACACAAGATAGAAGCATACACGAAGAAGAAGAGCTCAGAGAGATATACATGCACGATCAATAAGACATAGAAGCTCATGCACATTCACATGGATTTTGAATAACTTCATCAACTACATTTTCACTGTCTCTGAACCTGGATGTCAAGAAAACAACACTCTGTTTTCCAAAAAAAACCAGAAGAGGACTTAGAACCATTTCTGATCAATCTGATGGAGTCCAGAGCTACACTGTAATCACTAGAGCCATTCTAAACTCTATATCTTACTCAGTGATTTATTATTTACATTACGAGCAGTGTGTATCATTTGTTTTAATTTACACACATTGTCTCCTGAACCTGAATTGGAGGATCCGTAAATCCTCATTAAAACTCCTTACATTTTCTATTTCCTACTGTGGATAGTGGTAGAGGTCGTCTGTGACCTGGACAGCTGTATGTTCTGTTGTTTTTGTTTCCCACGTAGAACTGTGGTAGAGGTCTTTGACCTGGACAGTTGTAAACTGTTGTGAACCCCAATCCAGGGTGTGGATCAAATTTATATAAATTGTTGAGAGGACTAAGTCTCGGCTTGAGACTGAACCTCTTGGTTATATCTACTATGCTTTATTCAGTTTTATCTATTATCTTTTTTTTCCGCTGCCATGTGCTTTAAAACCTAAACTGTTTTTCAAGTTACTCTGATAATTTAATTAGCAAGTGTTTTCATTATTTGTAAATCAGTATGTTAGTTTCAAAAGCTAATATGATCCTCTGATTAGATTAACTAGGAATTAATCAATCCCTTGAGAGCCTAGCTGAATGTTTTCTTTAATTAAAATACACTACAATTCAATTTGTATTTTAAAATTCAGGGATTTTAGTGAAATATTTTTAAACAGAAATTTTAATTGGAACTCAATTCACCCCCCCCCCCTCTTGAGTGTCCACTACAACCAACAGTATCTATTATATTATTTCTATGTTCATCATAAGAAATTATAGGTAGAAGAGAACATATTTTGTGTGATATATCCTTCATAGAATCAATATATTTAAAGATAATTAAATTTGTAGCACATAAATTCTTAATTTGAGGGGTTACATTGAAAATAGGATCTCAGAATGTTTTTTGAGGATCCCAACATGTAGAATATGTTCCAGTTCATTTAAAAAGTGATATTTTTTTCAATGGAAGAGAGAATCTGTAGGATTGTATAGAATTTCTCATCCAAACACGGAGAAATCATATCCATTTATATATTCCTTCCAATCATGATTTATTATAATATTTCACTTCAAGATTAAACATATCAGCATATGTGTATACTCATATTTATTTATTCATTCAATATATTTATTGAATAAACAACCCATTTAATCCATTCATAGTGTGTTATAATTAATACACTGATAACGGTGTAGCATCCGTGGAATGTAAGCCACTATAACTAGTGCCCCAAGTCATTTCATCTCATGACCATAGGCGTACCACCCTAATTTCAAAATTCTAATGACTAGTAGCGCAGATCTAAATATAAACATTGGGAAATTATTCTTTCTTATCATAGTGAAACATAAATTGGAGTAATGTCAACAACTAAATAAATAGTCAGAACAATAATTGGAAATCATATGACAAAAATAAATGAGTAATCAAGGACTAATGCTATAGAAAATCTATTGAATATAATAGATGATAGAAATTCATAAAATATAGAAATGTGAAAATAATCCCAAGACTCCTATATCGAACATGAGTCCCAACCCTATGACGTCATTTAATTATCCAACCCTTCATCCTCTTTCAAAACATTTCTAACAACCTTAATATAACTAAATATTTATATTTAATATAACAATATGTTATTATATTTAATTATAAACACTAATATATACATTTCCATCCAATTATATAGGCAAAATAACATCAATCTTGCGTATCTACAAACTACTCCCTCCGTGAATAAATGTATCCCATGTTTGGTATCCATCTCTCCTGACCTATTATAATTATCTAATTGAAGAATAAATATAGAACATAAAATATATTTATGATCTTAAAATGAAAAACTAATATCTACTATTAATTCCTCTAATTCGTTAAAAGAAAGTTTTCATTTGTATGTGCTGACTACCGCCTACATGACATGTCTTATTTTAAAAAACACTGAACATGGATGGTCCTAAATGATTAATTAGGTAAATAATATGAAATATATATTTATAATTATTATGTTTCTAAAATTATAGACCATTCAATACCATCATCTTATTGTATTAAATAAATGAAAATGGCATACATGAGTACATACAAACAACATTTTCTATGAAAGTGGTGTATTTATTTTTTATTAATCTAGAATTTTATTATTTTTCAAACAATTCTGATATATAATTAAAATTATTCACATAATTTAATGAATTTCATTATTCTTTTTTAATAATTATATTATAATTGTATCTCCAAAAAATCATACTCATCCGTTATTTATAGCATGTTCTTGTATAGGTCTATTTTAAAGCCTACATGAATGATGCTAAAATATGATAGCATTTATGACTACTGACAGATAATTTATGTTTTTATTGGATAATAATAACTAAATAAATATTTTTTAATATTTAGGAAAAATAGTATATTGGATTTTATATGTAATATTAAAAATTAAACTATCATAGTAAATTTATCCTACAAAAAGGACATTTCATGTTACCTTTCATGTTGAGAGTCTATTTCAGATAAAAATTTAACTATATGTATTTTAAATAATGGAATTAGAAATTAAATAAAATAGCATACATTAATAAATTATATAGAAATTTTATAAACCATTTTCCCATTTTAATTAGACAGAACATTTTAAAGAAAAATTGACGGAACTATCTCAAGTAAACGACATAAAAGAAAAAAATTATAATAAATAAATAACATATGGAAATATAAAACCCATATAATATAAAATTTATATAAATTATTTTGTTGATAATGTTTTAAAAAGTGAAATTGATCATCCATGACTCTAAGTATATGTGTAGAATGAATCATGAGAATGTTAATGTGTTCGTGTCTCAAATTTACTTTCTTGAGGTGTATTTATTTTTATGAACCATGATATATTTAATATAGTGTTATTACAACCAAATGGATATATTTTTAGATATTCATGTGTTAATATATATTTTAGGTTAGATATCATGTTATTTATATAAATAAAAATATATTAAAAGGATACAACATCTGTAATGGTTTTTGAAAATTAAATTCACTCCATTGAGTTATATTATTTAATATTTAAATATATTGTTCGAATTATTACTTATTATAAATAATGGATAAATATAATTTATTTCCTAATTAATTTTATTAGTTTTAAAATTCTTCATTATGCCTAAATTTTCAAATGACTCTTACCTCATATATTATTCTTCTTCAAAGGTGCTCATTTACCAAATTAAAAATTCGTTGGGCATGCTTAATTTTATTCTCTAAATTACTTTTATATATTATTTTTAAGTCTTATGTGTTATATTATTTCATGAATTATATTTTATAAATGGTATTTTAGGTTCAATTTAAAACACATTCAATATTCAGTGTTTTGATTTAAATTCAACTCAAATTTTAAGGGTTACATTGCTGATATTATTTTTAAATTTATATTTTGTATAGTTAATTTTTATTTGATCAAAAAACCATCATTATATAATTTTTTTATTCATGAATTTTACATTTCCACATGATATTTCATTTCACATTGTCACAAAATTTACTCAATGTGTTTTTTGTTAGTAACATTGACCGAAAACTCTTCTTCTCAGTCTAGAACCCCATTTTTCCATGTATATATTCATAGGATGATTTGAAGAATTCACTTATATAGGTAATAATTATTTATTATGATAATTTGATAATAAATTAAATTATTCTAAATATTTTATATAATTTTCAATATTTAATATATGGGTACTTTTCAACAATGTTTTAGAAGAATAAATTTCTAATTTTTTCTATATAAATATGTTTTTTTCCATATTTTAAATTTTCAATAAAAAGATAATTATAAGAATTATATAATTTATAAAATAAATTCTTATACTTCTACGTGTATCAATTATTTCTATCAAATTAATTCTTTTTAAATGATCAATTAGATTTTGTATTTTATTCCCAACATTATTTTATTGTAAAAATATGTGAAACAAATTTTAATTTCACCATTTCGTTGGAATGTGAAAAATGAATCTCATTTTTCCTTCAACGGGTCTATATGACATGATGAATGATTTATTCCATGTTTCACTAATATATATAGACGATGATGGTTTTTTTCCTATATCACTATAAAATTAATTTGTGAATATTTTATACTTCATGAGAAAAAGTATTTTCCATTATATTTTAGTTCTCTAAATCATGTGAACTATTGGTGTCACACATAAATGTAATTTCTTCCTAAACTAATTTATGTTCAAAATTTGAAAGATGTTATGAAATTATTTCTTATAATATCATGATATATATTAGGAATTTATTTTCTCCCTATACTAATTTTTTCCCATAATTAAATGATGTTTATAATTTTGAGCTAATTAAAATGTGAATCAATGTTTGTGTAAAATTTTGCAATCCATGTTATGGTTATTATGTTACCATTTTATTATTTTAGTCCCATATTTTAATGATTTCACAATATTATTCTTCGTCACCAGGATAATTTATGATATCATGGATCTTGTTTATTGACTCATATTTCCACAATGTTTAAATTCATGTTTTATAATAATCCATAATTGTTTTTCTATTATTTATTTATAATTACTTCTTTATGTATCATAATTACACCCAATTGCTCATCTTATTCACACTTATGAAATTTTATTGTTATTAATTATGATTACCATTACCAAGAGTTTGAGCTCAAATATTTCTTAAATTTACATTTTTATAGGTTATGATGAAATGTAATATGAATGATTTTTATAAAAGGGTATTTTATATAGAGGATTTTTGGGAGATGTTGATGTCTTTTTAGTGATTAATTAGATGTGTAAATATTGGTCAAATATCAATTTAATACAAATAACATGGGTTCTATAAGTTAAATATTTATCGTAATTTCCTAAAATACTAAACCTAAAAGGCCCTTCAATTAAAAATGTTTAATTATCTTATAATTATAGATGTGTATAAAATCTATTGTGTATTAATTATTTTTTTATAACTAGATTTGGTACTTTACATCTATAGTGCCTCATTTTGTATAAATGGATGGTATATATGAATTTAGAGGTAATGATGCAATCAGTTAAAGATAAATAAATTGTTACTAATTCCATTTAATATTTATAATATAAGGTTGAGGATTTTTCCAAAGTTACTAGTAAAACTATAGATTGGTTATATTGAATATATTAATAATTTTAGGGGCTATGGTGAGGGATTATTTGGGAAATCCATGGAAAATTTCTAAAAATTGTAAAAAATCCTAATGTGTTGGTAAATTTTTCAGTAAGTTTTTCTCCTATAAATTACATCTCTATATGGATACATGTTATGGATTAAATTGTAGTATAGATTCATTTTGAGGTAAAGGCCTTAAAAATTATTGTTGAGTATTCTGTTAATATTTTGTTTGGTGCTCAATTGGTGGGACCATGATGGAACACCTCACTAGACATAGTTAATAGATATTATATGGTTAATACAATCACTTTTATAATCTATTATAAAGGTGTTATTTTGATAAATAATTAGATTATTAGTATTGGGGAACCCGGCTTAACTAATCCAAGATTCTACCAATAATGATTTTGGTTTTAATTTAAACTATTGTAATTTCTTTATTGAGTAATATTTTTTAGGATGATTTATTCATTAGATCATTTATGAAAACTGTAATATTTTGTTAATTATTCATCAAAAACATTAAATCCATTTGGGTTTTTTTATCGTTCATTCTTGTAGGATACATGTAAGAAATGTATGTCATAAAAAATTAATAGATTATACCAATCCTGATTTTAATGGGGTACTATATAGAGTAAAAAATATTGTAATTATGAAAAATCATCTATCAAAAATTTTGGTGAATGAAACTAATGTTGATGGAATACTGAACACATAAAATTGGATAAGTATGAAGTATCATAAATTTTTTTTTAACATGGATGGTGGTCAAAAGAAGATTTAATTTCTTATATGTCTAAAATGTGGGAAGATAAACCAAGGGAAATGCCTCGAATAAACTAGAAGATGTTTAATCTATGTTAAAGGATAGAATAGTGCAACAAATCATCTATAAAAATATCTGATTTTATTTAATAAAATAAAGATAAATATTTCCCATCAATATTATCGTTATATATTAAAATGTATATAGTATTAAAAACATTGTAATTATCCATGTCAATTTCAAAACTGAAGATCTAACGAGGATGATATGTATCAACAACTTACAAGACAATGGGATTCTAATAAAAACACAACTTTTGAGGTGACTTCTGATGATTATATAGTTTGAGTATCATTGATCATCAACTTTTTTATATAAATCATGAATTTTATCAATGTTACAGCCAGTTCTTTATTGCCTAAATATGTTCAATGAATATTAAATCAACAACCCACAATTAGGTTTCATTTTATTAATAAAAACATATTGTGGTAGGATTATTTATCCTAATTCTATATATATTATATGATGAATTTTTCTATCCTATATTTAAAATAATTTAACCATACTTCATTTAAATTCACTGTGGTATTGGGAATGGATTAGATATCTCAATATATAGGTAAATATAATTTCCATGATATAAATAAATTTATTTCAAAATCCTAAATCAAACAATAATCAACTATATGTATGAGGTTAACTAAAAACCCCTAGAAAAAAACTATGAATATTTAGGTCTTAAAAACAATCACGGTGGGTAAATATCTCAAACTAATAAAGATAAATAGAATATTAGTGATATGTCTATAATATGGGAAAATAATGGTCCACTATTTTTACCTAATATTGTAAGGACAAAACCTCACAAGAAATTTTTTTTTGAGTAATTTCAATAATTTAAATACCCTTCGTTATTTTTATTAGTTATCCATAACTAAATTTTTGAAGATATATTTTATTTAATAGGGAGAGAATATAATGACCAAAAAATATCAAATAAAAATTTTCTCATTTAAAAAACATTGTTTCTCTATATTTGTTTCCGTAAAACACCAATATAAAATTATATTCGATATATTAGATAAATATTATCATGAAAATTTATGTCTAATAAAAATACTCTCAAATCAAAAAATCATAATCAATAAGAAATATGTTCAATATTGATTATGAATACTTATTGTTTTAAAACTTATTTCTTCGATAAAACTATTTTTCCTTTTATACACTAAATTTATTTAATTTGTATCTTTTTTAATTTTTTAATATCAATTTTTTAAAATTAAATTAATTTTCTATCTTCACATATAAATATCATAATAATATTGTTATTTTGGGTATTTTATAAATAATTTATTTCTATTTAAATATTAAAAATACATTCTTTTCCAAAACGTTGACACTAATTATTTTTTAACTATGTAAGAAAGATATTGATTTTTTAAATTTATATAGTACATATTTAAGGCAAAAATGATATTCATTTTAAAAATTTTCATAAAATTTATAAAACCTATAGTTATCCTTGTAATAGAAATTACTATTATAATTATAATAAAATAAATTTAATCATTATATTAAGTAAATGAATTTAATTTTAAAATTTAGTTTTAGAATATTTATAAGTTGTATAAATTTTTGTTTATTTTTTGGAATTAAATTTACTTCATGAAAACTGTTAATATTTTTAACGATGGATTATACATTATTTTTAACATTGAAATGAACTTCATTCATAAATATTGTTTTTACGCGATAAGTGAATTTATTTCAATGATTAATTTACACATATTTTGTAATTTTATTGGATAAATTGACTTAAAAATTTTATATAACATTTTTAAAATTAGTTAAAATTTCCAATAATAATTCTTTGGATTAATATTGTTTACTATGCTTACACTAGTAAAAGTAAAAAATGGTAAAAATTTATTTAACAAAAAATATCCCAAAAAGTGATAATTACATGTTTATAGATCTATTTTTTATTTCTGAGTAAAACAAAACTCATCCCAATAATATTTTTTCCATTTTATAGCAATTTACCATTGAATAATAACATTACATTATCAAATATGTAAAGTGTGCTTCTAACGATTCAATGAAAATTCAATTATAAAAGGGGATCCTTCCACCACTTTATGATACACATTTAAATTAGTTTTTATATCCGGAAATATGAACTTTTATTCCTCCTAGAACCCTCTACCACTATATTTATCCTATTTTTTCTATCAATTATCTTATGGCCTCCATTTACAAGGATATTTCAGATAGAGAACTCTAGCTCTTTACATGTTACCACCATAATAAATTATTCTTAATCTTCCTCTTTTAAAACATTTATAACCACTTTAATATAATTAAATATGTATTATTTATATTCATATATGTTATTATATTAATTAGAATCTTAATGTATTCATTTTCATCCACTAATAAAAAACAAAGACTATTGATTGTGCGTATATATGCGAACAACAACATCCAAAAATAAACATATTACATTTCCTATAACATCCTATCATAACTAGTTATAAAGATTAAATTAATATATAAATATGTAGTATAATATTTTTTTATGATTTTCATATGCTAAATTATTATTTTAATCTAATCCCTCTAATTTATTTATAAATAAAAAGATCGTCAAGCGTACGGGAAGAATACCACCTCTATAAAAGACATGAATTATATTTCATAACCATAAAATCTACCTAGATATAAAAATTTATATTAATAAACTAATATGATATTTATAAAATTATTAAGATTGTAAAATTATAAATTATTCACTCCATTCCTGTCGTTCTTTGAAAAATATGAAAAGGTCGTATGTGTGTATGTGTATACTACCTCCTCTAGGAAAGTTGCGTATTTATTTTTATCATATAGCTTTCTATTATTTTTCAAAATAGTGTATAATATTACTAAACAAATTAATAAAATAAAAATTAACTTCATTATAATTTTATAATAAATATATTATAACCAAATCAACCATTAATCAAAATTAACCGTTAATTATAGCATGTTCATGTTTGGACCAATTTAACCACCATTGTGAATGATGATATAAATTTCTATAATGGTATAGGATTAAATAATTATTAATTGTGATATTGGATAATATTGAATAAATAAGGAAATTTTATGGTTCTGTATAAATAATATTAGGCATTTTATAGGTGATATTAAGATTGATTTTTCAGATCAAATTTAACCGTAAAGAAATGAGCATTCCAAGTTAACATTCATACATGGATTCCATTTGAAAAACCTATAAAAATACATAAATTTTCAATATGGAATAATAATTTACAAGTAAATATATAAATCTAAAAATTATGAAGCAATATTTCAAAACAATATATAATTTTAAAATACAGAAAAATTATGGGGTAATTGACCGAACATACCCAAGTTACTAACATAACTAAATACTATATAATAATAAATAACATATGATTACATATGAATAATAAAATTTTAAATATTGATTAATAAATTTAATAATTATTATTTTGGAATATTAATTTGATTATAAATGAAGCTACTTTCTTGTCCATAATGAAATATAACCAAGGTAATGGGTTGTCCTATTAAATTTATTTCATTGAGAAATATTTATTATTATGTACAATGACATATTTATTGTTTTTTGGTTATTAAATAATTAATTTTTTTACCATATTCATGTAATTCATAAGGTTTGAAAAATATTTAAAATTTTCTTTATTTAAATGTCCTTTGATTTAATGGTTACCAAGCTAGTAATGGATTTTCTTTTCCAAATTTCATAAAATTTATTTACAATATCACTAATTAAAATCAGTTTTCTGTCATAGATTTGTTTTACCTAATGAATTATTTATAATTTATATATCCTTATTTTATTATATTTTATAATTATTCATCATTGATTCATTATCAAAACACTCGTACATATAATTATATAAGTCTTATAAGGGTTTATTGATCTCAATTATAATTTCTTGGCACAAGATTCATGTTCTGAAAAAAATTAATTTTATATTGTCTTTGTTTTTGAAATTTGTAATATTATGCAAATAAATATATTTTATCAAAGACAATATAAGTACAATTTAATACATTTTCTAATTTAAGGGTTTTTATTTAAATTTCACTCAAACCATTAGTTTTTCGTGACTGATGGAATGATTTTGGGTTTTCTCCTCCTATGGTGATATTAGTATTATATATATTGAGGTTTCGATAATGTTTATTGACCACTTACTTGTCTCCACTCTTGATAATAGATAGTAACCCATGTAAGTATTTCCCATGTAGATCCTTATGCCAAAAAAATGGTATGTGGTTCTTTGATTTGGTGGATGCAACCATCATGAGGGTTTTTTCACCACAAATCTACACGGGATATTAATATAGAGAGTGTGGGAGAAGCTATTGTCATTCATCGAGAAATAGTGGGTGCTGATTTGAATGATGTGTGATAGATTGCCATGATAAAATCAAAGGATGGTGCCAGATTCACAATATTTTGAGGATTATGTGGTTATGGATGAAGTGGATTATAGTATCTTGATGGTGTCTTCTACCATCAATCGGTGACAACCTATGGTTGTAGGTATGTATAGTTCAATAGTGGTGTTGTCATATCTGAAGGAATCTACCATTCTGGATCATCCATTGGATGATATGGCTCGACCCAATATGGTGAAGACTAATATTCCTCCTCTGGATAAGGCATGCATGATATCACTATATAATACTATGAAAAAGGATAGGAACACTTGCATGAGCCTTGAAGGAGTTGAACATTATTCTATTAGATGATAGTTGAAATTTGTTTATAATGTTGTAACTTAGAGAACATTTATAAAGGGTGACACAACCCATACTATTAAAGTGTGGTTTGGTTATATGAATAAAATGTTTGTTTCAATACATTCTCTATAACAAAAAACCAAAATCAAGTACAGATCAAAATTGTGAATCCTAAGATCCTTTTTTACATTTATAGTGTTGTGGGTAATACAATTAATTTTGATAGGTCACATGAAGCTACAAAAATTGGTCATTATTCTAGGGTCATAGTGGATGATGACCTAAGTTCTTTTTTGATTCATTATATAGCCTTTTGTACCTTAGATGATGATATTTATCTAAAATTTGAATATGAGGGATTGCTTGAAATTGTTTTTGATTTCAAATTTATCAGTCAAAATAAAGGGATGTGCAATTAGAAATGATGTATGCACGTTTTGTTCATTAAATGGGAACTACGAAACATCCTGTAAGAAGAACATGTAGATAAAACTAATAAATAAAGAAAGAAATTTTGTTGGACGAAAGTAGTATCTCAGTGATAGAGGATATGAATATTATAGTGGAAATGTTCCCAAAGTTGTGGATAATTATTCACCAAAAACTATTCAGGTGCCTCAAGTGTTTAAGGATATATAACAAAGATGTAGAAATATAGTTATTGGATATGATATTGAAATTTCCCAGACATTGGTGTGTGATCATGATGTGAATGCCTGATTTTAGGGTGAATGTCATCAATAGAGGCAATAGATATTAAAAAATAAGGATTTTTTCATGTTTTTATGGAGCAACAAATTCTAATTGATGGTACAAATCCTTGAAATAATCAAGAGGATATTATTAAATTAAAGGACACATACGTAATTGACGGAAGTTAAGATGATTTTGATGATAACTCTCCAAAAAATCCAACCCATCGTCAGGCATTTTCTGAAAGAATTTTTTTTTGTAGATGATGATAGTTTTCAACTGATACCCATCTGGAATGAAAAATGTTGGAAAGACTACTAACATCAAAATCTATCTATGGTTACCAGGTATCATAGTCATTTTGATTATGATTTGAACTCATATGGGGGATATGATGGTTCCATTAAGAGTGACACTGATATTTCAATTATTATTTCCTTAGGTTCTTATAGGTGGGATGGCATAAATATTTGTATGACCCCATCGATCCTGTTTTTATTTTTTTCATTTCATTTCTTCATAAAAAACCCTCTTCCATTTTCATCGTGCAAAGGGGTTCTATTTTCATTCAAAATTTAAAAACAAGATTATTTTTTATACATAATTCCTATAGTAATATTTTATTATTTCTAAAATTCAAAATAATTTTATTTGTATATTATTTTGGCTTCCATATTTCACGAAAAATTTATTTCCCAGTGAACCATATTTTAGCTCAAGTGTTACCTGTAATTGAAACTGACCACATCTCATTTTCTAGTCGGGAACCTCCCTTTTTCCATTAATGTATTCACTGGATTATTTTTAAAATTTCAATATATAAAAGTCAACAACTAAAATAATTAATTTTACATTACTTGAACATATTTAAAATGTTTTAATGAAATTTGTAACATTTTATCGTATATGCCGTTTACATCGTAGTGTAAATAGAATTTGTTTTTATAATGTTTTTTTGTGTATATTTATTTCATAAATCTTATTAATATAGAACATAACATCCATTATATGATGTATTAGTTCTATAAAAGAAAATATTATTCCCCATGACTAATAAATTATTTCTATCATAATAACGTTTTACACAAAATCATTGATTTTTCATATTTCAAAAGTGATTTTTCTCAAAATAAGTAAATTCTTTTTCCATTTAAATCCAAATTATTTGCAATATATTATTCTTTATTAACGTAAGTTTTCAAGATATATTATCCACATTCTTTATTTGGACGGAATATATGGTTCCCTTATCTTATATATGAATTTTACTTCACTCACTTTATCTATCTTAATCATCACCTATGTATAAATATGAACTATATTTTAATATTTTTCCTCCATGAACACTCTATATTTTTATATTCTAATTAAAGGGTTTTCACCCGGATTCCATACATTGAATTATTAGGGAGACTAATGAATTAACTATATAACATTTATCCATACTACTATCTTGATTGAATGATATTTACCTAAAAAGTAATTGAATATCTCTGGATTCTCATTTTTCATAGTGGAGTTACATGTTACAATAATTAATGTAATTATGAATACATTCCATATATGATTCCATCTAAAAATTAAAAAAACAAAATCAGCTATATTTTCATTGATTCTTTGCTATGAGTCAAATGCAACACATTTTTCATTAAATGTGTTCTTTATGATATTATGAATGATTAATTTGCAGTGGCATTATTATGTATAAATTGTGATGGTTGTGGTGTTATATTTGCCTTTGATACATTGGTTTGATGTTTGTACCTCCTGGGATAATGTATTTGTGAGTACATTTTATATTCTTATAAGTATGTAAACATATGGTGTGTCTGATGAAATTATTCATTCCCTATACTATTTTATGTGCCACATTTCAAAGATAATATGAAATTTTATCTAACTCTCTCATAAAGTTTCTCATTGGAATTATTATTTTCCTATTCAATTATTTTTAAATATTTAATGTTGTTAAGCATTTTAATATTATAATATCATTTCATTAGGATTATGTAATATGCATTAATACGTGTTATGGAAATTATGTTTCTTTATTCCAATGTTTGTGAAATATTATAAAGGTGATATAGTTTCATCCAAATTCTCATAATTATGTTATTCTCTCTTGTATCATGTTTATTGAATCATACTTCCACACTCTTTTTATTCATTTATTTTAATAGATCATAATTTATGATACATGATTTGATGGGTATAACTTCCTTATATATCATATTTATAACCATATTCTAATTGTATTCTCTATTATGATATTTGATTATAATTACTATATTCATCGTTAAAAATCATCTGATCTCACCCATTTAATATATTTACATTTCCTAAGTTAATAATGAAATTAATAAATAAATTTTTTCTAAAAGGTTTTCTTTTGTGAAGGGTGTATGGGAGATTTTGGAGACTATTTATTGATTAATTAGTGTATTAAGTAGTTTCTTATATAGTTGAAATTTTTTACCTTTTATACAAAGAACATGTGTCCTACTAGTTGAATCTTTTTCCTACATCCTTAAAACTCAAAACATAAAATGTTTTTTTAGTTATAAATGATTAAATATTTTTTAACTACATATGTGTATCAAATATATTGAAAATAAATTACGTGTCTTTAGTACTATAAATGGGAGTTAATGTTTACAGAACCTCTCCATCTAAGGGTACAATCATTGATATGTACCAACATGTGGTATCAAACTGATGGTTTTGGGGTAACATTTTTCTTTCTGAAAAGCGTGATGATGATTTTCAACCATAAGATGTGACCTATTATGAATGAAATAATTTTCATTTATTGAATTTTCAAATATATTAAAAAATTTTATAACTAGATATGGATGTATATATAAAAGAAATGTATGGTATTTGAGATAGCAAAGATAATGGATATCTAAAAAAGTGATATCATGAAAAATTAAACAAAAACAAAAAAATTATCAATTATTTTTGGGGAGCCTTTTGTATTATGATTAATATGAGAGTTATCTCAAAAAATACATATCACGTTTTGTAAGAGATTATAATGAATATTTATAAGCGATATTAAATTTTTTTAAAATAATATAAGTATGTTTTTATGAATAAATATGACATTTTTATGATGATTCTAAATGGATTTGTTGATGAATTATTTTATTAACCACTTATAACAGTAAAATAAAATTGTAGGATTTCACAATATCTCGATGATGAGAATCTTTTTATGATTATTGTGAGAATATTTCCACCTAATTTAAATGAAAAGTATGGATTCATGAATAAAACGATTTGAAAATTATTTCAGTTGATATTTTATTTAGTACTCGAATTACATATGAATTGTGAAACGAAGATAAGGAGTCTGGGGAAATTAATAGTGCCATGTCAGTGTATTTTAAATATGTTAACAAGTAGATGGTGAAGGAGATCACTAAATGTAAAGTTTTCAGTCAAGTAATTTGTATTATATCCTGTAATATAAAAATTGGAAAATAAAAATTGAATAAAAACATTATAATTTCTTCTATTTGGAATTGAAATATGGGGAATATTGAAGATAAATTTTATCATATTTATCATTGTTTGATTTAGAAGAGTTATACCCTAATAAATTTCTAAAGGACATAAAGGGAAATATAATCTCACAATGAAGATCATTCAAAAGAATAATTTTCAATTATAACAAAATGGATATACTAAGGAGGGTGAAGTTTAATTTGTAAATTATTTGATCTATTTTTATAATATTACATAATAGATACTTTTAGAAAGACATAGATACCTAATAGTGATTTTGAATCAATTCTACTATAGGATGGAATTGATATTAAAGAATAATTAGAAGGATCCCTTGATAAATATTATGTTAGGAAGGTAAATATGAATAAATTTAATGTATTAGGTCATGATTTTTAACTTTTATGAGTAACAAAGGGAGGAATAGAAGTCAAAAAATGGGAGAAAATTTCAAAAACATTGATCTAGAAATTCTGGAAATTAGAGAAATAGGTTAAACAAGAAGTGAAAATTGAAGATATGGATCATGTGATTTATGCCCTTAAAAATATAAAAAATATAAGGTGAATGGAATTTATGTTTTATAGGAAACATTATAATATAGTGTTGGAATTATAGGTTCCTAGAATGAAACCCCTCACCCTACATGATGTCTATAAATACATGTTCATCAACAATAAACAGTGTTTATATGATGTCTAATGATGAACGTATACATATTTGAAATTGTCTTCAATTAAATAACATTAATAAATATAATTTTGAGAATTTCATTAGAATAAGATACATATGGTGGGTGTTAAGCCTAATGCATCAACCCATAATTTAAATGTGGATCTTCAATGTTATTATGAGAGCACTAATGTTGTACTAATATCAAAGAAGAAGACACAAATTATCATGTGTTATTACTATATGATGTCCGGACATATTCAATATACATTAATCAGAATAAAATATATTTTTTAGAGCAATATTATTATAATATATGAGAATAATTTTAACGTTTTCTTCTTTATTTAATGGATAATTTTTTTAATGTTTTGGGCACTAAGTAATTCATTTTTTTTAAAGTTGGAAATAAAGGTATCTAAAGTGACTATGAGTGTTGGGGTCAAGTGGTTGGATGTTTTTTTAAATGTTTTAATAAATAAAAATAGTTTAATGGTGTATCAAGATTGATAGGTATCCATGGAACATGAAAATTAATAAACTCGTTGATAATCTACAAAAGTGGGACCAAAAATCATGAGTGAGGAAGAGGATCCTTGAGTAGAAAAATGTATTTTAGATTTCCTTGAAAAAAAGATCTACACTCTAGATTTAATTAGGGAATTTAAATATATGTCTCTAAAAATATAATTCTGAGGGAAAGTATCTAAGAAGAAAAAATTTGATCCTTGTTCAAGGTATTATAGAGAATCTACAATGTTTTATTTAGTTATATGAAACAAGTTATGTTGTAAAATTCAAAAGGAAGGGATCCACCTTAAAATTTTGTGACAGTTCAATAATTTTGAAATGATTATATAATAAGAGAAATCATAATCTTATTACTGAAAAAAATTTATACTAGTTTTCAAATAAAAATGGAAAGAGAATATGGAAGAAATAGATTATATATTTGAGAAAAATTTTAATTTAATATAAAATTAAGAATTATAGAGATTCAAATATTCTCACAATTACTTATGACACTAAAATTTGTTGGCCCATGTCAAAAAGAGAAGATTATTTGAAATACAAAAAAACAAAGAAAGTTAATCATCTAGGCTATTAATATAATACATGTGGTAGTTTTTGACTAAGGATTAATAAGGCCTTAGATGGTAGGTAAATGATATAGAAGGATGTTTGGTTAAGTATATGCAAAGAAATATTGATTAGATCAAGAAGAATATTACATAGGAAGTAGTTCCACAGATAAAGAAAAAAAATTTGATCATAACAAAATTGTTATTTTGAAATAAAATTAATAAATTGGTAGTTTTACATGGAATAATTCATGTCTAGTGTGAAACTTTTATTCCCAAATTGAAGAAATTAATATAGATAAGATTATTTTACTTTATGCATAACATGAGACTATAATAATGGTATTAGTTATAGATGTATAAAAATAAATTAATGTTTTTTAATTTTTATTAAATATGTATTACATAGTGGTAGTCATGGAGAATAAGTCATTATAGAATATCAAGATTATTTTCTAATTGTTTAAGAGGAATATAAATTGTTCAATTTGATGTAGGATTTTTTATTCGAAAACAATCTCAATGATCTAGGTATTCAATGTTCAATCAAAATTTAAAGGATAATAGTTTTAAAAAAAAATAAGGCTTTATCATATCATTTATATTAATAAAAATAATACTAAATGGATGGTGGTTCTTGTATATGTTGGTGAAATCATCTATGTAGTCTTAGATGACACCAAATTAACACATTTTTCTATACTCAAGTGTCAAAATTGTTATTTCTTTAATCGGTTAATTATCCTTTTTTATTACACTAAATGTGATTAAATGATAAAATGGGACATTTTTTTCTAAAACTAATTATGATGAGGAAATTATTGAAAAAAGTTAGATGGATGATTCTATACTAAGGGTTTTTCTAATGAGGTCTTGGATGAAATTATTCAAATAGACGGATGTAGAGGAGTTATATGTAACTCATTATAGAAAAATACTTTAAGTTTTTTGTACATTATGAACACATGATGGGATATTAAATTTTCAATATTTCAGGCTACCCGTTATTTTTCACCGATAGAATTATTAACAAATATTTTCAAATAGTTCTTCAATGTATCAATGAAAGAGTGATTTCATGTTGTTTTTATAGTAGAAAATATTAGAAAAAATATTTAATTTAAATAATGTAGATAGGGAAGGTATGTTAAATGAACAAAATATTATATTAGGTTGTAGTTTCTATCTAATTATATCATTTATTTCATGTTTATTTACAACATTTCGTCCACATTTGCTTTATGGAAGAGTATGTTATGATTATAGACTCCAACAATGCTTGTAACTACTTGTTAGGGATGAATAAATTACTTGATAACATAAGAATTGATGTGTAATATCTTATTCAAATAAAGTGGGCTAACATGAGTGCTATAGATCATAGAATAATACCATTAAATATTCAATTAATAATCACATTGGGATAAAATATCACATTATAATAGATATTTATGAAGAACATTTTTATAGTTAGAGTATGTTTATAAATAAAATAAAGTTTCCGATATTTTGAGATATTAAATACCCAAGTTTGATTTTAGAACAAATTTATTGGATCTTGAAATAAAAAAACAATGTATATATTTAAATGTATTGAAGAGTAAAACCCATATTCCATGGGGTATTTATCTTTTGAGTATGATATGAATAACCTCAATAGTAAAATATATTTTTTTGATGCAATTATATTACTTTATAAAGAAGTGATATATTTCAGTTTTTTGAAAATGGTTGAATGTTTCATTGATTCATTATTATTCAGAAATAATATTTATTCATGTGGTGCTTGATTGAATTTTCATTTTAGTGGAGAAATAAATGTGGTTCGTTCGGATGGGTGATTTGTTTGATCATCCATTGAAAGTGTTCATGTTGATATTGTTATTTAATTATTGACTATCACACAGATAATTTGTCATTTGGGATTAGAATATATTATATGTTTTTCACTGATGAATATTATGAAGTGTATTTTTAGATCTGATTTTTATGAAAAGTGTGTGTTTCTTGAAATCTTTTGTTGTTTTCAACAATCCTTGTAGTGAATTTTGTAAGAAATAATCCAATCAAGGGAACATACTATCTTGATTTCTAAAAATTGTTTTTTGGACATTCATGGAATTTTCGTTGAGTATATCAAGATGTTAAGAAGTTCACAAAGTTAAATAAAAGAGTATTAGAAATCATTCACCCCATAATACACAAGTTATGTCATTAAAAACATAAGATAAAATTTAGTTCCACTAGACTAACAGAATTCAGATTTTGAATTTTTTTCACATTTTGAATGAAATTACAATAGATGTTCTTGGCTCTATCTTGGAGAATCTGTACTATTAATGGGGGTACATATCATGAAGATGTTATGTGTAATACATTCATTCTATGACCGGTTATTCGTATCTTAGAAATTAAGTATTAATTTGATAGGGGTTCTATCATTGTTAAATTAATGTCGTAAATGTAGTTTCACACCATGACAATTTATGAAGTTGAATGATACTATTGGAAAATTCTCTATCATAATGTCATGAAAATTATAACAATGTGAACATTGTTTTGTGGAAATTTCATGCAATATTCCATACATATATTTCTCAGTATGGTTTGGTGGTTTATTATATGATCAGTATCTAATATTTAAAATCTTAATCATGTAGATAACAATAGGAAAATATGAATTCTAGAGGTTAAAATGTTATATTTATATATAAATTTCATATAAAAAGTAATTATTTGACTCTTTAGGACTTACTATTGGATTATATATGAATTATATAGGTACATACTTTTATAGTGGTATGGTTCTATTATCATTAAAAGTTATATTTGATATGACGAAGAAAATAAGTGAATATAAGTCTATGCATGGGAAGGTGTAAAAAAAAGTTACATTCCTTGGATTATAATATAGAGGAATATTATTATATATATTCAAAAAGTATCATGTCATCTATCATGTATTTATCATTCTGATAATGTGAATAATAAGACCATTGCAAAAGGTGTTGTGATACCCAATTTTATGAATAAGGGTTGTGTTTTTCTCATTGTGAAAACGAAGAGCATTCTTATTTTTAATTCCTATATAAATATTGTGTTTTGTGGGTTAGTGGGACCACATTATTTTGTGAGAACATAAATATAATATTTTATAGTGTTTCAGGTGCATTTATAAGAAACTATTTTCATCATCTTACAATTTTTATGAACCATGTAAAATTTTCTTCGGTTAATTACTTTTTCTCTATCATAAGATTTATTGCAAATGGAGAAAAAGAAGTTTTATTCCTACATAAAGAACAATATCATGATCTTGGATGAAATATTATATCCCCCTCATGATATAATCCTTTACATTGACCAAAAATGATAATTACGTTTTAAATAAAAGAATAAATGTTTCCAAATTAAATGATAATATAAACAGCAATGAGACGGATCCATTTTTATGTAAAAACCTAAACATTTCATCAATTATATATGGTTATCAAATATTCTCCATATTTTTTACCGAAATATAAATCTGAACTATCAATTGTAAATTGTTTAGATTGTATACCGTTTAATTTTTAATATTTTTAATAAAATTCAATGAATGTTTTTTATCTGATATATGAAGTTCAACTTACTTATATACATAAGAACTAGTAGAACATAAGGATTTATATTATTGATAATATTTTTTGTGATATAGGTAAACTGGTTAAAACTATAATTTCCGTAATAAATAAATATGAAAATCACGCGTTTTTATTATATTATGAAGCAAAAGTGATTGATCATGCTTTGGTGGATGAATGTTGGGTATTAAATTTCCCATTGGTACCGGGCCTATGCATCCTTATAGAGGACATCTAGGCGAGCAGCGATGGGAAGGTAGATGATAATTGTATTATTTTTGTTGATGGGGTGAGTCTTTTCCTTGACCATGAATTAGACTATTTCGGTCTTATGATATTGTCTTCTAGATGCATTGGTGTGTTTATGAATTTGATGTCATTATTGCTTCCCACTATGTCTTTAAGAGTTCTTTTGAATGAAAAATTTATTTCCAGTCAGTCATGTTTGGAACATAGTTGAATGACCTAAATATATTCTATTAATTAAACTAAATTTGTATTGTTGATACAAATGTTCTGAAATTGGATCTATTTTTAGTAATGAAGAAATAATTTTTAGTATTGTCTATTTTCAAGAGTAAGGAATAGATTATAGTTAAACCTTTACATTGATAAAATGAATAAAACCAATACAAATCATACTATCCTTTATTGAACATATGAATTATTTTCTATATCAAATGGATACTAACATTTATATTCTAATAATATTGGTTCAATTAGAAGGTTATGTTGAAAACCATCATAGTTTGGATGAAATTAAATTTATATAAAATTTATTAAAACATACTAATTCACTCAAAAAATATAAAAAATATTCTACAGATTTGTATGATAGATGTACAAGATATTTATTTCAAAATTATTTTGTGAAAGGATGATTTGATCTAACCATTTCTTAATGAAACTTTCTATATATAAAATCATTCTTTAAATATATATTAACAAAAAAATTATATTAACTCTAAAATATATTTCTGGATATTTTTATAATATTATAAAAAAAGAGTTTTAAATAAGCACGATATGTAAACTCAAAATTGTAAAATTTTTTTAATTTCTCAACAAATATAAGTGATTTTTTATCTTAATATTAATATATTAATCATTTAATAAAACATTTGGGTTTGGATAGTGCTTCAAGTATATGTACTATTGTAGAAAATTTTATCCATCTTGATCATGATGGATCAAAAAAATTGGTATATAAAAAAAATTATAGAAATATGATCAAAATATTATTACATATTATATAATGTTTACCAAACATTGTTTTTACAGTATATTTAGAAGTGTTACTTCATTCCATTCTTAATGGAAACACATTTATAAGTGTTCAATTGAATTTTCCATTTCCTTAAGAGATCATCAATACAATGTTTATTTTATTCACATTGAAATTATTTCATTTTTACAAGGTAATCAGATGCTAATATTAGAGGTTTTATATTAAATAATAAAAGTACATCCAAAACATTCCATCTCTTTAGTGGTGTTTTAGTTTCATTATCTAGTAAGAAGAAAAAAACTTTAGAACTTTACACTGCTAAATCTGAATATGTAACAAGTTCATTTTGGGGTATTAAATTGTTGTGGATGAAACTCAAACTCACATATTTTTGTTTCAGTTTCACTCAATATCTATTAAGTTGTGATCATACAATCGCAATCAAATTTTTTAGGAACTGACCACCTCATAAATTAAAAACTAGTTAGATAAAAGACACTATTTTCTTATGTATCACACACAAAAAATAGATATAATTCTTAAATATATTAAAATTGATAAAAATTTTGTTTCTATTTATACAAAATATTAAAATTATTTTTTATTTGAAATGATTTTATTTTAGTTTTGAATGGTCTACCTAATTGATTTTCAATTAAAAACTTTTAAATATCTTGGGAAATTGTTGACCACAAAGAAATGGTGGTTGAAGCAATTATCAACATTTACAATTTTCTTTTTTGAAAATAACACTATCAAAATTCTAAAATTCTCAACATAGAATTATTTTAACAAAATATCACATGACTGAAATGATGAAGAAAATGGTGAAAGCAAAACAGGTTTTTATACTGTTCAATCCCAATTTGGGTACCAAATTCTTATTGATTCAACACCAATCGATCCATGGATATCAATTATATAATGCAAGTGAATAAAAATAATACAACTACCATAAATATATTTTGGTCCCCAAATAGGTAATATTATCATTTCCCATAAATTACAAGATCCAAATTTACATCTATACCCTAATAATATTTTAACATTTAATTATACTCACATTATAATATATCTATAATGAATTTTACAAAATTCTGCATGCTTCTAAATGTTGTAACGTTATCCTCTTTAGAAATATTTATTCAATTAAATCTCGTATTTAACCATAATAATTTTCTAAATTATTTTTTTGGCCTCACAATCAATATCACTTCACTCAGTAGGGCCAAAACTCTAAAACATTCATAAAGGAAGTCACCAATTTTAAAAACTCGTATAAATCCTAAACAAATAGGTTATACATGGAATTTTAACCCCATATAAATTTCATATTCATAAATCTATTTGATAACCATTAATGTATAAAAAATATTTAAATTGAATTTAAATCCCTATACAATATTGTGTCAAATAATTTGTAAAATCATTCTCAAATTTCAATTTTAATTCTGAACCTTGATTCATGAATGTTGAACATTCATTATTTTTTTAATATAATCACCACTAATTGAATGTATAAAAATATAGATTCCATATCACATCTTATGATTAAATTTCATCTAATGTAAATGAAAAAATATTTTTAACATAGTTTGAAACTTCATCTAGTTTTTCCTCTAATTTTGTTCAAATAATTTATTCTTTCCTAAAACATTTTATATAATCATGAATACAATTATTATATTTATTCATTTATTTTTCAAATACAATTTACTCATCCTTACAATAATTATTATTTCATGTTTTATCTTACAAAATACTAAATATATATTTCATTTACAAAAATTTCATCATCTATTATGGATTCAAGGGAACTATTCTTATGATGAATGCAACAAATTACATCACATATTATTTCAATGGAGTTATAATTGAATCATAGTATGGTAATATTTCAAATCAATATTCATTTCATTATCCGATAACTCATTCCTCTTATAATGATTTAGGTTTTGATGTTAATGATGCATCTAGATTTTTTCTGAAAAAACATTATTTTGATTCTATTTTTTCATTATTTCTTTTGGAAAATTTATTTAATCACTAACCTTCTTCAAAAAATATTTTTCATCCAAGAAAAAATTAAATTCACTTGTATTTTTTATCAGTTTTTCATTTCAATGATTTTTCATTTTCCAGTTTCATATTTTACATTTATATTGAAGGTAAATATATATATATATATATATATATTATTGTAAATTATAAAATATGTTAAAAAATACAATACTATTGGAAATAAACTCTTATAAAGTGATATCTCATACATGCTTTCTAATTTTCCTAAATATATTTTTATATGGTGAGTGTTTATTGTTATATTTTTGATATAATTTTATTAAAAGTTAACATGAATTTTATGTAACATGAAATTTTAAATTTAATTCATAATAATAAAATTATGATATACGTTTTACCCATAAAATTTCACTGGAATTATTATGTAAAATTCATATAACAAAGGATGAATTCATGGATAATAAAAATTATAAATTCCAATACAAGGACAAAAATATCATGGTTTTTAGTTATAAATTATTTCTAATAATTTTTACAACTTTATTTTATGTTGAATTGAATTTTAATGATATAATTTCTTTGATATATGGTAAAAATAGTCCCAAAATAAAATCATTCAAGATTAATGTTACATATAACAAAATAGTGAAATCATCAGATACAAAAGAAGCACTCTCATAAGACAATAGTGAGGATGTTGATGACATAAAAGTGTTAATACAAAATAATTTCTACTATTACGAATAATTTCTAGATAATATCAATGGTATTAGTGGAGAATGAGAAGTTTGATAAGTTAACTCATCAATGACGAAGATAATGTTAGATCAAAAATCTTTTTTGAAATGAAATTGAAGTTGAAATGATTTATTACATGGCCATGTGATATGGATTTCATGAAGAACCAATGTTTCAGAAATATCTAAAGCCACAAAAACATATTATGGTATAATTCATAATAGGAATGGATTTATAGTTTCATAATATTGTTTTATTTCAACATATTCTCATATTTCTAATATTATGTGTTTTCATCATCAGTCAACATATTATTTAGAAACATTAAATTTTATATTTTTTGTATTTATTTGACAATTTATGATGAGTGAGACTTATGTACATGTTTAAAATATAATTTTAGTAATAATTTTATCTTATATAATGTTTACTACCAATGAGTATATTTTAAAAATATTTTGAAAAATTTAATGTTTAATTCATATGTATTTTTCATTAAATAATTAGTTTAACACTTAATATTTCCCGGAAAATATTGTGATTTCCAAAAATGGGTAGATTGATGAGTTTGTGGGTCACATAATATATTTATTTCTGAAATCACAATACACTACAAATTTACTTGAATTTTATTTAATTTTTTTGTATTTTTTAGGTTATAAAAATGAATTTCTTGTAATTTAAATATATAATAACTATATATATTTTGTAAAAACCTATCTGTATAAAACATTAAAATTGATTACATTTTAAAAATCAAGAGAACTATAGTGGTATTGGAAAAAAACATCTTTTGATAATGTGAGAAATTGTGATCGTTTGCAGATAAGGATTTTATATTTTATGGCCTAATAACTGATTCAAATATTTAAATAATTGGACCATTAATTATTTTTATAATGATTTATATGAATACATATATATCCTCAAGCTTCATCTGTTAATCATATTTTTGAACTGAAAAAATCTTGAAATTACTTAATTTATTCATTAGCTTTTTATACTATTTTATTTCTAATTCATTCTATTTTTGAGTAGTAATAAATAGATTCATATTTTGGAGATTTTTTATAATGATCATTGTATTATGTTTTTAATTACTCTTTTTTCAACCATGTATGATTGATAGTATTCTGATATATGAAGATCGATGATTTATTACTTATAATTACAAAATAATACAACCCCAAAGATCAATAAGTCTAGTGTCATTGGGAATTAGGTACATAACATAACATCTTTTACATGGGATGAAACAAAATTATTAAAAGCTTCCATAACAATATGTATTAAAAAATACATGAACAAGCTCAAAAATACTCCTTCAAACAAAAAACTATATGGGATAACAAAGAAACATACATAAGAAAGGGTGTAGATATAAAGCCCAATATAGGAATAAACATGAAATAAAATACACATGTTATAGAATTTAAATATCAATGAGGAACAAAAGAAACATGAATAAAAAGGAATGATATAGAATGATAATCATGACATGGGAAATCTGGAAACAAATTAAAACATTAAATCATGACCATATGTCATGGATAAAATGACAATAAATCATGTTGGAAAAATTCACATAATGGAATCTGGTAGAACCCAATATCAATATGACATATCATGATACTAAACAGTATCCAATGCATTGTAGATATATTTGGGTGAACCCATCATAATCATTTCATCCTCATGCCTAAATATTCCACATATAATAGGTGACATGGATTCATTCATCGTCCTAATTTATGAAACAATCAATGAATTTAGATCACATACATGTATGCCTAAATTAATAAGTATGTGTTCATAAAGGTGAATACCTTTAATAAAATAATGGGTATCATATTCACTACACAATAGTTTAGGAATACAAAATCGTGGTCAAATTTCACCAGTATAATCTCGTTACATAGAAATTAATAGAATTGGTTGAAGAGAGAAAAAGAGGTATCTAATTATTTGGAGATAAACTATACTTTAATTTTTAAATGTGAAATCATATCCCAACATTTTTTATTTGGAAATATAAGTCATGAGGTAATGAAGAAAGGTGAATAAATAAAATAATCCTTATGAAATTTAGGATGGTAACAAATCCACATAAAGGATCATGGGGGGAATAATGAAAGTTTATAGAATATCTAAAAATTTATAAAAAAAAGTGAATATAATGGATAATATGTAATTTCATATCCCATCATACGTAAATTAAATTTAAAATTAAATTATAAAAGGAGTTATTGAGAATAGAGGAGTGAAGAATATCCCTTGTGAAATTTTATCATGGCAAAGGAATTAATAAGGGTCAATTGAGAAAGTATAATTTTTCTCTCATTCCAATAATATATATTAGACATTAAGTGAATATTGATAAATGAATTATAATATAACCAATTGTAACTGTAAAATGTAATTTCAATGAATATTCTGAAATCAAAAGAAGGATAGGAAGGTGAGGATCCTTTACATGAGTCTGTGAAACCAAAGGCATGATAGGGGCTTATTATAATCATGGGGGAACCTTGGGAGGACTCTAGGGAGTAGAGGGAAGAGTAAGAACGTTCTCTAAGGAGATTATTTGATGATATCTGGTATCATGGGTGGGATTATATATGAAAGGAGTTAGATTTCTGTATAATTTTGGTTATTTATTTTACATAATAAAAAATAAAAAACCACTATAGCAACCTAGGATTACCATACATGGATATTACACGCTTCTAGATTAATAATAGGCGCATTATAATAATACATTCCCATGGACAGTAATAGTTTAGTGTATTTGGATACATGTAAACAAGATATTCGATCCTTGTGAAAGATCTTTAACATCTCCCATATAGATCTCCTAGATTATTACTTATAACTAAAATCATTCTTCATAACCTTGGGAAAGGATACATACAAAAGGGGAGAGATCAAAAGAATATTAAGGGTAAATATAGAGATATATAAGTATAATTATGATCATAAGAGCATGAGAACATGATCATGAAAATAGTATATCATACCATTTTTATCAATGATCATATACATGTTTTAAGGAATAAATCATGGAATTTCATAAGCCATGAATCCTAATGAAAATAAAAAATCTAATCCATTAGAGAATAACAAAGTAATAACCCATGGATTTAGGGTAGGCCCATAAGAATATAATATGATTTATATCGTAGTCAAGGGAATGCAGTTGAGACCAACTTAGTTGATTATGTCCTTTTAATAAATTTTGTTCACACCCCATTCATACCCTGTATTACTCAATTGAGTTCACCCCTCTTTATAGCCCTATATTACTGAACTGAGTTCATTTCCCATTCCAGCCTTGTTATACTTAACCATGTTAATTTCTCATTCCATCCATGTATATTTAATTATATATAAATCCTTTCCCAAATCATTAGAGTGAGATACAGGTACCAACCATATCATAGTAAAATCATACGTATATGTGCCAAAAAAAATTAAACACTCATATGTTAACCCATGCAATGAAATGGGTATCATAAACATGTAAACATATCATAACACAAGGAACTAGATAAAATTTTATTAATAAGTCCATCGGAAACATAACCGGTGAAATAAAAACAGATTTTATAAACATATAACCTCTAAAAGAGAAAACAATTTCATAAATAGCCGACATTAAGTATAACACCTTTTTAAAAATACAATTAATTGAAACATTATATCATCTCCTAGAAGGTAATGCGTAACATCAATGGAAGTCATCAGAGATTAAAAATAATTTTGAAATATATTTCAAATACATTTGTTGAGAAAAATATACATTATTATTTGAAAAAGAATTTTTAATACATAAAACCATTTGAATTTTATTTTCTCATAAAATACTGAAGTGCCCAGATCAGTGTGAATCACTGAGAGGGGGAGGGGGTGAATCAGTGATCCTTTAAAACTTTTTACTAATTGATTCTTAATCAATTAAACCTCTATGGCTGGTTAAATCCTCGATCCACTCTTCTTGTATCTCTCAACCTTTCTCGGATAATGCAGTAATGAAAAGGCACAGGACACAAGGATTTACAAGGTTCGGCACCAAAGGCCTACATCCTTGCCATGCTCTCCAAGCATGGATTCTCCATTATAACCTGTTAAAATTACAATGGTCGATACAGAGTCCCACTGTATCTCTCCTGAGTCCCACAGGAGGGTCTTTATACTGCGTCCCACAGTGTTACCAGAGTCCCACTGGCCTGCTCCAGAATCCCACTGAAGACTTCTTCTCCCTGAGTCCCACAGGGTCTTCTCCTGGCTCCTCGAGTCGCACGAGTAGCTCTTCTTCACTTTAAGCTTCTTCAAGTATCCTCAGCAGCCTGGGATAAAGGCTGCTGGCCTTGCTCTTCTTCTGATCACTTGTGGTGAACAGGTCTTCTCGTCTAGCTCGGGCTTTATCACCTTCTTCTAAGGATGCCCCGGCTTCTCTCCAATTACTGAATGCTCAGACAAATAATATCATTATCTTTGGTCTGGTCCAGTCTCAGTTGCACACCACTGATATAGCACTGTTCACGTGTGCACGTGCATGCATGCATGCATGCACTCTCCTTTTCTTCCTCTTGGTGCAGTAGACCCACAAAGGGTGTAGTCACTTTAAGCACACACCTTCACTGAACTTCACACACTTTATCCAATTGGTTTACACACTTAGAGTGTGTTCTACTTTAGTGTGGGTCTTTCACTTCTTTCTTCTTCCAAGTGTGAACACACTTTTAGTGCACACACTAGGTTCGGCCTTCACTTGTTAAGAACACACAAGTTCTTCACTTTGCACACACTTTAGACTTGGCCTATTCTCCTCTTCTTGTTGCACACACTCACTTTAGTGTTCTTTTAGTTTGTTCTTCAAGGTATGCACACACAAGGTCACAGCCCTCGGCCTCTTCAAATGCACACACTTAACCCATAGGTGGTTCTTCAATTTAGCACACACACACTAAGGTGTGGTCTTCACTTCACCCACACAAGGCTACGGCCTTTCACTTCCTTTGCACAAACAATTTGTTCTTTCTCTTTTAATCTTCAAGTGTGCATACCCAACAAGGGCAACGGCCTGCTTCTTCAAATTGCACACAAAGTGCCTCGGGTACTTCTTCTCCACTTAGCACACACACTATGTGTTCTTCAATATGGGCACACACACAAGGGCTACGGCCACTTGTTTTCTTTTTGCACACAAAGGCACAAAGGCCTCAGCCTCCTCTTGCTCACACCTGTATACCAACACAAATGAAGGCGCGCAAGGTCCTGGTTGAGTCGCGGGCAACTTCTTCTTCAACAGATGCACAAGGTATGAGGCACGGCCTCTCTTCCTCAACACTGCCGCGCAAGTCTCAAGCCACAAGGGCCGCGCAAGCCACGGGTGCAAGGCACCGCGGGCACGCCGGTGCAAACCGTGCAAGGGGGCACGGTGCACAGAGGGGGTGCGCAAGGTCGCGCTACCCTTCCTCCTTCCTGTCATGCAAAGGATAGCGCGCAGGGGGCTCCTTCGGGCCTCAAGTGGCACCGAGAACAACAGCAGCGCAAGTGGGATACGCTGGGCTTCAACTTCGCAAGGCAGAGCTCTCACGGGACTCGGATTTTCAACAGGGTTTCAGCAACAAGCACCGAGGTCTCAGCCTTTCTTTATATAGGCAGAGGAGAGGCGGTTCATCCACGTGATAAATCTCAAAATCCCGAGATCTTCGGATCTTTAAAAACTTTCCAAGTTTTTGCGTTTTCCTTCACTGTTTCACGCGGGCTTCATCTCTTTTACTTTTCTCCTCGTGCATGCGATTTATAACGCATGCACGGCCTCTGTTTAACCTCAATCCATGCAAAACACGAACACCCTGTTGCCTTGGCAACTTCGTTTGCCTCGGCCTCGACCGAAATTTTCAATACATTGCATGCATGCCTATTTTCTTGCATGATTAGGTTCAGGTGGTCCAGACGAGTTAAAATGGTGTCTTCGGATTCGGAAATGGTGGCCGGGAGCTCAAGAACTATGCTCGGGGAGCCACTGGTTCAGCGGAGGACGTCGGGTGGCACGGGGTGTCCTCGGCTCGAGCTCGAGGAAGAAGATAAGCCGGGAGCCGTCGGATCAGATGTTCAACGGCCTGGATCAAATCATCTTGCCGCGGATTAGATGAGCGGCTCGGATCTGGCGCGCGATCAATCGTGCGGCCAGGATCGCTTCCGCGGGAAAAATCCGCGTCCCATATCGAAACCTCTCGCGGTTAATCCGCGCTTTATCAATATGCCGCGGCCATCCAATGCTCAGTTGAATCCTCTCCCCCCATGGTGCCGACCCGCACCGTGTTCTCCCTGCAGGCGCGCTCTGCGCCCACTCTGGTCCTCGCGGGCGCGCTTCAAGCGCCCTCTATGCTCCCTGCGCTCCTCCGGGCGTGCCCCAGGCGCTCATGCAGGGGTGTCCTTGGGTGCGCCCTGCCGCCCTGGCTCGCCCCACGGGGTTCCCCCGGGCGTGGTGCCCTAGTGCCCATGCCTTGGGGTTGAACCCCCCCAAGGTGCCTTGGCTGGACAATTTTTTTGGCAAAGGGACAGAATAGGACTTTGTGAAATACAAAGTTCTTCTCCATATAAAACATTCCAAATGTCAAGTGCCACTTCAAGCCTTCTTCCTCATTTATCCTTCTTCCTTTCTTCTTCTTCATTTTGAAATTCCTCCATTATCTTCAACATGTATTCATCACTTATGAATGGAATTTCAAACGGTTTATTCTTAATCTTCTTCATCTCCTCTTCCATATGTGTTCAATACTTAGGAGGGACTTCTTGAAGGTTTTTCATCTTCAACCGAACTCCTGAATCAAATAACTTCTTCAATTCTCTTTGTTGATTTAATCAGAGATCAAATTGGAACTTCTTCAAATTCTCTGCACTAAGTGATAGTGCATGGACTTTATTAATCCACTTCATCCACATAGAAGTTGTGGATGGATCTCTTCAACTCCTCATGCATTGTCAGTACAATGCATGGTCTTCTAATCATGTTGTGACTTTGTATCCAGTTGATACAAGTTCTATGAACTTAAAGAACAGCTCCACAATCGTCAGATGTTCATGGAGAATGTTTCAACCATATTCTCCAATGCCACTTAGTGAATCTCCTAAGTGACATTACTCTAAGTACCATGGCCATTCTCCTTCATCACCATCACATCCTTTGACATTCACATCTTGACTCCTTGACATCCATTCATTCCAAGACAACTTCATGTCTCATTGACAACAAATGCAACACAGTGCACTTCAATGTCCCCCTTTGTATTTGTTGTCAATACACTCCTTCAGCACATATGAATGGGTCAATATGTGTGCCAATATTTTCTCCCCCTTATTGGCAATCAAATGCAAAGGTGTGGTGTGGTTCACTTTCAAAAATCTCTTCCTCCCTTATAAATAGTATTCTCTTGAAAAACACTGAGAGAGGGATGATGTCACATGTTCTTCTTTAGCAAAGAACCTTTAGTAGATCAACTCTAAGTCTACTTGGGCTAACCCGGTGTAGAAAACAAGAGTGATGTAACCAAGGTACTCAATGCTGTCCATAACTCTCTACACATGTGAGATCATGCTTAGGGGTTGAATTTTTTTCAGATATTCAATGAATTGCTGAATCCTGCACATACTTCACAAAACTCATTAGAAAGTTCAGTGCAAAGATAAAGCACCCCCTTTCTTCCATTTGTCTTCAATTCATACTCCCCCTTAATTGTCATGATGAATGCAATTAAGAAACAAGGGATGAAAGTATGATTGGAATACCATCACTTATCTCAAGATGGTATTGATCTCAGAATCCCATCTTCTTCAGATTGGCTCCCCCTCAAGGGGTGCACTCCATTCTTTCCAAATCATCCTCCAGTTGAGAATGATCATCATCTTCAGTTCCCTGTAATGTCAGCACATTTAAATACCAATAGTATAAGGGAATAAGATGTAACCTCCTTGGTTCATCAACGTGAACAACAATGTTGAGAAGATTCTCTCAACCGAGAAGTCCCATTTTCACCAGTCATCACACTTGCACATTTGATCTTCATTGATGATTGTGCTGGTGTGGTTCTCAAAACATCTTCATGTGAAACCTTCTTCTTCCCTTTTGCTTCAGCAATTGCCAGAGATTCATCTTCAACTCTTTGTAGTTCTCTGGCAAGTTGCAACTGATGTGGCCACATGACAAGTAAATCATTTGGAAGAGTGGCCTCAGTTTTGGAAGTTCCACATGGTTCTTTGGATGCTGCTAAGCTACCTCTCTTAGGCAACTTATTTTCAATCAATCCCTTCTTCTTCTGGATTGATTGCCTTTTGGAGTTCAGTCTGCTTCTATTTAGTTTCATGGCTTCTTTACAAAGGTCCATGATGTGTCCTTTCTTTCCACAGTAGAAGCATTTCTTGGTGGTCCTACTGGATGACTCACCCTTCTTGGATTTGAATTCCAAGGACTTCTCTTCATTCTTCAAACTCTTATTGGGAGCATCTTCCACTTTCTTCTGCTTGCTTCCCAAGGAATCCTTTTGAGCCAGGTTCTGTGATCTTTTCTTCTTTTGAGCTCTGGATACAGTTGGAGACTGACATGTATCTTTTTGACCACTTTTTCAATCATCCCAGATGTTTTCAAGTAATCCAAATCTATTTGCAGTAAACAGATGTCTCTGGACCTGTGGATGTTGCTTCTTTCCTTCTGGCTTGCTCCCCCTAGGCATGGGCTTCCTCTGTGCTTTGGCATTCAGTGGATTGTACCAACAATCCTTTGCACAATGCCCATACTTGTTACAACACCAGCATTGTCCCACGAATCTTGACCTCTTCTGTCCTTCTGATTGTAGGGTACTTTTCTTGACCTGTTGTGTTGTTTCAGGAGAGCTTTGCTTCTTTACTGTCTTCATCCATATTTGTTTGGAATTATTCTTCCATCCTGCACTTTTAGTAGAAACACTTTTAGAAGCATGAGTTCAAGATGGAATGGATGGTACCTTCTTTTTAGAAGTTGTTGCACTTTCACTAGAGGATGTCTTTCTTTTAGAATCATCCTTCTCAATGCATACTTGTGTAGCAACATTTCTCCTTTCAGCTGACTGGGAGGATTCACCTTTAGGTGATTGCTGATTTTTCAATATCACCTCCAGTTATAAGCATTTCATATTGAGGGAGTTCTTCTCATCCTCAACAGTTCTTAGCTTTCCTTCCCAATTCTCCACCAGTTGTTTCATCTGGTCTTCATGCACCTTCTTCAATTCTTGCAATGAATTTTCCATCTCCATCACCCTTTTGACTTTGTCTTCTAGTTGAGCATCTCTGACAACCATTGACACTTTGTGCCTCTTTTCCAGTGCATGGAAAACTTCTTTGACCAATACTTTAAAGAATTATTTCTCAGAAAGGCTTCTCTGCAATTCTTCAACAGTGTCTTCATATCTTTCATTGCAAAGAGATACTGTTTCATCTTTGGCATTTACCAGCTTTCTGAGAGTGTTGGTTATGCCAACCCTTTTAGCCAGCTGATCTTCCATAGCATTGGCTTCTTCTTCTAACTGTGATTTTTCTTCATGAAGATCATGGATTCCTGTAGCTATACACTTTGCCACTTCCATGGGAACTGTCTTCTGAAGATATTTGAGTGCACTCTGAAGATCATTCATTGTTTCGACTTCATCACAGCTAGGACAGGCTTTCTTCATCTTCTTGGCCTGTTTCTTCTTTCTGTTTTTCTGAGTCTTGGCAGATATCTCCATTTGAGGCTAGTTGATCGTTTCCTCAAATCTGCACTTCATAAAGACTCCCTTGGATCTTTTAGAGGTAACCTCCTTTGATACCAATTGAAGTGCCCAGATCAGTGTGAATCACTGAGAGGGGGAGGGGGTGAATCAGTGATCCTTTAAAACTTTTTACTAATTGATTCTTAATCAATTAAACCTCTATGGCTGGTTAAAGCCTCGATCCACTCTTCTTGTATCTCTCAACCTTTCTCGGATAATGCAGTAATGAAAAGGCACATGACACAAGGATTTACAAGGTTCGGCACCAAAGGCCTACATCCTTGCCATGCTCTCCAAGCATGGATTCTCCATTATAACCTGTTAAAATTACAATGGTCGATACAGAGTCCCACTGTATCTCTCCTGAGTCCCACAGGAGGGTCTTTATACTGCGTCCCACAGTGTTACCAGAGTCCCACTGGCCTGCTCCAGAATCCCACTGAAGACTTCTTCTCCCTGAGTCCCACAGGGTCTTCTCCTGGCTCCTCGAGTCGCACGAGTAGCTCTTCTTCACATTAAGCTTCTTCAAGTATCCTCACCATCCTGGGATAAAGGCTGCTGGCCTTGCTCTTCTTCTGATCACTTGTGGTGAACAGGTCTTCTCGTCTAGCTCGGGCTTTATCACCTTCTTCTAAGGATGCCCCGGCTTCTCTCCAATTACTGAATGCTCAGACAAATAATATCTTTATCTTTGGTCTGGTCCAGTCTCAGTTGCACACCACTGATTTAGCACTGTTCACGTGTGCACGTGCATGCATGCATGCATGCACTCTCCTTTTCTTCCTCTTGGTGCAGTAGACCCACAAAGGGTGTAGTCACTTTAAGCACACACCTTCACTGAACTTCACACACTTTATCCAATTGGTTTACACACTTAGAGTGTGTTCTACTTTAGTGTGGGTCTTTCACTTCTTTCTTCTTCCAAGTGTGAACACACTTTTAGTGCACACACTAGGTTCGGCCTTCACTTGTTAAGCACACACAAGTTCTTCACTTTGCACACACTTTAGACTTGGCTTATTCTCCTCTTCTTGTTGCACACACTCACTTTAGTGTTCTTTTAGTTTGTTCTTCAAGGTATGCACACACACACTAAGGTGTGGTCTTCACTTCACCCACACAAGGCTACGGCCTTTCACTTCCTTTGCACACACAATTTGTTCTTTCTCTTTTAATCTTCAAGTGTGCATACCCAACAAGGGCAACGGCCTCCTTCTTCAAATTGCACACAAAGTGCCTCGGGTAATTCTTCTCCACTTAGCACACACACTATGTGTTCTTCAATATGGGCACACACACAAGGGCTACGACCACTTGTTTTCTTTTTGCACACAAAGGCACAAAGGACTCAGCCTCCTCTTGCTCACACCTGTATACCAACACAAATGAAGGCGCGCAAGGTCCTGGTTGAGCCGCGGGCAACTTCTTCTTCAATAGATGCACAAGGTATGAGGCGCGGCCTCTCTTCCTCAACACTGCCACGCAAGGCTCAAGCCACAAGGGCCGCGCAAGCCACGGGTGCAAGGCACCGCGGGCACGCCGGTGCAAACCGTGCAAGGGGGCACGGTGCACAGAGGGGGTGCGCAAGGTCGCGCTACCCTTCCTCCTTCCTGTCGTGAAAAGGATAGCGCGCAGGGGGCTCCTTCGGGCCTCAAGTGGCACCGAGAACAACAGCCGCGCAAGTGGGATGCGCGGGGCTTCAACTTCGCGAGGCAGAGCTCTCACGGGACTCGGATTTTCAACAGGGTTTCAGCAACAAGCACCGAGGTCTCGGCCTCTCTTTATATAGGCAGAGGAGAGGCGGTTCATCCACGTGATAAATCTCAAAATCCCGAGATCTTCGGATCTTTAAAAACTTTCCAAGTTTTTGCGTTTTCCTTCACTGTTTCACGCGGGCTTCATCTCTTTTACTTTTCTCCTCGTGCATGCGATTTATAACGCATGCACGGTCTCTGTTTAACCTCAATCCATGCAAAACACGAACACCCTGTTGCCTTGGCAACTTCGTTTTCCTCGGCCTCGACCGAAATTTTCAATACATTGCATGCATGCCTATTTTCTTGCATGATTAGGTTCAGGTGGTCCAGACGAGTCCAATGGTGTCTTCGGATTCGGAAATGGTGGCCGGGAGCTCAAGAACTCTGCTCGGGGAGCCACTGGTTCAGCGTAGGACGTCGGGTGGCAGGGGGTGTCCTCGACTCGAGCTCGAGGAAGAAGATAAGCCGGGAGCCGTCGGATCAGATGTTCAACGGACTGGATCAAATCATCTCGCCGCGGATTAGATGAGCGGCTCGGATCTGGCGCGCGATCAATCGTGCGGCCAGGATCGCTTCCGCGGGAAAAATCCGCGTCCCACATCGAAACCTCTCGCGGTTAATCCGCGCTTTATCAATATGCCGCTGCCATCCAATGCTCAGTTGAATCCTCTCCCCCACGGTGCCGCCCCGCACCGTGTTCTCCCTGCGGGCGCGCTCTGCGCCCACTCTGGTCCTCGCGGGCGCGCTTCAAGCGCCCACTATGCTCCCTGCGCTCCTCCGGGCGTGCCCCAGGCGCTCATGCAGGGGTGTC
The DNA here is from genome assembly GCA_963277665.1 of Viscum album. NCBI lineage: Eukaryota > Viridiplantae > Streptophyta > Magnoliopsida > Santalales > Viscaceae > Viscum > Viscum album. Next base: position 68,766,946 of record OY728147.1, on the reverse strand, counting down.
CTTGGGTGCGCCCTGCCGCCCTGGCTCGCCCCACGGGGTTCCCCCGGGCGTGGTGCCCTGGTGCCCATGCCTTGGGGTTGAACCCCCCCAAGGTGCCTTGGCTGGCCAATTTTTTTGGAAAAGGGACAGAATAGGACTTTGTGAAATACAAAGTTCTTCTCCATATAAAACATGCCAAATGTCAAGTGCCACTTCAAGCCTTCTTCCTCATTTATCCTTCTTCCTTTCTTCTTCTTCATTTTGAAATTCCTCCATTATCTTCAACATGTATTCATCACTTATGAATGGAATTTCAAACGGTTTCTTCTTAATCTTCTTCATCTCCTCTTCCATATGTGTTTAATACTTAGGAGGGACTTCTTGAAGGTTTTTCATCTTCAACCGAACTCCTGAATCAAATAAATTCTTCAATTCTCTTTGTTGATTTAATCAGAGATCAAATTGGAACTTCTTCAAATTCTTTGCACTAAGTGATAGTGCATGGACTTTATTAATCCACTTCATCCACTTAGAAGTTGTGGATGGATCTCTTCAACTCCTCATGCATTGTCAGTACAATGCATGGTCTTCTAATCATGTTGTGACTTTGTATCCGGTTGATACAAGTTCTATGAACTTAAAGAACAGCTCCACAATCGTCAGATGTTCATGGAGAATGTTTCAACCATATTCTCCAATGCCACTTAGTGAATCTCCTAAGTGACATTCCTCTAAGTACCATGGCCATTCTCCTTCATCACCATCACATCCTTTGACATTCACATCTTGACTCCTTGACATCCATTCATTCCAAGACAACTTCATGTCTCATTGACAACAAATGCAACACAGTGCACTTCAAATACCTCAAAAACTTATAAAGAATACTTGAAATGATAATGAAAAAAATTTCCTTAAAAATATATATAATATGTTTTAAAACTTTTTACAAAACTAATTCCTTTAATAAACAATAATAACATATAAAAAAATGAAAATGTTTTAAAACCATTTATTTGAAAATAATTTGAAATCATATAGATAAGGATTTAAAACATTTTGAAAAAAATGCTCATTATAAACTAATAAAATATTCATTATAACATTTTTAAAACAATTTTCTTTGAAAACATATAAAATATGAACAAAGAAAATTTTCAATACATTTCATAAAAAGTAACTTTAAAAAAAATCACATATAATTAAACTTTTAACATTCAATAGTAACATCCATGAAATAAAGGTGAGTAAATCGAGACATGTCGTAGGATGTAAAAAAAATTACTTTCAAATGATAAATAGGTTAGAAAAATGCCATATTTTGAAGTGAAAAGATGGTTATTATAAATGTATTATAAACGTAAAAAAGTGTAATAATGTATTTAAAATATTATTATAAAATGGTAATATATTCTTGGATATAATTTTTATAAAACATGGTTTTATAGAAACATAGATTTCTTACTAAAGAGAGGGTAATGATAAAAAATGCATTGTTAACTATAAAAGTACCAAAGCGTAAAAAAATGGTACTAATAGATGAATATATCTTGAATGCCCGGAGGATAGAAAAATTCACAAATTTTTTTGATAGATTGATCATATGATTCCATTAAAGAAGCATAATCATTATCAATCGTGAAAAGCGATGAGATTGTTTCAAAAAACTCTTACCACTTGGTTATGTGGGATATTACTCTCTATATAAGAAAAGAAAATTACATGAAGCATAAAATATCATTAAATAAATTATGATAATTCTATTACCTGTAAAAAGGAATTATATACATCTCTAATGAAAAGTTATATGAATAACATAACAATAGTCTCGAATAAGAAAAATTGAGACAAGCCTATTTTTCATATTTTGTTAATATTGTAAAATAAACCCCATTAAGGAAATATAATAGAATGGATATGTGAATACCCATAAATTTATATGTAATATACATATTATTCCATCATGGGAAGTATATACAACACAAAAAAGGAAAGAGTGGTGAACATAGCATGTATCTCACAAAAATTAAAAGTGAGATAAAATCTATTTGACCTATGTATTGAGTCTCATTATACGCATTAAAATAAAATAAAATAATAAATATAATTTTATAATAAATATTATATAGAAACATATTATTATATATAATAAAACATATGGTTTAATAACAAACATATATTTCCCATTTTTAACCATCCTATGTTGAGGTTTCAATTTGGGTAATATTCACTTTATTCTTTACATATGTCTTAATATGATATATCATTGGAAGTTATAATTTATATAATTTTTTAATGAATTTAAATCATGATATAAATATCAGTTATATAATTTATGTGAGTATTATAATAATATATATAATATATAATAATGAAACGGAATACACCATTCATGGAAATGATAGATTGTACGTATGTATGAATACTATTACCATTTCATTGTCGTGTAGAAATAAATTAAATTAAAGATATATATGTATGTATAATTATTATAATATACTAATGATATCATATATATCATATATGATCACTAAAATTATCCATAACATAATACATGTAGTGTATGAACCAATCATTTCGCTTTGAGAGGGCAGTAGTCCACATTTCTTCAAATTAAATTATCATATTAACACCAAATGGTAAGTAAAAATATATGTGATGAAAAATTAATACAGAATATTTAATAATTAATTAATATAATATATACCATATATAAATATAGTTTCCATCATAATGGCCACCATGATCTGTGGTAATTGAAAAATTAGCAATCATCACTTCATGAGGTTGTAGTTCGTCGTTCAGAGAAACAATACGTTCTTTAACCATTAGATTGAGATCTATGAACTTGTAGAGGGTAAAATTAACATAATAAATATTAGTATATTTATGATAATAGTTTATTTATATAATAATTTAATAAATAATGTGGAAGGGGTAGGGTAGGAAAATAAAATAATGGACTTGAGAGAAGATGGTGCCTCTTAATTGGGTAACTCCTTTTGGTTTGTTCCAAATGGTTTCCATGGATTTCCCCAAAAAAATGAGTATTATTTTATTAATAATTTAGTGATTTTGTTTAGTTTAAAGGGTAGATATTTTCCATACCTAACCGGTTTGATATGTGTAAGGATATGGGGGAGGTGGTGTCCTTTTATAGGAAATGAAAAGCACTAACTTGGAATTTTTGAAAATAACTTATGTGTACACAAGTAATTACCTAACAAAAGTCATAAAACCCAAAATAAATAAATAATGAAATTATTATGGATAAATAATTACAAAAATGTGTGTTGGACAGGTGTAATGGTCATTTGGGCACCAATGATTATGGTTTAGTCCCAAAGAAGGCTTAATTTAACCTTACTCTATGATTAATTTTATTCAATTTTTGTAATTTTTTTTGTAAAAACATAATTTCATATTATTAGAAGAAAAATATTATACATTTTAAATTATTTATGTTTGTTTTTTTCTAAATTATATTCATTCAAATCGAAAAATTAAAAATATAGTTAATCCTGCAGATTGGACAAAATGATGTTTTATAAAAGTACAAAGAAGTTAAAAATATAACTGTGTTTTTATATTAAATTTCAATGTGAAATTTATTCTATTGAACTATATTTTTTTAATAGATTTCTAATTGATCTAATTTTACCGTAAAAAATTACAAAATAATTCTACATTAATAAATATTTGAATAAAAAACATTTTTAACTGAAAGAAATGTGATCACTATTTATCAAAAAATGATGATTCAGGGAAAAACGTCAAAAATTTATACAAAGATAATTTTTAATTAAATGAATTTTATTTTTTAATATTAAATTTATAATTGTGTATAAAATTGATTTAATTATTAAAATCAGTTCATACAAAAAAATGGTATTTTAAAACCAAAAATGACTTTAAAAAATTACATCATTCGCTATCAATTATTTTGTTTTAATAAATCCATTATAAAAACTTTTCTAAAAGTTCTTATTAATATTAATATCCCAAAATTTAATAACTAGGATATAAATATATCTTTTAAAATAATTTTATAATAAAATGATGCTTTTTAAAAACTCATTGTTCCATGTGATATACATTATGTCAGTGTTGTGGGCAGCGCAACCCAAGTCATTATAGTGTGTAGCATAGGCCAAGTCGATATTACATGTAGCACAAGACAAGTCAGTGTCATGTGATATTAAATTATTACTAAGTGTTTTAATATATATATATATATATATAACCATTTTCAATGTTAAATGAAATGTAAAATGTCAAAAATATAAATTAATTCAAAAAAATAATTCACAATAACTTTGGGTGTTACATTCTACAACCCTTAAAATGAATTTCTCCCTATAAATTACTTTGGGATATCAAAGGATTAATACTTTAATGTCTTACTCATAAAAACCCACATCATAAAAATGAATACTAAGATTTATCTTAAAAAGGGAAAGTGGGGAACAATAATGGTTACCCAAAATAACACATAACTATGTTTCCACATATGAGATCATAAGTTGGTAGTAAATATTGGATATATATGAAAAGAATAAATATTTATCGGTATTGATTGATGTCACAATTAAAATCAAGTGAATGATCAACGAAAATTTTGGGGCTTCAATTTTCTAAACATATGATGATTTATAAGGCCATTAGTTCAACTAAAAATAAGGTTTTTGGACAACACATTTTCTTTTGATAACTAAAATAATTATACATTAAGCACGACATCGTGTATTCCAGTGGTAAGATCTAATCACTTATCATAATTCAGTCTTGGTTCTATAACATGTGGCCCTACAAAAAATTATTGGCTATCACATGAAATACATTATTTCCTTTAAGGAATCCATACTAATATAAATTCCAAAATATGATAAACACCCTTGAAATAAGGCTATTCACTAAATAGTATTTTAACCATGGTTTTCAATTAAATTTCAATATTTATATACTTCATATAATATTTAAAATACACATTTCATGATTTTATAACAATATAACCCTTATGAAATACTGAAATTCAAAATAATATGAATAATTTCTTGAAACCATATTAACGTTATTCCCCCATATATCACAATGTAACTCTTGATTATCACACTCCAAATATTTTGGTACCCTATTGGTAAATTCTCATAGAACCTGGTAACAACCTGAATTACCACAAATAATTTTTAAAAAAATAAGGGCTTTTTTATTATACAGATTAATATATATATATTCAATAAATCAACGAATTTTTAAACTTTATACATGATATCATAAAATACATATCGATTATTCCTTAATTAGTTCCAATGTAATAAGTACCTTCCAATTTACATAATCACATCGCACATATCTTTATCAAAACAACATTCTCGTAACATAAGGAAAGTATTAATGTATATCTTTCGATTATTCATGTGTTTTCCATGTAAATAAACTTTCCACTTTATAAATTTTCTTTTCCATCAGAACCATTCAACATGTTCATCTAAATCTTTAGAAAAAACATAAACTTAACAATCCATATATTTTTATTTTTCCATATAGCATTTTTCTTCAATCCAAATACATAAAACATCTACTATCCGACTTCACCCTTATTCTGTTAGCAAGGATACCACATCCTCTTACACAATATCTCATTCCAGTCATATTTTATTTGTAGTCTATTTATCATTATCAGTGTATCCATTACTAGAACCACCATACCAGTTCCCTATATGTGCTTTTATCTTGGGACATTGAGTTTCATAATTACCTTTTAATCAAAAATTAATATACATAACTATTAATTATGACTAAGGGAGGATATAATTCTCATTTGTTAATATTACAAAACTCTTAATTTTTATCTTGTAGTCACTTTCTTTGGGTCCTAATTTTCCAGAGTCAAATAAAATTTTCATTCCTCTAAGTCATTTACATAGGTTATCTATTAAAAATTATTGTCACAATGGATTATGGGTAATCTTTCAACCAAGGTCTTTATTACTATAACACTCAGAGAAATCCTTCATTTCTCTTCATTGGTGAGTCGAAGATTTGGTTAAGGTATGAGTTTTTAATCATACTACATGAAAACTCTTAGGCATGATCACAAAATCATTCTCTCTTGGGATCACCCAACTTGACTTTTCATTTGAAAATCATTTAACTAATTCAACAATAATCTAGTTATTTCTAGTTCCCTCTATTGATTAAAACTAGAATCACCGAATGAGTATTACTTATTGAACCATAAAATCACATAGTCAAGAATGTATTTATGAATAAAATATCAAAAAAATGAAACATTTCAAACTATATGACACCTTACGTTAATACTAGTTTATTCATAGCCATGATATATTTAAATCCTTCATAATGGTTCATGAATAGTTATTGAATTATCAATGCATATCCCCTTGTAGTTTCACACTTGGTGCACTATAAGTAATGTTTGTGTGTACTAGATTACCCTGATTCTGGCCTGGAATATCTTATTAGAGTTGTTCACCCTAGGTTCCTCTTTACTAGAGCCACATCCACATGTAGTATCCATACATGGATTTAGTTCTAGGAGACCACTAACTATATCATTTACCAAGATTCCATGAAATTTTCCTATACATTAAATCTTCATTATATATATACTTAAAGATGTCCTTATACATATCCTTTTAAATATACATAGGGATCTCACTCATGATTTATCATCCTTGATTCAAAATGATGACTATAAAATTCATTAAATACTAACTACTATAAACCAGGCATATCATACATGGATATTTGATCATTTTAGATTAAAATTATGTACATTACAATAATAGATGTCCACAGACACTAGTTTATTAGTGTCTTTAGAAATGTGGATAGAAAATCTTTTATCCTAGTGAATGATCTTCAACATATCTCATAATGATTTCCACCTTTAGTAATTCAACCTAAAACTAGTCTTTATAACATGGGAAATAATCATAAGAAAGGGGTGAAGTAAAATGATCATTAAGGTTAAATAAGGAAGATCCTTAACCATAATTATGAGAATAAGGTCATGAAAAATTGATCATGAAAATTGAAGTCCATACGTTGCATATCAAAGATCATATATGTGAATAATGTAATAATATATGGCAGTTCATAATCTATGAATCATAAAGAAAAAAAGAACATAAGATATTAAATCATAACATCGTAATAAAATATGGAACTGTTGAAAACACATTAGAATATAATATGATTTCCCTATTAGTCATGGAAATTTAGTTGAGAACATATTATTAGAAAAATTCTATTACTAAATAGGGTTCACACACTATTCCACCCCTGTATAACGGAACTGAGTTCACACCTCATTCTAGACCTATATTACTAAACCGAGTTCATTTCCCATTTTATCACTTTAATATTATACCAAGTTTATTTGTCAGTCTAGCCATGTCTATATCTGTAATAATAAATCTTCACCCATTGTAATGAAGGGAAATATAGGTCCCACTCATATCATAGTGAAATCAATCATGCACGTTCAACAAAATCATAAATAATCATATATTAACTCATGAAATAAAATACGTTTCATAAAAATGAATACATATCATATAATGTTGAAAAAATATATTGTTTTCATAATAATTTAATCAAAAACATAACTTGTGAAAGAAAAATGGATTTCATAAAAATATATCTCGTAAAAGATAAATAGATTAAATAATTACCATGACATTAAGTGTAAAAAATTCATATAAATATTAAGACTGAAAGATTTGGATCATTTCCTAGAAGGTCATGAGTAACATCAACAGATGTCATATCAGATGGAAAACAATTTTCAAGAATCTTTCAAAACCATATCTTAAGAAAAATATCATTTATTCTTTTAAAAAATAATTTTGTATACATAAAACAATTTGTGTATAATTTTCTGATAAAATACATTAATAATTTATAAATAAGTCTTTAAATCTTTCTAAAAAACATGTTCCTTGAAAAGTTTTTAAATAACATTAAAAAAATTAAATAACCTTTTTTAAAACACTTAAAACATATAAATAAATCTAGAAAATGTTTGGAATAAATATTACTTTTAAAAAATATGAAGGAAGAATGATTTTTTTTAAAAAAATTTCTTTGAGTATTATTAGAATGCTTATAAATAAGGCTTGAAAATATTTTCAACAGAACATTCCAAACACATAAATGAATCCTAAATAAATTCATGGGGCGGTTCAGAGAACATGGTTTGGGTCATGATCTTGATGAGATTGATCATTTCTCATAAATGGTTTCCCTAATTCCTAAGTTTTGGGATATTGGACAGGGTTTTGTCAAGGGAATTGAACAGTAATGTTATCTCCCTCAAATAACTAATAAATTGGCCACATAGGGTATGGTTATACTTGTTGATTTTATCACTTCATTTCTCTACTAAAATTGTATTTTTGAAACCCTATATTTATTATATTCATGTATTAACTATTAAAATTATATATTATCAATGGAATTGATAAATAAGGGTCTTCAAAATCAATTGGTAATAATAATGAAAAATAAGTAAACGTGTTTTCAATAAACTTATTATATAATAAGACATTTAATAATCTAAAAAGGGAAATTTTATTTATAATAGTTATAGTCGTTAGAAAATTACCCCTTTAACATTTTCTCCCAAAACAATTTCTATTGTTACACTAAAACATATGATGGTGACTTTGCATCATAACCTCCTCCAGTTCCCATGTTGGTTCATCATACTTTTGTTTTCTCAAAAACACTTTGTCTAGGGGAATTTTCGTATATCACTATAATTTTTCACAACATTAATAGATCATTATTGGATTCTCCTAGAAGAAATGTCATTATACCATGGTATAAAATATGGATTGAGTACAAGTGAGGGTACTGGTATGTACTTTCTCAAGATGGACACCAAGAATACATCATGTACATGAGATAGGATTTATGGGAGTGTTAGTCAATAGACCACCGCCTTGATGCGATTTAGGATCACAAAAGGTAAAATGTAACTTGGGCTAAGATTTCCATTCTTCCAAAATCTCATCAATTTCATCCATGACGATAAGGGGTGAAATACCTTGAATCAAACATCAAACATGATGTCTCATCAACAGTTATCATCATAACTCATCTGTTCAATCAAAGTACACTTGATGTGTTGTATAATATTATAATCTTTCTACACCATTTCTTCTTCTATTTCATAAACTAGATGTTTTCATATCCAAACATTGTCGAAACATTCTAGTGTTTGACACCTATTCCCATAAAAGGCTTCAATGGGAGCCATTTGGATGTTTGAGTGGAAAGTTTTGTTTTAAGATAAGTTGAACCGAGGAAAATATTGGTCCCATACTCATTTCAAGACAATTGATCAGGATCACCAAATATCATAAAGTGACTGGATAGTATGGTTGTATTGGGAATTAGTTTGAGGGTGATAATCCATACTGAAGATCAGCTCAGTTTTTATAGCTTACTGGAGACTTTTCCTAAAAATTGAGGTGGAACAGGGATCTCGGTCGAATATAATCTGTAGTGGTACTCCGTGAAGCCTAATTATTTATCTAATGTATATCCATGAAAATTGATATAGTGATAAATCCAATCGAATCACAATGAATTGTGTATTATTTTTATCCTAATCCACAATAACCTAGATAGCAATATTACCTTTGGATTTCATTGGATGTTTCATGTTAAAGTCCATGGTGATGTTTTCCCATTTCCAGGATGGTATGGGTAATGGTTCCATCATCCCCATATAATTGTTCTTTTCAACCTTAAAATTATGATATTGTTTGAAATATATTTATTGAAATCCTCCTTCATGTTGTCCCAACAATAGTGCCCATGGAGATCTTGATACATTTTTTTTCCTGGATGAATGGATAAAGTCGAACTATATGAACCTTCAAATAGTTCCTTTATTAACCTAGTATTTTATGGAACACATATTCTTGAACCAGATCTCACATTTTCTTCTTCAATAACATTAAAATCTACAGATTTACTTTTTCTTATAGTTTCCATTGCTTAAAAATTTGGAAATAATTTTTTTGAGAATCCATTCACCTTTCTGTAGAGAAGGATGGGAAATAATTTTTGAAAGGATTGATGATGTTCTTTCCTTAATAATTCCCATTCATATCCTCTTTATTTAATAGAAGATTGGATACATCTTAATTTCAATCATGGCTAAAAATATTGGCTCCTTTATATGTACAAAATCCATGACTTTATTTAAATTACTAGAATATTAGTGAATTGGGAATCTATAGTCCTTCTTTATTTCAAACCATCATTGTTGGATAATATTATGTTCTTTCTATGTGAATAAATATTTCATGCTCTTTTGATCATAATATATCGATATTTTCTCCCCATAAAGATAATGTTTTCATATTTTAAATGTAACCATCAAATTTTCCAACTCAAAATCATTTTTGGTCTAATTTTTCTACAAAACATTCAACTTCCATGAGGCATTGGAAATTACTTTTTCAATCTTAATTAACTCATAGTCTAATCCCTTCTTCGAAGAATAACTTAATATTACGAAAAGATCTCCAAATGTGTGTAGTGTGATAATATAGTATCTAATATAACAATTTTTTAAATAATTAATGATTTTTACACATTAATCATGCCAATAAAACCTGATTCCCTTAGAAGTTATCTTTTACTCACGGTTCAACAATTGAGAATCATTTCTAACAAATCGGTTATAGTACCATGCTAACCAATGGAAAATATGGATATCAATCGTAGATTTTGGAATCATAAATTATTATATTGCTTTTTTATTTAATGTATCCACATATTTCTCACAGCTTCTGACGATATTCCCCAAGAGAGTGACTTCCTTCAACAAACACTCACCCTTGATGAACTAGGCATAAATATTCTCTTTTTGTAAGGTCTTTAACAGAGTGTTCAAATTCTTCTCATGCCACTCCGTGATTTTGAGGTTTATAAGGATATCTTCTATAAAGACTACCAATTATTTTTCAAGGTAATATATAAATAAACAATTCATCAAATACATTAATATTTTTGTAAAATTAGTGAGTTTAAATCAATTAACTTTAAACACATAGTTCTAGTACCTTGTTCAAAAACTAGTTTGGGGGATATCTTCCTTCTTCAATCGTACATTATAGTATCCCAAAAGAATATCCACCAGAAACAACTATTGTGCACCACATATCTGATCAATCAATTCATCCATATATGGAAGAGAATACATTTTCTTTATCATGATTTTACTGATATCATGCTAATCAAGGTAAAGGCTCACTGACTCACTGTTATTCCTAAAGAAGATGAATGGTGCACCCCATGGGGAATCACATCAGCCTATAAGCCCTTTTTCTAGACTAACTTATAATTGTTTATTTATCTCCTCATGTTCTAAAATATCTATATTTTTTTGGATATTGGAAATTGGAAAAGTATAAGGTATATGTTTTAATGAAAATTAAACATCCCTGTAAGGAGGATGGATATGCAATTCCTCGCGAATAACATCTTCATATTCTCTCACAATAGGATTGTATTTTTGGATTATCATTTATTTATAATCAATCATTTAATCCAAATATTCTCTATCATAGGGAAAAAATGTCCATGATTTAGATAATGGTGTTAAATAATATTCATCTTCCTTCTTTGACTTGTACAGAATCAGGGGTCAATTCATCATATAGATATTAATTTCATTCTCATCGAAATATGTGATGGATCTTTTTAGGGAATGTCAGTAAATGCAAAAAATTGCATAAAATTCCACCATAGGAAGTATGAAAAGGTTCACTAGAATATTCATTCGACCAATTGCAATTGGTGATGAGTTATATACATGCGATGAAATAATTTCCCCATTTTTTGTTTTCACGGACATCTCTACTTCAACTTTGTGTGTTGGTGTTTTAATAGTTTTAATTAAATTTTTTCATATGAAGATGTGAATAGAACTAGAATACAAATTTATGTCTGATATTAATTAATTAATAACTGGTGTTGCTATAATAAAAATATTTTTCTAGATACACTTTAATGGTATTGATGGAAAAATAATCCCCTTTCTTCATTGGATGATGATAGTTTCCTATGAAATATATTCGATTTAGGATTTTTTTTCCAATGTACCCTAGATCCTTGTAGTTGTTGGAATTAAAAACGTATTGATTGCTGACTGCGTAATTATGTTTCTCCATTAAATTTTTGGGTTTCTCCGATTAGAAATTATTAACATAGTGTCATTCCTTCACACATCCAAATCATTTATTCATTCATTGTACGAAATTTCATGTGTGTTTCTTTTATCACCTTTGACAAGTGGGTGATGAAATTTCAAAGAACTATTAGGTCTAACCACTGCACTATTAGAATTAAACTCCACATTAAACTTATTATACCCATGATAAGCTTGATATTATCCAATCAATATCTTTACATAGAGAGAAAATCTGTATGTTTTCACACTATAATCAATGTCACAGATCACAATGTATTTTCGTAGACTAGGTTATAGCCAACCAAAAATGTGCCCAACCTTGAATTCTAGGGTAAATACAAAAGAAAAGGCATATCATGCATGTCTGGTGATTTTTTTCTTATATTCGATGATAGATTTATTAAATGTTTTCTATAGGGAGTGGAAATCCCATTCCATTTCATGGAAAAGTTTATAGGGAAAATGTTTGTCCAATTTTTATTTGGAATCTCTTCCACTCCCAATCTTTTATCTCTTCCTCATGCTTTAGATTTTCAATCAAAGTCCACCAATAATCATATTATCCCTCCATATGATAACTAGATAATATAAACTTCTATTTCTCCTAAAATTGATGTATGGAGAAGATATTATTAATTTAGTTGATCCATTGTTTTTTGATTATGGTATCAGATGATCCTTTGAATGTTTTAGGCCTTTGTCACATAAAACTCACGATTTTAGAATATTCTCAAAAGTGGGGGCTAGTTCACTCCTTCTAATCTCAGTGTTTCTTCAAACCTTGAGTCATTAGAGAGTGTATCACTATAATGATTTTTTGTCATGCTCAAATCAGATTAGGTATCTGATTATTGATGTGATCACATTTCCTATCACATTGATTGTTTACTTGATTTATTCCTTTTACAGCCATTTTAATGAATAAAAGAAAAATTATGGATGAGTATTTTAAAAAATTAAACACATAAATGGAAATCCAATCACTATAAATCAATATCATATAAACTACAATAATCCCCATAAATAACGTTATGTTTTTATTCAATCTATATAATCCATGATCATTTTCATAACTTATATTCATATGGGAAATTTTTATTCCCATAATAATAGTTCATAATGAGATTATGAATTTAAAAATTACTATCCCTTGGTAGTTTCATACAATACGCATAGTAAGGCCCATTTTTATATACCGGGTTACCCATATTCATGCCCAGAAAAACTTTTCAGAGATGTTTCTCTAAGGTACATCTATGATAGAACCACATCCACTTATAAGATCTAGAAAGAGATTTGATTTCTTGATAAACCACTCACTCAATAATTACCAAAATTTAGTGGGGTTTTTTATATGTATCCTTACAATTAATTATTTCTATATTTTTTCCAAATCATATTACAAAAAATAATATGTTTTTCATCTGATACCCACTATAACAACCATTGACTTTATTACACAATAATACATTATTTATTACATAAAATTACACTTAATAAAACCCAAATGATCTATATGATACTGTCATATATAATTAGATACATAATATAACATCTTGAACATAAGATACATCAACATTATTAAAAGATTACATAAAATGATTTATTGAAAACATGTTAAACATGCTCAAAATACTCATTCGAAGATAAAACTACATGGTATAACCATGGGACATACATAAGAACAGGGTTCTCTATAAAACATCGTAAGGGAATTGACATGGAATAATTGATAAATGATAGAAAACAGGAATATCAATGAGTATTAAAAGGAACAAGAATAATAATGCATGATATATAATGATAATATTAAAATGGAAATATTAGAAATATTTGAAAACACTAAATGATGAACAAAGGTCAAGGATAAACCACTAAGATATCATGGGGGGAAATTCCAATGAAAGAATAACGTACACCCTTTTACCAACATTATGTATCATGATACTATATATTCCCGATGCATTTGATTTCTATTTGGGTGCAACCATTATAGTAGGATCATTCTTATGCTTACGTGTTCCATAGAGATCATACAACATGGATCCATTCATCATCAATATTTATTCCAAGACCTATGAATGTGGATTAAATACATGTAATTTCATAGTCAATAATTAAATGTGCAAACAATTGTATAAAATTGATAGAATAATTGATATGGTTCACTCTATACAATTTTTTAATCAGGGAAAATCATCAAAAAATATATTATTTTTAATATCCATAAAACTGATTTTTGTGATAATAAAAAATCATGGTGAAATTTCGGCAACATAACCGATTACTAAATAATTAATTAAAATATTTAATGAGATATAAATGTGTATATCATTTTTTGAACGTAAAATGAGAAGTAATATGTACATGGAAAATAATTTCCTAACATTATAAATTTCGAAGTATAAGTCATATTGTAATGAAGAAACATGAAAAATAAAATCAATCCTTACAAAATTTCATTAAGGTATTAGGTGTACATAAAGGATCATGGGAGAAAAAATTAGAGTGAAAGAAATATCTCATAATTTATATATAAAATCAATTTTTAGGTGAATATGCAATATCATATCACATCATAAGAAAATGAAACGTAAATGAATAACATAAAGGGAGTTCTTGATAGAAAAAGGGAGTAGAAGATTGCTTATGAAATTTCAGCATTGTAACGTCTTTTTTATGGGTCAAGTGGGTGAGTATAAATGGTAAATAATTCATGAAATATCAATTGGAAAGTAAGTGAATCATTATAAAAGAATTATTATATAACCAATTGATTTTATAAAGTCGAATTTCAATGAATATTCTTGAATTGAAATAGAGAGAGTATGGTTAAGATCATATGCTTGAGTGTGTCACTATCATGGCTTATGAGGGTATTATTGAAATATTGGGGTTCCTGGGGATGGATCTAGTTAGTGGAGGTTAGATTAAGTAAGTGAACTTAAGAGGATGAGTGAAGATAAATGAGATCTTGGGTGCGTTTATATATTGAAAGAGGGTGATTTCATTTTTATTTTGGTTTTGGATTCTACATAATAAAATATCCAAAACCAATTACAATATTTTTTTTACCATGGTTTCTTCCAAATTGGAGTCATTTTTATATTTTTATATAGCCAATTGGAAGACATATTAAAATATTACCCGTGCTTATGTGGAGGCGAGTGACACTCTTAAAGAAATAATTCTTAATTGTTATGAAATTCTATATGTCTTGGGGGATTCAAAATGTATTTAAAAAATAAATAAAATAACCAAAAAATAATAATATTATAATATTATAAAACAAATATTTTTTCGATTCCCTAATTAATATTACCTATGAAATGACTTTTCTGGTAATTTTGATGTCATAAAACACAATGTATATTTATACGGTATGTAATTTTTACTTGAAAATTTGACTCTCTCATAAAATAATTGAAAATTCACAAATTGATTTTTTTTATATCCTATTTCCAAAAATATCATCTAAATAATTATCTATATATTTAAATATTTACATTTAAAATAAAAATATACATTTTTTAAAAATGATGTTTATTTACAATAAATAATTTATAAATCCTAAAAAATTATATTTGACATCATAAAAATTATATAATCATATTTATTAAATAAAAGTTATTTTATAATAATATTTTATTAAAATATAATTTATTTAAATGATCAATTAATTCTTTATAATATTTTTCTTTAATGAATTTTAATATTAACCAAAAATACAATTTTTGTTTTATTGAATGAAAATATAAAAAATTTGTAAGTTTATAATAATAGAAGGGAAATATTTTCCTTATTATAAAAAACTAATATACATATTCTTATTTCTTGGGTCTTGTAACATATTTTTATAATAAATCAAAATAAATTCTTTAGGTAAAGGTTCTTGATAGTGATTCTTTCATGGGGTTGTTCGACAAACATGGTTTGGGTTATGATCTTAGTTAGCTCGAACATATCCTATAAACAGTATCTCTCATGCTTAATTCTTTGGATATCATCTTGGTCTTGGTCATGAAAAAATACCAAAATTGCTATCTCCGTTGGAGGCTTGGATAAATTCTCTTTATTGGGTATTATTCTACTGGATGAGTTCATCACTTCCATTGACTGTAAAAATTGGACTAGTTAAAACCCTATATTTATAATAATAATTTATTTTCTATTAAAAATCAATATTTTAAAAGGATATAAAAAATAATCATTTAGAAAAATTTGAATAATAAGAAAAAATAAGTGCATGTGGTTTTTGTAACCATATTATATAATAATACATTTAATAAAAAAATGCTAAAAATTGTATATAATATTTTTGGTCATAACAATATTTCCACTATACATACAACTTTTTCTATAATCATTTTATTGATCATTAATTAAAAATCTGGTCAAACATAAAACATAAGTTTGGAACAAAAATCACTACTTGTATTTATACCACAACTCACCCCCACCCTTAATTTAGATTTAAATTATTACATTCTTCAGAAAATATGACCATGTATGTATTTGATATCTAACTGAAGTTAAAGATGTGTAAATATATATATATATATAGTGTGTGGAGTCTTAGCGATATATCATATCATGTAATTATAGTAAAGTTTGACGCATAATGTTTAGGTACATGGTATATACACTACAACAAACTGTGCATTTAACGGTGAATCACAAAACTGTGAATTTTTTTTTAAATAAATCTTGGGTGGTTTTTTGTAAATCACTACACAAAAAAATTAAATTTCTTTACTAACACGACTCATTCCCCCTCCACCTACACCCCTGGTCCCACTGACACCCATGACCCCCTCCCCACACATTCAAATCCTTGAATCCCTAGCATCATTGATTCTCATCATTGTGCATCGCCGCCACTCACTGGCCCTCACCACACCTTTCCTTGTTATTCCTCACCTCTTCATGCCTTGCCTTATCATTTCTCTCTATCCCATGATGGTTTTTTGATAACTTACGTCCATCGTCTCATTTTTCCTCGCCTTTTCGTTCCTCTCTAGCCTACCGCTTGTGTTCATTGTGCTAATAGTTCCTGGTGTATTTTCTATAATTCATGCATATTTTCTAAAATAAATATCTAATTTAAATCATTATAGGGAGTTATTAATGTTATATGTTGTGTTAAAAATTTTGAGAGTTGATACAGAATTATTTTTAGCATGGATGATTTTGGATGAGGTTTGTTGGAATATGGGTTAGGTTCTAACATAAATATTGAGGGTGGTGGTCCCTATAATACTTGAAAATATTTGTTTTCATTCGAGGATTACCACAATAGGAATATTGTATAGACATTTGTAGAATTTATGGGGGAATATTATTGTTGAGTAAATGAGATATAATTGTGTTGGGTGTCTTGTACTTGAGATAGGTTCACTTGATCGCATAGGTGTATTGGGATCACCTGAACACTAAACCACCAAAATGAGACAACATCAACATAGTTGGTGGAGTCTATTGGATGTTTGTTTCATATAATATGATAAATGGGTTTCTTATGATTTTTTTGAAATGAAATTAATATAGTTTATAGAATCTTCTGCCTAGTGATTACTTGTTAGATGATCTGATATTATAACCATGGTGAGTTACACTGTGTTGAGGATGGTTTGGGACATACTAAGAATTCTAAGGTGTATGGTTTCTTCGATATAGAACAATGTCTGAAGGAGTGTGTTTCATAAATTTATTTAATTAGTGTATATCCATTATAATATTTGATATAGGGCCAATTAGTGGGTTCTAGGTTTTGTTTAGAAGATGGAATATGGATTTCATAGTGTTTAGAGTTACATGGATTGGGATGGTCCATGGGTAGCAGAACTAGGAGTGTGGTGTGGATTCAATAGTTTTAGAAGGGAAATTGATATCTTATTTAGAATAATACTTTATGATGAAAAATCAATAAGTATATTATTGTGTGATCTTGTGTCAAATATCATAAAACACGATTGTTCTAAAATTACAAATGGATACCCCAAAGAGTGATGCCAAAATTGTTATTTTGAGAGGATAGATATCGACTACATAATTCTATTGGATTATGTAGTGAACTATGTGATTGACCCTATCCTTTCCTATGATATTTTTCTTGTTATGACCTCACTAAAGCTTGTGTTGATAGGTTAGTGTGCCTGATGTGAACTCCCATAAGAGACATGGGATGTGACATTATTATGGAACTAATACAATTCCATTTTTCCTCATGTAGAGGGTTATATTTTAAGGATTTATTATTCCCTATCACATCATATTGTTGATCGTGTACTTCCCTAAGAGCTAGGTGGTGTGATAAGTTGACCTATATTTAGTATTATTTAGGTAAGGACCTCTAATGAGAGTGTTTTTCCATGGTAAACTATAAGATGAGGTCGATGAACCCTACATTTATATATAATTCAGGGGGATGAGATGTGAATATATAACCATACCTAGTTCCATTAAGATACATTATAAAGTTTTTATGTCACCCTACCTAGAGTCTGTGGGTATGAGGTACATATTGGTATGATGGATTAGAATAGTAAACTAGTTGGATAATGGTATTTATTAAATGCATGTTTGATCGGTTATTGAGTTTCTTTGGAAACATTAGGTGACCTAATGTACAAGGAGACATGATGTCCTAGTTTTCACATTAAATATAATGATCTTGTGTGGAATGTCTATTTTATTCCTCGTGTATAAATTAATATGATGGAATATACTAGTGGCACCTAGTAATACCCTATGGAGATTTATTTCTCACAGAATTCATGGGAACCCCTATGTGCATGCATAGCTTATGTTTAGACATCAGCAAGGCACATCACATACAGTGGATATGACTCATAAATCATGATTCATATTTTAAGATAGGTTGTTTTGTTGGATGAGGATGGATGTATGTCTATATTTCTGGTGTTTTATTTTTTGTTTTATTTTATATTTTTCATCATCCCTTGGGTGAATAGTGTTTATATGACAATATGAATTATACATGGAATTTATTATATAATATTTTATTTCATTGTTTACATTGATCTATGGTAGATGTATTTGTCATTTTTTCATTATATTATACTATAATTTCATGTATTTTTCTATAATAGAATACGGATTGGAATCTTGTAATGTGTTTTCATCCACTTATATATATGTGGGAATTCTTGAGGTATGTCGAACATCATCTCATATGATTATTCTAGAATGGGTAATTACAATTTGAAATCATATCAATTAGTTAATTTTATAAATTGGGTATATATAATAGGGGAATCGAAGGATTTTATCAAATCATGTGATATACCATATATAAGTGAGTCATGAAAATCCTCTTGGTGATCATTCTTGGTTATCATGAATGCAAGATTGTTTTTATTTCTATTTTATTCTATGATTGGGTTTTTCTAAGGAATATAATGTTCTTAAAGATGTTATTATTTTAAATTTTCATCTCCTCAATCAATAAAATGAGGCCCATGTGCATTAAGAATATTGGGTATATATTACTTTCATGACATATACATGAATGAATTCAATTGGAGTTTTAAAATGGTATTTAGTTGTTTAATGTTTAATATATATATATATATAATTAAAATTTATTTATCCTCATGTAATTTATGTGACATGATTGATCTCTTAATAAATATAATGATTTATAATTTTTTGGATTGAACTTGTGGAGTCGTGAAAATTGATTCTCGATCGCTTCTTGTGTATTTATTCAGGAGACCCATATTTAATATATTCATATATTTTCAACTAGTATATATGAATATCAGTTCCTATTTCTTAATTTTTATGTGTTTTTGTTTTTATTTATAATCTGTAGACACATTGGGATATATATTTGTAAAATCAGGATCATATTACTGAGGAACACACATCAGTATGCTAAGGGTTTGGTGAAGTTTTTAGATTTATAAATTTTTTAATCGATTTGTTGATGGGAAAATAATATTTCCAAGCCCTAAATGTGAATTTAAAATATGGTTAAAGAGGGATGAATTTTATAAACACTTGATTTTGAATCAATTCCCTGCTCAATATTTATATTGGATTTGGAATGTAGAAATGAACATTACATAAATCTTGATAACTAATGTCAATCCATATAATTATCTCCCAACTTCATCAAAAATGTAAAATGAAATAAAAAACCTTATAAATAATGATTTCATCAATTAAGGACACCAACATCAACATCAAAACACAATAGAAAAACCTGTTGAGGATGCTACAAATAGAAATGTGACAAGTGATGTTTTTGAGATTGTAGTCCAACCCGATCGAGATTGTTAAAAATCATTAGATCTTACACATTATTCTATATAGAATAATGTAATAGAAAAATTCAATGAATAGACAGATGTGTTTCAAGGATTATTTTACTATGGAAATCAATATTTGTATGGTGTATGTTTGAAATATTCAATACATTATTTTCTAATGATGTTTTACATTATCAAACGCCTACGTTAAATTTCAAATAAGGTGATGTCTGTGATATTGTAATTGTTGCATGATGTATTTATTGAATCAATTATCCCTGAGTATTTTTATGATATGATAAAATTTAATAATAATATTTTTCTAAATTATACAAGAATTCATGCATGTTCCAATGATTCTATGCTTTATTGGGGAGAGAATTCAAGCAGAAATAATTGAAAAAAAATGTTTTCGTATAAGTGAAAGTCTATGGGTGATGTTGGAAGTATGAATCAACATACTACTATAAACGTTAAGAAAATGAACACACTCGTAATTATTTGGCATTACATTCTTTTAAAGACCCAATTTAAATGATTATTCAAGTCATCTAATACAACCAAACACATGAATTGGGATTCTCTATATAATATATATGATGGTTATTGTGACATAAAAGAGATTCAAAATCAAAGAAGAAATTTTATTCATTACATCCATATTTTTCATCTAATCCTGGGAATGTTTTATTGGGATTTTCTTCTGATATACTTATCCCATTTGGGACATTGGGTATCAGTTATATCATTTGGCCATTTGTTATATCCCTAGCAATCTGCATTTGTGGATTTGTATGCAACAAACATCTTTTATCATTTTGATGATTATTCTTGGAATAAACTTCCTGGAATTGATATTGATGTATTCTTGAAAACATTAGTTGAATAGTTACAAGAGTTATGGAGGAATGGTGTTGATACATAGGATGAATCTTCTTGAAAAATGATCAAATTGAAACCTTCTCTAATGTGGACCATTAGTGATATCCCCAGACATGGTAATTTAGATGGTTGGAGCACCTACTTGAGTTTATATTGTCCAATTTGTAACATCAATTTTGAGCTTGAATAGCTACCTCACAGTATATATTGGTTCTTCTTACAACATCAATGATAACTCGATGCATCACATGGATTACAGCTAAAAAGTTAGAATTCAATGGTTTCAATGATCGTAGAACACCTCCAAAGTTGTTAACAAGTTCTAAAATATTGGAACAACATAGAAATGTTGAAATAGAATTAGGGAAGGTGCATCATTTGAGTTATTGTGTGAAACACGTTCAAAGTTCATATTCAAGAGAAATCGGAACAAAACAATAGATGGAAATAAAATATATTCTTTAAACTTTTGTTATAGGAATTTAATTTGGTGCTACAATATCTTGATCTAATTCATATTTAGATGAATTTTTGTGATAATTTGATCATCATATTCCTTAATGAGCATGTTATGTCAAAGGATTATCTCAATTCTCAGAAAGACTTACAAGCAATTAACATAAAGCGTTATCTCATGCCGGATGAGAATGAAAAATATGATTCAGAAACTCTTTTCATTGAAAAATAGGGACAAAGATACATTCCATTGAATTATAAAACATTTAAATGTATCTGATGTATATTGGAATATAATCTCTATGTGTGTAGACCTGATGCATAATTGGTTACATGGATTGTAAATCCAAAAGACATATTTTATTAAAGTAGTTACATGCATTGGTATTGCATGCATTATTTCTCAAAAAGGTTACTTCAATTGTACTCTAATTCTAAACCTTTTCCAGAAAACAATGTGAAGAAAAATAAACATCCATTTCATCTTGAAAACCATTATGATAGATTTTATTAAATCTTTTTTGTAATAGTGATGATATTTCCTCTGTCTTTTGTTACTGTCATGATGAATGTAATTGTGAATTTGTTTGATGATGCTAAATTAAGGGTCCAGATACATTTTAAAAGGATGTATCTAATTGAAAGGTACATTATTTATATGTTTTTTCGGAAAATAATTGTGGGAACTTCATTAAATACAAAATTATGTTTTTTATTTTATTGTATAGATATCTTGGCCATTTGAAATCATACGTCTAAAATAATGATCAACCTGGAGGCTCTATTGTTTATGGATATATGGTAGTGGAGTGTCTTAAAATTTTTTCTAGATAAATAGATGATATTGAATCAAGATTAAATTTAGTTGGATGTGTTGAAGACTCATTAACTCAATTTTAAATACATGAGAATAAAAAATCATTCATGTTATTAGTCGATCAATTGGGAGGACCTCAAATGTTATACTAATAGAAATGGAATTATTATTGGCCCATAGATATGTATAGATGAATTGGATAATTGAATATCCATTTATTGAAGAGTTCATTATACGAATAATGGTAATATTTAAGGGATGAACATGAAATGAGAAAGATATAACAAAAGAAATTAATAATGAGCTTGTAGAATGGTTTTTAGGATGTGTATGTTCATAAATATTAAAATCAATATGAATATTCTGTATATACATATATTTTGAAAATATAATAATGATTATTAATTTTTTAATATCATGAATAGAGATACTCGATTATAGTTGTCATAATATTTGAGGTTTCTTAGTCGAAGTCCTCGTAAACTATATCAAAAGAGTGATGCTTTCGATGTCAATGGATGCATATTCAGTACACATAATTGGTAAGAGGGTTCTTAAAACACATAATAGTGGAATATTTATGTTTAATGAAGTGGTATACAACAAAATTTTGACTGATATTATTGAATGAAACTACCACAAAAATTTATCAGTTTTTTTATTCCAATGAAATTGGGTGGATATTATATGTGGTGTTAAAATAGATTCCTTGAAAAATACATCTATGAAATTCTCTAAACTAATAGATGTCTATGACCATAAACTACATTATCCATATATCTTATCATCACAATAGAAAATGTTATATTATGTGAATGATGTCTTGGATGAAGGGTAGAGTGTAGTTATTCATGTAAAAAAAAGATACTTGTATGATATAGGTGATGAAGTAGAAGATATTACCTCTGAAATTCCATCACATCAACAGAAAATAGAAGACATATTTGTCCATCATGATATTTAAAATATTCATCTTGATAGAATGCATGATGTAGATGACATAATCATATAGAAGGAAACTGACATGATTAAAGGATAAAATGAATGAATTTGAAGATATCCCATCATTTATCAACCACTTATGTAATTTGTAAAGTCATTCATTATCATTTTTATGAATATTTATTTTTTTATTAATCTTAAATCTTTATCATTTATTTTTTTTCAACAAGAATATTTCAATATTTATGTTCTAAAAATAATATTAATTTATTAAATTATAGGAATTCCATGGCGTAAGTGTTGTACTCACTCTACGGGGTCAAAGGGTTTTTATAGAAGCTTATATACTATAGTAATAATTTAATTAGTTTAAATATTTATTAAATAATTTTATCTATTTAATATATTTGTTTTTTTATCATCAATTAATATAGTAAAAGAATTTAGTCCACTGAGCATCCCAAATAAGAATATGGTTTAATATTCATAAAAATATTAATGGGAGTTTTGTTATTGAGCCTGTTAAAAAAGTCTTAATACGAATACATTTTTTATTATAATAACATATTATAATTTTTCAATATGTTAAAATACATTACATCTAATATGACTACTCATTGACTTATAGTTAAAAATAAAGAATGATGGGATGTCAATCCCAATGTCCTAATCAGTCTCTCATGATGACACAATTAGTAAAGTCCTTCGGAAGTAGAATCCTGGTCGAGTGCATGGGATGGGTCTGGGGCCATTCCCATCTGAGGTCTTTGGCAGGAAAACAAGGATCAGAAGTGATGAATGGGGTGCTAATGTTAATCACACAACTTCAAATTCATTTTTTTCAAAAAGTATTATTGATTATAAGTATAAATATAATTATACAACATAGTTTAATTTTCTATATCAATGTCTAACAGGTACTTATAGCTAGAAGTAGATATAGAGATGGAGAGGGTGATAGGAAGAGGTCATCATTGGGAAATGATTAATATTGAGGGTTTTTTGATGTATCAATACGTCCATTGTGGTTATTTTTTCTCTCTTTTTCTTATATTTAAGAATGGTTCAAGACAACCAGATCCATATGTATTTGTTTTATAACAATGTGTCTATATAGTGTGTTTCATAAGGATAAGTATATTTAAATTTATTTATGATCATATGTTATGTTTTTTTCTAGTCTCTCTTTTACATATAGGTTTCTATGACTATTATATTCTAATATTTCCCACTTGTTTTTCTTAGTTCTTTACTAAGTATGTTTATACTCAGACCTACATGGGCTTTACAAGAATGATTTTTTTCTTATACAAACATCTGGTAAACAATGGACTTAGTGGACCTAGAGTGTATGGAACATAAAATTATGTGGAGGAACTGACCTTTTTTGGTGGTCAATATATATGGATCTCTAGTTGGGAACACCTCTTCTTTTCTCTTTCAGTAGTTTCTATATTGGGCCCTACTTTCCTTCTTCTTGGTTATGAATTGATTTTACCCTTTTTCCTAGATTTTTATTTATCTCATTATAATGTATTTCCAAGAGGTTACTACATGATTGTTTTACACCAAGAGGTTTTATTTTAGAATACCTATGCAGTATTTCATGGAGTTGAGAGTGTGTGTTCACATACTTTAATATAAAGCCTCCGAATTCTGTGATATTATAAATATGTTCTTGTCTCCATCCCTTCAACATTTAGGAGTAAATATGAGGTGCCATTCATAACTTATTGGTTTCTAATGTAGGGTTCTTATTGGTAAATAAATGACACAAAACCCCATGGTTTTTTCCATGATCATAATCTAAATATAACCAGATCCATTATAGGAATGTATATACCCTCTTCCAAATCTCACATCACGATCCATTCCAACTAACCAAGGATTGTCTTATATTATCTCTTTCAAAAATAAGGTCCTATATCACTTATCCATTGTATAATATCTCAATCCTATAATATATAGGATAACCCCTATCTAGCATACCGTTTTTTCTATTAGTATCTTCTTGTTTTCACATTCATACTTTGAGCTCAATCTTGATGTGTTGGGTGAACTCACTTTTGGGATCTTCTTATGCTATATTTTCTTGCATGGACCATGATTTTTGAGAAATTAATTGATGACCTTGCTTAGGTTATGTGGATTTAATAGAGTAACAAATACTATGTGAATTATTGTCCTACTAGACACATAGAGGCATTTTGTGATCTCATAAAAGTGAGGGATCAATGTTGGACATCCTAGGATTACATAATGTATTTACTCATTGTATAAATCAAATTCATTTTTAGTTCATGCCTCTAGATTTATAGATCATTTTTGGAAATTTAGTGTGATTTCTCTTTTGTATAAGCATTGATTATTGGCTTTGATTCATTAATGACCCTCTTGATGTAAATTTTATTCATAATGGATGGTTTCATATTGAGAATTATATCATTATTATTAAATTAATTTAACTTGTTTTTGTTTTCTTTTTTTGGATTTAGTTTCATCATGTAAAGCCCCATTTTAATGTAAATTCGTTAATTTTTTAAAACCAGTTTTAAATTTATTAAATTTATTTTTTCCTTGGAAATGTGTTTTGTAAGATTTTAAATAATCAACATACTTTAATTAAGAAATTTATTGAGAAATTTATTGAATCTTAAAATGTAGGGAGAAATGTATTATTTAATATTTCAATGTATTGATTCATTCATTTTATTTATGTAATATTTATTCTTCTAATTTTTCGTGTCTTCTTTGATTCCGTCAATGTATTGATAAATGTATTATTTCTTTCAATGTTTTGTTTTAATTTTTCAATGTGTTGATTAATTTTGTTCTGGTTAGAATTAACATACGTTGATTCTTTAGTTTTAACATGTTTTGTTTTCCATGTATGTTGATTATATATTTGATGATCGGGTTAAACTTTTCGTTTTACTATTGTGTTGTATTGGATGTAGGTTTTGGGGATTTAGAACCTGCAACTTTTTTTTCTTAATTCATGATATAGCGGGTGTTTAATCCGCCACTAGATATAGTATTTTTTATGATAGTTTAAAAAGACAATATATTTTTATATATATTTAGTATGGTGTTAAAAACCGCCGCTAAATATGAAAAAAATTTACTTATTGGTGGTTTTATCTTTATTAGTGGTTTTTCCATAAAATGTCAAGACATTAGTAGCGGTTAAGGACCGCCACTAGATCAAATATATTTTTTAAGTAAAAAATTATGATAAAACTAAAAAGTCCGCATCGAAATACATATTCTATGAATCTTTCTAGAAACCACTGCTAAATGAAAGGATCTTGTGTGTGTTGTATGCGGACACAAATTTTAGTGGTATTTTTTAAAACCATTGTCGAACCATATAGTGGAAGATTAAACCACTGCTAAATTGGAATTTTGATGTAGTGATACTCCAAATTAAATTTCATGAAAACATCATCTAAATAGAATGTGTTGGTTCAACCTAAGAGACAAGGATTAAAGGGTACAAGTTGTGTGGGACCCAAAGGCCACCCAATCACATTTAATAGAAACTGAAATTTTCATATCCCTTTTTTAAATATTGTATTGTGTCTTATATAATGTGTGAGGAAAGTTTCCTATTCATGTTTATAAACAGGTATATTCTCAAACTACATGAAATGATATAAATGGTGAGTGAGATATAATGACACCATATGTAATATTTAAAATTTCTTGAAATCTATAGCTATCATTGATAAAAACCTACACAATGTGTGACTCAAGTAAATACACATCTTAGAGTCAGTATTGTCAGACAAGATAATATTTATTCATATATCCTATTTCCAACTATTTCGACCTTAAGTATCACTTTTCAATAAAATTTTATGCCATCTACTTTATAACTATTTTAATCAACAGAAATTCCATCTAACGATTCCCCACAGGTCATTGTTTCCATATTCCAAATATCACTCATCTTCTTATTGATTTTCGAAAATTTCCTCATGGATCCATCATGATAAACTACACCGACATTAATGAGAATTTGTTCATTTTTCATTGGGTCATCTATGTGTAGAAATATCATCCACAATAGATGACATTTGAAAAGTAATTTTACATGAAAAAATTAAAATATCAAATAATATAATGGGACATTCAGATGGTCTACTATGCATGGTTGATATTCATTAGTTTTATTACCATACAAGTTTTCAAAAGATATAGTATATATGAAAATTATTTGAATGAATTTTGAGTTCAAAACTACACTAATAAAAAAAATATCTTGTTAACAAAACAAATAAATAATAATAAAATAAGAAATCATTTTTTTATACACAAAATGTAATATATTGTTATAGGAATTCTGTAATATAGAAATTCCAAGAGATTCGATGTTGATGTAATTTACATGGAATATGTGTTTAACACTAATTATGAATCTTTTTTATAAATAATTTTGGAATGGAATTCTTAATTCCATGAAACATGGAAATAATCATTCAATAAGACATGATCTATTAATCATAAGACCTAATACTTTGAAATTAAATCTATCTTAGGTATGCATAAAATATTAATAATGTTTATATTATATAATTAATTCTCAGTAAATAACCATGTAATGATTCAGAATTCAAAAAAGGCATAGAAAATTAGAATATTGTGGAATGATGATATAATATCAAAGAGTCTTGTGTCATATTGTAAACATAATGTCTTAAATATTTTACAATCTATTTCATATAGATCTGACTTCTCTTTATGATCTAATGATGACTCCACCAAAAAGTTATTCTCCATCTCCACCTATGGTACCTGGAAATAGAATGGAAAACCATAGCTTAGTAATTACAAAGAGATATTTATTGATGAAAATATGTCTTTAGATAAATCCCGTGAAATACCCCTAATTTTTTTTCCAAGACCTGATTCCATAACCTAAAATTTATACTTCGATGGGGTAAAACACCAAATTCCATAGACAATTTTGGAATCATTATTTTCATTTCTGTATCGATATTGAAGATAGCAATGTTCACGCCTACATGATAAATATTTATTTTTTAAATAAATATCATCTATATATTAAAAAACCAATATCTAAAAATTAATAAAAAATTAAGTGAAGGTGTAATTTATATTTTCCAATCTCAAAAAATATAAAAAAAATTCATTGAGGATTCATACTATGATAAATTTACATTTTTTTCTCCTTTAAAGGACATATGACTTTGAAAAAGCATTTAGTGAGGTCTTGTGGATGGAAAACCATTTCACTATAGGCATAATGTATAAGAAGTCCCCAACATATACTATGACAATAAAATAGTGAATAATTTGATGAAAAAATGTTATTAAAAAAATCCACCTAACCTATATAAGAAAATATTGATAAAATTCCAC
The DNA here is from genome assembly GCA_963277665.1 of Viscum album. Lineage (NCBI taxonomy): Eukaryota > Viridiplantae > Streptophyta > Magnoliopsida > Santalales > Viscaceae > Viscum > Viscum album. The sequence continues at coordinate 68,737,971 of OY728147.1, read as the reverse complement.
ATGAATCAGAATTTAACGTACCATATTGGTCAAATATCTCAAAAACATATCGTGTACCATTCCCTCAATTAATACATAATTAGTGTAATGTGTTCATCTCTCCTCAACATGATCTATACAATTTTGAAAAAATACCCATGGTTTGGGATGATCCCACCATGCTTTTGTGGAATATTCATCAAATTCTAGACATAGAATAACAAAAAATAAAAGGAAATCATGATGATGGGAAATGGATAAAAATAAAAGAGAGAAACATAGAGTAAATAATTATAGAAACAAACTTTTTTATATCTCACACCATGGTTATTCAATGGATTTAAAATAAATTGAAGATATTACCAAATGTGCCATCTTCAAAACCCCTTCTATATTTATTTCCAATAGGGGTGACTATGAAAAGAAACTCATGCCACATATTTTTTAAATATACCACTTTGGATAATTAAATACAAAGTATGCAAAAACCACATACTCAATACACCAGTAGCCACTAATTATTCCTCCATTGGCTTGATTGTGGACATTTAAGTGGTACCATAACTCTATATTTGTCCCATGGTATGTAGTGGAGTCCCACAATTTATTTTATTAGTAAGGTTTCCCTAACCTATCTCCGGTAATAATCTCCTTCTCTTGTAACTAATTATATCCCTTTTAAAACATATAAAACATCTTTAATTACAAAAATTACAAATAAAGAATGAATATGAATATAAAAAATCAAAAACCACTAGTATCTATCAGTCAAAAATGAAAATTACAACTTACATGATAGTCCATAAACATTCAATCTTATTAAAAAATCCCCAACATATACCTTGTCATCTATAACAGTGATATGAAACATAATTTGTCTTCTAAATCATTGTTCATAATTTGATACCTCTACTAATTTGTGATTTTAAATAAATTTATTTCAACTGCCTTAACACTAAACCCAATATGCTAATTTTATTTTGAAACTCCTACGATGATCCATATAATCCATTGGATATTTTCAAAATGGTTCTTTACAAGAACTTTCTGGATCAATATATCCATTAACATATAAATATACATGTAATTACATCATTTGAATACATTTAATGAAAACACAAGGCCTACCACAATGGTTCACCATAACCATAACAAGATCATGACAAATTAACTCATGGGGAAGTTGTAAAAATGACTAAACTACCACAACAAACATTTACCTCAACTCCTACTGCGATATGATGTGAAAAAATAAATTAAGGCATATTTTCAATATAATATGTCTGGGGGCATTGACATACTCCTTTTAAAATTATAATTTTCTACCCTATTGTACTTACTTATGAATTCTCTCCACAAGAACACCATAGAAGGATTATCAACCTATTATTTACTAAGTAATTACTTGAAACAAAGTCTATTTACATAAATATATTTCATTGACATCTCAAGCACCCGCCAACAAGTTCGACTACACCAATGAACTATATTTCATTATGGTCAAACATTATGTTACAAATATGATAATTCCCACCATAAGAATATATATATCATAATCTAACTAAATCAAGAGACCTAATTTACAAAAACCCATTTATTTTCCTTTTACCAAATACAATAAATAGAATTGTCATTCCAACTAATACCATAATGATAATCAGAAAAATTAGCCACTCATAATTTTAGTATTATCTGAAGTGTCACCATCGATGTTCATGAGACTCTCATGTAATTATGGTCAACCCATCAAATATTTAATGGTATAATCCTTGTAGTATGACATCCCTAACCATTGATTCTTAAGAATTAATCTAGTTAGATTCCAAAATTATACACATTTCACTCCTCCTGATACACACACAGATTGTCACTATAAACTCTTATTAGAACTCATACATATATATATATGATTGGATAGTACACTAACCCTTCAATTATTAATCATACATATTATCCAATTTCTAATTTAAATGCTTTTTAAAAACAACTAGTCATGAAGGAATTCATCACCATTAATCATATTCTCACATTATTATCTATATTAACCATTATGCAATCGTACAAAATTGAATGGCCCCATTGTGGTCTCATTAAACCATAGATGGGACCACCATGTGACACTCTAATATTGAATAATAATACTACCATAAAATTCAATGTCAGAGTCCCTAACTCATGAACCCATAAGCCACACATCACAAATAGTATGAACCCAATCATAATCTAATGAATATATATCAATTCCATGTTACACAAATCTAAATAGAATCACATTAGTGCTATATTTATTCAAAAATAAAGGATTACCACTTATACCAAAAAAAATAACAAGTTAAAAGCACTCATGTTTCATTAAAACAACATGCTTTCCACCCATATCTTACCTATTCAGGACCCAATAATTTAGGTAGACGTATCACTATCCCATAGAAATCGATTCCAATATTAAATATGTATTGGCATATAAATAATCATATCCTCTAAAAATAGACATAATACCATTACAACTTAATGTTTTTTATCATTCATTTGGATAATGAATCACACATTAGTTTTTCTGACCTCCTAAGGGAATCTAATTATTAGAATAAGCATTTTCATATTTTTTTAAACCTGATAAACCCAATGTGCGTTGAGTAAATATAGCTGAAAACATATTATTTTTATGGATCTTGTTCCCATAGTGGTATTAACTTTTAAATACACTCTATTTGAAGTATACATTCAACACAATCAAAAATACATAAAATAAAATAGAACATCAAAATGTTTTAATTGGTTCACCTCTAATATCTAGTAAAGGAGTATATAGAAAAATTTTCTTGTTAATACTATAATCCACTATGCCTTTCTAGTTATGGTGGATTATAATAATTCTCTCTGGTCACTCCATGATAGTCTCAATTCATTTATAATAAATTTCAAGATAGTTCATTGAATCCTTTATGTAACTTCTATCAACCACTCATTTATCATCGATTCATATGATATATTCTTTAGTTTTTCAATATGAATGTAATATCCAACATTTAAGAAATGGTTATTGAGAATTTTAACATTAATTTTTTAGATTTAATATCTAATTAATCCCTCAAAAGTTTCCCATGTGGTTCACCCATGTCATTGGTATCATCTGGGTCTCCTTCAACCAAGTCAATGGATTTTCATTATTATGATTCTACCATGTACCTAGAATTTTCCCAGCTATTTCTTATATGGTCATTCAACAAGAAGTGTTTGACTAGTTCCCCGTTAATATATTTGGAGTTATCAGGTTAATTAACTTTTGTAATACTATGTCAATATAGGTATTTAGTATCATTATTTCCACAGCTGGTTTGGAATCCACTGCTAAATGTTTTCTGGAAAAAATATACATATGGTTTTTAGCATAAGCTTCTAGGAAAAACTCTAAATGTTTTTTCATTTTTTTTAAAACAAATTAATTTTAATTACACGCAGTTTTTTAAAAAACACATGGAAAATTAGGGTGGTTTGAAAAACCCAATGATGAATAAAATTAAAAATATTAAAAATAAATATTTAATTTTGATTTATTATTTATTATTTATTATATTATAGATTTTATTATGTATTAATTTTAATTAATTATAATGTGGTGAATAATAAATATTTATAATTATTCGTTAATAATAATTTTAATGTCAAAAAAATTGTTCAATAACTGGAATATCAAACTTCAACATCATTTGACCACATTAGTTTATCTAGGAGTCTGTTTCATCTCCACAACTAGTAAAATCGAAACATATTAAATGAACTAAAACAAATTTAACTTTAACTTTTTTTAATAATTAAAAGTATTGATTTTATTATAGATTCCAGAATTTAAGAAATCGAATATAAAATTCATACAGCCATATATTTTTCTTTGGGTGTCTCTTTGGGTTCTACCACAAATAAAATTGAATATTTTTATGAGATATACACCATATTCAAATAGGGGGACATTGGTCACTATTTATATATGAGAAATGAACAGATTAAGGCCTCTTCAAAAGAGTTTTTAATCAGGGTACCACAATTGTATACCATTCGGTGGATTCGTAGCTTTGTTAAGAGGGTTATATTGCCTTTTTTGTGGAGAATAAATTTTTTCGCACAGATCACATTTACAATGATATTATTATTTTCAATTTTTTTCATAATGTAGTTTTATTTATAATTAAATATATGTGTACTTCATATATTTACTTATAATAAATGACTTTTACAAATAAATATTTACATAGATATTTATTTTTAAACATAAAAATAGAATGAAAATAAATTTTTTTTTTCATTACATTTGAAATAAATAATTATCAATTTAATTTACCATATAAAAATTCATTAATTTATATATAGATATATATAACTATATATGTAATGTTTATATATAAATATGTGTGTGTAAGAGAAAAAAATCTATATTTATATGTATATTTTAATATATATAAATAAACAAATGTATATGTAAGTATTTATGTATATTTTTGTATATTTGTAAATATTTTCACATATTTATGTTTAAATATTTTTATATCATATATGTGTAAATATATATATATATATATATATATATAGATATTTATATATGCATGTCTCTATATAAATGTATATATACATATTAGTATAAAATTATATATGTGTGTGTGTTTATATATATTTATAGATCATAAATCTGTGTTTATATATATTTAGGTAAATTTTCTTATATTTAAATATATTAATAGATATTTATATCAATTAATTATTTAATATTATATTATATACTTTTGTATTATCTATTATTTTAAAAAAATTATTTTTTATTTATTTTTGTCTTTAATTTAACGTTAAATGAATATTTAATATTTTTTAATTTATTATTTATTATTTGTTCTTTATTTAATATTTATAAATTCATTATTATTAAATATTATTCATCATCTAATTATTTATTATTATTTATTATGTTTTTAATTTTTAATTTCTTATTTTTTTTAATATTTCAGATTTATTATCATTTATTGTTATTTGTTATTCATTTCTTAGTTATTTATATTTACTATATACTGATAATTTATTTACTTTTTATATTTATTTATTTAATATTTCTTAATTATTTTGGTATTTAATATTTAATTATTATATATTTATTGTGTTTTTATATTTATTTCATAATAATTTTTAGTTATTTATGATAAATAATTTATTATTTATTTATTATAATTTTTATGTCAATTTAATATTTTTATTCATTATTAATGATTTCTGTATTATTTATGTATTATTTATTTATTTATTATCTTTTTAATATTTTGATAAAATTTTTATTACATATTAATTATTAATTTTATATTTATTTATTATTTTATATATCATACTAATTTATTATTTATTATTATCTTAATATTTATTCATCATCTATTTATTTTTATTTTTTTATTATTGGTTACTTTTTGTTTATATAATATTTGTTTATGATTTATTTATTACTTATTTAATTTTTATTTATTATTTTTTATGATTAATTATTTATTATCATTTAATATTATTTATTATTTATTATTATTAATCTTTATTTAATATTTATTTATTTTTTATTTATTTTTTATTTATAATGTTTTTATTATTTACTTAATGAATATTTATAATCTATTAAATATCTATATATTATTTGTTATTTATTATTTTTTCTTATTTTTTTATATATTCATTATATATATAATATTTGTTATAATTTAATCTTATTTTTATTTTTATTTTTATTTTTCTATTTATATCACATGTCGTTTACTCCCCAGATGAAGATACTACTGGAGTGGTAAATTCATTGTATTATATCCAAAAGTTAAGGGGTTGAAATTTCTCACGAGGCATATATTTTCCAGATTTATGCATAACTTGCATGACATGTTTGGTATATGCATGCATGGTTGGATAAATATTAAGTAATAATAATAAATAAATAATATTAATTAATAAGTAATAAATAGTAAGATATATAGAATTAATTATAAAAAATAAATAATATTTAATAAATAATCAATAATAAATAATAAATAATAGTAAATTAATTAATAACATAAATTTAAAAAAAAGGAAAAAAATGTGCGGCTAAATATTTTTTGGCTGTTTAAACCACCACAAAATGAATTTCTGCAATATAAAATACCAGACATAAAAAAACAATTTGAGCTGATTCCCGACATGAAAATATTAAATGCTTTTAGAAATAATTTTTCATCGTTTTACAGTGGTTTAAAATGCAACTAAATACCAAAAAACCTCTAGAAAACACCATGTTTTTAGCGTATGTTCATAGAACTCCCTTCACTTAGTGGGTTCACCCTAGTAGGAGTTTACTACTTTTTCACTAATGTCTTCCCAAAAAATCCAATACACACAATTCATTTCCTCTTCTGTATTCTTACTAATATTCTAATATAACTCCTTTACATGGATGTTTTTTCTCCGGTCTCATTCTTTCAAGTGATACATTCTCTATAAGAGATCCACTTAATACATTTATTTATTTTGTTAACCCCTAAAATGAAGGTAACGGTTGGTTTTATAAGAAAATTCCCCCATCTTCACTTTTCCCTTTGCTCTAGATTTTTTTCCATGCCTTTTTTCCAACATAGCTTGAATATCCCTTTGGATAGTATGAAACACTAAACTAGCCCAATGATAGTGTGAATCTTCTTTCTCTTCTAACTAAAAATTTGTGCACAGATCTTGTATCTACCAATTCATGACCATCACCCAAATAAGTATGTGATATATGCTCTAATTATAATACAACCTCACTAGTTCATTTTGAATAAATTTTTTTCTCTCATAGAAGTGTGAAACCCAGGCCTTATATTACAATCAACTATTAATACCATCTAACATGTTGCAAAGCATTCATAAAAAATACCATAAAAATAGTGAAATCCTGGAAACTGAGCTATATACATTAAACCATTTCATGTTAAGTATTATAATGTATTGTGGTGTTCATAGTTAAAATAATATATCGGTATATATGACTTGGACCCAAAATACAACTATCATTCCTGAAATACTTGATCACACATCATGGCTGGTGAGAAATTAGAACGTCTCATTTTGGAAGGATCAGTGGGTGGGATCACAATTAAAATTCCTTGTGTGCTTAGTCTCTAGGATTATTTATTGAGTGGATTTGGTCTACACGACCTTTCTAAATTTAGTTCATTTTAATGAAAAATTGATGATATAAATTATAAAAATCATCATCTCAGGATTAGGTCACTTATTTAATATAACCACTGATTATGTTTCCTCATATAATTTTTAACATTAATATAGGTGCTTGATACCTATGTGTAGAGGGGGATCACATATAGAAGATGTTGATTCTAAATAAAATGAGCTTCCCCAACTAAAAATGTATTAATAAATGATTTAATGAGTGATGTAGTTATCTTATTGAGATGTATTTGCATCACCTCTAAATGTATGTGTTCTGTCTCTTTGAAAAAAGAAACAGTAAATCATATGTTCACCAATAGAATATGGGATGATGGTATGTGGAACTACTTTGAAAACATCATATATATTCATGTCAGTTTGTACTCTTTTGAGACAAATCTAGATTCATTGTACCATAAATGGTATTATTAACTTAAAAGAATAATGAATCTATATATAGTTATTGTGTAGTATTGGATGATATAGTGTGTTCCAAATTATTTTTTACATAGGGACGCAATTATATCATTTACTGGAGTTCTCCATCACAACATCATGTTGGTGTGGGATACAATTATGATATTAAAAATGAAATCCTAGAAATCTTTATTCATCATATGTGGTTGTACATTTTAATATGGGTCACCATAGGCAAATTATATAAATGGTATTTAAGGGACTATTGTCATCCTCCATTTTCTAGGTATAATTTAAAAAAATATTTATCTACTTATATTGATTTTTTGGATGGGGGAGGGATATTATGGGCTAAAGAAGGATTGATCATCATAGATTTTACAAATCTAATGGGACATGGAACTTATATCCTAGATGATTTTAATTCTCTCCTTCCTAAACAGAATATATGCCATTAGAAAAATATTTTCCATTTGAGTATTGAGTTTGATGTGGCTGTTATTTATAAATTTTTTAGGAACAAGAATTATCCCACTGGTCGGTTCTGTGTTAAATTTGTTGTTCATCCACTAAGGGAGGTGTGGGTACTACTTTGAATCATTACTAGATATAGGGAAACATATTAATTGATTTGATATGTTGATATATTTTCATTTAATAAAATATTCCCTTTTATATTAAAATGGTTTTCTATTGTTGATCCACTAGGTGTGAAAAAATTTTCATCCCCATTGATCTAGTGGATTTTCTATTTCTGTAGTTATATTATATGTTTACCTTTTGGGTTTTATATAAGATTTACATATATAAAAAAACTTCACCATAAACTAAAAAATGGACTAACACAAGACACAACATCAATTCCTTTCTTGAAACACTATGGCTAAAATTTTTAACCATTTTGGTTTTTTTGGAATGAAAAAAATGAAATTTAATATTTCATAAAATCACCATAGCTTCCATAATAAATTATGAAATTAAATTTATCCATCCAAGTTTATGTCATAAAATTTTAATGTAGAAAAAAAGAGTTTAATGAAGAATTACATGCCTCACATCATTCATTGTTCCACAATTCCACTTTCTCCAAGCTCTTTCAATCTTTAATCATCTATTAAAATTGTTTTATATATCCACCTATCATTAAAAAAATTATTCCCCATGAATTTGATATTCTATATCTGAAACCATAGGTTTATCACTTGAATTTTAGTTATTCTCCACTGAATTTCATATAGTTTTGTCCCCCTATGACATTAAACCTATTGTTAACTTCCAAAAATTAAATCAAAAAATAATAATTTTGATTTTAATGTGTATTGGTTAAATGTACAATCATTATATTGTAGGTGGACGAGTTTGTACATAAATTTTCAACTGATGTTTCTCAAACTCTGTAATGGCCAATGGTTGTTCATGATTTCTTAAACTTTTTCATTATTGAGAACATTATCCATTTTAACAACACCTTACTCTATATTTTCCATGATGATGTAATATCAAATTTTAATATTTGTTATATAAGATATTTTTACCGTATTTTTCATGAGATTAATTGTAATTTCATCATAATTAAATACCAAAATTGGAAACATCATTCTTCACCAATATCATCCATATACTCTTTTGTCAAAATAATTTGAGTACACACCTTGGTCATTAATATAAATTCTTCTTATTTCAGAATAATATTTATTATCTCTTACTTCTTACTCAGATAACCATAAATTAATTTTCAATAAAAATTACACCACCACATGTGTAATTATAATATTCTACATCACTAACCAAGTCTACATCATAAAATAATATAATTTTACTGTATTATGTTCCTTAAATGAATAGAAAATATAAGGATCCATTCATTTATCTCATGATTCATTTTATACCTAAAAGATATTGTAATTTTTTTATTATTCCAAAAAAGGGTTTCCAAGCATTTTTTATAAACAAAAAATAGTCTCATTTTATATGGTACATGTGACTTCAAATAACTATTCTATACAAGGTTGGGTTCATTTTTTTCTTAACCTCATGTTTTCCTATATTGGTACCAATCACAATAGGGATTGACATAGTGTTAGATTCATTCGTCTAAAATTTCATAAAAATTTATCAAATATACATATCTTGGGAGATAAAACAATATTATTCATTTTCTCAGTCACCTACAACTTCATAGTGTTTATAATTACACAAAACAACGACATTTCATTTTCTAAACACATGATATTGGAAAAAAATTCCATGGATTTCTAATAATTTATTCAAAATTTAATAGTATCCACATTATTTTACCATAATTATTATTGTATCATGATCATGCTGCCTTATTTAAGAAAAATATTTCCTTTTTATACATGAAAACCTTAGTTCCATCATTATTAATCAAAAAACATATTATATTTCAATATGAAATTATTCATTGAGATCACCATTCAAGAATGTTTTTTAAAATCCATATGATAAATCATGAAAATTATTTATATTTATAAAGACATGAAAATATTTATCAATTCTATTCAAGACATTGGATAAAAAATTATTTCACATCAAAGCCTTCAGTCTGCATAAATTCATTATATAACAAGTGTTCTTTATTTTAAACCATATTTACATGCTTTTCAAATTTATTATTTAAGATCCACTGCGTTCTATTCATGCAGTGGTGTTTAATATTTTAATAGAGTTCCTTGTTCTTGTTTTTAATCATTTCATTTAATTCTTTATCCATTGATTTAACCCATGATTCACATTTTTTTACATCTTCGTATGAGGTCATTTCTACTATTGACCTAAGAGAAACATGTTCAAAATTCCTCATCTTTCTTTTATGAGTTGGTGCATATATATCCCAATGTTATATTAGATGGATCCACTTGCACTCTTTTCTTCACCTTTCTTTGGTTATATGACCCTTATTTCGAAATTATTTTCACATATGATTCAGCATTCAAATATTCATCGATTAATTCAAATTTTAAAAAAATAAAGAATTGTACTCAATCAATCATATTACTCATCATATTCATAGAAAAAATCAAAATTTGATCCATTATATTTCTTTACCTCTTTATCCTCAATGACTTTATCATCATTACTCTTACAAATTTCACATATCATGTTGTTGTAGAAAATTTAGGCTATACTATTTGTGGACTAACATAGAGATACTCCTTAAATTATCGTATATCTATATTTTCTGTTATTTATGTAACATCCTAGTTTTGGAAGCCACCCAGAGGCACCCCGTACCTGAATGGTCAAATGGCCTCAAGCTCATTTACCCGAATGCTAATGGTTGTCGACTAGCATTGAGGGCCTTGGGTGTTATGGTGGGAAAACTATGCCCCTATTGGCAGAGTACACAACGAAAGTAAACAAATACATACAATTGTGGAAGCAGTAAATATCCAACAACTATAAACAGCGGTAGACTGGAAAAATAAAAATTGAAGAACATTTATATATATATATGAAATGATGCATCATACATATATTTAAGAAAATAGTAAAACAAGTCACAATGCTGAGATACAAATAGTACTAAACCCAAGTACAAAATAAAAGATAAAAAACACCTCAGCATCGCAAGAAAATACTTGTTTCCATGCTCTCCATCTCTAGAGCAAGTCAAGTACTAGATGTAGAAGGGCCCTTTCCAATGTCTATACTTGCAACTATATAATCTGATTGGGCCCAAAAGCATGGCCCAAACTGGGTGTGAGACTAAATCCCAGTAGGCAACCACCCGAAGATTTCTGTCTAATAGGTAGTGAATATATGGTAGGTAAAAGTACAGAAAACAGTAAACAGTAAGGTTCTTAGAAGTAAATAATCAAAAATCAAACAATCAATCAACAACAGTAACCCACAAGGAAGTTCACATAGCCTATACTCTCTGGTTCAGTTTATGACGACTCTATGAGGAAGCACTCACTATCAATTATCCATATATTCTAAGGTAGTGAGGAACTCTTTGAGGAAGCTCATACAGTCAAATCCCCTTATAGACGCAAGGTCTGGGACTCTCTGAGGAAGCTCCCTAATTCAATTCCCCTTATAGCCAAGGTGGTTCATAGACTCTCTGAGGAAGCACTCACTATCAATTCCCCTTATAGTCTAAACAGTTTAGGAATAAAAAAAATACTCTCTAAAGAATCTCATCATGTCAATCCCCTTATAGTCTAAGCAGTCAAGTAATCTCTGAGGAAGATCACTCGGGCAATCCCTCATATATCCCCAAGTGGTTCTGGGCTCTATGAAGATGCTCACTTAGTCAATCCCTCTTATTTCCAAAAGTGCTCAACGACTCTCTGAGGAAGCTCACTCAGTCAATTCCCCTTATAGTCTATTACAACAGGTTCTCATGGCCCTGTGTAGGTCAATGAGAATTGCAATGTTATATGGCCATGTAAACCTACATAATTTCTTGGATAAGTAGTCTACAACATAACACGCATGTCAGAATTCAATCTCTCCATCGTACAGTAATTGGATTTGAAAATAGGAAAGGAATCCAAACTGGCTAAAAGGGGCCAAATGGTTGTAAACAGAACATGCATGGGCAATACATCCAATTCATAGAAATTATCCCTATTACTAACCAATTTTACCTCTACAGAGGCATGCAAGCATGGCAGGAAAACAAAAAGGGAATAATGGTAAACATACAATACCCCATTCAGGGGATTTGGTATAATTTTCACATAAAACTCAAAGGCTTTGAACGGAAAGGCACAAAGCACCTACCTTGGCGTTGTAGGAATGATATAATTGAACCATGAGGCTTGAATCACCTTATTAATTCGTATAAATAGGAAAACGTATAAAACGTTCAACCCATGATAATGTGGAAAAGAGGAGAAATCACGAAACGAGGCTCACGCAGATGAGAGAACTCACTGATGTGATTCCAACGCAACCAACGATGTTCGATTCAGAGGACGAACATACGCTTTAAATACTAATAAAATTCAAGGGTAATGTTTTTTCTTAATTTTCTTTGGGATTTTACAAGAACGCGGTTTCTTACGGCACTTGATTCTAAGGCCCGGTCTGCCCTGAATGTTTATTTGAAGTTTATCTCGGGTACGTTCAGTGAACGAACGAGCGGGTTTTCCTAACTTTTGAAACGGTGCTCGGAATTGAATTCTGAGGGCACTGATGAATTCGCAGCGCCGGTAATTACATAGGAACACATTTTCGGGAGTGGCGTTTACACGGGAGGAGTTGTTAAAAATTTTCGAATTTAAAAAATAAAAATTGAGCTGCAGTTTTTATTTTTACTAAGTGGTTAACATTTGGGTGGAAGTTGGGTAACAACCCAAGAGAGGTTATGAGGGTGGTGGGGCCCACACGAACCCCACCCCTTTATTTTCCCTAACCCCCCTTAACATCCTTTTCATGAAAACTTTTAATTAAGTGGATTAAATTCAATTTTTAAATTTCAAAAGTTAATTCATGATAATAAAATAAGTGAAGCACTTATTTTATTTTGGGTTGAACTAGTTGTGTTGAGAGGGGTTTGGGAGAGAAAGGGGAGGCTTGAAGATCTTCATCTTCTTCTCAAAGAACGCGAAGAATGTAAAGAACACGCCGATCTCTGACGAAGAACGCCGAATCCTCAGAGATCGACTACGCGATGACGTGTACCGTGATGCCAACGACCCTCTCCTTGCACGACACCTTCTTCCGCGACGAACCCTCACTCAACGAATTCGAAGAGGTAGGGGATTTTTTTATTTGTTTGTGAATACTTCCATTTCCATTCTTCGTGAAACATTTCATCTTGCTATCAATTAACGGGAGGGGGCCAGACCGCACAATAATGGACGACCCTCCTCCCTTGTAAGTTGTGTTGATGCAATTCAAAGGAATGTGACACGGTGCAATGGCACCGCGCGGGGTCATACTGCAAGGGTGGGCAGTGCCGTCGTGCCGCGCCTTTGAAGTCGAACAATGGTGCGGTGCCATCACGCCGCACCGAAGAACCCCGAAGACACCGCAGCCGGATCAGGGCCGCGGCGGAGGGGTGCGGCGTCGGACAGACGAAGGCCGCGGTGGAGTAGGGACCGGCGGCCGGTTCCGAGCCTCCGTCGTCGGATCAGGGGGACTGGCCCATGCCGGTCCCATGGCTGCAACAACCGGCCGACCGGAGTGGGCCGGCCGGTCAGAGGAGGAGCCAGGGGTTACGACCCCCAGCTGGCCGGACAAGAGCGGCCCCCCATATGGGGGCCGTGATTACGAAACGGGGGGGCAACGCCCCCCCCCCCTATCCGGTCGGCCGAAATGGCCGAGCCACCTGCCTACCAGGCCGTGCCAACCAGGTCCGGCCGCGCCCAACCGGTCCGGACCCGGACCCGGGTCCGGTCGACCCGGTTCGGGCTGACCCAGGGGGTTTCTTGCCAGGTCGGTCCGGGCCTGAAACCCCCACTTCCATACCCCTTTCTGTCTTTTTCCCATAACATGGGCTACGAACCTCAGATCGATGCAACATCAGTTGCGATGCGATCCTTGGATTAAGACGGCCATTTTGATATATCACACTCAAGGTTTTGGAGTACTTTTTGTTTGGCCGGGTTGGTTCGAACACGAAACCAACCAGGCCCTCGGAGCAGAAACGCTTATAACATGAGCTCTAGACGTCCGAATGACGTGCCATCAACTTTGTTGGATTTCTCTTAGTGAGATGGACCTTTTGGCTTACTCCACATGAGGTTTGGACGTAGTTGGAGTACAGTTGGGTTGGTTTTGACTTAAAAACCAACGGGGCCCCTGGGACGAAAAATCCAATAACTCTCAGACCGGGCGTCCGATCGACGCGCCGTCTGCCGAGTTGTGTTCCTGTTGACAATACGGAACTTTTGGATACATCAACTCCAGACCATGTGTCTTTTGATGTACCAGCACCTCGGCTCATGGAGCGGACCCTCCCAAACGAGCTTACTGTGTGTGGGAACTCTAGAGCTGGCTGCAACTGCGATGTCGATGACGACTGTACAGAAATCCTCCGTGGATTCGATGGCGACGACTACAGCACTCAGCGATCCTATGTGAATCAGTGCTACTGATCTTGTGTGGGTCAGATCCTATGTGGGTCAGTGCTCAGCGGTCCTGTGTGGGCCAGTGCCTACAGATCCTGTGTGGATCCGATCCTATGTGGGTCATTGTGGGGGTTAGTTACCTATCGATCCTTTGTGGGTCATTGGGGGGGGGTGGTTAGTACCTATTGATACTGTTCGGGTCTGACGGCATAGATGAATCAGTGGCTACACCTGATCATCTCTATCGTCTTACGAAGAAGTATTCCTTGTGAGATGAGTCTTGACATCCAATATTATCTTCGATAATATTGACTTCATATCTTATGTAGATTACGTTATGCTTTCTTGTGTGGATTGTGTTGTGAATTCCAATGTGGAACGGGTTATGATTCTTGTGTGGACTCGGTTGTACTTAGGCTTGGATGTTGGAACTAAATTGATGAGTTAGGAATATGTATGGGAATATACCTAAGTAGTGTCAGATGTTACTTAGTGAATTTATCTCGTTGTGGATTATCCTCTGTGGATTCTGGGAGACATTTAGGGGTCTCGAGGTACCTACTAATTAGCTTATACTCACTCCTTCACTTACTATGCCTACACTACATTGTGTTGGTTGCAGACGACAGACAGCGCTGATCGTGGTTGAGGCTTGTGGAGCGAGACAGTACCTGGAGGTGGACCACTGGGCGGGATGTACACGGAGCGGACGGCTGGACCCATGGAGTTGTGGATACTATCTGTACCCACCCTTCAGGTGGGACATCATGTGGACGGCTCGACGTTACGGCTTTACTTTCAGTTGCTTTTTTCCCTTTTCAGTTGTACTTTACATTCAGTTTGGGTTTGTATTCTGGCCCACTTACTTTTCCGCACTTATTTTGTACCCAGTTTTACTTAGTGTTTACATCTTCTTGCTTACTCTGGGGTGTTTGTTTACTTTACAAAGGAAATTCCTTCCCTTTTTATCGAGAATTACTCCTTGGTGCTAGTCGCCAACCCCTGGCCTATGGAAGGCGGGCTTGGGGTACCATGACATGGGCCAAAAGGACGGGTCATGACAGAGGCTCGGGGGTTCGTCAAAGATCCGTGGATGTACTGGTTCTCTCAGATGATGATGACATAGATGAAGGTTGTTCTGTCCATCAGACATGACCCTAGTGCATTTAATGAAAAAAAAAACAAAATGCACAGCGTGTACTTTTGGATTACACAATGTGTACATGCTGTTTCTGTACTCCTCATTAAGAGGCCTCCAAGTCACTCCCACACGGCCATGTCTGTGTCTACTACACGTCCAACACATGACATGATGTGGCAAGGAAGTACACATCATGTACTCATAATGTAAACGACATGCACTTCAAAAAATTCCAGAGAGTCCTCTTTTTCCCCAAAACGGCCAGAAAAGGAAAAACATACCTGAAATGAAGATTCAGGTTCTTACATACTTTCCCCCATAAAGACATTCATCCACGAATTTCCCTAGCACATCGTAGAAGAAGAGACCACAAAAAACTATAACCATTGTGATCGAACATCAACCTCCCTCTCCCAAGTATCGTCTTATACTCTCCCGGGATCCCATAGCACCCGTACAAGAGGAACAGACCGGCCACATAGAACCTTATTACTGTGATCTACAATCAAAATAGGATGTTTCTAAAAAGATGACTCCACCTCCAACTCGACTTCATCAGGATGAAAAACATGAGACGGTTCTGAGAAGTAATGTCAGAGCTGAGAAATGTGGAAAACATCCTGCATATCCTGATACCTCTGAGGTAACTACAATAGATAAGAACCATCCAAACTGTCTACAACACCTCAAATGACCCAAAGTACCTCAGTGAAATCATTCCACGCCTCCTAATCCTCTTGTGTCCCATCCTCAGTGTGACACATAGGAAAAATAGATCCCCGACCTTGAACTCCAGAGGTTGTCTCCACTGATCAACATAAGACTTCTGATGAGACAGTGCAGTAGCCAACCTCTTCTTAATCAAATCTATTTGCACTATGGTATGTTGAACAAGACGAGGCCCCAACAATGCTGCCTCTCCTGCCTCCCTCCAACATAAGGGTGATCAGCATGACCTACCATACAAAGCCTTATAAGGAGCCATCCGAATAGTTTCTTGAAAACTATTATTGAAGGAAATCTCCACAAGAGTTATATGATTCACCCAAGAACCTCCAAAATCCAGAATGCATGCTCAGAGCATGTCCTCAAGCACCTGAGTCGTATGCTCAGACTAGCCATCATTCTAGGGGTGGTAAGCTAACTCCAAAGTGCCTATGTACCCAAAGCATTATGAATCCCCTCCCAGACCCGAGAAGTAAAATGTGCATCCTTGTCTGAAACAATGGAGTGTGGTACCCCACACAGACGTACTATCTCTCGAATGTAAAACTGCCCCAGATCATCTATACATAAGGATTCCTTGATTGTAAAGAAGTTAGAAACCTTCGAGAGCCTATCAATGACAACCCACACTGCGTCATTCCCTCAAGGAGACCTCGGCAGCCCAATCACAAAGTCCATTGTGACATCATTTCACTTCCACTCGGGAATGACTAACTACTATAAAAGCCCTACTGGTTTCTGATGCTACGCCTTCACCTGCTGACAAGTGGAACATCTCATGATGAACCCAACAACATACCTCTTCATACCAGGCCACCTATACTAACAGTGTAGATCTCGATACATCTTGGAGACACCAGGATGAACTGCCCAAACTGAGCAATGGAAATCCCGCATCATCACCTCGTATATGTCAGCTTTCACCCATACACATACCTGGGAACCCAAGATCTCATCCTTTCCTATGGTCCACCCAGGAATAGGGTCCTCTCCTAACATTCCTTCATGTAGGAATATGCCTTTAGAATATGATAAATTTTTATTCGTACTCGATCAAGATGGGTAGAGGTAACATCTACAAAATATTGAAAGGGTCGCCCCTGCCTATAATACACCTCTAAATGCATCTTAGAGAACAGACCCATAAGCAACCACTCACTTCTGGCCTCTGGAACTACATGTATATGAGTCTTCCAGCTCAATGAATCAGCCACTGCATTTCCCATCCTAGGATTATAGGAAAACTCAAAGTCAAAGGACTATAGGTACTCAACCCAAATGTGCTGCCTCAAATTCAGATCACGTTGAGTGAAGATGTACTTGAGACTCTAGTGGTCATTGGAAATCCGAAAGTTACCTCCCAGAATATAATGTATCCAACAGTGTAAGGCATGAACAATAGCTTCCAACTCCAGATCATGCGTTGGGTAGTTCCTCTCATGTGGCCTCAACTTCTAATACCCGTACGCAACGAGTCCATCTCCCTACATAAGCAGTGCTCCCAGACCGATACCTGAAGCATCATAGTAAATGATGTAGCTCTTGCTCAGCTCTAGGAAAACTAGTATCAGTGCTGAATTCAACCTCCCTTTCAGCTCCTAAAAGGCTAAATCACATGAATTTTGACCACAGGAACTTCGCACGGTTCTTAGTCAGACCTGTCAGCGGTGCGGCCATGAGTGGAATGTTTTGTATGAAGCATCTATAGTATCCAGCCAGCCCTAGAAAACTCTGCATCTCAAAGATTATTTTAGGCTGCTCCCAGGAAACTATTGCTCTCACATTCTTTGGGTCCACTAATACTCATGTCTCTGAGATAACATGACCCAAGATGTGAATCTGGTCCATCCAAAAGTTGTATTTTGAGATCTTAGCATATAACTGACGCTCTGTCAGTTTACTCAAAACGATCTAAAGATGGGTAAGATTGTCATGTTGAGTGTGAGAGTACACCAAGATATCGTCCATGAATACCACCACGAATGTGTCCAGGTATGGATGGAACACTCGGTTCCTTACTACCTTGAAAATTACAGGCACTTTCCGGAGACCGAACGGCATAACCATATACTCATATAGACCATATCTGCTCTAGAAGGCTATGAGAGGTATATCAGATGGTCTAACGCACAATTGATGATAACAGGATCTCAATTTAATCTTTGAGAACACCTTGGCTCCTCGAAGCTGGTCAAATAGATCATAAATCCTAGGAAAGGGATATTAGTTCTTGATCGTCAACTGGTTCAACTTCTGATAGTCCACACAATGCATTAGGTTATCGTCTTCCTTTTTCACGAACAGGATAGGCGAACCCCAAGGAGATGTACTACGTCAGATGAAACCCTTGGCAGGCAACTCCTCCAACTATTTCTTGAGATCTTGCAACTCTGGTGTAGCCATCCTATATGGAGGAATGGAAACAGGTGCCTCTCCTTGCACAAGATCAATAGAAAAGTCTACCTCATGCTCTAGAGGCAAACCTGAAACATTCTCTAGAGAGACATCCCTAAAACGGTCGACCACTAGAGGAAAGTATAATTGTGAAGTCCCCGAGTCATCCAGATATTTACTAGAAATCTAGGCTATAACATATCCCGACCCATGATGCTATGGACCCGCTCTGCTCGCCTGTACATCCCATTCTCCCTAATGAAGAAAATATTCACCATATGATGACGTGAAACTCACCCTCTGACGATAACAATCGATGACTACCTAGAATGGAACTAACCAGTACATCCCAAGAATGACATCATAGCTTGTCCTCTCTATGACCTAGAGGTCCCATAAAAATTTACATCCACCAACCTACAGTGGGAACTCCTTTCACTAATGTGCTCTAGATGTTCTCATCCCAAACATTGTGTCAAGCATCAACATCTCAGCAGAAGAAAAGATGCAATTCCCAAGGCTCTCTACAACAGCAAAAAAGATAAAGCTATGGGAATCCCCTGTATCAAAAAGAGGAGTAGATAAAACTGAGGCTACTAAGATCATTCCTTGAACTGTAGAGGGTATGGGAACCTGCTCTTACTGGGTCAGCTTCACTTCAAAAGTTGGGCCTGCTCCACGGCTCTGTGACCCTACCTGACCACTCTGAGCTGATCCACCCTATTTTCGTTGAAGGACCGATGACTAACTACCCCGACCACAACCTCCACCTCGGCTTGAAGATCCAGAAGAACCCCAGTTCATATAATGGTGAGAAACTGGTGGTGATGCTTCCGAACGCGGGGTCATAGAAGAACCCATGTCACCAACTGTTGGAGATTAAACTGACAAAACACCGAAGATATCCCATCTTGCCGCAATATCGGCACTCCATGAGGTCTCTCAGGAAACGTGGCATTGTATGCCTGCTCCTACCACTCTAGTAGCACACAACGTGGGTACCAGAAGGTGCATCCCGCTTACTCTGATCTCCCTGTGCATTCATCTTATGGTGATTCCTACTATCAGCTGGAGGAAAACTAACTTTGCATGCCAAACCACCACGGCTCATAGCTTCAGAATTCATCATATTGCACTCTATAATCAGCGCCTGGTTGACGATAGAGGATATCGAAGTCAACCTAAATATGTTCGCCTGGGAAGGGATCTCCTACCTGAGACTATCTTCAAACTTCCTAGCTAGGAACAACTCATCAACTGCTGGAATAGGCGTGAAACGCTACAGCTCTGTGAAGTGAGAGGAATACTCCATCACAGAAAGAGTACCCTACTCCAGGCTCATGAACATCTTGGCTCAATCATCCTTCAAGGTCTCCAGGTACATGTAATCCTAAAAGATACACAGGAACTCCTCAGAATCCATACTCAAGTGGCATCCCGCCTAAGATATGACATCACACCACCTCTTGGTGGAGTATCAGAGCATGTAGGTCGCGAGATTCACCCTCCTCTTTGGTGGTACCTTTAGATGCTCTAAGATCATCAGTGTGGCTTCGAGCCATGACTCTACATCTTGTGGTCCTCCTTCCCCTGAATAGGTGTAAGGATGCTGCTGTTGGAAAACCAACATCAAATCTTCCATCGATGGGGCAGGAGGCGGTTCTCCCAGTAATATATGAATCATCCTTAAAAAACATCCCTAAACTGCACATCGTCACCTGAAACTTGTGTAACTACTAGTGCCAAGGCCGACACAACATGGGGATATATAGGAAGTTCGTGATCAGCCATACTAGGCATCTGATCACTACACTACAACTGGCGGTCGACTGGAGGATGTCGAGCTGGCATGAATCTGTAAGGTAAAACGCACACTTAGATTCAATATTTTCAAGGAATGAAGACTGAAGGAACAAGAATAAAGCCAAACAAAGAAAGAATTCAAGTTAAAAAAAACATGACTACATGGAGGGTATTTCCCCTACAGGATGTGTTCCCTTAATTCATTCACATGGGTGTGTACTCCTGCCACAACTGGTCGTGTACACCCCAAAACACAGGGTGTGTTGTCCAAGAACATGGTGTGTACCTGAATCATCTTTTCCCCTCCCGAGTCCTTCAACACGGTTAAGCAACACGACTCTCCGAAAACAAGTCTACACGGTGTGTGCAATATAGACATGATGTGTACTAGACAAGATTCACCTTGCCCAAGTTGTTAGTGACACGACCTGTGTACCCAGATTACACTACACGACATGTTACAGACAGACACAGCATGTATTAAGATGTCCCAACTGACTGTGTGGTTAGATACATGGCCAACTACACGGCTGATACTACACGACGTGTTCCAGATGGACACGACATTTAAGAGAAAGGATAATACCGACCTGTGTTGTTTCTGACATGGCCAGGTACCTGGGTCAGACTACATGGTGTTTTGAACACATACATGTCATAGATAGCTTAAAGTCTTATACGTCTGTGTTGTTGGTTACATGGGTGGACACCGACTCGACACTACACGACATGTTTGTCCAGTACACGGTGTGTCCCCATTAATATTTTCCCATCTTGTGTCACTTCCCACACGACATATGACATGGTCAGAGACTACACTGCGTGTACATAAAGTACATGGCATGTACTAAAGAAAAATGGTTTCTTCCCGAATAGAAGAACACATGGAATTTATTTAAACTAAACAGTGTGTATTCTGGGTTTTTCTAGTAACTAAGCCTCAGAAACTCACTGAAATCCATAAAACACTGAAATGAACAAAGAATGATCCAAATTCTAATCTGTGAGGGTTCATAAACCTCAGAAATACATGTCTGGAATCTTATACATATTCTAAAAAAGAAAACAGAGCAATGATCCACCAAATTACGGTTCCTGAGGGCCCATAACACCTCAAGAACCAATGTTTGGCATCCATTAAATCAAAACATTTCACAAAACAATACACTATCAAACATCTGGTTTTTTATCAAGGCATCTATCACAACAGTTTACATATTCTTCACAACATCTATAACAATATCATGCAATGGCTAATGCATCCTAGATTACATGGAATGAATTCCTGACATGTGATTTCTTGAGAGTTCTTATATGATGCATGAGATGGAATACCCTCATCTCATCAGGTTCTGACAGAAATAGTACCTTAATATCATCAATGATAACAACACAATTCATTTGAGTCACCCATCGGTGAAAATAAAATCCACCGTAAAATTAAAAAACCTGAAAAAATACAATAAATGAGATAGATTGGCTTTTCCCTATACACGCTTAGCTACTACATGGAACAACTTATTACAATGTACTTATTCCTTCCAATTCATGGCTATAGGCTCTAAAAATTAAATCGAGAGAAAATAATTCCATTGATAGAACTTTGTTACATCCTGGTTCCGGAAGCCACCTAGAGGTGCCCCGTACCCGGTTGGTCACATGGCTTCAAGCGCATTTCCCCAAACGCCTTATGCTGTCGACTAGCAGTGAGGACCTTGTGTGTGATTGTGGGGAAACTATGCCGTCATTAGCAGAGTACACATTAAAAGTAAACAAATACATACAATAGCGGAAGCAGTAAATATCAGACTATACTAAATAGTGGTAGACTATAAAACTAACCACTGAAGCACACACACACACACACACACATATATATATATATGAAATGATGAATGATACATATATCTAGGAAAACTACCAAACAATTCACAATGCTGAAAGAAAAACAGGACTAAACCCAAGTACAGAATATAAGATAAACAACTCTTCATTGTCATAAGCATATGCTTGGTCTCATGCTCTCCAACTCCAAAGAAAGCCAAGTACCAAAAGTTGATTGTCCCTATCCCATGTCTATACATGCAATAATATATTCTTCTTGGGCCCAAAATCATGGCCCAAACATGGTGTGAGACTAAGTCCAAGTAGGCAACCACATGCAGATCAGAGCCTAACTGTTAGTGAATATATGGCAGGTAAAGGTACAAAAAACAATAAATAGTAAGGTCCTCAGTAGTAAACAATCCACAATCAAGTATTCAATCAAGCATAGTAACCCTCCATGAAGTGCACACAAAATGTCCTCTCTAGTTTATTATTTGAAGACTCTTTGAGGAAGCACTCACAGTCAATTCCTCATATAGTCTGTGGTAGTCAGGAACTCTCTGAGAAAGCTCACAAAGTCAATTCCACTTATAGACCCAAGGTCTAGGACTCTCTGAGGAGGCTCACTCAGTCAATTCCCCTTATCGCTCGGTTCATTCATAGACTCTCTAAGGAAGCACTCACCATAAATTCATCTTATAGTTTAAACAGTTCATGAATAAAACAAAGACTCTTTGAGGAATCTCACGCA
The DNA here is from genome assembly GCA_963277665.1 of Viscum album. NCBI lineage: Eukaryota > Viridiplantae > Streptophyta > Magnoliopsida > Santalales > Viscaceae > Viscum > Viscum album. The sequence continues at coordinate 68,714,684 of OY728147.1, read as the reverse complement.
GTAAATCCCATTATACTCTAAGAAATCAAGGAATCTCTAAGGAAGATCACTCAGTCAATCTCCCTTATAGTCAAAAGTGCTCAAAGAATCTCTATGGAAGCTCAGTCGGTCAAATCCCCTTATAATCCATTACACCAGGTTCTCACAGCCCTATGTAGGTCAACGAGAATAGCAATGAAATATGGCCAAGTAATCCTACAGAAGTACTTGGATAAGTAGTCTACATCATAAAAATCATGCCAGAATACAAACTCTCCATCCTACAGCAAGAGGAATGGAAAATAGGCAAGGCAGCCAAACTGGCTAAACGGGACCAAACAGTGGTAAACAGAACATCAATGGGAAATACATCCAAATCATAGAAATTATCCCTATCTATATCCAATTTTACCTCTACAGAGGTATACAAGATTGGAAGCAAAAAAAACAGGGGTAAAACGATAGACATGAAATACCCCGTTCACTGGTATTGGTGGAATTTTCACATAAAACTCATAGACATTGAACGGAAAGGCACAAACCACCTACCTCAGCGTTAAATGAAAGATATACTTGGAACAAGAGACTTGAATCGACTTAGAATGTCATATATATAAGAAAAAGTATAAACTTTTTCAACCCAATATATCGTAGAAAAGATGATAAATCACGAAACGAGGCTCAAGAAGAAGAGAGAACTCACCGATGTGATTCCAACGCAACCAACGATGTTCGATTTGGAGGACGGATGGAGGCACGAGGGCTCGTTGAAGATTCATGGCCATATGAGTTCTCTGGGACAAAGACGACCTATAATAAAGTTGTTCTGTCGATTTAATGTGACCCTAGTGTGTTTAATGAAAAAAACAAAATACACGGCATGTACTTTTGGAGTACATGACATGTACTTGTTGTTTCTGTACTCTGTATTAGGTGGCCTCCAAGTCACTCCCATAGGGCCGTGTGTGTGGATACTACGCAACTAGCACACGACCTGCTGCGGTAAGGAAGTACATGGTGTGTAATCATAATGTACAGGGCGTGTACTCATAAAGTACATGGCGTGTACTTCAAAAATTTTCAGAAAGTCCCATTTTCCCCAAAAACGGCCATAAAAGGAAAAACATACCTGAAAGGACGATCTGGGTTCTTACAATTTACTTCTTTATTTTAAATATTGAATATTATTCAAAAAAACATATTTTTTCAAAGAGGTATTCCTTATATAACACACTCCATATGGGGTCTTATCTTTCTCAAGGATTATCAACACTCAGTTTTGTGTGTACATATAAACTTGTACATCATCCTTCCAAATTTTATGAGATACATCACTTTCGGTGACTAATGTATTTTCAATAATGTTCACTATTTTATTTTTTAATTGAACACCTTCATTATTTTGTGGAGTTATAAACAAGGATTCCTCATACCTAATACAATTTTTTGATGTAATATTCCACCTTATTGGATTTCTATAACATCACATTCTTATATTGTAATATTTTAACTGTGGAACCAGTCTCATTTTCCAAACTTATTATATATCAATTCATACACTCCTTGATATCAATATTTTATTTCATAAACATGGAACATGTCATGCTAATGTAGTCTTCGATGAACAAAATGATATATTTCTATATATGTTTTAAATACATTCATCGGACCACATATTATTTTGTGGGAAAAATCGTGTAAATTATATTCCCTTCTGTTTTTCAGTCAATAATTATTTCAAACCATTTCCCCTCACCTGAATCTATCAAATCTGTTTTCCCTATATCAAGTTAGTCTTTTAAATCCACAAAAACATCATTTGAATAAATATTCTATATGGTCCTTTGGGGAATGTGGCCAGATGTTCAATGTCGTATTTTCTTTTCCTCACCTATTGTATGAATATTTGTGTTTTCAAAACTTTTTTACTTCATATGAAATTTTTTTTCCTCCAACCCCTAATAAATGAATTTCCCACTTTTATTTAAATCAAAAATCCATTTTAGATAAATATTAATTTTTTACTAGGGTCTAGAATTTAATTACATGAAATTATTTTGGTCATATTTTATCCATACACTATACATTTGTACTATTTATCTCAGCACATGTTAGATGGGTATTTTCACTCTCTTTATCTCCATTGATCATTAATTTCCAAAATATAGAATTCCATTAAATACCCCCAATATATTTTAAATAAAATTATCATTTCTTGTCATGTGTGATGAGAACCCACTATCAATTACATAATTGTTTCAATTCATTAAATATTTTAGCATAATTATTTATATATTTGAATTTTTTTTCATTTTATTTTCATTCCAAGATATGTTAGGCTTGATCATGGTATTAGATGACATATCTGACATTTTAGAATTAGTAGTGTATTCATACTCATCTTGATCCATCATTTTGGAGTATCATTTTATCTACATAACCATTTTAGCTAATTTTTACTCCTCAATATTTCACCATTAGGATAGTAATGTTTTCCCCTATCAATTTTCAATCAATAACATTGTGTCCAAAATTAAAATACCATAAAACTATCCCTATAAATAATTTTTTGTAAGAGATGTGTGATATGTTTTATTAATCATTGATGACTTTTTAGATTTTATGTTATCAAATTGATCATTTCCCTTTTGCAATGTGTCATGGGGTGGCATACATATCATCAATATTTTCACTTTATGAGGGGGAACTTTTTCTCAATAATATACCATCCAAACTTGATAAAATAAGATTTATTTTATTATTTTTTATTATATATTATTATTTGAGGAATAAATTAATTCATATATATTAAATTGATTCTAGAAATCATAATTCATGTATTTTTCACCTCAGTATTGGTTACCACATAATTAAACATTATTTTTCTTTTCCTATGATTATTCACAATTCCTAATTTCCGTGAAATTACATCTACGATAATCCAACCCTTTCCCATAAATATAGGCCTTTTATCATTATAAATAATTGTAACACTATTTAATCCTTTATTCACTCTATATAAAATTTTATATCTAATAATTTTATAAATTGTGGCGGCTTTTAATTATCAGTTTATTTAACCTCTAATTCAAATTTTCTTCTCCAACCAACAACATATTCTTTAAGAGATTATATTTTCTCATACCACTCATTTATACTATTATTTAGGTCATCAATCACAATATCACATTCCAAAATTATTATTTTAAATTCCATTGATCTTCCGGAGTTTTCATGATTGGGTAATTGAAATTAAAAATCCATATACAGTTACTCAATTTCATCCTCTAGTAGATCCACATACAGAGATTATTATTTCAATGGGTCATTTATTATTTAATGATTCATCTGTTGAATGTCAAGCACTTTAAGATCCCCCTCAAGTTTCAACTTGATATTTCCCACACCATATATTTCATTTTAATATTCCTATCTAAATTATTCTTTCTCAATAGTTTTTATCAATACTACTTCTCTATCTTGTTCGAATTTGGTTTCAACTTATTACAGAAAATTTTCATTATCATATTTTTCTTTTCTCATTAATATCTTCATCTTAAAAATTTTACCTATGGAACATCCGATTTAAGATACATTTCTAGGAGTGAATAATTTTTTAGGTTTTGTTATGACTTAAAAACTAATTTCCTCATAATGGAATTTTATGATTCACCGTGTATCATTATTCCTAAATTTATCACATCAATATAATTTTAGAGGAATATTTCCTTTGAAGATTCCATTTCATCTCGTGAAATTTATTTACATGATAAATGTTTTTAACTATATATTCTTATATATTTCATTCCTTAGTGATGTATATATTATATATAGATTTTAATGTCATATCCTTACATGTGTGGTTGGATATTTATTTTATATTAAATCACTTCTCATAACAAATTAAACTACAAGGGATATTATATAGATATAACATTGAAAAATAACTCTGTTAAAGAGTTGACACTTTTGGATTATAAAAATTTGTCTTCCATAATATTATTACTTCATAATATCAAAAACCATTACCAGTTACACAATTAAATGAATAGATCCCTCAAAAATAGTTATTTAGTTATAGAATCTATGAATTTTTAAAACTAAAAAATTTTACATATTTTAAAATATATTTTGAACGTCATATAGCTTAGACTCCTTAAATTTACTATCACATTCTTATATATTGTAATGTTTTAATCACATGGACTTTGGACATATCCAATAGACCATATTTATATAAATATTATACATCAATTTTCTAGACAATTCGTGTTGATATTTAGCATCAGCATCCAGAATTATCAAATTAGTATTGGTTTTGGACCATCATGTCACATAACATACATAAATACCATGAACTATAGAAATGAAAATGTATATCAAACTCTATGAAATTACTTATCATTGTACAAAAGGTGAAAAATACTTTAAGAACATAAAATTATATTAATAACATTTTATAACTCCAGGTATTAGGAAACCATCCATCGTTCTATTTTTGCGTTAACATAAGATCCCCGGCACACCTTCTTGTATTCAAAATTTAGCTAACTAGTTATAAGTAACTATAATAAATGAAAAAGTGAATATACTCTGAATATCATTATCATATAAAAATATCTAAATATAATACAAAAAAAGGTCATGAACATGGATTTAATCTAAAAACCCTCATAGATGAATAACATACAATCATTCTATAATAATGTTTATACACGTTATGTAGTTTTTCATCCCATTATGATCACACATTAATCTATCCACATATAACATAATGTAATATAACCAGATAATAAATAAGGATACACTAAATCCTTCCAACCTCCCACATAATCCCGCCTCAAATTCTGATCATCAAACACTTGCAAGATTCACTATCCCACATATGCTCAGACCTATATAAATCACATATGGTTTAAATTTTTATAAAGATAAATGTGTTCTATGATGAAAAGTACACCTTTCCAAAAAATAATAAGAGGATTTCTAATATATGAATAAATATTTCAATGTATGAAAAATAAAAATAAAAATAAATGGAGCACAAATTATACCAGGATACATGTTGGATAATTTTATGCTAACAAGGACACTAAAACTACTGATAATATTTAGATGAATGCCTTTAGTTACCCATTTATGTCATACCTCATAGATATGATGATGTCATCTAGAATATTAGGACAATGAATTTTATGGAACTAGAAAATAAATAATTTCATATTGCATATTTTTCTCTCATCCAGCCTGAACATTATAGCTAATAGTTATATGGAATAACTAGCTCTCAATAATTAAACCATGTGTGGTAATTTCAATGTTTCATATTAGGATATCAGCTAGTATAACTATGAATATAAATTTAAAATGGAATCTTGTGATCTTGATTGGTATCACACTTAGAGAAAAATCATTATGGAATATCAGCCGCTTGAGTAGACTAACCATTTTCCGTAAATTCTAGCTGATGTCCTAGGATCTTTAATAATATAACCATGGTTATAAAATTATAGATGGTGTTGAATTCTCTCACACAGTCGAACCATGTTATAAAATGGAACATCCATCTGATTTTTGGAATTCATGGGTTTTATGAAAATGTTTTTATAGTATTTCAAAACACTAATATTTTCATATAACTATAAAAACCAACTACCGCCATTGAATATATGTAAAAACCTAATATAGTGATCGTATATTTTTATTTGACCAATATGAGTAGGTATAATGTCAATATTACATTGGTTATTCTATGAATGAATTTAATAAAGTATTTAAAGATATCAATATCTAAAAAATGGGTCGATAAAGATTAAAATATGTAAAATGACCTCATATTGATGAAAAAACATAAAAAAAATATCATTGATTAATTTAAAAAATATATAACCAGTTCCACATTAATTCGTCTTTTGGTATTCTCAGGAAAACCATTAATGTATTTTTTTTGTTTTTCAGAATATTAAAACATTCATGTAGTATGAAAAACATGAAAATGACCCCCGATTGATTTGAAATAACATGTTGGTAATTTTTGAATTGTTTTTTATATGAATTAGTAGACGACATGTCAATATAACATGTGATGTGATCAGAATAAGTGAAAAAAAGGTTTTGATGATATTAAATTCATTAAAGGGTTTGATCAAGGGTATATATTGAGAAAATAAATATTATCGTGGTGTTAAATGTTAGGAAAAAATGTATATTTATGGGTGAAATTGATGAATTTTATTTATGTCAATACATGTGGTAATTTCATTAGGATGACTAAAAATACACATTTTTTAACTCAAAATTATGGATTAAATGGTCAAACTAAATAAAAAGACCATAAATTTATGCGAAATCATAGAATAATTATCCTTGATTTATTTTTGACATGTATAAGTATTATATATTTTAATTTAAAATGTGGTGTACTTTAAATTAGTGGAAATAAGGTATAAAAATATATTAATTTCTATAAAAACAGGCATCTAATTGTTCAAAAAACATCTAATTGGAATGAAATATAAGTTTGGTGAATTTAGATTATTATTTGAATATAGTAACTAAATACATAACAACCTCTGTTATGGTTTTCCCATGATGATAATAAATGTACTTTTACCATTTAAACCCAATAAATGTTCATTTAATAGTAAAATCTTAATAAATTTCCCTAATTTGACATAAATATTATGAAAATAATCATTGAATTATTTTTTAACAAGAAAGATTATATGGCAGGTCATTCTAGTGTGAGGTGTACATGAAATGAGTGAAAATATATTTTTTAATATTAAATTCAAATGTACATTAATGAACTAATGTCATATAAAATTAAGTTTTGTTTTTATCCGAATAACAAAAAATTAATTTTTTTTAAAACTCTAACACAAATATGTAAAGTTAAAAACCTAGAAAAATACCATTACTTTAAATTAAATAAAAAAAATATTTTAGTTGTATTTTTGACAAGTATAGGTATGTAACACACCAATTTGGGATATTGAGTGCATGAAATGCGTAAGAAATATTGTTTCCAAAAAAATTATTTTAGGGTCCAATAATATAAAAAATTATTTAATTAGTATGAAATATTAGGATAATTTTAAATTAATAATTTTATAAATATATAAATTAGTTCCACAACAATATATGTTACAATTTTCACAAGATTTCCAAAAATATTTTTTTGGTGTCTTAAATTTCTGAAACATAAGGGTAATTGTCAAAACCTAGGGAAAGACTATGAATTGATAAGAAATCATAATACAATGATAAATTAATATCTTTTATGTGTACAATATGATGGTATATCAATCTGGAATAAGGTGTTTTCAGAATGAGTGAAAAATGGTTAATAAATGTATTATAATCTTTATAAATGTGTGTTTAATTGACAAGACTATGAAAACAACCTCAAATTGTGGTGCAATATTAGGACAATATTCATAAATTAATTTTCTTCAATTGATGTTTTTCATTGAATATGATGTTGGAAAAAACAATCTAATGATATAACAATATAAAATATTTTTTAATGTTTAAAAACCAAGAACATGAAAATAAATAAACATTAAATATTTTGACAATGATCATTGAATTATTCGTTGGTGTGCATGACTGCTTATATTGTTAATACCCAGGGAAACACCGAAGTAGTGATGCCTGATTTTGGTGAGACTGGTGCAGAAAAAACTGGTGTGGAGGAGGTCAGTAGTGGGAAATCAATGGGACTACTTATGCACTCAGAGGAAGAAATTGTGGAGGAGCTTCTCACTATCAATTCTACACAAGAAGAGGCTGACCAGATGATGGGGAGGGTGCTTTGTGTGGTTACCGATGGTGAGCAGGCGGCTTGTATCGACAAACAAGACCTTATATTGATTAATGGTTTCAATGAAGGGAAGATAAGTATGAAAGAGTACATTCAAATGTTTGAGAAGATGGTTGATTACATTGAGGTCATCATCAATGAAGATCCAAATACACAGGTGCATACTCTCTACTGGAAATTATTTAGAGAGGATCTCTCTAATTTGATTATGTTTTGTTTCAATGATTTTGTGATTTCTATGTGGTCTTTCCTCCTGGTTGAATTTAAGTGGTTTCTCACTATTCCTTAAAATTGTTAACTAATAAAAATATAATTTTCAGTCAGTAAAAATATATTGGAAGATATTATAGATTTCAAAATTTTCTTTTTAGGGTGTTAACCATTAAAATAAAAATGCAGCAGCATTAAATTGGAATAAAATTACAACATATAAACTTCTTATGTAAAAAAAATCTATATCAATCAGGGTTTTTTTAGTGACAAATGAAAACGAATTTGGGTGTTTTACAAATATAAAATGTTTTTTTAAGGATTATCAACTACAAAGAATCTATATATTTATGTCAAATAATATGTTAATGTGTAATAATTTATTTATGACATGCACGAGAATAAGACACATCAAATTGATGTGTCGTGTGCTAAAAATAAGTAATAAAATAGATTATTTACGATATTAAAGGTGTTAAAAACATGGTTCTGAGGGTCTAAACCAATAAAAATACCTCATATTGGCAGTAAATCTTAAGAATAATATTGCATTTTAATTTTTAAAATGTAGGAACATAAATCATGTCAATGAGAGTAATGGTTTTGTCTAAATGACTAAAATTACATTTTTTTTGTTTTATAACTATAATGTATGTGTGTGTTGAAGGAGATATTACCTATATCTATGAATTTATATGATATATATATATATACACATGATATTACTTATTTCATTAAAATTATTATTTTCATGAAATATATGTATATCCTTTCATACATCCAACAATTTTAGTGGGTGGACACTCAAGAAATCCTCCACATAGGGTATCATTAAAATTAACATTTCATAAGATGGAATGAATAGGAGTTAGATGCATCCATGAATATGATGAGTGAAACAACATAATAATTAACTCATACATGAGAAATTCATGAGTAAATTCTATCTTCGTCATGGAGGATCTTTATATCTATATAAAGATAAGTGATATATGATAGTGGTAGATATGTGACCATGATTTATTCTTGTACTAACCTCTATAAAACCCAAAAAAACTATTCATTTCCTTCCATATCATTGAGAAGTGTGGGAACACCATCGGTGAAAAATAATTCCTATCATGCGATTATAGATCCATTCAATTCCTGGAAACTTCTGGCGGTGGGAGTTTTTTATATTCTAATTTCGTAATTTTTTCCAAACACAATGAATGAAGATCATCAATATTTTAGAGGCCAATTTAGTGAATGGTATACATTTTTAAAATATTATTTATTTCCAATTTTATCATTATTTTATATTTCATGCATTGAATTTCTCAAATAAGGGATTGAAATTCTTTTTCATGATCTAATTAATGTTAACAGGGCCTTAGAAAAATATTCATGGATAATATTATATTTAATAAAATGATAACAAATTGGGATGAATTTATAGGAAAAATTACATTGAATTTTATTTGATATTTATGAGCATATAACACACCACTATTACATTTGATGTACACATAATGTGTGAAAATGGTCATTTTATTGGTATTATACTCTTCAAAAAAAAATTCGGGATCCAAATTATGAATACTAATTGAAATTTACTTAAACTATTAGGACAGTGACTAATGAATTAATTTTTAAATGTGTGAACTAATGTTACATTAGTCGAACTCGAGGTTTTCTTAGAATGACTGAAAACTCGTTTTTAGTTTTTTAAAATTCTAAGAAATGCCTATAATGAAAAAAACCATTCCAATTACCATGAATTCGATTTAAATCTATGATGAATATTAATTAAATTATTCATGATGTATGCTCAGAAACTACAAGTCAATATGATATGCAGTATGCAAAGAATGATTGGTTTTTTTTAATGTAAACAAATTTATTTAAAATCATTAATTAATTTTTTTGAAAAAACTACATACTATTATTTTATTTCACAATACATTACATGAAATAATATTTTTTATATCTAAAAATATTTCCCATATTTTATATAAAAATTGTCATTTTAAATTTATTTTAATTTCAAATGTGAGAAAATTGGTCTACAGTTTTAAAAATTTTATGAAAATGGTTTTTATTATAATATATAAGTTATATAGTTTGTAAACAAATGAAGAATTTATTAATTATGTATTCTTTTGGTTTGTTCTTTTTAAATACTAGGTGGACAGAAGTAATTTTCTATAAAGATAAGGCATGTCATAAAAATTTATTATAAAATGATTAAATAGGTATAAGAAGGTTGGTGAGTACAGAAACATTGGGAAGACTCAAAAGGATGGAAGAAAACCCATTATTGTGTCATTCTGTAACCCATGTTTCTAGGGTATCTACCTCTTCTCTGAGGATACCTTCCAAGCCACAACGATTTGGGTACTAGAGTGGCCATTTGAATATTATCGAGGAGTGAAATTAAAACATTCTCGAAAGGTGTGATTTTTTTATATTTCCATTAGAGATCACACACATTTAGTTCCTAATTTCATTTCAAACACTACAGCATATTTTCATATATAATATTCACCACTTCTAGGTAATCATTGAAACCGAATATATCTAGTTCCATGTTAAAAAGAAGAGATTCATCTTGCATGACATTCAACTCATCTTTCTCACCCAAGAGGATTTTTGGAAGTCTTTGATGTTCCAATATCACCCAATGAATGGTACTCTTGTTATTATTAGCCTTTGAATCCACACATTCTTCATTATAATCCAATATAAATGATTCATAATCACTTCACATAAATTTAGAGAACTCAGGGGGGATATTTCCATTTTGAGTTCTCTTTAAATCTACGATACTAGATGTGAGGTTGGAAAATCTCCTATAGACAGGGGGTCAGATCATCCTTAGAGGGCGATGGGATGACATTTCCAGAATCAAGATTTGTCTTTCTTTTTATGGAATAATCTGGAAGGCATCATCGTCCTCAAAAATATTATATTTACATGAATTTAATTTTCCATGGGCCTCAATAGTTAATTTTTTATTACCTTGTTAATATCACTGAAATTTTTTGGTCATCCATGACATGGTGATAAATAATGTCATGTGTGGTCATGTCATCAACTGGTTAATTTTAAAAATAATTATCAACATGATTATAAGCTACCAAATTTAGATTCATTAACACCATTGTAGTAAAATATTTGGATGAATCGTTAACTTCTTGATTTTTAAAATCCATTGACCATTCTTTTGAACAGCAAGATCTCAGTATCATATAATTATAAGAGCCATGTATTTTCTACCCCATGAAATGCACGTGTTAAATATCATTTGGTTCCTATGGGATTTTATCCTCTTAAAAATTCATTGAGTCTTTATAAACCCTGATAGCCTAGGTTTTATATTTATCTTAGATAATAAATCCTAAAATATTTCCATCATTTAACGCAACAGTAACTTTTTTACTAGGATGAATCAACTCTTCATTTTTCATACGGATAGTTTGGGGAGTATAGTCATCCCAACCATTTATTTTGATTCCATACATTGAGAATTTATTTATTCCTTTAATCAGAAAGAGAATATCCTTTCATGTTATAGAAATAACATGATTTATCCTACATGCACCCCTTCTTAGTGTACCCAATACATAAAAAACATTAATAAATTGAGACAGATTCTCATATCTGAAAGTTAAATCAAACCTAAAATCAACATTTGATAGAGTCGCATTGTCAATTTGGGTTTCATTGAAGTCAATCTCAATTAGGATGCATGAAAAGTAACCAAACAACGCTTCCTCTGTTGAACATCCAATTTTATAGGAGTTTCAATCAGTGAAGCAATGTCAAAATTTTTTTTTGGGTTCCACTAGATCTGGTTGAAACTATAGATTCTAACCCACACCTATGTCTTCGTGTTATTGATATAAAAAGGATTAATGATGGGATGCCAGTCCTGAATGATTAGTAATCTCAGTATAACAAAAATTTTACCAAATTCCCCTAAATTCTTCATTAAATCCTTTAACATGAATTATATATTGAAATATCCTTTTCTTATTGGAACACATTTCTATTCAATAAATCCACAAGAATCCAAAATCATTTGTTGCTTTTTTTAGAGGTACATGGTTTATTTCTCAGAAAATGATCCATTCTTGCAATAATGGAAAACTCACATATCATAAATCTATTAGTAATTATGTCATAATTAGAATGAATAATAGTTGAGTTACCTCGTTTGATTATTCTATCAATACTCCCATCATTTCCATATTCAAAAGAGTGGATAAATCTTTCTCGTTATACATAGATAGATGTATCATGTGTGGTCAACAACCCGATCTTTAGGCTCCCTAGTTGAACTATTGGGAATATTGTTGTGTCACGTGTAATTGAGTCATGGGGATTTGTTTCCTCATTTACACTGGAGTCTTCCTTTACTGTTTTGAGACGATGCGCATTGACCAAACCAGTTGCATCAACCTAGTGCAAATTGAATCTATCAGAAACCAATAAATATCCTCATCCAAAATAATTTGATGTTTCAATGGTAAATACCATTGGCGAATAATTTTTGTATTCATTCAGTATTTTCACTATTATTTAATATATATGAAGGTAAATCATATAGATTTTAACTAAAAAAATTAGATAAAATATTTGTCTAATAAATAATTTTTTAGAAAAAAAATTCAAGGAAAATGAATATTTCTTTCTATAACATACATTTTTATTTTTATTTCCGTTCACTTTTTAAAAGTAATAGAAAATATTTTTTTCAACTATAACAATTGAATGGTATGATGTTGGTGTTAGACGTATAAATTTAATGAATAATCCTGATTTTTTTGTTTATTTTAATTAAAATAATAAATTATCAATCACTACATGCTATATTACATTCATTATAAAAATAAAAATATAATGGAATTAAACTTTTAAGAATATTCATTCTTCGATTTTTGAATAATCATGCATCACATAAAACCTAATATAGTTCATTATGTGTAATTCATTATTATATTAATTTATTTTCTCTTATTTACCGTGGTGTGATACATCTCATGAACATATCAGTTTTTTTATTATTTCACTACATGATTCATTATATTAATCACATGGAACTCAAAAATATTTTAGTTTGTAATCTCAAAATTTTTTGTAAGTCATCCTTTTCTTTAGAAAAACCATTTACATGTTCAAATCATAAATTTTATTAATAATATATGTAGTGTTAATCCTTCTTAATATATAGCAGGAAGTATTATCACAATGGTTCCCCAAAATTGTATTGGTTCCCAGATTCTTTATTTATATTGAATCAGTTAGTGACTATATTTATTGATGACAACATGAAGTACACATATCTTTTACAATTAACCAATTTCAAAATGATTGAAAATATCTTTAAGAGATATCACTACCTCATTAATTTAAATAGAATATGGATATTTCGATACAACATGGTGAATTTAATGAAAAATCATGATGTGGTTATAAAAATTATTATTTTTATTTTGTGAATAACTTGGTAAAAAAATAAATTTTGGTTTCCTATAGCCCTCATCTTTTTTTACCTTATAGATAATATTAAGAAATATTTTTATAATTATATTTATAATTATAATTATTGTTATTATTGTTATATGTATGAGTACAAGGAAGAAAGACACATCACACACACTCCACATATGAACTCAACAATCAAATAAACATGTTTATTAAGATATACATTTTTAACAATTATAGTTAGGATAACTGATAATATCTACTCTTGGTCAAGACTTTATTAGTATTGATAATGTACACCCTTTATCACCATTTTTCATAGCACTGATAAATATGACATTCATAAGGATATATAATTTATATATATATATATGTGTGTGTTACTGTATTAAAAAATGTATATATATTTATGTTTATACTCAAATGTTTTTTAATTAATATTAATATATAACATTTTAAATATATTTTAAAATAAACACAAAAATATTTTATAAATTTATTTTTAAATAATTATATAAAGTTATCAATAAAAAATATGTTTATAAACATGTATATAAATAAATATGCATATCATAAAACATAGATTAAATCAACATGAACAATGGATAAGGGCATTGTCGTTGCATGTGGAGGTCCCAGATTTCATTTTGGATGTGCATCTGGTTGAGCAGGGTGGAGGCATACAATGATCCAAGGGGAATTGCTGACTAGGTGAATGGGATCGGGGGAGAAATGTCGATGGGAGTGTGACATACACTAGAATAGACCGTAGGATATATATTTTTGACTTTTATTAGAGCTAAATATAAAGCCTTCGTAAAAAGGGTACTTCTATCATCACAATGTAATAAATAATTTAAGACACGTGAAATAAATTAAATTTAATAATCTCCCACACTTTCACTGGTCTTAGGCTAGATAAATAATATTCATACATGATATTTATATGAAAAATAAATGGAAAAACTAATTTCTTTATCCATTTTTCATTTTTAAAATAAACATGGTTCAAATAATTAATTTATTGGTTGAATAATTAATTAATTAATTCTCTTTCATCTTAATTACAATCTAAATCCTCTTGGATATATGCATAATTAAGTAAATAGTTTAAAGTAAAATATATAATTAATATTTATAAATGAATTACAAGTAATTATTTGATAATTTAAATTTATTTTGAACCTTACTAAATTTTCAAACATTCAATGTTCCAGAAAGATAAATAATATTTTCATGCAGATATTTGTAGATTATTGTAATTTAACTAATCAAGTAATTTGGAGACTAAAAAATGTCTACTATCTTGTTATATTCCAAATTCCTCAGTTTCCATGTATCTAGGTTACATTCTAGGGTATTTGAAATGTTAAATACTCTAGACTACACTGAATGTATATGCCAACTAAAAGCCATGCATTCACTTACTCAGTTCCCGAGGAACCAGTATAGGCCTTTACCATTTTTCTCATGATGATCACATAATGTTTACAAGCCAGTAACATTCCTTATATCCCTACTTTTGTGTGTCTATTATTTTTAATGAAAGGATCCACATGTATTTATGACATATGAAATGATGAACTACACGGTGTGTACACCACATACACATCTTGTGTTCAAGAAATAATATATATTATTTGTCTCTCATAGTTTAATTTTGTATAATGAAATCAATGATTATGTGATTTAGACCACTAAACCATGTAGTCTACATGTTGGGTATTCCGTATACATAACATGTAATATGATACACCGTGTTCTAGGTTGGTCAGTCAACTTGTAGTGTTCACCTCATGTAATTACTATGTGGCATGCCATATATCCCATGGATTGGCCATGTACAGCGTACTAGGATACACAACATGTACTTCAATAAAAAAATTTCAAACACTATCATACTGACCATCAATATGGTGGTTCTCAGTCGAATCGTTGACTATTCTTATCTTTTTATATAACATTACGAAAATAAAATATTTCATAAATAAGATTAGTATTTTTGTAAAATTTTAATTCAAAAATATTAATGAATGACTAGTCTGAAATTACAATCCATCCATGATTATATATATATCAACAATTAAATAAATAATTATACATTTAAACATGAATACTCAGATACGACTTCCTTATTTTGGGAGAATCAGATGCATGGGGCGGTGAGCGATAAATTAAAATATATTTTAATATTGATTTTCCCAAATCCTCAAGACAATATATTGGACATCAAACTTAGAAATATTTTTTTACTATCAAAACAAATGAGTACATGATATGGTGTTATTCTCGTAGATATAGAAATAAATCAAACAAATATACACTTTTTTATTGAATTTGTTGAAAATGAAAATCCAATGATATAATCCATTTAGTGGTGATCCACATATTCTCCACTAATATATGAGAAACAATAATAAATCTATATGTGGTAGTGCAATGAGTCAATTTTTTTATGTAACTTGGGTTTATTGGTTTTCTTTTGATCCTGAAAGGATCTCTCTTATAGTTCTTGGTCTTGATAGGAATAGACAAAGGAGGAGTCAAGAAAGAGTTTTGTTGTGTCCAATGATTTTCATATTTATATTTTTGATTCAATACACAACATAAATATTGGTTTATTTGTATATTAAGGGTTTATGATAAAATAATTATTTAACTTGATGTCAACTCTTATATAATATAATAATTTTTATTAATCCCTATGATGCATAATATTAATATCATTTTTATTATTTTACAGCATGTTCAAATTATACAATAAAAAAATAGTATTCAATTGGAATGTTAATTATTATTTATCATCAAACTCAACCTTTTTCTATTTTAACTATTCTAGATTTTATTTAACATTTTATTAAATATTTAATTTAATGATTTTATTCACCAATAAACATTTTAAATTGAAAATAGAAGAATAAAATTATCACTCTGTCCTGAGAATAATATTTATTCAATTAATAAAATTAAATTGGAATTTAATTGTGATCATCAAGAACACATAGTGTGTGCCCTATTAGGATTCTTTATCATCCTCATTATGAAAAATTTCTTAAAGTCCAAAATTATTATAACACCCCAAAATTCCTATTTAAAAACATTGTATTTGATGCATTGTATGACATGAAACACCAAGTGTGTAAGGAAATAAAATATCCCCAAAATTTATAATATTATTATTAATTTATGTAAATGTAAAAAAATTATTGGGATCGCAATGAACACAACACTATTTCATCCCACCTTGAATGCAAAAATAACATTCATTGATGACTTGTGTTGCATGTAAGAAAAATTTTTACCATTCAATAATATATTATTGAAATATTGTTAATTTATATAATAAGATATAAAATAGATGTTAAATTAGTTGTTATGAATATTATTAACTATAATATTACAATATATGGTCTATACAAATATAACATGAGTTCATCGGTTACTATTTAAATAGAAATGAAAATATAATGTGATTAAATATAAATGAAATATTATTGTGCTCCGAAAGATGTTTTGTTTTAATAAATTAAATTATTTAAAATTTAAGAATAATATTAATGATTTATATATGTAATATAATAAAAAAATATTTTTGATATTCAAACAAATATATTTGATAAGAATATCAAATGAAGAACCCTAATAATTCCCGTTGAAATCAACATTTTTTATATGGCACTTTTACCAACTTTTAATGGAACACAATTTTTAATTTAAATTTATTAAAATTTATTTATTTTAATATTTATAAATGAAATAAATTTGAAAAATATTTAAAAACTTCTGTTAGATTGAGTTTTTTGTGTTTTATGCGAGGTTTCATTTTTTATGAATAGTGAAAAAAAACTAAATTATAATTCCAAATTAATTTTTCTTTTTTTAATTTGTAATGATAAGTTATATTTTAATTTGTTTTTAAAGTAAAATTATATTAATTGTAAGACAATTTATCTTTATTTGGATATTTTAATAAATTTCACATTAATATTGGATATAAAAACTCAGCATACCTTTGAACATTTTCACATTAAAACTCACCTTGTTTTCCCTTATGCAAGCTTTAATTTAAATTAATTTCTAAACCATATTTGATGGAAATTTTGAAAAATTGATTCCATTTTTGAAATGATAATAATTTATAATGTCTAATAAGATAATGAATTAACAAAAATATTATTGAAAATAATTAAAATTGATTATAGTTATTAAGAGAAAAATGATCTTAACAAGGGACTGGCCAAAATTGTAAGGGGACAATGATTGCCACTCATCCTCAACAAAAAAAATGCACTATTTACCCCAAATTATTATTACATATAATGATCTTTTGATAACCCAAAATCATTTAATATAAGATCCCAACATCCATCCATTAATCATAGAATCATCACCATGTAAATAAATCCATCCAAGGAAGCCATTTAGTGGAACTAAAATGTGTAACCCGAATAAGAGGTAACATCCTTCCCCAAGATCTTTTGTTTTATTTTCATTATCTACCACCTCAACACTCTTATTACATAATCTTATAAAAACATCAGTAAAATAAATATAGTAATATATTTTTATTCCATGTCTTATACCTAAACATACACACACATCCATCTAATGGGTAACGAACTCACTATTTATGTGTATGGTTCACTATGGCCTTGTGAAACAATAACTATTTGATCTTCCTTTTCAACCTCTCATTGTGGGAATTATAATGGAAACGATGTTTATATAAGATATATATGATATTTATAATGTATGTTTTACTTTTAATTTCTATATAACACATAACAATGTGCATTGCACTTTATTTTAATACGATAACATATTTTTGAACCAGTTGTCCACTACCCCCTCAAATAAATGTGATTCGTTCATGCTATAAATAAAATAAATAAATAATGGTTTTAAAAACACCATGTTACATATATGAAATATATAGAGTGATTTAATTATCGTATACATATATATTTTAATATTTTTTATTTTAAATATTATAATGGAATTAAAATAGTGTTTATATATAAGTCCAGCATACCATCTCTATGAATGTTGAATTATGTTTCCTCTCAACATATTATGCATTATTATAAATACTTTTATACTGACGAACTAGGAAATTAGCACCTTAAATAGTGATATTGATGAAAGATTATTAAAGAACTGTTAATGTGATATTATAAGATGTTAATATATGAAATTATAAATATTAGTATGGTTCTAGTTTATGTTACTAACATTTTTACATCCATTATCAATGAGGCTAAATGATGTTCACAAGAAAGGAAACACTGGGTAATAGATTCTTGTTGCTCTGTTCTTTATGTGATACATCAGCCAATTTCACCACAAAATACATTTTGTTGGTATATATATTTCTTGTTTTGATATATTATATAATGAATTATTTAATATTAAATTTATTTGGAGTTTTAATATTTAATATTTTATCTAAGTTGATTTTAACATAGTGTTACCAGATTGTAATGAATATCATAACCAAATTACTCTTCATTAGGATATATTACTTCCTTGTTATTGTTTATATTCTAAGAATATATTTTTAATAACTATTTACTATTTGTTGTTGTATTTAAAATTATTTTATTTGTCATTAAATTGGACTCACGTAATATATCCATTTTTTTATTCTCATATCAATGTTATGGTCTTTTCATGTGTTCAACAAACAATCTCATTTGATTCGGGATTGTTTACACTAGAATTTCTATTTGAGGAAATTAAAAAATTACTAATTAATAAAAGCATTGATTTTAATATTTTATAGTTATTCATGTACTTTTTCATGTATTAATACCATTTTCCCTCTTTGGTACTAAAAATGATTTATATGTTTTTTAAGAAAACACTAGTTGAATTCTCTCTTTAGTGGAAGAACATGTTTTCTTTTAAAAATCTTTCTCTATAAAAATGTTTTCAAAAAATTATCCATAAAAAATTATTTATTAAACACAAATTTTTGGTTTTTCGTTTAAAAATATTTTCAATTAAATATTATTATCACTTACTGCAAAAATACCTTTTTAACCATTTATCGTAGAAAAGGGTGGTTCTTCTGAACTAGTATGCCATTTAGGGATTTACCCACCATCATATATTCAATGATTCCTTTAAAAGTTTAAAAGAATAATTTTTAAAAAAATGTCTTCAAAAGTGATTTTAATTAAAAATGTTATTAAAAAGTAATTTCAAAAAATTATATATTCCTAAATAATTTTATTAAGATATCATTTTATATTATTTCCATTCCTAAATGAAAAAATCCATTCATTTTACACCACTTATAATATATTTTATTGATACCAACATTATTCTTCCTTTGGATGTTTTTTGATTTATCATACCAATTAGTGTATTGATATTCACTACCATGAATCTTTTTAGTCCCCTTGAGATATTACACTTCTTATTATTGTTGAAACATGAATTTCCACTAATAATCCATATAATTTATCATGGATATGTTTATTGAATAAACCATACATATTTTTTTACCTGTGGCGTTTACATTGTGAGTTATTTGATTGAATTGGGAAATATTGATAAATATGTATCTATTACTAAGTATGGATATTTTATAAGGAAACTTGGTTATCAATTATTTAATATATGATTAATTATTTGGATGATAACTATAGAGGTTGGGGCCCAGTTAAGGAATTCCCAATGGGTTTGGGACTGATTTATCTAATACCTATATGATGTGGAATTATTAAATTAATCCACAAGATACATCGATAGTATCATGAGACACGATTAGTTGGAAATTAACCAATCATAGATTGTTTCCAAGTAGAATATATATATTTCCACCCAAATATTTAAAATTTCTTCAGATTATGTCTTGATGGTAGAGGTAACATGTTCTTGGGAAACATGATGTCCAGTAATTATGCATCACCTTTATTGAGAATTAGTTAATTACTATTATCCATGGGATTTTTTCATTGACATTATCTATTGATTAACTTTAATCCCCAATGTATTTATTAAATGAAATGTGTTTTTAGTTTCTTACCTTGTTATATTGATTATTCCTTATCATGATTTTTAGATTAATTTTTTGTTTAGTTATTTACCGTTCCATACTATGTATTCTTGTTGATTTAATAATATCATTCACTATACATAACCAATACTGAGCATTTGGTCTCACACTTATTTTGTTTCCTTCTCCAATATTCAGTGAAATTTACTAAAAATATATGCAAGGATATCATATATGGAATAAAGTTATCATTGAAAGAAAAAAATTCTCTTTAATTTGTATATTCATTTATAATACAAGACACATGTATGCATCTAGTTTACAAACACTACCAAACTCTTAGGTCATTCTATATTCTAATAATTGTAAACATTCCAATGTAATTATGATAGGCACTAACTTTGGGTTTATAGGGTCATATCACTATAACTAGTATTAGAGGAAGATTAGTAGAAACCATGAGAACCATATTTAAAAAAAAATAATAGATTTAGAGAACATATACCAAAGGTAGAAATGAAGGATATGTATAAAAGATCATACTAGAATTTTGGAAAGGTATATATTATGTGGGTATTCCTATTAATACATCCCTTTCGTAATAATATAAGTAGAAATGGTTCTGGTATAGATTCACCTTGGGATAATAACTCAAAAAAATGTGAGTCGGGCCTAACATCATCGTAACCAAGTACACGAGAATGGGTGTTTCTGTGTACATGGGTTTATATTCATGAGTGATATTATTTGGATAATTAACATTTTTCTTACAATCCATTATGATTTATTTGAATAGATAATGAAAAATAATTACCAAGGATAAACCTTAGAATTATAAGGACCTATGTTGAAATTAAATGGATGAAGTATTTACGTATAGAGGTTTTATTAAAAACCATATCTATAAGATTATTTAGTGATTAACATTATTTAAAGTATGTAAATAATATTTAATATAGAAATGATATTAAGATGATTTTATAAAAGGACAATCGGTATCGCATGGGACCACCTATAGAGTCTGACAAGGTCGTGGGACAACAACCCATTACCAATGGATAGTTAGGGTTTCACACCAACTACTGACCTATATAATATCAGGGTAAATATTCCATTGTTTTTAGTTAGAAAATTTGATGAATACATATTAATGATCAATCATAAGTGCTACTTTTTAGGTTTATCGATTAATGTGTAAAACTTATTGGTTTTGGAAAATAAATGGAGACTAACATAAGGACTACATTAAAGGATCTCTTGATCTATAGATTTTAGTGATTCATGTATGCATGTTAATTTATGAATGTGGACTTATTTAAGTAATGGATAAATTTTTAATTACATAATGTAAAAAATATTGAAAATTTTTTGTATAGGAATATTATGTGGAGGTATATTTCCTTATATTATTAGGCAGTACAAGAATTACTCAATATTTGGAAATTTATCAAAAAAAAATGTTGTTTTTATTCATTGATTTCTGATGAATCAATTGTATTATAATCATCATATATTTATGATGTTGTGACCCACAACTCTCCCTTATTCACTCAATTATTTTTTACATTGACTTCAATCACTCCTGATAAATATTTATTATTTTTTCCATGTCCATATTTTTACATGCCACTAAATTTATCCAATGTAGTATCCTAATAATATCTTATTTCATGTGGCTATTTTAGATTCCATTATCTCATTTCAAAATGAGCTTTTATGAAAAATTATCATGATGTAGGATTTAAACATAAGAATTACCAAATTATATATTACCAAAATCGTGTTTGAATTGTGGGGATGTAATTTATTTAAGGTGAAGAGAATGTAACGCCACAAAATTCTAATGTAAGAACATTGTATTTGATAAAATGTATTTCATATAGCACTAAGTGTATTAAGGAATATCATATCCCATGTAATTAAAATATAATTGTTATTTTAAATAAATTTAATATATTTTATAGCTTTTAATACTCACGACACTTAATTATCTTGCATCGCAAATAACATCCACTTTCTTCGATGAGGTGCGTTATACACGGTAGTCATTTTAAAAAACAACAATATTTTATTAAAATATAATTAATTAATAAAATATTATTTAATATAGAAATTTTTTTAGTGTTTATGAACTGTAATAACTATCTTATGAAATTATGTTTTCTATAAAAATTTAACGTGAAATAATTGGTTAATAATTAATTAGAAATGGAAATATAAACCAATAAAATATAAAAGAAATATTTTAATGATCCTAGAGCTATATTGTATTAATAAATTATATTAATTAAAATTGGTGAATTATATTTATGAAATGTATATGTTATAGATTCAACCAATTATTTCTCACATAAATCTAATACATTTAATAAGTATAAGAGCAGAAGAAATCCAATATTTTCCCTATAAATCAATATTTTTTCAGGGGAAATTTTACAATATTTTAATGAAGAATTTATATCTATAAAATTATTTGAACATTTATAAATTTAAAAGGACAAAATAAAATTAATTTTTAAAATATAAACATAAATTAGGTTAGTTTTAATTTTTTTTGTTTTTCTATGAGGTTTTATTTTATAAAGAATAGTGAAAAATAAAAAAATTTAATTCAAAAATTATTTTCAATATAATTAATTTATAATTTTGAATTAATTATAAATTGTTTTAAAAGAAATATTTTATAAATTATTAAAAAATTAATCCAATTGATAGAATTGGAATAAATTTTAATTTTTAATTGGATATAAAAACGTAGATAATTAGTGAATATTTTTTCTTTAAATCCCCGTCTTGTGGTCCCATCCGCGGTTTGAAATTTAAATTATTTTTACTAAATTATATAAATAGAATATGGAAAAATGGATTCAATATTTTCAATTATAATTTTTTATAATTTATAATATGGTAATATAATTTTTACACCAAAAATATTAGTGAATGTAATTAAAATTAATTAAATTTATTAGGATAAAAGTTTTGCTTCACAATGGACTAAGCATTAAACAGAAGGAAAAATGGCCGAGAAACTGGTGAAAATTATATTATATTTACATGATTATACATAATTATCCATATTATTTAATTTATACTATTATTGGATCCACATGAAAAGGTATAAACATAGGTAGAGTTCAATTTTAAAAAACAAATACAAGAATGTCACTCCTCCTCCCCTATAAAAAGGCACTCGACCACCCACTTATTCACATTTATCATGCTCTTTGGATCACCATAAATAATCTAAAATAAGATCCAAAAATCACTCAACTAAACATTTTATTCTCCTCCTGGGCATAAAACCATACAAATAATTCATTTGGCACAATCCAAAAAGAGATACCCCAAAAATGAGTAGCATCCTACCTCATTCTCTTTTGTTTTATGTTAATTATCCAATACCTCAAATATGATTATTCCAGAAAAATATAATATAATTATTAAAATCAATATCATGAAATTATTATATTATATGGTTTCATCCTACATTATCCCACACATCCATATAACGTGTATTTAACTTACCGGTTATGTGTAAAGTGAACTCTTCCCTTGTAAAATGATGATTGTTCGCAATTACTTTACAACATCTCTTGGTGAGAGTTATGATGGAAACACTAATTATATATTATATATATTATATATATATATTCTTTATGAAAAATTAATTTATATATTTCCCATAACACTATGATTTTCATTTTTGGAATACGATAACATCATTTGTCAACGTGTGGACTACCGCCTCCTTGAAGAGATGTGATTCTTTCATGTTATAAATGGAATGTATAAAGGATGAGTTATAAAGACACATGTAATATATATGACATATATAGATGATATTGGAATTATAATATACTTATATATATTATTTTATTTTATCTTTTTCTAATAAGTAAAAGAAATGAATGTAGTGTACATTCAAATATACGACCAATTGTCTCCATGAATGGTACATTTCATTTCATATACCCTAATATTAGAGATTATTATATATACATGTATAATAGATATAGATTATATTTAAGTCATCTTTTATTGACTATAGATTGTTAAATCAATATCTACTAAATAGGAATGAAATTAAAACTTAAAACATATCGATAAAATTAGGCATTTAGCAACCAAAATAGTGAAAATGATGAATCATAATTAAAAAAAGGAAAAAGATACTATAAGAAGTTAATATATGATATTATAAATATTATTATTGTCAATTAATATGTTATTTACATTGTTAGAATCATTATATAGGTGTTTAATGTACGTTCACCAGAAAGGAAACACAAAGTAAGGGATTCTTGTATAACTTCTTTTTTCATGAGGAATACACCACTAAATTCTCTTGTGTGATGTATTTACTTCCCATATTCATATATTATATAATGAATTGTTTTATATTCACGATATTTTTAGTCATAATTTTTATTATTTTAACAATCAGGATATGAACATAATGTTACCAATCAGTAAATAATTTAATAACTTGTCTCCTTTTCATTGGGTTATATTACTTCCTCGTTGTCGTTAATATTATAATAATGTGTATAATCACATTTTAATGTACATTTTTTTCATTTCCACTATTTTTATGTGGATTTAAATTTTACAGCCATAATATATTCATTGATTTATTCTCACATGAAATTGGTGGTCTTTTTAATGGATTTCTTTACAGTCTCATTTTATTCGAGATTCTTTACACTTGAATTTCCATTAAAGGATGTCATTAAATCATTATTTTATAAAATATTTCATCTTATTATCCTCTAGTTCTTATTCATTATGTTAATGTGTTAGTATCATTTTTTACTAATTTGTATTTATAATATTAAAAAATTAAGATAACAAGACATCATTTGTCTCTTTAATTGGAGAAACTATAATATTTTACAAATCAAATATTCAAAAAATATTTTCTAAAATCCTTTAACCATCAATAAATTATGTTTGAAATTAATATTTAAACTTTTTTACATATAATAACGTTTCAAATAGAATATTATTATCTATTTTTGGAAAGGAAACATTTAGATCATTTTACCATGAAAAAAGAATGTCATTTTTACCAGGTACAACATGTATTGATTTACCTGTCATCATATCTTCGAAGCTTCCATATAATGTTTAAATTGTTATTTAAAAAAAGATATTTTAAAAAGTGATTTTGAATGAAAATAATTTTGAAAATATTTTCGAGAACAAATACTATATCATTCTCATGAATATTTTTAAAGTTAATTTTAATTTGATTTCATTCACCATAGAAAAAACACTTTTCTTAAACCAATTAGGATATCTCATATTGATAATATCATTATTATTTATTAGTATGGATTATGATTTGTTTGAACAAATATATTTTTGAAAATAACTTCCTTGATTCCATTTAGTCACCTTGAAATATTCAATTTCCTTTGATAAATGAAAATTGAATTTCCCCTAATTATCCAAAACATTTATCAGGGACATGTTTATCTCCTTAAATGTGTATCATTTTTTCATACTATGATTATATTCATAGTTATATAATTGACTAATTAAATATTGATAAAGTTTTATCTTTTAATCGATACGAATATTTGATAATGATCATTGGTTATAGATTATTTATTTTTTGAGAAATTTTTTGGACAATCAATTTACATGGTAGTGACTGTTTAAAAAATCCTTAAAGGTTGAGGACCGGTTAATGAAAATATAGTCATTGAAAGACAATTTTAAATAAGAATCATGATTCATTTATAGTCTCATGAGATGAAATTAGTGGAAACAATCTCTCCAAAATTGTTTTCAAGAAAAATAAAGGTATTTGTACCCACGTATTTAAAATTTATTGGGATTATGTTTTGAATTTAATGGTATCATGTTCCTGGGAAACACGATATAAAATAATTAATTATATAATATATTCAAGATTCGATTATTACTATTATCCATGTGATTATTTCTTTGAAATTATCTATTAATTCAAATTTATTTTCCTTTTATTAATTAAATATAATGTGTTTGAATTTCCAACCTTTCCATATTAATTTTTTCCTTATCCAATTATATACATGGAATGTGTGATTAGTTATTTACCAAGACATACTCTGTATTAAAATTGATTCATTTTTTATTCAAATAAATATTACACTTATTGAGAACTTGATCTCACCCATATTTTTTTTCATTACACATGATATCATAAAGGGTCATAAGAATGATATTTAAGGATACTGTAGATTGAATAATGTTTTCATTGAAAGAAAAAATTTATGTTGTATATAATTTATTAATTTGTAATAAAATACTCATGTATCTATCTATTATACTAAGAATAATAAACTCATCGGCCCTTCTGAATATGATTCCTTCTAGTGATTCTAATGTAATAGAAGCAGACACCAGCTCTGGGATTCTAGGTATAGGTAACCACATTACTATCTAGCAATTGGTTAAGGAACCCAAAAGAAAAAAAAACATAATGTTTCAATGAGTAAATCCACATAAAAATGATCAATATGTAATATAATCTATATTTTAAAATATCACATCAATCATGTTGAAAAACTATGCCCCCAAATTATATGATCAATATGTCTTTCTTTGAAAACAAGAAATAAATATTATATTTCACCGTGGACAAGGAATTTAATGTGATGGTTCTATTCTAATAAAAATTTTATGATATTAAATTCTAGAAATATGGGGCAAAAATATACTTCCATGAAATATTCATTCATGACATATCAATTTTGATACACTTACTAGGTCATATCTCATGATGAAATTATGATGTCCTGATTTACATCAACAAATTTTAGTTGGTGATTCCTGAAAAAAAAAATTGATGATAAAATTAAAGTGTAATAACCATTATTTAATCTACAATATAGTAATATATGGTGACACCAAAAGATGATGAATTCTTATTTGACGGCGTATTATTTTAATGTTCCCTATTGTAGGTTACCAAGTGATAACTTACTTAGAAGAAGCCACATCTTCTTAGGAGTAATATAAAATACCTTATAAATATTTCACATTAATAAATGATTTATACATAATGATACACTTAATTAAACCCAAAATAGCAATACATATACTGTATTTCAGGATTTTGTACATTAAATAATAATGTAAATAGGAAAAACATCACCTTTATTTAAATATCTTTTACTAGCTCACACTTAAAACTACATAGGGTAACAGATGGACATACAAAAGAAATTGGTGATCTTAAATACCCATAATGGAATACTAATGGAATAAGGTAGTAAATTTTAGACCATACGAATATAAATGTGCAATAAAATAAGCATTAATTAAAATGCATGATATATCATGATAATCATAACATGGGAGATGTAGAAAGAACATAAAAACTACATAATAAACATATGTCAATGATAACATCCCAGAAATCATGTTGGAAAATGTCCTACATATGAATAATTTTCAACCCTTGTCCCATCACGAAATCAAATGATACTAAACATTACCTAATGTATTGGATCATTATATACAATTTTTCCCACATGTCACATCAATTTCATTCTCATTCTTAAATATTCCCCATTAATTATACAACATGGAATCATTCATCATCATATTGTAATCCATGATCAAGGAGTGTGGGATATATATGTGTATATACAAATAAAAATAATTATAATAGTACAAATGTTAACAACCATGACATGAAATGTGTGTGGTATACACTACACAATTGTTTTCACATTGAAAATCATAAAAAAATTCAGCATCCTAATGATGTCACATAATAATTCAAAAAATTGATATATGAGACCGAGAGAGGTATCTCATTATTTGGAAATAAAATATTTATCAATTGGTTCAAGAAAATATATTTCCCAACATAATTAATTTAAAATATATGGCTTAATTTAATAAGGGATCTTGAATAAACAAAGGTGGAGATGATCTTTTACTTGAGTGTGTGACTCCAAATGCTTAGAAGGAGCTTATTCTAAGCTTCAGGAACCATGGGGGGCCCTCAAGAGTAGAGGTAAGATTTTGGACATTATATAATTATTTTAAATGAAGATAAATATAGTGACCAGACCCTCAAAATCCCGGATCTGGAGTCTACAACCATTATATTATCAGGATTACAAGGAATAAAATAATGAAGTACCAAAGACTTCAGTAGTATTCATAAAATAGATACATAAATTAGTATTATATTTAAATTGAATACACTAATTATTGAATTATTTTTTTCATTCAAGTTTAAATTTATTCCATCTAGAACATTAGTAAATATTATGCATAGTATGCTTCATGGATTCTTGGGAAAATGAAACAAAATTAGGTTGAGATCAAATACATAGTAAGGGTATAGTATTAAATAAACACTAATGAATCTATGAGAATAATAATTTTGGATTGATAAATAATTGAACACACATAACATGTTGTCGACAAATAGAGGATGATGTATATAAACAATAAGGTAATAAAATAATAGTAAACATATTCCATTATAATAACTTTATAAGTAAAAATTTCATTGTAAGGTAATAAACTAAATAAACCTATAATTTAATCAATGAACTGATAATCACACATGTCCATAGATAAGATTTCAAAAAAAACATCATGGATGAATAATAAATGAAACTAAATGAGTAAAATTATTAATTATTTTAAACAATGTCTCCTAAGTAAAAAGAACCATTACCATCATGTCCTTTCACAATACAGTTCATTATATCATGTAGAAACCCTTATATTTTATGCAACTATGTCATATTAGGAGGTCACTTATGCATCTAGGGGTTTTAATTAACTATTCCCCAACTGTAGGTCTTACCTTAAATGGTCTCTAACCTGTTTCTTTTAGGTCTCAAGAATTCATCATATCGAATTGAAAATATCTCTAATCAAATATACATTTCTACTAATGGATAAGAATTTATCAATATTTACGAAAATAATAATATATATCTCAAATTAAAAACCATATGAAAAATGTTATATAGTTCAAGGAATAATAACATCCGATAAAAATGATATGGTTATCTATGGGAATTTCAATGTCAAATGATCATAGGAAAATGAATATATCATGGGAGATAAAAAATTAATCATGAATGTGAATGTGAATATTATCCTTGGAAAAATAAAACATAGACCATCAAGATGAAGAATAAGGATATTATGAATACAACATACCCAAGCTGAATTATAAATAAATTTTTGTTATCATTTATTAATTTAAGTTATATTAATGTAATTTTAAAACCATTCTTGGGGAATATCCTATTGATTTAAAAATAATAGAGATTATTTTAATTTGAAATTAGATTAAAAAAAATTCCTTAAAACATAAGCATTTAAACATTCGAAGAAATCATCAAATAAATAATTATGGATAAATGCATACTTTTTGTACGAGGTAAATTGATCAATCATTTTACATGTTAAATGTGTATAAAAACCACTTGTTCGAAATATGACAATAAGATTCCTTTGAAAACATGGGTAAAAGGCAAAAATGGTAAACATGTGTTCAATAAACTTTTTTTCAAAAATTAAATCTCTTTTTGAAAAAATAAAATAGATCCTAGGTTTTTCAATAAGACACATTCTTTGATGAAAGACTGTAATAAATTCGGTTTTCTTAAAAATTATAAAACATTTTATGTACCAACGGGTAGAAATGGTAATATTACATGAAAATGGTCATGAATGACCAGAGGATAAGAAAATTAATTAATTTATTAGACATTTTTCAAATTGTTTCTTCTAATAGAAAATAATTTCTATAAAATCTCGAATAAAATGATATTGTAAAGTAAACCCATGAAAAGATCATATTGTTGATGTGAGAATCAATTTATGAGTAGATTATGTGTATCAGTTGAAAATCCACATAAGACAAGAGAAAACAAATAAATGGACAGTGAAATTTAGTATACAAATAATCATATATTATTTATGATAGTTAGGATTAAAAATAACACGTTAAAAAAAAGGGTTATAAAATAATTTCCCTTCTCGGTTACATTTAACTCAAATCCTATTATAAGAAATAATTCCAATTGAAACACAAAATATCAGGAACTCTAAATGAGTCATGACATTATACGAAAATTTGGAACTATTTAAACCGTATATAAGAAATTATGTTCTTAATGATAAATTTATTATTTCAAATTAATGTTAACAATCATCATAGGATGTCATATTGTAATGATAATCGTTAATAACATTATGTAAGACGATTATCTTTAAAAATTCCAAAGTGTCCCATACCACTCAAGAAACATTCGAATAATAATATACCAGATGAAATATAATTTATTGAAACATAAAATATCATGTTAATATATATTTAATGATATAACATGTTATATGGTAGAATAAACAACATATGAAATAAGCTATGTGAATAACAACAAATAAGTCTCAATGGAATGTAGTTTGGGAAGAAATATATTACCTTTTGTTTCCTTTTTTGTGATCTATCATTTACCTCAATTATAATACCTTTAAAATTTTCAATAAATAATTATTATAAAATATTCATGTACAAAATATTATATATTATATTATTATAATATCTCATTGCCCATTTGATGACAATTATTCATTACTTTTAATATTTTTGGTGTCAATTTTTGAGATTGAAAAATATGTTTTAACAAGCTATCTATTGTTCTTATGAATTAGAACATGGTTTCATCATAAATGGTTTTTAAACCCAGATTTAAATTTCTTATATATTCATCATCAATTTATTTATAATAATCCATAATTTTTTTAAATAAGAAATGAAATTCACAATTCATGGATAGGGTAGTTTATACTTACTATTGAACACAAGATTCATTTCATTTTCATATTAATATGATTAAAGATAAAAGAAATAAATTTATATTATAATTGAAGTGATATATATATAATACATTTAAGTATAATATTTTAAATAAAACCATCCTTTATATGTTCCATGAATAGTGTGAACAAATCGCATTGCTTTTAGGGGCGGTAGTCCACACATCCACAAACGATGTTATCTTATTTACACTGAATGTAAAGTATAAGATTATGTGTTATATAAAAATTATTGTAGAATAATGAAATTATAAATATAATATTTATCTTATATAATTTTTTTACCCATCATAATTCCTACTTTGATATGCGGTAAAGTAATAATGAATAAACATTGTTTTGTGGGGCGGTAGTTCACAGTACACATAAATGGTTTGTTCATTACCCATTAAATGGAAATTTGTATATTTTTTGGTAAAAAAATAACATAAAAACATCATAGAATATTCATAACACTTTTTTTATACAATATATTAAAAATATATAATTTAATATCTGTAAAAAATATATAAAACTAAAGAGCTTAAGGAGGGATGTTTCCTCTTATTCGGGTAACAACATTTTGTTTGCACCAAACTGTTTCTTTTGTTGGATTTATAAAAACATGAGGCAAATAGATTTAGCAGAGGTATGTTTATGATATATTTTTTATATATGTTTTGAGAAAAATTGGCATTTGAGTTGTGAGGAAGTGGGAAGAGGGGAGGCCTTCTATAGTGGAGAGGAGTGGCACTCTTGTACATTTTTGAAAGGGGAATTACACACATGTTTTTCTCAGGTAAAGAGGTTTTTTATAATGATATAAATTCAATAAATGTAATGAAAAGGTCAAAATATTTCCATAAATTGTCTTCTTGGCAACGTCTATGTAATTGTGGCACTTATGTATACGGTTTGTCCTCTTTTTTATTACATTCACCTTCATCGTTGTAATTAATTTTAATTACATTCATTAATATGTTTGGTGAAAAATTTATTTCACCATGTTAGACATTATAAATTATTCTTATTCAAAATTTGGAATCCATTTTTTTAATTCCAATCACGTAATTGTAATAAATTAACATAAATTTTATCCAACAAACCTGACAAAAATGCATCTTTTAATGAAAAATTGTTCAAAAGTTTGGGAAGTGATTATAGAAATTTTTTATGTGAAATATAGGATAATGAACTAAATTTTATTTATTTATATAAAATTAATATAATTATAATTAAAAATAAATAAAAAATATATTTTAACATCATAAGTAAATTATAAAATAAATCATTCCTGTGCTAAAATTCAATATTTTTCATTATTAATCAAAAAGTGGAACATCATAAACAAAATACCAAAAAAACACTTGAACATAGTTTTTATATTAATATTTTAATTAATAAGTTTATTTTGAAAAATTTGATTTATAAAATTTTCAAACAATTAGTTTTAAAATATCTTTACCATTAAATGGTGGTAAAAGTGACATTATAAAAATGTTGGTTTTTTATGGAATATTAGGTTTTTTATAATCTTATGTCCATCTAAAATATTAGCTGAATATATAATATCTATGATTGAATGTGATGTATATATATAGGTTTTTTAAATTCATATCACTCAATTATAATAATTAATTTAATTTATTATGAAAAAATAGCTTTATGAGAATTAAAATAGTTTTACATAAAAAAATTCCCTTCATATTAATGGGTATATATATTCATTTTTAATTAATTGCTAACCAATTAATTCATTTAATATTACGGTAAACCATATTTTTTCATAATTAATTAATACAATTCATAATTTCTTGTTTATATCATATTATATTATATAATAATATTTTAATAATGTATTATTGTTTTGTAAAACTAAGTATTGCACAAGCATTTCAAGATACCCATTGTTGCGTGTGACATACACTAACTCAGTGATGCGTTCATTGAAAGATATAAAATATATTTAATTTAGTTAAAATAGTAAACGTATTATACATTCTCAAGATGTTATATTTTCATACAAGTTTTATGTTTCATGTCATTCATGCTATTGAATAAAATGTTCCTACATTAAATTTTTGATGTGTTACATTATTTCCCTATTAATGAAATTGATTCCTCTAAATTTAAACTCCATCTTGGTCTTATATTATTTTATAATTCTTATGATCTAAATCCCACATTAGGAGAAGGGTTTGTATGAAATCATCTAGTAAAGCGAGAATGTGAATTAAAAAAGTTTTCATGGTACAAAGAATAACTATGCATCTAAGTAGGAGGGCATTAGTGTAATATAGGGATATCCACATAGTGGAAATGATTAAATATATATAGGAAGTGATTGAGGTCATTAATAACAATAAACGTAATTATCAATGGTGTGTTGAGGGCCTTAAATCCATAAATATTTGATGATTTAGAGGACCATCAATTCTAACAATATTATGGAATTATGAAAACATTTTATTTTATATCCTTTTTCTCTTGCTGATAAATTCCTTTACTACCTAAAAATATAAGGTAGTTTACTTAAAATATATGTTTTTACATCATTTGAAAAAATATTTTTTTATCAAATTCTATTGCATCCCTTACTTCGAGAAATTATTATCCAAAAATTAACGTTGATCGCAAAAGCACTAAAATAAATATTTAACAGAACGTAAGGCCCACAGTTGTTCAAAAATTATTTACATTTTCCATTAACTATTACCCAAATCAAATATGGTTAAGAAATTAATCTCTAAACTTAAAATGATAGACTAATGGTTTAACATTAATATTTATTAATTAAATTATTCAAATAAAAATAATGAAATATTAAATAAGATATTTTGTAGGTTACTAATTGGTGTTAATCCATTATCACCCTTATATCACTGGTCTAAGTCCTATTGACTTTCTGGATTTGAGGGGGTTTCACCTCCTATAATGGATATCCATTTTAAAAACCATGTTTTTAAAATATCCAAAAAAAATTGGCATCCTTGAAATAATGATAATCACTAAATATAATTTTAACTATGGTTTTCTATACAACCACAATACCTAAATACATCGTTAATTTTGTTTCAACATATTCCATTATTTGGTCTAAGGTTTATCTTAGGTTACTCATTATAATTTTTGATTCAAATCCTTCATAATGGTTTGTAATGAAAAAATTAATTGTCTTATGAATATCCCCTCGACAGATTCATACCAGATGCATATAAAGGCATGTTGTTGTGTACCTTGTAATGTTTAGTATTTCCCAACACTCCTTGATATTGTTGATACTCTTACATATATCTGTGCCAAAACCACATCCACATGTAGTGTCTAGACTAGGATGTTTTTTGGGAAGACCTATATAATCTATACTTTTCAAAAAAAACTATAGATTTTTATTCAATACTTATCCTCAAATTTTATCTTAGGGATATGTTCCCTAATCTATGAATTCCACAATATAATTTCCAAGAATACTAATGAACGTCCTAGGATACCAACTGTAGTGACCTGATCACATATATACTAGATTTAGTGTCTACTACGATTATATTATCAAGATTACAAGGATTAAAATCCCAAATTACAAAAGAGAATAGCATTCTTGGTAAACTATATATATACTTGAGTCTTGTAATAAAAATGAATAATCTAATTAGAAGATATTTTTTCTTCTTCCGAATATAACATTATGACATCTAGTATATCACTACATATCATCAGTAGTATGCATCATGTATTCCTTGGGAAAGGAAACAAACTAAGGATAAGCTAAAATGGTTAGTAATGGTAAATTATAGAATTGTAAATAATTAATCAATACAAATATTAATTATCGATTAATAAATAATTGAACAAACAATCCAAGTAATTGAAATAACAAGATGGAATTTTAATAATAATATGGATATGTAATAACTAGAACCAAAATCCTTCCAAATAACATGAAAATGAAAAATCAATATTTTAAGGTATTAAACTGAAGACATATTCCATTTAATCAGTGAACAAATAATGAAACTCATCCATAGAAATGATGATGAAAAATCCAATGGATGTGTAATAACTACAAATAAAGGAGGGAGATTCATAATTATTGGATTCCATGTTTTTCATCTATATGAAACCATTAAATTAATACATTTAATTATATAGTTTAAAATATATGGTAGAAACTGTCATATTTTATGCAACTAATTCGTCATGTGAGACTATTGATGTATTGAGGGGCTTTTATTTACCAGTCCCCAACTTTTTGGTCTTACCTTAAATGGTCCTCAACTGATTGCTTTCATGTTCCAAGAATTCAACATATCTAATAAAACATATTCATTATCAAATATTCATACTGAATGAATGATTAATATTTATCAATATTTCATCATATAATAAAATAAATTTCTATGTAAAAATCTTATGATAAATGTTATACAGTTTAGAAAATAATCATTTCCACAAACAAATATTTGTATATTTATGTGAAATTCAATGTCAACTGATCATAAGATATTAAATAGTTAAAAGGAAGTAAAAATGAATAATGGAGGTTAATGTGAATACTATCCTTGGACAAATCATTCATAAACCATCTCGTGTAATAATCTGGATGGGATCAATACAGCATATCCCATATATTGTTGAAATAATGTGTTATTTTCATTTATAAATATAAATACTATAATATATATAAATATATATAATCTTGGGGAAAATATACATTTTATTTGAAAAACATTAATAAAATATTTTTCTTTGAAAATCACTTTTAAAAACATTTCTTTTATTGATTTAGTTTTTAAACTAGAAAATTTACCATCGAATAATGGTAAATAAATACATTTATTTGGTGAAATAAAGAATATTAATTTTTAATCATAAAGGTTTAGATAAATAACATGTTCAGAGAGTTAAAAGAACATTCCCTTGAAACATATGTAATAAAATAATGATAAAATTTCCTTTAATGAATCATTTTGGAAAGGATATAAACATTTTTAGAAGAATTTTAATATAACAGGGTTTTTTAAGAAAGTATGTACTCTGAACAATGAGTGAAATGATGTCGAGATCTCATGAAAATATTTTCTAAAACATTTTAAGTTCTATAGAGTATAAAAAAGAACTATTACATGAAAAGTGTCAAGAATAACCATACGATTAGAAAATGAAATGGGTTATTAAAGAGAGGTAAAATAATTTTCTCTGAGGAAAATTCAACTGTAAACAATATTGAAAAAGTTTATATTGTAATATAAAACCTTTAATAGAAAATAACATTGATGTTATAATCAATCAATGAGTATATTATGAGTATCCTTTGTGGTTCAAAATAGTTATAGGTGGTGATTTTGATGGTTTTGTGGTGGATAAGAAAATTTTGGTTTGTATTTCTGGTCGCAGGTGATACGCATCATCAGTAGTGATGTGTGTCAGTATTGGTGGACATGCATCTCGAGGAGCAGATTGAGGCTACTGGAGGATTTGGTGATTGTAGCATTACGATTTTGAGTTTTGATGTTTAAGGCTCGGTTTGATTTGAATTTTAAATTTAATCTTGTTGGGGATTTTGAGTGTATATGACATGGCGGTTTTCCTATGTATGGTGTTTTAGTTTTCAAAATATTTATTTTTGGATGAAATTGATGGAATTTGATTCTATCTAATTATTTTGGATTTGTTTAGGGTTCACACTAAGCCATAAATTTTTTTTTTTCATGAAATAAAAAAATTCGGATGGATGTATTAGATTGTGTGTATCAATCATAAATCAAAATAATATATTTGAAAACACATAAATAGATATTCAATTTTATTATACACATAATCATTGAATAATAACAACTATAAATATATTTAGTATAACCCAATTAAATGAAATAGGGTTATGAAAATCTTTTCGCCGTGGTAACTTTTAACTCGAATCCCCTTACATGAAATAATTCAAATTAAAGATGAAAATGTCATGGAGAATGAATGAATCATGATATTATATAATAAAGTTGAATTATATGAACAATATATAGGAAAAAAGGTACACATAAACAATGATATTATATCAAGGGAATGTTAACAATCATAAATTTATGTGATAATGAAAAGATAATCACTAAAATAAGAATAATCTTTTATCATTCCAAAGTGTCCTATACCACATTGTATCATTTTAATCACAATATCCCTAATATAATAAGATAAAATGAATCTTATAATATGAGTATGATAAAGAAAATAGTGGTATAACATGTTAAATGGATGTCTATACACTATATAAAAAAAACTAGATGCATAAAACAATTAAGTTTCAATGGAATATAATTTGAGCTGAAATACCTTACATTGAATTTAATTTAGTTTGAAAAGAGTCTAAATGCCTATATAATGGTTTTAATATACTAATTATATAACCATATTATTTTTATAATGTTATATATTATCCTCTTAAAATATATTATTAATCATTTATTAACAACCATTCATTATTTTCACTACTTCTGATGTTAATTGACCTATTTTATAGTATATTCATACTTCTTACAAGTTGTTCTTATTA
Organism: Viscum album; assembly: GCA_963277665.1. NCBI lineage: Eukaryota > Viridiplantae > Streptophyta > Magnoliopsida > Santalales > Viscaceae > Viscum > Viscum album. The sequence goes on along the minus strand of OY728147.1, from coordinate 68,676,827 downwards.
ATTAGATCATGATTTCATAACCTAAATAATGTAAAAATGATTTAAATATCTTATATATTCAGTATATGGATTTTTAGAATACTGATTAACATTTTTATATATGAAATAAAATGCACCATTCATGGAGATGATAGGTTATACAAACACATGAACGATACTTTTATTTTATTGTCAAATAGAAGAAAGGGAATGTAAATTATACAAATTTATTTCTATTATATTTCCTTTAATATATTTATTTCATGTATTTCTCATAGTATTAATAAAAACATCTATTTTTTCTAGTTATAGTGTGAATAAATCACAACGTTTGGAGGAGGATGTAGTACACACTTTCACAAATAATGTTATCGAATTCACATAAAATGGAAATAATAAGGATATGTGATATGAAAAGAATAATTAATAATAATTAAATTATAACTATCATATATATCATATATATATATATATATGTAGTGCTTCTATCATAATTCCCACCATGATAGGCAGTAAAAGAAAAATGAACAATCACTATTTCATGAGGTGATAGTTCACCGTACTCACAGAATGTAGGTTTGTTACCCATTAGATTAAGTGTGTGTATTTGTAGGTATAAAACATAACATAATATCATATTACTATATTTATTTGAATTTTTTTGTAATATAATAAATCAATAAGTAGAATTGAATGTTTGGAAAAAATAAGTAAATCTAAATATTTTAAGGAAATATGTTGCCTCTTTTTTGGATAGCTCCTTTCTGTTTTCCAAAAGGGATTCCTTGGATAGATTTATGACTATGTGAACATTTATATAAAGAGTAAAGATGTGAAGGATCTATTTTCTATGATCTTTTTCAATTAGAAGTGGATTTATTTGTGTGAGTAAGTGGGAGGATATGAATTTTTTTTATAGTAGAGAGGAGTGGAACTCTTGTAAATTCATAGAAAAGAATTTCCAAACATGTTTATCCCATGTAAATAATAATGAATAATGATATATATTATTTTCAATGGTGAATAGGTTCGAAATATGTCCACTAAAATTCTTTTCTAAATGTTTCTTGGTCATTTTTCCCCTTATGTTTCTGGTTTAGTCCTTTATTAAGCTTAATTTTACCTTAATCGTTGTTATAGGTTTTTATTAATTTCACTATTATTTTTTCTAAAAAAATATATTAAACTTATTAGGAATTATAAAAATACTTCGATTAAAAATATATAATCAATATTGTTAAATTCCAACCCCAAATAAAGAAAAAATTAATTTAAATTTAATCCTGTAGACAGGACAATAATGCATGTTTTTAAAGTAAAAAACTTTCAAAATATTGAGATTTTATTAGTTCCAATTTCAAAGTGAAATTGATTACACTGACCTAAAATGGATTTAAAGATATTAAATTGATCCATTTATTATTTAGATACAATTAAAATATAATTAATCCTTATAAATAAATAATATTAAAAAGCAGTTTTGACATAAAAATCAGTATTTTTCACTATTCATTCAAAAAATAAAACTTCAAAAAAAACACCAAAAATCGACCCTAAACTATTATTTATGTTTCCATTAAAAATAGTATGTTTATTTGGACATATAATATCTATGAAAGTTCAAAAAAAAATTAAAATAATTTCTATATAAAAAGGCGTTAACGGTATATAAAAATATAGGTTTTTATGTGATATATTCAGTTTGTTATTATATTATGATTACATAATCTATTGGATAAATATAGAAAATATTAGATTAAATATAATATTTTATATATATATTACATTAATATCACACACTAATTTTAATCACTTACTTTTTTTGGCAAAAATATCATTTGAATCATAAAAATCGTTTTAATATAAACATTCCCAATATATTTAATTTGTTCTTATATTCATTTCAAATTAATTAAGAACCAATAAATTTATTTAATATTTTTGTAAACCATACATATTCATAAGATAGTTAATAATATTCATAAATTTGAGTTTATATATTATTATATTAAATAATAATATATTGATATTATATTCTTGTTTGATAAAACACAATTTTTCACAAGGAATTCAAGAAACACATTGTTTCGTTTGACGAAAAATAACTTAGATTCATGTGAATTGAAAGATATAATATATATTGAATTTATTTAAAATAGTAAGTATATTATAAATTCTTGCTATATTTTATTCATTTTCATGATTTATATGGTATATAATACACACTATCAAGTACAATGAACCTACATTAAATATTTGGGGAGTTACAAGAAGTGAGAGCTTGGGTGGGTTTATATAGGAAAGGAGTGGGGATTTAATTAATTTTTCTAAAACTTATTTATTGGACTCTACATTATAAAATAAGCCAAAATAAAATCCTTCTCATGTATTTTACCCATGGTTTCATAAAAATGGGATGATTTTACATTATGTAATAAGGCCAAGAGACGAACATAATAAAATAATATACATTCTTATGTAGAGTTGTGTCATTCTGTAAAAGAATGTATTTTAAAACCACAAAAAAATTTATAGGATTTTGATCACTCATAATTGAATTATAATATAAATTAAATTAAATTAAAATCCCATTATATTAAATGGAAAACGCGTTGTTTGTCGTGGATCCCATATAAAGTAATTATTACAAAGTTTTTGGGTCATTATGATTTCATAATACACAAAGTATATTTATATGGTATTTAATTCTTAAATGAAAATATGACAATCTCAAAATATTATGAAAAATTTACCTTTAGATATTTATGACATTCGAATTCTAGAAATAATATTCATTTTATCAAAATAATTAACTATGTTTGAGAATTTTCACTTTTAAAATAAAATTAGTATTTATTGAGAAATGATATTTTTTGTGCCAATAATAGTTTCCAAACAGTTATAAAAATTACATTTAACATAAAAAAAATTATATGATCTTTTATATTTATTAAACATTATTTAATAATATTTTTTTATTAAAATGATATTTTTTCCAAAAATACATTAATTCATCAAACTATGTTTCATAATTGAATTTGAACACAACCCAAAAATCATTTTTTGTGTTATTTAATAAAACTAAAGACCAATTTAAAATTAGTACTAATATGAAAATATATTCATTATTCTATAAAAAATATTGTACATATTCATATTTCATGTTTATTGATGCATTTCCATTTAATACATAGTAAAACATCATAAGTGCAAGGTGTTCCATAGGGAGACATTCATTATGTGGTTTTATACACATGGTTAACATCATGATCTAGATAAGCTTGATATTCTCCCTTAAATGGTATCACTCATTCTTAAGTTATTGGATCTCATCATTTTAATTTTCAATAGAAAATTACAATGATGTACTATACATCATAATATCAGAAAAATAGGATTGATACGGTATGATCCAACTGGTTAAGGCCATCCCTTCCTTTTTCTTTGTCAATTTTATTTGATAAAACCCTATATTTATTATAATCAGGTGATCATTATTAAAAATCTATTTTTTCAATGGTAAATATGGTTAACTATAATTTCATTCTTAAGGATATAATAAAACCAAAGAAGTGCATGTGTTTTCTATGACCATATTATATAATAATACATTTAATTAAATTATAAGGTAAATTTTATTTATAATAGTTCTTGTCATTAAAATATTAAACCCTTAATAAATTTTATCCTCATTATTTTATTTCCAATATTAAAATAGAAGAGGTTAACTGTGTTTCAACACCACCTCTAGTTCCCTTGTGGATTATTCGATTTTTTTTTCTCCACAAAGATTTTAAACGTTTTCGTTGTCTTATTTCATATAATATTGTCTTTGTGATCTAAGATCTTCACTAGATTTTATTCATACAAGAGATAATTATTCAAACTACCAACCTCAGGATTGAGTACATGTGAGGGGTATGATATGTACTTTATTAAGAGGGATACAAGGAATACAATATGTATCTTAAAAAGAATTGGTGGGAGTGAAAGTCAGTATTCCACTGCTCTGATGTGATCAAGGATCTAAAAAGGCACAATGTATCTTATATTAAACCTTACCATATTCAAAAATATCAGAACTATATTCCATGGTGTTATGTGGAGGAATATCATGTCTCCACCAAAAAACTAATGGTCTCATCGTTGACTATCATAATGTAAATGTTTTCGACCTTGAGAGGCCATTATTAGCTGTTGACTGATCCAAACATCTTCCACTATTTCTTTGACCATTTCAAGACCTATTATTTTTAATTCCACCAGTTCATCTCGGCATAAAATTGTTCCTAACCACATCCCATAAAATATATTTTAGGAATATATTTTTATAGAATAGTGGGAATTATTATTGTATAAGAACTTTACTAGAGAAATATGTTGTTTCCATCCACCTTTTTAGTCAATTGAGAATTCACTTATGAAGTCCTTAATTTTTGGGATAGTCAGATCATATTGGCTATCACATTGAGGGTGATAGGATCCACTAATGTTCGACTCATTGTTTAGGATGTTTTTGGGACTATTATAGATCATATAATGGAATCATGCATCTCAATCAGATATAATTGATAGTTCTACTTCATGAAGCCTTACGACTTACCTATCATATATTAATGCAACATTATCTATTTAGAAATCCTCCCATATCCTAATAAACTAAGTTTTATTTGTAAAATTATCCCGAACAACCCATAGATAATTTTTTCCCCATGATGTCTTTAGATGTCTCGTGACAAACACCATGGTGATGTTTTCGTATTTCCATGTTTTTATGGGTAATGGTTGCATCATACCCTTACTATTGTCCCTTTTTGGCTCCATAAACCTATATTCTAATTTCATTGATGTATATTTAGAGATCTTCTTATTCATATTTCCCCACCAATACTTCTCCCAAATATATCGATACAACATTTTGCACCCTAGGTGACTAGAGAAGGCTGATATATTTTCATCATCTAGTAACATCATCATTTAATCATTATTTGATGGTACCCCTAAAGTTTTCTTAAATCTCACAGCTCCTCTTTCAAAAAAAATTGATCTTTTGGTATTTCCTTTATTTTTGTTTCCACATTATTCTTAATTCCCACATGTTTTATTTGAGAATCATTTTTTTATTGAAGGGACATATGTTAGAATATTTATAAATAGATTGATGTTGTTCCTTCCTTTGTGATTCCCATATATGTACTTTTCAAATCTACGATGATCGAATCTATCTCAATTTAGATCAATGTTATAATTTCTCAATCATTTATACATATAGAATCAGCAACCTTATTTTTATTTCTAGGATGGTAGAGGATTGGGTAGTCATAGTCCATGACTATCTCTAACCTTTCCTTTGGAATATATTCAACTTTGTCTAAGTGAATTTTACTTCAGCCTTTTCTGATCCGTATATATCTCACACTTATCCCAAAATTGATAATACCTATATACTTTTAATGCATTGATCACTACAACTAACTCTTGATTGTGAATTGGGTAGTTTTGTTCATTCACATTCATTTACCTAATGTATAGTCAATCAATTTTTCGTTTTTTATTAACATGAATACCAATCCCATTTTCAATGAATCACTAAATACCATGAAGGGTTATGCACTGGTGGTAATGTGGTCATAAAAGAAGTAATTAGCCTTATTCATGCCCCCATTGAGTTTTTCATCTAGTTGGGGTAGTCATCACATTAACCTTCGCATTAATTTTTTAACTGATTCCTCCTATTTCAAAACATTGTATTAAATACATGGAAATGTAGGGATTAATATTTTTAAAATACTAAACACGCAAAGGGGAATCCAATTATATTAAATATATCACATATACATTACATTTAACTATTTAAACTATGAATTTTATGGCCTTAATCTACTTATCCATGATCTATTTCATAATACATATTCATATGTGTAATTTTTCTCTTAATAATGTTTCCTAAAGAGTTTATGAATTTACTAAATCACATTCCCTATTGTTGTAAAACTAGGTGTGTAGTATGATTCATTTCCATGTACCAGTTTATGTTAATCCAGACGTGATTGACCTTGTTGGAATTTTAATCCTATGAAAATCTATGATAGAACCACATCCTTTGGATTTATCAATAAATATATATATTTTCATTATAAAACAATTACTATATAGTTACTAAAATTTAGAGATGTCATCCTATATTAATTCATACCCCTAAGCCTTTCGGTATATTTTTTAATCCTAATACAAAAAATAACAAAACTTTTCCTTTCATACCAACAATAAAATTTCTATTTATTCCACATTAATAACTAATTAATTTTAGAAATTCAAACTTAATAAATTCCATATAATGAATAATCCATTTTTTTTTTGGAATTTAGTACATTACATAATAAATTAAATATGAAAACAACATCTTTATTTAAAACTTCCTTAACATGATGGCAATTAGAACTATATTGGATAACCTCAGGAAATACATAATAAATGGGTGATATCAAAATCCAATTATGGGAATAATAATGGAAGAATTAATTATATTTTATGTGATATAAATATTAATTTTGAATTATAGGAACTTGTATAAAAATACAATATATAGCATGATAATCATAATAGAGGTAATTAAGAAACAACTTAAAACATTACATCATAAACATATGGCGAGGTTAAATACCATGCAATCAAGATATACAATGTACAAAAAATAAATTAATTTTACTCCTTATCCCAGAATGATGTCTTGTGAGATTAATCATTACCCAATACATTAAAGCACTATATAATTCTTGGTGCATCGGTCGCATTCATTTCATTCTCATTCTTAAGTATTCTACAGAGATCATAGAACATATATTCAGTAATAATAATATTTTATTAAAATATAAATGAGTTTGGAATAAATAAATTTGTGTCCCAATTCATATAAGTTTATGTGTATAATTTTGAACACCATTGAAACTATGTTGATATGGTATTCACTAAAAACCTGTTTGGCATGTAAAATTGTGCTGAAATTTCGGACGCATTATGAAGTCATATTAGAATTAATAAAATGGGTTGATAAGATTGACATGTGTCACTAATTTTTTTATATAAAATATTAAGTAATAAATACATATAAATACATATCCCATAATAATAAATATTAAACAAAAGGAGTAATTTTATAAGGAAACTTGAATGAATATGAGAAGGTGAGGATCCCTTACTTGAGTGTGTGACACCAAAAGCATGGAAGGGGCTTCTTGAGAGAATGAGGGTGACTTGGAAGGAGTATATAGAGGGTACAAAAGATTAAGGATGTGATTCATGTATTTAATGTGAGGATTAATGGGGGATAGGGTTGGATTATATATTAATAGAATGAGTTTTTCATTAATATTTCTTAAACATTGGTTTTTGACTCTATATAATAATATAACCAATCCAACAAACCATCCCGAGGATTTTCCAAAGTAATATGAAAAATGGGATTTTATTATTAATTTTATTACTATAAGGGGAATAAATAATTAAATTATACCCTTTCTTAAGTTGGAGGCATTCATATACTTAAATAAAAGTTTTTAAAATAATAATTTATTTTATAGGTATTTTAGGATTTATAATGGATTTATAAAATAAATAAAGTTACCTTAAATTCACATTAAATTAAATATAATCCATATTTTTATCATGTATAAAATTTATAGAATTATTATTTTTTTGATTAAAAATTTATAGAATTTATTACAATACTGTTGGGTCATTATGATGTCATAATAAACAAGGCATATTTATATGGTCTTTAATTCATACCAAAAAATTATACTACATCAGAAAATTATGAAAAATTCAATATTGTATAATTTAGATGTTAATAATTTGAAAATTATATTCATTTTATTTAAATACTCCCATGAATTTTTCAAATAAAAATTTTAGAATAAAATCGATATTTTTTGAGAAATTCTTTGTTTTTTGAAAATAATATTTTTCGAACAATTATAAAAAGTACATTTGACTTCATGAAATTTGTATCATTTTTTTTATTTATTATAAATTTTTATTATAATAATATTTTATTAAAATATATTTAATTACAAAATCCATTAACAATGAAAAACATTTCCTAAATTGATTTTGAACATTACCAAAAAATAAATTTTTTTGTTGAGTAAAATCACTATCATTTATGAATTAGTACTAATAGAAAAATGTATTCTTTATTTTAAACAAAATAATATAGAAAATAAAATTTCAACAGCCATGATATATATCCCTTTAATACACCAGTAAACATTCAATGAGTAGGATACATGACAATCATACATTCCAAGGTTTGTTCAACATACAAGGTTTCGGTCATAATATTGATGAGGATCAGCATGTCACATAATCCGTTTTTCTCATACCTAATATTTTCAATATAACCTTGGTCTTGGTCAAGTGAAAATACTTGTGATTTTATCTCCCTTTAATTGTCTATTAAATGGGAAACATGGGGTTTAATCATATTGGTTGAGGCGAACCTCTCCCATGGGATCCACTCGGCATGCCGGGTCTCCTGACCTGACTAGGTGGGCAGAATGAGTCACAACACACCTCTACTGGCGTATTGCTGAGTCGATCCATCGCTACTCAGGTCTTCAACCTCTAAAATGCTCTTCCATCCTAGCTGGCAACAACTCCTTCCCAACTAGGGCTCTTTTAGAAGTGATCCCTTCATGAGGAGGGGTTTTTTGGTGTGGAGGGTTCGAAAATGGCACATTTGGGAAATTCCCTTTAGAAAAAAACTACTTGGGGACAACACATTCTTGGTCTACATCGATTGAATTTTTTAAAATCCCACATTTATACAAATATTTTGATCACTATTCAATGATTACTTTATCAATGATAAATATGATTTACAGATACATAAATCATAAAGGGTATAAAAAACTAATTAATTGCATGTGTTTTCTATAACCACATTTTATAAAAAACATTTAAATAAAAAGGTTAATTTAATTTATTGTAGTTCATGAGGTTACAAATACTCACACGTTACATTATATATACAATAAGTCCAATAATAGTAAATTATCCAACCACATTAATATATATTATAATATCATTATAGAACTTCAAGGTTCTCATTATAGTGAGGAATAACAATGAACTAATCAATTAGATATATAATCTATGACATTATTATGTATTAGTCATGAATAATTATAAAAAAATGAAATAATTTTTTTTACTGATATTTAATACATCCAATAAAATAACATTTTATTTACATTATGTCTTTTGAAATTACCATAGACTGGTATTTTAATACAGAAACTGATGACACATAAATCAGAGTTTTGATTTTATTAATATAAATAAAATTGTATTTAAGGGCTTAAAAAAAGTAAAAAATCATTTAATGGTTAAAATATATAAAACACCATTGAATAGATGCTAAATGACAGGTAAATGACAACTAATTTATTGATAATTTTCACGAACATTTGACATGTATGTTGGATGTGTCGTGTCCTTAGAATTAGTGAAAAAGGCTTCTTTGTATTAAAGGCTTTAAAACATGAATATAAGGGTCCAAAACAAGAGAAAACCAAAATATTGGCATCAAATATGAATAAAACTACTATATGATAATTTTTGAAATGTAGGAACAGAAAACATGTCAATTCAAGTTCGATTTTCTCAGAATGACTAAAAACTCTCTTTTAGTGTTTTTAAACAGAAAAACATGTGTCTTGAAAGAAATATTCCCAAAATATTTATAAAATAATATATATATATATATATAAGATACTATATATTTTAGAGAAATTATGATTTTCATGAGAAATCTGTATATTGGTTCACAGATTAGACAATTTTATTGGCTCAATAGGAACCAAATCCTCAACCTAAGATTTGATTAAATGAAAAGTTGTATATGATTAAATAAATGGGTGTTAGATTCATTCATGCATATGATGCATGAATCAACAAAGGAATTAAATCATTCCGTATAAAAACATGACTCAATGCATTCATTATCAATGACCATCCTCATGCCTATATAAATAATAGATCAATATGATAGAGGTAGTGATGTTGTATTTCATGATACTTGGATTAATCTCAATAAAACCAAAAAATCATATATTTCTATTCCATATTATCTATAGTTTTTATCGCATCAGGTCTGAAAAGGGATCCCTATAATGTGATGAGAGAACTAGTCAATTTTTGGATATTTATGATTATGGGACGCTATTTCCTTATTCATTTTTTAATTTTCTCTAACACATTGAATGAAGATCTAGAATTTTCAAAGGAATCACTGGTGAAAGGTACACATGTTTATAGTATTTTTTATTTCTGCTTTTATTTTATTTTCATATTTCTCATCTTGAGATCCGTGGGAAAATTATTTAAAATCTTTTACTTATTCTAATTATAATTATTAGAACCATGAAAATATCAAAACAAATAAAAGGCATTACCTAAAAATCAAATAAAAGTTATGATGAATTTATTGGACATTGATCATTGAATTGTTTTGATGTGTAGAGTATAAGTCACATCAATCCATTATGTAGTGTACTCAAAATGATTGATTTGTTAAAGATATTAATACCTTAAAAACATTTCTTTGGGGATCCATGTCGGACATACTAACTCAAACTAACACGAAATATTAGGAAAATTATCATTTATTTATTTTTGAAATATTTGAACTATAAGGATGACAATCTGACTGGTATATTCGTATGATGACTGAAAAATTATTTGTAGTGATTTAAAACTCTAAAACACTCATATAACGATAAAAACCTTTTCAATAAACAATAAATAACAGGTAATCATATAACAATTGTCATTGAGTTATTCATGATGTATTCATGAAAATGACTAATCAATCTGATGTGTGGTACATATATATTGAATTGATTTTTTATGTGATTATATAGAGGATTATTTCTATTTTGAAAATAACATGATAAATTAATATATTTGGTTTTCAGGTAAAACACATCATCTATTTACTATATAGAACCTATTATAATTTATGTATATAATAATAATAATTGTTATCATTATCATTTGGGGTATGTGTTGAAGGAAGACATACAAGCCACACCTACACTCCATGAATTCACTCACATACTATCTAATCACTTCTATTAAGCATTAAAATTATATCAAAATTGTACAAAAATGATTTTAATATATTATTTTCATCAACAATTATTTGAGTGTCGAAAATGGTTTCCCATGGTCATCACTTTTATTATAAATGATAAAAGTGAAAATCAAAAATATATATAATTTTTATATATAAATTAGTATGTTTACATTGATATATTAACATATATTTATGTATATATTTAATAATTTATAGATGAATATTAATGTATAATATTTTTGAATATATATATATAAATACACAAAAACATATTTTTAAATGTATTTATAAATATATGTATAAATATATTTATACGAAATATTTATGAAAAATATATATATATAAATAACTAGATATGTCCTAAAATATAGAAGAAATTCATATGGAAAATTTTAATGGGAATTCCCTTTTCACATTGAAAATATTTATTTATATTCTTTTTGGGTACATTTATTTAATTTTCACTCATGATTTATTTGATAAAACATAGGGTTTAGGTGTTGTTTCATGAATTGAAAATTATGGACGCAAAGAAAGAATTGATGGAAAAATTAAAAACCCGATTTTTACAACAATTAAAGAGTTCCCAATGTGTATTCCTCAATTAGAAAACCCCAAAAGACCATATAACTTCTAGTGAATATTTATACAGTGTGAATCCAATACATCTCATGTGACAACATTATACATCATTAGGTCTTCAAAATTAGAACCCAGCTAAAATTTTCTATAATTAAGAATATAGAATACATGATTCATATATAAAACATATATAATTTACACAATGTGAAACAATTGAGTTCCTAGTCAGCCTATGATAGAACCCAAGGATCCCTCAAGAATTAATACTTTTGAGAGAATAACGTCAATCTAAATTACATGGTATGAAATCGACTTCAATGTCGCAAACATGTCAAGAGAATATCCAAATAAATCAATTACATGATTTGATTATATTACACATATTTTATATTTAGAGCCTCTATATGTTTGATCTCTTATTTCATGTAGAGGAGTTTAGAAAACACATTTATTCTCATTGTTTCTTCTTTATTATTATTGTATTTTTCATTCCCTTATATCAATACTATTTTGCATTATAATTTTAAGTGCTCAATTGATGTTTATTTGGATTCAGATAATATTTTATTATTCCTTGGTGTTCTAACCTTCCGATATCAATCCAAACTACTATGTAACATAAATTTGAACTTTTTTCTTCATTGTTTCCTCTTACACATATTTTTTTATTTTAATTTCAATTAGTGATGTATTTATTATGAATTTATTAATCATAATTTCATGCATTCTATCTATTTCCCTACATCCGTTCAATTTTGTCAGGTGGCGCTATCCCAATTAGGATTAGGGGTCGATAGTATGATCGAATTGGAAATAATTAATATCTAATATTTAAATTGGGTAACCCTATATATTTTAACAAAGTTTAAACCAATTTAAAAACTCATTTAATTTCACTTACCTGACTATCAGATGTGTGATAGAACGATAATGAAATAGTTGGAGTTGACCAGGATAGGACCAATAACCTTTGATTCTTTCGGTATAGAATACCAGATTCTTGAATGTAGGTTGTCATACAGTCTGAAACAAAGATTATTTTCCATCATAGGTTTCTCTAATTATTTAGACCAATATCATTTTGTGTATTTTTTCACATATTTTAATCCTATTTCTATGGAATGTTTCAAGTTAGATTTAGGATTATCATTTTCCTATAACCTTAATTTGACCCCAAACACTTACTTTAATATTTTTTTAAACAAAATATACTTAATTTAATTAATTTGAATCCAAATATTGTCAAATTTTGTAATCCTACTAAAATGGTTCTTACATTTGAGTTTCATTTCTCCTAGTTATCTTCATGGGTTTGACCCTAGACTGGTAGTTACTACGCCTTAGTTAACAATTTTACTTCATGATATAAATTTGTAATATGATCACCCCAAAAGGATTTTGTTAATCCTTATAGGTGCATAAAATTTTGGAATCTTTTTTAGGATAGTTGTTATTGCTAACAAAATCAATTAGATGAAACTTTGATTACCTCACCCCTTCCCATTTCTTCTTTTCCAATTCCAAATTTCATTTAATTTTTTATATCACATACTAGAACTGCCATTTACTTTTAATCATATATTAAATTTTTGGGGTCCCTATGACATTTTCAAGGAGCGTTGAAGCTAATGAACTACTTCTACTTGATCTTGATTTATATCGTTCTTTAGCTTCATATCATCACTTAACAGTGGTAAAGCACAATGATATTGCACCTCCACACCTACAAAATGTTCAATATGCACCACCTAAAATTCCATGTTAGATAATAGTTCTATAAGAAAACTCCATAAGGGATAATAACTTTTGATTCATTAGTAGTTATGAACCGAGTATTTTACACCCTCCTATTTAGTATAATTATTTCATGATAATACAAGGACTCTATCATATTATACAGAACATGTGGATATTTAGTGTTATTCAAAGAGAATACCTGCATGATTATATTTCTAATATTCATGACTTTCAAATACATTAAGAAATCAAGGTGTATTATCTTCCACCTTATGACCGAGTGTTTTTCATTCTCTATATCTGAAAAATCCATGGATTATCTTTAGATTCAATCTCCTAGATCATTCATAACATGATATGAATTAGAAATAAAATTTCATGATAAATATTTTCACCTAATTCAAAGGTGGAATCATTTAAATAAGATGTAAAATTTTAATTAGGTGGATGGAGAATCAACATCGAAATCATGAGACCTTTTAAATAATTTCTCACATCATAGACTCGATTAGTGGTTACAACATTAAACCATATACCAAGGAATTTGACATGCATCCTACATTGTTGTGGATGAAACCTCTAACAGAAGTCTCGTGCTAATGAAACCTAATAGGGTAGAGAACTGTTAGATGAAATTTCACATAATTTGAGTCTATAGAAAACTGAAATATTATAGTCTTGACAAAAAATCCATTATTTGGAACAGACTACTCCCTTGGAATCTTGGGAAGAAGCTCTCAGAAAGAATCTAGAAACATTTCATCCCCTTGTTTCATCACAACCCCAACCACTCATGTCTTGAAGATACAATCATGCAAGACGGTTAAGATATTCACTGTAAAAAGACTTATGGATGGGGATACAAGAGCCACAAGTCAATGGTTCTAATCAAATCAATTAAAATCTATAAAATTAGTAGTACTAGAAAAACTATCCCTACCATCAATAATATTATTAGAATATGTGAGCTTATTAGCTGTAGTGGCCTAATCATGGCTACATTCATTATAGGGGTTGATGATTGACACCATGAATAAGGGATAACCTGGGTACCCACTTCAAGGTACATCTCCTCAATCACAAAATTAGTTTCTATAACAATTATGTAGGGTCTATAATCATCATCTTCGTCATTTATAATTTATTCCTTTGAAGAGTATAGACCCGAAAGGGCTCTAGAGCCTAAGGAGGCCTATAATAATATAGTCCAAGGGAATCCCCTCGAATCAAGGTCACCCCTCAGGTTTTAGGAAAGAGATAATATTGAGAAAGGTAACATTGAATGTTTTCCTAGCCTTGAAATCAAGATGATCTGCTACTTTATTCCCTACTTTCGATGTGTTAGTGACCTTCATGTTGTTTTTAATGATATATTTTAGCTTTCGGATAGTGTAGGTAATAGACCATGGAATGGGACCTTTCCAATGAATTGAGTTTTGAACCACGATAGAGTATGTTTCCACTAGGGATAGCCTGGTATTCTATTACATGAAGAGAGAAATGCCGGTTAAAACTACCTTTTCCTATGCCTGTAGGGGACTTATATTCCTGTAGTGAGTCCTGAAGTCCATAAAAAGACTTCCTCTTGTAATTATATTCATGTAGAAACTATATCATTGGATAACAACCAATGTGACTAAAATGAAAAATCAATGGGCTACCATGTATAATTTTTAATATCAATTTGGGAAAATATCTATATACCTCTCATATCAATTAAATTGTACGTTCATCAATAACATTGAGAATAATATAAGAGAGGATACTAATGATGCAATTTTGTGAGAATTATATACTATTTAAGCCTTCATATTGTGAGAAAATATATTAAAATAATTTGATAATGTTTATCGGGAGGAAACTCTGGAGCTAGAAATCAACTAAAAAGTCACCCATATAGGAGTATCCTAAACAAAAAATACATATGTGGAACCACCAACATACAATACACATCTCCACCTTCATTATAGAATGAAATCAGAAAAAAAAAGAGGGATAATATAAAAAACATAATATTTTTATGAAATTATACATTAGAAACCCATTTGTAGAGGCATTTTTTCATGTTTCTACTTATGTATGATTATTTAAAGGCATTCCATCCAGTAAAATAATAACTTGGAAAAATTAGCATATGTCTCCAAAATTGAATGAAACTCTATATTATTTAATTGTAATTACCCACAAAAAATTCATGACCGCAATATCTTCTCAATTTCATAAAATGTCGGAACATGAAATTTTAAAAGAACCACGTGCAACCATAAATAATTTATTATACTCCTGATTAAACGTGTTTTTAAAAATATTGGGATCAGTGAATTGAAAACAACAATAGTGAATCACCAACTAGCACACCACTCTTAAAATCACCCTCATGGACTGCTTGAGGACATTTTATTAAAGGTGTAAAATTCATTTTCCATTTCCAATTTCATTATTCTGGATATAGAGGAAGAAGGTGGTATCCCAATAATTGATGGGAGACCATTTCTTGCCACTGGGAAGTCATTTATGGATTTGAGTAAGGAAGGATGATATTTAGAGGTAAAAAATAATAAGTTTCATTCAATTTGGTGAAGGCCAATATGAATATAGATGTGTCATTTATTTTTCAAATGATCTCTCTTATTGATAAGAGAAATTATTTAATTACTAGTAATTATGAAGGAAGGATCCTTTATTATTTTGAAAGTGTAGGTATTTCTCACATGAATGGAAATTATAGTGCATCTTTGACAAGGAATTTTGTCTCACATTTCATCCCTTATGTATTTAAGAACCGTTATACATGGGATGTTTGTTCACATTTAAAATATTTTAAATAGAAGTGTTTCTAACACTATATTCTAAAACAATTGATTGGTAAGTAACACATGTAAATTTAGATTAGAAAAATGAAAGGTTTAGTAATTTTAGATTTGATTTAGAGTAGTTTTTAATAAAAATGAATTCAAATAATGTCAATTTAATAAATGGAATTAATATTTTTTCCTTGAAAAATAGAAACCTTGAAAATTTTATGTCATGAATTAAATAGATGGTGTGAATTAATCAAGGTGGGTTTAAAAAATATATGAACCCTTGGTTCATGGAACCCCCTTTATTTACTCTCACATGTCCCTCTCCCCTCATCTTTAAAAATATCTTACCCTCTGATCCCACACCCCAACAAATCTCCTCTACCTTTCATCCTCCTAACAAATCTGGTCCATCCTCTTTCCATTTTCTCTGCTTCTACCCATGATGAAATTTACAAAAACCCATAAAGGTGTAGCTCATGGTATTGATCCTCCTCCAACCAAGAACCTAATGGTTATGTCTCTTCCACCACATGCAGTTCCAACCCCCTTATCTTCTACATTAGGATTGGTAACTATATCAATATCAAACCCGCATTAGGCATCCTCTAGATCATCCATGGGTTATTCCCAACTCCTAAAGCTATACACATTCCTCCATTTAATTGAACCTGAGTAATGGGTTAGGTTGTTCCATCTCTGTGAGCCTATAAGGTTCAACCAAACATTGGACCTCCCCATTCTAGAAAGGATTGATGTTTTTGGGGTGTTCCTTGACCACATTGGCCACTTAAACCACTCCCCCAACACCTATGTGCATGAAGATTCCTTAAGAGATCCCTTCACCATGTTCCTGGCCACCATGGAGCTATCCATTACCCACGTCACTTTCCATCTGGGAGGTAGTCCATGGGAGCTCTCCCTTATATATTTCGGTGTCATCCATGGTATTTAATATGACAACATCATCACCTAACTATTATTTATAACCCAAAATCATGTGCCAAATATAGAGGATACGACATGGAATTGGTGTTGATCGCTAAGGACTGAAAGAGTATTTATGATCCACACATGAAGAAAAAACCAATATTTGGGATGCTACTTTATAGATCTGGTACTAGGATCTATCCAATTCATGGATAGCCTGAGGAGATGGTCATGGGAGAATTAGTCAGATTTAGGTCATCATTTTAGCCTCATCCATGGTTTTACCTACCATAAACATGGACATATAGTTATTCCTTTTTATTATTGAACCCATATTAATTGGACACATGACACTTATATTTTTGGGATCTTTGTTACCAATCATTACTATAATATTAGTGTGTTCATCACCGGAAACCACATTCTTCCATTCAGAAGATAAGGAAAATTGTTCTTCTTAATCTCTATAAGATGGGGTACTAGGGAAGGATTGTATTAGATTCTATTAGGTATAAGATTACATTGAGATAGAGGATGAGGACCCCCCCCCAACACCAAAACCGTACCCTATCTAAATATCCCCTTACCCTATTGATCTATTAGACACTATTTTCACCAAAACTCTATCTCCACCATCAACTACCACCATTTAACCACCCTCTTCCACCACAACATCTCCACCCACCTCATCTGAAACTACCCCACTCAGTTCATCTAACATATTTCATGTTTTCATGTGTCTTCTAGAGAACTAGTGCTATATTTTCTTCCACCTCAATATTTCTTTCATCTCACCATCCATGTTCACTACCCCATGCTACCACCATCCTCTTGTTATTCACATCCACCACAAGGAACAACGTGTGATTTATCATCCATTACAACCCTACATACTACCCATGTCAACCTACCAACCGAGAACATATTTCGTTCTTCCTGGTAGGTCTCCTTAGTAGAGAAGGAACAACGATGTATGGGAACAACCCTATTATATTCCACTAAAGGTCCTACTATTTATCTGGATTTTAGATGTTTCGTCTAAATATGGATCGACACCACAACTCCTCCATCGTCACCCAATCCATATTCTGGCACCATGAAACACATAGCGGGGATTGATCTACTATTCCCAACATCCATAGAAGACTTCAATAATGTGGGCTAGCTACAGTAACCCACTATTTAAGAGGGGCCTCCTGATGCGGATAATGGTGAAACTGTCTATACTATATATTTGTGTCTCTACCCCCTCCATAGTTGTATTTTTTCTTAGGTGTGCCTTTTTATACTCAGATTTTATATTATATTCATTCGTGTATCATAACATAAATATATTGATGCGATATATTTTTTCACATTATTTAATGGTTTCATTATTTTCATTTTATATTGTGTTACTTTATCCATATCAAGCTCTACTCCATTTTATATGGTCACTAACGAGCCTATCAGGCCATCATCTAGCTTCCCTATGGAGATTTATCAGCATGTGGCTAACAAAGAGATTCATTTTTAAGAGATCTAGTTTTAAATCATTGCTCAATTGGGGTCCCCTTTATTGCCTTCCTAGATGTTATTCCAACTAGATGAGCATTATTTTTGATAAATTCATAAGGTGGTTAGTCCCACTAATCATCCAAATGAGCTAATGATAATACCACTAGTTCCTACAGAAGGAAAAGGACCGATGATTCAATTTATAGCACTGAATTATTCTTTTTTTCATTCATCCAACAAAGAAATTTAAATTTATAACATTATGGGAGGAAACGCATAATAAAACAATCGTTGTTTTTCATTGATGAATTTAAAATTTTCATTCCCCCAAAATTATTTACTACATGAACCTTTCATTATTTAGCCCGCATATTGGTTTAACCATATGGAATCTTGAGCTGTTATATTGTTTCTAAGAGATTTTACATGTTTCACTCTTTCATTTCCTAAATATAGGAATTTTCTTCAAGAAATTACTTTCAGTCCATAGACTCATCATTATTTAAATTAAAATTCATTAATTTCTATCTCATTTTTTGATATGTTATCCTTTTTATCTCTCCTACATGTCTTTCTAGAATATTGTAGACACAATTTCATTTTAAATATGGGGGATCGTTTTAGATCATTAATTTTGATACAAATGAATTATTTCTTATTTTCACATGTCTATGAGAGATTTTCCATTAAATAATTATTTAAACACGAAATATCATTACACCCAATTAAATAAAACAGTAATTTTCATTTGATATATTTGAAATCCATTTTTGTTGTTGTTTAGATTTTTATTATGATTATTGAGTTGATAAATTTAAATATAAATTCAATGTTCCTGCAATTTAATTTTATTGACATATTAAATTTACTATATGATGAGTGATTTATAGTTAATTTATATACTCCAATTTCGAATATCATTTTATAACTACAATATATTATTATTTTTGGATCATATTTCTTGAGAGATACATGGGAAATATAAACCTTTCTGAACATGCATTGAGATAATATTGTGGTTGTGATTGAACAAATAATCATAAAAATGATTTAGGAAATCAATGTGAGCCATTTTTTGATTCAATCATGTACATCCTTTATTCTATAGCTAGTAGTATCATCAAATATCATTGTTATGCTGAACTGATTCGAAGACAACACCCATACCGACCCTTCTCTTGATACAATGAATGATTTTAATTTTAACCAGTGTATGGTATTTTTCATCTTGGATGGACATTGGATATTTTTATTTAGAACATGCATAATTTCACTTTTTATAATTTATTTTTACATTTTCTATGTTTACAGAATTCCATTGATAATTGAAATTAATATCATGGGTCCTGTATTGGGATGGTCAAAAATCCACACTACCCAACAGATGAATCCAATGTTCAATCTTATGTGTTTGTGTGATCAATGTGAGATCTCACCTAGACATAAATTTCAAAAAATAAATAAAATAAAATAATTATAGCATCATTGGATATTTTTTATGTTATCCAGATATATTCACAGACCGGCATTTATTTGTTTGGAGAAGGGATACATTTTTCGAGGAGGAGTTACTTTGTTACATTATTTTTTATAATAATGATTTAGATAGTATAGATTATCGTCATTAATTAGCATGTTTTTTGTCAATGTTTTATCTTACTGAATCCTCAGATTCATAAAATCCTTGTTATTTAATCCCAAGTGAATAATTTTATTTTTATCATTAAAAAGTGGAAATGATATAACCAACAATAACAAACGATTTGGAAAATTTATTCAGGGTATGATCATAACTACAATGATATTTTATAATGAATGATGATATTGAATTCATTGTGTGGTAAATTACAAAATAGATAATGTGTCTATGAAATAATTATGAAAATGTAATGAAAGGAAGAAATAATTTTTATAAAAAACATTATTATGAGGAATGAATGATTTTCTCTATATGACTGATTTTTGAGGGCCATATTTTTTCATGTAAACATAGGTCTATTTTCTTAATTGTAAAGTAAATTTTTCTTTTAGAAATTATTGACTTGGAATTCCTATTGACCTGATTTTTAAATGAGGAAATGAAATTAGTCTTGGGTGGGGAAATTTCATATAACGAATTTATATACATTATGGGTACATTTTTTTAAAGTTAAATCATTATTTATTCAAAAATACCCTAAGTTATTTTCTACTATTTATGAAATTATGAACATAGTAATCAGTGAATGAATTTCTAAATAGTGGAAAAAATAGGTTTCCCTAATCGTTAAAATATTTCATGACCAGTAATCCATATTCACAGCATCTATAAGGAGTACAGACCTTCCATTGAATATTTACATAGCATGAATCCAACACACGATTTGTAACTGCATTACACATCATGATATTTTAGAAATGAGAATCCTACTAAAATTTAATGAAGTGAAATAATATAAAGACCTGAATAAGATAAATAACATGTATAATTTTCATGATGGGAAAAACTTTAGATCTCACCATGTATAAGATAAGCTCGGTGATCCTACATGATTTCTATTTTTTCAGGGAACAATTCGTATCATTATTACATGGAGTAAAAGAAACATACACATCATTTATATGTCGAGACCAAATCCACATAAATAAATTACACAATGCCAATACTATTGAAATCATATACATTTTTTATCCTATATTTGTTTGGCCACCTCTCCGGCACATAAGATTGTTTTGGACTCATTTTATTTCCCTAAGTTAATCTTTATTATCATTCCTTTTCTATTTTAATCTCTCTAAACTACATTCATTTTTTATTTCAATAATTATGTTGTTTCCTTGTTAGATTCAATGACTCATTTTTTGGGTTCATTTTGGTTCCGAAATTCCTATTATAATCCTAATTTCTATGTAACATTATCTTTTGATTCATTCTTCATTGATTCCACATTCATGTTAATTTCTTAATTTAGTTTATATTGTGTAGATTCTAGATTACATTATTTTGAATTGATTAATCATTATGTCAACCATGGAATCTCTTTCCCTACTATAAATCAATTTTTTCAGTCATGAATAATCATATTAGGGACAGGGGTCGAGGGTAGGGGTTTTTTGAACATAATGAATATCTATAATAAAAACAAGGTAACTGTTTTTTTGGAAACACGGTTTAAAAAATTTCAATCTCATTCAATTATACCATACATGACCGTCGAAGGTGGAATTAAATCCCCAAGGGCTCATTAGAGTTAATCATGGTATGACAAATAGGTTATAATCATCTCTTCATAGAATCCAATATTATTATGCTATTATTTTTATTAATATTGAAAAACAGAGTGGTTTATATCATTGGTTGATCCAATTGGTTGGACCAAAATCAATTGTTTTCATTTTTTCTACATTGCATCATATTTTATAGTTATATCCTATGTAAGATTTAGGATTACCCTTGTCATATAAATTGAGATATACCATGATCACTTCATTTAATATGTTTTTAAACCAAAAGTACATATTTTATAATTGAAAACCAATGAGATTAGTATAGAGGAATATTACACAAAAGGTTTTTACCTCTGGGTCGATTGATTGCAAGCAGTCTCGTTGGGTTTAACCATACACTACCACATACTATTCCATAATAATTTAGTGTATTTTGGGATATAAATTTCTAATATGATCATGCCTAGAGGATTTAATTATTCATTTTTGTTAAAAACGAATGGATATTTCATATTTAATTTTAAGAACACAAATGGTAAGGCATGATCTGGGGAAACACTGAACGAGGTTTTTACATAATGGGGGAATGGGGATTTAGGTGGAGAGATTATGGGGGATGTTAAATAAACTACCACATATTGCACCATATAAAATAGTGACCTTTATCTTTGATATCTAAAATCACTCATGATGGTTACCTTGATCATCTATAAAAACTCTCATTATTGTTTACCCTATGCCAGTGCATTTGTTAGCACTGATAAATATGCCACTTTATCAAGGCTTTTACACACACTGATAAAAGGCACCTTGATTTGTATATGAATTTTAAAAAAACATATAAAAAAATATATTGTTTTCTAATTTATATTCAAATATCAATGTTTAATTGTATACATTAACTAAAAATGTATATAAATAATATAAATATGATATATTAATATAAATTTTAGTAAATTAAACAATTATATAAATATGACTTAATATGTATTTCTAATATGGGATATTTTATTTTATATATCTATAACAACATCTATGTATTTATATGTAAACTTTACACATATACATGTGTATATATGTGTATGTATAAGACAGGTGTATATGTCTATGTATGAAATGTTCTATTTATAATATTATATAACATTTGACACATTCATTTTATTTTTTATATAATATTTTGGATAATTATTCCAGTTTTTAAATATATAAATATTAATTTTCTATATATTATGTATAACTTGTTTTAAATTTATATATTTCATATTTTTTCAATTTCATTTATTATGTTGAAATATTTTTTAAATGGTTATAATTTATATATTTAAGTTATTTATAATAATTTTTAATTTTCTTTCTTCATTTATTAACATTTTTGAAATTCTTGTATTCACAATTTTATGAATTTATTTTTTATATAGTTTTATCTAATGAATTTTATTTATTCATTTTTAATATAAAATACTTATTTAAAAATTATTTATTCCTTTATAATATTTAGTACAATAATTTTTTTTCAATTTAATCATTTTGTCATATTTATTTATACAAGATTTTATATATTGTGCACTACTTTCAATACATTTGTAATATATTTGAATAATATTAATTATTTTTTAATTATTAGGATTAAATATTTAAAATATTTTTGAAATTAATATAATTAATTTACTAAGAAGTTCATATTTGTGTAATTTATTTAATTCTATTTATTCTTATTTCAAATTATTTCATTTAGTTTCTTTTAAAAAAAATTAATTTATTAATTTTTAATATTTTTAAATGTTTTTATTTTAAAAAAAACTAAAACATATTTTCTTTAATTTGATTTAAATTTTTAGTATGTTATTAATTTTTTTGATTTGTATTTATTCATTTTTATTTAATAATTATTAAAATTGTTAATATAATTTAAATTTATATAGTTAATTCATATGAATACATTTTAATTTCAATATTCTTGATGTCAATATAATTCATTTCCATCAATTTTTTATATAATTTATTATATCCATGAATTCATTTTTATTCATTTTTTGTGTCTTTAATTCATATATTTAATGTCATGAGTTCACTTTTGAAAAAAATTTAAATTCAAATACTCAATTATAATTATTCATTTTTAGCTTTCTTTTATCTAATATTATTTACTCATTTTTAATATTTATTACATTTTATGTTTTTTGGATTTATTCATATTTCATATATATATATACATAATTATATACTATGTTATAATATTATTAATATGTTTTTGATTTATAATATTTATATTTAATCGATTATAATTATTAAGATTTAATATTTTTATGTCTTTTTAATTTATATAATCAATTTATTTAAATGTATGTTCTAAAATTTTAATTATTTTTGTATGTTGCTAGATCCAATGTTGTAAATCTCGTGAAATATACATAATTATTTACTGTGTTTTAACACTCTAAGTATGTTTTTAATTCATTTGATTAATATTCATTCATTTTTATTTTTTACGATGAAATATTTTTCAAATGCTTTAAATTAATATAAATAATAAATTTAAATGATAGTTTTTTTATATTATTCATTTTCAAGTATTTACATTTTTAGTAATTAAAATTACAAATTCAATTTTTAAATAATTTTGTTGTCTATAAAATTATATTTATTAATTTTTTATATTATTTTTTTAATATTATTTATTCAGTTTTATTATTCACTAATTATTATATTTTTAATAATTTAAAAATATTAATATTTATTTATACATATATTTTTATTATGTTTTCATATTATCTCTATGTATTAATCATTATTCCAATATCAATCCATTATTTATTTTTTAAATGATTTATTTAATTTATAAAATTTATCCATTTTTTTATATTTCTCATGTCTCTTCAATTTTTTTTAATTTTTCATTTTTATTCATTTCAAACGTTCATGCAATTTTTATTTTATATTATTTGTTAATTTTAATAATTTTTGTTGGTTTTTATATATTTTTTATTTATAATATATATTTTATCAATATTTTTTAATTTTATTTTAATCAATTTTTATGAGTTCTTTTACTTACTTCACAGTATTCATGTTATCATGGAAGTCTGACTCTATCACTACTCCCCCTTGACCTTTTCAGACTAATTTACCCTCTAAAAATCTATAATATTAAAATTTTACTACTCCTCTTTAGTCAACATAACTTATTCACTTTTATTAGGGTCTTTCTCTGTATAATGATGTCATTGGCATAGGTTACCCCTCTTTTGGATAACTGATAAGACCCCACCATCACACACTACATCATATAGTCCCAATACTGTCCTCATCATGTGGGGATATCAAATTTTTCTTCACCAAACTCAGGCTTCTCCCGGTCTGCTCAATTCTTCGTAGCCTCACTTTTTCCATTGGATTTCATGTTTGGTTGGCCAATGCTTACTTATGGACAAATGTTTCATATTATTTCAATTCCTCATTACTGTTTCTGAATCATGTATATTTATTTAATCAAGTAATATATCTTTGATTTAATCATATCTAACATTTTCCCAATTAAAAGTGCTTGTCAACAGATCATTCATATTCCTTCCACATCCTACGGTAATTTTAGAGTGAGGATATGTATCAGGATTGCAATGTGAGGGGGAAGAATCCAAGCTCCATGTATCCTTTCTCATCCCAAGGATTAAAATCCAATAGATATTTCTATTTTCGTCCATTAATTTGAAGAAGAACCCCCATCCTTATAATATTTCAATTTTCCAGAACATCAATGATAGGAATTTTGCAACCCAAACTGCTATAATCATGTTCTGTTGAAAATGGTTTTTTTAATAATGATAAATAATACGAGCATACAAAATATAATGTTTCAAATAATTATTATTTTGTATAGTTTCCTTATTTTTCATTCTAATTACCATGGTTTTTATATTTTCACAAATTGTAGTCTCTTCCCATTATCGAAACCATTGAGGATTCCTTCCACTTTAATTTCAACCATCATTACAATTAGTATGTGGGTATTTATTTTTAGTTCATTATTTCTTTTTTTCCCACTTTTGTTCATTCTAAGAACTATTATATTTTTTTAAGTCTTTAATTTTTTTTCTAGTTACTTTTATTGGTTTATCTCACTGAAAAAAGCCCATAGTTTTATTTAATCTGTGGTCCAAGTTACATGGATTACTATAACTCTCTTTAAATCTCTATTTAGACTGCCTTTCACTCATAAATATCAAATCGTTACCAATATTAAAAACATCCAATTATACTTCTTCCATTTTTAACCCTCAATCCCAATATCCACTCTCTCATTTTTTTAGAGTTGACTCTATTTTTTTGTTCCACATATTCAAGGATTGGGTTTTACCTTATCCCCTATAGTTGGGTTTATATGTTAATTTTTAGGTTGAGAAGAGTCGTTCTATTGATACCATGGAGACATTTATTCTAAATATATTGAAATTTATTATTCCACTCCAAATAAATTTCTCCCTGTAATTTTAAACTAAACTGAATATTTATAGAAACTATACATGATCATATTATTTTTAAATATATTAAAATTTAATTATATTTTTTTAATTTATAGCTATAACAAATTATGTTCCTGTAATGAATTCAACCACTATAAAAAATCTCAATATGCATCATTTGTCTATTTTTATCATAATATGATGGATTTTTAAAACATTAATGATTCATTATGAATGGACATTTGTATTATCTAAGATCATGCATCATGTGTGATTATTTATTTTTAAAAATATTTATGACAATTAATCAAATTGGAAAGATATGAATCAAAAATGTATGTAATTTAATTTTATGAATAAAGAGTATGATGATGTGGTAATGTTTTACATCAGGTTTTCAAAATATAATGATTATGATCCTTATAAATTATTTTGTTTGTTCCTATATAGATATTATCATGTCTAATTTTTCCGATGGAGTTGGATGAACAATTTAACTTTCATAGAATATATCAATGTTGCAAATGTTGGACTAAACGTGGTGAAAAACTAAATGTATCTACTAAATGATATAACACTTCATTTTATGGATTTTATGATATGAGTACCATGGTGAACAATGATAACAATCATATTAAGTATTTTATTATATGTGCGAACCATAATGAAGATCGTATTGAGGAAATGAATATGATAGATGAGGATGAAAAACATCATTTTAAAAATTGTTTAAGAAGTTAAATATTTTTTTCAATGACACCAGTGTATGCTTCTCATATTAATATTACACATTTCCATCCAAAATAATTATATATAATGAAAAGGTTGTAGTTATGTCGAGTGACACTAGCTTTACTAAACTACATTATCTCTTGAATAATATTCTCCCAAAAGAAAATGTTATTATGTTCAGAACATATGATGTTAAAAATAATATATGTTAAATGGGTATGATATCTAAAAGAATATATTCATACATGAATTATTGAATACTATTTCACAAGGAACATGAATTGTGTCAAAAATTCTAAATGTGTGGTGTGTCTCAATACAGGAATGATGTATCATAGACATAAATTTTTTAGGGTACTTTTCAATCATTCCAATATTTAGGTTTCTATATGTATTTGAGAAGAAAAAAAATTCTATTGATAAGGCACATAGATATGGAAATGAATATGAGAAACATTGTCACCCTGAGAAACTTTCCTATTTTGAATAAAATTTATCATTACTATCATGATTTTCGAAATGATATGAGAGACTATCGTCTTGTACTCTCCATAGATAAAGTGAAACCTTTTGGTTTTTAAGAAATCACATATATCACATTACTATTTATGTTGGTAAGCTATAAATTTATTCCATGTTTATGAATGAAAAAAATATGTTATATACTCTTATATAAAGACAAAAAAATGGGGAATAATATCGATGATTATTTGGATACATTGATCAATGATTTGAAATTATTTTGTGATTTATGATTTAAATTTTATATTGCTTACATTAATTAATATTTCACCTTGAGATCCATATTGTATGTAATAATAAATTAAATTGCCTCTTATGGAAATGTGTGAGTATATAACATTAATGAAACATAAGGGTGTCCCATGCAAAGAAGTTACAGGAACAATTAGGTTGAAACATTGTCAGAGGGCTTTTTTTAGAACATCAAAATAATTAAACCTCGATGTCATAAATAAAGATGTAAGATAACATCATTAAATGAGAGTCTAATAAAATCTATGACACCATTTACAAAAATAAGTGATGAACTACTTGATAATTTAAAAAATACAGACACTGCTTTTGGTAAATATTCTCTTAACAACTTTTAAAAAACTATTGGAAAAACTGATTATTTTTTTATTTACCGTACAAAATTTTTTTGTATGTCAGAAATTTTGTTTTTTAACCTCATATAGAATAAAATTTATGTTATAGTTTCATTGACACATTATTAAATTATACTATAAAAAATTTATAGAATTAAGGAGGGGTTAGACATGATGGACATAGAGTTGTGGGAGGATTTGGTGTTAGTAAAGAGGTAAATATATAAGTTTCTTCTTCTAAATACATATAAATTTTCTATGAAATTGAGATATAAATTTGTTAATATCCTTAATAATATACAGTTTCCATTGGTAAATTTATCAAATATCATGAATATTTCATTAATTATTGGCAAAAACATAATGAATCTAAAATTGCATGTATGCCATGTTATGATGAATGATATAACAGTTGTTGTTTTAAATTTTATTTTCTAGAAAATATTCCATACATTAAAATATATCTAATTATTTTTAGTTTTATATTTTGTAAATTTATAGACACCTGAAATATCCAATTTTGGAAATGGAACGTTCAATTATAATTACCTTTCTCTTAATTTCACACTAAAACATACATTATTACATAAAAATATCACCTGATACAACATAGAACGTTGAGATTTATAGTGTCTTTAGTGCATAATACCATTACATAACAGCTAAAAACATGAAATACATGTCTTTATTAAAAGATTATTTTACAAGACCAGACACATTTCTTCACACATAGCATTGAAATGGATAAACTGAGGACATGCATATGAAAATAGTGAGCTATAAATCCTAGTAAGGGAGTAAACAAAGAATAACATGAAGAATACAGTATATTTCAAGAAATACACATTTCAAATTATTATAATTGAAAATTTAACATTAAGTCAAGATATATAATGATTATCATAACATGGAAATGTGGAAACAACACTAAATTTGGTATTATCCTGGGCCAAAGAACATTAAACATGGGGGATGATTAAACCCCCATTGAAATTTAATTATCAAGATTATACCCTCAATTCCCTTGTTGAATCATGATACTAATTTTTACCCAATTCATTGGAGGGTTTTTAGGGTGAACCCTTTTTAATCATTTCATTTCATGCATAAGTGTTCCAGATGGATCATACAACATGGTATCATTAAACACCTACCTTTATTCCCAGATAATGGAATGTGGAATACAAACATGAAACTATACTATCAATAATTAAATTTGAATAATGGGGAATACCCTTGATAGTGAAATGGGCATGGTATTCACTACACAACGACTTTGGTAAGGAAAATAGCGGTGCAATTTCAGCAACATAACGACATGACGTAATAATTCATAAAAAATGAATGATGAGAGATAAAGGGGTATCTCATCATATGAACATTAAATTTACAGTAAGGATGGCATATAGATTCATTTACCAACATATTTTATGGAACTTAGATTCATAATATAAAATAATTTCTCGAATGCAAATGAGAAAAGAGAAATTCCATATGCAATTTAGGAATGGTAACAGGTGTATATGGGAGTCATTAATGAGAGAGAAAGATTAATATCATCATTCAAACATATGGATGAATTTATGGGGGAGGTGATAAATCATACCCCAAAATTTTTAATTAAAAATAAAATGGTATAACAAGATAAATAATTTTGATGGAAAATGAGAAAGGAATAAATCCATTACTTGGAAGTGTATTCCCAAAGGATTGGTAGGGGATTGATAGAGGCTCCTTGTGAGGATTTTAAGGAGAGTAGGGAGGGGTAGGTATTCTCACAATGGGTTTTAAGTGAAGAGGAAGGGGATAATTGGTGGGTTTATATAGGAAAAGAGAGATAATTCTTTATTATTTAGGTTTTGGATACCACACATTAAACTAATCAAAACAAAAAACCAACCAACATATTTTTCCCTGAATTTTTTCCATAGGGGAGTGGGAAATATTATTTTATATGTCCGATTTCTGAACTTATTAAAATATTAGGCTCGATTATATGGAGGTGAGTCACACTCTCAAGGAAATCAATTTAAAAAGTTAAAATGTTTTATAAGTATTGAATGGTCCGCTAAGGCTTTTTAAAATAAGTTAAATAAATCTAAAATAACTTTATTCTGATGTTAAAAATTATATTATAAAAAAACCACATATAGTATTTTATTACATCACAATTCGGTCATTATGATGTCATAAAATACATTATATAATTAAACAGTATTTAATTTTTACCCAAAAATTTGACGCTCATAAAATTATAAAAAATTCACTGTTAGATAATTTCAATATCATAATTCCAAAAATAGTATTTATTTTATCTAAATAATTTTCTAAATATGTGAATTTTTTCTTTTAAAAAAACTGTAATTTATCGAAAATTCATGGGTTTAGATAAAAACTGCTTTCAATCAAAATATAAATTACAATTGTATTCATTAAAATTATTTAATAATTTATACAAAAATTAATTTAGTAATAATATTATATTAAAATAATATTAATTTAAAAAATATATTTATACATCCAAATATATTTATTAATTTAATATTACCTAAAAATATTATTTATTCTATAACCAACTATTTGAAGAGTTAAAATAATAAAATTAATGAATATTGTGTATAAAAAACTAATTTATATATTCAGGGTGATAGAGTATTGTTACATAACCTCTTATAACACCCTCGTAAGACTAAATTGTAAGGTGTGTGATGGTGACATACACTTGGGGAGGCTCAGATAACATCGCTTGGGAGGAAATCTATATCTACTTTCATTTCTCCTGTAGGCAGTTTTGTTCAAGATTAACGTGTTGAAGCTCAGCTTTGGCATGGTTAAGAGGGAAGCTTAATGACGCCACCTCCTTTATAATCTCTGAAAAAAGGGATTCATACTATGAAATTATACCAGATGAGTCTATCACATTCTTTGTCCGAGTAAATTGGATTTGTTAAGGCCCTATATTTATACTAACATGTGATCACTATTCAACATCTATATTAGAAAAGGAAATAATTCATAACGGTATTTTGAAATCCAAATCCATAGAAGTTAATATTTTATATAACCCTTTTATATAATAATACATTTAATCAGATCAAGATAAATATTCATCAATGAATGTTTGGTTTGTTACAATATTCCCCCCTTAAGAAATTTCATCCTTGAACATTACTTTTTCCACACTAAAATAGATGTGCGTAACTCTACTTCATTACATCCTCTAATTACATTGTTGCCTCTTCCATCATATGGTTTCTCCATAACACCATGACGAGGGGCATTGTCTTATTTCGTAGATCTTTTTCCCAATGATCTAAGATATTCACTAGCTTCTCTTAATAGGAGAGGTAATTCTTCAATGATACCATCCCTAGATTGAGTACAGGTGATGGGTTAGGTATGTACTTCCTCAAGTGTGACACATAGAATACATTGTGTAGTTGAGATTAGTTCTATGAGACTGCTAATCGATAAGCCACTACACCAATGTGATCAACGGTCTCAAAAGGGCCGACTTACCTTGGAGTAAGATTTCCCTTCTTCCCCAATCTCATAAAAGACTACCACAATGATATATGAAGAAATACCAAGTCTTTGACATCAAAATCTATGTGCCATCGATGATTATCAGCATATAACTATTGTCATCTCTAAGTATCTTTAATGTGCTGCATAATGGTCTTCACCTTCTCCACCATTTCTTCGACCATTTCTAGACCTCAAGGTTTTCACTTCCCAAATTCATCCCAACATGTTGTTGTTCCGCACCTCTTCCCATACAAGACTTCATAAGGATGCATTTGGATGCTTTAGTGGAAACTATTATTGTAAGAGAACTCAACCAAAGGATGATGTTGATCCCATCATCCTTTGATGTCCGTTGAGTATTCCCTCACAATGTTCTTAAATGTTGAGATTGTCTGCTCAAATTGGACTTCAGTTTGAGGATGATAATACATACTGAAGTTCAACTCTGTATTCAGATCATGTTGAATACTCTTCCAAAACATAGAGGTGAATCATGTATCTCAATAAAAAAATTTTTAGTGGAAATCCATGCATCCTTACCACATATATAATGTATATCCATGTGATTTTATCCGAGGATAAATCCTCTTGAATTACAATGAACTGTGCGGTATTTTTAAGAAAATCCACAACAACCTAGACAGTATTGTTTCTTCTGGATCTCTTCATAATTCTGGTGACAAATTCCATGGTGATTTTATTTCATTTCCATGCTGGTATGGGTAATGGTTGCATCATCCCCTTATACTTCTACCTCTCATCCTTTACTTGATGATGTACCATGCACTATAATGTATACTCAGCAATATCCTTCTTCAAGTTATCCCACCAATAATATGATCTTAGAGATCTCTATATATCATTGTGTTTCCTATTTGAATTGAGAAATTTAAACTATGTGCATCATCCAAATGATATTTCTTTGACATTGAATTTGGTGGAACATATAATTTTGACCCAAATATCACAATTATTTCTTCATTAACATTGAACTCCAAGGATTTCCATTTTCGGAAAGTTTCTAATTTACACTTAATTATCATATCATCATGTTTAGAATCCTTTAACAATTAAAATGGAGATGGTTGAACAATAATTTGTGAATGGGTTGATTATGTTCAATTAATTATGATTCAAATGTCCATGTTTATCAAATATTAGAAGTTTATATCGTTTCTAATTTCATCAATGATAGAATTGATGGGTCCTTTGCACTTAGAGGTTCTTTCAACGTGTTCCCATTCCCAGGGTGGTAATGGATTGAGCAGTCATAGTCTTTGACCAACTCTAACCCTATTCATTGGATCATATTCAACTCATTCTATGTAAATATATACTTGAAGATTTTTTGATCAGTATATATTTCATACTACGCCCCAAATAGGCAATACAATGAAATTTCTAAAATGAAGAACACTGTTGGAAACTCCATATCTTGTGTTAGATAGTTTTCCTCATGAACTTTCTGTTGCCTTGAATTATAGGTAATTAATATTTCATTTTTCATAAACACATAGAACATTACCTTCTTCAATTCATCACTGAATACCACATAAAGTTTTCCACATGTGGGTAGTGTGAGCACATGCACTATGATAAGCCTATTTTCCCACTTTGTGGACGTCTATTCACCTCCATCACTCAAAGAAAATATTACTCCCTTCCGAGTTAGGATTGTAAGAGGGTTAGTCAATGGTGATAAATTTCATACAAATTGGAGATATAATCCAGCAAACCCTAGGAGGATTCAGATATCTATTACTGATGTTGGCCTCAGCCACCCCTCAATTGAAGATTATTTGGAGGGATCAATATATATTTAATTGTTTGTGATGATATGATCCAAGAATAATACATCCTTCAACCAGATCTCACACTTGTTGTAATTTTCATAGAGATTATACTTTCTTAAGGTCTATTGTATAGTGCATAGATGCTCTTC
This sequence comes from Viscum album, assembly GCA_963277665.1. Lineage (NCBI taxonomy): Eukaryota > Viridiplantae > Streptophyta > Magnoliopsida > Santalales > Viscaceae > Viscum > Viscum album. The sequence continues at coordinate 68,643,183 of OY728147.1, read as the reverse complement.
ATTATCCTCCTTGGTTTTCAAGTATATTAGAATATCTTCTATAAAGTTACAAAAAAAATAAATGTAATCTCTAATGAATGTATTCATCAATTCTATGACAATTTCTGGAGTATTAGTGCACTCAAAATGCATTAAAATGAATTTATAGTGCTCGTACCTTGTATAAAAAGTAGTCTTGGGGATATACTCTTTATTCACCCTTATATGGTATTATCCCGACTGCAAATCCACCATGGAGAATTATTGTGCTCCACATAACTGATCGAAAGAGTCATCAATTTGGGGAAGAGGAAACTTGTTCTTTAACCTAATTTTTTTGAGCTCACAATAATCAATTCCAAGGAGAATTGACCTATCCTTCTTCTTAACAAAGAGGGCAAGTGCACCCCATGGTGAAGAACTTGGGCGTATAAACCCTTTATCCATATTCTCATGTAGTTGTGTTTTCAAATTCTCAATATCCACAATAGAAATTATATACAGATTCTTGGATATCGACAATGAAACATGTATAATATCAAATGATAATTCAACATCTCTTCTGGGAGGAAGACCAGACAATTCCTAGAGAAGCACATCATCGAATTCGGTCACAATAGGCATATCTTCATGAATGGTTTCTTCCTTAGACACAATCATTTGATCCAGATACGCATTCTCATGGGGCAGTAATTTCCACGCTTAAGATGATTGTTATAAAGAATACTCATCCTTTCCCTTTCAATTTTACAGAATTGAAGATAGATTCTCCATATAGAGAGTTATTTTTCTCCCATGAAAATTTATGTTGTCTATATATAAGTAAAGACAATCCATACCATGAACTACATCTAATTCCACTAGAGGGTGTATGATGAGGTTATTTAGGTAGTTCATACCACAAGTTGTGTTATAGGAGGTGTTGTATTCATGAGTTTCAATAACATCCACAGTTTCCCTACTCACTGACATATTTACATCCTTGATTTTTTGTGGTTTAAGGATTGTTCTACTAAACATTCATGATATTTAAAAATACCTAGAACGAAAATCAAAAAGTACATTCACTGTTATTTAATTAATAACTAGATTACCTATCACCACATTGTTTTTGGGGTTCACTTTGGTGGCAGTGATTGAAAAATCTTTCCCTTTATCCCTTGGAGATTTTTAGATGGCTCCAAAAACCCTAGGATTAGGGAACTGTTTTGCAAGGAGACTTGGATATTTATAATTGATGCAATGAACTACGCATTCAGGGTCGAACGGAGATTTCCACTCCTCTTACACAGTAGTGGGATTTTCAGGTCAGCCATTAATAGCTCAGTGCCCTTCTCTTTCACACATAAATCATTTCGTCATCCCCTTCATGCAATTTCCATAGTTCTTCATTCTACACCTTTGGATTGTAGGGTGCTAGATTTTCATAACACTATTGGAATTATACATCAGACTTCCAAAATAAATTTCCACCTTACTCTTCTTATATCCATGATACCCCTAATATTTTCTGATCTCCATTTCAACCTTGAGGGCACATAATACAATTTCTTCATTTCTCTCTAATTCAAAAATCACTTGGGCATTCTCTAGGATAGGTTTTTTCCCACTAAATACGCAGTAAAACTTACATTTGGGGGTAAAAACAAATCTAGAGTTGTATCGTGCATGCCTTGTGATGTATTCCTCATACTCTCTCATGGATTCATCATCTTTTTACTTGATGGAACGGAATTGAATTTCCATATTAAGTCATAGGGTGAGAGGAAAATATTTTTCAAAAATCATTTTCCTGAATGCTTTTCATTCCAATTCCTCAACCTCCTCCCCGGGCTTTGTATTTTTTATCAATGTCCACCAATTATTAGCTCCACTCTCCATACAATAAGAAGCCAGAAGTACCTTCTCTTGTACAGAACAATGAAGAATATATATGATCTTCTCAATGGATTTGATCCATTGTTCAGAAATTGAGGGAGAATATGATCAATTAAAAGTAGGAGGACATTGTCTTATGAAGATTTATATTGAGAATTGTTAACTATTAGGGGGTGGAACGTTTCAATTGACACATTTTTCTTTTATAAACATGATTTAACTGAGAGAGTATCATGTCAATTTTTGGGATTCCTGCTCCCATCAGATTGGGAATCTAATTAGAAGAGTCATCACATTGATCTTTGCATCAGTTGTTATCATCAGTCCCCATTTTCCCAGCCAATTTATAGAATAATTGGAAAGTTAGCGGTAACACATAAAGGGTAATTGTAACACACCAAGTAAATAAAGAATATGACATTTTTAAATTTATCCATATTTGTGAATAAAATATTAATATTACTTTAAAGGGGATGCTATGCTCGATGGTGTACCCTAAACGCAACAACGAGTGTTTGAGAATCTTACGTTGCACTCTAATAATAAATTAATATTATTTTAAATAGTAGTTAACGCCTAGCTGTTGTAATGGCGGGAATGAACAGAACTTCTTAAAAAATGATTATTTATGTTTTTCAAATTTTTTTACTCTTTACAATAAATGTTAGAGGATTAAAAATGCGAATGAATCCAATTTTGAGCGTATATAGTCTAATATTCTTTAAAAGGTCGATTAACCGCCTTTTGCTGGCGAACCTCTTTTAAATCCACTTTTTGACAATTTTATGTTTTATATTTGACAAAATAAAATTCTTCTTTATAATCGGGACATCAAAATTTACTTTGTGTAAATTTTTGGTATTTTTCTGAAAAAGTTCAATTTTAATGAATAGTGAAAAATGTTGTATTTTAATTCAAAAACTCTTTTTAATCTAATTTATTTATATGATTAGATTATATTTTTATTTGGTTTAAAAGTGTAAATATAATATATTTTTTCCATTTAATCCAATGGTGGTCATTGTAATTAATTTCACTTTAAGATTGGACATAAACGAGTGTCAATCTTTTGAAAGATATTGTTTCATAAAAACACTCTATTTGTTTTAACAGCGGGATGTAATTATAAAATTAATTAATTAAACTTATATGTTATGCATTTGGTAAAATAGACATCATTTTTGAATTCAGAGTATCAAATATATCTTAGGGTGAATTTTTGGTATTTTTCTGAAAAACATCAATTTTTGATGAATAGTGAAACCACAAAGTGGTGGTTACAAAATTTGATTTTTCTTTTAAATGGGACATTAACACTTCTGTGATTTGAATTTCAAAATTCCAATTTAAATGATTTTAATTGTTAAGTAAAATTTGGTTCAATGGGATGAAAATAATTTTTGATGAAACGTAACTTTTAAATTTTATTAATCGCGATTAAAGGTAATTAGTGTGATTTAAGTTAATAATGATATTATAATAAAATGAAAATATCATGAAACTTGTCCTAACCCTATTTGATGATTTATGGCCGACCAAGACATCCCATGGGTCGATTTTTGGTACCCCATAGAGCCACTTGGGTTTGATAATGACATTTATGCCTTTTATTTAAAGTTAAAATAAAAATGTCACAAACATGATTTGTTTTACTAAAACAATTTTTACATGTGGTTATGCAAGTCATAATTTTGACTATAAATAGTAAATTGAAAGATAAAAAGATTTCCTACATCATGGAATTTTTTTTATAATTTTTAGACATTAAATAAATTAAATCCTTTATGACATCATGATGATGCAGCGATGACCTCATTATTTAACGATTTAAATAAAATGGAACGATAATGAAAAATCTAGGACCTAAACATGTCAAAAACCTATTGAATGGGTTGATTTAGAACCCTTATCACCTTATCCTCGTAACACATCAATGTGGGACCATTAAAATCCGAAAACCATTTGAAAATAAAGTAACATTTTATACTTTTCCAAGAGTGCCCCTCCTCTCCTCTTATAAAAGTCCCCCACCTCTACCTCTTTACCCACACCTCTCAAACCTTTTATTCGGCCAATATCTGATCATTTTGTCTCTCCACATCCCTATCCTCATCCTAGAATCCTTAACTTAGGCAGGAAGGTCTTCAAAAAACCCTTTTGGTTCAAACCAAAGGGAGTGACCCGATTTTAAGGTAACGTCTTCACTTGTGCTCTTTTGTTTTATTTTGCTTCTCCAACCTCCAAAACTCTTTTTATTCCTTCATTTTTTAACAACTCCAGTATCCTAAATATACTAGTATTTTTTTATAATAAGGATTCTAGATACACTTACACACACCTTCATCTAATGGTTAAAGAACATACTGTTTCTGTGGATGGCGAATTTCTACCTCACGAAACGATGATTGTTCAACAATCATATAACACCTTCAAAGGTGGCCATTAATATGTCACTATGTTTATATATGATATATAATATTTTTATGTTTTACTTAATCTTCTTTATTTTTCATATGTGGCATACCTTTATGGTTTCCATTATGAGTACACGCGATATCTTCATTTTAGGAAGTGTGGACTACCGCCCCCTCAAATTGATTTGATTCGTTAATTCCATATGTGGGATGTATAAAGGATGGATATAAAGTTATTATATATGATTTTATACTGGAATTATAATATACCTTTATATCATTATTGTTTTCTTTCCATTAAATTATGAGATAGAAATGAAAGTAGCGTTCATGTGTACGTACGGCTTACCGTCTCCATGAATGATGCATTTCATTTCTTATACTCAAATATAATGTACTATTATAAGTACATATAATGGATATATATGATGTATGATACTTCTAAAGGATGAATATAATTCCAGAATTAAATATATACACATCTCTCATTTAGTTTTAATTCAATTAATACGACATAGAAATTAAAGTAACGTTCATGCGTACGTACGGCTTACCGTCTCCATGAACGGTACATTTCATTTCATACCTCTAAATGATTATGTAATATTATAAATACATGTATATGATGGATATATATGATATATATGATATCCAAATCCGGAATGTCATTCTGGATATAAAGAACCTTTGACCACATGAACAACATGTAATTGTAAGAAGTCCACTTTTGACTTAAGAACCAAATATCGACAAAACAAACATTATTAACTTAAATGATTAAATAATGTTTGTAACATGTCAATAATTGATATAAAAGGAATAATGAACATAAAAAAGGTTCTTAAGTAAGTAGAAATTAACTCAAGTTTATTATTCATGACGTTAAAGAACGATCGAGTCAAGTCAGACCCGAGGTAAGGGATCCTACTCCTCTCTTTCTTTTTAAGTACACTCTGTTATGTCATTCCTTTTAAAGCTCATCATTCTTGTTATTGGGTTATTATTTTATATTACTATTACTATAAACTTTGTGTTAATATGATGAGCGACCCTATTCTATCTCATCAATCCATTTTGGAGGTTTTGAGTGGCGCCGTTATGCTGCCGAATTTTCGTAAGAGATCTAACCTCTCTCTTTTTTTAAGTACTCTCCTTTATGTCAATTCTTTTAAGATTCTATTTGTTATGTTGGGGGGGTGTTATTTTATATTCCTCTTTCTGTAAACTTTATTTTAATATGATGAGAGACCCTAATTTATCACATCAATCCATTTTTGTAAGTTTTATGTGGCGTCGTTAGGCTGCTGAGTTTTCGTAAGGGATTTTTCATCTCACTTTTATTCCTGTGAGATTTATCCTACATTTTCCACAATTTCCATTGAGTGGTGTATTTACTACCCATTATTTTACTCATTGTGTAATATACTTTCATTTATGATTATTTACATCAATGTTGAATTGTTCTTCTTTCACGGGGTGTATGTTTCGAAAGACACTCATGTCGGTAAGGGAACCTTTCACCCTCCTCTTTTTAAAAGACTTATTTTGTTATGTCTTTTAATTCACATACTATTATGTTGGGATATGTTATTCTATATACTTATTGATTTAAATTTTATATCCACATGATGAGATACCCTTTTTATCTCTCATCAACTGATTTTCTGAATTTTGTAGTGACGCCATTAGGCTATCAAATTTTTGCAAGGGAACTTCTTAACCCAAATTTTATTCTTTGGGATAAACTTATACTCCTTGAATATGTCGTTCTATGAATATGTGTGAATAATCTCTGATTGTTTTACCCTTAATATCCACTTATATTTTGTGTATTCTTTTGTCACACATAATTATTTAATTGATTTATCCTTAAACCAAAGATACCGTCTTTGTAAGGAACTTCGTCTGAATCTCCTTTAATTGAGGCATATTTCGTTTTATACACAAAATTTTTTATATGGTGTATAAAACCCTTTGACTTTTACTTTTATACAAAAGGAATCTTTTTCTACAAAGTGTTTTACTAAATGACAAAAATTAATGTTTCTTTTAACGTACGCGGTGACAACGACCTTTTCCGCCGCCGTGAGTATTATTTGATCTTTGGATTCCTCAACAAGCCGTAATGTTTTTAAAATAAAATAAATACCATATACTCATTTATGTATTTTGGTATTGAAACTGGTTTTGATAAATCATTCTATTATGTCAATATATTTAAAAGATATATTGTGATTGAAATGTGGAAATGTTATCATTCCTTTATATTGGTTTTATGTGTTATAATTTTATAATGGTACTTGGACATATTACGGGTGGTTACATGATAAACCATATGATGGGTGGTGCCGTGAATACCAGGACGGGTGGTTACGTTATAACCTCCAATGCATTTGGTATGGATGTCGGTCGTATGGCTATTCCATTAAGTATGTATGGAAGTTGGCCGAATGGCTATTCCATTAAGTGATATGTGTGGAAGTCGACCTTATGATTATTCCACTTAAGTATGTTAACGTCCCAAGTTACCTTTAAATGTTATGTGATCTTTATATGGGTTTTATGGTAATATTTTGGTTAAAGAAGGCTAAGTAATGAACTTTTATTCAGTGAAGAGTTTTTACTACTTCAAAAAGGTGAAATATATTACTTTGATAAAGTATACATGGTTTACTTGTTGTTTTAAAAAACTAACAGTTTTCATTCTTTGTGTATCCCTTACTAAGATTTTTATGCTCATCCCAAGTTTTTTTGAAATGTTTTTCACAGGACTTAATGTGGAATAGGGTCAAGGATGGGATCATGGGATTTTCATGCAACCTAAAACATGGAACTGGACATGTTTCTATTTAAGAGTTTTTATTTTATGGAAACTTAGTAACAGTTTCTACTTTGTAATATTTTGAGATGTAATAGTTATGTCCTAATTCTCTAAAACTCTAAACCTGAAAAGATCCTCAATGTGAATTATTCCATTAATTCAATATTAAGTAAGGTTTAAGGTCGGGGCCTTATAGTTGGTATCAATGGTCGGTTTAGATAACTTTAGAGGTTAGGGCATTATTTAAGCATAAGTGACATGACCATAATGGTTAGGATTTCATAAACAGTCCTAGTTTAAGATAAAGTGGATGAGTAAGTATATATTAGTGTTTATCTGCCTCTTTAGTACATGATGGTTTTGTTGATATACTCACACTGACCATTTTGGTTTTAGAAAATGGCTGTATCTAGAAGGCACCAAAGTAACGGTGGATGTGAAGGAAACTGTGACAGTTCTCTGAGCGAGCAACTGAATGATATGGGAGATGCAATGAGAACTCTTGTGTTTATCCTCAACCAGCTATCTGGAGTCATGATTGACCACCTAAACCTTGGTTATTTCTATAAGGCATCATATATGGAAGAAACAAATCCCTACGGAACTACAGGTAATAATCATAAACGTATGTGTGTTCAAAAACCTATGTGTCATAGATGTGGAAAGAAACACCAAGTAAAATGTTTCAAAGGGACAGAAATATGCTATAGATGTGGAAATGAAGGTCATAAAGCAATAACCTGCCATGGAAAAAGGAAGCATCCAGTTGACTCGAGGAAAGGAAAAGAAGTTCTTTCTGAGGGATCAATTGAATGTTTTAAATGTGGTGTGCAGGGTCATTATGAAAACACATGTCCTATGAAGAAGTTTCGTGAATGGGATCACCAATATAATTCAAATATTCATTTACCAATACCTAATTCCATTCCAATTGAGGATGAAGAAACTGAAAATGACCAATCAAAGGTGTGGATGATGTCTTAACTTTTGTTTTCCTATTTTGGAATCTTAGGATATGATTCATGATTTTGTTTGTAGGAAAGAGGTATTTCAGAATAAGTTGGAAAAGAATGGTTAATAGATCATGAAGAATGTTGAATGAGTAAGAAGTCAACATATAAGGGCTTCAAGAGTTATGGTGAAATTCTTAAGAGTATTAAGTCTCTTTTGATGATGGGGTACATTAGAAGACTTTTTATAGTCTGTGTAACACTGATGTTTGATATATGAAAATTTTATTCAAAGAATAGTAATCTGTTCTTTTGTGGACATAGTTATAAAGAACCATTTGGGTTTATATGATCCTTACTTTTGAGGTAATTAAGGGATACTATATGTAATAATGGAAAGTGAAAGTCATGAGATAGAATTGAGGTTAAATTACATTATGGTTATTTTTGAAAATTTTATCTCGTTATTGGGGAATGTATTAAGAATTATGTAGTTTTTGAAAAAGGACAACACACAGACCGGGTGACAACCCGTCGCGTCGGACAAAGCTACGGGAATCGAACCCACAACCAAAGTGCAATGGGTATTTATCGCCTACCACTAGACTATGTGAAGTCCCTGGTAAGTTTGACTAATTATTTTTAGTTAAATGATTTTATGAATTAAGAGTATGATGATTTTGGGATATCTATGGAAATTTATTAACCTATCATGGAGGATGTGTTATTAGGTTAATTACTTTTCAATATGAGACTTTAGGAGCAACTGATGTTGTTTGGAGATAAATGTTAAAATTTAACCTGGAAGACTATGTGACTAAATCCTTCAAATATTTGGGTTTCAATCTTAGATTGGTTTACTTTGAAGAATTTTATTGACAAATTGTTTATCGAATGGTCCTCGTTGAACTTTGGGTTTTGTTGGACAAATTTTGGAGATTAAGAATATATTTTATTTTTATAATGGGTTATCCTTTTCTGGATTATCTGATCTTGTACTAACCTTTTTATTTTTGGTTTTGGTTAAAGTCTAAAGTCATGGGAAATATATAGTTATCTTTTTTGGATTAGGTGATTCTCTATAAGTTGATTATAGTACTCTTAATGTGAACAAGTCTTCCTAAATACTCGTCTTTTGGAGAAAATATGAGTTTGATTAAGGAATCTAGTAAAAGTTGAAAGTATACATGACAAGTAAGGATATTTCATTATGATTTAGTTAAGCTCAAAAATAAATTTCCTCAATAAAAGGCAACTTAAAACAAAAATGTTGTCTGTTAACGTTTCCTACTGAGGAATCGAATACTGTTTAACCCATCACAAGTTTGTGATTTTCTTATGGTTAACTTTCTCCTATACATGTTTACTATCACTCTCCATCAGAACATGACCCTTTGTTTTTTCCTCAATGTCCATATTTTCATACTTGGAATCCATGTATGGGTTAACTCGGGTGACCTATGTACCTATCTTTCTTTTTTTTAAAGTGATTGTTTTACCGACTCTGGTTCCGATGTGGGAATTTCAAGGATATTTCCAAGCCCAATTTTAAATTTGCGAGGACGCAATTCCCAAAAGAGGGGAAGGATGTAATACCCCAGGTAAATAAAGAATATTACATTTTTATATTTATCCATATTTGTGAATAAAATATTAATATTACTTTAAAGGGGATTCTATGCTCGATGGAATACCCAATACGCAACAACAAGTTTCTTGGGAATCTTATGTTGCACTATAATAATAAAATAATATTATTTTAAATAGTAGTTAACGCCTAACCATTGTAATGGCGGGAATGAAAAGAACTACCTAAAAATGATTATATATGTTTTTCAAATGTTTTTACTCATTACAAAAAATGTTAGAGGATTAAAAATGCGAATGAATCCAATTTTCAGCGTAGACAGTCTAATATTATTTAAAAGGTCGATTAACCGCCTTTTGATGGAAAACCTCTTTTAAATCCACTTTTGGACAATTTTATGTTTTATATTTGAAAAAATAAAATTATTTTTTGTAATTGGGACATCAAAATTTACTTTCTGTAAATTTTTGGCATTTTTTCAAAAAAGTTCAATTTTTAATGAATAGTGAAAACTGTTGTATTTTAATTCAAAACCTCTTTTTAATATAATTTATTTATATTATTAGATTATCTTTTTAAATTGTTTTAAAGTGTAAATAGAATATATTTTTACCATTTAATCCAATAGTGGTCATTTTAATTAATATCACTTTAAGATTGGACATAAACGAGTGTCAATCTTTTGAAAGATATTGTTTCATAAAAACACGCTATTTGTTTTAACAACGTGATGTAATTATAAAATTAATAAATGAAACTTCTATGATATGAATTTGGTAAAATAGACATCATTTTTTAATTCAAAATTTAAAATATAGCTTAGGGTGAATTTTTGGTATTTTTCTGAAAAACATCAATTTTTGATGAATAGTGAAACCACAAAGTGGTGGTTACAAAATTTGATTTTTCGTTTAAATAAGACATTACCACTTATGTTATTTGAATTTAAAAAATATAATTTAAATGATTTTAATTGTTAAGTAAAATTTGGTTCAATGGGATGAAAATAATTTTTTATGAAAAGTAACTTTTATGTTTTATTAATCGCGATTAAAGGAAATTAGTGTGATTTAAGGTAAAAATGATATTATAATAAAATGAAAATATCTTTACACTTGTCCTAAACCTATTTGATGATTTATTGCCAACCAAGACAACCCATGGGTCGATTTTTGGTACCCCATGGAGCCACTTGGGTTTGATAATGACATTTATTCCTTTTATTTAAAGTTAAAATAAAAATGTCACAAACATGATTTGTTTTACTAAAAAAATTTTTACATGTGGTTATACAAGTCATAATTTTGACTATAAATATTAATTGGAAAGATAAAAAGATTTCCTACATCATAGTATTTTTTTATAATTTTTATACATTAAATAAATTAAATTCTTTATGACATCATGATGCTGCAACGATGACCTTATTATTTAACGATTTAAATAAAATGGAAAGATAATGCAAAATCTAGGACCTACACATGTCAAAAACCTATTGGATGGGTGTATTTCGAACCCCTATCACCTTATCCTAGAAACACATCAATTTTGGACCATTAAAATCCTAAAACCATTTGAAAATAATGTAACATTTTATACTTTTCCCAGAGTTCTCATCCTCTCCTCTTATAAAAGGCCCCCACCTCTACCTCTTTACCCACACCTCTCAAACCATTGGTTCGGCCATGATCTGATAATTTTGTCTCTCCACATACCTCTCCTCATCCTAGAAGCCTTAAATTAGGCAGGAATCTATTCAAGAAATCCTTTTGGTTCAAACCAATGGGAGTTACCCGATTTTAGGGTAACGTCTTCACTTGTGCTATTTTGTTTTATTTTGCTTCTCCATCCCCCTAAACTCTTTTAATTCATTTCCTTTGTAACAAATCCAGTATACTAAATATACTAGTATGTTGTTATGATAAGTATTTGAGCTACACTTAAACACACCATCGTCTAATGGTTAAAGAACATACTGTTTCTCTGGATGGAGAATTTCTGCCTCACGAAACGATGATTGTTCAACACTCATATAACACCTTCATAGGTGGCCATTAAGATGTCAATATGTTTATATATGATATATAATATTTTTATATTTTACTTAAGCTACTTTATTTTTCATTTGTGGCATACCATTATGGCTTCCATTATGGGTATACACGATATCTTCATTTTAGGAAGTGTGGACTACCGCCCCCTCAAAGTGATTTGATTCGTTAATGCCATATGTGGGATGTATAAAGTATGGATTTAAAGTTATTATATATGATGTTATACTGGAATTATAATATAACTTTATATCATTATTGTTTTCTTTCCATTAAATTATGATATATAAATGAAAGTAGCGTTCATGCGTACATTCGGATTATCGTCTCCATGAACGGTGCATTTCATTTCTTATCCTCAAATATAATGTACTATTACAACTACATATAATGGATATATATGATGTATGATACTTATAAAGAATGAATATTATTCTGGAATTAAAAATATATACATCTCTCATTTAGTTTTAATTCCATTAATATGACATAGAAATGAAAGTAACGTTCATGCGTACGTACGACTTACCGTCTCCATGAACGGTGCATTTCATTTCTTACCTCTAAATGATTATTTAATATTACAAATGAATATATATTCTGGATATATATGATATATATGATATCCAAATCAGGAATGTCATTCTGGATATAAAGAACCTTTGACCACATGAACAACATGTAATTGTAAGAAGTCTACTTTTGACTTAAGAACCAAATATCGACAAAACACACATTATTAACTTAAATGATTACATAATGTTTATAACATGTAAATAATTGATATGAAAGGAATAATGAAAATAAAAAAAGTTCTTAATCAAGTAGAAATTAACTCAAGTTTATTATTCAAGACGTTAAAGAACGATCGAGTCATGTCGGACCCGAGGTAAGGGATCCTACTCCTCTCTTTCTTTTTAAGTACACTCTTTTATGTCAATCCTTTTAAAGCTCATATTTCTTGTTTTGGGTTGTTATTTTATATTACTCTTACTGTATACTTTTTGTCAATATGATGAGAGACCCTATTCAATTTCATCAATCCATTTTGGAAGTTTTGAGTGGCACCGTTAGGCTGCCGAATTTTCGTAAGAGATCTTACCTCTCTCTTTTTTAAGTACTCTCCTTTATGTCACTTCTTTTAAGATTATCTTTGTTATGTTGGGGGATGTTGTTTTATATTCCTCTTTATTTAAACTTTATTTTAATATGATGAGAGACCCAATTTGATCTCATAAATCCATTTTTTTATGTTTTATGTGGCGCCGTTAGGCTGACGAGTTTTCATAAGGGATTTTTCATCTCACTTTTATTCCCGTGAGATTTATACTACATTTGCCACAATTTCCTTTGAGTGGTGTATGTACTGCCCATTATTTTTCCTATTGTGTAATATACTTTCATTTATGAATATTTACATCAATTTTGTATTTTCTTTCTTTCACGGGGTGTATATTTCGAAAGATACCCATGTCGGTAAGGGAACCTTTCACCCTCCTCTTTTTAAAAGACTTATTTTGTTATGTCTTTTAATTCACAGACTATTATGTTGGGATATGTTCTTCTATATCCTTATTGATTTAAATTTTATTTCCATGTTATGAGATACCCTTTTTATCTCTCATCAACTCATTTTCTGAATTTTGTAGTGACGTCATTAGGCTGTCAAATTTTTGCAAGGGAACTTCTTAACCCAAATTTGATTCATTGGGATAAACTTATACTCCTTGAATATGTCGTTCTATGAATATGTGTGAATAACCTTTTATTGTTTTACACTTATTATCCACTTATATTTGGTGTATTCATTTGTCACACATAATTATGTAATTGATTTATCCTTAAACCAAGGATATCGTCTTTGTAAGGGACTTCATCTCAGTCTCCTTTCATTGAGGCATATTTAGTTTTATACACAACTTTCTTTTATATGGTGTATAAACCCCTTCGAATTTTACTTTTATATAAAAGGAATCTTTTTCTACAAAGTGTTTTACTAAACGAAAAAAAGGAATTTTTCTTTTAACGTACGTGGTGACAACGACCTTTTCTGCCGCCGCGAGTATTATTTGATCTTTGGCTTCCTCAACAAGCCGTAATGTTTTTAAAATAAAATAAATACCATATACTCTTTTATATATTTTGGTATTGAAAATGGTTTTGATAAATCATTCTATTATGTCAATATATTTAAATGATATATTGTGATTGAAATGTGGAAATGTTATCATTCCTTTATATTGGTTTTATGTGTTATAATTTTATAATGGTACTTGGACATATTACGGGTGGTTACGTGATAAACCATATGACGGGTGGTGCCGTGAATACCTGGACGGGTGGTTATGTTATAACCTCCAATGAATTGGGTATGGATGTCGGCCGTATGGTTATTCCATTAAGTATGTAAGGAAGTTGGCCGAATGGGTATTCCATTAAGTGATATGTGTGGAAGGTGACCTTATGGTTATTCCACTTAAGTATGTTTATGTCCCAAGATACCTTTATATGTTATGTGATCATTATATGGGTTTTATGGTAATACTTTGGTTGCAGAAGGGTAAGTAATGAAATTTTATTCAGTGAAGAGTTTTTACTACTTTGAAAAGGTGAAAAGTATTACTTTGATAAAGTATACATGGTTTACTTGTTGTTTTGAAAAACTAACAGTTTTCATTCTTTGTGTATCCCTTACTGAGCTTTTTATGCCCATCCCATGTTTTTTTTAAATGTTTTTTCACAGGACTTAATATGGAATAGGGTCATGGATGGGATCAAGGGAAAGTCATGCAACCTAAAACATGGAACTGGACATGATTCTTTTTAAGAGTTTTTATTTTATGGAAACTTAGTAATAGTTTCTACTTTGTAATCTTTTCAGATGTAATAGTTATGTCCTAATTCTCTAAAACTCTAAACCTGAAAAGATCCTCAATGTGAATTATTCATTTAATTCAATATTAAGTAAGGTTTAAGGCTGGGGCCTTATATTAATCCTAATAAAAAAATGGATAACTTATAAATTAATCTTATTTCCTTAACTTATGAATTCTTATTATTTAATCTGTGTTATCCATGATCTACTCCTCAACTTATAATCTTAGGGGGGATGTTTTTCCATTAATAATGGTTCATACTAAGATCATGAATTTAACAAAGAATACCCCCAAGAGTGTCATAACCAATAGTGTAGGATGGCCCATTTTCATGCATCAGTTCTCATTCGAGTCTATCTCAAAGTGGTATTTTCTGGTTTTACCCCTAGAAACATCTGTGCTAGAGACGCATCTACCTGCTCGTATCCAGACAAGGATGCATTTTCATGATAACCCACTTAATCAATAGTCAACAAAATTATTGTATGTTTTTAATATACATAGTATTATCCCTAAATCATTCACTGGGTTTTTCTATTACTAATCTCAATAATAACTAAACCACCCTCGGATACCAACTATAACAACCATGCTCTTTATTTCACACATAAAACTATTTTATTACATAAAAACTTCACCTAATACAACACAGAGGATTGAGAGTTGTAGTGTCTTTGGGACTTAGTAACATTACATAATATCTTCAAACATGAAATACACATCTTTATTGAAAAATTAATTTACACGATCATACATATTCCTCCGTATATAGCATTGCATGGGATAACATGAGGATATGCATAAGAAAAGGGTGATCTTAAAAGAACAATAAGGGATTACACAAGGAATTACATGAATAATATAGCATATTTTGGGAAAAAGTAATATCAATGTATCATTAGAGAAACATGATCATAAATGAATGATAAAACGTGATTATCATAACATGGAAATGTTGAAACAACACTTAACATGGTTTTAGCATGAGCCGAGGCTCATTGCACATGGAGCATGAGTAAACCCTCATTTAAAATGAATGAAATTAATTAAACCCTAAAAGCACATGAAATATCATGATACAAATCTTTACCCAATACAGTGTAATGCTATTATGGTGCACCCTTCTAATCATTACATTTCATGCATAAGTGTGCCACATGGATCATACAACATAGAATCATTCAACACCATCATTTATTCCATGATATAGGAATTTGGAATAAATAAATTAAAATATTTAATCAATAAGTAAATTTTCATAATGTTTAATACCCTTGATAGAGAAATGGTCATGCTATTCACAATATAATGACTATGTCTTGGAAAATTGGGGTGCAATTTCGACAGCACAACGATATGAAATAAGAATTCATAAAATATGGGTGGTTATAGAGTAAGGGGTATCTCATAATATGTACATGAATTTTACATTAAGTGGGTCATATAGATTCATTACCCAATAAATGTAACTTAATATAAATGTATGATATAATGGAATTTCATGAATGCATATGAGAAAAGAGAAATTCCTAACAGAATTTCTCCATGGTAACAAGTGTACATGAAAGGAATTAATGAGACAAACAGAGCTCTCTTATCAATAAAACATAACGAGGGACGTATGGGTGAGGTATGATATCTTACCCATAAAATTTTTAAATGAAAATATAATTGTATAACAACATATAGAAATTTGCACAAAAATGAGAAAAGAAGAAATCCCATACTTGGAAGCGTAATCCAATGACTAGTGAGAGGATTGAGAGAGGTTCCTTGGAATCATTTGGTTCCTTTGGAGGATTTAAGAGAGAGTTGGGTGGGGTAGGGTTGTTTTACAAGGGATTTGAGTGAAGGGAGGGAGCTTTGGTGGGTTTATATGAGAAAATAGAGGGAATTTTTTATTATTTATTTTTTGGACACCACACATTAAACCAATCAAAAACCCAAAATAGTTTGGCCCATGGTTATTCCAAAGGGGAGTGAAAGAATTTATTTTATAAGATCAATGGCCGAACATATTAATATATTAGTATTACTTATTTAGTGGTGAGTCACACTCTCAAGTAAATCTATTTAAAAAGATAAAATGTTTTATAAGTCATGAAAGGTCCACTAAGGCATTGAAAAATAAATAAAACAAATATAAAATAACAATATGTTAATTTCAAAACTTATATTGGACGAAAATCTCATTTATTGTATTTTATTACATCACTATAAGATAATTTTGATGCCATAAAACACATTATATAATTAAATTTTATTTAATTTTTACCCAGAAAATTTGACCGTCTTGAAAAATTATGATAAAATTAACCGCTTGATAATTTCGACATTATTATTCCAAAAATAAAATAATTATATATAAATAGATTTATAATTATTTGAATTTTCACATTTAAAATAAAAATGACATTTATAAAAAAATCATGGGTTTTGACACAAACAGCTTTCAAACCTTAATATAAATTACAATTTTATTCATAAAAATTATAAAATCATTTATATAAAAAATTAATTTTGTAATAATATTTTATTAAAATATTATTTATTACAAAATTACATTAATTCCTCAAAATATATTTCTTAATTTAATATTAACTAAAAATTCTGTTTATGATTTAAAAAAATATTAACAAAGTAACAGTAATAAAATTAATCTATATTTTCTATAATAAATAATGTACACAATCATTATGCTAGGGTCTTGTTAAATAAACCCTTATAACACCCACATAAGAAAGAAGGGTATGGTGTGTGATAGTGAGAGACTCTTTGGAAGGCTCAGATAACATCTCTCGGGTGATAATCTCAATCTTCATCTATATCTCTTGTAGGTGGTTATGTTCATTCTTAATGTGTTGAAGCTCAGCTTGGGCTTGGTCAAGAGTGAAGGCCAATGTCGCCACCTCCTTTCTGATCTCTGACAAATGGGCTTGTTACGGATAAATTATAATAAATAAGGACATCACATACTTTTTCTAAGTGAATTGGATTTGTTAAAGCCCTATATTTATACAAATCAAGTTATCACTGTTTAATGACTATATTAGAAAAGGATACAATTCTTAACGATGTTTTAAAATCCAAA
The DNA here is from genome assembly GCA_963277665.1 of Viscum album. Classification (NCBI taxonomy): domain Eukaryota; kingdom Viridiplantae; phylum Streptophyta; class Magnoliopsida; order Santalales; family Viscaceae; genus Viscum; species Viscum album. The sequence continues at coordinate 68,625,535 of OY728147.1, read as the reverse complement.
ACCAAAGAAGTGGGTAGGTTATATAACTGTTTTACATAATAAGACATTTAATCAGATCAATATGAATTTTCATTAATGCATTTTTTCGTTGTTACATATATCTTTTTAGGTGGATTAGAAACATTCTTCTCTTTGTTATTCATTGATATGATGGGTCACTTTATGGTTCAATTGGTTATAGAGATTCAACTATATGATCCTATAAATTATATATTTATATAACCCATTGAAGATTATATGATGAAATGGAAATGATATGTTTAAAATCCATGATAGATAAAGGGTTTCATTTTAGAGTTATATGTTGGTGAGGATGATATTGGATGATTTATCGACTACCTATCAGATTTGTAAAGAATTGAAATTCTAAATTCTCATCACATAGATAAGATTTTTGGGGATGGAAGTTAAAAAATGTATGTCTTCTCTATCAATATTATTGAGATGAAATATTTTCAACATTATTTATTTCATAATAGTTTTGAGGTTGTTTCATATGGTCAAAAACCAAAATGAAATTTTTATGTATTTTAATCCAACAAATGAAAAAAGATGAATATAAAATACACATAATCATATTTTTATATTGTGGTTTAGGAACATATATTTAAGGGGTCAAATTAATTTCCAAATTCAATTTGGTAATGACTTTTATAGTTAACCAATGAACCAATTGTGCATGTATTATCATATAATAGATATGTAATTTATGTTAATACATTCTATAGTAATGAACATGATGAATGAAGTACCTTGAAAAATATTGGACTTTCAATTTTGGATGAAGTGATGAATTTATCTCTGACCAAGAACTGAAATCCATTTTATGTTAATATGTCATACTTTTGGTATCATCATACTACTATTGGGGTCGGATTATATATCATTCTAATCATTCATTTTTAAACATGATGAATATAGTATCATAAAAAATAGTGGACATGCACTTTTGGATGAAGGGATGCATCTCTCTATAACCAAGGATTGAATTCCAATTTATGTAAATATTTTATACATTCCTAACATCATATAAATATTGGAGTTTTATTATACATCATTTTATGTGCTTATTTTTCAATTAAAGTGGGTTGATAATAAGAGTTCATTTATAATAGAAGAATTTGTATTTATAAAAGTGTATTTTATTAAGTAAGGGTATAAAGACAACCTTTTTATAAGGTAATCACATGAAGTAAAATTATTTTTGGTTCCAATTCCTAAAAATAGATTGTGGTCAATTTTCGGTTATTGAGTAAAACCACATAAGAGTTGGAGGAAAATTCAACTGAGAATAACACTTTCATTGAGATGAAGAAGTCATATAGTGGTTTTCCTAATGTGAAATGGGTCATGTGTGTCATAGGAGACCATAATGAGTGGATTTGGTTAGTTTATAAATCGGTTAACTCCCTTTACCCTTACAAAATATTTTAATAATTATGTTACATTTTTCAATAACATACGTTGCATTATCTCATATTATTATCAGTTTATTACTACATTTACATAGTCTAAATTAAATATTAAACCACTTCTAACGATAAAATATTCTTCATATTTTGATTCTTTCAATATTTAGGAGTAATAGGTTTCTCATCTTTTTTGTTCTCTCAATCAATAAGAACAAAATGGTTCTACACATGTCAACACTACTAATCCATAGGAATAACATATTGATGATGTTTAAGATGATATATGCTAGACGATTAACAACCTATTTCCTTAAAAAATTATAACAATAACATAATGATAAAAATAAAAAATTATTATGTTGACAATTGGAGATATCAAATTTTATTTTAAATATAATTCACATGGATAGTATGTTAATCCCATTAAATAAATTTTTAGTAGTTACATTGGTTTCAACGCATGATTTCACATTTTGGTTTATATATATATGTGGTGAAAAGTTGTTTTTATTCTTAATTAAACAATTTGGAGAGATATTTGGGTATCATTATTATATAATGTATTTATTTAACTAAAAAAATATTGAAATACTTATTTACTCTTTATTTTCGCTTAAATTGGGAATTTATTAAAGATGAATAATGAATATAATTAGTATTAATTCTCACTGGAATGGATTATAGAGTCTTTAAAATAAATCTTATATATTTTCATCTCAAATATTGTGAAGGAAAATATAAAACCACACCCACATAGATGTATTCACACCTAATAAACAAATAAATTTGGAATGTGCTTATTGCTAACAATGAGGAGAAAATGTTTCCTATATATTGTGATTAGTAATACATTACTTAAAAATATGTGTATTAATCAAGTTTATTAAGAAATTATAGTTCATGAAACATGAAATGAGTATTAAAAATATGAATATCCTAGCAACACTCATATACTCCTTCCATAATGAAATGATGAGGTGTTTGTTTTGAAAAAATGGTTCGAGTTTTAAATATAAAGAAATAATTTTATATGACATGAAACGACAACAAAAATATGATCTTTTTTTATATAAATATTGGTGAATCAAAATCCAATGCCACATCTATCCCATTTTATATATTGTGTTTGTAAGTTCTTGTAACTAAATACATGATATAAAAAATTAAAACACCCCCAATTTAAGGTATGAATGTGTAAATGTGAAATAATAATTATTTTCTAATGTATATTGGTATTTCATAATAATGATAAATTATTTTCTAATATATATTTTACATCATAGAAATATGAATCTCCATCAAATGTACATGATGGAAAACTAAAAATAGTATCCTTAATGTGGTCAAAATAATATGGTCTTATTAGAGGTGTGGGTTCTTATGTGGCATGTGGAACATATTTTGAGAATAGAAATGAATAAAAGGATAAAGATAATAAAATGTATATGATTCATATAGATTTTGATTCTCTATAAAAACATAATTCATAGCCTGAGTTGTTAAAAAATGATATGGTAAGGAATTATAGAGAATAAACAACACAACAACTATTACTATATGACTATCCCACCACCCCCCTGATCTTTGAGGATAGCTATTTACCTCAATGTGATAATTTATAAGTGGTATCAATTTAAAAAAACTATATCTATGAAATGTGAATTATGTATAAATATTTATCATTCATATATTGATATTCTATAGCATAAAAATGGTTTTGATTTAATTATATCATCACCCACACATAACATTGTTGTGGGAGGTATAATGTACATTATCCAAGGAGATTTTATACCCAAGAAAATATTAAATATCATGTGACAGTGGGAATTTACTTTTCTAATGTGATGTGCTATGAGATATATGTCCCACCAGACTATTTAGATGTCCATATAGTGGAGATTATTATTGTATCATTCCAAGAATGATCATTTTATCTTATAAAAATATATTTCATCAAAAAGGTATTCCATTAAAATTTTCCCTTTATGAAAATACATAAATTGTTAATTAAAAAAGGATGGAATCGTTAAATATTTTTACAAATGGAGAAAGTGAAGGGATTAAATATAGGGTGGAATCAAAATAATCTAAAGGACCAATAAATGAATTGAGATGATCTTCATACGGTTCTTATACCCCACCAATTAAACTTATTCATTTACTAACACTACATGTTTGTATTGATATAATGTTAAAATATGAAGATTCAACCATAATTATGTTTTATGAAAAATTTAATGAAGAGGCCACTACAGACTACATTTTTATTAATATTTTAGATTAAATCATCAAGAATGAATGGTAAGAGTCTCAATTGTCATTGTATACATGGGGTGTGTTTTCATTATTTTTTTCCAAAATATGCCTCTATGTGTTAATTATTATTAAATACTATTAATATTTTTTAGGTTTACATATAAAAAATATTTTCTGTGAAAATGTAATGAATGAAATTATACTCATTATTCCTCAAATCTCATATACCAAAATATTCCCCTTTTGATCTAAATGAATATTGATTAATAATAGGAAAACATGATGAAATGTTTAAAAATATAATGATGAGAACTATTATAAATACCAATGATATAGCAGTAAAACACTATAATTTAATCATAAAAAATATAATTTCATTTCTTTCATTTATAATTTTTTTTAAATGTTGGTTGCTCATTTCAACCAACTTGGATACCCTAAGGATTAATTTTCTTAATTCACATTAGGGGTATCCAAGAAATAAATCAAATGTTGTGAGGTTTTTAAATTTCTAAGAAAATAAACGAATTTTTTTTATAAATGAATTGAAGTAATAAATTTTATATTATGTTATAATTTAATTTATTTAATGATAGGGTGGTGTTTCAATATCATCAAAATCATGGAATGAGAAAAATCTATGAGAAAAGGAATCCAATTGACATTTACAAATGATAGTGATTAGGGTATATAAAATAATATTTCATTACCAAAAAATATATCAAAATGGTTGACATATTTTTTACAATGATTTTACATTGCCTTTAAAAAATGGATGACAATGATTATGGTTATTTCATGTGAAAATTTATAAATTTATAATATTCCACCAATAAACTAGAATTCTTCAAGAGGTATGTAAAATGATAATTAAAATTTCATATAAAATATTTATTACTCATTTATTTATTTTTATAATTATACTAGATAAATGTTTTTTGAAAACCCTTTTATTAGAAAGAGGAAATATATTTGTTTAGAAATCAATGGAAAGAATACATGTTGGTAGAATGAATAAAAAAATCATAAACATGTGACTTTCCATGGCTAATTTTATTAATTGTGTTTCCGTTTTTGCCACTATTTTTATAATTTACTTATCATTTTTTATATAACTCTTCATTAGTTAATTTTAATAGCCATCCAATGTTATCATTTTTTTTAGAAAGAGGTTTCACCGAAGATAGAAAAAAAAAGGTGGTCAAAATTAATGAAGACAGAGTGCGTCTGGAATAGAAAAATTAAAAGAAGTATGAGGGTGAGACCCCAACCAATAAAATAAAACACTATGATCCCCATTAGATACCCTACATGCTAAGAGTTCTGTAACCTTTACCTATTTTATATGTATGATAGAGGTCCTCACATGATAACATAATCCTTTTTCATTTGTGGATGATATGTGTAATGAACCACATAACATGGATTTTCACCATAATCAAGCCATGTATGATAGTGAAGTATGTTCCCACCGACAACAGCATAATCTTGAGAGAGTTTCATAGCTCAATAACATTCATCATTTCACAACCCTCTTATAATAGGGAGCCCCCATCCACAAAATCAGCACTAATGACCTAGATCTGTTCCCCTTTATGATCTTGAATGACCCCTCCTCTCTGTATGACCCTCAATCGGCATTATGCATCAACATTAAGTGTAATCCCAATGTTTGGAAAGTTCCATATCACACTTATCCCAATTTCAAAGGTGGGAAGTTTCATTTATAAGATTACTAACCATGATCATTCTCAATAAGGAAGAGGCCTCCAACCATTTGACTAGCATGACTAGGTCAGCCACAATGATTCTAGTTTAGGCCACCAAGACCATGCATGATTGGGACATGCCATAATGAAGGTTTTAGTTCCACATACTCGACATACTCCAATGACCTTTTTCCAAAATAATCACCCCTTTCATTCCTCTCAAGAGACTTATTCTCAGTACCTGAAAACAAACCATGGAGAAAGGAGGGGTGGTTGGAGTCCCGAACTCCCAACCCAAAGGTCACATCTGGGTCATTACAAATGGATAATTCACAATAACTCACAAAGAATACATAATCATTAGTTTCCATATTGTGATTTCTTCAACTAAAATAAAAAAATTCTATTGTGATTCCTTTTTACATCCCCAAATAGTCCATTAGAATGGATTTTTTCCAAAGATGCCACACCAGAAAGATGAATTTTTTTGGAATTTTGTTTCACTATATGGTTCCATTCCACCATCTCTGAAAATCATGTACTTGAGTCATCATACGATAGGAATTATCCAAGAACATAGTTGTTGATGATCCCATTAAAATTAGATTTTTGGTTCATTATTCATTTTGATGTTTACAAAAACCATTAGATAATACCGGATGAGGATGGATTGAATGAAAGTCATGAACTGTCTATCTTGGGAAAATCTGACCTCAATATTTAGGTAACTAGGAAAACCAATTGTGATTCCAACCAAATTGTTATTATAGATGGTCATAATGTCACACCCCATAATCCATTTGGTGTGATTCTGAAGAGAATGTTCAGGCTACGAAATTGTGAGTCGATGCTGAAATGTGGTCCGGATTCAAATATCCTTTAGTAATACATATAATTTATTGATAAATATAGCCCTCAATGATTTATATTCCAAAAAATCTCATGTGAGCCTCAGTTTCATGCTCTAAATTTCCTCCCAATCACTCATATGATTGATACCGCCATCCCTAATTCCCTTAGTCAACTTGACCGATGAATCCCAGTTAATTATTCCCTTAGAATGAGAGTCTTAGATGAATTTTTCCATCACCTTTTCAATGATTTTAAATATTTCCTTAAGAACAATGAGAAATTACATCACCTGCATGGGGTAAAAAGACATGACACAATTGACAAGCATGATTCGTCCCCCGAAGGAAAGAAAAAATATCATCTTATTTCTAATGAAGGTGTAATTTTGTCAACAACCCTATAAAAATTGTTAATATTACCCCTTCCTTAGGAAACTGGTGCACCAAGTTACTCTATAGGGAATGATTCCTTTTTCACACCAAGGATCTCTTCAATCTTTTCCCCCTTCATTCAGAGCACCATTTCGAATTTCTTTTCAATTGTCTATTTCAACACTCAACATGTAGTAGGTTTTGAAGACCTTTGTGAATTATCTAATGTTTTTCATGTTTCAATTCAATAAATAAAATCAAGTCATCAGGAAAAAAATTTGAAATGTCACTCATACTAGCTCTACCACTATAGGTTTGACGGTTTCCACTAAGGATTTTATCCTTAATATATCTGATGATTGTGTCTTTAACCTAACTAAAATTGTTGGGATAGATGGGGTCTCCCTACCACTGGATGTGTTTGTGATAACATAACCCACCCTTCTTCCCCACAAAGGAAAAGGAAATCCAAGGGGATGTGAATGCTCTGAACGGAAGGACAACCACCCCTCTAGAAAAACCAATGTTCTTCAGAACTCTGATGATAAAGTTCCACTCTATATTTTTTTAATGGATGTTATTATAAACAATTATCTCATAAATAGTGTTCCCAGTATTACTAAAATTGTACCTTATTAGTTTAAAAATGATATTATTGTTTAAAACAGGATACACTCACAAAAACCAAAGAAAACATGTTAATATTGCAATGATAAATTAATAAAATGTTTGATATGCAATTTGGGGTATTTTGGAATTAGTTTCATGTCATACAAATACATGATATTGGTGGTATGAATCAAATTATGTGTTTTTATTTTTAAATCTTCATTTTAATAATATAAACATGTAACATAATCAAAATCGAGAAAAATTATTGATGAGGTTTTTATACATTAACACAAAAATCTATATGTAATTTTTGACATATTGGATTCAATTTATAATTAATAAAAAGAACGAAATGACATGTAGTTCTACAAGAGTGTGTATCATTATAAATTTAACATTTTTTTAAAAACACCCACTATATACGATAATATAATAAAATGAATTCAGATTGTGATAACTCTTTAATAAAATGATAAATATGTCATTTTTGTGTGTATTAATTATCAACACCTCAATCAGACACATGATGTTCTCAATAAGTTTCAAAGTGTATATTATTAGTTTAAAATTGAAATTTTCATTCAAAACATATTTCAATCACTAAAAAATATTTCCTAGAATTTCATGTTGCTTTAATAAAGTGATACATAATTAATTTGTATAATATATGAATCAATATCACATAAAAATGACACATGATATGAGAAATATGTCTCAATGTTCATGTTTTTAAGACAAATTAAAATTTTATTATAAAAGGCATGAGACCAACTCAAAATAGTGAAAATAGTTCATATTTATGTTATAAATTATAAAACCAGTCGTTAATTAGTTTTTTAAGAATCAATTTCACATCAATCTAATTCATGGTCTAGCCAGTATGACTCCAAGTGTGTGTGTTTTTTATAATGGAAATTATAGTTTACAACACATGTCACAAACTAAGAAATAACAAAAAAATCCTATTTTTTTATATTTTATGAAAAATTAAACATAAATCATTCATGAAATTTAAGAATCAGTCACACATCAATATGATACATGATGTTCTCTCTATAATTCAAATTGTGTGCAATCAATTTAAAATTTACATTTTAGTTGCAAACATGTGTCACTCACTAAAAATCAAATAATTATCACATTTTTTTCCAGATACTTTATGATAATTATTAATAATTCTTTTAAGAATTATATTAATCATTCATACATCAAAATCAAACACTCTATGATAAGTTTGACTCAATGTGAATTTTTTTTATTTAAATTTAAATTTTTCTAAAAAATAACATGTCATAATAAAAATTTTGAAACCACATTCTTATTGATTTAATACTTTATTAAAATTATCAATAAGTAATTTTTTATGTAAATGAATTAGCCACACATCAAAATTATTTATGGTGTGATTGGTATGACTCAATAAGTGTATTTTTATTTAAAACTGACATTGTTGTTCCAAAAAAATAATACATAGAAAGAAATTGGGATAACATGTTATTCTTGTTTGGATAATTTAAAGAAAATTATCAATATATCACTTGTTAGATGTAATAATCAAAAGTACCTTACATGAGACATTATGTGCCTCGTATTAAAGAATATGTATGTTATCAGTTTAAAATTGTCTTTTTTTCAAAACAAATCTCAGTTTTTAAAAACATAGAAAACACGACCAGGTAATCTAGATACATTATGAAAATGGTTCATAAATCATTTATGAAATATAAGAACAACTCTTTTGTCAATATAACACATGCTGGGATCGTTGTGAATAAAAGATCATGTTTTCAGTTTAAATTGGAATTTTATTAAAAAAATATATATGACATACCCAAAATTGAAAAAACACATTTACAATAATATAATAATTTTTTAAAATAATAATTAAGTAATTTTGATGTGTATTAATCATATTTATATAAATATAACACAATTTGTGGTAGGTATGATTCCATGTGTGCGTTTTTATTTAAAGATGACAATTTTTTTCAAAACACACTTCCCATACTCAAAAATGAGTTGACACGGTTGGATTGTTTTTTTACATTAATAAAATTATCCATGTGTTATTTATGACATATATCCACCCCTCAATCTGATACATTGTATGTATTTTTTTGACATCAAGTGTATTTTTTGAGTATCAAATTGACACTTCAGCTCCCATCACACATCATATACCCAAAACCAAGAAAATACATTCTAATTATTTTGATATTTTAGTATAAATATTTATAAGACGTTTTATATATGTTGGAATCATCCAAACCAAAATATGATATATAGTGTTCCTTTTATGACTCAATATATGTGTTTTTTATTTTTTAAATTGATAAATTAGCTCAAAACTGATGTCACATACTCAAAACACATGAAACATATTATTATTTTTTGAATATGTTCTAAAAATGGTCTATAAGTCATATATAGAATCCAACAATACTTAAAATCATGAATATTTGACCAGTATGGCCCAAAATGTGTTATTTCACTTTAAAAAAAGAATTTCATTTAGGTATTTCTTCATATTTATGTTTAAGATATTTCATTATACTATTACTAACAAAAGGATTCTTTTTATATATATAAACTCATCTTCATGAGCTAGAGTGGTTTTTTAGCAAAACATGCATGATCACTCTCTTTTTAGAGGGGGTTGGGGACCAAAGATGATAACATATTTAATTTTTAATGTTTTTATAGTTCTAACTTACCAATGTAGTTGTAAATAATGTTTTTTTTTGAAATTTTTGTATTATTTTTTATTTTAATTTAAATTTAAATTTATATTTATATTTTTTTAACGTGAGATGTAAATATAGAAGTGAATTGTACTAGTATGGCCTTAATGAACATTAGTGTAGAATGAATAATGGACTACCTTTAGTAGTGATTTATTTGAAACTAATCAAGGATTCCTTTAATAGTAGTATTTTTTTCTAAAATAATCCAAAGGACTTTAAGAGAATATATTATATTAACGTATTCTATGCACTGATAAAATCCATTTTGTGCATTGTTAATGTTTGGATCTGTAGTTTTTGAATGAAATTATATTTAAATAGATATTTTCCCAATTTTCATAATTTCATTTTTTAGCATAAATAGAACTATTTTTCATAAAAGGAATCTAATTTTTCATTATTTACCACACCAATGATTTCTTAACATTGAAAATACACATTTATAGCACTAATAAAGGTCATATTTGTAGTAGAAATTAATGGCTAAAGGTATACTACCCCCCCAAGGAGTAACATACCCCCATTTACTATAGTCCTCTAGAAACTCACTTACCAAATTGATCCATATTATAATTTTCAACCACTACGATAGAAATATATTTTTTCTTACTTTAAAACAACAATTTTTATAGCCTTTAGAAGTCTTTATGATTTGCCTCCACCACACCTATAGAATAGTCAAAATAAGGGACAAAATTTGATTCTTATTTTTTCCCCTTCCTTCTTTGTGTCTGCTTCATATTTAGTATGACTGTGCTTCCCAGACACTACTATAGAATCATGATTATCTGCTAATACCCATTACCATCAATAAAAAAACTAATAAAGGGGATTCTATTATCAGAGCGAGATAAATGTGCATATAAATGGTTCTTTTTTAACAACTTATGATTCCAAAATATGTATTTTTTTAAAAAAAAAAAATTTAATCTCTTTAGTGGATTACATTTCACAAAACACTATACATAAACAAGCTCTGGAAAATATTATTATCTTAACACAATCATTATCACCATGACTTTGGAATGGAAAGAACAAATGAAATTAAATATTTTTTTAAATTATAGTTTATCGATGTTTATAAAATTAATTCATTGGTATCCAATTAATAATAAATCAAAATAAAAACCAATTTACCATAAAGGAATTGATTTTATAAGAAACTATTTTCATGCCCACAATGACATTTTTCCTTAAATTTTTTATTAACTAATAGTGAAATATATTAATAAAATTTGTAATATATATATTCATTAAATTATTTTAAATTCATTCTATATTTTTTATACACTTAAGATAATAATAAATCTAATTTTAAGTATAAAAGTAATATTTTAGAAAATGGTACTTTTTCCTCCTTTGAAAGGAACAGCAATTTCTAAACACAATTTTGGTAAAGATTACATTTTAATTAAAAAATTAACATTCAATTTTTAAATTTAGATAAAAAAATTATGTTACAATAAATTTTTGTTCCTTTTCTAAAAGGCTTCAATTTTTGATGAATAGTGAAAATATTTAATTTTAATTGAAAACTATTTTTTGTATAATTTGATTATTTAGTTATACTATATTTTAAATTATTTTTTATGTTTAATTAGTTAAATTATACATCAAAATACCCAATTTCGGTCAATTGATAAAATTTTATATTGTAAATGTGTATAAAAACTTTTCAAATGTTCAAAATTTTACACGTAAAAAGAGGCCTTTGTGTTGTTTCTTTCAGACTAATTTCAAATATAATTTTAACAATATTTTAAACTAATTTTTTTAAAATAAGTTTCATATTTAGTATAATAATTTCCAAAAAAAAGTTATTTTAACATTTCATTTTTAATATAATACATTCACTGTGGAAACAAAATATTTACCATATAATAGGTAAACTAGTGGCAGAGATCATAAATGCAAGGTAAAAGCCTAAATTACAAAAAAAAAAAGCTAATATATTTAAGGGTTTTATGAGGAATCTATAGACCCTAACCAGCCTAAAAATTTTAATTAACAATATAATTTATATAAATTAATCCCTCCTAAATCTGTTTGAGTTTAAATTTTTAAATAATAATTTTAATCACTTAAACATGCCTCTAATCAAGTGTAAATACAACCCCATTTCTACAAAACAAACCATGAATCTTATTCAATATCTTCCCCAAACACACATCATCTATGAAAATATTATAATGTGAATTCACATTGTGTAAACTCTTTAAGAAAACGATCCATATGTTGTTTTTATGTGTATGAATTATCAGTACCTCAATCAGATACATGCATGGGGTGCTCAAAAAGATTCAAAGGGTATTTTATTAGTTGAAAATTGAAAATTTCACTCAAAACATATTTCACCCACTAAAAACAATAAAACATTATTAGATTTTCATGCTATATTAAGAAAAGGATACATAATTAAATTCTAAAATATATGAATCAATAACACTTCAGACTGACAAATGATGTGACCAATATCTCCCAAAGTTCATGTTTTTAGTTGAATTTTAAATTTTATTAGAAAATACATGAGATAATATCAAAATAGAAAAAATAGATCATATTGTTTTTATAAATTATAAAATTATCCAAAATTAGTTTTTCATATCTAGGAATCAACTTCACATTAATCTAATGCATGATCTAGCCAGTATGACTCTTAGTGGGTGTGTGTTTTTATATTTGACATTATAGTCCAAAACACATGTTACATACTCAAAAACAACAAACAAAAATCGGATTGATTTGATGTTTTATGAGAAATGAAACATAATAAGTTTATGAAATTTAGGAATAAATCGCACCTTAATTGGATACATAATGTGCTCTATAGGATTCAAAGTGTATACAATCTATTTAAAATTGGTATTTTAGTTCAAAACTTGGGTCACTCACTAAAAAATCATAATATTATCTCACTTTTTTCTAAATACTTTATGGAAATTATTAATATTTATTTTATGACTTATATTAATTTTCCTTACATCAAACCAAAACACGCTATGATTAGTGTGACTCAAAGTGAATTTTTTCAATTTAAATTAACATTTCTGTAATCAATAACATGTTATAATAAAAATTGAGAAACCACATTCATATTGTTTCAGTAATTTTTTAAAATTTTCATTCAGTAAATTATTATGTAAATGAAGCAGCCACACATCAAAATGATGTACGGTGTGACTGGTATGACTCAACGTGTGTATTTTTATTTAAAATTGATACTTTTGTTCAAAACAAACACCACATAGACAACAAATGGGGAAAAATTATTATTTTTTGGATAATTTAATGAAAATGATCTGAATGTCGTTTCTTACATGTAATAATCAAACGTACCTCAATATGAGATGTGGAGTGCCTCGTATTGAGGAATGTGTATATTATGAGTTTAAAAATGACATTTTTTTTTTCAAAACAAATCTCACTGATGAAAAACTGATAAAACACAACCAGATAATATTTATACATTAGGAAAATGATGCATAAGTCATTTATGAAATATAAAAGTAATTTTTATGTCAATATAACACATTATGTACCCAGTATGACTCAATGATTATGTTTTCAGTTTAAATTTTCATTTTAGTAAAAAAATATTCTGACATACTCAAAATTGATAAAACACATTTATATTGTTTTAATACATTATTAACATAATAATTAATTTATTTTTATGTGTATTAATCATATTTATATCAATATGACAGAAATTGTGGCAAGTATGACTCCAAGTGTATGTTTTTATTTAAAATTGTAAATATTTCTCAAAACAAACATCACATACTAAAATTTGAGTAGAAACTTTTAAATTGTTATTATAAAATTAATAAAATGATCCATATGTCAGTTTTGACCTATTCCCACACATCAATCTGATACATGGTGGTTCTTTTTTTGACATTAAGTGTATGTTTTGAGGTAAAAATTGACACTTTAGTTTCAAACACACAACATATACTCAAAACCCAGAAAACACATTCTGATTATCTTAATATTTTAAAACAATTATTTATAATACATTTTTTATCTGTAGGAATCATCCAAACCAAAATCTGATACATAGTGTGCCTCATATGACGAAATATGTCTGGTTTTAGTTTTAAATTGGCACTTTTTCTCAAAACAGACATCACATACTCCTAACACATAAAACACATTCAGATTTTTTGGATACATTAGTTCAATGATCTATACTTTGTTTGTGACAAATAGGATCCAATCATACTTAAATTCAATACTATGGGACTAGAATGGCCTGAAATCTATTATACCACTTTAAAATGGAAATTTATTATGTTATTTATTCCTATTTATGTTTGAATGAATTCATTATACTATTACCAATAAAATAATTCTTTTTATATAGATGAAATCATATTCATGAGCTTGAGTGGTTTTTTCGGCAAAAACTATTGTGAGCGGTCTCTTTTTAAAGGGGGTAGGGGACCGAAGATGATAAAATATTTAATTTTTAATGTTTTTGAAAATTCATACATACCAAGGTTTTTGTAGATTTTTTTTAAATATATGAAATATTTTTTATTCTATTTTTAATTTAAATTAAATTTGAATTGAATTTTTTATTTTCTACTATAATGCGCTATAAATATTGAGGTTCATTATAGCAGTATAGCCTTAATCAACACTTATTTAGAAAAAATATTGGACTATCGTTAATAATGAATCATTTAAAACTAATCAAGGTTTCCTTTTTCTATGTAATTTTTACAGCTGAATGAATCCAAAATATTTTATAGGCACAAAGAATATCATCATTTTATATGCAGTAGTAAAATAATTTTTTTGTATTGATATAGTTTGGATCGGATGGTTTGGAATGAAAATAATTTGAGAGAATTATTTTCCCAATTATTATAAGTTTCTATTTTATCATTGATAAAACTAGTTTTCATAAATGTGATATGATATTTAATTATTTACCAAACCAATGATTTCCTAACAATGAAAATGCACAATTGGAACACTAATAAGGTCATATATGTAGAAGAACTCAATTGCTCAATGATGACCCCCCCCCCCAAGGTCTAACATACTTCTATTTACTAGATTCCTCTAGAGACCAACATACCAAATTGTTTCATATTATTATTTTCAATCACTATGATAGAACAATAATTTTTTGCACTTAAAAAAAGACTATTTTTATAGCCTTTGGATGTCTTGATTATTCGCTTCCCCCTAACCTAGAGCACACTCAGTTTAATTAAAAAAAATGCGATTGTTGTTACTTTTTCCCTTTCTTCTCAGTGTCTACTTCATCTTTAGTATGACTCTGCTTCACTGACACTAGTATAGAATCAAGATTATCCCCATCTACCCTTTATCAGAACTCAAAAAAACTAATAGAGGGGATTGTTTTATCATAACAATCTAAATGTTCATATAAAGGGTTCAATTGTAACACCCTACCATTGTACAATATTTATTTTTTAAAAAAATTAATATCTTCTATATATTACTTTTCACTAAACACTATACATAAACAAACTCAAGAAAATATTATTATTTTAATACAATCGTTATCATCTAGACATTGTAATCGATGGAATGAATGATATTATATAATTTTTTAAATTATAGTTTAAAGATGTTTATAAAATTAATTCATTGGTTACCAATTAATTTTAAATGAAAATAAAAACCAATTGACCATAAAGGATGTGATTTTATAAGAAACTATTTTTATGACCACAATGACATTTTTCCTTCAATTTTTTTATTAAATATTAGTGAAATATATTAATGAAATTTTTGAGATATATAATCATTATTTTATTTTAAAATTCATTCTATATATATTATACTATTATATAATCATAAATATATTTTTTTGTATAAAATAATATTTAAAATAAGTTATTTTTCCCTCCTTTTAATGGACCAACAATTTCAAAATAAGAATTTGTTATTTTTTATGTTTTAATTTCAAAAATAACCTTATTTTTTAAAATTTATATATTAAAATTTATTTAGAATGAGTTTTTGTACTTTTCTAAAATGTTTTAATTTTTTGATGAATAGTTATAAATATTTAATTTTAATTGAAATTTTTTTTTGTATAATTTATTTATATATTTATAATATATTTAAAAATGGATTTAAAGTCTAATTTATTCAATTATACGTCAATATATTGAATTTAGGTAATTTCAATCAATTTTATATAGTATTTTGGTATAAAAATATTTCAAACGTTTGAACTTTTACTCTTCAAAAACACACTTTTGTATTGTGTCTTCCTGACTAATTTCAAATATAATTTTGAAAATATTTTAAACTGATTTTTGTAAAAAAAAGTCAATATTTGGTATTATAATTTACAAACTATATGGAATGTTAAAATTTATTTTTTGATATAAAAATGTCACTGTGGAAAAATATATTTACCATAGAATGGGTAAAATAGTGACAAGGGTCATAGTTAAATGAAAAACACCTAAAATACCCAAAAAATTTATATATTTTATGATTTTATAATTAATATATACACAGTAACAAGAATAGAATTTTTTAATTAACAATTTAATTTATATAAATTAATCCCACTTAAATTTGGTTGGCTTTAAATTTTTAATTAATAATTTTAATCACATAAATCCGCCTATCCTCAAGTGTAAATACTACCCCTTTTCTACTCAAAACCCTTAAATCTAGTTCAATATATACCCAAACCTGTCCACCTCACTCTACCCAAATTATAGTGCTTATGGTCTCCCCAAATGTCTAAATACAGGGTCCTCAAGGGTCTCTCAAGTAGGTGAATTTCAAGAGGTAATTTTCTCAAAACACCTCTCTTATTTTCCAGTGGCCATACTCTTTCTCCTCATATCATTCATCCATCATGACATGATAACTAAGTAAAAATTTATATAGTGTATTATTATTTTTATAGTAGGTTATATTTTATCCATTCCTTTTTTACCTATAATTATTCATATAAAGGAAACTATTGTCCAAATTCTCTTCGTAAATCATCTCTGTGAATAATGGTTATGTACGTTTTCCATTAATACCTTCATGGTTGACCATAAAACTATTATTATTCTTAAATAAGAATATAAATTTTTTATTATATCTAATTTCATGTTATGTAACTAATATGTATTCATAATAGTAAAAAAATGAAACTAGATTATCAGGAACAAAAAACAACCAAATTAAACCAAACATTTATCATGAGATTGTTATCAAATGAATCGTCATCATATAATAAATAAGAAATGATATATCAGGACATTTAAATATATTTATTTTAATTAATACCACTTCATTTAACATCAATATTTTTATTATATTCTACACCAAAATACAAATTTATATAGAAATAAACCCATCATGAAAATTGGGAAACAAACTCAACCGAAACAAAAAAAAATCATGATATTTTGATATTTAATGGTTGGAAATATGTTGTGAGAATTTCATATAGTGTATTAAAAATATGAATATGATTCAATAATAAGATAAGGACATTATTTAAAACAATATATAGGTTGTTTAATATTGAAAAACTAAAGGTAAGTGTCTGGTAATGGTTTCTCAACTCACTTTTTACTTCTGGTTGATATTTTTTTATTCACTAATATTTATTGACCATGATGTAAATATAATTTCATTTGATTTATATTACCATGTATATAATTTTCTTCATGGAAATAAATTTCTAATTATAATATTACTACTTTTGAGGTGCATATTATTCAAATGTTAAAAAAGTGGTAAAGGAATCCTAATCCCAATTCATATTCCTAGGAATAAAACTCGTATTCCCTGAATAAGTTGTACAATGTTTTTTTTAAATACCATTTGAATATAATATTTCATATTTCAGATACTTTTATATGGGTTTACAAAAATTAAGCATATGTGATTCATTCTATTAATTCTCCCTCCAATTTATTAATGCATTTATTTTTTAAAATTTTCTTTCTAAAGTTTCCCTTAAAATCACATTTTCACTAATTTCCACGTTTACTAAAATTATTTATAATTTTTTAAAATAACAAATTGTTTTTAAAGATATTTTTACTTATGTTTTTATTTTTATAAATGTTTTTTAAATTTATTTTAAATCATTTTCTGAAAAAATGATCTTGTAGACATTTCATATAAAAATATGAAATTAATGTTTTCCAAACTAATACAGTATGAGTGGAATTTTATATCATCCTAATTCATTAATGTTTTGATGATCACCTTACAATTAAAAATGTTTATATTCATTGAAAATATTTTCTTTTACAATTTCATAGAATTTTAAACCTTTTTAATTTTCAATGTAAAAAATATCATTTCATAAATAATTTTTCATTAATATCCTTTATGTATTTAAATCAATGACTATAGCCTTTTTGAAATATTTTTATTCTTTATTGTTGATAAATTATGATACCATATTACATATTTTATTATATGTATTATAATCAGTTTGACTAGCGATGTACTATTTTGATACTATTGTTATATTTTCTTTTCTTATGCTTCATGAAAATATTATAATACAAATTTCATTCCACTAGTAACCCTTATGATGATTCCATATGTTTGATTCATTATTCGTAACACATATGCTTGATAATGTAATAATGGGTCCACCTAGATAGTTGTCAAAATCATTTGGTAATGTTTTAGTCTCGTGAAACTTCATGTTGGGATACAGAGTCTACCGAGTCCCCCCATGGGTCATTTTCCACCATGTGATATAGTCATGGAAGTGATCATTGACTCACTATTGTTTTATTTTATATGTTATTGCCACACTTTCATGTTTTATATTGTGCACTAATCACTCATGTTCTTTGATTATTTTTATAACTTTTGTCTTATGAACATCCATCTTTTATTTATGGACACAACAATTTACCGTTTGTATACAAGATAATGTTTTCAAATGTTATGTTCATGATCACATAACCTTTCTCTCGTATAATTATTTCATATATTCATGGTTTGATTACACATATGTTTTACCTTATTGAGAATTTGATCTGAACCTTTTTATGTTTTATTTTCCCAGGTTATCTGAAATGATGTTAAATGGAATGTGTCTAGAATAATTCCACCTAGATGATGTTGATGACCTATTGTGGAAGTTGTGAAAAGTGTTAATTAATGTCAATCTAGTTTTTATGGACCCATGTTTTAAAGAGTTTATCATAATTCACTAAAACTCTAAACCTAAAATGTAATTGGATATCTAAGTGATCCAATATTTCATTTAAAATTTTTATTTTCTTTTGGAAACAAATGGGTCAAATGTTTCAATATTAAATTCTGGAATGTAACATTTTTGTTTTCAACATTGAATTCAAGAGTTTTTGATATTGGGATTATCTATTTTGTATCATACTATGGTTTAGATAAATCATGAGATTAAGATGTTTTCTATTTTTTGTTTTATTAAAAGTTATGGATAGCTTTATGGGATTATAATTTTTTGGTTGATTATATGTTCAGTTTCATAGAAAACACTTTTGAGGATTTATGTTATTAAATTTTAAAGGTGAATAATGGTATTTTTAGAGACATTATTTTTGAGGTAATTATTGTTTATTATATTTTAGGATACAAAATGAAGGTTATGAGATAAAGAGTGAGTTTATAACATATTAATGTTGTTTTTATGATCGTTCTCACATTAATTGAAATTTATATGTATTATAATAAAATATTTTTAGTAAAATAACAACAGTGGGATGTGTGGCAACCAAATAAGTCAAACAAGGAGATGAGAATTGAACCCACAATCAATGGGAGGCAAATATTAAGCACCTACAAATGTCCTACAGGATGTCCTATTTTGTATAAAATAATTCGAAATTATTAAAAATATATTATGGATAATGATTTAGTTCAATTATCGAAAATATTCTTTATAGATAAACATGAAATTATAAATTATATGGTTATTATGTTACTTATGTTATTTTAGAACATGATAGAAATTTTGGGAACACCGTATGATTGAGGGAAGTAGAATATTGTGAGGTTTTATTTGATTCATTAAAGTTCATTTGTATTTTTTTATAATATATGATTTTATTGTGACTTTATGGTGACTCGAGCTATTTATGAAAATGGTTAGCATATCATGAAGATTGTTTTATTTAGGAATTTTTATTCTAGGTTTGCGATATTAATATTGATTTAATATATTTATAGGAAAATATGAAAATTTATCATAGAATAATATGTGATAAAATAATTCAGGTTTTTAGGTTTCAGTGTTAGTCTATTTTAGATATATATAATTTTAAGGATAGTTATTTATCAAAATATCTATGTTTAATTGTGCCTATTACTACTGAATTTTGGAGATTAAAGAAGTTTTTTTCATATAAGGATTTATTATTTTTGGAATAATGAACCTTATAATAACCATTTTGTTTTTGGATAATTCATAAAGATATGAGGAATATATTGTTCTATTTTATGGATTTAATGATCTATAGAAAATTATTATTGTTCTTTAGGCAAAAAAAATCATACCTATCATTTGGATAAAAATATGAGTTTGTCGTGGAATTTATTAATAGCGGAAACTCTAATTACTCAAGTTAGAATAATTACACATGTTCTTAGATAAGGAAGTAATGTAGTTATTAAAATATATGAAAGTGATATTGAATGAAAAATGTTTTTCATTTAATTTTCATACTAATAAGTAAATGGACTTTTCACCCATTACAGATTTATCATTTTTTATGGTAGACATTCTGATGAACATATTCCCTAGCAATCCACATCAGAAGATGATGGTTTGATTTCACTTACATGACCCATTTATCCCTTTTCACTAATTTTATTCAATTATAAAGCCTAATTTTGTGGAGACCTTCACATTTCCTTTTCCCTATTATTACATGGATGTTTGATTGACTATTTTTACAATTATGGTATCCCAAAACAAAATTTTCTAATATTAACCTTAGGATTTCCATGTTCAATTTTAATTTTATGTGGAAAATTTTATTTTTCAAAACTCATGAACATATAGGGATTGTATTTCATCGATTGACTCTTCTAAAAAATCCCACTGAATATCCGGACATGTCCCATGTATCTCTACTAAGGATGTACATACCTGATCATTCAGATGTGATGAACTCGGAGGTCAAACCAATAGTGAATTAAAATTAGTATAAAGAACAAATGGATGGTATTTTGAGATCATAAAGAAAAATATCTATAAAACAATACCACTCGCCTGGTTTAAATTTTTTAGGGAAGTTATCAATTATTGTAAGAGATATAGGAACTTGAGGATGTGATGTGGTTGGGGGATCCACATATTTTTATATCGGAGTATTGAATTTTGAGGGAGATATTAATTTTATGTGGGAATAATGTAACACCCAATTATTTTATGATATGTATTTTTTGGAAATAAATGTCACCTCTACAAGATATTACATTTAAAAACACCTGACTAAAATAGACTCCAACGAATACAATTATATTAGCATTATAATAATCATCAGGATGATAGGATTTCTAGAAATAGTGGGATTAACATAATTATGATAATATATATTAGATATTTTTATAAAATTATTTCTTAGACTAAAAATTAATCATAAATGAAAATAAAAAATAATTGAACATAAGGGATGTGATTTTTTAAAAAATTATTTTTATGCTCCAAATAGTATTTTGTCTTAATTAATTAAATAATTTTATATTATTGAAAAAATTAATTAAATTTTTATTTTATATAATTAGTAAAATGATTTAAAATTCACTCATTATTTTTTGTATAATTGTGATAAGAATGAATCCAAATTTAATCATGAAATGAAATATTTTTATAAATGATATGTTTTCTAAATTTTAATGTTTCGCCAATTTAAAATTTTGATTTTGACACTTTTTTAACTATTATTTGAAAAAAATAAACTAAATTTTTCAACGTGGGATATCAAAAATATCTTATCATGATTTTCAAGTATTTTTTTGATATGTTTCCTTTTTTGATGAATAGTTAAATATATTGAAATTTAATTGATAACAAATTTTCCTGTTATTTATTTATATTGTAAAATAATATTTTGAATTGGTTTTAAAATTTAATTAGATCATATATACATAAATAAATCCAATTTCGTTCATTTTAATAAATTTAAAATATATACTGGGTATAAAAACATTTCATTCTTTTGAACATTTCTTTTTTTAAACAACATTTTGTGTTGTCTCTTGGGGATTAATTTTAAATTTACTTTTCAGAATATTAGGAATTAAATTTGTAAAAATATATTATATAGTTTTATTAGTTGTTTACTATTATTTTTAAAGGTAAATTTCATTTTCTGGTATAAAAAACATACATTGGTAAAATATTATTTACTAGTGTATGGGAAAAATAGTGACTAGAGTAAAAGTTAGATGATAAAAGATTAAAATACCTAAAAATAAATAAAATTGAGGTATTTAATGCCCCGTACCAAATTTCATGGCATTAATTAATAATCTAATCATTTTTAATTAATTCCACCTCAATGTGGTTGGCTTTAAATATAAAAATTTGATTTTAATCACTTGAACTCACATCTCCTCAAGGATAAATACCAACCGATTTTGATTCAAAATTATTAATGATCCAAAAATATCATAGAATAATTATCCACCGCACTCTTCCTAAGTCTTAGTTCTACTACTCTAACCAAAATATTATATCCAGGCTGAGGGTCTCTCAATGAGGTGATATTCAAGATGTAATTTTCTTAAAACACATCTTTTATTTTCATTGCATCCTATACTTTCACTTTATATCCTTTACCAATGAAAGAATGAAAAATAAAGATTCATTTATACACTTATTTATTATTTTTATAAAATAATATGTTATATCTATCCCTTTTATTTCCTAATCATATTTAATGAAATGAAACTATTGTCCAAATTATGTTGGTTTATCATCTCTAAGAATAATGATTCTGTTTGTCTTCCATTACAGCTTTCTGGGATGGTAAAATAATTATTAATCTATTTTAATAATTTTTTATGTATTTAATATCTTATTTCATGTTTTGTAACAAATATGTACTCATAGTTGAAAATTAAATGAAACTAGTTCCTGATGCTTAAAAAACTACCAAAATAAACTATGCATTTGTCATAAACATTTATCAAATGAATTATATTCAAGTAAAAATTAAAAAGATGATATATGAGACCATTTATAATTCTCTATGTGATTTAATACCATTTCAATTATTTATTTATATTTACATTTGACATGAAAATCCATAATTATACCAAAATAAACCGTTCATGAAAATTTGGGAAAAACACCCCTAAAACATTAAAAATCCTGAAATATAATAAATTAATGTCTAGTAATATGTTATTAAAATATATTATAAGGAATTATGAACACAAATTTGGTTATTTAGTTAATTAAATACATTCTCTAAAACAACACACGTGATTTTTATGTGCGAAAAACTAAAGGTTAGAGTGGGGTAAGGGTTTTTTATCTCACTTTTTTCGTCTTTGAGATATATTTCATATTCAATAATTTTAATTTTTTTTGGTGTATATATATTTAATGTTGATATATAATACCATGAATATAATTATCTTCTTATTATTTAATTTAAAATTTGATAATTAATAATTTTTTTCCCATAATATTTTACTGATTAAAAAGAACTATGGTAATTCTAAACCCAATTTCAATTCCTAGGGTTAAACATCTACATCCTTGATTATGGAGTACCAATTTTATTTCTGTTGTTATTTTCAAATATATTATATACTATAACCACTTTTTATATTAGTAATTGTATAGAATACACATTTATGATTCATTTCATTAAATCTTACTCCAATTTATAAGGGACTTTCAATTAAAAAATTATCAATTTAAGGTTTCTTGTAAAACTATATTTTTATTGTAGGTCATTGTATAGTAAAATTGTTACTAAATACATTTTAAATATTCCCCCATTAGATTTTAATGAAATTTTTACAATTTTTTGTATTTGAAAAATATTTTTAATAGAATATTTCATTATTTTGTAAACAAGGTTCTTAGAGAAATTTCTGAAAAAAATACAAAAGTAATGTTTATTTAACTTATATGGCATGAGAAATATTTTACCCTTCAGTGAATCCATAATGTTTAGAAGAAAAATTTACAATTTATCAATGTTATAATAAAAAAATTAATTTATTTTATAAATTCATAATTTTTTAATCATATGTGGTTTTCAAAGTGAATAATGGTATTTTCTAAAGTGTTATTTCATTAATGTAATTTAATGTATTTTCATCTACACCAACATACATTATTTAATATTATACATCATTGAGGTTTTTCTCTTAGGATAACTTATATCGTATTTTAATGTATGTTTTTTCTATTTTCTATAGGGGATATACTATTTTGAAACCATTGTTATATTTCCTTTTCTTATGCCTCAAGAAAATATTAGAATGTTGTTTTCCTTCCATGAGTAACCCTTATGATTATTTTTTACGTTTTATTATAAATGTTCTACCCATATTAATGATCATGTTGTAGTGGGTGCACCTATATAGAGATATAATGTAGTGGGTTATGTTTTAGTCTCATGAATCATCATGTTGTGATAAGGAGTAAACCTAGTTCATTTGTGGGAACTTGTCTTCCATGTGAAATATTCTAAACTGTTATCCTTGAATCATGTTTGGGTCATGATATATTTTATTTCCATAATTACATGTTTTATGTTATTCTATCATAGATCTTGTTCATCTATTGTTTTATAGCTGGAGCCTTATAGAAATCCATGTTTTATTTCATGACTCAAGAGTTTGATCATTTATGTAAAAACTAAAATTTATAATTGTTATGTTGATGATTTAATACACTTATTCTTATCTAAATCATTAATATTATCACATTTTTATTACTCGTATGTTTACACTAATTGAGCATCTAATCTCACCCTTATTGTATTTTTACTTCCACAGGTCATGAAAAAGGATGTTAAATGAATTGTGTCATAAAGGATTAAATTAGATGATCATGATAACCTATCTGGAAGCTGGGTACAATGGGAAATAATGTTGAGATAGTTTTTTATTGACCCCATTTTTTAATATTTTTTCTTAATTCCCAATAATTATAAACCTATAATACCATTGGGTATGTGGGTGATCCATCATTTCCTTTCAATATTGTATGTTTTGTTAGTAAAAAGTGGTTCACATTAATTAGTATTAAAGTAAAAAAATATAATACTTACGTTTTCTTTTACCGAATACAAACGTGTTAAATTTATATTGTTATAACCCAAATCATAGATAAAAATAATATTGAAAAAAGTTCCCCTTGTTCAGCATTTTTTAGCTTTTATCTTGACTGTCCATTATCCATGCTTTTCATAGAACTGATCAATGTATCCCCTTTATCATCACTATGGAAATTGATATTTGAACTGATAAAAGGTTACCTTCAAAAAATGTTATATAATATTATTGATCATATTTTAATATAAAAAATATATTTCAATTTTTATATATATACCAAGACAATATTTTATAATATATTATTTATATAATACTAAATATATATTTACACATAATATATAAAATATTAAATTAGATTTCATATAACATTATTTTAAATTAATATTAACTGATATTTTATAATTTGTATCAAGTCATAGATATTTAAAAATAATATCATGATACAAAAGAAATAAATTATAAATATATAATGAGAAGTTTAAATATGTGATATATCTTCAAATAAATATAACTTTTTTATAGAAGCATGTATTCACTTTACATGGTATCAAATCAAATCTTCTGAAAGGATATTTTCCAATCAGCTTGAAAAAACACAAGTCCCACTTCTTTTGAGGTCAAAAAATTTCGAGAATGCATGAAAAACTGTGTTTTGAGTTTTGATACCATTAATTTTTAATATTATATGGAATTTTATCTCCCTTAGATATAATATTCGTTTTTTCATTAGAGAATAAATTATTTCCATATATTATACTCTTAATAATATTTTAGTCTTTATTTTTTAACGTTTTTATAATTATAGTGTTATCTATGATTAAATATTTACATATTTCCTTATATTTTAATATAAAAGTTAAATTATATAAATAAATATTTAAAAACATTTATATACTAAATATTTTTTTTCAATAAATAACACATATTTAAATAAAAATGAATTTTCCATTTTATTTACCTAATAAAAATGTATGAATATATATATATATATACCTATAAAAATGTTTAATAGTGTTTAAATATAAACTTCTCTGTTGGTGTATTAACAAAAAATATATATATTATCTATACATTTAATATATATAAATAAATATTAATATATTACATTTTTAAATAAATAAAAATATATTTATAGTTGCACACATCCATAAAAATATGTATAAATATATAAACACACACACTCAAACATATTTTATAAATGTATTTAATAATAATTATATAAAAATTTAAAAATACGTGAATAAATATATATATAATATGTATGTGTATATATATAATACATATGTAATTAAATATTTCTGAAAATGAGATATATCACTAATTAGGGGGTACACTATTCTCATAGAGGTCTCGGGTTTGAAACATTATAGGTCTAAGAACATCACTTGTAAGAAAGCATGATAGGGGTCGGCATGGATAAAGTGTTGAACAGTGTTGGATGGGAGTGATGATAAATTGGATGGTGGGAAAGAGTGGCATACCACCTCAAATAATTTGAAAAAGTAATAAGTTTTAGTTTCTTCTATTCGTTTTTTATTTGATAAATGCACACATTATATGTTCTAAAGAGGAAATCAGAAATAATGAGATTACGAGTACTAAAAATTATCATAAAACATCTACAAATAATGGGACACTAAATCATTGCTAAAAAATCATTGATAAAGGACACATTTATCAGTTCGTTTTTAGCACTGATAAAAGTGGCCATCTTTTAATTTCATTCATAATATCAATACATTAGGGAAAAAATAAAATCCATTTATTGAACTAACAAATGAATGGTATATGGTTGTGCTCATTGATATATATATGTTTCTCCCAACTCACCATTCATAGTGGAAAACACCTCCAAAAATTCACTATGCTTTTCTACTGAGTCTCAGTTACACATATACTATTTTCTCCCTTGATGATCGAAAACCTCCACCTATATGTAAGGTCTGAAAGAAATACTACATATTCCATTTTATTCATCACATGCCTTTATGAGTTCTAAAATCTGATCATAAATATTATTCTTTTTTCAACAATAACAATAAGAAAAAATAAAAGAAACCTTTATTAGTGGTAGATAATTTGATGATAAAAGGCATGAAATTATCAGTTCATTAGTTTGTGAAAATAAAAAGTTACATTTAACTGTGATAAAACAATAATGATAAACAGAATTTTTTATAATATATATATATATATAATAGGTATGCATATTTACATAAAACAATAAAGTTATTACGGATATTCTTAGCTGTAATTACCCTATAGTCAATCATGAGAGAACGGGGTTTGAATCTGTGTGGGGGAAGGATTCCTAGAGGGACTGTAGTTGTACTATAAATGTTGTACTATTAATCTGATTTGCGATTTCATGATACATATTTAGACCATTATGATATAGGTCCTCTGGTTCATTAAATATCATTTGGTCATATGGTTTCTAGGCTATCATCAATTGGAACCAGGTGTCATGGAGGGACCAGGGAAATGATTCAATGAAATATGTAGATAATACAATATGGTGAAATGCAGTCTTCACCAGTTTGGCCACCGTTAAAGATGGGTAGGTTCGTGGTGATTATGAACTATCATTTTCCTTATAAATTTTGATATGTGGAAGAGGGTCCTCTTACTTATGGAAATCAACATGTTGGGACCATCCTGATGATACGATGCAATTGGCAGGAAATGTGGTGTGGTGTGCCACATGGGAATTATCAGGTGGGAATCCCAAAAGGGAGATTAGTTTTCTGACACTTATCATTTGAACAACCTCTAACTTTTATTTTTGATGTCGGCTGGAGGGGTACCCATCCATGGTGCTAGGGGGTGCATCATTTAGAATGATAACACAAGATGATGGCTACTACTAGGGGAAAGACTGGTGACACAACATTATTCAAGATTACCATTCATACCATAAGGTCATCTCTTTCATGGGACTTTGGGAAGCACACTACATATCCTTTGGGCCTTCATGCGATAAATATGAAATAAAATTTTTATAATGGATTCTTGTAATTCCTTATAGAGAGGGATGAGGTTTGACATACTAAAGTGACTTTTTTGGAGGGTTGTTTTCATATTGTAATCTACTTTACCTAATATATACTATATAAATAAAATTTATTTTTACCTATTTATTATAACATATAAAATATCTTCCCCATTCGAATACAATGCAACAAAAAAATGCTCTCCATGACTCGATCCCGGGAGAGCCAACCCCTAGCCTGTGTG
The DNA here is from genome assembly GCA_963277665.1 of Viscum album. Classification (NCBI taxonomy): domain Eukaryota; kingdom Viridiplantae; phylum Streptophyta; class Magnoliopsida; order Santalales; family Viscaceae; genus Viscum; species Viscum album. The sequence continues at coordinate 68,597,081 of OY728147.1, read as the reverse complement.
TGTGTGTGTGTGTATATATATATATATACAATTTTTATGTTTGTAATAATGTGTGTGTGTGTGTGTGTGTTTATATAGTATGTGTATGTATACGTATGAATTTTTATGTACTTATATGTATCTATATGTATGTGCATGTGTATGTGGGTGTATATGCATGTATGAGAATATGAATATACATGTATGTATGTGAATGTATGTCCAGGTTTATTTGTTTTTAAATGAATTTTTGTATATGTATATGTATATTTATATGTATATTTGTATATTCATGTATCTAATGTTTATTCTGGTGCATGAATATGAATATATCATTATATAATTGGGAAATTCATTTTTTTCATTTTGAGATTTCAAATTGTAGTATCTACAGACACATAGAAACGTAATCCCTATGATACTATTCACATGATTTTGTATTTAAGGACACATATTTGGACCATGGGTTCATTTGGTCTATGGATCATCAAAGTCTCTTAGGCCATTGAAACTCTGGTCTATCATCAGTTTGTAGCTGGAATCATGGATGGACCAAGTGAAGAAATCAGTGCAATAGTCAGGCAGTGCAACATAGAAATATGTAGGTGTTGCTGGGTGGGAAACCATGAATGAGGGATGGTCATGTTGGTGCCTATTTTCAAACCACATATTATATGGAATCATGATGTGTGGTTAAGGGGTGTCCAACAACATGAAAAGCATCACAATGGGACCATTCATACGGCACAATGTGATAGGAATTTGATGTTGCAGGGTGCCAAACATGCATTATTGGGAGGCTCACTCGACATAGAGATGATTATAAAAACACCTATCATCTAGAACACTTAACATATGGGTTTTTGATGTGTGATGTAGTTTTTCCATCTCATTGTGCATTGAGGTTGGTAATACAACATTTATAATGGTAACATGCTTCAATGACAATTGAGAGGGGAAGATTAGTGACACAATAGGAGACAGACTTCTATAGCAGGCCTTCATTTCATATCCATCATGTGGTTTTGGGACACATTTAGTTCTTAATTCATACGGTCATGAGCAAGATCCTTTGAACTACAAGAATGTAATAAAATGGTTCTAGTGGATGCATATCATTCCTTGTTAAGAGGGATGTTCCATACCCACTTGGGTGCACGAGTGTGTGTGTTCATTATGGGTTAGTTATACACTCTACCTAATATAATATATATATATATATATGTTATAACATATATATTATTCTCCTAAGTGTAAGAAAATTCCATAGAACAACACCATTGCGAATCGAAACTGGGTGTCCCAGACCCCCAACATATATATATATATATATATATATATATTAAATATGGTTTATATGACAATAAGAAAAAATAATTATATAAATATGTTTTTAAAAGTGTATTATAATAAAAAATTTATTATATTTCATTTTTAAAAATCATATATATATATATATATCAATTTTTTATTAATCAATATAACTGTATAATAGTATATTTAAATATAATAAATAAATGAATACATATATATCTTGACTTAAAATTTTATTCAATCAAATATATAAATAAATAATGGAATAGATATTTATTTAACTATTTCTATAATATATGTAAATAAATATTAATTTATAATTATAAATATATATGATTTATATATACATATTTTTATATTCATAATTATAATTTATATGATAGAAAATATATGTACCTTTGTTAATTATATTATAATTATTTATAATTATATATATGACTATAATCACACACACACATGTATATACACACACATATATATATTATACAGTTAAATGAAATATAAAAATAAATTTTTAAATAAATATATTAATATTATTTGTATTTTTCATATTTTAATTTATATATTTATATTCATAGTATATAATTAAAAATTTACAAACATATTTAAATGTATGTTTTATGGACTTGTATGTATGTGGATGTTAAATGAATTGTGTCATAAAGGATTAAATTAGATGATCATGATAACCTATCTGGAAGCTGGGTACAATGGGAAATAATGTTGAGATAGTTTTTTATTGACCCCATTTTTTAATATTTTTTCTTAATTCCCAATAATTATAAACCTATAATACCATTGGGTATGTGGGTGATCCATCATTTCCTTTCAATATTGTATGTTTTTTTAGTAAAAAGTGGTTCACATTAATTAGTATTAAAGTAAAAAAATATAATACTTACGTTTTTTTTACCGAATACAAACGTGTTAAATTTATATTGTTATAACCCAAATCACAGATAAAAATAATATTGAAAAAAGTTCCCCTTGTTCAGCATTTTTTAGCTTTTATCTTGACTGTCCATTATCCATGCTTTTCATAGAACTGATCAATGTATCACCTTTATCATCACTATGGAAATTGATATTTGAACTGATAAAAGGTTACCTTCAAAAAATATTATATAATATTATTGATCGTATTTTACTATAAAAAATATATTTCAATTTTTATATATATACAAAGACAATATTTTATAATATATTATTTATATAATACTAAATATATATTTACACATAATATATAAAATATTAAATTAGATTTCATATAACATTATTTTAAATTAATATTCACTGATATTTTATAATTTGTATCAAGTCATAGATATTTAAAAATAATATCATGATACAAAAGAAATAAATTATAAATATATAATGAGAAGTTTAAATATGTGATATATCTTCAAATAAATATAATTTTTTAATAGAAGCATGTATTCACTTTAGATGGTATCAAATCAAATCTTCTAAAAGGATATTTTCCAATTAGCTTGAAAAAACACAAGTCCCACTTCTTTTGAGGTCAAAAAATTTGGATAATGCATGAAAAACTGTGTTTTGAGTTTTGATACCATTAATTTTTAATATTATATGGAATTTTATCTCCCTTAGATATAATATTATTTTTTTCATTAGAGAATAAATTATTTCCATATATTATACTCTTAATAATATTTTAGTCTTTATTTTTTAACGTTTTTATAATTATAGTGTTATCTATGATTAAATATTTACATATTTCCTTATATTTTAATATAAAAGTTAAATTATATAAATAAATATTTAAAAACATTTATATACTAAATATGTTTTTTCAATAAATAACACATATTTAAATAAAAATGAATTTTCCATTTTATTTACCTAATAAAAATGTATGAATATATATATATACCTATAAAAATGTTTAATAGTGTTTAAATATAAACTTCTCTGTTGGTGTATTAACAAAAAAAAATATATTATCTATACATTTAATATATATAAATAAATATTAATATATTACATTTTTAAATAAATAAAAATATATTTATAGTTGCACACATCCATAAAAATATGTATAAATATATAAACATACACACTCAAACATATTTTATAAATGTATTTAATAATAATTATATAAAAATTTAAAAATACGTGAATAAATATATATATAATATGTATGTGTATATATATAATACATATGTAATTAAATATTTCTGAAAATGAGATGTATCACTAATTAGGGGGTACACTATTCTCATAGAGGTCCCGGGTTTGAAACATTATAGGTCTAAGCACATCACTTGTAAGAAAGCATGATGGGGGTGGGCATGGATAAAGTGTTGAACAGTGTTGGATGGGAGTGATGATAAATGGGATGGTGGGAAAGAGTGGCATACCACCTCAAATAATTTGAAAAAGTAATAAGTTTTAGTTTCTTCTATTCATTTTTTATTTGATAAATGCACACATTATATGTTCTAAAGAGGAAATCAGAAATAATGAGTTTACGAGTACTAAAAATTATCATAAAACATCTACAAATAATGGGACACTAAATCATTGCTAAAAAATCATTGATAAAGGACACATTTATCAGTTCGTTTTTAGCACTGATAAAAGTGGCCATCTTTTAATTTCATTCATAATATCAATACATTTGGGAAATAATAAAATCCATTTATTGAACTAACAAATGAATGGTATATGGTTGTGCTCATTGATATATATATGTTTCTCCCAACTCACCATTCATAGTGGAAAACACCTCCAACAATTCACTATGCTTTTCTACTGAGTCTCAGTTCCACATATACTATTTTCTCCCTTGATGATCGAAAACCTCCACCTATATGTAAGGTCTGAAAGAAATACTACATATTCTATTTTATTCATCACATGCCTTTATGAGTTCTAAAATATGATCATAAATATTATTCTTTTTTCATCAATAACAATAAGAAAAAATAAAAGAAACCTTTATTAGTGGTAGATAATTTGATGATAAAAGGCATGACATTATCAGTTCATTAGTTTGTGAAAATAAAAAGTTACATTTAACTGTGATAAAACAATAATGATAAACAGAATTTTTTATAATATATATATATATATATATAATAGGTATGCATATTTACATAAAACAATAAAGTTATTACGGATATTCTTAGCTGTAATTACCCTATAATCAATCATGAGAGAACGGGGTTTGAATCTGTGTTGGGGAAGGATTCCTAGAGGGATTGTAGTTGTACTATAAATGTTGTACTATTAATCTGATTTGCGATTTCATGATACATATTTAGACCATTATGATATAGGTCCTCTGGTTCATTAAATATCATTTGGTCATATGGTTTCTAGGCTATCATCAATTGGAACCAGGTGTCATGGAGGGACCAAGGAAATGATTCAATGAAATATGTAGATAATACAGTATGGTGAAACGCAGTCTTCACCACTTTGGCCACAGTGAAATATGGGTAGGTTCGTGGTGATTATGAACTATCATTTTCCTTATAAATTTTGATATGTGGAAGAGGGTCCTCTTCCTTATGGAAATCTACATGTTGGGACCATCCTGATGATACGATGCAATTGGCAGGAAATGTGGTGTGGTGTGCCACATGGGAATTATCAGGTGGGAATCCCAAAAGGGATATTAGTTTTCTGACACTTATCATTTGAACAACCTCTAACTTTTATTTTTGATGTCGGCTGGAGGGGTACCCATCCATGGTGCTAGGGGGTGAATCATTTAGAATGATAACACAAGATGATGGCTACTACTAGGGGAAACACTGGTGACACAACATTATTCAAGATTACCATTCATACCATAAGGTCATCTCTTTCATGGGACTTTGGGAAGAACACTACATATCCTTTGGGCCTTCATGCGATAAATATGAAATAAAATTTTTATAATGGATTTTTGTAATTCCTTATAGAGAGGGATGAGGTTTGACATACTAAAGTGAATTTTTTGGAGGGTTGTTTTCATATTGTAATCTACTTTACCTAATTATACTATATAAATAAAATTTATTTTTACCTATTTATTATAACATATAAAATATCTTCCCCATTCGAATACAATGCAACAAAAAAATGCTCTCCATGACTCGATCCCGGGAGAGCCAACCCCTAGACTGTGTGTGTGTGTGTGTCTATATATATATATATATACAATTTTTATGTTTGTAATAATGTGTGTGTGTGTGTTTTTATATAGTATGTGTATGTATACGTATAAATTTTTATGTACTTATATGTATCTATATGTATGTGCATGTGTATGTGGGTGTATATGCATGTATGAGCATTTGCATATACATGTATGTATGTGAATGTATGTCCAGGTTTATTTTTTTTAAATGCATTTTTGTATATGTATATGTATATGTATATGTATATTTGTATATGCATGTATCTAATGTGTATTCTGGTGCATGAATATGAATATATCAATATATAATTGGAAAATTCATTTTTTTTCATTTATAGATTTCAAATTGTAGTATCTACAGACACATAGAAACATAATCCCTATGATACTATTCACATGATTTTGTATTTAAGGACACATATTTGGACCATGGGTTCATTTGGTCTCTGGATCATCAAAGTCTCTTAGGCCATTGAAACTCTGGTCTATCATCAGTTTGTAGCTGGAATCATGGATGGACCAAGTGAAGAAATCAGTGCAATAGTCAGGCCGTGCAACATAGAAATATGTAGGTGTTGCTGGGTGGGAAACCTTGAATGAGGGATGGTCATGTTGGTTCCTATTTTCAAACCACATATTAGATGGAATCATGATGTGTGGTTAAGGGGTGTCCAACAACATGAAAAGCATCACAATGGGACCATTCATACGGCACAATGTGATAGGAATTTGATGTTGCAGGGTGCCAAACATGCATTATTGGGAGGCTCACTCGACATAGAGATGATTATGAAAACACCTATCATCTAGAACACTTAACATATGGGTTTTTGATGTGTGATGTAGTTTTTCCATCCCATTGTGCATTGAGGTTGGTAATACAACATTTATAATGGTAACATGCTTCAATGAAAATTGAGAGGGGAAGATTAGTGACACAATAGGAGACATACTTCTATAGCAGGCCTTCATTTCATATCCATCATGTGGTTTTGGGACACATTTAGTTCTTAATTCATACGGTCATGAGCAAGATCCTTTGAACTACAAGAATGTAATAAAATGGTTCTAGTGGATGCATATCATTCCTTGTTAAGAGGGATGTTCCATACCCACTTGGGTGCACGAGTGTGTGTGTTCATTATGGGTTAGTTATACACTCTACCTAATAATATATATATATATATATATATATATGTTATAACATATATATTATTCTCCTAAGTGTAAGAAAATTCCATAGAACAACACCATTGCGAATCGAAACTGGGTGTCCCAGACCCCCAACATATATATATATATATATATATATTTATTTAAATATGGTTTATATGACAATAAGAAAAAATAATTATATAAATATGTTTTTAAAAGTGTATTATAATAAAAAATTTATTATATTTCATTTTTAAAAATCATATATATATATATATATATATCAATTTTTTATTAATCAATATAACTGTATAATAGTATATTTAAATATAATAAATAAATGAATACATATATATCTTGACTTAAAATTTTATTCAATCAAATATATAAATAAATAATGGAATAGATATTTATTTAACTATTTCTATAATATATGTAAATAAATATTAATTTATAATTATAAATATATATGATTTATATATACATATTTTTATATTCATAATTATAATTTATATGATAGAAAATATATGTACCTTTGTTAATTATATTATAATTATTTATAATTATATATATGACTATAATCACACACACACATGTATATACACACATATATATATATTATACAGTTAAATGAAATATAAAAATAAATTTTTAAATAAATATATTAATATTATTTGTATTTTTCATATTTTAATTTATATATTTATATTCCTAGTATATAATTAAAAATTTACAAACATATTTTAATGTATGTTTTATGGACTTGTATGTATGTGGATGTATGTGAATGTTTGTATGTGTGTGTATTTATGTATGTATGCATTTGTTGGTCTATGTATGTGTATGTATGTGTATATGTGTATGTATGTATGTGTATGTGCTATCTATACATGTATGTGGTGTGCATATGTATGTGTATATTTATTTGTATGTCTATGTATATGGATATATGTGTAGTGTCTGTGTATGTGTATGTGTACGTGTGTGTATGTATGTATGTATGTATGCACGTGTATGAACGAGTGTATGTATGAATGTGTATGTATTTATATGTGTATGTTTGTGCATGTGAATGTATCTGGATATATATGTCTTTATACATGTGTGTGCATGTAGGTGTATTCTTTTTTAGTATGTCTATGTTTTTGTAGCTTGTTTATATATACATATATGTGTTTATGTGTGTGTACATCCTCATACTTGTATATGCATGTATATATTTACATGTGTGTGTGCGTTTGTGTGTCGGTTTATGTGTGTGTATATCGATTTGTATGTATATGTTTATGTTTGTGTATGTAATCATTATATATGTGTATGTATATGAATATATCATTATATGAAAGGAAAATTCATAGGACTTTAGAATTTTACAATTATCAAGGTAGTATCTACATCCCCACCAACACACATGTACACACAATCCCTAAAATTCATTTTTTAAAAAATAATTAATGAAACATATTAAATATAAATAATATATATTTAATATTAGGAGAGTTGATTCATTTTTTAAAAAATTTATTTACACATTTTGGATTATTAATATTTAATAATAATAATATGTTTATAATTTTTATAATTATCATTTATTCATTTGAATTTTAGTATTTTTATATTTTATATTTATATATTTATTATTATTTAATTTTTAATTAGTATTATATTATAAATATTTGGTATTTAAAAATAATTTTAAATATTTATTATATTTTATTATTTTTGATACTAAAATAATTAATATTATATATTTGTTTTATAATATTTTTTTATAATTTATTCAATTTTATTTTTAAAATTTTATTAAGTTTTTGCATTTATTTGTTCGATGTTATTTTTTTCTTTTTTATTAAACATCCATTTTTTAACATTTCCTCTAATTTATTCATTTTTTAATATTTATTCAATTTCTGTGTTTCTAAAATATTAATTTTTAATAGTTATTTACACATTTTTTAATATTAATATTTAATACTTCAAATATGTTTTTAATTGAAATAAATATTATTTATTAATTTTTATTTTAATATATTTTTATTTAAATATTTATACAATCATTTTTTTTAATTGTTAATTTGTAATTTATTATAAACCATTTTTTAAAACCAAATAGTTAATAAGTAATATTTCTATTTTAATAATTATTCATTTTTAATATTGGTTTACTTTATATAACTATAATTATGAACACATTTTTATTTTATTTTTTCCATTATATTAATTTTAAATTATTTAATTTTATGAATTTTAAATATTTATTCTTTTATTATAATTTATGAATTTTAAATACTTATTCATATCAATTTATTTAAAATTTATTTATTTTTTATATTTATTCATTTATTGTTTGTGTAATTTATAAATTTTTAGTATTGATTTTTTACAAATTTTTTTATTAAAATATAAAAATTTAATATATTTTTACTTTATAAAATTAATATTCATTTTTTTTATGATTTTTCATTTAAGTCATTTTATAATAATTATTCAAATATTTAAAATTATTAATATTTTATATGTCATTCTATATAATTAAAATTTCCAAATTTATTGATTTTTTTAAAATTTATTCATTTATAATTTATTTTGTTTTAAAAATTATTTATTAATTTATAATATTTATTTAAAAACATAATATTATTTATGCCATTAATATTTACCATACTTTTTTAGTATTTATCTATTAATTTATTAATTTTTAACATTTACTCATTTTTTTATTATAATGTTATGATGCAATTTTTCTTATTCATGTCTATATAATTCTTAATTTATTATGTGATGTATGTAGGCACATACGTATATAGGTTGTGGCACTAGGGAGTGTCGCATGAATTGTTGTTGATGTAAAACAAGGGATTTGGGTCAGCAAAATGGGGAGCCTTCCCACTACGTATTGGGTTTTCAAGACACCATGCCTTCTCAATATGTAATTGGTTCAACTGCAACCCATATTTAAAAGTGGTGCTACCATTATATAATAAAAGTTGTTTGGCCATATAATGTTTTTAAATTATTTCTTACTTAATGTAATTTTTAAATTAATATTAAATTTTTTATAATTATGTATTTATCAACATTAAATTTTGCACTGATAAATCCACATTTTATCAATGTAAAATTGATCATTTATAAAGATATTAATGAGTAATAATAAAAATGTATATTTTCATTTAGTTCTTATAAATGTAATAATTATCGGTGATTTATTGCTGACATTGATAAAAACTTTTTCGTTATTTTACAGGAACACTATTAGATATCATTATTCTTTATTCCATTCAAGCTCCCGCAGAAGCTAAACATTATATCCTCCTTGAAACTTATAGGATGAATCAACCCATTACCAAAGGTATGTTAGTTGTTACATGTTTCTCATCGATCATGCATAGTTTTTATCATTATTTAGTTTTTATTCCCATTTTTTTAATGCAAGCATTTCGTATACCCATGTTTCCTAGAAAATCCCCTCAGAACATGAATATAAGGGGCCTTGCCACAATTTTTTTTGTCTCCCTACACCTTCCACCGCAACCGCCCACCACCACCCCCACTATCATTATCTATATATATTGTGACTCGTTTCTGAATTATACACCGATAAATTATATTTAACAAATATTTTGTTAGGTGTCAGTTTAAATCCCTTGATTTAACAAATACATTTTTATATTACCTCGAGCATAGATATTTTCATAGAAACTATTTTGTTTTTATAACATAAAAAATTGTGATCATTCAGTGTATAATACTTTTTTTGGTTTCATTTCCATTTGTTTTAAGATGGCTAAAATTGACCTTCCATGGGAATTTATACAATGAAATTTACTATTTTAAATGAATTCTATGAAAACTAATTATTTGTGGATTACCATTATACCATTATGGACTATAATAAAATCAAACTATAATATTTTTTATTTATTCCTTAATATATAATTTTTCCAAGTATAAAATTTATTAATATATGTATTAAATGTGGAAAACATGGTTTGTGGATAATAATTACATTAAAATTATTTTGGATAATGAAGGTATTAGTGTATATCTTTTATTAAATAATGTGAACTTTTTATTTGAAATATTCTTAGGTAATCATCATCCACATTTAATAATTCTTTGACTTTTTAAAAACAATTAGCCTCACTATGATGTTTAAAAATGATTGATAAATGATAATATAATGAAAATAAAATTGGTTTTCACACCATATACCATGTTTGTAATGTGTTTTGGTAAACATTAATACCTTAAACCCTATAAAAATTAAAAATTTGAAACTTTTCAAACCATTATATTAAACAAATTTATACCATTACACCTCAACCTGAACCCCCATGTCCATGTTGGATGCAATGTCACACCATGTGTGTGTCTACATATGCAAGATGTTTTCGAATAGCATATAAGTTATAAGACTATCTCTCAAAAGACTATACATTTAATATCATGTCACATGATTAATAATAATCAGTAAAATATACATTTAATATTTAGAGTAAATGAGGAATCTCACCAAATGATTAAAATATAATATCTTTCAAAGTGGTATGTGTGTCTAGAGTATTAGAATTAGATAATAAAATGAAATTTAAATAAAAGACCATCTTCGGTATCCCTCGGTGTCAACCTAGTTCCAATTCATCATCATGCTCCACTACATAACAATCAATCGTTGGGTCATTTCCCTTCACAAGATTGTTGGTCATTAAATCTATATGTGTACCAAAAATTTTTAGTATAATGTTAGTATCAGACTTGGTATGACACCACCAAAGTGTCCTTAAAATATGCGTACAATACATTTAATAGTATATATCATTACATAAGTTAATTCTTAATAAAAATACATGTTTTGTTTCATCTTTTATTTACCAAGACTCCTTGAACCCCCATGCTACTTCATCTTATTGTCGGTAAAAAATTCATCATCATAGGTTCCTCTACCAAGGTCTCATGTATCACCCACCTTGTAGTTGGTTATTGTAGGAATGGTGCACGTTCATCCATGAAAAATTTCTCACCCCAACCAGCAACTGTCAGTTATTTGAATGCAGCCAACACACTCATGTTGATCCCTAGTATGGTTATCATTTTCATCACCCATTACCCAAGTCTACAAGTATCCATGAATGATATCTTCCATCTAGGCTATATTTTTTCACTTCTATAGGGGTATCAATGCACATATTTATGAATGTTATGACTGTGTCTGGTGGTGTAACAAGCTACCAATTATTTCCCCTCTATAGGGGTATCGACGCCTTTTTTCGATGATTTTAGAATAGAAAAACATCAAACCTAAAAGATCTAATTGCATATCTCAGTCCTGGTAGAATAATTACAAGAGCTATAGAACACACAAATAATACTTTTTATAGTATGGGATGATATGGAACACAAAGATAAATATAAAAAGTCACACATAATCACATATCATAAAAAATAAATCTCATGACCATTCACACTCCTACATTTATCTCAGGATAATCACAGTTCATTCCAACATACACATAACATCATGGTAACATTATATGCACATGAACCATATTGCTAAGGAAACTCAAACCTCAAAGTCATTGATGTCAACAATAATGTGTGTTGAAGGTGTTGTCATCCAAACTGAATTCATAAAACAACTAGAATATAATCATTTGACAAGGACACCAAGAATAAAAACTAACAATTTTAATCTATGAAGAAATAAAATATTGCATGTAATGATACATTCTCACTCATGGATAATTTCAATATTCTGATTTTAGGCCAATGCATATATTACAAATTTTATGCTCAAGTATAATTATCATTTAATAACATTTATAATTTATAATTTTATTATTATGCTTAATTAATATATCATAAAATTTCCATTTATAATAATATTTTTATATTTTATAATAATTTACCAACAAAAATATGAAAAATAGGATTGAAAACACATTTTTTCCTTTCCAAATAAAAATAGTTTTTAGCTTCTAGTCATCAAAAAGATCCCAAAGGTACTGGTGACACATCAACCTGATAAATATCACATGAGACATGGAATATAGTTGTTTGGTAATATATATATATATATAGGGGAGAGGAAGAGAATATAGTGGCATGTGGGAGGTAGATCAATTCTTTTTCTATTCATTCTTCATCGCCATATACCATATTTATATTTTTTTCATTTTCATTCAATTAATTATTTGATTTTATTATAATTGATTTTATTCATTTATTATTTCCTTCTCCAACCTCTTAAGCCATATATCGTCCACATAAAACGAAATCATTTATTTTTCTAAAATTGCTATTTTAAACACAAAAAATAAAATTTAATAGTCATAATTATATATTTATATACGTTATATATATATTATATATACATTCACCCATATACATATATTTACATGTATATATATATAGACACACACACACACCCTATCACGACCCATCCCCCAGGGCACGTGTCGTGACTACCCCATGGCCGCCTTCCGTAGGCTAGGGGCTCGCGTCTAGCACCAAAGGTGTATATCGCTAAACTAGGAAGGAATTTCCTTATAACCAAAAACACAAACAACAGTGCAAACTGCTGGATACAAAACACTGACTAAAACTGTAAAAAATGTGCTGAAAAGTAAAGGGGGCTGGAAATACAAGCCCAACTTTAAAGTACAAGTACAACTAAAGAGGCAAAAAAACTAAAAGGTGTAAAGAAGCTCCTGGATCATCCACCATGGTTCGAACCTGAAGGGTAGGTATAGATGGCCTTCTCATAATACTACGTCATTCAGTCTCCTCCGGGTACCGACTCGTCGTGAGGTCCATCTCCGGGTACCGTCCTGTCCTCGTACCCTCAGCCACAGTAAGCATTGTTTGTTGTCTACATCCAACACAACTAGATGCGGGCATAGCCCATGTAGGTGTGACTATAAAGAGACTCAGTAGGGACCCCGAGACCCTCAAGGTCTCACAAAATCCAACAAGGATAAACCTAAATGTATGAAATCTATAGATTACCCCCCTTAGATATATACTCATATATGTACCTAAGTTTTCTAGTAATCCATCTCAATCATGAGAAAAACACAAGGTTACTGACAAATCTCACACAGGTATACAAATTTTTTAGAGAGATAAAGATGATCAAATTTAGCCATTGAATAATCTATTCTGTCAAACCCACACATGATATAGGAATAGAAATTAGAACTATCAAACCCAAAAAGGATCTAGGAACTATTATTCTGTCGAACCCACACATGATCCCGGAACAGAAGTCAGAACTGTTGAACCCACACAGGATCCAAGAATAGTAGTCATTGCTATCGAATATTTACGGGAATCCAAGAACAGTCACCAGTGCTGTCGAACCCACACAGAATCCAGGAAAAATCGTCAGTGTTGTCGAACCCACCCAGGATCCTGGAACATTCGTCAGTGAAAATCCAACAAAAGGGTTCCACACGTAGCATTATGGATTCCAGAAGAGTCCTCTCATGAATCCATGTGTTTATATGTCAACGTCTACTATGTCACATGAATATGTATCCCAAATTTCCTCCTTGTCATAGGGGTCTCAACGCAACTGACGGCACGTCAATCGGACGCCCGGTCTGTATGTTATTAGCCTTTTAGTCCCGAGTGCCTGGTTGGATTCATGTACGATCCAACCTGACTGTATCTCAACTAAACACTGGACTCCAGTGGGGTATACTCAAAGGGATGGCTACGCTTCATGATTTCTAGCACCACTGATGGATCATCAAACAGACGTCTGGTGCCAACGAGATGGCCAAAGGAAGAAAAGGGTCGGTACTGGGATCGGGTCCGGTCCGACCCGGCCCAACCCAGGCTGGGCCAACCCAGTCTCAGTCGACCAGGTCAGAACTGTTGGGTCTGGCCCGGCCCATGTGTTGGGCCAGCTAGTTTGGTTTGTCCCTGCCCACTAGGACCAGCCCAGAAGGCCGCATGGGTGGTTTGGCCTGGGCTCGATGCCAGTTTGGCAAGGAGCGTTGCGATGGCATGGCTCGGCGCAGCTCGACACGGAGGGTGCAGCCAGGCCTGTTCGGCCTGTCCGCTGTGAGGGGGACCGTGGGCCGGTTTAGAAGGTCAGGCGGCCAAGAGGTGGCCGGGAGGTGTCCTGGAAGGGCGCGGCCAGGTGGGCCGACGTGGTTCAGGCAGGATGTGACCAGGCGGCCCGTTGCAATTTGGGCAGCTCGTGGCCAGGCGGGCAGGTGCGTTTCTGGCAGGGCGCGACCAGCCAGGCCGGCGGGCGAACAGTTTGGGCGCAACCAAGCGGGCGGCCAAGCGGGCAGCCAGTTCGGGCATGACAAGGCGGGTGGCCAGATGGGCGGCCAAGCGGGCAGCCATGTGGGTCGGAGGCTGGGTGGCACGTGGCCAGGGGGCTAGTAGGGCGTGCACGGAGTTCGGGAAGCCGGGAGGCTGGGTGGCTGGATGGCCAAAAGGCCGAAAGGCCTGGTCGGCACTGGCTAGTGGTATTTTTCCATGAGTAGCAGAGCACCGTGGGGGCGACGCGATTCACGGAGGCCACGTGTAGCGTAACCTTTGTCGTCACAACCTTCATTTCCCCGTCGTAGTCACATCTCCATGCCGAAGAATACCACAAGAAAGAAAATCAATGGAGGATGTCGGGACATGTAAGGTTGGCTCACAACCTCCGCGTTTATGGAGGTATCACTTGGATCATCGAGAAAAATAGATAAAGAATAACATATCCGCAAACAATTCCTTCCTAACCATTTGAAGAAGATAAGAAAATGAATAACATCAGCAAGTGTTAAACCCCTTAACTTTTTTTTTCAGTTGTCGTTCATTGACAGAGTCGTAGAAAGAAGACGAAGAAGATTGTCGTTCGTCGCGTCGGTTGCATGCATCCAATCCCAATTGTGTCGTCTTAAGAAGACGCTCCACGTCAGTAGGTGTGCGGGGAAGAAGTCGAAGAAGGATCGTCGTCGGCATTATTCATTGGAAGAGCATGTTCTTCATTAGAAGATGAGGTTCCTCGTTGGGAGCTTTCTCTTCAATCACACAAGTGAAATTGTTGTGCCAAATAATAGATTAGTTATTCAATTATGTCGTTGTCACAAATTCAAAAGGGTGAATTAAATGAAAAGGCTCCACCTCATTAATTCATGTGTGTTCGCACAAATTAATTGGGGAGTTGGAACCAAACAAATTAAGGGAAGATCAAGAGGCTCTCCCTCATTAATGAGGGAGAGTTGAGAGGTTATACTCACCTCCCATTAATAGAGGCCATTTAGCCCTGTCTGGTCCCCACGTCGTAACATCTCATGGGAGGTTATGTTTTGTGGGCCCCACCACCATAACCACTCGTGATAGGTTCAGGTGTGGTGGTCCCACCTCCAACTCCCATGGGGATGTTTTTACCACCAGCATTCACATGGAGGCTCAAATAAAATAATGTGAAGCTCACTTTATTGTATTAGTTTCCATGAAAACCTAAAAACTAACATCAATTCTCAACTCATTTCCATTGAAGTGGAAGTCTCCTTTAGTGAATACTGGCACAAAAATTTCAACGGTGCCCTCTTATTTCAATTCCGAGCACCGGTTAAAATGTTATAAAATCCCACTCTTACGTTTACTGAACGTACCCAAATAAAACATAAAAAATTGATTCTAGGCACACCGGGCATCGGAACCATGCGCCTTCAATTTTTGCGGAGTTGTAAAATTCCCATCTATTTTAGAAAAAATATTCCATAGAATTTATAGGACTTTACATTCTTCCCACCTCAGGTCTTTACGTCCCCGTAAGCTACAACTGGAACAAAGCGAACAAATGGGGGTACTGAGCATGCATCTGAGCCTCCCGCTCCCATTTTCTCTCCTGGAGGATCTCATGATTAAAATGTATGCACACCAAAGGTATCGACCATCCACGAAGGACCCGCCCTTATCGATCCTCATTCTCTACTGAAACCTCCATAAAAGTCACCCCATCATCGATGTCCAACTCTCCATGTTCGATGATGTGAGAAGGCTCGTGCACGTATCACCTTACCTGGGATACATGGAAGTCCTCTTACACCCAATGAAACTGAAGTAGAAGAGCCAGGTGGTAAGCCACCACGCTTAATCTGCTGAGGACCTGGAAATGTCTAATGAATCATGGAGATAACTTACCGCCTCGACCAAATCTCTGTAAACCGCATCAGGGTGAGACTCATTGAAAGATGTGGTCTTCATCCTCGAACTCTGGATGTCTCCGTCTCCTATTAACATACGAAATCTGTCTGCTCGGTGTAGTCTTCATCCGCTTCTAGATGATCTTCACCTTCTTCATGGTAGCGCATACCATCTTTAGTCCCACTAGTGCTGACTCCCCTGAGTCTCCTCGGCACATTGGCGATCTGCAAGGTCGACCACAGAAGGACTCAAAATTTCCATCTTGATGGTGGAGTGATGGTTTTTGTTGTATAAAAACTCCACCAAAGGTAAATAATCCTTTCATATGCGACCAAAGATGAGGAAACAAGCACGTAGCATGTCCTCGAGGGTCTGAATGGTCCGCTCATTCTGACCATATTTCTGAGGATGGAAGGCGGTGCTCAGATGAAGCTGCTTCCCAAAACCCTCCTTCAACTCCTTCCATAGCCGGGAAGTAAACCGTGTATCATGATCAGAGACAATAGAAGAAGGTAATCCATGTAGCCGCACAATCTTCTACACGTAGAGGCGTCCCAAGCTCTATACTGAACCATGCTCTCTGATTGGTAAGAACTGGGCCGACATGGTGAGTCGGTAGATGATCACCCATATAGAGTCATGTCCCCTAGACGTATGTGGAAGACCCCTCATGAAGTTCATGGATATCCCATCCCACATCCACTCTAGACCTCTAATGGCCGAACCAAGACTACTGGTACCTAATGCTCTTCATTCACTTGCTGGCAAGTGTGGCATCGAGAGACAAACTCTGCTACTTCCCTCTTCATGCATGGCCACCAGTGATGTCGTCGAAAGTCCTGGTACATCTTCGCCACTCCTGGATGTACCGCTAGAGGGGATTTGTGGAACTCTCTCAACACATCCTACAGAGGTGACATTGGCACCATAGTACATCCTCTGAAATGGATGACGTGCTCCCCACCTTTAGAAAATCCATCAGGTGCCTGCCATGTGGATATCTCAGCACGTCGTGTCTCACAGTTACCATCTCCATGATGTGCCATCCTGACTCGCTGAAGAAGTTGAGGAGTGGCTATAAGAGACTGAAGGAAAGTTGCTCTATCTCAGTACACAAAGGATATCTGTAAATCAGCCAGTTGCTCTGTCACCTCTCCTAGCAGCTGTATTCCAGTACTCCTACTGAGTGAATCTCATACAATGTTCCCCTTCCCAGGAGTATAGACTATCTCAAAGTAATAGTCCTGGAGGAACTCAAGCCATTGCTGATGTCTCAGGTTCAGGTCCTTCTGAGAGAAGATATACCTGAGACTCTGGTGGTCAGAGTGGACTGTAA
The DNA here is from genome assembly GCA_963277665.1 of Viscum album. Taxonomy (NCBI): domain Eukaryota; kingdom Viridiplantae; phylum Streptophyta; class Magnoliopsida; order Santalales; family Viscaceae; genus Viscum; species Viscum album. The sequence goes on along the minus strand of OY728147.1, from coordinate 68,578,986 downwards.
AATGCTTGACCATCTGATAGTGTCTCCAAATCATCAATGTGAATACCAAATCTGCTAACTCATTTTCATGTTTATCATAGTTCTACTCATGTTGTTTCAATTTCCGAGAACCATATGTGATCACAACATGCTCCTGCATCAGGACACACATGAGTCCAGTCCCTGATGCGCCACAGTAGACTACGTACCATATTCCCTCCTCTGGAAGACTCAAGATGGGGCTACTATTCAGTCACTACCTTAGCTCTTGAAAGCTCTGCTGGCATCTCTCAAACCACATGACGGGTCGCCCATTCTATGTCATGGCTGATAGTGGTGTTACAACTCTAGGGATGTCTGGTACGAACCTACGATAATATCCAGCCAAACTCAGGAAACTCCCAACCTCCATCACACTCCTTTGTGTCTCCCAAACAAGTATTTCCTAAATAATAACTGGATCTACTACCACTCCAGCCTCTGATATGACACATTCGAGAAAGTGAACCTCTCAAATCCAGAACTTGTACTTCAAGAGCATACCATAAAGATGGTGCTCTCGGAGTGTGTCCAGTACTACCCGCAATGGTAGGAATGATCCTCCTCATTAGTCAAGTAAATACGAATGTTATCGATGAATACTATGAAATAGCTATCAAGGTATGGCTGGAAGATCCTGTTCATGAGACTCATGAACAATTCTGGAGCGTTGGTTACACTAAAAGGCATAACCAAGAAATCGTTGTGGCAATAACAAAATATGAAGGTCGTCATCTATACATCCTCATCTCGAATTCTAATATGGTGATATCCTGATCTGATGCATATCTTCAAGAACCACCGTGCACCATTCGTCTGATCAAAGATGTCATCAATCATCGGCAGTTGGTACTTGTTCTTCATGGTCGCCTAGTTCAGGCGACGGTAGTGGACACAAATCCTCAAGCTTCCATCCGCCTTCTTGGCGAATAGAATTGGGGCTGCCCAGGGAGATACACTGGTATAGATGAATCCTTTCCCCTATAAGTCCTCTAGCTATACCAATAGCTTGTGATGCTCCGTCGGAGCCATCCAATACATTGGCGTAGAGATCGGTTTCGTCCCGAGGTACAGGTCAATGTATAAGTCCAACTCTCTACGAGGAGGTAGTCCTGGAACATCTTCAGGGGAAACATCAATGTACTGATCTACCACTACAGGATATCTCGAACTCTACCCATCATCTGCTCTGAGGGTAAGGCAGGCCAATTGATGAGTGATCGGCTACACCCTCCTCTGATTAAGGATGTCATGTGCTGTAAAGGATCCCTTCTCACAGATGAAGGTGAACCTAGTCCCATCTCTATGGATACATCGCACATTGCGCCGAATAAAATCGATTTGAGCATGTATTGTAGATAACCAGTCCATCCCTATGATGAAGTCGTAAGGCCTCGATGCCTCTATGAGGAGATCCCAACTGAAGGCCTCACCTCCTATAGTAAGCTCACACTGCCGGAACTAGTGCGTGATCATCAAGTCTGCTCTCGTAGGAGTACCTAGCCGTAAGGATCAACCCAATTGCACTGTCGGAATCTACGAGATTCGAACGAGGGTGGTGTTAATGAAAGAGTTACTGGAAACTATGTCTATAAAAACTACATCCATGGTGGAGTAGACACAGATCATACCTCGAATCATCTCCGGAGCACCGTGATCGTAAGACTCATCATTCTAGACCGGAGATCTCCTCTGTCCACCTGCTCCCTATGGTTGGGGTGGACCTCATTTTGGTGGTGGTGGTAACACATCATAACCCCATCCACCACCACATGCACGACCATACCCATCCCATTTCCGTCGGTGCCCTGTGGATCATCTCAATCAAACCTCTGCCTCTTCATAGGAGGTCCCTCAATTGTATCCTGGTAATCCTTAAAGTTGGTCGGACAGTCACGAGCCATGTGACCCTACCCGCCACATGTGAAACACTACATGTTCCTTGAACGAATGGCTTTGTCTCATGTGCCTCGCACAACCGAACCCGATTCCTGAGGTTGTCCACTGGATGGTCTGGTCCACTTGGTCCTCTGTGACATCTGTCTACTGCCAGCTATAGAAGACTCTGCTATGTGACACCCGGTGGTGGGTCTTGTTGTTGGTGACTTCTCAGCAAAGAAACTCTCCACTAAGAGGGCCCACTCCAACACCCCTGTCTGCGTCGGGATGCTGAGGGATATCATCGAAGCTCCGATCTCTCGCTTGAGCCCCTGCTCAAAGGTATGGGCCCTGAAGAATGGGTTATGCCCCATATTTGTGGAGTGGCACGTGAGGTCGATGAACCTCACTTTGTACTGATCAACCGTCTTGCTACCCTGCAGTAGATACAGTAGGTCCTATATTCGCACCACACGTAGGGTGGCTGGGACAAACTCTGCCCAAACCAGCCTCTTGAAGTCTACCAAGAGTAGTGTCAACTCATCATGCATCTGGAGCATCAGGCTCCACCATCAGCATGATACCGCCTGAAGGTGTCTCGCGAAAAGGATCATCATAAGGTCTGATGGTTTCCCTATTAGTCTGTAGACTCTCACCACAACCTCCAGCAAATCCTCTGCTGCATGTGGATCTGTCCCGCCCCTGTACCTGGGTAGTCTCGGGTGGTAGAACATGTGCAACGCACTCAGGTGACATGCACTCTAGACTACTAGGGCTAGTGGCATCGGTTGATCAAAGGGTATTGGTACCGCAGGAACCTCTGCTGTAATAGGGCCATGTACCGATGCCTCATCGCTCAGTGGGATGCCATCTCATATAAAGCCTGTAACCCTTGATGGAAGACTGCAAGGAGGCATCCTGTAATGTAACAGGTGCATGACAGTCAACAAGTTATAACTGGTTAGCTGAATCAAATATATCACTATGAAAATTATTGAAATATACACACAATTAGTGTTTTTGTGAATTGAGTTAGAAATCAGAAGTTAGGGTCCTGGTGTATAGATATGTTGGTCGCCGCAACAACACTGGGCTCCCTGAACTGAAAACCAAACTCAATACCCATAACACTATTACATCACAAAAAATGTCAAAGTCATATGATCTGCGGTAGAATAGAATCCTCTGATACAAATTATCATGACCCATATCCCAAGGCCATGAACCGTGTCATCTGACCACACAGGTCTCCTGCAATACCTTGGTTTCCTTCCCAGCACACCATAGTCTATTACTCACTAGGGTCGCCTATCAAAATAATGAATGTCCCCATAGGCCAACACATGTTCTTTTAGTGTGTTTTTTCCTCACCCACACACACCCTTCCGATGAAAAGGTTCATGGCTCAGGGAGGCGGGTCATGATACACCCGAACACATATCTGCATATAAAAAAATTATATACATGTTATATATATATTTATACATATCATTATATACATATATACAATTTCAAGTGTATATATATATCCTATATATATTTTATATATATATATACACCAATATTATTTTCCCAATTTAATAATAATAATCATCATAATAGCCGTATAATTAAATTTAATATTAAATATCCTTCATTGTCACCATAAACTTTTAAAATGTAAATTCAATTAATTTACGATAATAGTTAGTCAATTAATATTAAACACAAATTTACATTTATTTAGCATTAAAAAATTATGTGACCATTATTATATGACCTTCCAAGAAAGAATCACACAAGAATAATCATCTCTCATCATTTTGGATAATTTAATTACAAATGTAATTTCCATTTCAATTTCATCAACAAAAAATAATAATAATATAATTATTATTACCCTTATTAGTGATGTATCAAACAATTGATGCACATACTTTTTAGGTAACACGTAGAGTAAAACACATATTCCAAATATTAAACTTTTCTCATATTACTCAAACAATACACTGATTATGAGATATTCCATTATTTTCAGAAAATATATAATGAAAGATAAAATAAATTATAGTCACAAGAAATTTGATAAATCACCTGACATGCACAAATGGTATTTCATGCTTATGGTAAACCCCATATCCCATTATTAACTGTGGTTCTAGATATCTTATTCAATACACTGTTTGTGGGATATTTTATTTTTTTGAAGTATCATGTGCGCATAACAAAATACCTTTATAATTTTTATTAAATTATTATTGAGGCTCTACAAATCACAGAACTATGTGCTCACTCACAGTACGACTCTGATAACATTACATGTTATATTGTAATGTGTTGATAGTTATTTTATCATTACATAATTCCTTTAAATCATTTATTAATTTTATTTATTGAAATTTATTTTTTTCACATAAAAATATTCTTAATTTATTTACAAATTGTGTCTTATTATCCATAAAAATATGGGGATGTTACAATATCCCCCGCCTTCATCTTAGTATCCCTAATAATTATATACCACGGTTTTTCTGGAACAACTCATGCCACTGATTTTGAATATTAGACTCCCTCTTCCACATATATATATAAGTTAATAAACATTAAATATATTAAAAGACAACGTACAGTCTATGGGATAACAAAAGGGTCTCTTTGGAGTCCACCCATATCCCAATGTATGCCCCTCCATTCAATAACCCATGTTTTCTTCCATTTACATTAGTCACAATCATCAAATATATATTAACACAACAATACAACCAGTTCCACTAATCACTGCTAATACAGATATACCATAACAGCCTGATAAATATAGATTTATCACCCATAAAATAATCTATCCCAAACATATATTAAATTTTTTATCATTTAATTAAATAACTATTCTATAGAACAACAACAAATATATATATATATATATATATCCGTTACATTCAAAAATAAATGCCTTTTTATTTTTCCTTAACACACCAAAAATCACATAAATCACATATCATCATCATGTGAATCTTATGAAGTGAATTCAATCAATGATAAAAGAAAAACATAATTTCCCATTTTCTGAGTTATCAAGGGTCCACTATACAGTGTTGTCCTGGCACTAAAATAGTTCCCCTAACCATGTCCAACCATATTAACTCTAGTGTGACAAATCCCAAATTAAGGAAAGAGAACATAAATATTAGTGAAATACTTAGTGTGCTATAATACAATTTTATAACAACCCTACATGAACCACCAAGTCTATGTTGGATAATACGTGACCTTATGTGTGCCTCCAAATACACAAGAAGCTGTCGACAAGAATGCATGGTCTAATCTATACTCTAAGTATCATTCCATGTATCGATAATAAATAAAAATATAAAAAAACATATAAAATGTCGAAACAAATAAATATGGAAACTGATGAAATGACACAAATATTTGACCTACCAAAGTGGAAAGCACGTAAAAAACATAAATAATGGATTGTAAAATAATGAGTAAATAACCATACATATATATATGGTACTTCGGTGTCTTCCCGGTCCACTCCAGCTCTATGATCATTTGGTCAAACATCCACCATTTTTCCACTGCCCTTCACAAGATATCCAGTCAATATATCTACAAGCATAGTGAAATTATAGATTAATTTGTGAGTAAAATACCAATTAGAACACCACATATTTATTTTTACAATGTGTTTACAATATATATAATGGTTTATATCATATAAAAAGTTAATTATCATCAACAAAACATGTGACAAGTCATTGTGAACTAACCTATCATACACAAAATATATCCCCACTTGGTTTGGATCATTTATTGAATGAAATTTCCTAAAAAATGTACCTCCATCAAGGTATCATATCTCACAAAACCTAGTCAGTGGGTTTTGTTGGAACATCACACATTATTCCTTGTCAATCATCTCATCCCACCGAGTATGTGTTTTTCTATAAAACACCACATGTTTCATCATGTTTATCACCAACCGAATTATTCTTTCAATCTCTCATTAACCCAGTCATAGAAATCCATGAATAGTTTCTTCTAGATAGACACTATCATTTCCCCCTTATATTGGTAGCCATGACTACCTTTAAGGATATTAGGACTACATCTGATTGGTAAATCGGTAACTAATTATTTCCTTTGTACTAGGGTACCACACCCACCTTTAAGGATATTAGTACTGCATAACTACAATCCTCAAGGATCCACATGAATGCCTCAATCCTTGAATAATAATTTAATAGGTTATGAAAAAAACAATAAATAAATTTGATATAAAAGAAAAATAAGGCAAAAATGTTAGGAGTTACACATAATCACATGTCATAATTAAGAAATAACTTCTCCATTTACACACACACAAGCTTCTCATAAAGACAATATGTGATTTCTCCCCAAACATCAAATCATGATACCAAAATATACCCTTGACCCATAATAATACGAAAACACATACCCCAAATTCATTAATGTGAACAAAAATGTATGTCGAACACATCATCATCTGAACTACTCTCACACACCAAGCAAAATATGCTCGCATGCCATGGGCTACGAAAATAAAAAACAACTATTTTATTCTATGATGCTATATATTATTTTTAATTATACATTATCTCTCCTAGATAATTTCGGAATTATAGTTTTATAAGAATACATGTTTTAGAAATTTCTTCCTAAAGAATAATTATCATTTGATAATTTTATATAACTTATCCTTTGATAATTATTTTATAGTAATATCATATAAATTATCTTTTTCTAATGATGTTTTAAAATTTTATATTAAATTTTCCATTTAAAATTTCCAAAAATCATATTGGAAATTACTCACTACCTTTAAAAATTAAATATTAATTTATCTTATAATCTTCAAGATGAACCAATAATACAAACATTTTGTCAATCTGATTAGTATCAGATGAGATATTGAAGAGGAAAGTTTGAATAAAATATTATAAAAAAGACAGAAGGAGATGTGAGAGAGGTGTATGGGAGGGAGAGTAATTCACTTACTATAAAATACACAATCACATATAGGCCATTTATATATACATTTTCAATTTATTTCATTAATTTTATCATTTTCATCATTTATATAATTTATTTATTTTTACTTTTTCTCAACTCTTTACACATGTGCCATCCGCATAAAACATGATCATCTTATTTTGGAAATTCATGTTTTAAAAATAATAAATATATTTTAAAATCCAAAATTATAAATATATACATATATACATGCCCACATAAACCTATATTCAACCTCATAGATATGTATAACCTATATATATAAACATTATATATACACATCTATATAAACTTTCACTTATATATATTTATACAATATATATACACATTATTAAAATGTCAATAATAGGTAATTAGTTAATATTGACTATAAATATCCACTTATTTTTCACAAGGACATAATATCACTATTTTAATATATCCTCCCAAAAAATAAACACACATGATGTAACATCACACATTATTTATTACCATTTAATTACACTCATAATTTCCATTTTAATTTATTCAGAAAAAAATATATTAACAATATAATTATTATTACACATGCATGAAATATAACCAAAACCGCAATGTTTAAAAATATTATATGATGCTCTGGGTAAAATTCAAATTTCCTGCCTAATTTTGGCCTCATATTTCTCATATGATACACCATTTATGAGATAATCCATTATTTATGGAAAATATATAATAAAAAATTTAATAAAATTATCCTCATGTTTGATTTGAAAAAATTTACAATATACACAAATAATATGTCATATCTAAGGTAAAACCTGATTTTAAAAGATAACTATAGTTTTAGATTTCTCATACAATACGCCATTTGTGATATATTTCGTTTTTTTAAAAGTCTCTACATGTGTAATATTATATATATACTACTTATGCTAAATCAATATCGGGGCTCTACATGACAATGAATTATGAAATAAATTTGTCCCTGACATATTAAATATTCCATAGAATATTCCAATGTTTTAACATACAATTTATTATAGAGACCTAAACATGATAAACCCAAAGTTGGGGCCAGAATTATTACATTGGAATAAGATGCAATGACTAAAATCCAGAAGGAACAAATATTTTAGTAATATTATTAAGATAGATGTATACATGGGTCATAAATTACAATTCAAAACTAAAATTACTACATAATATGTTTTGAAGGGTAAAACTATTCCGTCTAGCATATCCATGCATAACAAACATAGTACACTTCATGGATTGTTGAACAAGAAAAAAAATAAGCGTAGAATAAAATTCTCAATAATAGTTAAGTATAGTGGAAGCTATCTAGAATAAATAAATATAATCAAAATGGATCATAAATAATAGAAAATATATTTCATTTAAATAAATTGACTTTTGCGGTATCATCTGTCAGAATTAATACCTCCACGTAAATAACTAAAAACACAAGTCATTTATAATGTAACTAAGAGTGAAATGAATCTGTAGATAATATCACAGTAAAAATATCATGGAGAATAATAACTAAATTATTAGTGAAAGAAATTCATAATTATTGGACATCATGTATCAAGAACATGATACCTCTTCTTTCAAGACCATTCACAATTTTGTTTAAACTACAAGTACAAACCCATTTACATTTTCCAACTGATTTGTCTCAGGAGACGTATCGATGAATCGGGGGAATATGTAATGTGAGGAACTAGACATCAATATAGGTCCAAATCATTCATCATATATCAAATGATCGATATAATTCATGAACCAATTTTCCTTTTCATAATATATTCATATAGAATAATGTATACATATTTATTAATTTTTTCCTAATTATTCAACTAACATTCAACCTAAACAACGTATGTAAAAACTGGTGTATGGTTTAGGAAATAATCATATACATAATGAAATAATATTTATATTTAATAGAAATGTAATTTAATATGAAATATTGTTACAATAAATTGATTGTATCAAGGGAATGTAACAAATCACAAAATAAAGTTAGATAGTTCAATAACTTTTACTATATGGTAAATTTCAATTAAAATACCCTTGGATTAAATAAATAAAATTTAAACATAAAATACCTTGAATAATTAATTAATAATGATAGTACATGTCAAATGAGATGTATAATCACCACATTAAAATTAATTTGTGCATAAAAGAAAATAAGTATTAATGGAATAGAAATTGAGAGGAAATTACTTATCTTACACATATTACTGTTTGAACATGATTTAACATCTTGTATAGTTGTTATATAAATAATATTAACTTATAGAACATCCCAATTAATATTTATATTGTAATATATTATCCTTTTACATCATCTTATCACATTTTAGATAATAATTCTTTATTTTCAACATTTCATGTGTTAATTGACTAGTTTTCTCGTTTTTATTTTATCATGAAAGGTCTAGTTCATGATAATGTTATATAATTCAATTGTATCCATAATAATAATCATGAAATAAATATAATATTTTTATATAAATTTTTCATTTAAAACCAGTCATGAAATATACTTATGAAAAATGAAGTGTGTTTCGATGAGGGAGATAGTAGGTCGTACAAACACATGAGTAACATTTCCATTTTCCATTGATAATTATGGAAAGATGTTAAGTAATATAAAATCATTAAATAAAGATTTTAATATCACATATACCATATTATATACTTATAAATATATATATATTGTCCATGTGGTTTGGTGATGAAAAAAAGAGTCTCATCTTTTCATGAAAGCGGTAGTCGACATGTACATGAACGACGTTGTCATCATTCATGGATTGAAAAGGAGATAAATAAAATGATATATTATTTTTACGTAATGTAAAATATTTCCATAATATAATTATTATTTAATTTACATCACACATATTAATTAAATATATAATTATCAACTTCCATGTGAATTTTAAGTGATAGATGAATTACATCTATTCGCAGGGTGGTAGTCCTACATACCCACGAGCGACGTTATAGTATCACTTACAAAATCAATGGTAAAAAATATAAATATAATATAATTCCTCCATAGGTATAACTATTCTAAAAATATAACATATATACATTATATATATCATTATACCCAATCTCCATATGTTGTAATGAAATATTGAATGACATTTGTTTGTGAGGTTGTAGTTCACGAGACAAACAAATGATGATTTCGTAACTCATTTGATCGAAGTAGAGATACTTGACGGTAATGAAAATTTTATAAAAAATTCCATGAATATTTAAAATACTATGATTATTATTTAATCCTGGTTTATTAATAATTGAAAGAGGTGGATAAGGAAATAAAATAAATAAATTTGTTGAAGAACATTACCTCTTCTTCTAATATCCTTCTCGAGATTTCACTAATTTGTTCCTTGGATAGATTTGTGAATAACATTAAGGATTATAAAGGGATTGGAGAGAGTTTTATGTGTTATTTTTTTATTAATTTCTTGGAAAAAATAGTTTCTATTTCATAAAGAGGGGAGGATTGGGGGTTTCTTTTATAAGGGAGGTGAGTTTTACACTTGTAATTATTCAAAAAGATTCAATCATAAATATGTTTTTATAATCCAAAAATCCACCTAAATATGACATTATCAAACCAATAATAGTAAATTTCTACATATGGCTATATAATCGGTGGTGTAGAAGTTTTATGTTCATTTTTAAACCGTGTAATATTAGTTTCACCTGGTAAATCTATTTTTAGCTTTTCCATGATAATTAATTTTTATTTTTTTCACTATTAACTAGGGGAAAAATTATGTTGAACTTATTATAAATTAGAAATTATATTTAGTTTTAATATGTATTTAATTTTTCCAATTTCTTTTTATATAGTTTATAAATTTTAATTAATAATTATTCCAGCAACCATGATAGGAAAGTGCGGTTTTAAAGTGAATAAATTCAAAAATTTGCAATGTTTTTATATCTAATTTAATTATAAATATTATTAAAATTACTTAAATCATAATAATTGATTAAAATACAACAAATTAAACTTTAAAACCCATTAAAAATTTAATTTAACATTACAAATTTTATAAATGAAAAAAAAATTCAATTAAAATTCATAATTTATTACTATTTATCAAAAAATGAAACTATTATAAAACATTACAATAATTAAAAATATGAAAATTTTGATATTGTGATTTCAAAAATTAATTTTATTATTACAAATAAATTTTCTAAATGTTAAAAAAATTAATTTTAATTTATGTGCGCACATCATGACTAAACCCTCTTAAAAAATTCGGTTTTTTATAAAACACTTGTTTTTATTTTATACGAAACATATTTTTTTATAATTAATATATTAATAATTAATATTTTAAAAATATATATTTTCTTAATTTATATATTCCTCTACATAAAAAATGTTCCAACATTAAGGGTCAATATTAAATAGCTAGGTTAATAATATATTTTTGTTTGGTAGAACTTGATCTTGCGTGTAATGCAAGATATTGAGGAAACTCATTGTTGCATATAGAAAATTCTAACTAGGTGTTGTGTGTAATGAAATATATTAATAATATTTAATTTATTTAAAAAAATTTTAAAAACTAATAGTGTGTTACATTTTCTTCAAATCTTATTGTGGAATGTCAAATACTATATCGAATACAATGTTCTTGTTTTAGAATATCGGAGTGTTACATTCTCCCCAATATAAATAAATTGTGCACTTGAATTTTAAACATTATCTTAGTAATAAAGGGGTTGAATGATGAAAATTACTTTACTGAAAACCCCACATCATAATAGGTTTAATGAAACATCCTGCTAATAAGAGAGAATTGGATGAAAAAATTGTCATGCGGAATGACATATAACTATGTTTCTATGGAGAAGAGAATTATTGAAGAGTAAATATATAGACATGGTGAAAAATAAAAAATTGTTATTTTTATTGATTGAGTTAATTAATCACAATAAATTTATTTTCCATTGGAATGTTATTGGACTTAAAACCAAAAATCGTGGATGATTTGAAAGGTCATTTGATTTATCGGATATGAATGTAATAGGATAAATTTTTGTTTCAATACCTTATTCATAATGTTAAGGAATTATTGATAACAATAAATATAATGAAATATACTTTATTGATATTTCTCTATTTATAAATAATAATTTCAACATTTCTTTATTCTTCGACAAAATTAAAATATATCTTTTAACTCTAAGAAATTAATATCCTAAAATAAATTTTTATGCCTAAAGCACTAAAATTAACATTTATCGGATTTTAAGTTCCAAAAATAGTGAAAATGATTTTAGTGTGTGCCAAAATATTTTCCATAACCAATATTGTTAACAGATGTTTTACAACATAATACTTTAATCATTAAGTGTCAATAGAAACACCACTAGTTAAACATTAATATTTATTTTTTGTTTTGTTAATCTAATGTCATATTAACCAGGATATCATGCAAGCTAGTGGTATGGGTTAATGCCTTGTCATACTTTGGACACGGGTTCATACCTTTCGGCCCTGCCAGATGTGATGCGTTGTCTCCAAGCAAACATATTTTCCTTTTTTGAATCTATATTAATATAATTCATATAACATTCCCAAAAAATATGCTATAAATCCCTGCAATATAATAAATCATTAAATAACCCTTTTAGTAAAGTATTCACCAAAACATATTTTTTCCCAGAAACTCTCATAGTTTTATTTGACTATTATTCAAATTTCATTAAGTATCATATCAACCATAAAGGTTATCAATACCTCTAATGTAAAGTTTATAAAATGATATTTTGGTATTCCTCAAATAACATTTTCACTAACATATACTAAAAAAATGTATCATATTCACAAAATGTTTTCCAATAGATATCTTTAATTATGTCATATTCATAACAAAAAAATTTTCAAATGAGGTTTTTAATAAGTTTAACTTTTTATTGACCTTAAACTCATATCGCATTATTTTACTGATAAATATTTAGTAAATTAATGAAAATATTTTTAAAAAATTAGACACAATTCCTAGAAGATTCATGATTCTTATAAAAAAATATTTCTATTGGAGTATTTCAACAATTTTTTTTAAATCCCAATACATAAATACTTCATCCATTTTATTTCAACCATTGTCCTATTTAAAATAGTGTTTATCCTTTAAAAGAGGGAATTTACTTGGATAATGTATGGTCTCTCCACATTTAAAAAGAGAAACTATAAATGGATCCTTATGTTGAAATTTATTTCCTTCCAACAAAATCACTATTTTTCCTCAGAAATAATTTTCATTACTACCTTATTTTATAAATATATATTATTTTCCCATTCCTTTGGGACACCTTATTTTCCTAACATAAAACATTTTCCCATTCCATTGAAAACCCATATTTCAATTCTAATACACATTGAATTTAACATAGGTTATTCATTATCATCATCTATTCAATTATTTAAAAATGGTTTGTAATTAAATTGTGAATTATCCTAAGAATATCACTCAAGAGTGTTAATTGAGTTGTGAAGTAATGAAAATTTTCATTCATCGTGTGATTATCAGGTCATTCCCAATGCATCCATTTCTGACTAATTAACCCTAGAAACCATTGTTCTATAACCTCATCCACTTGTATCTAGGTAGGGATATATTACTACGAAAATTAACAATATCTCAACATTCTGAGTACATTAGGCTATTCATATACATCAATCATTAAATATAATTACATGGTTAGGTTCCATAGTATATGTTTTCCAAAATCTAGTTCTCAGGATTTTTAATAAACATCATCTAATAAAAACATTACTGACTAAAACTCCAGTAACCAAGATCTGGTGTCTACATTATTAAATTGGTATAAAATATATGGAATCACTACTCGAAGGATCGAATATTTTAGTTGCCTTGTTATTGTAGATATATAAAAGGGTTAACCATTGAATTTCAAAAAAAATTAAGGTCAAGCTCAAATTCCATGTAAGTGTTGTGTACAACAAAATCTATAATAAATCAATATCAATATAAAATATTAATAGTTAAATAACTAAAATACACAATCCATTTAAATAACATGACTATTAAGGTTAGATAAGAATGAATCAATATGGAAATGTAAGTAACCGAAAAGACATTACATTTAATCAACAACCGAGAATTGAATATATTGATAGATAATATCATAGTGAAAATATATTGGATATTTATAACAAAATATTAATTATGTAAATAATTAATTATTGGAAATAATTATTATGTATATGAAAATTCTATTATAAAGGACATTCCTAATATATTTTGAACAATAATACAAAACTTTATTAAATTATAAAACTAATTTGTTTCACGAGACCAACTGATGCATTGACATGAAATATAATTTCAAGCCCCACCAATCATTATTGGTCCAAATCCTTCCTCATATATCAAATAATCAATTCAATTCATGAATCCGTATTTTTTATCATCAGTTATATGTTTTGTGTAAATGATATAGATTTTTCAATGATTCTTTAGTTAATCAAATAACATTAAAAGTAAAAGTGAATGTATGAAATAGTAAATGGTTTTACGAAATAATCATTTACATAAAGGAAAAATAAATTTGTATGTCATATATATGTAATTAATAGTTAAAATTCCCTATAATAATGTTAAACTTTCTAGATGAAGTTAATAATGATAAATAAAGGTGAGATTCTTCAATATCTTTTTCTACTTGGAACTTTTATATCAAATACTACTGGATGGAATAATTCAAATTGAAGCATTAAATACCATTATGAATGAATAAATCATGACACTACATATCAATTTTCAATATATAAACTACATAAAAGTGAATTTGTTCATCATAAAAATTAAGTCTCAAAGGAATGTAAATTGTGATGAAATATCATTCCATGTGCTTCCTATTGTTTGAATGTGATTTTACATTATTTACAGTGCTCATAAACATTTCATTATCTTATAGAATAACCGTATTATTATTTTTAATATCATATATTATTTTATTACATTATATAACCTTTTTGTTAATAATATTTCTCTATTTTTATTTTTTCAGGTGTTAATTGCATAGTTTTCTCATTTATATTTTGTCTTGAATGGTCTTTTTTTCACATATTTTATAGTCTTATCATAGAAATAATAGTAATAATGAAAAAATTATTAAATTTTAACTCCAATATTATTTTTATGACCATTCATAAAATATGGTAATGAAAGATTAAGTATGATCCAATCATGGAGTTTGTAGGTCGTACACATGGATGAGCAATGTTTCCATTTTCCAATGATAATTATGGGATGGAGGTAACTGATATATAATATTTAGATAATTATCGTTATATAATATATACCATATCATATATTTATATATATATATATCATCAAAGTTTTTTGGTGATGAAGAGAGGGTAATAGTTTTTAATGAAGGTAGTAGTCCACATTTACACGAACATTGTTATCATCATTCATTAAGTGAAAAGATAAGATAGAAAATAATATATTATATTTAAAAAATGGTAATTCTGTCAGTAATATCATTATTAAAAAACTTATTTCACATGTAATCATTAAATTTATTCTTATATTCTTCTATGTGAAGTGTTCGTCAAAGTCGAATCACATTGGTTCTTGAGACAGTAGTCTGCCATACACACGAATGATGTTATCCTATATCTTACGAAATGGATGATAAAAATGATATATATATGACATAATTACTCCAAATTTATAAAATGTTATAAATAAATTAAATATAATTTAAATATATCATCATACAAACACTGAAATCTGCAAATGGAAGGAGAAATGATATATATTCACAAGGTTGTAGTCCTCCATACACAGAATCAATGATTTCAAAACCCATTTAATTTAAATGGAGATGGTTTTAGGTCATGTAATTTTTATAAAATAAAAATATTATATTTGATATATGTATTTTATCATATCATCATTGATTAATAACAATTCAATGATGTAGGGAATAAAATAAAATAAGAATTCTTATTGGAGAACATTACCACTTCATCAGGTATCTTCCATAAGATCACACTATTTCTTTCAATGGATTTATTTTATAACAAAAATACTGCTTCTAAAATGATTTTACAGATGTTTTTATATAATTTGGTAACATATTTTCTGAAACAAATAGGTTTTAATATAAACAAAGGGGAAGAGAGGGTGTGGGGTTTAATTAGTGTGATGTGTGGAACACTTGATTTTTTTTAAAATATTCAATAATACCCATGTTTTTAACATGAAAAAATAATAAAAAGGTTCATTCCTGATCCTAGAATTTCCAAGGGTGAATGTTTTTCTATAAAATTGGTGTTGAATATGTACTTAGTTCATTTTTTACTTTTGTTATTAGTACAACCCCTGATAATTCAATTTATCTTTAACTAGGGTAATTGAGATTACTATTTTTTGCTATACATTTTTGTAAAAAATTAAGATTAAATTATTATACATGAAGAATTTTTTTTTAAATATGGAAAATTATTTTGAAATTAAATTAATGTACGTGGAAAATTAAATTTAAAAATAATCTCATAAACGTGATAAGAATTGAGTTTTTTAAAGTGAGAAGGTTCAAAAATTTAAAATATTTTCATATCAAAATTAAATATAAAAATGAATTCCAATAACCTAAATTAGAATAAATTATTTAAAATTGAACATATTATACATTATAAAATAAATAAATATAATTTAACATTATAAATTATAAGAAATAAAACCCAATTTAAAATTAAAATTCAGTATTTTCACTATTACTCAATAAATGATGCTTTTTAAAAAAATACAAAAAATTACACCCTGAGAGAATTTTTATATTCATATTTAATTAGTTTATTTAATTTTCTAAAATAAATTTTCTGAATGATTCTTAAATTAATGTTAAATTTTTTTAATGTAAGACTAAACCATCATTTAAAATAAATACAACTCTTAAAATAATCATATTTTATTCTTTTAAATGATTATTTTTTTAATAATCAATAGATAAATAATAAATATGGGCAAACCATATATTTTCATGGTTTAGTAAATATTATTCATAAACTCCAATTTGATGACTATATGACATATTAAATAGTAATGTTAATAGTATGTTGTTCTTTGGTAAAACATGGTCTTGCATGTGACATGAGTTTGAGGGAAACTCATTTTTTATTATAACACAATCTAAAACAGTGATGCATGAAATGAAGTATATTTAGAAAATTGAATTATTCATAAATAAATATTTTTTATAGTCTCAAGAAGTTATATTTATCTCTAAGCTTATTTTTTTTAGTCATATATTCTAGAAAATATAATGTTCTTACTTTATAAATTTTGGAGGGTTTCATTTATCAAAACATAAAGCCTTTAAATTATTTGTTAAGTGATTGTTTTCTGAAAATATTTGTTTCTTCACATAAAAATTATCATGAAATATTGAAAAAATATGTTTTTATTATCTCTAAAAATGTTAAGATATTATATTTACACATCTGAAAGATGAGTTAAAAATATTAATTTAGATGATATTTAACATAAGATGATAGTTTTTGGATGGAATATAATATATTTATAAAATTTTCAAAAATAGTAACCATAATCAATGTGATTTTTTTTTTTGTTTTTAACAATATATAAATATTGAAAAAATAAATTAATTTATTTAAATATATGACTTGATAGTGGAATATTACTGTATATATTCAAACACTTTTCTAGTGAAAGAAATAAATTTGGTTTTTATGTATATCAATAGTTATAGAGAGTGAATTATCAGAATCAATGAATAATAGTCTATTATTATTATAAAATATCACCTTATGTGTATTCATTTATTTATTGTAAAAATATGAATATTTTTCAACCATATAGGTTATACATGTACCAAAAATTTAATGTATCAAATCACATGATAGAAGATTATGAGGAAGTGGTTAAAAGTTCATCATGATTGTAACACGACATGTATATTATCCTTCTTAAATCATTTGTAATTATTTATGTTGTTGTTATTCAAGTAGAATTTATCTAGTAGAGTTGGATGAATACAAGACCAATCACATAATTTATCAATGTTATCTGTGTTGGATTGAACATAAAGAATAACTAAATACTATTTAATATTGGTTTAAAATAATGGGGTTTGGATCATTAGATACAATTATATGTGTAAATGTTGATAGGGAAAAATTTGGATTGTAGATTATCTGATATGATTGAAATTGTTAACAATGATTGAGATCATGTTGAGGAAATAAAAAATAAGTTGAAGATAAACTTCATTTTTTCAAAAATATTTTAAAAAGATAAACATATTTTCAAAGATTACATTGTATTCTAGTTATACTAAATATACAACATTGGTAGCCTTACTAAAGAAATACAATTTGAAAACTGAAATTAGATAGAGAGACACCAACTATAAAAATATACATACTCTCTGAAATGATATTCTACCAAGTTATAATGATCTTACATATAAATCATATGATTCTGAACAAATTATATGTACTATGACTATAATATCTAAAATAATTAATGTTATTAAAAATGATTTTATATTGTTTTTTAGAGACCATGAATCACATTAAAAAATCCCTAAATGATGTATAGCTCAAAATAAGAAAAAAAATTCAATTACATTGAATTTTGTGTGGTTATTCACAATCAGTCCATTCTTTGGACACCAATATATAATCGAGAATACCATATGTTAATTGTTATGTTATTCATATTTAATATTTAAATATTGGAAACATTATCACCCTATAGACCCTCCCCAATGGTTAAAAATTGATCATGGGTATCATAAATTTTTTAAATTATCCAGGAAATCTTTATATTTCACTATTTATAAAATAAATAAATCATTTGGGTGTAAAAATTTCCAATCATGATACTTGGGTATTGATGTTGATAAATAATAAACATACAACATGGTTATGCTTGAAGTATTAATACATTATGTTCTTTTTGGTTATATCAAGAAAAAAACAAGGTAATGACATTAATGTTTTTTTTGGGTCCATTTATTAAAGATCTAAAATTATTGTGTGACTCTAGTGTATCATTTTATGATGCTCATAAAAATGAATATTTCACATTGAGATTGATGGAACACATAATTTTGTATCTTAAACTTTCCCATTGAATATTTCATATGTTTGGGGACTCTAAGGAAATAAAAACATATCTTTCATGAAATAGTTGAAATTTTTGGAGGATTGGATATAATGTAATACACTTTTCCGGTTATTAATATATGGAAATGTTCCCACCCGAAGAGAAAAAATTTCCCAATCCACTAGCCTTCGAGACCAGGGCTTCATCAAAGGCCCATGTACAAACAAAGTCAACCACTCCCATTATGATTCTGCCCAGGACATCCGGAGGAAGACATCATAGTTCTCACAAATAGTGTGTTTTCATGTATATAGGTACCATTTATCATGAAACTGAAGGTGAATATCACATGGGATGACAACCCACATTACTGAAGATCTATTGGTGGAGTGTGTTGATGGTATGGTTATCGAACCCCACTGATATCTTGACTGAAAAATGATCACAAAATTTCATATATAATGGTTGGAAGGAGAAGTGATATTTTTATTGGGGATGGGATTTTCATGATATG
Source organism: Viscum album (assembly GCA_963277665.1). Lineage (NCBI taxonomy): Eukaryota > Viridiplantae > Streptophyta > Magnoliopsida > Santalales > Viscaceae > Viscum > Viscum album. The sequence goes on along the minus strand of OY728147.1, from coordinate 68,559,435 downwards.
GTACACATGATTGAATCAAAACCACACAATCGTTCAATAGACCAATTTATTCTATCTATTAAATCACAAAATCTACATGTTAAAAATGAATCGTCCTAAATAATGGAAATTAAAACTATTCCCATAGTGAAAGATAACATGTCATATTCTTCCCCTCAAAAATCTTCATCCATATGAGTTCACAACAACCATCCAATGCAATTCCAATAAAGAAAAATGTTTGAATCGAACCAAGGTATGATATATAATCATTTATGCATCTATTTGAAGAATATATGTCATCATAAGATCCAACCACAAACACCAGCTCCATGCCTCAAAAATGTACACACATGTCTGAATTAATCACATGACCATATTTTGATCATTTAATTGTGTGAAGACAATCATTGATATCATCATGGGAGGTTTATAACTAAAATAACCTTCTCCCTTATGCATGATCATTAATCTGAATTTACTATTTTTTATTTGAATATAAAGGGGTTATCTGAGATTCAATTATGAGAGATCCATAGAATTAAGAAATAAATATCATGTGAATCTTCCTTTCATCTACCTGATTTTGATCCTACGAAGTCTCTACCGCCTTAGTTATTACATGTGGAATTTAAACATTGAAAATATTCATCTTCCTCGGAATCCTTCATCCTATTAATACCCCTACTAACCGTATAAAAATATACTCATGATAAAGATAGGGAGTATCCGAGAAGTGAATCCTAGGAATTGAGAATAGGAGCGATCATCCCTAGAGAACCACCTCATCAGATCACGAGAACCAATCACATGATATTTTGAATATCTAGTGATCACAAGAAGAACAATGAACTATGGGATGGATGGTTCATAAAATATAGTCATGCGATTTCGTGACACACCCATTGGGATAATGACATATCCAAATAGGACCTTCAGGCATTGTTTCATTTCGGTTGTGTACTCCCCCATACACTTTAGTAATACCTCTTATAAGATATTCATTCAGTTCATGTGAATATTTTGGCTCCTTTGACCATTGGCTCCTAAATAAAACCTTGGGCATACCTGCCTTTTCAAGAAACATCCCCATGGGTTTTTGGAATAGTCGTTAAATCCATCCCATGGCCCCTAGGGGACATGTGATTCTAGATGGATAGTTGAGTTTTATATGGACATGTGTCAAAAATTCTATGTTTATGTATTCTCCATACATCATAAATCCTCATCCATTCTTGTGATTACAGTGGAAATCTTCTATAATCATTTTTAAGGCCCATTACAAGGGATTATAGTGATCATGAAAATCACCCTTGTAATCTATCCGGGAATGGATTCATCAAAATATGGGTGACCTTACAAATAATAAGGACCCATGGGAGTGAATCATTCTTTTATAATAAATCCATCATACATGTTTATTCAACATGAGTTCTTTTCCATCCATTTTTTTTTTGGAAACATAGTGCCCATGAATTCGGTGTATGATCCCTTAGGGAATGCAATGACATCACAAGAATGGATAAAATTTCATGAACATGATCACAAGACCTCAGTATTTAAATTGTTTAAGGTCACATGATCACATGATTCCTCACTGATATATCTATGTATTTGGGATGCCTGGGGCATGTCACAATGATCACAAAAATAATTTTGGACAATCAATTTTGATATCCAATTAGTTTTTTAATACGCCATTTTTTCATATGGTGATATTAATATAATCAATGTTGATCTGAAGACACCCCCTTGACATGTCATTATTGTCACATGACTGACTACAGACATGTTAGGTTGATCTCACGATAGTTATTTACATGTTTTAATGATCATGATATTCTGAAAGTAAAAGTTAAAAATTCCATGTGATATTTCAAATACAAGTCAGTTCAATCATGCAATGAAGTATGGTCATGTGTTATTTGATCATGGGAAATACCTAAAAAATGTCGCCTTAGATTATGTGAATCATATTGGAAAAGAATATTTCCATCATGCGATTACATACAAGAAAAGTTAATTATTTAGGTAGATACCCTTGGACTTGTCTTCCATATAAGCTTAATTCCACAAACATGCCAGGGATACAATAATGCATTGTCTAGAAGACATCAATGAAAAGTTAGGAAGATCCCCTATGAAATTTTAACCTCATCCATCATACCAAATTAGACTCATTTCATGTCATACCCAACTAGGAACCATTTCACCATATCACATTTTATATGAAGGGTTTCCTTTTTTGAGTTTTGTTTATGCACTCATGAGACCATATGGGTGTCCTGCTCTCAGAAATACCTTTTATGGTTTTTATCTATCTTCATCCATTATAAATTTGAAAACTAGCATACAAAAGGGAAGCCTCATTGTGTAATCCCTTATCAAAGATAGTCTATCTTGGTATAAGCCCCTAGAATTCGTAAAACCTGGGGAATAATAATAATGTCTCTACGAATTATATCCTACCTTATTCCATCAATTATTTCAGTGGGAATTGAACTATGATAACTCATATTCCGTTCTAAATGAGATATGTCAGACTCCTTCTTAAGGCCCATAAATAAAATTGTTTTCCACTATGGTGTAGATCCAACCATCTCCCATAAGTCTATCATCCTTCCAGTTAAATCAAAGGATAAGAATTTATCCCATTCACAAGAATCATTTTGTGTATAAATCCTGATCATTACATCAAATACATCAAACCCATTATCATATTAGGCATTAACTTGACAATATAAACTCTAATTATTTTCAAACCATCATACATAGGATGCCTTCATAAGGCCTAGGATCCAATATTCATCCACTTTGGTGAAACTGCAGACATGTCTACAACATTTCAACCATTAATACCCAATAATTCACATGGGATAATAAATCTATATTATCCATCAGTAGACGTGAAGAGGTACCAAACGTAGTCATCATTTTATGTATTATTCTTGACAGTTCCCTTAGTACCTCAAGAACAACTGTATATTATTGATTAATAGACCTAGGGTGAATTTTTTTCCTATTGAAAATAATATATGTAGGATTCCTTCTTATTTCCTAATATCTATTACAAATCCCCTTTAACATGGTTAATCAAGCATCTCAAATAGAGACCTTAATGTGTATGCCACATATGAAGATAATATCATGCAATGTGTTAGATCTGTTGATATATCTTATTTCTCACACTGATTATGACTCGTATGGTAATATAAATTGGTGATCACTATACCGATACAGAATGAGGATTCCCTAGTGTGGGACCACCATTGAGACGTCAGTATAATTACATCTCATATCTACTCAATGGTTCATACTCTCAAAGAATGAATCACAAGGATTTTAATGAATAAGTCTCATCAACGGCCTTTATAATTGTATTTATCATAACAATGATTTCTATATAGTTACTACATAGAATATGGTTCCTATCTTAAATAGGATATGCAGGATGCCTCACCGATTCCCAAGCCGGATATTTACATCCTCACGTCATGACATTAAATTAAATGGATGGGTCCTGTCACATGACCTTAACCTATTTCAAATGAACAACATGTGTTTTGATTCCTATTCTTAAAGGATTTGGAGGATTCCTCGTAGAGGTTCAATCCCATCACATGGTAATCAAACACCTCTTTGTACATAAATAAAATCCATAGATCCCAAACATATGGGTAAACTAAAACATCATAAATAATTAAGATAATTATAGAGGACACATGATATGATCAGAGTATTTCCTATCAATACATGATCATAATCAAGTCATTAAAACATGGTTAACCAATACCACATTAGGGGTTTGGAAGGATTTCACAAAAATATCATAAAAAATTAAGAGAGTCCCATAGTATCCAACAATTCCACCCAAAAGCGTGTGATAAGCCCGACCTCCCACCCTCATGACCAATGTGATTCCCTGAGAGTCATTGGGCCTAAACCCCATATTAGTCACCTACCATTGAAAAAACAAGGTATGTGCCCAGTACTAGATTAGGGAAACATTAAGAGGATCCATTAGGAATGTAAATTTTTACCTAATGATAATGATTGTGAAAGAAATGAATCCCATGAAATTAACCATCGTGCAAAACCAAACGCACCTAGCAGTGGTCACATTCCTGATGAAACAAAAATGGTTAAACCGATATGAAATTCCCTTACTGTATCAACCATTTCATTGGTCGGAAAGGATATAATATAATGTTTGGATCAAGGCCTGTTGGTTCCGCACTAGTTGCAAAACAAAATGAAAAACATGATACGTTTCATTTAACCACACTAAAACCTAGCTATAAATGATGAAACTGCTTATAAATCATATAATTTTGAATGAAATTGATCGAACATGAAATATTATATATGATTTCACAAAAATAAGGTTTCTTTTTTTCCTCTCTCTGACATCTCATATTTCGTATAATCGGAATGACATTATCTAATTTGCCAACAGATTACGAGATCGCTGAAAAATATGATTTTGACAAGATTCCCCTACATATATTTTTACTAACACACCACTTATAGTACCATTTGGTCAAAATCATGGTTTGGGAGTTCAATATCTATAACTCTGTCCTCTAATAAACCAAAAATATAAAGTAGACACATTTTTTCGATATTGGGTATGACACCCAACACCAAATGTGTAAGGGAATATGATATCACATGAATTTATAATATATTTACTATTTTACATAAATTCATAATATTTTATATATTTTAATTCAAGTGAAATTGAGTTATCATATGTCACACGCAACAATTACTTTCATCATTGGCTTACGCAAAAGTGAGTTTTATAAAACAGTAATATATTGTTATAATATTATTATTTAATTTAATTAGATATAAACTCGCAATTATGAATAGAAAAAACTAAATAATGAAAATATTTTTTTTAAAAATATTATATTAATTCATTGGTTACCAATTAACTAAAACTGAATAAAAGAACCAGTTGAATATAATGGGATTGTTTTTATAGAAAACAATTCTTATGCTCACAAAGATTTTTTATCCTAATAAATTAAATTTACTACAATTTTTTAGAGATATTAAGTTAATATAAATTATTTATATTCAATTAAATATTTTTATATTCATCCAACATATTTTTTAGACATAATATAATAACAAACCCAGTATTTCACAAATAAAACCATTATTTTTATAAAGGCATTATTACCTCCTTTTATTGGAGAACCTATTTTTAATCCATTTTTTTAAATTTTATAAATTATACATGTAGAAATATACATAATATTTTAAATAAGAACATATAAACTAGGTTTGGGAGAAATTTTGGCATTATTCATTGATGTTACATTTTTTGATTAATAGTTAAAAATATTGAATTTTAACTCAAAACTAATTTTTCAAATATATTTTTATAAGGTTAAATTATATTTTTTTTAAGATTAATTAGATCAACATTATATCTAGAATTCCAATTTATTTTAGTATAAATTTTTTTAATTGATATTGAATATAAAAAATTCTCGATTGTTTGTACATTTTTTCTTTATAAATCTAAATTGTCCTCCCATCTGTTGGATTAAATTTAATTAATGTCTTACTATTATGTGACTAGAATTTAGTAAAATGATTTCCATATTTTTAATTATAATAATTTATATTTTCTAATAATTTCATATATTTTTTTAACAAAAATATTATTGAATTTGTTTCAAATAAATTAAAAATATTTTGATAAAATTATTTTTTTCAAGGGACTAAACTATAATCATATAAGACAAAAAAACATAGAAACTCGGCCAAAATACTTTCGATATATATATATATATATATACCATATATTAGATTTCATAGGATTTTAAAATTATTGGATCCACTTGATTTGGGAAAAATGTTAGTGGAGTTCTGTTTCACAAAATTTACAAGAGTGCCACTCCTTTCCACTATAAAAGGCCTTATCTCCTATGACATCCTCACACTTCTCTATAAAGATAGGAAAAGATGGTATAAAACTATAGATCATAAAAATACCTCCCTTCATCCTAGATGCCTCATCTTGATCATAATTCAATCAATTAAAGACCTCTGATGAACCCAAATTGAGTTACTCAAATAAGAGGTAACATCTTTCCTCGTGTTCTTTTACTCTATTTATTTTTTCCAGACATTAAATTATAAATATTCGATTATTCTATAAAAACAAAATTATCTTAATTATACTGGTATATTATTATTTTATGGTTTCAACCAACACGTACAAACACACCAATATAACGGGCCACGAACCAACTGTTTATGTGTACGGTGAACTACCACCTCACGAAAAGATGATTGTTAGTTTTTTCCATCAAAACCTCTAATAATGGTAATTATTATGGGAGAACATTTTATATATGATGTTTATAAATTGATTATGATTATATATTTTTTATATAACACATACTCATATTATTTCAATTTTTTGTAAAAATGATAACATCGTTTGGGGAAGTGTGGACTACTGCCCCCTCAAAACAAAGAGATTTGTGCACACAATACATAGAATGTATAAAGGCTGGTTTTATTAAACCTATGAAAATTTAATTACATATATATAATAATTTATTTTTAATATAAATATATATAAATTAGGTCTCATTCAATTAATTTGACTAAGAGATGAAAGTATTGTTCATGTGTATGTATGGGCTAGTGTCTCCATGAATAGTGTATTTCATTTTTTTCTTCCTGGTATTAAGGATTTCATTAAACACTAATATAATGATTATCTATGATATTTATATCATGGTTTATATTTTATATATTATTAAACCTTGATCTAATTAATAATAATGACAACTAAATAGTTAAAACATACTCGATAAACTAGGCAATTGACATCCTAAGTAATGAAAATAATGAAATATTGTTATCAAATGAGTAATATGATATTATAATAAGATAATATATGATACTAAAAACATAAATATGGGTTTTTAATATGTTATTAAAACTTTTAAACCCATTTTACATAATATTAATAGTCTTTTACAAAACATTACATATAATTTAAGTGATTTCATCTCAATTTACATTCCATTGAGACTTATTTGTAGTTATGCACCTAGTTTATTTTTTATGGTGTATATACTACACTTTGACATGTTATATCTTGAATACATTTTTTATCATGATATTTTTTGTATCAATTAATTTTAATCTTTTATATATATTATGATTCTTATTTTTCATATTGGTATGAGACACTTTGGTATGTATACAGATTATTCTCTTCATGAATATTTTTTGATGATTATATTTGCAATATAACTTAATTTTGTGATTGATAACTTTATCTTGAAATAACATATTTATATTTTTCTAAAAAAATTCTATATATAGTTTAAATAATTTCAATTGTTAACCGAATATAATGATGTATTCGTTTTTCATGATATTTTGTGTTTCATTTTAAATTATTTCAAATAAGGGGGTTCATGGAAAATATATTTCCATGTGGAAAATATTTTCATAACCAAATTTCTTTTAATTTGGGTATATTAAATCCTATTTTTTAACATTCTATGGTTATGTGTCTAATTATATTGACTATCTTTTGATGTATTACCACTAATATTATGTGTATTTATAGTTGATATACATAATTTATTCGTTGAACAATTCCCACTTCAACACTTTTGGATTTTCAAGGGTTTACTTCACACTCTCATTTTGATCAGGATTGCTTACACTTGAATTTACATAAGAGAAAATTCATTGATAATTGAATAATAAACACTGTAATTTTTTCATATATTTATTCATTACCTTTTTCAAATAATAGAACCATTATCCACTTATAGGTACATAAAATGATATAAAAAATGTTTTCCAGAAAACCATACATCATTTCCCACTTCGTCTAGAGAACATATTTTCTTATAAAAACCGATTTTTCTAAAAAAAATTATTCAAAAATGTTTTTAAGCTTTATAAAATGATTTATTAACAAAAGTTTTATTCTTTTTTTATTTTTACAATGTTTTAAAATGAATCTTCATGTTTCTTTCTGAATAAGGCATCTTTATAAAATTTTACCTTGATAAAGTAATGTTCTTTCTTACATCTTACGACATGTACGGATTTTCCCACCATCATTTATTCAAATATACCAATGTATGTTTTAAGAGATTGTTTTTAAATAAATTTTTTTTATAAAGTGGTATTCAAAGAAAATAATTTTTTAAATTTTTTTCAAAAAGAAAGGGATATTTTATTCAATAATGATTTAAAAAAATCATAAATTTATAATAATAAATGAAAACAACATATTATATTTACACCACATGAAATACATTGTATTAATACCATCGTTATTATTCTTTAAGATAGTTTATGATTGATTTAGCAACGAATTGTATTAAAATTCACTTTCATGATTCCCCTGTTAGTCCCCTTGTAATATTCAATTTACAAATATCCTTTGAAATTTAATTTCTAAAAATTCTCTATATAATTTATCATTGATATATTTATCGCATAAACTGTAAATAATTTTCACACTCGATTTTTACATTTATGTGTTATTTCACGAGTCTTTTGTTATCATGATATTTTGTTTTAGTTATTTCAAGTAGAATTATAATTCAAATGTTCCATAGTGGAATGGGATAATTTGGAATGTTTAAATATTATTTTACTCAAGAATAATTTTATTTATCTTTCTATGGTATTCCCATTCCTCAACATTATTAATCCTTATTGTTACTTATCCTCCACAGAAGAATTATAGATAGTTTTTTATCTTCTATTCAGTGTGGATATTTGATATGTTATATTATTTATTTCGATTATTCAAAATGATTATTTCATTGGACATGTACTACATGGGTGGGGCCTGTTTATAGATATCCTTACGATGAATAAGTAATCTCATGAGGCTAATTATTTGTGTAAAATATACAGGATTATACCCGATATATTAAATCATCTGGTTAAAGTTCGTAAATGTAATAGTTCCATGTACCTAAGAAACATGGAATCTAATAATTATGAATTTCCCACATTTATTTTCAGTTATTATCCATATAGAATATATTTTGTCGATATATTGATTGATGAATTTCATTCTCAGTTCATTAATTAGATGGAATATGTCTTTTTTTTCTTACCTCGCCATACTGATTTTTCATTATCAAGTTATTTGAAAAAAATGTTTGTACATTTATTACCGTGACATATTTTTTATCCATTTCTTTCTTACTTTTTGGATTACTTTGTATTAGTGTTCAATTATTGACTATAAAATAATTATTATACTCAGTGGTTTATTATTTCTTTTGCCATACTTTACCTTTATTGGTAATTTCATCTCATCATTATTTTGTTTCCTTTCACCATGAAAACAAGAAGCATACTATGAATGATATGGATGGATATACTATTTGGGATAATGATATCCTTCAATGAAAAAAATTTTGTTTTTATTAGTGTAATAATTTGTAATACAAGACACTTATATTTTTCTAGTCTACCAAAACTACTACACTCTTTATTCCTTTAAGATTTTATTAATTTTAATCATGCAAATATAATGGTAGTAGACAACACTTCTGGATCTCTAGGTTGGGTCAATATATTTGGTATTAGAGGACTTTTAGTTTCAACCATGTGAACTATATTATGTAAAACATAGATTAAAAAAATTCTAAAAGTATAATTGGAGGAAAAATATAGAAAAACACTATAGAATATTGAAAAGGTAGATATTATGTGGCTATTCATAAAAATAAATCCACGTATGGATACTACAAGTGTATATGGTTCTGGTATAAATGTATCTAGTAGTAATAACTCTGAAAAATTGTGTTAGTCCTGACTTGGCATAACCTAGTACATGACATTGGGTCTTACTACGAAACTAGTTTAACATTCTGGGGGATAACCATAGGATAATTCAAATTTACACTAAAAACCATTATGATGGATTTTAGTTGAAAAAGTAAATGAGTAACTTAGGATAAACCACAGACTAAAGAATGACCTATGTTGAAATAAAATAGATGAATTATTTACGTATTTATGTTGTAAATAAATCCTTAAATAAAACGATATTTAGTGATTAACCTTATTTCAAGGATAAAGATCATATTTATTTTAGAATTTAGATACATATAGTCTTAAAATAGAAAAACTATATCTCAAGTGACAACCCATAAAATCATGTAAGGCCGCCAAACATTAACCCATGAACTAAGAATGATAAGGGTTTAATTCCAACCACGAACCTATATAATTTTCTGGTCAATATTTCATTTTTTAGTTCAAAAATATGACGAATAAATATGAATAACGAACCAGTGGTGTGAATTTTTTTTGTTTTACAGATTAATTTCGTTACAATATTTTATTTGGAGAATATTTCGATAAAAATGTAAAGGTATTTCAATAATTTATGGGGCTTATAATCCATTAAATTTTATGTTTAGTTCTTCAAGGATCTAAGTTAATTTTTGGATACAAATTTCTTATAGTAAGTGATAAATTATAATTTCATCGAAGGAAAACCAAAACATGGAATTTATCATATGAAATTGAATCGTATCTTGTCAATAATTTTTTTATATTATTAGGAAATGAAGTATTTTCTCATATTTAAGAGAAAGCTCTAAGAAAATGTTGTCCAAATACCATATTTTTTTGAATCTATGCTCTTCAAAATCCTTATATATTTATTGATTGATGGGTATCAACATTTAATTAATCATTCACCATTTTATGATTGATGACCTCAATCACTCCATATAAATTTTAGGATTTTCATCCAAGTATGTATTTTTTGTTCCCACTTATGTAATATTACTTAGAGACTTAGTTATATGTTATTCTATGTTACCTTTGTACTTCCAATTCTCTCTTTTCAAGATGATTTCTTACAAACCCATCTCACGATGTTGGTTTTAAAAAATTAGAAATACCAATCAATCAACAAAAAGGATCATGGTTAAATTGATATGATGTAATTTAATTGATGTGGAGATAATGTAACTCCTTGAATATCTATAGTGGGAACATTCTATTTGACAGCATGTATGACATGCATCACCAAGCTTTTAAGTGAATATAATATCCTGATAAATTATAATATATTTACTATTTTAAATATATTTTTTATTTTTTATTGTCTTAAATGAACACAACACTATGTTAGCTTACGTCACCCACAATAATGAGTTTCATCAATGGCTTGTGCAATACAATGTTTTTCTAAACAATAATATATTATTAACTTATTTAAAATTTAAAATAATAAGATATAAACTAGTCGTTATAAATAATATTGACTAATTTATGAGAATATATAGTTTTAAAAAATATAAAATTACTCTATTAGTTACTAATTAATTAAAAATTAATATGATAACCAATTGAATATAAAGGGAATGTTTTAATTGAAAACTATTTGTATGATCATAAAGCAATTTCATCCTAATGAATTTAATTATTTATAATTAGTGAGATATACTAAAGTAATATATATATATATATATATATATTATTAATTAAATAAATAAAATTTTATGTTTATTAAATATATTAGATAGACATAAGATAATAACGACCATAATATTTCGTATAAAAATTAATATTTTATAAAGTCACTTTTACCACCTTTTAGTTGAGAACCTATTTTAAATCCAATTTGTCGAACTACAATAATTTTTATATGAGAAAATAAATTAAATATTTTCAATATAAATATAAAAATTAGGCTAGAGTTATTTTTTTTATTTTCTAAAAAATTTCATTGTTTATGAATAGTGAAAAATATCGAATTATAACTGAAAATAAATTATTCATTTAATTTATTTTAATGGAAAATTATATTTTTTATTAATTTAGAATATTTAATAGATAGATTTTATATAATTTAATCAAATTATGTTCATTATAATTAATTTCACTTTGAAATTTGATATAAACACGTATCAAACATTTGAACATTTTACATTAAAAACCATCACTGCCATCCCATCTATGGGGTTAAATTTTAATTAATTTAAGCCACAAATGTGATTTGAATTTGTAAAAATGGATTTCAAACATGGAATTAGAATAATATATAATTTATAATATGGAAAATTTATTTTTTACATAGAATTTTAGTGAATGTAATTAAAATTAATTATAACAATTAATCTAAAATTATGCTTAAAAGGGACTAAAACTTAAACATAAAGGACTAAATGAATTTGAAATGGGTCCAAAATCCATTAGTGGGCTATATACATAACCTATTATAACATTGACAGAATCATGGAAATTATTTGATCCATTAAACTTTGGAAAACTTTGGATGAATTCTGGTCCCATAAATTTACAAGAGTACCTCACATCTCCACTATAAAAAAGACCTCCTCTCCTCCACGTCCTCACCACTCTCAATAAACCATAGATTGAACATGAACTACCTGAAATTATTCTAAGATTCCATGACCTAAACATAGAATCCCAACCTTGTTTATAAATCCTTCCATGTAATTTGGTAGTTGCTAACCAAATGACTTAACCTGAATAAGAGGTGGCATCTTTCCTTAATCCATTTATTTTTATTTCATTTTTAACACATTTAATTGTTATTATTCCTTGATTATATAAAAAAAACTTCCAAAATATAATTATATTTTTTATGTCATTTTGTTTTCGAAAACATACCCATACATCCATCTAATGGGTAGTGGACATGCCGTTTATATTTATGATGAACTACTGCCTCATGGAACGATGATTTTTCATTTTTTCTTTACCACCTCTCATGATGGGAGTTATTATAAACATGATATTTTTATATGATATATATAATATTAATAATTTATTTATACTCATTTAATTTTAATATAACACATACCTTTATGATTTCCATTTTTGTAAATATCATAACATCATCCGTGGAAGTGTGGAGTGCCACCTCCTCAAAGCAATGTGGCTCATTCACAATATACTAGGATAATATAAAGGATTGTTTTATTAAAAATATGTGACATATATGAAAAAATATAATAATTTAATTAGAAAAAAATTTTATATAATTTTATTTTCATTAATTATAATGATAATGTAATGAAAGTAGCATTCGTGCATTTGTGTGTTCTGCCACCTCCAGGAACTTTGCATTTCATTTAAAACCTCCAAATATTAGGAATTATTATAAATACGTATATAATTAATATATATGATATTTAAATAATTTTTTTCATTCATTATTTGATTTATATATGAACATATTAATATTAATAACAAATAAAAAGTTACAAAACACTCGACAAACTGTGCAATTAACACCTGAAATCATCAAAATAATACATGATTATTGTGATATAGCTAATATGATTTTATATGATATTATAAACATGAATATGGCTCTATAATAATTAATTAACACTCATATAACTATTATACATGAGGTTAATATCTATTCAAACAAAAGTAAATTCATGTTATGGGATTTCGTTTCATTTTACTATCCATTGTAACTTATTTTGGGTTATAAACGTTGTTTATTTTATATGGTGTATATACTCCTCTTTGATATGTTATATCAGAAATTTATTTATTCTCATGATGTTATATGTTTAATTAGATTTTATTTCTTCATGCATATTATGATTCAAATGTTTCAATGTGGTATGGGAAACATTGGAATGTTTGAAGACTATTTTCCTTGATAACGTTTTTAATGATTACATATAGAGACACATGATTAACATAAATGGATATTAAATCATATTAGATGAATATTCAGTAAACTACAATAATACATTCCGAATAAGTGTTATCTTTTAGTGTATTTGGAAACATGGAATAAAAATCCTCTATCATGGTGCATGATCTTCAACATCTCCCATAAAGATCTCCACCTATAGTACTTCTAGAAAAAACCTCTCTTCATAACCTGGGCTAAAGAAACATAATAAAGGCATAATAACAAAGTATTAGTTTGGCTAAACAAGGTAGTTATGTCAACATAATCATGAGAATATTGGTGTGATAATATGACAATGAAAATTAAAGATCATAATACGAATATCAAAGACCATATATAAGAAACATGGCATAAATAATTGCAGTTCATAATACATTAAACATAAGGAAATAAATAACATCGGCCAAGAATTCCGCACATAAAAATAAAATATGTAATTGGGGAAGACTCCTAATCATATAATGATTTCAATTGTTTCCATGACATTTCTACCAAGACCACATTAATATTATGGGTTTTTTCCCTATACCATATTAGTAGTCATGGTTCACTCCCATAGCCATCATAGTAGCATGAGATCACTCCTCATAACAACTTAGTATTCCTGGTTCAATACAATGTCCATATTAGTAGTTAATGTTTTCTCCCAATACCATATTTGTTTATCTAATGAGATATGAAACTTTAGACAAATATTTTTAGGGTGTTATTAGTCCCACCCATATCATAATGAAATTATACCTACATGTGCCAAAAATACATAAAACATTTATCATAAAAATTACACAAGGAATACAATGTAAATCATAACCATGTAATCATATCATAACCTCTAAATAAGATTCGAGTTTCATAATCATTTCATCAAAATCGTAACACATGAAATTATTTGGGTTTCATATACATCATGCCATAAAAACATAAAAATTTCTGAGAAATTATATGATTGTTATTCTTGAACAATAGAAAATTATGTCATAATAGGTGGGGAAGGATTCTGAATGATCATTAGGATCATGAATTTTCCTTAAAATGAATTTCCATAAAATCAAGAATCATTTTCAAAACCCTTTTTTTGAAACCATATTTATTACATATAAAGGAATCATGAAAATGAATTAAAATATTACTTCACAAAAAATATTCTTTCTTTTTTGAAATAGTTTTATTTTATTAAAAAGTAGCACAATTTTTAATGAAAAAGTTTTATTTAAAAATAACCATGTAATCATGTAACTGAATCTTTAAGGTAATAACTTTTCATGAAAGCGTAATTTTTTTTCATTCCAAATAAGTTAATAAAAAAGTATTCTCATTCTTTTTCCGAGAAAGTCAAAAACTACATATTTTTGAAAATTTAAGAAATATTTATCTAAAATATGTATTAAATAGAAAAAATGGGTTAAATAACTTAAAAAATTCATAGGAGAATGAGAAAACATTTTGTTAAATCATTTTTATAAAACATGGACATGGATGATAAATATTCCCCAAAAGAGAATTAATAATAAATAATCCCAAATTAGGGAGAGATTGTGAAATCAATACTATTCACAATATAAAAAAGAGAATAGTATGGACCATGTAAGCATGAAAATCATAATAATATGGAAATATCATAATCTTATGGATAATACTCATTAAAGACATTCATGGGAAGCATATACACCACATAGAAGAAACAAGTACTGTATGAGGCACGTGTCTCATCAAATTAAATGTGACACAAAAATCAATTATATAACACCATAAAATAATAATTTTTAAAAAATATGAATTAAAATAAAAATATTAAAAAAATATTTATTTATAATCCTTTATTTATATATAAATATATATTTATGATAATACCATGAATATGGAAATGGAGAAAAGATAAATTCTTTAAACCTTCAAAGCATCCTATACCACATTGATCATTTAAATAATATACCCAATATCTTAATATAAATAATTATATTACACAAATATAAACATATTAATGATATAAAATATAATATAATAATTACATACACCACACACAATAAACTAGTGGTAAATGTGGCTTATGTCTAACGAAATTTAAAAGTGAGACAAAATTCCCTTTGTATTAATTTGATACTCTCTGTATCTGTCTGACACACCATAATAATCATTTTTTAATATATTATTAAATTATTAAAGAGTCATAATTATACTTATGATATAATATATTATTTTTTATGTCTTTATATTACTTATTTAATAACAATTTACAAGTTAAAGCAACATTTCAGGTAATAATCGCTTTCTTTATCGTACGTGTTTTAACTTTTTATTCTTCATCATATTACATATAAAATTATTTACTTACATTTATAATATATAAAATTATTTATATATCATATATATTCTGAATATAAATATATATATATGTTCAGGATTTATGAGATGGAATACACCGTTCATGGAGTGGGTAGGTTGTACGTACGCATGAACGTTGTTTCTGTTTTCTTATCATATTAAATAGAAATAAGTGAATAAAATATATATATGTATATATATATATTATATTATAATAATTATGTAATATATTTCATACTTATTAATAATATATATTTCTTACAATCATCCTTGAATGGTGATTCTAGAAGATGAATCTCATCATGTAATGAAGACGGTAAGAGGTACGTACACATGAGCGATGGTATTATTACATTTTGGTAATGGGAATGTAATTGGATGGAATATGAATTATAAAAAAATATCATGTCATATTTATTAATTAAATCCTTTATATTCATTTTTCCTATCCGTATAAATAAATTAATCATGGAGGACAGTTTACACCAAATTGTGGAGACGGAAATCCGTATGCACACATGCATTGTTAAATTTTTTTGTATGATGGATAAATGGAGTAATATGGTTGTATCATAATCATAAAAACATATAAACAAATATTAGATTCTGTGTTTATTACTTTTTATTGAAAAACATATAAATTGGATGTTATAAAGAAAATAACATTGAAAGAGGTGATAAAACCATTACCTCATTTTCAGGTATCTCGTTTTGATTTGTAAAAATTGACTCCATAGGATAGATTTAGTACCAATGGATGTCCTCTAAGACGTAGTGAGGTATATTGGTAGATAAAATGGGCATGTTTTGGCTGATAAAAATGTATTTATAGGTGTTTATTGAAGAGAAGGAGAAGTTACCTTTTATAGAAAAGGGGAGTGGAACTTTAGGAAACACAAAAAAAATTAAATTAATATAAATAAATATTCAATTATAAATGGATCCAAAGTTTTTTGATTCAAGTATGGGATGATTATGGCTGTAAAAACCGTGAACTAATGAATTTAACACATGCTATGTTTATAAAATTAACCATAACATTTGGATTTAATCTATAGTTAAACAGGTTAACTTTTACCATTACAACTTTTATATTTCAACAATAGGGTAAATATAGTTGTTATAAATGACAAAAAAATCCATTTGTATCATTTATAACATATGTAAAAATATCCAAGTTATTTGGTGGAACCTTATATTTTTTTAATTTTTAAAACATTTATTAAAATATTAATTAATTTAAAATATCATTATGTCAATTTTGATACAATTAAATAATTGATGTTTTTAAAATATCTTTCGTATAATATATATTATATACCATAATTCCAATATTTTCCTAACATTTAAAAGTTAATTATAAAATTTTTCGATCAAATTAATTTGGATAAATTATATTTATTTTAGTATTTTTAATATCATTTATTTGATATCTCAATTTATTAATCAATTAATAAATCATTATTTTTATTCATTTAATTAAGTTATTTTTCTCTAAAAATTAGAAAAAAATTATAATTATGAAGATAAATTTCGTATATTTTGAAATAATAATTATAATATAATTTTTCTTATGTATACCCCTATATAAAGACATATTTAACTATTAAATTTTGAATATGAAACTTCCAAATATTTTCTAAATAAAATATAATAAGTGTATTAATCTGAAATAAGTGGTTGAAAAAGGATAATATTATCTAAATAAGGTTTATATGGGTCTAAAAACATAGATAAAATGAAATTAAGAAAATGTTTTGGGTAATTTTATATTATTATAATATTATATTTACCTTTAATTACCCCATTTACATTTAACTGTGGTGAATAAAATTTTGATGTAACAAATCACTAAACATTATTTTGATATTGTAATATTACATTTTTATCCTTATTACAAATGTGTATGTCCATTATTTGAATTTAAATTCATAAAAGGGATAAAATCATGTTTATTACTAATCCCAAAAATGTGGCTTGAAGGCGGGTAAAAGAGACTCTGAGAAGGTAAAAAAAAATTTAAATCTATTTCTATTATAAAAATGATTCCAATTAACAACATTTAATTAATATAATAATTATTTTTCTATTATTACATAAAAAGCAATTTAATGTAAAAATAATTATTTAAAATAAAATGTCGGTTTTAAACTAATATGTAATATTTCAAACTATTCATCAAAAATTGATAATTTTGAGATAAATAACAGTAATTCACCCTTAGTTAATTCCAATTTAATGAATTCAAAATTGATTTTTATTTTTATAAAATTTTATTTTTAAATATTTCTAAAACTAATATCATTTTTAGAAGTGGTTCATTTAAGAAAATGTTGTTTTTAAACATAGTAGAACTTTTTTCGAAATCATATCATTCATTGTCAATAAGTTTTATTTATATAAAAAAATTGAAAATATTTATATTAAAAAAACTATTTTTAATGTATATTATATAATTATATGATTTATTTAATTATATATATATATATATCATAGAGATTGAGTGATGCGTGCATGGTATGCCAAGTTGTTGTTTCTTGTAGCACAAGCGAAGTCGGTGTTGTGTGTAGCATAAGAAATGTCGATATTTTCTGTGAATGGAATGCTTGAAATAGTGCTTTAATGTATTTATAATGGACTATTTCTAGTTTCACATGAATTGAAAAATACCAAAAAATAAATTAATTTGAAAAATAATAATTCACATAATCTCGGGGTGTTAAATTATTTCACCTTTTAAAATGAATTTCACCCTCGAAATTTATATGGGTTATCATTGGATATATTATTGGAAATATCATTTATAAAAACCCATATCATAAAAATGGATACTAAAACATCCCTTAAAATGTGATATTTGAAACCATAAATGTTACCCAATGTAAATTATAACTAAGTTTCCACAGAGGAGAACATAGGTTGGGAGTACAGATTGAACAGAGAGGAAAATAGAAAATATTTATTGGGAGTGATTTATGACATCAATCACAAACAAGTGAATGATTATAGGAATGTTTAGGTCCCCAAGGTTATAAATCATTGATGATTCCAAAAAATAATTATGATGATTAATGAACTAAAATATTCTTTTAACATATATTAAGGCCCAAAAAAGATTAAAAAGTCTATGTATCTGTCTCTAAAAATCAACACAAGTTAATCTATAAAAATTTAACACAACTTTTTCATCATAAATATTTATACCAAAATAATAATTATACATTAACCAAGAAATCATGTAGGCCAGTGGTAGGCATTAAACCCTTATCATCCTTCAGTGATGGGTTTATGACCCCCGGCCTTAATAGACATGATTGGTTATCACCCAAAAAATGATGTATTTTTTTAAACCTCACTAATATAATATATAATATGGAAATTCTGGAAATAAAATTAATCAGTGATTGTTCTTTTAACCAAGGTTTCAATTACAAACTCATAGTGAAAATACATTCTCAGAATTTTAACTTAAACTTCTCATGAATGATTAACCTTATAACCCTCCTCATGGATGAAAAAATAAAAAAAACATTAGAAAGAGAGTCATGAAATCAGATAAAAATTTATTTTTCTATATATCATAATGTAGCTCTTGGTTTTTACATTAGGCACATGTTAATAACCTCCTCATATATTCTATTTAAACATGGTAACACCCTGAATTGCTATAAATCATCTTAGAAAACATGAATTCTTCCTTATTCTAACGGTTACTGAATATATTCCTTAAATCAATGATTTAGTAAACATCATCCATGATAACAGATACTACCTTGTAAAAAATCCTCTATTTATTTTCAATGTATTTAGTATTACAAAATTTACTTATTCCTATCAAAAATATCTTATCCAATTGTAATTTTCATAACATAAGAAAAATATTATGTCTTATTTTCCCTAATAATAATTTCTCCAACACTAATCAATTTAATTATAACCATTCAATATATTCATGAAAATCCTCAGTTAAAAACACATAAACTAAAAAATCCTTATATATTTCATAATAAACACTTCAATCCTTCCGCTTTAATGATTGATATAGAATATGTCCTTTCTTTCCATAGATGTAAATTCTTAAGTGAAGTAAATGAGTTGGGTAATTTTTGTGTTCTTCATATATAATGCATTGAAATCCATGATAGTTCATCACTATATGTGCCTTTTTCACACATATAACATCTTTTCATCCATTTTAGGTATCCCCCATGGTTATTTATCCCTTAATAATGACATATATGAAGATTAATCTTATTTACTCTATGTTTATCTCCATGTTAACTGGAATAAAAGTCCATCTTACTACAATTTAATGACATATGAATACCACTAAATTTAACCTTGTTAAAAATATATTATGGAAACTGCTGTGGAATAATCACAATATCTTTCTCTCTATTCATTACATAATTCTGTTTCTCATAGTCACAAATATTTTCCATCTGATTGAGTGTTACCAAAAGTCTTTCTGGTTCCCTTTATTTACTAAAACATGAAAGCATTGTGTATGAAATAGTTATAATAATGAGGAACCACATGGTAAGAAAACTCACTTGTAGGATGTATAAATTATGACACCTTATTTAATCTATGAAATCATAGGTTCACCCTAGGATATTCATTTCAATATTATATTATAATTCTTCATAATGGTTCTTGAAGTGTTTTTGAATTTCCAATGCATGTCCCCTGAGAGTGTCAAACTAGGTGCACAACCAGGAATATTGTCATGTTCCAGATTAAACCGACATAGGCTCAGAACATATTTTCAGATTTGTTACTATTAGGTAAATGTGTTATGAATCCACGTACACTAGTAGTATAAATACATGGATCAAATTCTAGGAAACCACTTACTCAATAATTTAACATAATTCCAAGTTGAATTCCTAAACATTAACTTGGCCTTAGACATACCTTTAGGGACATCTCTTAATACGTCCTTTTAAATAAATCTAGGGATATCTCTAAACTTTTCACATACTAACTTCCAAATTTGGAATAATCCTTTCTTTTGATTCCAATGATAGCGAATATGATAAACATACATTGATATTACATCATTTTAGATGAATATTATGTAAATTGCAATAATACAATCCTGAGGACCATAATAGTTTAGTCTTTTTGGAAACATGGGAAATCATATTCTATTGTGGTGAATGATCTTCATCATATCCCACAAATAATTCCACCTTTAGTACTTATAAAAAATAATTCTCTATAACCTGGGGAAAGTAAAATAAGAAAGGGTTGATCTCAAATGATTAGTTTGGTAAATAAAAGGTATATATAATCATAATCATGAGCATAAGGGTGTGAGAAGTTGATCATAAAAATATAAGATCATACCCCTAATTTTAAAGACCATATATATGGAACATGTCATAAATAATGCCATTTCATAAGACATGATTAATAATGAAAAAATAACATAGGCCAAGAAAGCCTAACATAGGAATAAAACATGGAATTTTGGCTGACACATAAGCATAAAAACATTTCTCTTGTTTCCATGAAATCTCTTCCAAGACCATATAAGTAGTGGGGGTTTACTCCCCACACCAACATAATAGTAATTGTTCCCACCTATATCCATTCTAATAGCACGAGTTCACTCCTCATACCATCTTAGAAGACCTCTATCACTCCCATGGCCATCTTAATAGTCATTGTTTAATCCCAAAACCATCTTAGTTTATCTCATGTGATATAAATAGTTTCCCAATGCATTGAATATATATATATTTTCTAGATATATCATAATTAAATCATACAAACATGTTCCAAAAAAATGTAAATCATTTATAATTAATATAACTAAATGAATAAAATGGGAGTCATAAACATGTAATTATTTCCTAAATTGTGAAAAAATATACAATTTTAAAAATTATTTCATCAAAATAATAACCTATGAATAGAATTTTGTATCTTTAACATCATTCCTTCAAAACATATACCATTCAGAGAAATAATATGACTCGTATTCTTGAACTAAAACAATGTATGTCACCATAGGTGGGGAAGGATTTTGACAGATCACTTGAAACATGAATTTTTCTTTAAAATACCTTTTTTAAAACAAAAGGCATTTTCAAAACCATTTTCATTTAAACAACATTGAAAAAATATAATGGAATCTTGAAAATCATTTAATGTAGTTCTTGCGGAAAATATCCTTTATTTTTTGAAATAGTTTTTTTCTTAAAATGTCACGCAATTTTAAAATATAATATTTTATTCTGAAATAATCGTGTAATATTTTAAAGAAATATTAAATGTAATAAGGAATCATGAAAGCATAAAAATCTCTCCATGCCATATAAGATAAAAATACAGACATTCTTCTTGTACTTTTCTCTAGAATGTTAAAAAGTACATTGTTTTGAAAATGAAAGAAATATTCCATTTAAACTGTGTAGAAAAAATTCAAATGGGTAAAAATTACTTTTATAATTCATTGAAGAATAGGAAAAATTTTATGAAAACATTTTTAGAAAATATTGACAAGGATGATAAATATTTCCCAAAGGAGACTTAAAAAGAAAATAATCCCAAATATAGGAGACACTGAGAAATCAATACTCATCACTTTATAATTAATCAGATCATATGCATCTTTTAAAAATAAAATCTTATGAATATGGAAATATAATAATATTTATGGATAATTCTGATAGAAGACATTCATGGTCAGTATATACACCATATAGAGGAACGAAGTATTGTATGAGGAATGTGTCTCTTAGAAATAAAGGGGAGACAAAAATCAATTAATAAAACAATAAAAATATTCCTTTTGAAATGATTTTAATGAAATTAAAAATAGTTCTAAAATATTCTCCATAATCCTATATATACATGAAATTAAATATTTATGATAATACCATGAATATTGAAATGGATAAAGGATTAAATCTTTATAGATGAAAAGAATCCCATACCACTTTGAAAATATAAATATTTTCCCAATATATATAAATTTATCTCTAAATACCATGAATATAATCATATTAGTTGTATAAAATATAACAGGAGAAGTACGTACACCACACACAAGAAACTTGTGTTGATGATGGCTTACATCCCTTGAAAATTAAAATATAGATGGAATTCCCATTAATTAAGTATGATACTCTTTATATCTATATAAAACTCATGTTTAATGTTTTTAAAAATATTATTAACTTATTAAGGAATCATAATAATATATATGATATTATATATGATTATTTTTTGGTTTTATATTACCTGTTAATTAAAAAATTCTGGTTAAAACAAGATTTTGGGTAATAATTGTTTTCATCATCGATTGTATTTTGATTTGTTATTAATGATAGTATTTATAATATCATGATTTACATAGTTTCAGAATTTATAACATGATTTATATATCATATATTTTCAAAATAAAAATATAATATAGATATATATATATATAACAAATGGAATACACCATTCAAGATGATGGTAGGTCGTACGTACGCAAGAACGTTGTTACAGTTTTCTAATGGTATTGAATGGAAATACATGAATGAAATATATGAATATATAAAATAGTAATAGGATTATTATATCATATATTTCATACATAATAATAATATATATATATTATAATCCGCGTTGAAGGGTGAACATGGAAGGTGAGTCTCAATGTATCGTGGGGATGGTAAGTCGTACGTACGCACGGGCGATGATATCATTCCATATTGGTAAAGGGTAGAGAAATTTAATGGAATAATAATCATAATGAAATAATATTATGTCATATTTATTATTTAATTCCTTTATGTTCATCTTATTCACATAGAAATAATCTATACAAGAAAAAAAATTATACCACATCGTGGAGACGTTAATCCGTACGCACGCACACATTGTGATATTGTTATTCATGGGATGGGTAAAAAGAGAAATATTTTTGTACCATAATCAAATAAGAAACATCTAATCATTTATTATATTATTTATTATTTACAATTTTATGGAAAAAATAGAAATAAGAAGTGTGAGAATAAAAGAACTTTGAAAGTGGTGATAAAATAATGACCTCGTTTTCAGGTATCACCTTTTGATTTGAAAAAAAAGGACTCTATTGGATGGCTTTATGACTTACGTATGGCCTCCATGATGTATATTGAGAATTTGGTAGAGTAAATGGTCTATATTGCTTTGATCCTAATAGATTTATATTTGTGAATTAAAGAGAATAAGATGTTCTCTTTTATACGAAAGGGGATTGGCACTTTAGAAAACTCTTAAATATTTAAATTAATATAAATTAACTTTCAATCAAAAATGGTTCCAATGTTATATGATTATAGTATTAGATTATTATAGGTCTAAATATAATTAAACAATGAATTTTATAAATGTTTAGGTTATAAAATTATAATAATTGTTTGGCTTTAACCCTTAGTTAGACAATTTGTCTTTTACCCACACAGATTACATTTTTATACAAAAGGGTTAATATAGTTAGTATAAAATTTCAAACAAACCACTATTGTATCAATAAAGTCATATAGAACAAAATAAATTTTATTTTTATGAAAAAATATATTTTTAATGAATTTTATAACATTTAAGAAAGTATTATTTATTTTTAAATATCTTATATGTCAATTTTGATACAATTCAATATTTAAATTTTTAAAATATCATACAAATAAGATAACTTCGAACCATGATTCAAATATTTCTATATAATTAGTAATATATCTATAAAAAATTATGTTGTTAATTATATAATTTTTTTTATTTTAATATTTTTAATATCATTTATTTAATATCTAATTTAATTAAACAATTACTGCATCATTATTACACAATCTATTAAATTGGTTTTTTCTTCTCTAAAAATTAAAAATAAATTATAATGAGGAATATAAATTTCTTATCTTCCAAATGAATAATTATAGTCGAATTCACCAAGTGTATAACCTTTAATAAAAAACATTTATTTATTAAATTTTGAATATTATACTTTGAACTCTTCACTAAATAAAATATATTAAATGTATTAATCGAATACAAGTGGCTTATAAAATTACACATTCCTGACCTATGGATTATTTTAGTCTAAAAACACATATACAATGAAATTAGAACAAGTATTAGGCTATTTTTTTATTTTTATAATATTATTTTTACCTTTAATTACCTTATTTATTTTTAACCATGGTAAATAATATTTAAATGTTGGGATTCACCTAAATTTTTTTTGATCCTCTTAGATCACAATTTTCATTCTGATAACAACCATATATATATATATATTGAATGTAAATTCATAGAATCTATTAAATTACATATACTACTAATCTCAACAATGTGGCTATAAGGTGGGTAAAAAAGACGTTCAAGAGTTCAATAGTTTTTTAATATATATTTATATTGTAAAATTGATTCCAATTACCTAAATTAGATTTATATATTTTTATTATTTATCTATTATGAATTAAAAAAATTAATGTAAAAAATATTACTTAAATGAGAAAGTAAGTATTTAACTACTATGTAGTATTTTTCACTATTAATCAAAATTTGAAACTTTTTTGGAGAAATATCACAGATTCACCATAAGATTATTTTCACATTTTTAATTAAAAAATGAAGCTTATTTTACAAATTTTTAATTCTAATTGTTTTAAAAATTAATTTCATTAATAGAAGTTTTTCATATGAGAAAATGATGTCTTTAAACATTGAAGTACTTTACCAAAAATCATATATTTCCTTGTCAATATGTTTTATTTATATAATGTTTTTTATAAAATATTAATAATTTTATAACAAATTTTAATACCTACGATTTAATTATAGAATTAAATATTTATATATATTTATAAATATTTATCATTGAAACTCAGTGTTGCATGCATGGTACAACAAGTCGATGTTTCTTCTAGCATATGCCAAGTTGGTATTGTGTTTAGCATAAGTAAAGTCATTGTTATGTTTGAATGGAATGTTTGACGTAGGTTATTCACATATATATATATATATATATATATATATATATATATATGAATATATATATCTACTGTCACTTAAAATGAAAAATATCTAAGAGGTAAATTAATTCGAAAACAAATAACTCACAAAATCTCGGGGTGTCACATTATCTTGCAAATCTCACTTATTTTTTGTGGTTTTTATCATTCTCCTGAACTAATAACTTTTATTTTTTCACCTAATTTCTTCTAAATGTTGAAAATAATCCAAAAGCTTCAGTTAATATCATGATTAATTCATTTTTATGGTGTTTCAATTTTTAATTTGAATTATTTTATCTATTGTAATTCAAGTTAAATGTTATCAAGTAGGAGATAATTTCATTATCCAAAAACATTTAATTGGGTTAATTACTTCATCGTTGTTATTAATATTATATTACTATTTTTATATCCACTTATACTATCTATTTAAATATTTCTACTTCTATTATGTGAATATATTATTGATACACATAATCTATCATTGATTGATATTCACATAAACATTATAGTCTTTTCCATGGTTTAATTCTCAAACTCATTTTTTGGATTGCCTGTACATGAATTTCCATCAGAGGAAATTATTTAATAATTTTATAATAAGACCTGTATTTTTCGTCTACTGTGGTTATTCATGGCCTTCGTCAAGTAATATTACAATTTTCCACACCTTGGTACATAAAAATTCATAGAATTATTTTTAATAAAACATGGCTTCATTTTTCTCATTAGTTAGATAAATTGTTTCCTTAAAAAAAATTTAAACAAAATTAAACTTTTTTAAACTTTATTAAATTATTTATTAAATAAATCTGTACCCTTTTTTTCTTTAATTTTTTTTTCAAAGGAACCTTCTTGTATATTTCCTAAAAAAGAATGAGTATAACCTTTACACCATGAAAAAGTACAATTCCTTTTACATCATACATTATGTATAGATTACCAACAAATGTTTCTTCAAATATATATCTGTATTTTTTAAATGACTCATTTTAATGAAAATGTTTTTAAAATACATATTTTCAAAGAAAGAATGTTTGAAGATGTTTATCAAAATGAAAAGAATATTTTCTTCAATAATTTTTGTAAAATATTTTTTTTATATCATTCAATGAGAAAATCCCCTTATTTTTATTCAACATACATTATATTATATTGATTCCATCATCATTCTCCCTTCAGATGGTTTTTGATTTATTTGGCCAATGTTATTATTCACATTCACTTCCTTGATTCCTTTGTCAGTCCTCCTAAAATATTTAATATCCATTGATCATTTGAAATTAATTTTCCTCTAATAATCCATATCATTAATCTAGAATATGTTTATTGCCTAAACTGTAAACAATATTTACATATTTTTTATACTTGTAAATCTTATATAATGAATCTACTTATTCTAATGATAATATGTTTTCCATTTTATTAAAGGGGAATTATGATTCAAGTGTTTCCAAGTTGTATGGGACAATTTAGAATGATTAAGGATTATTTCCCTCAATAAAACTTTTATTGATCCTTCCATGGTATTTTCATTCCAAACCATCAACAACTCTTGTTGTTACATATCTTCCAGCAGTGAATTATTTATAAATTGGTATCATGTATTCGATATGGATATTTGATATAGAATACTATTTTTTTGATTATTCGATATGAATATTTCTTTTGATAGGTAAAACATGGGTGGATCCTATTTATAGAATTATCCTTGATGTATTCATAGACTTAGGAGATGAATTCATTGCAAAAAAATATATTTGTTTCTACCTGATATTCTAATATATCTATAAAATGGTCATGATGGTAAGGGTTCCATGTACCTAGGAAACATGGTATCCAATAATTAAGAATTTTCCTCATTTATTTTCAATTATTATTCATCGATGATATTTAATGTTGACATATCTACGCACTTCCTTCACATTTTTTCAACTACATGGTATATGTGTTCAGTAATATATCTAACCAAAATTATCATTATTTTTTATTTGAAATTTATTCTACTATACAATACCATTACATAGAATTTTATATCACCCTTATTATATTTCATTCCCCTATGAATCCTCTAAGTGCACTATGAAAAATATGTAGAGTAATACTAGATGTAATACAATTATCCTTTAAAGAATGAAATAAGTTCTAAATTGTGTATTCATTTGTAATAAAAGATTCATATATGTTTCTTGTTTACAAAGACTATTAAACACTTATGTATTTAGAGATTTGATACCTTTTAATTGTGAAAATTTAATGGTTCTAGAATCTGACAACAATCTCTCAAGGCTTGGGTTACAGTACAACCCAAATCAAGAATAGACTCAAGAAATAAATAAGAGGATAAATACCCAATTTTATCCTTTCCCAAGACAATCCACCAGAGAGGAAGTGTCCCTTGAATCCATATTCATCCACTTTGGAGCTTATCCCTAGGAAAAAATAGTCCATAACTTTTCTACATGAGGTAGGAGGATGAGGACAATCATCATGTCAAATAAACTGATGCAAATCTTCTTACGATGCCTCCCTTATACTTTTTTCATTATCATCAATATAATACCATGATTTCATGTGGATTTATAAAGGAATTTGTGCCTACATAATCTATCCATGTTAGGGAATCCAATACGTGTTCCATGCAGGGGTTTCTAAATGATGAAACTTTGATTCAGGCTTGTATCCCAATTACCACCAATCCCTATGAGGTCCACCAGTATACCCTGATAGTCCCTTATAATCATTATCATATAATAATTATCCAGTAGCCCTTAACATCATAATATTTATCATTGTTTCCATAGGAATCTTAGGAAGCACCCCATCCTAGTGGGCTTGGTGAATTCTTATCATATTTTACCATGAGATCCTCTTCAACCTGGGAACCAATCCAAGAAAATGGTACTATGGACACTGACCCCTCAAATGATATCACGGTCACAAACCCCTAAAATTGTACCATGGGAAACAGTCCCTAAAACTATAACACGGAAATTGGACCCTCAAACGGTACCCTGGACACTGATCATTGAAATGGTATCATGCGCACCAACCCCTAAAACGGTACCTGGGGAACCAAACCCTAAAATGGTATCATGGGCACTAACCCCACAAATAGTATCATGGGAACCAATCTATAGAATGGAAGCATGGTAATTGACCCCTTAAATGATTCCATGGAAACTAAACCTTCAATCCATATTGTGGCCACCGACCCCTCAAAAATTATCTTGGAAACCAACCCCTACGTTTCTATCATGGGAACTGACCCCTCAAATGATGTCATCGGAACTGACCACTCAAATATAACCATTTGAACTGACCCCTCAAACCGCACCATGGTAACCGACCCCTCAAATGGTTCAATGTGAACTGAACCATTGTATTGTATAATGGGAACCGACCCCTAAAATTGTACAATGTTCACAAAACCCTCAAACATTATCATGACCACTAACCCATAAAAAAATTAAAAAGGGGCATCAACCCCTCAAATGGAACAATGGGAACTAACCCCTCAAATGGTTTCATGGTCATAGACCCCTAAAACAATAGCATGGGAAACAACACCTAAAATAGTGTGGTGGGAACTGACCCCCTAATGGTACACTGGGAACTGAACATCCAAAAAATACCTTATAAATGAGGAGCACCATCCGGACTCTTTATTAGTCAACATGATTTCAATTGGATCTGGATTCTCTTCATTAGATCTAGAAATGTACACTCATTAATAGTACAAATATACCCTCCTACTGTCATCTATTTCAGTATCGGTTGTCCTACCTTCTTCGGCAAGAACGGGAAATGAAATTCATAGAACTATTATTCAAGAAACTAAAGAAGGTGATACCAACGATGTTGGTATTCTAGTAGGTGTTTATAATTAGGAATATGTCTAGTGGATTGAGTGGATTAAGTCTTTATGTTCTACATCAGAACTCTCTACATCATCCACTAACCATATCACCAATAGATGGGTGTGTGTATTAGTGGTTCCATCCATTTAGAAACTTGAATATGATAAAGAAGTTTATATATAATAACATATCACCAAAATCCAATTACATGATGGGGATATCTAGGAATTAATTGTTGCAATACATATTAGATATCTACCTTGAAAAATGTATTGATAGAATTTTACTGAGATTTATAACATTGAATAATATACTAGTACATTCCTATTTGAGTTCTCCTTAGAGTGAAGTTCCATAGCCTATAGGTTTGGGGTAATTTTAATTCTTTTCAACCCCTCATTAAGTAAAATCTAGAAAATGTTCCACCAATCCCTTTCCAATTGAGCTGGGGGAATCTCTATAGTTTCTACTTATTTATCTATCATATTAAATAAAATACATAACATCTAATGTTTTCCCACAACATCTAAGATATTTAGGATCATTTAATAATTGGGAAGCATTAGTGTCTTCTAAGACGTCAAATTATTTCGAAGCTTCCCCCAGACCAATAAAGACAAGGACTCTATACCCTGTGATCTTGACTTAGCCATGCACCCATATCAATGGAATTATAGATATCATGTGGGATAATTTTCATTATTTAGTATCTCTTGGAGATATATAATAAATTGTATATTAATTTTAATCAATACATGTTCCCGCATATTTCAACTATGCCATATATTATGGTCTGATAGATCTCTCAGTGATTAGAGGGACAAGTGAGCAAGGTTGGTTGGCCATGAAAGTAATTCCACCCACTATCAACATCTTGGGAAACAAATAAAAGTTTAATTTTCCATTAAACACTAGATTCAGGAGCTGATGAAGAAGGTGATATTGGATCCACTTACAACTGAATCCCTACATTAGTCACCTGAGCACTCTGAATAGGAAACATAAGACGTACATCAGACCTTCTTCCACATACTTCTCAATAATTAAGAACGTTATTTCAATAAAAATTTGAAAAAAATAATATTCCTTCAAGAAAATCAGGTGACCATGTATTTTTACTATTCCAAAGAAACTTTTCTCCTAGAGCTCTTCAAAATAAGAATGTTGAATGAAGTGTAGTTAAACTACATGACTGATGTAATTTCTAAGTGAAGTGCCCAGATCAGTGTGAATCACTGAGAGGGGGAGGGGGTGAATCGGTGATCCCTTAAAACTTTTTACTAATTGATTCTTTATCAATTAAACCTCCATGGCTGGTTAAAGCCTCGATCCACTCTTCTTGTATCTCTCAACCTTTCCCGAATGATGCAGTAATGAAAAGGCACAGGACACAAGGATTTACAAGGTTCGGCACCAAAGGCCTACGTCCTTCCCATGCTCTCCCAGCATGGATTCTCCCATTATAATCTGTTAGTATTACAATGGTCGATACAGCTTCCCACCGTATCTCTCCTGAGTCCCACAGGAGGGTCTTTATACTGCTTCACACAGTGTTACTAGAGTCCCACTGGCCTGCTCCAGAATCCCACTGAAGACTTCTTCCACCCTGAGTCTCACAGGGGGCTTCTCCTGGCTCCTCGAGTCACACGAGTAGCTCTTCTTCTTGTTCAGCTCTTCAAGTATCTTCAGCAACCTGGGATAAAGACTGCTGGCCTTGCTCTGTACCTCTGATCACTTGGGTTGATCAGGTCTTCTCGTCTTGCTCAGGCTTTATCTCCTTCTTCTGAGGATGACCTGGCTTCTCTCCAACTACTGAATACTCAGACAAATGATGTCTTTAACTTCAGTCTGGTCCAGTCTCATTTCAGAACAACTTCATGCACTGAATGCATGGAAACTCTGCATCTTCATGCACTGACTGCATGGCCTTCTCACTTTCTTCAAGATCCACTGGTCTTGGTCAACTCAAATGCACACAACCAGATTTGGATTTGTTCACGTGTGCATGTCCATGCATGCATGCATGCACTTCCCCTTTCCTCTTCTTGGTGCAGTAGACCCACAAAGGTTGTAACACTTTTAGCACACACCTTCTTCTTGTCCTTCACACATTTTGTTCCTTTTGATTACACACTTAAATGTGTGTTATACTTTAGTGTGGATGTCCTCCCTTTTCTTCTTCTAAGTGTATACACACTTCTTAGTGCACACACCTAGGTTCGGCCAACTTGTCTTGCAAGCACTTAAACCGTAGGGTATAGTGGCCTTCCTCCTCTCCTTGCACACACACAGCCAAGTGTGCTCTTCCTCTTCACTTAGCACACACAAATACCCACGGCCTTTTCCTCGTTTTGGAACACACACACAAATGAGGTGTGTGTTCACATGGTGCAAGCACAAGGCATTAAGCCTCAGCCTTCCTCCTTGTCAGGCACCCACAACCCGTATGGTGTGGTCTTCTCAACACGAGCCCCTGCCTTAGTGATGGCGCGCAAGGGTTGCAGCCAAACTTCTCATCACTACCGTGCAGGGTAGAGACACCACAGGCATTCAAGGTGTTACCACGGGCGCGCAGGTGCTACTGCCGCGGCCACAAGAAGGGCGCTTAAGAGCGCTGCCCGAGCTCTCCTGACGTGCAAGGAATAGCACGCAGGGACTTGGGTACCCTCTGTCGCGCAAGGGGAAGGATCGCAAGGGTCACCCTAACTTCTTCTTGTCGCGCAAAGGTGTTGCGTGCAAGGGACTCCAGCCGTGCAAATTTACTTGCGCGGGGCTTCTTCTTCACGAGGCAGAGACTCACGCGGGACTCGGATTTTCAACAGAGTTTCAGCAGGCTACACCGAGAGCATGGGCTCTCCTTTTATAGGCAGAGATGCCTCATATCTTCCACGTGAGATAAATCTCGAATCACCGAAGATTTCGAATCATCAAGATTTTCTCCAAATCTTGTTTTCCTTCGCTGTTTCATCGCGGGTTTCTTCCTTTATTTTTTCCTCTATGTGCATGCGACTTTCAAACGCATGCATGGCTTCTTTCGGTCCAAACCATGCAGAACATAGACGCTCAAGGCCTCGGCACTTCGTTTGCCTTCGGCCTCACTCGAATTCTCCCACTAGTTGAATGCAAGCTCATTTTAAATCATGGTTGTGTTCATACGGCTCAGACGAACTCAATGGAGCCTTCGTCTTCGAAAATGGTGGCCGGGAGCTCGAAATCATCGTTCGGGAGGCTCCTGGTTCGAACGGAGCTCGCGGGTGGCTTCGGGGTGGCTCGACGAAGGAGACGAGCCGGGAGCCGTCGGATCAAGCATTTGAGATACATCGGATGGCCGAATTAAATCGAGGTGCGCGGCAGATGAGATGAGCGGCTGCGATCCAGCGCGCGATGAGACGGACGGCTCAGATCTGTCCCGGGTGAAATTTCCGCTTCCCACATCGAATCGGTGCGCTGTTTTTCCGCGCTTTATCACCCTAGCGCCACCTCAACCCCTCAGTTGAACTTCTCCCTCCACGGTGCCGCCCTGCACCGTGTTCTCCCTTCGGGCGCAGTCTGCGCCCACTCTCTGCTCCCTGCGGGCGCGCTACTGGCGCCCACTATGCTTCCTCGGGTGCGCGGGCTTCACCACCGCGTGCCCTCGGGGCTTATACACGGACCCGAACCTTCTGCCTCAGGGACATGCTGCCTTGGCCATGAGGGTTCCCCATGGGCGTGGTGACCTCGAGTCCCACATGAGCCTTGGGTGATGACCCTCGGCTGGCCTTCCTTGGTGGCTACTTTTTGGCCAAGTGTTGAATAAACACTTTGTTAAAAACAAATTTCTCCCAATGTATAAATGCCAACCCAAGTTCTTCCAAGCCAAATGCCACTTCAAATTATTCTTCTCCATTTCTCCCATTTCTTCTTCATAATAATTCCTCCAATTCTCTTCAACATTTATTCATCACTTTGGAATGGAATTCCCGATGGGTCTTCATCTTCAACCGAACTCCTGAATCAAAGATTTCTTCAATAATATTCATTGATCTAATCAGAGATCAAGTTGGATCATCTTCATGTTCACATGCACTAAGTGATAGTGCATGGACTCTTCCATCCGCTCACTTCATCCACTTTGAACTTGTGGATGGATCACTTCATCTCCTCATGCATTGTGAAGACAATGCATGGTCTTCAAACATTGTTGTGACTTTGTATCATCAGGATACAAGTTCTATGAACTTAAAGATCAGCTCAACAATCGTCAGATATAACTAGAGAATGTTTCAACCATCATCTCTTATGTCACTTAGTGAATCTCCTAAGTGACATGCATCTTAGTACCATGGCCATTCTCCTTCATCACCATCACCATCACATCCTTTTTCATTCACATATTGAAACTCCTTGACATCCATCCATTCATTCCTTGACAACAACATAACTCATTGACAACAAATGCAACACAGTGCACTTCAATCTCCCCCTTTGTATTTGTTGGTAATACACTAGAGCACATATGAATGGGTCAATATGTGTGCCAATATTTCTCCCCCTTATTGGCAACCAAATGCAAAGGTGTGGTGTGGTTATCTTTCAAAAATTTCTTCCTCCCTTCGAATAACATCTTCTTGAAAAACACTAGGAGAGGGATGATGTCACATGTTCTTCTTTAGCAAAGAACCTTTTGTAAATCAGCTCTAAGTCTACTTGGGCTAACCCGGTGTAGAAAACAAGAGTGATATGACCAAGGAATTCAAAGCTGTCCATAATTCTCTACACATGTGAGATCATGCTTAGGGGTTTGAAATTTTTTAGATATAACAATGAATTTTCTAAATCCTGCACAACTTCACAAAACTCATTAGAATGTTCAGGTGCAAAGATAAAGCTCCCCCTTTCATCCATTTGTCTTCAATCAATACTCCCCCTTAATTGTCATGATGAATACAATTAAGAAACAAGGGATTAAAGTATGATTGGAATACCTTCAATTTTCTCAAGATGATATTAAATTCCAAAATATCATCTTCTCCAGATTGGCTCCCCCTCAAGGGGTGCACTCCATTCTGTCCAAACCACTCTCCAGTTGAGAATGATCATCATCTTCAATTCCCTGTAATGTTAGCACATGTAAATACAAGTGATTAGGGAATAAGATGGAACCTCCTTGGTTCATCAATGTGAACAACAAGGTTGAGAAGATTCTCTCAACCGAGATGTCCCATTTTCACCAGTCTTCACACTTGCACATTTGATCTTCAATGATGTTTGTGCTGGTGTGGATCTCAACACCTCTTTAACTTCTTTGTGTGTGACTCTTGTATTTCTAGGTGCCTTCTGAGCACTAGAGTCTCTTGGTGCAATCTTCCTTCTTTTGAAGAATCCCTTCTGAGCTGGAATGAATATCATGCATTTATCACTAGTATGTCCAGCTTGATTGCACCTCACACACAGAACTTGATATTCATGTGAAATCTTCTTCCCTTTTGCCTTAGCAATTGCCAGAACTTCATCTTCAGCTCTCTGCAGATCTCTGGCAAGTTGCAACTGATTTGGCCATATGACAAGTAAGTCACTTGGAAGTGTGGCCTCAGTTCTGGATATTCCACATGGTTCTTTTGATGCTGTTAAGCTACCTTTCTTAGGCAACTTATTTTCAACCAATCCCTTCTGCTTCATCTGGATTGATTGTCTGTTTGAGTCCAGTCTACTTCTATTTAATTCCATGGCTTGTTCACAAAGATCCATGGTGTGTCCTTTCTTTCCACAGTAGAAGCATGTTTTCTTGGTGGTCCTTCTGGATGCATCACCCTTCTTGGATTTAGACTCCAAGGACTTCTCTTCCTTTTTCAACATCTTCTTGGGAGCATTGTCACCTTTCTTCTGTTTGCTTCCCAAGGATTCTTTCTGAGCCAGGTTCTGTGATCTTTTCTTCTTTTGAGCTCTGGATACAGTTGGAGATTGACATGTATCTTTTTGACCACTTTTGCAATCATCCCAGATGTTTTCAAGTAATCCAAATCTATTTGCTTTAAACAGATGTCTCTGGACCTGTGGATGTTTCTTCTTTCCTTTTGGCTTGCTTCCCCTTGGCATGGGCTTCCGTTGTGCTTTGACATTTAGTGGATTGTACCAACAATCCTTTGCACAGTGCCCATACTTATTACAACACCAACACTGACCCACAAATCTTGACCTTTTGATTCCTTCTGATTGTAGGGTACTTGTCTTGAATTGTTGTGCTGCTTCAGGAGAGCTTTCTTTCTTCATTGTCTTCATCCATACTTGTTTGGAATTAGTCTTCCATCCTGCAATTTTTGTGGAAACACATTTAGAAACATGAGTACAAGATGGTATGGATGGTACCTTCTTTTTAGAAGTTTTTGCCCTTTTATTAGAGGATGTCTTTCTTTTAGAATCATCCTGCTCAATGCATACTTGAGTAGCATCATTTCTCCTTTCAGCTGACTGGGAGGCTTCATCTTTGGGTGATTGCAGATTTTTCAATATCACCTCCAGTTCAAATCATTTCATGTTGAGGGAGTTCTTCTCATCCTCAACCAATATTGGCCTTCCTTCACATTTATCTTCGAACTGCTTCATCTGGTCTTCATGCACCTTCTTCATTTCTTGTAATGAATTGTCAAGCTCCTTTACCCTGTTTACTTTGCCTTCAAGTTGAGCATCTCTGACATTCATTGAAACTCTGTGCAATTTTTCCAGTGCATGGAAAACTTCTTTGACCACAGTCTTAAAGAATTCTTTCTCAGAAAGGCTTCTTTGCAATTCTTTAGCAGTGTCTTTATATCTTTCATTGCAAAGAGAAATGGTTTCATCTTTAGCCTTCACCAGCTTTCTGAGAGTGTTGGTTATGCCAACCCTTTTAGCCAGCTGATCTTCCATTGTATTGGCTTATTCTTCTAGCTGTAATTTTTCTTCTTGAAGATCAAGGATGCCTGTAGCTATACACATTGCCACTTCCTTGGGGATTGTCTTCTGAAGATATTCGATTGCACTTTGAAGATCTTTCATTGTTCCAACTTCATCACAGCTAGGACAGGCTTTCTTCATCTTCTTGGCCTGTTTCTTCTTTCTATTTTTCTGAGTCTTGGCAGATATCTCCATTTGAGGCTAGTCACACATTTCTTCAAATCTGCACTTCATAAAGACTCACTTGGATCTTTTAGAGGTAACCTCCCTCTGATACCAATTGAAGTGCCCAGATCAGTGTGAATCACTGAGAGGGGGAGGGGGTGAATCAGTGATCCCTTAAAACTTTTTACTAATTGATTCTTTATCAATTAAACCTCTATGGCTGGTTAAAGCCTCGATCCACTCTTCTTATATCTCTCAACCTTTCCCGAATGATGAAGTAATGAAAAGGAATAGGACACAAGGATTTACAAGGTTCAGCACCAAAGTCCTACGTCCTTGCCATGCTCTCCCAGCATGGATTCTCCCATTATAATCTGTTAGTATTACAATGGTCGATACAGCTTCCCACCGTATCTCTCCTGAGTCCCACAAGAGGGTCTTTATACTGCTTCACACAGAGTTACCAGAGTCCCACTGGCCTGCTCCAGAATCCCACTGAATACTTCTTCCACCCTGAGTCTCACAGGGGGCTTCTCCTAGCTCCTCGAGTCACACGAGTAGCTCTTCTTCTTGTTCAGCTCTTCAAGTATCTTCAGCAGCCTGGGATAAAGACTGCTGGCCTTGCTTTGTAACTCTGCTCACTTGGGTTGATCAGGTATTCTCGTCTTGCTCAGGCATTATCTCCTTCTTTTGAGGATGACATGGCTTCTCTCCAACTACTGAATACTCAGACAAATGATGTCTTTAACTTTAGTCTGGTCCAGTCTCACTTCAGAACAACTTCATGCACTGAATGCATGGAAACTATGCATCTTCATGCACTGAATGCATGGCCTTCTCACTTTCTTCAAGATCCTCTGGTCTTGGTCAACTCAAATGCACACAACCAAATTTGGCTTTGTTCACGTGTGCATGTGCATGCATGCATGCATGCACTTCCCCTTTCATCTTCTTGGTGCAGTAGACCCACAAAGGGTGTAACACTTTTATCACACACCTTCTTCTTGTCCTTCACACATTTTGTTCCTTTTGATTACACACTTAAATGTGTGTTATACTTTAGTGTGGATGTCCTCCCTTTTCTTCTTCTAAGTGTATACACACTTCTTAGTGCACACACCTAGGTTCGGCCAACTTGTCTTGCAAGCACTTAACCCGTAGGGTATAGTGGCCTTCCTCCTCTCCTTGCACACACACGGCCAAGTGTGCTCTTCCTCTTCACTTAGCACACACAAATACCCACGACCTTTTCCTCCTTTTGGCACACACACACAAATGAGGTGTGGTGTTCACATGGTGCAAGCACAAGGCATTAAGCCTCATCCTTCCTCCTTGCCAAGCACCCACAACCCGTAGGGTGTGGTCTTCTCAACACGAGCCCCTGCCTTAGTGAAGGCGCACAAGGGTGCAGCCAAACTTTTCAACACTACCGCGCAAGGTAGAGACACCACGGGCATTCAAGGTGTTACCACGGGCGCGCAGGTTCTACTGTCGCGGCCACAAGAAGGGCGCGCAAGAGCGCTGCCCGAGCTCTCTTGACGTGCAAGGAATAGCACGCAGGGTCTTGGGTACCCTCTGTCGCGCAAGGGGAAGGCGCGCAGGGGTCACCCTAACTTCTTCTTGTCGCGTAAAGGTGTTGCGTGCAAGGGACTCCATCCGTGCAAATTTACTTGCGCGGGGCTTCTTCTTCACGAGGCAGAGACTCACGCGGGACTCGGATTTTCAATAGAGTTTCAGCAAGCTACACCGAGATCATGGGATCTCTTTTTATAGGAAGAGATGCCTCATATCTTCCGCGTGAGATAAATCTCGAATCACCGAAGATTTCGGATCTTCAAGATTTTCTCCAAATCTTGTTTTCCTTCGCTGTTTCATCGCGGGTTTCTTCCTTTATTTTTTCCTCTACGTGCATGCGACTTTCAAACACATGCATGTCTTCTTTCGGTCCAAACCATGCAGAACATAGACGCTCAAGGCCTCGGCACTTCGTTTGCCTTCGGCCTCACTCGAATTCTCCCACTAGTTGCATGCAAGCTCATTTTAAAGAATGGTTGTGTTCATACGGCTCATTCGAACTCAATGGAGCCTTCGTCTTTGAAAATGGTGGCCGGGAGCTCGAAATCATCGTTCGGGAGGCTCCTGGTTCGAACGGAGCTCGCGGGTGGCTTCGGGGTGGCTCGACGAAGCAGATGAGCCGGGAGCCGTCGGATCAAGCGTTTGAGATACATCGGACGGCCGGATTAAATCGCGGCGCGCGGCAGATGAGATGAGCGGCTGCGATCCAGCACGCGATGAGACGGACAGTTCAGATCTGTCCCGGGTGAAATTTCCGCCTCCCACATCGAATCAGCGCGCTATTTTTCCCCGCTTTATCACCCTAGCGCCGCCTCAACCCCTTAGTTGAACTTCTCCCTCCACGGTGCCGCCCCGCACCGTGTTCTCCCTGCGGGCGCGCTCTGCGCCCACTCTCTGCTCCCTGCGGGCGCGCTACTGGCACCCACTATGCTTCCTCGGGTGCGCGGGCTTCACCACCGTGTGCCCTCGGGGCTTATACACGGCCCCGACCCTTCTGCCTCAGGGACATGCTGCCTTGGCCATGAGGGTTCCCCATGGGCGTGGTGACCTCGAGTCCCACATGAGCCTTGGGTGATGACCCTCGGCTGGCCTTCCTTGGTGGCTACTTTTTGGCCAAGTGTTGAATAAACACTTTGTTAAAAAAAAGTTCTCCCAATGTATAAATGCCAACCCAAGTTCTTCCAAGCCAAATGCCACTTCAAATTATTCTTCTCCATTTCTCCCATTTCTTCTTCATAATAATTCCTCCAATTCTCTTCAACATTTATTCATCACTTTGGAAGGGAATTCCCGAAGGGTCTTCATCTTCAACCGAACTCCTGAATCAAAGATTTCTTCAATAATCTTCATTGATCTAATCAGAGATCAAGTTGGATCATCTTCATGTTCACATGCACTAAGTGATAGTGCATGGACTCTTCCATCCGCTCACTTCATCCACTTTGAACTTGTGGATGGATCACTTCATCTCCTCATGCATTGTGAAGACAATGCATGGTCTTCAAACATTGTTGTGACTTTGTATCATCAGGATACAAGTTCTATGAACATAAAGATCAGCTCAACAATCGTCAGATATAACTAGAGAATGTTTCAACCATCATCTCCTATGTCACTTAGTGAATCTCCTAAGTGACATGCATCTTAGTACCATGGTCATTCTCCTTCATCACCATCACCATCACATCCTTTGTCATTCACATATTGAAACTCCTTGACATCCATCCATTCATTCCTTGACAACAACATACCTCATTGACAACAAATGCAACACAGTGCACTTCACTAAGTGACATTAAACTATATAGGTTTTATAGATCAACATACATCTTCATTATAATCCTAATGATATATTTATATAAACCTAGGTATTATATAATTTCCCATAAAACTATATTCACATCCTTAATGCATGATGATCAACTGTAAAAGACACATCCTGGTCGCATAATGAAAAACCATGCAGAATTTCTATATTTGGGAGACATAGTCAACATCCCATTGAAATTTTAGTTTCCAAAAGCATCACTGATATTGTACAATCTCAATCACATCTATATTGAAAAATTTACAATACATATTATTCGCCTAATGAAGGAATTCCTCTCTAGCTCACCTCCCCAAACACTTATATCTAGTAATCAAGGACACCTTTTCATGTGTCAAAAATTTTGGTATATAGATAATAGGTTCATACTCGTGGTGGTGAAAAAATGTTCTACTATAATATCATACAAACAGGTTTGGGGTGTGTATAAATCCATTCCCCTATGTGTAAAATCCATCATTATTTTATGATTTCATAAGGAGGACAATAGTGGGTATATATCCCCACATTATTCAAATTAACCGACCAACAATTCCTAGAATCTAAAAGTGTAAAATAACATATTCACATACACACCCTATTAAAGATTTAGTGCTTTGTGGAAAAAATTAAGAGTTTAGCTGGTATAATCTCATGAAGATGCAGGTATAAGCACATATTCCCATCCCGGTAGCTGGAGAAGCACAACACTCTGATCAGTATGAACAAGTAGCTACCCCAAAGGAAGTTCATATCCTTTTCCCAATTTAGATGTATTATTGGGATATTATAGTAATGAAAACCCCAAGACATCTAGTCTTATATACTCATTCCAACATGAGATCACCAAATGAGACTGTAATATTCCTTGGGATGAGTTCATATTCCTTTCACGAAATACCTTCATCATATTTCAAAAGCCTACGATTGGGATCATAACCCAAATCTAGTGGGGGGATCACTATGTGAGACCAACACATTCATTGGTATAAGATCATAACCTTGTCTAAAAAGGATCGATGACATAAATTGATGGCTTGTGATGAGGATCATATCCCCATTATGACTAAGTTTCTCTATTTGGGATAGGCACCGACCCGGGGACATGCTGAAATTTATTTCAATAAATCTACTGAAAATATCCCATTAGCGTACATAAAGAGGATCATTTCCTTAATCCTATATTGGAGGTATGCTAAAATATTCTAATGGGGAATGTATCTTTATATTGGGTTCATATTCGTGTTCCAATCGGAGCTCACCAAGTGAGAGCGGCACATGCTTCAATATAGACATATAATTTAAAAAAAAGGCCAATGGCGTATTCTAAATACCCATGATCGGGACAATTTCCCTATTTCAGTTGAGACCAGCCTAGTGACAATGCCACTAGCCTCATGACTAGCTCATATCTCTATCAGAGATGTTCATTGATAAACCTTAGCATCTTCTGAATAGAGAGATCACATTCCCAAAGTACAAGACTGTTAGAAATAGATTATGTAATCTATCATATAGAAATATTATATCTCTTATATACACTAAAAGGCAGGATAACATATTCCATACATAATGCTTAGTAAGGATCATACACATTACATACTCAATAGAAAGTGTCCTTGAAATTGTTCGAGACACTTCTTCAAAACCCTAAGAGTCCATAAACTGTTTAACCATAATAAAAGATGACTATCATCAGGATAGTTCTTCTCATGGCAGTTTGGAAATGGATTGTAGAGACTCTACTCCATACATCCACTGGGTTGAACCTTCCCATAGTGATATCATCCACTTACAAAGAAATACTCCTCTTTCCAAGACACATTGGTATATATAGTTACAAAAAAATATCATACACCATCAATAAGATGTTTGATAAAAAGGTATCATTCATATATACAGATGCTCACAATACTGAGTTTAACCATATATAGTGTCCCAATCAAGCATATGTTTAACATCACCATGGGTAGTAGGAAACTCATAGAGCTAACCTCTATGGTGTGGCTAGGTAAAGGTATATAGCACTAATGAAGAATTATATGACATAGAGATATGGAGAGTTTCATCCATAATCAAACTCCCATACATTCCCAAACCCATTTCTACTTCTTATTATGAGATACCAAAAGGCTAAATAATGGAGTTACAAAATATTTCCTTACCACATGACATTAAACTATAAAGAGATCATCCTGGCCATTAGAAATTAAGTTGTGCAGAGCACATCCAAAATGAAATTTGTAAAACTGTATGGAGTTCTTCCTAACCCCATGATATTAAACATTATGGTGTTCTTACTGACCACATACCATTCGAATGTACTAATTTTGTGCTAACTATATAATGTAAAATTGAATGAAGTTCATCCTAACCGACTGAGTTTAATCTATATAGTGTTCTTCCCAATCACATTAAATTAAAATGTATAGAGTTATTTCTAGCCAAATGGAATTAAAAAGAATAGAGTTATGCCTAACCAGAAGACATTAAACTATATGGATTTCATCTTAACAACATGATTTTAAACTATACGGAGTTTTTCCTAACTACATGATGTTAAAAAATATGACATTTTTTACCACATGATGTTAAACTATATGACTTTTATCCAAACCATATGATGTTAAAATATATTAAGTTCATCCTA
Source organism: Viscum album (assembly GCA_963277665.1). Classification (NCBI taxonomy): domain Eukaryota; kingdom Viridiplantae; phylum Streptophyta; class Magnoliopsida; order Santalales; family Viscaceae; genus Viscum; species Viscum album. Next base: position 68,516,444 of record OY728147.1, on the reverse strand, counting down.
TCCATATGAACTTAAACTGTAAAAATTTAATCCAGGCCACATGATGTTAATTTATAAGGATATTTCCCTAATAATATGACATTAAATTGTATGGAGGTCTCCCTATCCACATAAAGTTAAAATATAAAAAGTCCATCATAAATATATGATGTTAGATTTCAAGGATTTAATCATAACCATATGATGTTAAACTATTCCCATTTCATATTAATCGTATGAAGTTATACTGTATGGGGTCTATCCTTATCAAATGACGTTAACATTTATGGAGCATATCCCAACTAAAAGATGTTAAAATGTATGGATTAATTCTCTTTACATGATGTTAAACTATATGAGATAGTATTATTTTAATGATTTAAAACATCATAATATAAACCTAAAATAATGACATTAAACTGCATAGCATCTCAAGTCCTTATAGTTAGATATTAAACATCATAGTGTCTCATGTACTAACCATGTGATACTAAATAGTATGAATCATATACTAAGAACATGATTTTAAACTACATCGTAGGAACAATATAACTAGAAACTCACCACACATGAGCTAGATATGTGTGAAGGAAGGATAAACGTCACTCATCCCCAGGTTAGAGTTAGATCTACTTAGAGAATCTCTTCATCCAAGAACTATGTTTGGTTGGATACCTTCGATCACATGATACATAGTAACGTCTGAACCTCTAGTCATGGGCCTAACCACAATATTAATTTTCTTTCATGTTGGGTGATCCTTGTATTTATAGTATGAAATTATACAACATACAGATGACTTTACCAAATGGAAAAAAATCACAAATCCATAGTGTTAATTCCCTTTCACATCGGGTTACCCATCTCCAAACTACAAGACATTAAACATCAATGTTGATGTACTTACCTTGTAACATTAAATTACATGTGATTATAGGAAATATTTGAACATGATTCCCATATTTAATGTGATACGTAGGGATGTATTTATCTTATATCCCTTTCCTTCCATCACTTGATACAAAAATACCATGTCCTATGTATAATCACATATTCATGATGAGAGGCACCCTTACCCATCATTTTTTCTCACATCAGGCATATAATTTGTGATATTAGGAATATTATTATGGTATTCCCCATGTAAAAAATGAAAAACGGCTCATGATAGGATCATTATGGTCCACAATGAAAGTCCATAAAAGGTATACCAGGGGTCCTCATTATATGATGCTTAATGCATGGAGGATGTCCCTTAGATAACATAACATCGCACATTCCTACAGACCTCTCCTGAGAGAAACATTATAGGTAGTGATTGGTATCTTACCAGGCCTCCAAGAAAGAACTACATGTGATGTGGTTTCTGACATCGAAGGGTACATAGTGATGCTTGATTCTCAATTCTTGGTTCGAGTCACAGATAATATACATAAATATTCCCCCTACATGCTTATAGGTCATACTTGTGTGGAATATTCTATTTTAAGAACATTCACTGACTTGATTCCAATTCGTATGGGATTTACAGTGACGACATAATTCGAATCCTTGGTCACTTCTGCAATACACCATTTCATATAAGGAATGTAACATCAATTCCACCTGACATTAAACATTAGGATTCTTCAAGAACTACATGTGGTTTTATTCTTATAATTATAGGATACATGGTGATGTCAGGACCTCTAATATTGGTCCCAACTACAATAATAAATAGAAAAACTTCACACCTCTATGAATGTTCTAGACCTATGTATAGTGTTTCCCATTCCCAAACTATGTGTAGATTTATTCCTATCCTCATATGATGTGTAGTGACACCTAGATCTTTAATACTAGGCCCAATTACAACAACCGATAAAGGAAATATACCTCAACTACACAGGGGATGAGCCATAAAAGACCAATTTTAATATATATGAGTCAGATCTACAAAATGCATACTTGTGCATGTAATATTTCTTCAACAATTACTCAGGTTCATTCCCACATCTTTATTTCATGACAATAAACTATATGAAAAATTCCTTAGATGCATTAATTTAAAACAACACTATGAAAATGTCTTTACCGCAAGATGATAAACTATATAGAAAATGTACATACCACTAGAAGAATAAACAAAAATGAAAATTTCCTTACCACATCATGTTAAACTACACATAATCATGTACATCTACACTAAATGTTGTTAATTTTTGAATTCCATAACCCATTTTTCATCCCTTATAAAAGAACCACAAGATACTCAACCTAATCAACCTAAGTACCGGCTGATTCTTCGATCTTTTAGTCACCACTATATATATATAACACATCACTGATTCAATTATAAAGGTTTCCACCGACCTCTCATAGCCCTTTTAATGCATAGGATATCACTATTCTTTGACTTACAATTGATTCATAAGGTCATACACCTACAATCTAGATGAATCTTGGCCAAACATACAAGGATTCATGATTCGTGTTAGCCGGACATCACCAAGGGAGAACCCGACACTTGAGGGTGTTTTTGTTCATTCCTGAAACATTTGTACCATACCTTCTTCATGACATGATATATTTAATATGTGATTTACAAAATTTTTACCTTCATGTCAAAAGGATATAAGAGTAATCGTGACCAAGGGTGTGCTAATTGATCTTATGTGTAACATCCCCCATATTATGTCCATGTGAATCATGACCTTTAATTTTATGCACATTGTTCAGAGTTTTACAACCATAAACAAAATAATATAATAGATAAAATCACATTTCCATAATCTAGTGGATAAATAGACAAAAAAACTCTCAGTGTGAATGTTTTTTATGGGAATATGTAGGAAAATTTAAGACTTCACTCACAAAACTCTTCATATCATTACATTATAAAAACATTAGGGTTAAAATAAATATGGATTGAAACTCTTATGTAATAATATATATCCATATTAAAATCCAAGAGATACCACTTGGACCCCTTGGTATGGGAAAAATTGAGATTTATGATTCTCACATCTCCTTTATATGATAATATGTCAACTACGTGGTGACACAAATTATAGGATGCTTGAACACTTCTTCGAGATTACATTCTCTATAAATCACGCTTCATGATTTAAGTGTTTTATGTCACCATAAACCATTAATAGACCTTATAAAGTAAGATTTATCCCTTTTACTATAATTACTATTGATCCATAATGGATTTGACCCAGCAATGGAAGTCATCATGGCCTAATATAAAATGCCTTTTGACTATTTTGATCATGATGTCACAATGGTAAAACTCATCAGTTATGGGTGTTTTGGTCTATTCCTATCTTGATTTTCCCATGACATCCTTATGACTTGAGAACTATGGACCATGATTTATAATCCACATACCAACCTATCTAATTAGATTTAACATCTTGTATTTTATATCACTTTTTTTACCCTTTCTCAATGTTAAAATGTGGAACTCCATTCTAGAATCTTTGATGGCCCACACCTCTTGATTTCAAAACACTGGTAGTATGGTTCAAACATTAATTTAAGAAATAAATTTCTTTATTATATAATATACCTACCTCGATATATTTTCTTCTATACCCATCTTCATTGTTCAAACTCTTGAGTCTTCATAAATATTCCACATCCCTTATAAATGAGTGGGGATCAACTCTACTTAGACATACATATAATAAGTATGGACTCATTCACAAGGGAATCAGACTAAAAATAAGAGTAATATTCTCCTTATAGGTATGGAAAATGAATATTCATGATCCTTAATAACATTGTGGTGGAAACTAAACCCTTAAGGTGTTATTGAACATCCCCGACATGTCTGACCCATCCCATATCCCCATACTCAAACTTTTTAAATTATGATTATATCACACATACTCCAACTATACATGTGTGACCTATAATCCCTAGTATTTTTTCCTATACAAATATTCCCCCATAAATATTCTATGACACTTGGAAAAGAGTAGAGACCCCTTTGTTTTTCCAAACTGAAAATTATAGGGACTTTGACATACCATCCAAAGATATTCCATATTTGTAATACATGAAATCCAATCATCATGAGTAATAGTAAAACCATAGTGGAACCTAGAACCTTAGCTTATTTTAGGTCATCTCAATCATGTCTTCCCCATTCCATATTCATCATCATGTCTTGGAAGAAAGACTCTAAATTTCATAGCATCTCATGTTGAAGATATAAGAACATAAACTACAACACATCAAAGGTCCAATCATGAAGACATCAAACTCTAGAACATCAATGGTCCAACCTATAAGATCCTAAATTACAGTACAAAAAAATTCCAAGTAAATTTAATCTAAACTAGAACATAGTGATGGCCTATCTTAAATGACCATAAAATAGCAAACAAGAAGTGTCAAAATTATCACTCTATTGAAAACCAGATAAGTGAATTGTTGGAAAAAGTTAGGTCTCTACTCACTGGACATCTACATTGTGTATACCAGACAATATTGATATTTTATAAAATCAAAGTTGAAAAAATATCATTTTAAATCAACGCCCTATAAGAAGGATTCCTGAGAAATATCCATGTCCATGCTCACTAATTATTCCTTCATATAAAGATAAGTCAAAAGTTAGATAAAAATAAGAAAAAGGTTTCAAATCCTATGGGCTCACCATATGTCCTTAAAAAATATGCTCACTAAGTCCCTTAACATAGGTAGATGTTAGAGAAATCTCCCTTCATAATGGATTCCATACACAAATTAACCCCACAAATCAGACGATCTCAATACAACCAGAGCAGGTAAATCAATGAGTAATCTCAGGTAGGTGGGAATTCAAGAGAATTTATTAAGGGAAACATATTTAGTGTAGTTTAATAAAATCTATGTGATTGACTCTATTTGGTATTACACATAAATTATGGGTATTATGGTTGAATTTAGCAACATCTCTACCAGAACATGGATCACCACCCATGATTTCAGCGCATGATAGTGACATTACCCTTCCTTTATGTGGGTTAGGTCTATGTAAGGACATTCATAACAAAATTTATTTTTCTATGATATTATGTCCCATATGCATGAGAATCATCTAAAAAGGGGTATATTGTAGAACTACTAATAACATAATCCTCATTCTCATGGAATATGTAATGATGTCCAACAACCTTACATTGAATCTATCTAGAAGTTCATTCTCACCCAATCCCACTTTCATGCTAGAATTCATATACATTACAATTTTATGGTATATATTACAAAATTCAATGATACTTCCTATATTGGATCCATTCACGAATTCATGGATAGGATTCTCATATTCATATCACTTGAGAGATCCTTAGTCAACACACTCAAGGTAGAACCTCTCATGGGGAATAGTATCATAGCTTGTTATATGATAATATATGTCAAAAAAAATGTTCTATTTTTACTGTAGAATTAGATTCCTTTCAATAAAAATGAATACCATTATAAGGGGTGACAATTTTTTGGATCAAATAATTTTACATCATACTCTTTTCTATAGAAGATTTCAGATGTTTGAAGAATATGAGGAAGTACCGACATCGCCTTCCTAGAGTCCTCAAAATTGGAGTTTCCATGGATATAAGGGAATAAAATTTGTTCATTATTAATATATAGAAATGTTTCCACCCTTAGAAAAAAATTAATGATTTACTTGACATCCAGACCAGGGCTTGACCACATGTCCTTGTGGGAAAGGCAATAATCTGCCTAGTGGGAGCTAGCCCGAGATATCTAGAGGATGGAAAAATATTTCCCAAAAAAATTGGGTAGGAATGTGTGTAGGGCCCATGGGGCTTGAGACCAAACGCACACATAGCATGGGTTGAGAAACTATAGGGATGAAGCATGGGTGGTGCTGTGTGTAGGTGTTATGGGGGCCAAACCCCATTACAAGTTAAACCAAATAGTGGTCATGAATTTTCATATATACTGGATGGAAGGAAAAGTGATATATTAATGTGGTATGGTATTTTCATGATACTATTATGAGATTGAATCCTAGTTACATGATCATTCAATTGGATAATATCAAGTGTTCTTGAAGTCCCATGTGTCGCATGTATAAAATGAATCTTCATGCACTAATTTTTTTTGAACTAATCCTAAGTTGAGCAATATCACATTTCATTACTTTCCCCATTATGTAATACTATACATCTGAGTTCATGATAACTATCCTCCACTATGGTATCAAAGAAAAAAAATTAATCGAACCAAGGTAAGACGTGATACTTTGTGTTTCATGTTATTGGAGAATTTATACCATTGAAAGATCCAACATAATAAACTAGTATATTGCTGCAAAAATTACAACCATGTGTGAATCAATCATGTGACCATCTTTTTATCACATGATTGATTTAATACAATTACATTGATCATACTAAAGTGTTTAAGATAGGAATAACCTTTTTGTCTTTTTTCCTGATTTTTTCTTTTAATTAGAATGGTTTTAACATAATCTGAAGTGGTTTTTTGACATTCCATCGGGATAATTCTATCTCTTAAATAAAGGATGATAAGGAGAAGTAGTCTTGCTACCACATGAGGTCAATTTAGTGAATTCTCTACCACCTCAGCTAATACATGTAGCATGCACACATTAAAAAGACGCATCAACATAGGCCTCCTACAGACTATAAAGACATCTAATACCCTTAAAAAATATACACATGCGTTAGAGGGGGATCAGTCAAAAAGGAATTAAAATGAATGGGGCACACCAGTGACTATCCCATGTTAAACTCCTTAGATGATGGAAACAAACTATTACTTGAATTTTTGAGGATCATGTGATCACAATATGAATTGAGTATCATGAAATTCCTAGTTTGTACATGGTATTCACGTGTTCACGTGAAACCCATTAGAATTACCACTTCACCAAGAATACATTTCCGCTGACTATACAGTTTTGGTGTGAACTACCATTTACATGTCTGGATAAAATCTTCTAGGACATTTAGTCATGTCCGATGAATTCCATGAGACCCCTAAATTGGGGTCCTTGAATAAAATAATTGACATGGATTCTTTTGCATGCAATACCCACATGTTTTTTTGTTATGGTTGGAAACTTCATCGCTAGACCCCATAGAAGTCATGTGATTTTAGATGGATAGTTGAAGTTATTATCATCTTATAATGTAGGTGTTTTTTGATCAAAGTCCTTTTATTCATAAACTCCCGTGATAGTGTCCACAAGTATAAAATAATGGATATGTAGGGCCCCAGTATTCTGGGGTTATTGGTCCATTTCCTGGAAACCCAAATATCATGGACCTGCATCTCATATACCATGTCCCCTTCATCACCATTCACCACATGCCCTCTTACATGCTTGTGATTCCAATGACCGGCCTCTATATATATTGGTTGGTCCTATCCCAAGAGCTCATGTGAATGAACTAAGTAATCATGAATGGTGTAGTTTCAACAACATACATATGTGATCATCAAGAATGAGGACCCATGGGTAGACGCCATCTTTTTCCATTCAAGTACAAAGACTTTTGTTTTCTACAAGAGTTCTTAGCAATGAATTCCTCCTAGTAAAATAATTTTTCATATAGTAGATGCATGATTCCCTATGGAATATAACATCAAAACATGGATGTATGTAAGATAATGAACTTTTCTATGAGTCCCCACTCTGTGAATAATTTATGTTTGCGTGATCAGAAGAGTCCTCATCAATCTCCTAATTTCTTTGGGAAGCCGGAGACAAGTGACATTAATCACAATACAAGTCATGGAAATGCTAGTTTGATCTCAAAACATTTTTTGACATATCATTATAGTCATAAGGTGGTCTAAAGACAATAAAAGTTGTTTAGGTGAAATCCCCATGGAATGCATGCATTATCACATGAAGGATTCCAAGCACTTCAGGTAGATATCACAATTGGATTTTACATATTGGCCTGATCATGATATTTCCCATAGACATGTTATCATTGTCAATTGATCGTCTAATGACATGATAGGTAAATCATGCAATATAGTATAGTAATGTTTTCTTTGATCTGTTCCAAGACCCCTGACATGAATTATTTGATTATGAAAGTAATTTAGGAGATTCCCATTTCACCTATGAGAAGAAAACAATTGAAAGTAACTTAATATGGAAGACCTCATTCGACCGACCATCCACTTTATAAAAATTCCACAAAAATGTCTGGCATACACCCATAGAATTTCCATAATATAGACATAACATGTCAGGAAGATCCAATAGGACCTATCAAACTCATCTAACATACCCAATTAGACTCATGTCATGTGGGCCACATTTAGAAACCTTTAGTAACATAATCGTCTTATAAGGTATGTTTTGCTGATTAGGTAAGGTAACACACCCATGTGACCATATTGGTTTTATGCTCTGGGATAGAAATTTAATGGTTTTAATCTCTCTTTATCTATAAGAATATAAAAAATGAGTATAGAAAAAGAAAAGCCTTATTGTGAAATACATGATCAGATGGAATCCATCTTGGAATAATCTCTTATAATTCCAAAAACCACAAGAATACTAATAATGTCTATGAGCATGATCACCTATCTTAGAATGTCAATGGGATAAAGGGGAATTTGAACTACGATGTCTCTAATTCATATTCAAATATAATATGTAGGCTACATTCTTTAGGCATGAGGTCAACTGGGACTCCACTTTGGTAAATGACCCTCCATATCCCATAAGTTGATTACCCTTCCTTGTTCATTACCATATAAGAAGTGGGATCATACATGGGAATCATATTGAGTATTAGTCCTAGTCATACCCTCATGTACCTAAAAGGATATGTGGGTTAGGGAAAAACTGAACAACGTGAACTCTAATTCCAATCCAAATAGGATATATTGGTTTCCGTCCTAAGGCTTGAGCTCCAAAAGGAACCCATTTCAGTGTAATTACCCTCATGTATCTACCATTTCAAAAAAAAAACAAATAATTACATTAGGATTATCAATATATATCATCCATCAGATGATGCAAGAGGTCTCATAAAGGATCATCATTTTAAGTATCAGTCATGACCATTCCCCCAAGTATCTTAGTCTGATTAGTTTACTAGGGATCAACCAAACTAAGATAACTCAGATTCATGTTATAAAACTAAATACAACAGATTCTTTACAATGGACTAACCACCATTCCATATCCTATGTTAGAGGGGTAATCATGCCTCTAAAATGGACACTTAAATTTGAAATCCCTGTATAGATATTCTCTCATGCAATGTGTCTGATCTACCACTATCTGTTTTTCCTCACACTAAGCATGAGTCATGTGGTATTAGGTTCTAGCGAGAATATCCCAATAGAGGGATGAGGAATCTGTTTCTCCATCCCACTAATATGAAGTAAATAAAATTATATATCATCTCTATTGAAAGGGACACACTCTAGATGAAGCAATCTGAGGATGCTTTATATCCATAAGTCTTATAGAAGGCCTATATTGTTATATCTCTCTCAACAAAGACACATTTATAAGTAATATATAGACTTTTATTCCTATATCAAATAATAAATGTATAAATTCTCATCACGGTCTGAGCCTAATATTTATGTCTTTACCTTATGATGTTAAACTACACAGACGAGTCTAGTCACACAACTATAAACTATTCCAGCTGAACTATGTGGGTTTGATTCTTATTATCTTTGGATATATTGGATTAATCATAGAGTTTAAATACCATATCTATGACATCAACCACCTCCCTATATGATAATGCAATCTAGAGTTACCAAAAACAACCATAAACTAAATCATCATAAATAAATAAGAGATTGATTGAGGCATCATGATCTACCCACTACAGTTCCTATGAATACATGTTCATAATCAATTCATTAACACCAGGGTAACCAATCCTGCATCGGGATCATGGAAGGATTTCAGGAATATAAATAAAATCTAATATAGTGTCTTGAATTAGGAAAAAATACTCCCCCCAAAGGGTTTGATGAGCCCGACCCCCCACCATCTTGACCAATGGGAGTCACTAGGATTCATTAGGTACGAAACCCCAATTTACCACTTTCCTTTAGAAAGAATTTGTCTGTCTAGTTATGTATAAGGGAACCATTGGGAGTTTACATTATGAATGAAAATAATGACCATATTTTAATGATTGTTCAAGAAATGAACCCCCCACAATCAACTGCTAGTCCAAACTAAATGCACCAAATGGTCTTCTTTTTCTCAATTAAATAGGGATCAATTTTGTATTGGATTACTATTAACATTATTTATTATTGAAATTTATCATTTTTTAATATTAACTTAATTATATATTGACCCATTTTTGAATAAGGTGCAAATCATTTTGGTGAAATATTGCTTGATGTTTTTGTTTTTATGAAATCCCAAATTTTTACCGCAAAACAAAATTCATCATGTATGACATTATTTGATAATATCTACGAATTATGTAATAAACCATATCCTATAATAGATGATAAATAGTTTGTGAAGGAACAAGATTTCATCATCATTAATGGAAAAAAAATAAAAACACATTATGAAAATGTGGTGGAAAAATGTTAGTTCTTATCGAAGTACTATATTGGAAATGTTTACACATCCAATGATATTCTCGAGACCCATAATTTTTTATTTTGGGTTAAACATAAATATATTTCAATACATCATATAAATTATTTCTAACTACCAAGATCTATTGTTTGGGGTCTTTGGGAACAAGGTACATATCCATATAAACTCATAGTACACAACACGTATCTTCCATAAAGATTCTATATAAATGTAATTCTATTTTACACACTCTTTCATTAAAAATCTTAAGAAAATGGGAAATGTAATAAAGGGTGGGATATAATACTCGTTAGGGTATAGACAATAAAAACTAATCAAATATGAACATCATGGGGAAAACATAAGGAATAATATAAGAATAAAAACATAAATAAAATATTTATAACATGGTCATAAGAACATGAGGAATAAAATGATCATATGTATATGTGGTATGAAATGAAAATACAGTTACAACCTAAATATTATACATTTCCAATAATATGTGAAAATTTAATCACTAAGGTATCATAAAATCATATAATAATGACTTCACCAATGTATCATAAAACACTACCAATGAATGCTTCAATGGTATCATGAAATGTCATCTTTAAATAATAATTCTTTACCCAATTCATTGGAGTTTTATCAGGGAACACTCTTCATATGCCTAAATTAATTTGTACCATATAGATAAAAACATAAATTAATCCTTAAATAATAGAAATATGAACCGATGGAAAACAAATAGGAGTATAATAAAAGTTTGTTACTCTCTTCATAAATAATAATCATTCGTGATAAGAAATTATAATTTAATATAATTCTATATAATTAATGGTATATAGTTTATTCAAAAATTTCCTTAGATAATAAAAGGATTGGACTCTTGGTGAGACCTCTTCAATTAGTATAATCATATAATAGTAACCATAATGTAAATATATTTGATGTAATGTTTATCTTAACCAATGATAAGTTCTGATAATGGTAGTCATGGATCATCTTTCAAAAATATTTCATTTACATCACACCATATGTAAATAGGATCATTTAAAAGAAGAAGAAAGAAAAAATTCATGATAAGGATAGAAAATGATAGGAAAATAGAACATTAGTTATATTTTTTGTGGGAAATAATCCCATTAAATGGATAAATGTAGTTATGTCGGTTTAAATAAAATCTTTATATTTCGAAACTAATGGATGTACCTAAGGAAAAGGGTAGTACCCAAATTTAAGGAATGATAAAAATAAGTAATGGAGGGTAAATTAATGGAATCAGGATATCAATTTAATTTAAATATCAATCCATATATTTTTATTCTTTATTATGGATTATAAATATAAAGTGAATTATCTAAAACAAATCCCCTTAGTGTTTCAACACATGTTTTCATTTATGACTCTTTGTTGTGCACTAAGGGAATGTTATGTTAATACCCAATCCATAAATGTCAATATTTTTAACCATTGAGGTTTCTTTTAATATTCTAAATCTAATTTTATAATCCATGTAAGTATTTTGTTATTAGAAACCCCGCCCCAAACTTCTCTCTGGAAAATTTAAGATTTTATATGGATATAAGGACATTTGAGCATTATAACAGCTTTTTAAGGTAGTGTTATGAGAGGTAATAGTGATATGTAATCAATAAAATATTATTTAAATTATTAAATTGATTCATAATAAATTTTCTTATAGGAATTAATTCAAAAAGGATCTCAAAGGTAATGGGAAAGGAGGTACGACGTACCCATTTTTAGCATACCAATGACTAGGGAAAGGATTTAAAAAGGAGAGGAAGAATGAATCTCATATCTAACATATTAAATAGAAGATAATATAATTTATGAAAAATTATTTCCACATATTAAAAATCAGTTAAAAAAGGAAAATAAAACAAAACTAATGAAATTGAAATTTAAATAGGGGATTTGACAAACCATTACCTCTTTTGATATTTTTATCTTAATTTCAACCATAAAACCAAAGAAACTCATAAATACTGAATATATAATAATTTAATACACTCTATTATATATATATTATTTTCAACATAAATTATTTGGGGTATAATTTTAAGTGGTTTGGGAATTTTTACTTCAGTTGGTGCGGTTGTAAGGGTTTAAAAATTGACTATTTTCTTGTTATGACCAACCTCATTTGGGTGACTTTAATTTGAAATAATATTTTGGATAATTGATGAAGATTTTATAAGGTCTTGGAATTCCCTTGAAACAAATTTAATTATTCTCTATTGGAATTTTTTTCCTTTTCAAATAAATTTTAACCATTTATACTATTTTACCTTCACTGTGATAACTGACCGTTTACCTTGGTAACATATTTTTGTGCATAAACAATGGAATTGAATTTGTTAAATAACATGAAAATTATGATTAAAAATATGCAATACATTTTACTCGATGGAATATCTAAATTATAGAAAAATTCATTATAAATTAATAAATGTATAACACATAAAATTACATTTCAAAAAATTTGTAACATAAGATCCAAAATATCAATCATAGGTTTATAATTATAAATTATTATTTTTAAACGAATATGAGTAATTCTTAGATGAATTTATAATAAAAAATATGTTATATGTTTTATGTTATGATCATAAAATGATTAGTTCATAAATTATAAGTATTTTCAAATAATGTAATTTAAACTATTTACCCAAAAAATAAACATTGGATAAAATAAAAAATTCAAAATAGTTTTGATGTTTTGATTACTAAAATAAATTCCTTTTCCTAAAAATCAACCTCTACTAATGTGATATTTAAAAATATTTTTTTATATAAATATAGATTATTCTATGCATAAACATTAAAAACCAAACTTTTGGAATATATAATTTACTTAAGAGTTAGGATTGTAATCATGTGACCATTGAATGATTTTTTAAAATTATCTTAAAATCAAATTATTTCATTATTTTCGTGAAATTATTATTCTAATTAATTTCAATTTAAATTTTAAATATGTAATCTAAATAATTTGTTTTAGTGTATCAATCCTCATATTTGATAATAACCAGGCAATGTAAATAACCATTTTTCTTTTCAAAAAACTGTGTTATTGACACATAATAACCTTTTTGTGATGATAACACACTATTATGTATTATAATAATATGGATTTCATTAATTTATTTAGAAAATATTTTAGATAAGAAATAAAGAAAAATTTAAATGAAAAAAATTCCTTCAAATATGAATATAAATTTTATGTTAATAAATGAAAAATCACCTCTAAAATTAAAGAAACAAATCCATAAAAATGTGTTAAACATTTGTGATGTTACATTTTACAACAAAAATAAGTTTTGAACCCTCATTTTTAATAATTAATAACAAATTACAAAAATTAGTAGGTTTATATTAATGTTTTTTTAAAGAAATGGAATATAATAAATTCCTTGTAGAAATTATTCCAATTTTATCTTACTATTTTTTATTAACCTAGATATCTGAAAAAATGGATATATATCTAAACATATATACCATATATTGTGAATTATATTTCCCAAAAAGTACTAAATGCTTCTCTGTTACCGAATGAGATGCTCCAGATCCGTACTTCTCGATTTGGTGTTAAACATTTATTATACTTAATACATCGGATGAATTGAAAAAACCTCATAATATATAAATCTTAATGTCTTTGGTAACTAGTTACATATCCATATAAACCCATATTATAATTCACATATCTTCAAAAAAATATTTTCCATATAGATAATTATCTTATACATATCTCTTTCATTATAATTCTTTTTTTAAAGAGAAACATAAAAAAGGGAGTGCAATAAATACCATTATGGGATAAAAAATGAAAATAAAACATAAATTAACATCATGGGTAAACTATAAGGTAGAATATAAGAATATAAACATAAGTACAATAGGTATAACTTGATTTTAACAGCATCAGGTATAACATGATCATAAGTACATGCGGCCTAAAGTCAAAAAATGAGGCTACAATATAAACATGGTACAATCATATGAATATCAAAGAAAATTATCACTATATAGTCCTAAAATAAAATTTATATGGTAATTTATAAATTAAAATTAAATATTAGTAATTTATACTTCAAATATATTTTAATCATGTCATCTATAGATATTAATTACTAAACTAGTGTATTGGATTTAAATTTGGTCACACCCTTCACATTCCAAAATTCATGTGTTCCACATAAATAAATATAGTCATAAATCAATAAATAACATGAAAATGATCATTTCATAAAAATTATGTATCCAAATGATCTATGTTCTAATCTACATAGATACCCTTCAATCAAGAAAATGAATTATGTAGTATTTATGCCATATATAATAAGTGGTATATAATTTAGTCAATAATTTCCTTGGTTAATTGATCGATGTGTGTCAAGGTTAATACCATTCAATAAAAATATTCATAAAATTATATCCATAATGTGAAATTAATTGAAATAATTATATGAATAACTGATGATAATGAAATACAAAGGCAGTGACGAATCATTCTTCAAAGAGATTTCATTTCCAACATACCATGTGTACATAAGTTAATGAGAATTATAACACCACATTGTGAATGTTTCTTTTTTATAACCAATGATTTTCTTTACCCATTATATCAAAGATTATTTGGGTCAAAATTTGGATATTTGGAGTCTTTTCCTCGGGGTGATTGCTAAGGTTCATAATTTATAATTTTTGTGTGTTTCTTAGGGGAAATCATAAATCCTATTCTGTGGGTCTATTTGGTGAGAATTTTTAGGGATCATGGTCACATAACCACACTGCACAAGTTTTTGGACCATGAAACTCTAAAAATAGGAACTTTACATGGTATCTATAGTTTTGTAAAAATTTTGCGAGGTAACGAGATGGCCTACCCATGTTGGGGGATTATTTCCTTTTTCAATTTTTTACTAAGTCTTCCAACTCGTGTATCCCTCAATCAAGAAATCTAACCCAACCACATCCCCTTTGGTTTCTTTCTCCCTTAGACTTAACCATTGATGGATTTTCTATGGTTTCATGGTTGTTTTCATCCTGATAAAGATGAATGAGTCCATATTCTCTCCCTCTTCTTCTTTTTTGTATTTTTCTAAATGTTCCTTTAAAACCAATGGCCATCCAGGGAAAAATTTCATGGTTACTATCTTTTGAAATTGGGAAATTTTTTTATGGTTTTGATCCATACTAGGAGTCCCTTAAATATGGATTCCATCAATTATGACATGTTTCTAAGGAATGAGTTAGGTTTTTTCATTTCATTTTATTTTATTTTGACTTCCGTTATTTATTTGGTTTTCTAAATTCATTTTTTTCATTTATAATAATGGGGTGGAATATATAAGGGCTTTTTTATAAATCTACCATAGACTATGATTTATTTTCATGTGGCACATTGGTAAAATTTCATTCTCAAAGTTATATTTTTAAGTGAAATCAAATTTTATGGACACCCCATATTTGATAAAATACCAGGGTCGGCTATTTTAAATAAACTCACTCATATTTAGCGTTTTAATCAAAACAAGGCTTCTAAAATGGGTTTCCTTTTTATTTTGATGTATTTATTTCTTACATTAATGATTCATTTGGTGCTAAATCATAAAATATAGTTTCCCTTTAATTGTGTGGTAATTCTTGTTAATTATTATGTTTTCCTTCGGAATTGTGATGGAATTTCATTTTTTATTTTGAAATATATTTCCAATTGTATGTGTTATATAAATAAAAGTTACATAATAGATAGAACCTTGTGATTCTTTTATTTTATATTGTTCTCTTACTGAGACCTTGGATTTTGGTGATATCATTCTTATCCAGTTAATGGATTCGAAATCATGTCATGAATGTTATTCTTAGGTATTGGGGGTAACATTGAGGGTAGTTTAGAATATGTGGCCGATATAATTGTGGTGTTTTACAAAGAGGCTGGTAATTTTTATTTGATGACAATATTCTTCCTGGACCACCTTTTTTATTATTCTATGAGGAGATTGTTATTGTCAAGTTGAATGTGGTGGGACATTTTATTAGTTCATTGAGGGTTTTAACTTTACAGAACCACTTAGTTTTACGTATAACATGGGATTGCAACTTACCCAAGGAGAATTCTTCGAGTGATTTAGTGGATAAAATTATGACCTTACCTTTCTAAAATTTAGGTCCAAGTTTACATGTCATGTGCAGTCCCATTAATCCTTGAGGTTTTGCCTCATTGTATGTGTCTATGTTATTGTTATTTTATATATATTTACTTGAGAATTTATTATTTCATTGATATATTTTATTGGTATGTTTATCAATTTTTATTTTATCTAGGTTTTCTGGTAGTATATATCCATATTTTTATTTAGCACATTTATTCTTTACTATTTACCCTTAAATCCTTGTTTACCATGAGTTTTGTGTGTGTGTGTGTCTGACTTTAAAGGAAAATGGGAAAGTGGTTTTCCCAAGGAAATTTTTATTAGATTTATTTTGATACACTTTAGACAATGTGTGGGTTTAATTTCAAAATCATGATGTTTAAAAAAAATATTTTTATTTCAAAATGGATTTGGATGTATTTCATTTAGCACCAATTTTATGAAATAGTTTTAAAATGTTTATATTTGTGGATGTGAAATATATATGATTTTTTTCTCCCATTATTTTAAATTTAACATGGAAAACTATTTTTTGAAATGATTTTTCAGACTAAAATAATTTTTCCCATAAATAAAATAACAGTAATCAACTCACTGTGGTATCCTAGTGGATTTTTCTACCTCCCTACATACTCATGTTGGTGGGTATGTAGTATTGACGTATTTTTCATGACTCTTTAGGTCTTGGATTTTAGTTTGGATCCAATTTCTTCTTCCTTGGATGTTGATGGTTGATGGGGTCATGGATATAAGTTGAGTTTCATGAGGAGATGGTTATCTGAACTTTTGTATGTATAACTAGTTAGCTTGAGTTAGATTCGCCTCTTTGTTCTCTTATTTTGAATATTTCAACTTCTATTATAGTTTTTGTAACTCTAAATTAGTTGGTTATTCATTTGAGATTAAATTTTTGGAAATTTTATTCTCATTTATGTTGTGTCTTGTATAGATGTAGTTTTTTTTCGTCATTTTAAGGATGAATCCATCCTTAATAGTTATGTCCGATAACCATGATGCTTGTTGACGTCCTAGGGAGATATGAGATTCTCCTAGGGTATGTGGAGGTTCGGTTTGGATGGTGACCTAGGTTTTTTAGTTAAAAAATGGAATCAGAGGCATCTAGGTTCATGAATTGGGTTTGGTTTCTTATGACTCAACTTCTTGATCTTTGAGTGTCAGTGACTTAAAGGATATATAGAATTAAGACTAGGGTGATAGGTCCGGGAAAGTGCTTTTCTTGCTCTTCCTTGAGCTAGATCTCAAGTTTTCATTGGTTTTTGTGATTATTAATTTGTTTTCTAGGTAATGATGGATCTTTAAGGAGATGTTTTAGTTTATATTTATGATATGTGAATTTGTAGGGATTTTTAGAAGGCCTCGTGAGAAGTTCATCTTTTCAGAGTTTGAATTGGAAGAATTTTTTGGGTGTGCGGTTAATGCACAACACCTATCAAAAAATTTATATTCCATGCATACAATTTTAGATAATATTCGAATATAACTCATTTGGTTGGTTCATGGTTTGAAAAATTATTCATCAAAATTGTGAATAGTTTATAAATTTGGTAATTTTTGTTTTTATCCCTTGATTGTTGGTTTAATTATATTTGGAGATTTTAATTTCCATTTTTTGAATATGGATGTAATATTTTTGTGTTTTTTAATGTTTTTTAAAATAATTATTGGATTATTTGTTCTCAATGTACATTTGCAACCATTGTTTTGGTTACCTTGGTTTCTTGGGTAAAAATATTTTGAACACTTGAATTTTTTTGAGTTATTTGGGTTTTAAAATATAGAATTTTTTATATTCATAGATGATAGAATCTATGAAATGTATATTGTGAGTTTTGGATTTCTTATGAAAATTTTGGAAACCATGATAACATAAATTTATAGGTGGTATTAGTTGTAAAATTCGTTAAATTTGTTGTGTGAAAAGTTTGTAATGATTTTGAAATGGGAATGGTGATTTAATTTCGTTGATTTGAGATTTTAGTTCCGTAGTGGGTTTGTTTTAGGTGTTTTATGATCTTATATTAGTATGGATTTATTTTCATTTATATCATTTTATTAATAAACTTTAATGTTGTTTTGTTGATATATTTCACTTGTTCTGTAATTTTTTAGAATGATTCCACCATAAAGTATTTTTAATGTTGGGATGGAAAAGCCATGGAATGTATTTCTAGTGATCCTAGAGTTATCCATCTAGTTTTTATCCTATCCCAGATATAGTATTGAGTGGTAGAGCTATATTCATCTCATTTTTTGGATTATTCATGTAGTTGTTAATCCATTGTCCCCTATTCTTCTTTGGTGATCGATGATCCTTTGAGGTGACTGAGTGGTTTAAAATGGTTGTAGATAATTTTGACTCTCTAAGGACTCCTAAAGCCTATAGGGTGAGATACATTATTCCCATGTATAAAGGTTTTGATCTGGGATGGTGTAATATTTATGTTATAACTAGACTATTCTAAACTCTCTATAGGGGATAATTCAACATTTCCATCATTTAGTGGCTCTATAATAAATAGGTGACAGTCATGATAGAAATGGATTTTCTAGGTACACTCTAAAGTGATTATTCTATTAAATAATATAATGATCATCTTACTATCTTAGAACCTTTATCACTATAGTTTATTTTTTATAATGAAATGAAGGCGAGGCCTTATTATAGTATCCAAGGTCCAAATTTTCACCACTTAGTGAAACAATCAGTCCTTACTACAATTGAGGAAGTGGATTTTAAGGTTGTCATTATCTATGTATTCATGGAAGGGAAACATATTGAAACTGATGCTTTGTTTTCTATTTGAGATAGTAAATAATATATTACTATAAAGAAAGTTATGTTGGAATGTGGTAAGGGAGAAAATTGTTCTTATCCACCTATCATTACAATCTTAGTGAATTGAAATCCAGTCATCTGCTTCCAGTGTGGGAAGTCTGAGCATGTTAAAGATTCCCATTTTTCAACCCTAAAGACCTATCATCTATGTGGAATTCCTGGTCACATGTAGATTTTTTTTATATGGTATGGAATTAATAGAATAATTCTCTAATCTATATTGAATCTGGTGCATGGTTTCTTATTTTTCCTCTCCTATTAGAGAGTTCGAAGTCGACCTTTATTTTGGAGGTCCTTTATTTTTTAATCTTGTATTTCTCTTAGGGTCTTGTCTCATATAGTTTGTACATAGTTCCTTTTTTTTGTAATATTGGGAAATTATATTTATCGTACTTTTTAAAAAATTTAGATGTTAATGAATTTTAAGTTCTCATTGCTTGTTAGTGCTTCATGTTCTTGAGATTGGACAGTGAACGAACCTGGCGTGCATGCCTAGATACTTTGGGTGTAGCATGTTGTCCAAATGGGATGTGGATTTCATCATCATTTCCATTACATCATGATTACCATGATATTAAATTCTACGGATTTGGATTTAATAATCATCATTTGACTTTTTTGACCTATAAGTAAGATATATATCCTTTCATAAGAAGGAATGAAAACTACACTCATGGTCCCAATTTGTGGTTGAAGATTTCCCTTGGAGTGTTTGGGAAGGTGGTTTCATATGGATTCCTATTTATTCAAAGAAATATAAGGATAGTAGTCTCTAAATTTTATATTAATTCTAAATTGTGGTTAGACCAATGATCAGTATATATTTTTTGTGTTTTCTCCATCTTTGGTTTTTGTAGTTACTAGAGTCATACCTCCCTGGAAATAACAGTTCTTTTTGGTGTGATAAGCTAATTTTTTACTATATTGGGGGAATTATACATGGTGGGGATATGTATTCCAAGTATGTTTTAATTTTCTCCGATTCATGAGAGGTGATACTTTTGGATGCTTTGGTTATGGTGTTCTATCATTTGGATTAGTGAACTTTATTGTTTTATAGGTACTTCATTTTTTGTCCTATTATTTGGTTTAGAATTCATGGTGCTCTTCAGAGGAGTAGTGAAAATATTGATGATCCTAACATCAAAAAAGTTCATGAGAGTTACAATCCAAAATCATTATTGTATTGTCTAGCCACTTGTTTTCATTAGGGTGTCTTCATCATAATACTCATAGTGCATTTTATATTTGGTGAATATTGAATAATTTGGTGTTGTTTCCGTGAAAATTTAGCGTTTAATAGGATTTTTTAAGGTAGTACGGTTAAGGTATACTGTTTTTAAACTATATGCATTCCATAGAGGAAAATTTTAACTTTGTTTAGTGGATATATTGGTAGGGAATGTTTTGAGTGAGAAGTTACATTACCACGCCACCCAAATGTGAATATTGTGAACCTATTTATAGATTATCAATGTTTCTTTATCATTATAATAATCCTATGTGGTTACCATGTGTCGTTTCTAGGTTGTATTATTTGTTTTTTTCACTTTATTTTAATTTAGTCTTTAACCGTAATCCCCCCTCACTCAAGAAATCCAATTCAACCACCTCATATGGGATTTATTCTAGCCTCTAAGGTCCTATTTAATAGATTATAGGTGGTTTATTGGAGGTTATTTGTTTGGGATAAAGATGTATGAGTCTCTCTTGTCTCCCCCTATTTTTTTATAATTTTTTATAAAGTTAACTCTAAATCTAGTGTCCAAGAATAGATGGGAAATTATCATTGTTTTATTTCATTTGAATTTGAGATATTTATCTAATGTGGTTGTGTTCATAGTAGGAGTTCATTTTGTGAGGATTTATTTGTAGGGGAAATGGATCTAATTATTAAGTTAGGTGTTTCCATTTTATTTTATTTTATTCAAAATTTCTATTGTTTCTTGAATCTTCTAAATACATTTTTGGCATACATAATTGTGGTTACGAGTATCAAGGTATGATTTTATAAAGTATACAAGGACATTTATTTACCTTCATGTGGAAATAGGTGAAATTTCATGCTTGAAAATATACATTGATAGAAATGGTATTTTTTTATTTCAAATGTTTGATAAAATTCCTATGATGGTTTTCTTAAATAGAAAAAACTGTTTTTTATTCAAAAAAATGAGGATTCAAAAGTGGGCATTCTCTTTGTGCTCGATGCCAGATTTCATGATTTAATGGGTTTCTTGGTCTTAAAATATGAAATTAAATTTTCCAAAAATTGTGTGGTAGTACATGTTTATGATTACATATTATTTTAAATTTTTTTGGGAATTTTAATTTTTAAAAGGTTTTTTCAAATGTATACGATATGTGTACAAAATTGAAGGCCTGATTGTAGTATTGTGATTTATTGATCATTGATTGTGACTTTGTTAATCCCCATGCATAGGTTGATTTTATTTTTATTCATGTGATAAATTATTGATAATTTGATGAATATTGTGCTTTTGTGTTGCAGACACATTTAGGGTAGTTTGGGGGTGTATAAATGATGTGATTTTATTTTTTACCTTAAAGTATTTTTATTTTCATCTAATGAAGTTATTGTTTAATTCCCACCTTTATTCTTATTCCCAAAGGACACTAAGGTTTCAATGTGGTATGTAGTGGGACATTTACGGGTCTAGTTGAGGTTTTTCACTATCTGGACCCCTATTAAACAAATGACCTATCTATGGGATTAATTACCAAGGATAATTAATAATGATATTTGGTGGATGGTTTTTTGATCGTACCCTTCAAGTATTTTGGTTCATCTGTATGTGTCATGTGTGGCCCCATCGGACCTTGTGGTTTCCCCTCATGATATGTATCTTTTTTATCTTAATTTCATTTATATATTGGCATGTGTATTGTTTATTTCTTGTATGGGATTTCTTAGTGTTTTGATACTTTTTTCTTTTAGCTATGTTTTTTGACAGTGTTATTAAATCTTTTTATTTAGCATGTTACTTATTGATTATTTTCCCTTTCTTTTATGTTTCCCCTGAGTTGGGTGTGTATGTGTGTGTGATTTTAAAGGAAAAGGATATAGTAATTTTTTATGGGACGTTGATATTATAATTTTAAAATTATTTATATCATCTGTGGGTTTTATTTCAAAATCATGATGATTAAAGGAATTTTGTTTTTATTTTCCATTTGTATTAGAGTCACTTTGAAATAGCACAAGTTGAATGGAATGGTTTTACAAAGGAAATATTTGGGAATGTATATGATCTGAATTTATTTTTCTCGAATGATTATAAATTGAAAAAAACATATTTTTTCAGACCTTATTTTAAGACTATAATAATTGGTTTATGTAAAATACCCATGATGTTTTTCACTATCTCGATGGTATCAGGACCACTCTTCAGTTATATGGCATGCTGGTTTGGGAAACGGTTTAGATGGTAACCAAGTTTGGTTTGTTGTAGACATGGATCAGAAAGGTAAAATCCATGAGGATTGATATTGATAGAGAGAATTAACATGGGATAGAGATTTTGTGGGAATGAAACCCTTTCGATGGATTAATTCATCAATCCTAGTGAATATCTGGAAATTAAATTTACATATTATAAGATGTTTAAAATGAAATTTATAGTAATGAAATAAAAGTAATGATAAGAATTAGTACTGGAGGGTATATTACTATAATATGGATATCAATTTAATGTAGATATAAGTCCACATATGGTGATTCATTACTATGACTCATAATGTGCATGTAAATTATCCAAAGAAAGTCACCCGGAACTGTCAAACAAGATGTCCATTTTGGAATATTTGTCACGCACTACACGATGATGGATTCAATAACAATTGAATCATTTTAAGTGTTATTAGACAATGTAATATTTATAATATTTCCTTCATTAACCTTTTTATCCATACTAGGATGCCATTGTTTTGAAAAGAGCACACACTTTTCCTTACCAAATTCTAGATTGTATTATTGATACTTGAATGTTTGCACATCATGACTCATTAAATAGATACTATAATGAGTGGTAATAGTTATATAAAATTGATAATTTATTATTTAAATTTTAACATTAATTTATGAAAACATTTCTTATTGAAATAAAAATTTAATTTAAAAAGGCTCCTATGGGTAATTGTAAAGAAGGCGCGAGGGACACTTATTTTGACATAACTGCTTATGAAAAGTAAATAATGAGGTGAGAAAAATAAAAAATAATTTACAAAATACTAACTGGAAGATAACGCAATTGAATAGAAATAATGGTATTCTATGAAAATTGAGTATAAGAAATGAGAAATAACAAAAATAATGAACATGGAAAGGAAAGCGGAGGATTGGAGAAACCCTAATCTATTTTGATCTTATTACATTAGAGGTGAACCATAAAAACAATAAAATAATATTCAAAATTTAATATGGAGTAATTTAAGAGTCTACATCATATTTCAATGATGATATATGTTCAATTTTTTGTGTGTTAGAGTGGGGGGATTGGGTGGGAATTTTTACCTAAGTAGGGTTGGGTTTAAGGGTTTAAATAATGACAATTTTTATATTAAGTCCCCACACATATGGATGACATTAATTTCAATTATTTAAGGTAATAATTAACGTTTAAATGGTTGTTTGAGGTATTTAAAATCATTAACCACCTATTAAATGTTGTTATTAGGAATTCTATTCCATTTCCATTTAATTTAAAACATTTAAATTATTTAATTTTTATTGATGTAGCTCATTTTTTACCATGAAAACATATTCTTGGACTAAAAATATAATTTAACATTTCATATTTTGTAACATATAATCATAAATATGAAATTCATTTTGATTAATTCAGATTAAAATAGAGGTAACACTTAATTCTAAAATAATTAATGAGTAACGAATACTTTTTTTTAAATCATTATAACATAGGTTCCAAAACAATTAAAATATGTTCATAAATTTTCATTGGAATTTTTTGATGAATTATATTAATAAATGAAAATACTTATGGGAAAATAAATTTCATATTTTTTTTAATTTACAATCATAAAATTATTAGGACAAAAATTTTAATTTTTTTAGGTATGTTCACTATTAACTCAAAAAATAAAATGTTCTGAAAAAACCCAAAAATAGAACACTAATATAATTTCAAAATGATTATTCCAAATAAAAATTCCATTTCCTATAAAAATTCCTATAAAATTTAAATTTTAAAAAATATTAGTTTTTCTAAATCGAGGTTTTGCTGCATAGACATTGAAAACACAACATTTAGAAAAAATAATTTCATTTTGAGATTGATGTGTACATGTGTTAATATTTAATATTGGTTATAAATTATATTAATATAAAATGGTTAAAGGTATTTAGTTATACTATTTTTCTAATTAAGTATAATTTAGACAGTAAATACATTGTAAACAAAACTATTTTTACTATAACAATCCTTATTTTTTGTTATTAACAGTATAACATAATGACAATATCAGTTTTATAAATAGTATGTTATAAATAAATAATAATATTTTTGTGAAGAAAATTTAATATTAACAATAAAAATAAAAAATATTTGTTGTATTTATTTTATTATGATACATGTTACTTAAAAATAGAATTAATTTTTTTAAGAAAAACATGCCTTAAAATATAAATATAAATTCTATGTACATTAATTATAATTCATCTATATAATTTGAAAACAAAATCCTCAAAATAAAAATTCATTAGAAATTTTGTATGTTCCATAAAAACTTTTTCTAGATGACATTAACATAAAATAAAGTGTATGTAGAGACCCACAGCTTAACGTACATAGGAATTACATTACTTTTGCAGAATATCTAATACATAACAAAAACAGACACCAAAGGATCGTAATAGTTTAGTGTCTTTGGAAACTCGGAATATAATATTCTAATCTTGGTGAATGATTTTCAACATCTCCCATAGATATCTTCCTTTTTTTTATTACCTAAAACCATTCTTTATATCCTGGGGAAAAGAAAACATATAAAGGGTGAGCTCATGTTCTTTGTAAGGTTAAGTTTGGAGAAAATAAAACAAACCATATACATTTGAACTTCAAAACATTAAAATAATATTTAAACATCAAAATCATGAGAAATGACATAAAACATGGTAGTACGTAAGGCATAGTTCCTAATGGATCATCAATCATGATAAAATAGAATGGGAATAAAACATGTAACTGTGGAAAACCATTAAGCACATGATATAATTTCCATAGTAGCCAAGGAATTTTTTCCAAGACCATCTTAGTGGAAAAATTCCCTTTCTAAATCTAGTTCACTCATCGTTCCATTCCTGTAACACTGAACCAGATTAACTTACTATTCCAGCCATTTCTATCTTGTCACGACCCGTCCTCGGGGTCGGTTCCATGACTACCCGAAGCATGTCTTCCATAGGCCAGGGGCTGGCGACTAGAACCAGGGCATAATTCCTGGTAAAAAGGGAAGGGATTGCCTTTGTAAAGTAAACAAATACCACAGAGAAAGCAAGAAAGAGTAAACACTGAGTATAAACTGGGTACAACAGTAAGTTCGGAAAAGTAAGTGGGACAGAATATAAACCCACACTAAAAGTAAAATACAACTGAAAGGAAGTACAAAAACTGTAATGTAAAGCCTCTATGGCGAGCAGTCCTCTGGTACTCCCACCTGAAGGGTGGGTAAAGATCGTCTCCATAGCTCCTCGGGTCCAGCCGTCCGCTCCGAGTATGTCCCGCCCAGTGGTCCACCTCCAGGTACCGTCCTGCTCCGCAAGCCTCAACCACGATCAGCGTTGTCCGTCGTCTGCAACCAACACAACGTAGTGCGGGCATAGCCCATGCAGGGGTGGGTATAAGCTACTCAGTAGGGACCCCAAGACCCCCGAAGGTCTCCCAGAATCCACAAAGGATAGTCCACAATGGAAGATACAATTACGACGTAACCTCCGTCACCACTTAGGTATATGCTCATACATATACCTAAGTCATCAATTCTCGTTCGGCTCCCACATCTGAGCCCAAGTACAACCCAGTCCACACAGGAAACACAACCCAATCCACACAAGAAAGCATAACATAATCCACATAGGATAACAAGTCAATCGTATCGAAGATAAGAATTGAAAGTCAAGATTCAACTCACACATGTATACATCTTCATAAGATGATAGAGATGATAAGATATTGCCACTAATTCATCTAAGATGTCGGACCCACACAAGATCGATAGGTACTAGCCCCAGTGATGACCCACAAAGGATCGATAGGTAACTAACCCCCGGAATAAACCACAAAGTATCGATAGGTAACTAACCCCTGCAATGACCTACAAAGGATCGATATGTAACTAACCCCAGCAATGACCCACACAGGATCTGTAGGCGCTGGCCCACAAAGGATCGCTAAGCACTGACCCACACAAGATCTGACCCACATAGGATCGGTAGCACTGATCCACGTAGGATTGCTGAGTGTTGTAGTCGTCGTCGTTGAATCCACGGAGAATTTCTGCACAGTCGTCTTCGTCATCATAGTCGCAGCCACCTCTAGGGTTCCCGCACACAAAAAGCTCGTTCGGGAGGGTCCACTCCACGAGCCGAGTGGCTGATTTGTCCACTGACATAGAGTCCGGAGTTGATGTATCCAAAAGTTCTGTATCGTCAACAAAAACTCTACGCGACAGACAACTCGTCCATCGGATGCCTAGTCTGAGAGTTATTGGCTTTTTCGTTCCAGGGGCCCGGTTTGTTTTTAACTCAAAACCAAACCGACCGTACTCCAACATCATCCAAACCTAGAGTGGAGTAAGAAAAATAGTCTGTCTCACATAGAGAAACCCAAAAGGTCGATGACACATCAATCGGATATCCTGAACTCATGTTATAAGTGTTTCCGCTCCAAGGGCCCGGTTGGTTTCGTGTACGAACCAACCCGGCCGAACCCATAGTACTCCAAAACCTTGTGTGTAATATATTGAAATGACAGTCTCGATCCAATTATCATATCTTAGCTGATGGAGCGTCGATCGGAGGTCTGAAGCCCATGTTATGGTCAAAAGACCGTGAGAGGTCCGGTATTAGGGGGTTCGAGCCCGGTCCGACCCGGCCCGATACCGTCTGGGTCGGCCCGAACCAGGTCAACCCGTCCTAGGTCTGGGTCCGGCCCGCTTGGGCGCGGCCCGGCGCACTGGCGCCAGTCGGCTCGCTCGACCGTTAGACCAAGCGGATTGGGGGGGGGGGGGGGCGCATGCCCCCTATTTCGTAACCATGGCCCCCATAATGGGAGACCACTCATGCTGGCCAGCAGTGGGTCGTAACCCCCAGCTCTTTCCCAATCCGGTCAGCCCGCACCGGCCAGCCGGCTGTTGCCGCCACGGGACCGGTGATGGCCGGTCCCCGTACTCCGATGTCGGCGGCCCGAAACCGGCCGCCGGCCCCTGCTCATCCGAGTCCTATGGCCACGGCTTTAGTCCGCCCGGTGCGGCGCGATGGCACCGCAACCCTCCTTCGCGGCCCTGCTCCGGCCGCGGTGCCTTTGGGGTTTTCCGGCGCGACATGACGGTGTCGCGATCTTGCTCGATTCAATGGCGTGACGCAATGGCGCCACACATTCCTTGCCACATGACCCCTCGCGGTGCGACGACACCGTGCCATCCTCTTAACATTCCACCATAAGGTAGACAAGAGAAAAAGGGGAGGTGGATCGTCTGTGTTTGTGTGGTCTGACCCCCTCCCGTTATCTGATAACAAGTGGTCTAATTGTACGAGGAATGATGATGGAAGAAAATTCATGAATAGAAACACAAAAAACCCCTACCTCGAGCGTAGTTTGAATGGAGGTTCATAACGGAAATAAACATCTCTGAAGAAGACATCGCAGAAGGAGAATCGTCGCGTTCGGAAAAATGATTTGTCGGCGTCGCGTCGTCGATCTCCGAGGATCCGAAGTTCTTTGAATTATTCGCGTTCTTCGTCGAGGAAGAAGAACATCAAGAGCTTTTCCTTTTCTCCCAAAGACTCTCACAACAAGATCCATCCAAAATAGAATAATTACTTCCCTTATTTTTTTAACATCACTTATGTTTGAAATTCAAAAGTTGAATTAATCCACTCAATTAATTAACTCAACATGACTTAATAAATGGAGGGTTATGGATGGTTAGGGAAGATGAAGAGGTGAGGTTTGTGTGGGCCCCACCCCTCTCATATCCTCCCATGGGATGTTGGGTGGTTACCCCAACTTCCACTCAAAGGCTAAACACATAGCGAAAAATAAAAATTGTTGCACAAATTTTTATTTTTAACTTCCATAATTTTAACAACTTCACTCGTGAAAACAAAACTCCGGAAAAGGTGTTCCTAAGAAATTACCATCACTGTGAATCTATTGCTGCCCCTAGAATTCGATTCTGAGCACTATTTCATAAGTTAGAAAAACCCGCTTGGTCGTTCACTGAACGTACCCGAGCTAAACATTGGTTTAAAATTTAGGGCACACCGGGCCTCAAGATCAAGTTCCGTCAATAACTGAATTCTTGTAAAATCCCAAATAAAATTAAGAAAAAAATTTCCCTTGAATTTTATGGGCCTTTACATTACTCCCACCCCAGGGATTTACGTCCCCGTAAAGATACATAAAAAATAGGGGAACAAATGTGGGTACTGAGCACGCATCTGAGTTTCCCGCCCCCAAGTGCTCTCCTAGAGGTTCCTGTGCTGCCATCTGATGCTCACTAGAGAATCGACCATCCACGTAGGACACGCTCCTGTCGATCCTCGATCTCCACTAGGACCTCCGAAAAGCCGCCCCATCATCTATGTCCATCTCCCCATTTCCAATGATATGTGTCGGGTCGTTCACGTATCTCCTCAGTTGAGATATGTAAAAGACGTCGTGCATCCAGTGCAACTAAGGTGGTAGATCCAGGCAATATGCCACCTCGACAATCCTGCTGAGGACCTGGAATGGTCCGATGAAGCATCGATACAACATACTGCCTCGGCCAAATCACTGTATTCCATGTAGAGGTGAGACCCGCAAGAAGACGTGGTCGCCATCCTCGAACTCTAGTGGCCTCCGCCTCCTATCAGCATAAGACTTCTGCCGGATCTGAGCTATCCTCATCCACTCCTAGATGATCTGAACCTTCTCTGTCATGGCCTGAACCATCTCTGGTCCCACAAGTGCTGACTCCCCAGGGTCTGTCCAGCATAGAGGAGATCTGAATGTTCGGTCGTATAACGCCTCGTATGGTTCCATCCCAATGGTAGAGTGGTAGCTGTTGTTGTACGTGAACTCTGCCAAGGGTAGGTGGTCCTACCAGCTGCGAGCAAAGTCGAGGACACATGCGAGGAGCATTTCCTCGAGAGTCGAAATGGTCCTCTCCGTTTGACCATCTGTCTGAGGGTGAAAGGCGGTACTCAGATGTAGTTGCGTCCCGAATGCCTCCTGCAACCCCTTCCAAAGCCGGGAAGTAAAGAGAGCATCTCAATCAGAGACGATAGATGATGTCACACAATGAAGCCGCACAATCTTTTTAACGTCGAGAAGTCCCAATCTCTCCACTAAGCCCTACTCTCTAATGGGTAATAAGTGAGCCGACTAGGTGAGTCTGTCGACAATCACCCAAATGGAGTCGTGACCTCTAGAAGAGCGTGGAAGTCCAGTCTTGAAATCCATTGATATCTTGTCCCACATCCACTCTGGGACATCCAAGGGTTGTACCAAGCCTACTGGTACCTGGTGCTCTGGCTTCATCTACTAGCAGGTGAGGCATCGAGAAACGAACTCTGCCACAGATTTTTTAATGTCCGGCCACCAGTGTTGTCGTCTATGGCCTTGGTACATCTTCGCCACTCCAGGATGTACCGCCAAAGTGGAAGTGTGAAACTCTCTCATCACCTCCTCTCGTAAAGAAACTGGTACCAAGGTACGTCCATTGAAAAGGACATCGTGCTCTCCTCCTAAGGAGAAACCATCAGGTGCATGTCCTGAGGATATCTGTGCACAAAGCGTCTCACAGTCGGCGTCCCCACGTTGTGCCTCTTTGTCCCGCTGCAGTTGTGGAGAAGTGACTATGAGCGACTGAAGAAAGGCTTCTCCATCGCTATCCATGATGGATATCCGCAAAATGGATAGCTGCTATATCGCCTCACCAAGTAGCTGGATGCCTGTCCTCCTGCTGAGAGCATCGACTACTACGTTCCCCTTACTAGGAGTATAGAATATCTGAAAGTCATAGTCCTGGAGGAACTCGAGCCATCATCGCTGTCTCAGGTTCAGGTCATTCTGCGAGAAGATTTACTTGAGACTCTGATGGTCAGAATAGACTATAAAGCGCTCACCCATCAGATAGTGTCGCGACATCTTTAGATCGAACACCACTGCTTCTAACTCCAGGTCATGGGTAGCGTAGTACTTCTCATGATGCCTCAACAGACGTGATCCATAGGCGATCATGGCCCGCTCCTGCATCAGGACACATCCGAGTTAGGTCCCTGATGCATTTCAGTAAACTATGTACCCTACTCCCTCCTCCGGCAACCTCAAGATAGGCGCGCTGGTCAATCTCTGTCTCAGCTTCTAGAAGCTCTGCTGACATCTGTCTGACCACAAAAAGTGTTTCCCATTCTTCTTCAAAGATGAGAGTGGTCCCGCAACTTTGGAGAAGTCTGGCACAAATCTCCGGTAATACCCAGTTAATCCCAAGAAACTCCACACCTCTGTCACACTCCTGGGTGGCTCCCAAGCTAGCACTGCCTCGATCTTCGCAGGATCCACCGAAACTCCCGCCTCAGAGATGAAATGTCCAAGAAGTGGACCTCACGTATCCATAACTGACACTTCGAGAGCTTTCCATAAAGCTGGTGCTCTCGGAGTGTGTCTAGTACAACCCGCACATGGTAGGTGTGCTCCTCCTCAATCGTCGAGTAAATCAAAATGTCGTTGATGAATACCATAACAAATCAGTCGAGGTATGGATGAATGATCATTTCCATTAGGGCCATGAACACTACTGGAGCATTGGTGACACCGAATGGCATAACCAAGAACTCATAGTGGCCATACCGACATCTGAAGGCCGTCTTCTACACGTCCTCGTTCCGAACTCTGAGCTGATGATAACCTGACCTGAGGTCTATCTTCTAGAACCACCGTGATCCCTTGAGCTGATCGAAAAGGTCATCAATCCTCAGTAGCGGATACTTTTTCCTCACTGTCACATGGTTCAAGCGATGATAGTCGACACAAAGTCGCAAGCTACCTCTCGCCTTTTTGGCAAACAATATCGGGGAAGCCCAGGGTGAAACACTAGGTTGGTTGAATCCCTATCCCGGCAAGTCCTCCAACTGTACCCGTAGCACTCCAAGCTCAGTGGGGGTCATCCGATACACTGGAGTGGATATCAGGGCTATACCGGGGTACATGTCAATAAAACATTCTACCTCTCTGCAAGGAGGTAGTCCTAGAACGTCATCGGAAAAAATGTCCACATACTGATCCACCATTATAGGAAAACCAGGACTCTGCACGTCAACTTCTCCTAGGATGAGGCTAGCCAACTGATGAGTGATGGGCTGTCCTCTCCTCTGCGAGAGTCCATCCTGAGCTGCGATGGCTCCCTTCTCGCAGGTGACGGTGAACCTGCACCCGTCGGTGCGTACACATCGCACCTTGCATCTAAAACATTAAATATGAGCATGGACTGTAGATAACCAATCCATGACCAAGATGACGTCATAAGGCCTCGACGCCGATACTAGAAGATCCCAGCCGAAGCTCTCACCTCCTAGAGTAAGCTCACACTGCTGGAACGAGTGCGTTATCGTCAAGTCTGCTCCCGTAGGAGTCTCTAGCCGTAAGGATCGAGCTAACGGCTCTGTCGGAATCTCCGAGCTCCAAACAAGGGCAGCAACTATGAAAGAATGACTCGCTCCTGTGTCTATAAGAACTGCAGCAGGGGTGGAATAAACACAGATAGTACCTCCTATCATCTCGAGCGTGCCGTGGTCATAGGCTTCCGCTGCCTGAAGTTGTGCCTGTCTCTGCCTGCCAGCTCCCTGTGGTCGGGGTGGACCTCCTGGTGTGCTGGGGGTAGAGCCTGAAAGCATCGCCTACCACCTTCTGCTCGGCCATCTCCTCTGCCTCGTCCGCCTGCTCCCTGCGGACCACCACGGTCAACCCTCTGCCTCTGCTTGGGTAGTCCCTCAACCGTCTGCTGCTCCTCTGCACTATGGGTTTGGTAGTCACGAGCCATGTGGCCCTGCCCGCCGCATGCGTAGCACTGTCAACCTCTCGAAAGACTGGATATGTTCTATGTGTCCCGCACTACTGAGCTAGTGTCCCGAGGACGTCTGCCTGAGGGTATAGTCTTCCTAGACCCATGAGTCATCCGTCGACTGCCTGCTGCAGAAGACCCTGCTACATGCTGCCCTGCGGTTGGTATGGCTGTTGATGTAGGCTCAACAAAGAAGCTCTCGATCAGAAGGGCTCGCTCTAGTACCCCTGCCTGTGCCAGACTGCTTAGGGAGATCAGCGATTCCCTGATGTCCTGCCTCAATCCCGATTCGAAGGTCCGGCCCCAGAAGAATGGGTACCGTACCATGTCCGTCGAGTAGCGCGAGAGATCGGTAAATCTCGCCGAGTACTGGGAGACCGTCAAGATGCCCTACCGCAGCTGAAGAAGCTCCTCGATGCGCACTGCACGGATGGTGGCTGGAACGAACTTAAAGCGGAAGAGGCTCTCAAAATCTATCCAAAAAAGAGATGCCTCATCGTGCACCTAGAGCATCAAACTCCACAATCTGCCTGCTGCCGCGTGGAGTAGGCTTGCTGTGAGGATCACCATGAGGTCTGATGGTGTCCTCACTAACATGAAAACCCGTACAACTACCTCCAGCCAATCCTCGGTGGCCTCAGGTTCCATCTCCCCGCGGTACCTTGGTGGTCACTGACACTAAAACTCGTGCAGTACACTAAGGCGATGTTCATCGTCAGCGGCTAGGGCTGGTAGCATCGGTGGCTCGGTGGGTAGAGGTACATCCGGTGCCTCTACTGTCCAAGGGCCCTGTACCGAGGCCTCGTCGCTCGGTGGGCTGTCGTCACGCACAACTCCCGGAACCCTAGCTGGCTGCCATCGTGGGGCCATCCTGAAAAGAAATAGGTGTTCCACATTCAAACAGTATACCTAGTGAGCTAACATAAATTAATCACAGGTAAAACATTAAAGACACAAGAAATCAATGTTTTCGTGTATTAAGTCGGAAATCAGAAGTCAGGGTCCTGGTGTACGGATACGTCTGCCGCCGAACCAATACTGGTGTCCCTGGACTGATAACCACACTCAATACTCTTAACACTATTGCTTCACATATAAAAAGATAAGATTCCTGAGTTCTGTGGTAGAACCGAACTCCTCTGATACCAATTTGTCACGACCCGTCCTCAGGGCCCATGTCGTGACTACCCGAAGCCCGCCATCCATAGGTCAGGGGCTGGCGACTAGCACCAAGGCATAATTCCTAGTAAAAATGGAAGGCATTTCCTTTGTAAAGTAAAAAAACACCACAGAGCATGCAAGAAGAAGTAAACAATGAGTAAAAACTGGGTACAACAGTAAGTGCGGAAATGTAAGTGGGCCAGAATACAAATCCAAACTTAAAGTAAAATAAAACTAAAAGGAAGTAGAGCAACTGTAAAGTAAATCCGCTAAGGCGAGCCATCCTCTGGTACTCCCACCTGAATGGTGGCTACAGATAGCCTCCACAGCTCCTCGGGTCCAGTCGTCTGCTCCGAGTACGTCCCGCCCAGTGGTCCACCTCCAGGTATCGTTTTGCTCTGCAAGCCTCAACCACGATTAGCGATGTTCGTCGTCTGCAACCAACACAACGTAGTGTGGGCATAGCCCGTGCAGGGGTGATTATAAGCTACTCAGTGGGGACCCCGAGACCCCTGATGGTCTCCCAGAATCCACAAAGGACAATCAACAAAGGAAGATACAATCACGAAGTAACCTCCGTCGCAACTTAGGTATATGCCCATACATATACCTAAGTCATCAATTCGCGTTCAACTCCAACATCTGAGCCCAAGTACAACCCAGTCCACAAAGGTAACACAACCCAATCCACACAAGAAAGAATAACGTATTCCACAGAGGATAACATGTAAATCTTATCGAAGATAGGAATTGAATGTCAAGATTCATCTCACACAGGAATACTTCTTCATCAGACGATAGAAATGATCAGATATTTCCACTGATTCATCTAAGCTATCGAACCCACACAGGATCGATAGGTACTAACCCCCGAAACGACCCACAAAGGATCGATAGGTAACTAACCCCCGCAATGGCCCACAAAATATCAATAGGTAACTAACCCCCGCAATTACCCACAAAGGATCGATAGGTAACTAACCCCCACAATGACCCACACAGGATCGGACACACACAAGATCTATTGGCGCTGGCCCACATAGGACCGCTGAGTGATGACCCACACAGAATCTGACCCACAAAGGATTGGTAGCACTGATCCACATAGGATTCATGAGTGATGTAGTCATCGTCGTCGAATCCACGGACGATTTCTGCACAGTCGTCATTGTCGACACAGTCGCAGCCAGCTCTAGGGTTCCCGCACACAGCAAGCTCGTTCGGGAGGGTCCGCTCCACGAGACGAGGGGCTGATACATCAACTGACACATATTCTAGAGTGGATGTTTCCAAATGTTCTGTATCATCAACAGGAACTCAACGTGACAGACGGCGCGTCGATCAGACGCCCGGTCTGAGAGTTATTGACTTTTTTGTTCCCGCAGCCCAGTTGGTTTTTAAATCAAAACCAACCCGACCATACTCCAACTGCGTCCAAACCTCGAGCGTAGTAATCCAAAAGTTCTATCTCACTTAGAGTAATCCAACAAAGTTGACTTCATGTCAATCGGACGTCCGGAACTCAAGTTATAACTGTTTCCGCTCGGAGGGCCCGGTTGGTTTTGTGTACGAACCAACTCGGCCGAACCCAAAGTACTTCGAAACATTGAGTGTAATATACCATAACGACCGTCACGATCCAAGGATCTCATCTCAGCTGACGTTGCATAGATCGGAGGTCTGCAGCCCATGTTATAGGCAAAAGACCGTGAGAGGTCCGATATTAGGGGGTTCGGGCCCGGTCCGACCCGGCCCGATACCCGCTGGGTTGGCCCGAACTGGGTCGACCTATCCCGGGTCCGGGTCCAGCCCGCTTGGGCAAGGCCTAGCCAGGCTGGTACGGCCCAGCCTGGCACAGCCCGGCCGGGCGGTCCGGCCTGGGCAGCCGGCCCGGCGCGTTGGCGCCCCCCGGTGGCTCGGTCTTTCGGCCGAGCTGATGGGGGGGGGGGGGGGGGCTGCCCCCCTGTTTCATAACGGCGGCCCCCATAAGGGTGGGCCTCTCATGCTAGCCATCCATGGGTCATAACCCCCGGCTCTTCCCCTGTCCGGCCGGCCCGCTCCGGCCGGCCGGGTGTTTCCGCCTCGGGACCGGCGATGGCCGGTCCCCTTACTCCGATGTCGGCGGCCCGAAACCGGCCGCCGGTCCCTTCTCTGCATCGGCTTATGGCCATAGCCTTAGTCGGCCCGGCGCAACGCGATGGCGTCATGCCCCTCCGCCACATCCCCGCTCCGTCTGCAGTGCCTTTGGGGTTCTCTAGCGTGGCGCGACGGTGCCGCGATCTTACTCGATTCAATGGCGCGACGCGACAGCGCTACGCATTCCTTGCTATATGACCCTGCGCGGTGTCACAGCACCATTCCATCCTCGTTCCATTCCACCACAAGGTAGACAAGAGAAAAATGGGAGGTGGGTCGGTCGTGTCTGTGCGCTCCGGCCCCCTCCCATTATTCGATAACAAGTGGTCCAATTGTACGAGGAATGATGACAGAAAAAAATTCACGAATAGAATCATATAAAAATCATCCCTCAAGCGTAGATTGAACGGAGGTTCGTCGCAGAGATAACTGTCACGTAAGAAGACGTTACGGAAGGAGAATCGTCGCGTCGCGGAGAAATGATTTGTCGGTGTCACGTCGTCGATCTCCGAGGATCTGGCGTTCTTCACGTTCTTTGTGTTCTTCATCGAGGAAGAATAACTTCAAGAGCTTTTCCTTTTCTCCCAGAGACTCTCACAACAAGACCCATCCAAAATATATTAAGTACTTCCCTTATTTTATTAACATGACATAAGTTTGAAATTCAAAAGTTGAATTAATCCTTTCACATAATTAACTCAACTTGACTTAATAAATGGAGGGTTATGGAAGGTTAGGGAAGATGAAGAGGTGGGGTTCTTGTGGGCCCCACCACTCTCATAACCTCCCATGGGAAGTTGGGTGGTTACCCTAACATCCAATCAAAGGCTAAACACTTAGAGAAAAATAAAAATTGTAGCTCAAATTTTTATTTTTAACTTCCATAATTATAACAACTACACTCATGAAAACGCAACTCCAGAAAAGGTGTTCTTAAGAAATTACCGGCGCTGCGAATCAATTGCTACCCTCGGAATTCGATTCTGAGAAATGGTTAAAAAGTATAAAAACCCACTAGTTCGTTCACTGAACGTACCTGAGATAAACTTTGGATTAAAATTCCAGGCACACCGGGCCTCGGAATCATGTGCCGTCAGAAACCGCGTTCTTTTAAAATCCCAGAAAAAATTAAGAAAAAAATTTACCTTGATTTTTATGGGTCTATACATATCTCATGAGATATAAATCTTTACCCAATGTATTGGAGGGAGATATAGGTCCCACCCATATCATAATGAAATCATTATTACTTGTTCCACAACATAAACCATTCATCATTACCCAAAGTATAAAATGGATTTCATTAAAAATGATCCCATCATTACATAATACATACAAAAAAAATGGATATCATTTCATCATATGAAAAGTGAAACCATGTAAATCCTGGAGACATTATACTTGAAACATACACATATGAAATAATTCCATCATATATTGAAAATAGTTTTGATAAAACACTTGAAATGAACTCTTGAGGAAAATATCCTTTCTTCATAAAAATAATTTTATTTTCACAAAATTCCATTCAATTTTAACATAAAAGGATTTTGTTGAAGATAGTCATTATATCTTGTAGATTACGCTTCATGAAAATAAGGTGTTATGAAACCGTAAAGATCAGTTTATGTCGTATAAGTTAAAAACATTATCCTCATACTTTAAAAATATTCATGTATAATGATTTAACTAATGTCATTGACTTATTACAGAATCGTATTTATTGTTATGATATCATAAATGGTTCACTTATGAATTTATATTACCATTCTTTTGTAAATTCCATGTTAAAGAAGTGTTTTGGGTAAAATCGTTTAATTTATCGTACGTGTTTGGACTTGGTATTCGTGATATTATTATTACTTTTTTCATTATTTACTTACATAAAAAATGTACATCATGATTTATATATCATATATATTCAGTTTATATATATACATAATCGATAAATAAATGAAATGAAATACACTGTTCATGGAGACGGTAGGCCGTACGTACGCATGAACGTTGTTTTCCTTTCCTTGTTGACTTGAATGGATGTAAGTAGATGAATTATATATATTTATATAAATAAATAAATTGGATTTATTATGTCATATTTTTCATTATTATTCATTATATATACTTTATAATCATTTTTGAATGGTTATCATGGAGAATGAATCTCATCGCATCGTGGAGATGGTAATCCGTATGTACGCACAAGCAATGATATCGTTCCCATAATTATTGAATAGAATTGGAGTGGATGATATAATACATCAGAATTAGTATGATGTTATAATAACCATATTTATTTATTATTTACACCATTATGCCCATCCATGTAAGGTAGTGGTGGGAAAACTGATAAGACCACGGCGTGGAGACGGTATTTCGTACATACGCACGTGAGGTGATTTCGTTTTCCGTAGGATGGATAGAAGGTGAAATGGGGTTGTTTCATATTTATAATAACATATTATTATATTACTGATACTGATTTATTACATTATAATGAAACAACTAAAGAAAAATATGTTGAAGAAGAAACAAACTTGAACGAATCGGGATAAGAGATTACCTCTTCTTCGACACACTGCCTTTAAGCTTCCTCTTAAGGAACTAGAGTTTGTCTTTTTATAAGACCAGAACCTCCAAAATTATTTTAGGGAAGTGGAGAAGAGAAATGTGCAGGGTTTGGAAGAACATGAAGGCTCAAAGTGTTGTGAATAGGAGAGGAAGGAGGTTCCCTTTTATAAGGGAGGAGAGGGGCACCTTAGGAAAAACTTAAAATATTAATTTATAATAAAGTAATAGTCTGTTTATAATAGCTCTAGATTGATTTATTTCGAAGCTAATGTGGGTATGGGTCTATATCCTCTCAACCAATAGGTTTTAGACAAGATTAGATTAATATTGTAAACTTATCATTTTGATTTAACTCTAAGTTAAATAATTTAAATTTTACAGTGTCTTCTTGTTTTCTTACACTATATGGTTAATAAACATACTATAACAAGACAAAATAACCCCAAGTGGTTCATTATTAATATATATAACCTTATTTAACTCATTTGGCAGAACCTTAGATTTTAAGGAATATAAAAACAATCAATAATATAATATTTGTTTTAAAAACTATTTTATGTCAATTTTGACACTATTTGGTAATTGATTTTTTTAAAAATCATAACACCATGATTAGTTCTAAAATTTTTAATTAAATCATTAAAAACGTGTCATATTAACTTATAAAATTTGTGTAATTCATAAAATGTCTAAATTTACATTTATTTGGGTAATTTTAATATCAATTATGTTAATATTTCATTAATAAGGTAATTACTGCATCATCATTGTGTCATAAATAAATTAAATTATTTAAGGTCTAAAAATTATAAATAAAATACAATTATGTAGGAAATATTTTTATATTTCTAATTAATATTTATAGTCAAATCTATCTTATGTATAACCCTATATTAAAAATGATTTAGTTATTAATCATTGATTTTAACTCTTTTAACTCTTCCTTAAATAAAATAATAATACGTGTCCTAATCTAATCCAAGAGGACCTAAAGGGTAATATTTTAATCATAAGGATGTTTTTGGTCGAATTACACTTATCCAATATAATTAGGACATGTGTTAGGTAATAATAATATCATTTTAACCCTTAATTTCCCTATTTACTATTAACAGCGGCAAATAAAAGTAAAAAGTTACTATTCACAAAAAAAAAATATTTTTATCTTATTGACCCATATTTTACTCCTTGATATTAACCGAGTCTCTTGGATTTTCAAAATTCCACTCACAGAAGTGGTAAAATTATGTTTTATATAAATTTTTCAATTCTCCTATGAGGTGGGTAAAAGACTGTGAAAAGTTCAATAAAAATCTTATATATCTAAAATTATTATAAATTGACTCCAATTAATTACATTGAAATTATATAGGTATTATTTATAAATTTTGACATAAAATAAATTTAAATAAAATAAATAATTTTTTAAATAAAAAGTCGGTTTTTAAATAGTAATCCAGTGTTTTCAATATTCATCAAAAATTGAAAGTTTTCAGAAAAATACCAAAATTTCACCCTATTCTAATTTCAATATTCCAAATCCAAAAATTAAGTCTATTTTGGATGATAAAATTTATAAAATTTCAAAAAGTGGGTATTACTATTCAAAACAGCTAGTTTATATAATATTTTAATAACATATCGTTGTTTAGTGAAACTCAGTATTGCGTACAACACACGCTATCGTGGAAGGTTACAATTGCGTGGAAAGCAAGACAAGTCATCATTGCATGTGGTGCAAGATTCCTTTGTTGTTGTGTATGATAGAATCCAGCCATATTTCATTTATACATTGAATATATATATATATACATCAATGTTGCGTAGAATAACTTCTATCAAACGAACTTGAAATTTTATGTAACACCATCCAAGAATAGTTTTGTGTATACTGCATGCAAACACGGTGTCGCGTATAGCGCAAGATAATCATGGTGTAGCGTACAACAAAAGGCATCAAAGAAAATAATATCTCTCATAAAATCCCGGGGTGTTACATTCTACCCCCCTTAAAATGAATTTCACCCACGAAATTATGTGGGGTTATAAATGGTTCTCTACATGAAATATTCTTTCATAGAAACCCACATTGTAAAAAGGAATAATAAAACTTTATTTAAAAAACTAATGTCTGAAACATAATGGTTACCCAAAGTAACTCATCACTAGGTTTCCACATAGGATAACATAGGTGAAATTATAGATATGGAAGAGAAATATAACCATCAAATTCTAATGACTAGTGGTATAGGACATGGCTATGAAAAATCCAACAATTACAAAGCCATAAATTTGTGATGATCTAAGGTACCATCTGATTCATCAGATATGAGGGCACTAGGACACCAATTTTAGTTTTCAAGATCATTTCACTAATTTTGAATTATTTTTGTATTAAAAGAAATAATTACTTGATTTTGGTACAATGTCACTGTTGTTTGTGCCTTGAACAATTTCCACTTCATCTCTTAAAGAAATGAAGTTGAATTTGTCTTTCGTGAAGTGTTATCTGATCATGCGATAGAATGATAGGTCATTTCATCTTCTTCTAACATAAGGTTAGCAAAATTTATATACATAAGTCCATCTTATGGTGGGATTAATCGTATATGGTTCCAAAAATGGACTTATACTTCTTCTATCAGACCTATTTATAAAACTAGTTTCTACTACCCAGAGACTTCCTGTAGGCCAGTGGTAGGCAATAAAGCCCTGTCGCAATTCGGTTGTGGGTTCGATTCCCACAACCGTGTCCGACGCGATGGGTTGTCGCCCATCCTATATGTTTTCCTTTTTCTAAAACAACATTATTATAACATCCCATCAATAATATCGAAAAAAGTTCTAGCCTTAAACTATACTAACTTATGTCTAACATACTATATTCCAATCTATAGGCTTATCTGAAATACATATGTCCAATCTAATAGTATAAAGAAAACGATTACTTGAATGGTCACAAAATAAGAACGTGTATACCATAATTTATACCCCATGTATCATAAGATATATCTTGTTGGTAACATTCAAAACATT
Organism: Viscum album; assembly: GCA_963277665.1. NCBI lineage: Eukaryota > Viridiplantae > Streptophyta > Magnoliopsida > Santalales > Viscaceae > Viscum > Viscum album. The sequence continues at coordinate 68,474,650 of OY728147.1, read as the reverse complement.
TGAATACCTTAATCATGTATTCTTTTGAATCATGAATTACCATAGAACCTTTTTCAAAACATGAGTGCTGTAAAAAGTTAACTCTTTCCACATAACAATGTCCAAAAATTTCTATATACTCAAATCATGATATCATTTTTTCCTTATAACATTGATGAGTACATTAATACTATAAAACATATCATTATCTCCTTATCATTTCATTATACACATATCATCTACCTTCCAAAAATATTTGAATTACCTTTCATGGTTACCGGTACCCTTCATCATATAATTTCAAAAACTCATGTAAAGACAACAGTGTAACAATCCTTAGATTTTTCTTTATAACATAGTACTATACATTATTCTTGATAAACATACAATCATTCCACTACCTTCCTAAACCACTAATTGAGCTTCATCATTTATTTCATCTCATATATCATTTGTAGTCTCTTCATCATCATGAAGATAAATACTACCCATATGAACATGGTGATTCTATTCATGAGATTTTCCCTTAGGGCATTAGTTTTCATAATGCCCACACATTCCAAATTTAAAACATTTAACTGTTTTTGATGTCTTAGAAATACCATTATTCTTGTCCATGGTGTTAACTGAACCTTTTCCTTTACAATTACTGGATTTGTGTCCTTCTTTTCCACACCCAAAGCATCTTCTAGTTCCCTTGAAACATTAACCATCATGCCTCTTTCCACATGATTTACATGAGGTAAATTGAACTTTAATTCCTCTATGATCAGCATGAAACTCCATCTTTCTATTATTACATGAGTCGGGAAACTTACCAAAGTTGAGATTATTGATAATATTATGAGATTGCTGATTAGGAATAATAACGAAATGTGGACTTCCAGATCCAATTTCATTTTGTTTTTCATGAATAATATCATTACAATGTCCTTAATATCCTCCATTATCGTGAATCTTCCTGTTTCCATCCATTTTCTAAAACCCAAAAAGAATATTGTGAGTGGCCAAAATCATGCTTGGGAAAAAAACATAATAAAGGGGGAGTACCTTTAATATCTAACATCTTATGTTTAATTCTTATATCATTACCATAATTTCAGGACTATATCCTATAGTTATACTTAACCTTAGGGACATCCCTAGACATTCCATAGAAATATGTCTAGGTATTTCACTAAAGTTTTCGCATCCTAGTTTCCAAAGGATAACTAAACTGTTCCTCTGATACCAACTGTAGAGACCCAAAGATTGATGTACATAGGAATTACATTAATTTTGCGGAATATCTATTACAAAACAAAAATAGACACCAAAGGAGCATAATTGTTTAGTGTCTTTGGAAACTTGGAATATAATCTTCTAATCTTGGTGAAATATTTTCAATATCACCCATATATATCTTCCTTTTTTCATACCTAGAACATTTCCTTATATCCTGGGAAAAAGAAAACATATTAAGGGTGAGCTCAAATGCTCATTAAGGGTAATCATGGATAAAATAAAACAAACCATATACATTTGAACTTCGAAACATGAACCTAATATTTAATCATCGAAATCATGAGCAATGACATAAAACATGGTAGTATGTAAAGAATAGATCATAATGGATCATCAATCATGATAAAATAACATGGGAATAAAACATGTAATTGTGTAAAACCATTAAGCTCATGATATGATTTCCATAGTAGCCAAGGCATTGCTTCCAAGACCATATTAGTGGACGAAGTCCCTTTCTAAATCGAGTTCACTCCTCGTTCCAGTCCTGTAACACTAAACCATATTAACATACCATTCCAGCCATGTCTATCCCATGAGATATAAATATTTACCCAATGCATTGTAGGGAGATATATGTCCCACCCATCTCATAATGAAATCATTCTTACTTATTCCACTACATAAATCATTCATCATTACCCAAAGTATAAAATGGGTTTCATAATCATCATCCCATTATAACATAATCCATACAGAAAAAATGGGTATAATTTCATCATAATAAAAGTGAAACCATGTAAATAATAGATACAATATACTTGAAACATACACATATGAAATAATTCCATATTATATTGATAATGATTTTGATAAAACACTTTAAATGAATTATTGAAAAAAATATCCTTTCTTCTTCAAATTCATTTTCTTTTCACAAAATTCCATTCAATTTTAAAAGAAAATGATTTTGTTGAAAATAGTAATTAAATATTGTAGAGTAAGATTCATGAAAATAAGGTTTTATGAAACAGTAAAAATATGTTCAGGCCGTATAAGTTAAAAAAACATGGTCCTCGTACTTTTAACGGAAATGTCAAAAAGTACCACGTATGTTAAACAAAAGAATGATTCCATCCATAACACAAAGTAAAAGTAAAATAAGGTTAAACATGACATTAAAAATACATATAAGAATATTAAACACATTATGAAAATCATTTTATAGACATGGATGAAAAATATAATCCCAGTAAATACTTACGGATAAGCAATCTTAGAAAAAAAAATGAGATTGAAAAATTATCCCTTACCTTAGGTCTGATATGATTCATACGTATCTGAACCTCTTGTATAATGATTTAAATAAAGTCATTGACTTATTAAAGAATCATATTTATTGTTATGATATCAAATATGATTCACTTATGACTTTATGTTACCCGTTATTTTGTAAATTCCATGTTAAAGCAGCATTTTGGGTAAAAAATATTTATATGTCATATGTGTTTTGACTTGTTGTTCTTGATATTATTATTACTTATATCATTATTTACTTACATAAAGAATGTTAATCAGGATTTATATATCATATATATTCAGTATATATATATATATAAACATAATAGATAGATAAATGAAATGAAATACACCGTTCATAGAGACGGTAGGCCGTACGTACGCATGAACGTTGTTTTCCTTTCCCTATTGACTTGAATGGAAGTAAGTAGATGAAATATATATATTTATATTTATAAATTAATAAAGTATCTTAATTATGTCATATATTTCATTATTATTCATTATATATACATTAATATCATTTTTTAATGGTTATCATGGATAATAAATCTCATCGCGTCATGGAGATGGTAATCTGTACGTACGCATGAGTGATGATATAGTTCCCATAATTATTGAATAGAATTGGAGTGAATGATATAGTATCTCAGAATCATTATTATTTTATAATAACCATGTATATTTATTCTTTACACCATTATACCCATCTAAGTAAGGTGGTGGTAGGAAAACTGATAACACCACGGTGTCGAGACAGTATTTCGTACGTACGCACGCGCGGTGATTTCATTTTCCGTAGGATTAAAAGAAGGTAAAATGGGGTTTTTTAATATTTATAATAACATATCAGAATATTATTGATAATTTTGTTATTACTTTATAATGAAACAACTAAAGAAGAAGATGTTGGAGAAGAAAGAACCTTGAAAAAATCGGCAGAAGAGATTACCTCTTCTTCGACGCACCTCCTTTTAAATTCCTCTTAAGGAACTAGAGATGGTATTTTGATAAGACCATAACCTCCATAATGTTTCCAGGGAAGAGTAGAAGTGAAATGGGCTGGTTTTGGCCGATCTTGAAGGCTCAAAGTGTTGTGAATAGGAGAGGGAAGAGGTGCCCTTTTATAAGGGAGGAGAGAGGCACCTTAGGAAAAATATAAAATATTATTTTATAATAAAGTCATATTCGGTTTATAATAGCTTAAAATTGATTTATTTCGAATCTAAAGTGGGTATGGGTTGAAATAATCTCAACCAATATGTTTTAGACAAGTATAGGTTACTATTTTATCCTTATAATTTAGATTTAACTCTAAGTTAAATAATTTAAATTTTACTCTGTCTTCTTGTTTTCTTACACTATATGGTTAATAAACTTACCATAACAAGCCAAAATAACCCCAAGTGGTTCATTATTAATATATATAACCTTATCTAAATCATTTTTCCGAACCTTAGTTTTTTAGGAATATAATTAAAATTAATAATATAATATTTGTTTTAAAAACTATTTTATGTAAATTTTGACACTATTTGGTAATTAATTTTTGTAAAACTCATAACTACATGATTAGTTCTAAAAAGGTTAATTAAATAAATACTTACATGTCATATTAACCTATAAAATTAGTTTAATTCATAAAAAGTCTCAAATTACATTTATTTGGGTATTTATAATATCAATAATGTTAATATTTCATTAATAAGGTAATTACTGCATCATCATTGTATCATAATTAAATAAAATTATTTAATTTATAAAACTTATTAATAAATTAAAATTATATAGGAAATATTTTTAGCTTTCTAATGAATATTTATAGACCAGTTTATCCTATGTATCACCCTATATTAAAAATGTTTTAGTTATTAAACATTGATTTTAACTCTTTTAACTCTTCTTTAAATAAAATAATAATAACTGTCCTAATCTATTCTAAGAGGACCTAAAGGGTCTTATTTTAATCATAATGTTGTTTTTGGTCAAATTACACTTATCCAATAGAATTATGATATGTTTTAGGTAATAATTATTTCAGTTTTACCCTCAATTACCCTATTTACTTTTAACCGTGGTAAATAAAAGTAAAATGTTTCTATTCATAAAAAATTACATTTATCATATTAAATCAAATTTTAATACCTGATATTAACCTTGTCTCTCTGATTTTCGAAATTCCGCTCATAGAATTATTAAAATTAAGTTTTATGAAATTTATTCAATTCTCATAGGAGGTGGGTAAAAGACGGTGAAAAGTTCAATAAATATCTTATATATCTAAAATTATTATAAAATGACGCTAATTAATTAAATTAAAATTATATAGGTATTATGTATAAATTTTGACCTAAAATAAATTTAAATAAAATAAATAATTTTTTAAAAAAAAATTCGGTTTTTAAATAGTAATAAAGTGTTTTCACTATTCATCAAAAATAAAAAGTTTTCAGAAAAATACCAAAATTTCACCATAGGCTAATTTCAATATTCTGAATTCAAAAATGAAGTCCATTTGGAAAGATAAAATTTATAAGAATTAAAAAATTCTGTATTACTATTCATAACGGCTAGTTTATATAATATTTTAATAACATATCTCTGTTTAGTGAAACTCGGTATTGCGTACAACACACGCTATTGTGGAAGGTCGTGATTGCGTGTATAGAAAGCAAAGTCATGGTTGCGTGTGGTGCTTGATTCATTTGTTTCTTTGTATAATAGAATCCAACCATATTTCATTTATACATTGAATATATATATATATACACACACACTCAATGTTGCAGAGAATAACTTCTCTCAAACGAACTTGAAATTTTGTGTAACATGATCCAAGAATATTGTTGTATATACTGCAAGCTAATACGATGTTGCGTATAGCTCAAGATAATCATGGTGTAGCGGACAACAAAAGAAATCAATGAAAATAATAATTCTTATAAAATATCGGGGTGTTACAGTATATGTGAAGTATCAAAAGTAAGTTACAAATTCCACATGAAAAAACATAAGATAACATTAAGGCTAGGTTGGAACAAATTAACAAATGGTTAAAAAGATGCGTTGCTTCTAGTGTAGAGTAAATGATGGAATTTTCTTCTTCCAATAGCTTAAACTCATTTTAGGAAAAAGAATTTTTTTAACTTCATGAATTGTGCAGTGGTTATAGAGAGATATTCATCAAATATAAATAATGATGTGTTGATGATAAATTTTAATGTGAATGGCCTAAATTCACATGGATATAATGATTTTATACATATTTAAATAATGTGTCTCTATATTTAATTTATATTAATTTTTTCTGAAACACATTTGATCAGATTTTATTCATTTATAAATATCTATGTATTAAATTTATAGACTCGATAATGTTTCCTAAAATAGAAAATTAAATTGTTATCATATTAAATAATTGAGTGCTATTCTACCCACTACTATTCTTTGATATAATAGAACACTTGGTTAGGGATATCATTCTATGTTTTCATGAACATTTCTGATAGATATAACAAAATAAAGGATATATGAATATTTTGAATGGGTACATAAAAAATTTAAAGTTTAATAAAATGGTGTATTATTGAGAGAGATATTGTTGAGGAAGATATTATTTTTTACTGACTACCTATCTGATGCGGATTACATTGGTCTCCCTAAATCTTTCCGTAACAGGTGCCTTATGCGTGATGGAATTGTTGGAAAAGAGATTGTCTCAATTACAATTTCAGATTAGGGAAATTATCAAAATTTTATTTTGAATCAAATTATATAGTTTTTTTCTATTTTTTGGAACCCAAAATTTAATTATGAATAATTTAAATCCCATAAAAACTAAATTCTAGATATCATATAAACACAACAATCAATTAATAGTATGGTTTCAAGATCATATTTTTTATGATTTATATGAAAACACGAAATAATAATATATGGATTTGATGCCTACTAAGAGGTACAATTTTACATATATTATCATAGAATGTTAATGTAATTAACTATTATATATCTTATACAAAGTAACATGATGAAAAAATAATATTCATAATTGTGGTGTCACTTGTTTTTGTGAATGTGATGTACATTTTGGTACCAAGGACAAAAATCTAATTCATAAAAATATATCATTATTTTAATTCATCAAATATAAATGAGTTTAGATAATAAAACATTTTATGCGATGATTTTTCAACAAAAATGGTTGGATAATAGCTCTATAGTTCAAATTGAGGAATTATGAATCATGAAAGTGAATTTTAGTAAGGGTACACATATGAACTATTCACTATAAAATCACATTATGTATTAGTATTTTAGGTTTCCTATGTGGTAAATAAAAATTGTTCAATTATTTTATTTTCAGCTAAAACCACTATTGGGTAAAATGATAATATCTTCCAAGATGAACCTTTCATTGAGAAATTACAATCTTTTTAAAGTGTTCCAAATATAGACGGTGTCCAATTTTTAAAAAGAGACCAAAAATGGGATTTTATTTCTTAATATACGAACCATATCCATTCCACGTTTTAAGAAAAAAAGTGATTTCAATTACAAACTAATATTATTATTTAAAATACAGTGTGTTTCCCCATAATTTTATGTTTCCACTACTATATTTACATAATATAAATTAAATGTATAAATACATATATAAATAATTGTTTCTAAAAATTATGATCCTCCCAATCCCAAGGTGTAATAGGTTTATCAATATGATGATTCTACAAATCTTGATAAACAACATATTAAAAATGTTGAAATTGAGGGGAAGGAATAATTTCAACAACATATTAATGATAAAAAGTTAAGTGTGTCTTAACATGATATTCATAAAAATTTATTAAGGAAATAAAAAAGGAATAAAATTAACTTTTGGATGAACTGGACATGACTATCATGCTGACCCCACAAAATCTATTTTCATTAGTTACATTATGTTCACTACTGGAATGCATATGTTGATTGGTGTAGATATAAGGTACAATGTTGTGCCTTTATAGATGATAATAATTTCAGAAAAAAATTAGTGCATGTTTATTATATAATTTCATTATATTTCTAATAAAAAAATAATGAAATGTTGTTTTACTCTTCATTATTTCATATATAGTACATTTTTTATAGGACTGTTGAATAAAATTCATATGAATTGTCACTATAAAGGATCATAGATACTGTTACACACTTCCTATGATGAAATATCTTAGAGATACTATGTGGGAGGTAATCCACTATACACTGGAGATGTATACATACATGATAGAACATAAAACATGTAATTCATAAATTACTTATCAATAGGAGGAAAGGTTTTTAGTACATTATAAATTTTAATATTTTATTTAAAATTATCTGTATTAATCAATTTGATCCAGAATTTAAAAATTATTAAAATTAGAAAATGTTCTAAAAATGGTAGTGTTTATAAAATCCTATTTACTCCAACTGTAACTAAAGTATTTAGTATGCTACCCTTGAAAGAAAATGTATACAGTTTCAATATACAATAATTGTATTGTTAATATAAAATAAGAATATAATTTTTTATATTGATGAGTCTGAGTCTAAATCCACTTCCATTCAGCATCATTAGTTGTAAAAGGAGGAACATGAATATAAAAAAGGAAAAATAATATATTAAAACATACAAAATGGAATCAAATCATATTTATGTATGGCACAAAATGTGGAATAATATGACCACATCAGAGATGGGTGTTTTGGAGAGGCCCCAAGAACATATTTTTAGAAATAAAATACATGGGAGGATTGACATAAGAATATATATGACAATAATTTTCATATATTTTATCTAAAAGAAAATTTTAAATATAATTTTGATTTGTTATAAATTTTTATGGGAGTGGATCATATAGAAAAATAAACTAACCATAACCACAACATAAAGATCCACCCTTATCTTTGATGCTAGTCATGAAAGCTAAATCTATTTCATAACTTATGTAATATATATTTTCATAACATTTTATGTACAATGAGACCTATAAAAATACTTATTCCTTTAATGTGCCTAAATTGTACTTTTTGAAATTGATAATGATTTATATCTATGGTCACTGACAAATCAGCTTATCATGGGTTTTATATTTTCAAATATACAAGGAGATATTTCACATAATAAATAACTTCCAAAAGATCTTATGGGAGTAAAGATTCATATATAACATGACCTAATCATTGAGTGACCTCTTCTATTTGATGATTTGGATGCTAACAGGATAGAAATTGGTTTTGGAACTATCATAGCATGTCTATATAATATTATAATGATATATTCTGATAACGAGGAATATTTTTCAAAATTAATTTAATATTAAAAATAATCTAAAGGATCAACCAATAAATGGATAAGAACATTCAAGATTACATTTACCACCACCTATTCAATGGACACATTTGTTAGTATTATATTTTCATGTTAATACAATGTTCAAAGAACAAAAGATTTCCTATATTCAATTTGAAGAAAAAATGTATGTAGAAGATATTATAGATATTATTTCCCTTTAGAATTTAAATAAAATTTTTAAACATGATTGATATGAATACTCCGTTTTAAATTCATAAATGAATCATATTTTTATAATATATTTTTATAATAATTGATCTATGATGTTAATCACTTTTAATGAATGTTCATATTTTTTTTATAGGTGTTCTTATCATAACTATGTAAAGGTGTAATCATGTGAAATAAAAATACACTAATTAGTATTCATATCACTTATAAAAGAATATTTAAAATGGGGCGTTGTGAAATTTCATAAAACATTAAGGAAATTTGTGGCAACATTTGAACATAAAATAATAAATATCCAAATATAATTAATAAAAAAAAATTATGTGTAAGAATCTAAAATCTATTCATAAAAAATATAATTTCTTTTTTTAATTATAATTCATTATTTTTCATAGATTAACAAGATACTCATTACAGTCAATTTGGATATTCTAAAGATGTGTTTTTGTATCCAAATCATGTATTTATAATATACCAATGAAACATGATATCCTTTAACAATTTTAAAATCAATAAAATCAATATATTATAAATTAACATTAAATAATATGTTTTATATCATATCCAAATGATCATTTTGTAATAATAGGGTGATATTTAAATATTATCAAAATCAAGGTACAGTGAAGACCAATGTTTACAAGAATCCTATGGAATTCAGTGAATTGATAACAATGATGGTATATATAATAATATTTCACAATAAAATCATATATCCAAATATATTATTTATTTATTTTCAATTTTTCTATAGTGACTGAAAATTTTTAAAATGATTTTCGTCATTATTGTTTTAAAATTATGAATTATATCGTATTCAATCAACAAACTAGCATCCTTAAAGAGGTGTTTATAATGGAAATAGAAATTTCTTATAAAATATTTATTACTAATATTTTTATTTATATTTTTCTTGTAATGTAAGGAATTTTGATTTTCTGTATATTCATAAGAGGGAGTTGACTTATATAAAAATGAATGGGAAGCTCACATGGTGTCATAATGTTTACAAAAATCATGAAGAGGTCATCTCCGTTATCTTGTTTAGTTAATTTTTTTCATTTTATCTATTTATTTATTAGTTAATTTTATAATTATATTTACATACAATTTTATAAAATTTTCATATATATAATAATTATTTGATGTCCTTCAAATATTTTCCAATAATTTTGTCCCTATGGGGAAAAAATGCCTCCATACAGATTTCTTCGTCTTTCTTATGGATAAAATCAATTCTTTGAATAAAAAAATTTATTTATTAGGGGTAAATTATTTTTTTACATTTATCTAGTTTTTGAATGGGAAATGATTTTAACCATTAAGTAGAACCCTGATTATAGTATTGGGGCCATTTGTGGTCTTTATTGTCAAAAACTGTTTATAGAAAATTAAATTATCAATGAAGGGTATAATAAGGATGATGTACTGAGGTATTACATAATGCTATATTCATCAATTATTTTTTATTTGATTTTTTATGTTCATTAGTGATGAAATGAATTCCATTTTGGATCTTGGTCCTTATCATAACATGCTAGTGAGATAATTTTTTTTATTATCTAAAATGAAAGTTATCAAATTTAATAGAGTAATTTATTTGATCATGAAGGTATTAATAGTATAAAATTTATATTTAATACATTCAGGGTTGTGAAAAAATGTTTGAGTCTATCATTTCCTCTCAAAGTAACATTTTAGCTTAAAATATATATCATATAGTCAAATTTAATAATACACACTCTGATTGTATTGAAAAATTACAATAATGATTCTTGATTCATATTGTTATATATTGGAATCAACAAAAATGTTAATTTGACAAAGATTGTAGAATATGTGATTAATTATTTTCATTTTCATTAAAAAAGACATTTTAGTCCAAAACATGCACCATACACTCAAAACTAATAAAAAAATAAGATTGTCTTAATATTTAAGGATAAATATCTATAGTAAATTTGTATTTTGTGGGAAACAGTCTCACATAAATATGCCAAGCAGTGTGGTTGGTATGAATGAAAGTTCATGATTACATTTAAAAGTGATATTTTAGTTACTAATTTTTATCATATAGTAAAATATGATCCAACACACACTTGTTTTCAATATAATTTAAAAAAAATAATCAAAAACTCATTTTTATGTGTATGATTCAACAAATTTTCAATCCAATGCTTGATGTTAGCAAACTGTAAAAAGTTTTTTTAATGAAAATGATATTTTAGTTCTAAACATGCATCAAACACTACAAACTGAGAAAAAACACTCAAATATTATTGATATTTTTCAATAATGGTCTATAATTAATTTAAGACATATAGGAATCAATTTCACATCAATATGAAACTTTTTATGTTTGGTATGATTGAATGTATGTGTGCTAATTTTAAAGTGACATTTTAGTTCAAAAAACATCTCACATATACAAAACCAAGAAAAAGTAAATTGTTGTCTTCGTAATTTAGGACACAAATCCATAATTCATTTTTCACATTTATGAATCAATCACCAATAAATTTTATACACTGTGTATCTGGTAGGCTAAAAGTGTATTTTTTCCTTTTTAGAATGATATTTTGGTTTTAAACATTCACCAAAGAGTCAATGGTGAGAAAATTATCGTATATTTTCTTGATATTTTTTATAGAAATGTTATCTAACTTCCCAACCACTTATTTTAGCTATTTTCATTGGTTTTTTATATTTTCCCTTATCCTCTTAATTTTTTTAGGATTGGTTTTGCTGATGGATTTTGAGATCATATAGATTTCGGAAGCTTGAAAGAATGTTTCGGGAAACATTCATCCAAAATATGTCGTAGCAATCCATAGCACTCGGGACCACATTTCATAGGATTTTTCTAGGTTGTGGATGTAATGGTCATATCATATTAATATTGTGGTGGTTCAGGCCACACCCCAGTGGAAATTTATATTCTATAGTGACCCCAACCCCTAGAGGCTATGAGGTAGAGCTCATAGTGGGAGGCTATTTGAGAAAGGTTTCATCATAGTGTCTTAGACCACACCACATAGTGTTTTCAACATCAATTAAATAAATGAATTCTCATTATTTAAATGGTATGATTTTGAGGGTTTCATTAATTATTATATGGGAGGAAAAATTTTGGTTTGTAAGATTGTTTATTGAGGGAGGTTTCAAATATAATCAACCACAATAAAATATTCAATATTTCCCTATTCTAGGGGATAATTTAAGTGTTTTTAAGGAATGCTAACACTGAATCCTTATGCTCAAGAAATGCCACAGTGGTTCAAATCTATGTGTGGTAATAGGACAAAACCACCCTTTTTATTCTACAGGGGTTATTTTTCAGTGATCTCGTTGTTTTAGAGCTCTGGCTTGCACTATAGTGTTCTCCTCCCATGAAACACAAAGTTGTTGTGTACCTCCCTATATTGTGGTAGTTGATTCTATGTTACAACACCATTCTTGTGTCATGGAGCATCCATGATTTTAGTTAACCTTACATTTTCTTCCTTTGGAATCCCATATAAGGGTATTTTGGTAGTATTATCAATGTATGTTAAAATAAAAATATATTAATATTATTTTAAATCATTGATTCATAAGTGTTTAAAATTAATTTTCAAATATATTTCAAATTCAACATTTTTTGTTTTCTTAAATTCACTTTTAAATTGAATTTTGTATGATGAAAATTTATTGATAGTTATTTATTTTTTATTTTCAGAGAGAGTGTTCTTGATTTTAATGTATTAATATTGATAGGTTTTTAATAAAATTAAAATTAATGAGGTATTTATAATTTTAAATGTGATGTTTTCATGAGTTTTTATAAAAACAAATTGATGTACATTTTTGAAAAATAATGAAAATAAATTTGATCAAAACTAGTTGATTTTGGATTGTGGAATAATAACATGAGTTTATGATAATAAGCAACTAAGGTTGGTATTATAAAATTAATGGGTGTCTGGAATTATCAATTTAAGACAAATGAAATGATGATTGAAATTATTTTTAAAATATTTTTACAACATTTAAATTTTTTTGATTTACCATATGGAAGATGGAAGACTATGTAGTTGAGTGGGAAAACACACACTTTCCATCAATTTTATGTAAGTGGAATTGAATTAATGATGTAAACATAACTAGTTTAATGGTTTTAATGATGCTTATTCCTTAGGGATATTCTCTCTTTAATCCATAGGGATGTTCCTTGTGAACTTATGAATCATTATATCACCCAGACTACTGACTATCCTTAGTTATCATGCTGTTAGGTCTCTTAACCATAGTTCTATAATAGGACATGTATTTTCATGCATTGTGATGTAAATTTTTTAATCTTGTCAATTGTTGTTAAATTATCCATTTTGTTAAATGTTTAAATCATTAATATTAGAAAAATAAGCTTCATTATGCCTACATTACAGGGAAATATGTTGTATTTTTTTCTTGTCTTTGTTGGAAATTTTTAATCAATAGTATTTTGATATGAGCACTAAACAATTTTCCAATCCATGTTTTATTTATATTTTCAATATTCTATTTATCTATTATGTAATTTTTATGAACATATAGGTAAAATATGTGTATTATTATACATAATTCCCTACCCATTCCTTTAAAAAATGTAGATTTCCTTATTCGAGGTCAAGGTAAAGAAAATCCACCACATAGAGGTGGTGTGTGTAACTGATTTACAGGTCCTACAGTATTTGGAAGTACATGATGGAGTTTGTGATGCACTAGTTTTGATGAGTTGTTTCTTTATCCATAAGAACTATATTAGGGTGTTGTGTACCCTTTTTATCTTATAGAGTGTTTTCCATACCAACACTTTTAATATAATTATTTTCATATATTGTAACCTAGAGTTGAAATCATTCCCTATTTACTCGTATTGATGTTATTTTGCATATCATCATCTCATGGGGTTCAGAAATTCCATTAGGGTGATGTCAGGGTCAGATCTGACACAGTTTTGGTGGGTTAGATGGGTTTGTTCATGATAAATTGGTATCATATAAGTTTCAACCTCCTATTTGATTTTGATATTCAGTTTGGGATAATGTTTTAATGATTGAAGGTGTATTTTATGAATGAGTGGTTGTCCAACAATCATCGTAACGATCCTTAAGTTACCATGGTTTTTTTGTTTATTTATCTCTTAATAAAATCAACGTTTTTTTCTAGAATTTTATCAATATTTGAATTTCATTATATATTACCCTATTTAATTTCTCTTGATAATTTTTATGATATCTTGTATCTAAATGATGTTTTCCTTATCAATATATAACACTACCCCCCAATAATATATATGAATACCCTTTAGGATGTATCTTATAAAAAACCACATCAATTGAACCATTCAATTGTTTATAACCTTATTGAGGTCATTATGCATGTGGTCTAAGCTATGTAAAATATAGAATAACCTATTCATAATTGGGTTGAAGATGTTTTACCCAAAATGGGTGATAGCTGGGATCATGGCCATGAGTTTCGTTTCCTGAAAAACCTATCTTTTTAGGGTAACGATGATTCCCATTATGTGAAGTATTTTTTGAAAAATATTCTGAATATATTTTATTCCTTGGAAAAAATAAATTTTATTAAGTTGAAATATGATTATATCAAGCATTAAGGGCTATGAAAAAGGTTATGTGACTCAATAGTTGAGAAAGGGAATAATGTGGGATTCGAGTGGAAAATGTATGAGATATTTTTATGGAGAAATTCTATATAGAGTTGATGGTGTTGTGTAAATCAATATAGTTACTCAATCTCAATAAATGTTACAAAAATGTGGCCCAATATTCCAATCTCTTTTTCAATCTTATTCATTTCTCACATATAATGGTATCAAATGATAAACTAAAATCCTAGATATTTGAGATGTGATTTTAACCAAATATTCGGTCTCATTTTTTTCTAATAAACATCACCTCACCTTCCAATGTTCTAGATTGATATTTTATATTGTATCATGATTTGGTAGGGATGTACTAGAATACAAGATTTTATCCTACTTAAAAAGGTATTTTATGTTGTCCCATCAATTTTATAAGAAAAACAGATTAGTCTCATGGTAGAAACCATTATAGGGGATCACAGTATTAGACCTCCATTAATCATCTGCATTATTAATAAAACACTACTACCTAATTATAGTTTTGTAATGTGGTGAACATGACATATTCTTTATTATATGAACAAAAGAGCATTATCTCTTGTGTGTGCTCCAAATATTCATATATATTTTTATCATGATTTTATCACTCAATGTAGACTTATGGGATACATAGTTATAATATGATATATGATGATGTCAAATGATTCAAGAATAAAGGGGTTTTAGCTAAAATAACCAAGAATAAAATTTCTTCATGCAGTGGATAAATATCATGTTCAATCCAATGTGGGTCCTATGATAGGAAGAGGTATTATAACCATTGATTCATCTTTAGTGACTACTTTATTTGATATTGGTTCCTCTAATTTTTTAATATCTGCTAGTATCATTGAGTTGTTAATAACATTTATGGAGATCATGAATTATATTATGGTGATATCTATGCCTCTCTGGATAAATAAAGGGTTGGTATCTAATTCACTTCATATGAAGTCACTTGGTCAAAGATGCTCTTTCTTTAAAAAAAATTGATATAAATCCTTTGGACATCATTCTTAGGATAGAGTGTAATATCACCCATAAATCTCTTAATAACTATTTTTATTGATAGGTTTTCTTTTCTGGTCCCGATGGAGTGAGTTTTGTCTTTCAGAGCGAATGGTACAAGGGATCAAGTCGAACCAAACCTCCCCTACAAGGGTCTAGTAATATGGATTTCTTTTTTGACATTGAATTGGAGCATTACTAATGGGGTGGTGAGCGACTTCCAGTATTTAATGTGTTTCCTGATGTTTTACATATGAATTTTTCATTTTTCCACTAGTGAGAGTGGTATAATTTTCTATCAAATTGGAACTGGGTACCCATCCTAAATTTATAACCTCTTACCAATTTTTGCCAATGGAAATGATAGATTTAAAAATTTAGTTGGATTCTCTATTATCCCAATGATTTATCTGGCCCATTTTATGTCCTCGGGTAGAACCAGTGATTTTTTCCAACAAACATGAGGGTACCTCAACTTATGTGATCACTATTCAAGAAACAATCAATTCAATGTTGGGAATATGTTTTTTATCTAATTGGTGATTATTTGGACCAACTAATAAGGGAGAATGAATGATCTTCGGTTTGTTTTTCACCATCTTATGTTTAAAAATAATAAAATTTCCAGGACTATCTTTCAAGGATGGTATATCCCTTATGTGTAACTCATTATTCATTTTAGTATAAACCATGATCCTTTAGTATTCCATTAATGAACAATAATTTCATTGAGTACTTTGATTCATTTTTGTGGTATTTTTGGATGAAACCTTGATTCACTCTAAGGCTAAGGATGGTCATTTACATCATTTGAGAAAAGTAATGAATATCTTGAGAAACCAAGAACAATACACCAAGCATCATAAATTCACCTTTTTGATGAGGGAAGTAAAATTCTTGGGATTTTTTATTGAATGTGGGGTTTCATTTTATCCTGATAAGGTGGATGATGTTATGACATGCAAGAAATAACCAAATGTAATTGAGATTTAGAACTATTTATGATTGTCTAAATATTATCAAACTTATTTGATGGATTCCTCAACGTTTTATTCTCTAATGACTTATCCTATACAAAAAGGATTAAATTTTGTTTTTGATTCAAGAATATATGTTTCCTCTAATGAGTTGAAACATCATATTGCTTTATCACCAATTTTGACTATTTCAAAATCCTTTCAAGGATATTTAGTCTTGTTTAAAGCATCATGTTTTTATTTTGGCTACATAATTATATAAGGTGACCATGTGGTAGTATATGGTTCTCATTCTCTTTTCCTTTATGAAAAGAACTGTCCCACACATGATATTGAACACCTATTAGTTTTGAAAACTCTTTAGAGTTTTTGGTATTAAATCATCATTGAATGTTTTACCATATACTCTATCTATAAGATCTTGAGATATATATTATCCCAAAGAATCCACCCATTTGTAGATATGGTGGGTTGTATACCTATAATATTTTTCTTTCAAAATTTCCAAAAATTATAGTAATTGAAAATTCGTTACTGATATTTAATATATAAAACTTATATCATAGTTTGTTAATGAATTTTATGAGGAGTGGATGTTGAAGACCTTATCATTTCTTATGAATTTTTTAGTTCTAGAAGATGAAACTGGGATTAATTTGGAATGATTTTTTGTTGAAATCCACAGTAGATGAAATTTTAGTTTTGGAGTACTAATTATATGATTTCTTTCAATTAATTCTAGATTCTATATAGAGTGGGTATATCATTAATGAATGGTATCTATCTTCTGAGTGGTATCAAATGCTTCAGAAATAATTTTGTGTTCCTATGTCTTTGAGGACAGTTGTGATGGGGTATTTCTATAACTCCCAATTTGAACTATTCTAGGGAAAGTAGATTTTTTATATAATGTAGTTTTTTTGGCCAGGTGTGAAATAAGAAATTTCAAATTTTGTTTCATTTTTAATACAATTCAAAAAGTTATCTACTTTCATTGGATCCATTCAGGTTTTCATCAACCACTTCCAGTAGAGACCTGGAAGTGAGATGTTATATCTATGGACATTGATTTACACATACACATCATAGGAAGAATGCAATACTAGTGGTGATTTCCTGATTGACCAAGTCATATCCCTTGATTTAATTTCGAAAACTACCAAGGTTAAAGAATTGAGATATTTTTAAGCATAGGAAATCATTAAATTGCCTGGAATGAAATTTTCAATCACTTTAGATAGCGATCCCTATTTCACTAATCGCTTTTAAAGGGGCCTATAGGAGGAAATGGGATCCCAGGTGAAATTTTTTATGGAATTCAATCCTCAAAAGGATGGAAAGAAGGAAGTGGTAATTTATTTTCTCATAGAAATCTGTTGTACCAATGTCCATGACATTGGAGGAACTTGAAATAACCATTTGGGCCTAATCTAGTTTTCATACAATAATAGAATTAATTCATCCATGATAATGGAATACTTTGAGGCTTTGTATGGCCAACCATTCAATATGCTTATTTATTGGTTAGGGTAGATTAGATTCCATGGTAGGACCAGTTTGGTCTATGATATGACAACTAAGATCAAGTTAAACCACCAATTCAGGGTAATGGAATAGATCCATTAAAAAATAATATATTGATTATCAACAATTCTCTTTGGATTTTAATGATAGTGATCTTATTTTCCTAATATTTTCGTCATAAATAAGTCATTTATGGCTCAAGAAAAAGGTAATGTCAGTACCAAGATACATGGGACAATTAGAGGATATTGAGCATATTAGAAAGGTGTATTACCTTTTTTATTTTCCACCACAACTGAAATCCACAAACTAGGTTCTACCTATGCCACAGCTAAGGAAGTGTCTCTTAAATAAATATTATATCTTAATCTAGTAGGATCTATATGTGGAACCTAAATTATCAATTATTTACCCACTAATTTAGATAACTGATTCTAAGATAAATATTTCTGGTGTAAAATCAATACATTTGATTCATGTATTTTAGATGAGTGGTTTAGATAAACGTGACACATAGAAGCATGATGCCTTGATGTTAAAATAGTGCCCATGTCTCATGGATGTGAAGGCACCAAGATATACTTTCTGGGCTTATAAATATTTTGTAGTGGGGAGAATTAAAACATCCTAACCATTTATTTTATGCATTTTCTTTGGTGTTTTATTTTTTTCCCTTCCAATAATCTTTTTTTAGTAAATACTTTATTTAATATAGGATTTAGGGATTATGAAATCTTTTAGATGGTCAAAATAATATTTTCTAAAAAATTATCAAAATATGTGGTACCACACCAAAACACATAGGACAAAGTTTGGTAGGAGTCGGCCATGTAGTGGAGGGAATGGAAGCACTAGTGGTATTGTGGGTGTTGAGGATACACTATCTATAAATAAGTTATTCCCTTGAAACCTTGGCCTCTAGATATAACACCCTATCCCATACAGTGGAAGTGTAATTTAAAAGTTTTGTGTTGTAGTTTCATTGATCATGTAATTGATCCTTTTCAATTTTAGTTTCAAAAAACTTGGAATGCTCAATTTCAAGGAGTTAGGGTTTTAATTGGTTATTTTTAGGAATAAATGGGAGTATCTATTTTTTTAAGTTGTTTTAAAAATGGGTTTATCATTGGGAATCAAACTCATTAAAATAATAGATCTTCCCCTTCACATGGGTATCATTTATTATTTCCAAAAGATATGTAAAGCAACACTAAATTGATAATGTTATGTCATATTAGTTTGAATTCCATTGTGGTTCCACACCAAAGTATCCCTGTTTTTTCATTGGGGTTGTTTTCGGGTGATCTCCAGACTTTAGTATCATGTCCTTCACCATAGTGGTTTATTCCAATAAACCACTACACCATGATGTTCCACCCTGTGTTGTGGTCATCTATTATATTCCACATCATCTTTCAATTTCTATGAAGCCTCTTAAATTTCAGGGATCATTACCTATAATTTATTTTGAATCCCTCCACTAGGTGTGATGATACTATTACCAAGGTAGGTGGTTTTTTATAGATAAATATTATTTAAAAACACTGATTCTTATGTTTTCCAATTGGTTTTCAATAAAATTACTAAATATTCAGTTGGGTTTGGATAAATGGACTAGAAAATGGCATGGTGTGTGGTGAGAAGGTCTTAATAGGGATTTATTCTCGATTTAAAAAAAATGCTTCCTCGAATTCAGATTATGACTATTGATAGGTTTTGGATGAAATTAAAAATTAGGATGTATTTATTATTTTAAAGCTATTATAAAAGGAATTTTTAATAAACCCAATTTCATTTTAACCATTGAAAACAATATATTGAATTTTGAAAAGAACCATTTGATAATGGGTTTTGAAGGAATGATGAGATTTTATAATAAGCATCCATAGAGGATGGTATTTTAAAATTAAATTCTTCTTTTGAAACATGAATTGGGGATAAATGAAATAATTATTTAAATGATTTTTGATTAAATGGAATCCCCTCTTAATTTATTTTATTTACTATATAGAACATGGAATGTTGGGTAGTTGATTTGGAAATACACATTCTAGGAACATAATATCTCTAATTCATTTTTAGGGATATTCCATGTTAACTTTGGATAATATACTTCACCAATATATGTGATAATCCTTTAATTATCATACCATATAACTTCTCTTAATCATGGTTCTATGATTGTAAAATTATATTAAATTCATTATGATGTATATTTTTTATAATGATAGTTTTTATGTAAATAATTATTCAATATTCTCATTTGACAAATTTTGTATTTATTCCTATTTGATAAAAAATATTATTATGACTGATTTGATGTAATAAATTTTGTACCTAATTTGTAACATCACTTTACATTTTCAGGTACTTTTGATATTTCTAAGTACCTCTGTTTTGGAGTAGTGACTTGGGAGAGTCGATAGAACATAACTGTTGTTTTGGGGGGAAGGGGAAGTCGCATGGGCGGTGCACGAGTTGTCTAAACCGGGCGACCAAACCATGTGTTGTAAGTCTTGGAGGTAGTAGCTTCCACACGGGCAGTGCACAGTTTGTCTAACCGTAGGACCAAAACATGCGGGAAGGGTTTCTTAAGCAGTAGGTAACGCACGACTAGAGCATGGTTTGTCAAACCGTGTGAACTAACTATGCGGACACATAAATGAGATCCTTAAATTGTGGATCTCACTTTGTTTGGCCTCTAAGTGCCTAGTTTTTTCTCCTAAGTGGCCCGAACTCAGGATTTGTCTTCTCTTATGGTCAAAGAAGGTTCTCCCATCGTTCCGGAGGCGATCCAAAGGCTCCTCTTGGTTAATCAAATTCGTATTCTTGAGGAATGTGATCGTTATTCATTGTTCTTGATTGGTTTCTTAGATCTACATAGAAATACTTCTCCCCTTCTCTTGGTTTCTTAGATCTATTCCCGTTATGGGTGGATCTTTATGTGTGGTACCAAATATGATGATATTTGGTCTTTATGTTTCTAGGAGAATAGATCTAAAGCGGGTTCTTGAAGAAGAAACCATGTTTTCTTGAGCGTTCTCGACCGTTGTGGTTTTGGTCAGAACCTTTGAGGTAAGTGGTTCCATCCGGACATTCTAAATTGATTATCATTATATTTTATTGACTAATTTTCATTGTTGATTTAAATTCAATTTCTCATTATTTCTATCAATTAAATTGATAAAAAATCTATTAAAGGGAATTGAGATATATGAAAGGGTTTTGCCATAGAAATTTGGAAAACCCCAATTCCATTGAATTGGGTGTGTTTATGGAAATTGGCCAAATTAAATTGTTGAATTTAAATTGTGGATTTGATGGAAATGGTTTCAATTAAAATTTTGAATTTAATTGTCGGAATAAATTGTGTAATGATGGAATTGGTTTTGAATGGATTTCAAACTGGTGAAAATAGCATAAAATTATTTTATAAAAACCCATTGGTTTTATCTTGTGAAAAAAGAATGTTTGGAATAAACCCTATTTTGGTTTTAAATGGAATGAAATTAGAACTTTTGAAATAGAGGAATGGGATTGATCGTATTTTACGAATTCTTCAATTAGTTCGCCCATCATGTAAGAGCACATGCAAGCCTTAGGTAGTTATTGAGTTACTTGGATACACTCTACGCTACGAAAACGTTCTAAAACATACTTGCGGCAGGTCACATCTCCAATAGGTTGGGGACAAGTCTCCTTTGGCCAGCGTCATAGGGACATGTGTATACACATTTTTCTTGAGTTCACATGGAGATTGCGGAATCCTATAACTGGTTAATACGATCATACCTTTTAACAGATGACCTTGTTTCTCGCTTGTTTGTTTACATTTTAGATACTAATGTATGCCAATGCTTTTGAACTGCTTTACATGCCTTCCGAAATTATATAAAATTTTTTATATAAAATCTTTTCTTAAGCCATTGTTTTAGAAATATTCCATCATTGTAAAGCCTTTACTTAAATTAATTTTTCCATCATTTGAAAATGTATAGGATGTTTTGTTAAAATATAGTTTTGAATTTCCAAACACGTTTATTTGAAAATAGAAATATTATATTTGGATAATCTATATTTTGCATCGGTTATGGAATCTTTTGTGGGGTTCTACTGGGATTAGGCTCAAGCCCTACTTTTTCCTTCTGGTGTTTTTAGACATTCTTCTTCCAGGATCGAGCAAAGGGAAGAGACCTCTTGGAGGTGGATCCAGTTGTTGATCTTTGGTCTTGGTGAGTTGTGTCCTTAGGGAACATGGGGATTTTTTCAATTTTTAGTACTTGGGTTGTAGTACTTTGGGCTTTTTATGCCTCTTTGTATTCTGGTACATTACTCCCAATGGAGTTCCTTCTTTTTGCATACTGTCTTGTTTTTTATTGCTTCCATATTCTTGTAGAGAAATCGTTCCCACTTTCATGTTGTTTGATTCCAGGTGCTAGTTGGTGATTCATGGGGATTGGGAATTCCTTTCAAGCTATGTCAGGGCCAGCTCGGTTATCAGGTTACCAGGGTACAAGGGCTGGTTCGTGACTAAGTGGCATCAGAGGAATGGTTAAGAATCTTTCCTTGACGACAGTATGAATTTTTGTATTCTTGTCAAGACTTAAAAGGTAGTTGTGATTGAATACATGGCCAGCTCTCACCACAATAAACCTTATGTCACCAGCATTGGATAGGGAAATAAAACTTGTGGATTAGTTCTAGTATTTTCCTTGATTTGATTTGGATAGAGTGGAGTACAAATCATGTTATCCGTTATTTTAAGAATATGTTTCATTGTTACTCGGTATGGGTGTTAATCTATGTCTTTTTATGCTATGTAGCATTATGCCTTCGAGAAGACGTGGAAATCAATTCCAAAAAAAGGCTGCAACTGAATCTCAGCAGGTGAGTCATATTGTGGATCCAAGTCTGGTTAAGGTGATTGTTCGCATTGTCCATGCTCTAGGACATGAACCACCACTAGTTCCTATTCAGGCTCCAGTTATAGATCCTAATAGTGATATTCTCCAAATTCGTTCTCAAGAATTCCTACATCAGAAGCCACCAGTTTTCAAAGGCTCCCCTGACCCTCAACATGCTACAGAATTGTTGAGTAAGATTGAACATCTTTTTGGGTTCTTGGAGACACCTGGTGTGATCAAGGTGAATTGTGCCACCTTCGTACTGGAGGGACCAAGTAGGCGATGGTGGGACACAATGGTGACGGCTGGGAAACATGAGGGTTCTAAGTGAAAAGACTTTAGGGTTCTCTTCACTAACTAGATCTACCCAGAATCAGTGGTGTTGGCCAAGGCTGTGGAGTTTTTCAAGCTTCAGTAGGCGTAAAAAACCGTGACTGAGTACTCAATCCTTTTTTGGAGTTGGTATAGTTTTCTCTGAAGATTTTATCTAATGAGAGGATGAAGGCTTGAAGATTGGGTTGGTACTTCGATCAGATATTCGTTCTTATGTTTTATTTCTAAATCTACCCACTTACGATGATGTGCTGGATAGGGCGACGATGGTTGAGATGGCATTGGCAGGAAAGTCAGGGTTGAAGGAGGTTCTTTTCCCTCATAGTGGAAGTGTGGGTTCCTTTAAAGGAAAACAAAAGTGAGACATTTCTAATGGTAGTTCTCAACAGCAGAGTCATTCCAGACCTCTAATAGTGTCAGGAGGGTCTTCTTTGACTGGCTATTAGTGTGGGAAGCGAAGACATTATAAGAGGTTTTGTAGTAAGGAACCCAATAACCGTATCTCATGTGGATGTTTATGGCACATATAGAGATTCATACATCACTTCTCTACTCCACATAGTGGGACAAGATCATTAGCACCTCCAGAAATTGCGGGGCAATCAAATGCTTCATGTACAAAAGGTTTCCAACCACATGAATATAGAACTAAGCTTCTTCACGCATTGGAAGAGTCACCATAGGTAGCTGATACAGGTCTTTCAAATGTGAGTGGTACCATTATTATAGATTCATCTTTAGTCACAGCACTTTTTTATTCTGGTGCATCTCACTCTTTTATTTCAACCCATCTTGTTAATTTTCTTAATCTACCTATGGAACTTTAATCTTGTGTGATGGATATTACTACACCCCTTGGTACAATGAGAGAGAAGGGTCTCCATAGTCCTGCATGTGTCTTCCCTCTATCATAGTTTGATCATGTTTGGAGTTTTTTTGGTTCTCTAAATGAAATATTTTGACGTCATATTTGGGATGGATTGGCTCATTCCCAATAATGGCTGGATCGATTGTTATATTCGATAGGTCTACCTTACTACACCCAATGGTGTGCCTCTTGTTTTTCAAGGAGAAAGGGACTCAAGGTCAAGAAGAGCTGGACCCTCTTGTCCAAAGTTTGGGAAAGTTATATTAGTGTTTTATTTTGATATAGAGAGAGATTCAATTTGTGGTGATCTTCCTCCAGTATTCACTGAGTTTCCCAACGTGTTTCCTTTTGACTTCTTTGGTTTTCCACCAGTAAGGGAGGTTAATTTCTCTATTGGATTAATGCTTGGTACTCAACCAGTTTCTATTCCATCTTACTGAATGACTCGGGAAAAACTAAAAGAACTGAAGTCTCAGTTAGAAAGTCATCTAGAGAAAGGTTTTATACACCCGTGTGTGTCACCTTAGGAAGCAACTGTTCTCTTTTCCAAGAAGGCTGATGGTTCTCTTTGCTTATGTGTTTATTATCGAGAGCTCAATTGAGTTAAGGTAAAGAACAAATATCCGTTACCACGAATTGATGATTTTTTCGATCAATTGAAAGGGGAAAAGTGGTTTTCAAGAATTGATCTTTGATCTTGTTTCCATCAGTTGAGGATAAAAGAATCTAACATTTATAAGATCTCTTTTCGGAGTAGGTATAGCCATTATGAGTACCTTTTTATTCTATTTGGCCTAACAAATTCTCCTGTAGTTTTCATGGAATTGATGGACAAGGTTTTTCGTGAGTATCTGGATAAATTCATGGTAGTTTTTTGGATGAAATTCGTTTCTACTCCATGTCTGGGGAGGATCATATCCATCATCTGCGAATAGTTATGAGTCTTATAAGGAATCGCCGACTTTATGCCAAGCTTTCAAAGTGTGATTTATAGATTCGAGAAGTGAAATTATCGGGAAATGTCATTCCAGAATAAGGAATATTAGTTGATCCCGATATGTTGAAGGCTGTTATGACTAGGTAACAACCACAAAATGTTTTCGATATTTGGAGCTTCTTGGGCTTAGTAGTATATTATCGCTGATTTTTTAAAGACTTCTCAAATTTAGCTTCTCCAATGACCACTCTGACTCGAAAGGGAGGGAATTTTTCCTGGATTGATAAATGTTGGAGTTCTTTTGTTGAGATAAAGTGTCTCTTAACTACATCTTTTGTGTTAACTCTTCCTAAAGCTGGGATAGGTTATGTGGTCTTCTGTGATGAATCGGGTTCAGGTTTGGGATGTGTCCTTTTTCAAGTTAATCATGTTATTTCCTATGGATCTCATCATCTTAAGCCTCGTGAAAAGAACTATCCTACCCATAACATTGAACATGCAGCTGTAATGCATGAACATAAGTGTTGGAGACATTACCTTTATGGAGAAAGGTTTACTGTGTATTCATACCACAAGATCTTGAGTTATTTCTTCTCTCAAAAATATTTGAATCTCCGCCAAAGGCGTTGGGTGGAGTAACTGCAATCTTTTGACTTTGAAATTGCCTATACCCTAGGAAATGGGAATGAAGTTATAGATGCATTAAGAAGGAAACTTCTATCACAGGATGTGAAAGAATCTTCAGAAGGGTGGAGTTTGATGACTCTTTTTTCTCAGTTGCATATTGGAGTTCAGTAGAAGGGGAATTAGGTTTCTTTATCAAGTGTTCAGTTGAATCCTTCTCTCCTTGATTTAATTCCTCAGGATCAACAACTGGATGATGAATTCCAAAGAATTAAGGACTCTCTTTATGGTTGGAAGACTGACACCCAGTGGTTGTTATCCAAAGAGGGTGTTTTGTGATATCAAAACCATTATGTTGTGTCGTTAGTGGCAAGGAAGGATGTGATGGGGTTTCCATAACTCGTAGTGGGCTGTACACCCAAGAACCATGAAGATGTTCTATGACATACAGAGATAGTGCTACTGGCCAGGTATGAGATGTGACATTTCTGAGTTTTTATATCATTTCTATACATGCCAGTAGGTGAAAGTCGAGCACCAGAAACCTCCGGGTTTGCTTTAACCACTTCCAGTCCCTATATGTAAGTGGGATAAAATCTCTATGGACATTGTTTTTGGGTTACATAAAACCCAGAGGAAGAAGAATGCAATATGGGTTGTGATCGACATTATGACCAAGTATTCTCACTTTATACCTATTCAAGATACAACCAAAGTTGAGGAGTTGGGAAATATCTATGTGAAAGAAGTTGTTCATTTTCACAGAGTTCTGTCTGCTATAGTCTCTGATAGGGATCCTTGGTTTACTTATTTCTTTTGGAGAGGACTTCAGGAGGCACTGGGATCTCAGTTCTGTTTGAGCACGGCCTACCATCAATAGTCAGTTGGGAAGGTCATCTGGGGCGAGTTGAGTTTTATTATTACAATAGTTATCAGTATACAATCCAAGTGGCTTATTTTGAGTCATTTTATGTTTGTCCTTGTAAATCTCCTTTATGTTGATTAGAGATTGGTGATTGTTCTTTGGTAGGACCTAGTTTGGTCCAAGAGACAACAGCTAAGATCCAGTTGATTCATCAGAGAATGGTTACAGCGTAGAGTCGGTACATGTCTTATACCGATCATCATCATAAACCATTAGATTTTTCAGTTGGTGACCAGATGTTCTTGAATGTTTCACCCCAATTAGGTCATCGATAGCATGGGAGGCAAGGGAAGCTTGCTCCTCGTTTTGTGGGACCTTTCAATGTTTTGGGTCATGTAGGAAATGTTGTTTACCATCTAGCTCTACCACCACAGCTGAAGTCGATACATAACATGTTCCATGTGTCGCAGCTGTGAAAGTATCTCCCTGATCCATCTCATGTTGTCAGCTGGAGTGATCTTCAGATTGAACCAAATTTATCTGTTACTGAATGACCAGTCATGGTTGTTGATTTTGAGACTGATGTTATTCATGGGAGAATGATACCTCTAGTCCATGTACTTTGGTAGCATGGTTCTTATTCTCATGATACATGTGAAAGGGAGGCACTAATGAGAGAGTAGTGGCCTCATCTTTTTGACGTGGAGGTTTCTTCATAGGCTTTCTGGGGACAGAATGATCATATGGTCGGAAGGTTCTAACAACATGTAACGTTTTTAGGTACCTTTGTTGTTTCTAAGTACCTATGTTTTGGAGTAGTGACTTGGGAGATTCGGGGGAACTTTAGATGTTGTTTTGGGGGAATGGGTAAGTCATACGGGTGGCGCACAGGCTGTCTAAACCGTGCGGCCAAACCGTGCACAGTTGGTCTTGGAGGTAGTAGCTTCCACACGGGCAGTGCACGATTTGTCATAATGTGCAGCCAAATTGTGCGTGAATTGTGGTCGAGGCAGTAGCTAACGCACGGCTAGTGCACGGTTTGTAAAACTGTGCGATCTAACTGTGCGGCCACTTAATTGAGATCCTTAAATTGTGGATCTCACTATGTTTTTCCTCTAAGTGCCTCGTTTTTCCTCCTAAGCAGACCTAAATCGGGGGTTTTCTTCTCCTAAGGTCAGATATGGTTCACCCATCATTTCGGAGGTGATCCAAAGGCTCCTATTTGTGAATCGAAGCCAGATTCTGGAGGTGTGAGATAGTTCTTCATTGTTCTTGATCGGTTTCTTAGATCTACTTAGATCTACTTCTCTTTTTCTATCAGTTTCATAGATCTATGCCCATAATGGGTGGATCTATGTTTCTGGTACCAAATATGATGATATTTGGTCTTTATCTTTCTAGGAAAAGATATCTAAGGCGGGTTCTTGAAGAATCAACCTGGTTTTCTTGAGCGTTCTCGACAGTTGCAGTTTTGGTCAAAACCTTTGAGGTATGTTGTTCTGTCCTGACTTGTCGTATTGATTATCATTGTATTGGATGATTTATATCTTTGATGATTTAAATTCAATTTCTCAAGTTTTATTTCAATTAAATTGATAAAAACATGATTCTAGTGAATCAAGATATTTGAAAAGGTTTTGTCAAAGAAATTTGAAAAACCCCAATTCCATTGAATTGGGTGTGTTTATAGAAATTGGTTGATTTAAATTGTTGAATTTAAATTGTGGATTTGATGGAAATGATTTCAATTAAATCGTTGAATTTAATTGTGGGAATAAATTTTTTAATGAAGGAATTGTATTTGAATGGATTTCAAATTAGTGAAAATGGATTAAAATGATTTGATAGAAACCCATTGGTTTTATCTTTTGAAAAAAGAATGTTTTGAATAAAACCTGTTTGGGTTTTACATGGAATGAAATTTTCACTATTGAAATGGAATAATGGGCTGATCATATTTTAAGCATTCTTAAAAACAGTTCACCCATCATGTAAGAGCGCATGCTAGACTTAGGTAGTCAGTGGGTTATTTGGATACACTCTACACTACAACAACGTTATAAAACATACTTGCGGCAGGTCACATCCTCGACGGGTTGGTGACAAGTCTCCTTTGGCCAGTGTCATAGGGACATGTGTATGCACATTTTTCTGAGTTCATATAGAGAGTTCATAATCCTATATCTGGTTAATACTATCATACCTTTGGGAGGATGACTATGTTGCTCCCTTGTTTGTTTATATTTGAGATATAAATGTATGCCAATGCTTTGGAACTACTTTACATGCCTGCTGAATAAATATATTCTGTTTTTTATAAATGTTTTTCCTAAGACATTGTTTTAGTTATATTCCATCATCGTAAAGCCTTTTCTTAAATTAATTTTTCCATCATTTGAAAATGTATAGCATGTTTTGTTAAAATTTTATTTTGAATTCCCAGACCTATTTATTTAAAAATTGAATTCTTTTCTATAGATAATCTATATTTGGCCTTTGTTACAGAATCATTGGTGGTATCCTAGTGGGCTTAGGCTCACAACCTACTTTTGCCTTTGGTTTTTTGTAGACTTTATTCTTCCTGGATCGAGCAAAGGGAAGGCACCTCTTGGAGGGGGATCCATCTGTTGATCTTTGGTCTTGGTGAGTTTTGTCCTTAGGGACCTTGGGCTGTTTTTTCTATTTTTAGTATTTGGGTTGTAGTACTTTGGGATTTTTATGCCTCTTTATATTATGGTACATTACTCCCAGTGGATTTTCTTTTTGTTTTTCAGAGTGTCTTGTTTCCTTTGCTTCCGTATTATTGTGGAAAAATTCTTCCCACTTTCATGTTGTGTGATTCCAGGTTCTAGTTGCCAGCCCGTGGGGATCGGGAACGCCCTTCGGGTTATGTCAGGACCGGCTCGGTTATCAAATTACCAGGGAACCTGTTCTGGTTCGTGACATAATTTCTAATATTCATTGAAAATATTTCTCTATGTATATTTTTATTTGAACCATGAAATTGTTTCTTTGACATATTATGATTATAAAATACATAATTGGTTAATGTGATTTGGAATGCATATGCAAGGATTGGTCAAATATGACTTGGATTTAAGCTCAAATGAAACTTTTTTCCATTAGGTGTTTGGGGATTTCATTCATCTAGTTGCATATAAATGAAAGGAACCACACAAAGGTAGAGGATTTACCTAACTTGTTGGATCTATAGGAGTCGAAAGCACATGATGGAGTTTTTGATCCCCCTAGTTTACTCTGTTGTTTTCAATCCTTGAAACTAGAATCAGGGTGTTTTGGACCATTATTCTCTACTGGGGTGTTTCTCATATTGGCCATTTTAATCTGATTTTTTACATGGTTAATTAACTCTCATGGAGAAATTGTTCCAACTTTATATTTTTTCCATGTCGTGGTTCTTCTCTCACACCCATGCAGATTCATAATTCCTTTTGGGTGATGTCAGCATCAGCTCAGGTACCATTTTGGGGGGGTTATCTTGGATGGATTTTAATTTATTGACAGTTCTTTTTTATGATCATGAATGAACCACAGATCTATCTAATTAATGGTGTGACTATTATGAATATGGTGCATGTTTTTATTTTGAAGTGACATTATCATTCAAATTGTGTGTTACATAATTATAACTAATCAAACACACTATAATTGTTATTGTTAAATAATTAAAATAATATTCAATTAATTATTATTATTTATGAATCAAGTAAACTTCTATTCGACACAGAGTGTGATCAGTATGACCATAAATGTGTGATTTCATTTCAAATTTTTATTTTATTTCAAAACATGCATAAAAAATAAAACCAATAGAACAAACTCACATTTCCATGATATGGTTATACATATATCTATACATCATTTTTCATTTTAAGGAATCAACCTTTTTTTATATGATAAATGGTGTGATAGGTATGATGAAATGTGTGTGTTTTCTTTTAAAAACTGACATTTTATTTCCAAACATGAATAAATTAATCAAAAATGAGAAAAAAGACTCAATTTTTCATGAAATTTTTTCACAAAACATTATAATTAATTTTCTAACATTACAAATAAATTGTATATCGATCTGAAACATGGTATTTTTAGAATAACTAAAAGTATGATTTCTCTTTTTATGGTAACATTCTAGTTCGAATAACATAACATAGTCAAAAATAATAATTTTTTTACTATCTTGAAAATTTAGAAAACAACAACCATCATTAATTTGTGATGTGTAGGAATCAAATTCCAATTAACCTAACATAGTTTGTGGTTGATATAACCAAAATATTGACATTTCATTTAAAATTGACATTTTAGGTTGAAATGTGTGTCACATATTTTAAACAAATAAAACACCATCATATTTTATTCAGGCATTATAAAAATTATCAACAATTCTTTTATTATGTGTGTGAATTAACTCCAAAATAATCAAACACATGGAGCATCCATAATGAATAAATGGAAAAAATTTAAATGTTTCATTTATGTTCGAAATGCACGTAAAATAATCAAAACCCTAAAAACATGCTCATATTATTTCCATACATCAGTAAAATAGTACTTTATTTATTTATGAAATGTAGGAATAAACTACACATTATTATGGCACACTGTGTTGTAGGTGTGACCCAAAGAGTCTTTTCTTTTGAAATTTACATTTTGGTTAGAAACATAGATCTCACACATGAAAATAATGAAAATTAACTCTTATTATATTGAAATTTTAGGGAAAAAGTAGAAAAAAGATTTTTTATCAGTAGTTATTAACCATGCACTAATTTGATATACAATTTTAATGGTATGAAGAAATGAATCTCACTTCATTTAAAGGTGTCATTTTATTTCAAAAAATTATTCACATATTTAAAACTAATTGAACACATTTATTTTTTCTTCATACTTTATAAAAATTATTTATAACTCATTTTTGATATGTAGGAACTAACCATAGATCAATTCAACACACTATGTGGCCAAAATGACTGAAAATACATTACTTCATTTTTAAAAGTAATTTTCCTTCAAAAGGAACATCACATGCTCAAAACCATGAAAATTCACTCAAATTTACTTCATATTTTTAGATAGTGATATGGTATTCCTTTGTGAGCTGTAGGCATTAGTTGTATGTTATGGGGATATTTGGTGTTCTTAGGGTGACTCAATGTGATTGTCTTTATTTAAAATTTACATTTTAGTATAAAACATAGATCATACACTCAAAACCAATAAAACACACTTATATTTTTCAGAATTTAAAAAAAATGAAAATTTATTTTTTTAGGTCTAGTATTTTTTCACATGTCATTCTAAAACACAGTTTTTTAGGAATGAATAAATGTTCATGTATCCAATTAAAAGGGATATTTTTGGTCAAAACATGTGTCACACAATCAAAACTAATTACATGGACATATTTTGTCTAGATAAATTAGGGAAATGATCTATTATTCATTTATCACATTTGAGAATCAACACCACATCAAGTCGATATATGATGAGGCCAGATTGATCGAAAGTGCATGTTTTTAGTTTAAAATTGAATTTTTCTCTCAAACATGTGCCAAATACTCAATATTGGGGAAATTCACTTGGACTATATTGGTACATCATGGAAATGAATAGGTATTCATTTGTGATTTAAAATACTTAACTTCATGTGAATAAATTATATAGTTTTTTTGGATTGACCAACCGAGCTGGTCCTCATTTAAAAATGAAATTTTAGTTCCAATCACGCATCATGTACTCAAAACTATGAAAAAATAATTGGATTATATTTTCAATTTAGGAAAATTAAATAGTTTATTTGTGATGAATAAAAATTAACCTCACATCAACTTGATAGATTATGGGAATGGTAAAACTATAAGTCTGTTTTTTTAAATTAATAGTTTAGTTTCAGTTCAAATACCCTTTCACATACTCTACAGTAAAAAAAATAATCAGACTTCTTTGATACTTTAGAAGACAAACTAATATTTCATTTCTATTTTTTTAAGTATTTAATTTATTAAAAATGATAAATATGCTATGTGTTTATGCTTGTAGAATTTTTATGGAACCACTTGATGGAATTGGATGTCATTCGCGATCAATTATCCGTGTTAAAATATAGTGATTTTGGATTTCTCTTAATTTTGAATGATATGCGTAAAATGAATTATAATATTTGAAAAAAAAAATAGACATATTTTTATCCATTATTTGGGTATAGAGAAATCCAAGAAGGACATGAAATATACTTTCAATTTTCTTTATTGTGTGATTTATCTGAAGATAATGAAAATATTCATTTTTAGGAAAAAAAATTTATGGAATAACATTACATTGGATATGTGAAATAATCTTAAATTTTTAAATGATCAGTTATGATTAATATGTCATTTTTATGTCAATTCTATACTGGTAATTTTACTCAGTATTAATTTTTTGGACTTCAATAGAAAACATTATAATCATTGACTATCTAACCAAGCCAACTAAGCCATGATCATATGAGAGCATGGATCAACCACACATGAGATCTATCCTATATGTCCAATCATGGCGGAATGGGTGAAGGAAATATCCTAATTTGTTCATAAGGAATGTATGTGGTTCTACAGGCCCTATTGAAGAAGACTGGTATCACCTGTTCTACTTGGAAGGTGATCCAGTGAAGTTGAGTCATAGCTTATAAAGCATGTGGGTGAACTCTTTCAAGAGCTGAACCCCATCGTGGGATAGATTGATCCATGTAAGGATACAAGAAATAAGAAAGTTCTCAATTGATCTGAATTATAATATGTTATAGTGTTGAATGACATGTTTTTCATTAATTTTTAATGATAGATATAAATTTTTTTCTCTCTAATCTATTAATTTGAAGCCACACGATCATCACATAGGATATTCTTCTTCCTCTGGATAATCAAAGGTTTTGTTGTGCATTTTTCTTCCACCATTGATGATATGTGAAAATATTTACAAACCATGAGAACTAAACCAAATGCCTATTCTACCTTAACAAATTCCAATATGATCTCTTGATATCCTAGCGAGTATGATATACATGTTTCGCTATTTTTTTATGCATTTTCCATGTATGAACAAATGTGTCCCCAGATGTTATTTCATAAGATTAAGTAGATACTTTGGATTATTTTAATGCATTATAAATACATCATCTATGTCTGAGGTTTATATAAATTCATGTTATTACACTTGAAATCATTTATATTTAATGGATAAATGAAGAACACATTTGACTATGTAACATGTATTCATGCTCTAAATATTATAACCCTTTAAGAGCTATGTTATTACTTATTCCATGTGAATAATAAAGAGCCCGATATTTTGGATATTTATGGTGAGATTCAATATTTTCTTACCACATGAATAATGAGGTGCATTCATGATGATAATGGGTGATCGATATGTGTGAAAAAAATGAAGACATAATGTAACCATCATGTATTTTGAGGATATTCATGAACCATTGAATCTGCATGAGATGAATTTTATGATACATGAACCCATGTGTATTTAATATGATTTTTTAAGTAATAGAATACCTTTTTTTTATTCCCGAGAAAATATAATTAACCACATTCATTGGGTTATTTAACTTTAGAAACATAATACCCAACATCATTCAGGTATTTATGTTTAAAGAATAATAAATTAAACATTTTACTCATGACACATTTAAATTGGGAAAAAAATGAGGGGTTATGGAAATACGATAATGAGATATTATCACCAGTTCCATTATTTATTTTTACAGATAAATGTGTAGATACAAGATTTTAATAATTTGGTGGAAAATATTATTAGAACACTTACAATAATTTTACAATAATAATTTTAAATAGATCAATAAAATCTTGTTTTAAATAAAGTATTGTTGTTTCCAGACTTGCGGATCTGATCAATATTAGTAGATTTTAATGATCTTGAAGGAGTGTTTACACCATCATTGTTGATGTTTATGAGTAAGTAATCATGAAATGTTCATCTAACATTTTGGTAGAGTAAGACCTAATATCATTCAATCTCTGGATGAACATTGAATATGAAGAATAATATTGTATCTGGGGTCCCAAACTAGGTACTTGAGGCGTGTGATTGGTGTGTCTAACCAATTAGATAAGTAGAGAAATTGGGGTTTCTTAAAAAATTTGGAGATATTGTAATTGCGGTGTCTAACTTTTTGTATTCAATTGGAGGAATATGGAGTAATAAATGTTGGGTTTCTATAAAACATAAAATGGTATCAGAATCCTAGATAAACCTTGTAAATATAGCATGACTATATAACTTCTAGTTACTATAAATGATGGTGAGACTATGATAAATCACTGAGGGTATCAATAAATTCAAACAGTTTAAGATAATGAATTTAAAAAGGAGATAAATTTCATAAAATTATGGTAACACTAACTCACCCCCTATCAGTGGATCCTAACCAGTCCATGGAATCTAAAATTGATATCAAAGCCAATATAACTCTATATATCCATGATTCTTTGTTAAAAATGGAATATAATATGGATTTTAATGGGTACATTTCCATTATTTCATGAAAATATAAAATGGGTAAAGTGAATAATGAAGGAAATAGAAATAAAAAAATTTACTCATAATTGTCATCCCAAATTAGGGATGAATTCAATATTTGTATCTTACATGAGAAGAAGATAAATTTGAATCTCTATTAGATGTAATATATAATCCAATTTTTATTTCTCATTAAAAATACCCTTATAATGAAAACATGTGAAATCTCAAACTCCATCTCAGAGAAAAAAACGGAATGTGACACTAGTGATTAAGGGACAACAAAATCAAGTTTCTGTTTCATGTAATTCTCATTCAATGATAATTAAGAACAATATAGAATCATTCTTGTAGTTTACTGTTTAATTGTAAAAGTCATTTACCTATAAAACCAAATATTGGGAAGAGAATAAGTGTCCATGGATTTCAATAAAAAGAAAATGTGAACCTAGATGAAGGATAAATTTTATTTGATAGAATATCATTCCAAAGAGATTATAAAGAAAAAAACTCAGATAATGGATATTAAGGTTAGAATCATATCCCTCAAAACCCAACTTTATGAAAGGAGAAAATTAGGAATGGTTTTATCCTCAAATATAAAAGTAAAGTTAAATCATTTTAAAGATAATTATTTGAAAATAATAGACTGCGAGGAGAATATTTACAACTTTAAATTTAATATGATTATTCCACCAGAATTTAGCTCAAAATTTTTAGAAATTAGGATAAACTCATTTTTGAAATAGAGATGTAAATGTTTTACCCATGACTAATGTAGAATTTTGCTCACATAAAATAAGGATTCACCAATGTGTTTTTATTGTGGATGATTTGGGCACAACTTGAGGTGATGTTTCTAATCCAACCAACCCAAATATGTATGAATAACTCAAAAAAATCAAAATCATAATCATGGATAGACTAAATGGGGTATGATTTTTTTACAAATTATTTATTTATTCTAACCTCAATCACACTAAAGGTTATTTTACATGGAGGAATGCATGGAAGGAGAAAGAATCCCTAAATAGGAGCTTCACTCATATGAATTAGGTGGAAATTTTTTTATCCTAAAAAAGAGTAATTAATATGAAAAATAGGATCAATGTTATTTAGGATAAAAAGAAGTCTCAGCAAATTTCTCACCAAGAAACCAAATAAAAGCACAAAAAATACTCTAATAATAAAAGAAGAAAAATTTAGATGACAAAAACATAAGTTTTTTTATCTGCCAAGGATATAGAATAATGTATTCCTCAAAAATAGGAAATTAATGTTAACAAAATATATACACAATTCAAGAATAATGTAAATAAAAACAAAGAAACACTCATGCTGAGTTTTCAAATAAAAAGATAGCTAGAATGAGATAAAAATAGCACCTTTAATATTTCCTCTAAATAAATAATTTGTTCCTCATTTTCCCTATTATTTTATTTTTTATGAGATACCATGTATAAAAATGAAGGAAAGCATAAGTTCATAATGGTGTTCATCAATTAAAATGATGATGGATGAGTGAATCAATTGGGGGGGGGGGGTCTTACATGAGCTTTTATGGATGTAAATATCACTAACATACCTTATTCTTAGTTATATTAATTATATTCATCAAGGGGAAGTGTGAGATAAAGGGAGAGTTATTCTTGTTCAATTGGAATTTCATATGAGTCTGTTAATTTGTGTGTATAATTTTTATTTTCATTGATAAATTTATTCCATTTATTTAGAAATGATAATTTATGAATCTTTCATCACATATGATTATTTTATGGATAGATTAGACAACCATCGTTATTTATATCTAGTTTTATATGTTGTTTTATCCTATAGAGAGTAAGATTTTATTGACTAAATGATCTTTTCCAAGTATCATGTGAGGCCATTTATTCATTTAAAAACAATATATGACTTTTTATAAGAAATAAATTTTGATAATACCCCTCTTATCCCTTGATTTTGAATGTCAATAAAAAATATATAAGATTGAGAACCAAATATTGAATTCCTTGTGAAAAGTAGTGATAAAAATGAAAAGGGATAT
This sequence comes from Viscum album, assembly GCA_963277665.1. Classification (NCBI taxonomy): domain Eukaryota; kingdom Viridiplantae; phylum Streptophyta; class Magnoliopsida; order Santalales; family Viscaceae; genus Viscum; species Viscum album. Next base: position 68,437,284 of record OY728147.1, on the reverse strand, counting down.
ATCGTTGAGATGAAGTGTTTCATTTGATGTCAATGGTAACTATTTGAAGTGGTGATTCTTATAGACTTTTTGTGGATCCACTTGAAGCAATTAGACTTCATGCTTTAGAAATTCATTAATTTTTAAAATAGAGATTTTTTATCCTCTCTTAATCTTCACAGACATGTGAAAAAGGAATTATAAGAATTAAATTTTTTTTGAAACAAGTGGAAATCCATTAATTGGGTGGAGATAAATCAAGGTATCCCATTAAATACTCATTCAGATTATTCCATGGTGAGTTTTATCAAGATATCTTTACAATATTCGTTTTCATAAAGATTTTATTATGGAAGAACATTATGATGGCCACATAAAATATTCAAAAATGTTTTCAATATAAGATATGTTGGCGAAGGAATTTGAGTTAGTGGAAATAACATAATTAGGAATTTTTCTATATATATATTTGTTTGGATTCCATTAAAGAATGTATAATCATTTAATAGATAACAAATCCAACACAAAAACTCTCGTGTCAGAGAAAGGCTAAACCATGCATGATAATCATCATATCCATCGAAAAATAGTGGCATGAGTGAAGAAAATTGCCTTAATTGGTATGATGGAGAGTCTATGGCTGCATAATTCGGAAATAAGAACTTATGTAGTGAACATTATAGTGGTACGGTGGGCTAGAGCAGGTGTGGTGTGGCCCATGAACCTTGTGGGTTATGTTTTGTGACTTCCAAACCCCACACCTATCTCAATGGGTCTGTGGAACAATAAATTTAATATGGAAGCACTCAACTGAGTGAATATAGAATGTGGAAAAATAATTTATATCACATTTTTTATTTTTTAAATTATATGAATAAAATTATGTGTCGTTGATCTATTTTCCGAGCTTCCCAATAATCACACACATTTTTTCTCTTCCTTCTAAGGATTGAGGGATCGACTATTCATAGTTCTTCCACCATTGATGAGACATGAAAATCAGGCCAAAATGTTAACAGTGAACCAAATTATAAATCTTTATTAAATAATGTTGATATGATCTATGAATATCTAAGAGTTTCTTGGATACATATTGAATTAGTTTTTAATGCATCTTCTAGGTATGATTATAATGATCATATATTGTGATGTGTCTAGATGAAAAAAGTGTCCTTGGGTTAATTTAATCCATTAAAAATACATGAGTTACATCCAAGAATAATGTACATGCATGTAGTTAAACATAAATGCATGTAGATCAATTATAAAAATGAAGAACGGTCATATCCATGAATCCATTATGCACACATTATATTATGAGTCATACAGAGCTGTGGTATTTACTAATGTCATGTGAAGAATGATGATTCAGATATTTTAGGTATATAAATTAAGATATGATATTTTCTTACCATGTGAATAATTAAATGATAATATGAAGATAAAGGGTGAGATTCATGTGTAAAAATATAAGAGTTCATGTAACCTTCTAGTATTTTAAGGATATTCATATACTATGCAAGCCACATGAGAAGAATTTAAAGGTACAAAAACCCATGTGTATTTTATATGAGTTTTATAATGAAACAAAATATCATATTCAAGTATTAATGAGTAAATATAAATACACATTTTCAATGGGGTATTTAAAATGACCAATATATTTCCAAAACATTATTTGGGTTTTTATATTTGAAGAACAAAAACTATATATTTTTGTTATTGAAACAATTAAATTGATAAATGTAATGGGGGTCCTGGAAATATTATAATGGGATATTATCACCAACACAATTATTATTTATTTTGGATAAATATTTTTATACTAGTGATTAAGTATTTGGGGAGGAAATATTTTCATATCCCTTGCATTCAGTATGAATTTTCACATTGGAAAAGACTGATATAATCTTGTATCAAAGAAATAAATTGGGTTTTTTAACTGGTGGAGTAGAACAATATTAGTTACCATTGAAGATCATGAAGGTTTCTGAACACCAACATTATTGGATTTCTTAAGGAGGTACATAGGGCAAGAAATCTATATTTCTTGTTGAGGAAAATTGTAGATCTTTCTATCTCTGGGAAAACATTAAATAAGAAGAAGCTTAATGATGGGGTGTATAACCATCAATTAATGGCTAGTGATTGGGATTTGTAACCAATTATAGAAGAAGGGTATTTGAGTATTTAAACCAATTGTAAAGAAATTGTATCTTTGGTGAATAAGCTATTTTATTCTCTTGGAGGCATGTCGAAAAAATTCATCAAGGTGTGTCTACCAAACATGGAAACTAGTAGCCTCTCTAGCCAAACAAAATAAATAATAAGTATTTATCTCTCTTCTTTACTACTAAACATGATGATGATGTGATGAGAAATCATTGAGTGGATCAATATCATTGACCACTTTATGATATTAACATTAAAAATAATTTAAGAAAATAAAATTATGGAATGACTAATGCCCCCAGTGGAATATGAACTGTCCTTGGAATGTATATGTAACTTATAGGAAGTGATTGAATATCCTTACAAGTTAATTTTATAATTAATTATATAACATTTAACATATTTTATTTATATTTTATATATTATTACTAAAATAAACATTGTTTTAATTATACACACACAATTATTTTGTACGATGTTGGGTTGATCATTAGAGAAGGCCTAATATAAGAGTTTACTTTTTTTTATTTCTATATATTATAATTTTTTTATGTCATTGTAATTTTTTATCCCAAAATTATTTAATGTAATACTTGTATTGGTTTTATGGTGAAATGTAAATGTAAATTATCTTTATGTTTATTGTTATATATATATATATATTGTAATTGAATTTTTTTAATCAACCACTATATAGTATAGTAGATATAGCTATTTTCATTATTCATCAGATAAAAATGGATTTCAGTAGGAACAAATAATGTTTCTTTTATTAGTGCTAAAAGATCATCGATAATGAAACCCTTTTCATCGCTTAGAGGCAATTTGATAAATACATCCTTTATAATTTATTTGGAGCTGATAAACATAACTTTATATTATGAGTGCTCAATGCATCAATTCTTTTTGGAAACTAATGAATTCTACTTATATCATTTTAAAAATCCACATGTGTATAAGTATATCAACCAATATTACCACCCATCATATAGAAAATTTCATCCTCCCAAATATTGTTTGAATATTGGAACAAACGAGTATTGGAACCCCTAGAAGGACCACCAAACTAAAGTTTATTCCATTGAATTAAACCCCCTTCCCTCATTACACATTCTTCACTGCATATTTCACCACCAACATCCTAAATCCCCTAAGGATGAATCTAGATTTTCAACCCTGGTCACTTGGATTTGGAGGCCCACGGTGAATTATACTTTAACATGACTTAGTACATATGGTAAAAATAATAATAATAATAATAATAATAATAATAACAATAATAATTAAACATTTGGATTTAGTGTGTTTTTTATTCGTGGGTTGGTGTTTTGGTGTACATCTTATGGATGAGTCCCTAGGTGTTTGGTTTTTCTTCCCTTTTTATTTTTTACAATAGAGCCACTTTAGGACATTTGGATTATTATTATACTAATTACTATAAAATAAAAATTATTATTCTTATTATTTTTATTATTTCTGTGTGTATGTAATAATTTTTAATTATAATTATTATTATGATAATATTATGTATTTTCATATATATTTTTTATAATGTTTTAATATTAAAATTTTATAACACTAATTTTATCAAGTAAAAATTTTTTATTTATAATGTTTTAATAATAATATAATATAACACCAATTTTTTGCTGGAAAAAAATTATTTATAATGTTTAAATTTATATATATATAATTCTTTTATTTTTTTAATCATAATATCTTTTTTAAAATAGTATTTAATATTATAATTATTATAATTATTATTAAATTAATTTTTTCATCATATTTATTTATGTTTCAACCTCAGATAGGGTGTCCCAATATTTAGTTCTACGGGGTATTATACATGCGTGAATAATCCTTACATCAGGTCACTCCTCCTATCTCATATGGTCTCCAATGTGGTTTATTAATGGAATCGGAAACACCCAATAGTTCCCACATTTGTACCAAACTATGATCATATATTCCAAAGTTAGGTGGTGAATGAGGTTACATGATAATGAATCTTAGAAACTCGCAATGGGTGAGAGGATGGAATGATGGGGGCATCACACCCTATTGGGGTAATTATACTCAACTCCAGGACTCTCTTTTAGATTTAAGTCATGTCTATGAATCATTCCCTAACCAAAATCTCAGAATGGTTACTCCAATATTTAACAATAGGTTATTGACATTTTTCAATGTGAATTTCCATATATGTCATTTTAATTTTGTTAAAATGAATGGATTTATGTATCATAAGTTCTACACCGGTGACACCATCTTTATATATCATAGGTTCCCCATCTTAATCCCCATTTTTACATAGTAGTGTCGGTTTGGTGATTTCAATGATCTAATGATATTTAACTAGGTTCTCAACAATTTATCACAATCTAAAAAGGTGGTATATTCTTATGTTATATGTGTCAAGACCATGAATATGTTCATTTGTGTCCTTGTAAAATAAATCAGAACCCATATAGTTCAGTGCTAGTTAAGGGTCGTGTGTTGTCATTAGGGAAATGTCGAAAGGATTGATCTGTCATGTTTCACATAATACATTATGGATTACTTGGAGAAAGTATCTTATAAATTATTGGTGTTGTACTTGATTATGAGTATCCCTTTTATCATTTCCCTAATTGGGAGTATGGCCCAATGAGTATTGTATGATCTCACAAAGGTTATGGACATGTTGATATGGATCCATCATAGAGTAATACCCCAGGGGAAGGATATATTGGTATGTGGAATGAATATGACCCCTAGTTGGGTCATGATTTTATTGAAATATGTTCCATAATAAAAGACATTACATGTAGAATTTAGCCCTTATAAAAAAGTCATCTGGAATTCAGGGAATTTATCTTGGTGAGAGAATGACATAAATGATCTCAAGAGGGATATGGCCTCTGGTGGTTTAAAATGAAATTATAATGATGTTTTGTTTGAAACCTAGTTCAGAATATTGCATATAATTTCATGGTAGGAATAAAATCCCATAGATATTAAGTGGAATTGTTTAAGGTCATGTGACTGGACTGTGCCATGTAGTTTAACGTCAGGTGGTAAATAAGTTTCCTTGTACTCTAACATTATAAAACTATGATGTTGTCATGATGTTTAATTTCATGTGATTATAAATACAACAACCTAGCTTTTATTACACACTTAAACACAATTTATTACATAACTCTTCACTTGTTACCACATGAAATATAGAGAGGCCTAGTGTCTTTGGGGCTTAGGAACATTACATAACAAATTAAAACATGAAAACCAGCATATTTATTGAAAATATCCTTTACATTCCCACTAAAATTCCATGTACTTAGCATTGCATGAGATAACCTGAGGACATGCATAAGAAAATGGTGATCTATAAATCCCAGTTAGGGATTAAACATGGAATAGCATTAGGAACACAATACATGTTAGGCAATAGGAATATCAATGGAGAACAAGAGAGACATGAACATAAAGGCATGATAATGCATGATAATCATAACATGGAGATGTGGCAGCAACACCTAACATGGAATTAGAAAGTTCCAAGGCTCATTGCACAAGGAGAATGAGTAAATCCTCATTCCACACAAAGCACGAGTAAAATATTATTGCACTTGTAATAGCATCAGTCAACCCTCATTGTACATGAAGTATCATGATACAATACTTTACCCAATGCATTGGAGTGCTATCAAGGCACACCCTTCTTAAACATTTCATTTCATGCATAAGTGTGCCACATGGATCGTATAACATGGATTCATAAAACATCATCATTTATTCCATTATAATGGAATGGGAAATTAATACATTAAACTATATAATTAATTGGAAAATTTTCATAAATGTGAATACCCATGATAGAGATGAGGGAATGGTATTCACTACATAATGACTTTGTCTTGGAAAATCGCGGTGCAATTTTGGCAGCGTAACGGCGTGACATATGAACTCATAAAAATGGTTTATTAGATAGAAAGAGGTGTCTCATCATATTTTTATGAAATGTACTGTACGGGGGTCATATAGATACATGTCCCAACAATGGAAATGAAATTTATATTCATGATACAAAATAATTACTTGAATGTAATGAAGGAGAGAGAAACTCCTTACAGAATATCAACATGGTAACAGGTATACATGGAAGGAATTAATGAGAGATAATGGGGTTATATACTTATTAAAACATTATGAGATAAGTATGGGTAGGTGTGAAATTATACCCCAAAATTTATAATTTAAAATAAAAGGTAATAATAATATTAAGAAACTTGGATACAAAAGAGAATGGTATGAATCCCTTACTTGGAACTGTGATCCCAAAGGCTTGGGGGAGGATTGATAGGGGATTCTTGGGAGCTCAGGGTGCCTTCGAAGGATTATAGAGAGTGAAGGTAAGATTTTGGATGAACTCCAATGGATTTTAGTGAAGGGGAAGTGGGATCTTGGATGGGTTTATATAGGAAAGGAGGGGGTAATTCTTTATTATTTTGGTTTAGGACACAGCACATCAAACTAATCAAAACCACAAACCAGCCCATGTTTTTTCCCATGGTTTTTGAAAATAGGGAGTGAAAACAATTTATTTAATTCCTATTTCTAAACTTCGTAAAATAAATAGGTTGCTTTTGTGTATGTGAGTCACACTCTCATAGAAAACTATTTAAAAAAGACAAAAAAATTTATAAGCCATGAAGGGTCCACTTAAGCTCTGTAAAATATATCAAAAAACCCAAATTCACATTATTTTAATGGTAAAACAAATATAGGCTGAACATAATTTTTATGGTATTTTATTATATCACTATTATGTTATTATGATGTCATAAAACACATTATGTGTATAAATGGTATTTAATTTTTACCTTAAAATTCAACTGTCTGAAAAAATTATGAAAAATACACTTTTGTATAATTTCAACATCATGAATCCAAAAAATAATATTAATTTTATCTAAACAATTTTTTAAATATATTAATCATTACTTTTAAAATAAATACTGACATTTATTGAATATTCCTGGGTTTGGACCAAAAAAACTTCCAAACCATAATAAAAATTTAAAATTTCATTCATAAAATTATACGATCATTTATATTTAATTAAAATTAATTAAAAATTAATAATAATAATTTATTAAAATATTATTTAATTAAAAATCCATTAATTCGTCAAAATATAATTCTTAGTTTGAATATTCACTAAAAATAGTATTGGTGCTTTAAAAACTATTTGAAAAGTAACAATAATAAAGAGAATGTATTTTCTTATATACAAGAATAATATACATAATCATAGTACTAGGATCTTTTTAAATTTCCCTATAAAACACCCACATAGGACCTTAGGGTAAGGTGCGCGATGGTGACAGACTCATGGGGTGGATTGGATAACATTTCTCAAGTGGTAATCTCTATCAACTTTCACTTCACTCGTACGCCCTTTCTCTCGACCTTAACATATTCAAGCTCGGCTTAGGCTTGGTAAAATGTGAATCCTAGTGATGCCACCTCCTTTCCGAGCTCTGAAAAATGTGATTTTTATGGTGAAAGTCTAGTGGATGAGGTAATCGCTTCCTTTTTCTGAGTAAATTGGATTTTTTAATGCCCTATATTTATACTAGTCATGAGATCATTGTTCAACGACTATATTTTCAATAGTCGCAATTCTTAATAGTATTTTAAAAACCAAATAACAGAACCAAATAAGTTCATATGTTTAAAATAATCAAATAAAGACATTTTAATTGACCAAGCAGAATTTATATTAATAATTTTGTTGATTCATTAAAATATTCCCCCTTAAAATAATTATGTCCACACAATTTAATTTCATTAAAAAATAATTCTGAAAATTAATCATGACATCAGGGCTTCATACCCACCACCATTATGAATTACCCAACCCTCATTATCATGTTGTTCATGAAGACCGAGGGTCCACTTAGTGCAATAATACCTCAATGCACATTCATAGACTTCGACTTCCATAGTCCAGATGCAGTCGGTGCAACTTGAATCATACCAATGGAAAATATGATGCAATTTTTTAAAAAAATTTGTTTCAAACGTATAGCTTCAAAACAGCACCATTTACCATGATTGTGAAAAATAGTATGATAGAGTCAGATTTGAAATTTTTGAAATGTGGTTCTTCTAATATATTGACAATGTTTCCAAAAATACTGGAATACAATACTATATATATATGATGCTCGGAGGTCTCCCTCTTCGACATCTATTCTAAAATAAAATAGTTCATAAGACACTTTGGATAAGGTGAAATATTTAAAAATTCCCAAATGGTACCTCCCTCGATTTGAAAGGTGGTAGAGTTGGGAACGTAATATTTGGTCTTAGGGGAGCCATGATTCATGATGATTCTGTGCTATATAGGAGATGTCTGAGATGTTGTAGAGTGTATTTAAAGAAATTTGGACATTTGAAAAGGTTTTAATGCTATGAAATCTTGACTGCACAGTAATTAAAGCTATTAAGTCATCATGAAGGGACAAGAGTGTTGAATGAGGTTCTTCCCCTTCCATCATGAAACTATCCTTTATCCTACTGATAAAACATATCATATATTGAGTTACCCTCTAGTCATGACAAAATTGTGATATTAAACTACTTGAAGTATAACGATTTATTATTCCTTAATGAAAATAATGTAAGGGGTAACACATAAAGCGTAATCCAAAGACAAAAATTGATTACCTATAAATTACATTTATTTCTAAAACTTATGAATTTATATGCTTCAACCTATGTTATCGATGATCTACTTTCTATCATATATACGTAGGCTAATTTATTATACCCTTAATAATGGTTAATACTAAAGTTGTTAGTTAAACAAAGCATATCCCATAGCAGTGTCGTAACCAATAGTTCAGAAAGGCCCGTTGTCGTGTACCAGGATACCCTAGGTGAAGCTCGAAACTTCTTCTCGGGGTTCTCACCCCTAGGAACATTTGTACCAGAGCCGCCTCTACATGCTCTTATCCATACAAGGATGTATTTTCTTGATAAACCACTTACTCAATATCCACCAAACTTAGGGATGTTTTTATTATACAATGTCTTGTCTCTAAGGCCTCACTGGATTTTTCTAATCCTAATTCCAAAAATAACTAAACCTACCCTTTGATAGCATCTATAACAACCCTGGTTTTATTACACCCTTAAACATGATTTATTACATAAACTCTTCACTTTATACAATATCGAAGATTGAGATCTCTAATGTCTTGGGGCATAAGAACATTACATAACAACATAAAGCATGAAATAAAACATCTTTATTAATAACTTATTTTACATGTCCACTACATTCCCTCGTACTTAGCATTACACAGGATAACTAGAGGACATGCATAAGAAAAGGGTGACCTATAAAGCCCAATAAGGGAATAAACATGAAATAACATGAGTAATACAATACATGTTAAGAAATAGTAATTTCAATGAAGTACAAAATGATCATGAATATAAAGGCAAGATAAAGCATGGTAATCATAACATGGAGTTTTGGAAACAACACTTGACATTAAATTAGCATGAGCCAAGGCTCATTGCACATGGACAATCAGTAATCCTCATTGCACATGTTGTACGAGTAAACCCTCATTGAGCTTGATTTATCATGAGTCAACACTCATTGTAAATGACTTATAATGATACAATACTTTACATAATGCATTGGAGAGCTATCACAGAATACCATTCTTAAACATTTCATTTCAAGCATAAGTGTACCACATGGATCATATAACATAGATTCATAAAACATCATAATTTATACCACGATAAAGGAATGTGAAATTCATAAGTGAAATTATTTAATCAATTTGTAAATTTACATAAAGATAAATATCCTTGTTAGATAAGTGATAATGGTTTTCACTACACAATGACTTTGGCTCGGAAATTTGTGGTGCAATTTAGGCAGCGTAACAGGGTGACATAAAAACTCATAAAAATGTTGATGAGAGAGAAAGGGGTGTATCATCATATTTTCATGATATTTAAAGTAAGGGGTTATATAGATACATGTCCCAACAATTGTAATGGATTTTTGATCCATGATACAAAATAATTACTTAAATGTAAATGAGGAGGGAGAAATTCCTTACAAAATTTCGGCATGGTAACAGGTATACATCAAAGGAATTAATGAGAAAGAAATGGAATATCTCATTTTTCAAAAATAAAGAAGACAGTATGGGGGAGGTGATAAATCATACCCCATTATTTATAATTGAAAATAATAGGTCATACCAATATTAAGAAACATGGACAAAAAAGAGAAAGGTAGGGCTCCTTTACATGGACGTGTGATCCAAAAAGCTTGGGAGAGGATTTAGAGAGGCTTATTGAGAGATTGGGGCGCCTTGGGAGGTTTTTAGAGGGGGGAATAGGGTAGAATAACACCATTGTCATTGAGCGTAGAGGAATTTGGAGCTTCGGTGGGTTTATATAGGAAAGGAAGGGGAATTATATATTATTTTGGTTTGAGACACCACACATTAAAATAATAAAAACCTCAAAAAAGTTAATGGTTTTTTACCACAGTTCTTTCCAAAGGGTAGAATAAGATAAGCTTTTATATGGCCAATGGCCGAACATCTAAAAATAAAAGGGTTGCTTATGTGGAGATGAGTCATATTCTATAGGAAAACAATTTAAAAAGACAAAATGTTTTATAAGACTTGAAGGGTCCACTTATGCTTTGTAAATAAAATGAAACCACACAAAATAACATTATTTTAATGGTAAAACATATATTGGCATAACATAATGTTTATATTATTTTATTACATCATAATCGGGACATTATGATTTCATAAAACACGTTATATTTTTAAACGGTATTTAATTTTTTCCCAAAAATTCGACTCCCCTAGAAAATTATGAAAAAATCAGTATTGGATAATCTCAATGTCCTGTTTCAAAAAAAATTATTCATTTTACAAAAATAATTTTCAAAATATGTGAATTTTATCTTTTAAAATAAAAACCCACATTTATCAAATATTCATCGGTTTTGACAAAAAAAACATCTTTCAAACCTAAACTAAAATTACAATTGCATTCATAAAATTATATGATCATTTATATTGAATAAAAATTAAATTAATAATAATAATATTTTATTAAAATATTATTTATTTCAAATATCCATAAATTTGTCAAAATAGATTTCTGGGTTTTAATATTAACAAAAAATATGATTTCTGCTCCCAAAACTATTCACAAAGGAAGAATAAAAAAAGAATGTATATTATATATAATAGAATAATAGACATTATCATAATACTAGGGTCTTGTTACATAACCCCTTCAAATACCCACATAAGACCTTAGGGTATGGTGTGCGTTGGTGACAGAAACTTGGGGTGGCTCGGATAACATTTCTCGAGTGGTAATATCTATCAACTTTCAATTATCTCATAGGTGGTTCCGCTTGAGCTTAATGTATTTAAGCTCAGCTTGGGCTTGGTCAAGAGAAAATCCCAGTGACACCACCTCCTTTACGATTTCCAAATAATGGGATTCGAATGGAGAAAGTCTATTGGATGAGGCCATCACTTTCTTTGTCTATGTAAATTGTATTTTTTTAAAGCCCTATATTTTTACTAATCATGTGATCACTGTTCAATGGCTATATTAGCAATGGTTACAATTCATAACAATATTTTAAAAACCAAAAAATTGAACCAAATAAGTGTTTACATTTTATATAACCCTTAGAATATATTTCAATAGACCAAGAAGTATTTTCATTAATGAATTTTTTTGGGTCGTCACAAGGAAAACGTCATCTAGTTTAGAATCATATTAATGGGATGTATAAAGGGTATTATGAATACGATATATGGGGATCAAGACAGAGAGAGTAGTCTGATATATTTAATGAAAGGCATGAATCAGATTCCATATAGTTTTGATGTAATGGATGTATGTGTCATAAAATGTGGGAAAACTCATGCTTTAGTGGGTATTATTAAAATGATTCATCCCTAATATTCATTATTTATAGTATGGGAATTTGAAGGAAAATAAAATTTATTAGGAACACAATTAATAAGGATTCCCATAATGTGGGAATTTTTTAATACTATCAACATGATCATTCCATATCTCCAAGACCAAATGAGTTATTCTTGATGTGAGAAAAAAAAGAGATAATAAAATAACAAACAAATTTTATATGAGATGAAGATTGAATTTTTATGGGGAATACTAGAAAGTGTTTCCCTAATGTAAATATAGTTATGAGTCCCATATAGTATATAATTCTATGAGAGAAGTGACTATTTTCACAAGGGGTATTTATGGTGATATATATATAAGGGAATCATGAAATTCATGAGAAAGATGAACCTGTGAAAATAAGGAAGAAAATATCTGGGATATGGATCTCGATACTTAAAAAGGTAACCTATGTATCCTAATTATAATAGGAATCATTGTCCTCATAGTTCATATATTCTTAAACCGCTTTTAGGTATGGAAATATGAATGAACACATAAGAATTATTTCCTTTTTAGCTTAGAAGTTTTTAAATAATTATTGACTTACACTAACGTAGTTTCCCATGTGGAAAAGGATACAATTAAGAAAAGGAGATTCATCGTGGACTCTTAATAGATGAGCGAGAACATAAAGGTAAATGGTTTATGAAGTCACATAAATTATTTGGAGGTCATTTGATCACATATTTTCAAGGGGTTTCAAGGGATCACATGGGGTAAATAGGGTCACAAAATTTCAAAAACAACGTTCAGTTGGGTGGCCACATGTTGTTGTCCCACAACCGATATTCCATCATGTGATATTGTGACTGAGGGTTCATCACATGGATTGATATTTTGCCAATGGGTACATATCCATATCTGGAATGAATAGTGTGTACATTAATAAACGGATCACTCATTCCATCCTTTGATGTTACTCTCTTAATTCTCATATCTCATTCTACTAAATTGAAAAAAATCCCCCTAAATTTAATTGTATATCAATTATTTCAACAATCCAGTATCTTTTCCTCTCTTATTATTAAGGGGAGTTATTATATATATATATATATATCCCTTCTATACCTATTCCACATTTCAAGGAATTCAATCCAAATATACATGTATATGGTGGTTTAATATTTATGTTAAAATTGACATGATCTCGTGAGATTCCCATGACGAGGCAGCATGTCATCAATGACATCCTTCAACACATTACATGAAAATTAATGAACATGATATCATATGATCATGGATATCCTCTTTGAATTGTCGATTTTGTTTTATGTGATCATGTTTCCACTGTGGTTTCACGTGAAAAAGAATAATTTTGAGACCCTCCCGCCATATATATCCTCAATCACATGATCTATTTGGTATTAGGATATTTCTCATGTCTAGAAGACATCAAATGGTATATTTAGACCACAATAACAGTATTTCATGGATATCCCTAGTCACAAGAATTGGTACGGATTATGAAATCACATGTCTACTATGGAATCACATGATGGAGAGCAGCAAAGCTAGGCTTCTATCATTGAAAACTACATTATTGAAATGACCACACAATACATTTGGGGATTGACACCCATTAATGTCTGGGAGGTATCACATGAAGAAGAATGACTACAAGATCATCTCATTATGGAATGCCTCATATTAATGGATCCTTCTGGATTACACAATCAGGTATACGATAAAATTTCAAATAAATAAGCATGATTATGATACTCTTCTTCCACCAAAAATATATTCCTTGAACTGATCACATGAATATTTTTCTTTTATGTGATCATTTTAAGAGTTAAGGATTACATAATCATGTAACCCAAAATAATGACCCTGAACAAGTCATGAGATTTTTTTAGAGTGAATTTATTAAATACCATAATACAATAAGTGTTACACATATTTTTTTTTAATTTCACCACTTCATTTTATTAATCAATTTCATGGTGGGTGTCAAAAAATACCCCCTACAGAAATGAAGTCCATGAGAATGATGTAGGAAATAGTTCTATGGAATTGAATACTCGCCTAATATGCTTCAGTTTTTATTGTATTTTAGTATTTTTAGACACTCGATATTATATAATGGGTCCTATAAAAATGATGATGATGGTATTTCTACTTCACTTGTCACTTAGAGGATTCAAAACTCTCCCTTTTTATGATCATTCATTAACACTTATCTTAATAACCCTTAATATGAATGAATCACATCAAATTATCATGTGAATGAATCATGTTATCCTACCATGTGACTGAATTACAAAAAACCATTACTAAACCAACTCCCAAAATTAGATTCAGACATGATCTGTATAGTTTCATCTTGTTCATTTGATCATATGATTTCAAAACCTTTATATGATCACGTAATTATTGAATGATCATCTGATATCATGACCCTATTATAGTCATGTGGTCGAGAGACATAACAAGGTTCATGTTCATCAAATGATGAAATACCAATCATGTAGAGAATTCTTATTTAGTAATCTCTAATCCAATGTTCCTAAAAATTCAAACTTAAAATTAATTTCCAATTTTTAATTTTTATGTCTTCAATAAAAGATTTTGAGGAGGTTGTGGCTCATTGGATTTTCATGGGTAATAGTTTGGAAGCTGACAAGTGTATATTCATCTAGTCTTCTAAGGAGAATCTTATTTTCATGTTAGGAATGAATCTATTAGAGAATGTGTTATTGGATTGGTTATTCTTCGATTATTTCATCCATTATAACAATGATCTAATATCACTACCTCATACCTAGATCATGCATCAATATTTAATCATAAAGACACACAACACGTTCAGATCGATCATCACATATTTGGGACATTTTATTCCAAAAGAGGACCACTCTAGAGCTTATATTCTGAAGCCCCACCCAATAGATGGTGAAGGTTTATAGAATTCTCCCTATCCTCACACCCATGTTTATAATACAATAATATGGAATTTTATATCCAATAATATGTTTGGCAAGTCATCCTGAGATAATATTTATTAGGTGGAAGCATTTGGATTGATTATGGATGGCCCTTCTAGGTGTAGTTCACCTCCATTGAGTCTATGTTCGAGATTTATCAAGTAGGTTTATACAAGGTACTAAATATTTCATAGATGATCACATATTGAAACAAAGATATAATTGCATACCATATTATAAAATAGAATCTATAAACCAGCATGATCTATACGTTGCACAGTGAGGTCAACAACAGTATTTCAGGTGTCGAAATTATTTTTGTTTTGTTGATTCTATGATATATGTATAAGAATATCTCCCTCCATTTTATTACATGGATGAAATGGAATACAATATTCTTATAGTAAGGGATATCAGTAATATAAGAAAGTATTCCCTTGTGAATGATCCTTATCAAGGGTCTAACATAAATTTATAGATGTGGTCTGAGTTACTTATCATGAACAATAAATATGAACTATATTCCAAGAAGCCCAAGTCATGTTTTTCTCATTAATCCTGTGGGGAAGAGGGAGTGTGTTGGGAAAATGATTAAGTGGGTAAACTAAATAACTGTTAATGGTATATCACCTTCCAGGCCCATAAACTCGTCAAGATGGATGGCTCCTTATCAATGTACCTCACTAGGAACTTGTTCCTAGTTCATGAGTATGGTGGACTAATGGTCTCCACCATTTTGATGTTAGATATGATCATAAGTGGAAGACACATTATCTTGTCCATTTCCACATTTTCCAAGTTATATTTCCATCTTCCACACATTTAATAGGGAAAGAAATATATTGGATATTCAACCCCTTCTACGGTATATGGTGTTGTATAAGGTTCCCAATGGGGGGATATTAGTTCTTCAAAACATAATCCATTAACTAAAACTATTTATGATATTTATATAGAATATTTGTACTGTTAGGTCCGCCACATTGAAACGTAGGGATTTACTGTAATTTTTAACTAGAATGATTCATTTGAATCTATGCTATATTCGGAACAAACCTATTCATTCAATGGTAATAGAATGACATATCCTAAAGCATTAGATTTTACGATATCAATTAGTGATGGAAACATAACCACCTAAATTAGTGATTATATATTCTATGATTGGTATGAATATTTTTGGT
Organism: Viscum album; assembly: GCA_963277665.1. Classification (NCBI taxonomy): domain Eukaryota; kingdom Viridiplantae; phylum Streptophyta; class Magnoliopsida; order Santalales; family Viscaceae; genus Viscum; species Viscum album. The sequence goes on along the minus strand of OY728147.1, from coordinate 68,420,987 downwards.
TTAGGTAGAATCTTTGGTGACCCACTCCTCCTATCATTCGCTCATAAAGGAATTAAATGGTGGCTCTCAAGTTCTAGATTATATGTAAGATAGAGGAAACTCAGGTTTGAGTTACCTTCCTTCTAGTCTACTAGGGTTTTAGTCTATCTATGACCTATCTTGATGCGTAGTTCAAATCATATATGAATGATAAATTGGCTTCATTGGTGAATAAATACATAGATCCTATCGTGCTGGTCGATAGTGAACCTTTAGGAGATATAGTGGTACCAACCTGCTAGAGTCCTTGTAAAAAACCAAATTCTATAATACATATAGCTCTAGATTTTTTCTAGAAGTAAACTGGTTTCTTAGACCTAGAAGCTTTGTGAACAGATGTTTCATCTGATAGAGTGATCACTTGTGGGGAACCCACGAGTGATGTTCTGGTCCATTGGCCACCTAATACCACTATAGTAGTGTTTCTCATCATGTTTGAACTTTGGAATGAATTTATAATGAAGAATTTAGTTTCCATTTCCGGGATGGTTTTATTCTAGGTTATGAAAATTATAGAGGGATTTATTAATTTTACCTCTATTAAAGGAATATCCTATGAACAACATCTTTCTATGTTTGAGGCACTCCATTAAGACCAAAATGAGTTGATGCATTCTATAATAATCTAGGTCGACTACATGATCCATGCATTGAAAATGATGAGTCCCAGAAAACTAGTAGATGGTAAAGATAAAGGAGACCATCATGGATCTAGTGATGAGGTATGATAAATCATACAAATACCCCTATGTGTTTTGATTATTATTAAAACCCTACTTAAATTTATCCTAGATATTACAAGAGGATTGAGAAATTAGGCCAACAATTTCGTTAGTGATGTACTCCCTTAGGGGTTTGAAGGTTGACGATTGTTGAGAAGTTGAGTGAGAGTCCAAGGAACATGGATCTCTTGGTCTTCTAGAAAATATGTTGGCAACAGTAGCTAATCTGGAAGCAACATCATATGTGTCTCAATCAGTTCCACCTACAACACCTCATATTCTTGTCCCTTATAAATGTATTCCTGTTGAGTGGATTAGAATGAGAAATTCGGAAATTGCATCAATAGAACAGTCTCACCTAGAGTTAATAAATTTTTATTGTGACTTTAGACTTTCTTCTTTTTTTGAATTTCCCCAATGGATTAATATGACTTGTTTAATTAAGAAGGTTTACATCTGGTACCTTCAGGGACACAAATATATATAGGGGAGGACATATTTTCTATCCCTTTGGTGGGAAATTTGGATATGGATAAGGTGTGAGGATGTGTGGAAATTGTGGTGTTCTAAACAGGGTTACACCAGGTGTTTTTTAAATCCACATTTTCCCTTATTCCATTTGATATAACATGGGAGATTTTATTCATATAATCCTATGAAATTTTTCGTCATACTCCTAATGATCTAGCTAGGATGGGGAATCAGTGGGAAAGTATAATCATTTGTTTAAAATTGGGTATGAATTTGGTTATTTATCATGATGTATAACCAATATTTATTCTTTCATATATTTTACATAACAATCCTACCATTCTATTAAATAATATTACATTAGTAGTAGTGATGTGATCCATGCTCAGAGTCACAAAACAAATGAAGAAATTATTATAGTTCCTCAATTCAAGGTTGCGGTGACATAGGTAACTTTTATTACGGCTAAAAAGGGTAAATTCTCAATTGGTTTATTGTATATATTTTGATAACATAATTTCTGCAATTTGATGACTAGTCTTTATATATTTCATTGTAGTAACTCCACCTCAAGGATAAAAAAACCCAAAAACCAATAATTCATGATCCCTCCCAATTAAATTAAATTAAAAGAAATATTTTCCTATGCTATAGAAGAAAGGTATGAAAGTATGAGTCCCTCACAGAGTTACATAATCCTAGAATATATTATCATTCCTAGGTTAGGCTTGAGTCAGTGTTCGAAGTACTAAAATTTTCATAAAAAACTAGAACGATAGATGTTGGGGGATATCTCTAGCCCAGTAATGGAGGGACCTTTGGAAGAACTCTACTATATATTTGGTCAACTTCAATACATGTTCACAAATTAGAGTTATGATGGTTTCAACTAATCATCACTCTATACTAGATTGAAGGACATGATCATCATTAGATAGTATAAGTGGGTCTTTAAATTAATAGTATTAGTGTTGTAACACCACAAGAATGAAATAGTAACACCATACAATGTTATGATAAGTCTCTTTTTAAATTTAATTCCATTGACAACATATGTTTCACACAACACCATTATTAAACGAATGATGAAATACAATTATATATCAATATTTTAAAATGACTATTATAACTTATCCATTAAATAGGAGGGAGTGAAATTATTATGAAATTTATATATAGTATTTTTATTAAAAAATTTACCTTCATAATAATGATTTTATATTAATATGATAAGTATCAATACAATTTTAATGATTAAATGTCAATATTTTAATAATGGTAGTATTACCACCTTTTACTGTCGCACTTGTTCCAAAAATAAATCTTGATATATTCAAAAACATTATTGGTAATATAAGCTTTATTTTTTAAATTGTAATGTAAAAATTATCATAGGGTGATCGTTTTTTTAATTTTATGAAAATATTTTTTTTCTAATGAAGAGTGAAAAATACAAAGTTTTATAAAACAATCAATTTTTTATTATTAAATGTTTATATATGATTTATATTTTTTATCACGTACAGATTATAAATAAAAATTATGTTTCTCATAAATCAGAATATGATATATTGATATCATTGATTAAGTAAAAAATGTATTAAAAATGGTAATTTATATATTGGCTGGAATGGCCTGAAGGTCGCTATTATTTATTCTTTTTTGATACCCCACTAGTTTTAAAGGAGAACTCTCAGAGGGATCATAGTATTTATGAAATTATATAAAGGTCTTAGAGTAATTAATCCCAAACTATGACAATATGGAATTGGCCATCCCTAGTATCTACATCATGATGCCAACTCTCCACCTTTTCATAGATGTTATCCTATTTATCTTACGCAGAGATGAATAATCCTGGTAAAAATGAAAATTTTCATAGCCTCTTATTCTTCCCAATCTATTTATCTCTGATCTATTGAATGTGCATGCTTTGAATCCTCATCTAGAGCATGTTCCATGAAGAGTTTGTTTGGATACTATTTCACATAATGTGGCATGAATCCCTTGACATGCCCAGAAGACCATAAGGTGACCAAAATCCCTTGAGGTGGCCAAAAGGCCTAATGGTGACCCAAAATCCTTACTTCCCCGAAGGAATGGGTGGCCCAATGTTGGGAAGGACTCTAGGACCAAACTGGTGGTCCGAATACCGAATCAGATGAATAGTTCTATATACTACAGTACCAAATAGTAACTGATATAGTACCTACTAAAATAATGCTATAAAAACTCTAAAATATTGCACTTCCTGATTTTAATCATGGTTCTCATGGATTCACATGAACAGTACCCACCAACTAGGTTGAGTCTCAAGTGCATAAATTAAGTATTGTCATTTATTGGAAAAGAAAATATTAATATATATTTTTATAATTAATATATTGATTTGAAAGAAAAATTATATTCAATAATTATATTTTTTATTTAATACATTATTTTTTTATAATTAAAATATAATTTTATGAGACTATAATTAATTTTTCAATGTGTCCTAAAAGTAGATATAATTTTTAAAAATATATTTTTTAGAGTAAATGATGATTTTATTTGAAAATTAAATTTATAATATTTAAAAAATGTCATAAAATATATTCCATTTTTTAACTTCACATATCAATAAATTTTTGGGATTATTTTTTGATTTTTTTAACATAGATTAATTTTTGGTGAATATTGAAATATTGTAATTTTCGGTATTTAAAATTAAAGGTAAATAAATGAATTATTGAGGCATGTGTGATTTATAAATGTATTAAGTACTAATTAGATATTAAACAACATGATCTATTAACTATATTAATTCTTGTAAATATAAAATATTCATAATACTATGAAGAAACAATAAACTAATGATTAAAATAATCAAAAAACACCCCTCTCCACCACTATAAATACCACCTTTCTCAGCCACTTCAACTCAGACCTCCATAGCCTTGAATTATTCTTATATTCTACCCATATCCTCTCCCAGCACTCTTCCCCATTTTCTTGTCTTTTTTCTCTTTCCAAAATACCATTTCTAAGTCCCTTAAAAAGGATCTCAAGTAGGTGACAGTCACGAGGTAAATCCTTCTCTCTCTCTCTCTCTCTTTCATTTTTTTTCATGTCCATCCCACAAATCACTCATTCAAAGTTACATTATAACCCTAGTATATTTTATATAATTTAATCATATCATGTTAATGGTTTATCAGCCATCAATTTTATTCTCTTACACTTTTTATTCTAAAAATAAAAACATCTCCCGAGAGATGCTGATTTACCGCCTTTGTGGATGTCGTGTTTTCATTTTTCAACTTCTCCTTCATGTATTTTCATAAAACCATTTTTATATTTAAAACATACATTAATATTTGTAATACTTATTACATAATCATCAAGAACGTGTATAAAAACATAATACTAATTCATAAAACAAAACTAGTCAGTGATGATCGAATAAATGTGAAAACAATCTAAATTGTTATCAATTACTTTTTATCTATTGAATCATACTTATCTCTGGGAAAAAATGATTTATAATACCATTTAATATTATGTATTTTAATTAATTTCATATTATTTCTATTATACATAACCACTTCCATCTTACATGATCTTACACACATGTATACAAGTGAAAAAATCATTAAAATCAAGGAAAAAACACTCCTAAATGATGAAATAGAATATTATAACAAATCAATAAGGTCATAAATGAAATTCATAAAAAAATTATGAATAAAATACACGTTAAATAGGTTATTAATTAAATTATTAAATAATTTAATTTAATTTTCATGAACATTCAGTTCAATTGAATAACACTTTCAAACATAAGGTAATGGTTTCTTATAGAACTATATTTTTTCCATTGTGTTATTATCTCTCTCTCTTTACCGAAATGAAATTCTTATTAATTTTAAAACATTAATTTTTTAATTTTTAAACATGTTCCAAACTCATGTATCTAGATCATTTCTTCTTTATTTTATGAAATAGTAAAATTTTTATAAGGTCCCCTATCCAATTCAACCGAATAAGCAGGCTCGATTAAAGGGTACTTTCCAATTTCATACCTATTGTAAAGTACAATTCATAATATATTATAGTGAATAAGTATTTCTATTAAATACATATATTTCTCATTAAAAACTATCCAATCTTATTTCTATTTATATGTAAACAATTTAAAAAAATTCAATTTAGATACTATTTTATATTTTCCCTCAAACCATAGTGAAGTGGCACATTCCTAAGTTTCATGAAATTAATTTTTTACATGTTTTTACATATGTTAGACAAAATATGACTAAAAAATTATTTCAATTTCCTTCTATATTATTTTCTAGATTATACATGTTTAAAATATGACTTTTTGACAAATAAAAAATGATTTTACTAAATAACTCTTCTGTCCAAAATTAAAAAACAATATTTCACTCAAGAATTTCTCAATGATTTTATTACATTATTTTCATCTAGTTCAAAACCCTCAATATTATCTAAATATAAATTAAAATGGTCTATTATGATACCGTATTCCATATTTTATTGAATTTTTTAAGATAATTCTTTCTAAAGATGTACTATCTTGATTATATTGGCTATATTTCTCAAGATGGGTTATGATTATGTTTACTGTTTGTGGAAATATATTAAAATTTGAAATTCATGTTTTAATATGAATGTATATGTCTATTATGTTTCACCCCATCTGTATTGAGAATACATTAGGCCTAGTAAGTGATTGGTGGGGCCTGATATTGCCCATTGATGCATCAGTAGGTCTCGTGAGATAAACCAACAATGGACTTGGCTGAGACCTTGCCCATTTATTTCTAGATATGGTTTTAGATTATCCATTAAAAAACTTTAGATGTCTTATCATTGGCCACAATGATATGTTTCAGATGTTCATCATTAAATATTCCATCATTATGTTATTTCTAATTGATAATCCATGAAATTATTCTACTAGTATTAAATACATGTTTTTGTTTTATTCTCATGTGATTATTTATATGGAATTATTTTGATATATTCTTTTCCTAAAATATCACGTTTATGTTTATGTTTTAGTGACATCTATTTCTAGATATTCACCTTTCCTTATTTTTTTTTATGATAGCTTTTAATATATTTCTTACCCTTACTAAGAATCTAAACTCTCCCCATTCTTATGTTTTATTTTTCCTCATGATGCGAAGATGTTTGTTATGAATGAATTATAAGGATAATAGAGGATTTGAAGTATTTTTTCAATGGAGTTTATATGGTTTTTTCCATTCATATTGTAATGTAAACATATATTTATATATTGTTCTTTAAATCCACTAAACTATTTGTTCTTTTTGTATGTGATAACTTATCCATAGAACCATTGTAAAAAAAACAAAGGCACTGCATTTATGCTACTGGGGTTAGGGTATTTATAGTTGGTATCATAGAAAGATTATTAGAAACCTTGAAAAATAGATATAGAAAAAAATTATTTGGGAACATAACCCTAATATATACATTAAGTGTAAGAATATGAGAAAAATCAATAATTTTGGTATGATATTAATTATGTGGGTCTTCTTATAAATACATCCTTGTATGGATACTAAAACTTGAAATAGTTTGGCCACATCATTTCCTAGGTGTAACAACTATGACAATGTGTGGTGTACTTTACTATACATAACCTGGTAAATAACAATGAGCCTTAATTCACACCTTTAATGACACTTCTGGGGGATACTCGTATGATAATTCACATTTTTTTTAATGAATCGTTGTAAAAAATTTAAAAGTGCGTATGTCCCTAAAGAAACCATGACATTATCTATGCATAATTGTTAAATTTATATTAAGTTGTTTTATACTTATAAATTATTAATTATAATTTATATCCCAATTTATTTAAGGTCATTGATTATAAATGGATCCTACTAAAAGGAACAAAAACTATATTAACACACATATTCCATGAAGGTATTGCCTTCCTATATAAGATAATGATGTTGGAGCAGGAGCTGTAACTAGATCCAAGAAATATATAAATATATTGGGTAAAATAACTCTAGTTATGTTAAATAACTATATCCAAATGGATAATCATGTTTCATAATGTGGGGGAATAGTGTTTTATAGTTTCATGCAATAATAGCCTCCATAATTAAATGGGACTAAAACCCATTTGTATCTGAGTAATGGATATGTTCCATAGATAATATATTTCTTTATTTGGTAAGTAATAAATAGAAGGATATTATAATGGTATTTTATCCTATCTAATGAGATGTTGATCAATGGTGGTTACTAATTGATAACACATATGTTGAGAAAAATTTTGGAAACCATGAAAAATAGGATTTTAAGGGTATTTTAATGAAAAAATATTTTCCTAGTGAATAATGAGAAGATATGGAATGAAAATTCTTTATTCTAATATATAAGTACGATAAAAACATTAATAATATTGTTATCAAAAAATTTTTGAGGAAAAATACATAATCCAATAAACAATATTAACATCGGCTTTTATAGAATTAATCCAATTAAATGAATATCAGTAGTCTCTCAAACATTCTCCTCATACGAGGATATAGTCTCATGTTATATTAAGAATTTTTAAGAATACTCAATGACTTATAAAATTAATATAAATAAAGATAAAAAGATAATGGTAGATTAAGAGATGGATAAAGTGAGAAAAAGAAATATGGATTTTCACATATGTGATAATTGTGGGAAGAAACACCTTGGTACATCTATAAAGGGAATGCGAGTTTTTAAAATGTAAAAAGGGTCACTAGGTTCATGAATATAAGGGAAATAAAGAAGTCCTAAATGTGAAATGTTTCATCAATGAGGATATGGGACACTACGCATCTGAATGTATTAGTCATAAAAAATGTGTCTCAAAAACAAAAAAGGTATCGAGTTCAAGGTTATAGTGTTACAATGGTGGAAGTGGAATAATTAATGTATTTTTGGTTTTTGGATTCTAAAATTATGATATCCTGGATATAATAATCATGGGATATCTATAGATAGTACTGAAATACTTCTTATTTTTGAATTTATTAGCATGTGTGTTTTCGTTATGGTTTTAAGTGGATCAAGGTATTCATATTTTTTTATCTCATAATAAGAGATAAATAATTTGGTGAATTTTATGTTAATTTTATTTTTGAAATCTAGTGTCATTCCTTCTAATTTTTTTCATTGAATGTTGATAGACATGTTTTAGATGAGTATTAAGATTATCTAATTATGGAATGTATAAATTTAAACTTTTTAAATTATTATTTTTTGATAACATGCTCAAATAACCCTGGATTCACTATAAATTTAAACATAACAGGAATTAATTAAGGAATATATTATTTGTTAAATGTACTTCAGGTGTAAAAAATTCATCTTTAACATTCATTTCTAGGTGTCAGTGGTAAGGTGAAAATATATCTAAGAACATCTAAATGATGATATTATGATTATTCCCTAAATGAAATCAGGTATGTTTAAATTCTCAAGTGCATATCTAGATATTAAAATAATCATTCAACTATAGAAAAATTTATTTTCTAACAAAAACATTTTATATTTACTCATATTTTTGAGAAATCACTGTACTTTTAACCAATCATAAGATTTACTATTTCATGATTGTTAACTTTCTAATTACCATGATCATTATCACTCTCCATTAAAACATTATAGTGAAATTTCTTCTCCATGTCAATGTTATCACTTTCCAATAATGATTTCCAACAAATAATCCTTGTTTTTTGTGACCCACTTATTTCCCTTTTCCTCATATAAAGAGGTTATTTTGATTACCCAATAACTAATGTGGATTCTCCATAATGGTATTTTGATGTATCAACACATAATTTTTGATGTAAAATTTCAAATTCCAAAGATACAATTTATTGAAGGTGGGGATAATGTGAAACCCAAATATTTTATGTTACTTCTATTTTTAAATTTATTTATTTAATATAATATATTCCACACAACATCAAGCTTAAACGAACAATGATATAGAACTAAATATGATTTTTTTACAACAACTGGTATAACATATCCATTATGTTTGTTGGAATGAATAATATTATCATAATTATGAAATTTATATTTAATATATTTGAACAATTCTTTTACAATCATAAAAACAATTTTATAGTTTTAAAATAAGAATAAATCCAATTTTAAGAAGTAAAAGGATATATTTTTCTAATGGAAGTTTCACCACATTTTCGTGCCACAATTTTTTAAAAAAAATTACATATTAATAAATTATATTGATAAAAATAAACTTCATTTTTAAATTTTTGATATTAAAATTATTTTTGGTTGAAATGTTTTGTATTTTTATGAAATTTGTTTCCAAATAAATAGTCAAAAATACATATTTTTATAAAAAATATCAATTTTTTATATTAAAATTATATTTATGATTTAAATTTTATAATTCCGAATAATTATAAATCAAATTTAGTTATCTCAAAATTGAGAATATGACATATTTATATCATTGAATAAGTAAATAAATTTTTTAAAATGACAAATTAAGTATTCATCTTTCTATGAAAGATAAATTATTATTTAAAATTTCATAATTAATATATTCATTTAAAATAAAATTTCATTTCAAAATATATATTTATAAAATAATAATTTTTTTTAATGATTATAATATAATTTTATGAGATCTTAATTAACTTTTCTATGAGTCATAAATGTAGTAATATTTTTAAAATATATATTTTTTGAGTAAATAATTTTTTCAGTTAAAAATTTAATTTTTTGTATTAAAAAAATTATTATAATAAATAAGATTTCATTTTTTGAGTCTACACATCATAAAATGGTTATAGTGATGTTTTGGGATTTTTTTAAATAGTTAAATTTTTGTGAAAATGAAATACAATAATTTAATGTATTTGACATTACATGTAAATAAATGAATTATCGAGTCATGGATGATGTATTTATGATGTATGTACTCATTGGCTCAAAATAAAATGCTTTATTTTCTATATTTAGTATTGGGAATCAAAACAATTCTTAGTGATCTTCCAAACTAAAAAACTAATGATTAAAATAATAATAAAAACACACATATCTCCTCCACTATAAATACCACCCCTCACCACCCCTTCTCGTCCCATATCCAAAGCCATCAACCATTCTAATATTATCCCAATTCCATCTCCAAACCCTCTCCCACACTTTATGGTATTTCTATTCATACCAAAATTCTATTTCCAAGTCACATTTGGGAGGTTCTCTAGGAGGTGACAATCAAGAGGTAATACCTTTTCTCCCTCTCTCTCAATTTGGATTATTTTCTTATCCTTACCTCACATACACTATAAAAAGTGACATTAAAACTATAGTATTTTTTATATACCATAATGTTATCATGTTAATGTTATATCAACCATCAATTCTATTATATTCCCCTTTTTATTCCAAAAATGGAAACATCTTCTGTGAGGTGCTGATTTACCACCTTCGTGGACCACTTGTATTCATTTTTCAATTATTCCTTTTAGAATGGTAATGAAAAAATGATGGCTAAAAACACTTTTATATTTTTTATACAGATTATTTAATGTTTTAGAGCCATTATATATACATAATATTAATTCTTATGATAGAACTTGATCGTGACGATCAAAAAAATTCCAAAAAAAACAATCTAAATGGTTATCATTTACATTTTATCTAATGAATCATCATAATAAATGGAACAAATACTATATAAGACAATTAAATATTTAATATGTTAATTAAAAACCTATAATTTAAATTTTGGATAACTATTTTCATCTTACCGGATCTTATATACATGTATAGAAATGAACCAATCATGAAACCCAAGGAAACAGACACTCCCAAACAATTAAATTGAATATTAAAACTCATAAAAAGGGCATAGATGAATGTAATAGAAATATAATAAATAAAATAAACTTTTATTAGGTTATAAATTAAATAATTAATGAAACTTATTTCATTATCTTGAAGATTAATTTCAAGTGCACAACAATTTCAGACATAAGTTAAGGGTTTCTTCCTGAACCATCATTTTTAGTTAGGGTTATTCTTTCTCTATGTTTATCTCAATGTAATTATTATTTATTTTTAAATTTATTTTTAAATTATATTTATATCTTTCAAATTCATTTATCTTTTTCATTTAATCTTATTTTTGATATTTAAGTACACGTTTTATAAGTTTACATTTTTAATTCCCCAAGATAAGAAAGTTTGATTAAACGATACTTCCAAATTTCATACCCATTTTCTACTACATTGAATAATATATTATAAATCATAAATTTTTCTAAAAAATGAAAATTTTTATCACTAATAGCTTTCTTATCTCATTTATAGTTTTATTTAAACGATTTTATTCTATCTAATTTAAAGACTCTTTTACATTTCCAAAAGTAAAATAGGTATTTCTCTCAAGAATTACTCAATTACAATGTTATAATATTTACTATATTTCAACACCATCTATTATATCATATTCTTATTGAAATTTATCTAATATTTTAGTAACTATCATATTTTATGGAATGGTTTATGATAATTTTTACTAGTGATATACTATCTTGATATCATTCTCCATATTATTCAGGATGGTTTATTATAATATTTATTGTTTGGGGAATGTTTTTAGAAAATAATATTCTAGGTTCAATATTAATATATATATTAATTATTTTTCTACCCTTTCATATGATAAATATAGTGGGATTAGTATGTGATGATTCTGTCCCTCTATAACACCTTGATTCATCTGTATGTCTTGTGGGAAAAATCAAATATAGACTTGGTCGAGGCCTTGCCCATTTATTTTTAGATATTGTTTAGATGAGGCCTTAAAAATTTAACATCATTTATCTTGGATAAGGTATCAATGTTATGATTCAGATTTCCAAAATTCTTTATTCCATCGTTATTATATTAATAATTTAGAATAAATGTGATTATTTTACTTTTAGAATCTCCATGTTTAATTTTTAAACTAATGTTATTATTTATATTGATTTATTTTGATCATATTTTATTCCTACCATGTTATGTTCATGTTTATGTTTTAATGTGATTTTTTATATGCTTTCACCTTGCCTTTTTTATTTTTATAATTTATTTCATTTGATTTCATACCCTTACAAATAATTTGAGCTTACCCCATTCTGATGCATTATTTTTTCCCATGATTCAAAGATGTATGTTATAAATGAGTTGTAGGGATGATCAAGGATTTTAAGGATGTTTCTAGTGGATTTGTTATGTTCTATTTACATTCAGGTTTTAATGTTAAACATATATTTTTAAATGTTTTTATAAATATACTATACCTTTATGTCATTTGGGATGTGATCATTTTTCCATTGTATCAGTATATTAATGTAAGGCAACTAATACAAGCTACATGGGTCGGGGTCTTTACAAAAATACAAAAAATGATTTGTATCACCTTCTATGCATATGGAATTATGTGAAAAAGTGGCGTAATAATAAAATAGGATAATAAATTTGTTATATAATACATAAATTTATTATTTTCTTAGTTAGAGTCCCTACAACATTTTACTAATGAGAAGACAATACTAGTTGATCACATGAATCAATCCACAGCTACTCTGAAAAAGAATATGTAAAATATCGTGGTGTCTTATAAGAATAAATTAATACAGTTTTGAAATTTATAGGTCCACCATTTTATTTTAGGAATCAATGGAGATACTCTAATATATTGGTATTCCATTCTATATTTTAGTTATCAATAAATACAATAATTGTAATTTTATGTGTTGATGTTGACATTTTATCCCTTTTTGGTATTTTGATGACCCTATATTTTATAAGTCATTAAGGCATGTTAAAATACTCTAAATTAATATGTAAACCTATATCTGAACTCCAAAACCATATCTATAATGAAAAAATATTTAGTTCAAAGGTAGTGATTTATGTGATTATTTCCTGGAAAATGAGATCTCTAACATTTTTCTAAGAAAGGTCTCAACTAGAAAGCATAGAATGCCTAATGATTGGGCATGTGGTGATCCCAACATGATATTTGTATATTTTATTACCCTTAATTTATACTATGATTCACATGAAGAAGAATTAGTAGATAGATACATGGCTTTGTTTCATGAATACCTTTGGAAATTATTGTGATAACATGTTATTTGTCTATTCCTTTTTCCATGAGTTCTCAATTTTTTATATATGATACAAATTGAATGTCCAGTGAGAAGAGACCCAAATTTTTTATATTCCACCCTTTTTATTTTTAATTCTAATGAGTATTAAATCATTTTCATTAGGTTGTATAAGGTCATTTCAATTAGAAGAATGAGTTTTTGATGTTATAGGATGAACTTTTATGACCAAAAATGTTATTGTTTAAGGATATATAACATTGAATTTATGTTGTACTATTTTAAGGTCATATATCTTTAGACATACTTTTCAAAAAAAATACCACTTATTGAATTCTATACTCATGGAAAAGTGGAATCTTGTCTCAGAGATCTTGAATCAGTATAGTGATTTGAGACATACATTCATGGGATGATAATGAATCACATTAGTGTTATTTGATCCAATACAATGTTTTTAGATAATATAGTGACCAAAGATATTTTTTCTTTGTGAACATGCCTCTTGTTGATAGGCTAGGGGTCATATTAAATAAATATTGACATACATGCATATCAAAATACAGGGTCCCTTAAAGCTGTAAAAACATGTTACTAGGGGCCACGAATCACTTTGGGGTGATGTGATGGGGTTATATGTGGGGGATACTCATGATTCAATCTTGGTTGATAAGTTCTATTATAATATTTTTTGGCCACAAAGTGATCATATGGCCCTTTCAATAAGGTTAAGAATCCACTAGTTGAAAGGATAACGGATATTAGTGTAGGATCCTATTGAGGATATGAATTGTCACCATAGAGTCCAAAGATTCTGGATATGATCATTACATGCATCCATATGAAGAATTTATGGAGATTCTAAAACTCGAAAAATAAAGTGGGTCACAAATTATGAGTATCCAAAAATATCCCAACACTCTACATCCTAGTTTCAAGAATGGGTACATTACACGATGAAATAACATAAAGAATATTGAATCCAATTTAATAGTAGGTAAATGGGTGGTTTAATTCACACCTATATAATTATGAACTTATGATGGTGAGATGAAGTATAAATATTTCGGATGTGCATAGATCACATTATAGTTTTTAGTTTCTAAAAAATATTAACTGAAAACACATTGATCAAAGGACCTTTTTGAATGATAAATATGTTTTGGTTTAATATAGTATAGGTTGTTATTACAAATCTAGAGGTAGACAAGAAAAATCAAGGAGATAGATACTTGAATCTGGGAATACATCCTTTTATGGGTTGTGGAAGTTTTTTGAAGATAAAAACATTACAACAATGAAGTGGGATATGAATAAAATAATCTCTATTGAAAGAGTTTTCTATAATCCTATATATATTTCATATGTAAAAGGATTATTAACACCCATTTTGAATGGATGGTATATTGCTGATTTAGACTACCTCGAAAAAGGGGGAATTAAATTTATGTTTGTGAATCTTGTATTGTATATAATGTGGTTTAGGGTCAAATGATGTGGTCTTCCAATAGGTTAAAAGATTAGGTATTATATCCTTCCATTGTGATAAACTATTATACATGTTTTTGTTATGCTGGAAATACCAAATCAACAAGAATTGTTGGATTACGGAATGTGTAAATCATGTACCAATGAGTTTTAATTCTGGATGGTGTGATATGGAAGACGTTTCAAGGAAACTCGTGAATCACTCTAATGTGATGAGTTAAACTTCAAAATTTCTAGGTATTACATAGATTTAAGGATCTTTTTTCACGTAATACACATATGTAATATTGATTAGAGGCTCGTATGATGATTTAGGATGCAAATAAAAATAAACAAAAAGAGGGGCCCCTTTGAGCAAGATATGATCCTTTCAAATGGTAGTGAAAGGTTTTAGAAGATTCAAACACTTGGGGAAGAAGTTTGTTATGGGGCAGAGGGTTATCCAAGTTCGGTTCATGTACTCTAAAATTTGTGTTGTCAGGTACTAAATACATTATCTAGGAAAAAAATGTGTGGTATATCATTATTCTATATTTTTTTGGACAATGAGGTTCTAATAAGAATTTATAAACTGATTCTAGTTTTATAAGATAGACCCTATGAGATTTTTTCTGATTTTATTTATAGTTTATATTTTTCCTAATTTCTTTAAGAGTTGATATTATTTAGAAGAGACATGGATTTTTCCTAGAAAATAATTTTCATGTATTAAACAAAATAGGTTTTATGTATCCTTCACTCTCAAATTGAGGTATGTGATTTGGACCATCAAGGGAAAGAGGTTATGGTTATTGAACTATGATTGAATTTCATAATGTTTAAGGTAATTATTACTAGACATAGGTGAACATGAATGTATAACAAAACATCCCACATAGTCTTCCCATTATTGATAATACGCTAACACTATTTTTGAATGGGGATGAAGATGATTGAAATTGTAACTCTAGGTTATTGTATCATGAGTATTGGTATGGAACAAACTTGAATGTTATGGTTATGAATCACTGAAGGGTAACTACCTATATTTTCATATTGTTATGGTACACAATTACTATAAGAACTTTTTCTTTATAAAATACACCTTTGGTTGAAATTTTAGATGATTGTAACTAAGAGGGAGTGGAATATATGTTTAATCATGAAGATGGGTCTCCGAATGTAGAATACTCTCTTTTCCAAGGTCCATGAGAGGTTGGTTGAAATACAAGAAAACTAAGAAATAATTTTTTTATTAGTGATTGAGATATTACCAAAACACGATAGAAGTAACATGAACCTCATTTGACCATGGTTGGGATATTGTTTTCCTTTGATAAGGATTGATAATGGATGATTGTCTATTTTTTTTAAAATTATTCCATAATGATGTAAATGCTATAAAATATAATATCATGAAATAGGGACCCTTGTGTTTTATGGTTTATGTTCATATGATGAGGAACCTATGTGATAGTGTTTAAAATCATATAGTTAGGCTGACATGTGGGGGAATTTGTATCTTTTGATAACAATATGTTTTTCTACTTTAATATATCCAACTCACAAGCAATCAAAATTGGAATCTTGAACTAGAATATTCATGAACAGTTTAAGTCCTTACAAGGTGGAATATTGATATCCCCCATCTTTTGTTGGTATACTCTTAGTCTCCCAAAGTGAGGTGGCCAACCAAGTATTCTAAGTTCATATTTGTCATCCCCATTTTTAGAAACAAAAGGTGGTTAGAGAATAACCCATACTATGTCGGTTAGAGGAACATAAAAAAGAGTGGGAACAAGTATTAAGACATCCAACCATAGGATGAGTCTTCAAATGAGATAACCCATGATAAGGACTCATGTGAAGATTTATATCGTAATGTTGTGAGTGACATTTTATATTTTATGGATTTTGGTGGACATTATTAACAAGTTAGACCTACAAAAAATTGATCTAGAAATCAATGATATCCATTTTAAATGAGGGTTAATATGATTAGGCACAAAGATGGGTTTGGGAATTTATTATTTCAATGATTGTGCTCCTCTGGTAGTCACTATGTATCCTACAATGGAAGGAATCAATCCCAAGGAAAATGTTTCAATGAAATCCCATGTGTAGATCTAGTTCATAGATATATGAGAATAGGGAATTTATTTTAAAAAATCACTGGGAATATAATAATAAATATGGAAATTGCTTGGTATCCTATAATTATAAGAGTTATTCCACTTATATTTCTTATATTGGGGGTCCTCAGCACCGATCTTGCTCATATGTGGGGGAAATGGGAAATTTCTATTTGATTTTTTGTCTAAGTATTAGGTAGACAGTCCTGGTGTTACTATACATAATATTATTACTAGAATCAATCTATACATAATTAGTTTTATAGATGTATAAATAGAACAAACTCATACATCGTTATATGGTAATTTTTATCAATCCATAAAGAATATTTGGGATCCTTCCACTTCACATATGTATCTCACATACAAGGAATGAGAAATTGAGTTCCACCTTACTGCAGTTCCATTATGGAAGTGAATTTTCTCCATAAACATTTAAACACCATGTTAGGTGGGGGATTTGTAAATTTTTGGTTGGTTTGAGGAAATTAGATTCCAGAATCATTGTGTATAATGTTTCTATATTAATCAATCCATATATAATTCTAAAATAGAGTGTACCCTGTATAGAACTAACTCGTGTGAAATAGGAATGAAAAGTTATTTCACATTAGAGAATATCAATTCAGCGAGGTGATTGATGTTAAAATATCAATGTGAAAGGGATAATTATCATACTTATTTATGGTGATATATGTGGCTATAGTAATAAAACCATTATCTCCTATATAGATATGGATTATATATAGGGAATAAAAAAGAAGTTATTATAATTTTATGGATATATATTGGTCATGGGATATGGAATACAAGTTTCCTTACATATCTTGCATCAGAATGAATCAAGACACACCTATTTCTTAAATAGGTGGTATATTTCCTAGAACTAACTTGAATGTAGGGGAAAGTGTATTTTATATTGAATATGGGTCCACAAACAAGAGAAACCATGTAAGAGTATACTATCTAGATTTTTCTCTTATCTATGAGGGGGAAGGTTTATATATTGCTTAGGAGGTTGGTGTTAGGCTCCATTATAGATTACTTGGATGGATCTATGCATCCCATAGTGATGGGAATCAATCTTGCACATAATTTTTTAAGGATGTTTCCTTGTATATATCTTGTTTATATGCTATGAATGGGGGACTAATACTATAAGGAATTTCCAGACCACATTCAAAATACTCTTAGATAGACCAATAGCTCATGTGGGTGAGAATTATATCACATTGAAACAGCCACTCTAAGAACATTAGATAAATGCATGATGGAATTCCATCTTGTAGATTAATGTCATACATTAGGGATGGTGACCATTTAGTTTAACATAATACAATGAGGATGTGAATTCTATTTTATTTATTGTCCACATAGAAGTAATTGGATAATAACATAGTAATTATAAAAAATATTTCATTATAAATGTGCATTAGTGAGGGGATTCAGACATTAACCTTTCATCATGACTAAGGGGTATGCTCCAATGTAATAGATCTTATGTTTGACTTAAATCCCTTCCAAATTCTACTCTATATTTGGAGTCATCTTCCCATGTATCATCAATGGTCTGACAACCAATACCAACTCTCCATGAAGGAGTAAGTGGATGAGGACCTTCTTATTGAAGGATCACACAATTCCATTCATATGGACTTACAGGTTGTGAAAAATATGTATCCTATTCTAATCGAGTCATTATAACTCATCAAGAAACATATATGATTTACTATTTTTTGAGATATAACCATATATATGCATTAATTGTGAGGGTATATGGACAATTATGGATATCATTTCCTATATTCAATAAATGATAGTATATGGGGTTCCTTCTTTCGTAGTGCAGGTTTTATTGTAATGGGGAAACAATGCATGCAAGAGTTTGTATGTCCATGATATATTATCTTTATCCACCATTGTTTATTGTATATTTGATAGAGACTTATTAAAATACTCTTTATGTAACACCCTAGAATGATAAAGTGTTAAATGACTAAATGATATGACTCATATCAACAAGTTAGGCCTTTCTTTTCGATAGACTACCTGATTAGAACTTCACAGTTAAGCATGCTTGGATTGGAGTTGTTTATAGGATAGGTGACCTTATGGGATGTTTCTCAGAGTGTGTCTGAGTGTGGATAAAACACACTGGAAAGTACATGTGTGGGCGTATGGGGATATTCATTAGTCAGATGCCACATTTATGCATGTGGGTGGGCCCCAATGTGGGGACCACGTGTCTACGGAGCAACTGCTGGTACGGGTGGTCCATTACCAAACGAACATGTTAAGGTGGTGTGTGTATATTGTCATTGGGGCCCAGTTTTTACAATTAATATTAGAAGTGGTACCCAACCGTAAGTGCACTGCCTGGGTTGAGATGGAGGTCCCACAACAAGGACGGTGTGATCTAAATAGGTGGTGAATGTCACAACCTAGAATGATAAAGGGATAAATGACTAAATGACATGACTCATGTCAATAAGGTGTGCCTTTCATTTCATAATCCTACTTGATTAAATCTACACAGTTTAGTGTGCTTTGCTTGGACTAGTTTTCAGGGGGGGTGAACATATGGGATGTTTCCTAGATTGTGTGAGAGTGAATACAAAGCATACTAGAAAATACATGTGTTGTCCTGTGGGGATATTCATTAATCACATGACCTGTTTGGGAATGTGGGTGGGCCCCAAGGTGGGGACCATGTGTCCGTGGGGAAAATGGTGGTACCTTGCGGGCTAGGACCTGAATTCCATGTTTTGGCGGGGTGTATGTGCTATCACTAAGGCCTAGTTGTTACACTATATACCATTTCACAATTTTATTATAGAGAGACTAATGGTAGTACTTTATTATTTACTCATGATATATCTTCTTCAACTCATAAGAATAGAATTCAGTTCCATTATCCATGAATATTGTATAAGGGAAACTAAATATTGTGTTAATATGGTACTTAAAGAAGGTAATTATGTTCTTCATCTTGACATGATTTATGTGTATGTAATAACCTATTTAGAGAAAAAGATAGTATATGTATGAAATTTTTATGAACTACTTAGATATTGCTAGGGGATATGGCCACATGACATCCATTCTCAACATATAAAAAAACCAAGAGTATTTGGAAGTATGTTACTACTCTGAAGACCAGTGGATTCAATTTTTTGATATTGTACATTCATTAAAACTCTTGGTTAATTCCATGTACTCTTTCATAATTTTGGACTCTAAAAACACAAGCCTACTAATTTTATGGGAGAGGAACGTTATTGGAATATGAGAACCAAAATAGCATATAAAGACGTCTTTAATGGCATTGAGGTGCTCTTTTATATGATGAATCTGACGAGGACTCTATCAAAATTTCCTTTATAATGTTAATTTCATTGTTTTAGGCCATTATAATATGTAAAGTTTACTCATTGAAACTAGATTAGTTCCCCTTTGGACTGAGTGTGTGGGAGGACCCCATATTTTAGGTAGTTAGTTATGGGGATCATCCATCTAATAATAGACGTCATCACATCAATACATGAGAGATGTTATGATTTAATTGATTTCTAATGTGTCACATATGTTTACTTGGGATACTTCCCTATAATTTGAAATATGAAAGGATGTATTATGATGATCATTGTTGTCCAGGGCAATGGCTTCTTTGGCCAATATAGTAGAATAAGAATTATATAAATGTAGAATGTGATTCAATGTTAGTTCAAAAGTGAACCCCACCATAAGTCATCTAGAGTATCCAATGGTAATCGTTAACTCTTACTTATTTATATAATATTTACCATTTATCTTCCTAATTACCAAATATAATTCACCCTAAACATTTTGATGGTATATCTATAGCTACAATTCTAGTTTCAGGCATATAGTATGGGCGCGTTACTCTACCTGATTGTTGATTAGACCTTTGGAAAACATGAAGGAATATATCATAATATACAAGGATGAGGAAACAAATACAATCCATAGACCAATCATTTTGAAATTAAATATTTAAATTTTCATCATTCGTAATTTTATTGGATCCATCAAAATATATCTTCAACATTTGGATAGTGTCATGGGTTTATAAAACCTATTTATTCAAAACCTTAGTGTTGTAGGAGTGATTTCTATGAAGGTATGTGATGCAGATAAATTTCATATAACCTTCCATTTATATTTATTTTATAACATGAATTAAATTTCTTAATATTTTGGGTGATAAACCATTGTAATAGAAACCAGAACAGTATTGGAAATCTGAGAATATACTTTAGTGGGTTCTTATGAGAGAAAAAAAATATTGTGTTGTAGGATATAACTTAGGTTTTTTTAAATAAAAATTATAGTACGGAAGTTTCTTCCCAATATAGTTATATGTGTCTCAATAATTAATATTATCCCATAAAGATATTAGTAACTATTTTGATTACCTTTTTCATTTTTCTATGTGAGAAGGGAATAAATGGATCACCCTATAGTGGCCACATATATAATGAGTGGATTCTGTTCTATTAGTGGAATCAATATTGGTGGGTGCATAATATACTAATTGAGGTTCTCAAACTATTCTAGGAAATATTCATCCCATTTATGGGTAACTCCCTTCTATATAATCTTCACAAAGGGGAGGAATTATCTTACAATGATTGCTATGAAATTCCAAATATAATTGTGTTATCCATTATTCCCACTCAACTCTATATTGTTCCTAGTAGGAGAAATTATGAGAATTGCAATGGTATTCTCATGGTCAACCTTGATTCAATAGTGAAAACCACAATGTTGTTGAATTTCCTAGTTACATCACCAAAAATAAACTTTATATGATTTATCAATAGGTTGTGTTATACTAATTTTATAAAGATTGTGTAAAGGTTGTCATGATGATCACATGGTTTTCATGATTTTTTCCAAATATCAATGACATAAAACTCCATTATTAATTTATAAATTTCATTAAAATAAGACAAATAATGTGTTAGTAGGTGGTTCTGGTATTATTTAAGCTAAGGGTAATGACCTGGTATAAAAATATTAGTTTATGTGCACCGAAAGCAGTAGATTCCTCATCTTTAGGGGTTATCTGGATCTGATTGTACACTAAGAACCTGTATATTAAGTAAATGGATTAAAATCATGAAGTATATTTGATTATGATTTCTATAATCAAGAAAATAAAATCATCCTTTTCATGGGGTTGGTTGAAATCCTAGAAATCGATTATATCCTTAACTTTCCCATTATATTTAAAATTGATGATAAAGTTAATGAACAATTCTGGGTATTATAACTCATGGATAAATCTGGATATGGAATGATTATAAACCTCATATTAAACCATGGATGCATGTGGGGGGAGAATTATACATGAAACCTATATGAAGCCTCAATATGTATCTATTTGGGCCATGTGATGGGTGGCCATTTCAGGATCTTGCTTTGGTATCACAATGTAATTTCAAAAGAACACATAATTGTGTTGATTCAATAATGAGATATATATCACATGTTGTTCCAATGTTGTAGTGAAACTCATCAAACTGGGACATGGTTCATATTTATTTAATTTATTTACTTTCATGATATCATTTATGGATGTGTAGATGCCTTCCTAAAATGATAGTGAGTAATCTATAAGGTCTTATTCTTCTTCTTCCAATATCCTAGCCTCAATGGATGCATAAAAAAAACTGATATATATTATGACAACATCATTGACCTTTATCGATTGTAGAAACATATCCCTAAGCCTTGATAGTTCCAAGACATGGGTATCATGACATTAGATTTACTCTATTTCTTATCCCCTTCCACTGGGTATAAATGAAAATTTTTCATCCCAATTTGTGATAGACATCGTATAAGAATTTTAATCTACTGTTAATGGAATATGGGAATCTTATAATATATATTTTTATAAGTGATGGGAACACTTATTTGGGGTGGTGATGTCCCTATATATATCTACTATTATGTGGACATGAAATTTTGAAGACTGTATTAGGTTTATTTGTAAGACATAATCTTCACAGAGAAAGATATAGGGGTTTGCACTGGAAAATCCCAATACTTTTAGAGTGATAGCCTACTTGGAATCACCCAACATTTAGTATTTTCCTTCCCTCTTGTAGAAAC
Source organism: Viscum album (assembly GCA_963277665.1). Lineage (NCBI taxonomy): Eukaryota > Viridiplantae > Streptophyta > Magnoliopsida > Santalales > Viscaceae > Viscum > Viscum album. The sequence continues at coordinate 68,397,848 of OY728147.1, read as the reverse complement.
CTTTTGTATCATATTAGGATTACCAATATTCAAAAGGGCTATTATCTCTAATCAAAATTGTTGGACTCCCCCTGTATTAATCATGTTTTTATGATCACAAATCTCAATAATAATCACACATCATGTTTCAATGATTGAAAATATTAAACTGTCAATTACTCTCATTATTATTTACAATTCTTTTCCATGATCACAACTCTCACTTATCTTATCAAACCCTTGTATTTATGTTTCAAGTTCTCTTAATTGATAATGGTTAAGCTTAATTCATATTCTGCATATTACTAATTATGTTTGAATAAAGTTGATTGTCTAAGTATCAAGACACCGTGAAGTTTGACATAGTAAGACAGATTGTGTGCAAGACACAGACACCGTGACCCAGACACTGGGACCCAGACACCATGACCCAGACACTGTGAAGGACACACCGTGACTCAGACACTGTGAATGACACACCATGAGTCAAACACCGTGACTCAGACACCGTGAGCTAGACACCGTGACATGGACACACCGTGAAGCACATACCATAAAGGAGACATCGGTTCAAAGAGACACTGTTGGCACAACTACTATGACACTATTTCTAAAACTTTTTTTCCATATTATTTAAATAATACTAACGGTCATATTTGATGTTTTTAATGCAATTAATGTTATTTAATAATAGTTGTAGGTTTGTCAAAAAACCGTACCTCGTACCTATGGAAAAGAAATCATTCCTATTGCCAGATCTCGTAGAATATAAAGAAGATTGAGCTATAGTAGAGGACACTCTCGTTCTTGACACATCTCGACACACATACTACAATACACGCGAGCTCTGTACTAAAACGAAGAATAATCCTGGGAACAACATTGAAGAACACACTGTACGATCCTCAAAGAAGTTCTATACATGCAATCCTACATTACTGAAGAACACATGAAGTATTCTTGAGTCCAGATAACATCTTCTCTCCTGGAGAAACAAACGCTGGACTACGACACTCTGGTTTTTAAAAGAAAAACTAGAGATGGACTCAGAAGCATTTCTGCTTAATCCAACGAGTCCAGAGCTGCACTGCCAATAACTAGAGCTTTCTAAACTTTCATATACTATCTCTAAGTGATTTATTATTTACTTTCGAGAAGTGTTTATATCAAATTTGTTTTACACACACACTATATTCTGCGCAGAACTGGAGGATACTAAATCCTCATTCCAAACTTTCTACACCTTCTTGTGTCACACTGAGGATAGTGGTAGAGGTCAAGTAGGACCTGGACAACTTGTTCGATGTTGTCTCTGTTTTCCCACGAAGAATAGTGTTGGAGGTCCCTGCATGGCCTGGATAGTCTTGTTCTGTTTTCAACCCTGATCGAGGATGTGGATCAAATTTATTTACAAGTTTCATAGGACTAAGTCTCGGCTTGAGACTGATCCTCTTGGTTATATCTGTTGTGATTTTATAGTTTAAGTTCATAATATACAGTATCTAATTTATATTCTGCTGCTTATTACTTTGAAATACAAAACTATTTTAACATTACTTTGAAAGTTAAATTAGAAAGTGTTTATGCTTTTTGTGAACTAGTAGGTTAGCTTCAAAATCCAATTTAATCTTGTGATTAAATTGACTCAGATATAATCAATCATTAAGAATCCAATTGAACATTTGCATTCTGTATAAATTCACTACATTTTAACTTTGTTTTTAAATTGGGGGACATTAAGAGAAATATTTTTAATTGAAATTTTTAATTGGAACTCGCTTCACCCCCCCCCCCCCCCTCTTGAGTGTCCACTCCGACCAACATTTGGTATCAAAGGATGGTTTTTGTTTTTCAAAGTTTTTAAAACATTCTATTTTTCAACTATGATTTTAGTTGCATCTTTAATGATATTAAATTTCTATTAGTTCAAAATTTTATCTCTTTAATATATTTTCTAAAATCTAGTTATGGACAATAGACTAGACGATTTTTCTACTAACATGCCACCTTTCTATAATGGTATAAACTATGCTCAATGGAAACATAAAATCAAAATTCATTTAGAAAGTAAGGGTTTTGATATCTGGACTTCTATAGAATCACAATATAAAATTCCAGAAACTAAAAGAACTACTTGGGATGAACCTACTAAAGTATCTTACAATAATAATTGTAAAGGTATGAATGCTTTGTATTGTGCACTAGGGGATGAGGAATTCAATATAATATCTTCCTATAAAACAGCTTATGAAATGTGGGATAATTTAGGTGTTTCTCATGAGGGAACAAATAATGTTAAATAAATGAGATTAAATACTCATACTATTAAATATGATAATTCTAAAATGAAATCTAATGAACCTATTTCTGAAATGTATCTCAGGTCCAATGAGATAGAAAATACAATGGGTTCACTTGGAAAGGTTGTTCTAGAAAAGGAACAAATCATGAGGATATTAATATGTTTTCCAGATAGATGGGGAGGCACTTCTGTTTCAATCAGATAATAATGTGACATTGGAGCTCTACCTGTCAAAGAGCTTCTTGGTAAGACTATGATATATGTGGAAGAACTCAAGGTGAATAAGGAAGATGATGATGAACCTAAGAGAAAATCGGTGGCATTTAAGTATACTTCTTCAAAGGAAAAGGACAAAGACAAAGTTCAAATAAAAACTGAATGTTCTACAAGTGACGATTCAAACTATGACAGTGATGCTGAAATAGAATAGATAACCATGATGTTTAAGAAATTCTATTGGATGAAGAAATTATTCATAAAAACAAATTACAATGGTAAATATGGCAACAAAGGCCACTGGATAAAGGATTTGAAAAATCCAGATAAAAGTGATGAAGTAGTCTACTATGAGTGCAAAAGGAAAGGACATATAGAAGCTAATTGTCCAAAATTAAAGTTCAAAATGAAATATTACTACAAGGACAATAAGTACAAGAAAGCCATGAAAGCTAATTGGAGTGCCTCAGAAGACAGCACACATGAATAAAAAGCTAGTGATTCTGAAAATAATCATGCCAACATGTGTTTCATGACCAACACATCTGAGTTAACCTTAGATACTCATGTTTTAAATTCCAATTATTCTGGAGTTAATGCTGAATCTAATTCTGATTCTAAACACATGAATAAAGATGATTTATCGGAATACTGTAACATGCTAGAGGAAACATGTAATGAAATTAAGGACAAATATAAGTCACTAAAGAAACAGCATGCTCTCACTTCCAATGTTAAATCTTCCTTTGATATAGAAAATGAAAAGAATGCTCAACTGGTAAAGGAAAACACAGAACTGAAAATGTATAATGAGCAACATAGAATGGACTTAGAAAAGTTCAAAAATGTAAAAGATAAACTTACTCAAATTCTAGGAAATAAAGTGTCACCAAAATACACTACTAGAAGATGCTACCAACCTGGAAAAAGACAGTTCACTAAAACTAGATTTATTCCTAAATCTAGACAAAATTCTTATTGTTTCAGTTCTCGAAATTCAGATGCTTCAGCTAGTTTTTTACATAGTTATCTTTCAAAATCTTTTGATTATGTAAAATATATGAGACACATAAGACAAATTTGGGTACTAAAATCATTGATTGCTAACCTGTCTGGACCCCAGATGATCTGGGTACCAAAACAATTTCCAATCTAAATCTGTTTTGTAGGAAACCTGTTTGAAGAGTTCCCACACGAAGACATGGTTTTTGGAAAGTGGATGTTCAAGACATATGTTTGGGGATTACTCATGCTTCAAGAGCCTAATCAAGGTTGATGGAGACCATGTCACCTTTGGTGATAATTCTAAGGGAAAAATCATCAGCCTAGGCCAAATTGGTAACACTCAGTTTTAATTTCTAAAATTTTATTTGTTGAGGGATTGAAATATAACTTTTTAAGTATATCTCATTTATGTGTTGATGGCTTTAATTTCAAATTAGAAAACTATCCTTCTAATGTTTTTAATTCTAAGAATGTTTTAATATTTTCTGCCTTAACAAATGAAAATGTTTATGCTGTTGATTTAAATTCTTTATCATAGAAAAATGATACTTGTTTAAATGCTTTTCATAAAGAGTCTTGGTTATGGCATAGGAGATTAGGACCTTGCAATATACACTCACATAGAAAACTAACTAGGAAGAACTTAGTTACAGACCTACCCAAACTTGAGTTTACAAATGACAAAGTTTGTAATCCCTGTAAAAATGGAAAACAACAGAAAATCTATTTCAAATCAATGAAAGAAGTTTCAACTTCTCAACCTCTCGAGTTTGTTCACATTGACTTGTTTGGACCATCTAGAGTTTATAGTTTAAAAGGGAAGCACTATGTCTATGTCTTAGTAGATGACTTTTCTAGATATACTTGGGTATATTTCTTAGCTCACAAAAGTGAATATTGTTCTTACTTTATTAAATACTCCAAGTATGTGGAAATCCGTAGTGGAATTATGATTAAAACCCTGAGAAGTCACCATGGTCGTGAATTTGAAAATCATGAGTTTGAATCTTATTTCTCACACAATGGCTATAGTCCCAACTTTTCTGCCCCCAGAACACCTCAATAGAATGGTGTAGTAGAAAGAAAGAACAGAACCCATCAATAAATAGAAAGAACCATGCTTAATGATTATGACCTGCCTATTTACTTTCAGGATGAAGCTGTGAATACAGATTGTTATATCATCAATAGAGTCATAGTAAGACTTGTTCTCAAAAAGACCCCTTATGAACTATGGAATAATAGAAATTCTAAGGTTAATTATTTTAAATTCTTTCGCTACAAAGTCTTTATTCATAATAACAAGGATAATCTGGATAAGTTTGCTTCTATGAGTGATGAAGGAATCTTTTTTGGATATTCTATAACTAGAAAAGCCTATAGAGTTTTTAATAAGAGAACCTAGTGTGTGGAAGAATCTGTTCACATCAAATTTGATGAAACTGATCCACATGAACCTAATTCATCTCTTGAAAATATTGAAGAAATTTTATCTTTTTTGAACCTTAATGATAAAATCAATGAACCTGCTGTATATACAATCAATTCTGGAAATATTGTAGAATCTTCTCCAAATGAACCTGAACCTAGAGAGGACCCCGAAATTTCTAGCCCTACATTTACTAGATCAACAAGGATTCTAAATAATCATCTTTTAGATGTTGTTGTTGGTAATATTAATAGAGGGACACAGACTAGAGCTTCTCTTATAAATCAGGTTAAACATCATGCCTTCTTGTGACAGCTTGAACCTAAAAACATTGATGATGCTATTAATGATGAATTTTGGGTAATTGATATAAAAGAAGAACTCAATCAATTTGATAGAAATAATGTTTGCAAACTAGTTGAAAGACCTAAGGACACTTACACCATAGTCACTAAATGGGTGTTTAGAAATAAAGTAGATGAATCTGGAAATATAGTTAGAAACAAAGCATGGTTATTTGCACAAGGCTATAGTCAAGAGGATGGAATTGACTATGAGGAGACTTTTTCTCTAGTAGACAGACTAGAATCCATTAGGATCTTACTTTCTTATACTGCACAACTAAATTTCAAACTATATCAAATGGATGTCAAGAGTGAAATCTTAAATAGGTATATAGGTGAGGTTGTTTTTGTTGAACAATAACCTGGATTTACAAACCCTCATTTTCCACATAATATTTTCAAGTAATCAAATGTTTTATATGGTTCAAAAAAACCTCCAAGAGCTTGGTATGACAGATTAAGTAATTTTCTAATTTATAGAGGTTTTACAAAAGGAACAGCAGAACCAACTCTCTTTATAAAACGAATTTATAAAGATGTTTTAGTTTTAAAAATTTATGTAGATGATATTATTTTTGGATCTTCAAAAACATCATGATGTACTGATTTTTCTAAAATGATTCAAAATGAATTTCAAATGAGTTTAATGGGTGAAGTTAAATTCTTTCTTGGATTTCAAATCTTTTAAAAAAATTATGGAATTGTTTTAACTCAAAGTAAATATACTAGATATATTTTAAAACGTTTTGGATTGGATAGCCCAAAAAGTAGTGACACTCCCATGAGTACCACTTCTAAGTTGGATCTTGATGAAGATGAAAACTCTATTGATCAAACCACATATAAAGGAATGATTGGAAGTCTACTCTACTTTACTGGTAGTCGTCCGAATATTATGTTTAGTGTGTGTATGTGTGCTAATTTTCAAACAAACCCTAAAGAGTATCATTTAAATGATGTAAAGAGAATTTTCAAATACCTAAAGCATACTCCCAATTTAGGAATGCCCTATCCAAAAGGAATATCATTTGAACTCATTAGTTATTCTGATGCTGACCTTTTTGGATGTACGTTAGATAGAAAAAGAACCTCTGGAACATTTCACCTTTTGGGCAAGTCACTAGTATCATGGTTTAGTAAGAAACAAAATTCTATTTCATTATCTACTGCAGAAGCTGAATACATAGCTGCTGGCAGTTGTTGTGCACAAAATTTGTGCATGAAACACACTTTAATAGACTGTGGATATCAATTCAGACATCTCTCAATAAATTGTGTCAAAAAATGTTCTATTAACATTTCAATGAATCCCATTTCACATTCTAGGACAAAGCATATTGATGGAAGACATCACTTTTTGAGGGATCATTACCACAAAGGTGATATCACTTTAGAATTAATTGGTACTGAATATCAACTTGCAATTATATTCACTAAACTATTAAATTATGAGATATTAGATTACATCATACATGATCTTGGTATGATCAATCATAAATAGATATCTTACTGGTCTTACTGTTTAAAATTTAACATTACGGTTTCATGATTCATTGTTTCTCAGTTATTGTTTCATCTTTATGGTCTCAATGTTAACACATTCTATTCAGGGTTTGTCACCTAACTGTCTCACCGTGAAAGAACAGTTCACTCACTGTCTCACCCTGACTACACAGACTGGTCACTGTCTCACCATGACGACCACCAACTCTCTCACAATGACGAATGTTTTTCATCATACCTTAATTCCTAATAACGGTCTCACCGTGAAGATTCTTTATATATTTATTTTTAACCCACATCGTGGTAATTTTTATTTCACCATGGTTTACATTCTCGCACTTCTGTTTTTATGACGTTTGACATTCCCAAATGATAAAACATAAGGCTTTTCACTCGATTACTTACCTGAGATCTCTCCTACTCTCTCTCTCTCTCAAACCCTCTTTACCTATAAAACCTTATCTATATCTCTCTCACTCGAATCTTAAGTTGATGCCCATGATGAAGCGTCCATCTTCAGCATAATCTGAGAAGCGTCGCTCTTTGAAAAAGAAGAGGACACCGAGGATAGCACCCGAAGGACCTCTAAATCCGAACCTAGTAAGTCGTACGGTAGTTCCTGAAAAAGAGATCTGCCTAGAGTGGCTATTGACTAGAAAGTCTCTGGTCTTGAAAATATTAACAGAACAAGGATGGCTCGAATGGTTCTCTAGAAAAGATAGACCAATTTATCCATGGTTTGTATCTCAATTTTAACAATATGTAAAGTTTTCCTTTAATGCTGGAGAATGTTTTATGGTGATAAGAGGGATCAATGGACAAAAGTGTTCATTCTCTTCAAGGTTATGGGATTCTTTCCTAAGAATTCCTCATGAAGGGATTTTTGATGATTACCAGAGAGACCCTCTTCCAACAACTGACATATTTAATCTCAAAAATTCACTATTGATCCTGACTAGAAATGGCACCATGCAAAGGTCCATAGCATCTAAATTGAATGGGGAGACAAGACTGTTGTTAAAATTTGTTCAGAATATTATTATTCCAAGAAAAGGAGACTTTTCTATGATAAAGTATTAGGATGTGTTCCTGATTTATCTACTGATGAATGGTCATATGAATAACCTTTTCAAGCATGCCATTCCCCACATGTGTGAACTGATTAAGGTCACTTCCAAATCCACATATTCTTTTTACTCAATGATGATTTCGGCCACGTTAGTTGCCAAGGGAGAGGTTGGACCGAATGAAGAAAAATAGAGGATTTTTATTTCTGTATATCCAAGCCTATCATCAGAAGGGAGAAGATTAATTAGAACCCCTTGAAGAAGCAGTGGGTTGAGGATAATGATCAACTGTATAAGAGTATAATCCTATTGATTATCCAAGAAGGCCAAATAATATGATAGATCCTGGTTTGGAACCACATGAAGTGGCTGAGTAACCAGAAGAGGAAGAAGAAGAATAAGAAGAGGCTGAAATACCTCAAGAGGAAGCATCTTCTATTGAGAAAGAAAGGGCAGATGTCCCTACTGATGTTCCAGCTGAAATACCTTCTATAGATGAAGTTCCTATTGTTTTTAGAGAAGAAGCTCATTCTTCTAGAGATGTTGTTGATCAAGAAATTTAGTCTAAGGCTGCAAGATATTTTATTATCCCTGTTTTAGAGCAACACGCCCTGGAAGAGTCTGGTGGTGCAGAAGACCTCCCTGTCATGGAAGAAGCTGATCTAGGAGAAATCCCTATTAGGGAAAATTTTAATCGAGAGGATATCCCTATTGAAAAAGAAGAAAGTCCAGAAGAACGTCCAGTGGAACAGTAGATTCCTAAGTATATACCCTCTGTTGAAGAGATGATGGAAATTGTCTTTCAGCTGGCAAGGAAAGAATTTTCCGAAGAGATTAGAGCTGATCCTATAGATCATAACCCAATTACTGAGCCTCAAGAATCCGAAATGGAAGCACATTTTGAGGGGGAGGAACCTCAAAACCTTAAAATTGATGAAGCTGGATCTGCTGAAACCTCTCATCCAATTGTCACATATTTTATGTACACTCGTTATGAATTTCCTTGTTTTTATGATGTGAGTGAATCACAGCAAGTCACTGCAACTGGAATAGATCTTTCTTATTTATTTCAACTGATGTCAGTAGCTCACCAAGAACCAGAACCAGAACCAGAGCCCCAACCTCAACCACAATCTGAGTCTGAAACTGAAACTAATTCTGAACTGCAACCAGAATCTGTATCAGAACCTCTACCACTACCTTCATCTACTCTCTTACCTGAGAAACAGTCATATGTAACTAAGGAAGATTTGAAAGTCTTTGTATGAACTATCTTGGATGGAGTTGAGAAGATTATATCCTCTTAACCTCGTCCAGTGACTCAACTAAGTCAGGAAGATGCCTCGATTATTTTGGAAAATATTATTCTTCATATTCAACCAAGGATAATCTGTGAAATATAGGAAGTCAGAGTTTAAAATAAGTTGCTTAGTACTTATGTTGCAAATTTGAAAGATATGATGGAAAATATTCAAATAGAACTGTCTTCAAGACTAGAGCATGCTCCTACTTCTGCACATATTGCTGCTTCTCCTGAACCAGATGTTTCCAACATTTCTAAAGAGATTGTGTCTCAAGATCATCCTTATTTTTTTCTTTTAATGAGAATATTGGAACAAGACAAACAAAGATTCTTCAATGCATGAGAGAGCTTGTAGAAAATCTGAATAAGCTCAAAGATGAGTACACTGGATGTCTACAAATTTTTTTGAAATAGCTCCATGTTCTAACTGAAGTTGTCAAGGCTTCTCCTCCCTCTGGTCAGACTTATGTTCCCCTTTTGGATGATTTTATGCTATGATCCATAATCAAGGAAGAAATTAATAATGCATTCAGTGGCTTGGTTTTGTCTCCTTTGTCAGAAGTGGTTAAGAACATTGATCGAGCTTTGGAACTGGTTAGAATTCATTCTAAAATTTCCAATGATGCTCAAAAGGGGATCACTAAGAAGATAAACTTTTATCTCACTCGGATTTTCTCTAAAAGCGACATGAAAAATCACTTTAAGTATCTTATGGAGAAAATGAAAATCCCTCCAGTGACTCAAGATTTTAAAGCTCAAGTTCATAAGCTTACAGAGTTCACCAGATTGTTGTACAAGTTCATGGAGAATAAGGACAATTTTGAAAAGGCTATGCAATATGGTGGAGAAATCATTACTGATTTCATCAATCTTTTGAAACTGTTTCTTCATGTGTAGAGTACAGTTGTAGTTGCACCAGGTGTTGTTCTTCTTCGACCAGGTCTACCTGCCCTAGCCTCAACTGCTATGTTAGTCAGCCAAGCCCTTTCTCAGATCAGACCAGTCATTCTTGATCAACCACAGACTAGATCTTCTACAACTCCTACTTTGGCTCCCTCTATATTTGAATGTCGACCTTTACCATCTTTGTCTACTATCTCTATTCCTTCTTCTACATAAGCTCCATCTCCTGTTGATAAAGTCAAAGAGAAATCCAATCTGTGATGCCATCCAATGTTTCTTAAATTTTGTTGGTATGTCTTTTGTTGTTTACTGTTTGTATTTCTCCTATATGATTTATTCTAAACCTTTTTAATGACATATGCATTGTTTCATTACATTCTCTCTACTTTTTGATAATCCTAAAATGGTGAGAAAACGTGAGAAGAGTTAGTTATTCTTTTATTATCTAGATTTATTATCTCTTTGTATTTTATTTGTTATTGTTCTATATGTTATATTCTCTAACGTTTCATTACATTTATACATTGACTATACATGATTTGTGATAATCAAAAAGGGGGGGATATTTTTGGACTCCTCCTGTATTAATCATATTTTAACGATCACAAATCTCAATAATAATCACACATCATGTTTTAATGATTGTAAATCTTATTACTGTCAATTACTCTCAATATTATTTACAAATACTTTTCATGATCAGAGCTCTAACTTATCTTATCAAACCCTTGTATATATGTTTCACGTTCTTTTACTTGATAATGATTAAGATTAATTCATATTCTGCATATTACTATTTTTGTTTGAATACAGTTAATTGTCTAAGTATCAAGACACCGTGAAGTTTGACATAGTAAGACAGACTGTGTGCAAGACACAGACACCATGACCCAGACACCGTGAAGGACACACCTTGACCTAGACACCATGAATGACACACCGTGAGTAAGACACCGTGACTCAGACACTGTGAGCTAGACACCGTGACTTGGACACACCGTGAATCACATACCATGAAGGATACACCGGTTCAAAGAGACATTGTTTGCACAACTACTGTGACACCATTTCTTAACCTTTTTATCAATTTTATTTAAATAATACTAACGGTCATATTTGATGTTTTTAATGAAATTAATGTTATTTAATGATAGTTGTTTCTCTATTAGGAAACCGTACCTCATAATTATGGAAAGGAAATAATTCCTCTTACCGGATCTTGTGGAATATAAAGAAGATTGAGCTGCAGTAGAGGACACTCTCGCACTTGACACATCTCGACACACATACTACAATACACGCGAGCATTGTACTTAACCAAAGAACAATCCTAAGCACATCTTTGAAGAACACATTGCACGATCCTCAAAAAAGTTCCATACATGAAATCCTACATTAATGAAGAACACACGAATTATTCTGGAGTCAATAGAAAATCATCTATCCTAGAGAAACAAAAGATGAACCACGACACACTATTTTTCAACAGAAAAACTAGAGAAGGACTTAGAAGCATTTCTGATGAATCCAACGAGTCCAGAACTGCACTACCAATCACTAGAGATTTCTAAAATTTCAACTAATATCTCTAAGTGATTTATTATTTAATTTAGAGAAGTGTGTGTATCCTGTTTGTTTTACACACACACCATCTCCTGCGCAGAACTGTAGGATACTATATCCTCATTCCAAACTTTCTACACATTCTTGTGTCCCACTGAGGATAGTGGTAGAGGTCAAGTAGGACCTGGATTGCCTGTGCATTGTTGTCTCTGTTTTCCCACGAAGAATAGTGGTAGAGGTCCCTACGTGGCCTGGACAGTCTTGTACTGTTGTCAACCCCGATCCAGGGTGTGGATCAAATTTATATATAAATTTTAGACGACTATGTCTCGGCTTGAGACTAAACCTCTTGGTTATATCTGCTGTGTTTTTTTAGTTTAAATTTAAAATATACAGAATCTAATTTATATTCTGATGATTATTTCTTTGAAAAACAAAACCATTTTAAAGTTACTTTGATAGTTAAATTAGAAAGTGTTTATGCTTGTTGTGAACCAGTAGGATAGCTTCAAAATCCGATTTAATCTTTTGATTAAATTGACTGAGATCTATTCGATCTTTATAAATCCAATTGAACATTTTCAATCTGTATAAATTTACTACAGTTTAAATTTGGTTTCAAATTGAGGTAATTTAAGAGAAATCTTTTTAACATAAATTTTTAATTGGAAATAAATTCACCCCCTATTAAGTGTCCACTCCGACCAACAAAAATGATAACATTTTAGTTGATGGGGTAAAATACATAATGATAAAATGTAGATGGATGTTCTAAAGCATATGATGACAAGGTCTCCCAAGAAAAACATTGTATTTAGTGTCCTACTAGATAAAATCACCTAATTATTTGACACATCAATGGTGAATTGTGAATTGACCTTGATATGTCTGAGGGGAATCATCTCAAACTAATCTTTCCCTTTAATGGTTGCATTAATGGGAGAAAAATCTTCCTCACTACATTTTAAATGTCAGAGATTTCTATCTAGGATAAGATCAATCTCTGAACTGTTATAAACTAGGGTCCATAAATAAGTCCTTTTTGAAACTTAATCCAATGACCAAGGGTTTGGTATATACCAAAATATGTTCTTCTTGATATTATTCAATGAATAATATAATATAATGAAATTATTTCAAAGAAGTTTCTGATTTTAAACCTCATCTACTATGGATTCTTTATCAAACTCTGTGGGACATGGAATGGCCTTGACCCGAACCTCCATGACTTTTTTTTTTTAAAATGGATAGAATCCATGAATGAGAGTCTAACCAGGACAACAATAATATATTTCACAATATCCAACTTCTGCAATAATGTTCTAAATTTCCCACTGTGGGGTTTCTCAATTGTATGTTTATTAGGATCTATATGGATTGACATAGCCAAATATGGAACATAAGTAGAAGGTTATGGAATTGGACTCGTTAGCTTATTGATTTGAAAAATTATACAGAACCATCATGGATATTAGTACCATTTTACATATACCAAATGGTTTTGGATACAATTGGGGATTGTGGAATCATAGAATATTCTGTGGTGTCTCATGTTCCCACTTGACTCGTTGAAGTGTATGGCTATTGGTATTAACCACATATTTGGTTTTTTTTATATGGATGGGATATTGAGCTTATTTAGGACTATTTAATCTTTTATTACCTAAATATCTATGGACATTACCTCAATATCCCCTATCAAGTATAAAGAACTCATTTTCATCTATGTATTGGTCACTAGAGAGGGGTATCCTAATAAAAAAATTAATGGAACCAAATAGTATCTATTCGTCATATGAAGGTTATTTTTTTGTGTGTAAATTCACAATATACTGATGATGATGGAAATAGATACCCAATAGTTTGATTAGTTTTTTGTTTCATATGAGTCTATCAATATTTTAACCTATTTTGTTTTCAATCATTTTTATGACCCAAGAGGGTGATCTCTAAAATCCCCTTCGAATCATGCAAGAGGTTCCAAGATTATGATTTTTTACAGCTTTTTTCTCTAACGATATCATGATCTCAATCGAATGTATTCCAGGTCATCTATTCATTTAAATTATTATCATTCATGGCTAGAGATTCTTGTCAATGAACTACTTCCTATGTTTTAGTGGTGGATAAAAAGGGCCACTTTTCTGGGTATTTTTCCATTATCACATGTCTAGACTCAACCATTCCTCGGATGAAATTTTTTAGAAAAAAACATAGATACTATGAAAAATTTTATATTTATATAGAAATATTTATATGATCACTAGGTATGACAACACAAATATACTTATTATTAGGAAGATTGAATATTTTGGTATCTATAGATTACGTAAAATAACTAGGAACCTATTAATTTTAGAGTGAGTTCATTTTATTCTTTCTTTCCTCAAATAATGGACATCCATGGTTTATACAGTCCTTTAAAAAAGGAAAATTGTGTTCTTAATATCTCTCAATTGGTGGTTTCAGGTGATCAAAACCTAGTTTGGGTGCTCTAATTGTCACATTATCTAGGTTGATCATGAAATCCGTTATCTCTACCTGACCATACCATTTCACTTTTATTGTGGGAATAGAATGTTATTTTATCATAATTTTTAGAATGGAATCATATATGTATTTTTCTATTTTTAAAAACTCTTATAACTACCCATATATTTCACTATAATAAATGGTGTTTGTAGATTATCATATATGTTCTCTATACAAATTTATTGCAACATCTCATGAAGTAGTCAAATGTTGAGTGAGTACGTTAAACCATTCAATCTGGTGATAATGTTTGAGAATCACTTGTTTTCACAATTTTTATTGTTTATAAGGTTAAAAATCATCATATTCCTTAGTATAGAGAAGAATTGATTAATGAATTTATGATGACGATCTTCCAAGTCCTTGAGACTCGACTATGGTTTTATTATACCGGATAAAAGTTGGGCCCACTAGATTATTCATAAAGCCTCTTAGTATGCCTACATTTAATGTATTGTGTTCTTATCATGGGGTTGCATCAGTACATGATGTGTGATAAGTGCTTCCCTAGATCCCCTGTGCAATCTACAGGTGAACAACTGAGACTTATTTTTTGGGGAAAAGGTATATATCTATCCTTCAATTGAAGATATAGACTTCCTTTATGGTGTATGGGAGAATGGCTACCACCCATGGCTACAATTTGGGTGGTGAGAAACTTTATAGTGTTGTGGAATTCTTCGTTAAAGATCTTTTCAACAACATTTTGAGCATGCGAAATTGGTTAATATTTACACAGTCACCATGAATTAATAATGATGATTTATATTTTAGATAGAGACTAATTTATTAACATTATATAGTGAATGATTTTACCTTAATGGAGTAAAACAATTGTATTCCATGATTCTTATATTCAATTAAACTAGCTATTTGGACCAAGAACCCACCTGATGTTCATATTATACTCTAATGGGAATGTTTACCTCCTCATGGTGGGTGAGTGGAGGGATACATTTTTCTTCTAAGAGCTGATACCTTGTATAAATATTTCCCTAGGGAAATTATTCATTCATCTATCTAATATTTTTTATTAAATCCTCTTATTATGCCAATTTCTCTTGAATTCATGGGGATTTAGGATTTCATTTTGGTAAGGGGAATTTTAGCACAACATTCCCTTCTTCCTCAAAGATATGGATTTGAGGGGGTGGAAATTACTCATTTATGAGGTCCCATGACTTGGTTCCTCCTTTGATTTTTTTTACGTGTGACACTGTCTTGTGCATTTGTGAAACATGCATCTTTGGGTATTATATACACATTTCATCAATCTATGTGCACATAATAGTATTTATCTTATATTAGGTTAATGGTGAAAATTTTTAATGAGTTTTATCTAGCAATACTAATCACTTCATTTCCCTCTATGTAATATTGTTCCTCTCCACTACTCATATCCTCTTCTATAGTTAAACCAATATCATCATTTTTGCCCTTTCTATTGCTTGGCCATTTATTATTATGAATTTTACATGGTTTAATTTTTCTTATTATATGTTCCTTGCATTTTTCTATGTGAATAATGATCCTAATGGAGTATTGACCATCCTCAATAAGTGATTCATAAATGATATGTGTGTTTCACTTCGTAGTAGAAATGGATGGTGGGCTTACTAGTGGAAACTTGTAGCCAACCATGAGAATACGTAGTTTCCTAGAGAAGATGACAATAAAAACCCCCTCATTGGAGGATGGGATCAATTACAGGCATAAATCAGAAATTTCTAAACCTATTGATGATTTTATGATTATTTATATGGCCATCATCATATGAATACCCCCATCCCTACAGGATCAAGATGATATATAGCTATTGTCGATATTTTCTAGGAATTTTTGGGATTCGGTAACCCTTAAAGAAGTGGTAAGGGAAACAATTATACTATCCCTATGTGTTGTGGTTACTATAATATGGATTCCATTATAGATTCAAATATAATATTTTAATTTGGGGTGTTTACACACACTTATATCCCATGTTTAGCACTTCCCCAGAATTTGAATTAATTTCCATAGGGTGTTTCTAAGTGGTATGTAGTTTTGACTCCAACGTCTAATTTTTGTTTCCTAGATATTTACATTGTTATATTAAGAGTATATTATAATCCCTCCCATGGTGATTAATTCCCTTAAAAATAGTATTATTATGTTCGATTGACCAAATGGATCACATATTGTTCAGAATTGTGGACTCTCCTAAGGAAATGACATAACATGATGTCATCACCATGGGAATTTATTATACCAAGGTAAAAGTGATGTCTAATTATTCGTAATGCCCTAGACCTTGTATATGTACATCAAATGTGGCTTCAAGGATAATTATTCAAAAGTCTTCTAATCTATTGAGTAAATCACGTGGTTAGTTGCATGGTTCTTTTACGACCTAATGTCATAATCCATAGAGAGTTTAGAATGGTCAATTTGATATTAGAGTGTGTACATTGGCTAATTAGTATCCTCATATCCCTAATAATGGAGGTAATTGGCCTTTAGATTATGGAACATTAACCACATGTTCTAGAATATTTAAGGCATATATTCTTGCATTGGATAATCTCTGATTCCATAGACAGAATGGGTGTTTGGAAAAAACACGGTTTGAATGATTTTCTCGAATAACTTGTTACACATATCCATGTTATCTTCTTCGTTGTAAATAGAATATTCCACTAACTTCAAAGATTAAAAATGTTACCTTTATATAGATATTGACTCATTAACTATAGAGGGTGGGAATGATGATCACCACTCTAGGTTGCATGCTGACAGAGTTGGTGTTTTTTTGTGAATGATGGGGCACTATATATAGTTGACTGAGTTTTAAGGAACCACTATATATAAATGTTAATTCACTAGGGGTATATTTTCTTCTATTTGTGATATATTACCATAGGGAGGTTCTTCATAATACACATCCGAGGTAGGATCACCATAATCAATCATTATACTACCATAAGAATGACTATTGTTATAGGAATCATCTTCTACATCATATGAAGAGTCATTGGATCCACAATATAATGTAGATACAGATCATATTACTTCAAGAATGCTGGATTAGAAAATCTTAGGAACCTCTTCTTCACATTCCATAGTGGTTGGAGTATGCTGACCTACAATTAATGGATGACCAGGAATGTGGGTGTTTTATGTTGAATTTTATGGAGTATGCCGACCACTATTTATTTTTTAAGATCATGAAACCACTGATGGAAATCAGTTGGAGTATACAAATGAGATTATAAATTATTGGTAGAAATAAGATTCCACTCGTTTATATATGATGAATTTTTTTTTCTAACATTGGTGGAATTGGTAATATAGGCTTGATTACAATTATTACTCATAATAAAAATATGTCAATGGGCCTCTTGTGTGGGATAAGTGATATGATTCTCCTCTTGTATGGGTTTTTATGGATAATATTAAGATCTTTAATCTAAAAGAGTGTAAATATGTTCCTAGATCATATTTTTGGGTAGAATATATTGAGATTAATTTGAAGGGATGCTAAATATATGATCCTTCCCCATGGTGACAATAAGAAAATTTTGATGAACATAAATTATATTGTAAATATAAGCCTGATCTTGGTTTGACTTTAAAATATTCCACCAAAATTCATTGATATGAATGGGAACCTATTCTGACATAACTGTAATGTGGTCTTTGTAAACACTAAATGAAATGTTGATATGAGAATGTCTTATTACTGGTCCTTTATCAGGACATTCTAATATTCATCATATATGTGTTTAATAATATGCATTTTCTTTTGATAAGTTACCTGGTTATGTAAAACAAACATATATTCAATTATGAAATTTATAATAGGGGTATGTTCCCATTCCTATATCATATATGGAATATTCAAGTGAATATATTCTACTACTTCTATTATATAATGGGATTTAAGAACGATGTGATAATGAATATAGATATTCATGTTTAATGTTTCTAGGAGTTGATGACTGATATATTTGGTCAATGTTAGAATATGAACTCAGTTATATCCTTTAATTTTCACTAGGATATGATGATGGGCTTCATGTGCGGGTTTAGGATGATGCACCTTCCCATGTATACTTTCAGGACATGTTAGTGTACAAGGAATGAGTGGGTGGAAATATGATCCATCCAATTGATTTCTATCAAAATATGCCAAAAACATCCACTAATAG
Organism: Viscum album; assembly: GCA_963277665.1. NCBI lineage: Eukaryota > Viridiplantae > Streptophyta > Magnoliopsida > Santalales > Viscaceae > Viscum > Viscum album. Next base: position 68,379,515 of record OY728147.1, on the reverse strand, counting down.
AATTGTTCATATGGGTACACTATTTATGATCCAAATTTCTCCACACACTGAAATATATCACAGAACATTAATATAGGTGTGTGGGGAGGAGACCTTTTTTGTAGAACCCTTAACCGGAGGCTAAGGATGGAAGGGTGGTTGCATTATATTATTGGTGATGGTTGATAGGATCCATATGAGGTGAATCCTAGACTAGGATGAAGTCATAGTCAACTAAATGATCATCCTTCCTATGACATGGAAATAACCTGTAGTGTTACTTCATTGAAGGGCTCCCAACGTGGTTGGAAGTTGAGATAAGTGTCCCCAGCTTTATCACGACTTTCATTGGGTCAGGTGGACTAGTATAATTCAATTCCTGGAGGCCCTTTTACACAACCTCCAAGGTTTTGATGGTACCTAAATGGCGGTACTCCAAAACCACAATTTGTTCCTCTTAGTTATTAATATTATTAGTTTACAACATCATCCTTTGGTTTGTAGAGGTAGTGACTCTTTTGGTGGTTTTAGTACTTAAATTCAATTCAAATGATTATGTTACTTCCATATCAAAATGATATTGTGAGGAAGGCATATGTCATTATAAATAATAAAAAACCAATGTTACATGTTTTTGTACCATGTAAAATTGATTTTTTTTATTATAGAATGTTTTAGATCAGGTTCACCATGTTTTTTTTTCATTTAACACACAAAAGAATGTCCTTACACATGGTCAACACATTGTTTTTTTTTTGGTTAGTGATAGATTCACACTGGTTTCACCACTTTTTTTACATGAGATGGGGGAATGAAATTTGGTTCTATTATGAGTTAAACATTCACAAAAAAAAATCACATTAGGTTTCTATTCCTATATCAGACAGTCTACAACAAGGTTTTCCATGCAACGAGAAACACCCACTCGGACCCACATCTGTAATGAGATGTAAGTATACTTTCCAAATGTATAAGGTCATTGGGGTTCCTTACCAATGATTCTTAAGAACTAATATTGGATGGAACTATGGGAATTAATGATCATTAGACTATATTAGTGGGGATTATTTCCTCCCATAGAACACTCTTTGAGATTTAAGTCATGTTCAAGAATCTTTCTCGGACTCTGATATGGGACTAGTTACCCTATCTGTTAACAATAATTTTTTATGTTTATTGATGTAAATTCTCATACATGTTAGAGGAATCCTTACAATGTTACTATATATCTGTATTATATATTTTCCATTAGTTATTACATCTATATATATCATAGGTTCACCATCTCATTACCCAATATAAGATAGTGATTTTAGATTCATGATTGAAAGGTTTAAAAGTATTACAACTCTATTATCTAAATTTTATCATTGTATAAGAATTTGGAACTTTATTATGGTATCAATATCATTCCCATAAATTTTATTCCAATTTATCCATGTAAAATGAATCAATACTTATGTACTTCATGGTTTCTTAATAGGATATATTATACATTTTAAGGATATGTCACAAGGATATATCCTTACGGTTTACAATCATGAGGAAAGTATGACTAGGTGAATGGTTTCTAAAAATGGTTTTTTGGGAAATATATATGAGAAAGCCTTTTATAGATATCATTAGAGAGAGTATGTACCAATAATTATGTGTGAATTTCACAAGGGTTATAGCCTTGTCAAGATGGATACCAATGTGAGTATGGCCTAATGAGAAGTATATAGGGGGAAATATAGCATCTCAGCCTTTTCATACATTATTATTACATCATTTTAAAGATAAACAACATAATAGTATTACAAATAGATGATCCAATGGTATATTTTCTTGGGAATTCTAGGACCATACATAGAAATTACAACATCAAGCCTAAACATTTATTTATTTTCTTCTTCTCTAGATTCTTATTGTCACTTTTCCTCTCCTTAGTATATGTAGCCACCTTAGGATATACATTAAAATGGTGAGCTAAAAGCCCATTAAGAGGATATATAAGAAAAATATAGCATGGGGTGTGAATAATCCTGACATAGGTAAAGAAATCATGAACATGAGAAGAACATAAATAAAAGACTTGAAATATGGAAATGCATAAAAATGAAATATCATGTTTTAGTGGTTAACTACCACACACACTTGTGAACTAAGCTGGAATCTTGTTCAAACATCATTCCACATATACTCATGATTTATATCACTTTACTCAATGCATTGGAGATCTGTATAATTCTGGGCACACCCATCACTCTGAAACATTCATATTGCGCTATATAATTCCGGGCGCACCCGTCACATCATAACATTATCATTATCATGATTGCCACATAGAACACATATCAAAAGTGAACATAACTAAACCACGTAATGTAATGGATTTTGTCTCATAATAATACATTCATAAGCTTTGGGTTCCCAAAAAGAAAGAGGGAACAACATAATTGATACAAGAACCATCAACCATGAATGAGAGGTAAAAGTTGAGTTCTTAAAAGAAGAGTTCTTTTAGAAAACAATTGGTTTGAAATAAACTTAATTAGAAAACATTTATATCCCAGAAAAGGTAAGATAATTATGTACAAATTATCTTTAAGGAGTAACCATATCAAAATGGAGTGAAAGAGGGAGAACCCAAAGGAAGAAAATTGGGTTCGAGATTTCCCCTTACCCTGTATCTGAATGCTTCCTTCTCTTTAATGTCTGGTATATTGAATTTATATTAATTAATTAGAAATTAAAGAACATTTTAAACATTAATAGGGTTCATTCTGGTTTCATTATGTGATTCAATGTTCCATTTAATGAGTTATAGAGTTTAGAAACATTATTCGGGAATGTTTGTTTTTTTGGTTTTCCTGAGTGGTTCACTTGTAATCTTAAATTGATGTTTAGGTAGAACATGGGTAGACATCTAGAACTGGTATTACATGTTACTAATGAAATTACAGAAGTTTGAATGATCTTATAATGAATTATATTAGATCCAAGTGGATGAATAATTAGATAAGAATTAAATGTCTATTGTTTGGATTAATTTGTGCGGTTGTTCGATCACAAAGAAATTGTTTTCATTTATCACATAGTAATATGTACATAATTCAGTTACAAAATTTTAAATAGGACAAAATACAGGCAAAATATTCTGGTCAACCATAAAAATGGTTTCATGACCAGATATGAAGGTGCACATGGAAGAAGAAAACATGTCGTTCTAGAAGGTGATAAATTAACACCTCACGAACAACGTTCTTTTTAACAAAATAAAAGAAATAGGGAAAGGGAGGTTGAATGATATAATAACCCATTAGAATCATAAAATTCCAGAATATATATAATACTAGAGTTTCAATACCATTTGGGTGAAGATAGGTGGGGAGAGATCAAGAAATGAACATGAACATGAAAAAAATTAAAGGAGAAGAGGGAGAGAAATTACCTCTCGAATCCTTCTCTTGAGAAACTCCTTCAAGGGCCTAGGATTGGTTTTTTGATGAGACCATAAGCTCATGGACGTGGGGTAGGGTCTTGGGAGAATGTTTTGGTAGAGTTTAGAGATGTCTTGGAGCTTGAGAGGTGTGAGGGAATGAGGGTATGAATGGTGGTTTTTATAGTGGAGGGGAGGGGTAAATTTTGAATATTTAATTCATTATTTTGTTATTTCCCTCAAGACATCCAATAGTATTGTTTCATGTGACCCCTAATATTAATTATATCATGTGAGTTCGAACCAAGTGGCCTTGTATCACTTTTGACGTCATGAATAGTGTATTTAACTGTTAAATTGTATATACGGTATTTTACCGTATTTCACTATTCATCAAAAATTTGAGTTTCTCAGAAAAATACCAAAAATTTACCCTAACCATTTTTCGATGTGTAGAATTCAAAAATGAACTATATTTTTCAAAACCATTTTTTAAATATAATTAATTTAATTTTTTATAAAGTCGTAGTTAATTTGAAAAATAACAATCTTAGAGGTGCACTTAGTATTATTTCTCATTGTAAAATTAATTAAGATCTCATTATATTATTTCCATAAGAAAATAAAATAATATTATTATTTACTATTCATCATGGTCATATTACTATTTATTTTACTATACATAAGGGTATGTTACTATTCACCCAAAAAAACAAGTTTGTTCTATCAGACTCCAAAAATCATCTTGAACAGAACCGTGTTTTTCGGATATTCAAAATTCCAAACAAAGAAGTGACAGACTTATGTTAAAAGCCACATATCACTTAGTAGTTCGTTATGTTGTGAATCCATGTGATTTTATGACATAATTTTATGAATAGAGTTTCCATTGAAAAACTTTGGGTCGTTACATTTTTCCCCCCTTAAAAAATTTCTCCCTCGAAATTTTGTTTCACATAAACAGGTGAGGGTACTTCTCTTTCATCGCCTCTTTCGGTTCCCAAGTTGCATCCTCAAACTTATGGTTCCCCAAAAATACTTTGACAAGGTGGTTGTCTTATTGCGTAGAACCTTATCACTTCGGTCCAAAATCTTTACTGACTGCTCCTCATAGGATAGATCACCTTCCAACTACACCACCACTGAGTTTAGTACGTTTGAGGGGTCTGGTATGTAATTCCTCAGTAGTGATACATGAAACACATCTTGAACTTGAGAAATATTCGGTGGAGGTGAAAGAAGATATGCTACGTCTCATATGTGGTCACAGATTTCAAAGGGGTCAATATACCTTGGGCTTAGCTTCCCTTTCTTCCCGAATTGCATGACTCTCTTCCATGGAGATATTTTAAGGAAGACTTTATATAACAACCCATACATTACATAAATTGTTATCACTTCAAAATTTAATCATAATTATTACAACATATAACAAAACCATGAAAGGACAGTATAGGTATAGTGTCTTTAGAAACTGGGAAACATAATCAACTGGTTCATAAAGCATCTACATTGTCTCACATTTATTTCATCATATCTATAGTCCCTTTTGGCATATCTTACTTAATAAACTTCTTCCTGACCAGGTAAAAAATCATACAAAAGGGTTAGCTCAAATGATCAGTAAGGGTAAACAAAACAAATATCAATCACATCATATTCATAAGAACATGTCTTTTGGAAATCTTAACCTGCAAAAGAGATCATAATTTCATAACATGGGATAAATCATAGTAGTGAAATGTAATCCCAATAATCATAACATAAAACATGAAACATTTTGAAATACACACATAATCAGATATAATCATTTCTTATTAGTCAAGACTCATTGCCAAGACAATCTTAGTTGACAAAGTCCATTTCTGAACCGAGTTCATTCCTCGTTTCAGTCCTGTTTCACTGAACCGGTTTAACCTGTCATTCCAGCCATGTCTATCTCATGAGATATTAAATCTTTACCCAATGTATTTGAGGGAGATATAGGTCCCACCAATCTCATAATGATACCATTCATATGTGTGACACAAAATCATAAATCATACATCATTGCATAACCCATGTAATAAAAATGGGATTCTTAAACAAAAAGACATCATAAAACAATTCATATAAGATAAAGGAATTCATAAAAATAATTCCATCACAACATAATAAAATCAATTTAATAATAGGGATAGAAACAGAACCCTATATTATCTTAGATGGAAAATAATTTTGATAAAACACTTGAACTCCATTCTTGAGGAAAATATCATTTCTACTTCAAAATTTTTTTCCTTTCTTAACATGTCATACAATTTTAAACTAAAAGAAGTTGATTAAAAATAAACTTGAAAACTTGTCAAGGAAGCTTCTTGGAAATAATGTTTTAAAAATCCATTCATGCCGTATAAGTTAAAAAAACATTCTTCTTGTACTTTTGTCGGAAAAGTCAAAAAGTACCTCGTACGAAAAAAGACAAATGATTCCTTTCATATCTTTTACTATAAACTCCCCAAAGGGTAAAAATGGATTTAAACAATTGTAGGTGGATGTAAATAATATTACATATTGAGGAAACATGGATGTGGATGATAAAATACACCCCAGTAAATACCAAAGTATAAACAATCTTGTATAAAAATGAGATTGTGATATTTCCCTTACCTTAGGTCTGATATGCTTTGTATGTGTCCGAACCTCCTGTATATTGATTTAAATAATGTTATTGACTTATTACAGAATCATACATTTTTTTATGATATCATATATGGTCATATTCTTAGCTTCTTATTAGTAATATTTCATTACTACTTGTTATTCGAGTGTTTATTACTTTTTGTTCTTATGCGTGTTTTTTCGAATAAATTCTAATTCTTCTATTTAGGTTATAGATACCTCATTTCTAGATTGGTATTAGTGTAATATATTCATTTATTCAATTCATTTATATAATCATTATGCAATGAAGATCATGTAGAACGAGTCACATCACATCGTGGAGACGGTATTCCGTACGTACGCACGAGCGATGATATCGTTCCCATGATCGTGAAATTGTAATGGAGTGTATATATACAATTTCAAAATCCATATAACTTTACAATAATCATATATAGTTATTATTTAGACCATTATACCCATCCAAGTAATGTGGTGGTGGAAAATATATTACACCAAGGCGTGGAGACGGTATTCCGTATGTACGCATGCTTGGTGATTTCATTTTCCATATGATGGATGGATGGTGAAATAGGGTTTTTTCATACTTATAATAACATATCAGTATATTAGTTATACTGATGTTATTGCATCATAATTAAACAACTAAAGAAGAAGAAGTGGAAGAAGAAATAAAGATGAAAGAATCGGTAACGGACATTACCTCTTCTTTGAAATGATTCCTTGATACCTCGTTTTAGGACACTAAAATTTGTCTTTGAAGAAGACCGAGACCTCTAGGATGTCTCTAGGGAAGTGGAGAGAAGAAATTGTCAGGGTTTGGCCGAGATTTAAGGCTCAATGTGGTGTGAGGAAGAGGGGGAGGACGTGCCATTTTATAAGGGAGGAGAGGGGCTCCTTTGGAAAAACTAAAAATATTATTTTATTATAAAGCCAAATTCGGTTTTAAATATCTCAAAATTGATTTATTTCGAAGCTAATGTAAGGATGGGTTGAAATATTTTCATCCAATAGAATTTAGACAAGTTTATGTTCATATTTTAACCTTATCATTTAGATTTAACATTAAGTTAGATAATTTTACTTTTACCCTATCTTTTTGTGTTCTTACACTATAAGGTTAATAAATACACTATAACAAGCTAAAAGAACCCCATGTTGTTTATAATTAATATATATACCCTTATCTAAGTCATTTGGTCGAACCTTAGATTTTTACGAATAAAATAACAATTTATAATTTAATATTTGTTTTAAAAACTATTTTATGTCAATTTTGACACAATTAAGTAATTGATTTTTATGAAAATCATAACAGAATGATTAATTCAAAAAAAGTTAATTAAACCAATACTAACATGTCATATTAACCTATAAAATTAGTTTAATTCATAAAAAGTCTCAAATTACATTTATTTGGGTATTTATAACATCAAATATGTCAATATTTCATTAATAAGATAATTAATGAATCATCATTGTGTCATAAATAAATTATATTATTTAAATTAGAAAAATTAAAAATAAAATACCATTATGTAGGAAATAATTTTATCTTTATAATGAATATTTATAGTCGAATTTATCTTAATTATAACCCTATATTAAAAATGATTTAGTTATTAAACTTTGATTTTAACTATTTTAGCCATTCTTTAAATAAATTAATAATAAATGTCCTAATCTAATCCATGTGAGACTAAATGGTCATATTTTATTCCTAAGGGTTTTTTTGGTCGAATTACACTTATCCAATAGAATTAGGACATGTGTTAGGGTAATAATAATATCATTTTTACACTTAACTACACTATTTACTTTTAACCGTGGTAAAAAAAGTAAAAAGTTACTATTTACCAAAAATTATTTTCATCTCATTGAACCACATTTTAGTCCTTGATATTAACTGTGTCTCTCGGATTTTTGAATTTCTACTCACAAAAGTGGTAAAATTAAGGTTTATGAAAAAATCAGTTTTTTTAACTACCACTTAGTGGTTTCACTATTCATCAAAAACATGAATGTTTCCAGAAAAATACCAAAAATTAATCCAAAGCTATATTTGATATTAAGAATTAAAAATTGATGTTTACTTTACCAAATTCAAAACATATCAGTTACATTAACTAATTTAAAAATTAATTCTCGTCGTCAAAACAAATAGTGTGTTTTTAAAAGATAATAACTATCAAAAGATTGACACTTGTTTATGTCTGGTTTATATGTGAAATTACATCCAATGAACAAAATTGTTTTAAATTGTAAAAATATATTCTAAATATACTTTAAAACCACTCTAATTAATAATTTATCACTATTAATTATTTCGAGTAAAAAAGTTGTTTTTAATTAAAATTTAGTAATTTTCACTATTCATTAGAATATGAAAGTTATCCGAAGAGTACCAAAATTTCACCCTAAGCTAATTTAGATATTACAAATCCAAAAATGAAGTCCATTTTGAAAAATAAAATTTAAAAAATTTCAAAAAGTGGTTATCACTATTCATAATGGCTAGTTTTAATTATATTTTAATAGCATTTCGTTGTTTAGTGAAACTCGGTATTGCGTACGACGCAAGCTATTGAGGAAGGCCGCCGTTGCGTGTAAAGAAAACCAAGCTAGTGTTGTGTGTAGTGAAAGATTCCTTTTATGATTTATATAACATAAAAACAAAATATTTCTCATAAAAGTCTCGGGTGTTACATTCTACCCCCCTTAAAATGAATTTCTCCCTTGAAATTCGTCACTTTGTAACAAAAAGATGAGAATACCTCTCCCTCGTCATATCCTCAAGCTCCGATGTAGCTTCTTCTAATTGGTGGTTCCTGTATAAAACTTTCACCAATCAAGTGGTCTTGTTTTTTAGGACTTTTTCGCTACGATCCAGAATCTCTATCGGTTGTTCTTCATAGGAAAGATCTTGCTCCAGCGGTACAACTTCTGAGCTGAATACATGTAAAGGATCAGGTATGTACTTTCTCAGGAGAGATACATGGAACACATCGTGAACATTATATAGATTCGGTGGAAGCTCCAATTGGTAAGCTACCTTTACAACACGATCCAATATTTCGAAAAGACCGATATATCTAGGGCTTAACTTCCCCTTCTTTCTAAATCTCATGACCCTCTTCCAGGGAGATATTCGTAAGAACACTTTATCACCCACTTCAAACTCTAGGTCTTTTCTTCAGTTGTCGGAATAACTTTTCTGTCGACTCTGAGCTCCTCTTATGTGTTGTTGAATAGATCCGACCTTTTCTTCCATCTCATCAATAAGATCAGGTCCTCAAAGCTTTCTTTCCCCAACTTCATCCCATCAAGTTGGAGTCCTGCATTTCTTTCCATAGAGGGATTCATAAGGAGCCATCTGAATACTTAAGTGAAAGATATCATTATAATAAAATTCCACCAAAGGTAGGTGTTGATCTCAACCACCTTTGAAATCCATAGAGCAAGCTCTCAACATATCTTCTAGAGTTTGAATTGTTCTCTCAGACTGATCGTCTGTTTCAGGATGATAAGCAGTGCTGAAACTCAACTCTGTATCCAGAGTATGCTGAAGACATCACCAGAACTTCGAGGTAAATCTCGGATCCCGATCAGATATAATAGAAAGTGGTACTCCATGAAATCTTACCACTTCCTTTACATATATCCTGGCAAGCTGATCTAGAGAGAAATCCTCTCTAATAGCAATGAAGTGTGCAGACTTTTTAAGACGATCAACTATGACCCAGATAGCATTATTGCCTTTCGATGTTTTAGGAAGTCCTGTGACAAAGTCCATAGTGATTTCTTCCCATTTCCATTCGGGTATGGGTAATGGTTGTGACATCCCTTTAGACTTCTGTCTCTCAGCTTTAACTTGCTGACAAACCAAGCATCGAGAGACATATTCAGCAACATCTTTTTTCATGCCATCCCACCAGAAGTACTATTTTAGGTCCCTATACATCTTCCTGCTTCCAGGATGAATAGAGAATGAAAAACTATGAGCCTCATCCAGCAGCTCCTTTAATTTAGGGATGGGAGGAACACCGACCCGATTCCTAAACTTTATTATCCCATCACAATCAATGTTGAATTCAGAATATTTCTCACCTTCTTTTGTAACTCTACATCTTCGTTATCTGCCTCTTTAATCTTCACATGTATAGATGGTTGAACATTCATTTGATAAAGATACGATTTTCCCATTCCATTATAATTCCAAGATCAATCCATTGTAAATACATAAATATTGGATCTTTTGTGATCCTCGTCATGGATAAACTAGAATGGTCTTGTCGACTTAATGCATCTTCCACCTTTTTTTCTTTCCCAGGGTGGTAATGAATTGAGTAGTCATAATCGTTAATCAGCTCCAACCATCTTCTTTGGCTCATATTCAGCTCCTTTTGTGTGAAAATATACTTTAAACTTTTATGATCAGTATAAATATCAAACCTTTCTCCATAAAGATAATGCCTACAAATCATTAATGAAAATATTACCGTAGCTAACTCCAAATCATGAGTTAGGTAATTTTGTTCATGGATTTTCAACTGTCATGAGGCATAAGCTATCACTATATCATTATTCATAAGAACACACCCCAATCCCTTCTTGGATGCATCGTTGTAGATCACAAACCTTTCTCCACTACAAGGCAGTGTGAGCACAGGTGCACTGAATAACCTTCTTTTCAACTCCTCGAAATTCTCTTCACATTCCTCCGTCCAGACATACATAACTCCTTTCCGATTCAACTTGGTGAGTGGATTAGATAATCATGAAAAATCTTTCACAAAACATTGATAATATCCAGCCAAACTAAGAAAACTTCGGATCTCTGTAACAACCCGAGATTTTATAACATATATTCATTTTGATTTCTTTCATATCTTCTGTTATATGCTACACCAAGATTATATTGTACTATATGCGACACCGTATTAACTTGCAGTATACGCAACACAATTCTTTGATCATGTTATACACAATTTCAAGTTCATTTGATAGAAGTTATTCTACGCAATATTGAGTGTATATATATATATATTCAATGTATAAAAGAAATGGTTGGATTCTATTACAACGGAACAACAAAGGAGTCTTTCACTATACACAACCCTGACTTGGCTTGTATTACATGAAATCGTGGCCTTCTTTGATAGCGTGTGTTGGATGCAATACTGGGTTTTACTAAACAACGATATTTTATTATAATATTATTATGAACTAGCCGTTATGAATATTATTAACTAAAATTTGAAATTTATAACATTATTATTCATCTTACACATTTTCTAGAACGTGGTATAAGAACAAAATAAAGTTTTCGGGTAAAATAAGTATTTTTCAAAAAATGCAGTTTTGTCGCCTTCTAATAGTGCACCCACTTTAAATCTAGTTTTTGACATGTTTATAAGTTCCATTTTTCAAAATAAAATTATTCTTTGGAATCAGGATATAAAATTTTACCTTCTATAAATTTTTCATATTATTCTGATAACTTTCATATTTTAATGAATAGTAAAAACACGCTATATTTTATTAAAAACAACTTTTTTCATGATAATAAATTATGTGGTTAAATTATAATATTGAATTGTTTTAAAGTATAAATAGAATATATTTTTACCATTTAATATAATGTATGTCATTAGCATTGATTTTACCTTTAATTCATAGGTTAAATCAATTCAATCTTTTGCAATGTTTTAAAGAAAAACCCATTTTCTTTCGACAATGGGATTAATTTTAATTTAATTTCTACAACTTTTGTGTATTGAATTTGGAAAAATGGATTCTATATTTGGAATCAGTGGTTCCAAATTATGATAATAAGCTACTTTTTATTTTTGGAAATTATGAATAGTAACTACGGTAAATTTTATTTACCATAGTTAAAGGTAAATCGGGTAATTAAGGGTAAATATAATATTATAAAATTACCCTAACACATGCCAAAATTCTATTGGATGGCTAAAAGTAGACCCATATCACCTAAGGGTCGGATTAGATTTATTTTATGGACTTTTGACCTTGAAAATAATTTAATTATTATTAAAACCAAAGAAAGTGACAACATGTCACTCTCTTAAATCTTATAAGTATAATAATTTTAATTTAGTGATAAACATCATAAAACATCAATCATGAATAGTCTCCAGAAAGATAATAAAATTATCTACATCATGATAATTTATTGATAATTTTTAGGGTTTAAATAATTGTCATTAATGGTCATACATTAATGATGCAGAAAATATTTATTAAGTGAAAAATAAGTAATATAGTTTTTATTGAAATAATAATACCCATTACAAGGCCCGAAAACCTGACCAAAACTTATTGTTAGTGTATATATACACCTTAAGCATCCAATGACCTAATATATTACCGTTTCGAGGCTTATAAAAGTGATTATGACACTTATATTATTTTAGTTTAAATGATGCCAAAGTTGTCACCTTCATAATTTAATAAATATAACAATTTAAATATTATGATTTTAAGATGATAAGTTCGAGTAAAAGTCTTATTGTGAAAGGTAATAGATTTATATTCATCATAGGATTTTATTTTTAATTTTTATGCAACAAATAATAATATTAAATAATTATACAAAAATGTTGTAGTAATTATTATATTAAGAGATTAACCAAATAAATGGTTTTAAAAATAATAAAATAAATATTATATGAACTATTTAAATTTCTCCACTAATTTTCTAGATACATATGAAATTTTATGAATCTATTAAGGCTTATAGTTTGAACATATCTTCTGTATATATTTTATTTAAATTCAAATAAATGAATAGTTTCAAAATTGACACTATTGTTATTTTATAAAAATATCATATTATAAATTTATTTTTAAAAAATCACAAAAATATATAAAAATTATAAATTTAAATTTATATGGTATAAAATGTTATAAAGTATCCAATTATAGATAATTCACAACAAATAAGTAATGATTTGTTATAATTTAAAATTTAGAATGTTATTACCACACATAAAATATAATTGATTAAGTAAGGACAAATCAAGTTGATAATGTTTAAAATAATTTCCTAACATGTCTAATTATTATTGGTGTATGATATTACAACACTATCTCATCTAATCTTCGAATATGAGTCATTTTTGGAGGTTTTTAAGTGGGGTTAGATTTATTAGAAATTAATATTTTTAAGAATTCCAAATGTGCCCCTCTCCTCCCTTATAAAAGGGCACCTCCTCCCTCTCTTCCTCACACCATTTTGAGCCTTCAATCTCGGCCCACCCCTGACCATTTCACTTCTCCACTTCCATAGAAACATCCTAGAGGTCCTGGTCTTCTTAAAAGACCAATTTTAGTTCCCTATGTGGAAGACTCAAAGAGGCGCTACAAAGAAGAGGTAGTGTCCGTTACCAATTCTTTCAACTTTATTTCTTCTTCCACTTCTTCTTCTTAGGTTGTTCCATTATGAAGTAATAACATCAGTGTCACTCATATACTGATATGTTATTATTAGTATGAAACAACCCTATTTCACCATCTATCCATCCTATGGAAAACAAAATCCCCGCGCGTGTGTACATACGGAATATCGTCTCCACGCCGTGGTGTAATCTATTTTCCACCACCACCTTACTTGGATGGGTATAATGGTGTAAATAATTACTATATATGATTATTTTAAAGTGATATTTATTATTAAATATTATACATACACTTCATTACAATTCCACGATGATGGGAATTATATCATCGCTCCTGCGTACGTACGGACTACCGTCTCCACGACGCGATGAGATTCATTCTCAATGATTAACCATTCATGAATGATTATAATGTATATATAATAAGTAATCATGAAAAATATGACATAATAATGATACTGGATTTATGTATATATATATGTATGTCATCTACTTAATTCCATTCAATTCAATAAGAAAACGAAAACAGCGTTCATGCGTATGTATGACCTAGTGTCTCCATGAACGGTGTATTTCATTCCATTTATCAATCTATTATATATATGTATATTCTAAATATATATTATAAATAAATAATTTTTTACATTATGGATGTATTTAAACATGATCCAAGTAATCATATGAATAATTACAAGTCAAAACACGGATGACAAATGAAACGATTTTACCAAAAACACTCTTTAACATGGAATTTACAAGAGAACGGGTAAAATAAAGTCATAAGTGAACCATATATGATATCATAGCAATTAATATGATTCTTTAATAAGTAAATAACATTATTTAAATCATTATACAGGGGTTTTGGATACGTACGAAGCATATCGGACCTAAGGTAAGGGATAATTTTTCAAATCTCATTTTTATCTGAGATTGCTTATTTGTATGTATTTACTGGGGGTTATTACTATCGTCCATATCCATGTTTTAAAGTGTATTCATGTATTTTTAAAATTATTTTTACCCATTTTGACATTTACCCCATGATATGGAAGGAATATTTCTTTTATTTACCCTACATGGTACTTTTTGACTTTTCCGACAAAAGTACTAGAAGAATGCTTTTTTAACGTATACAGAATGAAAGGATTTTTATGGTTTTAGAAAGCATTATTTTCATGAAGATTCCTCCAAAATATTTCATGACTATTTTCAACAAAGTTCTTTTTCTTTTAAAATTTCATGAAATTTTGTGAAAAGAAAATGATTTTGAAGAAAAAAGGATATTTTCCTCAAGAATCCATTTCAAGTGTTTTATCAAAACAATTTTTCATCTAAGATGACATTATTTCATATGTTTATGTTTCAAGTGTAATGTCTCTATGATTTATATGGTTTCACTTTTCTTTTTATGAAATGATATCCATTTATTTTATATGGATTATGTGATGATGAGATGATGTTAAGGAATCCCATTTTATTCGTTGGGTTATTATGAATGATGTATGTTTATTTTGTGGCATCAGTAAGAATGATTTCATTATGAGATGGGTGGGACCTATATCTCCCTCTAATGCATTGGGTAAAGATTTATATCTCATGAGATAGACATGTCTAGAACGGCAAGTTAAACCGGTTCAGTAATACAGGACTGGAATGAGGAGTGAACTCGATTCAGAAAGGGACTTTGTCCACTAAGATGGTCTTGGCATCAATGCCTTGGCTAATATGAAAATAATTACATGTGCTTAATGGATGACACAATTACATGTTTTATTCCCATGCTATTTTATCATGATTTATGTTCCATTATGATCTATGCCTTATGTACTTCCATGTTTTATGTTGTTGATCAAGATTTTTAATATTCATGTTTTTTAAGTTCAAATATATATGGTATGTTTTATTTTATCCACACTTACCCTTAATGAGCATTTGAGCTCACCATTTTTATGTTTTATTTTCCCTCAGGATTAAAAGAAAGGTTTTAGGTAAGAAAACAAAAGGGGAACATCTTTATGGGAGATGTTGAAGATCTTTCGCCACGATTAGAATATTACATTCTGAGTTTCCAAAGCCACAAAACTATTACGGTCCTTGTGTGTGTGTTTTTTTATGTACTAATTATTCCGAAAAAGTAATTTAATTTACATGTATGTTAAGCTTCAGGTCTCTACATTTGGTATCAGAGGAAAGGTTTAGTCAACCATTGGAAACTAGTCTGTGAAGATGTTAGTGAGAACCCTAGAGATATTTCTAAGGTATGTCTAGGGATGTCCCTAAGGATAAGTATACGTATAGGATATAGTCCTAGAACTAAGGTAACAATCATAGAATTTAACCTAAGATGTTAGATGTTGAGGGTACTCCCCCTTTACTATGTTGTTTTCCCTAACATGATTTTTGCTTCTCACAGAATTCTTTTTGTGTTTTAGTAAATGGAGGGAACCAGAAGGAATTCAGTTAACATTGAATCCAATGGACAAATTGGTGACTATGAGAAACAAAATTGTGTAATTCCTAGATAGAAAGATATTGTGATTATGTCGAATCAGTCATCGTGATACATGATTAACAAGGTGAAATTTAGTGGTATGCCTAATTCATCAAATAACAGGAAGATAGACTTTATGCATGTTCGTATATTGAGGAGCATAAATAAAGGAAGATTGAGATTTCTAAAGAAGGGAAGAATAACCTTGAGGAATACCTCAAATGGAGGGACTGATGTTATCTGTGTGTCGAAAAGGGTCATAGAGTGACATACTGTTATGGAGTACAATGACTTATTTGTGGAGAACTTGGGCATTACCCAACTCAATGCCCTGACCTAAAAAGTTACTTCTAAATCAAGGGATAAGAAGATGATATGCGCATAATGAAGGATTAAGAAGATAATGAGATGATATGCACATAATGAAGGGATAATAAGATAATGAGATGTTTGATTGTATTCATGAGCTCATGATTGATATAAGTACTATGTGATATCATGGTTTGAGTATATAGAATTTTGAGGATTTTGGTATGGGGAAAGAGTTAACTTTTGACATCACTCATTTTTTCACTATGATTCAATGGGTATTCATTTTTTTTCAAGAGAATACATTATTAAGGCCTTCGAATGTTTGGAATGTTACCAACAAGTCATATGTCATGATATATGGGGATCAACGATGGTATTAAAATGCTAGTTGTATGAACTCTTTGGTAATCATTTTCACTATAATATGAGATTGGACAGCAGTATTTTGGGATAACCCTAAATATTGGAATGGATTATGTTGGTCATAAGTTAGTATTATTTAAGGATAGAAGTTTCTTCGATATTATTTATGGGATGTTATAGTAATGTAGTTTTAGAAAAAGGACAACATGCAAGATGGGCGGCATCCCATCGCGTCGGAAAAGGCTGTGGGAATCGAAACCACAACCAAAGTGCGACTGGCCTTTATCGCCTACCAATGGCCTACAGGAGGTCCCTGGTTAGTATAAACTAGTTTTATTTTATTAAGTGGTATCATAGATGAAGTATATGTCCATTTTGGAATGATATACGATAGATGGACTTATGTATATAACTATTTCTAACCTTTTGATTAAGACAGACGGAATGACCCATCATTCTATCACATGATCTTCTAACACTTCACGAATGAAAAATTCAACTTCATTTCATTAAGAGATGAAGTGGAAATTCTTCAAAGCACGAACAATAGTGAGATTGTACCAAAATAATGTAAGTATTTATTCTAATTCAAATTCTTCATCTTTAGGGAAATTATCTTGAAAACCAAAAATGTTGTTCTAGTACCCTTATATCTGATGAATAAGATGGTACCCTAGATCATCAAAAATTTATGGCTTTGTGATTGTTGGCTTTTTCATAGCCATGTTCTCTACCACTCTCCATCAGAACTTGATGGTTAGATTTCTCTTCCATATCCATATTTGCACCTATGTTCTCCTATATGGAAACCCACTGATGAGTTACTTTGGGTAATCATTACATTTCATACTTTAGTTTTTTAAAATTATGTTTCAGTATTCCTTTTTACGATGTGGGTTTCTATGAATAGTAAACGATTTATAACCCCAACGAATTTCGAGGGAGAAATTCATTTTAAGGGGGGTAGAATGTAACAACCCAAGATTTTATAAGATATATTCATTATGATTTCTTTCATATATTCTGTTGTATGTTACACCAAGATGATATTCTACTATATGCAACATCGTATTAGCTTACAGTATATGCAACACAATTCTTGGATCATGTTATACACAATTTCAAGTTCATTTGATAGAATTTATTCTACGCAACATTGAGTGTATATATATATATATATTAAATGTATAAATAAAAAATGGTTGGATTCTATTAAAACGAAACAAAAAAGGAGTCTTTCACTATACACAACCCTGACTTGGCTTGCATTACACGCAATCGTGACCTTCTTCGATAGCGTGTGTTGTACGCAATACTGGGTTTTACTAAACAACGATATTTTATTATAATATTATTATGAACTAGCCGTTATGAATATTATTAACTAAATTTCGAAATTTATAACATTATTATTCATCTTACACATTTTCTAGAACATGGTATAAGAACAAAATAAATTTTTCAGGTAAAATAAGTATTTTTCAAAAAATGCAGTTTTGCCTCCTTCTAATGGTGCACCTACATTAAATCTAGTTTTTGACATGTTTAATAGTTCAATTTTTCAAAATAAAATTATTCTTTGGAATCAGGATATAATATTTTACCTTTTATAAATTTTTCAAATTATTCTGATAACTTTCATATTTTAATGAATAGTAAAAACACGCTATATTTTAATAAAAAACAACTTTTTTCATGATAATAACTTCTGTGGTTAAATTATAATATTGAATTTTTTTAATGTATAAATAGAATATATTTTTACCATTTAATATAATGTATGTCATTAGCATTGATTTTAATTTGAATTCGTAGGTTAAATCAATTCAATCTTTTGCAATGTTTTAAAGAAAAACCCATTTTCTTTCGACAACGGGATTAATTTTAATTTAATTTCTGCAACTTTTGTGTATTGAATTTAGAAAAATGGATTCTATATTTGGAATCAGTGGGTCTAAATTATGTTAATAAGCTACTTTTTATTTTTGGAAATTATGAATAGTAACTACGGTAAATTTTATTTACCATAGTTAAAGGTCAATTGGGTAATTAAGGGTAAATATAATATTATAAAATTACCCTAACACATGCCAAAATTATATTGGATGGATAAAAGTAGACCCATATCGCCTAAGGGTCGGATTAGATTCATCTTATGGACTTTTTTGACCTTGAAAATAATTTAATTATTATTAAAACCAAAGAAAGTGACAACATGTCACTCTCTTAAATCTTATAAGTATAATAATTTTAATTTAGTGATAAACATCAGAAAACTTCAAACATGGATAGTCTCCAGAAATATAATAAAATTATCTACATCATGATAATTTATTGAGAATTTTTAGGGATTAAATAATTGTCATTAATGGTGATACATTAATGATGCAGAAAATATTTATTAAGTGAAAAATCAGTAATATAGTTTTTATTGAAATAATAATACCCATTAAAAGGCCCAAAAACTTGACCCAAACGTTTTGGTAGTGTATATCTACACCTTAATCATCCAATGACCTAATATATAACCGTTTAGAGCCTTATAAAAGTGATTATGACACTTATATTATTTTAGTTTAAATGAGGCCAAAGTTGTCACCTTCATAATTTAATAAATATAACAATTTAACTATTATGATTTTAAGATGATAAGTTCGAGTAAAAGTATTATTGTGAAATTTAATAGATTTAAATTCATCATAGGATTTTATTTTAAATTTTTATGAAACAAATAAATATATTAAATAATTATACAAAAATGTTGTAGTAATTATTTTATTAAGAGATAAACCAAATAAAAGGTTTTAAAAATAATAAAATAAATATTATATGAAATATTTGAAGTTCTAAACTAATTTTCTAGATACATATGACCTTTTATAAATCTATTAAGGCTTATATTTCGAACATATATTCTGTATATATTTTATTTAAATTCAAATTAATGAATAGTGTCAAAATTGACAATATTGTTATTTTATAAAAATAACATATTATAATTTTTTTTAAAAATCACAAAAGTATATAAAAATTATAAATTTAAATTTATATGGTATTAAATGTTATAAATTATCAAATTATAGATAATTCACAACAAATAAGTAATTATTTGTTATAATTTAAAATTTAGAATGTTATTACCACAAATAAAATAAAATTGATTAAGTAAGGATAAATCAAGTTGATAATGGTTAAAATAATTTCCTAACATGTCTAAATATTATTGGTTTATTATATTACAACACTATATCATCTAATATTCTAATATGAGTCATTTTTGGAGGTTTTTAAGTGGGGTTAGATTTATTATAAATTAATATTTTTAAGAATTCCAAATGTGCCCCTCTCCTCCCTTATAAAAGGAAACCTCCTCCCTCTCTTCCTCACACCATTTTGAGCCTTCAATCTCGGCCAAACCCTGACCATTTAACTTCTCCAATTCCATAGAAACATCCTAGAGGTCCTGGTCATCTTCAAAGACCAATTTTAGTTCCCTAAGAGGAGGACTCAAAGAGGCGCTTCAAAGAAGAGGTAATATCTGTTACCGATTCTTTCAACATTATTTCTTCTTCCACTTATTCTTATTAGGTTTTTTCATTATGAAGTAATAACATCAGTATCACTAATATACTGATATGTTATTATAAGTATGAAACAACCCTATTTCAACATCTATCCATCCTACGGAAAACTAAATCACCCCGCGTGCGTACGTACAGAATACCGTCTCCACGCCGTGGTGTAATCTATTTTCCCCCACCACCTTAATTGGATGGGTATAATGGTGTAAATAATGACTATATATGATTATTCTAAAGTGATATTTATTCTTAAATATTATACATACACTTCAATACAATTCCACGATCATGGGAATGATATCATCGCTCGTGCGTACGTACGGACTACCGTCTCCACGACGCGATGAGATTCATTCTCAATGATTAACCATTAATGAATGATTATAAAGTATATATAATAAGTAATCATGAAATATATGACATAATAATGATACTGGATTTATGTATATATATATTTATGTCATATACTTAATTCCATTCAATTCAATAAGGAAACGAAAACAGCGTTCATGCGTACGTACGACCTACCGTCTCCATGAAAGGTGTATTTCATTCCATTTATCGATCTATTATATATATGTATATTCTGAATATATATTATATATAAATCATGTTTTACATTATGGATGTATATAAACATGATCTAAGTAATCATTTTAATAATTAAAAGTCAAAACACGGACGACAAATGAAACGATTTTACCCAAAATTCTCTTTAACATGGAATTTACAAGAGAACGGGTAAAATAATGTCATAAGTGAACCATTTATGATATCATAACAATTAATATGATTTTTTTAATAATTCAATAACATTATTTAAATCATTATACAGGGGGTTCAAATACGTACGAATCAGATCGGACCTAAGGTAAGGGATAATTTTTCAAATCTCATTTTTATCCGAGATTGCTTATGTGTAAGTATTTACTGGGGGTTATTGCTATCGTCCATATCCATGTTTTAAAGTGTATTCATGTATTTTTAAAGTCATTTTTACCCATTTTGAATTTTACCCCATGGTATGGAAGGAATCTTTCTTTTATTTGCCCTATAAGGTACTTTTTGACTTTTTTGACAAAAGTACGAGAATAATGTTTTTTTAACATATACAGCATGAAAGGATTTTTACGGTTTTATAAAGCCTTATTTTCATGAAGATTCCTCCAAAATATTTCATGACTATTTTTAACAAAATCCTTTTCTTTTAAAATTTCATGAAATTTTGTGAAAAGAAAATGATTTTGAAGAAAAAAGGATATTTTCCTCAAGAATCCATTTCTAGTGTCTTATCAAAACCATTTTTCATCTAAGATGACATTTTTTCATATGTGTATGTTTCAAGTGTAATGTCTCTATGATTTACATGCTTTAACTTTTGTTTTTATGAAATGATATCCATTTATTTTATATGGATTATGTGATGATGGGATGATGTTAATGAAACCCATTTTATTCGTTGGGTTATTGTGAATGATGTATGTTTATTTTGTGGCACAAGTAATAATGATTTCATTATGAGATGGGGGGGACCTATATCTCCCTCCAATTCATTGGGTAATGATTTATATCTCATGAGATAGACATGGCTGGAACTAAAAGTTAAACCGGTTCAGTAATACAGGACTGGAACGAGGAGTGAACTCGATTCAGAAAGGGACTTTTTCCACTAAGATGGTCTTGGCATCAATGCCTTGGATAATATGGAAATCATTGAATGTGCTTAATGGATGCCACAATTACATGTTTTATTCCCATGCTATTTTATCATGATTTATGTTCCATTATGATCTATGCCTTATGTACTTCCATGTTTTATGTCGTTGCTCAAGATTTTTAATATTCATGTTTTTTAATCTTCAAATGTATATGGTATGTTTTATTTTATCCATTCTTACCCTTACTGAGCATTTCAGCTGACCCTTTTTATGTTTTCTTTTCCCCCAGGATTAAAAGAATGGTTTTAGGTAAGAAAACAAAATGGGAAGATATTTATGGGAGATGTTGAAGATCTTTCTCCATGATTAGAAGATTATATTCCGAGTTTCCAAAGCCACTAAACTATTATGGTCCTTGTGTGTGTGTTTTTGTTATGTACTAAGTATTCCGCAAATGTAATGTAATGTCCATGTACGTTAAGCTTCGAGTCTCTAAAATCTCAGTTACTGTTGTTGGTCTCAACCATCTTTCGATAAGCTCGGTTTTTGCTGGATCCACAGATATATCCCTTCTTTTGATATTATGTGACCCAAAAATGAAACTCTTTGAAGCCAAAATTTACACTTGGTAAGTTTGGCATAAAGCTTCTCCTTTCTTAGGGTCTTCAATATAATTCTCAAGTGATCTTCATGTTATTCCTTGCTCTTTAAATATACAAGAATATCGTCTATAAAGACTACCACAAACTGATCAAGATAGTCTTTAAAGACTCTATTCATCAGATCCATGAAGATAGCAGGGGCATTAGTTAGAACAAATGGCATCACTATAAATTCATAGTGTCGATACCTTGTATGAAAAGCCATCTTTGGTATATCCTCCCTTTTGACCCTTAATTGATGATACCCTGAACGAAGATCAATCTTGGAAAAGTATTGAGCTCCGCGTAGTTGGTCAAATAAGTCATCAATGCGTGGGAGAGGTTATTTGTTCTTGATAGTGATCTTGTTAAGTTCTCGATAATCAATGCAGAGTCTCATTGATCCATCTTTCTTCTTAAAAAATAGAACAGGTGCTCCCCAAGGTGATGCACTAGGGCGTATGAATCCCTTATCAAGATTCTCTTGGAGTTGCTTCTTCAATTCCTGCAACTCAATTGGGGCCATTCTATAAGGTGTCTTTTAAATAGGTAAAGCACCTGGTACGAGTTCTATTGAAAACTCAACTTCACGATTTTGTGGTTGACCCAACAATTCCTCCGGAAAGACATCATCAAACTCTCGTACAATGGGAATATTCATAATTGTGAGTTTCTCATGAACCATTTGAGATAAATAACCTTCATTCAGTTGAATCAAGACCCATAAGATGGAAGAAATTTCCACTGGAAGGTTATGTTCATCCTGGCATCGATAGACGATCATAGATTGATCTGGAATATGAAATGTGACTTCCCTTCTTTGGCAATTGATATGAGCTCCATATAAAGAAATCCAATCCATGCCAAGAATCACATCAAATTCCACAATAGGAAGGATCACAAGATTAGCAGGAAGCACTTTCCCGCAAACTTCAATCGGGGAAGAATTATAAACTTTTGATGTGACTGTTGTGCCATTAGGTGTTGTCACAGCTAACTCAACATCTAATTGTTGAGGTAATACGGTGATACCCTTAGAAAATGTTTCATAAATAAAAGAGTGGGTGGATCCAAAATCAAATAAAACATTTTCTACTTTAGAGTGGATGGTAAGTGTACCTTTCCCCACATCGTTATCGTACTCCACATCGCTGATAGAAATTGCATGTGACTTTACTTTGTCTTAACCTTAAGATTTTGTTGATTTCGATCATCATCATCAACCCTTGGATTAGGGAATTTATTGGAATAATGCACCATCTCCTTGCACTTGAAAGATTGAAGTGTAGTAGGTTCATTCTGTTTGTCCCTTCCTTTGTTTTCATCATTAGACATCTTCTTCCCATCATTGCGGCATTCAAATACCCGATGAAATTCCTTTCCATATTTGAAACATTTACTTGAACCTTTAAGACAACTCCCTCCATGTTTCTTTCCACACTTTGAGCATAAGGGAATTCTCATCTTCTTTTCAGTGTGCTCTTTAGATTTTCCTTTGAATTCCATTTTCATCTTCTTATTAAACCCATATGACTGATGGGTTACTCCAATCTCAATCTCAACTTTGAGAGTACATCGAACTATTTCCTCATAGCTATTGAAGTCCCTTATGGCTAAATCCCTTTGAAGACTTGGTTTTATGCCACTAAAGAATCGATCGATATTACTCTCATGTTGTATAATAATTCTGGAAGCATACCATGAAAGTCTTGTAAAATTTGCTTCGTAGGTACCAACAGATTCATCATCCTTTTGCTTCAGTTCAAGAAACTCTTTCTCCATATTTTTCGGAGAAGATGAGGGAAGTACTTATTGAAAAATAATTTCTTAAACTCTTCCTATTACATGGACTCAATTTCATCTCTTTGCCTTGTATTCTTGATAAGATCCCACCATTGATCAGCATCACCTTCCAAACGATACACTGCTAAGATGACTTTATCATGTTCAGAACATTGAAGAACTGAAAATATCTTCTCAGTAGTACTAATCCATTGTTCAGAAACTAATGGATCAGTAGACCTGCTGAATAAAGTTGGACGCTGCCTCATGAAGGATTCAACAGAATGTTGCTTCTTCCTTTGCTTGTTTGGAAGTCCTGCATGATTCATAGCTTGAGAACGTTGTGTGAGCATGGCTAAAAGATTTTTTATTCCATCTCCCATAACGTTTGGTTCCTCAGGGGGATAATCATTGCATTGCCCGTCGCATTCCTCATTAACACGGTTCCTTTGGGTTCTAGCCATTGACTAAAACCAAGATGAATAGTGTGAGAAACACTAATTATAATAGGAAAACCACATAATCAAGAATAAAATTTCACACTTAAGGTCTTATCCTAGGTTATTCATGGCCATTTCTAAAACACTATGATTGTGTTATGTTCTTAGACTTATCTTTAGGGTTCTTACTAAGGATTTCACATCCTAGTTTCTAAAGGTTGATTATACCTTTCCACTGATACCAACTATAACGACCCATACTTTACATACATTGTTATTACTTCAAAATTGAAGCATACTTATTACAACATATAACAAAACCATGAAAGGACCGTATAGTTATAGTGTCTTTAGAAACTGGGAAACATAAACAACTGGTTCATAAAGCATCTACACTGTCTCCCATTTATTTCATCATATCTATAGTCCTTTTTGGCATATCTTACTTAATAACCTTCTTCCTGACCTGGTGAAAAAACATACAAAAGGGTGAGCTCAAATTCTCAGTAAGTGTAAACAAAAGAAATATCAATCACATCATATTCATAAGAACATATCTTTTGGAAATCTTAACCTGGAAAAGAGATCCTAATTTCATAACATGGGATAAATCATAGTAGTGAAATGTCATCCCAATAATCATAACTTAAAACATGAAACTTTGTGGCATACACACATAATCATAGATATTAATTTCTTATTAGTCAAGACTCATTTCCAAGACTATCTTAGTGGACAAAGTACATTTCTGAACTGAGTTCATTCCTCGTTTCAGTCATGTTTCACTGAACTGGCTTAACCTACCGTTCCAGCCATGTCTATCTAATTAGATATAGAATCTTTAACCAATGCATTGGATGGAGATATTGGTCCCACCGATCTCATAATGATACAATTCATATGTATTCTACAAAATCATAAATCATACATCATTCCATAACCCATGTAATAAAAATGGGATTCTTAAACAACATGACATCATAAAACAATTTATATAAGATAATGTAATTCATAAAAATAATTCCATCACAACATAATAAAATAAATGTAATAATAGGGATAGAAACAGAACCCTATATTATCTTAGATGGAAAATAATTTTGATAAAACACTTGAACTCCATTCTTGAGGAAAATATCCTTTCTACTTCAAAAACATTTTCCTTTCATAACATGTCAAACATTTTTAAACTAAAATAAGTTGATTAAAAATAACCTTTAAAACATGTATTGGAAGATTCTTGGAAATAATGTTTTAAAAATCCATTCATGTCGTATAAGTTAAAAAACATTATTCTCGTACTTTTGTCGGAAAAGTCAAAAAGTACCTCGTATGAAAAACGACAAAAGATTCATTTAATATCTTTTACTATAAACTCACCAAAGGGTAAAAATGGATTTAAAAAATTGTAGGTGGATAGAAATAATATTAAATATTGAGGGAACATCGATGTGGATGATAAAATACACCCCAGTAAATATCAAAGTATAAACAATCTCAAATAAAAATGAGATTGTGATATTTCCTTTACCTTAATTCTGATTTGCTTCGTAAGTGCCTTAACCTCTTGTATAATGATTTAAATAATGTTATTGACTTATTCCATAATCATACTTATTTTTATGATATCATATATGGTCATATTATATGCTTCTTATTAGTAATATTACATTACTACTTGTTATTCGGGTGTTTATTACTTTTTGTTCTTGTGCGTGTTTTGTCGAATAAATTCTTATTCTTATTTTTAGGTTATAGATACCTCATTTCCGGATTTGTATTAGTGTAATATATTCATTCATTAAATTCATTTATATAATAATTATGCAATGAAGATCATGTAGAACGAGTTGCATCACATCGTGGAGACGGTATTTCGTACGTACGCACGAGCGATGATATCGTTCCGATGATCGTGAAATTGTAATGGAGTGTATATATACAATTTCATACCAATATAACTTTACAATAATTATATAGAGTTATTATTTACACCATTATACCCATCCAAGTAAGGTGGTGGTGGAAAATAGATTACACCACGGCGTAGAGACAGTATTCCGTAGGTACACATGCGTGGTGATTCATTTTCCGTAGGATGGATAGATTGTGAAATAGGGTTGTTTCATACTTATAATAAAATATCAGTATATTAGAGATACTGATGTTCTTACTTAATAATGAAACAACTAAATAAGAATAATTGTAAGAAGAAATAAAGATGAAAGAATCGGTAACGGAAATTACCTCTTCATTGAAGCGCTTCTTTGAGACCTCCTTTTAGGACACTAAAATTGGTCTTTGAAGAATACCAGGACCTCTAGGATGTCTCTATGGAAGTGTAGAGAGGAAATTTTCAGGGTTTGTCCGAGCTTTAAGGCTCAAAGTGGTCTGAGGAAGAGGGGGAGGAGGTGCCTTTTTATAAGGGAAGAGAGGGGCTCCTTTAGAAAAACTAAAAATATTATTTTATTATAAAGCCAAATTCGGTTTTAAATAGCTCCAAATTTATTTATTTCGATGCTAATGTGGGTATGGTCCGAAATAATCTCATAAAATAGAATTTATGCAAGTTTAGGTTCCTATTTTAACCTTATCATTTAGATTTAACATTAAGTTAGATAATTTTACTTTTACCGTGTCTTTTTGTGTTCTTACACTATAAGGTTAATAAACATACTATAACAAGACAAAAGAACCCCAAGTTGTTTATTATTAATATATATAACCTTATCTAAGTCATTTGGCCGAACCTTAGATTTTTAGGAATAAAATAACAATTAATACTATAGTAGTTGTTTTAAAAACTATTTTATGTTAATTTTTACACTATTTAGTAATTGATTTTTGTGAAAATTATAACAGAATTATTAATTCTAAAAAAGTTAATTAAATCAATATTAAGATGTCATATTAACCTAGAAAATTAGTGTAATTCATAAAAAGTCTCAAATTACATTTATTTGGGTATTTATAACATCATTTATGTCAATATTTCATTAATAAGATAATTACTGCATCATCATTGTGTCATAAATAAATTAAATTAATTAAAGTCTAAAAATTACAAATAAAATACCATTATGTATGAAATATTTTTATATTTCAAATTATTATTTATAGTCTAATTTTTCTTAATTATAACCCTATATTAAAAATTATTTAGTTATTAAACTTTGATTTTAACTATTTTAACCATTCTTTAAATAAATTAATAATAAATGTCCTAATCTATTCCAAGTGGGCCTAAATGGTCATATTTTATTCCTAAGGTTGTTTTTGGTCGAATTACACTTATCCAATAGAATTAGGACATGTGTTAGGGTAATAATAATATCATTTTTACCCTTAACTACCCTATTTACTTTTAACCGTGGTAAAAAAAAGTTAAAAGTTACTATTCACCAAAATTATTTTCATCTCATTGAACCACATTTTAGTCTATGATATTAATCGAGTCTCTCGGATTTTCGAAATTCTACTCACAGAAGCAGTAAAATTATGTTTTATGAAAAATTCAGTTTTTTTAACTGCCACTTAGTGGTTTCACTATTAATCAAAAAAATGAAAGTTTCCAGAAAATTACCAAAAATTAGGCCTAAGATATATTTGATATTATGAATTCAAAAATGATGTTTATTTTACCACATTCAAAAAATATCAGTTACATTAACTAATTTAAAAATTAATTCCCTTCGTCAAAACAAATAGCGTGTTTTTAAAAGACAATAACTATCAAAAGATTGACACTTGTTTATGTCTGGTTTAAATGTGAAAATACATCCAATGAACAACATTGTATTAAATTGTTAAAATATATTCTAAATATAATTTTAAACCACTCAAATTAATAATTTATCACTATTGATTATTTCGATTAAAAAAGTTGTTTTTAATTAAAATTTAGTAATTTTCACTATTCATCAGAATATGAAACTTATCCGAAAAGTACCAAAATTTCACCCTAAGCTAATTTCGATATTCCGAATCCAAAAATGAAGTCCATTTTGAAAAATAAAATTTACAAAATTTCAAAAAGTGGTTTTCACTATTCATAACGGCTAGTTTTAATAATATTTTAATAGCATATCGTTGTTTAGTGAAACTTGGTATTGCGTATGACGCAAGCTATTGAGGAAGGCCGCGGTTGAGTGTAAAGAAAGCCAAGATAGTGTTGTGTGTAGTGAAAGATTCTTTTGATGATTTATATAACATAAAAACAAAATATTTCTCATAAGAGTCCCTGGTGTTAAACTTTATCTACAACGTCGAACTCCAAGTCCCTTCGACAGTTGTCAGCATAGCTCATTTGCTGACATTGAGCATCATTGATGTGTTTCTGGATGAATTGAACCTTCTCTGACATCTCTTGAACAAGATCAGGTCCATGTCGCTTTCTTTCTCCGACTTCATCCCAACAGGTTGGAGTTCTACATCGCTTTCCATAAAAAGCTTCATATGGAGCCATCTGAATACTCGAGTAGAAGCTATTGTTGTATGAGAACTCAACCAATGGGAGATGTTGATCCCATCCACCTTTTAATTCTAGAGAGTAGGCTCTAAGAATATCTTCAAGTGTCTGAATAGTCCTTTCAAATTAGCCATCAGTTTGGGGGTGATAGGCCGTGCTGAAATTTAATTCAGTACTCAAAGAATGTTAAAGGCTCCTCTAGAATTTAGATGTGAACCTCAGATCACGGTCAGAGACAATTGAGAGTGTAACAACATGCAGTCTCACCACTTTATTCAAATATATCTTTAAAAATAGTTCAAGCGAGAGATCTTCCTGAATAGCGATAAAATGGGCAGTCTTAGTGAGTCGGTCAACCATAACCCATATCGCATTATTTCCCTTTGACGTATTCGGGAGGCCCGTGACAAAGTCCATAGTAAAATTTTCCCATTTACACATGGGTATAAGAAATGGTTTCATCTTACCTTCGGACTTTTCTCTCTCAGATTTAACTTGCTGACATACCAAGCACCTTGATATATATTCTGCAATCTCCTTCTTCATGTTATCCCACCAAAAGTGTTCCCGGAGATCACAATACATCTTGGTACTCCCCAGATGGATAGATAATGTTGAGCTATGTGCATTGTACAATAGATCATTCTTTATCCCATGTGATAAAGGCACACAAATCCGCGTTCCAAACTAAATCACACCATCATCATCAATATGGAACTCTTGCAGCTTCCCTTCCTTTACTGCATTCACCATCTTTTGTATCCCCATATCATCCCTTTGTGCTTCCTTAATCTTCTCCTGGATGGATGGTTGCGCAATAATTTGGGAAAGGTTGGATATATCCCCTGCCCTTATGATTTCCAAATACATTATTTGCATATCCATGAAGATAGGGTCTTTCTCAATCTGCAGCATAGATACAGTATGAGGTTCTTTTCTTCCTAGAGCATCAACTTCCTTGTTCGCCTTTCCAAAATGATAGTGAATAGAGAAATAATAATATTTGATTAGCTCTAACAATCTCCTTTGATTCATGTTGAGCTCCTTTTGTGTGAATATATACTTTAGGCTCTTGTGGTCAGTGTATATTTCACACTTCTCACCATAAAGGTAGTGCTGCCAGATTTTCAAGGCAAAAAATCACGGCTGCCAACTCAAGATCATGGGTTGGGTAGTTCTGCTCATGGATCTTCAATGTTCGCGAGCCATAAGCTATCACGTTATCATTTTGCATGAGTAGACAACCCAAGCCTTTCTTTGAAGCATCACTATATATCAAAAAAAAATTCCACTTTTCAATAGTGTTAGTACAGGTGCAGTAATCAGCTTGCTCTTTAGCTCCTTGAATATTCCCTCACAGTCTTCCGTCCAGACATACATTACCCCTTTCCTTGTTAACATATTTAGTGGTCCTGAAAATCATGAGAATTTTCTCACAAAACATTGGTAGTACCCAGCTAATCTAAGAAAAATACATATTTCTATGACACGAGAGGGCCTGGGCCATTCCTTAATCGCCTTTGTCTTTGAAGGATCGACAGAAATTCCCTCACGTGTGATCACATGTCCCAAGAACGTGACTTGCTTCATCCAAAATTCACACTTCCTGAACTTGGAATACAACTTTTCCTTTCTCAATATCGCCAACACAAGTCTTATATATTCATCATGTTACTCCTTTCTATTGAAGTATATTAGAATATAATCGATAAACACTACCAGAAATTTGTCGAGGTAGTGTCTAAAGACTCTATTCATCAAATCAATGAAGATTTCAGGGGAATTAGTATGTCTGAAGGGCATCACCAAAAACTCATAGTGCCCATAACTTGTACGGAAGGCAGTCTTCTGAATATCTTCCTTCATAACCTTTACCTGATGATATCTAGAATGAAGATCAACCGTTGAGAAGTATTGTCCTACTCTTAATATATCGAACAAGTCATTAATCCTGGGAAGAGGATACTTGTTCTTTATAGTTATCTTGTTGAGTTCCCGATAATTGATACACAGCCGCATTGTTCTATCCTTCTTCTTCACAAAGAGCACTGGTGCACCCCAAGGTGATGCACTAGGGCATATGAACCCTTTGTCTGGATGCTCTTGATGATTCTTCTTTAACTCCTCCAGTTCGGTAGGATCCATCTTATAGGGACACGTCGAGATAGGATTAGCTCTAGGCATGAGTTCAATTGAGAACTCCACCTCACGATCTGGGGGAATTATGGGTAACTCTTCAAGAAATACATTGTCGTATTCCCTCACGATGGGAATTACTTCAACGTTGGCACTTTCCTTCAACTCAAACATTTGGGAGAGGTATGCTTCTTCATAGGGAATAAAAACCCACACCATTGAAGGATTTTTAAAAAGAGATTCATGATCTTCCTTTCATTTTTAGAAGAGCATGGGATGGTATGGAATATGAAAAGATATTTTATTTTCCCGATAGTTGATATGTGCTATATATGAAGAGATACCATCCATTCCCATTATAGCGTCGAATTCCACCAAGGGAAGTATTACGAGATTTTCCGGAAAAATATTCCCACATACGCCAACATGAGAAGAGTAAAACACATGGGTTGAAATGATTGATCCACTTGGTGTTTTTACATATAACTCTTCTTCAAGGTTTCGGGGATTCGATTCTATAGTTCTAGCAAACATGAATGATATAAAGGAATGTGTAGAACCAGAAACAAATAAGAATTCTTTCATTCTTGACTGAATAGGAAGTGTACCTTGTACTACTTCATTATCATGCTCCACCTCCATAGTAGTGATGGAATAAGCCTTCCCATGTTCCTTTGGCTTTGGTGGCTGCTGACGCTGATTACCCTCAAGAACTCGAGGTTTAGTGCACTGGTTTTCATAGTGCTCTATCTCCCAACAGTTCTAGCATTGAACCATGATTGGTTCCCTCCTTTAATCGGCTAAATTATCCTTCCTTTTTGTGTCTTTTTGACACTCTTGGGCATGGTTTTTTTTCTTTCCCACACTTGAATCATTTCCCCATCCCTTTGAGTCAGTTCACATGGTGTAACTTCCCAAATATTTGGCATGTGGGTCATTGATTTTTCTTCCCACATTCATCATTAGAACAACCATATTGAAACTTCATCTTTATTTTCATATCACCATAGCCATGGGACCATTATCCAAACTCCATATCCATAATCAGAGCACATTGAACAACTTCTTCATAACTCCCAAAGTCTCGAATTGTAAGAGCCTTTCGAAGGTGTGGTTTTAATCCACTATAGAATCTATCAATTTTTCTATCATTGTTGATAACAAAACCCGAAGTGTACCTTGCAAGCCTTGTTAAATTCGCTTCATAGGTTGTGACAGATTCTCCTTCGTCTTTTTTGAGCTCTATAAATTCTTTCTTCATCTTAGTCTGAAGAGTTTGTGTGAAATACTTATTAAGAAATGTTAGCTTAAATACTTCCCACTCCATCTCTTCAATTTCATCCCTTGGATTGGTGTTCTTAATCAAAACCCACCATTGATCAACTTCTCCATCTAGACAATAAATGGTTAGGTCACCTTCTCCGTCTCAGAACAGTGAACAACAGAAAAGATCTTCTCCATGGAGTTTACCCACTGTTCCTCAATTAGTGGATCGGAAGATCCACTAAACATCGTGGTCGTTGCCGCCTAAAACATTCGACTGCTAGTTGATCCATATTTGGTTAAGGAGGAAGTTCCCCATTATTATGGTTATTGTTCATAACCTGAGATAATTGTGTAATCATAGCCATGAAGTTTTGAACTCCACCTCCTAAATCATTGGGGATGTCGTTCGGGCAATCATTGCATTGGCCCTCGCACGAGTTGTTGGCTTAATTTCTCCTGGTTTCCACCATTTTCTAAAATAGAAAGGGTTAGAAAAAACATAATTAAACAAGTCATGAATAATATATTAATTTAAAGAATTTATACAAAAAGGATAACATATGGGATCCCTATCTAAATATTCTTGTGTGCTTATTTATACTTAGACTCATGCTAGAGGTTTTCTCTAGGGTTCACTAATCCTAATTCCCAAATTATCTAACCCTTTCCTATGATACCAATTATAGAATCCCAGCCTTTTCATACATTACTATTACATCATTTTAATTATAAAAAACATAATAGTATTACACATAAAGGATACAATGTTTTAGTGTCTTGAGAAAACTGAAACCATACATAGAAATTACAACATCAAGAATAAACATGTGTTTAATTTCTTCTTCTCTAGCTTCTTATTGTCACTTTTCCTCTTCCTAGTATATGTAGCCACCTGAGGATATACATTAAAAGGGGTGATCTAAAATCCTAGTAAGAGGGTAGATAAGAAGAATATAGCATGTGGTGAGCATAATCATGACATAGGTAAAGAAATCATGAACATGAGAGGAACATAAATAAAAGACTTGAAATGTGGCAATGCATAAAAATGAAACATCATGATTTTGTGGTTTACTACCACACATACTTGTGAACTAAGATAGAATCTTGTTCACAAATCATTTCACATATACTCATTAGATTCGTCACATTACCCAATGCATTGGAGCGCTGTATAATTCCGGGTGCACCCATCACATTATAACATTATCATTATCATGATTGCCACATACAAAACATATCAAAAGTGAACATAACTAACCCATGTAAAAGAATGGGTTTCATCACATAAGAAGACATTCATAAGATTTTGGTTCCCAAAAAGAAAGAGGGAGCAACATACATGATACAAGAACCATCAACCATGAATGAGAGGTAAAAGTTGAGTTCTTAAAAGAAGAGTTCATTTAGAAAACATTTGGTTTGACATAAACTTCATTAGAAAACATGTATATCCCAGAAAAGGTAAGATAATTATGAATAAATTATCTTTAAGGAGTAACCATATCAAAATAAAGTGAAAGAGGTAGAACCTGAAGGAAGAAAATTGGGTTCGAGATTTCCCCTTACCTTGTATCTGAATGCATCCTTTCCTTTAATGTCCTATATAATGACATTATATTAATTAATTAAAAATTCCAGAACCTTTTATACATTAATAAGCTTCATTATGGTTTCATTATGTGATTTTATGTGCCATTTAATGAGTTATTGAATTTAGAAACATTATTCGGGAATATTTGTTTAAGGTTTTCTTCAGTGGTTCACTTGTATTCTTAAATTGATGTCTGGGTAGAACATGGGTAAACATCCAGAAAAGGTATTACATGTTATTAATTATATTATAGGAGTTTTAATTATCCTCTTATTAATCATATTATATCCATGTGGATGAATCATTAGATAATAATTAAATGATTATTGTCTGGGTTAATTTTGGGGGTTGTTTGATCACAACGAACTTTTTTTCATTTATCAGAAAGTAATATGTACATAATTCAGTTCCAAAAAATTAAATCAGACTTAATACATATATAATATTCTGGTTCATCTATAAAAATGGTTTAATGACCAGATATTGAGGTATAATGGGAAGAAGAAAACATGTCGTTGTTGATGGTGATAATTTAACACCTCATGAACGACATTCTCTTTAATAAAATAAAAGAAAGAGGGAAAGGGAGGTTGGATGATATAATATCCCATTAGCATAATAAAATTCCAGAATATATATTATACTAGAGTTAAAATACTATTTTTGGTAAGATTTGTGGGGAGTGATCAAGAAATGAACATGAACATGAAAGGAAATTAAAGGAGAAGAGGGAGATGAATTACCTCTCAAATCCTTCTCTTGAGAACCTCCTTAAGGGCCTAAGTGTGGTCTTTTGATGAGACCAGAAGCTCTTGAACGTGGGGGAGGGGCTAGGTAGAATTGTTTGGCAGATTTTAGAGATGACTTGGATCTTGAGAGGTGTGAGGGAATAAGGGTGTGAAGGGTGGTTTTTATAGTGGAGGGGGGGATAAATTTTGAATATTTAATTCATTATTTTATTATTTCCTTCAATACAACCAATAATATCGTTTCATGTGACCCCTAATAGTAATAATATCATGTGAGTTCGAACCAAGTGGTCTTACATCACTTGTGATGTCATGAATAGGGTATTTAACTGTTAAACTGTATATACTGTATTTTACCGTATTTCACTATTCATCAAAAAATTGAGTTTTTCAGAAAAATACCAAAAAAATTACCCTAAACATTTTTAGATGTGTAGAATTCAAAAATTAATTCCATTTTTCAATTTTAATTTTTTCAATGTTATTAATTTAATTTTTAAATAAAGTCATAGTTAATTCGAAAAATAACAATCTGAAAGGTGCACTTAGTTTTATTTTCCATTGAAAATTTAATTCAGATCTCATTATCTTATTTACTTAAGAAAATAATATATTATTATTATTTACTATTCATAAGGGTCATATTACTATCAATTTTACTATTCATAAGGGTTTCTTACTATTCACCCAAAAAAAGTTTGTTCTATCAGACTCCAAAAATCATCTTGAACACAACCGTGTATATTAGATTTTCAAAATTCCAAACACAGAAGTGAAAAACTTAGTTTTAAAGGTCGCTTATCACTTAGTAGATCATTATGTTCTGCATCCATGTGATTTTCAGACATAATTTTATGAAGGGAGTTTTCATTGAAAAATGTTGGGTCGTTACAGGAACCATGTGGAATATAGTCCCCTTTATGAGAGAATGATTATATTTGGGAATATGAAATAATATAAAATTTTACATGGGGAGTATATCCCTAATGTATTATACATTTGGACACATTTTAATATACTCTTTAAAAAGAATGATGTAAGATATATTATAAGGGATTACGTCAAATGGGTGTGATGATGAGATGTTAATTATGTTGGGACTGAAACATAAGGAATTATACTGCATATGATTATAAATAGGAATCAAATCCCATTATTTTTGAATGACACAGTTTATGGTCGTGTGATAGGGTGATTCCTTATTATGGTAACAAGATTGTCATGTAATTTAACATTATGTGGTGAGGATTTCGTCATGCTGTTTGACATCATGTGATGAGGAAATTTTCATTTGATTTAATATTGTGTGACTAGGATATATATATATATATGGGGGAATTTTTATATGATATATGGGGGATCATGGCTTGGGGAGTTTTCCTATAATTCTTGACGAAGACAATAATAAATTCCCTCCTAGTTATGATGTTATTAGAATTTTTCTTTTAATAAGTGGAAAACCATTGAGGTTTTATCATGCATTATATATATCTAGCTAACCTTAGATAATTCAGAGGGACTGTTTCCCATTCAAGGAAATGAAAATGTTATTGATATATATAGTTACTTAGGACACCTATTATTGGTTCATTTTTATAACAATAAAAACATTCTCATTGCAGATCTCTAATCCTATTTGGGCAACGATAACTGTTGGAAAATATAGATAGTATAATATTATAAAGATTTCATATGAGCATAAGATTTGATTTTTAAAATACTTACACATTTAATATACCCTATTATAAAAAAATTTATGAGTCTCATATAGAATATTTGTCTAAGAGAGAAGACATAAGCTTTCAAAAGGAGTATTTTAATGTGAATACTATATTGTGGAATCATGGTATTCCTGAAAAATATGAACGTGTGAAAATAAAATTTATTATATATTGGATATTGAGATCAATCCATAAAAATAAATTCAATGTATCATGGTTATAATTTCAATCAATGACTTTGTGGATTAAATATTTCTAGATCACTAGTGGGTAAGGAAGTGATTGAAATCATAAGGTTTATTGAATAATGAGTTATGAAAATATTTGAATATTGGGGACGAACATCGAGTTGGATTCCCAAATGGGTGAAGAAAATATTACTATCTAGATGATTCACCTGGAACTCTTTGGATTCTTATGAGAACATGAATTTTATAGGGTTATGTGATCATGTAAAGGAGATGGGAGTGAAATGATTTCATAATGGAAAGTTAGTTTCATGTGATATCATGTAGGTAATAAATTCATGATATTTTGGAACTAAAACTAGTTTGGGATACCATGTAATTTTTTCACATAACCAAGTGATAATCACATGATTGCATGGATAATTGGTCATAATGATATCACTTGGTTTATGGGTTAACATGTGATCCATTCTTGTTTCAGTGGTCCCACGACTAGACACTGCAAAAAAATGTTTTATGTATTTATAAAGGGTTCACCCATTATATAATTTGAATATACTCTCAAAATTTCCAAACTCCAGTGTTCAAATTTGAAAATCTCTTCAATCTATACATGAATATTTATTATTTCCTTCATATGGTAACTGTGTATTGCACCTTTTTAAGTGGTTTTTATGGACATTTATCCGCAAATATCTAAACAACATCACAAAGCTTCTAGGCCATGTACATGACTATAAGGGGATGGATGATGGATGCATAAATTTTTATGACCTCAGGCGTTGTGCATGCCCAAAAAACATGTCATCGATAATATCCTTTAGTTCATCACATGAATAAGGGTGATTGTGATATCATTACAATAGTGGTCGCCTTAGTCATATGATCTATTTCAGAGAAAAAAACAAGTACACTAGGGTGTCGAATGAAGAGGAGTGACCATGCAAAATTTCTACCATAGTTATCCTCATCCATGTGATCCATTTCGGGTTAAGGGGGCACACATATATGGGAGCTGACACATGAAGAATAGAAACTAAAAGATCATCCCATATTAGAGATCCTCCATTACATGAATAGGTTGGGATTACACAATCGCAATTCTGCAAGGTATTTTCGTGATGTTGAGTAACTGTGAGACCCTTTCATCTTAGACAACCCCATCCATGAACCATTGACATGAACCATTGTAGGGTTAGGTGATCGACCAAGTATGGAATGTGTCACATGATAAAGAGAGTCTCCCAGATCATCCTATCATGAAAAACTATATATTCATTAAATTTGAGGGATTACTCGTGTGGTTTTCTAACAAGGTATCGTATTAAGTAGATAGACTACAAGATCCTTCCATCAAGGAAATCCTCATCCTTATAATGGCCACATGAATCATTTTTTTGTAAACGATCACATGAATTAATGCATGTAACCCGATCGCATAACCTGATAAAATAACTGTCACCCTGTTATTTAGTACAGGAATAGATCATAGTATCTAAATTCCATCTTGCCAAAATTATACTCATAATTTTGGTATTCACACCACTTCATTTTGACAATTGTTCATTTAGAGGGTGTTAGATAATTAGCAGAAGTTGAATATAATTGGGTGATGCACATTAATAATGGAATGAAGGCAATTAGATATGTCTATTTATTTCTTCACATGAATGGATTGGTTATATCTATTGAAATTTATAGGATCAATCATCCACACTTTCAATCTGTCTATTCTCTAATGATTTTTCATATGAGAATGTGTTATTGGAGGAACATTTCATGACATTTTATGATCAATAATGCATTTCATACAATTCTTGAATGTTTTGACATTGTGTTTAATGAATGAAAATTACATCCCTATGGAATTGGTATTCTTGTGGTGGCTAAATGAATTAAACATATAAGGAAGTCCATAAATATATTGTATTAGCCTTAATTATTATGTATAGATATTGATATAACAATGGAATATGATATTGAATATTGATAAAGGAAAGATAATGAAAATTAATTTTGTTAAAAATATGACGTATATATTTGTTCTAAAATTTATAATATATTGTGTTTTAAAGAAAGACTATAAAAGGATCATGTTAATATCATTGGTCTAGAGTATGGTTATAAAAACCCAATTTAATTTTATTATTTTTTTAAAAAAGGAATAAAGATAAGGGAATTACGGACATACAAATTCATGAAAGTTAATTTGAAAAAGAGGAGGATGTTATCATTAATATTACAAATTATTTCAAAGGAATGGTTCATGAAAAAGGGGCTTTAATTACTTCATATATAACCATATTGTATTTTTTATCTTTGAATGCATCAAGGAGCAGTACAATCAGATGATGTTTGAACCACCAGTGGAGGAAGAGGTTAAGACTTCCCAATTTTCCATCAATATGGATTTTCATTTAGGTCCATAGAAATTTAGAAAAAATTTGTTTATGTCATACTATGATATTGTTTATATTGACATCACCATTTTTGTGGGGGATATTTTATTTCTACTAACTTGACTGATTTATTTACATCTCATTTTGATTGGTTTTTTTCTAAAATGATCAAAATATTGATATTTAGTATACTAGGATTATTTATATTGGGATTAAATTCCCAAATATCTATAGAAAAATTATTATAGTGAGCCTTGGGATGATCATTTATTGAATAATCACACCTTATATGTTTGACTTTATCACTGGTATAATTATTCAACCATTCTTACTTTCTACATCTAAAAAAATTAATGACCCCATGACTAAATAAAATGTTTAATTGTATTCCTAAAATATATGAATTTATAAATAATTTGATACCATTAATTTGTTGATTGTATTTGTTGTTTCAAAAAGGTATATATTCTCAATTAGTATTATGAAATTGATATCAATCATTTTTAGAACTGAAAAGTTTTCATTTTTTATAAATAAATCATAGAGGGTATTATTCAATATAAACATTGGGTTTGGGATGTTGAACCAATAACAACTATTATATACTATAATTTTTTGTACTTTGAGGGTATATGAATTTTTAATAAAATTCAACAGAATCAATATAAAAAAATTAACATTAGAATTGAACTATTTTCCCCATCTTATCTCTTCAATTAATATGATATTTCATTATTTGGAGAGGTTGCTGAAGGTAATTTGATGGACATTACAAAAATATTTTACATTATGAATATTTCAATGGGAAGTGTATATGTTGTGGTAAATTCTTCATTATCATTGGGAAATTAATGTCAATATTGACTCAAAATAAAGCTGTGAGGAATCTTGGTGTCTGCAAAGGGGGGCATCCCAATTACTTACTTGGGAGTTACTATTATTTGTAGAAATTTAATAATATTTTATCTTGAGATTATTTTCTTTAATATCATTGTAAATTTAGTAGGATCAAAATAAATATCCCTCTCACCTGATGGTGTGGTTTGTAAGATCTATTATATTAATTTTGGAATTTTTTTATGATTTATTACTCAATACATGGGCATGTATACTGAAAAATAATAATAAATTTATATGGAATATTTCTTCGAAGGATTAAAACATGGGTTAAAAGACGGTTCAAAGATATTATTATAGTCCCACAACATAAGAAGAACCTGAGGATATAAATTTTTGTGAATAAATTCATTATGGTTTATTCACTGAGTCTAGGTGATATTACAGACTCTATTAATAGTAATACTTCTATTGATTCAAATATAATGGTTTGAATATGGAATAACTATGGGATGATGTGCAGCAGGGATCTATAAAGATCAAATTGTCCTGGAGTTTTATAGGTTCTAAGGTGAATAATGATTTAGAAATAATATCATTTCTCTTTATAGATACATCATCTTGGGGTTGATTTAGGGAAATCATTTTTCAATTGATGACCTTTTCTCGAAGTCCTAAATCTACATGGCCTTAGTTTACTCTTTTTATAAATATTCTACCGATAATACTAAATATATCATTCGTTAAAGTGACTATGTCTATAATCCATGAAATTACCTAAATGTAATCTTATAGAATAACTTTTATTTCTATCATGAATTTCATACATTTTTTAATTCACTAATATGCATTTCACTCATTCAGATACTCTTCCATATTTTCTTATTTTTATTGGATTTTTTTATTATTATATCTATGTTACTACAAGTCAAATAATATTTGAACAAGAGAATCAATATAATAATTCTGGTATTATG
Source organism: Viscum album (assembly GCA_963277665.1). Classification (NCBI taxonomy): domain Eukaryota; kingdom Viridiplantae; phylum Streptophyta; class Magnoliopsida; order Santalales; family Viscaceae; genus Viscum; species Viscum album. Next base: position 68,338,424 of record OY728147.1, on the reverse strand, counting down.
TCAATTCATAAGGATGTAATGGTCATTTCTAATATATTGTGTGGTTTCATGGAAAATGAATCTTTTGATCTTATCATCTTGAAAATACTTCATATTTATAGAATGTAAAAAACCTATGAAAATTATGTTTGTGATATGGTCACCTCTAATACCAAATAAGTAAAATATTAATATTGATGGATATGTGAATGGATCACCTAGTGTAGTTATGTATATAGTATTATTATAAACCTATATAGGTTGATTTGAAGGGAAATGTTAATCATTTTTTGAATAACATTTTGTGTTTGAAGCTGAGGTGTGGGATGTTTTACACACTGCAGGAAATTCGAAGTATTTTTGGTGGGAAATGGTATGGGAAAATACTGATTCTATAGTAGTGGTGTACATTATAAAGAGATGTTCATGAAATGTTCTATAGAATATACTCCTATAATTGGTGCATTTACTTTATATCTTTGAGGATCTCTATATACATAATTCATATGTTTATCGAGAGGTAAGTCATTAGGCAAATGATTTTTCAAAAAAATATATTATGGAAGGAATATTGATGTGGTACTTTAGATTCCCTCTGTTTTTTACTCCAATATTAAACACTTACAATCTAGGTCTTTTGTATTCATACAGTTTTTACACCTCTTTAATGTTGTCTTTATTTTTTTAATAAAATTTGGAATTTCATTCACTTACTCAGTCTTGCATATTTTACAACTATTATAGTAAAAAAATTCTATATTCACACACATACACACACACAGATATATATATATATATATATTAACATTTATTATTAAAATTTATGATTTTTATTTTTTATAAACATAAAATTTTACAAACATACACACAAAAACATACATATTTATGTCTATATGTATATATTTACATGAATAAAATAATAATATATATTTTAAAATATATAATTAGAATGTATAACAACAATCACATATGAATTAATTTACATATAAGTTTCTTAGTGTACAGAATAAATTTATAGTGTAAAAATTACACTGTGCATTTATATTTATGTCTGTGAGTGTATATAAATACACAGATATGTATCCATGTATAGATGTTTATATGATCAAAATCAATAAATAAATTTTATTTTTAGTCTATTTATTATGTGATGATATGAGTAAGATTCTATAAAATCCATTATAAAAGGAGATAATGCATGTATATGGGTTAATCATTTTATATTATATAGTGATTTTGTACCCAAACGCCTTACTAAAACCAATATTGTATGATTTGGTTATAATTTAATATAGTGGTGTGAGTTAATATAACTACTAGACCCCACAGAGATCATAGTCCCCCGTGAAATTAATGTATGTTAGGTCTTGGCCTACCGTAATCCATCAGTTTCATCATGTAAACATGTTGTCCCCTCTTTAGAGCCCACCCACATTCCCAAAAGGATCATCAGACTAATGAATTCACACATAGGCCAACACAAGTTCTTTCATTGTACTTTTTCTTCACTCACAAACACCTTGAAATACATTATATGAGGTTAAACATCATAAAACTACACATTATCTAGAACTGATTAATTGTAGAGTTCTAATCGGGCAGACATCCAAAATTAAAATATAATCATGTTTACAAGGGAAGTAAAATTTAGTATGTTAAATATTTAAATTTTAATGTCCATACATTCCAACCCCCTTTATAGAATAAAATTCCCATTTCATAACTAGTATTTTTAATTAGGAAGTTCCATTACACTTCTGTTTGGGCACCCCCTCTAATACTATTATAGAACATGGCCCCACTAATACTAGAGACAGCCTTCTATAAATATCCATTTGGAATTGGCCCATTAAGAACCCCCATTTTTACTGTAGATGTGTATTTCCCTTACATAGACCCCTCAAATGTACCATAATTAATCATTAAATTAATGAATATACCCATATACCAACACATGTTATTTCATCGTAATTTTTCCTTACTCACACACACCTTGAGAAAATTCACAAGAGTTCACCCATCTTGACACTTCTCTAGGAAAAGACTCACATAACTGTACTGTTTTTTGGTTTACGATCTAGATCCAACCACATTGTTTGACCATGTTTTTTTAAAATTATTGAATATTCAAAGGAAACTATGCTAGATGGTATTGAAGGGGAAGTAGTTGTTTCACGATTGGAGCATAGTTTTTTAAAACATGTTAGCTCAATCTAACAATCAAGGATCACCATGAAATTTATTGGAGAGTCCTCATTTACCGGAATCATTACTTCTATGAATATTATGAGTACTCTATGTAATGTCCTTATATTTTTTGATATATATATATATATTCATTTATGTCTTCTATTGTATTCTACACTAATATAAACTTGTGTAATACGCAACATAGGCTTAGCTTTTGGTATACACAACACTATGTGTGGCCTATGTAAGATACAATTTCATGTTATTTTTATATAATTCATTTCACGTAATACATAGTATAAGTGAAAACTAAATGTTATTATGTTACATTATAATTTAGTCTTTATAATGGTGGGTATGAATAGTTTTTTCCTTCTTCTAAAAAACTATTTAAATAAAATTAAATGAGATTATAAAATAATAAAACCTATATTGAAGTATTTTATTAAAGAAATATAAGTGTAATATATTCAATATTTTATTTGAAATACATATTATATGTTATGTAGACATGATATTAGAACAAATTCTATTTTTTAGATAAAATAAACAGTTTTCAAAAAAATGTATATTTTCCACCTTCGGATGGCATACCTATTTTAAATCAAGTATTTGAAACTTCTATATATTCTACATAAAAAATTAAAATTGTTATTTTTAATATATATATATATATATATATTTAATTTGGAAGAATTTTTGAAATTTTTCTGATAACTTTAATGTTTTCATGAATAGTAAAAATACAAGAAATTATTTTTGAGCACAAACTTTTCCTCAAAATAATTTATATTGTCAAATTTTATAATTGAATGGTCTTAAATTATAAATAGAATATATTTTTTTCAATCAATATAATTTATTTCCTTAGAATAAATTTTACATTGAATTCATATGTAAAACGATGTCAATTTTTTCAATATTTATATTTTAAAAAAACTTGTTCTCTCCTACTAACAACGAGATTGAAATTCCATTATTTACTAAAACTTATATGTTTTAAGTTTTTAAAGGGGTACTCTAAATTTGAAATCACTAGGTCTAAATTATGTAAATATATTTGTTTTATTTTTTTCCATTATGAATAATAACTTCAGTAATTTTTATTAATATGGTAACATGGTAAATGGGTAATTAACGGTAAGAATAATATTATAAAACTATCATAACACTTGTCCTTATATTATTTTTTGAGATATGGTCGACCAAGAAAACACCTTAGATGAATATTTGTCCTTTTTAAGCAGCATTAGTAAAGACCCAGAAATTCGATGTAATTTTTTTTAAATTATTTGTGATTATTACAAGTCTGTAAAAATTGACAATGCTAGATTTACAGGACTATTGTGCCCGAAAATAAATTTTGAACTTTTTTTAATGTATGTTCAGAAAATGTGTGGGTGGTATTTTCAATCTTTTGAACTACTTCTTTTATTAAAAATATGAGGGCACTTTTGAATCCGTAGTGCTGATATTTTCTTAAGGGAGGATTAACTTTGACCATAGTAGGTCGGGTGAAAAAGTTAGTTTTTGTGACATTTAAAGAAATAATTAAATAACCCAAAAATTGATATATTATTATCCTACCTTCTGTTGAGTGGCGGTGGTGGGACTGATGTGTTTTTAAAACATTTAATCACTTGACTCTTCTACTATGTAACCACATAGTTGGGAATTAAGAGGTTCATTGATTAAACACTCATTAATGAACCTCATTAATTCTTTAAATGTGTTACTCACTCTCACCCTCTTTTTAAATGGAGCTCGGGGTGGGGTTTTTGACATAGATTTATTAAGTGAGGAACCTCTGGAAAAGTACCGTGGCATATTTCACCAGCGAAGGATGGATGCTTTGGCGGTAATGATCCAAGATCGACGAATTCTGACAACATAAACAAACAAGGACTCTCCTCCCGCCATAGTCGCGACACCTCCTATGATTATCGTGGTAGTTGGTTTTGTCTTGATTAATTATATGGGTTTTTTCATGATTAATTCTAAATGTTTAAAGACAAATTAATCTCAACCATGTTTTAATGCTAATGCAGAGGGTGCAGGCCAAACGAACAAGGTCTGGACCCTTTGCCGGTTGTTTTATAGTTGCATTCTTCTAGGATGGATTTCCCAATTTTTAGGGAAATGTGAATCAGAGGGTTTCACTATGATTGCGGCATTCTAGGAGGTCATATGAATAGAAAATGGAGCTCTAAAGAATATTCAGAGCACCATGGAAGACGCATTAGTAAGGCACCGATGACCGGTGACGGCGTGAAAAGGCAGCGGCCAATGATTGCCAGTCGTATCGGCGGATAGGTGGTTCACTATTGTACGACATAGGTGGAGGTCGTAACATCGAAGCTGTGGTGGAAAGAGGGGATCCTCTCCCTGTTGGTCTCACGGAAGAGCCAAATGGCACCACGTGGAGCCGACACATAATGAGTCGAATGGCTCTTAGATCCATTCAGGAACGAGGGGCCACGCGACCCCTCACGCGGGTCACTCCAGATGGCATGCTGTGTTGGTCTACTACCCAGCAGGCTGATCCCACAGCGGCTTAGCACAGCCGGTTCGGGTCGGGTCAGTCTGCAACCCAGGGGACCGGCCCGCTTTTGCCCTACCGGTTCGAGTCAGGCCAGACCAGGCCTAGCCGGTTTGGGCCAGGACGGGTCGTACCCGGACCGGGTCAGGTCGACCCAAAACAAGTCAGGTCAGCCTCAGCTGGGTCGGACTAGACCCGGACCCATTTTGGCCCAAATACGCTTAAAAGGATGTACAATACCAACCAGACATCCATTTGATGAGCTACCTATGGCATTGGAATCCTTGGGATGAGACATCACTTTTGAGATACCCCACCAAAGTTTTGGAAACAGTTGGAGTATGACTGGTTTGGATTGTACCTGAATCCAATCGTTCCCTCGAAACTAAAATAAATACAACTCACAGACCAGGCGTCTGATTGATGCGTCGTATATTGAATTGGAACCCTTATGACATAAGGACCATTAGGTTTCTTATTCATGGGACTTAGTTCCAGTTGAATTAAAACCAATGGCTTGAGGAGTGGATCCTCCTAGAATCAAGTGTACTATGTATAGAAATCCAGTGGTTGGCTGAGACCGAGAGAATGAATAGAGATATTTTGTGGATCCACACCGAGTGATCCTGTGTGGATCAGCACCGAGAGATAATGTCTCGATTAGCACTGAGTGATAATATATGGATCAGTACCTAGTGATCCTATGTGAATCAGTACCTAGTGATCCTTTATGGATCAGCACCTAGCGATCCTGTGAGGACCAGCACCTAGAAATCCTACGTGGATCAACACCAAGTGATCGTGTATGGATCAGAAATAGAACCCTTGATAGAATAAGATGATCTAGATTTATGACTGATCATATGTACTTATTTACTAAGGTTATACCTAGTTTGAGCTGAGTCTGTTTCTTTATGCTTTGTGATTCAGATCATGCTTTGTGGTTTTCCTATATGGAATTCTGAGAGACCATCGGGTGTCTCGGGATTCCTATTGAGTATTTTTATACTCACCCATGCACATGTATTTTCCACACCTTATTGTGTCTTTTGAAGAGGAAGAGTAAATCATCTTAGACTATAGGATCTAGGACAAGGTAGTACACAGAGGTGATTAGCTAACATGGACAGTTTTTTATACGAGTTGTACCTACCCTTCAGGTAGGATCCTTGCTGCTCAATCTCAGGAGCAGTTGTCTATATTTCTGTTTTTTAGTATCTTTCTGTAAGGCTTATATTCTGGACCCTTTAATTTTAGTACACAATTTTACTACTACATTTTTACTTCATAGTTGCATCTTTTTCTATTCATAGACTTGTTTTGTATAGGTTTAATGGGAATGCCTTATCATTTTTGGGATACAACATTCTGATGCTAGTCGCCAACCCCTGGACTATGGAATGCAGACTTGGGATAGTCACAAAACGGGACATGTGGGACGGTGCGTGAAAATGTTTTATCAGAGGAGTCAGTTCTCCCAATGAAGTAGGACTCCTCTCTTTTCAATAGGTAAATAGTGTTATGTGTTTTGAGTGTGGTTTCAGATTGGGGGGTCTAGTGATGGTGCGACAATCAATGTATCCATACTTCAGGACCCTGAATTCTGATTTCTGACTTGGTGAAGGAAAACAAAGATTGCATGTGTTTTGGAAATTTTTTACTTTTAATTTATTTAGAGTAATCTCGCAAGGTATAACTAATATTCTGTGGAGCACCTATTTCTTTTCCAGATGTCGCCGTATAGACAGCAAGCCAGGATTCTAGAGAGAGTACATTATGATGGCCCACCGAGCGACGAGGATTCTGTGTAAGGCCCTCTTACTATGTTGGCACCTTCAGGTGGTGTACCATGACCACCAACACACGTAGGTAATAAGTTTCAACTAGCCCCCCTGGAAGACCATTCACAGTGACTAAGCATGTTTCACAAGTTCCAAAGACATAGGCCTCCAAGGATTCAAGGTGAGACAGATCCACAGACAGCTGAGGACTGGCTCGAGGCTATGGCCTGGGTTTTTTCATTAGATAAGACACCCACATATCTGATAGTGATCCAATATTTTAGCCTATTCTAGGGAACAATAGGGAGATGGTGGAGTCTAACACTCTAGATAAAGGAGGAGGCAACACTTTCCGGTTTGGACTTTGAGACCCTATTCAGGGAGGAGTTCATACCAGTGACTTTACGGTCAGGGCATATCCAGAAGCTGTTGTACTTACATAAGGGAATCATTTTAGTGCCCCAGTATTCAGTGAGATTCACTGACCTCTCATGCTACACCAACGATATTTTATAAGACCTATTCTTCAAGGCCTAGACCTTTGAGCAGGGTCTCCAGAGGGGGATCAGAGCATCGATGATATCTCTCAATATCCAGAAGTAGGCTAGAGTGCTTGAGTGCACATTATTAGTGGAGAGATTCATAGATGAGCAGGCTCTGATGGTGGAATCCACCACTAGATGATAGATAGTTGAGTCATCTATAGTAGGCATTAGGAAGATTACTCATAGATCCACACGAGCCAGACCTTCGGGTGGATGAACCGAGGACTCAGGGTTGGAAGGGCAGAAATTTCAAGGTAGAGGAGGTCTTCTAAGGAAACAATCTTGTTACTCTTTTGGCAGACCGGGACACATGTCTCTCCACTATCTGACTCCCCACATAGGCGATCGGTAGATGACCCAGGGAGAACCGAGGTAGCGAATGAGGTTTGAGCGAGGGGGTCCGTAGGGCGGCGGATGTGGCAGAGGAGCAAGTCATACAGCAGGTGGTGAACGACAATTTGAGGTTCTACCACCACCACCCCCGAGTGGTCCTCCCCGACCAGAGGGAGCTGGTGGAAAGGGAGAGCTCAGCTATATGAGACAGAGTCCTATGACCACAACGCTCCAGATATTATTATCAGTATGATCTATGTTTATTCTCACCCTAGATGTATGCCTTATAGACACAGGTGCTAGTCACTCTTTGTTTCCATGATAGTCATTCGGAGCTTAGATATTATGACATATCTATTGGCTTGATCCTTACGATTAGAGAGTCCTACATGGGAATATTAGACAATTAAATATTGGTGCAAACAGTGTGAGCTCACTCTAAGAGGTGAGATCTTCGGCTGCGATCTCCTAGTAGCAGCATGGAAGCCTTACGATGTCATCTTGGGTATGGACTCCCTATCCACATCCCATGCTCAAATCAACTATTATAGATTCTATTTGTGGTGTTCCAGTGTGTATGGGACCACATTTTCCTTCGCCGACGAGAATGGAACTTTTTCAGCATAGAATGGACTTACATGGAGGAGGGTGCAGCTGATCACAAATCAGTTGGCTTGCCTTAACCTCGAAGATGTTGACGTGAAGAGTCTAAGTTATCCTATCCTGGTGGACCAGTATGCTGATGTCTTTCTTGATGATGTTCAATGGCTACCTCCTTGAAGAGATGTAGATTTCCATATCGACCAGTACATCATGACAACACCGATATCTTTGGCAGAATATCAAACAGCCCACGCGGATCATTATGAGTTGCAGGTACACGTGGAGGACATGCAGAGGAAGGGGTTCCTAATGCCTAGTGTTTCTCTATGGGAATCCCCGATATTGTTCTCTAAGAAGGAAGATGGGATTATGGGGCTTTTCTTGGACTATAGACACCTAATACAAGTGCACTTGAAGAACGTGTATCCACTCCTGAGTATTGATGATCTCTTCGACTAGATGAAGGGAGCATGGTGGTTTTTGAAGATAGACCTCAGATCAGGATATCACTAGCTCAGGGTACGAGATGAGAACGTATAGAAGACAGCCTTTTGATATTGGTATGGCCATTATTAATTCATGATGATTACTTTGGTGTGACCAACACTCCAGTAGTGTTCAAAGGGCTCATGTATAGGATCTTCCATCCTTACCTCAATTGCTTCATGGTGGTCATCATTGATGACATCTTGATATACTCGGTATCAGAGGGGTAGTATGCCACGCACCTACAGATAGTTTTAGATACACACCAAGAGCACCATTTTATGGAAATCTATCTATGTTCCAATTTTGGATACGGGAAGTACACTTCCTGGGGAATGTTATATGGGATACTCGAGTTGTAGTGTATCCATCAAAGATATATGCAGTGCTTTCTTGGGATCCAACAAGGAGTGCGACTGAGGTGCAGAGTATCCTAGGATTGGCTGTGTACAACCGAAGATTCATACCTAACTTTTTTAGAGTTGTGACACCCTCTTCATCTATGAAAAAGAAGGGAAAATGTTTCATGTTTAGGGAGAGAAACTATAAGAGTTTTTAGGAGCTGATGTAGAGGCTGAAGATTTCCCCCATCTTGAGGCTACCAGAAGTGTGTGTTAGGTTTGTAGTATAAAGTGATGCATCAAGGACCATACATGGTTGTTTCCTGATGCAAGAGTGAGTAATGATCAACTATGGCTCCCATTAGTTGAGACAACATGAGCAGAACTACACTTACCATGACCTCGAGTTAGCAGTAGTGGTATTCGCACAAAATATGTGGATTAACTACTTTAGGCATGAACATTTTACTATTTAATCTGATCAAAAGTGTCTCAAGTATATATTCTCATAGAAGAACCTGAACCTGAGACAATAGTGATGATCGGTGTTCTTCCAGGACTCTGAATTTGAGATAGTCTACACTCTTGGGAAGGGGAACGTAGTAGCATACACACTCAACATGAGGTCTGGTCTGTAGTTGCTAAGTGAGGCGATAGAGTAGCTATCTGTGTTGTAGTTAACCTTCATGGATAGTGATGGAGGAGATTACCTATAGTCTATGATAGCTACTCCCCCACTCCTTCAGCGTGTCAGGGAGGCACAATTTGGGGACGAAGATATGTGAGGCCCAACGTGCTCAGATAACCTCTGGACAGGAACCTGATGGTTTTTTCAATGGTGGGGAGCACTTCATCCTCTTTAGAGGACGTACTATGGTACTAGGGACGCTTATAGAGATGGTGTTGAGAGAGTTACACACATCCCCTATGGCAGTACATCCTAGAGTGGCGAAGATGTACCATGACCTCCTGTATCAGTACTGCTGGCTAGGGATGATGAAAGTGATGGTGGAGATCATATCACAATGCCTCACTTATCATCAAGTGAAGGATGAGAATCATGTACCAGTAGTCTTAGCTCAGGCACTTTATTTACTAATTTGGAAGTGGGATGGTATCTCTATGGACTTCATGATAGGGATACCATGTACGTCCAGGGGCCATGATTTCATCTGGGTGATCGTTGACTGACTCACGGTGTCGGCCCAGTTCTTACCCATCCGAGAGCAGGGATCAGTAGAGATCATGGGAAGCCTCTATGTACAAGGGATTTTACGGCATCATGGGGTTCTATAGGCAATTGTCTCAGATCGTGACACAGGTTTTACATACCACTTGTGGAAGGGGTTAAATGAGGCATTTGAGACTCAGCTACACTTGAGTACCACCTTTTACCTTTAGACTGATGGTCAGACGAAGCAGACAATAAAGACTCTCGAGGATATGCTTCATGCTTGTGTCCTCGATTATGGTCTTAGTTGAGAGTATCGCCTGCCACTGGTGGTGTTCACATACAACAAAAATTATCACACCACCATCGGCATGGAACCATTTGAATCCAGGTACGTTCAACCTTGCATATCACCTCTATGCGGGACAGACCAAGGGGAGTTTGCACTTATGGGTCCAGAGTTGGTACAAGCTACCATGAAGAAGGTGCAGATCATCCAGGAGCAGATTAAGACTGCACATAGAAGGAAAAAGTCATATGTTGATGGGAGACAGAGACCCTTGTAGTTCGTGGTAGAAGACCATGTATTCCTACGTGTCTCAACCTGATAAAGGATAGGAAGGTTTGGTCGGTGGACAAGCTATATATAAGGTTTATTGGACCATTAAGAATCCTCAAATAGGATAGGAGAGGTGGAATACCATATAGATATTCCCCCATAGATGTAGGGGTGCATAATGCTTTCCATATGTCGCGGCTGAGGAGGTATTTGCATGAACCATTGAACATTATTGTTTGGGGCGAGCTGGACATCGATGATGGGGAGACATTTGCGGAGGTCCTAGTGCAGATAGAGGATAGATGGGAGCGGTTCCTTCATGGGTGGTCGATTTCTCTGGTGCAAATTCATTGGTAGCACATGAATCATCATGATAGCACATGGGAGCGGGAGGATCACATGTATGCTCAGTATCCCCATTTGTTTTAGCTTTCGAGGATAAAAATCCCTAAGGAGGGGAGAGTGTAACAAACCAGAAATTCCAAATAAATTTTTTTAAAATTTATTTTTGATTGTTACAAGTCAGAAAAAATTGGAAACACTTCATTCTGAGTCCCGGTGTGCCTGGAACGTAATTTCTAATTTTTTATGGTGAGTTCAGTAAGAGCATGGGAATCATTTTCAATCTTTTGAAACGGATCTCAGATTAAAAATCCAAGGGCACCGTTGAATCTATAGTGACAAGATTGGATTACGGGATTCTTAACTTCGACCGTAGTTGGTCGAGTGAAAATGTATGTTTTTGAGACATTTAATGAAATAATAAAAAAACCCAAAATTTTCTATTTTATTATCATACCTCTTGTAGAGAGGTGGTGGTGGGACGGATGGGTGGTCAATCCATTTAATGGATTGACTCTTCTATTTTTTAACCACAACATTGGGAATTAATAAGTTCATTAATTAAAAACTCATCAATGAAACTCATTAATTCTTTTGATGCATTACTCACCCTCCCCCTCTATTTAAATGGTTCTCGGGATTGGGTCTTTCACACGACTTCATCAACTGAGGAAAATATGGAAATGTACCATGGCATCTTCCACCAGCGAAGGATGGAAGCTTGGGCTGCAATGATCTGTGATTGAGGAACGTTGACGCCTTTATCCAAAAAGGACTCTCCTGTCACCACAACCATGACACCTCCCACGATTCTCGAGGTAGGGGGTTTTGTCTTGATTAATTATGTATGTTTTTTCTTGAGTAATTCAATCAGTTTGAAAACAAATTAATCTCACCCATGTTATGATTCTAATGGAGAGGGCATGGTCAAAATGAACAAGGACTAGACCCTCCACCACTTGTTTTATTTTTTCATTCTCTGTGGGCAGGTTTCTCAATTTCGACGACAATATGAATCAGAGTGTCACGTTGTGACGGTGGCATTCTGGGTAGCTGTATCCACAGACAGGAGTGAAAATGAAGCTCTATAGAATCGCCAGAGCCCCGCAGACATATTGACAGCACGACCCTGGTGCAGTGGTGCAAACGAACGGCGCCGGTGGGCAAAGGGGGTGGCAAGCACTCACCAGGCACAAAGGGTGGAGGCACTGCACGGTGCCACGGCGAATCGAAGCGGCGGCTGGCTATCTTCCTGCCGCATTAGAGGAAGGGAGGAGTATCATCTCACACCATAGTTGGAGGTCGTGGCATCGAAGAAATGGAGGAAATAGGCAGACCCACTTCCTACAGGTCCCACGGAGAGCCAGGCGGCACCACGTGGTGTCGTTGCTTAATGAGCCAAGCAGCTCCTTGGGCCATTCAGAAAGGAGGGGTCACACAACCCCCCGCACGGTTCACTCCAGCCAGTGGGCCAGGTCGGTCCGCTGCCTAGCAGGCCAAGCCCGTTGTAGCCCGGCTAGCCAGTTTGGGCCGGGCCATTCCACGGCCCTTCCAGTATGGACTGGGCAAGGTCAGAACGGACACGGACCCATTTCGGCCCAGATGCGCTTAAAAGGTCATGTCATACAAACCTGATGTATGTTTGACGAGACGCCTGCGGAGTTGGAATACTTAGAAAGAGATGGTACTTTTAAGATACTCCACTTGAGTTTCATAGAAAGCTGGACTACAGCTGGGTAGGATCATACCCAAATCTAATAGGGCCCTCGGCACTAAAATGCCTACAACTCTCAGACCAGGTGTCTGATTTATGTGTCGTCTGTTGTGTTGGAACCATTATGTCATGACTAATAATTGGTTTACTACTAACTAGGAATTAATTCTAGTTGATGTATGACCTATGGCTTGTGGAAGAGATCCTCCCATAATCAAGCGTACTATATACGGGAATCCAGTGGCTGGCTGAGATGTGTGGAATGAATAATGATCAAGTGTGTCTCAGCACCAAGTTATCATGTGTGAATCAGTACCTAGTGATCCTGTGTGGATCACCACCTAGCGATCCTATCTGGATCCGCACCTAACCATCTGGTGTGGATCAGCACATAGCAATCATTTATGGATCAGCAAAAAGTGATCATGCATGGATCAACAGTATAACCCTACATATAAGAAGATGATCTAGCTTTACTAGTAATTATCTGTACTTCTGTACTTAATTTATACATGGGTTAAGCTGAGTCTTATTAATTGTTATTTGTGATTGAGATCAAACTTTTCGGTTTCCCATTGTGGAATCCTAAGATACCTTCTGGGGTCTGGGGGTCCCTATTGAGTATTTTTATACTCACCCATGTAAGTGATTTTCTTGCACCTAGTTGTGTCTTATGGAGATGAAGAGTAGCTCATCTGATACTACAAGATCAAGGACTAGGTGGTACATAAAGGTGACTAGATGATGTGGAATGTTATGGATACAATCTGTACCATTCCTTCAGGTAGGATCCTTGGTGGTCGATATCAGGAGCTATTTTCTATCTTTATGTTGTATTGTATCTAACTTTTGGGCTTATATTCTGGACCTTTACTTTCATTACACACTTTTACTACTATAGGTTTACATCGTGGTTTCATCATGTTGTATTCATGGACTGCGTGTTCGTACAAGTTTAAATGCAATGCCTTCCCGTTTTTTGGATACACCATTCTAGTGCTAGTCTCCAACCCCTGGTTTTGGAAGGTAATCTTAGGTTAGTCATGGAATGGGCTCTAGGGTATGGGTCGTGACAACATGGGTTTGACTATGGCACTTATAAATTTTAATTTAAACTAATGTAAATTAGGTTATAATCATATATGTTACTACTAAAACAATTTTAATATGGGATTATATAAGTTAATTATTAGACTATAAATAGTAATTATGAATGATAAAAATATTTCTTACATCATAGTATTGTATTTATAATTTTTAGAAGTAAAATAATTAAATTTAATTAGGACACAATGATGTTGCAGTGATTGCTTTATTAATAAAGGAATCAAATATATGAAATTTTTAATCTTAAAATAAATATTATTTGACAATATTCATGTAATCCAATATTTTTATAAGGAATATGAAATTTTATAAGACTATTAAATTGTTTTATTGGTAGATATCTATCTTTTTATAGTTTTTTTAAATTCAATAAAATGAATATTATAAAAATTAAAATATTGTTGTTTTACAAAAATATTAAATTATTAAATTATTTAAAAGCACTAAAAATATTTTATAATCAAAAAAGTGACTATGGTATGATATAAAATAATATACAGTGTAAAATTATTGGAAATTTTCCCCCATATAAGTATAATTTATATACTTTTAATACATAAAATTTTGTTACCCTAACTAAAATTTAAAGAGAATAATTAAGGGTAAAACAAAATGATAAGGTTTAAAATAAAATAAATAAATGTGTAAAAATTATTGGATTATTGTATTTAGAACTATAATTATCATAACTTTGGCATATTTTAATTTGGAAGAATTTGGAATAAAAAACTAATTTATATTAATTTAATATTTTAATAATTTCCAAAGGTTCCCCTCACGTTAATTATGAAATGGCACATCCTCCCTCACCAATTCACTTCAATTTGAGCCTTAAAGCTCGGCCATACCCAAAAAATTTCCCTTATCAACTTATCTAGTAATATTCTAGAGGTTATTTTATTCTTCCAATACCAACTCTAATTCTATAATATGAGATTTAGAGGAAGCACGCCAAAGAAGATGTAATCTCTCCTACTAATTCCTTCAAACCTCTTTCTTCTTCTACTTACACTTCATGCGTTGTTTCATTATAATGTAAAAAATACCGTATCACTGTTATACTGAGATGTTATTATATTTATTAAAAAACCTTATACCACCTTCTATATGTCCAACAAATAATGATATCACCATGTGTGTGTACATACTGCTTACGATCTTCTCACCGTGGTGTAATTTCTTATTCAATGCAACCATATTTGGATGGGTTTAATGATAAATATAAATAATTTAAATAATGAATATTCCATTATAATTATTATTTATATTTAATATTCCATCCAATTCTATACCATTTAACTATTAATGGAATGATATCGTCATTCGTGCATACATATGGCTTAATGTCTCCACAACACAATGAGATTCATTCTCCAAAATGACCATTAGAGTATATTATAAAGTATATATAATAAATAATAATGAAATGTGTTAAATAATAATTCTAATACAATATTGTATATATATATATATGTCCTTTACTTTCTTCCATACAATTTAATAACGAAATGGAAATAGCATTCATGCGTACGTATGTCCTACGGGATCCATGAATGGTGTAATCAATTAAATTTATCTATTTATTATATATATTTATATACATAATATATATTTTAATAAAATCATGTTTTATATTCTTAAAGAAGTTAAATCATGATATATGTAATATTTTCAATAATAACAAGTCAAAGCTTGTATGATAAGCAAAATGATTATTGCACAAAATGTCAACTTAACACAGAATTGATAAATTCACAAGTAATAAAAAGTCATAATTGTATCATATATGATTTCAAAAATATTTTTATGGTTTTTTACATGTTATTTATATGTTTAAAACCACTATATAAGAGTTTTTGAACACATATATTAGAAATCATACATAAAGTAAGGGATAATTTGGAAATATAATTATTATCCGAGATTGTTTATTCGTAAGTATTTATTGAGATATATATATCATCCACATACATTTTCAATAAATATGTAATATTATTTGTATTCTTTTAAATTTATTAATTTCAATTTATCCCATTTCATATTTTTTATTAAAAGGTGTGAAATGAATATTTTTTCGTTTTCAGTACAATGTACTTTTTGACATTTCTAGCAAATTAATTAGGATAATGTTTTTAAAAATACTTCGAATGATTGGATTTTTACAATTCCATGAAGACTTATTTTCATATAGATTACCTTAATATTTTTCAGGGTTATTTTAAATGAGATTATTTTATTTTAAAATTTTGTGGCATTTTGATGAAAAGAAAATGTTTTGAAGAATAAAGGATGTTTTCCTCAAGAATGAATTTATGTGTTATATCAAAATAGTTTTCAATCTAAGATGAAATTATTTAAATAGGATTATGTTTATCTATATATTATTTCCATT
Organism: Viscum album; assembly: GCA_963277665.1. Lineage (NCBI taxonomy): Eukaryota > Viridiplantae > Streptophyta > Magnoliopsida > Santalales > Viscaceae > Viscum > Viscum album. The sequence continues at coordinate 68,322,342 of OY728147.1, read as the reverse complement.
ATTTCCTTGTGTTTATGATAGAGTTATATTTTTAAAATTCATTTGTTTTACCCATATTAGGTTATGATGGAATGGTGTTTAAGAAACCCTTTTTATTCTGTGGGTTATGTTATGATGAATGATTTATGATTTTGTGGAACACGTAATAATGGTTTCATTATGATATGTGTGGGAACTATATCTCCTTCCAATTAATTGGGTAATGATTCATATCTCGTTATATTGACATGACTATAATTGAAAGTAAATCTTCTTTAGTAATACAGGGTTTGAACAACACGTAAACTCGATTCAGTAATGGACTATGTCTGTTATGATGGTCTTGGAAATGAGACATGACTAGTATAAAATTATATTCTATGATTATTTATATTCAACAAAAAATAATGTCTAATGTTTTAATTTTTGGGATTACGCTCATTGATTCTTATGAACATTAATGATTTATCCCATCAAATGATATCAGGATATTTTATATACATGATAAAATTTTGAAATGTTATGTTTTATGTTTTATTTTTATGATATAGTTGATATTTTTCTTATTTAAACTTACAGATATTATCATGTCACCCTTTATTATGTTTCCATTCCTTAGGTTATAAAGATAGATTTAATATATGATTACTTGAGGGGAAGATCTTTATGGGAGCTGTTGAAGATCTTTAACAAGTTAAAAGAATGTATTCCAAGATTCAAGATTCACTAAAATACTACGGTCTTCATGCGTGTAGTTGTAAAATGTCAAGAATATTTATATAAAAATATTTAATATTCATGTACATCATGCTTGGGTCATTATAGTTGGTACCATATGATTCGTTTAGTTAAACTTTGGATACTGGGATGTGAAATCATTAGTATTACCCTGAAAGATAATTATAAGGTATGTCTAGGGATGTCCCTATGGATAAGTATAACTATGTGATACAATAATTTAATTTTGGTAATGATCATTCTAAGACAAGTATTAAAACTATTATGTCATATATTAAAAGCGTTTCCCATGGAATATTTTGTTCTCCTAGTTTTATTTTTCCTCTCACGTTATTTTTTGGGTTTTAGACAATTCCTGAATCCTGAAGGAACAATTCTTATGATGAATAAAAAGGGAAATTATATGATTGTCATCCTAAAAAACCAAATGTTATGGGATATGTAATGAAAAATACTATCACTATACTTAAAAAAGCTATGAATCATTCTAGACTTCCAAATGGGCAGATAGAGGAACAACATTCTGTTGAGTCCTTCATGAGGCAACTTCCACCTTCTTTCAGTGTGTCTTTTGATCCACTTGTTACTAAACAATGGATCAGAACCATTGAAAATATTTTTCCTATCCTTTTATATTTGGAACATTAAAAATTCATTTTGACTATGTATCATTTAGAAGGAAAAGAGGACCAATGTAGTAATCTAATCAAGAATATGAGAGAGAAAGATGAAATTGAATCCAAGGAATGAGATGTGTTTAATAACTTATTTTTTTAATAAGTACATTCTATGTATTCATCATACGAATATTAAAAATGAGTCGATGGATCATAAGCCAAAGAATGGTGAAACTGTTGGTATAGATGAGGAAAAGCTACAATACATTCAAGGAATGCTCCTGGATTTATCATCCAGCCTAATAGTAATGTTGATCGATTCTTTAGTGGTTTAAAACCAAGTCTTCTTAATGGAGTTAGATATAAGATACATTAGTACCTATAATGAAAATTTGAGTTGTGTTGTGAAGGTTTAAAGGGAAGTGGTTTTGAAATATAAATATCATGGTTTCAATAAGCAATAGAAGATGGAGCGTAAGGAAAAATCTAAAAACAATGGTGAAAATATGATGAGTGTTTCCTTATGCTCAATGTGTGAAAAAATCATATTAGAGAATTTATTTATGGGACTTGTAGATTTTTTACATGTGGAAATGATGTTCATTGGGTAGTTGAGTTCCAAATTAATGTTAAAATGGGAGCTACTGATGCAAATAGGTAAAAGGCTATATAAGATGCACCTCTCAAAATTCAATGTTATAAGTGCATGGAAATGGGGAATTATGATAACCAATTCCCTAATACAAGGTTTATTGATGATGATCGATGAAAACAACCTCATAAGACCAAATTCAAATAAAAAACACACATGATGACTATTGGTGATATTCAGTATGAAAATGAAGTGGTGGAATGATTGAGTGTTTATATAATTGTATCCTAGAAAAATGTTTTATAATATCTTTTATAGTATTATTGAATATTGAAATATCTATGTTGTTTTCCAATGTTGTTTTCCATATGTATTTGGATGTATACATTGGGTGGTACAAGCAACCACAAAAAGTGATGGAGGTAATAAGGTGATGTTTTGGGAAACACATGATCAAGGGAAGGATAATCCTAAATATGGGTGTGATGTTGAGGTAATGATATTTGGATAATGATATATGGGATAAGAATAAGTAAATTGGAAGATACGAGTTACATTGGAACTGGGTAAGGATTTATTGACATGTGGGTTATGTTATCAGGGATAACGTTTACAAATTTTTGTACATTAGAATAAGGAATCATACATGTTTTTAATAAGAATATATGATAATAAAGGTTGTTACCATGAATCAATAGAAAACATGGTGAATGTGATCAGATTTTCGGAATGTGACCAACAGGTAATGCCTTAATATATATGGGTGATAAATGTAATGCTCAGTAAGTGAAACATATTCTAAGGTTTCGTATTTTCATCTTTCAGAAGGATTGTAAGGTTATCCATTTATGGAAGTTGTAAGTTAAACTATGGATAAATTTTTTAAGATTAATTTATTACCTCACTATAGGTGTACTTATGAATATTTTATAGCTAGTTATAATCTTTTTTAAAAAGACATATGGAATGACCTATCATCATATTTATGGATCTCATGATATACTAACACATTAGGAATGAAAAACTCAACTTCATTTCATAGAATATGAGATGAAGTGAAAAAATTTCAAGGTATTACCAATGGTGAGATTCTACTTTAATCAAATAATATTTTCCTATCATATTATAGACATTTAAGAAAATAAATATGAAACAAAAATATTTCATCTTAGTGCATTCTTATCCGATGAATTAGATGGTCCCTTAAATAATCACAGTTTTTTTAATTTCTAGTTGTTAACATTATCCAAACCTTGTTCTCTGTCACTATATATTAGAATATTATTGTTATATTTTTCTTCTATATCCATTATTTCACTTCCTACCTATGTTATCCTATGTGGAAACCAATTGTTATGTTTCCTTGGGTAACCGTAATGTTTCTAAATTTCCTTTTTAAAATGATGTTTTAGAATTCCTTTCTATAATGTGGGTTTCTAGGTAAGAAAGTTCTATGTATTAAACAATTTATAACCCTAAATAATTTCAAGTGTGAATTTCATTTTATGGGGGGTAGAATTCAATGCCTCATGTTTTTTGTGACATATATTGTTTTCTTTGATGTCTTTTGTCATACGCTACACCAATATTAGATTGCGCAATACACAACATCAGCATATCTTGAGGTATACAGAATTCTATGTTTGGATTTTGTTATAAACAATTTAATGTTATTTTGATAAAATTAATTTCATGAAAAGAAGAATATAAGTGAACAATAAAATATTGTTTTTTAACTTGTAACCATGTCATTATAATGTAGGTTATGAACAATATTACATTTCTTCTGAAAAACTATTTAAATAAAAATAAGTGAGTTTTTAAAATAATAAAACTACTATTTATAGATTATATTAATAAAATATATACTTAATATATTCTATCTAATGTTTAAAATTTATTTTATATGTTTTTCTACACATGATATAAGAATAAATTCAATATTCCGGATAGAATCAGTATTTATTTTTTAAAATGTAGTTTTGCGACCTTTGATGGCACACCCATTTTAAATCATGTTTCTAACACTTCAATATATTATATTTAACAACATAAACATGTTATTTTTAATTTGGATATATACATTTACATTTGATTAATTTTTGATTTTTTCTGATAGCTTTCATGTTTTAATGAATAATAAAAATACAGTAACATTTAATTGAAAACAACATTTATTATAAAAATATTTTATATTGTTATATTATATTAATTAATTTTTTACATTATAAATATAATATATTATTATAACTCATTATAACTTATGTCATTATAATTAATTTTACATTGAATTAAAATATAAAACTATTTCAATCTTTTGCAATGTTTTAACATTAAAAAAAGTTGTTTCCTCGTTCTAAAAATAGGATTGGTTTTAAATTAATTTTTGAAACTTTGGTGTTTTTAATTATAAAAAATAGACACCGTATTTGGAATCAGTATTTACAAATCATTTAAATCGGTTTATTTTATTTTTTGGCATTATAAATAGTAATTGTTGTAATTTTTATTAATACGGTATAAGGGTAAAACATGTTGTTAATGTTAAGAATAATATTATAAAACAACAATTAAACTGGTCCAGATATTATTTTATTTGACATTTACGACCAATAAAACCCCTGATAGAAAAATTAGGCCTTCAGATGCCTCTTGGGATTGATTATGTCACATATTACTTTTAATTTAAAGTAAAGGAAAATATTTTGTAATCATATATCTTCTTACGAAACCAATTTTAATATGGGGCTATATAAGTGATATATTCTACTATAAATAGTAATAAGAAATCTAATAATATTTCCTATATAATTGTATTTTATTTATAATTTTTATGAAATAAATTATTATATTTAATTATGACATAATGATGATGTAGTGATTGATTTGTTTAAGCAGGAATCAAATAAACGATAATATAAATATCAACATAAATATTAATTCATAATATTTATGCCAACCACTATTTTTATTAGATAAAAAAACATGTTATAGGACTATTTAATAGTTTTTTTCAGTTGTTTCTTTCTGTTTATATTTTATTTAAATTTAGTAAAATGAATACTAAAAAATTAGATAATTGATGTTTTATAAAAATAGAAAATTATTAAATTATTTAGAACCCTTAAAAATATTTTAAAATCACAAATTTACTATTATAATGTATAAATGTTGATTAATTGTCCAATTTAGTGTAATTAACCCCATATAAGTAAACATTATAGCCTCTTAAAACATAAAAGTTTGTTACCACAATTTATATTAAAAGTGAATAATTAATGGTAAACCAAAAATATATGTTTGAAAATAAAATAAATTAATATATTGAAATTATTTTATGATAGGATTTCTAACTAGAATCATCTTATATTAAAAACATATCAATTTTTAAGCATTTATATTAAAAAATTAAGTTATATTAATTTAATATTTTATGACTTTCCAGGGGTGCCCCTCACCTCAATTATAAAAGGTCACCTCCTTCTTCACTATTCACATTAATTTGTGATAAAAATATATTCAATACCCTGAAAAATTCCCTATCAACTCCCCTAGTAACATTATATATGCTTTATACTACTTAAAAAACTAACTCTAGTGCTCTAAGATGAGATTTAATGTAAGAAAGTCGAAGAAGATGTAATCTCTTCAACTAAATCTATCAAACTTCTATCATCTTCTACATACCATACCTAAGTTTTTCAATACAAATTAATAACTAAAATATAACTTATTTCGATAGATGTTTTTATGATGATGATACAACCATATTCCACATACTATACATCCTACGAATAATGATATCACCATGTGTGTGTACGTACAACTTAGCATCTCCACGTTATGATGTATTTTTTTCAAAACTACATTATTTAGATGGTTAAAAAGATGAATATAAAGAATTTAAATAATGAACATTACATTATAATGCTTATGTAAATTAATAAATCATAAAATTACATATCATTTAACTATTAAGGGAATGATATAATCTCTCGTGCGTATGTACGGCATATCATCTCCATGATGCAATAATATTCATTCTCCATATTAACCATTCAAGAATTGTTATAAAGAATATGAAATAAATAAGAATTAAATATGTGACATAATAATTATACTGTAATTATTTATTTAAATATATATCAATTAATTTCTTCCATTCAATTAATTAAGGACATTGAAACAATGTTCATGTGTACATACGACCTACTATATCCATGAACAGTGTACTCCATTCCATTTATTTATATATTATATATATTTATATACAGGATATAAATTATATATAAATCTTTTTTTACATTCTTGAAGTAATTAATCATGATCTATGTAATAATATCAATAATAACAATGTAAAAAACATACGATAAACAAAACCATTATTACCCAAAACGTTGCTTTAACATTAACTTGATAAATAAATGGGTAATATAAATTTATAGGTCAATCATATATTATGGTTATATTAAAATTTAGTAATATGCTTAATGGAATCTTTCAACGTTTTCGGTATGAGGTAGTTGTTTACTTTTCTGCCAAAAGTACAGGGATAATGTTTTTTGACTTACACAACATGAATGGATTTTTATGCTTTCATTATGCCTTGTTTACATGAATATTCCCTTATATGTTATCGAGGTTATTTTAAATTAATTATTGGATTTTAATATTGTGTGGTATTTTTCAAAAATAAAATGTTTTTTAAGATGAAATGGTATTTTCATCAAGAATTAATTCCATGTCTTATATCAAACATATTTCTCATCTAAGATGACATTAATTAAATCAGGTTATGTTTATATCCCTAGTATTACTATGATTTTATTGTTTTTATTAAGGAATGATATTTAGGAAATTCATTTTTTAGATGGATTATGTTATGATGGAATGATGTTTAAGAAACCCATTTCTTTCCTAAGGTTGTGCTATGATGAATGGTTTATGTTTTCCAGGAACACATAAGAATATTTTAATTATGGGATGGTTCTAACCTATATCATCCTCCACTTCATTGGATAAAAATTTATATATTAGGATGTAGACATGTTTGGAATGGAAAGTAAACCTATTTCAGTAATATAGTGATGGAATAGCATTTAACCCGGCTTAGTGATGGTCTTTTTCTGCTATGGTGGTAATGGAAATGATACCTAAATAATTTGAAATGATTATATATGCTTATGTGTATGATTCAAAACAACAGTTATTATGTTCAGAGTTTTGGGATTTTGATTATTGATTCTCATAAATATTTATGATTTATCTCATGGAATGATATCAGGATCATTCATATAGAATATAATATTTTCAAATGATAAGTCATTATATCTTATAATTATGATATGATTTATATTTCCATTAGTTTCCCTAACTAATAATCTCATATCACCCCATATTATGTTTTCATTCCTCTAGTTATAAGTAAATATTTAAATTATGACTACAAAAGGGGAATATTATTTTGAGATATGTTGAATATCATTCACAAGTTAGAAGAATATATTCCATGTTTCCAAAGACACTGAACTATTACGGTCCTCAGGAGTGCATCTATAAAATGTAATGAATATTCATCTTAAAAGTTTAATATTTATCTAATTCATTCTTGGTTCATTATACTATACCTTTTTTCCCTTGGCGATAATTTATCATTTTGGGTGGGTCTCTTTGAGATATATTTAGTTATTCTCTCTTTTTCTTCTCTTCATTGTAGATTTTCTATTGACACATATTCCACATTCCTTGATGGAACTCAGCTGTATTATATTGATAAATATATATTATTTTATGGGGAATTTATTATGATTCTATTGGATTTAGTATTGTGAAACCCCATTCTCTTTATTTCCAACCCAGGTTTTGAAGGAAACCAGATTCTATTCGATATTGAGAAAGGTGTTTCTATTCAACATATTTTACTATATAATGTGATGTGTTCATATGGTTCCATATAGTTTGTTTTTATAAAATTAATAAATTTAAATCCATGAGTAGTGAAATTGGCCTTTTATGGATATGAAAATTCTTTATAAAAAGTGGTTTTCTGTGAAATCATTTTATATTTAAATTTTCTGATCAATTTATTTACTCTCAGAAGATTTGATTTGAAAAGGGTTTTTATTTATTATAGGTGGTGTGTATTACCTTGTAAAAGTTTTATGAAATCTGAATTTGGTCTCTTAATTATGTTAGTGATATAATAGAACAGATAGAAAACCATGCGTTACCGGGAAAACTAATTATAATAAATCCCTAGTGGATTTAACTATTACAAGTGTGGATGCTCATTATTCTGTGGTAGTTAGTGGGTATCACATTTAGAGAAATGGGGTACTTATAAATTATTCATAACATATTTCAGTTCGTGTATCATGTTGACTTACTTGTGTAAACCCTTAGGTTTTGATTATCCCCTTGGTTCTTGGTAAATACAATACATGAATGTATATATTATATTGGAATGCTTCTTGATTTATGGAATCATGAAAACATGGTTGTTTTCATCTATTATGAGTCATGGATAGTTTTTTATATTATTTCGGTTTGTTGAATGTAGATTTATTTTTAAAATGAAGACAAATTATGATTTGAATGGAATGTTTTAAAATAAACCCATTTTCATCATAAAATGTTTTATAAAATTAGTATTTAATGACAAGTGATAGATTCATCTAGATATACATTATATATATTATATCGTGGAATCCTACTCATATTTATTTCTCACATCCTGTATTTTCATTTTGTCATTTGTATTCTTGGTATTACAGGATAAGTGTTATGGGAAGACAATCAAGTAGTGGATGGATATCCTAGTTCCTGATTCATTTTTCATAGGTTGGGGAGATGTAAATATATTATTTCATGGAGATAAATCCCTTTTTTAAAGTTACATGTTCATGAGGTGATTAAAAATTTTAATGGAGAGCTTGTTATCTAATAATTGGTTTTTAACATTGTGAAATTTCATTACATGTGATATATTCTAGTTATATAATACAAAAAAATAATTTTTTCTATCTAATTGTTTTTTTATAGAGGGTGTAATAATTCCCTTTTTTCCTTTTCATGATAATATAATAATAATTTCTTACCCATATATATTAGGAATTCTAATCAAGCCTTATGGTGGGCCAATGTAGGTTACATTAGGGGATGAACCGGGAAGGTCTGTTACAATTAATATTATGATGCGATTAATACGATATCCAAAAATTGATAAAAAAAAGTTTAATGTTAATTAATGTTTAAATCTATTATATAGTAAAGGTTTCATTGATTGTTAACATTTCATATGGTGAAATGTATGAGATAATGAAATCAAATACATTCCTCAGTTATATTTCAGACATGTTGAAATTGAAAAATTACTCATACCTTATATAATGTATGAGTAAAATCATAGAGGATCAAGGAGAATCCCTAAGGATTCTAAATATAAATTTGAAACCATTGAGATAATTATTAATGAAATCAAATCTATTCATAAAATCTTCTAAATATATCTTCTCATTATTCCTTTACATTTAGTGGTAATACTATAACATTGGAGTTCAACAGGATTCAACAAAATAATTTATTTATTCGGGTTACCTCATCGATAAATCATAGTGGAAAGAACCATTTGGCTACATATGAGGGATCCTCATCAAACCAATCATAATTTCCATTTATGTTGGTCCACTTCAGTTTATGGTTCCCACATGTTCTTAGGATTCTTATACCACACCCAAATATTTAAAGGGTTAAAAGAATAAATACTATTATAGATGTGAATAATATAAAAAATATATTTTGAGGAGCATACCATATTAGAACTCCATAGTTATGTATAATTGGAACGAAATAGTTACAATATGGGTGAACTCTTGGGATAATACATAATCTGATTAGTGGAATCATTGTTTAGTAGAATATGGTGTTTTGTTAAGGAAACCTAGGTATTACAATAGACCCATAGGGTCAGTTGTCTTGGTTCATCACCGAAGGAGTTCTGGTTATTAGAGTAGTGTCAAAGGGGTACTCGGCCAGAAGATAATTGAAACTACCTTGGTTTAATTATATGATCCATTTTGGGGAATTTTTTCTCTAATGGTGGGGGGATGTAACACCCAAAAAAGTTTATTAAATTCTAAATGTTACTAGCCATTTCACTAAGGTGTACCTTTCTATTTAAGATCATGCCTGATTAGAATTTCACAAAAATGTGTTCTTATCCTGGGGTGGTGTTAGGATGGCTAAAATCATGGGAAGTTTTATATGGTGTGTGTGAGGGAGGAAAAAGAATAATGAAAGGATATTTATTGTTCTATGGGGATAATCACTACTTTTATTACCTATTTGGGCATATGGGTTCGTTCCAAAGAAGGAAAATATATGACTTTAAGAAAAATATTGGTGTTAAGTAGTTTATTACCCAATTTCCATATAAAAAAGGTGGGGTGTCATTTTTTTGGATGGATCCCACTTATTATATTAGTATAAAATGGGTACCAAATCACAGGCTACGTGCCCCTACCTAGTTTGAAATATAGGGTTTATAATAAGGAATTTGTGATCAAAAAGAAGAATAATGTAATACCCCAAGAATTTAATGGCTTATTACCTATCTAATGTGGTGAGATATTATTTTTATGATGTTACCTAATTAAAAATTACTAGTTAATTTTAATTTTCCATTAGTATTTTCAAGATGGCTGAACTCCTAGGATGTATACTTGTGTGTGAGTGTGAGTGTCAAAAGAACACTTTGAAATAATATGTGTTGTCATGTGGGGACTGTTATTTTTAAAATAAGTGAACCTAGTCTGTAATACTCTATGGTATGTTGGATTAGAATCCATGTTATTATATGAAATCCCTGGGTTTCTAGAAAAATTCATAGCCCAGGTCGTTGGGTCATGGTTGTTTATACAAGGTTTTAATTTCAAATCTTCGGGATCTTGACTATATTGATTACTTATAATTTTTAACATCATTGAGTATACATAATTTAATACTCATAATCCCATAGGTATTATTATACGTGTTCTATACTTCATTGTTTGGGAAATCATACTGATAATGAAGAAAAATGGAAATCATTTTTATGTATTATTAGATTTAACAAAAAATGATATTTATTTTGAAATCTGGAAAGTATTGTGATAGAGTATATTTGATAAACTATGATAAGACCATATAATATGATATTTGATATCAAATAAAAATGCATAGTGTAATAACTTTGGTTATCAATATATAATAGTAAATTATATAACTAATAACATTTAACAATATGATTGAGTTATAATGTTTATATATTTTAAAATAGAGCTCTACGTCGATTTAATTAAATTGGGTTTTTATTAAGTTGTGATAGGTTTCCATAGGATATGATATTATTCTAATATATGAAAATGATATAAGATACAGGCGGTGGGGGTGATTTTTTGTTAAAGGGCCTCCAATTTTTTTCCCCAATAAGGTTTTAAGTTTTTCAAAAGTTATAAGTTTTGATCAAATTAGAGTAAAAAATGTAATCAAACAGTGAAATAATACCTTATAAGTTAAAATATTAAGAATACTAGAGAGTAAAAACCTAACTACATATAAAATAAAAATTTAATTGAAATGATTCATAGATTTATGGTTTCGTATTCCAATCCCAATGGTTTTGTGTTCTAAATACATGACCTTCTTCCACTAATACAGTTTGTAAAAACATGTTATCTTCCTAAAAAACATATATAAATAGTTTTATGTTGGTATCAAACTCCCAAATAACCTATTTTATCTCATGATGAATTTTTTTCCAACCACCCTATACTTTTTCAAAATTCACATTCTGGAATAAGTAGACCCCAATCCCCATGCTCTCATTGATAAAACTGATATTAAGTAGTAGATACTCATTTTATTCTCATAAATCATGTTTATAAACATATTATTGTTTAAAAAATAAAAATGATATATTTTTATAATGAAAAATTACAAAAAACTAGCTCAAATAAAATCACACTAAATGAAAAATACAATCAAAAGTCTTCCGAGAAATAAGACGATTTCTAAATTTAAAAATATTAAAAGAATTATTGTTCTATTAAATTACTAAAATCCTCAATCCAATGTATAAATTTTTTTATATAAAACATTTAATATATTATTATATCTTTTCTAGTTTGGTTGCAATAACATTAGAAGCCTCGTCATTTGCCAATTAATATTGATTTCACATTCAATGATGCAATTCTGTGTGCCCCAAAAACTATCTATAATGTTTCATAAATTGTATGGATATATTTATTTCAATTGAACATACAATCATAAGATCAAAATTACAGAATGAAAATGACAATAAAAGGGTTTATGTAAATTCAATCTAACATCAGTTTATTGTCCATTTAACAATAAGATTCAAAAGGAGTCAGATCAAATAACAATATTCCCAAAATTTTCCCCTTTTCAAAATCAAAAAAGGTTGAATGAGTAAGGTACGATTTTTTTAAATATAAATGAAATACTTATTATAAATTCCAATAGAATATCTCGATAAGTTTATCGCCTTCATGATTTAAATTTGTCACAATTTATATTAATTTGCCAACCTTTTAAAAACAAATAATATAATTAGAAAAAAAACTATTCTCATTCTTAAAAAGGAAAACATACCATTATTGTTATCTATATCCCCCCTTTTGATTAAAAAACCCACAAAAATATAATAATATTTAAAAATATTAAACATAAAATATAACAGGATTAGATATTTCCATTTATCTTTTGATGATATCACCATATGAAAAACATCTCTCCTTTTGTAATTTTTAATGAATGATAAGATATAGTAATTTTTTATATAATTTTTGATAATATCCATTTACATAAAAAAATATATATAGAATTATAAACTATTTTCGATTTTGGAATGTTCATAATCAATTAAGATAGTTTAAAAATAATTAATCATCAAAAAAATTTAACCAGAAACCAAAAATAGTGTATTCAATGGTAATGAAATTTTAAAAAACAATTAAAAAAATTAAAATACAATTGAAATTTATTCATTTATGAGAAATCTTTTCATCAACAACTCTATTATTTTTATTAATGTTTTGATATTATGAGGATTTTCTAACCTCCTTAAATTTATTATTATATTCTTCTTAATATTTGACAAATACATCTTATTATTTCTCCTATTATTCATTTATTCTCTACAATTCATTTAATTTTCAGTCTTATTAATATAAGGATTAAAACTAGTTATACAAACCCATATCTATTGACCTTTGTAAAATTATTTCCCTTTCTACAACCTCGAATTTCATAACATTTTTATAGTATTTCATTGGAGAAGTCAAAAAATACTAAAAGTATACTACAATATAATATTTCTGAGAGAACATATTTCATATAAAATTATGCTAACCAACTATGGTACTATCAGACATTATACAGGTAATTCAATTAGTCATTGATATGATAAGATCAGAAGTTCCATATTTCATTGAACAAAAATAGTTGTGGTAAATCTCATAAATTTTTATTTTGAAATTAAAAAAACAGATCCATTTGCATTAAAAAAATAATGTGATTAATGTAAGGGACTTTAATCTATAAAATGTTATCAAAATATGATTAGGTAAAAAATGGACATTCAAATATTTTATAAGATAATAGTAAAAAGTTTTGAATCTCCTAAAAATTGTCATCGAATACACTCATTAAATAATATTCTATAGTATATTGATATTGAATTGATTCTAAAAACATGTTTCTATCTTAAATTGAATCCAATGGTAGATAAAAAAATATATATGTATAAATGTTTTTTAAACAAAAACTAACACTCTTTATCCAAAATTTCAATTATAAAGAAAAACATTCAATATGAAAATACAAATGAATGAAATTAAAAAACCTATGTAAGATTATATAAACAAAATTTATGAGTAATAGAAATCATTAATAAATGTTAAAGAGTATAATTTTTCCTATAAATATAGAACATAAATAGTACACAAAAAATATATTGAGTAAGATCAATAATCATAAGAGTTCCATTAAAAAATGGAATATGAAATTTGATAAAACATAAGTGTAACATGAAATACTAAATGTATATTGTTACGTAGTACTGGATATTTTAAGTTTATTTGTTGGTATGTAGAAAGACTTTATTGATTAGAAATTATATCTTTTCCATCTAGAACAAATTTAGTCTGAATATGTTTTCATATAATATATTTGGAGCTGAAAAAAGACAAAACCTTCTATGATTAATTGTAGTAGGCTCATTCAACAATAAATCATGATGAGTTTCAAATGATTAAACTATATTTATTGAACATTTATTTTTCTATGGTGTACCACATTCAAAATCCATGTATAAGGGGAATGATTGGAAAAAGTAACTAATGAAGACTCATTTCGATGAATTTAATATATAGTTAGGATTTATGCAATTTTATTATCAACTATATAAAAAAATTGAAAAAAACCATACTATTGATGTTTGAAAATAAATTTTTCCAGATTTTTACATTTAAATTTCGATTAACACTCATACATTTATCTTTTGATAAAGAAACGACTAAAATAATTTATTTATGTTTATAATTTAACCCTAAAATTTTCTGATTTTACTCATAAAACTCTTTTTTTCTCAATAACCTTTGTATTACATTCATAATATTATTTAGAATGATTTGAAATTTCGACATTAACATGTTCATAATCTTACTTTCTTATCTAAACTCAATTATCAAGATTATTCAAAAATCATTGTAAATCCTCAAGTAATGGAGTGTCATCAAAATCATCAACTATATCATCTAATATTAAATTGATATAAAGGGATAATATTGATAGTGAATTAGGTTTTACCTTCCCCGTGAAGTGAAATTCATTATAAGGAACATTTCTATAGAAACTGATGATCTTTTGACTATCATAACTCTTTGCATCACTAATTATTTTAAATTATGGATCCTTATTGTCACTACATGTATCATTAGTATCTCATTAATATTTAATCCCATTTCTCCTAGAATACTTCCCATCCTGGTACTTATTCTTCATCTTCTATCAATTAGTTCTGTTATCCCTTAGTTCTTTCACTAATAATTAATAGTATCCATAGATTATTTATTCTCATCCTTGTCTTTTCTTTCCATAATATTATCTATAGAGATTTCCTACTTTCCTATATATCAATTCATTCTCCTACAAATTGAGAAACGTAACTTTAATGGTGTTTTTTACAACTATGTTAAGAATAATTTCAGGAATTCCAATTAAATGTGTTTAACATTGAGGATTCAATTACATATGTTAAATCTCTAAATGTTTATAAATATTACAATTTATTATTCATCCTTTCATTCATGGAATCCCTAGTTAGTTATAAGTCATATTTCATGGTAAAACCAATAAAATCATATAATTTAAACATTGTAATATGTTTGTTGTCAACAATATCGATTCAATTTGACACCCTATAATTATAAAATATATCCATTATATTATCTATATATTGGTAATATGAGATTTTAAATTCTAGATGAGACTAAAGAAAATAAACAATATTCATAAATTAGTGATTCATTTTGAGAAACTATTTCACGAGGTAAAAAAATAAACTTTTATCATCTGCTATGAACATTTATCTTTTTATTTTTAGACCTTTGGAAGTCCTAAAATTAGTTAACAATAAATTATTATAAATTAAATTACATAATATAAATAAATAAACTCGAATGTATATATTTCTAGAGATTTCACATAGTAAAGATTTTTTAACATGAATGTTCAGTGAAATCGTATCTCTCTCATCATGATTAAAATTAACAATATCTTTGTCCAGTGTCATAATATTTAGAAAGCATGAAATAATTTCCAATTTAGTATATGTAATGTATGATTCTATAATTTTTATTTATTAATCATAAATAATTCCATAAAATATAGGTGATCTGATTAGATTTTATTTATTTAATGTTCTGGATGGTGATGATACGACCATATTAAATGAATAAATATCTATTACCTCATATATAGTTCGTATATGAAAACCTGATTGTCGCAATATCAGAAATGAAAATTAATGAGTAATATATGATTCAAAATGTTTTCCTAGTAAATGTAAATTTGTATTGATACAATAGCTACTATAAATTGTATTAAAAGGCGAACATTCAAATTTTCACACACTAAAGTATTTATTTGGTCCAAAGTTATACCTTCTAATCAAATCATAATACACTATTTAAACACACATTTCCATAATACCATAGAAATTAATATACTAACTAATGTAAATTACATAAACAAATATGAATATAATATCCCATGATAATTGAAACAATGTATGAGGTTGGGGATTTCAATCTGTAAAATCATAAATTGATATTAACACCAAATAATTATAATCATTGGATAGTTTTGATTTTAAACCAAAGTGGTATGTAGATCGGTAGATTAAAAAAAGGTATATGATTTATATATACTGTAGCATCTTCAACTAATTTATTGGAATTTAGTAATTAATATATATTGAACATACAAAAAAATAGATGGTAGTAGGAAGCTCTACCTCCCAAAACCTCTTCAACCTCATGATTGGTATCAAGAAAAAGAACCCCAAACATAATTACTCATTATAGATATGAAGTAGAATACTCCTAGACCCATAGTCTCTTAAATAAATATGGAAAATATTAATATATTTATAACTAAAATATCATGAATATCTAAGATTAAAAGTTTTCAAATAATAGAAATATATATTCACAATGAAAAATCATACAACAGTATCTCTATAAAATTTACATAAAATAAAAAAATTGAAAAAGTTATAAGTAATGAGATGGTAAAGAACATCAAAATGATATAAAGGGTTTCAAATATGTTAGTTTTTATTTATAACAAACATATATAATATTATTATCAGTACTACATATTTTGAATAATAATATAAAATTCATATCACGTCATGATTATTTGACCATGTCATATTGTACGAGTTAAAGTCATTAGGTAAACGATCACACTAAAAGATCATAGTTGTTCACTTTTATGATGAAAAACTAAAAGAAAAATGATTGTATTTTGAAATTTATTTTATACACCTAGATGATTTAATATGGTAGGAATAAAATGATATATTCTTATAGGGGTAGATCAATAATGATCGCAACATCTTTTATACCCATCTACGATAGAAAGAAAAGAACTCTATGGTGATAATCGAAGGTTAACATTACAGGTGTGGACCACCAATTTGGGGAATCTACCTTTGTTTACTCTATGAAAATGATGATATAGAAAGTGGTATTTATATGATCCTAAAAAATGATGGTATAATTCAATGAAATTTCATTCACTATTTAATCAGATTATTTATAAATTGTTTGATAAAAGATCCCCTCTTCTTGATTATAGAGATTTTATTTATTAATATTTGTTTAATATCATTGGTAATGACATTCTTTATCATGTACATCATTAAAAAATTATTTATTACAATAAAAATGGACTTATAAATTCACAGACTTCACTTCTATTGTATTTGGATCATTCAAGTTGTATCATAGAGGACAAGTAATAATTTATAATAATTTATTATTATTTGATAATTTATACAAAATTGTTGTTATTTTTTGTTTCTTGTTTATTCATTCATTAATCTAGATTCCAATTAAAATGGTTTATATATGTTAATATTCCTCATTAAACTTTCATTTGATCATAAAAATGTTAAGAAAATATTATGGGTGATCTTAGATACAACATAGATGAAATGAGGGTTCTAGAAAGTAGACACATATACATGACATGTGACTGAAAGTACACACTATGTACTAAAGTAACATTCACCTATATGTATCATGGGATAAAAGACATTCCAAGCCATAATTATCATGTTACATGTTTAATAAAAACCAATTCCTGACTGAGCAATCCTGGAACATGGTTTATCAGGTTACATGGTATGTCATTTGAGTACACCTTGTGTAGTCCACTCAATTTAACTATGAAATTCACACTAACTATGTTTTATAATATGCATATCATGACACATCAGACATGAGGATAAACAAATTAATGCAACATGGTTTGTAGAAGGAATATAATATTTTTTATCATTCCCCATGTGTCCATAAAACAAGTTCACTATGTGTATGGGTTTCACTGGAATGAAAAAAGCGAATATTGTGTTGTGTAAATTTTCTTATTTATTGAATGCATGTGGATGATAATGATCTTAAAATAACATTTTATGTGATTATTTGATTTATGTATTTATTATTTTTTGGTTTTTTTAATTAATATTTTTTTTATTGACTAACATATCATTCCCCTCCTCTATTTATGTAAGGGAACATGTGCTCATGGTTTATTTTATAAAAACCACTCTAAATAATCCATCAGTTACCCACACCAACATGTGATTAAATATTATGTAATTTGAATAATATCTGAGGTAACTAGGGGTTAATCATGTTTGGGTCCAAGAATAAACCAATCTAGGAGGAAAATAAGAAAATATGTGTAATGTTTCAACTGAACCCAGATATGGTTTCTGGTGTATATTCCAATGGGTCAGGAATTGGTTTATCATTATTAAGATAAACTCAAATTTGTAAAATCTTGTGGTCATTAAAATATATATTCTATTTCTTTTAGATTCATGGTTAATGGTTTCAAAATTTTTAAAAATTAAATAAATTAATTAATATGAATGACAAATGGAATAAAAATAAAATTAAAATATATTTAAATTTTCTCTTGATATGGTAAATAAATTATATAAAATTTACATAATATAACCATTATATATTAAGAGAAAATAAGTCATTTATACATAAAGATTAAAATACCTCAAATAAAATGTTAAATGAATATAAACATCCACTAGTTATGTAGAAATAAATCTACATCATATATTTCATGACAACTCTTTATTGGGTGTATTTTTATTATCTACGAATTCCTATATTATTTGTTGGTCTAGTTAACATATTTTTCATTATGGTAGATTGTATCTACCATAATTAGTGAAGAAACTATAAAATCTGTTGAGGAACTCAAAAACTATGATTTTGGTGCTAGCGAGTCTACTCAGTGGATTTAGCAGTTAAGAGTTAATATATTTGAAATGTTACGTCAACATACATACCATCTAATATGATGTCAGACCTCTAACTCTATTATGAAATGGGGAATATATATCATTTCCAATATAACATAAAAACAAAATGGTATTTAAAAATGGTGAATGATTTTAATTTTTATAAAAATATTTGGAGATTAGTAAATTTAATTTTTATTTTCTTATTTATAAAAATAGATAATGAACTAAAATTCATATCTTTTTACTATAAAAATGGATTCCCATAAAACATCAAAAATATCACTATGATCTATAATATAGAAGTATAACCATTAAATTTGGATCTAATTTTCTATAATTTAATAAGACCTATTTCATTGTGTTATTCCATGAATGGACATTATATATACCTAAAAAGCCTTTTCATAAAGCACTTGTAAAAGAGAATACTGAGAAAGAAATATCTATCAACATGAAAAATATGATTGATGCAACAGATATCCATTCTTTAAAGTTATCCTTAATATATAGTAATCTTATTAAGTTACATTTGGATATGGATTTGTGTATCATCACGTCTGACATTTTTTACTTTTATTAAGGGAATGTGAGAAATGGTAGATATAAGATCTTCAATGCAGTTTTCATGTAAAATATTTGAAAATGAATGTCACATTAGCCTTATGTAGTCATGCTGATTATATACATAAATCATGTAGAAATCTTCATATTTTATATCCCTGATGAGTTATGAATATAATTAATTCTTTCCCCAATATAAAAATGGTTCTCTGGTTTCATTATTAATTATTACATGATAAATAATTACAATGCTCTTTCTGAACTAATTACTTGGATTTTGAAATTGGATAAAAACATGGGTCCGAAAATGCTTGTGGTCCTCATATAGAATAAGAAAATGAGGAATACGAGAATGGGTACCAAGATGCATTCCATGTATAAGGATCCCAAGAATCATCCCTCTAAAAACTAATATCTGATGATTGGTGAGGGGAATAGATAAATTCTGTTTTTAATGTGGAAAGAAAATATGTTTGAAGAATAATTACATATGGTTAAAGAAACAATTGAAATCCTCATGTAGCCATGTCATCAAGTATAATATTTCTATATCTACACATAGGTTGTTAGAAAAATACTTTTGTGACCATATTTACATTCAGATATAGGAAACATGTAGATTTTAGAATATCTACAAAGGATAAATGGATATTCAAAAAGAAAATGAGTCACATCTTCCTACATTGGATATAAGAGTTTACCACATTTTATAAAAAACTAGGGTGGTCTTATTTTTAAAATAATTCAATTACGTACCAACTATTACCAAAAAAATTATTTTGGTATCATACTTTGATAATTATTTTTTTAATGTTTCATTATAAGATATATTTATTTTATAAAGATGTTATATGTTATGGTATGTCGAATTAAAATAATAGTATTTATATATTAAATTATAAAAACCAATATTTAAAATTTGATAATGAATAATGATCTCATGAAAAATTTCATACCCAACTATGGAATCACAATATTGGCCTTGTAATTGAGAATAATATGAAAATATCTATCACGATGGTCACATAAAATATTTTGTGCTAAACCCATTTTACTTATTCCATGTATATTTTTAATGAAAAACTACCACT
Organism: Viscum album; assembly: GCA_963277665.1. Lineage (NCBI taxonomy): Eukaryota > Viridiplantae > Streptophyta > Magnoliopsida > Santalales > Viscaceae > Viscum > Viscum album. The sequence goes on along the minus strand of OY728147.1, from coordinate 68,301,645 downwards.
AAAAATTTAGTAGAAGAGGTTAACAGACTATATAGATTATATAATTTTTACACACTGATTTTTTCTGATCATTATTGGTAGTACCTAGGAATTGATATTCTTTCTGCATTATTGATTAATTGAGGAGATATAGGTATTTTATTAAGATGAGGTATAAGGAATAATATTTTCATATATTTAAATAATTAGATAATGATTCTAAGATTTAACTTAGAAAGAAGACATATAATTTTTTAAATGAACAAGTTGGTGAATATATCAACCATGATTTTATTTACATTCTATGGGAGAATGGGATTCTTTCCAAAATTAGACCTCTATATACTCCACAATGGAATAGTGTTAAAAATAAATGAATCATACCTTGTTTGATGTGGTAAGGTAAATGATGATTCATTATATATTCCATTATCATTTTGGGAAAATGAATTACACACTCAAATATAGATTCAAAAAACGACTATTAATAAGATGATAAATTGGAAAACAAATGAATTAATGTATTGAATGAAATTCATTTTGTCACACACATGTGCATGGATATACATGGAATTTCTTGAAATCTCTTTAGGAAATAAAATATAACTATGTGTCATTAAGTGTATATTTATAGGTTATCCAAAGGAAACAAGGGGATATTATCTATAAACCCCCTCAAATAAGAGGGTTTCCATCAAAATACAACACATTTTATTGATTTGGAATACCTTATAATGAATTATAAGGAAGATATATATTTTTCCATAAAGGTGATTATCAATATATAAGATATTTGTTATATAAAAATCACATAGGATCATGTGGAAGATGTTTTCCTAAAACACAATTACTACATATGACCACTAGGGACCTTAAAAAACATGAAAGGTATGGTTTTCTAGCCACCGAGGATGGAGACTCCATATTGGTTGTTAATAATGATATTATTTTCAATAAGGAGTTAGTAGAGAGTTTAAAATTTATAATATGTGAGGAATGAATGAATTTTAATATAACTCCCTTGTATCTAAACCAATTATTGGTTCAAGTTAATCATCATGTTAATGTAAATTCTATTGCATGTACAAGGTTAATCAATATAAAAAAATACATGGGAGGTAATATAAATACCTATAAATATTATATAGTAGAGAAAAGATTTATAAACCATGATGTAATTGAAATTGATGAACCATTTTCTTGAGTTACAATGTTTAAATGAATCTAAATTATACATAATACAGAATATTTCCATGACTAAGAGATTTGGTATTTGGATGTGAAAATAGATTTCTACGATGGAAACATCTAGAAGACGATTACTTGTCTTGACTAGAAGTTTTATGACTCCATAAAATGACAATAATATTTTTTTATACATAAGTCACTTTATGTATTGAATATATCATCTAATTCATAAAAAATTAATTTCAATTAATCTATAAATGATTTTGCTTTCATAAAGTATAAATGTTATCCATATATTTAAAGGAAGTATAGTGGGACTTTAGTTAGTTTCAAATTGGTATATGTTCGTGATATATATATTATTGAAAATTAAATATTATGCATATAGTCCGTTGAGGACTTCTTAAGTAAGTATATATCCATCAAGAACTTAGGTGAAGTAGAATATATCATTGAAATTTTGGTAATTTGTGATATATCCAAAACCTTTCATATAATAAGTCAATATTCAACATTTACATGACAGTAAGGATATTTAGTATGGAAAAATCTAGTAGTGTATTGGTTTAAATATCAAATGTTATACATATATCCAAAAAAAGTATTATCAGATGCAATATGAGAGATAAATAAAGGGATTGAGAATGATTCTATGTGATTCTATGAGAGGATTTATCATGTATATCATGTTATGTAGAGGAATTTTGTTTCATATTATTTTATCATGGTATATATATATTAATATAATCTGGTTGAACAACATTTATATGATATTAAGGAGATTATTAAGTATCTAGAATGAACTAAGGATATGTTCCTTGTATATAGTGGAGATGAGGTTATAGTTACCCAGTGATATACCATAGCTCGTTTTTCAAAAGGCCAGAACTATCTAAAGCCATAGTTACAATATATAACTGCATCAATAAGTGATATGAGGTCTGGAATATTTTAAAGAAGATAATAACCATCAATTAGATAGTGCAGTTCAAGTATATTCTAGCTTTTGATTAAATAAAATGACTTTTTTTATTTAAAAATTAATCCAATATATTGATTAGGTGCCTAATAATAATACTATGTCCCATTATACAATGATAATACTACATTGGATCATATCATAAGAAATAAAATGTCACATCAATGGATGAATCACATAACTCAGAAGTATCCCCTATTTAAGGATTATTCTTATAAGGGGTTTTCTTTCTGTGAGAAGAGTTTCCTTGAATGAAAACATGGTAGATACCTTTACTAAATCCTTATCTCAATAGAAGTATGGATATAATTTGAGAGCTATTAGAATAATTTTATATGTATTTAGATCTAATTTATATTGGATTCTATTGTAGTAACTACCCTAGAACCAACTTCCTCAAACATTATAATTGACTGCACACATTTTTTCATACTAAAATAAAATTATTATAGGAATATTATTTTTGTACCATATTACATAGTATCTAATAATATATTATGGTTCATTTCATCTTTTATATCTTATTTCAGCTCTCTACTATGATGATAACCAAAAAAATTCCATGATAGTATTCTTAAATATATGTTATATATCTAGATGACATCATTTGATAGAACAAAAATTATTCAGGATATACTGGGTGGATGCTTGTAGGTATTTTATACAATTTATATCAATGTACACCCTTAATAATATACATTAATATATTTTGGTCAGAACATAACATTCCTTTAGGAATTCTACATTTATATTGTTCATTGGATGTTCCTATTTGAAGATGTGAGGAAGGATCCATATACTTTGATAATAGTTTTAATGGATCTTAAGAGTTCAATTCATTAATGTATTGATAATAACTCTGATGACATATTCTCTTAGTGATGTGAGATTTGTGGGTGTGACACAACTGATATTGCAATAATGAATAATATGAGAAAGGATTTTTCCCTTCACATTTTAGGGGAAGTTGATATCATAGGACCTTTGATGGGAATGTAACTTTCTAATTTTTTTCATGTCTATGGTGTAAAGATGAAAGGTTTATTTCTATAAATTTTACTAATGAGATATAAAATAAAGTGGTTTATGACACTAGCATAAAACATGATTTATTTGAGATATTGGTAAAATAAGAAAATATTAAAGATTGTATATTTATAGAAGGTTTCATGCTATTTTGGAATTAACATCGTTCTACATGGGTTACATGGCATGTTACTAGACTCTAAACCTAGAATTTAAGAAATTTAGCATAATTCCACTAATAAATGGCCCTTGAGGGTCACACACTATGTTTACTCATAACTAAGGATAAATTCTACATAAATTTAACTCATTATATAAATATTATTCCCATATGTGGTTTATTAATTATTTATGTCTTTAAATGGAGTATATTATAGGATTTGAATATTTAATAAATAGTTATTCACTAGTTAATTATATATTTAATTATGTTAACATATAATATTTACTTATTCTTGTTTATTCACAAGGTAAAAAAATATTTATTTAGTTACATGAAAGTATATTAATTATTCATTCACAAATTTTTTGAATATAATATTTATTAATTTATTAGTGAATGAAATAGTAATTATTTTCACATTTTTATGTTTTAGTTTCGTTCTTTTATCCCAAAATATTTTTATTTAAAGATAATTTTTTTCATTTTATCGATCAAGTCGTATTGAAGCTTAATATCTAAAATGGTCAATTTTGGAATTTAAATTTTTTATTTTTATTTTCAATTTCAGTCAAAATTTTCACTACACTGAACCAAGTTGAAAAATTATACATTCTTAGGTTTCTACATTCTGTGGTCTTCATTTTATTATCCACGACCCAAAACACAATCAACCATTTGGAGACCCAAATCCAGCTCGTAATTCCAGCCTTGAAATCATGCAATGATCTAGATAATTTCATTTTTTGGATTATATATCACAAATAGAGGGTCCAAAGACTATCTAATTCAACAACGACTTATTTAAAATATGGCGGAACAACTACATTAATTGTGTCCCCATAATTTTTGGGCTTCTTCAACATCATTAATGAATGGAAAAATGAGGCATTAGAATATGAAGAGTCCCCAGTCCATAATTAATTTTTTGGATTATTCTAAATATAAATTCTTTATAACATGGGAAATAAAGATTATATTTAGAGGGTTGAAGAACATAGATATTTGGAAATTTTTTAAAGAATATAATATTTTCCAAAACATCACATAAAATAGTCTACCATGTGGATACTTTTAATGGTTATAATTGGCTCAAAATATTTCTAACCTTTTCTTATAAAAATGTTATTCATCTTCATTCCAAAGGGTTTCTACTATAATTGACCATCATATGTAGTTATGTATTTTATTTAATATCATTTTCATTCAGTAATATAATATAATGTTTTAATATAAGTGTTCTCTATTCTGCCTTATTCCTTTTCCCTATTTCTTTTCTTCCCCATTTTTTTCTTCACAGTGAACTCTTATGCTCATAATTATCAATAGCAAACCCAAGAATGTTCCGAAGAGACTAATAAAATTTTTAAACAATGATTATAATCTGTCATTATTAATTTTTCTTATTTTCATAGTGTTAAGTTTAGGGTTATCTAATTGGATATGGTTCCTCTATGTCTCCACTTTCCACCCAAGGAATAAATTCTTCTTTCTGTAATATTATCGCTTCATTAAAGAGGTGGATTTCTGTTATATTGGTGATCAATGTGTTTACCATATATTCACAAAATTGGTAAGATTTTATGTTAATTAATATTATGGGGCAAGTTCATTATGTTGATTTGGGACAAATAAAGAGATGATGAAGCTTCACTCTGGGTGTTTTCCTGTGAGGATCTCTTTTCTGTCTAATGTCATTCTATTTACATTCATTACATTTTTATTGCATCTAGATGTTTAATTTCAGTATTTTATTTTTAATAATTGAAACAATATTTCAATTATTATTATTTAATAAATAAAAAAATATAATCAAATAAAAAGAAAACTTGATGTAGTTGGTGATTGACCGCAACAACTCCTCAATTGAACAACTGGGTTCAACCCTTGGGGTTCACATAGTTATAAATTTTTTTTAGAGCGCACACGTAAATTCTACAAAAAATTTCAACCAGTTTTGGTAATTCATGGGGTATTAATTAAATATTTATTTTCACCATTTTAAAAAAATCCATACTTTTGATTAAAATATAGAAAAAAATCAAAAATTTAAAAACGAAAAAATAAAATTTACACATTATGTATACAAATTGAAATTATTTTATATGCACTAACAATTTTTATTTGAATACTGAATAATAAATTCAAAATTATTAGTCAAAATATCATAAATAATATAAAAATAAGATCAATTCTTAAATGGTTGAAGAATATATTTGTTCACTTCTGCATCTACCCGAACCAAAACCCAATCCTAAATCGACACAAGTGGGGGAATTGATTTCACAAATAATATTTTAGGATAAAAAACCTATGTAGGTTGAGAAAGATATAATCAACAAATTAATCACCTTATCCCATACTCAACCATTTTTTGAGGAGGCCCTAGAAGAAAATATACCAACTGAAATACTTATAAGAGATCAATTTTTTTTGGAAAAATCATAGAAGCACATTGTTGAAGATAACCTGACATTGATCTTCCCATATCTGATAATGAAAAACTAGGACCTCTCAACCTCTATCTTTATTTAGAAGAAAATGATGAAGACTCACTTATTGATATTGATTTCATAATAGTCCTTCCAAAAGTGATCGATTTCCATGATGACTTACTTGAAAGGAAATATTTCATTATTGATACTTAAATGTTTAAATATTATTCGACATAAACTATTTTCTAACATATTTTTTTCTAAAATATATGATAAAAAACAATTGGATAAACCCTGGTATTTTAATTAAGATACTAGTAAAGTGGTGGTGAGTAGAAAATATGAGCTGGAGAATCATGTGGTAATTTTACTACCTCCCCAACAACAACTTTCATATCATATGGAAGAGGAGACCATGGAAATCAATAGGGAGAACCCTATTTTCTTTTCCCTTGTTCTGTTCCATTAATTATATCATTCATGCTTCTTGGGTTTTCAAAATTTCTTATCATATTTGAGGTTATCCATTATTGGTGTCTAATAATGAAAACGAGAAAAAGTAGCAAGTGGAGGTTCATCTCAAAGAAACCTCACCCACATTTTTATTGGTAGATTAAACATGTTTTTAGAAATATTCTTAACTCAATGATGACACTGAAAAATAAATCAAATTGTGCCTTATATTTTTTGTATTTTATTTTCGACAAAAAATAACTTCTATATATAATAATTTCATTATCTTATTAGAGATTAAAGGGGGTAGTTTATGGTGTGAGTGTGGAGGAGGGATGTAAACTTGATTTTATGAACTTTTTGTTTTCTTCTATTTTATTTTTCTTCCATTTAGTAATTTTTCAAGTTTTTTTCATATTTTTGGTTAGTTTTTTGGTTTATTGAGAAGAATCGAATAATTTAGATATTTTATAAAATATTTGTGTTTTTTTATATTTCTTGATTTGATTATTTTAGGATTTATATTATTACTGATTGGATTTTATTTCTTAATTTCTGATCTTTTTATTTTTTTGATGTTTTATTTATTGTGAAACTCGTGTAAACAAGTACTGTCTAGATTGAAATCATTCTCATAATGGGATGTTTTGTAACATTTTGGAAATATTCTTTACATTTATATTTTTATTGAGATTCTTGATACAAGTTCTGTAATCTGGAACATTATTTTTTCCTCTTTTTCAAATCTATTAGATTTTATGAACTATGTTAAGTAAAATTGAGGAACCACATTGAAAGACCTTTTATCATTGAACTATAATTTTGACCTACCTTTTCATATGACATATTTTAATTCCTTATTAACCTTCAAATTTTTCGTTAGGAAGACACATTAAAATCAATTTACCCCTTTCAAACATTCTCTATAAGTTAAATGCATGGATATTGTTTAACTAAAGTGTGAGCTATATTTTATTTCCTAAAAATATTTTGGATTAAAATTGAATGTGTTTTTATATTTATTATTCTTGCGGTGGAAGAAATTTCTATTGGTCAAGATGGATGGGTGTCCCAAATAATCAGGAAAAACATGGTTTGGTTGTTAGTTAATAATTGAATATTAATATTTGTCTCTATTTTCCTCAAAAATATGATTATAATGAGAAAATAATATCTGAATTCCGGATGAATAAATGATGAAAATCTGGGAAAATAGTGCTAAATATTACAATTGATGTTGAAATCCCATGTTTTAACAACCGATAGAGATAAGGAATTGTTTGGAGTTGATTTATTTTTTAGCTGATTGATGTGGGTTCCATTATTGAGAGAAACTATTTTCATGCATTTACTTCACATTATATCTTAACCTTACTCATTCATCATTTGTTGTTTTAACAATTAAATCCTATCATACATCATCCATAGAACAACACATCAAAAATATCACAGGATTGACACATTTATAAGTCTTTTAAGTGGATCTATTATGAGGATAGAATGATTATTTATATCATATATGTTTTTGAGAATGAGAAAAATACACATTATAAAATCATTGAGGGAAGAGAGAAATATTTTTTCAGGGAGGTTGGTGTTAAATGAATTTGAGCATTAAAATGAGAATGAATTTATTTTGTTGATTTTTTGGGAGTTATTGAATTTCTTTCCATGCAGAAAGGGTGATATTTCTTTTAATATGATAACAAACTAGTGTTGTCATTTATGCTTTGGTATGTTTGTTTTGACTTTGGTATAAGATGATTTCTCTAGTGTGAAATGTTTAATTTTATATGAATTGATAGAGAATCATTTTTCAATTATTTTATTTTTATATTCATTTTATAAATGTTTCCAAAATATTACTTCAATGGATGTTATCACATTTTATGGTTTGGTGGTATTTTGATGTTAGTTTCTAAAATGGTATAACTTTTATTTCAACTATTTTATTTTTATTCTCTATTTAGGCCATAATTTCTTTTAAAATAAGGAAAATTTAAGAATTGTTCTTTTTTAGGTTACTATGTTAGTTGGTTTTCATTTAATTATTCTATACTAAAAGCACAATCCATCATTTGGAGACCCAAATCTAGCTCACAATTTTTTCCATGAAATCTATGTACATATCTGCTGATTGTTATTGTTAGGCCCATATATAATATAATAGTTGACCAAATATTCTAAAACATGATAAGTACCTAAATATAATCTATGGGAACAAATTAGATAATTTTTCATCACATCATTAGCCCATAGTAATGGTCACTAATTCACAGTAATGTGGTTCATTGGATTATGAAGGGTCACCTGTACCGAATTAATTTTCTAGTGTAATGTGAACATAACTCATATATAAGGTATAAAATCAAGAATAAATTTTGATTTTGAAGGCTTCTAGATATATTTAACAACATCCACGAAGAAAATTTTTTCTAGATCTTCAACCTAATTTAGCTATAATGAAAAATATATCGGTGTATAGAATTGGATCTGATAATTTTTCTCCCTTTCCTATAAAAATGAAATTCTACTTCATTCCAAAGGTTTTTAACCCAAAATGTACATTTTATGTAGTTTGGTATTATATTATATTATATATTCATTCTATAATTTCATTTCATATTTTAATTTGAGTTTTCTCCTATATATCCTATATTTCCCCACTTTGGTTTTTCTTCCCCCAATTTCTTTTTCAGTGTGAACTGTTATACTAGGGATTTGATTAGCTAACTTATGGAAGTTAATTGTGGATTAATCATATGTTTTTTTAAAAAAAATTGATTTATAATTATTATTGATTCATATTTTCATAGTGTTACTCCATGTGGGGAACATATTGGGCATGGTTCCTCTATGTCTGCACTTGGAAACTGAGGCGTCTTTCTGAAATATTCTCCCTCGATTGAGGATGTGGATGTATGGTCTCTTTTTGATAGTTTAGTGTCTCGTATATTAAAAACATTAGAAGGATAGGATTTTCATGAATACTATGGAGAATGTTAATTAAGTTTATTTTTAACAAATAAAGAGATGAAGAAGGTTCAGTCTAGGTGTAATTTTGGGAGGATATCCTTTCTATCTAACAACATTTCATTTGAATTCATTCCATTTTCATTGATTCTACATGTTTAATTATAGTATTTCATTCTCAAGTTTGTAATGTAATTCTATTTTAGTTTTATTTCATTAATTTAAAAATATATGAAAATAATTTGTTAATTAGAAGTAGTTAGTGATTGGCCACGACAGATCCTTCTGAGAATGACCTAGGTCATCCCCTATGCTACACATAGTTATAAATATTTTTTAGAGAACTCACAGCAATTCTACATAAGAAAATAATGACGGGATATTGATTTAATTAAATAAATAGTAATTATTCAAGAACTGATATGTATTATGGAGGATTGATGGACTGATTTTAATTTTCTAATAATAAATATCATATTAAATATTAATTTATTTATCCAATGAAATAAAAAATTTTCATCCATGAATTTAGATCATTTTAGTTGAATAATATTATTATTACAATTTATACCTGGGGTTAACAAAGGATTAATATATTCATATGGGACCATATAAAAATATTATTTTCTATTCCCATGGTTATTTATACCCAATTTCAAAAAAAAAACTCTAGAAATTTTATTCTATTCATTTTGTACACCATGTTCTAGAGAGGATTCTCTCAGTAACTACATATCTCTTCCCATGGAATGATCTCAACAATGTTGATTAATTCATCAATTCCAAGAGAAAGATTCCCATTTTCCATAAAATATTCTTCTATGATCAAGAATGATCACTATAAGTGTTATAACCAACCATGAAAGAAAATGTAGGTTTCCACGACAATAATTGAAGGATTACCGGACATATATTAATCACCGCTAAAGGGAATATACACTTGAATAATCAATCACAAAAATGGTAGGATAAGTTTTATTTAATCGATCATCTATAATGTATAAAAAATTACACAAAAGGTAATTATTTTGCAAAATAAATTAATTATAAATTATATGTTAAAATACCCTCTCTTGTTTTTTCTAATGATTCCTTTAATTTGTATTTAATTTAAATTAATTTTTAATAACGTTCTTTGTCAAGTAGATCATATAATTTTTGTTTACTATGATGAAAATGTGATTTGGATGTACCCAAAAATTCAATTCTACAATCTCTGGGACTTTCACCAATTATGTTCTCTTTATTTAAGCCATGGTCCAATTTCTAAGAGTCCTCATAAAAAATGAAATTGGTCATACTTTGAGTTCTTTGTGTTTGGTGAGAATAGTATCATAGCCTTTATCTTATATTAATGAATTTATCTCCATATTTTGATGAGGAACTTCATCACAACCTCAACAATATCCATTATATTCTGATAAATATATAGATCACCCCATTTTAATAGAACATACCATCTACATATACGAACTACACATAGAAATCCTGCGCAAAAAAAAACCCCAATTTAATTCAATTCAACATGAGTGTATCTCTATTTTCAAAAAAAAATGTTTTTTAAAATAGCCAATTTACTCGACCATCACAAAAATAAGGAAATTTAGATATCTTAAAATATAACTGATATTAAATGATTATCTAACAAAGGTATTGACATGCAAATCATAAGGTATAATATTAGTTTTGAACTAAAACTTATTTTATGATATAACTTATGAAATTAAATATTATGTATAGGAAAAAATTATAATTTTCCAATTATGAATTGAATTATAATGTTTAAAAAAATTTATAAAATATACAAAAATTATTTTCAAATATATGTTTAATTTATATATATTTATACATTAATTTATCATACCATGTCTGTATTTAATAAATAGAAGTTATTGAATCCTTCAGTAAATAAATTCCAATCATATTAATTGTGAATATTAAAAACCATTGATTAAAATGTAATGACTTATAATATTTATATATGTTTTTTATATAGAAACACTTTTTTATAATATGATTTTTTTGCACTCAAAAGGCCATTATAAATTCTAAAAAACATTAATAATGTTGGTACAATGAGAGAGGGATAATTACTTGTTCTAAAAAGTACTAATAAATGATACCTTTTCAAATGGTTGTTTACTTCTGATAAACAAGGCCATTTTCTCAGCACTTTTTATGCACTAATAACTATAGACACTCTTTTTTATTCAATAATACCCATAAAATATTATATAAAAGTCTGAATCACAATTCATATTATTAATATCAAAATTGACATAATATAAAAAGTATATATTTTTACTGTAACATCTCTATTTGAATATCATGGTCTATGCTGGAGTACCACATGATCTTAGGTGCACATCCCCATATTCCAAAGGCTACTGACAATCAATAAGAGTCAAATTAAACCTAGGGGGACACTATTATCTCAATAATGTTGCACAATAAAATAATGATGATCAAAAATGTAAATACTATACAATCAGAGAATGTATAATCCAATAAACATACCATATTTAGTGAAAGGGAAATACATAAAATGTTTAGTAATAACATATAATCACTAAGAATGAGTGCGTAATAAATTCCCACATGTTGAGTAGTTTTTTCTTACCATTCTGTGAGGAACCCATGGCCATACATGTTTCATATCCATGTAAGAGTGTAGTCTTAATGGATTTTGTAGTAATCAAGGGATAGAAAAAATGATGATGAAAATGTCACTCTGTATCCACCAGGCATCGAGTTTTTTGTGGGACCACAAGCCATTCCTATGAACATATTACATTGAATCCTCAATGCATTGAATTTCAGGTCTGTCTACAAGGATGCCTCAGGAACATGTTTCTCTGAATATATACGACATTGTGTTAAAATGTCACAATCATGGTTTTGTTATAAGGCCTTCATGAACCTACCTTCTATATAGGTCCAACATTGTTATCACTAAATATGGTGGAACCTCCCCCATTATGGGATAAACATAATGTCATAGTGTACCTATTTTGTGTACCAAACACAAAACCTCCAAATTAATTGTGAATAAACACAACATGGGAAAGAATAATAAGGAAAGATAATAGTATGTCAACCAAAGTATTTATTAGTAACATATAAATTCATGTGATCATTATAAAAAATATATAATTATATAAATAATAACACTCATAGAATCATGCATCATATATTGGTCCCCCAAGAAACTCACACCAGTATGTGATTGAACACTAACATAGTCTCATTGGCTACTCATGTACACTCTTGTTATCAAGGCTTCAAAAATAGACACATAAGAAACTCATCGAAACAAATGTGATCAAGGGATAAATGACTGTATCATGGGATAAAAATTAGTAAACTAACAACAACCATTGGTATCAACCATTAAGATGATTCAAATGGATCTATCGTAGAACATGGAAATTTTTTTAGCTACCTTAGGTATGGTTATCTTAATTAATTTTGATTCCAGGATCATTGAATAATTGAAATTTTCTTGTTATTAATAACAAATTATGAATTTAATATTCATTCTTTCGAGTTGTAAATCATTTTACCATATGACTATAAATCATGTATAATAGCACAAATTATTTTATATGATACCACCTACCTCAAAAAGAGTCAAATCACACACATGAAAGGCCCAACTACTTTGTATGGATTAATCCAAGTCCATTCGGTATCCCCTCATTATCATAAAGTTATAACTCATTCTAATGAATTAAAAACTAATTAATTAAAACTAAATTGTCATTAATTAAATGGTTACAAGGAATATTACATTCAAATTTGAAACACATACTTGAAAAAAGTCTCACCAGATATCACCACAGAGCCAAAACCATGACCAACCACCCATGGAAGTTCAATAACATGATTGAAACTTCATTACAGTCAAATGCCAGTTACATATCAACAATAAAATTGATAACATAATATAACTAAACTGATTCCTTTACAATAATTTAAACTGTATTTTTACCTTATCCACAACATCATCCAATGGAGTTAGACCACTCCTGTTGCACTCCCAATTCTAGGATGAGAAAAAAACCCAATCAATTCCTGGATCTATTGTCTTATACACATCTATTTTAACAAAAACCATTAAATAAAACACCAAGGGACATAAATTTGATGATATTTATATAAATATCACATGTTCATCATCACATGAAATCCTCTAGCCACACTGAACCAAATCACCATTGTTCTCAAAAAATTCCATCATGATCTGATGGAATGGTCAACCAGTTCTCTAATATAAACCATGTTAAGAATCGATGACTATTATGGTAACCAAATTGTACTGGAATAAAAAGAATTTAAAATCCAAGGAAATTTAAGGTCTAATACATACTAATAAGATCATTCTTGTAGAATTCAATAACAATACACCAACACACAAAGAATTAGATGGTCAAAATCGATAAATAATGAAAAATCATCCTCAATATTTCTAAAAGATCTCTAATAAATCCATCCCACATTGGAGGGATCTTCGGGACAAAGGAGAAGAAGAAAAACAATTGAATTTTTATCTAACTTATTATCAAGGGTGATAAATCCCAATGGGGGACCGATGTCCAAAAATACAAATCGACCCTTGAACAAATGTTATCCATCACACCCCACCGACTAGCCAGTGATCCATTGGAAACCTGGTGAATTATACCCAGCTAGACGGTGAGACTTCATGGGAATCAGGACTGCATATATACCCACGACCAAGTTGACGTGGTGTACCAGCTATCCAGTAGCAGCATTTACATCCCCACCATAACCAAGAAACCACCTCTAAAATAACAGGATTTTTGACCTATTATACATCATTCAAGTCTAAAAACACATATTTAAGATGTTAAAATTTAAATCATTATGGTTCAAAACTCAGTTATATGAAATATACAGCCACTATATAAAAATTTAATACTTATTATGCAGATCAAGAAACTTAAGGATTTAGGCCATTACAATTTACCAAACATATCACTTCTTTTCCTCAAAAAGTTGTGATGGAACACAAATCATGTATACTGATCTTTAAAAATATTTATGTCATAATGATTTTCTTGGATTTTAAACCTAAATGAAAACTCAACACATCAATTCCACATTCATTTATTAATTCTAACCAAGATCCTACAATGTGACACCATGAAAAACATCATAATTTTATCCAAAAGTCCACAACCCTCCAATATCATGCCTGAAATCACCAATGTTTTTTGAATCCAACTATCCACTTTTCCTCAACTAAATCCAAATAAAGCTTCCATATGATCCCACAATAGGAATCACTATATAAAATAATATTATATAGGTCCCATTACATTTCTGGTGTGCGTCAGTTCCATATTTCTTGAATAAATGCAAGATATATGTTAATTGTCGATACCAAAACCTCATTCATTATTTCAATCTAAACTGAAATGTCTCTAATGACGATCAAAACCTCAATAAGAAAAAATTCATGAAATTTCATGGCCAGTTCATTAACATCAAATTTATACCTAATACAATGAGCTTGATATGGTTAGAACCCACGACATTCAAATTTATATGGAAAAATATGTTGAGACATCTCCAGTTATCTTTTTACACTAGTACCAGACCTAAAAAACTAACACACCATCAAGCCACTGATCAAGATACCATATTCCTCATCAGTATTTTTAAATTGATACAGCATCTTAACATATTTTTTTAACTAAAATCAAAGTAAATTTCCCAGTTAATTCCCTAACCTCTTTCTCCATCCACTATGCTCTCAACCATTCATCAATTCACAGACGCCAATACCCCCTCATAGTGAACATTTAATTTATCCCATATACAAAGCCTATCTTTGACCTTCCTCGAGTGAAACATTTGGATCAAAAATAATTAATTCATTTTAAAACCATATTTTTCATTGTCCACTGCACATCAGTATTCTAGAGTTACTGCAATCTTTCAACAGTCAGTCTCACACAACACCATGGACATTCCTACAAGAAGGTTATTCACTCTAGATCATATAGATGCTACCCAAAATATGAGTATCCTAATTTTCTAATCACAATGAATACATCGGTAGAGTAGGACCCTGACATTTCTACCACCATATACAACGACAAATCCGAATATTCTATCTTTACCAAATTTTCAAACAAGGCCCCAAGCACTGGACATGCATGGATTTTTTAGAACACAATTCATTACATTTTATGATCAATTTTTCATTTTCATGACATTCTCTAGAATCCGAGGCATAGTTTAATAAATTTGACTAAGATACAACTCATCCTCTCATGTGCGAAACTAAACCAAACCATGACAATTCAATCATATAACAAACATGGGATGACCAGAAAATGGTACCTCGATCCATTGATGATTCCATCTTCCCCCATGGAGAAATATTATCACAAAACCTCTAGGATTATAAGACTGTGAGATTCATGCCAAACACTCTAATTCATATATATAAAGGTGAACTTAAATCAAATTTCATATGGAACTCCATTCACAACCACCTATGGGCTTACCCCTAGAACCAAAAACATTTTAAGTGGTTGTCTTACCACACCATTCCATCGATTAAACCAAACTCAAAAAACCATTGAAGTACACACTCATACATTAATTATTACCCAATAAGGCATGAAAAACGAATTTTTATAAAAATAATGTAATTTACCTATAATTCATGGACAGAAGTCATAAAATTCTCACCCCAAACTCGTTCATGATCTCATTTTTCCATGCACTATAAAAAGCTACCTCTACAGATTTGAGAACTCACTTTTCTCCTCTTCTGAAAGATGAATCATATATTCAATGAATCATTGTGCATCACTAATCATGAGGGTTTCAACTCATGTTTCTAATTATCTACCATGATAAACCATCCTAGGTCAAGCCACCCAGGATCTTCACCTGAAATCCAATGAAAGTTTCATTGAAAAATAACAGTATGGGAAATCATCGGTCTTACCCTCAGTGGCACAAACATACAAGCACTGTAAATGTATCCTTGTATCGTGATTACTATAATTCAAGGTGATGTATACACTATGCTTTATGTAAACTCTATGGATATTTCTCTAATAATTCCCCATTTTATTCACATGTATAGAGAAATTTTTTCAATGAAATAAACCCTTAATGTAGTAACCTTAACTAACCCTTCACATTGATCAATTTCACTCATGTTAATCCCATGTAGTTTGTGGAAATGGATTTATAGAATCCATAATCACATTACAATAAAACAATGGCATGCTACATAATGTGAAACATGGTCTCACTAAGGGTGAAAGGTCACTGAATTTCATCTTTTTATATGAATGCATATATTTTAAGATAGATTCACACTTAGACGGACTACGTTGAGGCCAAAAACACCTGGTTAGATTAAATATTATACTATTGGGTTCAATATGGATAACTAACATAGAATTAATTTTGAACTGTAATTAATTTGACCGATCCATTAGTTACCTACATGAGGTTCTTTTATAGAATATAATTCCCCACAATGAACTAAAAATACACAACGAACCATCTATGAAAAAAAGGAAATTTCAATGTTTCTATAATAATCTCAAACATCATCGTCACCATCTTTCACTATAACATAGTCTCCCAAGACCTACGTTAAAATGTAAAAATTCTTAGTGGTTTTTTTGAATATATAATTATCAAAGAAATCATATATGTAAAAAAATACAAGTTATTGAAACTAAAGTGGATAAATCCTTTATCATTAGTACAATCACGAAAAAGTAGTATATATATAATTTGAAACTTATCTACTGAATATGATGCATGTGAAACCACATTCCAAAAAATAATTGAAAAACCATATGAAAAGAGAAACCTAAAATTCCATTTGCATTACATAAGGTAAAATAAAATAATCATAATAGTGTACATGAATATAGTCAATATCATGACTTGGTAACCTATAATTCCCCTTGATAAAGGTGTTTGTGACACACCAGATCAAGTTTCAACATAATCTCTGACACAGTCATATGTGAACCATCTTATAAATCCAAAAAATAGGAAAAAAAGATAGCTATGATACCATTTTTAACAACCTGAACCAAATCACTAGGTCTAAGCTGGAGTACCACAAGATATCATCTGTGCCTCCCCGTATGCCAGTGATTTTTAAATAGTAACAACTGTTTATGAAAATTCATTAGGAGACTATATCCTAAATCAGAGTGCACTATAATAACTAAATAACCTAACATGTTACCAATATACAATCATGTTATGTAGATAACAATAAACAAAATATAAGTAATGAATAAATTTATAAAAATATAAAAAAATGGTTATACATGAAAATATGACATTAATCACCCACCATAATGATCACATATTCAAATAAAGAAAAGAATAATTGTACCATAGATTATAAACCCAACTTCAAGGAAAAACTCCCCCTAAACTAAAGAATCAATGTCATTTCTAACTCTAGATGGTAAAAAATAAGCCTCATACCAACCTATACCTAAAAAGGTGAGGGATACGTGTGTACCCAAGTACCAAGTCAACCTAAGCAGTGTGCGAGTTCCACTCAGTAAGTAACCCCCAACAGGGTCCAATAACTAACTGATAAAAGCAGTGTATGTGCATTATATAAACTCAGAAATAGTAAAAAAAATAGACAATATTTACTATTATAAAATATAATCAACAGGAATGATTACGAAAAAAATACACATATAAAATAAATTGAGGACATAAAAATCCCTTCTAAACCCTAGATTGTACTTACTTCAACCCTATGATGGAACATATTCATAATGGATTTTGGTAGTAATCAAGGTATTTCCACAAGTTTGATGAACATGTAATAGTATCCAAAAGGTATATAATTTCATGTTGGTACACAAGGTTGTATGATGATCATATTACTATGAATCATTAAGGAAACAAGTTTTGAGTGAAACCAAAAAGGATGATTGATGGAAATGTTACTCAGAATCCCCAATGAATCGAGTTAACATGTCAATATCTGTATTGGGCCACAAGGACATCATTCCACTACCACATGTATTTGCAAGACATCATTATCATTGAATATTTTCCACAACCCCTCTATGATATAAACAAACCATGATGATAAACATATTCTGAGAACAAAAGAATGAACATCCAAATGAATAGAGAATGCACACAATAGGATAGATTATTATAAGGGAAGAGTATATCATATCATTAGTATTATATAGTAGTAATAATAAAAATACATGGGATCATAAACACAAATAGTTTAACAGGTCTAAAATCAATCTCATAGAATCATGCATCATGTATGGGCCTCACCAGAGACACATGGACCCACATGTATCAAACACCAACAAGGTGTCATGAGAAACTCACACACACTATTTTTATATAGGAAATAATCATGGTGTAATATGATACTCATACACAACTTGTGTTCAATTAAGAAAACATGGTCTCATGAGAAAAAATTCTAGAATGAGCCTCTGACAATGGTGACTGGCCCCAAGCACGTGAACTAGGGTCGATTGTGGCCCTTCCAACTTTATCTACTAACATTAAACATAGCTTCTTTCATTAATTAAGACTTATTGATCGTTAAACCATAATTAAACCCAAGTGTACACTATAAAAAACATCCTACCTCAAATGGAGAATACATTCATACATGAAAATATCAACTTCTTTGTTCGAGTCATCCAGGTGCATTCTGTCTCCACTAATCTACACTTCATTCTAAATCATGACAAATAATTCAGGATAAAATAATTATAACTAAATTATGACTTATTAAATGATTATAAGGTAACTCGCATTCAAAGGAAATATACTTACTTTCTAAATTATTCATTGGTATCACCCATCTATAGAATCATGACTATCCACCCATGGAAGGTATGTATATTGATTTTGACTAAATTCAGAGAAAAATAACTGTTTGTTAAAATAATAAAAAGGATAATTAAATATATGAAATTGTAACCTGTATAAGAATTCAACAAATTAACAAACCTTAGCTGAAAACTCATCCAATGGAGTTCGGCCACTCCCATCACTCTCTTGATTATAATATGAGAAAAGGCCCCAAATTAATTCCATAGTCCAATGGATGATTAAAAAATTGATTAAAAAATATATAAGAGATCTCCAAGGAAAAAATCAATGAAACGCCCACTAATTAAATATGTTTAGAATCAGGAGAAGTCCTCTAGCTATGTTGATCCAAAGTACCATAATTTTAAGATGATTTCGTCAGGATACAATTGATTTTAAATCAAACTCTATAATTGAGGTCATTCTAATAATCAATTGATCATTAAACTAACCATATAGAATATGATACATTGAAATTTGAGATTTAGAATCATTAGAAAGGATAATACTTATCATGGTAGTCATCCATGATTAATGGAACATTGATCCACAACCAAAAAAGAAATTAGAATGAAAAACTAGATGTAGAATGTTGGATCTTCCCTGAATTATTCAACTAATCTCATATAGATCCATCCCACTTAGAATACATCTTATAAAGGGGTGGTTTTAAAGGGAAACAACTAATGTATCCTTAATGTTTTTATCAAGGGAGATAAATCCCATGGAGGAATTTGTGTCCAAAAAGACAAAATCTCACTACATTAAAGGTTGTCCATCATGCCCCACCAAATAGTTCATGAGTTATCCACTACCTAGTGTTGGAACTCTGGATAGATGGTGAGTCGTGTTGGGAAGCAGATCTATTGTCTTACCCACCAGCTACTCAGTTACATCTACCGGCTAATTAGTGACTTTTGTAGCACAACCAACTAATCTAGGTTTCCTTCCATAAAATCTAGAGCATTGAGTTGGCCTCAACCCTCATATAAAGTCTAAAAATACCTCATGAATTTTATAAAATATTTAGTATTCTATTTCAACACCATTTTCTCTATAAAATACATCCATGAGATGAAAATTTCCACATTCTTCAGAAAATCTATACATGTATCAATGTGGGTCGTTACATTAATTTTTCTAACAACATATTAATAAATTTAGTAATTTGATTAAATTAATTATTACAACATTTAAATAAAAACATTTTGAATAGTGGGTTGATTTAGTAACAACACATTAACTTATAATAAACCTAATAGATTTACCTATAAGTAAAATTAATAATATATGACTCATAATAGAGAGAATATGCCTTTTTCATTACAAATAATTGATTCAAAACTAATTAGAAATGATAAATTAAATTTAAGGTCATTTAGATTACCCCACAAGTTTAAATGACATGAAGTTCTTTCCTATATTCCAAATATGATTCGATGGTTATTTCCCTTTAGTTATTATGATGTTCTTAGCATGTTTCCTTGGAATTGATCATGTGACAAGCAATTTGAACTAAAATGTCACATTTAAATTGAAAAAATAAATTTACCTACATTTTGACCACCTCATTAACCAAAATGACATGGTTTTAATTATTTTATGATAAAAATGAATAAAATTTCATTTTTCTAGAGTTTAATAAAATTTCATTCATGTTTCATTAGAATTTATATTCTGATGCTTTTTTTTTCAAAAATATGTCACTCTTAATTTCGAAACAAACATTTTTAGTCACTCTAGAAACACCATGATTTTGAATTATGTAAGGTTTTCTATAATATGTGGAGAATGTGACATTAGTAATTTCATTATATTTTTTGGATATTTTTAGAAAGTTTTTTTTAGAATTGATTTTGTGACACATTATTTTAATAAAATGTTAATTATAAATTGAAAATAAATATTTTTAGTCTTTTCAAACACAACATGAGTCATAATGCTATGTGGGTAATTTTTTAATTCAAAAAATGTTTCAATTGTCATTTTCATAGTGTTTCATGATAATCAAATCATGATTGACATAAAATGAGCTCCTGATGCATGTTTTGAAAAAAAAATTCCTATTAGAAATTGTGGAGATAAATTTATCATCAATATGACCACAATATTATTCATACTGATGTGTAGTTGTATTTTACATGCTAGAAATCCATCAATATTATCCATTATAGAGTTCTCATATGTTATAAAAATTCTTTATTATAATTGAGCATGTGATGTTATTTGTTGAGCCAAAAAATTCACTTTTAAATCAAATATATGTATTTTCAATCATTTCAGCCACATTGTGATTAAGATTGGTTTTTGACTCATTTATATATAATTAAATCATTTAAAGGGTTATTTTCCTATAGTTTCATTAAAATCTAAGTACATTTTCATTGAATTGTTCATATGACATGAAGTTTCAACAAAAACATAACTTTTAAATTAAAGACACACATTCTCATTAATTCAAATCACAGAATGAGTCATAATTATATACCACACATTTAATATGCTAAAAATGTTTTCATTGTTATTTTCCATGTGTTTCATGACATTCGAAGGACATTTTATCTAATTTAATCATATAACACTATTTTTGAACTATAATATCACTTATCAAAATAAAATAGTTGTTTTTAGTAATTCCAACCACATTTTGAGAAACAATAATATCGGACACATTCCTATGTTCAATGATTAAACCATTATTAATTTTTAAATAGTTATTTGACATTTGGAGTTTGTTTTATCATAATTTTTCTTTTTTATTTTACTTATATACTAAAATATAACACATGTTTCTAGATAATCAAATTCAAAAACATATATATATATATATATACCTATTTTTAAATATTGTAAATAATTATTCATAACAAAACCTACCCATTCAACCCAGAATTAATTTATCTAATAATCAAAATATGAATTATAAGCATTGTACAACCTGAGTTTTAACTATAACAAATAAAAATTTCATCATAAAAAAAAGTAAGGAAATTTTATTATTTCATCATAATTCACAACACATTGTACATCACATTAGAAAATTACATTCAAAATAATGGTCTCATCTAGTGTGGCATAACACCATGCAATATTAGCCACCATTAAAACATTGAACTTAGGAGGACGATCTTCTAAAATGAATGAAAAATATATAAGATATATTATTATTATAAATAATAAAACGAGAAATAAAGTATATATTTTTTAAGAATTAATATAAGGATACAAATTTTTATATGATGTTTAAGGAAGTGTATATATATAAGTTAATCACTGGAAATTTGTCATTGGAATATGAACGTAGGAATATAACTGTTGGGGATTTGATCTTTGTAATATAAATGAAATAATTATTCATGTAAGTGTTTAATAAAATTAAAATAATAGATACTAATTAAATAAATATATGAATAAATTAATATTAACATAATTAAACACATATCACAATGAATAAAAATAATATTTACTAGAAGGAAGAATTATAAAATTTTTACACAAAACACATGATTTTGAATGATAATATTATTTTTATATAAAAAATTATAGCCTTATTTTATAAAAAAATATCCATAAAAAATGTATTTTAATTTGAAATGATAAGATATAATTATATAATGGGGGGTTTCATAAATTTTTAGACATTAATTAGTTTTTTAAAAATAATAAACTATGTTAACCATGTAAAATAATTATTATGATATCATTATGACGTAAAATGATTTAATAATTAATATAAGTGAATTCATGACAAAAATAAGTTATTTATTAAAAATAACCGAATTATTTGAATTAAATTCATTTTCAAAATCCATATATTAAATCCCAACATCTAGACTGTATAATTATGGTTTCAAAAATAATATTTTTAGGAAGAATTATATTACCATTGTAAAAGTAATATAAGATAATTTATTTTGTTCAAAAATGTTGAAATATAAAAAAAGGTTATTGATATCATCAATATTGATGGTAATAGGATAAAGTTTCATTTCAATATCATTTGAGAAGATATAATTAGTTGATGTTGTATCCTAAGTACAAGCTCAATCATTGGTTACGCTTTGATCTATCTCCACTTCGTTTCTTAATAAAATATATGGATATTAAACATGAATTTACATGCCGAAATCACTATATCAAAATATCCTAAAGTCGTTATTTTGGTCATTAAATGTTTACTGAAACTAGAATTGCTAGCACATGATATCAAATAAATCATAATTTTACCTCAAACAAAAATATCCAAAGCTCAGTATAAAACATTTAATATGTAGTTAATCTTAAGAATCATTCAAAATAAATCAGAGTAAATTCAATGAATAAAATTTTGTGAAGGAAGGTCACTAAATCAACATAACATTTGATTCCCAAGATAGTATAATTTAACTAATAATGTCAAATATCAAATATATGAATACCTTGAACACCTTAAAACCATACTGTAAACATTTTTATTTAAAATTATGAATGAATAAATATATTTCTACAATCCTTATAAACTCAATAATATCATTGATAAAATAAGTTAACAACAAAATTAGTAAATCCAAAAACCCAAATACATTAATTATTCCACATAATCTGTAGTGATAGCATAATATTTAAGATTATCCCTTTATTTCGTTTGAGTTATACTCCATTGAAACATTGTGGATTAATTTTTATAGTTCCCCATCTTTTTATAGCACATGAGACTATATATTGGTATGATGAAAAAGATTTGAATAATATTTATCTTTAGAGGAATGATTTTAAACAATAAAATAAATGATCAGTATTAATATTTTTTTAAAATATTTAGTTCTTATCATTACTTTAATTTATTTTAATGTTTACTTCATACTTAGAAACATTCTCTTTCTCATTTCATCTCAGACTCAATAATTTTCTCTCTATATCTACTCATAGTTCATGAAGGAAATATTTTTACATAAAACATCTTTAAAACCACTCCATTATAAGACTTTTATTTATTTTTCCTCCCTTCTACTCTGGATCAATGACCACCATTGATAGTCATATCCATTGAGGAAATATACATAAAAAGTTAACCTTTCCATTTCACTGCATCCCAATTCTGAAAATATCTTCTCCGAAGACTTAATCCATTCCGTAGCTGTAATTTATTAGTTTTCTCACTGAAGGATTAGGTATTCTTTCCTATAAATTGATTCAAAGTATGATATCCTCGTAGTTGAATAGATTGTTGCATAGGTGATTTGATATTTTCTAAAACCTGATTAATCATACCTAAAATAGCCATAATTTGTTCTCTTCCAAAGAAAGTTGTATTGGTTCCCTGACGTTTGAAATATCTACATTTCCCATGATTATTGATACAATAATTCATTCTAGTAGACACTTATAAATAATGTAATATAGTTTATTAGATCATATCATTGTGAAACATAAAGGATAATACCAAAAATTACGAAATACATAACATGAATTGAAAATTCTGGGAAAATTTAATATCACACTCATAAACATGGAATATTTGGGTTTTTATTCTAGGATTATTCCCAAATTATACCATAGGGTTACGTTATTTTATATATTTTCTCATAGATATCCTTCCCGGGTATTCTACTATACTTCCTATGATTCAAATTACAATGACCCTGACCCTAATATCTTAATGATGGTTCTTTACTTTATTACATTTTCTTGATTACAATGAATTTCATCCAAATGGGGCAAACCATTTAGTTGATTTTGAAGAATAGATAAATATTATAACTATAAATTATGAATGGAAATAAAAACCACAACATATATAATCCTTCAAAAACACTACTAATCTCCAATATTTATCCTGAAAATCAATTATAATGAATTTTATTACATCCTGGGGAAAATAGAAGACACAAAATTGGTGAACTCGGATTTTCAGTAAGGGTTTTGTATAAATTTTAAGTTATCATAACTAATAAATAAAAAATGTAGAAAGTTAAATAACTAAAATACATTAAGTTTAGTCAATAACATGATCATAATATGGTTGGAAAAAATGATTTTCAAATAATGCAATATAAATAATCACATGATCTAGAAAACATTACCATAGACATTTTACTAAATGAATAATCATATAGAAAATAATAACTGTGTTCATAATGATGGAATTAATAATTTAGGAAATCTAAAACATACCTTCTATGTTTCATAGCATGAATTTAATAATAAAAATGCTTTTTTCCATGAATCTATCATTATCAAGGCTTCATGCCATGAACCTAATAAATGGGCAATGCCTTATCCAAAACCCAAAATAGTTTGTCTCATGATAGAAACTGATGTATCGAGGGGCTATATCAGGCTCGGACGACCAATTACTATGTCCAATAAATTTCTCACCTGAAATTAGTGAAAATAATAAACATATAATTATTTATTGATACTAGAATAAAAATTGTGAATTACTTTCCCAATTTAGTAGACATAATCAAAAACCATCTAGAGTAATATTGTGAATGATATTAAAATAGTACATCCTCAATAAAACTGATCACTAACAATTTAATAAAATATAGTAGTTGTAATCATTATAGATAAACCTCAAGGATGTAAACGTTTAAATATAGTATTTTTACAAATATTAAAATACTTTAAATGTGATCATTGAAAAATTCTTGAAGAAAATATTATTTAAACATTCCAATATGTCTAATACCATTTTAAAACATTTGAATCATAAGCCCCATAAAAGTGATAATTATCAAAGATAACAATCGATATAATAATGATAATTAGACTCAGGATATTATGAATGAAAATTCATTATATACACCACATAGAAGAAATAATTGGTGAATAAGGAATATATCTCATAGAAGTAAAATTGATATGAGAAAACCCATACCTAACAATTCCCTTTAGTTGTGTATTGTTTAACCCCACATATAATGGTTTTAATAATGTTATTAAATAATTAAAAAACTATATTCCATTTTATAATACCTTACATGATGATTTTATAACATAATATGACCCATTAATTAATAATATTTCGTTATTTTCACGGCTTCATGTGCATTAATTTAATGGTTACATAAGGAGTTCATTTCTGTAAATTTATGAATGTTCTTTTAAATATGGATTATCAAGCCATAAATGTAATTAAAAATAATTAATTAAAGTTAATAATTGTTAACATTCTAGTATAGAATTTTTTATTTATTACATAAGGATGATTCATTAGATAAAATTTCAAAGCTGAATGTTTAATTTATTTCGGCGGTTTTTACGAACATCATGAACCAGTTTCATCTTATTTAATTTTATGTTTTTGTATAAGTTCCAAATAAATAATAAGTATATTTTATAAAAATAAAAATATGATTAAATATTAATAATACATTTATGATCATCCTTTGTGACGTTAATGGATACTGAACAAAATCATTGTTCCCAAAAGAGATTAACCATCATAACTTGAACACCAGTTTGGTTTCATTGAATAATAAGAGGTAATATATGGAACATATATATTATATTTCATTATAAACATAAAATTAGAGTATATAAATTAATCTAGAATTATTATTTTCTGATTTCTTAAGGACATGTGGTAAAATTAGTAGAAGAAAATAAATTAAGAGATGTGTTTTTAGGAAAAATTCCTCTTGAATATCACATACTCCAGAGAACCTTCAAGACCTTGAATTTGGTCTTTCAGTGAGACCATAAAAACATATACATAAGGATAGTTGGTATGAGAGGTTTTGGTATATATTTTAGGATATAAAAGGCTTGTGATTAAAAATGGTGAGGTGAGGGGTGGTATTTATTCTAGATGAGAGGTGGGTTTAAGTTGTTAAATAATAAATATTGTATAAATAATGTGAACCACTTTAAGTGGAATTAATTTGAAGGAATTATATTATTAATTAATGTTTTTTAGTATAGTTAGGGTCACTAAATACCCCTAAAAATCATTATAAGTCGTATTTGTATTACGTATTTTATTATTTTACCTTTTCACTTTAACAACTTTCATTATATTACCTATACAATGGTAAATAATTTTTTTACCATAGTAAATTTTTTTGGAACTAAAATTTAAATATAACATAAAAATTAATATAGGAAATATCATTAAAAATATTTAATCCTTTTTACCATATTCAACTTACATAATTTTCTAAATTATATTTAAAATTGATCTTATAGACACATTGAAACAGTGGGTTTTAAAGTGAAATATTCAACTGTTCGAAATGTTTTTATATCCCATTTCAATGTAAAATATATTCAAACGACCTAAATTAGAATAATTTATATATATTTGAAATAAATATACATTAAATTGTATGTTAAAAATAATTTAACTATATAAATAAATTAGGCAAAAAGACAGTTTTAATTAAAATTTAGTAATATTTTAGTTTTCATCCAAAATCAAAAAAATTCTAAAAAATACCAAAATTTAACTGAAATATAATTTTTTTATTATAATTTAAAAATTAATATTATTTTTTCCTATTAAAAAATACTAAAGTGTAAAATTTGAAATTTAAAATATTTCTGCCATCAAAAGGTGGTGTAATTGCCTTATAGAAAAATAAATATTTTTTTGGCAAAAAACGGGATTTATTCTTATCTTAAAATATAAAACATATTGAATTAATTTTAATAAAATTAATTGAATATATAAAATATAAATATCATTAAAATCTCCCAGTAATGTTAATTTATTTAATTTATGAACATCAAATTCCATTGGGTCATAATAATAGTTTTTTATAAAAACACTTCCTTTAGGTTCAATTAGAACTAATTTTTATTTCTAATTAATTGGTAACTAGGGAAATAATTTTATAAAAATGGGTAAAATATATTTTAATAATTTGTTTATTTTTATCATTTGATACCATTATAATTTTAAAACCTTGAGATTTTGTGAATTAATATTTTTTGAATCAGTTTTTTCATTTAATATTTTTTATATCATGCAAAACTGAATATAGATTTTTTTTATGAAAGAGATATTTTTTGGTTTTAATTTTATGAAACTCCATGATAACCCTAGACTAAAAAAATACATAAACTAACTTCTGATTCACATAGCATAATTTTTGGCATGTGTTATACGCAATGTCGAGTTCCTCTAATATCCTGGTCAACCTGTAAGGCCGAGTTTTACTCAACTACAATATACCATTAATATTAGTAATATTTTATTATAGCTACCACCTATAAGTTATAATGTAATTCAAAAATAATATTAAATAAATTATTAAAATATTATTTACACATATATGTGAAATGAATCCTTTGGTTTAAATTCGTAAAACTAAATGTATGAACTAATTGTAAATAAAGAAATTACTTTTCTAAAAAATATTTTTCTATATAAAAACATGATTTTATCTCAATTAATTAAAAAAACATTCATTAATGTTTAAATAAAATTTATATATTCATCCAATGTTATTTATACTCATCCAAAATATTTTATAGGTATAAGATAAGAATAGATTCAGTTTTATGAACAAAAAGATGTATTTTTCTGAAAGTGAATTTTACAAACATCTAAGGGAGAACTCATTTTAAACCTGATTATTTACACATTAATAATTACTATTTGAAAAAATAAATTTAGTTTTTAAAATTATTATTTCAAAATTTACTTTGGTTGAATTTTTGGTATTTTTCAGAAAAGTTCCATTTTTGATGAATAGTGAAAAACACTTGTATTTTAATTCTAAACTGTTTGTTTATCTAATTTCTTTATATAGTTAAATTATGTTTTAATTTTATTTTAAATTTTAATTAGTTATATTATACATAAATTAGTATGATTTATGTTATTTTAACTAATTTCAAAATGTGATTTCATATAAAACATATAAAAACATTAGACATTTTGACTTTAAAAATCTACATAGTCATCACTTCTGTGAGATTAATTTTCAATTAATTTATTCCCATAATGTTATTTTAAATTAAAAAATTGTATTACATTATTTTAATAATTATAATTTATAATTTTAATAAGATGAATGTTTTTAAAAAAATATTCATGAAAAAGACTGAAATTAATTACATCGATTAGAAGAAATATTATCTTAATAAAGGATTACTCCTTAAACTTAGGGACAAAATTACCTATAAAAGTTTCCAAAATCCATTGGGTGGATATATTTCAGCATTATAATCCATTTTAACTGATATCTAAAACCATTGTTGATACATGACAAGAGAAAGGAGTGTGGAATTCCTTTTTCAAAAAATTACATGAATGTCACTCCCCCTCTATTATAAAAAGGCACATACCCCTCCCAATTATTCACACCTCTAAATCCATTTTCCAAACCCATGATATATTCAAATAATCTTCAATAATCCTTTAATTATTCAAATAATCCTCCCTTTGGTCTTTAATCTCTCCAAGGAATAAATTTGGTTCAAACCAAAGGAGTTGCCCAAAGAAGAGGTAACATCCTTCCTTAACATCCTTTTTTTTATTTTCAATCTAGAAAATTTTAGTTATTTTTATTAATATAATTTATAATAACCTAAATATATTAAATATACTGAGGAGTTTTTATTATACAGTTTATACCTTTACATATATACTCATACTTCTAATGGGTAACGAACATACCGTTATTTTGTACGTATATCTAGCACCACACAAAATAATGTTGATAGGATTTCCTTTACTGAATCTAAGGATATGTCAATATATTTCAATAATGTTAATAATGAGGATTAATTGTATGTATTAAAAATTTATACATCCTACAAGTTATTTTCCATGATTATTATTTTTTAACTATGATAGTTTTCTCACATTGTGATTTTCGGTTTTAGTCAATGGTCACAACTAGAAGGAACTAGGCTAAGGTTGAGTGTGACAAAAATAATTTTGTTGAGTAGGAAAATGGGATGATCATTTGAGTAAATGATATTTTGAACATGCCTAAATTTTTTTCAAGGAACGTGATTAACAATATTTTTTATAAATAATTATTTCACTTAGTAATATAGAGAAGGAGGGTGTTTGCTGAGAGTTCGAGTACTGGAGACTGAGGTGGAGAGAAGATTTTTTATATGTATATTATATTTTAAGAATTTATCAAGTGAGTGTCTCAGAGTAATAAGAATATTTTTTCACTATGGAAAATAAGGACACATAGTTGGTAAATTCAATTCCAAACTAAAAAATTCAGTTAATGAAATGGAAGGAAACATTTACCCCTTACATTATTATTAATTGTTGAATGTTTTATGTGTAAAATGAATGGATATTATGAAAAAAAATTCTTAATAAGAATGATCTTTGAGGGAATCATCAATTTGGTTTAAGTAATTGTTTAAATTATGATTATTATGAGACTACTTCTGATATTTGAAAGGAAGGAGGTATTATGTAAAAGGATGAGGTAGCCCTATTAATTGCTTAAGGATGAAGTAAAATAATACAAGTGTTTATGTATTTGGATTCAAGAATTATAAAATATATAATGATTTTTCAGTTTATGTTTTTATAAGAATTTACAAGAATATGGTGCAAGGTTTTTAGGGACTAGAAAATTGATTTAATGGAAAGTAGATGTTCTTTGGAAATTCATGATTAAGGAAAAGGTAACCCTTAATATATTCCATAGGTTAAGATAATTATGTTTGGATAAAGATATATCAAATATGAATATATAAATTAGATGGTAAGGATTACCTTCAAACTAATTATGTATTTTCTATAATTGTTTATGATATCATTTATAATTTTTATATAATTTTGGATTTCTATAATATATCTAATAAAAATTAAAATAAAGAAACCAAATTTTTTTGAGTAAGTATTTATGGTAATTCAGGTTATTACCATTTCTCAAAAGAATACATGATTAAGGTATTCACATGTTTCGTATGTGAAAAATAATAGCTACATCATGATATAAGGGGGATAAATATCAAGTTTATTTTGAAAAATTTAGTAACTTTAATTGTAAAGTTTTGAACATTTATCTTTTTGAAATGATATAAGTTTAACCATTTATTAAATGGTTTATTTTAAAAAAATTATGAGGTTTTAGATATTGAATTATTATCTCTCCATATGTGGATGTATTAATATTGGATAACATGTGCTAACATTTTTAATCTAATAAAAAAAGACATGTGGAATCACGAATCATTATATTTATGGATCTAATGATCTCCTACTGATTTAGGAATGTGAAAAACACCTTCATGTCTATGAATCATAGATGAAGAGGAAATTGGTCAAGTCACAACCTTAGATAAGGTTGTCTTGAAATCATGTCAATATATATTCTGTTGAAAAAAATTCAACTTTATAGAAAACGGTCTTGAGATAAAAAATTTCATGTTATCATCATTTTTGATGATATCAAATATAAGGCCCCAGCCTTAAACCTTACTTAATCTTGAGTTATTACAAGATTACACATTGAGGATCTTTTCAGGTTTAGAGTTTTAGAGAATTAGATCATGAAACTTGCATTACATTCCACATTTAAACAAAGTGGTTACATAAAAGACAGTATTCATTCTTCCCATCAACGGAAACATATTTAAAATATAACACGGATTCTTTCTTGACACATCCTTGACACTATCATCACATCATGTACCTTTCCCTTGACCTGTGAAAAACATTTCAAAAACTTGGGATGAGAACAAAAAGCTCAGTAAGGGATAGAAAAATATGGAAAGGAAACATGGGTACACATATACATAAGCATGAGTTCATACTTTACCCATAAAACATAGCCATATCAAATCATGAATAAACCATAGAAAACATAAGACATAAAGGTAACTTGATGCATTCATAACATTCTTATGTAGGGAGTAACCCTCTTGGTTACGTTTGGAATACCCACGACAGTATATTCCCTAAATCTCTTCGGAGAAACCTTAACGTTTCACTCCTTCGCGTTACCCAATGCATTGGAGAGCTATATCGGGCTCACCCGCCCTTAGTTTATCACGGAACCACCCGTTTTCATAACAATGCCCAAGAACCATAACATAAACGTATCACATAAAACATGCATAAAGGAAACAAAACATATCCACATTTCAATCACAATATAACATTTTAGTGTTTTGAAATAATGAATCCAAAAAGAAACCATTTCCAAAACCATTTAAAACATTTAATAAAAAGATTTTTGAATCAAAGTGTCCCATACCACCTTGAAGCTTAAAATTTTAAACCATTAATATCCATATAAATAAATCCTTAAAACCATTTTGAAAACATGGATATTAATAAGAACAAATAATTAAAACATTTAAAACGATATTTTGGTTAAAGGGGTTTTACCAAAATTATAGACACTTGAATACAATAATTGAGGAATAACATTTAGTCAGAACTTTATAATATCATGAGAATAAATGGATTCATGATATAATACTCCAAAGGACAGTATATACACCATATAAGAGTGAATTGGTGCATAACAACAATGAACCCTCAATAGAAATGTCATATGTGACGAAATCCCTTATAAAGAAGGTATCCTTAAATTAAGGACAAATCAATCTCAAAAATATGTGTGAAAAATATAAATACACTCAATATAAGTTGATATTAAGTGTAAAACAATAAAATGACATTCACATATATTCAATGGATGACATATTCAATGACTACATGTTGAACCCAAAGAAATCGAAATTGGGTTAAAAAGTTCCCTTGACAGCCTAACGGCATCACATCAAAATGAGTTGATGAGAGATAAAAAGTGCATCTCATCACTTGGACATAAAATTTACATCAATAAGGATATATGACAACATATCCCAACATAACAATATGTAAATTAAAAGACCCAACAAAAGAAGTCTTTTAAAAAAAAGAGGAGGGTGAAAGGTTCCCTTACCGACTTGGGTATCTTTCAAAACATACACCCCATGAAAGAAAGACAATAGGTCATTGATGTAAATAATCATAAACGAAATTATATTACACAAAGAGTAGAATAAAGGGCAGTACATACACCACTCAATGGAATTTGTGGCAAATGTAGCATAAATCTCATGGGAATGAAAGTGAGATGAAAAATCCCTTACAAGAGTTCGGCAGCCTAACGGCGCCACTCAAAACTTCCAAAATGGATTGATGAGAGAGAATAGGGTCTCTCATCACATGAACATAAAAATTACAGTAGGAGTAATATAAAAGAACATCCCAATCATAAGAATGATGAGCTTAAAAGAAATGACATAAAAGAGTGTACTTATAAAGAAAGAGAGTTGTAGGATCCCTTACCTCGGGTCCGACTTGACTTGATCGTTCTTTAATCTCCTGAATAATAAACTTGAGTTAATTTCTACTTCCTTAAGAACCTTTTTCAAGTTCATTATTCCTTTTATACCACTTATTACCATGTCATAAACATAATGTAATCATTTAAGTTATTAATATTTGTTTTGCCGATATTTGGTTCTTAAGTCGAAAGTGGACTTCTTACAATTACATGTTGTTTGTGTGGCCAAATGTTTATTATAAACAGAATTGTATTCATGATGTATATATCATATATGCCATATATATCCAGTACATTCATGCATTTATAACATTACATAATCATTTAGAGGTAAGAAATGAAAAGCACCGTTCATGGAGACGGTAAGCCGTACGTACGCATGAACGCTACTTCCATTTCTATTTCATTGTTTATAGAATGGAATCATAATGATATAAAGTTATATTATAATTACAGTATAATATCATATATAAAATCATAGTTCCATCCTTTATACATCCCACATATGGTTTTTAACGAATCAAATCACTTTGAGGAGGCGGTAGTCCGCACTTCCTAAAATGAAGATATCGCGTATACCCATAATGGAAGCCATAAAGGTAAGACACAAATGAAAAATACAGAATCATAATTAAAACATAAACATATTATATATCATATATAAAAATAGTGACATCATAATGGCCACCTTTGAAGGTGTTAAATGAGTATTGAACAATCATCGTTTCGGGAGGCAGAATCTCGCCATCCACGGAAACCGTATGTTCTTTAACCATTTGATGTAGTTGTGTGAGAGAGTAGCTAGAATAAATCTTATAACAACATCCTAGTATATTGAAGATACTGGTGTTGTTACAAAAGAAATAAATAAAAAGAGTTTAGGGGGTTGGAGAAGCAAAATAAAACAAATGAACATGAGAGAAAGAATTACCTTTAAAAGTGTAACTCCTTTTGATTTGAGCCTAAAGGCTTCCTTTGAAAGGATTCTGCCCAAAGGAAATCCTCTGGATGAGGATAGGTATGTGTAGAGAGTAAATGGGCAGGGGTTGGACGAGCCAAAGGCTTGATGAGTGTGTGAAAAGAGGTAGAGGTGGGGGCCTTTTATAAGAGGAGAGGAGGGGCACTTTTGGAAAATAAGAAATATTACTTTATTTGAAAATGTATTTCGGTTTTAAAAGGTCCCACATTGATATAGGTCGTGGATAAGGTGATAAGGCTTCGAAATCCACTCATCCAATAAGTTTTGGCCATGTGTAGTTCATATATTTTACATTATCTTTCCATTTTATTTAAATCGTCAATTAATGATGTCATCGTTAAATCATTATTATGTCATAAATAATTTAATTTATTTTATGTCTAAAAATTATAAAGGAAATACTATGATGTAGGAAATCTTTTTAGCTTTCCAATGATATTTATAATCAAAATTTGGACTTGTGTAACCCCACTTAAAAATTGTTTTAGTAAAACATATCATGTTTGTGTCAATTTTTCTTTTACATTAAATAAAATGTTGTTTATGTCATTTCCCAACCAAAGTGGATCCATGGGGTCCCCAAGTTGACGCATGGATTGTCTTGGTCGGCCATTACACAACCAATAAGGTTGGGACATGTGTCTAGGTCATTTTATATTATTAAAGCATTATTTATACCTTAAACTACCCTAATTACCACTAATCGCGATTAAGAACTTAATGAGTTACTATTCACCAAAAAATTATTATAATCTCATTGAACCACATTTTACTTCTTAATGAAAACCATGTATGTCTGATTTTCAAAATTCAATACACATTAGTGGTAAAATTTCATTTAACTGAAAAATCAGTTTGCTTGATTACCACTTAGTGGTTTCACTATTCATCAAAAATTGAAGTTTTTCAGAAAAATCCCAAAAATTCACCCTAAGCTATAATTGATATTCCGAATTCAAAAATGAAGTCCATTTTAAAAAATTCAAAACATATTAGTCACATTAATTAATTTAATAATTAATTCCCGCTGTCAGCGCAAATAGCGTGTTTTCATAAAACAATAAGTATCAAAAGATTGACACCAGTTTAAGTCTGATTTCAAAGTGAAATTAATTCCAACGACCACTATTGGATTTAATGGTAAAAATATTTTCAAATTTCACTTTAAAAACAATTCAAAATATTATCTAATCATATAAATAAATTAGATTAAAAAGTGGTTTTGAACTAAAATACAACATTTTACACTATTCATTAAAAAAAAGATCCTTATCGGAAAGATACCAAAAAATTACACAAAGTAAAATTTGATGTCCCGATTCTTAGTAAGAGTTTTATTTGGTCCAAAATAATGTTTAAGAGTGAACAAAACTATATATAATTATGGTTCAACATCAAAAGGTGATAAGTGAACCTTTAGTGAAAACTAGGGCATATACGCCTAAAATTGAATTCTTTCCGTATTTTGAGCCTCTATCCTTTATTGGATAAATGTAAAAACATATAAAAACATATATAATCATATCTTAGTTATTTCTATCCATTCTCGCCAATACAATGGCTACATGTTAACTACCATTTAAAATTATTTTATTAGAGTGCAACGTAAGATTCCCAAGAAACTCGTTGTTGCGTGTTGGGTACGCCATCGAGCATAGCATCCCCTTTAAAGTCATATTAATATTTTATTCACAAATATGGACAAATATGAGAATGTCATATTCTTTATTTACCTGGGGTGTTACATCCTTCCCCCCTTTTGGGAATTGCGTCCTCGCAATTTTAAAATTGCTCTTGGAAACATCCTTGAAAGTCCCACATCGGAACAAAAGTCGGTAAAACAAACACTTTAAAATAAAGAAAGATAAGTACAAAGGTCACCCGAGTTAACCCATACTAGGATTCCAAGTATGAATATATGGACATGGAGGAAAAAACAAAGGGTCATGTTCTGATGGAAAGTGACAGAAAACATGTTTAGGAGAAAGTTAACCACGAGAAAATCACAAACTTGTGATGGGTTAAACGGTATTCGATTCCCCAGTAGGAAAATTTAATAGACAACATTTTTGTTTTACGTTACTTTTTATTGAGGAATTTATTCATAAGGAAACATAATCACTTATCATATTGACTTTCAACCTTTATTAGATTCCTTACACAAACTCATATTTTCTCCAAAAGATGAGTATTTAGGAAGACTTGTTCACATTAAGAGTACTATAATCAACTTCTAGAGAATCACCTAATCCACAAAATAGAACTATATACTTCCCATGTCTTTAGACTTTAACCAAATCCAAAACCAAAAAGGCTAGTACAATATCAGATAATTTAGAAAAGGATAACCCCTTATAAAAAGAAAATCTATTCTTAATCTCCAAAATTTGTCCAACAAAACCCAAAGTTCAAAGAGGACCATCCGATAAACAATTTGTCCATAAAATTCTTCAAAGTAAACCAATATAAGATTGAAACCCAAATATTTGAAGGATTTAGTCACATAGTCTTCCAAGTTAAATCGTAACATTTATCTCCAAACAACATCAGTTGCTCCTAAAGTCTCACATTGAAAAGTAATTATCCTAATCACATATCCTCCATGATAGGTTAATCATTTTCATAAATAACCCAAAATCAACTTACTCTTAATTCATAAAATCATATAACTGAAAAGAATCAGTCAAACTAACCAGGGACTTCACGTAGTCCAGTGGTAGGCGATAAATAACAGTCGCACTTTGGTTGTGGGTTCGATTCCCGCAGCTTTGTCCGATGCGACGGGTAGTCACACGGTCTGCGTGTTGTCCTTTTTTCAAAACTATATAATTCTCAAATCACTACCCAAAAAGGGATAAAATCATCAAAAATAACCATAACATAATTTAACCTCAATTTTATCTCATGCCTTTCACTTCAATCATAACATATGGTAACCCATAATTACCTCAAAAGTAAGGATCATATAAACCCAAATGGTTCTTTATAACTATGTCCACAAAAGAAAAGATAACTATTACTTGAATAAAATTTGCCTATATTAAACATCAGGGTTACATATAATATAAAAAGTCTTCTAATGTAACCCCATCATCAAAAGAGACTTAATACTCTTAAGAATTTCACCCTAACTCTTGAAGCCCTTATATGTTGACATCTTACTCATTCAACATTCTTCATGATCCATTATCCATTCATTTCCAACTTATTCCGAAATACCTCTTTCCTACAAACAAAATCATGAATCATATCCTAAGATTCCAAAATAAGAAAACAATAGTCATGAAATAGTACATACCTTTGATTGGTCATTGTCAGTTTCTTCATCCTCAATCGGAATGGCATTAGGTATTGGTAAACGAATATTGGTACGCTCTTGGTGACCCCATTCACGAAACTTCTTCATAGGACATGTGTTTGCATAATGACCATGCACACCACATTTAAAACATTCAATTGATCCCTCAGAAAGAACTTCTTTCCCTTTCCTCGAGTCAACTGGATGCTTCCTTTTTCCATGACAGGTTCTTGATTTATGACCTTCATTTCCACATCTATAGCATATTTCTGTCCCTTTGAAACATTTTCCTAGGTGTTTCTTTCCACATCTTTGACACATAGGTTTTTGAACACACATACCTTTATGATTATTTCCTGTACTTCCGTAGGGATTTGTTTCTTGCATATATGATGCCTTAGAGAAAACTCCAAGGTTTAGGTGGTCAATCATGACTCCATATAGTTGGTTGAGGATAATCAGAAGAGTTCTCATTGCATCTCCCATATCATTCAGTTGCTTGCTCAAAAAGTTGTCACAGTTTCCTTCACATCCACTGTTACTTTGGTGCCTGCTAGATCCAGCCATTTACTAAAACCAAAAAGGTCAGTGTGAGTATATCAACAAAACCATCATGTACTAATGAGGAAGGTAAACACTAAGATACACTTACTCATTCACTTTATCTAAAACTAGGACTCTTTCTGAAATCCTAACCATTATGGTAATGTCACTTATGCTTAAAGAATACCCTAACCTCTAAAGTTATCTAAACCGACCTTTGATACCAACTATAAGGCCGCAGCCTTAAACCTTACTTAATCTTGAGTTATTACAAGATTACACATTGAGGATCTTTTCAGGTTTAGAGTTTTAGAGAATTAGATCATGAAACTTGCATTACATTCCACATTTAAACAAAGTGGTTACATAAAAGACAGTATTCATTCTTCCCATCAACGGAAACATATTTAAAATATAACACGGATTCTTTCTTGACACATCCTTGACACTATCATCACATCATGTACCTTTCCCTTGACCTGTGAAAAACATTTCAAAAACTTGGGATGAGCACAAAAAGCTCAGTAAGGGATAGAAAAATATGGAAAGGAAACATGGGTACACATAAACATAAGAATGAGTTCATACTTTACCCATAAAACATAGGAATATCAAATCATGAATAAACCATAGAAAACATAAGACATAAAGGTAACTTGAGGCATTCATAACATTCTTATGTAGGGAGTAACCCTCTTGGTTACGTTTGGAATACCCACCACAGTATATTCCCTAAATCTCTTCGGAGAAACCTTAACGTTTCACTCCTTCGCGTTACCCAATGCATTGGAGAGCTATATCGGGCTCACCCGCCCTTAGTTTATCACGGAACCACCCGTTTTCATAACAATGCCCAAGAACCATAACATAAACGTATCACATAAAACATGCATAAAGGAAACAAAACATTTCCACATTTCAATCACAATATAACATTTTAGTATTTTGAAATAATGAATCCAAAAAGAAACCATTTCCAAAACCATTTAAAACATTTAATAAAAAGATTTTTGAATCAAAGTGTCCCATACCACATTGAAGCTTAAAATTTTAAACCATTAATATCCATATAAATAAATCCTTAAAACCATTTTGAAAACATGGATATTAATAAGAACAAATAATTAAAACATTTAAAACGATATTTTGGTTAAAGGGGTTTTACCAAAATTATAGACACTTGAATACAATAATTGAGGAATAACATTTAGTCAGAACTTTATAATATCATGAGAATAAATGGATTCATGATATAATACTCCAAAGGACAGTATATACACCATATAAGAGTGAATTGGTGCATAACAACAATGAACCCTCAATAGAAATGTCATATGTGACGAAATCCCTTATAAAGAAGGTATCCTTAAATTAAGGACAAATCAATCTCAAAAATATGTGTGAAAAATATAAATACACTCAATAT
Organism: Viscum album; assembly: GCA_963277665.1. Taxonomy (NCBI): domain Eukaryota; kingdom Viridiplantae; phylum Streptophyta; class Magnoliopsida; order Santalales; family Viscaceae; genus Viscum; species Viscum album. Next base: position 68,262,063 of record OY728147.1, on the reverse strand, counting down.
AAGTGGATATTAAGTGTAAAACAGTAAAAGGACATTCACATATATTCAATGGATGACATATTCAATGACTACATGTTGAACCCAAAGAAATCGAAATTGGGTTAAAAAGTTCCCTTGACAGCCTAACGGCATCACATCAAAACGAGTTGATGAGAGATAAAAAGTGTATCTCATCACTTGGACATAAAATTTACATCAATAAGGATATATGATAACATATCCCAACATAACAATATGTAAATTAAAAGACCCAACAAAATAAGTCTTTTAAAAAAAAGAGGAGGGTGAAAGGTTCCCTTACCGACTTGGGTATCTTTCAAAACATACACCCCATGAAAGAAAGACAATAGGTAATTTATGTAAATACTCATAAACGAAATTATATTACACAAAGAGTAGAATAAAGGGCAGTACATACACCACTCAATGGAATTTGTGGCAAATGTAGCATAAATCTCATGGGAATGAAAGTGAGATGAAAAATCCCTTACAAAAGTTCGGCAGCCTAACGGCGCCACTCAAAACTTGCAAAATGGATTGATGAGAGAGAATAGGGTCTCTCATCACATGAACATAAAAATTACAGTTGGAGTAATATAAAAGAACATCCCAATCATAAGAAAGATGAGCTTAAAAGAAATGACATAAAAGAGTGTACTTATAAAGAAAGAGAGTTGTAGGATCCCTTACCTCGGGTCCGACTTGACTTGATCGTTCTTTAATCTCCTGAATAATAAACTTGAGTTAATTTCTACTTCCTTAAGAACCTTTTTCAAGTTCATTATTCCTTTTATACCACTTATTACAATGTCATAAACATAATGTAATCATTTAAGTTAATAATATTTGTTTTGCCGATATTTGGTTCTTAAGTCGAAAGTGGACTTCTTACAATTACATGTTGTTCGTGTGGCCAAATTTTTATTATAAACAGAATTGTATTCATGATGTAGATATCATATATGTCATATATATCCAGTACATTCATGCATTTATAACATTACATAATCATTTAGAGGTAAGAAATGAAATGCACCGTTCATGGAGACGGTAAGCCGTACGTACGCATGAACGCTACTTCCATTTCTATTTCATTGTTTATAGAATGGAATCATAATGATATAAAGTTATATTATAATTACAGTATAATATCATATATAAAATCATAGTTCCATCCTTTATACATCCCACATATGGTTTTTAACGAATCAAATCACTTTGAGGAGGCGGTAGTCCGCACTTCCTAAAATGAAGATATCGCGTATACCCATAATGGAAGCCATAAAGGTAAGACACAAATGAAAAATACAGAATCATAATTAAAACATAAACATATTATATATCATATATAAAAATAGTGACATCATAATGGCCACCTTTGAAGGTGTTAAATGAGTATTGAACAATCATCGTTTCGGGAGGCAGAATCTCGCCATCCACGGAAACCGTATGTTCTTTAACCATTTGATGTAGTTGTGTGAGAGTGTAGCTAGAATAAATCTTATAACAACATCCTAGTATATTGAAGATACTGGTGTTGTTACAAAAGAAATAAATAAAAAGAGTTTAGGGGGTTGGAGAAGCAAAATAAAACAAATGAACATGAGAGAAAGAATTACCTTTAAAAGTGTAACTCCTTTTGATTTGAGCCTAAAGGCTTCCTTTGAAAGGATTCTGCCCAAATTAAATCCTCTAGGATGAGGAGAGGGATGTGTAGAGAGTAAATGGGCAGGGGTTGGCCGAGCCAAAGGCTTGATGAGTGTGTGAAAAGAGGTAGAGGTGGGGGCCTTTTATAAGAGGAGAGGAGGGGCACTTTTGGAAAGTAAGAAATATTACTTTATTTGAAAATGTATTTCGGTTTTAAAAGGTCCCACATTGATATAGGTCGTGGATAAGGTGATAAGGCTTCGAAATCCACTCATCCAATAAGTTTTGGCCATGTTTAGTTCATAGATTTTACATTATCTTTCCATTTTATTTAAATCGTCAATTAATGATGTCATCGTTAAATCATTATTATGTCATAAATAATTTAATTTATTTAATGTCTAAAAATTATAAAGGAAATAATATGATGTAGAAATCTTTTTAGCTTTCCAATGACTATTTATAATCAAAATTTGGACTTGTGTAACCCCACTTAAAAATTGTTTTAGTAAAACATATCATGTTTGTGTCAATTTTTCTTTTACATTAAATAAAATGTTATTTATGTCATTTCCCAACCAAAGTGGATCCATGGGGTCCCCAAGTTGACCCATGGCTTGTCTTGGTCGGCCATGACACAACCAATAAGGTTGGGACATGTGTCTAGGTCATTTTATATTATTAAAGCATTATTTATACCTTAAACTACCCTAATTACCACTAATCACGATTAAGAACTTAATGAGTTACTATTCACCAAAAAATTATTATAATCTCATTGAACCACATTTTACTTCATAATGACAACCATGTATGTCGGATTTTCAAAATTCAATACACATTAGTGGTAAAATTTCATTTAACTGAAAAATCAGTTTGCTTGATTACCACTTAGTGGTTTCACTATTCATCAAAAATTGAAGTTTTCCAGAAAAATCCCAAAAATTCACCCTAAGCTATAATTGATATTCCGAATTCAAAAATGAAGTCCATTTTACAAAATTAAAAACATATTAGTCACATTAATTAATTTAATAATTAATTCCCGCTGTCAGCGCAAATAGCGTGTTTTCATAAAACAATAAGTATCAAAAGATTGACACTAGTTTAAGTCTGATTTCAAAGTGAAATTAATTCCAACGACCACTATTGGATTTAATGGTAAAAATATTTTCAAATTTCACTTTAAAAACAATTCAAAATATTATCTAATCATATAAATAAATTAGATTAAAAAGTGTTTTTGAACTAAAATACAACATTTTACACTATTCATTAAAAAAAAGAACCTTATCGGAAAGATACCAAAAAATTACACAAAGTAAAATTTGATGTCCCGATTCTTAGTAAGAGTTTTATTTGGTCCAAAATAATGTTTAAGAGTGAACAAAACTATATTTAATTATGGTTCAACATCAAAAGGTGATAAGTGAACCTTTAGTGAAAACTAGGGCATATACGCCTAAAATTGAATTCTTTCCGTATTTTAAGCCTCTATCCTTTATTGGATAAATGTAAAAACATATAAAAACATATATAATCATATCTTAGTTATTTATATCCATTCCCGCCAATACAATGGCTACATGTTAACTACCATTTAAAATTATTTTATTAGAGTGCAACGTAAGATTCCCAAGAAACTCGTTGTTGCGTGTTGGGTACGCCATCGAGCATAGCATCCCCTTTAAAGTCATATTAATATTTTATTCACAAATATGGACAAATATGAGAATGTCATATTCTTTATTTACCTGGGGTGTTACATCAAAGGCATTTTTAATGCCCCTTTAAGATATGGATTTGTGATTGTTATCTTTCTTCTAACCACGTACTCTATCACTCTCCATTAGAAATTGATATTTATATTCCTCTTTCATTACTATGTTTTCACTTTCCACAAATTCTACCTGTGAGGGAACCTAGTTATGTGTCACTTTAGTTAGTCGTTATGTTTCAAATTTTACATTTTTTAAAAGAAGTTTTTTTATTCATTTTTATAATTTGGGTTTCTATGAAATGATGTTTATATTATGATCCATGTGATTACCCAAACCAATTTTTAGGGAGATATTCATTTTAAGTGGGGTATAATGTAACACCTTCTGATTTTATTTGTTTTTTGTGGTTTAATTTAATCTTTTAATATTTTTTATTTCACACGACACTAAATATATATTATGTTATTTGAAAGAATTATGTTTGGATGGAATTGTATACAATATCATGTTATACTTGCATTTCATGGAAAAATTAGAATAAACTTTTCTACATGAAACACTATATTGGTCTTATGTTACATGCAATGTCGTGTTCCTTTTATAGCTGGCATAACATACAAGGATGTTTTTTACCAAATAATAATATACAATTATGATTATTAAAATATCATTATAGATACCTCCTAACTATTGGAATAAATGTAATGAATAATATTAAATAAATTATGAAAATATAATTTACACATGTACATAAAATGAAACAATCGGTTTTCATATTTTATAAGTGATTATAAGAACTATTTGAAAATATTGAAATTACTTTTCAATGAAAGATATTTTTATATGTAAAAATGCAATTTTATCTCAACAAATTAAATATATAAATTTGATTAATGTATTCAATAAAATTTATATATTACATATTCAATAAATATTTTTTATACTCATCAAAAATATTTGTTAGGTATAATATAAAAATAAGTCCAATTTTATGAATAAAAAGTTTTATTTTTATAAAAGATAATTTCACCTCCTTTTAATGGTGAGACCATTTTAAACCTGATTTTCGATCATTTGGGATTTTTTTTAAATAATTATTATTTTTTAAATATTAATATCAACGTTTTACTTTGGTTAATTTTTGGTATTTTTCTGAGGAGTTTCATTTTTTTATGAATAGTGAAAACACATAATTTTAATTCTAAATCTCTTTTTCATATGATTTATTTATGTAGTTAAATTATGTTTTAATTTTGTTTTAAAATACAATTAGATAAATTAAAAGTTAATTAAGATAATTTAATTCATTTTAACAAATTTTACAATGAAATATTATATACAATCATTTCAAACTTTTGGACCTTTTCACTTTAAAAACCCCCATTATCATCACGTCTGTGGGATTAATTTTAAATGAATTTCTAAAACGTTAGTTACTAAAATTTTAAAAAATGGAATAAATATTTTTAATCATGATAATTTTTTATTTATAGTTTTTAGGACTTACATTTTCTCCATAAAACTTAATAAAAGTGATAGAAATTAATAACATCAATTAAGAGAACAATTATCATAATAAAGGACTAAACCATGATCATAAGAGAAAAATAACTGAGAAACTTGTCCAAAGGATGTTTTATGGAAATATATTGAGTCTATACTCAATATTATAAAGTTTATATCAATATTGGGGTCACATAAAATTGTTAAAACATGTGTGTAATTCCCTTTTCAAAAATTAACAAGAATGTCACACCTCTTGCACTATAAAAGACACTCATCCCTATTACTTAATTAAACCTCAAATGAAATTTATTTCTCTCAATATATACTCTAATAATCTTAATAAATCCTTACATTAATCATTAAATAAAACCTTTAGGTATAAATCCATCAATATAAGACCTTTAGTACAAACCAAAAGAAGTTACCCAAAGAATAGGTAACATCCTTCCTGAAGCTCCTTTTTTTATTCTTATTCTTCAACACCTCAATTGTTTTTATTAAAATGTTATATAATAAAATTATTATACTAAATATACTGAAATTTATTTATTATGAGGGTATTATTTACAGTTACACACACTTCTATCTAATGGGTATCAAACATATCATTCATCTGTAAAGAAAAACTACTGCCTCATGAAACGTTGTTGTCCATTTTTCCTTTAACACCTCTTATCATAAGTAATTATCATTATAAATATTTTTTATTATAATATATATTTTCTTTATGATTTATTTATTATTATATAATTATTATATAAACCATATCTTCATAATTTACATTTTTTTGTAAATAATATATCTTCATTTGTGGACTTGTCAACTACCGCCTTGTTGAACCAATGTGATTCATTACCACATTACATAGAATGTATTAATGATAGTTTTAGTGAGATTATGTAATATATATATATAATAAGTATAATTGTATGATAATATATATATATATATACATATATTTCATTTACTTTCTTTTTTCAATATTATAAAAAAATGCAAACAGTGCTCACGAGTACATAAGGCTTACCCTCTCCAAGAAAGGTTAATTCCATTTCATAATTATATGATTAATATATTATTATAAATAATTATATAGTTAATACATATTATATTTTTATCATGTTTTACATTCATTATATAATTAAATATTGATCTTAGTAAGAGTATCACAAATAAAAAGTCAAAACATAAATGAAAAATAATGGGGATATTACCATAATTGTAACATTAACAAAGAATTATTAATTTAAGGGTAATATAAATCCATAATAAAATATCATATGGTATTAGATATATGAATATGGATATTTGGTGTATTTATCATGAAATTATATTTATTATACTATATTTTCGAATTTTTATGAAGAAAGTCATGACTTAAGGAAAGGGTTTTCTCATCTCAATTTTATGTATGTCAAAGTTATGAATTATTACCCACTAATTTCATTTTTAGGGTGCATATAATTCCCTTTAATGTATTATATTATTCTTATCCTTAAATTCATTTGTATTTAAAAATCATTTTTATGATCTATATTTAATGGGCTTTCACCGTTCAAAACGTACCAAATCAGTTAGCTAGTTCTCTCTCAATTTTCCTTATTTGATACAATGTCTTCTTATGATCCTATATTCCATTATGAGGTGATTATACTTCCATTTTATATGTTATATAATGTTTATTTTTATTTTTATTTTATCATCATATTCGTGTAATTTTATTCTCTTACATGGGGAGTATGATTCAAATTTAACAAGTGGTAAGAGTTTATTGAAATAGTCTTATCGTTTATCGAGATTATTTATGATTATGCCTACATTGATGAAATATAACAATACATATATCAATAACTCTCAGAAATTTTCTTCTACTATGGTTACTCATTATATCGTCATGTATTGGTGCTATTTGTTCCACTTTTTAGTACATAATATGATTAAGAATGTGTTTTTTAGAATGCCTATCTTTACCTCTCTCATATGTTAGAAAGATGTGTTCTTTAAAAACCATTTTTTATAAAATGGTTTTCAAAAATTAATCTTATGTTTTATTATTATTTTAAAATTAAAAGGTTTTAAATATGTTTTCATATTTTATTTATATTTTTTAAAAATTATTTTAAATGAAAAGCGATTTCAAAATAGTCTCAGGGTTTTTATATGTTTTCAATGTAATTTCAAAGATAAAGGTATTCAAAATAGTTGAAAATTTTAATTATAAGTTTAAAATTAATTTCAAATAAAAGTTAATAAAAATTTTATCAAGCATTATTTATATGTTTTCAAATTATTTTCAATGAAATCGTTTTTCAAAATGTTTTCATGTTTTATTATATGTTTTCAAAGTGTATTCAATGAAAATGGTTTGAAAAATGTTTTCAATAAATATTTATATGTTTTAAATTTATTTTCAATGAAAAAGGTGATCAAAACGTTTTGATAGTTTATTTAAATTTTTTCACTGTATTTAAATATAAAATTGTTTTCAAAATATTATCAATATTTATTTATATGTTTTCAAATTATTATTAAAGAAATGGTATTCAAATTTTTTTTAATCTTATTTTATAATTTCTCAAGGAAAAGGGTTTCTAAAAAGTTTCCACACATTTTTAAGGGTTTTAAAAAAAAATATTTTCAAATCATCCTTTAAAAGACATCATGTTTATTTTCAAAAAAACACTTTTATAAATGTTTTATGTTTTAAACAGAATTTTTTAAAGAAGAAAGGATAATTACCTCGTTAAATTTTTTTAGAATATATTTTCAAATTATTTCCCATCTAAGATGAAATCCTTCAGTGTTACTCACGACATTATACAGAAATAATCCAATGGTTCTATTTATATATTCCTCCAAATGGTTTATGTTTTTACATAATTATGTTTATAATACCCATTTATCTTTTATGACTTAAACGATTGTAAATACAGCTTTTTTTTATGGGTTATAATTTGATAAAATAATTATGAAAACTATCTATTTTCCACAGTTTATGATATGATTACATATTTATGATACCCATTTCATTTCTTGGGATATGATATGTTGATTGTTTATGATATTTTGGCACACATATGTAAGATTTAATTATGATTTTTGTGGCACTTATATCTCTTTTTAACGCATTGGGTAATGATTTATATCTCACGAGATAGACATGTCTAGAATGAGGATTGAACTAAGTATATTAAATTAATTTTTCTTCTAAGATGGTCTTGGGAGTGAATCTTGACAATTAATATGGCCATGAGATTTAACCATGACTACCAAGATTGTGTGGGAAGTGAACTCATACTACTAATATGTCATAATAAATGATGCCTTAAATACTATGGAGATAATTTTATATACTTAAGTGTTTGCCAAAAATTCTATGTCTTATTCTTATGTCATTATTTCATAGTTTATGCTCTTGATTCTCTTATTATTATTGTATAATAAACGACCAATATTTATGAAATGATTCATGTTTATGATATTTGATATATAGGGTATTATCTTCTATTTTTTTATCATCATCTTATATAATTATTCTAATGTTATGATCAAATATCTCCCATGTTTACCCATTCTGGTCATTTCAACTCACTCATTTTATGTTTCCATTCCATAGGTTAGGAAGAAATTTTTAAAGTAGAAGTATTGAAAGGTAATATCTATGGGGTAAAAAATGAATAAATTTCACCAAGTAAGAATATTTTTTTCCTAGTTTGCAAATACACAAAAGTACTGTGGACCTCAATAATGTATATTATTATTTTCATGGATATTAATCTAAAATGATTTCATTTCCAGGTATGTTAATCCTAGGTAACTATAGTAATGGATAGATAATTACATTCACAATTAAATACTAATATTTAATCACTTTTTTAATCGTGGTGTCATGTGTAATGTATGATATCAATGAAATTTCATTTATGTAAGAACTGACATACTGCCAAATTTTGGTGTGTTGCATTCCATACACCCTTACATCGGTTTTTGAGCATTATGCCTCACACCATTGACACTTTTTTTATAGTGGGTATGACAAACCATGTCCCTTTCATCATGTGTTGAAATGAATACACACCCACTATCTCAAGTGATGAGCATGATATATGTCTTTGATTATTAGATATAGGGAATATACCCTTTTCATGAGTTATAGACTAATTCATACTGGTTATGGATGACTGAGTTATTCCTTTGTTGATACAACCCCTAATATTCTAGGTATATGGAAACTTATGTCCACATGTACATAGTATATATTAGTGGATTAAGTATATAACTATTCTATATATATTATTACTATATATATCTATTTATAATACACACATTTCATCCATGATCTGAAGAAGGTAGAGATTCCAAGTTCCAATTAGGAACCCGAGAAGCCTGGTTATTTATTTAATATGGTTTCTTATTCTATTTATACCAATAATATGATGTTTCTATATACATATCTTGCATTACTTTCAGACACTTTTAGTGTTTTCCTACTAGGATTTTATGTCACACTCTACTCGAGCCACCATTGGAACTTGAGTAGATTAATTTTCTATAGGTACTGATAAGCATAATAACCCTACTCTAGATATTTGATATAATTTACTTATTGTAGGTATAGAGAAGAGATAACAGGGCATATTATTTATATTCCTGTCAAGATGTCTTTTGATCAATTTTTAGATTTTTATGCCATGTTTTATATGCATGCATTATATTCCCCTTTTGTATATCGTCCTACCATGAATCCATGTATATGAAACTTCCAAGAGGTTTTTGATATTACTATTTTTTATTAGTTATTTATTCTTCCTAGTATTATTATTATATCTTTTGAATATGACTTCTCTATAGTGGGTTACTAGTCTAGTCTTTCATTGACAGTTTATATTATGCTTCCACCATTGTTTTTGTATTTTTTTTATATCTAATATGTCACTCTAATATGAGGATATAGTCTCTCCACTATACATCTTTAAACTTTCACTTTTAGTCAACAACCTCTGGCATATGACGAGGTGTGCTTGGGGCCATATGGCCCACCAGTTCTGGACACGATTTTTTCAGATCTCGGGTTGGGAAGTTACAAAGTTGTATTAGAGGCGGTTTTTATTCATTTGTATTCTTGTTTGGGAATTATATAGGAAATAATTAGTTAATGAAATTTGGTATTTAACATGTTCATGGACATAGTTAACCCATGTACCGGGGAAAACAAAATTACCAAGGATATTTAATTACCATTATTAAATATGTTTGTTATAGTTGATATGACTACACTTTTGGGTGACTCATATATCTTATGACGTTAGTGTTAGTAGTATTATGCAAATTGGATTTCCTATAATTTTCCTTATGAAATGAGGTTGTGTCATTATATGAAACAATATAGGAACAATAGAATGAATATTCAATGAATTTTTTTAAACCATCTATACTTTCAATGTGCATATACATATTTTATATTATTAATTCATTGATTATATATTGAAATATAATGAAATTTATTTTATGATATTTGAAAGAATAATTGACATTTAAATTTCCAACATTAACCTAAAGACTTGTTCTTACATAGGTTAAAGAGGACACCTTCAGTGGTATGTTCTGGCATGTTGAGCAATCTACCATTGGTCGTATTGGCTGTAATGGGTTATTGTCTTGATTAAGTGGAAACCATATTTAATTTCACGAGGAGCATTATCCATTGTGAGTAAGAAGTGGTGATTTGTCTATTCAAGAAATTTAATGATATTTAAATACATAAATGTGTACAATTTAGAATGAATATCACATTAATAATTAAGTAGTCATCTTATATGGACGAAACAGAGACCTAGACCAAAACTCGACCATAGTATCTGTTGTTTGGTATGTATCTTATGTTCTTATTCCCTATAACAGTATTTTATTCCACCAAGATATAGATTTTGGAGATGACCGGTAGTTGTGGTCATTTCTATGGGGAGGATATGCACATGTCCTAGTAATCTATATTTGATATCATGATAGTTAAAATATTTAATGAGGCATGTTTCTTCAATTGTATCATCACGAATCCATGAATTCCTCTATCCATACACCCTAAAGGACCTGATTCACTTGTAACAGAGGTGGTGGGATGTGATCCGCTATTGATTCCTCCTATTATACAACTTGTGGAACTTTTTCATATTTCTAATATGGGAATTGATCACTAATTATGTGATGGTTTCTTCCATATGATTCAACCCATAAATGGTGCCACTCATTCTATCTTGACTATATAAGAGTTGACACAGGTGTTCGAGCAACATCATCCTCATTTCTGAGTGGGGCCAGTAGTATCACAAATGGAAAGCAGCTAGAATACCACAAACTATTGAAATTGATGAGATCATATAGTTAGAGGAAGTTAGACTCATGATTCTTAGTGTTAGTAGAGAGTGATTTACTAGGGAAGTTAGGAAGTAACTCGGGTCCATAGTACACTCTAGTTACATGAAGTCTTGCCTAATTCAGAAGAGCATAGTTCCATAACAAATCAAATTTTAAGTACTATTATAGTAGCCTATAATTTAGTGTATTTTTTATTTTACATAAGAGTATCTCACTAATTAATATAAGAAGAAATCATGGAGGGTATGGACCTATAAATAAAACACTTTAAGGGTGTGATGATACTAGATACCTTGTTAGGTATCCAATCATAGAGTGTACTCTAGTGTAATTTGTTTCCCTTCAGATAGCCGGACACCTATTCATGTGGAATCTTTTCATACTCGATATGATGGTCTTTGATGTAATCATTAGTATAGACTAATTAGTTTTCTATGGATCCCATATATACTTATATCATCATATGGTGACATTTATATCACCCGATTGTGGTAGAAACATGCATAAAGGAGAATGAGATGTTCAATCTACTCGATCAGGACTCTAGTGGTAGAGGGTAAGTATTGTTATAAAATAGATTTTCATTATTTTCAAAAATGATGAAGGGTAATAGAAATCTATTTATTCCTCTAGAAGTGGAGAATTTTATATATGTATTTCATAAAGAAATATTTGGAAAATCATTAATGAAGGAGGATTAATTTACTATTGATCTTATGCCAGGATCGGCACCAATGACAATTTATCCTCATATGATGGAACCTATGGAGCTTATAAACCTTATGATATAGTTAAAGGATGTAAAGGGAAAAGGATTAATATACCCGAAAACTTCTCCAAGGGATTCATTAGTATGTTTTTCAAGAAGTTGGATAGTTCCCCAAGGATTTGATATGATTACCACCATTTGAACCAGCACACTATAAAGAATTATTATACATTACCTCGAATAGAAAAACTCTTCAATAAACTATAAGGATATATATAATTTTAAAATATAGATCTTGGGTTAGGATATCATAATGAGCATGTCAGATCATTAGACATACCTCGTTCCACTTTCATGAGAAGGTATAGTTTATATGAGTACCTGGTCATGTCATTTAGTCAAACGAATGCACTTGTATTCTTCATGGATTTGATGACTCATGTTTTCCACCTGTATATGGATTTATTAGTGGTAGTCTTTGATGGAGGTATCATAGTACATTCTCATTTTCCAAATTACCATTCTAACCATCCGAATATTATGTTGAACATACTTAGAGAGTATTGGTTCAATGATTTTCACTATGAAGGACACTTTTGAATCAACAATTTGTACTTACTAGGTAATGTCATCTTGGAGTCAAGAGTTTCCATAGACCCGGAGAAAGTGATAGTTATAGATTCCTAGGATGAAACGAATGATGTATTTAGTATTAAGTTTTTCTTGTGGATAACCAGGTATTGTGGATGATTCATATAATATTTCTCATTCCATGAAATAGAACTTATGGGATTTAAAAAATAAAGATGTAATATTATTATGGTCAGAAGATTGTGAAGCATCCTTTCAAGAGTTAAAGTTCTTTTTGACTTAAACACCATTAATGATTCATCCAGATCCATGAATGAGCTATACAATTTACATTGATTCTTCATGTATCAGGTTTTAGAGCTATCCTGATGTAGGATGAGTGATTTATCCCATACCGCTCTCGTAAGTTTTGGAATCACGTGAAGAATTACCGAACGCACAACCTTTTGATATTTAGGTTAGTTCTTGATCTATACTATTTAAAACACTATCCACATGTAAATCATTTTGTGGTGTTCATTGAATACAAAAAACCACAAGTACATATTTACACCGAGTGATCAAAATATCTGACAAAGTAGATGGGTTGAATACCTGTAGTCATTTTATTTCCAGCATTCCTACACGGCGGGTAAGGGAAATTTCATTGCCAATTCGCTGACCCAAATGACTCAGATATAAGAATATAAGTATACATATGGTGAGTGAAATTTCATGGAATTGTTTTTAGAGATACACATTAAAGTTCAAAAGGATCATATTTAGACTATACTCAAAACATTATTTGTGACCTCAACTCCTTGGAATATGTGAGAATAAGTGAGTTATCAGATCTCGACGACCTTTTCCATAGGGAATTAATCTCAAATAATGATATATCTTTAGGTTGTACCATGGATGGGGATGATACTATACTATTACATGAGAATTTATGGATCCTAGTAGATATTGGAAGTGATATCTTGCAAGAATTTCATGCCTCATTATAGGAAGTTTGTCCCTATGTCACCAATATATATCACAAATTATGATGATGGTATTGGTGTCCTCCTATGAAATGAGATATTTCGGACTTCTTCACTTGGGGTTCCACCTCTTAACAGGTGAAGGTGGAAAATCATCATCCAATAGATATATTTAATCCATTTTATATTCCCAAGTGGAAATGTGAAAATGATTCTATGGATTTTATGATTGGATTAACCATATCATCTTGTGGAGATGATATGGTGTCGGTTGTAGTTGATAATTTAATGAAGGTATCAAAATTTTTAACTATATGAGAGACAATGCAGATATATGATCATAGGAGGATATACATAAAATATTAATTGCATCTTCATGGATCTCCTCATTCAATCATTTCTGATTTAAATGCTCACTTTATGTATGGTCTCTGGTTGGTTTTGAAGGAGGCCTTAGGAAAAAAGGTTCTCCTAAGAATGGACTATCACCCATAGACTTATTTAATGAAATATCACATGATTCAGTTGTTATATGACATGATTCATTCATGTTACCAAGATTTCGGAGGTTCTGGGGAGAATTGTAATTCCCATGTTGATTTCACTTCTAATATCGGGTTTCAGGCTACCATAAAGATTGACCCTTATGAATCCTTATATAGTGGGTCTCTTTGTTCACCTCTGTTCAAGTTGGAGAGAGGTGAGGTATCTTTTACTGGACTACATCTTACCAAAGAGACTATAGAGAAGGTTTAATTGATCAGAATTTTCTAGAAGATAGCTCAGTCTAGAATGAAGTCTTATGTCAATAGATGCCTAATCTTTCTTTAGTTCATGGTTGTAGATTGGTTTTTATTTTCAGACTCACCTAGGTTCTCACATAGATGTATTTGGAGTCTGGATAATCTCTCAGCTAGATTTTTTGAACCCTTTGAGGTTTTTAATTGAATCAAACTAGTGTCTTATCTGATAAAAAATCCTCATAATTATTTTTATGAATGATGTATTTCACATATCCTAGCTTCTTTGGTATCATTCAAAGCAATCACAATTTATGCAACCTGATAAGTTTGATTTATATATGGAATCTACCCTTGAAGAGTATCCTACGAATATTATATATTGAGGCGTTAAGACACAGTAAGGTATTCCATTTCTTTTTGTATGAGTGATATGGTAGAACTGATGGGTATAGGATGAGACATAGGGCACAAAATCTGATATAAGTTCTTAGTGCCTAGAAATATTTTCAAATGAATCCACTTTTCCATCTAAATTCTATCTCCAACACGAGTTTCATTAAGGATGGAGGTCTTAACAACTCATATTTTCATGAAGGTATGAATCATTTATTTTTCAATTTTAATCCATTAATTCATCTTATTAAACATCAAATATATCCTGAAGAATATCCCAGTAGTGTATGGGGTTGGTTTGAAGACAAATGTTCTAGAAACTAGAAAACCATGGTAGGATGAATGGTTATATCTTGGTTAGCACCCACTGTGTGGGTAACTAGGTTGGAAACCTTGGAGTAGGAGGGGGCTTCATGGTTTGTCTGCAACCATGCAACCAAAGGTGCATGCTCATTTAAAAAAACTAAAAAAGTTTTACAGAGTATTTTTTCATGGTTTGTGATCGGTCAGAAGAATTAGATAAATTTTATTTTTTATCTATTATAATTTCTTCCATTCATAGTCTATCTTTATATACATATATATATATATATCTCTATTTAGATGAATTTTATATTTTCCAATTTTTTGGGTGTTCGAACATTTATTTTCTTCTACCAATCTTCTTCAAATATGACGCCTCCATCAAATGAGGATTCATCAACAACCTTAAGGTAGGTGTTCTAGATATTTTCTATAGAATGTGAGATGAATTAATAGTCATTCAATTATTCCTCATGATGTCTATTTCTTCACCTTTCTTTAAAATTATTTTGTTTTTTATAAATTGTAATACATATAATTAAACCCATGAGGATTGTTTTTAATTAATTAGAATATTTCAATCCCAATGGTGGAAAACCTAAGGGTATGCCGACATGAATTACCCATCATAATTAATTGATAAAATTACTTGAATGCCTCATATGTGTTAATATTTGGTTTTAATTGAAATTTCCCATGACCATGTAAATATATATTAAACCAAAGAACCTATTAAAGGATTTTTTTGGTTTATAAATGGAATTTACCATGTAGGTAATTTCCCAATTTCCAATGGATAAATCTAATTTTTTTTATTGATCCTTTTATATTGATTTTCAATGTATTTATCAACTAAATAAATTGAATAGTTATATTGGATTATATCATGGTGTTTTCCATTAATAAAATGAAGTAAATTGATAAATGGAATGGGTGGAAATGCCAGGACTCTTGCATGTTATAATTAAAAACGTATTGAAATTCCCTTGATAATATTTGGGATTGATTAATATAATGAATGGGAGGTAATAAATCATGGATATTATTATAAACATAATCATTCCATTCATATTGGCTGCTCAATGTTGGTTAATCATTATGTTGGGCATGACCTTTCACACCCCCTTACATCAGGTGTTGAGTATGACATCTCACACCATTGACACTATTTGGATGGTAGGTATGATGCACGACATCCCATGTTTTAGTCTTTCACATGATGAAACATCCACCATCTCGAGTGACAAGCATGATGACTCTCATTAATTGTGAGATGTAGGGAATGTTACATTTTTCTTAACGTTACAGGCTCATTTGGACTAGTTATGGATTATTGAGTAATGCCATGGTCCACCCAGCACCTAGTAATCCTAGTATATGGCTTCTTAATTCTACATGTACATAGTAAATATAGGTGAATGAATTATTTTTCTATACTATATATATTATTACTATATATATAGTAACTTTTCATGAGTCATTACAGACATGATCTGAAGCTGGTACACCTGCCAACCGTCGATGAGGAACGCGAGCAGAATGGTTATTTATTCACTATGGTTTCTTATTCTATTTATATATTCACACTATTATTTATACGTACCCTACATGGATAAGTTCTAGACACTATTAGTAGTGGTCTAATAGTATTTTATCTCACACCCATCTCGGCCACCTTTAGTACCTAAGTATATTACTTTTCTATAGGTATATATAAGGTAATTATCCTTACTATAGATATTTGATATGCTTTAATTTTTGTTTGATCATTGTATGTGAGGACCAATCATATTATCGTGATTATATTAGATCAATATGTCCACTATTTTGTAGTTTTTTTTTGTAGCTTGTTTCATATGAATGTACCATTTTTCCCTTTTTTATATCAGCATGACATGCATCTGTGTATATGACCCTTTCAAAAGGTATTGGATAATATTTCTCATTTTCTGAGTGATTTATGATTCCACGGTTTATTATTATATTTATTTAATGGTATTATGATATAGTGTGTTATTGGTTCATCCTTTCAGTGTCTTTTTATATTATTCATACACAATTTTTTATTTTTTATCCACTCATCCACTATTATATGAGGCTATAGTCTCCCGAATTTACTTCTTTTAAACCCTCTTTGCTAGTCGGTATCATTTAACGTATGATGTGGCATTCATGGGACAATGAGACCCACCAGATTGGAAAATGTTTTAAGTGGATCCTGAGTCGGGGTGTTACACCACCACCATAGTGCCTTTCATATCTTCCATCATATTTCATTCCTCTTCATCTATATGTTTTGAAAATATATTTTTTTTATTGTTCATTTTGTTCAGGTATAAGTGATTTCACTAATTTTTATTCCTATTCTTCATAATCCATAGTTACATCACTTCATGAAATTTTATCATACATCAAGTAATCATCATTTAAATCATCCTCTATCTTTTTCTGATTTTATTTTTTTAGTAACTTTAACATCCTAAACTTCTTCTTCATTATTTTAATCATTATACCATTTACTCCATATAAAATAAATCAAAGGAACATTATTCAAAAGGGAATTTTTTCGACATAATTTGATCCGAGTTAACATCCATTTCTAATTGTTCACTGATTTGATCTTGATGATCATCCATCAACATATCGAATACATTAATATAATTTTTCAAAATGTGGTAAGTATATATTTTGAATTTTGGTCATATTTTCTTGGAAGGAATGGTATTCTAGAATGTACTATTCTTGGGATTGTTTGGTATCAACAAAATTAACTTCCTCAAAACCTTAAAATTCATCATATTCAAACAAAATAATATCAATCTTGATGAAATAAATTTTTTTATTACCTTAATTTACATTGGGGAAAACCATCTAGTCAGTCATCTGAACGCTACTATTGAGGTTTCTATAACTAATTGTCTTCATATTTGTACTACTCAACCAAATATTCTTCTAGGTTGTCTTGAAATTAGGTTATCATCCATTGGGATTATAGTAGTTTTCACTCATCTGGGGATCTAGGAATAAATCGTATTAAAAATAATATGAATCATCTTAAACCATTTGTTAATGTTACCACAATCCTGAATTGATTTCTTCCCATGGGGTCAGATACTCTTGAAATACAATGAATTCTAGGGGTGGTGTAGTATAATAAATATGAGGTATGTATTCCATCCAACATAACACCAACAACCAATAGAAGTTTAACAAAATAATATTAAAATAAAAATAAGAAATAATTAACCAAAATCAAAAATACCTACACTAGAATCAGAAAATAGAAATAGGATAAGAAAAATATTTAACATAAATAATTGGTCTAGAGTTATCTATAAGAATACAATTCTCCCCGACAGTGGTGCCAAAATATTACATGCCCATATGGTGTCATTAAATCCTATGGTCATTATCAAATTATAAAATTATTTTAACACAAACCACATTGACTATAAAGGTGTAATATAGTTTAAGTACATAGTCGAATCCACAATGATGGGGTAATGTGGGATATAATTATTGAAAAAAGGAGGGGTCACTCCAATATTATTTTATTTTATTAAAATAAATAAATGATAAAAATTAATTAAATAAATTTTTGGGAGAAAAAAATAAATGAATTATGGTTAATCTTAGGTTTAAGTAAAGTAAAATCCTAAATCTAACATAGAAATTACTTTATGTATTAGATTTTGAATTGGTGTAATGGTCACCATTTATTTTTGGTCAAATTGGTTGGATATACCTTTGCAATAAATATCGATTGGTCTACATATATCTAAAAACCTTAATGCATTATGATATTGTTCTGTAAATAAATAGATCTTGGCTAATTGTCATATCCTGCTCATTCCTAGTAGGTTAGGATCATTTAATTTCACCTCCCATGGTGGAGGTTATGAAAGAGAATGTGATGAACTATTTTTTTTAATCTAATCACAAGCCACAAGGTTACAAATGTTGAATTTATGGATTAATTAGGTTCCTAAAACACCTACTTTCAACCCTAACCATTAACGGATTAGTCGCACATGATGATAATGGTCAAAAGAAGGAAAAAATGGTATGATCAATAAAAATATTAAATGATTCATAATCAAATAAATAAAAAAAAATTACATAGGGAATATAATATAAAATAATAAAGCTGAAGGATCGTGAATAAATTTAAAATATTAGAAGTAAAATAAAGATCATTCAATTCTTATATTAAAAGGTAAAACAACAAAGCATAAATAATAACCAATCTAAAAAGAATGGAGGGTTAGCACACTGCAGAATCCTGTTGATGGTCTCACCTCAATATTGGAAGAAATGAGTAAATATATAATCTAAAAAAATATTTATAAGATTTTATGTACATAATGTGCTTCCTTCGGTCAACATTATGCTTTAATTGTTGGTCTGGACATCAATGATATAATATCTTTATATATACACCGAAAATCGTCATTTTGTCACTTACTCAATGTGTCATGATTATATGAACTGTAATATTCTGGACTTCTACCATTCATGGCATGATTCATGATGTGAAAATAATTTTTTTAAATTTTCACATGTGTCACGGTGTGACAATCTGTGTCACGATGGGACACCGTCATCCAACAATATGGGCATATTTTATTCTTCTCACAACCTGTAAATGTTTCTATCCATGTATATTTACATGACATTTATAATGTACGTGATGTGTATCTTAACTATATATTGCAGAAAACCATGTTTTGTCCTTCTTAATTTGTTTTATACCTTTAAAACCTCTCTTTTTCTATTTGCATTAAATCATCTAACTTATGTTCTTTTTCATTTTTAGTTTTCACACCACTCCACTTCACGGATCTGCACAACATTCCTTACATTCCTCAATATATCATATTTTACTTTCTATTTATCAAAATTTCAGTCCTTTATAGGAATAAAAAATACATAAATATGTTTTATGAAAATCAACATTAATAAATAAATACACAATGCATTCACATATAGAAATCCATAAAAATAAATATTTCAAATAGTGTAATCACGTTTCCATGATTATTCATATGGATCTTAATTAACATTATTATTTGTATTATTCAGTCATTCACTTCTTATGATGGATGCACTAGAATTATTTTGTGAATATTGTGGTCTAAAATAATGTTTCTATTGGATGCATTTATAGGACTCATTATAAAATGTAGTTGGGTATTTCGTGTAAACCATTTTCGTTTATGTATGATGTATTGGCATTAATCCCGAAAATTTGATTAATATAGATGACATTAATCATTACATTACTATGATATTAGTCATCATTATCCATTTTTCTATTATCATGTTATCCATGGACATATCATGTCTATATTTTCATTTTTTTAGAATTATTATATTGATTTATTCCTTCCATATAATTTATTTCATTTTTATACTATGATAGTTCACCTTGTATGCTACCCCAATACAGATAATTATATATCACACCTTTATATTATTACTTATTTCCCTAGGAAACCACTAAAATTACTACATGTCATATGAGGATTTAAAAGGAGAAGTAATAATGTTTTCTAATAATTGAATGTTATATTTAAAGTTTCAAAGTGATAGAATATCCATTTTATATATTTAGTGTCCTAGGAATACTAAGTTAAAGAATCCTATGTATTGTGATATATATATTCTATTAAAATGTAATAAAATAACCATCATATCTAGGATACTATATTCAATATTGTCCCAATTGCTATCAGATAATATTTAAATGAAACATTATGAAATAGATTAACAAAAGAATAGTTAGATAACATAATCATATTAGAACATATTAGGATATAATAAATATATTTCAATATGACATGAAACTTATTTTTAATAAATTAATAGGAATTATATACTATTATTTTCAAGGTAATCCATGAACTAATTAAGTATATTATATTTTTCATAAATGGTTCATAATTGAAGTAATGTAAATTTTGTCACAATTTTCAATCTGTGTAGGGATTTATAAGAATGTTTGATCATCTTCTGTTAAATTAAGGTAAGAGTGTTTAGTTAAAACTCAATTTGGAAATATTATATAAACTAATGTATATTGGTGTTTTCTTATTTAAATGAAAATAATTTCATTGGTTACAAACCTTGTAATTATACCTATTGTTTAATTAGATATAAAACATCATATGGATTGTCAGTCAAATTATAAAATTTGAATTTCATTTCAATAAAATAAGATTTTAATATTTTAGTCTAGAAAAGAATACATTGTTTTTTAAATGAGAGTGTTCATTTCCCCAATCATGTTTGGATCTACCACCAGTGTCTCAGAGGAACTAAATTCCTATAAAATATAAATCAACGAATGAGAAATGTATCCTTACAATAGAGGATGTATCTTCTATGAAGGAATATATTAATATATCTTCTAAGGAATCACCTAGATATCCCCCGGATCATGATTTTGAATACACTTTTGATCTTTTTTATGATTCAAAGTCCATATAAGAGCATCCATATTGAATGGATTTTTGGAATTTCAAGAATTAATAAAAAAATAAAAAGTTTTATGTGATAAGGGATTCACACACCCTAGTGTTTAATTGTGGAGTATACTTATATTATTTATAAAGAATGGGAGTTATGTTTCTATGAGTTTCCTCTTCTTTTATATAGAAATAAATTCCATTAATATTATTAATAAGTATCAATTATATTGCATTGGTGACCTAATCGATCAAATCCAAGGGGTTTAATGCCTCACAAATATTTATCTTTTTTCTGGGTACTATAAATTAAATTTCTCTAAGGATGATATACCAATGATATTAGTTCACACAAGGTATTGGTATTATGAGTTCATCGTTATGTATTTTTTATTAACAAATACACACCATTTTTTATGGATTTCATTAATATAGTATTCAAGGATTATATTAATAATTATAAGATGTTTTTTATGATATATATATTAATGTGGAACTATTAATATATATATACCATAAAAAATTTCAATTTATAAAAATCCATTGTGTTTCTCATGGTGTTTATTTTCCTTAAACCTTTTACCGAACAGTACTTTATCACCACATTATCAAATAAAATGTGAATTTTAAGATTTATTTTATAATTTATAATTGAAATACTATAAAATATTAAAAATATAATATATATTTTCCCAATATTAATATCACATGTGATTAATTTTTTTAATATACGGGCATATGATTCAAAAAATATAAGCCTTTGGATTAATTGAACTTATCAAAATTAATATCCAATGCATAGTAAAAAAATATAAAAAAAAATAAGTATTACATAGTAATAATTAATTTAATCATATTTGTAACCACTGTATAATTTTTTACCATCCTGTTGTAGGTATTGGGAATAAAGAATATTCAATTGAATTTTTATCAAAAACATCGGCAATTTGTTTTGATTTTTTTTAATTCCATATTCCCCAGTCCTTCTTTATTTCAATGAAGGATTATGAGGACATAAAAAATCAATATACTATTTATTTATTTATCCCTCAAAAATCATTCATATAAAAATATATAATAAAATAAAAACCTTAAGAATTATAATAAAAATTATGATTTTAATAAATAAAGAGAGGTAATTTTTTAACATAAGTAATATACACACGTTTAAGCGATGTTCCTAAATAGTTATGCATCATAATTTTATTTTCACTAAGAATATTGACAAAATAAACAAATTATATGTTCTACATGTATTTTATGAAATCAAATTGTACATTGATCCTATCATTAAAAAATTTATTCAATGGGGATTGAAAATTCATTATGTTTTTAATGAATTTTGGGGGAACAAAATTAGGGCATGTGGTCAATTATTCATGGATTAACTGATCCCTTTCACCTCTTTGAAACATATTATTGAATACCCATCTGCAATAACATTTAGTAGTTTATAAATTTTCTATTTATTTTAAATTTGTATGAATATAATATAACATGAAAATAGCATACCCCTTTCTCATTAGTGGTGTCAAAAAATTATTACCCATATGATGTATCATAAAACAACATGTTTGATAATTTCAGCATCAACATCATTAGTGGGTATAGGTAGGTTATCTCTTATCTCATGTGCTACTTGAATCCCTACTCACAAATATCCTTCTGAAAAATGTTTACAATGAATAATGTCATTTTGAATATTTCACAGTAAACCACTAGAAACAATTTTGTGTGTGGATTTCAAAAGATATATATCTAACCCATGATATCATTTTCTATTTTGATAGCCTTTATTTATTGATTTTTATTATTCCACTTTATTTCAGGTTCTTCGTACATGATGTTTTTGAAAAGGGAGAAGCTATGCATGCCAAATTGTTTGAAAATGGTTAGTGATAAACATGAAACCAATACATAAAAATACAGCCTTAGATTCCATATATCAACACATGGTTTCCACATTGTTTTATATGAAATGTGGCTAAATAATATGACTACCTCCTGATTCATCCAAATCCAACTGCACAGTTGGTGAAACATTTTTTTAAATGTTGTAGAGTGATAAAGTTTTTAGAAATGTAAAATTACCTAGAAACTCCATCCAATTAATTTCATTTTTATCTTCTTTATCTCTCAAATTAAATCCATGTAACACTATTACATAATTTCTGAAGTGCCCAGATCAGTGTGAATCACTGAGAGGGGGAGGGGGTGAATCAGTGATCCCTTAAAACTTTTTACTAATTGATTCTTTATCAATTAAACCTCTATGGCTGGTTAAAGCCTCGATCCACTCTTCTTGTATCTCTCAACCTTTCCCGGATAATGCAGTAATGAAAAGGCACAGGACACAAGGATTTACAAGGTTCGGCACCAAAGGCCTACATCCTTGCCATGCTCTCCAAGCATGGATTCTCCCATTATAATCTGTTAGTATTACAATGGTCGATACAGCTTCCCACCGTATCTCCCCTGAGTCCCACAGGAGGGTCTTTATACTGCGTCCCACAGTGTTACCAGAGTCCCACTGGCCTGCTCCAGAATCCCACTGAAGACTTCTTCTCCCTGAGTCCCACAGGGTCTTCTCCTGGCTCCTCGAGTCACACGAGTAGCTCTTCTTCACTTCAAGTTCTTCAAGTAACTTCAGCAGCCTGGGATAAAGGCTGCTGGCCTTGCTCTTCTTCTGATCACTTGTGGTGATCAGGGTCTTCTCGTCTAGCTCGGGCTTTATCACCTTCTTCTAAGGATGACCCGGCTTCTCTCTTCAATTACTGAATGCTCAGACAACTGATGTCTTTATCTTCGGTCTGGTCCAGTCTCAGTTGCACACCACTGATTTATCACTGTTCACGTGTGCACGTGCATGCATGCATGCATGCACTTCTCCTTTCCTCTTCTTGGTGCAGTAGACCCACAAAGGGTGTAGTCAATTGTTGCACACACCTTCTCAATTGAACTTCACACTTTGTTCAATTTGTTTACACACTTAGAGTGTGTTCTACTTTAGTGTGGGTCACTCCTTATTTTACTTCTAGGTGTTTACACTTTTAGTGCACACACTAGGTTCGGCCTTTTAGTTCTTTTGCACACACAAATGCCTATGGCCTTCTTCCCTTCTTGTGCACACACCTAGGCTTCGGCCAACTTCTTGCTCACTTTATACACACACTTAATGAGTGTGGTCTTCTAACCACTTGGCACACACTTGACCTTTCACTTTGTCTTGCACACAAAAATGCCCGTAGGGTGTATTTGCACTTTGCACACACAATCTTGGCTATGACCTCTTCTTTCTTTGACACACACTAACTTAGGTTTAGTTGTGGTCTTCTTGTTCACTTAGCACACACACAAGGCTACTGCCTTTTCTTCAAATGCACACATAGAGTTCAAGTCTCGTCCAAGGTGTGTTCATGTCCACTTTGCACACACAAGAGGCAAGGCCTCGGGTCTTCTTGTTCACACCTACTGCCCAACTTGCGCAAAGGGGTGCGGCCCTCCTTCACTTCACAGCCGCGCTAATTCCACTGGCCTTGGGTCGCGCAAGCCACAAGGCGCGCAAGTGCAAGGCACAAGCCGCGGGTGTGCAAGCCTTCGAGCGCGCAAGGAGCACGGCACAAGGGCGTGCAAGACCTCGGGTGCAAAGCACCTCGGGCTTCAACCGTGGGCGCGCAGAGTGTCGCGGCCCCGGGTTCTTCCTGCCGCGCAAGGATTAGTGCGCAGGGGTCTTCCCCTTTCTTCTTTCACGCAAGGAGTGCGCGAAAGGGACTCAGCCGCGCAAATGGTATTTGCGCGGGGCTTCGCGAGGCAGAGCACTCCGCGGGACTTCGGGTTTTCAACAGAGCTTCAGCAAGCTCAATGAGAGCCACGAGCTCTCCTTATATAGGCAGAGGAATGCCTTTGATCATCCGCGTTCAAAATCTTGAATCACCGAAGATTTCGGATCTTCAAAATCTTTCCAAAGTTTTGCGTTTTATCCTCTGTTTCACGCGGGATCTTTTATTTTCTCTTCTCCTCGTGCATGCGATTTATAACGCATGCACGGCCTTCGCCTCTTCTATCCCATGCATGCAAAGCCTCTGTTTAAACCCATTCCATGCAAAGGCACGAACCCAAGAATCCTCGGCAACTTCGTTTGCCTCGGCATTGCTTCGAATTATCCTCTCATCGCATGCATGCCTACTTTTATGCATGGTCCTGTTCGTACGGGCGAGACGAGCTCAATGGAGCCTTCGGTTTGTTCAGAGGTGGCCGGAATCTCAAAAACAGGTGCTCGGGAGGCCTCTGGTTCAGCGGCGTCGCGGGAGTTGCCTCGGCCGAGCTCGAGGTTGAGGATGAAGCGGCAGCGGTCGGATCAGTTGATCAAAAAGGATTCGACGGCTTGGATCAGATCGGGGGCGCGGCGGATTAGATGATCGGTCCAGATCGAGCGCGCGATGAATCGTGCGGCTGGGATTTATTCCCGGTTAAAATCCCGCGTCCCACATCGAATTCTCTCGCGGAATTTCCGCGGTTTATAACCCTGCCGCTCTCCGCTACCCCACAATTGAACTTCCTCCCTCCCGGTGCCGCCCCGCACCGGGTTCTCTCTGCGGGCGCGCTCTGCGCCCACTATGCTCCCTGCGGGCGCGCTCCTAGCGCCCACAATGCTCCTCCGGTGCGCGGATTTCACCACCGCGTGCCCTCGGGGGCTTATACACGGCCCCCTGCACTCCTCCGGGCGTGCCCCAGGCGCCCATGCGGTGTCCTTGGGTGCGCCCCATGCCTCAAGGATGCTGCCCTGGCCTTGAGGGTTCCCCATGGGCGTGGTGACCTTGAGTCCCACATGTGCCTTGGGTGATGACCCTCGGCTGGCCTCCTTGGTGGCCTAAATTTTTGGCAATGTAAATATAAAGACTTTGTTAAAAACAAAGTTCTCCTCCATGTAAAATGACATATCAAGCCCTTTCATTCTTCTTCTCAATTTCTTCCCTTCTCTACTTCTTAAGAATTCCTTAATCCTCCTCAACATATAATCTTCACTTAGGATATGGAATTCAAAAGGTTTCTTCATCTTCTTCTTGAGAATTCAAACATTAATCTTCTTGATTAGAAACAACTCCTCAATTCATAATTCTTCTTCAACATCTCATTTTCTACTTAGGAGAGAATTCTCAAGGATCTGCATCTTCAACCGAACTCCTGAATCACTTAAATTATTCAAAGTGCTTCATTGATCTAATCAGAGATCAAATTGGGACTTCTTCAGATTCACATGCACTAAGTGTTAGTGCATGGACTTCATTAAACCACTTCATCCACTTAGAAGTAGTGAATGGATATTCTTCAGCTCCTCATGCATTGTCAATACAATGCATGGTCTTCAAACAATGTTGTGACATTGTATCATCAGGATACAAGTTCTTGGAACTTTAAAGAGCAGCTCAGCAATCGTCAGATTTTCTTAGAGAATGTTTCAAACCATCATTTCCTATGTCACTTAGTGAATCTCCTAAGTGACATACATCTTTATGTTCCATGGCCATTCTCCATTCATCACCAACACCATCACAACCTTTGTCATTCACATCTTGACATTCCCTGACTTCCATTCATTCCAAGACAACTTCATGCCTCATTGACAACAAATGCAACACAATGCACTTCAATCTCCCCCTTTGTATTTGTTGTCAATACACCACTTCAGCACATATGAATGGGTCAATATGTGTGCCAATATTTTCTCCCCCTTATTGGGAATCAAATGCAAAGGTGTGGTGTGGTTCTCTTTCAAAAATCTCTTCCTCCCTTTGAAAAGTATTTTCTTGAAAAACACTGAGAGAGGGATGATGTCACATGTTCACTTGAGCAATGAACCTTTAGTAAATCAGCTCTAAGTCTACTTGGGCTAACCCGGTGTAGAAAACAAGAGTGATATGACCAAGGAATTCAAAGCTGTCCAAAATTCACTGTACATGTGAGATCATGCTTCAGGGGTTTGAAATTTTTCAGATATACCAATGAATTGCTAAATCCTGCACATACTTCACAAAACTCATTAGAAAGTTCAGTGCAAAGATAAAGCTCCCCCTTTCATCCATTTGTCTTCAATCCATACTCCCCCTTAATTGACAAGATAAACTCAATTAAGAAACAAGGGATGAAAGTATGATTGGAATACCTTCACTTTTCTCAAGATGGTATTAATCTAAGAATGCCATCTTCTTCAGATTGGCTCCCCCTCAAGGGGTGCACTCCATTCTTTCCAAACCATCCTCCAGTTGAGAATGATCATCATCTTCAATTCCCTGCATTGTTAGCACATGTAAATACCAATGTATAAGGGAATAAGATGGAACCTCATTGGTTCATTAACGTGAACAACAAGGTTGAGAAGATTCTCTCAACCGAGATGTCCCATTTTCACCAATCTTCACACTTGCACATTTGATCTTCATTGATGATTGTGCTGGTGTGGATCTCAAAACATCTTCATGTGAAATGTTCTTCTTCCCTTTTGCCTTAGCAATTGCCAGAACATCATCTTCAGCTCTCTGTAGATCTTTGGAAAGTTGCAACTGATTTGGCCATATGACTAGTAAGTCACTTGAAAGTGTGGCCTCAGTTCTGGACATTCCACATGGTTCCTTTGATTCTGTCAAGCTACCTCTCTTAGGCAACTTGTTTTCAATCAATCCCTTCTGCTTCTTTTGGATTGATTGTCTGTTTGAGTTCAGTTGGCTTCTATTGATTTCCATGGCTTCTTTACAAAGATTCATGGTATGACCATTCCTTCCACAGTAGAAGCACTTCTTCTTGGTGGTCCTTCTGGATGACTCACCCTTCTTGGATTTAGAATCCAAGGACTTCTCTTCATTTCTCAATATCTTCTTGGGAGCATTTTCAATTTTCTTCTTGCTTCCCAAGGATTCTTTCTGAGCCAGGTTCTGTGATCTTTTCTTCTTTTGAGCTCTGGATACAGTTGGAGATTGACATGTATCTATTTGACCACTTTTGCAATCATCCCAGATGTTGTCAAGTAATCCAAATCTGTTAGTAGTAAACAGATGTCTCTGGACCTGTGGATGTTGCTTCTTTCCTTCTGGCTTGCTCCCCCTAGGCATGGGCTTCCTCTGTGCTTTGACATTCATTGGATTGTACCAACAATCCTTTGCACAATGCCCATACTTATTACAACACCAGCATTGACCCACAAATCTTGACCTCTTGAGTCCTTCTGATTGTTGGATACTTTTCTTGACCTGTTGTGCTGTTTCAGGAGAGCTCTGCTTCTTTACTGTCTTCATCCATATTTGTTTGGAATTATTCTTCCATCCTGCACTTTTAGTAGAAACACTATTAGAAGCATCAGTACAAGATGGTATGGATGGTACCTTCTTCTTAGAAGATGTTGCACTTTTACTAGAGGATGTCCTTCTCTTAGAATCATCCTTCTCAAAGCATACTTGAGTAGCAACATTTCTCCTTTCAGTTGACTGGGAGGCTTTGGCTTTGGGTGATTGCTGATTTTTCAATATCACCTCTAATTCTAAACACTTCATGTTGAGGGAGTTCTTCTCATCCTCAACTGTTCTTAGCCTTCCTTCCCATTTCTCTTCCAGCTGTTTTATCTGGTCTTCATGCATCTGCTTCATTTCAAGCAATGAGTTGTCAAGCTCCTTCACCCTTTTGACTTTGTCTTCTATTTGAGCATCCCTGACAACCATTGACACTTTGTGCCTCTTTTCCAGTGCATGGACAACATCTTTGATCATTATCATAAAGATGTCTTTCTCAGAAAGGCTTCTTTGCAATTCTTCAGCAGTGTCTTCATATCATTCATTGCAAAGGGAAACTGTTTCATCTTTGGCATTCACCAGCCTTCTGAGAGTGTTGGTTATGCCAACCCTTTTAGCCAATTGGACTTCCAGAGAATTGGCTTCATCTTCTAGCTGTAATTTTTCTTCTTGAAGATCAAGGAGGCCTGTAGCTATACACATTGCAATTTCCTTGGGGACTCTCTTCTGAAGATATTTGATTGCATTTAGAAGATCATTGTTCCTTCCATCTTCATCACAGCTAGAGCAGGCTTCATCAGAAGAATGATAAAAGGAATTGTCATCTGATGTGACTTTCACATTTCTTTCCATAGAAGGAGTTTCTCTGATTGCTACAACCTTCTTCCTCATCTTCTTTGCCTGTTTCTTCTTTCTATTTTTCTGAGTCTTGGAAGATATCTCCATTTGAGGCTGGTCACTCATTTCCTCAAATCTGCACTCCATTAAGACTCCCTTGGATCTTTTAGAGGTAACCTCGCTCTGATACCAATTGAAGTGCCCAGATCAGTGTGAATCACTGAGAGGGGGAGGGGGTGAATCAGTGATCCCTTAAAACTTTTTACTAATTGATTCTTTATCAATTAAACCTCTATGGCTGGTTAAAGCCTCGATCCACTCTTCTTGTATCTCTCAACCTTTCCCGGATAATGCAGTAATGAAAAGGCACAGGACACAAGGATTTACAAGGTTCAGCACCAAAGGCCTACATCCTTGCCATGCTCTCCAAGCATGGATTCTCCCATTATAATCTGTTAGTATTACAATGGTCGATACAGCTTCCCACCGTATCTCTCCTGAGTCCCACAGGAGGGTCTTTATACTCCGTCCCACAGTGTTACCAGAGTCCCACTGGCCTGCTCCAGAATCCCACTGAAGACTTCTTCTCCCTGAGTCCCACAGGGTCTTCTCCTGGCTCCTCGAGTCACACGAGTAGCTCTTCTTCACTTCAAGTTCTTCAAGTAACTTCAGCAGCCTGGGATAAAGGCTGCTGGCCTTGCTCTTCTTCTGATCACTTGTGGTGATCAGGGTCTTCTCGTCTAGCTCGGGCTTTATCACCTTATTCTAAGGATGACCCGGCTTCTCTCTTCAATTACTGAATGCTCAGACAACTGATGTCTTTATCTTCGGTCTGGTCCAGTCTCAGTTGCACACCACTGATTTAGCACTGTTCACGTGTGCACGTGCATGCATGCATGCATGCACTTCTCCTTTCCTCTTCTTGGTGCAGTAGACCCACAAAGGGTGTAGTCAATTGTTGCACACACCTTCTCAATTGAACTTCACACTTTGTTCAATTTGTTTACACACTTAGAGTGTGTTCTACTTTAGTGTGGGTCACTCCTTATTTTACTTCTAGGTGTTTACACTTTTAGTGCACACACTAGGTTCGGCCTTTTAGTTCTTTTGCACACACAAATGCCTATGGCCTTCTTCCCTTCTTGTGCACACACCTAGGCTTCGGCCAACTTCTTGCTCACTTTATACACACACTTAATGAGTGTGGTCTTCTAACCACTTGGCACACACTTGACCTTTCACTTTATCTTGCACACAAAAATGCCCGTAGGGTGTATTTGCACTTTGCACACACAATCTTGGCTATGACCTCTTCTTTCTTTGACACACACTAACTTAGGTTTAGTTGTGGTCTTCTTGTTCACTTAGCACACACACAAGTCTACTGCCTTTTCTTCAAATGCACACATAGAGTGCAAGTCTCGGCCAAGGTGTGTTCATGTCCACATTGCACACACAAGAGGCAAGGCCTCGGGTCTTCTTGTTCACACCTACTGCCCAACTTGCGCAAAGGGGTGCGGCCCTCCTTCACTTCACAGCCGCGCTAATTCCACTGGCCGTGGGTCGCGCAAGCCACAAGGCGCGCAAGTGCAAGGCACAAGCCACGGGTGTGCAAGCCTTCGAGCGCGCAAGGAGCACGGCACAAGGGCGTGCAAGACCTCAGGTGCAAAGCACCTCGGGCTTCAACCGTGGGCGCGCAGAGTGTCGCGGCCCCGGGTTCTTCCTACCGCGCAAGGATTAGCGCGTAGGGGTCTTCCCCTTTCTTCTTTCACGCAAGGAGTGCGCGAAAGGGACTCAGCCGCGCAAATGGTATTTGCGCGGGGCTTCGCGAGGCAGAGCACTCCGCGGGACTTCGGGTTTTCAACAGAGCTTCAGCAAGCTCAATGAGAGCCACGAGCTCTCCTTATATAGGCAGAGGAATGCCTTTGATCATCCGCGTTCAAAATCTTGAATCACCGAAGATTTCGGATCTTCAAAATCTTTCCAAAGTATTGCGTTTTATCCTCTATTTCACGCGGGATCTTTTATTTTCTCTTCTCCTCGTGCATGCGATTTATAACGCATGCACGGCCTTCGCCTCTTCTATCCCATGCATGCAAAGCCTCTGTTTAAACCCATTCCATGCAAAGGCACGAACCCAAGAATCCTCGGCAACTTCGTTTGCCTCGGCATTGCTTCGAATTATCCTCTCATCGCATGCATGCCTACTTTTATGCATGGTCCTGTTCGTACGGGCGAGACGAGCTCAATGGAGCCTTCGGTTTGTTCAGAGGTGGTCGGAATCTCAAAAACAGGTGCTCGGGAGGCCTCTGGTTCAGCGGCGTCGCGGGAGTTGCCTCGGCCGAGCTCGAGGTTGAGGATGAAGCGGCAGCCGTCGGATCAGTTGATCAAAAAGGCTTCGACGGCTTGGATCAGATCGGGGGCGCGGCGGATTAGATGATCGGTCCAGATCGAGCGCGCGATGAATCGTGCGGCTGGGATTTGTTCCCGGTGAAAATCCCGCGTCCCACATCGAATTCTCTCGCGGAATTTCCGCGGTTTATAACCCTGCCGCTCTCCGCTACCCCACAATTGAACTTCCTCCCTCCCGGTGCCGCCCCGCACCGGGTTCTCTCTGCGGGCGCGCTCTGCGCCCACTATGCTCCCTGCGGGCGCGCTCCTAGCGCCCACAATGCTCCTCCGGTGCGCGGATTTCACCACCGCATGCCCTCGGGGGCTTATACACGGCCCCCTGCGCTCCTCCGGGCGTGCCCCAGGCGCCCATGCGGTGTCCTTGGGTGCGCCCCATGCCTCAAGGATGCTGCCCTGGCCTTGAGGGTTCCCCATGGGCGTGGTGACCTTGAGTCCCACATGTGCCTTGGGTGATGACCCTCGGCTGGCCTCCTTGGTGGCCTAAATTTTTGTCAAAGTAAATATAAAGACTTTGTTAAAAACAAAGTTCTCCTCCATGTAAAATGCCATATCAAGCCCTTTCATTCTTCTTCTCAATTTCTTCCCTTCTCTACTTCTTAAGAATTCCTTAATCCTCCTCAACATATAATCTTCACTTAGGATATGGAATTCAAAAGGTTTCTTCATCTTCTTCTTGAGAATTCAAACATTAATCTTCTTGATTAGAAACAACTCCTCAATTCATAATTCTTCTTCAAAATCTCATTTTCTACTTAGGAGAGAATTCTCAAGGATCTGCATCTTCAACCGAACTCCTGAATCACTTAAATTATTCAAAGTGCTTCATTGATCTAATCAGAGATCAAATTGGGACTTCTTCAGATTCACATGCACTAAGTGTTAGTGCATGGACTTCATTAAACCACTTCATCCACTTAGAAGTAGTGAATGGATATTCTTCAGCTCCTCATGCATTGTCAATACAATGCATGGTCTTCAAACAATGTTGTGACATTGTATCATCAGGATACAAGTTCTTGGAACTTTAAAGAGCAGCTCAGCAATCGTCAGATTTTCTTAGAGAATGTTTCAAACCATCATTTCCTATGTCACTTAGTGAATCTCCTAAGTGACATACATCTTTATGTTCCATGGCCATTCTCCATTCATCACCAACACCATCACAACCTTTGTCATTCACATCTTGACATTCCCTGACTTCCATTCATTCCAAGACAACTTCATGCCTCATTGACAACAAATGCAACACAATGCACTTCAATTTCTCTCCATCCTTCATAAATGGCCCAAAGGACTTTATTTTTAATTTATTTTTTATAATCCCCCTTTTATGGGTTTAAGAGGAACACTTACATGGCTCATAGGAATCATGAAAATACAAGACCAGGGGATCTTAATGGAATTAATTACAGACTATGACTACATGAAACTGTCACTCCCTGATATTTGCTTCATGATCAGCTCTCCAAATTTGCATTTTTGTTCAAATTGTAATCTATTTTGGAGCTGTATAGGCCGGATGTTGATGGAAAATTTCATACCCTCTCATTCATCGAAATTTGTTAGCTCTGAAGTGGTGAAAGTTCTTTCCTCTAAATCCCCTTATGTGGCTTGTTCCTTGTAGAGTCCTTTTGGGTTACATCTACACATCATGTCACCCAAAGGCCTTTAGCTGTCCTAAAGGCCTTATGGTGGAAAAAATGACTTACTGACACGATGACATGGGTCACTAAGACTCTTTAAGGCATATAGTCCCAAACTGCTGGCTCAAAGGTGAATAGTTCTGGTGGATATATTACTAAAAAATACTTATTATTGTACCTGCTAGTGTATTTCTACAATAATCTAGAATTATTCCTCTAACCTAATTCGAATGTGGGTCTCTTGGATGCACATGGAGAGTCATCACCAACCAGTCAAAGGTGCATGTGCATTTCTCTTTATCATCCTCTAATTACACATGATGTTTTGTAGTTTTTATGAAGAATTTCATGGTTATCTTCAAGATTGTGATCTTTCAGCCATTCCATGGGAATTTTTTCAAAATTTCCAAGGCTTTCCGATAAACCTAATTCCATAAAGATAAATGGTTTTTGTAAATTTAATTCAATTATATGGGGTATTTATTTAAGGATTTTATCTATTTATAGAGTACCTCACTCCTCCTTTCGTAGTGTATTCACATAGTTAGAAATTTGTTTCATCATATTTAGGTTTGTGTTTTCATGAGATACTTTTATTAGCGGATCCATAGGTGTGTTCTGAATTTTAAAATAGTGGTTAAATTACATAAATCTTGTTATACAATCATTTATGATATATTTGACACAATTTATTTTAATTATTCTCATTTTCAATGGGAAATGAAAGTAGTTACAAAATCATGCTTACCCATGAAAATTGAGTGCATCCCACTATGTGTTTCATGAAATACCCCCATTGAAAGTAAATGATTTTAATTATGACATTATAATTCCATGAATAATTTATGTAAAATAGGATCCCAAGGAACATTGGTTGGAACCTTGGAAAAGTATCACTGGGAATTTGATATGCACTCATTATCCTTAGACTACATCAATAAAAATTAATCATTACGATGACATAGATGTTATAATTTTAGTTCCACCAAATGGGTGTCACCGAAAAACTATATGTTTGACAATTATCTTTATAGTTCTCCATGCATGATTGGATATTATTCGTTTGAATAATTATATATTAAAATTATCATAGGGTTCCTAAAACATATCTACCTCTTGGATTCTCCGATAGGGATCATTTGGAATGTTTTTATATGTAATTTACTTTCATGTTCAACTTTTTATAAATATTGGTATGTGTTACTTACATTTAAAATATTCAAATCATATTTTCATATGGTTTGACTTCAAATTTAAATTCAAGGGTTTTTAAAAAAATGGTTTCCATGAAACCCTAGGTGGAATCCTATTTGATAGTCATGATCACACCCTACAAACACAATTTGGGTGTATGTAAACGATGTTTTTATAGATACATATAATGTAAAGGAACACCATTTAGGAAGAGTAAATTAAGGAAATATGATATTGGGTTGGTGGTGGTTACATGGTGGGGAATTAACCCTTGGTTCACACTGATATATGAATTAATAATTTAATATATTATAGTTTTGGTTTTTTTTTGTAAACTTATACTATTGTATCACCACTTTGTCTTCCATTTCAATTTCCATTTTTTTACATATGGATTACTTTTTATTATGTGTTGATTAATATTTTTTATTTTTTGGTATGGTTTCATTAAAATATTTTATTTATTATTATGATATTTTTAAATTTATTTTTATAGTATTATTAATTTTAGTTCTTGAATCAATAGATTATGGTGAGATCTTTCCTGGTTATTAGCTGTAACTTATATGTTGTTTGTTTGATTGTTTGGTTGAAACCATAACCAATTTAAGTCCATTTATTTCCATATTTTAGTTTCCTACACGTGGGTATCAGGAACACCCCTAAATCCATTTCACATTCTATATCAGGTGTCTAGGTTATGGGGACATAGAGTTCGTTTATGATAAAAATGATATTAGATAATATTTTTTGATTTCACATATCTGGGAAGTCTTGGTAGATATAATGAATAATAATTTTTAATTTATAGATATGTTTCAGATGAGTTTCTACCC
Organism: Viscum album; assembly: GCA_963277665.1. Classification (NCBI taxonomy): domain Eukaryota; kingdom Viridiplantae; phylum Streptophyta; class Magnoliopsida; order Santalales; family Viscaceae; genus Viscum; species Viscum album. The sequence continues at coordinate 68,226,441 of OY728147.1, read as the reverse complement.
AACAATTATCTTTACAAGACATAAGTTTCCATGAGATGTTGGGAAATGAGTATTTTGAGATTAATTTTTATTCCAATTAGGATTTTGAGAGTTTTTTTGTCAAAAATATAGGTTAGATGAATTTATTATGGGTAATATGATAAAACCTCTGAAGTAGAACAATTTGAACCTATTTTAGGAGTTCAAGTATACCCTTCAGGTTTGGATTATATTTTAGTAAACTATAAACTAAACCATTCATAGAGTAATTTTTAATGATTCATTTGTTCTATCTGTTTTAATTTTTTTATCATGATTATTAAAATTTCGTAAATGATATTTATGATTTTATTTTATTTTATTTGCACATTTTAATAGTATTTTTTTCTTTAATTGATTTCATGTATTAATATGCCTCTTCATAGACCTATATTGAACCCTCCATAGGAATATGTAGATAATTTTACATGAGTTAATCCACTCATAGAAAATAATCTTATTGATATGGTGGTAGGAATGGTTTATTCCATAGATAATGAATAATAACTCAGGATATCTTATGACATTGATAGATATTTGGTTTTGAGTCTAAAAAAGTACATAGATTATGAATTTTTCAACAATAAGTCTACATTTTTTTAGAAAGTAAAATTATTTAATAGGAGGAATATTGGATTGAGAATATTTTTTAATTTTTTATATTTTATACCCTCTAGAATCTATTAATATAATTTGAAAAACATTTATGCTTGAAGAAACTTAGGAAAATATAGGATTACATTACTCAGGCCCAACTACATGATGACATGGAATTTAAATATAACAATTTTATGTTTTCCATATAGATCTACCATAGCACCATGGTACTAAAAAAATATGAATAATTCGTATTCCTCTAGAAAGTTAACTCAATAGTCATATAATATACCAAATATTTTTCCAACCCCCTTCATTTTTCATCTGAAATGGTCTTCAATAATGATTGAAAGTACCTATTCTTTAAAATGGTCCTTCTAATTAATATCCAATCCTACATCATCCTCTAGAAGCTCCCCATATATGCAGAGGTAGTGGACTGAGCCTTGATAGTGGAGGTTAACCAATATTGGATATATAGGATGATAAATTCTCCTTCCATGCCCAATAAAAGTGAATTTGGATTCATATAAAATAAAATAAAACTAGATGAACCAATTAGGAGGAACATCATTGGCTCAAGGAACCCATCTAAATATTTTTAACTACAACTATGAAAAGTGGGATACTTTTCTATTTATTAATGTGGAATTAATATGAATAATATATCCATATTTCATGAATCCCAAATTTAATATCACTACTATGTGTGTTTAAGTCATCAACAAAGACTTTTTACAAATAACCCCTCTCATCGAAGTGGTTCATGTAATTTTTATCCTAGAGTATTTGAAATTATGTATGATGCCTCCAAGATTGAGGGTCCCTAATAGCATGTTCATGGAGGTTGGATTGGATCATTTTATGAGTATACCCTATTGAGTAACAAGAATTTGGGTGGTGGTAGACCTCGAGACTATTCATATGAGAGGTTGTTCCAAGTGTTGGAGAAGGTGACATTAGTTTTAGATTTAGGATTAGTGACTATGATAAGTAATATCCTTAGTGATTAATATATGAATAATGATTTTTTAATATAGGTAAATGTCACTTATTTATATATTCTCATATCATAGAATTGATAAATAAATATTTTGAGCTTATTACATGTGTTATAGAAATATACTCCTTTGGGAATGGAGTGAATCTTTCGGTTTCCATGAATTGTCTTCATATAAATTGAGAAATTTTAATGGGAATTCCTTATTTTTAATGTGGATCTCTTTGATAATATTATCAGGATAAACTAGATGACCACCCATGAATCTCATATTGATTGTAATCATTTACCGGATACCTTTATTTCCCCTAATGGGGGTTCATATTTGATTCAAAGAGAATAAAACCCATATTCTAGTTGATTGGGACCGCCCCTTCCAACTGATGGTAGATTGGCATGTCTGATGTCATATGTTTTAGTGGTGGTTGATGAAGTTTAATTTATAAGTTATATTACAAAAGTTTTGAAAGGTTTCCCAAATTTTTTCATGATGAATTATTAGGATTAAATCTATAGAAATAATTTCAGTTGTAGATTGATCCGGTCATACAGACTGAACTGATTTATTTTACTTTATGTTGAATGAAACCAACACAATTGATAAAGATAAGAATTTATCTAGAAGACGATATATCCAAATGATTTATTATTACTATTATAACTCCATGGGATACTCTAATGATCTTTTTTATGAGAACATATGGGTATCATCAATTATAAATCAACTGTGATAAGTTTAAATGAGTTTCCATTATGAATAAATTCACCTTACCTCACATTGATGACCTCATATTTAATTGAAAGGGGCATGGTTGTTCATAAAGATTGAAATTTGGTTAAGGTATCACAAGACCTTGGTGAGGGAGTTTGGTGTTACCATGATAACTATGGGTATTATGCTTTGTCATTATGAATATATAATGATTACATTCAGTTTAAACAATACTCCTTATGTATATATGGGATTTATGAACTGGATATTTCATTGATACATTGAATCATTCATTGTGATATTCATGGATGAATATTATATTATTATAAAATATAATAGGATTACGAGAATCGCACGGGGACTATTTAGGGAACCCTTTATGACCATCATCTTTTTGAATCTTTATCCAAGTGTAGAATAAGGTTCCATGATTTTACTTTTGTGGGACATGTCGTATTTGAACTATTACCTCTAAAACTTTTATATTGAATTTTCCTTCTGAATAAATTATTTTTTCATATTTCGTAATATAATATAATTTTAAAAAAATTTACACATACAGATTTATTTCATTAATTTTGAAACATGAATTTATAGAATTAATATACCCAAAAAAATAGAAACAATTACAATGGATAATAAATACAAAAAATAGAAAAAATGATACTAGGAACATGCAGATCATGTTTTCGTCCTTGAATAATTGCACTCATGCATAGAACTATAATATAGACCCCAAACATCAGTAATAAAATTGATATTTTAGAATTTAAAGATGTAGAGTAATTGAGGTGAATGATGAATTATGGAATCAAAGGGAATTTATAAGAGTCAATATGACCAACAAAATAATAATTGGAATGTTAGGAATAGTAATGTAGTCGTTGGAATAGGAAATTGACCATACAATAGAAAAATCACATATAAATAATATCTATATAGGTAAATTTTTAAAATATAAATATTATAATTCTTTAAAATAAATATCATTTTCAAAAAATAAAAGAAACTACTAAAACTATTTTATAATGTTCATTTTAATGTATTTTATAAAATTTATATTTTTCTGTTAATAATTAAAATTAAAAATATTGTAAAATTATTTTGATAAAATTATTTAAATTTTTTAGAATCATTAAATTTAAGTTATTTAACGTTTATTTTTAATTTAGTTTTATATAAACATCAATTTTTAGTTGAATAGTAATTATATAGTTTTTCCATAACCACTTTGTTTTATATAACAACATTCATGATGTAATAATAAAATAAAATATTATAAAATTTTTAGTTAGAATAAAAAAAATTAATAACTAAAATAACTCATGAAATTCAAACTCCAATCCAAATGAGTGTTTTCCAATGTCAAAATTAAATGTATTCCATTAATAAATAAACTTTTCATTTTCAAATTTTCTATTAGAAAAAAATGAATATAGTCTATAAAGGGTTTAAATATATTAAATATATTTATTTATAATAAAATATAATTCATTATTTCCAAAATAACACTGTTATAATTTTTACCATATAAAGTATATTTTATTCAATATTTTATCCTAAAAATAACTATCTCATTAGTTATAACTAGACTATATCCCACCCCATGAAAAACCACTTAACTTCTACTTAAAAAAATCTAAATTTCACCCATTTACCATCTATCAATCCCCTTAAAATATTTATTTAGTTTTTAAATCAATCCATTGCCTATATTTCAGGAAGTTATGGGTTTTAGAAAACAGATAACGTTAATAAATAGGTAATTCTCTTTTTTATTTTTTTTTCAAGTACCCTTTGCAATTATATATCATCTGAATCTTTAATAATACAAAACTTCATAATAAAAAAACATTATGTTGACATGATCATTATAATTTTAATCTCCTTTAAATAAATAATTTATAATATTATTATATATGATATATCTCTTATATCTTCTTCGTATAATTTCCTATAAATGGTCAGTTAACCACCCCTAAATACATTGCCAAATCCCTACTAATCAACACCACTATGGATAATTATAAAAAATATATTTATAATATATAAATTTACATATATATATATATATATATATATATATCTGTGTGTGTGTGTATTACTATGTGTGTATTTATAATATTTTGGAGTTAATTTTATCAATTTATAAATTGAAATAATAAAAATGAAAGAAAATCTAAATATAAAGAGATAAATTTAAATTAAAAAAAATATAAAAACAATACACTATCAACAATGAATATTTAAAATAGTTTTAAATTATTATGATTGATTATGAGTAAAAAATGAACCTAATTATCTTCTAGTGTTATTTTTTAATAAATATAATCTCATTATATAAGAGGTGTAAAATTATTGAAATTACACAGGATCTAAGGTAAGAAGAATATTGAACTATCCTCCTTATTTTTGTTTTGTTTTATAACTTATTTGTCTTAATTTTTGACGTCAAATATCCTCAATTACATCAAAAATCTATCTTAACATTTTTTACCTTTTCATTTTCTTAGTATATTCATTATAATACTTCATAGAGGCGATTTCAAAGCAACTGATAATGATTTTCAAAAAATTCTTAATTTTATAAAAAATCCCTTTGATTCCTTATTAAATATTATTCCTCATAACAATGATGAATTATTTTTTATAAAAACATCAGATATCTAAAACTATATTTTCCCCTTCTTTTGTAGGTATTATTTATGTTTATTCAATAATATGTGAATTATGATGTCTTAATAGAGCCCATTATCTCTTGGGGGTTTAATATATGTATATTAAGAAATGTGATCCATTTCTAAATAGAATTCAAAATTATGAAATATATATGATGTCAAATTTGGGAAATAATTAGATATCCATCTAATAATTTTCTTACTATGATAAATCTCAGGTGATTATGTGTATTATTCTTGAACATTGTGGTTTTATTGTGCACAATTATGATTTTATAATTTATGTACATATTTTATGTGTGAACATGTTGTTATCTTTTTTCATGACTATTTTTGGTATAAAAACATAATGCTATGATGTGTCATTATTTTTAATATTCCTAATTCCATGCTTTTTTATATTATTCACTCGTGATTATTTTAATGATTATATGCTTTCGATATGATGGTTATTATTATTCACACTCGTGTTCCATTGATTCATGTCTCTTTTTCCTTCCAGGATTTTCCTCCCCTTACTGATATGTTAGATAACCATATTATTTTATGAATATCCTTAGGTGAATACATGTAATTAAGAGAACATGAGAGCTTATACAGTGACAATGAATAAGGATTTAAATAATGTTTAATTTTTATTATGTACTTATGATGTATGGACCTAATTTTATGAAGATTCAAAACATTTAGTTTCTATATTTTATTAATATTATTTATATTATCTTTAAAATTTATGTCATTGTATTTTAAGGAAAGTAGGGTTTATATTAGTTGGTATTACAGCACGGTTTCATAAATTTGTGAATTAATTCTATAATATAATAGTGAAAAAACTAAAGATAATTATGAGTAAATGAATGGATCCAAAATTTTTGTAATGGAGTGTGTATTCTTTCATCAGTTACATTTACATCTATATACCAAAATTGAATGAGGTTCTAGAGTAAAATAATCTAGTGGTAGTAACCCCAAAAGTGGTGGTTGGGTATTAACCTGATCATCACCCTGGGTGTGAGTAGTAGAATTTACTACAAAATGGTTTGATAATAACAAGGGATATACATCAGAAGATTCACATTAGCTTTCCAAAATATTATGAAGGATATATAACTAAAGTAATTATTCCTATTAATTTTATAAATAGATTAGATTATGTGACCCTATGAGAATCATTTTAGAAGAAGGATAAACATAAGTACCCCATAAGATATTAATATATAATTAAATTTCACATAAGTATAAATTATGTATTCATTCATTATTGAAATATTTGTTATTAAAACATTTTTTATTATAGAAAATAGTGGTAATTAGAGGAATATAATCCAATATCCATTGTTAGTGGAAATTCAATAATTATCGAAGGACATTAGCAATACAATGGGAGGTGGAGTTAAAAACATCATGGTATTACTTACCCAATTGTATTATGTAATGAACAAAAACCAAAACCAATTATAATATTTACTTTTAATCAATAAGTATAAAATATACATTAATTCCCTTATATGATAATAACCACCAATATTTAACTAAACATAGGATTCTGTTGTCTCGAAATAGAGGGTTAACTCAATAGAAAACATATTTTATATGCTCGAGTATTATGAGAAGGATAATGTTTCTCTAGTTGTGTGTCATATAGATTGATATATTGATCAATGATTAGATGGTATCCTTAATATCAATATAGATGTTTAAATATAAGAAATTTATTGGGAATAATTTAAGAATGTATTTCTTTAAAAGTATTTATCTCAAAATCCTTGAACAAATATGGGGTCAAAATTTCAAGATCATAAGAAAACGTATATTGAATTTTTATAGTATTATGAAAAAAAAATCAACAATATTTCAAGGTAAACGATATGTTTTATTATTAAGTATTATAGAAAAAAAATATTTTCCCTTTTTAAAAATGAATTCCCAAATTTGGCCATTTTGAACACTCCACCCAAGGATTCATTTCCAGCCAACATGGAAGGGTGTAACAGAGGGTGACAACCCTATTTGAGATGGTTTGACACAAAAATCTTGAAAAAAATTATTAATTATTTCAAAATCTTATCTATGAAAAGATCTTGATATCCTAGACATTGGGAGTTACAAAGAAGTAGTTCACTATCCTATCAAACTATATAATTATTTTAGGGAATAGCCACATGGATATGGTGATTCCAAGAGAAGAATGGATTTTAATGATTTAGGATTAAATGGTAAATAATTAAAGAAGATCAAACCACCAACATGTCTAATATTTTGAATGATGCATCAACAGAAATTACTCAAAGGGATAATGAAATTCTTTAACTATGGGAGAGAAGGCCTTTAAACTCTTTAAAATTAGGGAGACTCAAAGAATCCATACCACATAATGGATTAAAGGAAGGAAAATCCCCATACACCACCAATACTTCAATGCTTCAACTATAAAGAGAAATTTAACTATACAAGTTGGTGAAATGAACCATGTCTCTTTATGGGTATTCAGTGCTGGAAACCACTATATATGAGGAAGAGTGGGGGGTCTTATTCCATCAAGACTAATGGGATGGTGTAGGAAAATTATTTCATATAATGTATATATCATATTCATTCCAGAAGGACAAAAGTAATTTTGATTATATATCTATGAATTACCTTATATCTTTAATGTTTTCAAGAACTATTGAATCACATATCAGATTCATTCATGTAGATATACCGTTAAAACACATGGTGGTGTGATCATTTTAACATATATATTGGAATCAACTTATATTTGGATCGATGGGAAAATTATTCCATTGAATCATATAATAATTCCATTGGTGGAAGTAGACTCTATACTGGGAACTGAATATCTCTTGTTATATGGATCTTACATCCACTATCCAAAAAATAAAATCACTTTTTATATTCTGAATCATCCCATGCTAATATAAAATGAACATAATATCTTAAATATATTTTCAAAAATTCCCTCAATGATGTGGGTGTTGGTACCCAATGAAAAATATTACATTTTCCAAATGGATGTATTAAAGGAAAGCATCAGACTGGAGGAAATTACATTTGTGAGTAAATATATAGATTTATTTCCCAAAGAGTTTCTATTATGTCCCACTAATCATGAGGTAGTGTTATAAATTGAACATATTCTTGAATCCAATAATATACCCAAATTTCCCTGTAGGATTGACATAATATAACAAGAGGAGTTAAAGAAGAAAATTAGAGTGAATATAGACAGTGTGTTCATGTTTATTAGTGCATCACCTAAGTGTGTTCCAGTTATTTTTGTTTAGAAAAAGGACAGATAAATGTGACTATGCTGTGATTTCCATTAGCTAAATAATATCACTATAAATAAAAATTATACCCTAATAATTATTGATTAATTGTTTTATCAACTTCATAGACATAGTTTCTTCTCAAAGGTGGTTATTAATTCAATATATAATCATATAAAGGTATATAGGAAGGATATCAAGACAACTATGTTCCATAGGAGATATGGACACTGTGAGTTTATATTGATTCCCTTAGTACTTACTCATTCCCCTAAATTATTTATTTGATTTATGGATAAAGTATTTAAATACTTCTATTAGGTCCAAAAGGTGCCAAAATTCCATGAGAGGTGGCTGAATCATGGTATGGATATTACATATGAAATTATTTTTACCCCACTAGACCATGAACTCTTTATTATAAGGGAAACATCATTTTCTATTTTGTGCTTATATTTAGCTTAACATTTAAAAATTTATCTTATGTTTATTCATTGATTGTAAAGAAGGGAACAAATCACACCGACACATATATTTTTACATGACTCAACTTCACTATGTTATATCCTAGGAGCATACAAAGATAATAAGTTGTTGAACCAAATAAACTAAGGCCCACTGCCAATACATGGTTCAGCTTATATCACCTCTATGTCTACGATCACAAAATTTGAAATCTGTAGGGTTATATCAATACATTCACAAGGTTTACTGCATAACTCTCTTTAAATGACTCACTCTTGGTTTAAATGACCACTTCTTCTTCTTCTTTTTCATTTCACTCTATAAAAGATCTGCTTACAGTTTATGGATATCTAGGTCCCTTAATTATCAACAATGAATACATCTTCAACTATAAGTATATGTTCTATTGAAGTTTATTTTAGGATACATATTCACATCCTTGAAAATAACTAGATGTAATACTTCCACTTTCCATTCAACTGAAATAGGATTCTCTTTGATATAGACATAGCAATTAACTAATCTTTGGGAATATCTTCAAGAGATTCCAAGTCATACTTTTAGTTCATTGAATGTTGTAGTGACCAAAATCCTTCTTCAAATATAGTCTATTGATGTAGATCCCATTTCTTATTATTCATTATTCAAATATAAAAATTTCATTGTTCACTGTATAATAATCTAGACACATACCTCCTCCCACAAGAATATTTGAATAGTATAACATGTATGTTTATCATGAATTCCTATATTTACCTTGTAGATGAAATACACTTATACTTGTACTAATTTACTTATAGAGATTAATTTCAATAACTATTTTAGTTTCCTTGAAAACAAAATTTCTCCCACCAAGAACTATATTTCATCCATCATAAATTTCCTTGAATCGTGTTGTGTGAGTTCTCAATAAAAAAAATTCCTTTCATAGACCAAATCTTCTTTACAAATGGATGACACCCCATGAACCATTGGTACATTGTAGACTGCCTTGTCTTCATGGTTCCTTTTTTTAGAGCAATGTAACTCCACAAAAACCATTTTTTGAGTTGTGTTCAAGAACTGTACATTTTTCAGAATTCTATCTCGTGAACTCTTCTCTATCACGAAATCCTCCCTTGTGAACTACATCGTACATACCTAAATTTATTCTATTAATGATCTCCTCTAATGAAATTTTTTCTAATTACTGTTCTTATTTGGTTTAATTATATTTTCAAATAGATCTACAAAACCTACTTATCCAAATTACGCAAAACATTGATGCAGTACAGCCTTCACTATGAACTATTATATGGTCGGCAGAGCACCTTAATCCTTTTCAGTGGCCGATTTATGCCACAATCAAAAATCAATTTTGAAGATCCTAAAATTGTCATTTCTTAACCTCAAATGATGATCATCTCATGAATGATGATCCTCTAAGGAACTAAAAAATGCCTACGAAAAGTTTTTTGGCTTCACGATATGTGTAGCGCACTATGTTTTCCACATAGAGCTATTATATAGAATTATTCCATTGTTGGTTCTCCTTTTTCAATTTCATGTGCATTCATTTATTCCACAAACTTGTTTTCATGGTCATCTGTATTTTTAAACAAACACAGTCACCCCAAAAACACTAGAATCGAACATTGAGGGATTTTTTCATAAGAACTATCTTTACAAATGTGTGGTAGTATTAATTTAATATATAACATTTTCTTTAAAGAATGGAGGAACATGATTAAAATCTAATGATTTTACTGGAGACATTAACAAATGAGAATATGCATCCTATGTTTAGAATTTGTGACTTTATTATGTATAATTTCACATTATTGGGGAACATAATCACAATTGAGGGATTATTTGATGACCTCGCAATGACAAAGGTAATTGAAGGATCCCATAGGCCCTAAAGTGTTATGGAAATCCATTTTTATTTTGGATTAGATAGGTGTTGTAGATGATTTTTTATAAATTTATCATGATTATAGAGACCACTATCTATCTTTACATGAAAATTGGTAAATTATTTATAGATAAAATAATGTTGTGAACAATTGGAGGAGAACAAGAACTCCTAATAACATCACCAGTAATCATAATACAATCAGGTGCAGATGGTTTTGAGTTATACAATGACACATCAAAGAAATTCAATAGTTGTCCACTCAAGTAAAAGTATAAAGTAATATCCTATACCACAAGAGAGTTATAGACAAATGAGAAAAACTGCCTAAAACATGGACTAGATTAAGTATCTATGATGTTCTCTTTAATGACTAGGAGGTAATACTTATATGGTGAGAAGTGTGACATATATAGAGATCACAAGATTCTAAAGTATATATTCAATTCAATAAATCTCAACATTCATCAATAAATATGGTTAGACTTAATCAAGTACTATGATTTCTCTATACATAACAGTCCCAGAAAAGTGAATAATGTAGTAGATGTTCCTAGAGGAAAATAATATGATACTCTATCGAGGATGTGGATTCATAAAATTCATATAATAATGGATTTAAAAAGGATGGATCTTGAAATCATAATTATAGTAAATGTATCCTTCATTTCCAAAATTATATCCCAACCATTCATCAAAATAGAAGACCAAAGATGCACAAAGTTATGATTTAGAGGTGGTTATAGAAAAATAATGGGTGTTTCATGAAATCACCATTGAAAAAGTAGGTTTCATTTGGTATGTATATTGTATTTGTGTGACTTTGTCCGCTAAGATAAATAAATAGATATTGTATAATGCACATGACTCATTTTTCTTCATCTATCCACATATAACCAACATGTATAATGTCCTATGAGATCACTTTTGGGTTTTCAATATGATGAAAACGGTTTTGAGTAAACCTCAATGTTATTAATATTCTATTAAGATAATATACAGTGAAAAAAATACCAAATTGGAGATGTAAAATTTCCATGTACCCACATGGAAAGAGTAGAACATTATAATGTACATTGTCACATTTTCTCAAATACATCTAAAAAACATTTTTAAATGGGTTCAAATTGATAGGCTCACTAAGGATACACAATTCATTTTTATTTAGTAATATTTTTCTCTTTACCTACATATCATGATTTGTGTAAACGATTTGGTGAGACTTCATAGGGAGCCACTTTCGAACATATCTTATTAGGATCAAATGATCAATTATTAATTGCAGAGAAGTCTCGAACATGATCTGAATACTTAATTGAACATAAGTTGGGATAATCATTCCTAAAATGAAGTGTAATATAAAACAAATATTTATATACTTTAGGATATACTGATATCTTTCTCATTGAAATTTAATGGTGGTGGGATAAAATCTTCTCTTTGTTGTGTTCTCGTAAAATAATAGCTTCCAATATAATATTTAAATTTTACCATATGATGTTGTATATGGGAAGTTATGTTTAACATATATATATTGAGTTCATGTTGGTGAATAGAAGCTTCTTCAACTAGATCTTGTACAAAAAATATATAAAATGTTCAAACAATTAGAAACATAATAAATCTTATTGTAATCGATAAATGGTCTATGATGACAATAATCAAAGTGAATTGGAGTTTGAAGATAGGGAAAAAAATTTCCATAGAATTTCACCATGGAAGAGAGTCATGTGGTTTTTAAATAATGAAAATCATATCCGTATGTATATTTGACCATTTAAGATCTTTTATCAGATCGTGATATTGGATTATCATACTTCCACTAAATATGGTTCAAGGGAAGGATGTGTTCCATGTATCTTTCTAGATGGTTTACATAACCAATCCTTCAAATGTACTAAAGCTATGGGTGGTATAACTCAATATGAATTATATTATAAGGGTAAAATAGTGTTGATATTTGATCATTGAGATGGACATCTACACAATAATAAAACTCACCTCATTAAAGAGTTTTAGAGAAATGAAATGTATGAAGAATAAACATGGGAACCGTAGGTGTCTACAAAACAAAATTTCCCTCATATATTCTGAATAAAATATATTTATTAAAATTTCGTGGATAAAATTTCAAAAGGGGGGATAATTTATCATCCCATAGATTTATATTGAATTTTCCTTCTTAAGAAATTATTTTTCAAATATTTAGGATTCTAATATAGTTTAGAAAATTTTGACTAAAAAGTATTTTTTCATTAATTACGAACATTAAATTAAAAAATATAGATCCATAAAAATATAAACTCTTATAATGGGGAAATAAAAACACACATAAATTAAAACAAATAGAAACAAAAAATTGTATCACATTGACGTACAATAATAGTTACAAACATGAATAACACTAAAAGATAGATATTGAAAAATGATAATCCAAATAAAATTTTATAAATGAAATATTGTAAGTCTGGATAGATAAAATACCATGATAGGGAGTAAATCTGGGTATGTGTGATTAAAAAAATTATATCTTTGGATCTTTTTTCTCTATTAAACAAAACACTCCTCACTCTCTTTCCCATATTCGAGTACAATATTGTAATTAAAACATGAATAAGACAGAAAAAATATTATCTTCTCCCGTGATGGGATATGTCCATGAATCATTCAAATTAAATGTGTTTCTATACGAAATACACTACAGTACACCACAAAAACAAGGGTCAGAGAAGAATCATTTTCCCTAATAGTTTATATGAAATAACATATCAAAACCAGACTTATATCGCAAATAAAGTTTCATCACTAATCCTTTAGATGATTCCCATTTTTATCACTTGAAAAAATGTTTATTACTCCACATTTATTACATCAAAAACATCCAATTTCATCAAATTGATGAATAAAACATCACTAAATATATTTTGGTTAATCCATTTTCAACACTTTTGTGAGAATTTTTTATTTCTTGATGATCAAATGGACTTTAAAAAATGCGCAATTATTCGCAATAATGTACAACTTTCACAACCCCCACCCCCAACATTTTTGAAGCTCTCCGCATTCATTAAGCTCAGTCAGGATTCGTGAAGTAACTTCCCATTTTGAATGTCCCTTATACTTTATGAAGATAATGGCTTTTTTAAATATAACTTATCCTTTACGAATCTAAATACATTCATGATTTTAAAAAAAAATTGGTTTATATCATATATACTTTGAATACATCCTTTATTCGTGAGGTTATTAACATAATCATCCTTCATAAATCATCGTCGTCAATTCAAAGCCTTTGAATTATCATTAAGACTTTATCTATATAGATATGTAAGGGGTAGAGGCTTATTTATATACATTTCCTCCTTTTTGGGGACCTCTAATCTCACCACCATCTCTTCACAAATCTTCTGATTATCTTTTATGAACCTTCTTATCTTCATGAAGCACCAAAAAATCTCATTCATAAATTTCAACATATTTATAAAGTTTTTCATTCAACCCTTCTAGCTCAATCCTTCTTCATGAAGCTCCACACCATCGTGAACCGCCGAACATTCAATTAGCCCCAAACCATAAAAGATTAACCCCAAACATTCTCAAAAGTCATTCAATTGTTAATATATTGTGTCAAGAATATATCAAAGAAATCTGTTACTTTTTTGTGTGTCTTTGTTGATATATCATTTCAATATTATCTATAAAACTCCACAACTAACATTGGAAAACTATATTTTCAAAAAAATCAACCCAAAAAAACTGCAATGAATAGTATTTATTAGAGGTAACATGACTAGTAAAATATTAATATAACCATTGTAATAGTAACCTAAGTGTTATGAATAGTAACCTAACTATTATAAATTGTAACATTACCATTTGAATAGTAAATTGAACTCAAAATAGAAAATTTTCTTATAATTATTATTTTACATTAGTAATTTTTAAAGTGTATCTATTCTACTACCATAAAATAAATATCGTGATTAATAATTCAAAGAAACTGTATGAATTTTTTTTAAACAAAATTTTAATGTATTTCAAAAAAATCATAATTTCCAAGTTAATAATTAAAATTAACTTTATTAAAAAAATATTTTCATATACGGAAGAATGTTTTAGAATTAACCTGCTCAAATGACCTCATGTTGATTTTTTAATAATTTAAAGAAAAAATTGATTATTTATTGAATGGAAAAAATATTGTTTTATCAACAAAATTATGTTTTAAATTACATCATTAATGATGTAATAATTACATAACCTACTATATAATTTCATTTTTTAACAAAAACTACATAATAAGTCAAATAAATCCTTAAATTAAAATTGAAAACCCTAAAAAATACAATGTTTAAATTATAAAGTATTGCATTAAAAATTAAAATTTTCTTTTTTTCCACGTTTCTTTTTAAAGAACAAAAGAATTTAGTTTATATAGGGTTTGAAAGTCTTCAAAATTATATTTATTTAAAAAAATATAATTCATAATTTCAAATATATTTGTATTAAGATGTTTAACTTTTGAACTACAATTTTTCAATATTTTATCCTAAAAAACCCTCTCCTCAACTATAAATACTCCATCTCCCACAACAAAACCACTTCATTTACACTTAATAATTATAATATCTTAATCCACTTTGACTCTTTAGGTTTGTTCTTGAGTAATTAATCACCAATATTTCAAGAATATAGTGGTGATAAAGAGGTAATACTTCATGAAAGTGGTATTTTTTCATTCATCTTTTTATTTAATTTTACCTTTCAAATTTACAGTGTTCTTACATTCTATATAGAATTCATAATTAAGATAATTTTATGATATTAAGGGTAGTATAAGAATTAAAAATCCCTCCAATTCATTGGGTAGTGTGATATATCTCACGAGACTCTGTGTATTATGAGTGATCATGATACTAGAATTGTTCACAGTTATGATGTTATGATTTATGAATAAATGTTATGTCTGGATATGATTCTAGATTTTTTGAAAAAAAATTTGTTATTTGAACAATATTTTTTGATATTTTATTATTATTCATATTCTAAATTTCATTCTTTTTTCAAATGATTACCTCATGCTTATGATTGTGATCATATGATTACGATGTCACGATGATGGTTATTCACATCCTTTATTTATTGATTAATGTATCTAATTATTTCAATAATATTTCTACCCATACTTGGCAGTTAGAATATTAAATTATTTGATGTATACCCACAGGTGAATACATTTATAAAGGAAAACATGATATCTTCTTGGATGATTGTGAAGAATGATTTAAATTATGTTTACATATTATTATTTACTCATGATTTTTTAACTTAGTTTTACCAATATACTCTACCATTCAATTATATAATATATTACTATTACTATTTTTCTCATAAATATAATTAAAATTTTGGTTAATATAGGAATAAATAATTTGAATTGATTCTAAAAAGGATAGAGTTGTTATGAATAGTTGAGGATTAATGAATTTATTTGAGATACATAGTTTATTAAGTTTAGTAGGCTACTATAAATATTTTATTAAGGAATTATCTAATATTTTATTTTAATTTACTTGTTTCACATTGAAATGAATTAATTTTATATAGAGACTGAAATTTGAATTCTCATTTTTTTGAGTTGTAGCATCGATTCATATTAGAACCTATCTTGATTCTACCATACAATAGTCAGGGATATGTTTTCAATTGTGATGCATAAGGTATGGTATGACAATTAATGCTAATCCAATTTTATCATGTGGTGGAATATATTTATCAATATCTTCAACCAAATAAAAACAATTTCATGACCCATAAACTTGATCTAGTAGTGGTTATACTTGTTATCAATTGTTAATAGCTCTTTAATTTTTATGATAAATTCGTGGGTTATTCTGATAATAATGTCTCGAGTCACATTATCTCTTAGAATTAATTTACCATCAAAGAAATTTTATTGGGAAGTAAATTCAAACAATTTATTTTAACCTCACATATACACCAATAATGAAAAATTTTATTGTGGAATCTCTTAGCATGAATTTTCCCTCTCATTATTTGAAAAATCAAGCAATGAATGATTCTTGATGACCCTTTTTCCAATATGTACATATAGGTGAAGGAAGATAATAAATATATATGTATTTCTAGTGTTCATTTGATATATTCACATATAGATATTATTCATTTGGATAAAAAATAAGATGATGAGTTTTACTTGGTTATGATAATTTTATATAATGGGGAGCACACTAAATAATGGTCTCTATCTCCCAAGTGTATTTTTTTCCTTAAAAACTAATATGAAATTCAATTATATATGGGGAAATAATTGATAAATGGTTTAAATATATCTTAGTGTGTTGTCCATCCAAGAGCCACCAAAATATAATATGACATGATACACTCTTGATGGTGGTTGGTAGAAGATTTAAAATAGCTATTATATTTATTGATACTTTATTTTTTAGAAGGGTAATGCATATAATTCACATACCTTATTTTTTATTCATTATATTCTTATACCCACATAGAGTGAGTAATTGATGTTCATGAAGACATACATTGTACTTCTTTTATTGATTTTGGGAGATACTTGGATAACCCTTTGGTATTGGTTGAATTTTATTATAATAATATAAACCAGTATTACTTTGGAATTGATCTTTTTATGGTGTTACAAAATCTACCATATTTATCTCCCCCTCTTTTGGACTAAGGTTAATGATATTTCTCTGGTGTGACTAACATAATTCCTGAGATAATGGGTAAATTTATGATTATCAAGTTAAAAATGATGATGGATTATACTTGTTAAAAATCATCAATCGACCATTGTTGAAAACCTTTGGATTTTTCATTTGGGGGTGAGTTTTTTTAAAGATACCACCTTCGATTGAACCTTAACTAATTGGGGGAAAAAGGGAAACTATAATAGTGGTATATAGAATCTTTAGGATCACTGAATGGGTTGATTGGTTTACCCATTAGATGGAGTTTCATTATCAGTTTAAATAAATTCATTATATATTCTACCTCTCTAAATTAAAGAAATTTCATCCCAACCCCCCATGTCTTAAACTTTAATTGGATCCAGATATTTTAGTGAGTGTGAATCTTATCCAGATTCTTGACCCTTAAAATAAATTACTTCATGGGAAAAAATTCTATCTGTATGGATTTTGTGTAAGTATGGGAATGATTTTAAATTGAAATGGGATGGAAAATATTTTATGATGTAGTAATTGAATCAAATATTTATTTATTATCCATATTTTAGTTGAAATTAGAGTAATATAAAGTGACATGGTGGGGTGAATTTTTATGATCTTGAACCCACATAAAACACTAAAAGATAGATCACTAGAACCATCAACATGTAATTAGGATACATGTGGTACTATTTGAATTTCATTGTTATAAAATAAGGAATAAAACACATAATCCTTATCCTTGCATCAATAAACCTCATTGTATCACCTTCACTAACAACTCAAAAATTAAAATTCAAGAAAATATGAATGGAAATGAAATATTATTAAAATATATAACAATATTTATGTTTTTGGAAATTTTGGTCTTATGTTTATGTGAGATTAATTAAAACATTAAATTTCATTAAAATATTAGAGTTTACAAACACAATGACTTATTTGAGACATTGATCAATAAAACTATCATGATCACTCTAAACCCTGACATGTGTTCCCACACAGTTATAAAGATATTCAAATCCAATCAACCAGTTTCATCTCCCTCTTATATTTTTATAGGTCTATCACTTCCCAAAAGTGACTAATGGACACCTATATCACTAACTATCCTGACTACCTGCTTCCAAAAGATGAATCAATAGACATTATTAATACACTAGAATACCTTGGTGTTCAATATCTTTTTAACAGCCATTATTTGGTTAATTTACCATCAGCAACATGAAATCATCCAAATATGGTCCATTCTAAGGAAAATATCAAGAAAACTATCTAGGAAAACCTTTCTCATGTAGAAGGCCAAATTCCACTCTCTTTATTTAACTGATTAATGTTTTAGAGTTTCTAATTTCATTTAGATAACTAAAGTAATTAAGGACGATTTTACAATCCCAAATATATCTCACTTTTCTAATACTTCATGTACTGTCATTACATCCTCCAACATATTCTAAAACAATATCCTTATTATTATGATGTAAGAAATTCTCCACCACTTCCATCTATTCACCCATGTTTAGCTAATCCACAATGTATCTACATACTCCCCCAGACTAAATATTTTATAAATAACTATTTTTTCAATAAAAAACATTTTATGACTCAAACCGTCCATGTTCTAAAATATTCCAAATAAATTTGAACTTTTGGCCAATGTTTTTCATATGATAATGGAATTATATATTTTAATCCAAGTAGATTTTACTTTTACCACCATAGTATAATATTTGACTTTATTGGATACATATAAACACCTTAATCAAATTCCACATTCACACCATCTCCCTTATTTCTTTTTTTCTTCAATATAGTCTAATTCTATTAAATAAACTCTAGAAACATATTGAAAACATGATATCTAACATATCATGGTTCTAAAAAAAGTGAAAATATATATATTTTTACTCTTCCATGTATCTTAGTCACCCTTAGAGTATACATCCAAATACCCCTATAATAGATCATCCACATCAAAACAATGAGTGGAATCCCCTATCCCTTTTAGTATTAAACAATTTACTTTAAGGATTACCAAATATCTTTTCTTGATCTCCCAATGTAATGGATTACCACTCCCACTTCATGGTCTACTTTTAGTGAATTATAAACCAAAACAAACATACGGAATCCCACTTTATAGTTATATGTCACCTTATCCATTTTACTTACCTAAACATACATCCAAGTTGTATACTTTATTAAATTTTTAAAGTGTCTATAAATTTATTTCAATGTGATATTACATCCTATCATGTAAAACCTCTCAAAAAATCATATTAAATCATTCTATGATAGAACATATATTTTTTCCCTCTTATCTCACTCAATTTTCAAGCCATGTATCTTCTTTCATATTCCAATACATTTCATTTAAAGCCTTTTAGAAAATTCATTTTTTACTCCTAATTTCATTTAATTTGTCTATATTCCCAAAACATATCATCAATATATGAAAAAAAACATTTTATTCACCATGACAATAAAAATAATTAACTTCTTATAATATTTTTTCTGGACATATTTCAAACCATAAATACCCCTCTAAAGATCTCATACTAAAACCTAATTTTATTTATCCATGAATCTAATAGGTTTTTTCATGTAAATGTTTAGGTTTTGGTATTTACATCCACTGGTTCAAGATGTAGTCCTTTAAAAATAAACATGATTGAATAATTTCAGGTTGTAGTAAGTATTACTACTAAAGAAAATATTTTAGATAATTATATGCATTCATTTTATTAAAAAACTATTTTCCCCCATTTAAACTCCTGTAAAAATTATTTTATAACCATCCCAAAGTTGTAATATAATATTTTTATCTCTATAGCCCATTTTTTGTGAGAGTGGACAACTCAAATGAAGGTTATTTATGTTTCCAATTAAAATTTAGGTTTAAAATGATTTATAAATTTTAATACCCCAATTTAATAAAAACATAAAGTTAACTAAAATAGTAGAGTTATGGAATTTGATCTATTCAAAAATATTCCCCAATTTTTTATCACAAATAAAGTAAAACTAGATTTAAAACTCTATTAACATCCTAATCATATTTATTTTAATCAAACACTATATAGGAAAAAAAATAATTTCAATAATAAATGTAATGTTTTTTTATTAATTTTTCTAAAAATATAAATATTGTTTTTTAAAATATAAAAAAAATAGACAAAACATAATAGAAATGGGAAAGTGGTTCATTTGTAAGATGTTAATTAATCTCCACCATATGAATATCAACTAATATTATGTATATTATAAAAAATAAAATAATACAAAACCTAGATTGTATTTTACACAACAATGCACAACGTTTCAATGATTCAAATGAAATATTTTGTACTTCTTTGTGGAATAAATAAAAAATTAAATGAGAGAGTGTGTTTTGTGAATTTCACACTCTAATTCAGTGTAAAATTTGATTCTAGATGATAAATATAATTCAATAGAAATAGCCCAAAAGTAATAAAAAATATAAAGATAAAGAAAATAATTTATCATAATAAAGTATGTTGTTTTGTTATTCTAAAAAATTTTATTCAATTCTCATTATCACGTTTTTATTTGAAATTTATGATTGAATATTTTTAGATGATATTGGATGAATCATTTATGTTCAAGTGATAACAATGTGTTTAATATACTCAAAACATAGGATTTGTTCTTCATACTTACTCAGTAAAAATTTGGACATATTAGTGTCACACATGCATATTTTTATGTATTTTTTCATTTCATGTGATTTTGTATCTTTGTACTTCATTTTAAAAATAATAACTCTCCATAAATAGACATTGAGAAATCATTATAAAGATAATAATATTTTGGAAGGTAATCAGGGTTTAGAAAATTCTCTTGCATGACATTTAATTCTATAAAAAATGGTTGGATTAATGTAATTAATAATATAATGACATAATACTCACCTTTTTAAATTTTCAATTTAAATTTACCATGTCAACATCCAGAGTTAATTTATATATTTATTATTCTTTTATTTTTTATATGATTGATCACTTATACTAATGGTCAATCATTTTTTCTTAAGGTCAATCACATTTAATTTTTGATCAACCATATACATAGTCAATTTTGAGACTACTGACCATAGATTCTTCATTGGGTATTATGATCATTTATTTTATTTGTTGAAATTTTATATTTTATAAGCAATTGTTTTTATTTGGTTATCTGGTCACGTGATTCCTCATGTGGTCAAACCAACCATCATTGTGGTTAATCTACTAGGCATGAATTCAATCTATTCCTTTATGAAAGAAAATAAACTCTATGGTCAATTGGATAACAATTTATGTACATTTAGTTCACTATAAATTCGATCTATTCTTTTTTAATGTGAAATTTTTCA
This sequence comes from Viscum album, assembly GCA_963277665.1. Taxonomy (NCBI): domain Eukaryota; kingdom Viridiplantae; phylum Streptophyta; class Magnoliopsida; order Santalales; family Viscaceae; genus Viscum; species Viscum album. The sequence continues at coordinate 68,204,720 of OY728147.1, read as the reverse complement.
ATAATTGATTCACAATTCATTTCCATATAGTTTACTCCCCTATTAACTTTATCAAAATAGAATTCCGAAAGGGTTAAATATTTAATTAAAAATAAAAAAAATAAATGAATATATATTAAAAAGAGTAGATTTGCACATAAGAAAAAACAAATGTTTCATTAATGGGTAAAAACTTGTACATAATCTCTATTGTTATGAAATCAAAATCAGTATCCTTAGGCTTGGGATGGGTATAAGGAAAAAATATATGCTTCCCTTTTATAATATCACGAGAAAAATAAGATTTGACTATGGAATTTCATGGGGGACTAGAATGGTTATTCCTTTATAAATTATACTGATCAAGATAATGGATTGAGAAGCACAGAGACCAAAGGTATTATTGGAATTATATGTGAGGTATATGATGAAATAAATGAAACAATGATAATTGAAATTATGTTTGAGGCATGGGAAATATATATAAGGATATAATTTAAGAAATTAGAATGAGTTTTTGACACATGATCATTTGAAAAATACATTTAAGACTCTATGATCCTTATAATATCCGCAAAACTCTAGTACAATCCTTAATAACTTTAAGTAAATAATCATTCTCTGACATAAAGTGATTTATAATTGGATTAATCGCTAGTAAATTCTCTATAATGGATTTTAATGTAGTTTTCATAGGTGAAACCTTTAAATATTTCACCAATAAAAAGAATGGATTCATAAAATACGACTTAATGTAATAATTTTGTGATAATATTTTAACATTCCCTTTATTTCCAGTTTATTTTAACACCCCAACATGATAAAGGGTGAAATGACTAAATGATATGACTCATGTCAACAATGAGAACCTTTCTTTTCTAAATTCTACCAGATTAGAACTTCCAAGTTAAGAATTATTTTCAAGGATTCGTGATCTGGATGGATGACCATATAGGAAGTTTCCTAGGATGTTTGTGAGTGGGAAAAAACACACTGGAAAGAACACGTGTTTCTATTTGGGGATAATCATTAGTCAAATGGAATTTTTGGGCATATGGGTGGGCCCTAGTGATGTAACCATGTGACTTTGGGGAAACTAGTGGTATATCGAAGGATACTACCCGATGACCATGTTAAGGTTGTATGTCTATGAAGTTGAAAATTCCTAGTTTTTACATTTGTATCAGAGTAGGAACCCTATCTTAAGTGCTATGGAACTTCCTATGTTGATATTTAGGTTCCACAATGAGTATGTTATGCTCTCAGTGGGGGTGTAATGTGACACCGCAGAATGATAAAGGGTTAAATGACTAAATGATATGAATCGTGTCAAAAATTCTCACCATTATTTTCATGAACCTACTTAATTAGAACTCAATAGTTATGTGTGATCGTCCAAGAGTATTGATCAGGATGGGTGAACATTTTGGGAAGTTTCCAAGGATGTGTGTGACTGTGGAAAAACACTAGAATGAATATGTGTTGGCATGTGTGGAAATTCATTAATTAGATTGTGTGTTCAAGCATGTGGGTGAGACCTAGGGAGGGGACCACATGTCTCTGGGGAAACTAGTAGTAGCTTATAATCTTGGACCAACAGACTTGTTAAGGATGGGTGTTTGTGCTATCATTGGGACATAGTTATTATATTGGTATCAGATAATGAATAAATCCTTATGGGTGGTTACACTTCCTTGGTTGAGATCTAGGGTCCACTAGGAGGATTTTATACTCTAATTGGGGTTGAATACAACACCCCATAATGATAAAATATTTAATTTCTAAATTATACAACTCGTTTCAATAAGGTGAACCTTTATTTTTAGGATCTAACTTGATTAGAACTCTACAGTTAATTGTGCTTGGATAGGATTAATGATTAGCATGTGTGACTATTTTGGAAGATTCCACTAATGTGGGTGTGTGAGGTCAAAGTACACTAAAAACAATATATGTTGTCCTATGGGATAGTCATTAATTATATCACTCGTTTAGGCATGTGGGTGGACCCTAGTGTGGGGTCCAAATTTATTTGGTGAAACTAGTGGTACCCTTTGGGACCAGACATGATGGACATGTTAAGGTGGGGTGTATGTGTTATTAGTGGGGCCTAGTTGTTACATTTTACCTTGGAAGTATTAGTATATTCCTCTAAATCAAATCAATATTCTTTTTATATCTACAACAATTTAATGTTTCACTTTATTTATAACATCTAGCACACTATCCAATGTAATCTAACATCCTTGAATCAGGTAAAATAGACCCGATTTTATTTCTAAAACCTTCCATTTATCTTCTAAAATTTTTAATCCATTGGTACAAATATTATATTTTCTTAAAAATATACTATGGATGTGTGAAACAATGCATTGAACAGTTTATGAGATCTCTTCCTCTTAATCATGTGTATTATCCCAACTGATACTCAAAAACACTTATTTTTAGACTTAAAAAATTAATTTTTTGAAATGAGTAAATTCTTTAGATTTTTTAAAAAAGGGATTTATAGAATAATCTACATCTTCTTGAGAAATAGTCACTCATGCTTGAAGAGTAGTAGATTTAAAACTGAAATCATCCTCAGCATTAGAATAATGAGAACTTAATTTAAGAAATTTATCTCAAATATTGTTATTTGGGAGATAACATTACAGTTGGTCTCTAAATTTACTTTATATATGCCTTAAATTCTTCTTAATAATATATCATGTCAAAATCTTTGGTTCTATGAGAAGATTAATAATATATTACTTCATGAGAATTGTTCTTTGGAACATCTCTGAGAGATAGAGGAGTTTCCAATATATTTAAAAAATATTTTGAAGCATCCGGTCTAGCTGGTTTTTCTAAAAAAATATATGGAATAATTGGATCCAAAAATCATTCATCCCTTACAATAATATTAAGAATTGGTTCATCTAGCTTTGGATCATGATCATCCTTTTTCATTATCATCACCCATATCATATTTATCATCATTATCATCCGCTATATTATCAATTTTAACCATTATTCCATCAGCATCACCAGGAGAAGGAACATTGATGTCACGTAAAGCGTATTCTCTAGGCTATTATTCATTGGAAGGTGAGGAATAAATAATGGGATATCCCTTTATTTCAAACATTAGTTAAATATCTAAATTAAAATGATCCATATACTTGTAAATTTCTAAATATATAAGATATTGTCAAAATATCAGGGATCTAGAAACTATATCACCCTCAGTAGGTAAATATTATCTTACTTATTCCATCATGTAGGGTAATTTTCACTCACTTTTAGATTTAATTAGAAAAACAATATAATGTGGAGAAATATGAGAAGGAAATACCTTTTCCTCAAATAGGTTCTCCCTTATCTGGAACTACAATAGCATTAGTCCTTTCTATGATCTCCATAAAAGAACCTCTGGATTCCACATCCATATTCATAGTTCAGATTCATCCTCATTATAGTGATAATCTAAATATATAATTCCATTTGGTTCTGTACTTGGATCAGTTATATCTCAGGGCCTTGAGGGAAATTAGACTAGACTGAATCTTTCGTAGATTCCCTCCTCATCATTTTTCAACATACACTTCTAAGGATTCCATCTCATCTTCATCCTATTATAGGTAGTCAGGTAAATACTTCAACACCATAGAAAAAGTCTATTCAACTTTCAAAGGGAATAAATTTTTCTAATCTAGCATGATAGAAATACATTTCAAATAAGGATGTATGCTAAACTATGAAGATGGTTAAGTTAAATATGCCATATGATGCATTAAGAAAAGAGTAAGACTAATACGAATTCAATGGACCAATATATATGAAATTAAAAAATCATGTCACAAAACAAGGAAGGAAATCCCCATTACTTTGGTAGATATAGTTCTGAATAAAATTCAATATGATCCCATAATCTAAATTTAAAAAATATGTGACAACTCTCTCATAGGAATAGTCATATGTTAGTTCATAAATTGCATTCCAAATCCCAAAATTTGGATAGTTTATAGGTTTTTATCTATGGTTGTACTTGTATTCAGCAATATACAGGACTCTTAGACAATCATCACTAAAGGTGAAATTGAATACACAATTTTGACCATCAATAACTAGTTTTATCACATCCTTATGCACTCCATTATTGAACACCATATTCTCCTAAAATAGTTTTACCAGATGAGGACATAATGAGTTATTTTCATCCAAAAACAACTTTTCCATTTCTAATGTAAAATGACTTTCCATACAACTGAACGATGAGAAGTAAACTACTTAACATTGACTTATCTCTTAGACACGACATTGTGAAAATGTTGATGCAGTTTTGAAAGATACCTTACATTCTTGAAAAAGAGTTTGCTTTCATTGAATATTTGGGAACATAATCTCAAAAACAACATCATCTCAACTATGCAGATTGAGATTATCCACATTGGACACTACTGGAAAAATACCCTATACCCACGATTTGGAACTGTTGGTATAGGCCTCTAAACTGTTGGTATAGCCTATAACAATGGTTTGGAGAACAATGGCCAAGAAAGACATGGGGATAGGTCTGTACAAATGGTTTTGAAAACCATTGGTATAAGAAAAAATGCAAATCTATACCAATGGTTCCATAAAACCTATGGTATATGTATTTCAAAAAAGAAACATTGGGTGGGATTTGATCTCAGGACCACCAGTTTATTATTGAACAACCTAACCACTAAGCTAACATGATTTTTGTGAACATAATTTCTTAAATATATATATTTATTATCATAAATATTTTAAATTTTTAATTATTTAATGATATTTGTAAGAAGACTCCATTAAAAATACATGTACCTATACCAACGGTTCTCAAAACCATTGGTATAGACCTATACCAACGGTTTTGTAGAACCGTTGGTATAGGTTCTTTGATTTTGGGACCTATACCAATAGTTTTTGACAAATATTTGGTATAGGGGGGATCCATACAAATGGTTTGGAGAAACCGTTGGTATACGGTCTCTATAATGGACCTATACCAAGGGTTTTGGCCAAACCGTTGGTATAGGTCCTCTATAATGGACCTATACCAATGGTTTGGCCAAACTGTTGGTATAGGTCCAAATTAGGGTAGTATACCAACGGTTTTCCCAAAACCGTCGGTATAGATCACATTTCCAGTAGTGGGATCTACGGATTCAATGTAAAATTTTAGGAAGGAAAATCCAAAAAGAGTCTTTAGTTAGATCTAGAACATTTGTGATGATTCAAATCAGATTTAGCATTTTAATCATTTATGGATTTAATTTTACGGTAATGTTTGGGTTATATAATAGGCATTTGAAATATTTTAAAACCCAAATAATATACATTTACATGAAATTACATAATAAAAAACTCAATAAAATTAGAATTTATAAGTCAATAAAGATATTAAGAATAATATTAAAACAAATATTATAACTCACCCATAAAACTCAATTCAAATTCATTTTTCATTATTTTGGAAAATTATGTAGACAATGAATTTTTTGATAATCCAAAAATAATATCATAAAAATGTATTTTGATTACTAATGAATATTTTAAAATAATTTAAATAAATAAATTATATTGATCTATTATTTTTGTAAAAACTTAAGAAACTAAAACATATGCTAATCCTCTCATAAAAATATCAAGGATCCTATGTTAAATTATATAAATATTTAGTTTTTGTAAATAAGATATTTTTGAAATATGGGTTTTGAAATCCTAGGGGATTGTTCATCTAAAGAATACTCGATAATATAAAAATTTAGGAATGCACTATTGAAATCCATTTGATATAATTTCAATTCCCAATGTGATATATAGTCATGAAATTTTTTGATAGCATCATGTTTAGCTACTGATGAAAAGTATTCCTCATAATCAACCCCTTTATCTTGACAATATCATTATATAATTGATCAATACATGTTTCCAATTACAATGTCTTATTTATGAACCTTATTCCTAAACACACAATTAACATATACAATCTTCAATTATTTAAGTCTTTCTACTAGTCCTTAGAATGTATTCCTCTCAACTGATTTAATTCTTCTTGTTTCTCCATTACCCAAATTTCATCATTTATTGCTTTCGTGATGTTCTAAGGATTATGTTGTGATAAGAATTCCTAATGTTCAACCTGATTTCTATGAGAATCTCTAGTCTGTATTCTTTAATCTAGGTCTCTAAATACAATATCTAAGCGAGGTACTTCATTATTTCTAAGAGATCTATATATAAAAGTACTTGATACATAATTTTCTTATACAATATCTTACATAAACTATTCCTTAGAACTAGATGATTTTTCTAATGGAAGTTTCAAATATTTATCACTAGTTTTTAGAATTTATGTCTATATTTTAAATCTTACCCTTATGGTATTATAAAAACATTATAGGTAAATGTGTATATGTTTCATTGAATTTTACAGGTATAGATTCTTCCAATAATTTTTTCCTTTATAGAAATACCCTATAAGATTTAAACGATGTTTCATTACCTATGAAGTTTCCTTCATCACTTATGATTAAAAAATTTACATGATTTTTCATTTTATATTTTATAATGATATTTCAACAAAAAAAATTATATTATTTACCTTTTAGCTTATTCACATTCAATTACTGATAATGGTTTTTCATTCAAAGTGTGTAATAAGAACCCAATTAATAATATGACAAGAAGAATTTATAGGCACTACCTAAAATTAAATATACAAACCATACTCATAGAGCATCCTTTGATAAATATCTTGGTTATTTCTATTTTTCATTATACGACACCATTTTATTGTGGAGTCCTATGATTAAAATATTTATTATTGTAGGAATATTGTGATCATAGAGATTCAAAGTCTTGATTTTTGAAATCATGTCCATGATAACTCCTTAATGTATTAATACTATGTTTTCTAAGGTTTTCTACATATTTTTCATATCCGGTAAAATATAAATAGGATTTACTTTTTTGAGATAAAAAACAATACTCTTGTGTATCTAAAAATTCATCTACTCTAACAAAAGAATTATGATTCAAATTTAAACTAGAAACTCTAGAGGGTACAAAAGATCCATGTGAATAAACTATAGGAGTTTAAAAGATGAAAGTCATTTATTTATTTTCAATGGGATGTTATGATGCTTCCCTATTTTATATGAATTATAGACTTTGTCTGTTGGGAATTTTAGTTAGGTATATCTTTTACTAACACTTTCATGGTTAGATTACTAAGTGATTGTAGGTTGTAGTGGCCTAATATCCTTTTCCAATGAAATGATTCTTTATGAGACTCACTTAAATATGAAATATATTAGTAAAATAACAAATTCAAATCAATATGATAAACATTTTAATTATGCAGGGCAATGAGAACTATGTCATGACTGTAATAAAAAAATTACAAGAATTATTTTAAAATTTGGCAAGATTCCTATCATCAAAAAACTGTTAGATCCTAAGTAGATTATATTGTAATTCATCTACAATAAAACGATATATGTCAAATTATTACTTGGATTATCAATTTCATTGAGTAGAATTATCTTCTCTTTTTCATTTCCAACAAAAATGACATTTCCACTACCTACATTGATACGATCATTTAAGGTTGAATTGTCATAATTCATGTGTCTAGATCATCAAATTTTCAGATATTTTATATGTTTTCTAGTAATCATCAATTAATTTTCCTAAAAATAATTTTACAAGAAATTGATTTTGATACCCATATCATGATGGTTCTAGAAATGTTAAAGATAAGAGATTTAGGAATACATAGTTTTTTAACTAGATTACTATAAAAAATAATTCCTTTAGAAATAAAATCATTATTAAATTTGTATAAATTATAATTATTTATAGAAATATAATAACATAAACTAGGTACAAATTTATTCTTATAAATATTTCAATGTCCAGGTTGATAACAAATCATGCTGGTAAATTTGGGAGTTTTTTTTAATAAGAATCGTAGTAATAGTTTCTCTTCTATTCTAAAATATTTCAATATCTATCTTCATATTCTCATTATATATATTTATTTCAACATTGTTTTTATAAATAGTAATTTTTTTCATTTTCTTTAACATATAAATACTTCAAATGAGAATAGAAATAATGTTTCTTTTTTAAATTATTATATTTTTCAGGAAGTTCATTGAATGTTTCCTCCATTATGTTTCAATACACAAATAGATTCCCACTAATTATATTTTAATAATGGGTTTCATTATCATAAATATTATCAAAACGAATAGGAGATGAAAAAAATAGTATTTATTAACTCATATGTGTTTAACATGGAACACATGTTTGATCTTTCATTTGAGTATTATCTGCAGAAGTCAATATTATTTGAATTGTCTTCATTGGTGCTCGATGTGGATTCAACATAATTCTTATAGAATTATCTTTTGTCCTCATCATTTTTATAATATTTTATCATGGGATAATAATCCTTGATGATTCCTTTTTGTCACCCATAATAGGTTATATCATTAGTGAAATTGTCCCTTTTCCACTATTTCCATTAATTTCTTATATTTTCACACTTATCTATGTAATTTTATTAATTAATATTTTTTATTTCTTTATAATTTTTTTAATAATTTAACTGAGAGATCTATTTCCTCCATAATATTACAAGGTGAACATCATCACTTGAATATTCATATCTAGTTTTCTCTTTTAGCATCGAGTCATAAATCTTAAAGTCTACTAACGTTATTTTTATTTAAATATTATAATATTTATTCACTTTTATATCCCCCTTATACGTCATAATATTTCCAATAATCTCTTCTACTTGTAGTTTACTAATGTCCCAATATTCTATAAAAGAAATAGAGGTTCCTCTACATCGATTAGTTATACATTTTATAATTCATATCACGTGATATTTAACTATTATTGTATTCCAATGTGCATGAATAATGTTGAAAATTAAACTAAACATGTGGTACATATCATAAATGGATTCATTAGGTTTTATTTTAAATTTATTATATTTAATTGTATAAGTATTCAAATGCGTTTATTTAATTTTTAAGGTTCCCTCATGAGATATAAGAAGAGTATCACAAATTTTAAAAGTAGTAGAATAAGCAAATATTCTTTTTAACTTATCATATCCAAATTCATAAAAAAATTATTTTTAGATTTATAGTCATAGTTATAAGAAGTGTTATTTCTATTATTCCACTCAACTCTATTGACAATCATATTTTCATATTTTTCCTCAATTATATTCTGAATGTCAATTCTCATTATTTCAATATGGATTGTTATCTTCATCTCCCATTGAGATAATTTTTTTTCATTAAAATAAGGAGAAAGGTAAGTATAAATTTTCTTCCTGTCTATTTAATTATATACAGTTAAGAATTTAGAAGTAGTAGAAATTTTGATCATTTAGGTGGAACTAGATCACAAATTTAAAATAGAAACAAAATTTCATTGGATAACAATTGTCAAATGATGTGGAAAACACATGAGGGGGTGAATTAATTTTCTAATTAAAATTTATGTTTAAAATGATTCAAAAATTTAAATCCAAATAATTGATAAAAAATTGTTGAATAAAATAATATATTGATGTAATATTATCTTATCAAAAAGAATATTATAATTTCCATCATAACTCATTTAAAAAAAATCAAAACTCTCTTACCTTTTTAAATAGTTTTACGTAAATAAAACACCGTATATAAAATCAAAATTAAATTCAACTATAAAAGTGTTGTTTATCTATTAACGTTCATAAAATTGATACATATATTTTTGAAAAAAGATAAAAACTATTTGCATAAAAACATTGATGATATAAATAGTTCATTTAGTCTCAAACTAGTACCCAATCCACGATAATTGTAAATCACCCTCTTTTAAGAAGATTATTATAAAATTAAATATTCCTCAATCTAGATAATGTTTTACATAACTACACATAAGGATTTACCTTCATAATTGATTCAATTACATAGTTTTATATGGAATAAATAAATAAAGAAATGATATGGAGTGTATTTTTAATTTTCCAACTCAGAAGGGATGCATTTTATAAAAGATAATCAACGTACAATGCACCAAACTAAAAAATAATAAAAGTAAAATAAAATTAGGTGAAGAATCTAGTAAAATAATTAATTTTTTATATTATTCTATAGAATATTATTCGCTTTTAAATGTTTTATTTAGATTTATAATAGAATAATGATGATGTTATGATGTTATCAAATGAATTTTTGAAGTTTTGATGAGAACTAGGTGTCATTAACATTCAAAATCATTTATATGTTATGTGTTCACAATTTATTAAAATTTTTAAGTCTATGTGTCACATATGAATTTTTTCTCTCGTTTTATTTTAATGTTCATGGCTATTTTAGGTCATCCTTTTAAATAGACATTCCCCCTAGAAATTTACAATTACTAGTAATTATGAATATTATCATACTTTGGTAGGAAATTAAGGTAAAATAAATGTTATTGGATGGAATTTAACTCTGAAATGTAATGGGTTTCGATGAATATATTTAATAATATAATAATATAATAGTTACATTTAAAAACATTACATTAAATTTTTATACATCTGCATCCATAGTCATTTACATAAATGATGGGTTCATTGATAGGTTGTATTATTGATCACTTTTACCAATGGTCTATTTTTTCCTATATATCATCAAATTTCACGTGTGATCAATCCAATGATTTTTCGGATATTAGATTACTATCCATTGTAACTTCATTTATTCTTATTGTCAATTATTTATATTTTTTATGTACAGTATATTGTATATGGTTTCATTCATTTGGTCTTTTTATTTCATGATTTCTTATCTTGGTGAACCAACTAGTCTTATGTTCAATCTATTAGGTGTGAATTTGTTATATGTTATTGTGTAAAAACATGGTCTCTATGGTTGATTGGATTAAAATGTATGCTTTAATGCTTTTTCATGCAGTATATCAATCTGTTATTATGGTTACTTGGTTCCTTTTCTATAAAGTTTTTACCATAGATCAGGTGGTGGTGCATTCGATTGCTTATTTATTGTGTCCAATTGAATTTACCATGTGGTCTATTACAAACATAGTGAAAATTTTAAATCTTTTCTAGAAAATGAATTTACATTAATTAAAAATGGAATATATTAGAAATATCATAAAATTGATGTGTTATTATTAAAATACGGAATTTTTGGACTGATCTGATATCAATGATAAAACATGGGTGACACTAAACATCCATCATGTACCTATCTTTACAATAAACATGCACATAAGAAATAAATACAAAGGAATTGATATGATCTCATTCTAGCTTCTTGTTGGACCATGATTGTTGTGGCTACTCATGTCCCAAGGGAGATGAAGGACTTCTGTCGAATAAGCATTTTCTTGTTTCCACTACCTATGCCTAAAAATCTTTCATCATTCCATAGTGTAGTCATATTCTCTATTACTTCTACACAAAAATTTGGTTCATAATATTATCCTATAATTTTTTTTCTTTTTCTGGGTGCTACCTTCCCCTATATAATTCACTGATCATTTTATATGTTATAGAATCTTCTTTTGGTGTACTCAATTCTGTTTTTGACCTCTAACTCTTAAACATATTTCTTGATTCCCTTTCCACTATATCCTTACATAGAATGAAAACTTCAAACACTTTATATTTACTCTTAAAGAATTATACTCATACATTCATTATGGATTAATAAATAAGGTCAAAAAATATAATGAAACACAGTAAGAGTTGACGGAAGCTAGTCCTCATAAATTGGTATATACATGTTTAATATTATATAAGTTTTTTTCTTAAACCATAAATTAAAATATTCCATCCATTGTTTAATGAGTATAAAACTCCTATAATTCCCAAATTATTAATTACCCAGTTTCAAAATGTATTTTATCAATAAAATATTTATAAAATTCTCACTGATATTTCTATAGAGGTGGTGAAACAATTATGATATTTCGAAAGACGATTATCTAATAGGTTCCCCCTATATATTTCTAGTCATATGTAGCCTATCCAATTTTAAACATCTCACTAAGACTAGGGAACCATGAGTGACTAGACACCTCCTTTATAAAAATCTAAATTTGTATCAATATCATCCAACAATCTAGTAGAGGTCAAATTCTTCTGAAAACCATGAATATTCTTGACACCATTCTTTAGAAATACATTTTTATTTTTTAATCAGATATCCACATCCCCTTCCACAAAATATAAAGTGATTTATCATACACGATAAGAAACCTTAAAAAATTTTCCAAAGACATAATTCGATATGAAACGCTTTTAATCAGTGGAGGAGAAAAAACACTTCAGAACCAACTATCCAAGATTTTACTTGAGTATTATTAGTAATGAGAATGATGGTGGAACATATAACTACTTGTTTAAAATAACATAATCCATCAGAAGTTATCCTTATGATATTTCCTTTTTAATCATGAAAAATATTTCTTGATATGACCATGTTTTCCCTAATTTCAACATATTGTCTTGTGTCTAGTTGATTTTCCACAACTCATATCTCTTGACATTTCTTCTAATCATCAGTGAATTCTTCAATGAAGTGAGAACCCCCATCCTTCCACATATAATTCATATATAAAGGTTTAATTAATCTCCCTCCATTGGAGATATTTATTTTAAATAGTGTTCTAGATATTCTAAAATATCAGGTAAATTTTTTCATATGAGTTGTGCACAATCATTAATATTTCATCCCAATATTCTAGTCAAGATGAAAATATTTATGGTTCAAAAACCATTTGTGAAATTCACCTTCATAGTTTCAAATTGGATCTAGACCATGTTGAGATAATTCTCATGTTTTTTTGTTGAATTTCCCTCCAATAACATCAAGCTAAACAATCATTGCATCAAAAATACTTTGTTGAGTGTTATAGACTTCTCAAACATATTGGTCCGGGATACAAAAAAATTATTATAGTATTAATCTACTAAATTTTTGGACAAAATATTTCTGACCAATGATATATATATATATATACTAAACATAATACCTATAAATCAATGATTTATCATTTATATTTCACCATTGCAGCCATCTTGGACCATTTGAACAAAAAATATAATATATTATTGATTATATAGTCCTCTATCAACAACAAAAAAAAATATTGCATTAAGAATTAAAATGTTGAACTTTAAACGTTTAAATTTTATCACTTTTGATAGTAGTACACATATTGGAACTGAGAAAATGCTCAAGAAAATGATAATGAAACTTGAGTTGTTTCCAAGTAAATTAATGAGCCTCTTAGAACCACTTATCTAATAGAAATTGTGGGGAATAACACACTAACTTAAAATATTAAAAGATAAATCATAAAATCCTGAAGCATGCAGAAATATATGGGTGGAACTCATTGGATGTAAGTGTGCCAAAAAAGTAGGAAATGCTTCACCATGATCACCACACCAATCCAACTCACACTTGAATATTTATGCCCAACTCGCAAATGAACATCCAAGTAAATATAAAAGGAATTAAAATATAAGTTCTAGAAAAAAAATTATAATATTTAAAATTTTGCCCATATATCCATGTTAAAAACATTATATCACTCCAATTTATTAGAACATTATAGTTTAAATTCCATATCACTTGTTAGATATGTAGATCACTAAAAATTTAATGATTTCTCTACACATGAAAATGTGGTACCACCAACATATATAGTGCATTCCGACCAATCAACCATTTTCACCATCCTCCTATATTTGAGGAGGTCTATCCACTTCTAAAAGATACTACTAACTACTTATATCACAAACAGTCTTTTCTTCTAACCTCCAAAATATGAACTTATAGTTTTCTTACTTCACTAGTAGATCTTGGTGTTCAATATCTTCCAGCCAACCATTATCCAATGACTTAGACACCCTTCACTTATGACCATCATTATATGATTCCTTCTATAAATAATTTCTTGAAAATAATTTGGATAATCCTTCTTTATGGAAAATACATGAATTATCTACATCTATTGGACTAAAGCATATTCTAGAGTTTTTCCTTCTAGTTGATTAAATTTGGTATTCAAAAATTGCATTATAATCCCAAAAATAATATTCATATACATGATAGATTTTTAAATTAAAACTTTTTATTCATTTATTTTTATTATTCTTTTTTATTTTAAGTATTTCAAAAAAATAAAAAAAACAGAAATTCTGCATGTTTCCTGATTAGTGAAAACTATGATACTATATTGTGTAAATCCTATAATGAATTTCAGAATCTCTAACCATATTTTACTAAACAGATGGTCCACTCTATGTGAATACACTTTCATCTTCATGGATGGAACATGATTTAGTAAGCCACATGAAAATACTATGTCTCTTACATATGTTGTTAAAAATGTAAAATTAATTGGTTATACAAACTTAATTGAACCTATTTTCTTCTTTCATATCTCCATGTTCAGCCCCAATTTTCACGAGACATTAATTACCACCATAACACTCCCAAAACAATCCATTTTGTCTATTTTTTCAATGAATTACCTATATATAATGAAAAAATTGATCTTCCTTCCTTTACCATGTTTTTCCTTTCATTACACCATCATTTTGTTCCTACTCGGAGGCCCTGGGGGCATAGGGTTCTTATTCCATAAATTTCACATAATCAGTTTTTCTTAATGATTTTAAATTGTGGAAAATACCATTCCTCTTCATTATTAGGTTTACAACAATGAAATGTTGTTTTATTATATTTATTTATGTGGTTTCATGATATAGATTTTTTAATCACAGGTTCTTATTTCTTTTTTACTAGTGTTGTAAATATTTTGAAGTATGTAACATAATATTGGATGTATAATATGTGTGGGATAATTTTGTCAGAATTTTTCTCTTTTTAAATATAAAACTAACATGATTTAAATTTTATATTTACCTATGAAATGTTTCTAACTCCCAATATTTGTTTTATGAAATACCACTTTGAAAGTAAATAGTTTTCATTATATAATTGTAATAGCCTGAATGGCCCGAAGGACTTCATTTTTTTTAATTTTTTGATAACCCCCCTTTCAAGGGATGAAGGGGAACCCTTACAAGGCACATAGTCTTAGAGATTACAAGGAACGTAGGATTAAGAGATTACATTACCCAAAGGTCTTAGGGAATTCAACCTAACAATCTACAAGGAACTTACCCACCCCAGCATTTGAATTATGATAGTAGCTCTCCACCTTCGCATGGTCGTCTGGCTAGGATTCTCGTGCAAGAACATGCTTTCCCGTTGGCATAGTAATACCCACTCATTCTGAAAAATCCATTTGGCTCTACTCTGGTGAGTACGCCTGCTCTAAATCCTCTTCTAGGGATGCTCTTTTTTTGTAGGGTCTGTCTGGGGAAACTGTATGTGGACCAAAGGTCTTGAGGTGGCCTGAAGGCCTTAAGGGTGGCCTGAAAGCCCAACTGACCCAAAGGCCTGGGTGGCACAAAATCCTTAAGGACTCCAAGCCCAAACCAGTGGCCTAAGGTGTATAGTTCAAACTGCTACAGTGCCTAATAGTAACTTTTACAGTACCTACTACAGAATCCAAACATGGGTACTCCTTCTATATTGTTGGATACCTATGAAAAGTAACTTAAGGAATTTCATAAAAATTCCCTATACTAATCCCCTAAAAAATAAACATTATTATAACTTATATTTTGTGGTTGTTATTATATCTGATGGGTGTCACCATGATGATAATAATTTAAAGATTCTCTCCCTAGAAACTCATGAATGTTTTGATATGATTATTTTGAATAATGATATAGTTAAAAGATATTAGGATTCCTTGACCTTAGATACATTATAAATTCTCTCATTTGAAATGTTAAACATGGTTTTTATATGGTATTTACATTCATGTACAAGCAGTTTTAATGCTTTTAATATGTTACATGATTTAAATAATGTACAAAAAATATATTCATTTCATATATTTTCAACCTATCTTTATTGAATTACCTTGAAATATTTTCTAATGAATCACTTGGTGGGATCATACTTAGCTAGTATTTCTCAAACCCATAATACTCCAATTGGGTATATGTAGAACTTGTTTAAATGAAAATATATAATTTTAAGCCACCGCTTGGAGGATGATGATATTTTTACTTGATGATATTTGGTTTGTGGGGTTGGAATGGTGAGGAATTATACATTCTTTCTCATGGATATGTTTAGGGGTTTTTTTATATTTTGGTTTTACTTTCTATTTTAAACTTATACTCTTGTGTCACCACATAGGTTTACATCCAATTTTCCACTTTTTAATATTAATTAATTTCATTTGGTTATATACATATGACCATTTTTAAATATGAATTATAATAATATTCATTTTATCATTCAGTTATGACTATTCATTATTGATATTTATTGTTATGAATTTATTTGGTTGAGGGAATGAACTAGAAACATATGGAGAGTCCATATTGGGTTTTCTATTGGATAACATTTATTATTGGTTGGATTATTTAGGACTAATTATTACCTAGGTAATTTCTTAGATGCCTAGGCCCGAGTTATTATATAATATGTATCATATATTCCCTTTAGGTTTTACCATGGGTTGAATCAAGTGTCTGGTATAGTGGTAACCCAATGTGAGTCACAAATATTATAAGCTATAAAATTTTACAAAAAATTATTTAATAAATATTAGTTCAAAACACAATTGATATAATTGTTCGAATATATGTTACCTAAGGTAAATTTCACTTGATCTTGGAGCAACTAAACACAAGACAAGGGATTTTTTGACCTTACTATGGTGGATGGGTCACTAATTACCACTCTTTCATCTACTTCATGAGCACTTTTTTGTCCAAAGTGAAACTAATTTTGTTTTATAAATTTTATTTTTAACTCCTAATATTCATCATCAGTAAACTTCATTATTTTTCTTTATTAATGTAGTATCTTAGAGGACGCTCTGAAATCCACCCCCTAACTTATTCATATTGTTCTAGACTATGCAAATCCACTGAAAGTTGTTCTTTTTTATCTTTGAGAGAAAAAAATCATTTTTTCCAAACTTCATATAGGTAAATTCAGTATATTTTATTATACTCTAACACATTAAGTAATAACAACATTTAGTTCTTTTATACACACACAATCAATCCATACATTTCAACCACTTTCATGAATTAGTTTTCCCTTCTTATTAACATTGACCTCCTTACACAGCACATAACACAATATTGAGGTAGTTTAGTGATTTTATTTAGATATATTCATCTCCAAATTAACTCACTATTCATTTTAGAGTTATCTATTTTATCATAATTTCTAAGAAAATACTAGATTGTTTTCAAGTGCGCATACCCTATCCTTGATTTAGGTTATCTGTACAATGACTTTGTTGCAAATTAAATATTATCCACAATATTTTTATGTTTTTTTATATTAACATATATGAAAATAAATTTATCATACATATCATTATAGATAAATTAAAATGACATTCAATTTTAACTATAAATCTCATCGTTTAATTTTTTAATTAAATAATTCATAGATACATAGGAGGTGAAGATGAAGTATAATGATGGTGGGTATGGATTAACATTTTTCATCAATGTATTTAATGTACCTAGTGGTAAATATTATTAAAAACACTCTATGGTAATTTCTGGTAACTTTAAATAAATCTATTATAAAATATTCAAGAATAAATATACCCTTCCAAATAAAAAATAATCTAAAGTTCAGGATGTGATATCAGAGGAATGTAATGGAATTAATAACATTGTTTTTATATAATGTCCCCTTGAAAATGGAATTTATTGAAGTTATTAATCTATACAAGCTATATATATATCAATTGGAATATTAAATCTAGAACCAACGCCAATATAATAAATTATTGTTTTTCAATTAGGGTCAATGGGTTAACCATGGGTTCTTTAAATGCTTTTGTTAAAATATATATCAAGCATAAAACTTGATTTTTAGTTTCATTCCTAGTATAATTTCTTCCTGAAACATGATATCATTGAGGTCTCCCTCATCAAGGTGTGTAATTTCATGAGTTATAGAAGTAATTTAATGTATCATAACTAAAATAATAAATGTATAATATGTTATAATTATATTGATTATCCAAATTCCCACCATATGATCACCTTTATCATACAAGACACTGTGTCCAAAATTTTCAACAGGAAATACTTGTGACATCGCAATGATATTCCTCTAATGAATTTCAACACGATATCATATTTTCTTACTTTACAAAAAAACACAAGCAAAAATAACTTTTACACAGTATTTATCATTGATGAAATATATGCAAGGTTATACATATCTTCTGATAAAGGATAAATAATAAGAAAAAAAAAGTTTTCATACTAAAATTGAATCAAGTTACTTAGTGTGGTTACTATATTTGAGACACGTATATATATCCACATAATAGAAACACAAAAATTAATTATATATTCATCTATATAATATATATAAACATATAATACAAATAACATATTGACACAAATAATTTAAACATTTATATTCATATACCCTACAAAAATAAATATTTGAATATATATATATAATATAAATATAGGAATTCAGATATTAGAATTTCTATAAATATTGAATAAGATATATATATCAATATAAATACATATACTTATATACATATATATATATATAACCAATATATATATATATATATTGATTTATATAAATCTCAACCGCTATATGTATATAATTATATACAATTGAATATAAATAATATATATACATATATATAATAATATATTAATATATATTACTAGTATATATAAGTTTTCATATATATATAAATCTAAACACACACAAAAATAACCGAAATATATTTTTATATATCTATATATAAATCTGTACATGTATATATATACATATATGAATTTCTATTTATGTGTATATATATAATTATGTTTGTGTTTGTATATATATATATATATATATCTATGTGTGTGTGTGTATTTGACTAAAATATTACAGTATAATTGAACAAATTTAATAAAAACATTGAATAAAGGTAAAAATGAAATAAACTTGAAAATATTTTGAAAATTTTATAAAAAATCATCAATAAAAATTTGAATGAAATGAGAATCACATACTAGGTTTTTTTACATTTATTTAGGGGTGAAAATGAAGATAGAAACTAGAGATATAGAAGTTCTATATAGTTCAATCACATGGAAGAAATATGATGTAGGAAAAGGTTGTGAATAATGTTAAAATGGATTACCATTCCTTAGCAGTATATGAAATCAATGAGAATCACAAGAATTTCTTAGTATAGTTTGAGTGGTGAGAATTCCTAATCTTTATCAGTTATTAAAAGGAACTAATAATGTATATTATTAATTAGTTATAAAACATGCAGAGAAAAATTTGTGTTTTTTAGTGCCTATATGAAGCACTTAAGAACCTAACACAATAAAATCATATTTATGACCTAGTACAATAAAAATGTAATTTATAAAAAAATAATTTTAAATGGAAAATTTTAATGGAATATAGATTAATTTATAAATTATTTTAAATGGATAATTTGGATTGTTCTATAAAAGTATTTATATAGAAATTTTTTGAACCATATCAGAAGGAGTTCAGATAATTGATTTGATCAATGTTCAAATTAAATAAATAAGTGACATTTTTATAATGAAAATTATTTACATAATAAAATAAAATATAAAATTTTTATATTTCAAATATCATATATTTCTATAAATTTAAAATAATGGATAATATTATGGAGTTAATATTAATATAAAATAAAATGTATATATATTTATTTTTTAATTATTGAATGTCCATATTCAATTGCTAAATTATAAAGTGTTTATAACTGATTTATTTAAGAATTGTTAATAAATTTTTACCTTATATCTAAATTTGTGAATTTTTCTATTATTTAGAGTAATTCCTTGATTTATTCATAAATATTAATATTTTAATATGAATAGATTTATACTTTAGTTAAAAGTAAGAAAATACTTCTTTAAATTTATATAAATTCATTTAGGGAGTTACATACAAGGTATAATATTGGATTTAGTATTCTTCCACCTTATCTTTTCCTTATATTAGATTATGATTATAAATAAATAATATTATTATATTCTATTAATATTTACTGTTATAATTAAGATATAATTGGTTTGTTTATTGAGTAAATAAAAATGGGGGAATTGGGGTTGGTCTGCTCAGTATCATGGGATCTTAGGCTCTGTTTAAAATATTTAGAGTTGTCCACCAATGGCTCCATGCATACTCTTTGGTGGATTTTTTATTTTATATTATTATAAGAAGATACATTAAAAAATTTAATATGCATTATGAATTTGATGAATTTGGCTATGATTTAATGTTTTTATCTTTTATTTGGAATAGTAATAAATTATATGAGTTTTTTACAGACTTACACATCAACATGGTTTTAATATATAGTTTTTATTAAATGAATATGGATTAAAAAACTAAAACATTAGATGAATTTAAACATATAATGTGTGTACATTTCATTAAAATGTATTATATTAACACCAAATTGAAATAATAAGTTTTTCATTCCTTCAAAAGTGAATAATTTTAAAGTCCTTGATCATTCAACTAGGTTGGCCACGCTAAATAAGTTGTTGAATGAATATCTTATATAACATATACATGTTCTGGGCGACCCTAATAGAATTAACTTCTCATACCATGTGTTTACTTTCAGAAATACTTAATTAATAAACCCTATGGGATTATTATAAAAAAGGAATGGATTTAAGTGAATCCTAGAAAAGGAGTGGGGTAGAGAGTTATGTTCTCAATTACCCAAAATACGTATATGATATTATTAAAAAAAATTAATATATATTTTCATATATCCTATTATGATCCTAGATAGGTTGACTCACGATGAAATTTGGATTATGTTCTACTAATCGATATAATGAAGAATTAAAGTGGGACATATTTATTTTGGGAATATATATCTTTTAAATACTTGTTAATGGAAATTAAATCATGATGCTCATTTAATAAAATATTCATTTATAGATAAAATAAAATCATAATAATTATACATCTCATTGTGATTAACCCTTAGTAAGGTAAAAACAAAATATAATCCACTTCTAAGACTGATAGAAAAACATAATAATTTTTCATAAATGATAAATGATATTCAATGTATATGAACAATAAATTCAAAGTAACACACTAATGAACTTATTGATAAAGTGGGTATAGATTCTTATAAGAAACATAGATAAATTCATTTATGGTTTAAAAGTATTAACTTAAATTTATAAAAGTTAAAGTAACATTAATCTTTTCTCATATACTGAACAGTATTGGGAATATCAATTACTTTTACAGATTATGTTTTCATTTATGTCTTCTTCTAGTTCCAGATTTAATTCTATAATCATTATTTTATGTTTAGATAATGTGAATGTTTTCAAATAAAATATTAACCTAGTTTATAAATGTGTTGTTGATAGATAGTTTAGGAATGTGACCTCTACATTATTATATTTTATCGAATTTATAAATATATATAATTTTATAATTGAAGAAAAAAAGTGGATTATATTTTCTAATAACCTATATCTGAGTATGCAGTCAATGTTTTGAAGCATGGAAAATGTACCAATATGGGGGACAATGTTTCCATGGGATGCAATTTTATGGGATATCTGAAGGGTTTTTAAATAGTTCATCAATATTCCAGGTCAAATATATGTTATAAAAAGCAAATATTCATTTTTTTATGAATCTATAACATTAGTATTTTTAATTTTGAAAATTTGAAAATATAACTGAGTGAAAAAATCATGGTAAACATTTATTGAAATATCATTTTTTTATATTTATTGGAAAAGGTTAATATCAAGAACATATAGGATATTAAATAATCTTTCAAGATTAAATGTATCTAAATAAAGGATGTATATATTTTTCTATTTTATATTATATGATAATAGAGGTTATTTTTTAACAAAAACTAGGTATGAATAAAAAGAGATGATGTTTCGATAAAATTAGTTAATGATACCAAAAATTCATTAACATGGTTTTAAAAGGAATCAAGAAAAAAACATAAAATAATATCTGATATATGGTTGGTGAAATTATTTTTTTTTAAATATTTAAACTTATATGACACACAAAAATGTGATTTTTCCCTAGTGTTTTATTAAATTATT
Organism: Viscum album; assembly: GCA_963277665.1. Lineage (NCBI taxonomy): Eukaryota > Viridiplantae > Streptophyta > Magnoliopsida > Santalales > Viscaceae > Viscum > Viscum album. Next base: position 68,182,459 of record OY728147.1, on the reverse strand, counting down.
AATTTTCTGGATTTGGAGAAGTTTCAGATGGAATTATTTTTATAACATGGTATCTAAAAACAATGTGATCTAATCTTCCATTCAATGTTTCCAATGTAGTGAAGATGCACATTAATGTGTAACTATGCACCTCAATCTAATGTATGGTGCCATCTATGGTGAACTATGTAATTATTGAATGAATTTTATCTATTGCAAACCATTTTTTTAATACTGTAAATAATGTTTGTAAATGTGTTTAGAGTGTTTTTATGTTTTTATGGGATGGTTTGGAACAAATCATATAGGTTGTTTGATTGTTATTTTTTAAATTTAGAAATCGTGTGCTGGAGATGATTTTTTAGTGGAAGAAGACCCATTTTACATCATATGAGTCTTTAAGGATATCTTAAGAGATCTTTTGACTTTTTATGAGTCATTAAGGACTCATATGAGTTAATAATACTACCATGTGATTCATTAAGAGTGATTTCTCCAGTGTAGAAAATTTAATAATTCTTATTAGTCTTTATTACATTGTATATGAGTCATTTTGACCTCTTTATGAGTTAGAAAGGGAAATGTATGAGTACTAATGGAAACCATTCGAGTCTTCTATGTATAATTCATATGAGGTAACCATATGTATCATTTTACTCATATGGTATTAATTTGAATCAACTGACTTTATGAATATCTAAGATGACTGATTTATTCTATAATTATATACTACAAAGATTAATTTAAATTTAGATGATTCTTTTTTATAATTTAATAATTTATATATATCATAATAAAAATCAATTCTATGATTCTAGATTGATTTTATAATGTATAAAATTATGGAAACATCAATAAAATATTCTTTAAAGAATTTGAATTTAAATATTAATTCATTATAGTTGATAAATTATAAATCATTAACCTTTTATTCTATTATTCATTTGAAAATTTTCATGGGATTTTGATATAGTTTAAATTCAAAAAAATATAAAAATCAATACATAATTTTTGTTTTTTCAAAATCTATGAAAAATATAAGAGATTATTTAATGGGAAACTAGATAGTGATTGATATCTATGAGTAACATATACTATAAAGTATTAAATTTTAATAAGGAAAAAATAATATTGACAAGTAATAAATTAATGAATTATGAAGAGGTCAAGGAATGAAATTTCATCTTCTATTTTTCTATAACCATCCTAGAGAAGAGGATAATGATCATATTATTAAATGTATATGAATTTCATCCTGAATGAAAGTGGATATATTCCAATGTGTATGTTTTATTATTGAATCTATTTTTTATTAAAATGTTTAATCAAAATAATATTTTATTTTTGATATAGTTTATCTAGTGTCATTCAAAATATATAATAATCCCAATAGTGAATGGAGTATCTTGAAGAATTGGTTTTTCTAGTATAAATAATTACATTAATCACAATTATATTTGGATGATACATTAACCTTTAAAATTTTTATGATACCTACTCAAAATTTTTGTGTGATGTGGAAAGTATTGATTATAATTTTAAATAATAGTGTTAATAAAAATCAAGGGTTAGTATAAGTTTAACAGGACAAGGAGTATGATCTAAGACAAGGGGAAAACATTGTAATAACTTCATTTTCTATACATGTGTGTATTATTTTTGAATATGTGTGATTAATATATTAAATAGATTTTATCATGAATTTAATACATTACAAGGGTTTAATTCAAACTAGATTATTTTATAAATATATACCATAGATTCACCCCTCCTACTTGTACCCTCAATGACCTAGTTTGATTAATTGGTATCAAAGAAGACCTAGTTCCCATAAGATTATACTCTTTTACAGTGATTTTTGGATTATTTAAACATACTAAACTATATAAGATTCTCCTTTTTATTAGAATAACATTAATACTTTCATTAATTAGATGTTTACATATTTTCAATCATAATGATTGAAGGTTAGTGATGCTATTACTGTGTGTTTTCCACCTATTTATAAGGATTATCCTAGGTCATTCAATCATAATATAAATATATTTATATATATATATATGTTAAGGATAGAAATAAAATATTATCTTCCTTTCCATACAATATTTATAAAAAATTTATGGGGATGAAAACAATAGAATAAATATGAGAATAACATAAAAATGTATAATGGATGTTTTAAGATTAGAGAAGAAAATCTAGAGATTTAGATATTCAAATTTCATTATATCATAATGGATGTAGAAGAGATATTTTATTACTATGTATTCTATCACAATGAAATAGTTATTCATATTCGAGGTTCTAGAGTCATGTTAAAAGATTCAAAAAAAATTAAAAAACATAATGAGAACCATTCTAGAAATATTGAATAATGTTCTTAGATGTTGAATATAGGAAGAAGTTTTCTCCTATTGATCTTCACAATAAAATTCATAATTATAAAATGATAAAATCACAAGTTTTTAATAATAAGTACATATAAGAGTTTGAATTAATTTTATAGACAAATGGATGATGAAATATGAGAAAGGTGAACCCATTATTAATTTTTGAGAAGTTTATTATTGTGTGATTCATCATTGAAAGATTATAGACTTGATCTATAAATGTACGAATAGATTAATGTTAAAATAAGTTGTAAAATACCACTCAAATGTTTTTTTATGTAGGTGTTTGGAACATTGTAGCCGACAACACCTGGAAAAATAAGAGTGTGTAGTATGATGAAGAATATGATAGGGAGAATATTCATAAAATAGTTAATAGAAAAACATCCAACAAATAGAATAGGTTTAATAAGGAAAAAATTGATTATAAATAAGAAAAAAAAAGAAGTATATTGAGTAAATATATAGAATATTAGTTTCCATAAGATGTGTATATATGGACAATTTCAATGCAAATGATGTCAATTTTATAGAAAATGTTGAAAATAGAGTTGAAAACTAAATATGTGAATAAAAATAAAGAGAGGAATCCTATATGGAATGTATGATAAGAATTTTTAATGAGCTTTATCTTAATAGAAACAATCAACTCAAAAATATTATCATAATAATGATTTAAATAGTTATAAGAATGTTTGGGGTGGGATTTATAGAAATTAAAATGATCACATTGAGTTGATTAGGATTACCAAGTGAACGTGGATGAGTAGGAAATAATTATAAGGGAGTTTAAGTTAAATAATGATATTAAATAAGAAGAACATAATCTTATTGAGTCAATGTGTCTTATGTATATGAAAACCCATTGTAAAATGAAATAAAATAATTACATGGTCATGGAACTGAATTTTAATTCATCAAAATCTAGTAAAATAATTTTTACATGTATTATTTAAAATATTCACCTATATTATCAAAAAAAAGTGAACAATACAATTTATAGAGGATAAATTAGGAAAAAATGTATTGGTAAGATCTGTCAAAATATAGAATCAATATCTATGAAAATGGAGGAAAATTATAATAAGTGTAATTATTTAATACATAAGAATAAGTAGTAAAACAATATTTATATATAGTATGATTTTTTCTTGAATGATATATAATAGTTACATGAAATAATTAGATTCAAACACAACTATTTGTGTTTTGTATTTTTTGGGAAAACAACACATAATTACTTTAATAATATGTTTCTTAATTGTAACTAGATAATGTATGAATTTAAGGGGATCTATTCAAAAATAGAAGTAGTAGACATGTCAAAAGATCGAACATCAATGAAAACTCATTGGTATATTATCCAAAATAGTTTTCAAATCCTTAATGATAAATCATGAAGTTATAACCAACTAACCTACTATTATAAGAGTGTATTAACATTATTCAACTTCAATGATGAATAAAATACTAATAGTTAAGAAGGAAAAAATAAAAAAAATTACAAAATTCATTTATTATAGAATTAGATCTTTAAAATATTAAGAGGAAAAATTTATGGAACTTTGATAGTTATTTTTTATCACATATGATAGGGGATACCCGTGTATTTAAAAAATAAAGAACATAATGGTGTATCTATTACATTTTGTAATGAGAGCATCCTAAATATTAAGGACATTGGGTTATCATAAATTTAATCTCACAGGTTGAAATCTAAAAAGATTTATTATTAATGATCTTAAGAATAACTTATTCAGTGTTGTTCAATTATATAATAAAGGTAATGTGGTTGAAATCCTTGATAAAACATGCCTCATTAAAAGTATTAAATATTTGATAATTATTATATGATTTGATAGAACCAATGGGAAATTATTTTAGATTGGTTATCTATTCCATTATTACTATTTTAGTTCAAAGTAAGACAATAATATTTGGCATCAAAGACAAGGTTCCCTCAATGAAAATAATTTGAACATGGTTACTATATAAAATTTTGTTTGAGTTCAAACCCATATTATTAAATATATATATTTAATATGTTCATCTTTTAAAATGTGGATGATGGTTTCGAGAAAAAAAAGATAGTGTAGATACAATCCACCAAACCACTTAAGTAGGTCCACTAATATTTTTGTGGACTTCTGATATATAAATCTATAATAAGAGATCTATATTTTTTAACATTGATTTATTTATAAAAATTTGTGGCTAGAGTGGTATTAATTAAGAATAAATCATAATAATTGTAAATTTATAAACTATTTAAAAGAGAGGTTGAAATATAACTTAGTGTTCACATCATGAAGCTGAGGAACAATAACAGAAAATAGTTCAATGGATGTTCATTTGAATATTATCTTTATAAATATGGATTTAAGCAATGATACATCACCCCTAAAACTCTCCTCAAAATGGTTTTACTAAAATAATGAACACAACCACAGTGGAGATGGGGATAATGTACTATATAATTTTAAAGGATTTTGTTGTTTAAGGGAAGATGTGGTCACAACTATACACATTCAAAACAGATTCTTACTAAGAAAAAATTCATAAAATGAAGTCCTATGAAATTTTTTATAATAATAGGCCAAATTTTATTTAATTCAAAATTATTTTAGTGTCTTTGTTTCATTAATATTAAAAGTTAAATTTTGATAAGATGGATAATAAAATTATAAAAGGTATGCCTCTTGGGTTCTTATCAAATAGAAAATTCTATAGATTATGGAATAAAGAACATCATAATGTGGTTGAAATTTATTATTTTAAAATAATTGACAATAACTGAAAACTAGTTCCACACTAGTGGTGGATTTTAAATTTATTATTAAAGGAACCGAATTTATTTCTCTGAAAAAACCAAACGACCTAGAACAGATTCAATATATTTTAAAACTAACTCAGAAAAAAAAACTGTGATGAATATGAGATATCTGAGAATAAAAAATACATGAAATAATGGTTGTAAAGTAATATAGATAACCAACATCAATGGAATATAGTATCTAATGATACAAACTAGAAGAAATATGAGATGTGAGCATGATAAATCACTAATATCATAAATATAATCACAATATATGGTTGAATGAATAAATAATTTGGATTTTATTGGATCTACGAATGACGATCTATACAAAATTCAAAAAAAATCTTATTTGGAACTTTTTCCTAGTCTAAATGAATAAAAAATTATTTGGACCAGGTTGATGTTAATGAATAAATTAAATGATAAAGGGCAGATTCATAAGAAATAATGAAGATATATATTATAAATTATACTCATAAGTTTAAGAATCTTGTTTTGAATATAAATTTCCCATGTTTCATAGTTCGAGGCGATTATCCTATTAAAGGATGATAGGACTTATATAGAGTAAATAATTTATTAAATGGATTTCAATCTATCTTATTTATTTGTGATCTAGAAGAAGAATATTTTGTTTAGAATTTGAAATGTTTTGTGACTTAAAATGGTATAGATCTATTTTTCCAATATTAAATAAATCCTTATATATATTGTTGTAGGCCCCTAGGTTATGGTATTCAAGACGGATAGTTCTTAAATAAGGTGAAATTTACTTAAGTTAAGGTGGACAACATTATTCACATAAAAAGGATGAATGTAGGTAGTCCTCCTATGATAATAAATGTTGATTTCATTATCTTTATAAGATATCAAGGCTGCGAACTCAAGGATTGTTTTAAATATATGAAGAAAATTTTTGAGATTCTCTTCCATGGAGAATTTAGATACTTATTAACATATCAAGTGATTAAAGAAGAATATTTTATCTTTTAATCCAAAAATAAACATGGTAAATAATTATTTATGGAGTTAAAGATGGAATAATCAGAGCTAATTTTTAGACTTATATGAGTTAGATTAAAATTATTAAAGGATTCTGGTGATAAATATTTAAATATAAAGGTATTAAAAAATTGATTGGTACTCAACTCTATCATATTTCTTCTAGGGTTGACATTATGTTTCTATTTATTTTGTGTAATAGATATCAAAGTGGGCTTATGAAATAAAAAATAATGTTTTCCAAGATAGGGATTAAAAATATCACAGGTTATTTATTCTATAGACTTATTTAAATAAATTATAACACAAAATTATGTTTGGATTCATTGATACATATTGTGTTGGTTATTTTGATTATTGAAATATTTCTTGAATGTATAAATTTTTCTTAGAAAAAATATTTTATTTTTTTTGAAAAAAAATAGAAATCATAACCAATAAGTATTAAAGATTAAAAATATTTTAATTTGACAAGTACATTTATATAAACGAAGCTATAATTTATTCCTACCTAATACTAGTTGAAAGATATGTTCTCTAAGTACATGCCTAAATACTAGTTTGATACAGTCAGGTTAAACATGAATGATTTCCCCTTAGTTCTCAAATGAAATATGTTAGAAATATACCACATATATCTTTGCAGTGAGTTCTCAAATTGGTGGAATATGGTAATAAAAGTTTTTCATTAAAGGGGAGAAGAAGTTACTCTATTATTTATTTATTTTTTAACTCTATGAGATATTTATTATAAAAATTTGGATAATTTTAATAGGTGGGTGTCTAAATTGAGGGGTAGAGCATTAAAATTTCATAGATAAACATTTCTTTCCATTAAGAGAAAGAATTTTATAAAAAACACTGTGTTATATTATTATATAGTGTCATGATATATCTCTTATGAGATAGGCTATGATTATTTGACTCTTTAATGGCTTGTTGAGTTTTTAAAATTTTGAGTATGGTTTGTAGTAAATCCAAAGGGGAAAATTGAAGTACCATAGAAAATTATTGAAGTAGTTTTATTTATTTTTAGCCACTTGTTAAAGGATATGAATAATATTTAAAAAAAATTGTTGTTTTTAAGTTATGTGGTTGTCATTAAGAATTATTCACAAAGGTTCTCTGATAATTTTTTTAAATCTCTAAATATTTTGTAGAATATATATTTCAAAGGAACAAGAACCATTGTATACTGTATGAATATTTTTTTCCATTGTAACTTTTCATATAATCCACTGAGAACTTCCTATGAGTCAATCAAACTATTTTATGAGTCATTTATGCTGATTTATTAAATAAATCTACGTTAGGAGTTTATATGAGTCATAATTGTACTTCACATTATTCAATATGATGAATACATGATTCATAATGGAAAACATGTGATTCATCTATGTATAAGTTATCTTAAATTATCATATGTGTTATTTTACTCACGTCATACACAATTATGGTAGAGTTAATGTATAATAACTAAAAACATGAGCATAAAATAAATTAATTCGCATAGTGAATGAAAATATAATAAAGGATGGTGATAAAATACATAGACATGGGAGAATAATAATTTCATCAAGTATGAGTTTATAAAATTATGTAAAAACATGTGAATAAAATAAATATCATAAAATAATAAGGGATAACCATAAAAATAATTTAGATACAAAGTACATTACATGAAAACGTAAATAAATTAAATATCATCATCAAAACATAATAGTTATAACATGGCTTAAAATAATTTATCATAAAAATTAAACCATGCAATAATATGATCATAATGAATAAAATCCTTTAGAAATGGAAGAAATAGTATCATGTGGAAAAAGTACATTCATGAGTCACATCATGAGAGAATAAGATAATAGTAAAGAATATCTTTTAAATATGGAGCATATATTAGTATAGGGAACATTAAATTCATGCTCTTCACCAATAGTAAACAAACTTATAGTAAACTTGAACAAACTTGAGAATAATTTATCTCATAAGATATAAATGCTTAACCAATGCATTAGAGAGTAATACAGGACCAAACCCATAATTCAACAATACATAAAAGTTACACATAAAATTTATTCAATTCATACAACATAAAATCCCCTATATAAAATGTGATTCATAAACATACAAATGGAAACCATTCATTTTTTCATAAATAACCTAGGGAAATAAAATTGTTTTTCATAACATTTTCAAATAGTATAATAACATGAGATATATTATCTTAAATTGAAAACTTGATCACCCAATATTAACCACATATATATTTAATAATGGAATGTGAAACATGAATTATAACTGTATTTGAGATAGATACTTTGAATATATATGTTAGAATGAAAACCATGTCACAAAAGGACTTTCATTAAAAAAATTGAAATCATCAATAGTCATCAGTATCTTTTCAATAATAATCAAGTGTTCACATAAAAATAGGTGAAAACAAAACACTTCATGAAAGTGTATTTGAATTAATAACTATTTATACCTATAAATAAAAAGGTACAACACACAAATTGTATATTCATATAAAATTAAGTTTAATAAGAAAATTTACATCTCAAAGAAATGATTTTGAGTTAGCATGTCTTGTATAGTTAACATTGATTTCTAAAAAAGTAATTTATTATTTTGTATAATAAATAAAAATATATTAATTAACTGTTCCATAAATTTATACATATTTATAACAATCTATACTCTTCATTAATAAAAATTATCTTTATGAATTTTATTATTGTAATCTATTTTCAATATTAGGGGTCAACAATCATTACTATTTTGAAATAGGTTCATAAAAATAGTGTAGATATACATTTTATCCCAAAGATAATAATTTGAAAAAAATTAAAATTATTTTAATTGATTTTTTAAAAATATTTATATTTTTATTATTCCATTAATTTTTAGTTTTACTCACATTTCTTGAATATGAAAATGATAAGGAAATTGTTTTAGGTTATTTATCGAATATGATGGATTATATTATAACAATTGTCAATTTTTTTGTTATATGAAAGTAAACAAATAATTTATATTTATTAACTTAATAAATAATATATACTAATAAAATATAAAATAAAACTATATGTGTTTTAATGTGATGAAAAAAAATGTTTGTTCATAGAGGTGGTAGCCTCACCACACATGGTTCACATTATCATTTTTCTTAATGGACAAGGTGATGAGGGTTAATCATTATACCATAATCATAATAACATAAAATTATTATAATTAAAAAGGTTTTAACATTATAATATCATTAAATGTAATTTTCATAACAATAAAAGAATATAAAGAAACATAAATGATAAAGAGATGTTAAGAACTTTTACCTCACTTCTTGGATTATTTCCTTTATGAATGGGATTAAACCTTTTAGGGATGGTATTTTTATAATACCATAACTTAATTAATGTGTATCTGAGTGTCAATTAGTGTTTTGGGAATATTTTGGTATGAAATTAATTGGATTGGGTGTGATGAGAAATGAGGAGAGGAGTTTCCATTTTATATGGGAAAATGAGTGGAATTTTCTTAAATACCGAAAACAATTCAATAATGGGAAGTCACTCTCAAAACAAATTCCTCCAAAATTTAGAAATAGTGGATATTAGAAGACATATGGTATATAAAAACATAAAAACAAAATTAATGTAACTTTTGAACATGTTTATCCCTTTACCTCTTAGGTTACTCATTTTTTACGACTCTCATTTCCAACATGGTAACTAGTTTCTTACAAATTTAATTTATACATTATTAAAAAAATGAAATGTACTTGTTATATAACATGGAAATAATGATTATAAATTTTAGATACATTTTCATTAATTAAAATTTTAAAAGTAAAAAAATTAATTTTAAAATACAAAATGTATAACGTGTTATAATTATTTTTAAAAATATAGCTTAATTTTAAAAATGTAAAATATTGGTTTAAAATTTATAAAAATATATTTTAAAATATATATTCAATTATAAAATGAATATTTTTTATTATTAAAAGGTTTTATGAGTTTTTAATTCATACTTACAAAGTAATACTGGTATAAAATCTAAAATTTTTTAAAAAATGGTATATTACACAATTCACCTAAAAATAAATGTTTCGTAAAAATACCAAAACATCATCATAATATTTTATTATTTTGATTAATATAAAAATGATGTTCATTTTTTCAACTTAAATTTTTCAAATTGTAAATTTCAAGATTTAATGTAAATGCCAAAATATTGCGTAAAATGTAACATATTAGAAAATATATTTTTAAAATGGTATATCTTCTTCTTTCTTATTTCATATAAATTACTCATTAAATTAATATTAATTGATTATTCATATTTTAATATATTTATTTATTAATTTATTCATAAAAAATCATTTTCTTGAAATAAAACACAAATTTAATAAATATATAATTTTAAGCATAAAATTATTATTTTTAGCTGTTTTAAAAATAATAATTTCATTTAATTAGTATTAAAAGAAGTCTTTGTTTTTATTTTAAACATATTTAATATTTTTTTTTACAGTTATTCATACCATCTAATTCAACAACTCTGTTTAATTTTCCATATCTGATATTTATATTTTACATATATATTTCACGGTTTTAGATTTAGTTCGGCGTTGCATATGGAGAAAGATACTAAACATTATTTTTATTTAAGGAAGTAAAACACAAGTTTTTACATCATTCCCCACATAAAAAAATTCAAAAATGTTTTATTACATATATAAGATGTGTAAGGGTACTTTTTCCTCATCTCAACCTCATGTTCCCACTTAGCTTATTCAAACTTTTGATTACTCCTTAGAACATTGACCAAATGAGTGGTATTATTATTCAAAAAATTATCACTTTGATCGATAACATCCACCTTTTTATCATATGATAGATCATGTTCTGGTTTCCTAGATTTTATTTTTAGTAAAGGTTTATGATCATGTATTTAATTTCTCTAAAGAGATATATTTAATATGTCATGCATTTAGGAGAGGCCAAATGGGGGGATAAGTGATATGTTATATCCCTAACATGATCAAGTATCTTTAATGGATTGATATACCTAGGGATTATCTTCCCTATCATATCAAATACCAAAACATTCTTCCAGTGATATATTCAATGGAAACCCATTTTACCAACTTCAAACATTGTATGTCATCTGTAATTATCTCTATAAAAATTCTATCAACATTGTATCACGTTCACCGGTCACAAAACTATTTTAACATTATACATTGTTTCTTATAAAATGATAGGACCTATGAATTTCCCCTCTCAAACCGTATCCAATCATGTTAGATTCGGACATATCTTCTAATATAGATCTTTATATGGTTCCATCTGAATGTTATAATGGAAACTATTATAATATGATAAATCTATAATGAGATGGTTTGGATCCCAATATCCTTGAAAATACATCCAAAAAGATCTCAGTATATCCTTCGAAGCTAGAAATATTTTCTCAGACTAAACCTCTGCATAAATATGATATTTTTTGCTAAAACATGTCTCTATCCCTAATGATTTATGAAGACTTCTACAAACCCGTAAAGTAATCCTTGGATCATGAAAAATTCAATTTATAGTGATAATCCATGTATCATTATGACTTCCCTTATGAATATATTATTGAGTTGTTCTAGGGGGACTTATTTGATGAAAATAAAATGTGATGACTTCATAATGCGATCAACTACAACCTAAATATAATTATGGACTTTGTGAATATTTTAGATTCCTATGAAAAAATCCATGGTGATGCTTTTAATTCCCATACTAGTATGTGTAATAGCTTCAACATAACTTCTGGATTCTTTCCTTTCGGATTAACTTTATGAAAAAAAAATCATTAATATACATATTCTAAAATATTACTCTTTATGATATCCCAACATATGTTTTACTTTATATGGTTATATTTCTTCATGAATTATGGGTGAGTAGAGAAGTATGATCTATGATAAGTAAAAAAAATTACCTCTCCAGTTATGTTTTTTAAAAGAGACATATCTTTTTTCCAATCCTAATAACTATATTTTTATCATATTTAAACATTGGTATATTTAAAACATTTATTTTTAACTCTACATTATCTTTCTAGAATTATATTATCTTTACATGAATTGATGGTTGACTAGTTAGTTGGTAAACATTGTATTTGTCTCCTCCCATTATGACATCAATATTTCTCCTCTTCAAATACATGATTATTTGGATTTCATGAATCCAAATCTAGGACATACAATCATGGACTTCCCTAATAGGAGCATAAAACACCTTATTTTCCTCCCCCGGGGGAAATGTATTGATCAGTCATAATATTTTAAAAATTACAAACATATAATTTTTTGTATCTTAAATACTATCCCAATGAAAATATATTTCAATCTCTTTTGATTAGTATATAAATCCATCTTTTATCTATATATATAATTTCGCCAAACCATCATTGAAAACATCACTACCACTATATCCAAATCATATGTCAAGTAATGTTTCTCAAGAGTTATAATATTTTCCTAAAAATAAGTAATTACATTTTCATTTTTCAATATGAATCTACCCAAAACCATATTTTATTAATTAATATTTATGGAAAAACCTTTTCAGATATTGGGTACTATATGTATAGGATTAGTGACCAAACTCTTCATTAGTTACATGAAACTTTCTTCAAAATATTCTTTCCAAATGAACATTAATTTCTATTATGTTAAATTGGTTATTGGATTTAATAGCCATGAAAACTTTATCCCAATGAAAAGATAATATATTTATAACTAAATAAAAAAACAAGTCTTGTTTATAATTTTCATTATTGTCCATAATTTAACAACATTAATTTTTGAAGGGTCTATAAATATGCCCTTAAGGGTGATTGCATAACCCATTAATGGAACATTTCATAGAAATAATTCACATTTTCTTACTTTTTATACAAACACTCCATTATTATGTTCATGAAGACTATACATAAATTATATTCATGCTCATCCTTTCCCTTTGAGTATATAAGAATATTATCTACAGATAAAACCAAAAGATGATTCATGTAGTCCATAGAGAATCTATTCATAAGATCCATAAATATTGTGGGGAATTATCCAATCTAAAAGGAATATTTATAAAATTAAAGTGTTAATAACTGTTTCATAATTTTATTTTGTAAATATCATCCCCTTTGACCTAAAAAAGAAGATATCTAGATTGAAGTTAAATATTCGAGAAGTAATAAGCTAATCTAAGTTTATTATATAAGTCAAAAATATGGTAAAAAGAAAATTTCTTCTTAATTATGATCTTTTTAATATTATGATTGTGAAAGCATAAATATATTGATCTCTCTTTATTAATAAAAAATAGGACATGTTCACCCCATGGTGAACCACTAGGGTGGATAAAAACATTAAAAAAATTCATTTAGTTGCATGATAAATTCCTCTAATTCAATAGAATACATTATATATGAAAACTATTATATATAAATATATCTATTTATATGTTCCATCAAGAAATAAACCACATGTTCTTGGGGAGACCCAATAGTTCATCTATAACTATATTAGTATATTCTTGCACAACATGCATGTCATCAATGTTGTCATTTACCCTGATCATTTATGTTAAGAGTTCCTCATCATTGGGTTTCATAACCTATATTATAGAATTTTATTATAAGGGGAGATCATCCCCATGTTAATACATGGGAATAAGATGATCTTGGAATGAAATTTGTTATTTAATTCTCCAAATAATTTATATGAGTTTTATGTAGTTATATCCAATCTATATGCAAGATCACATAAAATTCAACCGAGTATAGAAGAATTAGATTTGTAGGAAGTGTGCTCCCACAAATCTCAATAAAAGAAGAATTATATATCTTAGAAAATATCATTTACCAATAATGTTGTGTTTGAAATAGTTTTATAACCATCACATATAGTGGTGATTCTCAATTCTTAGAAAAAATTGTACGATATAAAAGAATTTAATGAACCAAAATAAAATACGGTACTTAAATATCATGAATAATGAGTATGTGTACCTCACATTAATTTGTTATCATGATCTAATTTTTTGGTTCGTGTCATGGATTTCATTTATTTTCCCACACTTTTTGAGGCTTTAGGGGATTACATTCTTCATTGGACAAGCCATTGTCTAATTGATTTGAATGGGGTATGTACTCCTTGAAATTGAATCATTATAATGTGGATAGATCATTTTTTGGGACATTCTCCTCCTCTGTTGTGTTAACTGATGTACATTCATTAAATTAGTAGTTACTAGTTTTATGGAATAATTTCCCATACATACAAATCATCCCAAATACTTTAATAAAATTACGTACGTGTTTTATCCCACACTTTTAACAAGTATGGGGATGAAATTTTCCCCTCCCAAATGACTTACCCTCATATACCCTTCATATTCTACCCTCTTTTTTCATCTCCAAATTAATTTAAAATACCATATTTCATCTCCACCTTTATTTCATGTAGAAAAATATCTTCATAGATTTCAAAGTGTCTTATGGAAAAATCCTTTAAAATTATATTCTTTAATACAATAAATTAGTGATCTATTATACATTCAGGTTTGGAGATAATACCTGTGGTGTATATTTTAACCCCATGAATTTTTCTTCATATTCCCCAATGAATACATTGTTATTTGGTTTCAAAACAAATAATTACCTCTCAATATTCATGTGAAGTGTTTGAGTAAAATACATTGTAAAAAACTACTTGAAATTTTTCCTATTCCATTGAGTATACTTATTCATTTTCTATTGTACTATTAACATGTTCTCACCACGATTTGACATCTCCTTCCAAATGAAAAAATATAAATAAATAAAAATCTTCTCATTTTATAAGCACTAAGTAATTGAAAATATAATTTCCATCACATTGAGACATTTATCATTGGTAAGTGTATATGAATAAACACAAAAGAAAGGGAGACATTGATACATTAAAAATTTAATAAAAATATTCCCCCTCCTTGTTCTATTTAATATATACATGTGGTTTGTGTTATAATTGATTGGTTCATATAACTTACTGATGGTTCATATAAATAATTTTTCCCCAAATCCTATTCTATGGAGTTTTTCATTGGGTAAATACCTTGATATACCTCACACCCATTTTTATCAATATTCATTCATGTTCCATCCATTACTGAAACAAAAAATTAATTTACATTAGTAATGAATAATTAACATCATAAAAGAATAATAATATAAAACAAATTCAACCTCGAAAAGTATTATTCCTTCAAACTGTCATTTTGGTCTATAATTCATTTATTTCAACCAATATTATTCATCGTTAAACTTTTAGTTTAGTTTTACCATACTTCTTAAACTAATTCATATAAGTAACCTTGAAATTAATATTTTAAAATGGTTCAGAAAGATTATAATATTAACCAAAGAATATAACATGATAGTATCAAACATGGTGTTCATTTAAGACACTTTGTGTTGAACCATGTTATATTAGAGTTATTACTCAAAACACATTCTATGATGTTATTACCCCACAATACAGCTATTCTAGAGTCTGTATCAGCTTGACAGTATCTAGGTAATGATTTAGTTTCTAGGAAAATGACCTAATCAATACTATAAAAAAATTTCAAGATATCATCTAATATATATACATATCTCTAGGGCTTCCCAATTGGGTTCATTAACCTTAATTCACAAAATATTTTATTTAATCTCCAAAAATAATTAAAAAAATTCTCGGATACCAATTATAGAAACACAGGATAAACATGCCTTCATTTTAAATTCTTTTTATTGTTTAAAACATTTAATTTTATCAATAATTATACCCCAATTAATGATATGTTTAGTTTTTTTTGATACTTGTAACATAATCATAATATTTTAAAATACATGAGATTATTTCCCCATAAAGTCCCCATACTAGACCATATTCTTTATATCTCATTATTGTGATTTATCCTCATCACATGGGGAATAAAAACATGAAAATTTATGTGTTGAAAAGTGTCTAGTAAAGGATGAATAAAATTTTCATCAAGAATGAGTTCATAAGAATAATTAAAAATATATCATAAGAAAAATATCATAATATAATGATTGATAATAAAAAAATGAGTGAGCATAAATATACATGGAATAAAAAAATAAATCCAAAAAATATAAATATGGAAAATAGTATATATAACATTATTTAGAAGAATTTAAAATAAATGTTCAATCATGAGAGTATAAAATCATAACGATTAACATGTTTTTTCTGTGGTACAATATTTTTCATAGGAAAACATTACTTTCAGGAGTCACATTATGAAAGAATAAAATAATTGTGAACAATATAATTCCAATATAGAACCTATTTTGGTATAGGGAACATTACTTTCCAGAGTACCACCATTAATACCCATGATTATGAGAAAATAAAATGTACTCACAATTATTTAATATCCTGAGATGTAAACACTTAAACAATGCATTGGGGGTGATATAGGACATTATCCTTCATTCACCAATACTTACATGTTCAACAAAAAAATAATTCTTTTTTATATCCTAGACAACCAATTGAAATAAAATAGTTTTAATAAAAACTTCAAATGGAAATAATTTATTTTTTATAAATAACTGATATAAAAAAATTGGTCTTCAAAACATTTCAAAATATTATAAAAATACTAAATATATAGTTTGGGGTATAATAATGAATCACCCAAAAATAATCACATATTAGTATAAGAATAGATTATTCAACCAGAAACAAAACTATATTGAAGATAGATCCATTTGAAAATAGAGAGTAAATAACCAAATCATGTAATAGATTTGTTGAAATAATTTTGAATCCATCAATAGTTATTAGTGTATTTAAAAAAGGTTCCATTTGATTTATTAAACCCAATAGAAAAGAAAAAAATGTATTATTGTGAAATCAAATTAAAAACTCTTTTCAATAGAAATAAAAAAAGTAAACTAGTTAAGATGGAATGTCTTGGAAAAACATGTTCAATAAGAAATTGTATAACACAAAGAAAGGTGTTTGGGTTACCATGTCCTTTAAAATGTACCATGATTTCTACATAAGTGATTTAACCTCAAGTATCATTAATATAAATAAATAAATTACTTATTTCATAACCTAATTCATATTTGTTTCCATTTATACTCATTGTTAATAACAATTCTCATCGTGTATTAGATTCTTGTATTCTCTTTTTAATATCAGTTGTTATTACACTTGATAGTTTTGGAATAGGATTATAAATATATGTAAATATAACTTTTAATCACAAACCTCATCATTTATAAAATATTAAGGGTACTATAATTTATGTTTTATAAATAATTATAATGTAAAAATTCCATTACATGATAGTTTTAGTGATGTTTTATGAAAATGAAAATGATGAAGAACTAGTTTTGGGTAATTTACCGATATCAATTGATTAAATTATAACAGTCATTACTTTGTTATCACAAAGGAACCATATTAATTATATCTGTTAATTTTATGTTTATAAACTATATCTACTCATTATATGTAAACTAAAACTATCTTTGGATGTGAAGTAAAATGAAATAATTTTATATTATGATGTAGTAGTCTGCCCAAAGAATTATTCACGTTTTTGTTTTTCTAAATGGAAATGGAGATATTGGTTAATTCGTGTATCATCCTTATGATTAAAAACCAATACAATAATTATAATGATTTTATAGTTTTCATAAGGTGAAATTAAATTTAATAAATAAAAAAGATAACATTAAAATTAGAAAATAGAAAGTGTGGTTACAAACTTATACCTCGCCCCATGAATTGAACCTTTGATGTATGGTCCTTTGATCAGACCAAAAACTAATTATGGTGGATAAGAGTTTAGAGTATATATTTTTCCAAACATAATGGTTTTTTATTACTGGTAAAGTTATGGGGAGTGTCCCTTTTATAAGTGAAAATGTGTGTCATATTTGTAAATACACAAATCTTTTCAATAATGGGAATTCACTCTCAAGGAAACATGACCCAAAATTGAAAAATAATATAGAGTATAAGGGATAATGTTGAAAAAAAATGAAACTACTTTAAACCGTGTTTTTAAAATATTTTTATCTTTACCTCTTAGGTTACTCATTTCTTCAATTTTGGTTTTCACCATGGTAACTTGATTTTTACCTAGGTAATTTATACAGTATGAGAAAAAATGAAATGGTTATTATTTTATAATTTTGAACTAATGATTCCAAATTTGAATTATATTTTATTTTTTAAAATTTTTAAAACTGATATTTTTTCTAAATTCTAAAGGTATGATGTATTTAAATATTTTTAAAAAAATATATAATTTAAATTATAAAATATCAAATATGGGAATACAAATTAATGTATTTCAAATTTAAATTTCCTTTATAAAATACATTTTATGTATTAGGAAAAAAATTTAAAAATTGAAAATTCATAATTATATAGTAATAATGACCTAAAATTCGTAATATTAGTAAAGAAACTATATTATATAATTCACCTAAAATAAATTATTTTAAATAAATACATAACATTATATTATTATGAATAATATAAAAATGATTTTTATTTTTTAAAAATATTTTCTAAGATTTTATAATTAAATACATAAATAAAATTCCAAAATATAGCAGAAAATTGTTCATACTAGAAAACAGCTTTTAAATTGATAGTTATTATTTATTATTTGTTCTTATAATTTACTAATTAATTTATTAATTATATATTATCCATATTATGAATATATTTATTACAATAAAATTATAATATACATAACATCTATAAATAAAACTAAGATTTTAGAAAATTATATTTTGAGGTAGAAAAATATTTTCTTAGTAGTCTTAGCTATACAAAATGAATTTAATTATTATTAATATCTTAATTAATTTTAATTATATATATATATAATATTTAATTTCACATATACATACCTACTATTTCAATTATAAGGTTTTAATAGTCATATTTAAAATTTATATTTTACATGAATATTTCATAGTTCTTATTTTATTTTGGTGTTGCGTGTGGTTAAAATAAGAAAACATGGTTTTCTATAAAGAGTAAAATCTCATAATATTAAATGTGATGAGTCAAATCCATTTTTTTATAATGACTTTATATTGTTTTAAGAAATGATAATATTGGTGGAAATTTTGGTAAAAATTTAAAATCTAACGTCAAATTCATTATAACTAATAAAATTAGAATCATGGAAATTGTAATCTAGGAATATATATTACTTTTAAAGTAATTTTGATACATTCAAACATAAATTAAATTATACCAAATAATTGTGAAAGTATTTCTTTTATTTATTATGAAACATTTAAGAGATTGTTAGATAAGAAATTAGAAGGCTATCAATGATAATGAATTACTGATACTCTGAAATATTAAAGTTAGAGGATATAAAATAATATTTTCCAATATTTTTTTTATATTTTTAATAGTTCAAGGAAAGTTACTTCATCTACTAATCATCTAGACACTCATCAAGGATGATTCTATATATCATTTTAACACATTCATGCCCTTTTGTATATGAATACGATCCTTAAGAACAGTGGAAAGAAGAAAATGAGAATTCTATAGTTTTAGAACCATTTTATAAGATTTAGTCTTCTTAAAATAATATATTACTTTTAATGATAAATCATTTAGAGGAATTTTGAATATTCAATTTACCTAAGGTAAAAGGGAGTATATTAAATAATTTGTTGAGTATAAATAATTTCATTCAAAACTATTGGAGTTGGTTGATTTTTCACATTCTTGAAGTGGATGATACATTCCCAATCACCATATGTGACTTAAAAACATTTCTAATAAAAAAAACAGTGATAAAAAAAATTTTCTGTCAAAACTAATTTACATGATTATGTGTAGGCACTCACATTGAGAACATACCTTGTATTAATATATTTTGTGATGCATGTGTCTTTTATTAGTTTGATATGAGTGAGGAAGATTTTAAAGAGACCAGATCATGAATTTATCAAATCGCGTGTCTTAAATTAAAATTATAGTTTCGGTAAAAACTAGTACTAATGATTCTCTATCACTCCTTAGTGATATCCTAACTTATCTAGGATCTTCACTATCCTTGTGAACCCTATATAGTTTTAAAATGGTTTTAAGTAACCATACTATATAATCATCTCGATATAAGCCCTCAAATTTTGTGATTGTTGCATGGTTAGCGTACAATTTTCTAAACCACATGGCCAAACTGTTAGTGATTTATTATTTTTATAAGTTCAAACATTTTAATTATTCCCCTATTCAATATAATCCCATGTACTCCCCTAATATCTCATATTTTATTTAGAGTACTTCTTGGATTTATCCACCTTAATTTTCCTTTCATATTTACCTTTTTCCATGGTTTCTTTCCAGGTTTTGCGATAATTATTCATGGTAAAAATATTTAAACCTCATTCCACTACCCCACATCTATTCTATTTTTCTATTTTTTTTATTACCGTGAGATGGACATAGATACATAGGGAATGTTTTTCTCAAATTTAGTTGGTAATTTCATAATATTTTGGTTTTAAATATTTATTTATATGATTCTTTGGCACTTTCATGGTGGAATAACACCATTTCTAATTAGATCGGTGATTTTAGGTAGGTTACTCTATGAATTTTCCTTTTAATGTAATTTCATGAGTGTTTTTAAATTTTTAACCCTTGTTCGTAATGTTTAAAATGTATTAATGTGTATATATAACATTTCTTTATCGAAATAATTTTTTTTCTTTAGAAATATCACACATCATAAATAGGGTTTCATGATTTAATTTGTATTGAATTATAAACCATTTTACTATTAAAACCAAGTGTTTAATGGAATAAATAGGACAGTAATTCTTATGTAATTTGATAATTAAAGGGGTTTTTTGACTCTTAATCTATATTTGAAGATCGTAACTCAAGTTCAAAAAAATAACCAATAGTCTATTTTGAATTTTTAAAATTTTCATTATGAATTGTTTATTATTTGATATGATATAATGATATTTTCATGTTTTATGGATATAATTTTTATTGTATGGTATTTTAATAAATGTTATGTTTTACAATGATTCTCAAATGGTATTTTTGTGGTTTGGATTCGAAAAATTATTAATAACATCATGTTTCTATGGATATTCCAAAAAATCAGTTGGTACTTTATAAAAAATTATTTAATAGATTCATGTACACCTATAAAAGGATCCAGTTATTGTTTTTATATAAAAACTAAACAAGAAAATTATGATGTTTGATATTTATTGATTTGTCTTGGTTAACAGAAATAATTATTCTATATTCATTATTCAAAAAAAATTTGCTTCCAAGAAGGTTGATCATAGGTAAGTGTGTCTCAAGAGTGTTTCCATTTATATGTATGATTGGGTTTTATGTTGATTTCTCTCCACCATTTTGTGAAATGTGATGCCATGACGAACTCTATGGGAAATCAATGAATGAGTACAGAAATAGTTTATGGTCACACTCTGGAAAGTGGTCCCAATTTAATACAGTGAACTACTTAGGGTATTATTCCACCTAATAAGTCCTAGTATGATAAAATGGAGTGTTTAAACCATTTAATCATTTAAAGTTCTAATTTAATGGATTATATTTTGATTTTTTCATTTATTTTTTCTTGATATTTATGGTTTTTCAATGATTATTATCATCTTAATAATCCAGTGATATTTTATTTATGGTTACTCTGTGATAGTCTCTTGTAACTATCACTATGATTATTATGTTCCTATTTACTAGAATTGATATTTCCCTTTTTTATGGTAAATATTCATGTAAAACATTCATAAAAATTTAATAAATTTATTCAATTCCTTAAGAAAAAATGATTTTGTTCAAATTGAAAATGATTTTTGAGTTATTAACATTTTCTTTCCTTATTTGGTCTATATTCATGACCAAATTTATTTTCTAGAGTAAAAATTTCGCAATTTTTTTATATGTTTAATATGGATGTTTTATTAAATATTGGCATGTCTATTTTATTTATATAACACTCGTATTTTTGTTGTAAGCTTAAGAAAATTTTCCATTATTTTAAATGTAATATTTTAAAAAAAATCCAAAAAGTGGGATTATATTAAAATTTGTAACTTGTCTACATTGGTATAAACAAATTTAATATATGATATCATATTATGAATTTTACTTAAAATAAAATTCTTAATTTTGTAGTTTTATTAAAATCTAGTATAGAATTTATTTAATTTTAAAGGTTACAAAAATTTTGAATGGAGGATACCAACGCAATATTATTTTCACAATCCATACATAAACTATATTATTAGGATAGGTTATAAAGGCATGTAGTGGGAGGACCTTATATTTTATTTTATTTATGACGAACGTGTCAAGTGATGATTATTCTCTTGACATGGGGAGTGGGGTGTTTGGCCATCCCCTTTGGACATTTCCTGGTTATGTTTTCAGTTCATATTGTGTATCAAAAAGCTTCGGATTTATTAATAAATTCCCTTTTATATATTATTATTGAATATATAATTAAATTTTAACCTTAGTGAAATTGGTATGATTTGGTTATGTTCACTAGATTTACTTTTTATTTCATCAAAAATTCTTATATTCATAAACCTTTTTTGGTAAAATTATATTTTAAAACAACTTATCTCAAGTGTATGGATATCTAAAAAATTAGTGTTAGGTTACAGAGAGAACTCATATTATTATTTGGAAAATTAAAAATAAACTCATGATATATTGGATTAACTATTTGAAATAATTTTTTTATATTAATATACTGTGTTTTCCTTTTTATATGTTCTATTTTATTGATTAGTTTACCAGAAAACATGTTCTATGTATTTTGATTAGAATATTAGGGTGTTCTAGTAGCACACAATGATAAAAACATCTACTAATTGATTTTTATGGAACATCTATCGAAGGATAGTAAACAGAGTCCATTATAATTTTTACTACACCAAAATAACTAAAAAACTAACCATTTAATTTTATTATACTATAAATATATAAATTAAACATGAGGCGTTGAAGAATAGAATAAATTTGATTAATTTAGAACTAAAAATTGTTTTCAATTTTTTTAAAGTTATGAATGATCTTATTTTTGACATATACCAATAGTTGAAAATCAATATTTGACACTTGGTAACTTGATTTTCAGTTCATTATAATTTCCATCTTATGGATGCTTTTTTAAAGGACTCACATTAAATATGATCTCCCTTATTGAGGGTGGTTGATTTATTTTGATAACATTCTTGAAAATATGTTTTCTAATATTTATATAAATGAAAGGTATTAATAGTACTTTCGAAATATTTATGGAACTATATTTAAAATAACAGGATCAACCCATCAAGATGGAAAATAAATTTTGGATGGTTCATTTATTTTATATCCTTATCTCATAAAACAATTTTATAATTGGTAGTTTAAATTAAATTTTCATATAATGTTCAGGATTTTATTCCAAAAATCTAATCTATCAAAAAATTTAGTAATAAGAATTTTATTCTCTGAGAGTGATCATAAATTCTAAGAAATAAAATATATTTCCACATAGTTTTTATGTATAACATTCTTATCTTTAAAAAAGATATTTTTGTTTTATAATACTTATGATTTTTTTATATGTTGAAAGATAATAATTTTTATATTTGATGAATTCATTATATATTTTATATTTTATGTATCTGTTAGTTTTATAATCATATATTGAATTTATTTTTGAATATTTGACTAACTCTTTATGAAATATAAGATATTTTTTTATTTTTTAATCTTGTGAAAAAATCATTATAGTATTAAGAACAAACATGGAGTATTTATAAAGTAAATATTTTATTTGAAAAGATATCTCGCGATTTTGGGTGAGAGATCATCTTTCAAGGGGTATAGTTCTTGATAATATTGGTTATTACATATCTTAATGTTTTCATTATTTATTATGAGAGATTTGATTCTTCTAATAATGTTCATATATGTGATGCCTCCAAGAGATAATTTCATTAGTTATATGTTATTGGTAATCTAATTGTTTTTTGACAGTTACATTGTAACTACTATATGAAACCAATTCTATTAATTTCATTAAAAAATTTATTTATTTATTTCCATTAATATAGTAGGTTTTAAAAATTATTTCTACATAAAAAATACTACATAGTAAACGGTGATTTCTATTTCCTTTGTGTTTTTTTCAATACCATATTTAAAAGGGTAAAATTACAGAATAATATTTTTTCCTTTCTTAAATGGATAATTTTTTTTATTTGAAATTTAAGGAGGAAAAAATTGAATACATAGGGGTGAAATTCTGACAATCATTGAGGCAATATTCCCATATAATAGGAAATAAAATAAAATTTTAATTTTAAACCATCGGTCATAAAATGGAATTAACTATCCAGATTTTAATTTTAAATCAGTTTCACTTTGACCTTGTTCTCTCTCTTGTAATACTTTTGTGAATTTTTTTAACAATAATAAAGAGTGATAATTTTTTAGAACCTCATCATGTTTTTTTATTTGTTATTAAATGTTAGTTAATATTTAGAGATGATAAAGATAATATCAGACAATATAGAATGTATTTCTATTATATTTTCATCAAACATTCTTTATTCCATTCATTTCTTATGATACTTAAAAAGGGGTAAATTATCGGTTCAAATACCACATTCATATCCTTGTTCTTAAAAATACACTAAACATATGATTTATTTGAGTGACTATTAAAATATGGTTTTATATTCCCTCTAAATCAATTTTATTTTCTGTTGATATGTTTCCTTATACAAATAAGTTAAATATAAAACATGTGTTAAATATTTTTATCGAATTATTGGTGCGTTGTAGTTTCACACTGAGATAAATAAAACATATGATGGAGAGTTAATCTACACCCATTAGATAATGGTAATAATTCTCCAATACTATTACAATAGATCCTAATTAAATTGGAATCCATTCACTGTAGTTGTTTATAATGTAAATTTATAAGAGGAAACTAAGGCTTCGGGGAATTAAAATGAAGGAATTAAGTGACCATTCTGAAGAGTTTTCAATCATTTGGAATTTTTTCATCATCTCAATACCAATGAGTAATTATAGTTGTATTTTCATTATAGTTATTTTATAATAACATCCTTTTATGTGTTTTTGAAAATAAATTATCTTATAATTTATTCTGTTAATTTTTCTTTGGCTGCTAATTGTGATCGAAGAACTTCTGGGATGGTAGCTAGTTTGTTAGATCTTTTATTATTAAAAGCTTCATGGTATATGAAGATAGTTTATCTGATAAATATGGTCAAAGGGATTAAATAGATATTTAGAAATAGAATTTAGTGATAAGACACTTATATCATCTAGTCATTTTATATTCGAGGAACATCTATGTATGAAGGTAGGATGCTTTGGTTCAATTTTGGATACACATAATGTTTTTTAAAGTGAAAATATTATTTATTTTAATTTTTGGGGGAATAATACACATTAGGGGTGTTTGATTTATTACTCAATAATCTAATATTTTTTTTAATTTTCATATATTATTAATCGTCATTATGCTTTTTGTATTTATGAAATAACAATCTTCATACCAATAGTATTATTTTCATGACAACTTATTTTTCATATATTTAATTTACCCAAATGGTATATCATCAGATCGATATACACTTAGAGTGTGATGAAAATTTCTATATTTTCCTTATGACTATAATCCACCCCCTCTTATAGTTCCATATTCTATATCATATAGAAAAACAGTTTTTATTATAGGTATTATCATAAACCATCCATGTGTGATGTTTTCAATTTAAATATCCTAGTTTTGTTATTATAATCATTAATTATTATCACATAGGATATAGAATATGAAACTATATAAAGCGGTGAATTATAGTAACATATAAAACCATCAATTTTTTCCTATTCAAAGTGTATGTTAATCATACAATATATCATTCAATAAAATTAATTATAAACAAAGTATATTTCAATGGATATAAAACTATCAAAATTTATAATATTACCTAATAAATATAACAAGCCAAATGGATGTTAAAAATTAAATTTAATGTAAAAAAATTCATGGATTATAGTGTAACAACTAAAATACCTTTAAAGAATATTATTACCCAAAAATACAATATATTAACCCTTTTATTTTAAACAAAATTGGTAGCTAGATCATTACCTAAACCAGGTAATCCAACATATAAATTGGAATGTTTTTAAATTATAAACCTATAAGATGGTATTCGTATCTTGTTCATAAAAATTATATCTTCCTATCCTTAGAATCCCACAATTTAGATGATCATGAAATAATGTTTTCCTTCTTATTTATTTTAATTAGAGAATAATTTTTTCAATTCATATATATATATATATATATATTGAAACTCAGAAAGGATTTGTTTTTTTATGGTATGTCTTACATGCTTAGTTAATGGAGAGTTGTTTTTAGATGATATAATTTCATTATTTAATGAAATTTTTTATGTGGAATCTTTGAGAGAGAGAAAATTTTATTATAATTTAACTATCATAAGATACATGGTTTTTTCATTTAAAATATAGTTTAACTTATGTATTTCATTGTTTTTCTTGTGATTTTAAAAAATGGAGATATTTTTTGTCTAAGAAAAAATTTTGTATCTTTAATTTTCAAAATCACAATGTAATTAATATAAGTTTTTTTAAATTAAAATGTTAAATTTATATTTTATTATGCGCAAATTTATTTTATATTATTTTAATGACCAATAATCCAAATAAATCCTATGTAAATTAGTAAAAATTTATGGTTTTGAATACATTGGAAAATATAAGCATAATTATTCCCATAAAATAATGGTGAGCTATGTCAAATGGTGTTTAAATAAGAATCATAGATCTTGAAATCTGACAATTATAGTTTTTTACATATTTCAATAAATTTAACCTGAAACTTCTATAATAAGTAGCAATTTCCATGTTCCAAATAGTTGATTTATTGTCAATTTTGTAATGTTATCATTTCCTTTGAGTGATCCCACTTTGCAATCTTTTTTAGAGGATGATAAGAGATCATTCTATGATATTTTCCTATAGATATCTTATTTTTCTTATTGTTATTATCTAGATGTTTCCTAAAGAATAAATAATATGGAACAACAAGAAGATGGTGAATTAGAGTCATAATTTGGAGATATATTTT
Source organism: Viscum album (assembly GCA_963277665.1). Taxonomy (NCBI): domain Eukaryota; kingdom Viridiplantae; phylum Streptophyta; class Magnoliopsida; order Santalales; family Viscaceae; genus Viscum; species Viscum album. The sequence goes on along the minus strand of OY728147.1, from coordinate 68,154,977 downwards.
TTATCCCACTCAATGTTTAACTTGATCAAAAGATATATATTCTATACAAATCAGAGATACCAAAATTAAATATTAGTTTAAGTAAATTTTCCATCAGTTAGCCTACCATATATTAAATGTAATAAGAAAAATATAAATTAAAAAAACAATATAATGAAAAAAAATTCATAGAGTATTGAATAAAAAATAAAATGCATTTAAAGTATACTATTTTCTAAATAAGTACCAATAAAATAACTCTTCTCTTTAAACTAATGTTAGGTGTCTTGTATCCCAAACCAAGGTATCCCACTTCTCCACCTAGAAGTTCCTCAACTATAAACCTATTAGGCATTATTAATGTAATTTATCCAAACACTCTATATTTATAATGCTAGAATCCCTTAATCATACTAATCAAACAATCTATCTTTATATCCCTAGAATCCCTGGATCTGGAAGGAATAAAATGACCCAAAAACATACTAAAATCAAATTGATCATAATTATTTGATCAAATGCAATTATAAAAAATCATAGAAACATTACCATAAAAACCTCACACACATGATCTATGAAAATATCTCTGAATAATATAAAATCATAAGTGATCAACTTCAAGGATATGATGCAAAATATTCAAATGATTCAAAACTATTCATATTGTTCAATTAATTTTTTTTATCCCATTCCTCAAATTGTTGAGTTAATTTTATAAATTTCCACTATAAAAAATCTAATTTTCAGATTCCATATTGTTGTGCTTCAGTTAAAACAACATCATCATTTTATGGGTGCTACTTGAATGGGAAGTCCATGTATGAAAAAGGGTCTAATATAAAAGGATTGATATAAGGTTTTAAGACAAAATGATGGATTAATTAAATAATCCATGGTACTAGTTACATAGATAATTTGAAACGAATTTATTTGTTTAAAATTATGACGGATGATAATCTCAAAGAAATTCAGAAAAAAGGTTTAAGATAAAAGGATTTGTTAATTAAAGATGATTAATTGATTCAAACATGATTTATCTTATACAATAACGATTAAAAATTTGAATGTTATTTTTATTTATACTTAAATATTATTGCATTTATGGATGATCATCACCTAGACCATGAACTATTTATGAGGAAGGTTTATTCTAAATTATTTATTTATATTAAATTTGTTGTCCTGTGAGCCTTCTCCTCATTAATATATGGGTCTTTATTGAGCAATGATTCTTTTATGTAAAGCCCCATTTTACCCCTCACCTACGAGTGAGATAAAATCGTATGTAATGTTTGGAGCTCCCAATCTATTGGAGGCGGCTCAAGTTAGGATCCAAGTTAAAGCCAATCCAAGGAGATACAAAGGTAGATATGTGGAAAGCTGTAAACGTAATCCCAAAAAATTATAGGTGTTTCTCCCCTAGGTATTGGGTTATATTATCAATCGCTAGAGAGACTAACCAAAAGAACAAACTCATGATAATACCATTTATTTTATTATTTTAGTTTGGGTGTTTATTTATTGTGGGTGTGTATTTTAGATTACATAATTAATGAATTAAACAATCCTGAAATATAGAACTTAAATAAGACTGTCTTATGGTTAAATATTATCTTATACACGGTTAATATATTAATTATATCCCACTTAATATTAACAAGCATGTAAGAAAGATAATAAAATGGATATTTTTATATTAGGATTGAATTCCTTAAAGAAATATTAAGTCGATATATCCTTCCATAATATTGGTTAGAATCAAACCATAATTCAAATAGAATGACCAACCCTAGTTGGGGTGATTTCAGTTATTAGAGAATTATATTTCAAGGTTTTGGGTTGACTTCACTTGGTTCACATAAAGGGGTTGACATCCAAAGGAGGACTTGGTTTGACCAAGAAGCAAAGGTCGTGGAAATCCAGAATTAAAGGATTTTAGGATTGGGGTGTCCGCTCAGTGGATCAAGGATCTATGAGATAATACAATTGGAATTTGGAATTCTTACCTGAAACCTTTCGAGTTGCTTGACCAACCCTATTTGGGGTAATGTGAAGCGAAATATGGATCATTTCCACTAGATTATATAGAAAACAGAAAATTGTGAATTTAATGGTGAGGGCTATTGGATTTCCCTAAAATAGTGGGATACAAAAAAAGTATAAATTTATATATTTGTCTCAAATTTATCATGATAAAGTACAAAATATTTTCTCATCATAATTTGTAGAAAAGAAAAGAAAATATAATTCAAACATATCATTTCAAACCATACTCTAGAAGTAACACCTTCTCATCAGCAACAATTTACTAGAGTGGTTAAGGATTTTATGCGTCATTCTTCGACATAAGAATAAATTCTATGTTCTAGAGGATCCTATTCCAGTTGATCAGGGAATAGAATCTATGGATTTGTATATCATGATGTCTCACCTTATGGATATAAATAAATAGAAGGAGATATAGGAGTGATATGAGATCTACAATAATTTTTTCGCTGCTAATCTTGGAGAGTCTGCGCCAGCTGAGCCTCAGGTACTCAAGTTTATTGGCTACATTGAACATATGGAAATCATAGGGATTATGTTCCCAGATGATTTGTGTAAAGCTCCCATCCTATCATCACTTCCCAAGACCTTCACTAGAATTATTGTCAACTAAAACATGAGTTGTAATGATAAGAATCTATTAGAACATTAGAATTGTATTCACCATGTAGATATGGACATGGGGCGTAACAAACCCGCAGTCCTTACGGTGAAGAAGAAGAGGAAGGACAAGGTAAAAGGGGAAAATTGATTATAAATGGTCTAAATACCATGAGCATTATCCCTCCATGAAGGTTAAGATCCAGAGGCTGGGCAAGGAATGGGAGTAAGAATGTTTTTCATGTGGAAATCCAGGCCACTAGAAGAGGAACTGCACCCAAAAGTGTGGAGACGCTAAAGGTTCATTCGTTATCGAGTGTAATCACTCCATTTTTACACTTTAGGTATTATATATAGCTTGTGGAGATCACATGTTTATTCAAATGTAGGAACCAAGAATATTTAGAAATATTTTCACATAAGTGGTGGATCTTCGAGCTACCAATGGCGTGAGGCAGGCAACATTCGCCATTGGCGATTAACATCGTTTGTTTCCAACTGGGATGCTTTTGGTTTTAAATAACTATTATTATGTGCATAGTGTAACCCAAAACATTATTTATGTATCATGTTTGTATATGGATGGATTTATTTTCAGGTTTGAAAATAACAGTTGATTCTTTTATAAGAAAAATTTATGTTATTGTATGGACCATTTAATTAATGGTTTGTATGTATTAAATTACAGAAACCACACATTGTAAATCGATAATGAAACAGACTCACATGACTCACACAACACCCAATTGTGTCATCACTATCATGGTAATGTAAATGAGAATCACTTGACAATGATCTACCAGGATGGTTATTTAGACTCTACTGAGCTATGACCACATGATATTTGTCACGCTTGTTCACAAGGTAAAATGTCGAATCCGCCTTTCGATGGGTAGGATGAAAGGGCCAAAGAGCTTCTATGATTGGTACACACGAATGTGTGAGGACAATTTTTTGTAGAAGCTAGAGGTGGGTATTCTTACTTCCTTACTTTTACTGATGATTAGAGTAGATATGGTTATATCTACTTAATGAGGTATAATTCATCGTCATTAGAGAAATTTAATGAATTCAAGAATGAAGTACAGAATCAACCTGGTAAAAATATAAAAAAACTTCCATCAAATCAAGGTGGAGAATAACTGAACCATGAATTCATTGTCCTTTTACAGGAGTCTTGGATTCTATCTCAACTCACTCCTCCTTATACACCATAGTGGAAAGGTGTTAATGAAAGGAGTAACCGCACCTTGTTGGGCATGGTGAGGTAAATTATGAGTCATGAAAATCTTATATTATCCTTTTAGGGATATTTATTACAAAATGCAACATAAAAATTTAACCGGGTACTATCTAAGGTGGAAAATGTAATTCCATTCGAGTTATGGAATTGAAAGAAATCCATTTTATCGTACACAGGTTTATAGGGGATGAGAGGTGTTTTTATGGCCTTTTCGAGCAATAAACTAGCAACCCGAGGCACATGGTGTATCTTTTTAGTATATTCGAAGGAAATGAAAAGATATTAATGATATAACCCTTCAGATAATAATTTGATAGTCACCAGACAATCCATTTTTCTTGAGAGTGATCTCATACTCAAAAAGGATAGTGGGAGAAAGATTGACTTCGACGAAGTTGATGCTCAAGATACACAGGAGTTGGTAAAGGAACAAGTTCATTGGGTCCTCATGGAAGTGGATTGAGAAATACAAGTACTGTGTAGGAGCACAAGAGAGATAAGGGAAGAAGAGAAATTTGGTTTCCTGGTCACCGAGGGTGGTGAATCATTATTTTGGGACAATGATGAACCTATATCTTACAAAGAAGTAGTAGAGAGCTCAGTAGCTGTAAGATGGCTAGAAGCTATGAATTATTAGATGGATTCCATGTATCAAAACCAATTTTGGTTACTGATCAATGAGCCATATTTTTTAAATAAAATTGGTTTCAGATGGGTATTCAAGAGAAAGCTGGACATGGACGGTTAGTTTAGAACATATAAAGAAAGGCTAGTGGATAAATGATTCAAAAAATGTCAACGAGTTGATTACAATGAAACCTTCTCCCTAATTGCTAGTTTTAAATCCATGAGAATCATACTTTCCATAAAATCTTACTATGACTATGATATTTAGAAGATGGATTTCAAAATAGTATTACTTAAAGGTAACCTTCATGAAGATGTCTATATGACACAACTAGAAGGGTTTATGACACCATGTGAAGCCAAACGTGTTTGAAAGTTGCAGAAATCCATATATGGATTAAAGCAAGCATCCAATTCATTGAACATTTTATTTGATGAATCCATAAAGTAATTTTGTTTCATTAAGAACAAATGTGATTCATGTTTTTATAAGATGTTTAATGCGAATTTGTTCGCCATACTAGTAGTATATGTTAATGACATATTACTTATTGGAAACGATGTACCGGTCATACAGTCATTTAAGGACTGCTTGAACAAGTGTTTTTTCATGAAAGAATGGGGTAAAGCAGCCTACATTCTAGGGATAAAGGTCATTTGTCATAGATCCATGAGGCTACATGGACTAGGTTTGGGTACATACATTGACATGATACTAATGATATCTAGTATGGAACAATCCAAGCGGGGATTGGTTACAGTGTCCCATGGCCAGCAGCTTTCTAGGAAAATGTTGCATCAGCCACAACAGGAGAAATATAGGATGAGTAAGATACCATACGCATAATCTATAGGATCCATCATTTATTTCTTGTTATGTACCAGGACTGATGTTGCCGATTCCCTAAGCATGGAAGGCAGATATCAAGAAGATCCAGGAGGACAACATTGGACTGTTGTAAACACTATCATTTAGTGTCTAAGAAGAACTAAGGATATGTTCCTGATTAATGGAGGAGACGAATATCTTGTCATCAGAGCGTATACTGATGTTGCAATATAGAAATACCAGAATGATATAAAGTTGCAATCTGGATATGTTTTCTATCTTAATGGATGAGTTGAGATATAGAAGAGTTCAAAGAAGCCATTTTTTTACCAATTCTACATTGGTGTCCAAATATATAGAGTCATTTGATGCAACCAAAGAAGTCATTTGGATTTGGAACGTTGTCCATGATCATTATGTGGTGCCTATATGTAAAGATCCAATCACGTTGTATTGAGTTAATATTTCATCAGTGGCTCTTGCAAAATAACCAAGGTTACATCAACGGATAAAGAACATTCTCTGAAAGTATCACCTGTTGAGCGAACTAGATGTTTTATTTTTAGTACTATGATAGTGTACATGAGTACATGACCGAACCTTTGTTCATGATTCTATTAGAGGTATTTTTGGACTTTTGTGTTTAGTCATTATGTTGTATATTATTACACCCAGATATCCCATGTATTTTTTTTTGTACAGAGTCCTAGAATGGTCATAATTTTTTAACTAAAATTGATTCATCTTCAATCTCTTTATTCGTCTATTTGATCTATTAATGTTCTACTACTGCTTACTTTTTAATCCTTCCACTATTTCAATTTTTAATTTATCATTGTTGATTACTCTGGCCATAAGTGTTTTGTCTCCCCATTGTAACATCATAGACCCATCCTTCTAGTCAATACCATCTATAGAAATAGGAGGTATGATTGAGGTCATGTGGCTATCCATTTTTCTTGTTATTACTAGGGTATACTAGGTTGGGATTTTAAAAAATTTTATCAATACTCATTTTCATTTTTCATTACAGTTTGTGTTTTAGACATGAGAGTAGGACGAATCCAAATTTAGTATTGAGCCTATGCCAGGGAGTATCTAACCCATGTATTGGTTAAATCCAAACTACCTAGGATGGAATATTGTTGTTTTGGTTCTTCTCTATTATAGTTGTACTTATTTCACTATTAGGTAACACACATGTTTTGTGACATTATTATTGTTGATATATTATTATGGAGTTATTTTTTCATTATCCGGGTACGGAAAGGAGGTATCATCTCATTGATCTTATTAGGCACATAAGGATTCACATTTCATGCATTATATAATTCCATATTTATATTAAATTGTATATTTGTTATATTGTCTGTCATTTTTGTGAGTGTCTTGATTATTATATATGGAAATGCACTAACATTTCTTGTATTGATAAAATATTTGGATTAATTAAAGTTCCTACATCACTCTAAATGGTACTTTCTAACATATATTGATGATGATAACTTAGTTAACAAATATAACATGTTTGATTCATGAACAACTAGTTCCATGGGATGAGAGGTTAGATAAATTTGATCACATGATTACCAATTGAGATTTATGAATCATGTACCTATATAAATTGGGAATGGTAATTAATTTAATAAAATCATTCTAAATAACCTCTTATATCTTGATATCTGATGTAAAGGTATGGATAGAGTTACATAATCCACTAATTGAAATTTTTATAGAGTATGAGCCTTTGTAAATTGGGAATAGTTATTCATCAAACCCAAAAGTCATAAATTTATCCATATGAATAATTAAATACTTAAATAAACTTAAAATTTTAAATTAAATGGTAACTTCTAAATGGGGATTCCAATTTAAAAGTAAATGGATTTTCTCTCTACCTTACAATTTAGACTATATATGATGGAACATTTGTTGTGTCATAAGAATCATTTCCCCTGAAATGACCTTGGTGTTATGTAGTATCCCATGTATCTTGTGACTTTTGTGACCATTATTATTACCTAGACTAGGATTCAGACACAGGAAGAGAGGTGTAATTCATTTATAGGAACGAAATAAACATGTAAAATTCTATAATCATAGATATATATGTTTTCAAATATTATCTTAGGTGTGTGTTTGGTAATTTTATATATATATCACCATGTAGTCATTGATTCATGTGCTAAGAGAGAGGAGGTGTCCAACATATGGAAGTGGTGGGCCCTGAAACACAAGTATTACCTCAGGTAGTTCCACCAAAAGAACATCCGCTTTATCCTCCTCCTTTAGGTGTAGATACTTAGCTTTGAGATAGCATCTTGTACTTTTTGTTGACCATTTGGGTAGCCACATGAATGTCCATAACTATTACAGAGTTGACAATAGAATTCTAGTAGTTGCATCCTCATACCATTATGGGGAGTAACAATCTTCAAGATACTGATTCGTGAATACATGACATTTCATCGATCATTAAGCATACAGAGATTCCTCAATAGTGGAGGGTTAATATTGTTACCTATATGATACATGATACCTCCATGATTTGGTGGGATTTCATATCTCGGGATGATCTTCATGAGGGTATAGTCTGAGAGGCTTTATAGACATCCATTTATGACTAATTTTTTGGAGATGGTGGCCTAGAGCCAACTACTTTGTAATTTGTATTGAAATTGAATTAATAAATACCTTATCACATATTGATTCATCTTATACATGAAAATCCATGTTATAATGTCTTACATATAGTTGTTCCACTAAAGGGTTATGGTGTGCACCATTGGTAATATCCATGAGGATATTATGAGAATTACACATGCTAGTATGAAATCCATATTTCATAGTTTCATTGGATGTTCTTATCTGTGGAAGTGGGTATTGGTCCTTAGACTTTTAGATTATTATTAATGGGTATTACAACTCACGCACATAGATATATTGATGAAAACTACTATTAAACACTATTCATAGTGAGGTAGGATATTTTGGGTGTGTCACAAGTAATACTGAATTAATAGATAATGTTAGAAAGGATTTGTCCCTTCTGTTCCATAATGGGAATTGATATCTTAGGACCTTTGATGGAATTGATATACCCTAAATAAATACATGGCCATTATGTGGAATGGGAAAGTTCATTTTCGGGATGTCAAAGAAGGAATAATCGAACACATGGGTTGATGGAACATTCAAGTAACCCGCCTGATTCTAGATATCGATACAAAGGGATTACATTACATGGTAAGAATTCGTAAGAGGTGACACGTCATTGCAGCATTGACTTCATTCTCTATGGGTTCCTTGGTTTGTTTCTAGATAGTAACTTTAGACTTTTGATAGGATTTACCTAATTACACTGAGAAATATCCCTAGAGGATCACACACTAAGTGTGGCCAAGTATCTCAGTTGAATATTCATTTAAAAAGTTGAATGAATATTATTCTCAATTTTGGTTTTATAATTATTCAAGGATATATGATCACATTTATTTCGACACTAGATATTTGATAAAATATATTGTGGATGAAATAATATATTTATTAGCCAGTAACTCAGTGATATTTATTTAAGAAATAAATAGTCATTATTCAAGGTCTAATATATATAGTGGCGGAAATAATGAAAATATAAAAAAAAGTACACGTCGTGTATATTAATATATATATATATTACTTTTTTAGGGATTTATGAGAAATTTTATTATTATTTTTTTTAAATAATGTTCGTTGTAATTCGTTGGGCGCTTGTCAAGTTATAATAATAGTCAAATATTATTATTATACATGGGGTATTACTAATAATTAAATGAAAATAATAAATGCTTTCAGTTAATTAATTCATTTTATTATTCTAAGTAATAAATTCCCAACTACATTATTCTTATTAATCTAGCCATTTATATTATTGTGAACAATGGATTAGTGGAAATCTATCTAAACAAGAGAGAATTACATTCCTCTGAGAATGCTCTTAATGGAGAGTGAGATCCTCCTCCACCGAATCAAGGAGTGCACTTTGGAAGCGACTCTCATGATGATCGAAGGTTTACATCACAAGAAAATGATTTTTTATTCAAGAACCGGGAGATCCATTTAGAAAATTCTAGAGATACATGGATCATGTCTGATCACTTCTTGAGGATGCCTACACTTGGCTTTTGCGATGAATGATGGATCAAAAAGGATCATGACCAGAAGCATTGACGAAGAGAGAATCCCATCAAAGTAATTTATAAATTTTAATTAAATTAATTATAACCAACATATTATGGTCCTCTCTATGGTTCTAGGAGTCCCCAGTTTTCTTTCGTTTTTTGTTCTATTCCAAAGATCCGATGTTTTATCATCATGATAGATCTTGGAGTGAACATAATTAACAACAAAAAATAATGTTGGGTACACCCATCCACGCACTTCTACAATGCCGAGAACCTGTAAGTGGTATTATAGAAATCATATCATTCACTATATTTATTTATTTATTCAATGATGATTAACACATTTAATAATTTATTTATGTCAATTCAAATTAATCGTTCTTCAAATATGATTCTAACATTTTTTCCATGTCTTTTGTTTATCATTCACTTTACAGAAATGATATTTTTATTTTAATTTTGATTAAAATAAAATAGAGGATCTCATTCGGGGGTTCGAACGTTTCCTGGTCATACAGCATCAGAACACATAGAATGTATTCGCTAGTATAAGATGATTAGTTAGGTTGACCAATCCACCAGACCATGCCATGTCATTGGAGTTATTATAAGTCTTAAATACATCGTTTGTTGGCTAGGAATAGGTGGCATGTAGTTTCCGGATTATAGTACGTGTAGCCCACTGGACACTGTGTGTAGTCCCTTCAGGTTAGGGTTGGACTGTGTACCTCATACACATCTTTCTCAGTTGGAGGCCACGTAATATGGTACTACATAGAGTTTGGACCATAGGAAACATCATATACTCCGAATATTTTTGAATTACATTTACACATCATATCCTCGAGCATGTACTTTTGATGGACGGTGAACGATAGTACCTGCCATGTAGTTGGAACTACACATTTTGTACTCATGCAAATTATATAGATTTATAATAATTTATTATTATATTATAAAACTCTTGAGACGTGTACCATGGTGCGAGCATAAATATGAGTCACAACACATGATAAGTGTTTTGTATATATCTATTTAATTTATCATTTTTGTAATGGTCATTTCTACTCATTGTGTAGTTATGAACGGGAATTCACCAGGTTTCCTCCAAGGTACATGTTATGTAAAAAGATAATTTGAAATGAATTTATTTTTTAAAAATTATGATGGATGATAATCTCAAACATATTTTGAAAAAGGGTTTAAGATATAAGTATTAATTAATTAAAGATAATTAATTGATTAGATCGTGACTTATCTTAAATAATAACGGTTAAAGACATAAATTCTACTTTTATTTATACATAAATATCATTGCATGTATGGGTGATTATGAGCTAGACCAAGAAAATTTTATGTGGATGGTTTATTTTAAATTATTTATTTATATTAAATCTTTTGGCTTGCGAGTCTTCTCCTAAATAATATGTAGTGCACGCATGCCCAAGGTTTCTTTTATGTAAAACCCCATCTTACCCCTCACCTGTGAGTGAGATAAAATCATATGTAATTGATGGAGCTCCCAAGCTAGTGGAGGTGGAAAAGTTAGAAGCCATGGTGAAACCAATCCAAGGATATACAAAGGAGGATAGGTGGAAAGCAATAAACAAGAACCAAAAAGGTTCAAAGTGTTTCTCCCCTAGGTATTGGTTTAGTTTATCAACTATTAGATAACAAAACCAATATAACAAGATCATGATCATTACATTTATTTTATTTTTATCAGTTGTAGGATTTATTTATCGTGGGTGTGTAGTTGCGATTACAAAATTAATGAATTAAACTAGCATGCAAGATAGAACTAAAATAATAAGGGCCTATGCATAAATAATATCATAGACATGGTTAATAGATTAATTATAACTCACTTAATATTAATGAGATTGTAGGAAATATAATAAAATTAAAATTTACATATAAGTATTAAATCCCTCAAATAAATATTAAGTCATTATACCCTTCCAAAATCTTGGTTAGAATCAAACCATAGTTCAAAGAGCTTGACCAACCCTAGTTGGGGTGATTCTACTAATTGGGGAATTATATTTCAATGATTGGGGTTGAATAGACTTTTTCAAATAAAGGGTTGATTGACATATCAGGAATTTGGGTGACCAAGAGGCAAAGGTAGAGGAAATCCAAAATAAAAGGATTTTAGGATTGGGGTATCCACTCAGCGGATCAAGGATCTGTGTGTTAATATAGATAGAATTTGGAATTCTTACTTAAAACCTTTCAAGTTTCCTGATGAACCCTAGTTTTGATACTATGATAGGAAATATGGATCCTTGCCACTGGATTATTCTGGCAACAGAATATTCTAAAGGTAATGGTGAAAGCTTTAGGATTTCAAAAAATTATTGGGAGACTAATATGTATAAACTTATTTATTTGACTCCATTTTATCATAATAAAGTATATAATATTTTCTCATATTAATTTATAGAAATGACAAGAAAACTTATTTCAAATATATCATTAAGAACCATACTTGAGAAGGAAAACCTTCTCACTAGAAGCAATTTTCCAGAGTGGCAAAGGCATTTATGTGTTATTCTTCACCACTAGAGGAAATTGTATGTGATAAAGGAGCCTATTTCATTTGTTCCATGAAAATAAGCCAGTGATGGGGAACTATCTCTGTGTATGAAACATATGAATGAAGCAACATATGTCCAATTTTTCATGCTATTGGTCGTTCCTAATGATCTCTGGAGGAAACATGAAAACATGGACATGTATATCATGATGTCTCACCTTAATAATATCAATCAAGAGAAGGAGATATAGTAGAGATATGAGGCCTCCAATATGTTTTCACTACTAATATTGGAGATTCTTCACCAGTTGGGCGTCATATATTCAAGCTTATTGGGTATATTGAACATCTAGAAATATCACGGATTAGGTTCCCGAATGAGTTGCGTACATATATGATCTTATCATCAGTCCCCAAGACCTTATCTAGAATTATTGTCAACTATATCATGAGAAGTAAGGATTATAGCCTATCAGAAGTTCAGACATTGTTTTTCTGGGTAGATAAGGATATGGTGTGTGACAAACCCATAGTCATTATGGTAAATAAGAAGATGAATGACAATGAGAAGGGGCCAATGGATTATAAATGATCTAAAGCCCCTGAGCACCATCCCTCCCTGAAGGGGAAGATCCAGTGGTAGGGAAAGGAATGAGAGGTGGTATGTTTTTCATATGGAAACCTAAGAAACTGGTAGAGGAACTGTACCCAAAACTTTGTGAAAGATAAAGGTGCATTATTTATCAATTTTAATCTTTCCATTTCTAGATATTTGGTATTTTATATAGCTTGTGGGGATCACATATGTATTAAAATGTAGGAACCAAGTAGATTTAAAAATATATAAATATGAGAGGAGTTTCTTCAAGCTTCCAATGGTGCAAGGCTAAATACTTTGGCCATTCACGATTACCATCTCTCATTTCCAATGGGGATGCTTTTGGTTTTACATAACTATTATAATGTGCCTAGTGTTTCAAAAAACATAATATTTGTATCAAGATTTTATATGGATGGATTTATTTTCATGTTTGAAAATAGGGGTTTTTTCTTTTATAAGAATAATGTATGTTATGGTATGGCTCATTTAAGTAATGTTTTGTATGTATTGAATTATGAAAACCAAGTGTTGGCATTCGATAACGAACCAGACTCACATTCCTCATACCACACCCAATTGTGGCATCACCATCTTGGTCTTGTAAATGAGAAGAGCTTGAAAACTATATTCTAGGATGGTTATTTATACTCTACTGATCTAAAACAAATTGATAGATGTCATGCTTGTTTACAAGTTAAAATGACCAAGCCACCATTCGGTGGATAGGGTGAAAGGGCCCCAGAGCTTGTAGGATTGGTACACACAGTCGTGTGTGGCCCATTTCCATTAGAATCTAGACGTGGATATTGTTACTTCCTTACTTTCACTGATGATTTGAGTAGATATGGTTATATCTACATAATGAGGTATATGTCATAACCCTTACAGAAATTTACAGAATTCAAGAATGATGTATAGAATCAACTTGGTTAAAAGATAAAGAAACTTCAATAAGATCATGATATAGAATATCTAAACCATGAATTCATTTACCTTTTACAGAAGTTTGGGATTCTATATTAACTCACTAACCCTTATACACCACAGCATAATGGTGTTAGTGAAAGGATGACTCACACCTTGTTGGGCATAGTGAGGTCAACCATGAGTCAGGTAGATATTAAATTATCATTTTGGGGATATGAATTACAAATTCAAAAATAAAAAATTAAACCAAGTACCAACTAAGAGGGAAAATGGAATTTCCTTTGAGTTATGGAATGGAAAGAAATCCATTTTTTTGCACACATGTGTATGGGGATGCGAGGTGTTTGTTATGTCCTTCTTCAGAAACAGACTAGAACCTCGGGGCACAAGTTATATCTTTATAGAATATTCTAAGAAAACAAAATGATATAACCTATATAACCCTTCATATTAGAAAGTGACTATCAACAAACAATTCTTCTTTCTTGAGAGGTAGAACATACTCAAAAATAATATTGGAAGAAAGATCGACTTCAACGAAGATGATGCTCAAGATACATAGGAGTTGGTATAGAAACAAGTTCTACGGGTCCCCATGGAAGAAGTTCTAGAAACACAAGTAATATGTAGGAGCTCAAGAGAGGAAAGATAACTAGAGAGATTTTGTTTCCTAGTCACTGAGGATAGTGAATCATTATTTTTGGACAATGATGAACCCATCTCCTATGAAGAAGTAGTTTATAGATTAGAAGCTACAAGATGGCTATAAGATATGAATTCTTTGATGGTTTCCATGTATCAATACCAAGATTGGGTACCAGTCGATGAGCCATTTGATGTAAAGACCATCGGATGAAAATGGGTATTCAAGAGAAAGTTGTACATGGAAGGTCATGTTAGAACCTATAAAGAACAAATAAAGGAAAAAGAATTCAGACAACATCAAGTAGTTGACTACGATTAAACCTTATCGCCAATTTCCATGTTTAAATCCATTGGAATCATACTTTACATAACAGATTACCATGACTACAAGATTTAGCAAATGGATGTGAAAATATCGTTCCTTGATGGGAACCTTCAGGAAGATGTCTATATGAAACAACCAGAAGGGTCTGTGACACTAGTTGAATCCAAATGGGTTTTCAAGTTGTAGAAATACATTTATGGATTAAGGCAAGAATCCAGGTCATGGAACATTCAATTTGATGAAGCCATAATGGAATTTGGTTTCATTAATAAAATAAGTGAGTAATGTATTTATAAGAGGTTTAATGGGGAATGTTTTCATTATCCTTTTAGTATATTTTGATGACATATAACTTATTGGAAAGGATGTACTGCTCTTACAGACAGTTAAGGATTGGTTGAACAAGTGTTTGCCTATAAAAGACTTAGGTGATGTGTTGTAGAGACCCGAAGCTTGACGTACATGGACTTTACATTACTTTTGCGAAATACTTAGTACAATACAAAAACACACACATAAGGACTGTAATAGTTTAGTGTCTTTGGAAACTCGGACTATAATCTTCTAATCGTGGTGAAAGATCATCAACATCTCCCATAAAGATCTTCCTTTTTTTTACCTAAAACCTTTATTTATATCCTGGGGAAAAGAAAACATAAAAGGGTGAGCTCAAATGCTCAGCAAGGGAAAATAAAGGAAATAGAAATCATATCATATCTTTATGAAAATCAAAACCTGCAAAAGAGATCATAATATCTTAACATGGAATAAATCATAGAAGTGAAAATGAGATCCCCATAATCATAACATAAAACTTGAAACTTTGTGGCATGCACACATAATCATGGAAAATCATTTCTTGTTAGTCATGACTCATTGCCAAGACTATCTTAGTGGACAAAGTCCCTTTCTGAACCGAGTTCACTCCTCGTTTCAGTCCTGTATCACTGAACCGAAATAACCTTCCGTTCCAGCCATGTCTATCTCATGAGATATAAAATCTTTACCCAATGCATTGGAGGGAGATATAGGTCCCACCCATCTTATAATGAATCCTTTCTTATGTGTGCCACATAATCATAAATCATACATCACCGCATAACACATGTAACAAAAATGGGATTCTTGAAACATCATGACATCATAAATCAATTCATATAAGATAAAGGAATTCATAAAAATAATTCCATCACAACATGAACAAATCAATTTAATAATAGGGATAAAAACAGAACCCTTTATTATCTTAGATGGAAAGTAATTTTGATAAAACACTTGAACTCCATTCTTGAGGAAAATATCATTTCTTCTTCAAAAACATTTTTCCTTTCATAACATGTCATACGACTTTAAAATAAAAGAAGTTGATTAAAAATAAACTTGAAAACTTGTAAAGGAAGCTTCTTGTAAATAATGTTTTAAAAATCCATTCATGCCGTATAAGTTAAAAAAAACATTCTTCGTACTTTTGTCGGAAAAGTCAAAAAGTACCTCGTACGGAAAAACGACAAAAGATTCCTTTCATATTCTTTACTAAAAACTCACCTAAGGGTAAAATTGGATTTAAACTATTGCAAGTGGATGGAAACAATATTACATATTGAGGGAACATGGATGTGGATGATAAAATACACCCCAGTAAATACTTACGAATAAACAATCTCGGATAAAAATGAGATTGTGATATTTCCCTTACCTTAGGTCCGACTTGCTTTGTAAGTGTCCG
Source organism: Viscum album (assembly GCA_963277665.1). NCBI lineage: Eukaryota > Viridiplantae > Streptophyta > Magnoliopsida > Santalales > Viscaceae > Viscum > Viscum album. Next base: position 68,138,727 of record OY728147.1, on the reverse strand, counting down.
AAGCTCCTGTATAATGGTTTAAATAATGTCATTGACTTATTAAAGAATCATATTCATTGTTATGATATCATATATGGTCCACTTATTACTTTATATTACCCGTTCTTTTGTAAATTCATGTTAAAGTAGCGTTTTGGGTAAAATCGTCTCATTTGTCATTCGTGTTTTTAACTTGTAATTATTCATATGATTACTTAGATCATGATTACTTAATTCCAGAATATAAAACATGATTTATATATATATATTCATAATACACATATATAATAAATCAGTAAATGGAAAGAAATACACCGTTCATGGAGACGGTAGTCCGTACGTACGCATGAACGCTGTTTTCGTTTCCTTATTGAATTGAATGGAATTAAGTAGATGACATACATATAAATATAAATAATTACAGTATAATTATTAGGTCATATATTTCATTATTACTTATTATATATACTTTATAATCATTCATGAATGGTTAATCATTGAGAATGAATCTCATCGCGTCGTGGAGACGGTAGTCCGTACGTACGCACGAGCGATGATATCGTTCCCATGGTCGTGGAATTGTGTTGAAGTGTATGTATACTATTTCAGTATCAATATCACTTTATAATAATCATATATAGTTACTCATTACACCTTTATACCCATCCAATTAATGTGGTGGCGGAAAATAGATTATACCACGGCGTGGAGACGGTATTCCGTACGTACGCACGCGCGGTGATTTAATTTTTCTGTAGGATGGATAGAAGGTGAATTAGGTTTGTTTCATATTTATAATAACATATCAGTATGTAAGTAATACTGATGTTATTACTTTATCATGAAACAACTAAAGAATAAGAAGTTGAAGAAGAAAGAAATTGAAAAGATCGGTAATGGATATTACCTCTTCTTTTGGAACGCCTCTTTGAATCCTCCACTTAGGGAACTAAGATTGGTCTTTGAAGAAGACCAGAACCTCTAGGATTATTCTAGGGAAGTGGAGAAGGGATTTTGGCAGGGGTTGGCCGAGCTTGAGTGCTCAATTTGGTGTGAGGAGGAGGGGGAGGAGGTGCCCTTTTATAAGGGAGGAGAGGGGCACCTTAGGAATTCTTAAAAATATTAATTTATAATAAATCTAACCCCACATAAAAACCTCCAAAAATGACTCATATTCGAAGATTAGATGAGATAAGGTTGTAATCTCATCAACCAATCAAATTTAGACATGTTTGGATCTTATTTTAAACCTTATCATTTTGATTTATCCTTATTTAATCTATTTAAGTTTATTTGTGGTAATAAAATTCTAAATTTTAAATTATAACAAATAATTACTTATTTGTTGTGAATTTTCCATAATTGTTTACTTTATAACATTATAGACCATATAAATATAAATTTATAATTTTTAAATATTTTTTTTGATTTTTAAACAATTTTATAATATGTTATTTTTGTAAAATAACAATAGTGTCAATTTTGACACTATTCATTTATTTGAATTTAAATAAAATATATACAGAAGATATGTTCGAAATAAAAGCTTTAATATATTAATAAAATGTCATATGTATCTATAAAATTAGTGTATCACATTAAATAGTTCATATAATATTTATTTTATTATTTTTAAAACCATTTATTTGGTTTATCTCTTAATAAAATAATTACTACATCATTTTTGTATAATTATTTAATATACTTATTTGTTGTATAAAATTTAAAATAAAATTATATGATGAAGATAAATATATTAACTTTCACAATAATACTTTTACTAGAATTTATCATCTTAAAATCACAATATTTAAATTGTTATATTTATTAAATTATGAAGGTGACAACTTTGGCATCATTTAAAATAAAATAATATAAGTGTCATAATCTCTTTTATAAGGCTCAAAATGGTCAAATATTCGACCATTAGATGCTTATGGTTTACATTTACATGTCCAATAAGTTTTGGTTAGGTATTTGTGCATTTTATGGTCACTATTAGTTTAAACAAAACATTATTCTTGATTTTTCACTAGATAAACAATTTCTGCATCACTATTGTGTCATAATTAATGATAATTATTTAATACCTAAAAATTATAAATAAATTTATATGATGTAGATAATTTCATTAGCTTTCTGTAGACTATTCATGTTCTAAGTTTCATTAAGTTTATCACTAAATTAAAATTAATATACTTATAAAATTTAAGAGAGTGACATGTTGTCACTTTCTTTGGTTTTAATAATAATTAAGTTATTTTCATGGAAAAATGTTCATTAAATGATTCTAATCTGACCCTTAGGTGATATGGGTCGACTTTTAGTCATCGAATAGGATTTTGACATTTGTTAGGGTAATTTTAAAATATTATATTTACCCTTAATTACCCGATTTACCTTTAACTATGGTAAATAAAATTTACCGTAGTTACTATTCATAATTCCCAAAAATAAAAAGTAGCTTATTAACATAATTTGGACCCACTGATTCCAAATATGGAATCCATTTTTTAAAATTCCATACACAGAAGTTGCAGAAATTAAATTAAAATTAATCCCGTTGTGGAATAAAAACGGGTTTTTGTTTAAAACATTGCAAAAGATTGAATTGATTTAACCTACGAATTCAAGGTAAAATCAATGCTAATGACATACATTATATTAAATGGTAAAAATATATTCTATTTATACTTTAAAACCATTCAATATTATAATTTAACCACATAAGATATTACGATGAAAAAAGTTGTTTTTAATTAAAATATAGCGTGTTTTTACTATTCATTAAAATGTGAAAGTTACCAGAATAATATGAAAAATTTATCCAAAGTAAATTTTTATTTCTTGATTCCAAAGAAGAATTTTATTTTGTCAAATTGAACTTATAAACATGTCAAAAAATAGATTTAAAGTGGGTGCGCCATCAAAAGGCGGCAAAACTGCATTTTTTTGAAAAATACTTATTTTACCCGAAAAATTTATTTTGTTCTTATACCATGTTCTAGAAATGTGTAAGATGAATAATAATGCTATAAAATTCAAAATTTAGTTAATACTATTCATAACGGCTAGTTCATGACAATATTATAATAATATAACATTGTTTATTAAAACCTGGTATTGTGTACAACACACACTATCGAGGAAGGTCGCGATTGCGTGTAATGCAAGCCAAGTCAGGGTTGCGTGTTGTGAAAGAATCCTTCATTGTTTCGTATAACAGAATCCAACCATATTTCATTTATACATTTAATATATATATATATATATACTCAATGTTGCGTAGAATAACTATTATCAAAATTGTGTGTAACACGGTCCAAGAATAGTGTTGCGTATACTGCAAGCTAATACGGTGTTGCGTATAGCGCAAGGTAATCTTGGTGTAGAATACAACACAAGACGTTAATGAAATTAAAATAATATTTTTCATAAAATCTCGGGGTGTTACATTCTACCCCCCTTAAAATGAATTTCGCCCTCGAAATTCATCGGGGTTATAAATGGTTTACTATTTGAAAGTTTCTTTGATAGAAACCCACATCGTAAAAAGGAATACCCAAACTTATCTTTAAAAAACAAAAGTATGAAACGTAACAGTTACCCAAATAAACTAATCACTGGGTTTCCACATAGGTGAAAATATGGATATGGAAGAGAAATCTAACCATCATGTTCTGATGGAGAGTGGTAGAGAACGTGGCTATGGAAAAGCTAGCAATCACAAAGCCATAAATTTGTGATGATCTAGGGTATCATCTGATTCATCGGATATAAGGGCACTAGGACAACATTTTTGGTTTTCAAGATCATTTCCCTAAAGTTGAAAATTTGAATTACAATAAATACTTACATTATTTTGGTACAATCTCACTGTTGTTCGTGCCTTGAACAATTTCCACTTCATCTCTTAAATAAATGAAGTTGAATTTGTTATTCGTGAAGTGTTAGCAGATCATGTGATAGAATGACGGGTCATTCCATCTGTCTCAAACAAAAGGTTAGCAAAAATTATATACATAAGTCGATCTATAGTGAGATTAATCATATATGGTTCCTAAAATGAACTTATACTTCACATATCATACTGCTTAATATAATAAAACTAGTTTTCTACTAAACAGGGACTTCCTGTAGGTCAGTGGTAGGCGATAAAGGCCAGTCGCACTTCGGTTGTGGGTTCGATTCCCACAGCCTTGTCCGAAGCGATGGGTTGTCGCCCGTCCTGCAGGTTGTCCTTTTTCTAAAACTACATTACTATAACATCACATAAATAATATCAAAAAAAAGTTCTATACTTAAACAATACTAACTTATGGTTAACATAATCCATTACAATCTTTAGGCTTATCTAAAATACTTCGGTCCAAGCTCATAGTATAAAGAAAATGATTACTTGAAATGTCGCCAACCAAGCATGTGAATACCATCATTTATCCCCCATATATCTTGTTGGTCACATTCCAATCATGTGAATACTTTAATGATGTATTCTCTTGAAAAATATGAATACCCATTAAACCTTAGTGAAAACATGAATGCTGTCAAAAGTTAACTCTTTTCACATACCAAAATAAAAAAATTCAATATACTCAAACCATGATATCACTTAGTCCTTATATCAATCATGAGCTCATGAATACAATCAAACATCTCATTATCTTCACATCCTTTCATTATTCACTTATCATCTACTTTCCAAAATATTTGAATCACTTTTCATAGTTACCAGTACCTTAAAATTATTGAAAACCACAATAGACCAATACTTAAATATTTCAACACACCATAAAAGTACCTCAACAACATTATTCTTGAATACCAAAACACTTCAGTCCATCCACATCAATGATTATCCTGGAATAAGTCCTTCCTTGATTTAGAAGTAACTTTTTAGGTCAGGGCATTGAGTTGGGTAATGCCCATGTTCTCCACAAATAAGACATTGAACTCCATAACAGTCTGTCACTCTATGACCCTTTTCTCCACACAGATAACATCGGTCCCTCCATTTGAGGTATTCCTCAAGGTTCTTCTTCCCTTCTTTAGAAATCTCAATCTTCCTTTCTTTATGCTCCTCAACATGCGAACATGCATAATAGTCTATCTTCCTCTTCTTTGATGAATTAGGCATACCACTAAATTTCACCTTGTTAATCATATATCGCGATGATTGATTCGGCATAATAACAACATCTTTCTCTCTAGGCATTACACAATTTTGTTGCTCATAGTCACCAATTTGTCCATTGGATTCAATGTTAACTGAATTCCTTTTGGTTCCCTCCATTAACTAAAACACAAAAATAATTTTGTGAGAATCAAAAATCATGGTAGAGAAAACAACATAGTAAAGGGAAAGTATCCTCAATACCTAACTTCTTAGGTTTAATCTAATATCGTTACCATAGTTCTAGGAATATATCCTATACGTATACTTATCCTTAGGGACATCCCTAGACATACCTTAGAAATAACTATAGGGATCTCACTAACGTTTTCGCATCATAGTTTCCAAAGGTTGACTAAACCTTTCCTCTGATACCAACTGTAGAGACCCGAAGCTTGACGTACATGGACTTTACATTACTTTTGCGAAATACTTAGTACAATACAAAAACACACACATAAGGACCGTAATAGTTTAGTGTCTTTGGAAACACGGACTATAATCTTCTAATCGTGGTGAAAGATCTTCAACATCTCCCATAAAGATCTTCCTTTTTTTTTACCTAAAACCTTTATTTATATCCTGGGGAAAAGAAAACATAAAAGGGTGAGCTCAAATGCTCAGCAAGGGCAAATAAAGGAAATAGAAATCATATCATATCTTTATGAAAATCAAAACCTGCAAAAGAGATCATAATATCTTAACATGGAATAAATCATAGAAGTGAAAATGAGATCCCCATAATCATAACATAAAACTTGAAACTTTGTGGCATGCACACATAATCATGGAAAATCATTTCTTGTTAGTCATGACTCATTGCCAAGACTATCTTAGTGGACAAAGTCCCTTTCTGAACCGAGTTCACTCCTCGTTTCAGTCCTGTATCACTGAACCGAAATAACCTTCCGTTCCAGCCATGTCTATCTCATGAGATATAAAATCTTTACCCAATGCATTGGAGGGAGATATAGGTCCCACCCATCTTATAATGAATTCTTTCTTATGTGTGCCACATAATCATAAAACATACATCATCGCATAACACATGTAACAAAAATGGGATTCTTGAAACATCATGACATCATAAATCAATTCATATAAGATAAAGGAATTCATAAAAATAATTCCATCACAACATGAACAAATCAATTTAATAATAGGGATAAAAACAGAACCCTTTATTATCTTAGATGGAAAGTAATTTTGATAAAACACTTGAACTCCATTCTTGAGGAAAATATCATTTCTTCTTCAAAAACATTTTTCCTTTCATAACATGTCATACGACTTTAAAATAAAAGAAGTTGATTAAAAATAAACTTGAAAACTTGTAAAGGAAGCTTCTTGTAAATAATGTGTTAAATATCCATTCATGCCGTATAAGTTAAAAAAAACATTCTTCGTACTTTTGTCGGAAAAGTCAAAAAGTACCTCGTACGGAAAAACGACAAAAGATTCCTTTCATATTCTTTACTAAAAACTCACCTAAGGGTAAAATTGGATTTAAACTATTGAAAGTGGATGGAAACAATATTACATATTGAGGGAACATGGATGTGGATGATAAAATACACCCCAGTAAATACTTACGAATAAACAATCTCGGATAAAAATGAGATTGTGATATTTCCCTTACCTTAGGTCCGACTTGCTTTGTAAGTGTCCGAAGCTCCTGTATAATGGATTAAATAATGTCATTGACTTATTAAAGAATCATATTCATTGTTATGATATCATATATGGTCCACTTATTACTTTATATTACCCGTTGTTTTGTAAATTCATGTTAAAGTAGCGTTTTGGGTAAAATCGTCTCATTTGTCATTCGTGTTTTTAACTTGTAATTATTCATATGATTACTTAGATCATGATTACATAATTCCAGAATATAAAACATGATTTATATATATATATTCATAATACACATATATAATAAATCAGTAAATGGAAAGAAATACACCGTTCATGGAGACGGTAGTCCGTACGTACGCATGAACGCTGTTTTCGTTTCCTTATTGAATTGAATGGAATTAAGTAGATGACATACATATAAATATAAATAATTACAGTATAATTATTAGGTCATATATTTCATTATTACTTATTATATATACTTTATAATCATTCATGAATGGTTAATCATTGAGAATGAATCTCATCGCGTCGTGGAGACGGTAGTCTGTACGTACGCACGAGCGATGATATCGTTCCCATGGTCGTGGAATTGTGTTGAAGTGTATGTATACTATTTCAGTATCAATATCACTTTATAATAATCATATATAGTTACTCATTACACCTTTATACCCATCCAATTAATGTGGTGGCGGAAAATAGATTATACCACGGCGTGGAGACGGTATTCCGTACGTACGCACGCGCGGTGATTTAATTTTTCTGTAGGATAGATAGAAGGTGAATTAGGTTTGTTTCATATTTATAATAACATATCAGTATGTAAGTAATACTGATGTTATTACTTTATCATGAAACAACTAAAGAATAAGAAGTTGGAGAAGAAAGAAATTGAAAAGATCGGTAATGGATATTACCTCTTCTTTTGGAACGCCTCTTTGAATCCTCCACTTAGGGAACTAAGATTGGTCTTTGAAGAAGACCAGAACCTCTAGGATTATTCTAGGGAAGTGGAGAAGGGATTTTGTCAGGGGTTGGCCGAGCTTGAGTGCTCAATTTGGTGTGAGGATGAGGGGGAGGAGGTGCCCTTTTATAAGGGAGGAGAGGGGCACCTTAGGAATTCTTAAAAATATTAATTTATAATAAATCTAACCCCACATAAAAACCTCCAAAAATGACTCATATTCGAAGATTAGATGAGATAAGGTTGTAATCTCATCAACCAATCAAATTTAGACATGTTTGGATCTTATTTTAAACCTTATCATTTTGATTTATCCTTATTTAATCTATTTAAGTTTATTTGTGGTAATAAAATTCTAAATTTTTAATTATAACAAATAATTACTTATTTGTTGTGAATTTTCCATAATTGTTTACTTTATAACATTATAGACCATATAAATATAAATTTATAATTTTTAAATATTTTTTTTGATTTTTAAACAATTTTATAATATGTTATTTTTGTAAAATAACAATAGTGTCAATTTTGACACTATTCATTTATTTGAATTTAAATAAAATATATACAGAAGATATGTTCGAAATAAAAGCTTTAATATATTAATAAAATGTCATATGTATCTATAAAATTAGTGTATCACATTAAATAGTTCATATAATATTTATTTTATTATTTTTAAAACCATTTATTTGGTTTATCTCTTAATAAAATAATTACTACATCATTTTTGTATAATTATTTAATATACTTATTTGTTGTATAAAATTTAAAATAAAATTATATGATGAAGATAAATATATTAACTTTCACAATAATACTTTTACTAGAATTTATCATCTTAAAATCACAATATTTAAATTGTTATATTTATTAAATTATGAAGGTGACAACTTTGGCATCATTTAAAATAAAATAATATAAGTGTCATAATCGCTTTTATAAGGCTCAAAATGGTCAAATATTCGACCATTAGATGCTTATGGTTTACATTTACATGTCCAATAAGTTTTGGTTAGGTATTTGTGCATTTTATGGTCACTATTAGTTTAAAAAAAACATTATTCTTGATTTTTCACTAGATAAACAATTCCTGCATCACTATTGTGTCATAATTAATGATAATTATTTAATACCTAAAAATTATAAATAAATTTATATGATGTAGATAATTTCATTAGCTTTCTGTAGACTATTCATGTTCTAAGTTTCATTAAGTTTATCACTAAATTAAAATTAATATACTTATAAAATTTAAGAGAGTGACATGTTGTCACTTTCTTTGGTTTTAATAATAATTAAGTTATTTTCATGGAAAAATGTTCATTAAATGATTCTAATCTGACCCTTAGGTGATATGGGTCGACTTTTAGTCATCCAATAGGATTTTGACATTTGTTAGGGTAATTTTAAAATATTATATTTACCCTTAATTACCGGATTTACCTTTAACTATGGTAAATAAAATTTACCGTAGTTACTATTCATAATTCCCAAAAATAAAAAGTAGCTTATTAACATAATTTGGACCCACTGATTCCAAATATGGAATCCATTTTTTAAAATTCCATACACAGAAGTTGCAGAAATTAAATTAAAATTAATCCCGTTGTCGAATAAAAACGGGTTTTTGTTTAAAACATTGCAAAAGATTGAATTGATTTAACCTACGAATTCAAGGTAAAATCAATGCTAATGACATACATTATATTAAATGGTAAAAATATATTCTATTTATACTTTAAAACCATTCAATATTATAATTTAACCACATAAGATATTACGATGAAAAAAGTTGTTTTTAATTAAAATATAGCGTGTTTTTACTATTCATTAAAATGTGAAAGTTACCAGAATAATATGAAAAATTTATCCAAAGTAAATTTTTATTTCTTGATTCCAAAGAAGAATTTTATTTTGTCAAATTGAACTTATAAACATGTCAAAAAATAGATTTAAAGTGGGTGCGCCATCAAAAGGCGGCAAAACTGCATTTTTTTGAAAAATACTTATTTTACCCGAAAAATTTATTTTGTTCTTATACCATGTTTTAGAAATGTGTAAGATGAATAATAATGCTATAAAATTCAAAATTTAGTTAATACTATTCATAACGGCTAGTTCATGACAATATTATAATAATATAACATTGTTTATTAAAACCCGGTATTGTGTACAACACACGCTATCGAGGAAGGTCGCGATTGCGTGTAATGCAAGCCAAGTCAGGGTTGCGTGTTGTGAAAGAATCCTTCATTGTTTCGTATAACAGAATCCAACCATATTTCATTTATACATTTAATATATATATATATATACTCAATGTTGCGTAGAATAACTATTATCAAAATTGTGTGTAACACGGTCCAAGAATAGTGTTGCGTATACTGCAAGCTAATACGGTGTTGCGTATAGCGCAAGGTAATCTTGGTGTAGAATACAACACAAGACGTTAATGAAATTAAAATAATATTTTTCATAAAATCTCGGGGTGTTACAAGTGTCCTCCATTATAGGGATCAAGATCATTCATGATAGATCCTAGAGGTTGCCTGGACTAAGTCATGGTACATACATTGAAAAGATACTAAAGAGATTTAGTATTAAAAAATACAATATGGGATTGGTTCTAGTGTCACATGGTCGACATATTTCTTATAAAATGTGTCCTCAGACACAAAATGAGAAATATAGGATGAGTAAGATCACATACGCTTCATCTATATGGTCCTTCAAGTATTCCATGTTATGTACCAGGCTTGATGTTGCCTATGCCCTAATCATGGTAAGCTGATATCAAGAAGATCTTGGCGAACAACATTGTACTATTGTAAAGACTATACTTATGTATGTGAGAATAACTAAGTATATTTTCCTGATGTATGGAAGAGATGGGGATCTTTTCATCAGATGTTATACTAATGTTGGCTTCTAGACAGTTCATAAGGATCTGAAGTTGCAATATGGATATGTTTTCTGTCTCAATGGAGGATCTGTGATCTATAAGAGTTCAAAGAATCCAGTTATTGGCGATTCTACATTGGAGTCCGAATATAAAGCAGCTTTTGATACATCCAATGAAGACATCTAGATTTGGAACATTGTACAGGAACATGTTGTGGTGCCTAGAAGTAAAGATAAAATCACCCTATATTGTGAAAATACTACAGCGGTGGCTCTTGTAAAATAATTGAGGTCACATTAAGGGATAAAGAACATTCTCCAGAATTATCACCTTTTTAGGTATCTAGATGTTTTATTTTTAGTACTAGGATAGAGTACAAGAGTATAGGACTGGGACTATGCTCATGATGCTAGTGGAGACAGTTTTAGCCTTTTTTCTTCTATCGTCATGTTGTATATGATAACAGCCATGTATCCCATGTATTTTCTTTCTGTATAGAATTATGGAATGATCATAATTTTTGTATCTAAAATTTATTTATCTTCTATATCTTTATTCATCTGTTTGATTTATTAATGTTATTCTACGTCTTATTTTGCAACGCTTCCACTATTTCTATTTATAATTTTTTATTGTTGATTACTCTGATCATGAGTATATTCTCTCCCCACTTTAACATAATAGACCCATCCTTCTAGTGAGTATCCTATGTAGTACTAGGAGGTATGTTTTTGTTTATGTGGCCAACCATTTTGGTTGCTATTACTAGGGTATACGAGGTTGTTGTGTTAAAAAATGGTATAAAAACTCGTTTTCCTTTTCTCTTACAGTTTGGGTATTAGATATGAGACTTGGATGAATCTAAATTTAGTAATGGGCCTATTTCTAGGACTATCTTACCCATATATATGGTAAATAAAGACTACCTTGAATGGGATATTGTTGTTTTGGTTTTTTCTATTATAGTTGTTCCTATTTCACTATTAGGCAATGCACATGGTTTTTGACATTATTATTGATGATATATTATTATGGATTTATTTTTTCCTTAGCCTGGTATGACAAGAATGTATCATCTCATTCATTATATTGGGCACATAAGGATTCAAATTTCATGCATTATGATATTACATATTTATATTACTGTGTATATTGGTTGAACTATATTTGAGTTTTGTGTGTGTCTTGATTACTGTATATGGAAATGCACTAACATTTCATGTATAGATAAAATAGTTAGATTAATTAAAGTACTTACATCACTCTAAATGGTTATTTCCAACATATATTGATGATGATAGCGTAGTTAACAAATATACCATGTTTGATTCATGGACAACTAGTTCCATGGGATGAGACGTTAGAAAATTTTGATTACATGATTTCCAATTGAAATTTATGAATCATGTACTTATATATATTGGGAATGGTAATTCATTTAATAAAATCATTATAAATAACCTCTTACATCTTGATAACTAATGTAATGGTATTTATAAATAGTCATAATCAACTAATTGAAATTTTTATACAGTATAGGACTTTTTAAATTTGGAATGGTGATTTATCTAACAAGGAAGTGATAAATTAATGTATATAAATAAATAAAAACATAAATAAACATAAAATTTTAAATGAAATGGTAACTGCTAAATGGGTGTTTCAATTGAAAATTAAATGGATTTTCTATCTACCTTATAATTGACACTCCATATAATGGAACCATTATTGTGTGATAAGAATCATTTTCCCTAATCTGACCTTAGATGTAGGTTGTATCTCATGTATCTTGTGACTTTTGTGACCATTATTATCACCTAGACTAGGCTTTAGACATGGTAAGAGGAGTGTAAGTCATTTATAGGAAGGAAACATACATGTAACATTCTACTATCATAGATATATATGTTTTAAAACATTATCTGAGGTGTGTGGTTGGTAATTGTAGAGCCATATCTCCGTGAAGTCATTTAGTCGTGTGCTAGGAGAATGGTGATGTCCATGCTCTGGAGGTGGTGGGCCCTAAGACACTAGTATTACCTCATATAGTTACACCATAAGAACTTATTCTTTATCTCTCTCCTTTGTGTATTTATGAATAATTTAGAGCTAGATTCATGTACTTCATTTTGACCGTTTGGGTAGCTACATCACTAGAAACATCCATTCTAGAATTGACAAGAGAATTCCAGTAGTAGAGTCCTCCAACCTTCGTGGGGAGTAATGGTCCTCTGGATACTGATTCATGGATATAGGACATGTCATCGATCATTTATCATATAGAGATGCCTCTAGAGTGTAGGGTTAATATTGTTACATATATTCTACATGACACCTCCAAGAGTTGGAGGGATGTCATCTCTCAGGACAATCTTCATCAGGATATAGTCTGAGAGGAATTATAGACATCCATTTATGACTGATTTGTTGGAGTTGGTGGCATAAAACCAACTACATTTTAATTTATGATGAACTTTTCTTAATAAATACCTCATCACATCTTTATTTTTTATTTATTGGACAATGAATGTAACAATTTCTTTAGGATAGTTGTTCCAGTAAAAGGTTATACTGGATACCTACTATGATGAGAACCTAGAAGTGCCATGACACTATTCTTGAATATATGTTCTATGGCTGGATGATGTTATTTGAAGGAAAAAATGTAATACATTCCATTAGGGGTGATGAGTCATAAAAATATGAGGCACCTTCTCATAGTGTGTTCCCTTAGTAATATCCATGAGGATATTATGGGAAATACACATGTGAGTAGGAAATCCACATTTCATAGTTTCATTGGATGTTCATATCTATGGACATGTCTATTGGTCTTTAGACTATAAGATTATTAATAATGGGTATTAAAACTCACACACTTAGATATATTGATGAAAAATGTGATGACACACTGTTCACAATGATGTAGGATATGTTGGGTGCATCATGAGTAATAATGAATTAATAAATAATGAGAGAAAGGATTTGTCCCTTCTGTTCCATAATAGAAGTTGATATCTTAGGCTCTTTGATTGAATTTAAATAGCCTAAATAAATCCATGGACATTGTGAGGATGCGAAAGCTCATTTTCAGGAAGTCAAAGAAGGAATAATCGAGCACATGGATTGATTGCACATGCATGAAAACCGTAAGAATTGAGATATCAAGACAAAGGGATTACACTACACGGTAAGCATTTGTAGGATGTGACAAGTAATTGTGGCATTAACTTCTTTCTCTATGGGTGAATTTTTGTGTTTCTAGATAGTAACCATGGAATTTTAGCAGGCTCTACCTAATGAAACTAAGAAAGAGTCCTAGATGGTCACACACTAAGTGTGTCCCAGTATCTCAGTTAAATATTCATTTAACAAGTTGAATAAAGATTATTCTTGATTGGGGTTTAATAATTACTCAAGGATGTCTGGGTGCATTTATTTCACCACTAGTTATTCAAGAGAATATATTTTAGGCAAAATGATATATTTATTTGAGAGTAGTGCAGTGATATTTATTTAAGAAATGAATAGTCATTTTTGAAGGTCTAATAAATGTGGTGGCGAAAGTAAAGAAAATATAAAAACAAAAGAACATGATATGTATATTAATATATACATGTCGTTTAGATTTTTTTGGGATTTGTGAGAAATTATATAATTTATTTAATTAAATAAAAATAGGTGTGATCTGTTGGGCACATGTAGGGTTATAATAACAGTCAACTGTTATTATTAGACAACGGTTCTTAACAATAATTAAATTAAATGAATAAATGGTTTCAGTTAATTAATTAATTTTATTATTCTAAGTAATAAAAGCACAATTACATTATTCTCATTTGATCTACGCATTCTTTTTTATTGTGCACAATAGATTTGGAGATATCTCTCAATACAAGAGAGAATTACTTTCCTCCAAGAACGCTCTCAACGACGAGGGAGGTCCTCCTATACCTGATCAAGGAGAGCGCTTTTGATGTTTCTCTCAAGGAAATCGATGGAAAACATCGCAATCAAATTGACTTTCATGTTATAACATCCAGATCCTGTCGGCAACGTCCATATATACGTGGATTATGTGTAGATTACTGCATGAGGAAGCCTACAGTTGGATTCAGTGATGCAACGATGGATCACAAAGGATAATGACTGGAAGCATCAACGAAGAGGGAATTTCATAAAGGTAATTCTTATCTCTTAATTAAATTAATTATAACCAACATATGATGATCCTCTCTATGTTTTGGGGACTCCCCTATTTTCTTCTGTTCTTCATTATATTCTGAAGATCCATCATTTTTTCATCATGACAGATCTTGGATTGATCTTCATTAATGAAAAAAATATAATTTTGGTACCCCCATCCATGTGATTCTGCTTTTCCCAAAACCTAAAAGTCATATCAGAGTAGTCATATCGTTGAATATAATAATTTAGTTTTTCATTTATGATGAACACATTTAATAATTTAGTTGTTTCAATTCAAGTTAATCATTATAAAAATATGAATCTCGATATTTGTTCCCCATCTTTCATTCCTCATTCACCATAGATAAATGATATCTTAATTTTGATTTTGATTAAAATAAAATAAAGGATCTAATTGGGAGGTGCCAAAGGTTCCCGGCCATACAACACCAGAAAACACGACATGTATTCAGCATTACACGTTGTTTAGTTAAGGTGACCAGTCCGCCAGACCAAGCCTTGTCATTGGAGTTTTTCTATGTCTTAAAGACTCCGTATGTAGACCAGGAATTGGTGGCATGAAACTTCTAGATTACACAACATGTGTCCCACTAGACAATGTGTGTAGTCCCTTCAGGTTAGAGTTAGACCATGTACCCCATACATGGATTTCCTGGCTGGAGGTCATGTAACATGGATACTACATGGCATGTGGCCCACTGGACACACCATGTACTCCGAAGATTTATAAAGTACATTTCAATGTTGTATGGGGATACGAGGAGATTCTTGAGGCTTCTCGAGAAAAAATGGCACCTTGGGGTAGAAGTTGTATCTTTTTAGGACATACCAAGGAAATGAAAGGATATTACATATATAGTGCTTCAGAAAAGAAAGTGATTGTTTCCAGACAACCCATATTTCTTAAGAGGGATCACATCCACAAAAATAATAGTAGAAGAAAATTGACTACAATGAAGTTGATGCTCAAGATACATATGAGTTGGTACAAGAAAAATTTCCACATGTCCCCATGGAAGAGATTCCAGAAACACATGTACTATGAAGGAGATCAAGAGTTGAAGGGGAACCAGAGATATTTGTATTAATAGTCAATGATGATGGTGAATCATTATTGTTAGACAATGATGAACCTCTATAGTACAAGTAAGCTATATAGAGCTCATAAACTACAATATAAATAGAAGATATGAATTCCGGGATGGATTCCACGTATCAAAACCAAGTTTAGATTCTGGTCGATGAGCCAATAACATAAATCCCATTGGATGAAAATTGGTATTCAAGAGAAAGCTGTACATGAAAGGTCGATTTATCACCAATAAAGCAAAGATAGTGGCTAAAGGATTCAAAAAAAGCAAGGAATTGACTGCAATGAAACCTTATCACAAGTTTCCAAGTATAAATCCATAAAAATCATACTAACCATATCATCTTCCCATGACTATGAGATTTTTCAAATTGATTTCAAAATAAAATTCTATAATGGGGACCTTCAAGAATATGTATATATGAAACAACCAATAGGGGTTGTGACATAAGGAGAAGGAAAATGGGTTTATAAGTTGAAGAAATACCTTAATGGATTAAATCAATCATCTTGGTCATGGAATATTTTGTTTGATGAATTCATAAATGAATTTGGTTTCATTAAGAATGAATGTGAGCCATGTGTTTATAAGATGTTTAAAAGGAATGTGATATTTATCCTTGTAGTATATTTTGATGGCATATTACTTATTGGAATGAATGTACCAATATTACAATTAGTTAAGGACTGGTTGAACAAGTTTTTCTCCATGAAATACTTAGGTGACGCCGCCTATATTATAGGGAACAAGGTAATTCGTGATAGATCCAAGAGGGTCCTTGGAATAAGTTAGGGTACATACATTGACCAGATACTAAATAGATTTAGCATTGAAAAATCCCAGATAGGATTGGTTTCTAGGCCACTAAGCCTATATCTTTCTAAGAAAATGTTTCCTAAGACACAATAAGAGAAAGATAGGATGGAAAATATCCTATAAACATCGTCTATAGGATCTGTCATGTATTCCATGTTTTGTAATAGGCTTGATGTTGTCAATTCACTGATCAGGGTAGGCAGATATCAAGCAGATCTAGGAGAACAACATTGGACTTCTATTAAGACTGTCCTTAAGTATCTAATAAGAACTAAGGATATGATCCTAGTGTATAGAGGAGACAAGGTTCCTGTCATTATAGGGTATGTTGATGCTAGTTTTTATATAGATCAGAATAATATGAAGTCACAATCTGGATATGTGTTCTGTATCAACGGAAGAGCTATGAGTTGCAAGAGTTCAAGGATGCTAGTTTTCACCGATTCTACAGTGGAGTCTAAACAAATAGCTTCTTTTGATGCATCCAAGGAAGTTGTATGGATTTGTAACTTTTTGCAGGAGCTTGATGTGGTGCCTTTCAGTAAAGGTCATATCACATTGTATTGTGATAATACAGTAGTGGAGGTTCTTTCAAAAGAACAAAGTACACATCAATAGAAAACGCACATTCTTCGGATGTATGACCTCTTGAGGAATTTCTATAAAAGAGGAGAATTTGTAGTGAATAGAGTGTCCGTAGAAGAGAACATGGTGGACCCCATGACTAAAGGCCTATCTTGGGAAAATCATGAATATCATATGAGAGCTAGCAGGTTAAAGGTTGTAGCATTTTCCTCTAGTCCATGTCGGTTTCTGTTGGAGTTGGTGGCCTAGAACCAACTACATTTTACTTTATGATGAATATGTATTGATAAAAACATTATCACATCTTGATTTTTATTCATTGTGACAATAAATGTGATAATTTAATAAGGATAGCTGTTGCACTGAATGGTCATAGCAGATCCCTGCTATGATGAGAACCCAGAAGTTCCATAACTCTATTCTTTAAAGTATGTTCTATGGCCAGATGATATTATTCGAGGGAATCAAATAATACAGGCTTTTAGGGGTGGGGACTCATAATGAATTTAGGTACCTTCTCTTAGTGTGCACCCTTGGTAATATCCAATAGTACATTATGATAACGATACATGCCAGTAGGAAATAAACATTTCATAGTGTCATTGGATGTTCCTATCTACAGACGTCTGTATTTGTCCATAGACTTTAGGAATATTTTTAATGGGTATTACAACTTGCAGAAAAATATGTATTGATAAAAACTGTGATGATTCACTATTCACAGTGATGTAGAATATATTGGGTGTGTCACGAGTAATACTGCATTAATAGATAATGTGAGAAATTATTTATTCCATCTGTTCCATAAAAGAAGTTGATATCTCATGGCCTTTTATAGAATTGATATATCCTAACTAAATCCATATCCATGGTGAGGAATGGGAAAGTTCACTTCCAAGAAGTTATAGAAAGAATAATCAAGAACATGGGTTGATGGCACTAGCATGAAACCCGCTTGATTTGAGGTATCGAGACAAAGGGAATGCATTGCATGGTATGCATTCGTAGGAGGTTACATGTCATTGCGGCATTAAATTCATTCAATATGGGTGAAATGGCATGTTGTTAGATTCTAACCTTGGATAGTAGGTAGGCTCTGCCTAATGCCATTGAGAAAGTGGCTGATAGGGTCACACACTAAATATGTCTAAGTATCTCATTTAAATATTCATTTTACAAGTTGAATAATGATTATTCTCGGTTGTGGTTTAATAATTTTTCAAGGTTTTCTTATCATATTTATTTAGACACTAGTTATTTGAGAGAATATATTGTGTGAGAAATAATATATTAATTAGCGAGTAAGTTAAGGATATTTATTTAAAAATAAATTGTCATTATTAAAGGTCTAATATATATGGTAGAGGAAATAAAGAAAATATAAGAACAAAACTACACGTCGGGTATATAAATATATACAGACTGTGTAGTTTTTTTAGTGACTTGGGAGAAATAATAGTATTTATTTAATTAAATATTATAAGGTGTGATTTTTTGAGAACATGTTAATTCATAATAATAATATACTATTATTATTAATCATGAGTTCTTAAAAAAAATTAAATGAAATGAATAAATGATTTTGGGTAATTAATTCATTTTGTTAATCCATGTAATAAAATTTCAATTACATTATTTTAATTAGATCTAGCCATTCTTTGTTTTTGTGCCCAATGGATTTGGAGAATGATATCAAGCCAAGAGATAATTCATTTCCACCAAGAATTCTCTCAACGATGAAAGAGATCCTCCTCCACCAGATCTAGGAGAGTGCTTTGGAAGTGGCTCTCAAGGTGATCGAAGGTGGACATCAGAAGAGAAGGATATTCTATGCTAGCACCTAGAGATCCCTTAAGTGATGTACATAGATACATGGATCATTTTTGGATCCCTCCTACAAGAATCCTACACGTGGCTTCTCCGATGCAATTAAGGATCACATTATATCATGATCGAAAGTATCAACGAAGAGATAATTCCATTTAGGTAATTATTGTATTTTAATTAAATTAATTATAACCAACATATGACGATCGTCTCTATGGTTATGGTAATCCCATATTATCATTCGTTCTTTGTTCCATTCCAAAGATTTTTAATTTTAACATCGTGACAGATCTTGGAATGATAATTGTTAATGATAAAAATTAAAGTTGGCTACACTCATCCACACGCTTCTACTTCACCTGAAACCTACATAATTGTTTTTCAAGTCTTTGAGATTGTACCAAACTAGAATGTTCATTCACCTTAAACTATATGTTATATCAGTGATTGAGTTATTAATATACTTTCACCGAGCATTATAGTTTTCACTGATACTGACCAGTGATGAGTTGATGACCACAAGACAATTTGAGGATGGTATTGTGTATGTCATTCGATCATAGGCGATTGTATTCTGGTTGACCTATATTTCAAAGATATAGAATAATCCCTCATCACTAAGAGAATCCTAAGGGAAGATAGTAGTGTGAGTCAAGGAGGTTCAGTATTCTTCAAGGCAGATGATTAATCTAGAGGCATGAAATGTTGGTTCGAAGATTCATATGGGTGAAGTTCCATCCATTTTACATGCACTAAAATATGTGTGTTGTGTCACCAATGTTGTAGGAAAGGCTATATGAATATACCGTATATAAGGAACCCAATCGAGTTCATATCTTGTTGAAGGATGGGTTACCTTCAACTTTACTTTTGAATTTTCACACTAATACTTAGTGATAAGGGATCTATGTGGATGCTACATTTAAGTATAGGGTTCATAGATCTATGTTAGGTAGAGAGTTGGTTGAATACCAAAATATTAGGTCAAGGAGGTTTCCATGGTTGAGGTATTCAGCTTCAGAGGTGCAACACCAGCAAATCACGCCTGATCCAGGTAGCCTGGTTACATCTCAAGACTACAGATCGGTCCATATCTATGTGTTGAAACCTACTCTTCTGGAGTAGTATCCATGGCCTTATATAGTTATAGATACAATTTTAATAGACTCTACATTGTTCTCAACATTATTTGACATATGTTCTTTTCATTATTTTATATCTACTGTAGTGACAGAAAGTATGCACCTAGAAATGAAGTACTTTTGTTGGATCCTGACTCTTGACAAACCATTTGAAGATTCTTCAAAGAGTGTCCACTAGTAAAAGGGGTTATCCCTTTAAATGGGTGGGTATTAGTTATTTTGGAATTTATTTTTCCTCAATATGTAATGTTTTGACATCATACATGGAAAAGAATGTATAGTTCCATACACTTCTTATGTTTATTTCTATCATCGAAGGGTTTCCAACAAATCACTTGAGGGAAGTACCTATGTTTATAAGGGAGAATGGGAATTTTAGGCGAGTAGAGTTGGACCCCCACATTGTGGGTTGGGTGGAGTGACATCCAATTTGGATAGGCTCTTTAGTAATGATAACGAAACAGAGTATATGGACTTCCCTCGTGCGGTGGATTATTTAGGGATGTCTTCCTAGATGACTTATTAGGTTTTCCTCTAGTGATAGAGGTGTATTTCAACATTGATCAAGTGAAAGTGTTGGTACCAGTGTCCATTGTTCCTTATATGATGGAGACTACTGTGGTCTATGAACTTAAGAAGATTTGGAAGACTTTAAAGGAATGGTTTTATAAGACCCAGTACTTCACAAGGGGATTCACCTATAGTTTTCCCCAAGAATGTGGATAGTACACATAGGTTATTCATGAATTATTATTAGTTGAACAAGATTACATTTAAAAATTGATATCCACTTCCTTGTATCTAGTTCCTCTTCAACCATCATTGGGGAGTGATGGTTTTCTCCCAGACCAATTTGACATCAGGCTCCCATCAAGTGTCTGTGAGACCATCAATTGTAAGAACCTGGATCTTCGTTTCAGGAATGTTTTTCATTTTTCTGGAGTTTTTGAGAAAAGGGGAGTTTTTGGAAAATTATGAAGTACATGCTGTGTACATTATGAGTACACACCATGTACTCCATTACCGCGCCGGGCTGTGTGCTGGCCGTGTCCAGGCCACACACACAGTGTGTAGGGGTGAAGTGGAGGCCACTTAAAGTGGAATATGAAAAAATTGAGTACACACTGTGTACTCAAGAATTACACACCGTGTATTTTCTTTTTTTCATTAAACGCATCGGGGTCGAAACTGATGGACAGAACGCTCTTCTTCTTGAAGTTCTTCATATGAGAGAGACTCTTATGGCCACGATTCTTCTCCGGATTCCTGAGCCTCCGTCTGATCTCATTTTTAGCCGCTATCGATTGTGTTGGAACCGTAGCGGTGAGTTTTCCCTTCTCATAGAGCCTTGTTTTCCAATTTCTCCTCTTTTTCAAAATATCGTGGGTTTAGTGTTTTGGACGTTTTCTCAGATCCTTGACATTATAAGGAGAATCAATCATCATGGTTCACATATATTATTCTACTAGAATCGAGGTAGGTGGTTTGTTCCTTTCTGTAGAAAGTCTGTGAATATTATGTAAAATTTCCACCAATACCCTTGAATGGGGTATTGCTTGTTTCCTGTTTTGCCCTGTTGTTTTTCTGCTTTGCTTGATTGATTGAGTAGAGGTAATTTCTTGTGAATAGGGTAATGTTTACTATACTCTGGATGTTTTCTATGCTTATTGTCTTGTTTGGCGTTTTTTAAGTTGCCATGCCTAGTTGTAGGATAATGGAACTGTTGTATTGTTATACTGTTGTGCCTTAGAATGATAGCCAAGTAGTTCTTGAGGTTTACTTGATCCGATACGCGTGCTATGCATGTTGTTTTACACAGGGCTGAGAGAACCTGGTTTTGTGGACCATAATAAGAATGGACGTAAGGGATTATCCATAGTGTCTTTAATTTACGATGCGAGACCACAGGGGGAATTATCGTTGAGTGCTTCCTCAGAGAGTCTGTAGATCCTCGACGCGGGCCACAGAGGGAATTTATGTTGACTGCTTCCCCAGAGAGCCTTTAGTACGATATGAGACTATAGGGGGAATTGATAGTGAGTGCTTCCTTAGAGAGTCTACTCTTTAGCTGAACCAGAGGGGCGAGACTGTGTGTGCTTCCCAGAGGGTTTCTAGTACTTGTAGGTTGAACATTTGGGATTAGACTGTGAGAACTACCCAAAGGATACCTTTTGTTCTACTTTCTTGAGTGGTTGTTTCTTGTTTTTAGATTATATGCTAGAAACTGTGGATTTTTACTACTGTGTATTATTCTGTTTACTGCTTACTGTTTACTGCTTACTATAACTTACCTTCCATATATTCACTTACTGTTAGGAACAGATCATTGGGTTATTTCTTATTGGTAATTTTTCCCACACCCTGTTTGGGTCATTCTTTTGGGCCCAAACCGATTATATTGTTGTAGGTATAGATAAGGGCAAGTTCCCTTCTACATTATGTTCTTTATTACATTGTAGTTGGAGAGCATGGGACCAAGTCGAGGATTGCGATGCTGAGGATTTTCTCATCTATTTTTATTTTTTACATGGGATTAGTACTGTATTCAGCATTGTGTCTTGTTTGGCTATTTTCCTAGACATATATGTATCATTCATCGTTTACATATATTTTTCTCTAGTTGTTTATTTATCAGCCTTCCGCTGTTTACTCTTGTATGGTTGGTTATGGTTTCTACTATTATCCATTTGTTTTTCTTCTGCTGTGTACTCTGCCAATGAGGGCATAGTTTCCCCACTATCACACTCATGGCCCTTGCTACTAGATGGCAGCCTCTGGCGTTTGGGGAAATGCGCTTGAGGCCATCTGACCAACCGGGTACGGGGCGCCTCTGGGTGGATTCCGGAACCAGGACGTTATGTCAGTCATACCACATAAAATTTTTTATAGTAGATATGACTTGAATTAGTATATAGTTATGTTTTCTAGTCTCATAAAATTTCTAGAATATTTCGTGGCTCTAATGAATAATATTTTTCACCCATATATATATATTCTTTTGTTATAGTATTTGTGGATAACATATTGGTGTATTCTTGTACCCAACATGACTATACCAAACATCTTGATATACTGCGGAATACCCTGATAGAGAACAATATGTATTATTAGATAACTAAATTTCACATTAATAATGGGAAGTTTGATTCATTTTTTCATATCATTTCTAAGATAGCATTATATATTGACTTCGAGAAGGTGAGATTTTTGTTTCCTGGGAGAACCCCAAGAATGACTTGGACATACATTGTTTATTGGTGTATAGTTTCCATTACCAATGTTTTATTTAGTATTTATCACACCTAAATAAACCTATTACTAGTTTTAGTAACAAGGTTGTGATGTATTTGTAGTTTGAATAATGTGATAAGGCTATTCAGGAGTTGAAAGGAAGACTTACTTCAGGCCCGATACTAATTATTCCAGATCTAGATAGAGGCTATATAGTCTGTTATGATGAATCCAAAACCCATCTAACAGTGATTCTGATACTGGAATATCGAGTTATTTTGAATGGTTCATTTTATTTGAGTCCTCTTATTCTTAAATATCCACCACATGATATCGATCTAGCAGTAGTTGTCCAGGTCGTATGTTGTTGAAGACACTATTTTCTTGAAGTGATATTTTTCATGTATATAAACTACAATGAATTGAAGTATATCCTCAAGAATTGGGATTTGAATCTCAAACCATGGATATGGATTGAATACCTTTATTGTTTTTACTCTGAGCCTACCTGTACATGTGGAATAGATAATTCAGTTCCCAATGCACTGAACCAAAAAACTCAAGAAAAAGACATTTAGAAAGATAGTGATGATTGGGATTTGATGGCCTTCCTTTCTAAGATGCATCTAGAGATTCAAGAGAGTCCGTAATGGAATTTTCTCACATCTTTTAAAACATCATCTTCACTCCTTGATCTGGAAAATAAAAGGATGTGTTTTAATGCTGAATATTTGGATTTATGGGAAATTATTTTCAGTGATGACCAACATCCACATTGGTTTATCCACAGAGACGAGATCTTACATTCCCATGAACATATCTTGGTCCCTACAGACATATGACAGTTTCTAATGTGATAATATCTGGCTACTCAGAGTGCATTGCATCCAAGTGTCTCCAAGATGTACTGTTATATGCATCGTCGGTATTGGTGGATAGGGATGAAACATCATATTGTGGGTTTTTACCACTAAGTGTTCCACCATTCAGTAGGTGAAGGAAGATCACTAGAGTCATTCTAGCTTGTGACAACAATTACCAGTCCCAAAATTAAAATGAGATGATGTTTAAGTGAATTTATTTATTGGTTTACCAAGGTGTCTAGGAAGAAGTATTGCAGTTTGGTTAGTTATTGAAAGGATGAGAAAGTATCTCACTTCCATCCTATTACAGAGACCATCTCATTGGATGATATTATCGTATTATATATTTTTGAGATTATATTCCTACATGAGGTCACACGTACTATCATTTCTATAGATAATATTATTTCAAATTAATGTTCTAGAAATGGGTGTAGAAATTTTTGAGAAGATAGGTGTTTTTGAGCACACCATTTCACCCTCAGACTGATGGATAGTCATAACATACTATACAAGTTATAAATGACATGATCTAGACATGAGTCTTTGATTTTTTTGGTTCTTCGGAGCAAAAAACACCCATCATTTAATTTTCCTACAATAATAACTTTTATAAAATAATTAATATAGGTCTTTATGAGGCCTTATATTGAAGGCCATGACGTTCACCTCTATGCTGATAAGTTGTAAGAGAGGTAGCACTATTAGGTCATCGTCTCTTGTTGGAAACTATGGAGTAGGTTTATTTGACTATAAATTGGTTGGATACTGCTCAATCTAGATGGAAATCATATGTTGATCTACACTGAAAACCTCTGTAGTTCAAGGTCAGGGATATTTTTTTCTTGTGAGTATCATCAAATATAGAGAATAGGTGGATAAAAAGGAAATTTAAGGGGTAAATATTTTTTTTGGGACTTTTGATATCATAGAAAGATTTATGTTGGAATCCTATTGATAATTTCTACCATAGATGTACCATTTGATGGACGATGTCTTCCACATTTCATAGATTCATTGTTACCATGCCAACCAATCTCATATTTCTGGTCCATATGATGTTCAATTAGACAAAAATTATTATTTTGAAGATTATTCTACACGTATTGTTGATCGGAGCATGAAGGGTATTCAAGATAGGTCCATCAATCTAGTTTGGGTGTTATGGATTCATGTCCATGCACTAAATGAGACTTGGGAGTGGGTGGCTGATATATGTGCTCTATGGATGAAGTTATTCTTGGTTGATGTTTTACAACCCTTAGAAGCGAAACTCAAGGATGGTATATTTTAAGTGGGGATAGTGTAATATCTCTATTTTTCTCAAGGATAGTAGCCTTTTATATTTATTTTGGATCAAAAATTTTATATATATAAATTTTTATTATGGTTTTAAGATGGGTTCAGGAGAATCTGAGGATTTTTTAAATCCTAATGCTTTAGATTTTAGAGGAAACAATGGGGCCACGCATATAAAAATAACATGTTGGGTGTCGTAGGGATCCACATAGGAGAGAGCATGGGCTGCACATTATTTATCTAACCATGCACTATATCCCATGAAGGGTGTGTTACATGGGAAGAGAAAGATTCAGGCGTAGAGATTTATTAGATAAACCATTATCCCCAACTATGAAGGACATTATCCTAGTATAGAATATTTTTCATGGTCTAGCCTATAATGACCTATAAAATTCATTGGAAATTTTTTCTTAATTTGCTTTATGATTTTACTAGAACGCAGTTTTTGACGGCACCTGATTCTGAGTCCCGGTGTGCCCGGAATCATGTTCTGAAGTTTATCTCGGGTACGTTTAGTGAACGAATGATCGGGTTTTCCTAACTTTTGAACCGGTGCTCGGAATTGAAATCTAAGGGCACTGATGAAACCGCAGCACCGGTAATTTCTTAGGATCACCTTTTCTAAAGTTGAGTTTTCTCGGAAGGAGTTGTTAAAATTGTGGTTCTAGTGAGGAATAAATAAAATTATATTACAATTTTATTTATTTTTCTCTAGGTAGTTATATCCTAAGTAAGGGAGTTTGGGGTGGGGCCCACATGTTGTTAACCAACCATTAGAGGATAAAGGTGGGGTAGGGCCCACACGATCCCAACCCCTCACATTCCTAACTCCTCAACCCCCCCCCCCCATTTATTATTACCAACTTATCACCTCATTTAATTTTGACATGTTAAGTTTAATTAAATGAGTGAACTTAATTTTGAATGTTCAAATTTTAAAAAGTATTGTCAAAGGAAATAAAATAAGGATAAAGCCTTATTTTATTGGGGTGACTTCCTTGTGTTGAGGGAGGGAGCGTTCTTCACATTTTGTAAGAACATCATCTTCCTAGCGAAGAATTTTTCTACCTCGATGAAAAACGTTGTCACGCCTTTTTTTCGAAGAACGACGACGCGCCATCCTTTGTTCTTCTTCCCATGTCAAAGGAAGGGAGACACAGTTCCACCTCAGACAATCTTCGTCAATGGGTACGGAGCCTCACCCCGCGACGCCGCTTTACGCGATGCTCTTTGAACATCAACTCGTTATCAAGTTAGGGGTTAATTACTTTTTGTTCGTGAAATATCATTTGCCATTCTTCATCTTTATTTTTTGGCTGCTTGATATCAACTTATCAGGAAGAGGTCGGACCGCACGAACACGACCGACTCCCCTCCACCTTTTGTTGTTGTGTTGTTGCGGTTCGAAAGAAGGCGGAGCGGTGCAATGGCACCGTGAGGAATCATGGAGAAATGCGGAAAATATGTTTGGCACCGTCGCACCATGCCGTTGAGGCCGAACGAAACTGCGGCCAGAGTCAGGCCGCAGCGAAGGGACACGGCGCCGCCACGCCCCACCGGAGAACCACAAAGACACCGCAGCCGGCGCGCCGCGACGGTGGGGCGCGGCGCCGGCGCGCCATGCCGGTAGGACATGGTCGCGGCTCAAAGCCGAGGCGGTGCAAGGTGGGGTGGCCAGAACCGTCGGCCGCCAGCACCTCGGAGGGCAGGACGGCGGTGGGTCCCGTGGCAACAACAATAGCCGTCCGGACCAGGCCGGCCGTTTTAGGGGCAGACCAGGGGTCACAACCCACAGCTGGCCAAAGGAGCGGCCCCCCACATGGGAACCTTGGTTACTGAAATAGGGGGGCAGCGCCCCCCCATTCCACTCAGTTTGGTGTGGCCGAGCTGGCCACGGGTGCCGCGAGCGCGCGCCTGGCTTGCCGGGCCGCCCAGGTCGGGTCGAGCCACAAGCGCGCGCCAGCCCAGGCCGGGCCGCCCAGGTTAGGTCGGGCCGTGCCCAAGCCAGGCAGGGCTACACCCTAATGGGAAGGACCTCGAACCGGTTCGGTTCAACCCGGTTCGGGCCGACCCAGGGGGGTCTCGGGCCAGGTCGGTCCGGGCCCAAAACCCCCTAAAAACGGACAGGTACGTTCTTTTGCCCATATCTTGGGCTACAGACCTCCGATCGATGCACCCTTAGCTGCGATTCAATTCTTGGATCGAGACTGTGATTTTGGTATATTACACTCAAGGTTTCATAGAACTTTGGGTATGGCCTGGTTGCTTCGAACATGAAACCAACGGGGCCCTCAGAGCGGAAATGCTTATAACTTGAGCTCTGGATGTCCGATTGACGTGACTTCGACTTTTTTTGTTCCTCTTAGTGATACGGACCTTTTAGATTACTCTGCTCGAGGTTTGGATGAAGTTGGAGTGTGGTCGGGTGGGTTTGACTTAAAAACCAACTGGGCCCCTGGAACGAAAAAGACAATAACTCGCAGACCGGGCCTCCCATTGATGCGTCGTCTGTCACGATGAGTTCCTATTGTCGAGACTGAACTTTGAGATAAATCAACTCCGGACTACGTGTCAGTTGATGTATCGACCCCCTCGGCTCGTAGAGAGGACCCTCTTGGAATCGAGCATGCTGTGTGCGGGAACCCTAGAGCTGGCTATGATGATGAAGACCGTACTAAAATCCTTTGTGGGTTCGACGGTGATGAAGACTGCACTGAAATCCTATGTGGGTTTGGCAGTGATGAAGACCGTAATGAAATCCTCTGTGGTTTCTATGGCGATGAAGACTGCTCTGAAATCCTACGTGGGTTCGACAACGATGAAGACCGTACTGAAATCCTCCATGGGTTCGACGACGATGACTACTATTTTTGTATCCTGCGTGGGTCTGGTAGTGTTTGACTCTGTTCTTGTTATCCTACATGGGTCTGCAAGATTAGCTGGTCAGTATCCTATGTGGGTCTGACATCTTAGCTGGTTTAGTATCTTACGTGGTTCCCAGCATAGATGAATCAGAGACTATATCTGATCATCTATATCACCTTACAAAGAAGTATACCTGTGTGAGATGAGTCTTGACATCAATCAATATCTTCGAATGACTGACTTTCTTTCCTATGTGGATTGATTTGTGTTATCCTGTGTGGATTGGGTTGTACTCCTATGTGGATGTGATCGAACTTGGGCATGGATGCTGGAGCCAACCGGGAATTGATGACTTAGGTATATGTGTGGGCATATACCTATGTAGTGTTTGATGTTACTTCATGATTGTATCTTTCCATTGGAATTATCCTTTTTGGATTCTGGGAGACCTTCGGGGGTCTCGAGGTCCCTAATGAGTAGCATATACTCACCCCTGTATAGGCTATGCCCGCACTACATTGTGTTAGTTGCAGATGATGGATAGCGCTGATCGTGGTTGAGGCTTATGGAACAATTCGGTACTTGAAGGTGGACCACTGGGTGGGACGTACTCGGAGCGGACTGCTGGACCTGAGGAGTTGAAGAGTCTCTATGTACCCACCCTTCATGTGGGACTTCTAGTGGACATCTCGACGTTTCTTCTTTACTTTTAGTTGTTGTAATTTCTTTCCATTTTTACTTTACTTTTAGTTTGGGTTTGTATTCTGGCCTATTTACTTTTCCGCACTACTTTTGTACCTAGATGTACTTAGTGTTTACTTCTTCTTGCTTACTTTTTGGTTTGTTTACTTTATAAAGGCAATGCCTTCCCGTTTTTTCGGGATTTTCGCCTAAGTGCTAGTCGCCAGCCCCTGGCCTATGGCAGGCAGGCTTGGGGTTGTCACAGCACGGGTCCCGAGGACAGGTCGTGCAAATTGGTATCAGAGGAGTTTGGTTCTACCACAGAATTAAAGACTCTGATATTTCTTCTATTTGAAGCAATAGTTTTAAGGGTATTGAGTTTGGTTATTAGTCATGGGATTCCAGTGTTGGTGCGACGGCCGACATATCCGTACACCAGGACCCTGACTTCTGATTTCCGACTTAATGCATGAAAACATTGATTGCATGTGTGTTTCAAAAGTTTTCTTTTTTATTACTTTGTGTTAGCTCACCAAGTATATTGTTTGACTGTGGCACACCTGTTTCTTTTCAGGATGGCCCCATGACGGCAGCCAGCTAGGGTTCCGAGCATTGTGCGAGACGACATCCCACCAAGCGACGAGGCCTCAATACAGGGGCCCTTTTTCAGCAAAGGCACTAGCGGTACCACTACCCGTCGAGCCACCAATGCTACCAGCACCAGCCGATGATAGTGCACGTTCCCTTAGTGCACTGCACGAGTTTTAGCATCAGAGACCGCCCAGGTTCTGTAGGGAGACAGACCCTCAGTGCGGTGTGCATCCAAAATCTTTTACAGCTGCGGCAGGGCAGCATGACGGTCGCCCAGTACTCGACGAGATTTACCGATCTCTCGCACTATTCGACGTACATGGTACGGGAACCATTCTTCCGGGCCCGGACCTTCGAGCATGGACTGAGGAATGATATCACGGCATTGATGACCTCCCTCAGCCTTCCGACACAGGCAGGAGTACTGGAGCGAGCTCTTCTCATAGAGAAATTTCTTGCTGAGCCTACGCCAGCAGCGAGACCCACCACAGGGAAGCACGTAGCAGAGTCGTCTGTAGCTGTTAGTCGACGGATGACACGGGGGTCCAAGTGGACTGGAATATCAGGTAGACGACCTCAGGACACTGGCTCAGAGGTGCGGGGCACATGGCGCAGAGCCAGCCATCTGAGGAGCAGACAGTGCTACGTATGCGGCGGGCAGGGCCACATGGCTCGTGACTGCCCGACCCGCCGTGCAGAGTAGCAACAGGCGGTTGAGGGGCCACCCAGGCCGAGGCAGAGGGTCGACCATGGTGATCCTTTGAGAGTAGTCGGATGAGGCAGGGGAACTGGCCGAGCAGCAGGTGGTGGGCGACACTTTGAGGCTTTACCACCACCACCACCAGGAGGTCCACCCTGACCATAGGGAGCTAGCAAGCAGAGATAGGATCAGATTTAGGCAGCGGAGGCCTACGCCCACGGCACGCCAGAGATGATTCGAGGTACTATCTATGTCTAATCCACCCCTGCTGAAGTTATTATAGATACAGGAGTGAGTCATTATTTTATTGTCATTGCCTTTTTTTGGAGATCGGAGATTCTGATAGAGCTGTTGGCTCGATCCTTAAGGCTAGAGACTCCTACATGAGCAGACTCAACAATTATGCACTGGTGCCAGTAGTGTGAGATTACTCTAGGATGTGAGAGTTTTAGCTGCGATCTTCTTGTAGCGGCGTCAAGGCCTTACGATGTCATCTTGGGCATTGATTGGGTATCTACAGTCCATGCTATGATCGACTGTATTAGGTGCAAGGTGTGGTGTGTACGCACCGAAGGGAGTAGGTTCACCTTCACCCGTAAGAAGGGATCCTTTTAAGCACAGGATGGACTCACGCATAGAAGAGGACAGCCCATCACTAATCAATTGGCTAGCCTCATCCTAGAAGCAGTTGACGTGTAGAGTCCTAGTTTTCCAGTAGTGGTGGATCAGTATGTGGACGTTTTCCCTGACGACGTTCCAGGACTACCTCCTCGTAGAGAGGTAGACTTTTATATTGAATTTTACTCCGAGACCGCCCTGGTATCCACTCCATCATATCAGATGGCCCCCGCTGAGCTTCGAGAGCTACGGGTACAGTTGGAGGACTAGCAGGGCAAGGGATTCATCCGACCCAGTGTTTCACCCTGGGATTCCCCGATATTGTTCGCCAAGAAGGCAGATGGGATCCTATGACTGTGTGTCGACTATCATCGCCAGAACCAGGTGACCATGAGGAACAAGTATCCACTACCGAGGATTGACGACCTCTTCGATAAGCTCAAGGGATCACGGTGGTTCCCGAAGATGGACCTCATATCAGGCTATCATAAGCTCAGAATTCGGGACGAGGACAAACAGAAGACGTCCTTCAGATGACATTATGGCCACTATGAGTTCTTGGTTATGCCTTTCGGCATAACCAATGCTCCAGTAGTGTTCATGGGTCTCATGAACAGGATCTTTCAGCCATAGATCGATTGATTTGGTGTGGTCTTCATCGACGACATTTTGATATACTCGACAACTGAGGAGGAGCACACCTACCACTTGTGGGTTGTACTAGACACACTCCGAGAGCACCAAATTTTTGGTAAGCTCTCAGAGTGTCAGTTTTGGTTACATGAGGTATACTTCTTGGGTCACGTTATATCTGAGGCAGGAGTTGCAGTGGATCCTGCGAAGATCGAGGCAGTGCTAGCATGGGATCCACCCAGGAGCGTGACAGAGGTACGGAGTTTCTTGGGGCTAGCAAGGTACTACCAAAGATTTGTGCCAGACTTTTCCAGAGTTGCGGCACCACTCTCAGTTTTGAAAAAGAAGGGGAAACCCTTGGTGTGGTCAGACAGATTTCAGCAGAGCTTCCAGGAGCTGAGACAGAGATTGACCAGGGCACCTATCTTGAGGCTACCAGAGGAGGGAATGGGGTACGTAGTCTACGGCGATGCATCAGGGACCGGACTCGGATGTGCCGTAATGCAGGATCGGGTCGTGATCGCCTATAGATCACATCAATTGAGGCAACATGAGTAGAACTACGCTACCCATGACCTGGAGTTAGCAGTAGTGGTCTTCGCTCTGAAGATGTGGCGACACTATCTGATGGGAGAGCGCTTTACAGTCTACTCTGACCACTGGAGTCTCAGGTACATATTCTCGCAAAAGAACCTGAATCTGAGACAGGGGCGATGACTTGAGTTTTTTCAGGACAATGACTTTGAGATAGTCTATACTCCTGGAAAGGGGAACGTAGTAGCCGATGCTATCAGCATGAGGATGGGCATTCAGCTACTCAGTGAGGCGATGGAGCAGCTAGCCACTTTGCAGATATCCTTCGTGGGTAGAGATGGAGCAGCCTTTCTTCAATCACTCACAGTCACTCATCAACTTATTCAGCGGGTCAGAGAGGCACAATGTGGGGACGTTGACTGTGACATGCGGCGTGCACAGATATCCTCAGGATAGGCACCTGATGGATTCTTTGTGGGGGGAAAGCACGTCGTCCTTTTCCGAGGATATACCATGGTACCCGCTGCTTTATAGGAGGAGGTGCAAAGGGAGTTTCACACTTCCCATTTAGGGGTACATCCTGGAGTGGCGAAGATGTACCAGGATCTCAGACGACAGCACTGGTGGCCGGGTATGAAGAAGGATATAGCTGAGTTCGTTTCACGATGCCTCACCTATCAGCGGTGAAGGCAGAGCACCAGGTACCAGCAGGCTTGGTGAAGCCCTTGGAGTTCCCGGAGTGGAAGTGGGATGGGATATCTATGTATTTCGTGACTGCACTTCCACGCACTTCTAAAGGTCACGACTCCATTTGGGTGATTTTTGACAGACTCACCAAATCATCCCACTTCTTTCCCATCAGAGAGAAGGGCTCGGTGGAGAGATTGGGATGCCTCTACATTCAAGAGATCATACGGCTTCATGGTGTGCCATCATATATCATCTCTGATCGATATGATCTCTTTACTTCCCGGCTTTGGAAGGGGTTTCAGGAGGCATTTTGGATGAAGCTACATCTGAGCACCGCCTTTCACCCTCAGACGGATGGTCAAACAGAGTGGACCATTCAGACTCTCGAGGACATGCTCCATGCATGTTTCCTCGACTTTGGTCACAGCTGGGAGGACCACTTTCCCTTGGTGGAGTTCGCGTACAACAACATATACCACTCCACCATAGGGATGGCACCATACGAGGCATTGTACGGCCGACCTTCCAGATCACCTCTGTGCTGTACAGACCCTGGGGAATCAGCACTTGTGGGACTGAAGATGGTCCAGGCCACGATAGAGAAGGTCCAGGTCATCCAAGAGTGGATGAGGACAGCTCAAATCTGGCAGAAGCCTTATGCTGACAGGAGGCGGAGGCCACTGGATTTCGAGGATGGAGGCCACGCCTTCTTGCGGGTCACACCTCGACGTGGATTATGGAGATTTGGTTGGGCTGGCAATTTATCTCTGCGCTTCGTCGGACCATTCCAGGTCCTCGGCAGGATAGGCGAGGTGGCTTATCGCCTGGCTCTACCACCTCAATTGCACCGGGTGCAGGACGTCTTCCACGTATCTCAGCTGAGGAGATACGTGCTTGACCCGATGCATATCATCGACCATGGGGAGTCGGACATTGACGATGGGGCGACTTTTGCAGAGGTCCCGGTGGAGATCTAGGATCGACAAGAGCGGGTCCTATGTGGACGGTAGATACCTCTAGTGCACATTAGATGGCAGCACGGGAACCTCCAGGAGAGCACTTGGGAGCGGGAGGGTCAGATGCATTCTCAGTACCCTCATTTGTTCCCCTAGTTTATGATGTATCTTTATGGGGACGTAAAGTCTAGAAGTGGGAGTAATGTAAATACCCGTAAAATTCAAGGGAAATGTTTTCTTAATTTTCTTTGGGATTTCAAAATAATGCAGTTTCTGAAGAAACCTGATTCTGAGGCCTAGTGTGCCCGGAATCATGTTCTGAAGTTTAGCTCGAGTACGTTCAGTGAATGAAGGAGTGGGTTTTCTTAACTTTTGAACCGGTGCTCGGAATTGAAATCTGAGGGCACCGATGAAACCGCAGCGCCATTAATTTCTTAGGAGAACATTTTCCGAAGGTGTGTTATCTCGGGAGGAGTTGTTAAAATTGTGGTTTTAGTGAGGACTAAATAAAATTATATTACAATTTTATTTATTTTTCTCTAGGTAGTTATATCCTAAGTATGGGAGTTGGTGGGTGGGACCCACATGTTGTTATCCAACCATGAGAAGATAAAGGTTGGTTGGGGCCCACATGAGCCCAACCCCTCACATTCCTAACTCCTCAACCCCCCCCCCCCATTTATTATTACCAACTTATCACCTCATTTAATTTTGACAAGTTAAGTTTAATTAAATGAGTGAACTTAATTTTGAATGATCAAATTTTAAAAAGTATTGGCAAAGGAAATAAAGTAAAGCTAAAGCCTAAATTTATTGGGGTGACTTCCTTGTGTTGAGGGAGGGAGCGTTCTTCACATTTTGGAAGAACTTCATCTTCCCAGTGATGAACTTTTCTTCCTCGACGAAGAACATCGTCATGCCTTTTTTCCAAAGAACGATGACGCGCCATCCTTTGTTCTTATTCCCGTGTCAAAGGAAGGGAGACGCCATTCCACCTCGGAAAATCTCCGTCATTGTGTATGGGGCCTCACCTCGTGACGCCGCTTTCCGCGACG
This sequence comes from Viscum album, assembly GCA_963277665.1. Classification (NCBI taxonomy): domain Eukaryota; kingdom Viridiplantae; phylum Streptophyta; class Magnoliopsida; order Santalales; family Viscaceae; genus Viscum; species Viscum album. The sequence continues at coordinate 68,103,679 of OY728147.1, read as the reverse complement.
CTCTTAGAACATCAACTTGTTATCAAGGTAGATGATTAATTACTTTTTGTTCATGAAATATCCTTTTTCGTTCTTCATCTTTATTTTTGGGCCGCTTGATATCAACTTATCAGGAGGAGGTCGGACTGCACGAACACGGCCGAATCTGTTCTCCCTTTTGATGTTGTGTTGTGGCGGTTCGAAAAAAGGCGGCACGGTGCAATGGCACCACGCGGAATCATGGAGAAATGTGGCAATGATGTGGGGCCCCGTCGCGCCGCACCGTTGAGGCCGAACGAACCCACGGCCGGAGTTGGGCCGCAGTGAAGGGTTGCAGCGCCGTCACACCATACTAGAGAACCATGAATACACCGCGGCCGGAGCAGGTCCGCGGCGGAGGGGCGTTGCGTCGTCGCGCCATGCCGGTAGGAAAAGGTCGCCGCTCAAAGCTGCAGTGGTGCAAGGCGGGCGGCCGGAACCGCCGGCTGCTGGCACCTCAGAGGGCGGAACCACAGCGGGTCCCGCGGAAGCAACACCGGCCGGCCGGACCCGGTCGGACTTTTTAGGGGGAGACTGGGGGTTGTAACCCCCGTCTGGCCAAAGGAGAGGCCCCCCCATGTGGGGGTCGCGGTTACTCAAACAGGGGGCAGCGCCCCCCCCCCCCCCCTTTCCACTCAGCTCGGTGTGGTCGAGCAGGCCATGTGGTCCCGGAGCGCGCGACCATTCAGGCCGCCCAGGCTGGGCCGCGCCCTAATGGGCTGGACCCAGACCCGGTTCGGTCCGACCCAGCGGGGTCTCGGGCCGGGTCGGTCTGGGCCCAAAACCCCCTAAAAACGGACAGGTACGTTCTTTTGCCCATATCGTGAGCTATGAACCTCCAATCGATGCACCGTTAGCTGCAATGTGATCCTTGGATTGAGACTTTCATTAATTTATATTGCACTCAAGGTTTCGGAGAACTTTGGGTATGGATGGGTTGGTTCGAACACGAAACCAACCGGGCCCTCGGAGCGGAAACACTTATAACTTGAGCTCCAGACATCCAATTGATGTGTCGTCGACTTTGTTGGTTTCCTCATAGTGAGATGGACCTTTTGGATTACTCCAATCAAGGTTTGGACACATTTGGAGTGTGGTCCTGTTGGTTTTACTTAAAAACCAATCGGCCCCCTGGAACGAAAAATCCAATAACTCATAGACCGGGCGTCCGATTGACGCACCGTCTGTCACAATGCGTTCCTCTTGTCGAGACAGAACTTTGAGATACATAAACTCCGGAATACATGTTATTTGATGTATGGATCCCCTTGGATAATGGATCGGACCCTCCCGGAATCATGCATGTTGTGTGCAGGAACCCTAGAGCTGGTTGCGATGATGAAGACCGTACTGAAATCCTCTGTGGGTTCGATGGCGATGAAGACTGCACTGAAATCCTATGTGGGTTTTCCAATGAAGAAGACCGTACTGAAATCCTCTATGGGTTCAACTGCACTAAAATCCTACTTGGGTTCGGCAGTGATGAAGACCGTACTGAAATCCTCCGTGGGTTCGACAGAGATGAATACTATTTTTGTATCATACGTGGGTCTGGCAGTGTTTGAATCTATTATTGCTCTCCTATGTGGATCTGGCAGAGTAGCTAGTCTGTATCCTATGTTGGTCCAACCACATAGCTGGTTTAGTATCCTACGTGGGTCCCAGCATAGATGAATCAGTGGCTATATCTGGTCATCTCTATGACCTTACGAAGAAGTATACCTGTGTGAGCTGAGTCTTGACTTCAATCAACATCTTAGATATGATTGACTTGATTTCCTATGTGGATTGAGTTGTTTTATCTTGTGTGGATTGGGTTGTACTCCTATATGGATGTGATCGAACTTGGTCATGGATGCTGGAGCCGAGCGGGAATTGATGACTTAGGTATATGTATTGGCATATACCTAAGTAGTGTTGGATGTTAATTCGTGATTGTATCTTTCCTTTAGAATTATCCTTTTTGGATTCTAGGAGACCTTCGGGGCTCTTGGGGTCCCTACTGAGTAGTGTATACTCACCCCTACATGGGCTATGCCCGCACTACATTGTGTTGGTAGTAGATGACAAACAACTCTGATCGTGGTTGAGGCTTGTGGAGCAAGTCGGTACCTGGAGGTGGAACATTGGGCGGGATGTACTCAGAGCGGACGGCTGGACCCGAGGAGCTGAGGAGGCTATTTGTACCCACCGTTCAGGTGGGACTTCCAGTGGACGGCTCGACGTTGCTGCTTTACTTTCAGTTGCTGTACTTTCTTTCCAGGTGTACATTACTTTCTGTTTGGGTTTGTATTCTAGCCCATTTACTTTTCTGCACTACTTTTGTACCCAAATTTACTTAGTGTTTACTTCTGCTTTCTTACTCTGTGGTTTTTTACTTTATAAAGTCAATGCCTTCCACTTTTGTTCGGATTTACACCTTGGTGCTAGTCGCCATCCCCTGACCTATGGGAGGCGGGCTTGGGGTAGTCATGGCATGGGTCCCGAGGAGGGGTCGTGACATAGCCAATAATATAGCCAAACCATTCGCCTCTTCAAATTTTGGAGAAAATATGATTTTAGTATTTTTCCCTTTCATTAATTAATTATGTATACCCTCTCTTTTATCTCAAATATAAGGCTCCCTAACATGAAGATACTCCTTAATGGATCTCTATAAGCTTCAAATCCATTTCCCCATCCGAAATCAGTTTTCTTCACTATCAGTTTTATTGGATAGATGAAGGTAATCTCCTCATTCCCCTTACATCCTTGCATTTTTAATCTATCCATATCCTCTAATATTTTGGTTTAATCTCAAATACCCTATTTTCATGGTTTACACCTATTCTTCTGATTTCTCCCATTCTAGCTTGATTCATGGGCTGATACTGTACGAGGAGAGTACTATGGATTGATAGTATGTGGTCTTGTATTTTTCCCTAAAATAATTTGTGTATGTTGTTATTTTTCATTTTTCCACACATAAAACATCTCTAAAAAACCTCCAAAATTTTTAGTAAATTTAATTAAATGGATTCTCATGACTAATATTAACCTAGATACCTATGAAAAAATAGAGTGGAGTGATTACCTCGACATGAGCCTCCCCATATTTTTAACTTCCTTAAGGGATTATGAACCATATGATTTGGAACCAAATTAAATCTCCTTATGTCTCGGTAATCGATTTTCTTTGTAGTATATATTTATATATTGGTTTGTGACTAAACTGAAAGAGATGATGGTACATATGTTTAGGCCCTTATGCTCATTGTCATAGCTTGATAAATAGAAATAAATGATGTGTTCAACTTGATTAAAGTGTTATGAATAATATGCCTCATTAAATGTTATGTGATCTAGACAATTAATCTATATGCTTACATTAAGTAGATAGTGATACAATATTCCAAAATTAAGGACACATGGGATGGTCTCATCCTTCTTATAATTTTAATTACAATGAATTTTCATCCCCCATAAGAGATACTTGGATTAATTATATAATTCTGTGAATAAGATCATTGTGTGGATCACTTAATCACCCATTAGCGATATTGGTTCCCAAGGGGAGTTACCTTATATGTTATTAGTTGGTAATAAGGTTATACAATGTCGTGAGACATACTTGGTTCCCTATATTGTAAAACTAGGATGGGCTCAGAGGGATATATATTACACCACACCATGAGTGATACTTTGGATTATTTATATGGATCACCTTTGATAGAATCTTACGATAATGAGTCTTTATAATTACCTTAGAACAATACATAGTTTCAACATTATGGATCACCTTAGATGGGCTTTAGATTTCATTTTATTAAACAATTAATAGTTATTTCATATCTAAATATAATAATGTTAACCAATGAAATTTTGGACGTTTCTTCCAATCAAAATATCATTATTAGACTTGATCCATTCCTGGTACCTAATTTGATGATAAATTTATACCCCCCCTGGAATGGCCTGAAGACCAACATTTTTTATTTATTTTTTATAACTGCCTTTCAAGGGATGATGGGAAACCCTTACAAGGCACGTAGGCTTAGTGATTACATAGACCATAGACTTAAGAGACATTACATGACCTGAAGGTCTTGGGGAATTCAACTACACTATAACTACAAGGAACTTCCCCTCCCCAACATCTGCACCGTGATGGTGGCTCTACACCATCACATGGTCATCTAGCTAGGCTTCCCGTGCAAGCACAAGCTAGTCCCAATAGAGTATCCATACCCTCTCATTCTTACAAAAACATTGGTTCTACTCTGGTTAGTGCACCTGCTCTCAATCCTCCACTAGGGATTCTCCTTTTTCGTAGAGTCTGTTTGGGGAAACTGCATGAGGCCTGAAGGCCTTGAGGTGGCCTGAATGCCTTAAAAGTGGCCAAAAAGCCCTACTGACCCGAAGGCATGGGTGGCCCGAAGGACTTATGGACTCCAATTCCAAACCGGTGGCCCAAGGTGAATAGTTCCAACTACTATAGTACTGAAAAATAGCTATGACTGTAACTACTACAGTACCCACACAATGTACATAACTACTATAGTGCCTGCTACAATAATACTACAGTGCCCCCAGAAATATTCCTCTGCCTGGTTTTGAACCTCGGTCTCGTGGATGAAATTAGGGATACCTCACCAACTAGGATGAGGCTCTTGTGCATAAATTTATACACCCACAGTATATCTACACATTTTGACCTTGGTTCAAAGTTATCCATCTTAGGACGAACCTAGTAGTACCATTTAGATTTTTCATTAGGAACCTGGATGAAGGTTTTTATTTATTTATTACCTTACATTTGTAATATACATTCACAATTCTAATTTAGTATACATGAAATGGATTTATCTAGACACATTTGGTGGTGGCATACTGATTATAACTCACACTAAGTTTGGGATTCCTATAGTACCTGAACATACCTCATGATTTTAGTAATAAATTAAAAGAAGCACCAAAATACCAATTTATAAAATAGAATGGAGACTTGTTACTTTTTATTTCCCATTATATTACTTTTATTTTTATATAACTCATGTTATTTCACCTTCAGTGTTACATTATTATATCCTTGTTCATATCGTTTATGGACTTTTATTATTTTAAAGAAACCAACAATATTTTTATGAAAATTTTACAATGAATGGAAGTTTAATAATCATTTTCAAACTACACCTAAAAGTTTGTATTATACAATGCCTCATGTAAATTCCTAGGGGTATATTAAATGGATTTTCCTCAAACCCTATATATACCCATGGGGCATATGTTGACTTGGTTACCCAGGATACATGAAAAGAAAAGGTTTCCATATAATTAGGAATTCCTTATTAATGATTGTCAAACATAATTCATATAGGGGGATAGTAGTGACTATGGGTTACGGGAATATTTTACATGTTTGGAGTAACATGTGATCCTTAGTGAAATTACATAATATTTAATATCATCCCTTTTTGCCTTCATTTTTCGTTAGTTTAATTTTTATATATATGTTATTATTACATTATTTATACTCATGGTGTGATGTTATGAGTTGTTGATTTATCACTACATCATTATGCTATTTTTATTTCTTTCAGTATTTATGTACTTATTATTTATATGTATGGGAATCCCACATATATAAGGGTCATACCAAGTCCTTCAGTGGAATCCATATTGTTGTTAATGGATTCTAAGGGTGAAACAATTCTCAATGGTCATATCATATTAACATGGTGATTTACATTATAAATTGGTGATAAAATACATTATTCAAGCCCTAGGGACTATGATATATAATGATTTTCAAGGTTAAGTTTGGACATTTCATTAATTTTATTTCATGATTTTTCAAACCATGTAGCCAAATCATGTGATCTACCCTATTTTTAAATGTTTGAAACCCTAATTTTGATCCAACTCATTGTAATCCCTTGGTGTGCCCTTCTTTCCTTTTATTTGATTTATAGGGATCAAAATAATTTTTACCATTTAGTAATCCTTCTCCTTTGAGTTTTGCCATTGATTTATTTCACCGTTGGTAATGATTGTTCATTATAAACACATTTTAACCCCCTACAATCCTATATTTTTTTATTTTTATTTTGGTTATGATCACTATGATGGTTCTAGAGATACAGGGTCTTATGTTTATTCAATATATTTGGGTATCTCTCTATATTAAGTCTTGTATTGGTATTATATTGAATTATTTATCCTTTTGAGGTGGGATATTTATAATCCTAATGAGACTGAAAATCTGAAGTAGGTTTCTCCATACATATCACTTTAAATAAAATTACTAAATTTCTTACTTGTTTCTATCCTATATTTTAAATGTTTTAAAAGTTAGGGTAAGTATATATAATGATTATAAATTAAATAAATCTAGTGTCCTCGTAAATATCACTTAGAATAAATGGTTTTTCCATATTTTTTGTTTCCAGAACTCTAAACCATTTCACTATGTAATCCAAGTTTTTAAGAAATTCCTAAGTGCATATTTCTATATTAATATTATATTTAAAGGATATTTTAACTATAAAAAATTTCTAAAGGAGTTATATCCTATTATTAAATATTTTTTTATAATAAAATGGGATTTATTATGGTATTTTCATATTTAATAGGCTTGGATATGATTGGATGACATTATAAGGCCCCAGCCTTAAACATTACATAATATTTAATTTAGTTAATAATTCACATTGAGGGTCTTTTCAGGTTTAGAGCTTTAGATAATTTTGTCAAAACCTATACATAACTACTTGAATATTACATTTATACACTTCTACAAAGTATCCATTTTTTTATAAAATAAAAACTCTAATAAACATGTTTTGTTCCATGTTTTAAACTACATTACTTTTCCTTGACCCTATTCTACTATATGTCCTGTTTAAAACATTTCAAAAACATGTGATGAGCATGAAAATCTCAGTAATGGATACACAAAGAGGGAAAATGTTAGTTTTCAAAATAACATGTAAACCATGAATAATTTATCATAAATTAATACTTTTCCCCATAAAGAAGTTGCAAAAACACTTCACTGAATATAAGTTCATTAATTTCCCTTTTTTGTAACTCAAATATTACTATAAAACCTATAGAAATAAACATATGGCATATAATGGTATCTAGGGACATAAAAACACTTGAATGGAATAATCATATGATCGACTTCCACGCGTATCACCACTTAGAATAGCCATATGGCCGAATTAAATAACCAATCCATTAGAGGTTATAATGTAACCACCCATCCTTGGTTTATCACAGAACCAAAATTCATTTTATTTATCATGTAACCACCCATAAAATTTACAAGTACCATTATATAATAATCACACATAAAATATAGCAAATATCAACATCTCAATCACAAAATTTCATTTCCAATCACAAGTAATAATTTTGATATATTGAAATAGTAAATCCTCTTTAAAAACCATTTTCAATACCAAAACATATAAAAAGGTTATATGGTAATTGGTTTCCATTTAAAAACATCATGAATTTTTAAGGAAGCCAAATATAAAATAATGCTCATGGAATTAGAAAGGTTGTTGTTTCCGCATACGTTAAAAACATTCCTTTTGTCATTTAGTAAATGGTATGTAGAAAAAATATTCCATTTGAATGCAAATAAATGTAAAATGAATAAATTATACACCAAGTAAAAAAAGTAGGTCTATATTTTCAAAAAATTCTTCAATGAAAGGAGATTGAGACAAAGTCTCTTACTTCTTGTCTGACTTGACTCATTCGTTATTTAATTTCCTGAATAATAAAATTAAGTTAATTTCTACTTTCTTCATAACATTTTTCAAGTTTATTATTCCTTTTATATCACTTATCTCGATTCTATATCAATCATATAATAATTCAAGTTTATATCGGTCATTTTGTCGATGTTCGGTACTTGAGTAAAAAAATTAACTTGCTATAATTACAAGTTGTCCATGTGGTCAAAATTCCATTATCTCGAGAATGATATTCATTATTTAAATATAATATTTATCATATATATATCCATTTTATATATATTTATAATTTTCTATGTCATTTGGAGATAATAAATGAAACGCACTGTTCATGGAGATGGTAAGCCGTATGTACGCATGAACGCTACTTTTATATCTATTACATATTTAAAGGAATGAAAACGTAATGATACATAGGTTTATTATAATTCATCTATAATATAATGTTTTATATATGTTATATACGTTCATTAATTCTATCTTTTATATGTTCCATGTATGGCATAAATGAGTCAAATCACTTTGAAGGGGGCAGTAGACCTCACTTTCTCAAATGAAATTATCATATTTATACAACCTGGAAAGCATAAAGGTATGTTATAAATGATAATTAAAGAAGTATAAGGATAAAATAAATATCATATATAATTACATTTATATCATAATGGCTACCATGAGAGGTGGTAGGGGAAAAGAGAACCATCATCCTTTTGTGAGGCAGTAGTTCACCGTACACTGAAACAGTATGTTCATATCCATTAGATATAGGTGTGTATAAGTGCAGTTTTAATCCTTCTCATAAAAACAACATTTTATATTTAGGATATTAGAGTGGTTATATAAAATGGAATAAATGGATCATAGGGAGTGGCTAAGGAAAAATAATTGAAAGGAACTTGAGAGAATACATTACGTAAAATCAAGTAATTTTATTTATTTGAGCCAAAGGGATTTATTTAATTTCCTTATGCATATAGAAATGCATCTAGGATAAATATTGGGATTTTTCGAGCTTATTTATTCAGAGTTAGGAGGAGCCATGGGGGCTTGAGTGGCGTGAGTAAGGGTTGTAGGTGGTTCCCTTTTATAATAGGGTGGAGGGTCACTTTATGAAAGTTTGAAAGTATTATTTTATTATTAATTGATTTTAGAATTATAAAAACACAAAAGTGGTACATTTAGATAATCAGATGATTATTTATTGAAATCTACTCATCCAATAGGGTTTTAAACAATTTTAGGATAAAAAATTAACCTTATTTTTAGCTTTAACTTTTATTAAACTTATTTATCTTCTACCATGTCTTCTTGTATATTCATACTATATAGTTAATATAATTACTATAAAATAAAAATATAACCTAAAGTGGTTAATTAATGAAATTTTAAACATTATCAAGGTAATTTGTATGAATAATTTATTTTTATAACTATTATATCATTTAATAATATAGTATTTGTTTTAAAAACCCGTTTATGTCAATTTATATATTATTCATATCATGTCTTTTAGAAAAATCCATAAGAACTTGATTATTTAGAAAATAACTTGATTAAATCGATGAAAAAAATAATAATAATCCATAAAATTAATTTATAACATAAAAAGTTTCAAAATAAATTTATTTTAATATTTAAAATCTCATTTATTTAAATCATTCATTAATAAGGTAATCACTACATCACCATTGTGTCATAAATAAATTTATTTATTTGACGTCTAAAATTTATAAATAAAATACCATGATGTAGGTAATATTTTTATATTTCTAATTACTATTTATAGTCAAAAATATCACTTATATAACCCCATATAAATATTTTTTACTAAAAGATATATGTTTATGTTATATTTTCCTTAACTTTAAATTAATTTTTATAAAATTTCATTTCCTCATACATGTGGCTCCATGGGGTCCCAAAATCAACCCAAGGATGAAAATGGTCGGAAATGTATCATACAATACGGTTATAACATGTTTAAGGGTAATTTAATATTATTAATATTATTTTTAACCTTATTTACCTGATTTTCCCTTTAACCATGGTAAATAAAATATTTACAAAATATTCTATTCATAATGTCTACAAATAAAAGTTGCATATTCACAAAATTTGGACCTTATAATTCCAAATATGGAATCCATTTTCCCAAATTCATAACACAGAATTTGTATAAATTAATTTTCAATTAATTCCCATTATCAAAACCAACAAGTGTGTTTCTAAGAAATAATAACTACAAAAAGGTTGACATGTGTTTATGTCTAATTAAAAAGTGGTATTACTTAAAATTGCCAACATTGGATTAAATGGTAAAAACATAATATAATTACACTTTAAAACAAATTAAAAATATAATCTAACCATATAAATAAATCATATGAAATAGACAACTTGACTTAAAATGCAGTATTTTTTACTATTCATTATAAATCGAACTTTATCAAAAAAAATACCAAAAATTTACCCAAAGTAAATTTTTATGTCTATATTATAACTAAGATGTTTATTTTGTTAAATGGAACATAAAAAAGTTACAAAACTAGATTTAAAATGGGTTCTCCATCAAAATGTGGTAAAGCTACATTTTTAAAAAATATTAGAGTATTTATGCTTAAAATTGGATTCATTATCATTTTAAGCCTCTAAATTATATTGGATAAATGTAAAAAAAAATTACAAACATTTTTAATCATGATATTGTTATTTCTATTCATTTCCTCCAATAAAACGGCTGGGCGTTAACTACCATTTAAAATAATTATATAATTATATTATTTTTTGGTATGACTCAGCATTGTGTGCAACCTAAGATTTTGGAGAAACCTGTTGTTGTGTGTCGGTTATTCCAGAGAACATAGCATCCCTGTTAATGTAAAATTAATATCTTATTCATAAGTATTAATATAAATGACAATTATTATTCTATAAATACCTGGGTCATTGCATCCTTCCACCCTTTTGGTAATTTCATCCCTACAATTCGATTAACTTATCAAATAAGTGGGGTTATTTATCCCTCAGATAATTTTCATATTCTGATTTTTCCTCTTCAACCATGTGGTTTTTTCACCAAACTTTTACCTGAAAAATTATGTTATTTCACAAAAATTTCTCTGTAATGCCCCGACCCCAGAATCCCAGAGTCCGTGCATTATTTTAATAAATTGGCATGATCACAAGGAAATCATATCTCGAAAGACCACTCAGTTTAGTATTATTGGAAACAAGATTCATAAATAAGTTCAACATTACAACTTGAAAATAAATACAATACAAATTTATTCCATTCGAAACATCCAAGCCTCTTATATTATGCCTGCATGTAACTCATAATTAACCTCTTCATCTCCTGAGAAAATGAATCATAAGAAATGGGAGAGCTCAAATGCTCGTTAAGGGTAAGCAATAAAGTGGAAGATAACATATATATTAAGCGTGGTGAATAATCTAAAACACATGCCTTTACCAGTAATAAAGAATTAACACTTTTATGGAAAGAATATGAGATTAGTAAAAAATGCCAGAATAAAACATAATCATGGGTATTCTACTAGTCGAATGACCACATGAAGCATCAATATTATTTTCATAATTAGGGAATGTATAATGTCGAACATTCTAAAACATTTTGTCAAGGCCACTTCCAAGACGTCTAAAAATGATTAAGGCCTTGGCGAAAACCATATAACAAATTGGGAAAGGCCTCAGAAAATCCCACATATAGTTGTCTCATGAGACCTACCGATGCATCAAGGAGCGATAGCGGGCTCCACCCGTCACTTACTAACTCCAATACATTCGTCATATGAAAAGGTGGAAATATAACATAAATAAACGTATTAAAACTAGCATACGAAATGTTAATACGTTAACCCTAAACCATGAATTGAATAAAAATATCATATCCAAATTGAAACATATCACAAATACTTCAATACAATATGGATGTTTTGTATCACAATAAATCAACATCAAATAAACTTAAAATCCATCAAAGGATGTTGACATAGATGAAATCAAAACCTTTTTTAGAGAAATATCTCTTTCTATTTTGAAATCATTTAAGAGTAAAATAATTATAAAGCAAATATTTATTTTAAAAATATTCTAATAATCTTGTAAGGGAAGCTTTGATGATGTTATAATGGCGGAAAATAGCTGCACCCTCCGTATAAGTTAAAAAAAATTCTTACCTTAATTTTGTCGAAAAGGTCATAAAGTACCGTGTTTGGAAAACAACTGAAAGATTCCTTTCAAAACATATAAGTTCAAATAAGGGTATAAATGACTTTACCCCATTGGCTAGTAAATTGTAAAAATGTTTTGAAATACATTTTTAAGGAATATTGATGAGGATGGTAAAGAGGACCAAGTAAATAATTACGTATAAACAACCTCGGATAATAAAGGGATTGTAAAATTAACCCTTACCTTGTACTTTTCCTTGGTAGAGGGTAGGTTAAACTCCTGTACAATGGTGAAATAATTCTCACTAAATTATACAAAAATAATTTAAATTAATATGATATCATATATAATCTTTTTATATTTCTTTTGTAAAGACATGGAAATTTTGTGGAAATATTTTTTCTTAAATACATGGAAGTTTTACGAGTCCACAAAAACTGACGGTGCTTTATTCCGAGGTCCGGTGTGCCCAGAATAAATTTCTGATGTTTTTTTCGGGTATTTTCAGTAAACGTACGAGCGGGATTTTATAACATTTGAACCGATGCTTAGAATTGAAATCTGAGGGCACCGTTGAACTCGTAGTGTCGGTGAATACTTAGTGAGACCTTCACTGGAGTTGCATTATAACAAGAATGAAATATAGTTTTGGGGTTTTAAATTAAAATTAAATAAAAATAAGGTGTTCTTATTTTAATTTATTGGTGGTTAAAACCTCTAAGTGGAGGTTTGAGGTCGGTCCCACCTGCACATAACCTCCCTTGGGAGGATATTATTAGGTGGGGCGCACACGATCTTAAACCCCCCCTTCTAACTCTCTATAAAGTGGGGGAAACCCTTGAACTTCCCCTACTAATTAAATGTGCCAACCCACTTAATGAATTAATTGAACTTTCTCTCATTTAATTATTTATTTTGATTTCTTTTGAATTCTTGACCAACAAATTAAATAATGGGTTTTCATAACCCATTATTTTTGGTTGGCGGATCCTTTGGTTAGAATTTTGGGAGAGCAAGAACCTTTGGAGAACCCTTGGAGAAATATCCTCAAACGAAGAACAACTTCCAAACTAAGATTGAGGATAAAACATGAGCCCGGATCGAGAGTGTCTTGCGAGGGTGACGAATGTCGACGACACCACTATCATCGACTTCATCTTCTTCCACGCACCACCTCCATCGACGCTCGATGAGGAGGGATTTGAGTTGAATTTATTCCAAATATTTTTCGTTCATTTTATGGTTTGAGACCTAAATGATAACACCATAATGAGGAGGGTTCGGACCGCATGAACACAGCCTGACCCTCACCCTTTTGATTGATATGTTTTTTCATGACGACAGCGGCACAATAGCACTGCCGGAAGGGAGGACCAAGACCGGAAGAGCGGGCCGCGACCGACGGGCCGCAGCGGTACATGCGGCGACTGGGAAAGAGCCATCCGCGGAAGAAGCCAGCGGCGCAGGGGTCGCCGGGCCGTCGGAGGGGTGTGGCGCTGTCGCGCCGCACAAAGAACCGAGCCACGGCCAGGCGAGACGCGGTGGTGATGGAATGGCACGGTGTCATCGCACCATGCCGAAAATAAAATCCACAGCCATAGTCCACGGCGGACAGAGGAGGGTGTCCACCTAAGCCGGCCGCCAGAGCGCGCTATAGGCAGGACCCTTCGGGTCTCGCTGTTACCAGGCCAACGCCATGCTCTGGAAATTTCGAAATTCAGGGGGTGTAGCCCCCCCCCCCCCCCATGTGTGGACATCCGTCCATGTGGTCCATCCATCCAGCCGGTCTGCCCTCGGTCGGGCTGCCCCCTCAGGCCAGGCCGCTTCCTCAGACTGGGTCGGACCTGCGGACCGGACCCGGACCTGTTTGGCCAATTTACACCTTTTTTCCATATCATGGGCTACGGGTGTTTGATCGACGAACCACCTGTGGCGATGGAAATCCTAGAACGAGACGGTACTTTGGGAATACCCTACATTATGTTTGGACATAGTTGGGGTTTGGTCGGGTTTGTTTGAACCTAAAAACCAACCATACCCCTGGAACGGAAATGCCAATAACTCACAGACCGGGTGTCTGATTGACACGTCGTCTGTCGCATTGGGTCTCTTATGATGAGAAAGAACTATGGGATACATCAAATCGAGACATCATGGTAGTTTATGTATCAAAACATGGCTTGAGGAGTGGACCATCCTGGAATTGAGCGTGCTGTGTGAGGGAACCCTATGGCTGGCTGCGACTAAGATGATAGGATCCTACATGGACCAACTACTGTACGAGGATCCTCTGTGGGTTCTTCAGTGACGATACTATAGCAGGATCCTTCGTGGGTTTGACAGTGATGACTTTTGTATCGGGATCCTCCGTGGGTTCGACAACGATGACTTCTGTACCGGGATCCCTTCTGGGTTCGACAGTCCTGATACTGTTCTAGGATCCTACATGGGTTCTACAGAGGAGATGATTTAGTGGCTACATATAATCATCTCTACCCCTCTACATGAGTTGTATACTTGAGTGAGTTGAGTATTGACTTTCAGTTGTTATCATCGAGATGATGGACTTTACTTCCTTTGTAGAATGGGTTGTGCTTAGGCTCAAGTGTTGGAACTGGACTGTGATTGGTAACTTAGTTATATGTATGGGAATATTTCTAAGTAGGGATGGTTGATACTTCGTGATTTTATCTTACTATTGTGGTTTATCATTAGTGGATTATGTGAGACCTTCGAGGGTCTCGGGGTCCCCTACTGAGAATTGTTATACTCACCGTTGCACGGGCTTCACCCGAACCTTGTTGTGTTCTGTGAAAATGATGGTCAGCAGTGATCGAGGCTAAAGGTGATGGAAGAGAGGCTTCTTGGAGCTGGGCTATATGGGACGTACCTTAGGGACGAGTTGATCAAAATATGTACCTACCCTTCAGGGATTCACCTTTGGTTCTAGTCTCTATCATTTGGCCTATGGAAGGCTGTCTTGGGGTAGTCACGGCATGGGCCCCGAGGACAGGTCAGTACAAATTGGTATCAAAGGCGTCGGTTCTACTACAGAACTTGGACTCTAATTATTTTAAAAGAAAAAGTGTTACGTGTTTTGGGTGTGGTTATCGGTTTAGGTAAACTGGTGTTGGTGTGGAGGCTGACGTATCCATACACTAGGACTCTGACTTCTGATTTCCAACCCAGTTCACGAAAACACTGATTGCGTGTGTGTTTCCTTTGAAAAGGTTTCTTTGTGATTACTTTGTGTTATCTCACCAGGTATATTTATTTGATCATGGCACCCCTGCTTATTTTTTGGATGGCCCCATGTAGGTATCTAGCTAGGGTTCCAAGTTTTGTACGAGATGGTAGCCCACCGAGCGATGCGGCCACTGTGCAGGGCCACATCACAACGGAGGTACAAGTGGTACCACAACCTGCTGTTCCACTGATACCACTAGCTCTAGCAGTAGAGAGTGCACGCCATATGAGTGTGTTGCATGAGTTCCAGCTCTAGAGGCCGCCCAGGTTCAGGGGATAGAAAGTCCCACAGGTAGTTGAGGATTGGCTATAGGTTGTTGTGGGAGTTTTCATATGGGTAGAGACACCATCCGACCTCATGGTAATCCTTGCGATGAGTCTCTTGCAGGCAGCAGCAGGCAGATGGTGGACCCCGATGCTCTAGGTGCATGATAAGGCATCACTACTCTGGGTAGACTTTGAGAGTCTCTTCCGATCAGAGTTTGTTCAATCCAGCCTTCGTGTGGTGCGGATACAGGATTTACTACATCTATAGTAGGGTATCATGACGGTAGCTCAGTACTCTATGAGGTTTAGCGACCTCTCTTTCTACTCCACGGATATGGTACGGGGCCCTTTATTCAGGGCTCGGACCTTCGAGCATGGAATCAGGCATGATATCACGGCATCGATGATCTCCTTCAGCATTCTGACGTAGGCGGGGTTGCTGGATCGAGCCCTTCTTGAGGAGATTTTTCTTGCTGAGCAGTCACCAACAACGAGACCCACCACAGGGTGACACGTAGCGGAGTCTTCTGCATCTGGCGATAGAAAGATGTCGAAGAGATACAAGTGGACCAGACCATCAGGTGGGCGACCCCAGGATACAGGTTCGGTTGTACAGGTCACATGAGACAGATCCAGCAATACAAGGAGTAGGCAGTGCTATGCCTGCGACTGGCAGGGTCGCATGACTCGTGACTACCCAACCCGCCATGTAGATGAGAAGCAGACAGTAGAGGGACCTCCCAGGAAGAGGTAGAGGTTCGACCGTGGTGGTTTGCTGGGAGCAGGCGGATGTGGGAGAGGAGCTAGCCTAGCAGTAAGTGGTGGGTGATATTTTGAGGTCCTACCACCACCACCAAAACCAGGAGATCCACCCCGACCATAGGGAACTGGCAGACAAAGGTGGGCTCCGCTCTAGGCAGTCGAGGCCTACGACCACAGCGCACCTGAGATGATTCGATGTTCGATCTATGTCTACTCTACCCTTGTTGTAGTACTTATATTCATAGGTTCGAGTCATTGTTTTATTGATGCTACCCTTGTTCGGAGTTCATAAATTTCGATGGAGTTGTTGGCTCAATCCTTACGGCTAGAGACTTCTATGGGAGCAGACTCGATGATTACGCACTGGTGCTGGATGTATGAGCTTACTATAGGAGGCGATACCTTCTACTGGGATCTCCACATAGCGGTGTCGATGCCTTATGACGTCATCTTGGGTGTGGGCTGGTTATCCATAGTTCATTCTCAGATTGACTGCATTAGGCGGAAACTACGGTGTGTCCGCGAGGATGGGATGAGGTTTACCTTCACTGGTGAGAAGGGAGCCTTTGCAGCGCAGGGTGGACATACCCAGAGGAAGGGGAATCCAATCACGCATCAGTTGGCTAGCCTCATTCTCAGAGCGGTTGATGTGCGGAGTCTTAGTTTTCCTGTTGTGGTGGATCAGTACGTGGATATCTTCCCTGATGACGTTCCAGGACTACCTCCTCGCAGAGAGGTAGACTTATACATTGACTTGTACCCCGAGACAATACCGATATCCACTCCAGCATATCGGATGGCTCTTGCGGAACTCTGTGAGCTACAGGTATAGCTGGAGGACTTGTAGGGGAAGTGATTTATCCGACCCAGTGCTTCACCCTGGGCATTCCCGATTTTGTTTTCCAAGAAGAAAGATGGGATCTTGCGTCTGTGTGTTGATTAACGACACCTGAACCAGGTGACCGTGAAGAACAAGTACCCACTATTAAGGATTTACAACCTCTATGATCATATGAAGGGAGAACGTTGGTTCTTGAAGATAGATCTTTGATCGGGTTATCACCAGCTCAGAGTAAGATATGAGGATGTGCAGAAGACAGCCTTCAGATGCTGGTATAGACACTACGCGTTATTGATTATGCCATTCGGCTAAACCAATGTACAAGTAGTGTTCATGGGACTCATGAACATGATCTTTCATCCATACCTTGATCACTTTTTGGTAGTCTTAATTGATGAAATTCTGATCTACTCAGCTACCGAGGAGGAGAATGCCTACTAATTTTGGGTAGTACTGGACACACTCTGAGAGCACCAGCTTTATGGTAATCTCTCGAAGTGCCAGTTCTGGATCTGAGATGTACACTTTCTGGGACATGTCATCTCAGAGGCTAGAGTTTTTATGGATCCAACAACGATTGAGGAAGTACTTTCTCGGGATCCACCTTGAGTGTGATAGAGGTATGGATTTTTCTAGGACTGGCTGGGTACTATTGGATATTTTTGTCAGACTTCTCTAGAGTTGCATTACCACTTTCTGCATTGACGAAGAAGAGGCTACCCCTAGTGTTGTCAGAGAGATTCCAGTGTAGTTTCTAGGAGTTGAAGCAGAGGCTGAGTAGTGCGCCCATATTGAGGTTACCAGAGGGGGGTGTTGTGTACGTTGTCTATTGTGATGCATTAGGGACTAGGCTTGGATGCATCCTGATGCATGAGCAAGAAGTGATAGCTTATGGTTCTCGTCAGCTGATACATCACGAGAAGAACTATAATACCCATGACCTGTAGATACCAATAGTGGTCTTTGGCTTGAAGATGTGGCAACACTATATTATGGAAAAGCATTTTACAGTCTACTCGGATGACAGAGAGTCTCAGGTACATCTTCTCGCAGAAGGACCTGAACCTGAGACAGTGACGTTGGCTTGATTTCCTTCAAGACTATAACTTTGAGATAGTTTGTACTCCTAGTAAGGGGAAAATTGTAGTATATTCTCTTTGCAAAAGGTCAGGCATCCAGCTACTAGGAGAGGCGACAGAGACGCTTTTCGCATTGCATTTATCCTTTGTTGATCGGAATGGAGCAGCCTTTTGCAGTCTCTTACAGTCATACCACCAATTCATGAAAGAGTTAGGCGGGTATAGAATGGGGATATTGACTTCAAGGATCTACGTGCACAAATATCCACAGGGTAGACACCTAATGGATTTTATGTAGGTGGGGAGCACATCATTCTCTTTAGAGGGTGTACTATGGTACCCGTTTCAATTTAGGGGGAAGTGTTTAGGGAGTTCCACACATCTCCTCTAGCAGTACATCTAGGTGTGGCGAAGATGTATCAGAACCTCCGACGATAGCACTGGTGGCCAGGTATGAAGAAGGTAGTAGGAGAGTTTATCTCACAATGCCTCACTTATCAGCAAGTGAAGGCAGAGCACCGGGTTCTAGTAGGTTTATTTCATCCCTTAGAGGTCCCAGAGTGGAAGTGGGATTGGATATCCATATATTTCCTGACGGGACTTCCATGTACATCCAGAGGTCACGACTCTATTTGGGTGATTATCGACCGACTCACCTAGTCGGCCCACTTCTTACCGATTAGAGAGCAGGGTTCAGTAGAGAGATTGGGATGCATATATGTACATAAGATCATACTGCTTCATGGTGTGACATCGACGATCGTCTCTGATCGAGTTGCTTGTTTCACTTCCCGGCTATGGAAGGGGTTGCAGGAGGCTTTCAGGAAGCAGCTTCGCTTGAACACCTCCTTGCATCCTCATATGAATGGTCAGAATGAGAGGACCATTCAGAATCTTGAGGACATGATTCATGCATGCATTCTCGACTTTGGTCACATTTGGGAGGATCACTTACTATTGGTAGAGTTTGCGTACAACAATAGCTACCACTCCACCATCGGGATGGAACCTTTAGAGGAACTGTACGGCTAACCATGCAGGTCATCTTTGTGCTGGACTGACCTAGGGGATTCAGCACTCATGGGACTATAGATAGTGTAGGCTATGACAAAGAAGGTACAGATCATCTAGGAGCAGTTGAAGACTGCACAGAGTAGGCAGAAGTCCTATTTAGATAGGATACGGAGACCACTGGAGTTTGAGGATGGTGACCATGTCTTTTTACAGGTCTCACCTCGACAAGGTTTATGAATATTTGGTCAAGCCTGTAGGTTGTCTCCATGATTCATTGGACCTTTCTAAGTCCTCAACAGAGTTGGTGAGTTGGCTTACCACTTAGCTATTCCACCTCAGTTGCACCGGGTGCACGATGCCTTCCACGTATCTCAGCTGAGGAGATATGTGCACGACCCTTCCCACATCATCAACCATGGAGAGATGGACCTCGATGATGGGGTAACATTGATGGAGGTTCTAGTGGATATTGAGGATCGATAAGAGCAGGTCCTTTTTGGATGGTCGATACTTATGGTGTGCATTCGCTGGCAGCACGAGAACCTCCAGGAGAGTAAATGGGAGCGGAAGGCTCAGATGTGTGCTTTGTACCCCCATTTGTTTCCTAAGTGTGAGTTGTAGCATACGGGGACATAAATCCCGGAGGAGGGGATAATGTAATGACCTGGAAATTCCATTGAATTTTTATTCTTAAATACATGGGAATTTTACAAGTTCACGAAAACTGACGGTGCTTGATTCCGAGGCCCGGTGTGCCTGGAATCAATTTCTAATGTTTTGTTTAGGTACGTTCTGTAAACTTATGAGTGGGATTTTATAAGTTTTGAACCAGTGCTCAGAATTGAAATCTGAGGGCACTGTTGAACTCGCAGCATCAGTGATTTCTTAGTAAAACCTTCACCACAGTTACGTTCTAATAATAATGGAAGACAGTTTTGCGGTTTTAAATTAAAATTAAATAAAAATAAGGTGTGCTTATTTTATTTGTTGGTGGTTAAAACCTCCAAGTGAGGGTTGGAGGTGGGGCCCACAAACACATAACCTCTCTTGGGAGGATATTATTCGGTGGGGCCCTCAAGAGCTTTATCCCCCCTTCTAACTCTCCATAAAGTGGGGGAAACCCTTGAACTTCCCCAACTAATTAAATGTGACAACCCACTTAATGAATTAATTGACCTCTCTCTCATTTAATTATTTATTTTGAATTTTTTTGAATTCTTGAACAAAAAATTAAATAATGGGTTGTCATAACCAATTATTTTTGGTTGGCGGATCCTTTGGTTAGAATTTTGGTAGAGGAATAACTTTTGGAGAACCCTTCGAGAAATATCCTCCAATGAACAACAACTTCCAAACAAAGATTGAGGACGAAGCTTGAGCCCAGATCAGGAGGATTTTGCAGGGGTGATGAATGTCGATGGCACCACATTCATCGACTTCGTCTTCTTCCATGCACCACCTCCATCAAAGATCGAGGTAGGGGGATTTGAGTTGAATTTATTCACAATCTTCATCGTTCAATTTATAGTTTGAGAACCGAATGATAACACCATAACAAGGAGGGCTCGGACAGCACGAACACGGCCCGACCCTCCCCCTTTTTATTGATACATTTATTGACGACGGCAGTGGAACAACAGCACCATCGGAATGAAGGATCGAGACCAGAGAAGCCGGTCGTGTCCGACGGGCTGCGGCAGTACATGCGGTGACCGACAACGAGCCTATCGCGAAAGAAGTCGACGGCGCAAGGGCCACTGGGGAGCCGAAGGGGCATGATTCTGTCGCACCTTGCAAAGAACTGAGTCGCGGCCAAGCGGGCCACGGCGGTGCTGGAGGGGCACGGTTCCGGAGGGGCACGGTGCAGTCACACCGCACCGGAAAGAAGATTTGCGGCCATAGGATGCAGCGAATAGAGGAGGGCAGCCGACTAAGCAGGTCGTCGGTTCACTCAACAGGAAGGACCCTTCAGGTCCCGCAGATACCATTCCAACAATATGAGCCGACCATTTTAGAAGTTAGGGGGGTGTAACCCCCCATGCGTGGCCCGCCGGCCACATGGGCCGGCTGGCCGGCCGTCCATGCAGTCCAGTCGTCCGGCCGGGTCACCCTCAGCCAAGCCGCCATCAGCCGGACCACCCCTTCGAGCCGGCCCGCTCCCTCAGGCCAGGCTGTTTCCTTGGATCGGGTCAAAGTAGATGCATTAATTAATTTAAAATTAATTTCTATTGTTAAAACCAAAAAGCGTATTTTTAATAAATAATCACTATCAACAGATTGACACTAGTTTATGTCCAATTTAAAAGTGAAATTTATTACAATGGCCATCATTGGGTTAAATGGTAAAAATATAATCTAATTATACTTCCAATCCATTAAAATGTATAATTAAACACTATAAATTATTTTGATTAAAAACATTGTTTCCAGTTAAAATATATTATTTTTCACTATTCACCCAAATATGAAAGTTATCAGAAAAACACCAAAATTTTTTTAAAACTAAATTCTTATTTCCCTATTCTAAAGAGGAAGTTTGTTTTGTCAAATTGAATATATAAATGTTTCAAATATTGGATTTGAAAAGGGTTCTCCATTAAAAGGCGGTAAAATCGCCTTTTTTGAAAAATATTTCTTTTATCTGAAAAAAAATGAATTTGTTCTTACATTATGTCTAAGAAACTCATAATATGGATTCTAAATTTATAGGGATTATATAATGTTCAAAATTCAGTTAATATATTTCATAATCGCTTTTGAATGGCTAGTTTGGTAAATCGTGGTGCGCTTGAAGTCAGTGTTGCGTGTAGTGCATGTTATTGCATTACTTTGAAAAAATAACATACTGTGAAATTTTGGAGTGTTACATTCTTCCTTCCTTCAATAAATTGCATCCTTGTAATTTGAAATTGTTCTTTGAAAATAAAAGGTTGAAAATAGAAAATACTTTTGTGGGAAAACCCACATCAGAAATTGGGTTAATAAAATTTTGTCTTAATAATAGGAAAAGGGGAATGAAAAAGTCACCACCAAATTATGATCTCGATTAGGAGAACATTGGTGGAAATTAGGGACACATAATTGGAGGAAAAACGTAATTATTTATAGGGAGTGATTGAGGTCATCAGTAATAAATAGTTGTATAATTGAGGACCTCAAAGCCATCAATCTATGATGATTTAAAATATCAACTATTCAACAAAACATTAGGTATTAGGATAACACATTTTTTAGTTTTAAAATCCCTTACCTAAAGTTTACGAATTAATTTCCTCATAGAATAAGAGAAGAAAAAAATATACATGATAAGTAGAGTTCCAACCGTTAACTAATTTCTACCACAAACTCATCTTTCACTCTAAAATAGAGTAGAACATTAAAAATATATTATATTTATCTGATTCGTATAGGGTTCCAAAAAAATGAATTTATAATTAACCTATCAAACCCTTTAAAAAAACTACATTATACAGTCCAGGGACATCATGTAGTTCAGTGGTAGGAAATAAATCCCAATTGCACTATGGTTGTGGGTTCGATTCCCACATCTATGTCCGATGTGACGGGTTGTCACGTTGTCTTTGTGTTGTCCTTTTTATAATAATCCAAAAATAACCTGAACAATAGAATCCAATTTCAGACGTAATCCATTCCATCCTTATAATTATCCAAAATACTTCTATCCAAAATCACAATCCAAAATTTATAAGAAAGTTAAACACAATGAAGATTCTTTTGGCCACGTAATAACATGTGAACGCCTTCATCGTGTATTATTTTGAAACATGGTAACACCCTAAATTACTATAAAACATTATTGATTACATTCATGCTCTCTTATCATTTATATAATTCTTGATATATTCCTTATATCCAAAAATATTGAATATTAAAACAATGATGAAATAAAAAAACTATTAATCTATTCCAAGGAAGTCAATAATATCTAATATAATTTATCAAAATCAACCATATCTTATTCCAAAATCACTATGTCTTTATCAGGACAATATTAAGGATTACATTTCCTTCAACCATGTATTTTTTCAAAAAGTGTAGCTAACTATTAAGTCACTTTTCTTAGAACCATATAATCTCAAATCCTCAATAAAATAGTACTCCATTATAGTCCTTAATTATCTCCATAATTCATATAACCATTATATTGTTGATACAACACTCAAATGAATAAATTATACATTAAAAACATAAGAACACTAGTCATTCCTCTTCATTTGAGGTAGTAAACTAAATTTATTATTATCCAATAACATCATTTGAGGTATAATCTGATGACTGGTACATTGATTTGCATTCTGTCTCAATGCCTTGCAGATGAAGCATTTTACATTTGAAACCTTTTTCTTACCCTTGCAATCACCCACTTGGTGTCCTTTTTCTCCACACTTATAACAAACTCGCATTCCCTTCAAGCATTTACCAAGGTGATTCTTTCCACAGTTATCACATTTGGGAAAGTCTTTATTTTCCCTCTTCCCTTTATCCATCTTTCTATCTTCCATCCTTATATTCTCCTGCTTCCCTTAAAAGCCATAGGATTCAGACAATTTTTTACTTATCTTATTAACACATGGTACTATTTCTTCATAAGTTGAGAATACATGGGAGACTATTTCTCTACTAAATATGGGCTTCTTACCATGAAATATATGATCCTTCTTACTCTTTGGATCATACGTATTGTTGGAGTTCACATTCCTTCTATTGGGCGCCATTTCTATACAACGGCATGCACTAGGGCAGTTTATGAATTGCAATTAATAATTCCAAACTTGTAAAATACATAACATAAATTGAACAGTTTATTGATATAATCCATAATCATAAAAATATTTTCATTGAAGATTTATATACTTGTAAATCCATTATAATGATTTGTATAGAAAATGAGAACTATCCTAAGCATATCCCCCGGAAGTGTGATAACCAAGAGTGAAGTAAGGCACGTTGTCATGCACCAGTTCTCGTTTGAGTCTAGATCAATGTTTTGTTTTCATGTTTCACGCATAGGTACAAAATGATAGAGCCGCCTCTACTTGCTCATATCCAGATAGGTATATATTTATTGAAAAACTCACAAAACAGCTACATTACCATAATTCTAGGAAGTTCTTCTATAATAATCCTCAAAGTCTATCTTAGGGTAATGGAATCTAATCAGAGTTTATCTAAATCTAGTATCCAAGGTTTGTACTAAAGTTCCTCTGATACCAACTATAACACTCCGACCCCAGAAGCCCAGAGTGAGTGCATTATTTTAATACATTGGCATGATCACAAGGAAATCTTGTATCGAAAGACCGATCAGTTTAGTATTATTAGAAGCAAGATTCATAAATAAGTTCAACTTTACAACTAGAAAAGAAATAAAACACAAATTTATTCCATTTGAAACATCCAAGCCTCCTAGATTATGCCTGAAAGTAACTCATAATTAACCACTTCATCTCCTAAGAAAATGAAACATAAGAAAGTGGTGAGCTGAAACACCCAGTAAGGTTAACCAATAAAGTGGAAGATAACATAAATATTAAGCAAGGTGAATAATTGAAAAAAAATGTCATTACCAGTAATAAACATGAACACTTTTATGGAAAGAATATGAGATTAGTAAATAATTCCATAATAAAACATAATCATGGGTATTCTACTAGTCGAATGACCACATGAACCTTCAATATTATTTTCATAATGAGGGAATGTATAATGTCTGACATTCTGAAAACTTTTGTCAAGGCCACGACCAAGAAGTCTAAAAATGATTAAGGCCTTCGCCAAAACCATATATCAAATTGGGAAATGCCTCAGTCAATCCCAGGTCTAGTTTTCTGATGAGACCTATTGATTCATCGAGGATCTATATCAGGCTCCACCCGTCACTTACTAAGTCCAATACATTCCTCATATGAAAAGAATGAAATATGAAATAAAAATTCGTATTAAAACTTGCATATTAAATGTCAATACTTTAACTATAAACCATGAATTTTATAAAAATAGAACATCCAAAGTCATACATATCACAAATACTTCAATAAAATATGGATGTTTTGTATCATAATAAATCAACTTCAAATAAACTTAAAATCCATCAAAGGATGTTGACATAGATGAAATAAAAACCTTTTTTAAAGAAATATCTCTTTCTATTTTGAAATAATTTAAGAGTCACATAATTATAAAGAAATCATTTATTTTGAAAATATTCATATAAGCGTATAAGGGAAGCTAGGATGATGTTATAATGGTGTAAAATAGCCACACCCACCATATAAGTTAAAAATCATTCTTACCTTAATTTAGTCGAAAAGGTCATAAAGTACCTTCTTTGGAAAACAAAGGAAAGATTCCTTTCAAATCATATAAGGTCAAGTAAGGGTATAAATGAATTTACCCCATTTTTTAGTAAATAGTAACAAAAGTTGAAATACATTTTTAAGAAACATAGATGTGGATGATAAATTGGTCCCAGTAGATAATTACGTATAAAAAACCTTATGTAATAAAGAGATTGTAAAATTAACCCTTACCTTGTACTTTTCCTCGGTCAATGGTAGTTTAACCACCTTTATAATGGTGATATAATTGTTATTAAATTATAAAATAATTATATACGTTAATATGATGTCATATATGATCTTTTGATATTTCTTTGTTTATAATATCTTAGTATTATCATCATTTTAGGTGTTAACTGATTCGTTTTTCTTTATATGCTTTGTTATGTAAGTAATGTTTGTTATGGATAGGATGTATCTTATTCAAATTCAGAACGATATTAAGTCTTTAAAAATTATTTTTAATCATCTAATAAAAATTATTCTTGAATTCATATGATGGGGAACGAATCTCATCGCGTTCGTGGAGACGGTAATCCGTACGTACGCACGAGCGACAATATCATTATTTTGATATTAAAATAATATATAATTGGATGGTATATCATATATAAAAAATCATTATAATATTATATTTATTATTTACATCAATTACACATCATTATTATACCCATGCAAATAATAATGTATTGAATCACAATTACACCACGACGTGGAGACAGTAAGCCGTACGTACACACGTATGGTGAAATGTCATTCAAAGGATGGATAGAATAATGAATATGGTTGTAACATATTTATAATAACATCACAGTATATAGAAGAAACTATAGTTATTATTTTATAATGGAAACGACAAAGAAAGAGGAAGTGGAAGAAGAAAGGAACTTGAAAGAGGTGATGAAATATTTACCTCTTCTTTGGGTTCATCCTTTTGATTTGATCTAAAGGGCTTCTTAAGTTGTCTTTCTACCAAAAGAAGGCCTCTAATATGAAGGGAGGACAGTTTAGAGGGTACTTGGGTAGGTTTTGGTAGAGCCAAATGGATTTGAATGTGGGAATTAGAGATAATGGGGAGTGCCCTTTTATAAGAGGGGTGAGGGGCACCTTAGGAAAAGCTACAAATATTATTTTATAAGAAAATCATTTTCGATTTATAATGAATCCAAAATAGATTATTTATAGGATAAGGTGAGTATGGGTCGAAAAACACTCCCCCAATATGTTTTAGATTGGTTTGGGTCACTATATTAACTTTTTCTTTTATATTTAACTCTTAAATAAATAGTTTGACATTTACCATATCTCTTTGTATTTTTATATCATATGGTTAATAAATTTACTATATACTTCCCAGAAACCCACAAGTGGTTAATTAATGATACAAATATCATTACATAAGTCTTTTGGCAAAACTTCATATTTTTAGGAATATAATATCAATTAATAATATAATATTTTTTTTAAAACTCTTTCATGTCAATTTTGACACTATTTGGTATTTTGTTTTTCCTAAATTCATAACAGTATTATTACTTCAAAACTAATTCATCTAACAAACCCTAATATGTCATATTAACCTAAAAAATTATTTTAATTCATAAAGAGTCTCAAATTACATTTATTTGGATATTTGTAATGTCAATTATTTTAATCTTTCATTAATTAGGTAATTACTGCATCATCATTGTGTCATAAATAAATTAAATTATTTAATGTCTAAAAACTATAAATAAAATAAAATTATGTAGGAAATATTTTTATATTTCTAATGAATATTTTTAGTCGAATTTATCTTATGTGTAACCCTATATTAAAAATCTTTTAGTTATTAAACTTTGATTTTAACTCTTTTAACTCTTCTTTGAATTAAATAATAGTAAATGTCATAATCTAATCCAAGTGGACCTAAAAGATCATATTTTATTCCTAAGGTTATTGTTGGTCGAATTACACTTATATAATAGAATTATGACATATTTTAGGATAATAATAATATCATTTTTACCCTAAATTACCCTATATACTTTTAACCGTGGTAAATAAAAGTAAAACATTACTATTCAACAAAATTTATTTTCATCTTATTGAATCACATTTTACTTACTTATATAAACCATGTCTCTTGGATTTTTGAAATTCAACACACTGAAGTAGCAAAATTAAGTTTTATGTAAATTTTTAATTGTTCCTATGAGGTGGGTAAAGACGTTAAAAAGTTCAATCAAATTTTTATATATCTAAAGTAATTATAAACTGACTCCAATGAATTACATTGAACTTATATAGGTATTATGTATCTATTTTGACCTAAAATAAAATTAAATAAAATAAATAATTATTTAAATAAAAATTCGGTTTTGAACTATAATGTAGTGTTTTTCACTAATCATCAAAAATTGAATGTTTTTTGAAAGATACCAAAAAATCACCCGAAGATAATTTTTATATTACGAATTCAAAAATGAATTCTATTTTTCCAATTTCAAAACTTTTAAGTTGCATTAATTAAATTAAAATTAATTCATGTTGTCAAAACCAAAAGGTGTATTTTTAAGAAATTATAACTATCAAAAGATTGATACTTATTTATATCTAATTTTAAGGTGAGATTACTTACAATGACCATCATCGGATTAAATTTTAAAAATATAATCAAATTACACTTCCAAAAAATTAAAATTTATAAATCAACACTATAAATTATTTTGATTTAAAAGGTTGTTTTCAGTTAAAATATAGTATTTTTCACTATTCACTCAAATATGAAAGTTATCAGAAAAACACCAAATATTTATTGAAACTAAATTCTTATGTCCCCATTCTAAAGAATAATTTTATATTTTAAAATTGAATATATAATAGTTTCAAATATTAGATTTAAAAATGGTTCTCTAATAAATGGCGCTAAAATTGCATTGTTTGAAAAATAATTATTTTATCAGAAAAAAATGCATTTATTCTTACATTATGTCTAAGAAACTCATAATATGGATTCTAAAGTTATAAGAATTATATAAAGTTCAAAATTCAGTTAATATTATTCATAACCTCTTTTTAACGGCTAGTTTGGTAAGTCGTGGTGTGCTTGAACTCAGTATTGCATGTAGTGAAAGTTATTGCATTACTTTGAAGAAATAAAGTACTATGAAAACTTGGGGTGTTACATTCTCTCGTTTTTCAAGAATATGAACTGGTGGTTCCTCATAAGATATATTCTCTTCCATCTAAACAACCTCTGGACTCCAAACATGAGACGGATCATGCATATACTTTCTCATATTTGAAATATCAAAAACATTGTGGACATGGGATAAACTTGTAGGTAAATCCACTCTATAGGAAACTTATCCAAATTTCTCCAGGATTTCATGGGGTCCAATGAACCTCAGACTCAGATTTCCCTTCTTACCAAAACACATCACACTTTTACATGGATAAACTTTGAGAAATACATGATCATCTACCTCAAAAGAAAGATCCTTCCTCTGGTTACCCACATAACTTTTCTTCCTAGTCAGAGATGTCCTCATGTGCTTCTAAATAAACTGAACTTTTTCAGCCATATCTTCTACCAATTATAGTCCCATAAACATTCTTTCACATACATCTTCCCAAAAATCTATAGTTCGACATCACTTTCCATATAATACCTCAAATGGAGCCATGTGTAAATTGGAATAAAAACTATTATAATAAGAAAACTAAACCAAAGAAAGATGTTGGTCCCATCTTCCCTGGTAATCCATTGAAGAAGCACATAGTATAACTTCAAATATCTGAATTTTTTGTTCTGACTACCCATCTGATTGAGGATTAAAAGTTGTGAAAAAATTTGATATACTACCCAATGTCTTTTAAAGGACCTTGTAAATGTTAGAAGTGAACTCGAGATCATGATCAGATACAATAGAGAGGGGAACTCCATGTAACATAACTATATATTAAATATACATTCGATAAAGTTGATGTAGAGACAAAGTTTCACTAATAGGAAGGAAATGTGAAGATTTATTCAATCAATAAAAAATAACCTAGATTGCATTGTTACCTTGAGAAATATTTGGTAATACCAATATGAAATCCATGGACACATTTTCCCATTTCCACTCTAAAATTGGAAAAGGTTGAAGCATCCCATTCAGTAACTTCTACTCTTATTTAACATGTTTACAAGTCAAACACTTCACAGTAAATTCTGAAATATCTCTTCTCATTTCATTCCACCTGTAATACTCTTGAAGATCTCTTTACATCTTAGTACTTCTGGGATGAACTGAAAAAGGAGAACTATGAGCTTCACATAAAAACTTTTTCTTCAACTGTGAATCACAAGGAACGTATAATCTTTTCCCAAATTTCAAAATACAATCATTATCAATGTTAAATTCAAGAAACATACACTTCTGAACAAAATACACCTTTCTCTGTAACTCATTGTCTTCCTTATACGCTTGCTTAATTCTGTTTGATAGAGATGATTTCACTAACACTAGGAAAAAATGATCGGTAGTTATATCTTCATTGGGATTTTTCTTTGTTTTCTTGCATGCTCTTAGGTTCATATCTTTTGTTTTATTTTGATAAAAGAGGCACAACCTCCATCATCCTCAAAAAAACTAACACCTGAAACAAAACAGAGGAATTTCCCGCACCAATAACTTCTACGCCAAAGTTCATCAAATCATTAATCAAAGTATCGTGTTCCCAATGTAGCATGGTTAATGTAGAATTTCTCTTTAGACTAAAATTTTCATCCACTTTATTTTCCATTCCTAGATGGTAATGGATCGTGCAATCATAATCCTTGGTTAATTCTAACCATATCTTCTGTGTCAGGTTTAACTTCTTCTAAGTGAATATATACTTAAAACTTTTGTTATCAGTATATATTTCACAATTTACTCCATTCAAATGATTCATCTTAATTTTCAATGCAAAAATAACAACAACTAATTCCAAATCAAGTGTATGATAATTACACTCATGATGTTTCAACTGATGTAAAGCATAATCAATTACATGATTATTCTGAATTAGGACGCAACCATGTCCTTTCACAGAATCATCACTATAGATTACAAACTCTCCATTTCTAGAAGGTTATTCCAATAATGGATAATTCACTAATATTATTTTCAATTCATGAAAACAATCATCATATTCTTTTGTCCAGATAAACTTTACACCTATTAAAGTTAACATAGTCAATGAGTTAGATAAACATGAATAATTCTCAACAAACCTTCTTTAATAGCCTACCAAATAAAGAAAACATAGAATCTCGGTTATATTTTTAGGACTTTTCCATTATTAAAAAATTGTTTTTAACAAGATAAATAGTTATTCCATTTTATGAAACAATGTGACTGGGGAATAAAATTTTTTGCAACCAAAACTCACACTTGCTGAATTTCCCATACAATTTCTTTTCATTTAATGTTTTCAAGACAACCCTTAAATGACTTTCATGTTTCTCTTTACATTTAGAAATTACCAAAATGTCATCAATAAATACAACGAAAATCGTATCTAAGAACTCGCAAAAAATTATATTCATAAGATCCACGAATATAGAAAGATAATTGGTTAAACTAAAATGCATAAATAAAAATTCATAATGGTCTTATATTCAATGAAACACAGTCTTCAAAATGTATGCTTCCTTTACTTCAATTGATGGTACACCGACCTCAGGTCAATCTTTTAAAAATATTGTGCTCGTTAGAGTTGATCAAATAAATCATCAATATGAGGAAAAGGATATTTGTTCTTAATAGTTATATTATTCAAGGCTCAATAATCAATTCAATTTCTCATTTATTTATCTTTCTTTTTAACAAATAATATTGGATCACCCCATTATGATGTGCTAGGTCGACTGAAACCATTATCTACCAACTCATACAATTGTTTCTTTAACTCTAAAAGTTCAATTTTTTCCATTAAATAAGGGGGTTTTAAAATTGTATTAGCATCAAGAACTAAGTGAATAGTAAATTCAACTTCCTGATCAAGTATAATTCTAGGAAACTCATCATGAAAAACATCAAGATACTCATTTACTATTGCACATAATTAATCTGAACTATTCATTTGTCTTCAATAATATTTGAAAGATAACATTCATTTCCATATTTCACTAGTTTCCAAGATTCCTAATTTATTAGTAGAGATAAGGGTTCGTTCTTATAAAAAAACTAAAATTATTTCTGAAAATAAACCTCTTTATCTCTACAGTCAATTTTAGCATGGTAAATAGAAAGCTAATCCATTCCCAAGATAACATCAAACTTTTCTAGTGGAAAAAACAACAAGTTTTGCACGTAAATTCGTTCCACAAATAATGATAGGATGATTCTTATAATTTATTTTCTCCACAACATTTCCCCTAGGTTTTTTTACCACAAGTTAATGATTTATATCTTTAGATGGAATTCCCAATTTATTAGAAAATTTATCTAAAATTAAAGAATGTGTAGATCCTAAATCTAACAACATATTGGCATAATCAGAAAAAACAAACAAAGTACCTGATACCACTTCATTTGATGGCCCCACATCAACTGTAGTATTCGAAAAATATTTTTCCTCACCCTTCCTCTTTTTATCTTTCTGGTTTACACCATGGGTAATCAACTTTGGACACAAATTGGCATAATTCCCAAACTCATTGTAACTAAAACATCTAACCATTGGCTTTTCATTTCCTGGTTGATCATCTTCCTTATAGTTACGAGCAATATGAAAAGTCTTACCACACCAAAAAAACTTCCCAGGCATTGATATACACTCTCCCAGATGCTTTTTAACACACTTTTCACAAGATTTAAATTTAATTTTCTTACGTCTAGGATTCTTTGATGAATTTTTTCCCTTTTCCTCCCAACTGGACCTCTTCTTTTGATTGCTCTCTATGAAAACCCAATCATCATAAAAATTAATTTTTACCTTCTAGGCACATCTTACAAGCTTATCGCAACATTTGAACTCATGAGAAGATAAGGATCTTCGATATATTGGCTTCAGTCCTGCATAAAATTGATTTCTCTTACTATCAATATCTTAAAATAAATTTGGAGAATACCATGCTAGTCGAGTGAACTTTTATTTGTAAGAATCCTCTGATTCATCCTCATACCTTAATTCCAAGAATTGTTTTTTCATCCTAAGTCAAACCACTGTAGGGAAATATTTCACAAGAAACATGCCTTCAAATTCATCCTAATCAAGAGCATCAGTCTCCTCACTACCATTGATATTTTTAACCATCGACCACCAGTAATTAGATTCACCTTAAAAATGATGAATAGAAAGACTAAACATTGTTTGTTCTAAACACCCCATGAAATTGAAAATATTTTCTCGTTCTTTATTCCAACCTTCATCTAGAATAGGGTCATACGATCCTATCAATGATGGGGGATGTAGCCTCTTGAAATTCCCCAATACTGACATGTTCCTCTGTGGTTTATCTAACTGATCTCATGCATGGATACCACCACCATTTATATCCTGATTCAACTATTCTGTCACTGCAAAAAACTATTCAGTTCTGATTCTGACCATCTCAGGTTGCTGATTTGGAAGGTTGTTTTTGTCTTGATGTTGTCCCATCATAGTTTCCATGTCTCCTCTACGAAAACCCATTCTAAACACATGAATATATTAGGAGAAGAAACATGGTAATATTTAAATGCAATGTCATTTCAATCTTACCATAAAGTAAAAATAATTTAGGGGTATTAATTTAAAAATATACTAACTCTAAAAGTTGTCTAAACTAACCTATGATACCAACTATAAGGCCCAATTATTTAACATTACAAAATATTAAATTAAGCTAGTAATTCACATTGATGATCTTTTTAGGTTTAGAGATTTAGAAAATTACGTCATAAATTATACATAACAACCTCGATATTAGATGTAGACACTTATACTCAGTGTCCATTTTTTTAAATAAAAACACTAAAAAATAAGCATGTTTAGTTCTATGTTTTAAATAGCATGAATTTTATGTGATCCCATACATGACCCTATTAATCATTAATTCATGTGAAAAAACATTTCAAAAACATGGTATGAGCATAAAAATCTCAGAAAGGGATGCACAAAAAAGGAAAACTTTTAGTTTTCCAAACAACATGTAAACCATGAATACTTTATCATTTAGTAATACTTTTCACCTAAAGGAAGTATAAAAAAACTTCACTAAATATATGATCATTACTTACCCTTATTTTGTATCCAAAATTGTACCATAAAACCCATAGAAAGAAACATATTTCATATAAAAGTATCTTGGGACATAAACATACTTAAATGGAATAACTATACAGTTGAATGCCACACATATCACTCATTGAAATAGTCATACGGCCAAATTACATACCCAATGCATTGGAGGTTATAACCTAACCACCCATCCTTGGTTTATCACAGAACCACCTATCACTTGGTTTATCATGTAACCACATGTCAAATGTCCAAGTACCATTATATAATCATTACACGTAAAAGATTTCAAATATCAATATTTCAATCATAAAATTTCATTTGCAATCACAGGAAATAATTTCAAGATATTGAAATAGTAAATCCAATTTCAAAACCATTTTCAATACCAAGATGTTTAAAAATGGTATGTGGTAATTATTTTATATTTAAAAACACCACAGCTTGTTAAGGAATCCAAATATCAAATAATGCTCATGGTGGCAGAAAGGTTGTTGTCTTCGCATATGATAAAAACATTTATTTTGGCGTGTAGTAAAATTCTATGTAAAAAAAGATTAACTTTGAATGAAAATAAAACTAAAATGGGTTTATTATACATCATGTAAAAGAATGAGGTGTATATTATTAAAACATTCCATAATGAAAGAAGATTTAGACAAAGTCCCTTATCTCATGTCTGACTTGACTCGTTCATTATTTAATTTCCTAAATAATAAACATAACATAATTTGTACTTTATTAGGAACCTTTTTCAAGTTTATTATTCCTTTTTTATTACTTATCACATTTCTATAAAAATCATATAATTATTTATGTTTATATCGGTCATTTGTTGATGTTCGGTAATTGAGTCAAAAATGAACTTGTTATAATTACAAGTTGTCCATGAGGTCCAAAGTCCATTATATACTGAATGATATTCATGATTTAAATGTAATATATATATCATATATATTAATTGTATATGTATTTATAATATTTCATATCATTTGAAGATAAGAAATGAAATGCGTTGTTCATGGAGACGGTAAATCATATGTATGCATGAATGCTACTTTCATTTCTATTTCATATTTAAAGGAATGAAAAATTAATGAAACCTGTGTATATTATAATTACAGTATAATATAATATTTTATATATGTTACATATGTTCATTAACGCAATCGTTTATACATTCTATATATGGGATGAACGAGTCATATCACTTTGATGGGGCGGTAGTCCGCACATCCTCAAATGAAATTATCATATTTATACAACATGAAAATCATAATGGTAAGTTATAAATTAAAATTAAAGAATAATAAGGATAATATAAATATCATATATATCATATATAATTATATATAATTATATTTCTGTCATAATGGCCACCATCAGAGGTGGTAATGGAAAATCGAACAATCATCTTTCGTGTGGCAATAGTTCGTCGTACACAGAAACAATATGTTCATATCCATTAAATGGAGGTGTGTGTATGTGTAGTTAAAATACTTGTAATAAAAATAACATGGATTATTTAGGATACTATAGTTGTTTATAAACAAATAATAATAAGATCATAGGGAGTGGAGAAGGAAAAATAATGGAAAGGAAATTGAGAGAAGAAGTTACCTCAAATCGGGTAAATTCCTTTGATTTTATCCAAAGGGATTTCTTGAATTTCCATATACCTAAGAGAAGTCTTATAAGAATAATATATGGATTTTGGTACCTTATTTGGGTAGTGGTTGGATGATCCAAAGGGTCTT
Organism: Viscum album; assembly: GCA_963277665.1. Lineage (NCBI taxonomy): Eukaryota > Viridiplantae > Streptophyta > Magnoliopsida > Santalales > Viscaceae > Viscum > Viscum album. The sequence goes on along the minus strand of OY728147.1, from coordinate 68,068,156 downwards.
GAGAGGTGCGAGTAAGGGTTAGAGGCGGATCCCTTTTATAAGATGGAGGAGGGGAACGTTAGGAAAGTTTGAAATTATTATTTTATTATTAATTGATTTTAGAATTCTAAAAACAAAAAAGTTATATATTTAAAAGATACGATGATTATGGGTTGAACACATTTCATCTGATGAGTTTTATATAATTTTAGTTCATAAAATTAACCTTATCTTTTAGTTGTATCCCTTAGTAATCTTATTTAACTTTTACCATGTCTTCTTGTATATTCACACTATATAGTTAACATAATTACTTTAAAAGGCCAATCGAACCTAAAATGGTTCATTAATGACATTTTCAACCTTTTCTAGGTCATTTTTTTAAATCGTATATTTTTAAAATTGTTATATCATTTAATAAAATGTTATTTGTTTTTAAAACTCATTTACGTCAATTTATATACTATTCATATCATGACTTTTAAAAAAATCCAAAACAACATTATTATTTCGAAAAACATCATTAATTCAAGTATAACAGGTAATAATAATCCTTAAAATTCATGGATAATATAAAAAGTTTCAAAATAAATTTATTTTAATATTTATAATCTCATTTATTTAAATCATTCCTTAATAAGGTATTCACTACTTCACCATTGTGTCATACATAAATATATTTATTTGTGGTATAAAAATTATAAATAAAATAAAATTATGTAGAAATATTTTTATCTTTCTAATGACTATTTTGAGTTGAAACTATCACTTATATAACCCCATATAAATTTTTTTACAAACAGATATATGTTTATGTTTTATTTTCCTTAACTTTAAATTAATTTTTATAAAATTTCATTTTCACATACATGTGGATATATGGGGTATTAAAAAACATTATGGATTCCCATAGTCAGAAATTTATAATCCAATAGGGTTAGGACATGTTTTAGGGTAATTTAATATTATTATAACATTATTGTTTTACCCTTATTTACCAGATTTACCCTTTAATCATGGTGAATAAAAAATTTACAGACGCTACTATTCATAATGTCTAAAAATAAAAGTAACCTATTTACACAATTTTTACCTCCTGATTCCAAATATGGAATCAATTTTTAAAAATTCAAAATACATAAGTTTCATAAATTAATTTAGAATTAATAATGTTGTCAAAACCAAAATGCGTGTTTTTAAGAAATAATAACTATCAAAAGATTCGCATGTGTCAATGACTAATAAAAATGTGAAATTACTTACAATGAACAAAATTGGATTTAATAGTAAATAAATAATCTAATTACACTTCAAAAACAATTAAAAATATAGTCTAACCATATAAAAAATCCTATGAAAAGAGAGTTTTCAATTAAGATGAATTATTTTCCACTATTCATTAAAAAAATGAACTTTATTATAAAAATTCCAAAAAATTTCCCAAAGTATATTTTTATGTCCATATTATAAAGAAGAAGTTTATTTTTTCAAATGAAACATATAAAAGTGAAAATAAACTAGATTTAAATTTGTTTCTCCATCAAAATGAGAATAAACTACCTTTTACAAAAATATTAGAGTATTTATGATTGAAATTGAATTCATTCTCACTTTAGGACTCTAAATTTTATTGGATAAATATAAAAAAATTGAAAAAGAATGTTTAATTATAATATGGTTAGTTCTATTCATTCACGTTAATACAAAGGCTATGTGTTAACTGACATTTAAACTAATAATATTATTATATTATTTTTCTATATGACTCAACCTTGTGTCCAACATGAGATTTTAGAGAAACCCATTATTGCGTGTCAGGTAATCAATAAAAAATATCATCCTATTTAAAGTAAAATAATATATTATTCATAAGTGTTTATAGAAATCAAAAGTGTTATTCTATTAATATATAGGTCATTATAGATGTTTTCAAGGAAGTTTTGTTATTCAAATGTTTTTTTAATTTTTTTATGGTTTGATTTTGAATAGATGATTTTAAAAAAATAAAAATATTTAAGAATTCATATTTTGATCTATATAAAAAAGGAATTCTTGATTCATGTACCCCCTTGAAGAGAGACCCATATTTTCCTTATGTAAATTTGAAAAATGATATTTATGTTATGGGATATTGAAGTATTTATCCAAGTAAGATGATATGGTTATTTTATAGATGTTGTTCAAAATTAGGGATGCCTCTATGGAGGGTGATTATAGGTGGGTGGGTGAAATGATTATTTTCACTTATATATATGTTTCATGGTTTATGTTTTTGGTTGATCCCCATTTTTTATCATCAATAGTTATTGGTATATAGTTGGAAAATCTGGGAATAAGTATTATTCTAGTTTATTGTTATGCTCTTTATAGGGACCCTAAGTTAGGTTTATTAACTTATAAGAATATTTTTCATATAAAACAATCTTGGTTAGAAAACCTTGATCATTTATATTGTTTAATTATATCAAGTTCTAATTAAATTGAATATATTTTGGGTTTTTCAAAGATTTTATCTAAAGAACCTAGGTGTTCCCAAGATAACTGTGATTTCACTCTTCTTATGATAGTTTAATTATGATAACTTCATATAGTCCTCATCACTTGGTATATGATATATTTTATTAGTGTCTATTATCATTGTGTTTTTCATTATTGTTATGGAAAATAAGCAGTTATTATTTTCATAAAAACTTATTCCTGTTCATTTAAGCTATAACAGAAAATGAGTAAATTTTAATAGAAAATGGTTTTTTTTGTACAAAATCCTTCTTTTAAAAATTAAATTATATTTTTGAAAATAATTTTATTTTTGAATTCATAAATACATATCACATTTTAAATTATTTAATTTGGAAGGTTTTTTAAATTATGAAACATTTCTTATATTTCTCAAAATTGGATTTTTTTAAATGAGATCATTAAAACTATTTCCTTTATTTCAATTGGAAAATATTCATGAAAATTTCAAAGTGAGTTTTTTCTAAAACAAGTAACATGTATATGGAAGTATTATTTTAATTAATTGTCTAAAATTACTTATTTTATATAAAATTTAATGTGGATATCAAAATTTTATTTCAAACAATCATCTAATTGACTTTATTTTAAAGTTTATGTGTGGTGAATGGGTTAGATATTTACATGGAACTATTTTCTCACATCCAACATATATTCAAAGTCTATAATTCTATTTTTGGATATATTTGGTGGTCCGGTTATTCTAATTTAGGTATGTTAGAGGATTAAAATTATAATCCTTCCCTTGATATAAGAATATGGGTGTTTAGGAAGTATCTTTTGTAATATCTTGGTAATGTTTTTTTAATCTAGTTAACAAAGCCACATTGACTTTTTTACACTAGTGACATTGGGATTTTGTGGTTATATTAATTGGTTTTACTTATTATCTGATGCATTAGTCTTTTATTCATATAAATCTTTTAGTTTAATAATAGATTAAAATTTATTATCTCATTTTTATGCCTCTACGAGATTTTGGGATGTTATGGCCATGTCCACAATGGTTATATATTAATAGCCAATTTTTATCAAAAAAATAATTTGCATTGATATGTAATTTGATTCCTTGGAACTATTTTCAAGAATGTAGTTATTAGGAATGCACCTTGGGTCTTTCCACTGGTTTGACATGGTAATGTGGTTGGTTGACCATGATTAGTTATTGATATAAAAACTGTAAGTGTTATTTACTAAACAAAAATGAGGTTGGGAATCTTATAATAAAAATATATAGATAATATAGTTTTTAAGAGGTATGTGGAGTATATTTCGATTAGGTAAGTTCATAATTTAGAAAATAAATAGATATTTGGGTTGAAATTAAATTTTAATTTCACCTTAAATATTAAATGATTTTTGTGTAATTTAGATATATGAATAATATAAATAGTATGATTTTGTTACCATTATAATATAAAAGGAAAATAATTAAATTTAAAGGATCAAAAATTATGATGATGAACAAAAATATAGTTCAATGTAGATAAAAAAATAATTAATATTATTACAATGAATTGTTTTTAGCAAAGGGGTTCAAATATGTGTTCCAGAGATGAACAATAGGACTCTCATTTCAAATATCACCATTATTCAAAAAATATTTCTTTATAGATGTTTCTTTTTAATGAGTTTAGTTGGAGTATTTTATCATATAGTTCCATTAATATGTGATAAGAATTAAATTTATTAAATAATTTTTATAAAAAAATATATAAAAAAAATTTATGAATTTTGGAAACATTTTATTTGAGATATGATATTATATCTTATATATTGTTTCATTAGTATATTCTTAAATGATTATGAGAATATTTTAAAATATATAATGATACACACATAGAAACACCACTTTGTCAATCATCAATGATGGTTTTATCTAACATATTAATTAAATTGATAATTAACCTCTCAATGTATGATTTTTCAGTTGTCCCTAACCAATGTTCATCATAGATTATTATATATGGTGATGAAATGTTCTGATTAAAATGAGTAGGATTTAATATGGGGATACAAAATATTCACATGAGACAAAAAGCAATTTTTATCTACAAAATGATCAAAAAATTAGACAATATAGAGTGTCGTACATTATGTCATTCTACATAAGGGAGTATGTCTCTTATTTGAATTTCCCGATTATCGAAGTGTAAAAAAGATTCGTATTATGAGATACATCATTGTTTAATAGTTATTAAAATATAGAACATTAGGGTAAAATTAGGAGTTATTTTGGTATGTTATTGATCATCTTATCCTTTGAGTCTATTAAAAATGGGATGTATACATTCATATGAAGAGTAAGACAAATATTCCCTTGTTTGAGATGAACTGAAAGAAATATGTGATCATTCTAAGATAATTCATTTTATTTTAATTTATATTGGATGAGGGTCATGTGATGTTCCATCCATCAGGGTGAATGACATGTGATGCCTTTATCCATATGATCAGTTTATACCTAGAGAATCAGGAAAGTATGACTAGCTATATAGGTATGACACACACTATGTCCTCTGTTTACTAAGTATCTTAGGGAAATGGTTCATTTAAAATAAATTCAAGTAAATTATAAAATAATTGGTTATAGGTGTAGTGATAAATGTGTTTGAAAGATCATTCTATATCACTTTCTTTCTTGAGTTTCATTGATTCTTTACTAGATTATTCCCGCTTCATATGTGGATGAATCGAGGAATTCATATTAGCTTCTAATGATATAAAATCCCATTAAATCACTCTTTTTGGTATATGTAATAGATATTGAGTATTATGAAACGTAGATAGCCTCTCTAAAAGGGTTTTCGAGTCTATCCAAAGTGAGTTCGTGATGGATATTCACAAGAGACTCCCTAATATGTGATGCATGGAAAAAATTTATATCCTTCTTAAAATTTTCTAGAAATATTTTAAAGGACTTTTTGATATAATTTAATTATTTATTATATATGATATATTATAAGAAAAATAATAAAAATTCAATGAGGATTTAGTAAAAGTGTAATATTGATGGATATATTCCCGAGAGATATATATACATATGATATTTGTTGTCTCAATTAAGGTAAATTCCCTAAATGGGGAGGTTAATTTGGGTATATTTAAATTATTTAACAACAATCCTCGATGATCTAGTTTCATTTTTTGTTGGAACAATTTTCACCCCATAATAAATATGAAGTCATAAATAATGTATAAAGGGATATAATAAATTTTTAATTTTTTCACCCAAATAGGGATAATACAAGTAGCATACAATGTTAATGAACTGATGTACTAGAATAACTAAACATGCTACTTGATTATTGTAATTCAAAGTGGTTGAACTGAACCTTTATGTCTATAAACCTCATAAATGTAGAGAACTCATTCCACTTAATAGCCCTAAAATCAAACTACTACCACCAGAACAACTATCTCAATATTACACTAACCATTAAAGATATCACCTCATTAGTGAAGTATTAATAATCACTAACATCACCCACGTGATGGAACACATATACCTCCAACAATATAGACTTTTATATCTCCCTTATTTCTTCTCTAACATTGTAGTACAGATCTAGAAACTCAATTATTCCTTTAATATCTTCCTTCTCCCTTTTGTATAGAATGATACTCCTCTATTCATGAAAGAATATATAAGTTGAACATTCAATTTATCATAAATTCTTATTAATTAATGTGGAAAATTCATATAATTTGGCCTCCAAAATTGTGTTAAACCCCCCATAAAGATGGGATATTTTAATTATTAAAATATTTTGACTCCTCTTTACTAAGACTCAACCCTTATACACACAAAAAAATTCCATTATTTACATTAATCCTTCATGGAATGAGAAAGTCCTTCATATAATATATCTCATCACCTCCAAGATTCATAGATCTTACACCAAAAAAAATTAACAAATAAAATTTGGGGTTATAATTTTACAACCACATCCCATAATAGATGTCAATCCTGGGAATAACACCATTATCATAGGAGGATCACTAGGAAATACTAATCATTAATGGTTAAACCACAATAACTATAGAATGATCACAATCTGAGATTACCTGAATCAATATTATATGTCTTTGATGTTTTCACTTTTAATATGTTTTATGATTTGACCCAAAATTCCACAATGCAACTAAAGAATTATATTGAAAGATCTCTTACCCCGATATTCCTATTTTATCCTTTATTAAATGAATTGTTTCCTATGATAGCCATCCTCAGAATAGATAACATAAAATAGAATAATTATGTAAAGAACTAGGATTTTTTCAATGACACATAAATAACTTAGTCTGATGAATCAATGAGAAATTCCTATGCAGTCTCATATCCACCTCACATGGCTATATAATAATCCGACATAACTCATTATGGTGTGATATTGTACCAATTAATCTTCTACATGTTTTAGTTTTTCTTACACATCATTGAATAATAATGAAATGGGTCTTGAGTTGATCATGTTTATACACATTTCAATAATACCACATCTCTTATAGTGTAGTCATTTCATTAGCCATAATTATTTAATATTACATGAGAATAGTTGTGAAATAAATCCTCATGTTATGGTGTGATTCATTTCTTATAGAGAGATATACTCTATCAACATACAAAAATCTCTCAACCATAATGTTATAAGTTCTTAATGAATGTATAGGAGACTATAAAAGACTTATCAACATCCATTTCAACAAACAAAACCCAATAATACTCTATGTATAATTTTAATAACAATATCACCCTTTGGGTTTGTTGAAAACCCATAAAAATTTATTCAAGAATCTTTATCTAAAAAAAACACAAATAACTTCTGATATAATTTGAAATGTAATTCAATCAGATAGTTTATAAACGATTCACTTATCGCCAACTAAAATATTGGGTGATTAATGATTATTCTGATAATAAATAGTTAAATGAATTTCCCTCTAAAAACATCATGAATACATGACTGTTATTCAACACTTTTAAAACAATATTTCTCCCAAAATAGATATTTACATGACCACCCCTTTTTTTAAAAAATAAATAATTCTTTATCCATATTCAATATTAATCATGGAAACTTTAATTAAAAAATCACTTCAAAAAGTTTTCCCTTTATCAACCAACCCATAGATTAATTCTCTAAATGTTCACAAGATATGGTTAAAAATCAAAAATATTAATCTAATTGAATAACTATAACATACTATAATTATAAAATTACATAAAAGAGTGGTTATTCCTTCTACAAGTCCTATAGTTGGATATATATGATTAGAATCTAATATCTATTTTATGCCTTTAAAAATATTCTTGGGGTAGTACCTTTTTTCTGATCTTGGTAACCCAATTTTGTGTTGACACATACTCTAAATTTACCAAACCTTGTTAAATATTCTCATTAAAGAAATGATACTTTATCTTTCTGTGGTTTTTTAATTAATGATAGATAATTTTATTTACAAATTTCAAAAAAAAATATCACACTATATTGAAATATGATAATTCAATTCAACTCTAAGACCCTGAAGTTGTTACTTCATCCATATAACTGGAATACATGAGTGAGTAGTTGTAATTTACACAAATTCTATAGTGCATACTGAAATTATGTGTTAATTATTTTTAACATAGAAATACATAATACAAAATGGTATAATTCAATTAAAAAGTTTGACATGTGATCATATACTAAACCATCCTAACACACATATGTAAATCCTAACAATTCCTTTTTGATTTTTCATGATAAAACTTTCTGAAATCCACTATGATTTTATATAATGAATAATCCTCTTCACTGATACTTAGTGATTTTCTTTAGTAAGATTTTGGTATTATCCAATATGATAAGTTTTAAACAAAATATTAGTCCATATATGTATTAGGTATTATAGGTTTACAATGATTTACATTTATTATATCATTTATCCTTTTCCCACTATAACCTCTTGAAAACATCATTCAGGCTACAACTTGCATTGTAATTTCCCTAGAATCTATTGTTCCAAATCCATTTTCTCCACTTTTATTTTTTTGGATTGGTAAATAAATTTTTCATTTCCCTATTGAGTTACATATTACCATAAAAATTAATTATCTCACTGATCATTGATATCTTAAAATCACACATCATGATTTATAAAAAAATATTAAATTATTCTTCATCATATCCTCCATAAATTACTCCATATAAAATATTGAGCATAAAATTATATTCATCAATCACCTTCTTGGTATATATATTAATATAAAATCTTCCTCACTAAAATATATTCTTTTCAAATTTTGATTGTGATAAAAATACCATGCTCTTGGTTCTTGTTCCTACCCATATAATTCCTTCTTAAACCACTATCCATTAATTTCATATTCATCAACAAGAAATCCATCATGTTTTTCTATGTACACATCTTACATAGGTAATACATTAAATAATATTAATTTTTAATCCATTTAGTACACCTTAAATATCATTTTCACTGTAATAAGAAAGAATAATCAAAAAAATTTGACTATTCTATAATAGAAAATATATCTTAAATATAAATTCCATGGATTTAGGATATCCATTTTACCCCACATATGATTTCTTCCAAATCACATTTCCCTATTAATTGATTTTTTACAGAACCCCCTTAGTTATACTGAAATTTTTATCACTTAACCATAGAAAAGTTCCCTATGTTTTATTCTTCTCAATATGTCCAAGACATTAATTCATTGATCTAATCCAAATATGACATTAAGTATCCTACTAAACATTTTTTAGATCTAATTGATGCTATAATAATTTTTTTATAGAAGATATATCATTATAGTTTAGAACACAGATGTCTGACCAATAATTGTTTCCTATTTATTTATGTTAGTACTCTATCTCAATATTGTCATAGTTTATGAGCTCACCTTTTTATTCATCATTAGTTTCGTATTATAAATAAAAATCATCTAGATTCTCCCCCCAATATACTCAATTATTTATCACATTCCCCAAAAATGTCATTATTAGATTTTTTTAAATGCTCACTAGATTAATAAATATTTTCATTTCCATTACAGTAATGTTTTTTAATTAAATTATTTCTATAAATCTATAGTTTTACACATTTATTATTTTATTTTATATGAGAATATAATAAAAGTACCTTAATCTCCATGAGATTAAAACATATGAACTTTCTATTTTTTAGAATAAAGTAGTAAATTAAGAAAATTGAATGTGATTTAATGTTGGATTCTACCCATTACACATATTATAATGGGTTTTATCTTCATATAGAGATAAAAATCCCTATTAAATATATAGTTTGATGTAATAAACTCCCCCTTTCAGAATTTGTCCTGTATAATTTTCTCAATAATAATCATCTAGGCCATGTATTTAATGGTCTAGTTACTCCTCTCATTGATAATATTTTATTGAGGAACCCTCTCCATTGAGACATAGTTCCCTATCACAGTATTCAATATATATTTTTCTACTGGATTTATAGTAAGTCCAATTCCATTATTCGAATTAATTTTTCGAATTTTCAGACCAAAACCCCTCTTTTCCAATCTCCTATAACATGTAAAACACTTAAACAATATTCATCTATGAATGACTACCGTTATCTTTTAAATATTTATATAATCAAAACTTAATATAACATAAAACCTTTTTCTATTCATGTTTTTGGGTGATATCATCCAACATACATTGATGTTCACTAACTCATGTTATCTCATTGATTTTTATTCCTTTCTCTAAAATATATTCTAAATGATTTCCCACTTTTTAAAAGTATAAAAAATATGGTTGTGAGAGTTTTAGATTTTTTGGATATCTTGATCTCTTTCATTATTTATTAAATATTATATGGCCTTTTGGGTTATGTGGTCAAGCTGTTTATGCCACAGCATTTTCTATTGTTCCCTAGAGGTAAAAAAAAAATTTTCTCCACTAAGGAGGTATATATTCTCCATTGTCTACTTTCCTTACATCAATGTTCCACAATATCTTCTTTTGACAATGAAATCAATATTGTAGAAATATATTTCATTCCTTAAGTCACCTAATTGACTTACACATATAAAATTATGAAAAACTCCTTTGATCATCTCATAATCTATCCACCTAAACTATTTGAATATGATTTAGAAATTTCTAGATCTAATGACTTTCAAGACATCATCATAACCTATTTGAATAAAAGTTTATTTTTCATAATTTAAGCCTCTGACAATATATTTTTTGTAATTCCATTATCCAAGATCAATACACTAGATTGATCAATTTTATTAAAATAAATTATTGCTTAATTATCCTTCTAAACCTTTTATTTCTTTATTCGTCTCCATTTTCCACCTCCCCTTTGTAGTGAATATTATTCTTCTAGATCTATCTCCATATAATCAACCTAATGTTGTATGGTCAAAAATTTATAATTATATTTTAAGTCATTTTATAATGCTTTTAACTACTAAATTCTCTCTTTTATAATCACATTTATCATTTTTCTTTTTACCCTTGATGATAAATTTATATATATGTTTCCAAAACCATTACACATAAAAATAGACATTAAAAAGAAACAGAGTGTGGTAATTTCATCTTGACTATTTTTTCTTTTAGTCCCTGATGTTCTACTTGGATATTGAAAACATATATTATATGTTCCCCACTATTCTAAAACATTAATACTAGACTCATGGTTAATTATTTCATGTCTTTGTTACTCAATGTCTATCCTTTGGATTCTATTATGAGTCACACAAATCAACCTTAATTTAGAGAGTGAGTTCTTGTAGCCTGACATCAATCCCCACTACCTTCTTCTTCTAATAAAGATCCTCAATATAATTCAATTTACTTTTTAAGAACTCCACTTATGGGAAATTGTCTACTTTTCCCATTGATTCCCCATGTTCCGATTTCACATCTTTGGGAAATTATATATATTATCATATCAATATCATGATTGAAGTTATAATTCTCTCTCAATATTCTAGGTTCTATCACATACACATGAATTTTTATTAAATAACCTTGATCCGTTTGACATTATTTTTTATATAATTATCCAAGACATCATAAATTATGATTTCTCTTTAATTTTTATTTTATACTCAACTTCCATTTCAAATATTAATAGATTTACATATTTCTATCACTCAATTTCATTATATAATTACAAATTATCTTATTATTAATTTAACATGTAATTTTTAGAATTCAATAAAAAATAATTTTACTTTATTTATTTGTCCCTCCAAAAATTAATTTCATCAAGAGTGTCTTGTAGTTGATATTTTAGGTCAACTATTCCCTCTAAGTCATAGTTTTCCTCATTGATGTCCTATAGTTTGGGGTTTTCTATGACACCTATAAGGGATTGTTAATTGTGTCATTTGTAGTCCTCAACTTCTTATACATTAATTTCTATGAATGTTACCAAATTATTATAAAATAAAATAATACTATTAAAAAAACTTCTACCGTAAACTGTTGATACTGTTAATAAATTTTGAAGATTTATTTGGTGGTAATTCCTCATTATCATAATATAGGGATTTATTCAGGAACATTTCATTTAGATGCATAATTTTCCAACCAAATATAATATTTCATTTAAATTTTCATTTTTCCCCTTTCAAGAATTGAGGAAAGGAGTGGAATGATATTTATTTAATTCCCTCTATTCAGGATCATCCATCAATGTGAGTTTCATTATTTCCTTGAGTGTCAAAATCTATAGGTTATCCATTTATATAGAGTTATTTTATTTATTACTAATCTCATATATAATTAGTCTAGTTTGAATATTGTCCATTATTACATCTTTTGGGTAATTATCCTAGACCAGTGAGACATTTGGATTGAAACATAATGAAAATATACTTTGGATAATCTTTTATATATTGAAATCATCAAATGTTTCACTGATTACATGAATTATCCCAAAATTAATTCTAGAATAATTGAATAATGCATCAACTACCTAACTCACATTCATCCCCAATTCTTTATAAATACTTTATAGAACATCGAATTGATATTTCATTACCTTGTAATCTCTTTCATTGATGTTGAGAATTGTTTCCAATGGAATTTGAGAATTTACATGACATAACCTCCATATATATTTAATTTGATAAAAACCTACCTTGTGCTTTTTATTACATTAAAATTAATATCAATCTCCCTTCAGTAGTTCTCAAATAATGTAACACTTTCAATGATTATTAAGATCCGTTATTTGATAGTTGTGTAGAAATTCATTACCAGTAATTGGAAATAGTGTTTCATCTTATTCTATTATAATTTAAAATTTATAGTCAATGAATGTTAGAATTAATATATGTTTGGTTAATATGGACATGGATTAAAATAGATAATACTTCACAAAGAACCTTTATCTCTGATTCAACTTTTTCCCCTATGAAAGATAAATAAATTCAGAATTGAGATGAATTATGGTATGTTAATTTCATTAAATCAACCTCATCGGTGATATTGTTCCACCAGTAGTAGTAATTATTCAATCCATCAAGATAAATAAAAAATAATAAATATTATAAATAGTTGCAAATGAATTTTTTAATTGGGTCACCCAAATAAGTAAAATCAAAGATTCATACAATAGTGATGGGACAATGTACTAGAATCGCTAAGAACACTTCCTGTTTCTTAGAATTTAGGGTAGCTGTAATGACCCTAAAAATTATAAATCTGTAAAATTAGATAACTCATTTCTATCAATGACATGTATTTCTCATTTCTCATCCAACCTAAATTGTCTTGGTCTTCCATGAACAAACAATGAGATTACATTATTAATGGGGTATTAATTAGCTCTACCTTCATTAGTGCGATGAAATATCTGAACCTCCATAAAGATGGACCCTAGATCTCACTTATTTCTTCCTGAACATTCTAGAACATATCTGGAATATCCATTCTTCAATATGGATATTACATATCCAAATTATAAAAAAGCACATCCCACCATTCATTAATGAGTATCTTAGATTCATGTTTAAGTGATCATTAATTATCATTAATTAATATAGAAAACCTATTCAATTAGGACTTTAAATAGATTCAAGCCACTCCTTTAAAATATACCATATGATTTTAAATTATATGAACTTTGGATTATATATACATACTAACACAAATTTATTACATCATGGCCCTTAGAATCATGGAACAACTCCATTTCTCACTTGAAACCTCTACAGTGTGAAAACTTTATTTTTATCAAAAATATGTTCACCATAAAGAACCGTGGATCAAACCAGAAAAATAATCATGATATAAAACTCAAAGATCACTTTTGACTAGAACACTATGTTTTAGACCTCTTTCTATAGAATAATCCCCCTCTCTTGGGAACAGTACTAGAAATTACACATTTTGATTCACAAGAAAACCAAACTGACTGCATCATGATTGAAATTTAATAATAACTCAATGTTTTATAAATGTATTGGATTTAATGACACAAAATAATTTTGATATCATGACACTAAATTCCATTGTGTAACCAAACAAGAATCTTAAAATAATCCAGACCCTATTATTCATAGGGTCCCCTTTATGGTATAAACCACTACTTATAATAACCATCCTCATAACAGGTTATTCGATAATAAAATAATAATGGGGTGACTTAAACCTTAATATAATGATAAATCCATTAAATAGTTTCCCATAATCATGAGTTATTCATATTTATCCTCATCTTCACCTGATGTAGCTCCATCCTAGCGTAACAAAACTCACCATAGTTCGATATTATACTAGCTAATTTATTGTAATCTTGAGTTATTATCACATTGTCATGGACTCACCAAACATAGGTCCCAAACTAAAATTCCATATACACATTTAAAAAAAACTTCATCCCTTAAGGAATTTTAATTAAATTAGAAAAAAAATAATTAATCTAATATAAGATCCATTTTGGTGTGAATTATCTTTTCATGGTGTCATTTTTTACCAGTAGATAGAAATAATATAGTTTCTTCTAAAACTAAACTATCCTTAAAGTTATATGTTCTTCATGAAATCATAAGTCAAATTTATATTCCATTCAAAAACATGTTATTAAAAAAAACCAAAAATAGACAAAGTACATTTTCTTAAATAAATAAATTTAGGCTATATGATATAGGATGATATGGTAATGTTGTTTTGTGTAACATCTCTGATACAGAGGTAATATTTCATGTATTTTTTTAAAAAAAATTATAATATTCATAGGGAAATTGTTTTCCAAATTAATAAAATATAGAAATGAAAAAATAATAAGATGATGAACATGAATAGAATGATTTTTTATTTTCCAAGAAACTGTTGCTGAACTTCTCCATGTGATTTGGTATGACAGAAAGGCAATTATTGACAACAATTGCTCTTCCAATCTTAATGCTGGTAAGATGAGAATTCTCATTTCCATTAAAGATGATGCTTCGATCTAGAAATAAAATTGTGATAACACGGTTGGAGACTTTGAGATCCTTCATTGACTTGGGATTGAATGGATCTATAAAAAACCATGGTGAAATTTTGAGGTGTTCTAGAAAGCCCCACTTCTATGATGGATCAATGTAACTGTGGATAGTGCTTCTAAAGGAAACCCGAGTATTGAGGGTTGTGGTTTTATCTTCAGATACTACCTTGGTCAGTTCCATGAGTGATTCTTTGGTAGCTGTGGTATTACATCATCTTTGGAGGCGGAAATGAAGGGTTTGATACATGTCGTTAGCGTTTCCAAGAAAAAGGGCCGGAACAATATTTGGATTGAAAGTGATTCAACCACTATTGTCCATGTTATTTGGGTGGTTTTGGTACATCTTTCCTGCATACTGATCACTCATTGGAGGAACGGCCTTGATAAGCTTATGGGGACTAACTTCATTTCCACACATGACTTTCCTGAAGCTAACATGGTTGTGGATTGACTTGCAAACAAGGAAGTCAACCTGTAAAGACACGAATTTTCCATGTAATTTTTTCTTAAAATTATTTGGAATATTTCGAGTCCAAGAATATTTATGGCGTGTTATTATGAGGCCTGGTGTTCCCGGAATAAATTTTTAAACTTCTTTTTTGGGTACGCTGATTAAACGTGCCAACAGGGTTTTTGTAACTTTTGAACCGGTGCTTGAAATAAAAATAAAAGGGCACAGTTGAACTCATAGTGCCGGTATTCTCTTAAGGAGACCATCACCTCAACTACAGTAGGTTGAGTGTAGAAGTTAGTTTTCTACTTTTTCGTATAGGAATAGAAAAATAAAAATAATTAACATTTTTATTTTTCTTGTAACCTTCATTGGTGTTATGGAGGTGGGGACCACCCAAAACTAAAACTCTCAATTTAAATTCAAGGGTTGGGACAACTTGACCCTTAAAATCCACTTTTAATGGGAGGTAACTCTTGGAATCACTCTACTTTAATTATGCCAAATCAATTAATTAATTAATTATACCAACTCCATATATGACAACAAATTAAAATTTATAAACATATTTTATTTGGGTTGGCTCCACATTTTTCTGGGGAGAAATTACTGGAGAGAGGGAGGCTTGAAGAGAGCTCTTGGAGAAACTCATCCTCCAACGAAGAACGCATCCTCCGAAAAATAACGTGCTCTCCAAAGAAGAACCAGCTCTCCAATAAGGAATGACTTCAATGACAACGAACAGGCGTCCTTCCTTTCCTCTAAACTGATGTCAACAAACCTTTGAGGTTGGATTGTGTTTTCGATTGATCATCGTTAATTTTTCTCTCACGTTGAGTCTCCTACCATGATACACTTTCTAATACTATTACATAGAGAGTATTGGCCAAACAAACATGGCCCGAGCTCACCACAAAATCTTTGTGGTTCTTGGTATGTTCTTTGCGATGGAGGAGGGCAGAAACTGACACTAGTGGGGCTCGAGAACGGCAGTCGGAACCACGACTGGTCGTGAAGATGGTGGCGGCGCAACCCCCCCACCAGAGAAGGGTATATTCTCGTCGGTCATGGCATAGCAAGGGTGGCATCCAGCAGATGCCAGCCACAAGACGGGGGTGGCGGCGGGCTTCTGCGCCTCCATGCAAGCAAGGGTCATGGCTTTCTGTTGCGGCGGTGAAGGGAGGGTGGTCGGTGTTTGACCGGTCACTGAGGGGTGACGCACAACACACCATAGGGAGGAGAAACGGGCCAATCGTTTTGGTCGACCGAGCTGTACCGAGCAGGACTCGGGGTGGGTCATGTGTGCTGCCTGGAGACCGAACGGCTTTGGTCGTTCAGTGATTGAGGGTGGGGGTGCGCGACTCCCCCTGCATGCGGCCCGGACTGGCCACCCCTCACGGGTCGGGGCTCCCTGCGTGGGCCAGGTCGGACCCAGTGGGACAGGTCGGATTGTGAGGGTCGGGTCTGACCCCGGGCCAGACCCGGGTCTGGCCGGGTTGACCCGAACCGGGTCGGGCGGACCAGGCCAGGTCGTGCCAGACCCCGACCAGTTTCAACCCTATACGTTCTTTTGACCATATCATGAGATACGGGAGTCCGTTTGATGAACCGTCTGTGGAACCAGAAACCGTGGAGCGATATGTTCCTTTTGGTATACACCACTTGAGATTTGTATAATGTTTGGAGTATGTTGGGGTTAGATCGAGCACGAATACAACCGGGCCCTCAGGACGAAAAGGCTAATAACTTACAGACCAAGCGTCCGATTGACGCACCGTCTATTGCGTTGAGACCCCTTTTACAAGGATGTACTTTGGGATACTTCTTCATGGAACTCCGTTGATATTGGAGTATCGACCTGTGGCATGAATATTGTATCCTCTCATAATCAAGAGAGCTTATTGCGGAGACCCTATAACTGGTTGTAACATTATAAGGGGATACTTCGTGGGTCTGTGCATGAGGATCCCACATGGATACGCTCTAGGAATCCATGTGGAAATACTCTAAGATCTTGTGTGGGTCTATTATACGTGGATCCAATGTTGGTCTAATATTTTACTCAGATATTTTGTGGGTCTGATGATGAACTACGATCCTCTGTGTGTCTGATGATTTAGGATCCTACATGGGTCTACCTCTTAAAAGAGTAAGATAATTCAGTAGTTACTTCTAATAATCTCTACTATTATACCCAAGTTATACCTGGTGTGAGATGAGTCTTTACCTTTGTGGTATTCTTCTGTGTGGCATACTATGTGGTACTTACCTTCGTGGTGTTACCTTTATGGTAGTCTTCTGTGTGGCATACCTCTGTTGTACTTACCTTTGTGGTGTTAACTTTGTGGTATTATTCTGTGTGGCGTAACTCTGTGGTACTTACCTTCGTGGTAATCAGTCATTCTTGGAATAGTTGTACTTTGGCTATGGAGTTGGTCCTTGTGTTTCCTCATTAATGAGATAGGTAATATTTGATAACTTGGGTATATGTATGGGCATATACCTAAGTAGGGTTGTGACTAGTTTACATGCTTTCTGGTTTATCCTTTGTGGATTTTGTGAGACCTAGAGGGTCTCTGGGTCCCTACTGAGTATTGTTATACTCACCTATTCATGGGATTTTCCCACACCTTGTTTTTTTTGTACAGACGATAGACAGTACTGATCGGGGCTGAGGGTACCAGGACTAGATGGTTCCCAGAGGTGTACCATACGGCGTGTCGGTTTGCAGAGGAGACGATCAGACGTGGAGTGCTAAGGAGGTGATTTATACCTACCCTTCAGGTAGGAACCTCTAAGGATTACCTAGTAATTTTCTTTCACTTTCTTCATTTGTATTGTATTTCCAGTCATACTTGTACCTTTTCTATTGGGCTTGTATTTCGGCCCCTCTTACATTCCGAACTCATTTTTCTATACAGCTCACTTTTGTTCGTATCTGTTGTGTTCTTGGTTGAGTTTTTTTATACAATATAAAGGCAATGCCTTCCTAGTTGTAGGGGATATGCCTTTCGGTGCTAGTCGCCAACCCCTGCCATATGGAATGCGGGCATGGGGATGTCACAGCACGGGCCCCGGGGGACGGGTCATGACAAATTTTTATCTGAGGAGTTTGTTATACTGTAGAACATTAGAATCTAATCTTTTTAACCGAAATAGTGTTATGTGTATTGAGTGTGGTAATAATTTTAGGAAATCCGACATTGGTGCAGCGACTGACTTATCCATACACCAGGACTCTGACATCTGATTTCTGACTCATTTCACGAAAACATTTATTATGTGTGTACTTTGAAAAGTTTTATTTGTGATTTTTTTGAGTCAGCTCACCAGGTATAACTTATTGGACAAGGAGAACCTATTTAATGTTAGGATGCCACCACACAGATAGCCAGTTAGGGTTTGGGGTATAGTACATGGTGATATCCCACCAAGCGACGAGGCATCGATACAGGGACCTCTTTCAGTAGAGGCACCAGTGGAGGCACTAGCGGTACCTTAACCTTTTGGTCAATAGATTCCACCAGCCCCAGTAGTATAGGGTTCATGATACTTGAGCACGTTTCACAAGTTCCAGCACCGTAGGCCACCCAGGTTCAGGGGAGAAACGGACCCACAAGCGGTTGAGGATTGGCTAGAGGTCATGGTGAGAGTATTCTAACTAGTAGAGACACCAACTGATCTCATGGAGATCCTTGTCGCCATTCTTCTATAGGCAACAATATAAAGATGGTGGAAATTTATGCTCCAGGTTCCCGACGAGGTAACACTTCTATGGGTAAACATTGAGAGCCTGTTTTGGGCAGAGTTTGTCCCAGTGACCCTTTGCGCAGTGTGAATATAAGAGCTTCTTCATCTGCAGTAGGGCAGCATGACTGTGGCTCAGTACTCAGCGAGGTACACCGACCTCTCATGCTCCTCCACTGATATGGATTGGGACCCATTCTTCAGAGCCCAGACCTTCAAGCAGGTGCCTAGGCAGGAGATCTGGGCTTTGATGAATTCTATCAGCATCCCGATGCAGGCGGGGGTGTTAGAGAGAGCCCTATAATTGGAGAGTTTTATTGCTGAGCAGTCTCCAGCAGTGAGACCCACCAGTGGGCATCACGTAGTGGAGTCTTCTGCTGCTATTAGCAGACAGATTTCATAAATGTCCAAGAGGACCAGGACTACAGGTGGACGATGGTAGGATTCAGGGTCGGTTGTGCGGGGCACCGGAGATCGAGCCAGTCATGCGAGGAGCAGGCAGTGTTTCACATCAGGCGAGTAGGGTCACATGGCTCATGACTGCCAGACCCACCATTCATATTATCAGTATATGGTTGAAGGACCGCCTAGGAAGAGGCCATGGTTTGACCGATGAGGTCTATAGGGAGCTGGCGTACATGGTAGAGGAGCATGTCGTGCAGCTGGTGGTGGGCGACGATTTGACATGTTACCCCCACCACCACCAGGTGGTCCACCCAGACCACAAGGAGCATGTGGATAGGGTCTAGCATAGCTCTAGGAAGTTGAGGCATATGAACATGGCGCTCCGTAGATGATACGATGTATCATCTTTGTCTACTCCACATTAGTTTCAGAACATAGAGACACAGGTTCCAATCATTCTTTTATTTCCACCACCCTCGTTTGGAGCTTGGTGATTCCGACGGATTTTTTGGCTCGATCCTTACTACTAGAAACTTCTACGGGAGATGATTAGACAATTACACAGTGGTTTCGGCAGTGTGATCTTACTCTAGTAGGAGAGAGATTCGGTTGGGATACCCTAGTAGCGGCGTCGAGGCCTTACGACATCATCTTCGGTATGGACTGGTTATCTATAGTACATGCCCAGATCGACTATATTTGTCACAAAGTGTTGTGTGAATACACATATGGGACTAGTTTTTCCTTCATCGTTGACAAGGGATCCATTATGATGTAGGATGGACTTACCCAGAGGAGAGTGTTGTCGATCACTCATCATATGGATAGCCTTACCCTTGTAGCGATTGATGTGGAGAGTCTGAGCTATCCTGTAGTGGTGGACCAGTACACGGATATCTTCCCTGATGATGTTCTTGGTCAACCTCCTCATAGAGAGGTGGACTTTTACATTGCTTTGTACCCCGGGACGACACCGATATCTACACCAGTGTATCAGATGGCTCATGTGGTGCTTCGTGAGCTGCAGATATAGTTGGAGGACTTGTAGGGGAAAGGGTTCATCCCGCCCAATTTTTCTTCTTGGGCAGCCCAGAATTTGTTCTCCAAGAAGGCAGATGGGAGATTGAGACTTTATTATGACTATTAGCGCCTAAACTAGGTGATCGTGAAGAACAAGTACCCACTCCCGATTATTGAAGGTCTCTTTGATCATCTAAATAGGGCATGGTGGTTCTTGAAGATAGGCCTCAGATCAAGCTGTCACCTACTCAGAGTACGAGACAGGGATGTGCAGAAGACGACTTTTAGATGTCGGTATGTCCACTATTATATCTTGGTTATTTACATTTGGCATGACCAAAACTCCAGCAGTGTTCATGGGACTCATGAACATTATCTTTCATCCATACCTAGATCACTTTGTAGTAGTCTTCATCGATGACATTCTGATCTATTCAGTTACTTAGAATGAGCATGTCTATCACTCTAAAGTAGTTCTGGACACACTCCAAGAGCACCAGCTTTACTGTAAGCTCTCGAAGTGCTAGTTCTAGATTCGAGAGGTTCACTTTCTGGGAGACATCATCTCAAAGGCTGGATTTGTAGTGGATCTAGCGATGATTGAGGTGGTACCTACTTCGGTGTCACCCATGAGTGTGATGGAGGTATGGAGTTTCTTGGGTTTGACTGGATACCTCCAGAGATTGGTGCCAAATTTCTCCAGAGTTGCAACACCTTTATCATAATTAATGGAGAAGGGGAAACCCTTTATGTTGTCGGAGAGAATCCAGTGGAGTTTTCAAGAGTTGGGGTAGAGGCTGACTTGTGCCCCCATCTTGAGGCTTCTAGAGGAGGGCGTAGGGTACGTAGTCTACTTCGACGCATCATGGATCGGGCTCAGATGTGTCCTAATGTAGTAGCGAGTAGTGATCGCATATGGTTCTTGACAGATGAGAGAGTATGAGATGAAATACACTACCCATGACCTGGAGATAGCAGCATAGGTATTCACCTTTAAGATTTGGTGACATTACTTGATGGGAGAGCATTTTAATGTCTACTCGAATCACATGAGTCTCAGGTATATCTTCTCACATAAGGACCTGAACTTGAGACAGCGATGTTTTCTTGAGTTCTTCCAAGACTATGACTGCAAGATAATCTATTCTCCTAGAAAGGGGAACATTGTAACAGATTCACTTATTAGAAGATCTGGTATAAAACTGCTTGGTGAGGAGATGGAGAATATGGCCGCTTGGAAGATATCCTTTGTGGATCGAGATGGAGTAGCTTTTCCTCAGTCTCTTACAGTCACTCCCCCACTTCATCAGCGAGTCAGGGAGGTGTAGCGTGTGGACACTTACTATGAGGTTTGACATGATCAGATATCCATAGGAAGGGCACCTAATGGATTTTCTGAAGGTGGGGAGCATGTCATCCTTTTTAGATGATGTACCATGGTACCAGTGTCACTTTGGGAGAAAGTGTTGATGGAGTTCCACACATCCCCTCAAATGGTACATCCAGGAGTGGCGAACATGTTTCATGATATCCGATGATAGCATTGGTGGCCGATAATGAAGAAATGAGTAGAAGAGTTTGTCTCTCGGTGCCTCTCTTGCCAGCAAGTGAAGGCGGGGCATCAGGTACCAGCGGCCTTAGTGAAGCCTTTAGAGGTTTTAGAGTGGAATTGGGATGGTATATCCATGGACTTCATGACCGGAATTCCACGTACATCTAGGAGTCATGATTCTATCTAGGTGATCATCGACCGACTCACCAAGTCGGCCCACTTCCTATCGATCAAAGAGTAGGTTTCAGTAGAGAGCTTGGGATGCCTCTATGTGCAAGATATTGTGCAGCTACATGGAGTATCCTCAACTATTATCTCTGATCGTGATGTACGTTTCACTTTTCGACTATGGAAGGGGTTGTTGGAGGATTTCAGGATACATCTTCATTTGAGCACCGTCTTCCATCCTCAGACGGATGGCCAGACTGAGCAGACCACTCAGACCCTCGAGGAGATGATCTGTTATTGCATCCTTGAATATGGTCGTAGCTGGGAGGAACACTTTCCTTTAATGGAGTGTGAATTCAATAGTAGCTATCACTCCCCCCTTAGTATGTAACCTTTAGAGGTTCTATATGGAAGACCTTTCAGATCGCCTTTTGCTGGACTGACCCAGGGGAGTCAGAACTAATGGGTCTATAGATGGTATGGGCTACCATGGTGAAGGTGAAGATCATCCAGGAGTGGATGAAGACTGCATAGAGCAGGAATGAGTCTTATGATTATAGGAGACGGGGACCTCTGGAGTTCGAGGATGGTGACCACGTCTTCCTACGGGTTAAACCCCAACAAGGTTTGAGGAGGTTTGGCCAGGGCGGCAAGTTGTCTCCAAGGGGCATCGACCCCTTCCTGGTCCTCAGCAGAGTTGGTGAGTTGGCTTACTACTTAGCTCTTCCACCTCATTTGCACCGGGTGCATGACGTCTTCCACATTTCCTAGCTGAGGAGATACGTGCACGACCCATATCACATCATCGACCACGATGAGCTGGACATCGACGATGGGGAAATGTTTACGGAGGTTCCAGTATATATTGAGGTTGAAAAGATTCAGTCCTTCGTGGGTGGTCGATACCTCTAGTGCACATTCGCGTGAAGCACGAGAACATCCAAGAGAGCACATGAGAGCGAGTGGCCCAGATACGTGCTCAGCACCCACCCCCCCATCCCCTTGTTCTCTTATTTTGAGTTATGGCTTATGGGGATGCAAAGCCCTGGGGAGGGTAGAATGCAAAGACCCAAATTTTCCATGTAATTTTTTTAAAATTATATGGAATATTACGAGTCCGTGAAAATTTACATCACGTGATTCCATGGCCTGGTGTGCCTGGAATGAATTTCTGAACTTTTTTTTCAGGTATGTTCAGTAAACATGCGAGCGATTTTTCATAACATTTGAACCGGTGCTTGGAATTGAAATATGACGGGACTTTTGAACTCGCAGTTCCAGTATTCTCTTAAAAAGACCTTCGCCTCAACCACAGTAGGTCAAGGTTAAAATTTAGTTTTCCACATTTTCATGGAGGAAAATAAAAATAAAAATATTTAACATTTTTATTTTTCTTGTAACCTTATTTGGGGTTCTAGAGGTGGAGACCACCCGAACTAAAAACTCCCAATTTGAATTAAAATGTGGGGACCACATTCCCTTTAAACTCCCCCTTTAATGGGAGGTAACTCTTGGACTCCCCCCAATATTATTATGCAACAACAATTAATTAATTAATTATTCCAACTCCATATGTGGCAACAAATTAAAATTGATAAACATATTTTATTTGGGTTGGCTCCTCATTTTGGTGGGGTGAAATGGTTGGATAAAGGGGGGCTTGGAGAGAGTTCTTGGAGAAACTCATCCACCAATGAAAAATGTGTCCTCCAATGAAGAACATGTTCTCCAACTAATAATGTGCTCTCCAAAGGAGAACGTCTTCAACGGCAACGAACCGACGTCTGTACTTCCATCCTCACCGACATCAAAAATCGTTCAAGGTAGTGGTGTGTTTCCAATTGATCATCGTTAATTTTTCTCTCATGTTGAATCACCTCCCTTCAGCTACTTTCTACCACTCTAAGGAGGAGGGTATGGGCTAAACGAATATGGCCCGACCTCACCGGAAAATCTTTATGGTTTTTAGTGTGTTCTTAGCGATGGAGGAGGAAAGCAACCGATAGCAGTGGGGCTCAAGAACGGTGGCCAAAACCACAACCATCCACAAATATGGCGGTGGCACAACCATTCCACAGTAGAAGGGTTGTGGCCCATCTGCTGCAGTGGAGCAAGGGTGGCGGTCAGTGGAGGATGGTCGCACAACGTGGGCCACAGCGCGCGTCTGCACCGCCCGGCAAGGAAGGGCCATTTCTTTGTGTCGTGGCAGAGAATGGAGGGTAGTCGGCATTCACCCGGAAGTGGATGGGATGCACATGATGTGCCACCGAGAGAAAAAATGGGCCGGTCATTTCATTCGGCCCAGCTGTACCGAGTGGGGCCCGTGGCAGGTCTTGTGTGCTGCCTGGTGACCAAACTTCTTCATTCGTTCGGTGATTGAGGGTGGGGGTGTGCAACCCCCCCCCCCAGAATGCAGCCAAGCTGGGCCACACAGTGCGGGCCGGGTCTGACCCAAGGCCAGATCTGGGTCGGGTCGGCCCAGGTCGAGTCGGCCCGGGTCGGATCGGACCCGGACCAGTTTCAACCCTATACGTTCTTTCAGCCATATCTTGAGCTACGTACGTCTTTTTGACGAACTGTCTGCGGTGCTTGAAACCCTTGATGGAGGCGGTCCTTTTGTTATACCCCATATGATATTTGGATAAATTTGGGGTATGGTCAGTTTGGATCGATCACGAATCCAAACAGGCCCTCGGGACTAAAAGGCTAATAACTTACAGACCATGCGTCTGATTGACACACCGTATATTGTGCTAAGACCCCATTTATGTGGTAGTCCATTGGGATACTTCTTCATGGGACGTCGTGGAAGTTGGAGTATCGACCTATGGCTTGATAAGTGGATCCTCCCAGAATCAAGCGCGCTTACTACAAGAACCTTATAGCTGGATGTAACATGAGAAAGCGATCCTTTGTGGGTATGTGCTCGAGGATCCCACATAGATCCTCTCTAGGAGTCCATGTGGTACTACTCTGGGATCCTATAGGGGTATTCTTTACTAGGATCCTATGTGGATCTGATGTTGTACTTGGATCCTGTGTGGGTCTGATGTTGTACTAGGATCCTGTGTGGGTCTGATGATTATGGATCCTAAGAGGGTCTGTCTCTTAACAGAGTAATATGATTCAATAGTTACAACTAATCAAATATACTATTGAACCTAAGTTATACCTGGTTTGAGTTGAGTCTTTACCTTTTTGGTATTCTTCTGTGTGGAATACCTGTGTGGTATTTACCTTCATGGTGTTACCATTGTTGTATTCATCTGTGTGGCGTACCTGTGTGTTACTTACCTTCTTGGTGTTACCTTTGTAGTATTCTTCTGTGTGGCGTACCTTTGTGGTACTTACCTTCATGGTAATCTTTCCTTCTTGTAACATTTTTACTTGGGCTAAAGAGTTGGTCATTGTGTTTCCTCATGAATGATATGGGTAATGTTTGATAACTTGGTTATATGTATGGGCATATACCTAAGTAGGGTTGTCACTGGTTTCCATTCTTTGTTGTTTATCCTTTTTGGATTTTGTGAGACCTTGAGGGTCTCATGGTCCCTACTGAGTATCGTTATACTCACCCTTGTATGGGCTTCTCCCACACATTGTTGTGTTTGGTGCAGATGATAGACAATGCTTATCTAGGTTGAGGGTACCAGGATTGTATAGTGCCTAGAGGTCGACCATACAACATGTCGGTACGCAGAGGAGATGGACGGACATGGAGTGATGAGGAGGCGATCTGTACATACCCTTCAGGTAGGAACCTTGGAGGATGACCTAGTAGCTATCTTCACTTTCATCAGTTTTATTTTATTTCATGTCGTACTTGTACCTTTACTATTGGGCTTGTATTCCAGCCCCTCTTACTTTAAACACTCTATTTTATATACAGTTTACTTGTGTTCATATCTGGTGTGTAATTGGTTGAGTGTGTTTACTGGATATATATGCAATTCCTTCCCAGTTTTAGGAGATATGCATTTTGGTGCTAGTCTCCAGCCCCTGGACTATGGAAGGCGGGGTTGAGTTTGTCACGGCACGGGCCCCAGGGGATGGGTTGTGACACAACCAGGGCATAACTTTGAAGGATGACTTGTCGGTGGAGCTTCTCTCCCTTTATGAAAAAGATTGTAATAATATTCCTTACTTCAGACTCATAAAGTTTTACTTTCTATTTTTTTAATAAATTTTTCTTGGTCTCTAATCGATACACCACCTTCCTTTCAAAAAAAACAATTGTTTTTGTGGTTTGGGAAAAATCCCTACATACATGGAGAGGAAAAACTCTTCATTAAAATTTGGTAGAAAAAATACTAGTAGATCATAGTTTCATCCACATAACTTACAAAAACTCTAGATTGAATGACATTATAAATAATATGATGCAATTTTTCACCAAACACACAATAAATCAACTGTTCTACATTGAACACTAGCTAGAAATCTGCACTACTATAGTTCTAGGACCACCAAAGTCTAAGATTCCATGGTGGTCAGTGGATAGGAATCAGTGGAGCTATAGTACCACTATCTCTAAAATCGATCAGGATAAAATAATTCAACATGTGGGTATATTGTTTAATCTAATATGTTTATTTGAATCATATATTCCCATGAGAAATCATAGAGAATAATTTGTTCATAATGTAGTATAGAGGTGTGGGTTATTTCTATGGTATGATTAATAAAGAATACTTTGATTTATAAAAGGAATTTAAATTTTATGTGTTATCATTTGGTTATCTTATATTTTAAGGATATAAATTATTATTAACATTAAAAATAAATAAATTTATGTTGTGTTTGAATCAAATATATGCATAGATTTTGGGTTACAAATGTTGTAGCTGGTTCGTTATGAATATATTATGAAATGTATAATTAACCAAATAGATTATATTTATCTTACCTCAAAACTGGAAAAAAGGATTTTAAACCCATTTATACGGTTTTCCAATAGGTCTAATACATTTATCAATTTTCTTGAAGCTATATTATTCTTCTTCATTGACTTCAATAGGTACTAACCTAAAAAGGGAGTTGAGAAGTATCCTACACAATTATTGGGTGATTCAACATGGTCAATGGATATATCATATTTTAATGAGTCCTTTTTATAATTCTTAAATATCATCATCAAAAATTTGATTACTGAAAATATTATTGGATAATTTTTATGTATGTTACACATATGTTCACAAAAAAAATTAAATATGGTTTCAGCTTCATTTCATGGCCATCTTGGGTTTAAAATATTCTTTCTATCTTCTACTGCACTGAATAAGATTTGTCTAATCCTTAGAAACCAATATTTCATACTAGATTATTTAAATTATTCATTATTTATGGTATCAGGCTTAAAATGAAGAAAATCATATATTATTTTTTATTTTTTATTGAATATTTTAAAAAAATTAAATAGGTTTTGAGGTGGGGCACAAATTATGAAATGGGATTTTGTAAGCTGCAATATGATCAGACAAAATGATAGAAGATAATATATTAATGGATAAAATGTAATTTATTTGATTTACCATATATGATGGAGTGTTATTTATCCAATTGTATCATATGATAACAACGAATTATGCAATTCATGTGGCTTATAACAGAGCACCATATCACCTTGGTGATATCAGTATTTTCATAATTTGTTACTATCATTCATAGAATAATATAATTAGATATCATAAAATATAATTGATAATGTTGGATTATTTATCTTCGGTCATAACCATCCAATCATTATGCTTGATATAGGTTTCTAATTGAATCGTTCTTGGGACGAAACATATATCTTAAAATACAATATATTGAAAATTTTCATTTTTCAAACTTTTCAATTATGAATTAAATTATATAATTTATATAAATTTTTATATATCATAGGAAAATGTATTTTGGATACTTATTTAATTTATGAATTGTTTATAAATTAATTAATTATAAAGTTTTTATAATTAATTATTAAATTCTTATAAAAAAATTTATATATAAATTTCCATATTATTATGAGTTAATATTAAAATATATTTGAATTAAATATAATTAATTATAATTTTATATAAATTGATTATATACAAATTGAATACGAAATTATAGTATTAATAAATATCAAAAAGCCAAATATAAAGGAGTATATATTAAATTATTAAGTATCCATTATGTTTCATTTAAAATCATCATATTGAATTCATTGTTTGGAAATTATTTGAAACATATAAAAATGATTTTAGATAATTTATATCATAATGTATTTTATTATTTAAATATTAATTATTTTTATTTTTGTAAAAAATTTACAAAATAGATATGAAATTTAAAATAATTATATTTCAAATGCCAAATATTTTATTAAATTTCATATTAATGAGAACATGAAGAAGATCATATTATAAATAAATATAAATTTATTTTATTTATTTAATTACGGAATGGTTAATATTTTGGGATAAATTATAATGTTCTTATAATTTAGTTGCTTATGAACAACTAATAAATGAATTTATCAAGTCTAAAGTGGTGAATTATTGATTTATCTAGTGTTACCCCCTTCCTTATTCAATAATATAAATATAATATTATGAATTGATATATGATTTATTTTAAAGTGTGAAACTACTTATTTAAATTATTATACATTCATTAAAGGTGTTACATGTTGTTTATGAAAATTTATTTATTATTTTCTACATTATCTTTGGTTATAGTTGCTTATAAACATTAATTAAGATATTTTTTATAGTTTTTATTTGTTCAATGTTAGATTTGAAATGGAATTGATGTATCACTAGAGAATAACTTGATGGTATATATACCTTAGGTCAGACTACCTACTTGATTGGGAGCTTAGTCTCTATTAAAAAAAGTTGGGGTTGGATACCGATCACTCCATGCTTACTCTTATTTGGATTTTTTGGTTTCATATTATTTTCATCCTTTACATGTAAAAATTTCATGCACATCATTCATGTGATCCATTTGGACATTTATAAATATATTTTTATTTTTATTTGAACTAGTAATGCATTTTATGATTTGTGAAAATAGTTAAAACTTAATATGGATTTTAGATATTTATTTGGTGGAACGAGTAAGGATTAAAAAACTAAATCATAAAAAGAAAACATACATGTAAATGGAATAAATAAAAAAATATGGTAATATATTAAGACTCATTTACATGTTACAATTTTTAAAATATGAATGGGTTCAAAATCAAGTTATGAATTGATTGGAATTTTATCATGCATTGAAATTTAGTAAAAAAATATTATTATCATAGAAATTACGGATATAAAACTATATTTCTTGCTCAAATGGAACTAACTATAGTGTGTGTATAGTTATCTCATTGATATTATGTGATAAGGGTTGTTCATTGTTAACACGGAGTGTTGTTGGATAAGATGAGATGATTTCTTGATACACATATTTGTTAATTCTTAAAATTCTATAACATGGTATTCAAGGAATATATTGATAAAAAGGTTTTATATGGGTAAAAGAGTGTATCCGTTATAATTGTTAAAATATTAGAAATTAATATTAAATCCCCATTAGTGGAAAATTTTATAGGATTAATTTTTAATTTTTGAATGATATTGAAAACATATAAAATACCATATGTGATATGGTTGTTGATATTTTATTTGTTGAAATTTTCATTCAAAGTAAATAAGTGTTATTTCTAAAATAAAATGATTTTTTTGAATCTTACCATGATATCATAGAGAGAACATAGTTTTTAAGAGGTTTGTGTGAGTACATTTGAACCCCCAAAATTTTAAAAGTTAACAATTATATTATTAATCTAGTTTAAATTCAAATTTATGTCCACTTTATATCCAAAACGAGTTTAGGCTATGTATTGGTAAATAAAAAATTAAAAGAGTAACATTTTTTACCATGATTGTCCTGAACCATCCCAGATACCCAAGAACCCTAATAACTAGAATGACTAAACCATAAGCTGAAAAGTATTCCCAATACCCAGGGAATATTGACTAGAACCTGATATCATTAAAGATAAAATATGGTACAAATTTTTCAAAAAACATTGGATGATAAAGAAAAAAGTCAGCAAATTCAATACACCAAAATTGATAAAGTAACAAAAAGAAAATATGTATAATAAATATTAAAAAATAGTATGTCATAAAAGTACTCATTATAAATAAAAATATCCTAATGGAAACATCACCCCAAACCCTAGAGGTTCAAGAACATCCACCACCCCCAAGTGGCGCTTTCCCGGTTCTTGGACCTAGTAGAAAGAAATATATAAACACCCAAAGTGAAAGATAGTTCATGGGATAACAATATCATTAGGGTATCAATATGTATTATAAAATAAATTTAGTATCAATAAACCAATTCATTATTTCAATTTAAATTAAACATGGCATTGAGATATGAAAATCTGAAATCATATGTACTTTTTTGTTTCATTTAGTTAAGGATTTTCAATGATTTATTCTATAATTAATTTGGTATGTTATTATTTATATATAAAATAGGATTCCAATGTTTTAAACTATAAAATGTAGAAAAGTGAATAATTTTCCAATTACATGTTTTGAAATTAATTACATCACATGTAGTAGGGTTTCAAAGCATGATACAAGTCGTGAAGAAATTTGTAATGAAATTTTTGGGAAAATAAATGTGAAGAATTTATTACATGGAATGAATAGAGAATACATGTCATCAAATATTTAAAATCAATTAACTCTCTGAATATATTTCTTGAAGAAAGTTACACATCATGAGTCATTAATACACAACGTAGAAGGAGTCAAATCTTCAAATCTCGGACATGATACAAGTGAGATACATGTAGACTCAAAATCCATGAAGTAATACATGGATCACAATTACACTATGTGAATCCTTGCTACATGAAATATAGGTTATTCCAATAAATAAATATGAAGGGTAGAAAATTTGAAAGTGCTCAGAAGTATAAAATTTGATCATTTTCATGCCTCTATCATTCGTTTCCATTCCATCAAAATTAAACTCAAATTTCCTTCTTCTCTATTCATTATATAGATTCAATACAATATTATTTCCAATTTTCATCATCACCTTCATTCTATTTTGCATCATCGCCTTCGTTCATCTTTGTTCTGAACACCAATGGTCTATGAACTCGGGTTACATCCATCTCTATTTCAAGTAAGCAACTAATTTTTATTTATATTTATTAATCCTGGATGAAATTTTCGTACCCATTAGTAACATAAATA
This sequence comes from Viscum album, assembly GCA_963277665.1. Classification (NCBI taxonomy): domain Eukaryota; kingdom Viridiplantae; phylum Streptophyta; class Magnoliopsida; order Santalales; family Viscaceae; genus Viscum; species Viscum album. The sequence continues at coordinate 68,036,568 of OY728147.1, read as the reverse complement.
AATTCATGTTTTTCAATTGTCTAAAATCTATTTTTTATAGCATGTTGATAACCATTTTAATTACTCAGTCTCTCACATTGAATCCTAAAATAAGTGGATAAACCACCCAAGGTCTGGATCAAGAGTAGGGGCATGTGAACTTAATAAATCATTAATTTTCAATATTTTAATATTAAGGGTTAGTAATTAGTATAATTTTAAATTTCCTTTTCAATTCATTCAAACATCCTTGGCCATAGGATATTAGAATAAAGTACACTATCCTGATTGGATTATATTAGGTTATGACCAGTACCCTACAATACTTTGTACCTTATAAGCTAAGCCTAATACATATAGGTTGGCACTATTTTACAATCATGTAATAGTTACCTTATATGTAGAACTAGTTGATTTGTTTATATCTAACTAGTAACCTTCTCTTACATCGTGTCCTAAACCTTTGGATCCTCCCAACTTATAATTACGGTCATATTTTCTACAGATCCCTGAAATTGATCCTAATCCCTCTCTTATTCATAAAAAAACTATCAAATAACTTGAAATAGTATTCCCAAACTAAAAAAAATAGAAATTAATCCTACACCAAAAGTACAAGACATAGGTTGATAGTGCCATTGTATGATCCTTATGGGATCGACTTAGGTCATTCACTATACCACGCCCTAGTAGCAAGTAAAGATTGGGAAACAATACAATTATAATCCCACTACATCCAACATGAATTTAAAAGATGTGTGAGGGAATGTCAAATTTTGGTGCCATTGTCAAAGAGATGTTTAATGTGGTGTTTTGCATATTAAAACCTCTAGAAAAGACCCTGGATTACCATTCCCTTACCCATTTTGTTTCATTCTATTTGTTAAATATACCAATAGATCCCTTATCTAGTGGAAAACTCCATGAACCAAGGTACATTGACTCATAAAAGGGCCTTGAAACAAATTTAGGTAGGACCCAACCTACCTAATCATCCAAACATGCAACAAGTGATTCCTAGAGGGCACTCGATATATCATGAAAGAATCATCTTAGATTATGGACTTCCATAAAGTTATAGTTCCATTAACAGAAACATTTAATCCTTCAATTCAATCCAAAATTTTCAAATAAAACATAGAATCAATCACATGATCTAAAAAATGGGCATGTTTAGTGGACTTCAAAGTGAAGATCATCATTAGCACATTTTGAACTTCCAGTAAGTATGTGATACCTTTCATAATCAGGGAGTACTAATAGACACAATCATAATTAAAATATTTCACTTCCCTTTACAAGATAGATCCATTGATTCTCTTAGGAGTCAAGCTCTCGAGTCAATCATGACTTGGTATGATCTAGAGAAAAAAAATAGATAAATACTTCCCACTAATCTTGACTTGGAAACTCCATAACGAAATTCAAAACATCTCTCAGACTGATGAAGAGTTTGCATGAGATAATTGGAATATAATTAAGAAATGATGAGAAAGGGTCCACACCATGGACTAGACATATATATTTATCTCGAGTCATTCTACCATGTTCTCCAACTAGCCTCTCAAATAGTCATCGATGATGCAGCTGATGGAGGACTGATGTCCAAGACACCTGCAACTAGAACATCTATTTTGGATAAATTATCTCACAATTCTAGCCTATGAAAATGTAATCTTGGACCACCTTGGTGTGGAATCTATTATGTGGATGCAAATACAACACTAAAAACACAAGTTGAAGCCCTCATAGAGAACAATAACAATTTTGACCTGATCAACCAATTTCTCAATTGCAAACTGTATCTCTAAAGAGTAACATGGAAAACCTTGCAGATACTTTGGTTTGAATATCATAACACTGAATGACTAATCAATAGAAGAATATGAATAACCAACAATATTCTTTTCATAATCTCGATGTTCATATGGGAATGATCTGAAAGACTTTTTATGATAGATTACAAGGTACTCTAGAAGGTAATACAGAGACATACCAAATAGAATAAGTTAAGGTTGTAGTGTTGAGAAGTGGAAAATTTTTGGATTTCCAACAACCAGGTGGAAGATATGAAAGGAAAATGGAAACCTAAGAATCAACCACCAGTAGAAGAAGAAAAAGTTGATGGCACCGCACCAGCAACACCTTAGGAGGTATCAGCCACTGTATGAACCCAAAATCCTAAGCAATGAAAATAAAAAATTTATATTTTCCCACAACCATACAATCCACCTATTCCTTTTCTAGAAATATCAAGACAAGGCCGATGGGAGGAATAGTAAAATAAGTTCCTAGAAATTTTTAAGAAAATCCATATCAGCATACCCCTTAAAAGGCCATTTATCAAATTCCAAAGTAAGAAAAATTCCTTAAGGATATATTTTCCAATAAAAACATTGAATATATTACTGTCATCTCACTGAATAAAGAATGCTCTACTATTGTTCAGCAGAAAATCCCACCAAAGATGTATGACCCTGAATGTTTTTCAATCCCATGTGATGTTAGAGAATGGAAATTTTGAAGAACACTAATAGATCTTTTATCCAACATAAAATTAATGATAATGATTGTATTTCTCAAGATGGGACTCCAAGAGCTCAAGATAATCAATTATAACTAGAAATTGTGGGACAGTCAGTGATGTAACCTTGAGGAATTATCCAGGATGTGTTTTTCAAAGTCAGTAAATTCATCGTTCCGGCAGACTTCCTAGTTCTGGACCAGGAAGAAGAAGTTGAGGTCTCCATATTCTTGGAAGACCATTATTAACCATAGTAAAGTATTTAATAGATGTGAATAAAGGATTTCAAATCTTTCTTATCAAAGAAGATAAGGAAGTTTTTAACCTTTTCAAGGCTATTAAATAAATAGATGATTCGATTGACTATAATTTCATATCTCTTACCAAATAAATAAATGAATACATGTCCATTGAAGAAGACATTGAGTATTCACTCTCAGACAAATAAGAAGAGTACGATTTGGAAGAATTGAGCTTCAATTAACCTCTCTCATGGGTTACTATTACATCGTTCACACACTCAATAATTCAACCAAAAAAACTTGAATTGAATCCTTTACTCAATACTCTTATGTATTCATATATAATAGCTTCAACCTTTCTTCTTGTAATAATCAACTCTGAACCATACCAGTCACAAGAAGAAAAATTATCTAATGTCTTAAAGAGACACAAGTAGTCTATTTCCTAGTGAGTGGCTGAAATTAAATGGATCATTCTGACTGTACGAACATAAAAGATTATAATTGAGGAAGATGAAATACACAAATGTCAAACACAAAGACATATCACACTACCAATGAAATAATTTTTTAAAAAAGGGAGTGTTGATGCTTCTGTATGCAGGAATAATATTTTTTATATCTAATAGTGAATGGGTGGGACAGCTACAAGTAGTTCCAAATAAATATTGACTCATAATGTTTAAAACTAATGAAAATTAATTGAACTAAATACCTTCCATCACTGGATGGATATTTAGTTTGTATTATAGAATCTTGAATTCCGCAATAAAGAAATATCATTTTACTTTACCCTTCTTGGATCAAATGTTAGAAATACTTGTTGGAAATGAATTATACTATTTCTTGGATGTATATTCTTGTTACATTTAGATTATAGTCACCTAGATGATTACCCAAAAACCACATTCACATGTCAATTTGGAACCTTATTTTGTAGGCAAATGTCAATAATAATGTGTTGTTCTCCATCAAATTTTCAAAGATTCATGAAGCATATTTTCCACAATATGGCATAGTAATTCTTAGAAATATTCTTGGGTGATTTTTCAGTTTATCGAAGATATCTTGGTGTGCACTTAAGGAATCTAGAGTTACTCCTCCAATACTATGAAGAAAAATAACTGGTCATTAATTATAAAAAGTTTCATTGTCTGGTTTATGTATGAATAATAATCGGGCCTAAAATCCATAATTAATTCATAAAAGTCGATCCATCCAAGATAAATATCATTATGGTTTTAAATAAACATTCAACAGATAATGGGATAATAATATTTTCGGTACATGCATGATTCTATAGGGGATTCGTAAAAGACATCATACAAGTTTAAAACCCATTGAAACACCTATTCTCAAAATAATTTCCTTTTGAATTCACTGAATAGTGTGGAAGGAATTACACACTTTGAAGAAAATCCTGATAGTAGCCCCAGAAATCATTTCACCTAACTTGAACAAAGAATTCAAATTGATGGGTAATGACAAAGATTTTGTTGTTGGAACTATTTTTGGATAATGAGTTGGCCACATTTTCTATCCTATATACTATGACATATATACACTAAATGAAACACAAGTCAGGTATATGACTACAGAGAAATAACTCTCATTCATTGTGTATGCCTTTGAGAATTTTTGTTCATGTTTGGTCTTGTAAAATGTGATTGTGAACACTAATAATACTTCCCTAAATCATATAGTTAACAATAAATATGTCAATATAATCCTGATAGGATGTATCCTACTACTCAATGAATTTAATATTTTGATCAAAGATACCAAAGGCACATAAAATTCGACCACTAACAATTTATCCTAACTTCCTCTACCACTCATCAAGGATGATGATGGTACTGATATTGAAGTTTATTTTACAGATTAAACAATTTTCATCACTAAGGTTAAATAGTGGTTCTCTAATATAGATAATTATTTCTCTGTCGTATTTTCTCACCAAGACCTCTAATATCAAAACAACAAAATATTTCTGGATGAAGAAAAACATTACTACTGTGATGAACGATTTTTGTTAAAATATTTCCTTGAGGGATTATTGAGACATTTATTCCATGAATATGAAATATCAAATTCGATATAAATGTGTCATATGTCACCAAAAGGAGGATATCATGGACAGAAGTTCACTATAGAGAAGATTCTACAAAGTGCACTTTTCTGGGCCACGCTACACCATGACGCATGGTAATTCTGTGAATGTTATGATAGGAGCCATCAAACCAAAACAATTTGGAAAAGAAACAAAATATCTCAAAACCCAATTATAGAAGTCAAAATATTTGACATATGGGTAATAAACATCCTAGGACCATTTCCCACTACACATGGAAATTCCTAAATTTTGGATCGCATTGACTATTTCTCAATGTGGGTAGAAGCTATAACATCACATGACACAGAAATGTAGTCATGAATTTCTTTAAAAAGAATATGTTCCCAAGATTTTGATTTCCTAGATTAATCATAAATGGTCGGGGAACTCATTTTATAAACTAATATACTAAAGGATTTCTCCAAAAATAAAGAATTTGGTGCAATACAAGAACTCCCTACAACCCACAAACATGTGGGAACACTGAACTGTCAAACCGGGAGATCGAGAAAATGTTTCAAAATACTATAAAAACAAGTAAAATAAATTGTATTTTGAACTAGTTTATGGACTATTGGTATAACACACTAAATACCAAACAACCATAGGTACAACAACACTTATGGTGGTTTATGGAAAAATGTGTCACCTTCCAGTTGAACTAGAGCATCGCTCATATTGGACAATTCATAAGCTTAATTTGGATTCTAAAAAAGCTAGAGAATCTCAGATTTTATAGATGGATAAATTGGAAGAAATAAGGAAAGATTAATATGAAAATTCTATGATATACAAGGAGAAAACAAAAAAATGGAATGATCGCTGCATCGTAAGATTCATCTTTGTTCCAGAGAATAATTTCCTCTTATTAAATTCTTGATTGAAATTATTTCATAAGAAATGGAATTACAAATGGTCCAGCCCTATTGAATTCATTCATGTTTTTTCAAATGGGGCCACTGAAATTCAATGGAAGGGTGTACCACCATTCATGGTTAATGGTCAAAGGATAAAAATCTTTTAGATCCCTCCCCTGAAGGTCATGTCATCAGCCATAAGTTCATTTGATTCTTAATTGACTCAAAATCTCAATGTTAAATGAATTGATGACATGGAGTCAACCCATGGGCAGGCCATCTTAGATAAGATTAGATTAGGATAGCCTTAAGAATTTTTAGGATCTATCAGGAGATGGAGACTAGGATTTGAAAAAAAAATGAGCTAAAAATTCAATTACGCGTCGTGTAACCCTATTACACGACGTGCACTCTTTTTGACTATAAAATAAAACAACCCATAATTATATGAAGTTAGATGTGGTTACAAGTACTTTAATATATCGGTTTATGTTTTTAAAGACATAGGAGGTGAACACTAGGTTTAAAACAAGCACCTTGCCCCTCCTAGATGATCTCACCCAAACCCTCTCGCCTTCCCTCCTCTCTAGGTTGCACCCCTTCCATAACCACAAAACCACATTCCCCTACTCCTCATTCAGCCTTCATTAAAAACCACCCTCCCTCATCTATACCCTTACATCCTCTACCCTCAATGTAAAGGACCAAAATAGTGCATCTAAAACCTTCTAAACTATCATCAGACCATAAATAGAAGCCTCCAGCCTAGTGCACACGTAGCACCACACCTGCTACTCATCCTGCACCTTCCAACCATCTCATCGTAGAACATGCCAAAACTTAATCTATCTCTGAAGATTCATATAGTAATGACACCCTCCATATAAAATCCATTCTATGATTCTCCAATTGGAATAATCATGTAAACCTTGACTGGCTACAGACATAGCCCATACAGAAAAACAAGACATTAGATTTACCTATTTGTTCCCTCATAAACGTTAGTGATGACATCCTCAACTTCCTTGAGACAATACATTTAGAATGGATTCTTGAGTCATGAGAAGAGATGTACATAGACATATTTATTATGTTATTATCTACTTTCAAAGTTTCCATTGATATCCAATGATTCAATCTGGGTGGTCGACCAAATGAGTTATCTTTCACCGAGTTTCATATTGAACTGAAATTTATACAGAGGATTTTGTTGACTCTGAGGTCTTTCGAACACTTCAACTTGAGCATACCCTAACCAATTCGAACCCCATGTGGAAAATAATTTCATGATATCCTCATATATCACATGACCCCCATATCACCATGTATACTTAGTTTCATATCCCATCTTTTTTAATATTTTCATAGAGTATTGACACACACATGGTTTGCACTGGCAGAGTCACATTGTTGTGTAAGCCAGGTAGATGAACTCATCTTGGAAGATACCATGTGTGGACAATCCATCAACATTGAAGCAAAATTTTCTTACTAATACTGGGACCATGAATAGCAGAGCTGATGTACCTTGATGGGAGGTTCATTCATTACACACCTTACCAAAAACATCGGAGTTTTTTATGTGTCTTTTCAACTAACCTCTCTTGGACCTATAGAGATCATTGATTTCGTGATGTTTCACAAGATATAAATTTTTGTGAGGGAAGATGAAATCTACAACATAGTATAATGCATTCATGTGGCACCACAAGTAGCAAACCTACCACAATCTGCAGATCCTTCAACTGATCCACCCCCAACATCCCCACCTACATCACCCACCCATATCCCTACCCCTACCACTACAATTTCAAATACTTCTTGACTCACCAATATCACCCTTCTTGTTATCTAGGATGTGTAGATATTTATAATGGAGAACCTACATCATATCACCGCCCATTTTCATCTACCCTACATTGATCTTTCCAATTTCACCACCCAACCACCACCATCTTTTACTGTAGACCATCTTCCACCACCACCTATCGAACCCTCTTCCTCTACTGCTCCTACACCACCCATAACCCACCCTGATCAACCCTCAGACATGAGGGACTGTGTTTTTCAGTAGTATTACCTAGCTAAGAAGGCTTGGATGGACACGGGACTAGCCACTACCACTACCACAGAGGTTCCCTTCATCGATCCAGTTTCTAGATGTATTGCCCCACATCCGATCATCACCTCTCCACAACCTACCACATCCCATGTATCTAGCTCCAAGACTCGACCCTCTTTCGCTAATCCTCTGGTAAATACTATGACCATGACCACTAATCAGGCTGGATATCTTCCACCATTACTCGATGGAAATCAAACATTAGAGGAGATTATTGGTTCTGATGACTACTCTTTGTCGGCCATTTTTCTTATTTTTCTTTATGAAATTTTACTGATAGGGGTGTTTTTTTCAATAGTTTCATTTGTTTTTTTCCCAAATTTTTTACTCATTCACTCTTTTATATATATAGGGACTGATTTTTGCATCACACTTACATGGCATGATTTTAATATCTTTAACATTTTTAAAATCCCTTTCTCACTCCTCTATGTCATATATGGCTGTGGATGGAACGGTACCACCATCTTATCTAGATAAAAAGGTGAATCGGCATGTGGCCAAAATAGAATGACAACATCAAGAACTTTTATTGTAAATTAATGGACAACAACATCCACTAAGAGAATAGATACCACTCCTTCCTTATCCGATTCAAGTTCACGCTACTCTTGAAGCCATCAATCCTTTTAATATACCCCTTCATTTAGAGAAGCCTACATCAATTAGTTGTAGATTTCAAAGGAGATGTTGGGATTATGGACTAAACTACTTGATATTTTTTTCGCCTATCTGGGTGATGACATTCTATAAGGACTTTATGGGATTCAACCATAGTTTATCTTTTCTTACAATGATTCATCATTATAGAGTATTTTTTATTTCATTTTGAGTCCCTTTTAATATCCATTGTAAAAATATGATGCATTTAAATATAATTTTTTAATCATGCTCATCATTTTATACATTATCCTATATTTCTACTTTCCTATATTTTAATCATGTTCATTAATGTTTCATATTGTGATGGATTTTTTCACTAACCCATTTTTAAGGTCATCCAGATTCAACTTTGTAATAGAAAAAGATCCCTCATAGAATGTAAATTATTATAGGTAGCTCTTGAATCCCTCATATTTTGATTAGTTGATTGAAATTTCATGTTTTTGAGCATTATTTTCTAAAAAATCCCAAAATAATTCCATGTATAGTGTGGAAACTATCTTCTTTAATGTGTGGGGGTAGGTGGATTCATGATTTTAATTTTTGATACAATATAATTACAATCTATTCTCAGCTGTCTAGGAAACAATATTTTCTGTGCCACTTTTTCCTCAGAACCACCTTGCATATTTCCATAATTAAGCTCATAGTAGCCATGAATGACCTTTTGGATGAATCAATTACAAGATGATTCTTTCTTTATAAACTTCTCCTTGAATAATTCAGGATTTTACTATTTTACAACTGTGGGGGTCGTTTAGACATAATGGGGGGTTCTATTGCAGAGTTGTATTATGTTGCTCATCAGACTATTTTTTGTTGTTGTGATCCACTTATACTTTGTATCATCTCAATTTTATATTTTTCCTTTTCAAAATGAAAAATAAAAGAAAAATTGACATGGGTTGTGTATTAAGAAGGTATAAAATCACCATTTTTTTGATTGACGAATCTGTTGAAGGATTGTATGGGGTTATGTGATGTATGTGAGACCTAGAATAGAGATGATTTCCAAAAAATAAAATTAAAAAATAAAAGGAGAGGAATATGATATCAACTTTTTCACTAACTTGATATAAAACTGGATCCATCATGAGATTCTAGGAGAATATAATGGAAAATACATTTTATTACACTTATCACAACCTTCATGCATTATACTTCAGATCCTTACCTCCTTTTTAGCATGATTTTCACTATTTACCCACTTGCCCATAGCCTCAGTGTCATTATAACCTAATTGATTAATCCCTCACGATTAATTTTATACTTATCATTAATATGTGGAGATGATAGAAACAATTCAAGCCTATGGTCAGGAGCATGTACTCAAGGTATGATTATAACTCTTATTTCATTTTACCCCGAGTGGTGAGATAAAATTCATTGTAAGGTAAATTTAAAATGGGAATAAAAATTCAAGTAACAGTTAATAGATGATAATTAAAAGATTAGATATTGTTTAAATAACTGAGCTATGTGGTATGACTGATTTTCTTTGCACAGATGATTCTAGAGACTAACGTTTTCTTCCTAAATATAGTTTTATTTTCCTGGATGTAATGAATTTTCCTACATTAAAAATTGCTCACCTCTTTGAAATTCTTATTGATATCTTTTTTGTTGGGGACAATAAATTTTTCATGCATGGGGGGATTTGATAAGTTCAAACCTTATATACATTTTGATATCATTTAGTTAAATATTTTTAATGATTTAATGGATAACTCATTTCGTATGTTCTTAGTTTTCTGAGTTGTATTTTCCCAAGAACCACCTTGTATCTTTCCATAAATAAGCTCCTAGTAGCCATGAATGGCCTTTTTGGATGAATCTATTCCAAGATGATTCTCCCTTCCCAGCCTACTCCTTTTATAGTGCATGATTTTACCATTTAAAAAGTATGGGGAGTCTTTTTGATAATATGTGGTGATTATATTGTATATATTTATTTTTTTTCTCATCAAACTATTTTTTGGTCGTGATCCATTTATACTTTGTCGAATTTTACTTTTACCTTGTTCCTTTTCAAAATGAAAAAGAAAATAAAAATTTTCATGGGTTGTGTATTAGTAAGGTCAAAAATCACCATTTCCTGATTGATGAATCAGTTGAAGGATTGTATGGGGTTAAGTGATGGATGTCAGATCTAGAATAGACATAAATTCTGAAAAAATAAAATAAAATAATAATAAAAAAGGAATAGAATATCCACTTTTCACTTACATGATATATAAATGAATCTAGCCTGAGATTCGGGGAGAATGACCAAGGAGGATATATTTTGTTACACTTGTCACAACATTAATTCATTATTCTTCAGAAACTAACCTCCATTTTTGCATGATTTTCACTATTTACCCACCTACCCACAGCCTCAGAGTCATTATAACCAAATTGATGAATCCATCATGATTAATTATTGACTTGTCATCACTAAGTGGATATGAAAGAATCAATGAAATCCTATGGTTAGAATAATTTACACATTGTATGAGTATAACTCCTATTTCATTTTACCCTAAGTGATGAGATAAAATTCATTATAAGGTAAATTTATAATTTTTATAGAAATTCAAGTAATAGTTAAGAGATGGTAATTAAAAGATTAGAATTTGTTTAAATAACTGATATAAGCATGATTAATTTTCTATGTATGGATGATTATGGAGACTAACCATTTCTTCTTAAATATAGTTTTATTTTCCTAGACATAATGAATTTCCTACTTTAAAAATTGCTTACCTCTCTGAAATTCTTGCTGATGTCTTTTTTATGGGGGACCAAAAATATTTCAACAGTGGGGGGAATTTTATAAGTTGAAATCATATATACTTTTTGATATCATTTAGTTAATCATTTTTAATGGTTTAATGGATAATTCATTTGGTAATTTCTTAGTTTTGTAGAAAATAGGCTTCAAAATTTTCAAAGAATAAAATTCAGAAAAGGAGAATAATTTGACAATTACACATCATGATAACATATTACACGACATGTAGTAGGGTTGCACATCATTCTACAAGTCTTGAAGAAATTCATGAAAAATTTTTGGGGAAAATATATGAGAAGAACATATTATGTTGTGTGAGTGGAGAATAAAGGTCATGAAATATTTAAAAGTAATTAACACTCCAAAGATAAATCTTGAAGAAAGTTAGATGTCATGATTCATTGATACATGACGTGAAAGGACTCAAATATTCAATTCTCAGACGAAATATGTTTGAGATATGTGTAGTTTCAAAATCTGTGGAGGAATACATGGATTATCCTTACGTGATGTGAATCATCATTACACATCACAAATGTTCTCACCTATAATTAAACTGTGGATTTGAAAGATTTTGGCAGTAATAACAATTTCTATATTTTTCATTCCTCCATATTTCCTTTCTATTCCCTTGATGCTAAGCTCAAATTTATTTTTTCACTTTCCATTATTTTGATTCAATGAATGATTTATTCTATTTTTCATCATCATGTTCATTCCATTTTTCACCATCACCTTTTCTAATTGGTGTTCCAAACACTGACCGTCGATAAACTTGAGTTGAATCCATTACCATATAAAGTATGCAATTAATTGTGATTTACATTTCTTAATCAAAATTTCATGCTCGTACCCACTAGTAACTTAAATGATTGAATATTTTAAAATTTAATAATCTTGATTGTTTATAGCATGTTAAGCACAATTCCAATTCTTCATTCACTCACATTGAATCCTTCCATGAGTGGTGAAACCACCAAGAGTAGGGATCGAGAGTAGGGGAATCTAAACTTAAAAAATATTTAACACTCAAATAGGTATCCTTAAGTATTTTTAATCTGGATACGATTTAATTTCCTTATCAATTCATTCAAACATCCCTGACCGTGGGATATTAGAACGAATGAACCTATCCTTGTTGGAGTATATTAGGATATGAATAATAACCTAAAATACTTTCATCCTTAGAAGCTAAGACTAATGAATCTTGGTACTAACTATTACCCAATCAAGGAATATTAATATGTTAGATTGAAGTAGTTAATTTGACCATAGTAAACTAGTGAGCTCTTCTTGCTTTGAATACTAAACTTCAGGATCCTACCATGTTAGAATTAAGATTGCATTTTCAACAGATCCCTGAAATTGATCTTGAACAATATCATATTCATGAATCAAACCATCAACTCTTTATAAATAAAATTACAAAAATGAACTAATTAAAATTTACTAATACATCAATATTCCCAATACATAGGTTTATAGTTCCATCTTATGCTTCAAATGGTATCAACTTTGGACTTTCACTATATTACGCCCTAGTAGCAAGTAAAGTTTGGTAAACAATACAATTCTAATATGACTACAGCCCACATGAATTTAAATGAATAGTGTGGGAACATAAAAATAAACTTTAACTTTTAAAACACATTAATATTATTTTAAAAATTATAGAAAATTTTCAAAAAATGTCCACATTAAACATTTTATATAAAATAGTATATATATCAGCTCGCATAAAGAAAATAATACCATAAAAATGCAATATATTTATATCAAAAAAGTAACAGAAAAAACCATGTTCATATACACTGTGGTAAATAGTTTTTTGTTATATTATCCTCACATTATTAACATCATTTATCTTGGAAATATGTGTACACACGTCCCTTAGTCTCAGGCCAAATATGACTCATCCAAATCCCATCATGGATAAGATCTATAAAAGTAGGTTTTTGTAAGAGTTTCCATCAATATTCAATATCTATGGAATAATAAACCTATGAGGATAATCCTAAATATCCCACTAACTACCTAGTATTTCATTTTCTTTAATAAATCAATAGAAAATGGTAAAATTATCTCATTTCAAATAAATCATCATTTACAACATTTCCAAAAATACATCCCAAATTAAAATTCAATTATAATTGGTGGTTTCTTTCCAAAATCCATACCATTTTAAATTAAAATTAAAATACATTTATAACTGGGTTTTAATAAGTCAGTTGAAATATAATTCAAACAAAAAAATTGATTAATCGCATGGCCAATCTTAAATGGAATCACCTACCATTAATCAAGGACTCAAATATCAGTACCCTCAATGAGAAACATGAATGAAGAATAAAATCAAAAAATATTAAGGAATAAATCCTAGACTAAAGGACAAATTTAAAAAAGGTTATATCCATCAACAAAAAGAAGATATAACATACTCTAAGGATGATAGAAATGGAGAGCAGTATAGAACACACTAGATGAGATTCACTTACTATAGAGGGATCAAATCTCCCATTGGGAATTCAATTCATCAAAAAAATGGTTTAGAGGGGCCAAATTCAGTTCTTTAGATCCTCAAAATCCTTGGAAATTTAGTATGTCTAAGTGTGGTAGGTTATGTATCTCAAATAGGGGTTCAGTAAACTTTTAACAATTATCCGATTTAAAAAGTTTTGTGTACATGGTTGGTTAGGAAGGGAAACATGGTTACACATACCATTCACCCTAAAAATGTGCCCCTATACTAAGGTTCATAGTTTTTATTAGGTGGGTGCATAGATTTTAAAAAAATTTACAGACCATTTAAACACCAATTGTACAGGGTTGCATGGTTTTCTTGAGAGGGGTACTCAGTTTGATCAAACCTTGCACCAACTCTGAACAGCCCAAAAAACCTCTAAAATTTTTTAAATTTCACCTGAAACTACCTAAGTCAAGCCCAAACCAAATCATGAAAAAAATAAGGGTCTAAGAGTACTTGAAAAAAAATAACATTATGTTATTACCTCCCAACAATAAAAACATTCTATCCACATAAATTCGATCAAGAAGTTCCCATATCAAGGAGTTGAGGACACTACTCTCTCATCTATGACACACTCTCCCAAATTTTACTCAAATATAAACAATTATTCCGTATGATATAGACCAAATTTATCATCCTCCTATGAAGTACGTTTTTCTCAAAATCAACTATCAATACTCGATGCTCATCCATGGATATATATGGCTCAACATCAGGATCATCACAACTCCATACAAGAGATGGGTTACAAAGATACATCCATAAATGAAATTCACAGAATAAATTATATATAGATGTCATCTATGGTGGAATTGATAAATAGTGATCCACTTTCCCCACTAGATCAATGTCCCCAATATATAACACAAAATGAGGAGAAATATTTCCTTTCATCCAAAGCCATAAATGACCCAAATGGGGGGAAACATTCAAAAACATCTGGTCACTAACTAAAAAATTAAATGGTTTATAATGATGATTAATATAAAACTTATATCATATATATGCGATCCACAATCTCTGAAAAATCATCCAAATAATTACTGATGTATTTTAGATATTTTTTGGTCAAACCAGAGAACTTTCACCGATCTCTAACCAACAAAATATAGATTTACAAGGTCGGCTATACAAGGCCAAAAATAGATCCATTCTAATATTCTACTAGTATCTATATTTGAAATACAAGTCAACCAGTCCCAAATCTCTATCACATTCTCCATAAAAATCGAGAATGTTGGAACAAAGCATGTCATAAAAAATTTGTATAACCCTCTCTATTTGTCCACCCGTGTGTGGATAGAATGTCATACTAAAAAGTGCCTGGAATTTCATTGCAATCTTAAGGCCTCTCCAAAAGGGAGAAGTAAAATGAGGATATCTATCAGAGACTATAGCATATATAACTCTTTACAAATGAACAATGTCCTTTATGTAAGTATTCACTAACTCTTAAAAAAAAATTGTATCATGAATGGGTATAATGTGAGATAATTTGGTCAACCAATCAGTCAAAAAACATATATAGTTCTAGTTTTTAGGGGTATATAGAAACCCAAGAAAAAAAATCCTATAGAATTCCAACCCACTACTATGTCTTCAAAATATCTTTCCTAATTAAACACAAAGGTCGTTGGTGTTTCTCCATGACCTATTGAAAAGTATAACAATGAGTAAAAAATCAGAAATGCCTCATCTCATACCTTGCCACCAAAATAGATTATACACGTCATAAAACATATTTATGGTTCCTTAGTGCACATCCAACTAGGAGTTTTGGAAATCCCATATCACAATGTTTCTCACTAGTAAAGGTAAAATTAAAGGTTTCTCAGAACATAGAATACCTTCCATGGAGAATGATCACTCAACAATGGTCTCACCACCACAATGAGGATTCATAATTTTATATAATTCATTGTTAAATTTTTGTTCCTAAAGAATCATATCGAGAATAATATAGGTAAACAAAACACTTTCCGAGACAACCTATACCTATATTTCCTAGACTCTTAAATGCACCTATACAAAGTGATCCATCAAGTTTCATTATTCTGATGATTCTTTAATGTTCTGGGTCAGAAGATTCATACCCAAATCATTTTCATTGTCATTTACATTCCTTGGGGTATAGAAAATATTGAAATAAAAATATTATAGTTACTCCACCCAATGCCTTTCATGAGGATTCAAATCTTTTTCAGAGAAGATAAAACTAAATCCCATGTGGTTAGAAAACATGTTAAACCTTTCACCAAAATGTTAATGTTTTCAAACATTAATTGCAAGCATTAAGGATATGATTTCAAGGTCATGGGTTGGGTAATTCTTATTCTTTGGCCTAATATATCCAGAACCATTGGCTACCACATGGTCACCCTATATAAAAACAAAACCCAAACCTAGACCCAATGCATCACAGAAGACCACATTGCCCTCCCCATCCTCTAGATGTGTCAAATCCAAAATATAATTTAAATGGTGTTTTGGATCAACAAAAACTATGACATTTATCATCCCAAGAAAACTTCACCCCTTCCAAGTGAGGGAAGTCATTGGAGAATCCATCTCTAATAAATCCACTAAAAACTGGTGATAATATCCCACAAACCCCATGAGGCTCTAAAAATAGAAAACATTATGTGATTTCATCAATTTCATAATTTATTTCACCTTATTAGGAACAAATTAGATACAATGATTTGAGTCCACATGTCCTATTAAACTCACTTCACGAATCTATAAATCACAGATCAATAGCCTGATAATGATTTGATGATTTGTCAACAATTCAAAAACAACTCTTAGATAATTCAAAATATCCTCCTTAGACTGATAGTAAACTAGAATTCCATTCATAAAGACTTCAATGAACATATCAAGATAATCATGGAATTTCATGTTCATAAAATTCAGAAATACATTAGGATAATTGGTTAGACCAAATAGAATGATGATGAACTCATAATGTACATAACTACTCAACAAGTTAGTTTTCAAAATGACAGATTATTTTATTCTAAATTGGTGATAACCATATCGAAGAAAAATCTTTAATAACCACTTCTCCCCCTTCTATTGGTCGAATAGAACATCAATTTGTGTTAGTGGATACTTTTTCTTCGCCATAACTCGACTGAGATTCTATTAATTAACACATAGGTGAAGTGTTCTATCATATATCTTTTTAAGGAGAATAGGAACCACCCATGGTGACACACTCAGACATATAAATTGTTTCTCTAATAGATCATTCAATAATGTCTTTAACTCCTCCATTTCAACTAGTTCCAAAGGATAAGAAGGTATAGATACTGGCTGATCACTATGCACTAAATAAATAGAAAAATCTTCTTATATTATGAGTGACAACCTAGAGAAATAAAAAAGGAAACATGTTAGTAAACTTAATGATAATAGGAGTTAGATCGTCACCCAAAGATTCCATCTCTAGATCAAAAATCAAAAGTGGTATTACATTCTCCAACACGGGATAAGAACCGTTGTCTCCACTCGACCTGGAGTCCCATTCTCCTAGAAAAACAGTGAATATACCATCATGTGAGTTGAAGGAGGCCCATCAATTCAGGTTAGAAATGTGTTAATCCATCTCAAGAAATAAATAAATATTTCTATGTCAAGAACCATAAATTCCAAAATAAACTCGATATCTAAGAAATATAAGGTATATATAAGACAATGAAGGACCTTCTCTCTCCTTATTCGAAGAGGTGTAGTTATATCTATAAAATAATATAAATTATTCATAAGAATATTTAGTATGTTCTTAATTTGAGTAGATATAAATGTGTCATATTAAATAATATCATATAAATAAGTCGCTAAATATGATGCTATTGTGATGGTACCTATCACAGTCGATGGACCTATATCAGCTTCTTCTTGAGACACATTCACTATGTTAAGAAGCTTGGTTCTAGATGATTTTGGTTAGAACCCCTTTGTTTAGGAAGCATTTGAATAAACCAAAATAATTTTAGGAGATGATGAGGATGTTCCACTATATGGTCTAGAATCGATATAACGGAATTTCAATAAGTGTCTTGAATGTCCATAGGAGCTTTAGTTTTCGAACTCCTTAGTAAAACTCCATTTTGAATGCCCACACTTTCCACATTAAAATAATGTCAAATTTCTTCTAATAGGCACTGAAAAATCCCTAGAAAAAAACATTCTATGTAGATCCACCATGAGACTCATCACAGTTTCTCATTCCTTTAAAGGAACTAGAAAAAGTGCCACTTGGAGAAAAGGGCACTCCTATCAACCCTGACATATCATCTAGATCATGCTCAACTATCAGTACCATATCCAAGACATCATCAAAAGAATATATATTCAGTAAGAAAACCTATGAAAGAATATCAGATCCATGTCCCATCATGAACTATCATGTCTTTCTCTTCTCACTTGATTCTCTCTTAGTTGAAAACTACACAATATCAACATAATGGTTTTCATATTTCATCTTCTCATATTTGAAAAACTCCATAGCCTTATACATCACCATATAATCTGGATAAAACTAGTCCATGGAGAGAAATTTAAATTTTGTCCACTCAGAACCCTCATCATTATAATATTTCAGAAATGAGTCCCACCATCTCCTGCTAGGTCCCTTTAACTTTTAGGTGACACATTTCACCTTAATTGAATCATGAATTCCCATGATTTAAAACAATATCTATCTTCCTCAACCAACCTATAGCCTCTTGACAATTATTTGACACTTGGAATGTTAGTTAAATATACATATGAACTCCTGAGAAAAATTATGAGATTAAACTATCGGAGGATCAACAATTTTATCGAGAATACGAACGGGTGTATATTTATATCCTAGAGCATGGACAACACACACTGTAATATCCACAAAATTATAGTACATGGGATGATTTTCTCTCCATGGTTCACCAATATTTTTCTCATGGGTCCAATTCACATGTATGTTAGAAACATGATTCAATACAACATCATTAAACAAAATTAAATCCATTAGAATATTACTTAGATCAAAAAATCAATAAGATAAATAGGAAAATTAACTCTATCGTATAAGAAAACAATATTTCTATTCTAACCTATTCAAATATAATGTAGGTAAAACAAGAATTAGATTAAATTATTTCTTAATATTTTTTTACTAAAATAACCATAGCGACTTAAAGATCATTATGATGATATATAGCCATAAACTCACTTGTAAATACCTCTTAATTCTCAATAAGAAATTCAAACCTACATACAAACCTTGTGGATATATTATTAACCTACACCTTTGATATCTATTTATCATGAACCATCCCAGATACCCTAGTACCCTGATAACTGAGTTGGTTCTCACATATCCCAAAGTTCATTACTAATCTCTTTACGTTAGATACTAGCACCTATATTCATACAAGTTAAAAGGGTGAATGAATTTTCAAAAAAACAAGAAGAAGATAATTAAACATATAAATATGCTCAACACTCAAAAATAGAGAAAGTACCACAATACAAAAAGCATAAAAAACAAAAAAATTGTACCTCATTAATGTAATCAGTATAAATACAAACATTAAAAAGGAAACAACACTCCAATCCTAAATGGGTCAAAAACATCTACCACCACCAAGTGGCGCTTTCCCATTTCTTGGACCTAGAAAAAATATCTAAAAGCGTTTGTAGTCAAAGGTAGGGTGTGAGCTAAAAATACCAATAGGGTTTCAAAAAATGTTCCACCACAAATGTAGTAATAATAAAGAAAGTAATGAATTCAATTTAAATGAAAAATTTCCTAGAAATACATTTTCATATTTTAAAAAAATCAAGTATCTTTTAAATATTATAGAAAACATCTCAAAAAATGGCTCAAATAAATATTTTATATTAAATAGTTTATATAATTTAATTGGCATATATAAAAGATTTCTACAAAAATGGAATATAATTATATCAAAACAGTCACAAAAATCCCCATGATCAAGATTCATGATGTATGATATTTTCTAGTTATATTATCCTTACACATATCATATCTGTGATTGTATAAATATCTATACACATTCAACTTAGGATTAGGCCAAATAAGAATCAGTGAAATCCCATCATGATTAAGATCTATTGAAATAGGTTTTGTGATAGTTAAAGCATCAATAAAATTCTATGGAATAATCACCATATCATGCTTGTCCCAAATAACCCTCTAACTACTCATGATCTCATGTGCCATATTCAATCAATAAAAAGGGAAAATCATCTCATTTTAAAGAAACCATAAATCACTATTCAATTTAAAAACCCCAAAAAGGTTTTTTCATCAATTCATTCCTTTTAAAACCCAAAACAATTATAGAATTTATTCATTTCAATTTAATCCATTTTTTTAAAAACAATTCTCAAATCAAGTCATCAATTCCATCAATTCCCAAGCATACCCCAAATTCCAATTCCATAGGAAATGCGGGATTTTCACCAAAATCCATGACATTTATAATTAAAATTCGAATTCATATTGAATTTGGTTTTCAAAAATCAATTAAAATAAAAATCAAGGCAATAAACATTTAATCACATGTCTAATATCAAACATAACCACTAACCTTTAATCACAAAACAGATATTGATCCCCACAATGGGAAACACAAATGCAGAACAAAGGTTACTGTAATCAAAAAATCAGACCTACATGCAAGATTAAAATAAAAAATGAGGTTATATCCATAAAAAATAAAATAATTTAACATTCCATAAGGACTAGATAAAAAAGAGATGGAAATTGAGCACATAGTAAGTGATTCACTTAATGGAAAGGGGTCAGATCTTCCAATGGTGCTTCAATTCATCAAATAAAGTATTTGGGGGGGGGGAATCAGTTCTTGTGAGCCTGAAAATCCTTGGAAGTCAAGTATGTTCATGTTGGATATCTTGGGTATCTTATGTGGGGATTCAAAAAAAATTAAATAGTTTTTGGAAGTAAAAAAGGCTGCATACATAGTTATCAAGATAGATCTGCATGGTTAAACAAACTATGTGCTCTAACCATACACCCCTGTATTTTTTTGTATTATTTATACTGTGTGGGGGAATTATTTTTCAATCTATAAACTAACCATGAAAAACCCCACTTTCAAGGGTTTTATATTTTTCACTAGAGGGGTGTACAGTTTGGGGAAACCATGAACTAGTTATGTACAGCCAAGAAGACCTCCAAAAATTTCCAAACATCACTTCAAAAAACCCGAGGTGAGCCCTAACCAATGCATGATCAAAAGGATGGTGGAGGGGTACCTAAAAAACAAGTAATGTGATGTTACAATGATGAATAAAATATATGATCAAAATGTTTCCCTCATAATGAAAATTAGCATATAAATAGTTCTAAGTATATGATAAAAATCGTTTATATTATAATATTTAGTGGTTTGAAAAAATGGATTTTGAATACTAGTAAATTAAAAACATGAATGATATAAATCATATCGCCATTATTCATAATGCATTTCTTCATAGATATTTTACATTAATGTTTTTAGTGGGACGATTTTATTAAATGTTCATATAGAGATGTGAAAATAATTACATCAAAATGTAATGATTTAAAGAAACCTAAAATAAAAATCTTTATTGCATTCTGATAGTGTTTTATATGAGATATGAGGATAAAGATCATATATGATATTATCAATATATTCATAAATTATTTTAATGATATTAAAATTTTTATTTTGTCACACATAAATAATCTCTACATTATTGTTTTTATATACTGGTTGCATCTAAAACTAATGTAAACTAATAATTAACTAAACAAAGTACAAATTTTAGGTATCTATAAATATTGTTCATCATATAGTTATATAGTTTTTTGTAAATGATAATTTTAACAAGAGTAGTATATAATATTTGTATATAAAATTATCACATGGTACATAAAACATGTTTTTTCTATTAGATAACCCACAGAGTGTACCACATGGCGTGCCATACCCTCTGTTTTTGGAATTGTATTGGCATATGTTTTATACTTGGATATTACAATTATGTGTGGTTATAAAAGATACATAGTTTGATAAATTTATGAGTTTTATTCTTTTTTAAATCAAACCTTAGGTAGAGCCAACTGGTGGTGTTGGAGTATGTTGTTTCTCATATAATCAATTGAGTTTAATTATGATGTGATTTTTCTTTTTATATGACGAACATTCAATTGAAGACCTTTATTGAGATAGAAAAAAAGTACAATATCATTTTACTAAGATAATAAATTTGATATTATTATCTATTGAATGAGGGGAATGTGATAGGCTCAACCATCTGTGTGAATAACCTATGATTTTCCACCCAACTGATCATTCTAGACTAATAAAATTGAGAATACTTGAGTATCTAAATAGGATGGGAATAATTCAGATCATGTGGGTTTTGGAGTCTTAAAAAAAGGGAGAAATTATAATTAATTATTATATATGATAAAACCAGTGGAAATAGGTAAATAGAGGTAAGTGTTTAATTAAGATCATTCCAAATCACATTATAGATTGAGTAACATTGAATCTTTTCTAAAGACTGCACTTGGATTCTATTTTTGAATTCAATCAATCATATTTTTTTAATCCTAATAATGAAAATGAGGTCACACTTTGTGGGTTAATTAATGGGGATTTATATTGATAAATATCATATAATAGCATTAAAAGTGTTTTCAAGTTAATCCAGAATAGTTTTACATGGACATTCTCAAGGTATTAAATATGTGGTACATAGTGGGGTCGATGAAAGGTTTCAAAAATTGTTTATAAAATATCTAAACAAATTCTTGATATAATTTTATGTGTTATTATATATGATATTTCATAATGTAGGATGATATAAATTCGTTGATTATTTAGTTATAGTGATATATTGTTGGAGATATGTTGTAATTCAGTAAATGCATATGAGATGATAAGGCCATTTAGTATAGGATTATATGGGCATGTCTTATATTATTAAATAAATGATATAAAATTAATATTTCATGTATCTGGGTATATGATTTTATTTGATATGATTATTTCATGTCATATATTCTTAATACCTATCATGGTGTATAATCTGTTAATAACATAAGGCAATGTTCTAGGTTTTTCAAATAATATGATTAAAATTATTCATATGAGGTAGTTGAATTGTAAGTGCCAATTTTTTGTATCTACCTAAATGTCCAGGAGCATATCAAATCTGGTCCTAAGATAAATTATTAAGAAAAAATAATTATGAGTCAATCAAACAAGGGGTTATTAAAAAACTGAGAGTATATGACATGGCACATGTCCGCCTCCACCAACGAGGAGCACTAGTCAGGGGTCATAGAAGACCACATCGTATCCATAACTAGGATTTATTTCTTATACAAATAATCTTCCTCCTAATTGGACGCCCTATAAGCATATGAGACTATAAAATTTAAATGAGTTACCTGATTGAGACAATCAACCCATTCAGGGAGAACCCACCAATGAACATTATGCATTCTTGTTTCCCAAGCTTGTTCCCCAAGTTGAGAGTCAGATTAAATCTATAGAAGATTCCAGTTATGATAGAGAGAATACCTAATTTCATGAATTATCTCCCATAACTCAGCTTTGTAATAATCTCCAGTACTAGTAAAATGATAAAAACATCCTTTCACAAAACAACGATAAGTCTGAAAAACACCACCACGCCCTAATGTTCTTGGTGCACCCGAAGTAGCTCCATACACATTGACATTGATCCATGAACTGGTTGAGGGTATCAAAAAAATGTACATAAGAATCCAAGGCTTTTGTGGATGCCCAAAAACACCAAGTTGTCGATGAATCTAAAAGTCAGATATGATGTTGTGCATCGCACCTGGTTGAACCTTTGAAGCCACATAAATCTCTTGGAGAATCTCCAGCATTCCACAATAGATAGGGACCTCTATGTTGTCAAAGAGGACATCATTTGAAGAAGCCCATATGGCTCTAATCACAACTATGGTGGGAACAAGTAGAAGGTTTCGGACCTGGTCATTATAGCCAGCATAGGGTAGCCCCTCCAACCAGTCAAGAAGCAGCAACTCAAGAAGCAGCATATTTTGATTCAAGTCCATCCTGAACAGGATCCCAACATAATCCCACAGCTTTGGAGAATAAGCACAATCCAAAAATAGGTGATGGAAATTCTCATCTGTGAACATGAATAAGTAACAGGCTGATGCAAAATAAAAACCAGATCACTTGAGCTGATCAGGATTTATTACATGATTTTTTTCAGATTCTCTATATTAACAAAAATCGAGAGGGACGAATGAACAAAGACCTGCAATGCTGGATCTAGGAAGGTGAATGATAGGAACCCCGACAAACTTACTGATAGTAATCCCTTATATTATACTTATTGTTCCTAATATTCTTCCATATCAGTGTATCATGGTCCATAAAATTATAGGATTGAATTTCCAGCTCCACCTGATAGGGGACCATGCTGTAAGAAGATGTATGTGAGATAAAAAATCCATAATGAAAAAATGACTTGCACCAGAAAGAACATCCATGCTATCCTAAAGAGGTCTCTCAAGCCATGTTTTTCTCCAATAGTTATGATGAGAATCCCTACAAACCAACCACTTTGTATCATTAGTGATTCACATGAGAGAGTACTTGATAGATAAACAGACTGATGATGTAAGATATCATTTGTATCCATTAAGTAACCTTCCTTTAAATTAGTTAATTAATAAATCACTATAATTATCCTTGGAAATCATACCCCATGTATACTTCCTAAAATAACATCATTAAAAGTCATATGGTCCTTGAATCTAATCCCCTGAAGTTCAACTGTCTTGGTACATTCCATATAAGGAACAGTGATAAGCATACGCTCATGGATTGACCCTATCCAAATAAAGATTTGTACCATGAGTTGAAGAATCATTATGAGACTCATATGACACTAATAGATAGAAAATTAATAAACAAACTTTGATGTTATCATTGAGTTAACAAGGAACACCATCCCAGACATGGACATCACCTTCCATTTCCAACTAGAATGTTGAATCATGATTCCAAAAATGATTTTGTCCAAATATTTCTTCTTCACCTTTCCCCAAAATATGGGAACACCAAGATACTAAAAGGGAAAATCTACTATTTTTCACTCCCAAGGCATCTAATTATCCTGTTTTGTTTCCCAGTCAGTACACCATTTCCAAAAAAAATAAAATAGTTATCCTAATGTATTGCTTGACCTGAAACCTCTTCATAATGTTTAAAGAGTGCATTTATAAAAGAAATAGGTCTCCTTGAATATTTCCCAAGCAAGATAATTTCATCAGCATATTACAAATGTTATCGAGAAAAATCATTCTTATCAGCCCTAATTTTCTTATAAATAACCATGTGTGAAATTTCATTGATACATATTCTAAGATAATCTTCAGAAATAGAAAATAAAAGTCTAGAGACTGGGTCACCTTGTCGCACACCTCTGGTAAAAAGGAAAATTCTCTGGGTGTACCGTTAATGAGAATGGATAGCCTTGATGAACAAATAATGGTACAAATCAACTTGATGGACACAATAGAAAATCCATATCTTTTATAGAAATACAAAAATATCTCCCATCGAGTATGTCAAAGGCATTTGAGATGTTAATTTTCAGTTCAAAGTTTCCTTCCTTCATCCTCCTTCTCTTGAGGATTACACTTTTCGAGGTGGTAAAGAGTCAATCCTGAATATTACTTCTGGGAACAAATCCAAATTGATTTACAGTAATCATATCAAAAATCCTCTATCATAGTCTATTCACGAGTATCTTACTAGTCAGATTAGGAATAGTATTCCCCAGTGCAACTGGCCAAAAATTCTTTCTATCAAGGGAATTACCTTTCGTGGGTAAGAGGGAAATGAAACTGGAGTTCGTCCCATATGGTGTGTAAGAGTGCGTAAAGAATTCATTTATGGATCGGGTAAGATCATCCTTCAAAACATCCCAATAATACACAAAAAAATATCAGTAAATACATTTGAACCATGATCACTCTACCCATTGATGGATAGTAGAGTTGTTCTAATTTCCTCTTTGTGAGGATGGGTGATAAGATATTGATTATCAGTATCCTCAGTTTATGAAGTGATGTTCCTAGCCATTATATGTGTATTGAACATCCCATCATTAGAATAATATCCCATAAAATTATCCACAACCACTAATGAGATCTCATTGTCAGAAGTATAGAGTCAACCATTAATGCTAGCCGCTTTATCCCTTGCTCGTGCTCTTTTCTCTTGATGAAATTTGTTGGAGAACTTGGAATTCCTATATCCATATTTTAACCATCTAAAATTCTATTGATTTCTTAACAACCACTCTTTGATAATTAATAATTCATCCTACTTATTATGGGACACAAATTCCTCTCAAGATGGGATATCCTGGTGCTAATTTAGGATCTAAACACATAAAATCTCCTCTTTATCAACCTTAATGTGACAATCAATTTTAGAAAATTATTTTCTCCTATATTTCTTGAGAAGTTCCTTGTGATATTCTAATTTATCCGAAAGAAATCTTAAGAGGTCTCCCAATTGGTTCAATCATCCATGCTTGCAGCACCATTTCCCTTTGGGAATCAAAACATGAGCAATGAACGAGTAGTGACATAGGATATCCCTTGCTTCAACCACCTCCAAATTTCCTGACACATGAGATATGAGGGGGATCCAAGTCAATTAGTGGGTAATTCAGGTCAACCTATGTATATATACTTGAGTAAGGTGTCCTTTGGATACTTTTTAGGGATCTCCCTCAAACTTCTTATTGATGAAAATATTATTTTTCATACTCAATGAGAGGTACATAAATTTTCATTATTTTAATTTTATATGGTTTTAGTTTCATAGAATAGTGATCTCATATTTAATCATTTCTTTCAGTCATCCATTAGATTGAATAAGTGTTCTTAGATACTTTGAAAACAATCATGATTATAATTATAAGAAATGTGTACTGTGAATATAAAATTAAAAATTTCACTATGTATTTATATTAGTGGATACATATATATTTGACTACTCTTTAAATGTCAATTTTCATTATATGTTTCCGTAGTGATTTTAGAAGTTTCCATTTAAAATTAAACTTAGATTATAATTTTACATTACTAGTGGGAAATTTTTATTGTATATTTTCTGAGAATTTTTCTCCTAGAATTGTGAAAAGTTTATTTGAAATTAAATTTTGAATAGATTTTATCCTTTGAAATAGAAATTTTCAATGAGAAATGTCAAGAGTATATACTAGAAATATATAAATTTTCAATATAAATTTTCATGAATAACATTCATAGAAAATTTCTCTTCAATTTTTAGTTGTCACTTTTGTAGATTAAATTTAAAGTAAAATTTTTAATAAGTAATAAGAAATTTTATTTTCTATGATGAAAGTGTACATTGAATATTTGAACTTGAATTTTTTAGAATATATTTGTACTGTAAATTTCAACTATGAATTTCTATAAAAAAACATCAACAAAAATTATGAAACATTCTATGAAAAAGTTATCTCGATTATAAATTTACACAAGTGAATAAATATTTTTATTTAAATTTTCATTGAAATTTTTTGTCCAAATTTTGAATGTTTCCATCCGAAATTAAATTTGGGGTTGAATTTCCCATGGGTAACTAGAAATTCTCATCAATATATATATGTGATCATATATATATATATATATATGTATTTGTTTATTTATTTATTTGTAAATAAAATTTTTTATGTTTATATGTACTTATATTAATAAATTTTATGTATCTATGTATGTATAAACTTATATTAGTAATTTTAAAAAAAATATACATATACACTTATATTAATATATATATATATAATTATATTAAATTTGAAGTAGAAATCCCTAAATATAATTATAAAGTTTCTTTGTAAGTTTCATTATAATTCTTGATGTTTTAATTTGAAATTAAATTTCAAGTATATATTTATACATTTTCAACTAAAAAAATCAGTATAAATTTTCATTGAATTTTAATTGGAAATTATGTAAATATCCCATAGAATGTAATTTATGAGTATTAATATTATATGACAACTAGAAATTTTTATTGTGGACATTCATTGAAAATTTGAATTGAAATTTTGTGATGTTAATTGGTAATTAAAAAAATACTAAAAAATTATATATGCAACATTAAATATTTATAGTGGACTTTAATTTTTTTTTTAAATATTTGAATTTTTAAAATTTTTATTTTATATATATATAATTATAGTTCATATATAGTGTATAAAAAATTGGACTGAAATTTCACAATAAAACATTGATGAGATAATTTTATGTGTGCATATATAAACATTAATTGTTTAAATTTTAATAAAATTGTACAATAGAAAATTATATTTATTTACAAATATTTGGTAATCAAGTATATATAATAAAATTCCATTATAAAATTCTAGTGTAAACATAAAATGTATTGGTATATTTTCATGTGTATATATAAATACAATTTCATTTAAAAATTTCATTGGAAATGAGGATGATTCTAACAAATATTAAATTGAAAGTTGATTTTTTTTCACTAGTAAAATTCCTATACAAATATTCAGTGTAAATTTCAAGTGTAATTTTCCACCGGTGAATTTTTATTTTAAATTTCCATTGTGAGTTTCAATAAAAAAGTCTAATTTAAATTTATAGCATAAATTTCATATTTGTATGGTTCTGTGTTTTATCTATGTGTATTTTATTTATTAATATGTGTCAATAAGTGAATTTTCATTCAAATGTTTCATTGGAATTTGGAATTCCTATATATTTATAAGTTATATCTATATACAGGCATGTGTGTGTGTAAATATAAATTTATATATAGATATATATATATGTGTGTGTAAATACCTATATATATAATGAATATTTATATATATATATATATATCTAAAAATAAAAATAAAAATACTTATATATATAATGACTTTACATACATATTAATTTAAAAATTTATAACATAAATATAATAAAAAAATATGTATATATATATATATATATATTAATTATTCTTCATATGTAATAATAAAATATTAATTTAAATATATATATATAAGATACAAAATGGCATTAAAACATTAATTATTGTGGAGGAATACCTAATTTATAGAGAGGCCAACTAGAGATATAGAACTAAAGAAAATAAGTCCCTTTAATATATCCCTTAAATGATTGATTATTATTTTTATGGTCTAAGAGGTGTTTTTTAAGAGATATTTTGTGTTCAGATCCATATTACATAAAAATAGTTATTTAAAATATTCTATAAATTTCTTCCAACTAGAAATATCTTGTTCCATCTTAATGAATTTTATGTTAATACTTTTATTGAAAAGTCTAATTTTTTATTAATAAAAGTTGAGATATTTTTTGAATGTTTCTTGTAAAATTTTTTAAAAAATATCACATGATGACCTCTCCTCTATGTTAAATTAAAAAAAACATTCCATAAATATTTATTTCTAAATCTAGTATAACTATAGAGAACAATTGGGATGGAGTTTCATATTTAGGGGTCATATATCCCATTATGTGTAATCTTTTTCTACAAAGTTACATTCTGAACGATCATATAGTAATAGATCATTCTATTCCAAAGTAATTATTAAAATCCTTTGATTTCATTAATTAAAAAAATTAATGTTATTATAGTCAATAATCATATTATTCCCCTTTTTATTATGTGAATGGTAGAGCCTAACTGAAAAATATTATGTTGGATATGGAGGAAGACACCCACATCATCAAATAAATTCATGACTCCATGGATAAATTCATTTCTAGGGTTTTTGGAATAAGAACTCGTATTCTTCGTAACTACATTATTTGAAATATGTTTATAGTCTTCTAAAATTGTATCCCTTTCACAGTTCATTTCAATAACATGTCTATAAACAACATAAATTAGAATACCTGATGTAGATTGTTCCTCCACCATCACTACACCGATGGGATCCACACTAACATGAAGTGATACAACCCCCAAAGATTCACTTGTACAATAATGGGAGTCCCCCACCAAATCCAAGTTCCCCAGAGACAAAAGAAGACCCCTTGTAGATCTTCTATGTGCCCTTCTGATTCCTATGAAAGTAAAACACCATCTAAATCTCTTGAAACTCTATGTGGTGGGGACTATTCATTAAGAGGTGGTATAAAAAACAACCTAGTAACAAAGACACATTATGAATGGTTTTTATAGTTGGTAAAATTAGATTAATAAGATAACAAAGCAGTAGTGTCCCCAATAATTTTAGTGAGTTGAAATTCTTTAAACAACATCTACACATATAAATTCAACTTTCCCCTCTAAACCATACTGACATCTTCATGTTCAAATTTCTTTTGTATTAACATAAAAACATGGGTGGGTAATCAGTTAATAAGATTATTATATTAAGTTGGATGAATAAATAGCTAGAAGGATTTCTTTTGTTCCCAGACTCCAAACTCAATAACTAGACAGACATGCCTATGACACCAATTACAAAACAGAGGAATATTTTCAAAGAAAAACACTTAGAATAATTAATTATCTCTATTCGAAATCCAAATACCCCAGTGGAACTAATTCATGATGACCAACTAAATATAGTAACGTGTGAAATAAGGCCTAGATATAATAATTGTGTAATATTAAATATTTAGAGGTGTAATGAGTTTACTTATGATAGAAAATAGATCATATGATATAAAATGATGCAAGGGAATGTTGGAAACCCCAATATAGATTTGTAACGCATGGGATTCACAAACATCATGAAATTGTATAAACTATTTATAAGCCCTATATTTTCAATTAAAATCATCCAAGATTATATATATCTATATCAATATAATCCCTTGTTATTAAGGATCTTCAAAAAAACCCAAAATTCATCATGAAGTCTGATACTAACCTTAATAAATTTAAGTATATATATTATCTTATTGATAATTTCCATTTTTTTAAGACAATCATGAAATTATTTAATAAGAATGAAAATAAATATATTGTATAAGGGAAAAATCTACACTTTAATAAAATAATATCCAGAGAACAATTGAATCAAAAAAAAGTTGGAGTAGAAGCGAGCGGTTTTAAACTAATAACAGTGGTTTCTGATCATTACTAAAAAGATTAAGGGTTCAAGTGACATGTTATAACTATGATAATAAAAGTGAATAATGATTTCCTACTTTACTCTAGAATATGATTAGATTTACCTTAGCGAAACACCTCTTTATCATGATGTTTCATTAACTAAAAATTAATATAAACATATAATATAAATGGAGAATGATTTTGTGGAAGGAAATTAAATTTAAATATTAACTAAAATGGAATTTAGACCATAAATATGAAGGGTATAACTACATATAATATAAATATGATATTATTCTACTCATAAAGGTCTTAATTATTAAACTATCTTATTATTTCTCAAAATATATATAGATAGTATCTTTATAGACATCAAAAATAAATCCAAAAACAATTAATACATGGAATAAGTGAAAGATAGATGGATCTCATAGTTTTTATCTTGTATATTTCTATAAGTATATGAAATTACTTATTCACTCTTCTCACCACATTTAATTTCTATTATTCTTTCCCTTTTCATTTATCATGTAACACATCTCTCTCATATTCGTCTCTAATTCTTATTTCCATATCTTCCACTCCTTCACTTTTTTTTGTTTCAAACATTATTATATTGAAGTATATAAGGAAAAGGTCATTAAAAAAATAGTGGTGATGACTAGTGAGGAATCACAAATCATTATATATAATTGTTAGTAGAAAACCATGGTTTTAATAATTTAACATTTTTAGGAAGAATAGTATCTGAATGTTTATTAAATGTTAAATTCATTAAATTAATCCTTAAAAATAAGTTGGTTATCAAAAAAAACGTTTTAAGTGAAAATTATACACTAAAATGATTGTATTATACATTTTGGAAAGGGAATTAATGAGTACAGTGTCATTAAAATCAACCCATGTTTCGTGATAAGAAGGTGTTTCCTTCAAAATTATTTTTCCACAGAGTTAGTTTTTTAAAAAATTTATATGTGTACCACTGAAATATTATTTTAGATATTTGTTATTCTACTAGTTTTTTAAAATATATAAGGAATATAAATAAATTGAAATAAATTTATTATATTTTAGATAACATATCAAATAAAACATTTATATCTGTGTCTACAACCTTTTTTACAATTAGGTGGAGTTATTGGATAAATACCAAATAACTATAGTTTTTTGGTTTGATAGAAGTGAAATAATAATTTCATGTGAAAGTTTCAAATATGGGTTATTCCCAATTTCAGCTATAATTATACTATAATAAGTGATATAGATACGGATTTCTTTCTCTCTCCAAAGAAAACTGTTTAAACGAAAGTACTATTAACAAAATTATGACCCTTGGCTCTAATAATATGTATCTTTAAGAAGTAAAATTTTAGAGGAACATAGAAAAAAATAACACTGAAATATAATTATGAATTTTATATTTATTAATTAGTTTTTTACTAATTAACATGTTTAATATGGTCATAATTTTTCATGTTATCTTCCATGTTTCAATTGAATCCAATTCAACAAAATTAATTTTTTATTTATTTTTATTTTTAAATGTTAGATATTATTTATTAGACCTATTTTTTAATATTTTATGAGTGTTTTTATTGGCTGGGCCATTGCTTTTGTTCATTCACTTTATCCTACAGTATTTGGCCTAAATTTTGGTTCATTTATTTTATCCATGTCCCTATATTGAATTAATCCGATTCAAGGATTAAATTGATTATGAAACTCTCTTTATCTTTCATTGCAATACTTTATTGTGTCCCTATCTTGTTATAGATA
This sequence comes from Viscum album, assembly GCA_963277665.1. Lineage (NCBI taxonomy): Eukaryota > Viridiplantae > Streptophyta > Magnoliopsida > Santalales > Viscaceae > Viscum > Viscum album. Next base: position 68,003,827 of record OY728147.1, on the reverse strand, counting down.
ATCAAGATCGTGATCTATTACTAGTCACCAAATAATTGATGGTTATATATCCCTTGATTTCCCTATAATTTTTTCTAGATTATTAACATGGATCATGGTCATACACCTATCCTCGATGATCATTTTTTGAGATCACCTCTATTGGTGACATGATTACACACTAATACTCTGGATTGCTTGATGATTATTCAGATTCTATTCTGTAGTGATATCTTCACCATGACCACATCTATTTTTATAAAGATAAATATATTAATAGAGAGATAGATAATAGGAGGAGATATCATCATGATTTATTCTTCATTTTTTGTAGAATTATTACACATAGACATATGAATACAATTCCCTCATCTCCATAGTTTTTTATTGAAACTATATTTGTGTTTTAGTGTTGATAATGATTCCCTAAATTGAAGGTGATTCCTTTGGATTTCTCATTCGAAAATCCATGTTCATATCCATAAATTTATAAGAGTAGGAGTACATGAATATAATGGAGAATATGAACAATTATGAACATATGTTATTTAGAAAAATGTGAAATAAATTATCTATTAATGGGGTCTTCACCAAGTATTTTGTTTTTTTTTATCCTTTCTATTCATTTCCATGTTGGTTTATAATTTTTTTATAGTTTGAGAAATGTGTGTCAATTTAGTCTGTAGTAATTCACAAATTCATTAGGCTTGTCTTGACTATGATCTCCTATGACTATGTGAACATAATATTTTTATATCTTCTTTGTACTTATTAGGGTTGATTATTTCTAGTATTCCATTAAATTTTTTCTTACGTAGTGTAACCTATGATAATTTTCCCATGAAAAATAGTCAATTTATTGAAGAACATAAATTCTCATAAATTCTTTATTTTTTCTATTTTCATACATTTTAACTTAAAATTGATAAATGTTTTTTTGGAATTTATATATCAATATTTCAGTTTCTTCTGTCCTATGTCTATCTAATAATTCTCAAATTCTTTTACTACTTCTCAGTATTGTCGAGCAAGTTAATGCTAAATGTAGTTGAAAATGTTTTTATACCAAAAATATCACTAGCATGATCATGGTATTTATTATATGTTTCCACTATCAAACTTTTATTATCAATTAAATTTTTTTATTTTTGATGGGATTTGGGGTATCATCTTGTGATCATAAGTGGTGGAAATGGCCCATGTAAATTCTTAATCTATGCTCAAGAGAAAAAAAGTTCTAAGATCAATAAAAAATATTGTACATGTATCATGAAATCAATGGAATTAATATTCCATAGATTGTGGTTGATGAGTAACATAAAAAATAAAATCAATTCTTCCAATCTCTGAGGTACAACAACCCATAGATCCCAATAAAAAACTGGAGGATTCTCAAATAGTTTGAGGCATTCAATCTCCATTTCTGATAAATGACGTATATAGAAACAAGATGAAGAGTGAATATAGAATGATTTTCAAGAAATGGATGACTATATACACTACTACAACCCCACTAATGAATTAGGGAATTAGTTCCATTTTATAGAAATCCTCATTACTCCTCCTCAAATGAACAACTCATCGACCATGTCTCTTATAAGGAAATTCCACCCATTAATTATCTCTCATTGATGATTATCAATTGAACTCATTAAATGTATATCCATTAAATGTTTAAACCATTTTTAATGGATTAACCACTAAAGGAAACCATGAGTGTGTGATGTTCCATAGTCATTGTGTCTCATATAGCATAATTGTAGGTAATATGATTATCGCACTATATGAAACATGTAAAAAAGTCTTTATAATCATTCTTATTATTCCATAAAATCATATGATTTGAATTGTATCCTTTGAAAGTATTTTCATATTACATGGGGTATATTGTTAAATATAATACACCTAATTATGTGAGTATTAAATAATATACTATTTTCACTTAAATCCCCTAGGGATTCAATTAAAAACATCACTACTTTTTATAAATCCTTCAAAAATTGATTTATGATTTGGATTCAACAAAATATCTTCATTTTATAATTTTAAATAACATAGTCCATATATGATTTCCTAAATATGTAATCTTTAAGTTATTATTAGTAATTAAAACAAATATGAAATATTTATTTGTATCAAATGATCAAACAAGATTTTATATCAAATCATCAGTGCTCCTGAAGCTACTAAGGGGTCTGGTTTGATCACTGTAAAACATACTCATTTCACAATAAAAAAATTCCCACCACAATATTTGTCATATATATCATATGTATACATATATAATTCTATTAACCATGAAATTAAGTGACCAATAGATATAGAAAAATTTAAATGTACTATAGGATAACTCGTCATTTCATAAATCTCCAAAAAATGATAAAAAATTCATTGATTACATCATATGTCCTTCATATAATTGATGAATATGTCACATGTCCCTCAAAAAAAGTTGTTAAACACGTCATATGCAACTCATTTAAGCCTGTCCATGCATTTCACCATTCTAGTTCAATCAAGTAAAAGATTTCATTACTTATCATATGAGTATAAAAATAACATATTTGTTTCACTCTAACTAATGACATGACTATAAACATAATCAACCATAACCTGATTAAAAATGTTCTTTTTACTTATTTAAGAACGGTTTCAAAATATAAAGGTTCTTAATCAAGCTATCTCACTAACCTTGGGTAATTTAAATTAATAATAATCAAACACCCCTATGAGTATTGATTTTTTTGTGACATTGTATGAGATATACATAGGTTGGTCAGTCCAGGAATTTTGTCTCAACTAATTACCTCATAAATATTTTAATTCTATCTCATATACAGATATTTATAATTATTGAAAGATTCTATCCATGAAACCTTTACATATTAACATAAAAAATTATAATTAATGCGGATATTCGATTAGGGACTACCAAATGTACAACTTTGATTGGATATTACAATTTAAGTGTTCGTGTTAATTAAAATAAAAAAACATAAATGAATGATAATTGTAGATTTCCATTAATTATAATATCATGATACATTTACAGCCATTACAACACATCTACCATTTGTTTAACATACAAAGATTTTTTTTGAGACTCATGTGGTTACTAAATTAATGGTTCATTAACAGATCATTAATATTTTCCTATGTATCTACCTAATAGATCTCTACACCACTCATCTAAATGATATCTCATACAATATGTAATTAATAAAGGATGTGTTTGGTTGTTTCTTTAAAATAATATTCCTTAGTATGAGAAATGGATCCATTGTTGTCATAATAATTCTCAATCTTTCTCCTAGGGTTAGTAATCACATATAGTTCAGAAAAATTAACTTATTTTTCTAAAAATATTATTTTGCGACACATAATGTAGTGATATACTTTTCCATTTTATTTAGTATACTATTTTTGTTTTATAACTCATCAAATTAAAATCTATATAATTTATGAAAAATATGAACCCAAATTGAGATTTAATATAATACCTTTCATATTATAAACTATCATCTATTTAACCATTTACACATATCACATCCTCTCCTCCAGAGGTCAAGAATATATCTTTATTCATTCTCATGTACTTAAAAAAGTTCTTCACATAATTCGAGTGAACATCACTAGGATTTTATTAGTGTCTAATTGAAATTATAAGAGGACACATGACATTAGGGTAAGTACACAATACATAATATGTGTTAGATCCAATGGTGGATTCATAGGAAAATCTATAAAAATTTTCTAACTATTTATAAATAATTAAAATAATACTAAGATTCATTCCAAGTGCCTCTGTAAAATAAACCTTTATTTAGTTCTCTATATCAAACTACTTTATAAATTTTCCATTGTTTTTATCATTACAGATTCCAAGAAACTCTTATATTTTTATCGATATATATACATACCTATTGTGTAGGAAAATTCACCCATGTATTTCATTAAGAATATTTTTCCTAGCCACATATTCACAGAGTAAAGTGTTTAGATATAATTTTTTTAAAAATGTATATAATTTAAAAAAATATAAGAAATATAACTATGATCCCACTAATATAAAAATATACCCAACCATAATATCCATTTAAAAAAAAACATACTATTTTATTATTTTGTAAACCCAAATATTCAATCTATATAAATCCTTCTTTAATCCATAAATGGATCTTTGAAACATTAATAGCTTAGTGGCCTCATTAGGCACTTCAAATCTTCATGATATATCATATACACATCCTTAATTAATTTACCATTATGGAAAGTGGTTTTGTCATCTATATGATATTTCTCATAATCCCAATAAGTTATTGTGTCTAGTAAAATGTGAATGAAATTTATCGTTATAAAAGGTTTAAATGTATCCTAATATCAATGCCATGAATTTTACTATAGAATTTTACAACCAGTTGTTCTTTCTACAAATACACTCTACCATCCATGTTATTTTTCTTATTAAATACATGTTTCACCCCATCGTTCTTACCCCTTCATGTGAATCAACTAAGTTCCAAACTTGTTTAGAGTACATGGAATCCATTTTAGATTCCATGGATTTTAACCTTTCATAAAAATAAGAACTATGGGTGGCCTCTATATAGGTGGTAGTTTAATAAACTATGAATATTACCTCATTATCATTTTCCATTATAAATCTATATCTCCTGAGATTTTTATAAATCATACAAAACCTTTTTGGTACATATGTAACTTGATCTATTAATGTTGTTACAAAACACCTAATAAAAATTATAAGGCCCCAGCCTTAAACCTTACTTAATCTTGAGTTATTACAAGATTACACATTGAGGATCTTTTCAGGTTTATAGTTTTAGAGAATTAGATCATGAAACTTGCATTACATTCCACATTTAAACAAAGTGGTTACATAAAAGACAGTATTCATTCTTCCAATCAACGGAAACATATTTAAAATATAACACGGATTCTTTCTTGACACATCCTTGACACTATCATCACATCATGTACCTTTCCCTTGACCTGTGAAAAACATTTCAAAAACTTGGGATGAGCACAAAAAGCTCAGTAAGGGATAGAAAAATATGGAAAGGAAACATGGGTACACATATACATAAGAATGAGTTCATACTTTACCCATAAAACATAGGCATATCAAATCATGAATAAACCATAGAAAACATAAGACATAAAGGTAACTTGAGGCATTCATAACATTCTTATGTAGGGAGTAACCCTCTTGGTTACGTTTGGAATACCCACCACAGTATATTCCCTAAATCTCTTCGGAGAAACCATAACGTTTCACTCCTTCGCGTTACCCAATGCATTGGAGAGCTATATCGGGCTCACCCGCCCTTAGTTTATCACGGAACCACCCGTTTTCATAACAATGCCCAAGAACCATAACATAAACGTATCACATAAAACATGCATAAAGGAAACAAAACATTTCCACATTTCAATCACAATATAACATTTTAGTATTTTGAAATAATGAATCCAAAAAGAAACCATTTCCAAAACCATTTAAAACATTTAATAAAAAGATTTTTGAATCAAAGTGTCCCATACCACCTTGAAGCTTAAAATTTTAAACCATTAATATCCATATAAATAAATCCTTAAAACCATTTTGAAAACATGGATATTAATAAGAACAAATAATTAAAACATTTAAAACGATATTTTGGTTAAAGGGGTTTTACCAAAATTATAGACACTTGAATACAATAATTGAGGAATAACATTTAGTCAGAACTTTATAATATCATGAGAATAAATGGATTCATGATATAATACTCCAAAGGACAGTATATACACCATATAAGAGTGAATTGGTGCATAACAACAATGAACCCTCAATAGAAATGTCATATGTGACGAAATCCCTTATAATGAAGGTATCCTTAAATTAAGGACAAATCAATCTCAAAAATATGTGTGAAAAATATAAATACACTCAATATAAGTGGATATTAAGTGTAAAACAATAAAAGGACATTCACATATATTCAATGGATGACATATTCAATGACTACATGTTGAACCCAAAGAAATCGAAATTGGGTTAAAAAGTTCCCTTGACAGCCTAACGGCATCACATCAAAATGAGTTGATGAGAGATAAAAAGTGTATCTGATCACTTGGACATAAAATTTACATCAATAAGGATATATGATAACATATCCCAACATAACAATATGTAAATTAAAAGACCCAACAAAAGAAGTCTTTTAAAAAAAAGAGGAGGGTGAAAGGTTCCCTTACCGACTTGGGTATCTTTCAAAACATACACCCCATGAAAGAAAGACAATAGGTCATTGATGTAAATACTCATAAACGAAAGTATATTACACAAAGAGTAGAATAAAGGGCAGTACATACACCACTCAATGGAATTTGTGGCAAATGTAGCATAAATCTCATGGGAATGAAAGTGAGATGAAAAATCCCTTACAAAAGTTCGGCAGCCTAACGGCGCCACTCAAAACTTCCAAAATGGATTTATGAGAGAGAATAGGGTCTCTCATCACATGAACATAAAAATTACAGTAGGAGTAATATAAAAGAACATACCAATCATAAGAAAGATGAGCTTAAAAGAAATGACATAAAAGAGTGTACTTATAAAGAAAGAGAGTTGTAGGATCCCTTACCTCGGGTCCGACTTGACTTGATCATTCTTTAATCTCCTGAATAATAAACTTGAGTTAATTTATACTTCCTTAAGAACCTTTTTCAAGTTCATTATTCCTTTTATACCACTTATTACCATGTCATAAACATAATGTAATCATTTAAGTTAATAATATTTGTTTTGCCGATATTTGGTTCTTAAGTCGAAAGTGGACTTCTTACAATTACATGTTGTTCGTGTGGCCAAATGTTTATTATAAATAGAATTGTATTCATGATGTAGATATCATATATGTCATATATATCCAGTACATTCATGCATTTATAACATTACATAATCATTTAGAGGTAAGAAATGAAATGCACCGTTCATGGAGACGGTAAGCCGTACGTACGCATGAACGCTACTTCCATTTCTATTTCATTGTTTATAGAATGGAATCATAATGATATAAAGGTATATTATAATTACAGTATAATATCATATATAAAATCATAGTTCCATCCTTTATACATCCCACATATGGTTTTTAACGAATCACATCACTTTGAGGAGGCGGTAGTCCGCACTTCCTAAAATGAAGATATCGCGTATACCCATAATAGAAGCCATAAAGGTAAGACACAAATGAAAAATACAGAAGCATAAGTAAAACATAAACATATTATATATCATATATAAAAATAGTGACATCATAATGGCCACCTTTGAAGGTGTTAAATGAGTATTGAACAATCATCGTTTCGGGAGGCAGAATTTCGCCATCCACGGAAACCGTATGTTCTTTAACCATTTGATGTAGTTGTGTGAGAGTGTAGCTAGAATAAATCTTATAACAACATCCTAGTATATTTAAGATACTGGTGTTGTTACAAAAGAAATAAATAAAAAGAGTTTAGGGGGTTGGAGAAGCAAAATAAAACAAATGAACATGAGAGAAAGAATTACCTTTAAAAGTGTAACTCCTTTTGATTTGAGCCTAAAGGCTTCCTTTGAAAGGATTCTGCCCAATGGAAATCCTCTAGGATGAGGAGAGGGATGTGTAGAGAGTAAATGGGCAGGGGTTGGCCGAGCCAAAGGCTTGATGAGTGTGTGAAAAGAGGTAGAGGTGGGGGCCTTTTATAAGAGGAGAGGAGGGGCACTTTTGGAAAGTAAGAAATATTACTTTATTTGAAAATGTATTTCGGTTTTAAAAGGTCCCACATTGATATAGGTCGTGGATAAGGTGATAAGTCTTCGAAATCCACTCATCCAATAAGTTTTGGCCATGTGTAGTTCATAGATTTTACATTATCTTTCCATTTTATTTAAATCGTCAATTAATGATGTCATCGTTAAATCATTATTATGTCATAAATAATTTAATTTATTTAATGTATAAAAATTATAAAGGAAATACTATGATGTAGGAAATCTTTTTAGCTTTCCAATGACTATTTATAATCAAAATTTGGACTTGTGTAACCCCACTTAAAAATTGTTTTAGTAAAACATATCATGTTTGTGTCAATTTTTCTTTTACATTAAATAAAATGTTATTTATGTCATTTCCCAACCAAAGTGGATCCATGGGGTCCCCAAGTTGAGACATGGCTTGTCTTGGTCGGCCATGACACAACCAATAAGGTTGGGACATGTGTCTAGGTCATTTTATATTATTAAAGCATTATTTATACCTTAAACTACCCTAATTACCACTAATCGCGATTAAGAACTTAATGAGTTACTATTCACCAAAAAATTATTATAATCTCATTGAACCACATTTTACTTCTTAATGACAACCATTTATGTCGGATTTTCAAAATTCAATACACATTAGTGGTAAAATTTCATTTAACTGAAAAATCAGTTTGCTTGATTACCACTTAGTGGTTTCACTATTCATCAAAAATTGAAGTTTTTCAGAAAAATCCCAAAAATTCACCCTAAGCTATAATTGATATTCCGAATTCAAAAATGAAGTCCATTTTACAAAATTAAAAACATATTAGTCACATTAATTAATTTAATAATTAATTCCCGCTGTCAGCGCAAATAGCGTGTTTTCATAAAACAATAAGTATCAAAAGATTGCCACTAGTTTAAGTCTGATTTCAAAGTGAAATTAATTCAAACGACCACTATTGGATTTAATGGTAAAAATATTTTCAAATTTCACTTTAAAAACAATTAAAAATATTATCTAATCATATAAATAAATTAGATTAAAAAGTGGTTTTGAACTAAAATACAACATTTTACACTATTCATTAAAAAAAGAACCTTATCGGAAAGATACCAAAAAATTACACAAAGTAAAATTTGATGTCCCGATTCTTAGTAAGAGTTTTATTTGGTCCAAAATAATGTTTAAGAGTGAACAAAACTATATTTAATTATGGTTCAACATCAAAAGGTGATAAGTGAACCTTTAGTGAAAACTAGGGCATATACGCCTAAAATTGAATTCTTTCCATATTTTAAGCCTCTATCCTTTATTGGATAAATGTAAAAACATATAAAAACATATATAATCATATCTTAGTTATTTCTATCCATTCCCGCCAATACAATGGCTACATGTTAACTACCATTTAAAATTATTTTATTAGAGTGCAACGTAAGATTCCCAAGAAACTCGTTGTTGCGTGTTGGGTATGCCATCGAGCATAGCATCCCCTTTAAAGTCATATTAATATTTTATTCACAAATATGGACAAATATGAGAATGTCATATTCTTTATTTACCTGGGGTGTTACAAAAATAGATCACACCCCAACATTGGAAAATTTCTTATTTATTGGTCTTTAACTAATATAAGTTAAATATTCCTCCCATTAACATCATGATTGATAAATCCATTCTCATGAATTAAAAAAATTAACCAAAAACCCTTTGTTCTTGATACAGATATATAATTAATATCCCTTAATATTGTTCGGATGACCATAAAAAAGAACCTTTCATAATTGGAAGCATGCTTATCATAATCCAAACACCATTCAAATCCTTTATATCCCCATATATTAAAAATATAAAAACTTGGACATTACTCATACCATATATCAAAAAATGTATTTATAAGTTTTTTATAAAGAATAAGATTTAGTAAAAATACAAAAGGATCTAGAGAATAACCCCTTATTTAAATATAATTTTCACCCAAACATATAATCAATCAATCCTTTCCTAAAAATTTATATTTTATCTTCTCAAATACATTATTCTATTGGGGTGTTCTAATTGGAGTGTGTTTTCAAACTATTTTACAATCCACTAGATAATAATTGAATTCCTTTCTAAAGCATTCACTATCCTGATCTAATTAGAGGATCTTAATAATATTTCTAGTTGATTCCATTCTTTATTTCAAAACTCTTTCAACATTCCAAATGCTTCATACATGTGTTTCAATATAAATACAAATTCATAATAACTAGAATCATTTTTAAAGTTAATAAATCACCTAAAAGACCAAATTGTCTAAATACCAATTGGTCTATATAATTTACAATATATGATATCAGTAGTCCACCTTTCCATTAAAGTTTTCTATAAAAGTTTCTTTTTTCATTTTTTCTAATATAAAATATTTACAATTTTCAAATGACTCATAATCGATTGATTCCAATAATCCATTTCAATGAAGATTTTGGAATCATATCTCATTTAAATAGTAAATGAGACATTGAAAAATATGTGTGGGATTAGAATCAACCATGGAATTTTTATTATGATTATTATAAATAATATTATCCATAACTAGAATTTATAAACCATTTATCATATTTTCAACTCTAAAAAACATGTGTTTAATATATAGATAAACTCTTGTTCTTAACGGTTAACATGAATCATTTTTAATCCAAAAAAAGATTCAAAAATAAAATTTCAATGTATGTAAGGGAAAAAATAAAACATATCTAATTTTAGAAGTAATCCACTAGTTATAATTATATTATAAGTTTTTACTTATAATACATAAACTCTTATCAATTACTGACATGAATGTCCCATTCACCCCTTCACATTTCCCTTTTATCTTCGAGTCTATGTTTATTATAAAAAATATTTTATGCACACCCTATATTAAAAAACATGATTAAAAGTATGTGGTAATTATTTTTATAATATTTATTATTATAGGCTTTGAGTTTTTCTCCTTTATAATACCTCTCAAACCTATATACCAATCTATAACTATTTTATTAGTCATACTTATATGGGATCTCAAAATGATTGCAATTAATTATGGAATATTATTAAACACAGACATATATACGGGTGAGTATCATGTGAAATATATTTTCGTCAATTAGTTTTAAATTAAAATAATCCCACAAAAAATTAAGACATCGTACATCATACGTATTATGTAATCAATGATCCATATTTTACTATGTGAAGAGTTCTCCATGGAATACCTCCCACCACTTAGTTATTTGGGTAGGTAATGATTTTGAACATCATAGTCCAGATTCATTGATAATATAATGAGAAATGATTTTTCAAAATTCATCATATTGAAAATCTCATCTCTTTTCCTCATGTATCCTAACTCACATAATTTATTAGTGAGGTGTATCCAAAAGTAAACTTCAAGAACAGGTTAAAAAAATATAAAACAGTTGCACCCCAAAATAGCATAACCTTACCAACAATGATATGGTATCACTCACTAACATTTTTCATTTAAAAATTGATCTAATGGAACCCTAATATGGACAATCATACCTGGTTTCATTATTAAGTTCTTGAAAAGTTTCTCTTTGTTATAAATAAAAAACTTAGTATTTGAATGATTTTCCTTCTAAAATTATCACCCACTAAATATACATAATATTAATATTAAATTAATAAATATTACATCACAAAAAATATTTATCTTCTAATGACTTATTCCTTTATAAATGCATAATTCTAATAACATAATTTTTGAATTCTTATTCCTCCCAAAAAGTGTGTTCCCACAACATTAATGTGTAACAATTTACACAACCCACAAATTTGTGATATTCACCCAAAAATAGAACCCAAACATAATTATAAATATCAAAATATATCTTATTCATAAGGTACATAAACCATTAATGTAAAGGTAAAAAATTATATAATATTGAAAATCCCATTATTAGTAATTCTATAGTGGTAGATAGAAAACCGATCACCTTTCTAAAACTAGGCATAAGTCTCGAAGATGGTTGGATTTATGACCCAATATCAACCTCATCAGGGAGACATTACTTAATAAAGAATTCAATTCATGTTATCTCTAATACCAAATATTATAAATTATGTTAAAAACTATTTTCATTCTTATAAATTGAAAAAAATAGAATTACAGGAATATGAAATTTAAATATTATAGATTCATACCTTGTATGTACTTCAAGGATCCATATCTTTAAAGTAATTTATTATATATATTTATCATACAAAATCTTTATATTTCTTAAAAAATTTACTAAAAACTTAAAATCAATTCGTATTATAGGATTCACATATGTTTTTCTTGTGCCACAAAAAAAATTCTCAGGTTCTTGTAATATTGTTCCATAGGATATCTTACATCCATATATTGTGAATGAAAAAAGAATAATTTTTTAACATCATATATTATAATTTCAGTATATATAAATTAAAATAAATAATTCTTAAAAACAATTTAATTAAATTATTTTAATCCTTAAAGAACAAGGCTCTGATACCACTGATAAGTGGGAATCACATTCAATCATTTGGATAAATCTAATGTGACATTTATATTAACCTATAAAATAAATTCATAACTCAGACACTCATTCTACAAAACTCTTTGCATCAGTAATGGATCACATGGCTGGATATTTGCACTTCCCCACCAATCATGCATGACAGTTTCTCAGAATCAACTTAAAAATTGTCCTTTTATATGATGCCACTATTAGGTTTTGAGGTATCATATTTTGGTAGTATGTAATGGAAACAACCCATGTAAATTTCTCCTTTATCAATGTCAAATGAATAATGAAAAAACTATTTTAGGATACGAATGACATCCATCTTTTGAATAGTCTGCTAGAGAATTCCCATGAAGGATAAAGCCAATGCATCCTACCTTTGATGGAATATATCAGCCAATGGATCTTTGTTTTCATATAGAGGATTCATGAATGATTCAATGGGTGTTAGTTACTTAGCTAATAAATTATTAATAGTATACTGAGAGGAAGAGAGCTTATAGTAATACTTTCATGAAACAACTGATCATTTGCACCAATATAACCTCATAAATGAATGAGGGAACCCATTCCCTTTAATGGCCATCCTCAACACATCTCCTTAAATTAAGAACATGACGGCTATGTCAGGTGTCATAAAATACAACCATGAAATAACATCTCATTGATGTATATCCATTCAACTCATTCAATTGATATTCATGTAGGATCTAATCTAATAATTTTACATTAAACACAAAAGTAAACCATGAATTTATTATATGAACTTCACACAAAATTCTATTCATCTTAACAATATGTAATATGTGTGTTTTACTATATAATATAGGAATAAAAGTATTATAAGACCTTCCATGATTTAATCGAATCATAATCTGTAACAAGCATCCCACACAAGCCATAGCATATAATATAGGGTATATCGTTTAATATGATAAACCCCCTTTATGTTCATATTTAATAGTTTTATTAATTTTTTAATTGGTTAATGATATGTTTATTTATAAGTCTAGATAAATATGTTCTCATATTCTTATTCTAATTATTAAAATATTCATGTACATGTTTTTTATTTTGTTTATGAAAATTTTAAATGCTTTATTTTTTTGTATTTCAACTATTAAATGTTTTTTCAATATAATTTCATTTCGAATTCTTATATAGTAGAATTACTTTTATAATTTTTTCATGCCTATTGGATTATCTCTTATTATGAGAATATATTTAGAAATTTTTTTGGATTTTATATTTTGTATTTTTTTGAAGATAAATGAAACCCAATGGAGTATTGCTATTGAATTAAAATACCCTACAACACATCTTACAATGAAAAATAACATATCTAATTTGGGTATAAATGTTTATCGATAAAATTAACATTGATTTATAAATTTGTTTTAAATGATTTTTTTATGGAATTATTTACTAAATTATTTATTTATTTTCATTCATAAAGAATATTTTATCATCGTGGAAATAATTTTATATCAATGAAATTAAAATTGAATGTTCATTACTTCTAAGTTTTTTGATTATGTAATTTTTCACTATATGATTTTATAGTTTTTTTATGTACGATATTTTTTCATTTTGAAATTAATTTCATATCTTGTATAAATTGTTATTCCCTATAATATGTCATGACCTGACCACATGGGGTTGATCTACAACTATACCAAACCCATATCTATATACCAGGGGTTGGCGAAAAGCACTATAATTCATATCTAATATGAGAGGCATTTTCCTAATGTACCTATATGCGCACACCAAACCATCTATTTTTAGAATTGGGGAGAAATAAAAGAAAAGGACAATATATACTAGAGTAATAATCTTAAATATAACAAACTCATGTTAATACAAGACTAAAAAATTGTAAATTGAAAAGGAAAATGAGGAAAATACACACCCAAATATAAATAATTCCCAACCTAAAAATAAATAGAATGTAAACACTGATAAATAATAACTATGAAACTCCAAGATCGAACTACTGTACTAGGTTGTGTCTACCTAAGTATCCTATTGATCCTCAGTAGTTTCATCTAACCAATCAGTCATCTAAATATGACACGACATGTGTGGAAAAGGGCCATGAATTGGTGAGTATTTTCATACCTAGTAAGAACCCACAAAAGAAAATCGAGAAACAACAGGAGACATGATAAAATCATAGAACTAAACCCATAACAAGAGGTAAATATAATAACAAGTATATATATATTCACATAAAAGAGACATTTTAAGAGAGAGAAAGGGGATCCATATAAAGCTTCCCAACACAGGAAATCTTTCTTCAATAATTTTCAAAAGTTCCATTAATGATTCCCAACATATCACATGTTTATCCAAATAATAATTCATATAGGGCCACACCACGCCACAATTTCATATAGTAGGTGGTACATAATCTATAGTTAGAGGTCCAACACCCTGATCTTATAGGAGGGTTTCACTTTGTAGATAGATAGAGGACAAATTTCTTATCCCGGAAGATGAATCCACTCTATAGGTAGATAGAAGAACCATGTCCTAGAATGACTTGTGGGGATCTACTCTATAGATAGAGGACCCATACCCTATCACATCATGAGGGTTACACTTAGTAGATATATTGATATAACACTCATTCCCTATCCCAAAAGGAGGGTTCCAATCTATGAGTATATGATATATTCTATGTCCCAACAAGAGGGTTCCACATTAGAGATAAAAAGAGGACCCACACTCTATTCCATCTGGGGTTAAACTAAAAAGAAGATGACACATGACATATCCCAATAAGATAATTCTACTCTTGGGGTAGATGACCCATACCAAGTCCTAATAGGATGTTTCTACCAAGAATATGGATAGATGAACCATGCCCTGACCCATTATAAGGTTTCCACTTTGATCATATTGTCTGATCACCGCCATTATCAAGTGACTCGTAAAGAAGAATCACACTCTAATAATCTTGAATCATATCTCAATAGTAAAAACTAATTCCATAATCCTTCTATAAATATAAAAACACTTATCATAGGATACTCGTGGGAAAAATTAGAGTCCAAATAAAAGAGATATGGGAGGGAGAATATTCCTCATGAAGTGGAGGTACACAGAGTATAAGGAGACCCACAGGACATGTGGTCCTTCCATGTTTCATGGGCATGTAAGTTCTATTACGTCACTCACAATCCATTCACACCAACATTTTATATAAGGAGACTACATAGAATATCTCAGCCTCCTGGGGTCAATTTGTGTCCTCCTAGTCATTCCCATGTCCTTCAAGATATGTCTATGTACACTATTTGTGTCCATGTACAATGGCCATGTGTCGATACATGACATGTTTATAATTTTCCCATCTCTGGGTACTCCTATAGTACACACTAGGCCATCATTACAAGGTCACATGGCATGTGGGTTCCCCACATGAAATGTGATATTTTTCTGACCTTAAAAACTAAGAGCCACAACTATGGGGATACACACTATGTGTCCTTAATGGTACACTATTTTAAGTTGTGTTTTCATCAAAAAACATATATATATCCCGATTATCCAATATCCTAACACCTTGATATCATTTTCAGCCACTGAACACCAAAACCTAGTGGAATCTAACCTTTTCTATTGATTTTGGCCCTCCATTGGCCATAAAATGAATCAAAATCCTCCCAAAAAAAGCTCGTGTACATTCTCCACTTCTCTAGTTTCCTTTAAAATAATTACTAGATATTGGATGCATGTGAATAATCTTATATATCCCACAAATATTTCTAATATATCTTTTGATCATCAATATGTACATTGTGATCAAGTCTTCTGCAAATCTCGGGGTCTGATCGTGTTCAATCACACTCTAGAATGTCAAATTGTGGCCTTGTAGGACAATGTAAAATAAAATGAATAATGAAGGTGGTAAAATAACATAAAAATTGATAAAATAATAATTTTACAAGATTTATTGTCAATATAATACAAATTTGGCATTGATAGGGTGATAAATCATGGCATAATAGGGGAAATCAAATAAATAATTAAATATGATATGTGGGTGCATTTACATGCACAAAATAATTTGAGATCAAAGAAATAGATAATATTATGTTCAATATTTTAATATTAAGGGTGTAAATACAAATACAATTATCCATACCTCTATATTATAATGTTTGATTATGATATACATTACTGCAAAAATGGGAGGAATATTTGTTGCATTCTCTATGCCTTGATTCACCTGGATTCTGAAGCTCATGGTCATTTGATCCGGATTAGACAATAAAGAACATCAGATCGTACTCTCAATGGTCATAGGATTATCCAGCTAAACCTAGATATCCTCCATAATTAATCATTTATAGTGGGAATTGGTTTTTATGACATTTAATAAATTAATTAAATAGTTTATTAATTAATCCGCTGAATGCACCCGCCAGTGGCCGCTTTATATGAACATCCTATGCTGAAAAAAATTAAGTCATTCTTAGGTTAATCCTAACATTTTTTATTTTAAATTCATATCATATTATCTTATTAGGTCTTTGTTTAAGATATATTACATTATTTATAGAATACCAAGTTTGTATGATAAAAAATATTTTTAAATTTTTATTAAATTAATTATGGTCACACTAGGCCTCTAAATCACATGTTGTATTAGAACCTTGATATGAAAATATTCTTTGATATTTTTAATGTTTTAAAAGGAAAAAGGTTCTCTTCATTATTCCATCATTCAATGTTTTCACCCGTCAAAGGAAAAACTAAAAAAAACTGTAATACTGAGCTTCAATCTTTCTCACCCTCTCCTAGGATCTATTCATCATCCTCACATTCTGCCATAAAATAGGAACCAAATAAATGGACTATCCATGTTTGATCCTCTTATTTAGATCCATGATCACCACCGAGTTCTCTAAAAATTACCTCCATCTGTGATGTCCAACTCACCCTAGTGAAAAATGCAGAGTTTCAGGTACGTATCTCTTTAGATGTAACACATCGAATAATTTGTACACCTTCTCCAATTTTATATGTATTGTAAGGTGGTATGAAACCTCACCAAACCTCTTCAATATCTTCAATGATCTAATGATCCTTGAGGATATCTTTCCTCCCTAATAAAACCTCTATAATCATCATCATGGTGAGCCTATTAGGAAAACTATGACTTATTTATTAGAAAACAAGGAACTATGATGTCTGTGTGTATAAGATATCATTCCACTATGATCTATCCTCATCCAATCTAGATGACGTGAACCTTCTATATCATTACATGAATCATCTCTATCCCAACAAGATATTTATAATTGATATTAGTATAGCACAAGAGTGACCTATAGGATCTCTCGTACAAGGCCTACAAAGATTCCATGTTGATAGAAGAGTGGTAGATATTATTTTAAGAAAACTACATCAAGTTCATGTGATCCTCCCAACTCTGGCCAAAGTCTAAGCTGAAAGCCCTTATGATATCCTCTAGAACTTGAATAGTGCACCTGGTCTTTACATATGTTTGGTGTTGAAAGTCTATACTCATCCTAATCTAGGTATTAAATTCATCTTAAAGGACTATGCATAATTATGAAATAAACCATGCATCAGGGTCAGAGACAATCATAAAGGGTACTTCATGATGGAAGATAATATCACACATGTACTACTTACCAAAACTATCTAACAGACTCAACATTCTAAAAGCAATGAAATAAAAAGGCTTCATAATTTGGTCAACTAACAAGTATTTGGTGTCATGTCCTCTTTCTATCCTTGGAATCCCTCTCACAATTTCCAAGGATATTCCATCCCATTTCCACTTAGGGATCTTAATAGGTTGTAAAAACCTTTCAGAAACCTGGTTCTCATCCTTTACCTACTGACATCTGAGGCACTAGGAGACGAACTCGGCCATTTTTCATCCGTCTGTGGAAAAGGAAGATTTGATTCTCTAATTCTTAAAATCCATTTTGGAAATTTCTTAAGGATATATGGTTTACTAAGGACTCAAATCCAATGTCTCGCAACTAGGACTCCTTTACATCCTAGATAAGTGGAGAATTAAACACCATCAACTAAAGAAAAACTATATAATCCCCCTTAACCACGGTTAGTTGGAAGGAGGAAAACAAATGTGATGCTGCATGCACCGAACAACCCTAGTACTTCCTACTATTGGAATATTCCACCATGTTTACCTAACCTTGTGTATATTATATCTCAAATTAAAAGTATTCTCGGAAATAAAAAATAGTGTCTTTATCCTATGTTCATACCACTCTGTGTAAAGATATACCTGAGACTCTGATAATCTGAGTAAACAAAAAACACTCTCCCAAATGGTAGAGCCTCCAGATCTTCCCAGAGAAGACTACCATTGCTTATTCTAGATCTTGAGTACTGTAGTTCTAATTATAGTTCTTAACTTCTGGTACCCATATGTGATAAATACTTTATATAAATCAACACAAAGTCATGCCTTGGTCTAAAGGCATCATAATATTCTACATAACCTATTCTTTCATCTGTTGTTCTCAAAATAAGAACACTCTTCAGCCTCAACCTAAACTCCTAAAAGGTTCTCTATGTTTTTTCAGTATTTATAAACATCTTCCTTTTCGATTTCAAGAATTATAAAGGGGCAACAATATGGGAGAATACTTTGAAAAACCTCATATAGTACCCTTTCAAGCAAAACAAACTCTTCACCATAGACATGTTATTAGTGGGTTCCCAAGTGAAAACTGCATAAATTGTTATCAAGTCTATAGAAAATCCATGATCATAAGTTACTTTAATAATAAAATTAATGTCATGGATCAGAAAAATAGCACTTCAAGAGATTACCATAAAGTTACTGATTCACATAAATTTATGGGACTATCCTATGGTGTTTTTCACACTCCTCCTCTCATGTAGAGTATAATAGTATTTCATCTATGAAGTCAAAAACAAATCATTCCAAGTATATATGTGATATGTTTCATAAAATATATAAAAATGGTAGGGGAATTCATAACACATAAAAGAATCATCGGGAACTCATAATGTCTCTAGGGACATAGAAATTCAATCTTCAGAATATCAACCCTGCTAACTCTTAACTGGTTGTAGTTTCACCTGAGATTAATCTTCAAGAACTATCGTTCACATCACAAATGATCAAAGAGTTCATCAATCCTCAACTAGGGGTACTTATTCTATAAATTTTCTTGGTTTAGGTGAATTTAATCCACACAAATCCAAAAACACTCATCCATATTTGTTTCACACAATAATGAATCTTCTCAAAGGGACACACTACATATGATAAAACACTTCTCTCTAATATCCTCCAACTATAAATGTAGATCCCAGAGCTGAAAAGGGGACATCTTATATGAATTAAAGGATTTGGTAATGGTCCTAGAGTGATTTTTGATGAAAAAATCCATCTCACACCTCAAAGTTAATCATAAAATGTCCTCAAGGAGGACTTCCATATAATAATAAATGACTTAAGAAATCTAGACACCTGAAGAGCCTTCTATATCGAGGGATATGATCACAAACTAATATTTTATAGTCTACAGCCTCTTACTAATAAAATAAACTCTCTATCCCATGATATCTCTCTTTCCCATGAAGTAGAATCTCATCCCATTAGTGAAAATTCATCTGACTCATCCATGGTGACAGTCAATCTGTGCTAAGAAAATGGAAAACTAGTCCATACCCAAGATGTTCCCATAAGGTCTCATTGTAATGATAGAACGGCCCCATGAGAATCTCTCTTCACCAAGTGATATCTATAACTGATAAAAGATGAATGATTTGAAGAAGCGTTCCCTATACGAACCTCATGGAAATGTAGTTAGGATAAAGCCTTGATTGGGAGAATAATCTCTTGCACCAGGAGTAATGAGATGAAGGAATGACTAACATTAGTGTTTGTTAATATTGAATAAAGTATATAATAAACACATATCATACCTATAACCATCTCGTGACACACTGGGTCATATGCATCCATTGATTGTAGCTACCCATCACCCATCCCGTCAACTACTTGATCCAGGCATCAGACGCCTAGTCGTGCTAGAGGAAGGTGTTCATGTATTTATTAACTACCCACAACTCCTCATTATAGAGCCCCAACTTCTCCTTATCTATCTCTTCCTCACTAGGTTCCACCCTTCCCTCACCTGGTAGATCCCTTATCAGGGAACTGACTCTATCAGAGAATTCCATCTGTAGTCTTTCCTACTTCTTCAGCACATCGAGTCGGTAAATTGAATTCCATGTGACATAACCCATCACGTCTAGAGAATCATCCCTCTCAAGTATTCCATGTTCCTTTGAGGGATTCTTGTGCTTCATTACTACATGTTGTAATCCATTGATGACAAGATCTCCAGCACGGATATCCTCCAAACTAGTACCTTCTAGCTATTATAGAAAACTCAGCAACCTAACACCCATTTCCTTCTCTTGATTCATAAAATATATCTAATATTAATCTCTCCATCACCAATTCCCTCTCCAAAAATTCGACATATGTGTGAATTAATAGTGGAACCACACTAGCAAGGATTCCACTATAGAGACCCTACTCAAACATCTATGCCCGAAAGTTGGCATCTCGAATCATACTGAGGGTGTATCACATAAGGTTAGTAAAATTAATTAAATACTCAAAAACTATCATCTCTGCATTATGTATCCCCATAATAATTTAAATAAAACTAGAATTCAAGAATGAGGGGTAGTACTCCTCATGAAATGGTCGTAGGAAGTTAGTTCATGGAAGTGTACACTCATCATGCATCTATGTGACTTGGATCGACCATCACCCATATACTTCCTAGAAAATAATAGCTTCTAGTGTAACCACCCAATCATTTTGTGTTTGGATAAGCACAAAATCTAAGATCATCGACTCTATTCAATCCTCCATTTCTTGTGGATTTTTCAATCCATGGAACCACAGTGGCCCCTGGCACTATAACCCATGGAGGGCATTAAGCATACGTGCAACCTCGACCTTCTCTACTTCTCAATAAGTGGGGGAGAAGCTATCACTCAACCTGTTGTAAGGATCTTGAAAGATGGAATTTGAACTAATGTATAATTACTCATTGGATAGTCATCACATTCCAAAATCAGTAACCAAGATGGATGTCTTCATGGAGGCATCCTTAAAATTTCATAAAGATGTATGATGGATAGATAAGAATATATATATGTGGGGGGTGACCTGATAAGAAAAAAAACAAATGAATTAATCATATATGATTCATGTACCATTGATCCCTGTAAATAAGGTCTCGGTATGTGTCAACAAGAAGGTAGTCTCAGTCTAGGTGAATGGATACAATGGCCGACGCAACAACACTAGGTTCCCTGGATTGAAAGACACACTTGAGACACATTGACAGTATTTCCCAAAATTCCAACCAAATACTCATAAGGGAAAAACTCAAAATATAATCCCAAGGAATTAAATGCTCTGATAAAAATCTATCATGACCCAACCCAACATGGTTGAAGATGCAACTACCCTAAATCTGCCTCTATTGTCTAGGAGTTGGCGACTTGCAGTAAAAGGAATAACTAATATGGAAAGCCTATGTTAATGTACCTATATGATTTCACCCAACCATATACATTCATAAGTGAAGAATAATAAAATATAGAGTAATAATCATGAACATAACAACTTCATGAAAATAAAAGAGTGCCACAACAAAAACTAAACTGGAAAATACGAAAAGAACACACCCATACAGAAAGATTTCCCAACTGGAAAATAACTAGAATGTTAATTCTGAGAGATCCAAACTTCAAATATCTATGATATAGTCACTTTAGTCCTTTAATTTCAGCCAAGAATTCCTATGCTCTTCAAAAATCACTATCGACTTATCTATCTTTTTCATACGAAGCGACACATGCAGGAAAACCTCATTCAAGGGAGAGTATATAGAAACCTATTGAAACACCCTAAAAGATGATGGGGGACAATAAGAGATGTGGTATAAGTATACATATCATCTCATATCAATATATAAATCTAACTAAGAGGATAAATATATATATATATATATATATGTTCATAAAATAAACCCAGTAAGAGATTGAAATGGGATCTCCACCTCATAACACATCCTAGGAAAAGAGACTACCATCAATTTCCAATGGTCCATCAATGCTACCCAGATCGCTCCTACCTATCTGAAGAATTATCCATATCTGGCCACACCTCTCCATTGTGTCACATGGTAAAGGGGATGTAATCTATAGGTAGATGACTGATTCCTTGGTCTGATAGGACAGTTCCAAATAGAAGATACATAGAGGACTCATTCCATGTCCTAACATGAGGTTTATACTCTATAGGATGGATAGAGGACTCATTCCCCTTCCTAGTAGGATGGTTCCACTCTAATGATCATGTCCAATATCTATCATCATCAATTGTGGTCTAAAGAGTCATCAAAGTCAAAACATCACACATTAAATATCTCAAAATTCACCATGAAGGTCATCATATCATTCTACATGGACAAACTCTCAGGATAGGAAACTCATAGGAACAAATCAGAGCCCAAAAAAGTAGATATGATAGGTAGAAGATTCCTCAAATAGAGTAGAGGAACGAAATGTAAGGGTACCCACACGACATGTTATCCCACCATTTTGTCTAGAAATTTCATTTACATTACATTGATCACTGCCCAAGTAGCTCTATATGGAGTGTAACACGACTATGAAACATGTATAATCCACTTGGGGCCTATACGTGTCCTCATAGTTGTGCACGTGTCCATCAGTTCATGGTCGTGTACACTGGACATGTCCACGCACACTGTCCATGTGTCACTATAGGGAATTTTCCTAACCATCCCCATGTTTTTTTATATTAATATTTCACTCTAGGTCTCCATAACTTATTCACAGAGCATGTATGATCCCTATAAAACATTTCATCTTCATCTTCCCCAAAATCCAATCCATGAAAAACATGGGGCTACACATCCTTTGTTCCTCATGCTACACAATATTTTGTAATGTGTTCCATAAATACTATGATCTGTCACATGGATCAAAGATACATTCTGACTTAAATTATTTTTGGATTTTTACCACCTAAAATTTTATAATCCATATTTAAGTGTTGATTTTTTCCCTATGGTGGCCGAAAAATAAATTTTGATCCTCCCACATGAATCTCACACACTATTGTCACTTCTCTCATTTTGTTTTCAATTGTTAATTAATCAACATGAATCATGACCCATATCCTAAAAAACCATCCATGTATATCCTTTTATTTTTTATCTATACATCTCATAGCAGTATTCTGTGAATCCAGGGGTCCGATTTTTTATCCCTCCCAGAGGTATCAAATTGTGGCCGCGTAGTCCAATGGTGAATATTGAGAAGAATTTTTAGGGGATCACTTAAACAAGTGCCAAACAATCATTTTCCATTAATAATTTTTCAAATAATAAAAAATGGGTATATCTAGGGTGATAAATCATCGCATAGTGGGGAAAATCACATAAATAATTAAATATGATATGTGGCCCTATGAGAGGGCCCAAAACAAACAAAAATTAAATAAACAGATTTTATTATGCTCAATATTTTAAAAATAAGCGTGTAAATCCACATATAAATATTCTTACCATGAGATTATATCATTTTATAATTAAGAACATAGCTAATAATAGGGGAGATATATTTTATTTGATGTTCCATGATTCGCTTATATTTGTAAGCTCATCGTTATCTGATCTTGATTAGCCAATGAAGAATGGTGGCCCCTCCTTTCTGTGATCTCGGAATTACATTGATAAACCTAGAGATCCTCCATAATAAATCATGTATAAATAGAATTAGGTTTTAGGTATTTTGAAGAATTAATAAAATAATTAATTAATTAATCTACTAAACAAACCTTCTAAATGCTACTTTATCCGAATTTTACATGCTGACAAATTTTAGTATGTCCTTAGAGGAAACCTCACCTTTTAAATTCAACTATTATCAAATATCTACATTTCAAGTCTCTATCTAGGGGTATTTCATTATTTCGTAAAAAATTGCGTGTTTTATAGAAATTATATTTATTATTTTTATAAAATTAATTATTGGAACATTGGGCCTCAAAATCTCATGTCGTCTTAGTTCTAGGGAACAAAAATATTCTTTGATATATTTCAAAGTATTATAAGGAATATAAAGGGTCTCTAAACTATCACACATTCATTTTTACCAAGATGAGACTTTTTGTTTGAAATATTTCTGCATGCATTATTATCTTGGATTATGAGGTATGAAGGGGTCAATTAGGTTTTCCATATTTTAATGTTATTTGTTAAAGGTGAGGTGTTTTCAGGTTTAATCAATTTTTCCCCTAGTTTTTGAATATCATTCCTTGTGATATGATATTTATCATTTGATTAGTTTCATTGTCTATTTTTGTCTTATATGGTAATAGTATTAATGTTACAACATATATAAAGTGGGCTATCAGAACGGAGTAATGTTAATGCATTTAGATGGTAGCATTACTAGAATAACTATTAAGTCCATATTGTTTCTAATTTAACAATTTTGATATATGAGATTGGTTTCCTGAGATTATAGGACCTCTATATCATTAGTATTCTACACAAGAATAATTTTTTCATGATCAATAGCTATTTTCTCATTGATCTCTGATAGTTTCTTGCATTTTTTATATTTTTCTTAAAACCTAAGAACAATATATATATATATAGTTTCACTATATTGTATTAGTATTTCTTCTATATATTAGTTTAAAAAATAAATATAATTGATATTAAATAATAAATCCAACACGTTTAGGTTTTAAAATGTCCTTTCACTAAAATATTTATTGTTTTTTTATTCAACAAATAATCAGTGATTCATGTTTTTTTCTAAATTCATTTTGGATTACGTGAAGAAATTTTTCTTCGGGTTATAGTTTCCTATGATTTATTTATATTTCTGTTTTTTTCTTTTTTATAGTTTTAATGATTTTATTCCTTCATTTATAAGTTTTTATTTTTCCATAGGGTATTATTTTATCAACTTTTTTTGAGGAGGATACTACTGTTCTTCCTCCATTATTCAGGTACACGGTGAGGTGTTCTTCAGTTCATTGACTAACCTTCTCATTGGGAGACTCATGTCAGTATATTTTTGGGTTTTAATTATAAAAACTATTATAATTTTTAAATCCTAACCATGTTTAGAAGATTTTTATAATGTCATTTTATATGTTCATCATGTGTCATAATGAATCAAGTTATGATATATACAATTTTTATATCCTTTATATTTTGCTTTTTTTGTTTTTGATAACTAAATTGATCAACATAGGTGGTTAAGTATCATCAGAAGGATTGTAAATTTATTTTTCAAGGTGATGATATTAGAAATTTTGTTTCAAACTAACTGTATTAATGAATTTAATTTCCAATGTGCATAATTGTTAATTTGATATTCACTGACTATTTTTCAATTAAATATAAAGTTTAGTAAAATTATATTATTTCATTTTATTCGCCATTTTTAATATGAATCTAATTTGGATCATTATGTTTTTTTTATTTTATTATTTTTAGATTTAAATATATGATATTTTAAATTGATCCGGTATTTTATATTCAAGTGTGTTTTTTGTAGTTGGGCATCACTTATGGACCCATTATTTAGCCAAAAGTATTTATCCCAAATATGGGCCCTAATATATAATTGATTCACCTACCTCTTATTAATATGTGTCATTGTTTAAATTAATCATGAAACTATCAATTTTATTTATCATGTTAGGTTATTAGGTTTTCTCTATATGATAAATCCATTAGATCTTAGTCACTCCCTAATCAGAAAATGAATGATATTTGTGTTCCCCTTAATTCTTCATATTTAACTTATTATAGATTTTTCATATTCATACCACACATGAACCTCACATATATTATTTTTATATGATATAAACACTTGAACTGCAATGACTACATGTCATACCATCTAGTTAATCATTGATTGCATGGATTTAGTTCTAGGTTCCTCCATTCAGTGATACAACATTTAGTTTTTTTAGAGGGAAAGGAAGGAAAATAGAGAGAGGGGATATAAAAGGGATATCATTGATGGATTATAATTAGTTCATGTGAGAATTATCAAAGACAAAGAGAGTGATAGTTTTCAATCATCCCTACTACATGTTCTTGAAACTCAATGAGATCTTTCAAGGTGATGATAATCCATTGGAGTATAGGGGAAGATTATGGATTTATTTTCAGGATAACTCTATACACAACTGTGAATCTAGATTATGAGGAGTATATGAAAATTATTCTGACTAAGGACAATTATGAGAAAGTAGGCTTCAAATATGTGAATTTATGCACCAAATAAGGGGTTATTTCTCCAATATTATGTTTTTTCACAAAATATTTGTTTTCTTCTACATGTTGGTTCACTATTTATATATATTTTCTGTCATGTGGATTAATTTAATTTATCAGAATACATAATAATCCATCTTGGATTTATTAAAATCCAATTGTATTATGTCATCATTATTTCCAAATATCTTCTTTCGTATTCTTGTTCTTGGTCTTTCTCACATTCCTTATATTATTTTATTTTTTAGTGAAAACATTTATGATCCTTCTCCAAGATAATAGATCAATTTTCCGAATCATATAAATATTTATTTCTCCTTTACTACATTCTATTTTGATTTATTTTATCATGGAAACATAGAATTTTTCATTTATGATTTCTTATTTTAAGAATAAATTTTCTATAATAATGTTTTTATTTGATTATATTGAAATTATTTTTATTTATTAAATCATAATGATCAAGGTAATTTTAAATGTGTTTGATATTGTTTTATAATATCAATAACATCTCAATAATTTTTAGTAAATTAATGGTATGCTGTAATTATTTAATCTTGATTATTGATTGGATTATCCATGTTTTATGGATCTATTAATTGGTTTTAGATATGTTCAGTTTCAATATGGAAATATTTATTCTAATTTTTTATTCTATTTATTTTAATCTTCATTTTTATATTTTCTTTTATGTTCAAGATATTTTCACAAGATCCATTTTACTATATTTCCTACGTTTATGATTTTTTATTCGTTATAAATTTATTTTTAATTGTGAGATTTTGGAATTCCATTTCAAATATATTAATGTTTATTTGATTATATTTTATAGTAATAGAAAATAAAAATTAGTTTTAGAGTTTTTATTTTTTGTTTTTATAATAATAAAAAATTAAACCCCATGATTTCTAGATACTGAATGTGTACTTCTTTATAATACATCTTATAACAATAATGGGCATAAAATCATGACTATATTAACAGAGGAATCTAGTGTAAGAATTGATACTTCTAGGTACATACAAAATAGGAATGTATTTTAGTTAAGGGAATTATATTCTACTATATAAGAACCCACTACTAAATTATTTTCCTAAATTCATATAATTTTGAAAAATTGAATTTATAAAAGATAATTTTAAAATTGAAGTCTAATTTAGTAGCATAGGAAAAAGAAAAATATTATTCGAGTGATATAAAATAAAATTTGGAAGAAATATTATTTATTTTACAATGAATGTATTTATTATAATTAAGGGAAACATTCCTAACATCTAGGATTGAAAAGTTTAAAAAAAATTAAGAACAGAATTGTAACAACCCCGACCCTTGTATCCCAATGTTGGTGGTTATTTTATAATAATTTCCTAGATACAAGAGATCATATCAAAAAGGATAAATAATTTTATAATTATTTAATAACAAGATACATATATGGTTACCTTATTACATTGGTAATTAAACATAGAACATAAGAGAGGAAAATAAACTTTTCCTTGACACTAATTCAATGATTTCGTCTTCATAAACTGATGAAGGAAAAAAAAATTATGGACAGATAAAATTATTAGTAAGGGTTATATATAACATAAAGTATAATCTATAATAATTTAATAATAATCAATAAGTATAAATCAATATGACTAGGTAAATAACTGAAAACCACATGTCATTTAACCAGTAAATTAATAATGAAAATTCATCCTTAGATTATTTATAGTGATTATATCAGGGATTGTAATAACCAAATTATAAGTGAAATAAATGCTTAATTATTGAAAATAATGTATCTAGAACATTAAAAATACCTTCAATACCTTTGATAAGAATGGTCAAGTATGTGGGTAGAAACTAGTCTAATTCTACATGGAAACAAACACGAAGTGTTTGATGCCATCTGTTTTCACTCATGAGAAATGTTGATGCATCAAGGGGATATATAATGTATTGTACCACATTTAACTGCAATTTGAAATAATTCCTCATAAATGGATTAAATTAATGAACAATATTCTTTATCAAAATATTAGTATTTAGTTGAAGATAAATATTTATCAGTATTCTCCCAGTTAAAACAACATTCAAATTAAATATTCTACGTAAAAATGGTATATGGATTAGATTATAATCATATCCACAATATAATAAATATGGATATTTAATATAAATATAATGTTTAATGAAATATCAGATCAAATTTTTAGTATATACACAATATGAAAATGATTATGAGCATAATACCAAGTCTCAATGAAATGGAAACTAAGACGAAGTCCCTTACCACTTGTGATTAGAAGAATCATATGGCCCACAAAATTAATAACCATAAAATGAAAGATATGATTTCATGAAGATAGAAAGATTCATTATATTAAATATCAAATGTTAATTACACCACACAAAAAGGAACACGTGGTGAGTAAGGAATACATCTCAAAGAAAAAAAAGTGAGATGAGAAACCCCTTATCTTATGACTAAAAGCATTTGGTAGTTGTACTTAATAACGTGGAAAATAAATATATATTCATTAATTAAATAATATAGATATTATTAAACATATATTTCGTTTTTTAAATTTTATTGAGTTCATTTATGACCATTTTGAGGAGTTATAATGATTAATTTCATTGTTTTGAGAGCGTTCATTTCTTGGTTTTATAGTCAGTTCCCAGTGTATAATTATTTGAGTTCTTATAAAATATAATAAAACACAATAAGTGGAGTGGAAGGATATGAATATAATTTCAGGATTTTAAGTGTTCTGAATATATCATTTGTTTTCATTTAATGAGGATGATTCATCATAAAAATGTTAATGAAAAATGATTAGTTTATTTTGGAAATTTTTAAGACAATCAAAAATTAAATATGTTTTATTTAATATTATATTTATATACATGATAAAAAACATTAAATAAGTTTTAATTGTAATATTATAATATTTTTTAACTATAAAATTTTTTATGACTAGCTTTGAAAGTAGTAATGGAAAATGAAAACTCTTTGTCCACAAAGGAAGCAAATTGACATCTCACGAATGATATTTTAAATTTTTAGAATAAAAGAAGGAGTGAATAGATTTTAGGATGGATATTCCTTTTTGAAAATAAAATTACAGTTTGTATATCAGGATATAGTTTCCATTACACTTTTTATAAGGTAGGTGGGAATAGGATAAGAAATTAAATAAAATTAAAAGCTAAAGAATGAGGATTTTACCTCTTGAATATAATCTCTTGGGGACCTTTTTAAGACGCTTGGATTTAGTATTTTAATAATAGAAGAAGCACTAGGATGTGGGGAAGTTGAATTGGAAGTGATTTGGGATTAATTTAGAAAAAATTCAATGCTTATAAGGTGTGAGGAGAAGTGGTGGTGATAGTTGGTATTTATAGTGGGGGAGAGGGGTGTTTTTAATAATCTAATTCATTTGTTTATTATTTTGGCTCAAGACTGTCAACAATGTTAATTTTTATAAATATGTAAAGTAATTAATTTATTTTAGTTTGAAATAAAAGTTTCTTACATCAACCATGACTCAAAAATTCATGTATTTGGCTTTAAATGTTAAATACATTAAATTAATGTATTTCACTATTCACAAAAAAATTCAAATATTTTAAAAAAATCAAAAACATAAATCTAACCATTTTTCAACATTTATATTTTAAAAATAAACTCTATTTTATTAAAATAATTTTATAAATATGATAATATTAATTTCTAATTTAAATCATCATTAATTTGAAAAATATCAACTAAAATATTATAACCGATTTTACGACACTTTAAAAAATAATTATGGTCCCATAAAATTATATTATAATTATAATAAAACAAAATATTAATTTAGGAATATATTTTATGAAAATATATTTTCTTTGAAATCATTATATTAATTATAAAATTATAAATAAACATTCACATTTCACAAAAATAGAAACACATAATTTTTCATTTTAAAAACATTTATTTACTTATTCTATGGTATAAATATATCATATTTTCATTTATGACATGATGAAATTTTAGTTATAACTCCATAGTTGAGGTTATTATTCTATTGGAGACACTAATATTCTTAATGGTTACATTACTATTCCAATAGTCATGTTAATATTTAATAGTATATCACAGTTTTTGTGTGTAATGTAAACTATCGAATAAATTGAATTTATTTAAGTACATACATACCATAAAATAGTGGTGTCTTATAAGAATGTTACTAAGAAAATAATAGATAATAATAATTAAATTTTATATTAATACTATTAAAATACTATTATATGGTCTTATAATAAGAAATATTGAAAACCACTATCCTCTAGTTGAAAAAAATCACTCAAAAGGGACGATAAAAAATAGTTCTACTATTAAACACAATTAATCAAATTTCTCAATAACTCATATAAAAAATATAAAATTTCAGGTTCAATTTACTAATTCTTTAAAACATTATAGTATAATAAATAATTACAATTCTATTGATATGTAGTATTTAGCAGCAGAGGATCTAGTGAATCCCTACCAAACGATATGATGTTTTTAATATAGAACAACATGGAAATTGGGAACCCCAATGGAAGTCTAGAACCATCACTATTTATTGAGGTAAATTTACCTAAATTAAATTTTTTATGAAAACTAAAATGACACCAATAGTTATAAAGACTACTAGACAAAAATATTACCTTTATTTTTTTAATTCCTTCAGTATAGAATTAGTTTAGTAATATGGTTGGTTATCTTATGGAATGACAAGGTTATCTTGATTTAATTTTTGTTCACGTTTTTCATTTATTTGAACATCACTATAGGATATGATGGATGAATTGGAAGAATCATGGGGTTTTATGGTGAATTGGTGAGGGAACAAGGAATTTATTTGGTGGAAAAAATTCAAGGAATTAGATTTAACCATTATCGTGTCTTATTAAGTCATAGTAATTTGAATGAATTTCTCCCCCTTCAAAATATTATAGTAAAAGAGATAAAAAAATTTAAAATTATTATTTTAAAATGTTTTTTGAGGGTTTTAATCTTCATGATGTTTTCTCATAAGTCCCCAATTTCCCTTACTGTAATAAAAGAACAAATAAAGATAATTTTATAGAGATACATGACAAGAATTTTTCTTCACCATCTGAGTGTTTACTATTTCCTAGTGTTAGTGTTTTTTAAAAAAATTACTATATGGAATACTTTACAATCTTGGTGTGGCATGTAATTTAATAAAGGGGGAATTTCTACAACAGTGATTTGTAAAGGTTTAAATCTAAGTAAATTCATAATTCTTATTTTATAGAGGTCATAATAATTAACAAGAATTGTGAAGGTAAATGTAATTTTTCATCCCAACTCACTCCAAATAGTAGCCAAACCAGTTTTCTACATGAAATAAGGAGTTCCACCTCTTACACTGGAGGATTTCAACTCATGGAAAGGTTATATTAAGAAACCTCTTATTTTAATGGTCAAAAAACATATTAATCATATTTCTAATGATTGTAATGTTATATGTTAGTAAATTATATTAGGTATAAAGATGTAAAATTTAGCAAAGTGTTGATCTATAATTAGTTCAAACTAACTTTTTCCAGTTACTCTGGGATACCATTTGTTAAGGAATGATGTTTATGCTCTATTATACCATTAGTAAATAGGACCTACAATAGATCACTGCAATCACTTCATGGGACTTCATCCCATTAACTACTATAACTATCATATGGTGCTACTGTAAAAGGCACATACCACCAATTCCTTCTACCATCGCTCTATGTTACCATCATGGTAGAGATACCACTATTAATGTATATGAATTATGCAACCACCATGATGAGATACTTTTAGGATTTTCTACCACCATATCATGTTATCTCAAGTCCTTTCTGCCACTACCATCACAGCATTGCTACCATAGGTTCTCTTACCACTCATATCATGATACCTCTAGTGATATAGATTATTTTATTATCTCTAAATACACTCTCCTATATAAACTAGAGAGTTCCTAACACTCTATTATTTATATATGTTTTCCCATGATCAACTAAGAAAGTGGTCATGTGTGGTGTGTACTTGTTTTATCCCATGAATAATTGTATAAGAGGGTTTTTAATTGACATCCTTGTGAGATATTATTATTAATACTAGATCTAGGTTGTGTATTAGTTTATTTTATAATAAACATCTTAGTATTAGGTGATTTCCAAGTGTAGGGGGTTAATTCCTTCTTTAGACAAACCCCTTGTTATATTTATTCTTTTCAACTTATATTTTTTTCTAATTTATATCAAATATTTTTTCTATTAGTTTTTTTTAGCATAACTTCACTTTGGTAGTTAATCTTAACCATTGTTTTATGTATATTTTTTTTATTTATGTTAGTTTCAATATTTCAAGTACCTTAAATACTATTTTAACTAATCCTTGATCCCAATGTTGGGAAGTTATTGGAAAAATTAAATTACACATTTCAACATTTCTGATTAACTAGGTGACATTATTAAATTAAAGGATTTAGATTTTAATTTATTTTAAATATAAATTATTATTATAAACACAGTTCACCCTTGTACTGAGTTTCCCACTCCAAACAACTTTTTGTATCAAATGAGTTTTCAAATATCTTCTTACAGTGATCAAGTTGTATTTAAAGATCTTAAATTTCTGTTATTTCTAAATTTATATCCATATGAATAATAAATCATAGATAAGATGTAACACCCGAGATTTTTATGAGAAATAATTTGTTTTTATGATATATAAATCATCAATGGAATATTTCACTACACACAACAGTATCCTATCTTGCTTTAAACGCAACTGCGGCCTTCCTCGATAGCTTGTGTTGTACGCAATACCAAGTTTCACTAAACAACGATATACTATTAAAATATTACTAAAACTGGCCGTTATGAATAGTAATACCCAATTTTTGAAATTTTATAAATTTTATCTTCCAAAATGGACTTCATTTTTGGATCCGGAATATCGAAATTATCTTAGGGTGAAATTTTGTAATTTTTCTGAAAACTTTCAATTTTTGATGAATAATGAAAACACTAGGTTACTATTTAAAAACCAAGTTTTTATTTAAATAATTATTTATTATATTTAAATGTATTTTAGGTTAAAATTTATACATAATACATATATAATTTCAAATTAATTCATTAGAGTCATTTTATAATAATTTTAGATATATAAAAATTCTATTGAACTTTTCACCGTCTTTTACCCACCTCCTAGGAAAATTTTCAATTTACATAAAACTTAATTTTACCACTTCTGTGAGTGGAATTTCAAAAATCCAAGAGACATGGTTAATATCAAAGACTAAAATTTGGTTCAATGAGATTAAAATAATTTTTTTCGAATACTAACTTTTTACTTTATTTTACAACGGTTAAAAGTAAATAGGGTAATTAAGGGTAAAAATGATATTATTATTACCCTAACACATGTTATAATTCTATTGGATAAGTTTAATTCTACCAAAAACAACCTTAGGAATAAAATATGACCATTTATTCCCACTTGGATTAGATTAGGACATTTAATATTATTTTATTTAAAGAATAATTAAAATAGTTAAAATCAAAGTTTAATAACTAAAACATTTTTAATATAGGATTATACATAAGATAAATTCGACTATAAATATTAATTAAAAAGCTAATACTATTTCATACATAATGGTATTTTATTTTTAATTTTTAGACATTAAATAATTTAATTTATTTGTGACACAATTATGATGCAGTAATTATATTATTAATTAAATATTAACATAATTGATGTTATAAAGACCTAAATAAATGTAATTTGAGCCTTTATATGAATTAAAATAATTTTTTAGATTAATATGACATGTTATTATTGATTTAATTAACTTTTCTAGAACTAATCATTATGTTATGATTTTCACAAAAATCAATTACCAAATAGTGTCAAAATTGACATAAAATAGATTTTTAAAACAAATATTATATTATTAATTGTTATTTTATTCCTAAAAATATAAGGGTCGGCCAAATGACTTAGATAATGTTATATATATTAATAATAAACTACTTGGGGTTCTTTTTTCTTGTTATAGTAAGTTTATTAACCTTATAGTGTAAGAAAACAAGAAGACACGGTAAAAGTAAAATTATTTAACTTAAAGTTAAATCAAAATGATAAGGTTAAAATAGAAACCATAAATTGTATAAATTCTATTGTATGAGAGGATTTCGACCCATCCCCACCTTAGCTTCGAAATAAATAAATTTGGAGCTATTAAAAACAGAATATTACTTTATAATAAAATAATATTTTTAGTTTTTCCAAAGGTGCCCCTCTCCTCCCTTATAAAAGGGCATCTCCTCCCTCTCTTCCTCACACCACATTGAGCCTTCAAGCTCGGCCAACCCCTACCAAGTTCTCTTCTCCACTTCCCTAGAAACATCCTATAGTTCTTGGTATTCTTCAAAGACCATATTTAGTGCCCTAAGAGGAGGTTAAGAAAAGGCGCTTCAAAGAAGAGGTAATGTATGTTACCGATTCTTTTAACTTTATTTCTTCTTCTACTTCTTCTTATTTAGTTTTTTCAATATTAAGTTATAACATCAGTATCACTCATATAATTATATGTTATTATATGTATTAAATAACCATATTTTACCATCTATCCATCCTACAGAAAATGAAA
The DNA here is from genome assembly GCA_963277665.1 of Viscum album. Classification (NCBI taxonomy): domain Eukaryota; kingdom Viridiplantae; phylum Streptophyta; class Magnoliopsida; order Santalales; family Viscaceae; genus Viscum; species Viscum album. Next base: position 67,968,410 of record OY728147.1, on the reverse strand, counting down.
TCATCGCGCGTGCGTACGTACAGAATACCGTCTCCACGCCGTGGTGTAATCTATTTTCCACCACAACCTTACTTGGATGTGTATAATTGTGTAAATAATAACTATATATTATTAATGTAAAGTGATATTGATTCTTAAATAGTATAAATACACTCCAATACAATTCCACGGTCATGGGAATGATATCATCACTCATGCGTACGTACGGAATACCGTCTCCACGATGTGATGCGACTCATTCAACATGATCTACATTTCATAATTATTATATAAATGAATTGAATGAATAAATATGATATTTATTACACTAATACCATTCTATAAATGAGATATCTAAAACCGAAAAAGAAGAATAAGAATTTATTTGACAAAACATGCATAAGAACAAAAAGTAATAAACACCTGAATAACAAGTAGCAATGAAATATTACTAATAAGAAGCTAAGAATATGACCATATATGATATAATAAAAATATGTATGATTCTGTAATAAGTCAATTACATTATTTGAATCATTATACAGGAGTTTCGGACACTTACGAAGCAAATCGGACCTAAGGTAAGGGAAAATCTCAAAATCTCATTTTTTATTCGAGATTGTTTTTACATCAGAAATTACTGGGGAATATTTATCATACACATAAATGTTTCATCAATATGTAATATTATTTCTATCCCCCTAAAATTTTTAAATCCAATTTTACCCTTGGTGAGTTTTTAGTAAAATATATGAAAGGAATATTTTTTCGTTTTTCATACGAGGAACTTTTTGACTTTTCCAGAAAAAGTATGAGAAGAATGTTTTTTTAACTTATATGACATGAATTAATTTTTATGATTTCATAGAAAATTATTTCCATGAATATTCCTTTACAATTTTTCAGCTTTATTTTTAATTAACTTCTTTTAGTTTAAAATTGTATGAAATGTTAAGAAAGGAAAAATGTTTTTGAAGAAGAAAGGATATTTTCCTCAAAAATGGTGTTCAAGTGTTTTATCAAAATTATTTTCCATCTAAGATAATATAGGGTTATTTATATATCCATATTTTTACATTGATTTGATTATGTTATGATGGAATTATTTTTATGAATTCCTTTTATCTTATATGATTCATGTTATGATGACATGATGTTTAAGAATCCCATTTTTATTACATGGGTTATGCTATGATATATGATTTATCAATTTGTGGCACAAATAAGAATGGTATCATTATGAGATGGGTGGGACCTATATCTCCCTCCAATGAATTGGGTAAATATTTATATCTCATGATATATACATGGTTGGAACGGAAGTTTAATCTAGTTCAGTGAAACATGACTGAAATGGGGAGTGAACTCGATTCAGAAATGGACTTTGTCCGCTAAGATAGTCTTGGAAATGAGTCTTGACTGCTAAGAAATGATTCTATATGATTATGTGTGTATGCCACAAAGTTTCATGTTTTAAGTTATTATTATTGGGATTATATTTCACCACTATGATTTATCCCATGTTATGAAATTATGATTTCTTTTGCAGGTTATGATTTCCAAAATGTTATGTTCTTATGAATCTGATGTGATTGATATTTCTTTTGTTTACCCTTACTGAGCATTTGAGCTCACCCTTTTGTATTTTTTATTTCCCCAGGTCAGGAGTAAGGTTATTAAGTTGGATATTCTAAAAGGGACTCTAGATATGATGAAATAAATGGGATACAATGTAGATTCTTCATGAACTAGTTGTTTATGTTTCCCAGTTTCTAAAGACACTATACCTATATGGTCCTTTCATGGTTCTGTTATATGTTGTAATAAGTGTGCTTTAATTTTGAAGCAATAACAATGTATGTAAATTATGGGTCATTATAGTTGGCATCAGAGGAAAGGTATAGTCAACCTTTAGAGACTAGGATGTAAAAGCCTTAGTAAGAACCCTAATAAGTCTAAGCATAGAACACAATCTTAGTGTTTTAGAAATGGACATGAATAATCTATGATAATACCTTGATTGTAAAATTTTATTCTTGATTATGTGGTTTTCCTATTATAATTAGTGTTTCTCACACTATTTTTCTGGGTTTTAGTCAATGGTTGGAACCCGAAGGAACCGTGTTAATACGGAATGCAACGGGAAATGCAATGATTGTCCCCCTGAGCAACAAAATTTTATGGGAGCTAGAATGCAAAGTCTTGTAGCCATGCTCACACAACATTATCATGCTATGAATGATGTAGGACTTCCAAACGAGCAAAGGAAGGAGAAACATTCTGTTGAATCCTTCATGAGGCAGCTTCCACATTCATTCAGCGGGTCTACTAATCCATTAGTTGATGAAAAATGGATCAGTACTACTGAAAATATATTTTCAGTTCTTCAATGTTCTGAACATGATAAAGTCATCTTAGCAGTGTATCGTTTGGAAGGAGATGCTGATCAATGGTGGAATCTTATCAAGAATATGAGTCAAAGAGATGAAATTGAGTCAATGGAATGGGACGAGTTCAAGAACTTATTTTTCAATAAGTACTTCCCTTGTATTCTTCGAACAAAGATGGAGAAGGAGTTTCTTGAACTAAAGAAAAAGGATGATGAATATTTTGGTACCTATGAAGAAACTTTTACAAGACTATCAAGGTACGCTTCTAGTATTTCTATCCCACCTGAGATTAAGATCGATCGATTCATTAGTGGCTTAAAACCAAGTATTAGAAGGGATTTAGCCATAAGGGACTTCAATAGCTACGAGGAAATCGTTAGATGTGCTCTCATGGTTGAGATGGAGATTAGAGTAACCCATCAGTCATATGCATTTTATAAGAAGAGGAAAACGGAATTCAAAGGAAAATCTAAAGAGCACACTGAAAAAAAAAAGACGATTTTCCCTTATGCTCAAAGTGTGGAAAGAAACTTGGAGGGAGTTGTCTTAAAGTCACAAGTAAATGTTTCAAAGGTGGAAAGGAAGGTCATTGGGCATTTGAATGTCGTAATGATGGGATGAAGATGTCTAGTGATGCGAACAAAGAAATTTCTACACAGATTGCACCTCCTACACTTCAATGTTACATGTGCAAGGAAATGGGGAATTATGCCAATAAATTCCCTAATCCAAGAGTTGTTGATGATGATCAACATCAACAATCTCTTAAGGCTAAAGGCAAAGGAAAGTTACATTCAATTTCTATCAGTGATGGGGAGTACGATAACGAAGTGGTGAAAGGTACACTTACCATCTACTGTAAAGTTGAAAATGTTTTATTTGATTCTGGATCCACCCACTCTTTCATTTATGAAGAATTTTCTAAGGGTATCACCATATTAGCTCAACAATTAGATGTTGAGTTAGCTGTGACAACTCCTAATGGCACAACAGTCACATCAGAAGTTTATAATTATTCTCCAATTGAAGTTTGTGGGAAAGTGCTTCCTGAAAATCTTGTGATCCTTCCTATAGTGGAATTTGATGTGATTCTTGGCATGGATTGGATTTCTGTATATGGAGCTCATATAAATTGCCAAAGAAGGGAAGTTACATTTCATATTCCAGATCAATCTGTGATCATCTATCAATGAAAGGATGAACATAACCTTCCAGTGGAAATTTCTTCCATATTATGGGTCTTGATTCCACTAAATGAGGATTATTTATCTCAAATGGTTGGAGAGAAACTTGCGATTAAGAATATGCCCACTGTACGGGAGTTTGATGATGTCTTTCCAGAGGAATTTTTGGGTCTTCTACCAAATCGTGAAGTTGAGTTTTCAATATAACTCATACCAGGTGTTTTGCCTATTTCAAAGACACCTTATAGAATGGTCCCAATTGATTTGCAGGAATTGAAGAAGAAACTCCAAGAGAATCTTGATAAGGAATTCATATGCCCTAGTGTGTCACCTTGGGGAGCACCTGTTCTATTTGTTAAGAAGAAATATGGATCAATGAGACTCTGCATTGATTATCGAGAACTTAACAAGATCACGATCAAGAAAAAATATCATCTCCCATGCATTGATGACAAATTTGACAAACTACGCAGAGCTCAATAGTTTTCCAAGATTTATCTTCGTTCAGGGTATCATCAATTAAGGGTCAAAAGGGAGTATATACCAAAAACAGCTTTTCGTACAAGGTTTGGACACTATGAATTTATAGTGATTCCATTTGGTCTTACTAATGACCCTGCTATCTTCATTGATCTGATGAATAGATACTTTAGAGACTATCTTGATCAGTTTGTGGTAGTCTTTATAGACCATATTTCTGTATATTCAAAGAGAAAGGAAGAACATTATGATAACTTGAGAATTATATTGAAGACCTTGAGAAAGGGGAAGCCTTATGCCAAATTTTCCAAGTGTGAATTTTGGCTTAAAAAAGATGCATTTTTGGGTCACATAATCTCAAAATAGGGGATATCTGTGGATCCAGAAAAAACAGAGGTTATAAAAAGATGGTCGAGACCAACAATATTAACCGAGATCCAATGTTTTCTTGGTTTGGATGGTTATTATCGACGTTTTGTGAAAGATTTTTCACGATTATCTAATCCACTCACCAGGTTGACTCGAAAAGGGGTTAGGTTCGTGTGTACGTAGGAATGTGAAGAGAATTTCAAGGAGTTGAAAAGAAGGTTATCCAGTGCACCTGTAATCACACTTCCTTGTAGTGGAGAAAGGTTTGTCATCTATAGTGATTCATCCAAGAAGGGGTTGGGGTGTGTTCTTATGCAAAATGATATGGTGATAGCTTATGCCTCACGACAGTTGAAAATCCATGAGCAAAATTACCCAACTCATGATTTGGAGTTAGCTACGGTAATCTTTGCATTAATGATTTGGAGGAATTATCTTTATGGAGAAAGGTGTGATAATTATACTGATCATAAAAGTTTAAAGTATATTTTCACACAAAAGGAGCTGAATATGTGCCAAAGAATATGTTTGGAGCTGATTATGAATTATGACTTCTCAATTCATTACCACCCTGGGAAAGCAAACAAGGTGGCAGACACATTAAGTCGACAAGACCATGTTAGCTTATCCATGATGAGGATCAAAAAATATCCAATAGTTATGGATTTACAAAGGATGGATCTTCGAATTATAATGGAAGGGGAGAAATATTATCTTTCTCAAATGAATGCTCAACCATCTATACATGTGAAGATAAAAGAGGCACAGAAAGAAGATGTAGAGTTACAAAATAAGGTGAGAAATGTTCCTGAAATCAACCTTGATTGTGATGGGATAATAAAGTCCAGGAATCGGGTTTGTGTTCCTCCCATCCTAGAATTAAAGAAGGAACTACTGGATGTGGCTCATAGTTCTTCATTCTCTATTCATCCTGGAAGCATGAAGATTTATAGGGACCTGAAAGAGTACTTCTGGTGGGATGGAATGAAAAGAGATTTTGCTGAATATTTCTCTCAATTCTTGGTTTGTCAGAAAGTTAAAGCTTAGAGACATAAGTCTAAGGGGATGTTACAACCATTACCCATACCCGAATAGAAATGGGAAAACATCACTATGGAATTTGTCACTGGATTTCCTAAAACATCCAAAGGCAATAATGTTATCTGGGTCATAGTTGATCATCTTACAAAGTCGACACACTTCAATTCTATTAGAGAGGATTTCTATCTAGATCATCTTTCTAGGATATATGTAAAAGAAGTGGTACGATTGCATGGAGTACCACTTTCCATTATATCTGATCGAGATCCGAGGTTTACCTCAAAGTTCTGGCGAAGTCTTCAGCATGCTCTGGATACAGAGTTGAGTTTCAGCACTACTTATCATCCTCAAACAGACGGTCAGTATGAGAGAACAATTCAAACTCTGGAAGATATGTTAAGAGCATGCTCTATGGATTTCAAAGGTGGTTGGGATCAACAACTACCTTTGGTGGAATTTTCTTATAATAACAGCTTTCCCTCCAGTCTTTAGATGGATCCTTATGAAGCTCTCTATGGAAAGAAGTGTTGAACTCCAACTTGCTGGGATGAAGTTGGGGAAAGAAGGCTATTAGGACCTGATCTTGTTGATGAGATGGCAGAAAAGGTCACATCTATTCCACAACACATTAGAGAAGCTCAGAGTCGACAAAAAAGTTATTCCAACAACCGAATAAAAGACCTAGAGTTTTAAGTGGGTGATAAAGTGTTCTTACCAATATCTCCTTGGAAGAGAGTAATGAGATTTGGAAAGAAGGGAAATTTGAGCCCTAGGTATATCGGTCCTTTCGAAATACTGGAACATTTTGGGAAGGTAGCTTACCGATTGGCGCTTTCACCGAATCTCTCTCAAGTTCATGATGTGTTCCATGTATCTCTCCTGAGAAAGTACATACATGATTCTTCACATGTACTCAGCTCAGAATTTGTACCGTTGGAGCAAGATATTTCTTATGAAGAATAGCCGATAGAGATTCTAGATCATAGCGAAAAAGTCCTATGGAACAAGACTAATAGATTGGTAAATTTTTTACGGAGGAAACACTAATTATAAGGTGCTACATGGGAGCTTTAGGATATGATGAGGGAGAGGTATCCTCATCTGTTTGTTACGAAGTGACGAATTTCGAGGGTGAAATTCATTTTAACGGGGGTAGAATGTAAAACCCGAGATTTTTATGAGAAATATTTTTTTTATGTTATATAAATCATCAATGGAATCTTTCACTAAACACAACACTATCTTGGATTTCTTTACACACAACCGCAGCCTTCCTCGATAGCTTGCATTGTACGCAATACCGAGTTTCACTAAACAACGATATGCTATTAAAATAATATTAAAACTAGCCATTATGAATAGTAATACCCACTTTTTGAAATTTTAAAAATTTTATCTTTTAAAATGGACTTCATTTTTGGATTCATAATATCGAAATTATCCTAGGGTGAAATTTTGGTATTTTTCTGCAAACATTCAATTTTTTATGAATAGTGAAAACACTAGGTTACTATTTAAAAATCGAATTTTTATTTAAATAATTATTTATTATATTTAAATTTATTTTAGGTAAAAATTGATACTTAATATCTATATAACTACAAATTAATTCATTAGATTCATTCTATAATAATTTTAGATATATAAAAATTTTATTGAACTTTTCACCGTCTTTTACCCACCTCCTAGGAGAATTTCCAAATTTACATAAAACTTAATTTTACCGCTTCTGTGAGTGGAATTTATAAAATCCGAGAGACCCGGTTAATATCAAGGACAAAAATTTGGTTCCATGAGATGAAAATAATTTTTGGTGAATAGTAACTTTTTACTTTTTTTTACGACGGTGAAAAGTAAATAGGGTAATTAAGGGTAAAAATGATACTATTATTACCCTAACACATGTTATAGTTCTATTGTATAAGTTTATTTCGACCAAAAACAACCTTAGGAATAAAATATTACCATTTAGGCCCACTTAGATTAGATTATGACATTTAATATTATTTTATTTAAAGAATAGTTAAAAACGTTAAAATCAAAGTTTAATCACTAAAACATTTTTAATATAGGGTTATACATAAGATAAATTCGACTATAAATATTCATTAGAAATATAAAACTATTTCATAAATAATGGAATTTTATTTGTAATTTTTATACATTAAATAATTTAATTTATTTATGACACAATTATGATGCAGTAATTATATTATTAATGAAATATTAACATAATTGATGTTATAAATACCCAAATAAATGTAATATGAGCCTTTTTATGAATTAAAATAATTTTCTAGGTTAATATGTCATGTTATTATTGATTTAATTTACTTTGTTCGAACTAATCATTCTGTTGTGATTTTCAAAAAAATCAATTACCAAATAGTGTCAAAATTGACATAAAATAGATTTTTAAAACAAATATTATATTATTAATTGTTATTTTATTCCTAAAAATATAATTTTCGGCCAAATGACTTAGATAATGTTATATATATTAATAATAAATAACTTGGGGTTCGTTTTTCTTGTTATAGTAAGTTTATTAACCTTATAGTGTAAGAAAACAAGAAGATACGGTAAAAGTAAAATTATTTAACTTAAAGTTAAATATAAATGATAAGGTTAAAATAGATACCTAAACTTGTCTAAATTTTATTGGATGAGATGATTTCAACCTATCCCCACCTTAAATTAGAAATAAATAAATTTGGAGCTATTAAAAATAGAATATTACTTTATAATAAAATAATATTTTTTGTTTTTCCAAAGGTTCACCTCTCCTCTCTTATAAAAGGGCACCTCCTCCCTCTCTTACTCACACCACTTTGAGCCATCAAGCTCGGCCAAACCCAGCCAATTTCTCTTCTCCACTTCCCTAGAAACATCCTATAGGTCTTGGTATTCTTCTAAGACCATATTTACTGCCCTAACAGGAGTTTAAGAAAAGGCGCTTCAAAAAAGAGGTAATGTCTGTTACCGATTCTTTCAACTTTATTTTTTTCTTCTACTTCTTCTTATTTAGTTTTTTCAATATGAAGTAATAAAATCAGTATCACTCATATACTTATAAGATATTATAAGTATTAAACAAACCTATTTTACCATCTATTCATCCTACGGAAAACGAAATCATCGCGCGTGCGTATGTACAGAATACCGTATCCACGTCGTGGTGTAATCTATTTTCCACTGCCACCTTACATGGATGGGTATAATTGTGTAAATAATAACAATATATGATTATTGTAAATTGAAACTGATTCTGAAATAGTATAAATACACTCCAATGCAATTCCACAGTCAGGGGAATGATATCATCGCTCGTGCGTACATACGGAATACCTTCTCCACGATGTGATGTGACTCATTCTACATGATCTTCATTGCATAATGATTATATAAATGAATTTAATGAATAAATATGATATATATTACACTAATACCATTCTAGAAATGATGTATCTAAAACCTAAAAATAAGCATAAGAATTTATTCGACAAAACATGCATAAGAACAAAAAGTAATAAACACCTGAATAACAAGTAGCAATGAAATATTATTAATAAGAAGCTAATAATACGAACATATATCATATAATAACAATATGTATGATTCTGGAATAAGTCAATTACATTATTTAAATCATTATACAGGAGTTTCGGACACTTACTAAGCAAATCGGACCTAAGGTAAGGGAAAATCTCGCAATCTGAATTTTTATTCGAAATTGTTTTTACTTCAGAAATTACTGGGGAATATTTATCATCCACATACATGTTTCATCAATATGTAACATTATTTCTATCCCCCAAAAAAATTTTAAATCCAATTTTATCCTTGGTGAGTTTTTAGTAAAAGATATGAAAGGAATCTTTTGTCATTTTTTATACGAGGAACATTTTGACTTTTCCGGCCAAAGTACGAGAAAAATGTTTTTTAACTTATACGGCATGAATGAAATTTTATGATTTCATAGAAAATTATTTCCATGAAGCTTACTTTACAAGTTTTCAACTTTATTATTAATTAACTTCTTTTAGTTTAAAATTGTATGACATGTTAAGAAAGGAAAAATGTTTTCGAAGAAGAAAGGATATTTTCCTCAAGAATTGAGTTCAAGTGTTTTATCAAAATTATTTTCCATATAAGATAATATAGGGTTCTGTTTCTATCCATATTTTTACATTGATTTGATTATGTTATGATGGAATTATTTTTATGAAGTCCTTTTATCTTATATTATTTATGTTATGATGACATGATGTTTAAGAATCCCATTTTTATTACTTGGGTTATGCTATGATATATGATATATGATTTTGTGGCACAAATAAGAATGGTATCATTATGAGATGGGTGGGACCTATATCTCCCTCTAATTCATTGGGTAAATATTAATATCTCATGAGATATACATGGTTGGAACGGAAGGTTAATCCGGTTCAGTGAAACAGGACTGAAACGAGGACTGAACTCGGTTCAGAAATGGACTTTGTCTTCTAAGATAGTCTTGGCAATGAGTCTTGACTACTAAGAAATGATTCTCTATGATTATGTGTGTATGCCACAAAGTTTCATGTTTTAAGTTATGATTATTGGGATTATATTTCACCACTATTATTTATCCCAGGTTATGAAATTATGATTTCTTTTGCAGTTTAAGATTTCCAAAATGTTATGTTCTTATGAATCTGAAGTGATTGATATTTCTTTTGTTTACCCTTACTGAGCATTTGAGCTCACCCTTTTATATGTTTTATTTCCCCAGTTCAGGAAGAAGGTTATTAAGTTGGATATGCTAAAAGGGACTCTAGATATGATGAAATAAATGGGAGACAATGTAGATGATTTATGAACTAGTTGTTTATGTTTCCCAGTTTCTAAAGACACTATACCTATATGGTCCTTTCATGGTTTTGTTATATGTTGTAATAAGTGTGCTTAAATTTTGAAGCAATAACAATGTATGTAAAGTATGGGTCGTTATAGTTGGTATCAGAGGAAAGGTATAGTCAACCTTTAGAAACTATGATGTGAAAGCCTTAGTAAGAACCCTAAGGATAAGTCTAAGCATAGAACACAATCTTAGTTTTTTAGAAATGGCCATGAATAATCTATGATAAGAACTTGATTGTAAAATTTTATTCTTGATTATGTGGTTTTACTATTATAATTAGTGTTTCTCACACTATTCTTCTTGGTTTTATTCAATGGTTGGAACCCGAAGGAACCGTGTTAATACGGAATGCGATGGGCAATGCAATGATTGTCCCCCTGAGCAACAAAACGTTATGGGAGCTAGAATGCAAAGTCTTGTATCCATGCTCACACAACATTCTCAAGCTATGAATGATGTAGGACTTCTAAACGAGCAAAGGAAGGAGCAACATTCTTTTGAATCCTTCATGAGGTAGTGTCCACCTAGACCCGATCCATTAGTTGATGAACAATTGATCAGTACTACTGAAAAGATATTTTCAGTTCTTCAATGTTCTGAACATGATAATGTCATCTTAGCAGTGTATCGTTTGGAAGGAGATGCTGATCAATGGTGGAATCATATCAAGAATACGAGGCAAAGAGATGAAATTGAGTCCATGGAATGGTACGAGTTCAAGAACTTATTTTTCAATAAGAACTTTCCTTGTATTCTTCGAACAAAGATGGAGAAGGAGTTTCTTGAACTAAAGAAAAAGGATGATGAATCTGTTGGTACCTATGAAGAAAATTTTACAAGACTTGCAAGGTACGCTTCTGGTTTTATTATCCAACCTGAGAGTAAGATCGATCGATTCTTTAGTGGCTTAAAACCAAGTCTTCGAAGGGAGTTAGCCATAAGGCACTTCAATAGCTACAAGGAAATCATTCGATGTGTTCTCAAGGTTGAGATGGATATTAGAGTAACCCATCAGTCATATTCATTTGATAAGAAGAGGAAAACAAAATTCAAAGGAAAATATAAAGAGAACACTGAAAATATGACGATTTTTCCCTTATGCTCAAAGTGTGTAAAGAAACATGGAGGGAGTTGTCTTAAAGGCACAAGTAAATGTTTCAAATGTGGAAAGTAAGGTCATCGGGCATTTTAATACCGTAATGATGGGAAGAAGATGTCTAGTGACGCGAACAAATAAATTTCTCCACAGATTGCACCTCCTACACTTCAATGTTACAAGTGCAAGGAAATGGGAAATTATTCCAATCAATGCCATAATCCAAGGTTGTTGATGATGATCTACATCAACAAACTCTTAAGGATAATGACAAAGGAAAGTCACATGCAATTTCTCTCAGCGATGTGGAGTACGATAACGAAGTGGTGAAAGGTACACTTATTATCCACTCTAAAGTAGAAAATGTTTTATTTGATTCTAGATCCACCCACTCTTTCATTTCTGAATAATTTTCTATGGTTATCATCGTATTACCTTAACAATTAGATGTTGAGTTAGCTGTGACAACTCTTAATGGCACAACAGTCGCATCAAATGTTTATAATTCTTCTCCTATTGAAGTTTGTGGGAAAGTGCTTCTTGAAAATCTTGTGATCCTTCCTATAATGGAATTTTATGTGATTCTTGGCATGGATTGGATTTCTTTATATGGAGCTCATATCAATTTCCAAAGAAGGGAAGTCGCAGTTCATATTCCAGATCAATCTGTGATCATCTATCAATGCAAGGATGAACATAACCCTCCATTGGAAATTTCTTCCATCTTTTGGGTCTTGATTCCACTAAATGAGGGTTATTTATCTCAAATGGTTGGAGAGAAACTCGGGATTAAGAATATTCCCACTGTACAGGAGTTTGATGATGTCCTTCCAGAGGAATTGTCAGGTCTTCCACCAAATCGTGAAGTTGAGTTTTCAATAGAACTCGTACCGGGTGGTTTGCCTATTTCAAAGACACCTTATAGAATGGCCCCAATTGAGTTGTAGGAATTAAAGAAGCAAATCCAAGAGAATCTTGATAAGGGATTCATACGCCCTAGTGTGTCACCTTGGGGAGAACCTATTCTATTTGTTAAGAAGAAAGATGGATCAATGAGACTCTGCATTCATTATCGAGAACTTAACAAGATCACGATCAAGAACAAATATCCTCTCCCATGCATTGATGACTTATTTGACCAACTACGCGGAGCTCAATACCTTTCCAAGATTGATCTTCGTTCAGGGTATCATCAATTAAGGGTCAAAAGGGATGATATACCAAAAACGTCTTTTCGTACCAGGTATGCACACTATGAATTTAAAGTGATTCTATTTGGTCTTACTAATGTCCCTGCTATCTTCATGGATCTGATGAATAGAGACTTTAGAGACTATCTTGATCAATTTGGGGTAGTCTTTATAGACGATATTCTTATATATTCAAAGAGGAAGTAAGAACATGATGATCACTTGAGAATTATATTGAAGACCCTGAGAAAAGTTAAGCTTTATGCCAAATTTACCAAGTGTGAATTTTGGCTTCAAAAAGTTGCATTTTTGGGTCACATAATCCCAAAAGAGGGGATATCTGTGGATCTAGAAAAAACAGAGGTTATCGAAAGATGGTCGAGACCAACAACAGTAATCGAGATCCAGAGTTTTCTTGGTTTGGATGGTTATTATCGATGTTTTGTAAAATATTTTTCATGATTATCTAATCCACTCACCAGGTTGACTCAAAAAGGAGTTAGGTTCGTGTGTACGGAGGAATGTGAAGAGAATTTCAAGGAGTTGAAAAGAAGGTTATCCAGTTCACCTATACTCACACTTCCTTGTAGTGGATAAAGGTTTGTGATCTATAGTGATGCATCCAAGAAGGGGTTGGGGTGTGTTCTTATGCAAAATGATATGGTGATAGATTATGCCTCACGACAGTTGAAAATCCATGAGCAAAATTACCCAACTCATGATGTGTAGTTAGCTGTAGTAATCTTTTCATTAAAGATTTGGAGGAATTATCTTTATGGAGAAAGGTGTGATATTTATACTGATCATAAAAGTTTAAAGTATATTTTCACAAAAAAAGGAGATGAATATGCGCCAATGAATATGGTTGGAGATGATTAAGGATTACGACTGCTCAATTCATTACCACACTGGGAAAGCAAACAAGGTGGCAGACACATTAAGTCGACAAGACCATGCTAGCTTATCCATGATGAGGATCAATAAATATCGAATATTTATGGATTTACAAAGGATGGATCTTAGAATTATAATGGAAGGGGAGAAATATTATCTTTCTCAAATGAATGTTCAACCATCTATACATGTGAAGATTAAAGAGGCATAGAAAGAAGATGTAGAGTTACAAAATAAGGTGAGAAATGTTCCTGAATTCAACCTTGATTGTGGCGGGATAACAAAGTTCAGGAATCGGGTTTGTGTTCCTCCGATCCCAGAATTAAAGAAGGATATGCTGGATGTGGCTCATAGTTCTTCATTCTTTATTCATCCTAGAAGAATGAAGATTTATAAGGACCTGAAAGAGTACTTCTGGTGGGATGGAATGAAAAGAGATGTTGCTGAATATGTCTCTCAATGCTTGGTTTGTCATAAAGTTAAATCTGAGAGACTGAAGTCTAAGGGGATGTTACAACCATTACCCATACCTGAATGGAAATGGGAAGACATCACTATGGAATTTGTCATCGGACTTCCTAAAACATCCAAAGGCAATAATGATATCTGGGTCATAGTTGATTGTCTTACAAAGTCGGCGCACTTCATTTCTATTAGAGAGGATTTCTCTCTAGATCAGCTTTCCAGGATATATGTAAAAGAAGTGGTAAGATTTCATGGAGTACCACTTTCCATTATATCTAATCGGGATCCGAGGTTTACCTCAAAGTTCTGGAGAAGTCTTCAGTATGCTTTGGATTCAGAGTTGAGTTTCAGCACTGCTTATCATCCTCAAACAGACGGTCATTCTGAGAGAACAATTCAAACTCTATAAGATATGTTAAGAGCTTGCTCTATGGATTTAAAAGGTGGTTGGGATCAACACCTACCTTTGGTGGGATTTTCATATAATAATAGCTTTCACTCCAGTATTTAGATGGCTCCTTATGAAGCTCTCTATGGAAAGAAATGACGAACTCCAACTTTCTGGGATGAAGTTGGTGAATGAAGTCTATTAGGACCTGATCATGTTGATGAGATGGTAGAAAAGGTCATATTTATTCAACAACACATTAGAGCATCTCAGAGTCTACAAAAAAGTTATGCTGACAACCTAAGATAATACCTAGAGTTTTAAGTGGGTGATAAAGTGTTCTTACGAATATCTCATTGGAAAAGAGTAATGAGATTTGGAAAGAAGGGAAAGTTGAGCCCTAGGTATATCGGTCCTTTCAAAATACTGGATCGTGTTGGGAAGGTAGCTTACCGATTGGCACTTCCACCGAATATCTCTCAAGTTCACGATGTGTTCCATGTATCTCTTCTAAGAAAGTACATACATGATCCTTCACATGTACTCACCTCAAAAGTTGTACCGCTGGAGCAAGATCATTCTTATGAAGAACAACCGATAGAGATTCTAGATCGTAGTGAAAAATTCCTACGGAACAAGACTACTCACTCGTTAAAAGTTTTATGGAGGAACCACCAATTAGAAGAAGCTACATGGGAGCTTGAGGATATGATGAGGGAGAGGTATCCTCATCTATTTGCTACGAAGTGACAAATTTCGAGGGCGAAATTCATTTTAAGGGGGGTAGAATGTAACACCAGAGATTTTTATGAGAAATATTTTGTTTGTATGTTATATAAATCATAAATGGAATCTTTCAATACACACAATACTATCTTGGCTTTCTATGCATGCAACCACAACCATCCTCAATAGTTTGCATTGTACGCAATACCGAGTTTCACTAAAGAACGATATGCTATTAAAATATTATTAAAACTAGCCGTTATGAATAGTAATACCCACTTTTTGAAATTTTATAAATTTTATCTTTCAAAATGGACTTCATTTTTGGATTTGGAATATCAAAATTATCCTAGGGTAAAATTTTGGTATTTTTCTGAAAACATTCAATTTTTGATGAATAGTGAAAACACTCGGTTACTATTTAAAAATTGACTTTTTATTTAAATAATCATTTATTATATTTAAATTTATTTTAGTTAAAAATTTATACATAATAACTATATAAGTTCAAATTAATTCATTGGATTCATTTTATAATAATTTTAGATATATAAAAATTTTATTGAACTTTTCATCGTCTTTTACCCACCTCCTAGGAGAATTTTCAAATTTACATAAGACTTAATTTTACCGCTTCTGTGAGTGGAATTTTGAAAATCTGAGAGACACGGTTAATATCAAGGACTAAAATTTGGTTCAATGAGATGAAAATAATTTTTGGCGAATGGTAACTTTTTACTTGTTTTTTACCACGGTGAAATGTAAATAGGGTAATTAAGGGTAAAATGATATTATTATTACCCTAAAACATGTTATAATTCTATTGGATAAGTGTAATTCGACCAAAAACAACATTAAGAATAAAATATGACCATTTAGGCCCACTTGGATTAGATTAGGACATATAATATTATTTTATTTTTAGAATAGTTAAAATCGTTAAAATCAAAGTTTAATAACTAGAACATTTTTAATATAGGGTTATACATAAGATACATTCGACTATAAATATTCATTAGGAATATAAAACTATTTCCCAAATAATGGTATTTTTTTGTAATTTTTAGACATTAAATAATTTAATTTATTTATGACACGATTATGATGCAGTAATTATATTATTAATGAAATATTAACATAATTGATGTTATAAATACCCAAATAAATGTAATATGAGCCTTTTTATGAATTAAAATAATTTTATAGGTTAATATAACATGTTATTATTGATTTACTTAACTTTGTTCGAACTAATCATTCTGTTATGATTTTCACAAAAATCAATTACCAAATAGTTTCAAAATTGACATAAAATAGATTTTTAAAACAAATATTGTATTATTAATTGTTATTTTATTCCTAAAAATATATCGTTCGGACAAATGACTTATATAATGTTATATATACTAATAATAAACAACTTTGGGTTCGTTTGGCTTGTTATAGTAAGTTTATTAACCTTATAGTGTAAGAAAACAAGAAGACACGGTAAAAGTAAAATTATTTAACTTAAAGTTAAATCTAAATGATAAGGTTAAAATAGAAACCTAAACTTGTCTAAATTATATTGGATGAGAGTATTTCGAACCATCCCCACCTTATCTATTAAATCAATTTGGAGCTATTAAAACCGAATATGACTTTATAATAAAATAATATTTTTAGTTTTTTTAAAGGTTCCCCTCTCCTCCCTTCTAAAAGGGCACCTCCTCCATCTCTTCCTCACACCACTTTGAGCCTTCAATCTCGGCCAAACCCTGCCAATTGCTCTTCTCCACTTCCTGAGAAACATCCTATAGGTCCTGGTATTCTTCAAAGACCATATTTAGTGCCCTAAGAGGAGGTTAAGAAAAGACTCTTCAAAGAAGAGGTAATGTCTGTTACCGATTCTTTCAAATTTGTTTCTTCTTCTACTTATTATTCTTTAGTGTTTTCAATATGAAGTAAAAACATCAGTATAAATAATATACTAATATGTTATTATAAGTATGGAACAACCCTATTTCACCATCTATCTATCCTACGAAAAATGAAATCACCGCGCGTGCGTACGTACGGAATATCGTCTCCACGTCGTGGTGTAATCTATTTTCCACCACCACCTTACTTGGATGAGTATAATTGTGTAAATAATAACTATATATGATTATTGTAAAGTTAAATTGATTCTGAAATAGTATACATACACTCCAATACAATTCCATGGTCATGGGAACGATATCATCGCTCGTGCGTACGTACGGAATACCGTCTCCACGATGTGATGCGACTCATTCTACATGATATTCATTGCATAATGATTATATAAATGAATTTAATGAATAAATATGATATATATTACACTAATAAAATTCTATAAATGAGTTATCTAAAACCTAAAAATAAGAATAAGAATTTATTCGACAAAACATGCATAAGAACGAAAAGTAATAAACACCCGAATAACAAGTAGCAACAAAATATTACTAATAAGAAGCTAAGAATATGACCATATATGATATAATAACAATTAGTATGATTCTGGAATAAGTAAATGACATTATTTAAATCATTATACAGGAGTTTTCGACACTTATGAAGCAAGTCGGACCTAAGGTAAGGGAAAATCTCGCAATCTCAATTTTTATCCGAGATTGTTTTTACTTCAGAAATTACTGGGGAATATTTATCATCCACATCCATGTTTCATCAATATGTAATATTATTTATATCCCCCTATAATTTTTTAAATCCAATTTTACCCTTCGGTGAGTTTTTAGTCAAATATATGAATGGAATCTTTTCTCGTTTTTCGTACGAGGAACTTTTTTACTTTTCTGGACAAAGTAGGAGAAGAATGTTTTTTAACTTATACGACATGAATGGATTTTTATGATTTCATAGAAAATTATTTCCATGAATATTCCTTTACAAGTTTACAAGTTTATTTTTAATTAACTTCTTTTAGTTTAAAACTGTATGACCTGTTAATAAAGGAAATATGTTTTTGAAGAAGAAAGGATATTTTCCTCAAGAATGGAGTTCCAGTGTTTTATCAAAATTATTATCCATCTAAGATAGTATAGGTTTCTGTTTCTATCAATATTTTTTCATTGATTTGAATATGTTATGATGGAATTATTTTTATGAAGTCCTTTTATCTTATATGATTTATGTTATGATGACATTATGTTTAAGAATCCCATTTTTATTATATGGGTTATGCTATGATATATGATTTATGATTTTGTGGCACACATAAGAATGGTATCATTATGAGATGGGTGGGACCTATATCTCCCTCCAATGCATTGGGTAAATATTTATATCTCATGTGATAGACATGGCTGGAATGGAAGGTTAATCATGTTCAGTGAAACAGGACTGAAACGAGGAGTGAGCTCGGTTCAGCAATGGACTTTGTCCGCTAAGATAGTCTTGGAAATGAGTCTTGACTACTAAGAAATGATTTTCTTTTGTTATGTGTGTATGCCACAAAGTTTCATGTTTTAAGTTAGGATTATTGGGATTATATTTCACCACTATGATTTATCCCATGTTATGAAATTATGATTTCTTTTTCAGGTTAAGATTTCCAAAATGTTATCTTCTTATGAATCTGATGTGATTGATATTTCTTTTGTTTACCCTTACTGAGCATTTGAGCTCACCCTTTTGTATGTTTTCTTTCCCCAGGTCAGGAAGAAGGTTATTAAGTATGATATGATAAAAGGGACTCTAGATATGATGAAATAAATGGGAGACAATGTAGATGATTTATGGACCAGTTGATTATGTTTCCCAGTTTATAAAGACACTATACCTATACGGTCCTTTCATGGTTTTCTTATATGTTGTAATAAGTGTGCTTCAATTTTGAAGCAATAACAATGTATGTAAAGTATGGGTCGTTATATAAGAACTACCACTAATCAGACTCTAATTTTAATGTAATAAATTATGATCAATGGAATATTAAAATGAAAATTCATATAGAGAAAATGGGGTGTTATATTTGCAATATAATTGTGGGTGAATATGAATTGCATAAATCTCCTGAAACAAATTGTAGTGATTATACAAATTCAGCCTATAAAAGTAACTGTAAATATATAAATGATTTATATTTTGCATTAATATAAGAAGATATTAGTTGAATATCTACATACAGTACTCCTTTTGAAATTTGGAACACACTATCTATTTCTCATGAATGAACTTCCAATGACAAATAAATATACTTTAATTAGTATACTATTAAATATGATACTTTCAAGACGAATCCGGGTCAACCATTTTTTGAAATTAATAATATGTTCAATGAAATTATAAACATGATGCATTATCTTGCAAAAAAATTGATGACATGCATTAAGTGATGCATCTTCTTAGTTGCTTACAAGACAGGAGGAGAGGAACTTAAGTTTAGATTATGTAATCTTGTGACATAAATAAGTTTCCAATGAATGAGATTATTTTAAAGATCCTGATTTATGAATAGGAACTAAAAGTAAACAAAAAAGAACATTATGAACTAAAAAAATGTTAGTAGCTTTCAATACATCTATCTTAAAGAAAAAAATATTAAGGATGAAGGTTCCTTTAATGATGAAACATTAGCAAGTGATAAATAAATTCCCCACTTGGACAAAATATTCAAGAATAATTATTGTAACAACAAGTTAATCAATAAATCCAGTTACATTGGTAAGTATGATAGAAGAAATTATCAAAAATATTGTAAAAAGGATGATTCTTGAAATGAAGTGATCTTCTATGAATGAAAAATAAAATTACACATTAAAGAAGAATATACAAATAAAAATATATATGAAAAATTCATAGTAAAAAATAAAAGATATATTAAAAGGATTTTAAATCCACCTACATTACGTCATAGGATAGTTCAAGTGATTTTGATTCAAGTAGATAATATAAAAATAATAGAAAAAAATTTTATTGAAAAATACATATGTGGTACATCATATTTCTTTTTTATCTCTAGAACATATTTTTATTCCTTGTGATAATGAAAATAGTAAATATATCATATCAAGTGATGAATTATTTGGATATTGTAAATAATGTAAATTACATTTAATAAATTAAAAGATTCATACACATGTTTAATGAATCAACATGATATGTTTTCTCACTTTAAAATTGATCTTAAAATAGAGAAGGATAACAATTCTCAACTACATAAATAAACTAATGATCTTAAATTATAAAATTTCCAATTAAAGATATATTTTTAGAGGTTCACTAATGGAAGGAAAACATTAACCATGTTTCTTGGGTAAAACTTCCCTTAAATATACTATAGATATCAGATATCAATATGGATCAATAATAACTTATTAGAAATATTCCCCAAACACATATTCTTTAAAATAATTAGTTATTCTTATTCTATAGGACCTAATAAATAATTTTTAGTGAAAGTCTTAGAAAAATTATAAAAAACATTAAAAATAATGGATTCATCAAGTTATTATAAATAATATTTCTGGAAACAATAAAATATGGGTACTGAAGTCTATTTTGGTTTAAATATTTTCATTGAAAATATTATTAAATAGTTATAGTAAAAACATATTATATTTTGATATTGGATATTCCATTCATACGAATGGGTACTACTTGAGATTAAAAAATATGATTAAATTTGATGGTGTACATGTCATCTTTGGTGATAATTCTATATATAAGATAATAGGACTTGTTCAGATTGGAAAATCTATTATATTTTTAATTTATAATGTTTTATTAGAAAATATATTAAAATATATTTTTATTAGAATTTCACAATTGTGTGATGATGCTGTTTATGTTTTTTTAAATGCTTCCAATGTTTTTGATTCCAAATATGCTTTAGTTTTTACTACTATGTGAAATGATAATGTTTATGTTATATATTTTAATTAATTATTTTATCGAAATATATCTTGTATAAATTCTGGTCTCTACCAAATTAACCCAAGATTTTTGGTTTAAACAGTCGCTTGTAGTTTAGATTGGGTTGTCGAATCCTCAGAGACCTAAGATGAAACTTATATACACGTACATTCTATGGACTATTTTTTGCTATAAAGTGGCCAAAATGGGTTTATTTTAGATGGGTTTAAGTTAACTCTAATATACTTAATTAAATTAAATTTAAAATAATGATTTGATCATTGGTTATCAATTGGCATGGATTGGATGAAATTATTTTTTAACGTTTTCAATTTCTTATATTTGAGATGGGTTTATTCATGAAGATCAGAAAAATCATCACTTACTAGTTTAATGCCTACAAACCATAATATTAATCACCTATAAACTTGTAGGATCAAATTCATGATCACTCCAAGGTAGAGTTTCGTATTAGCACTTGTAGTATGTGGCCTTAAAATTCAACAAGGACGAAGATGTTTTAAAATCATCAAATAAAAATATCAATTAAAAGAAGTTATTATACATTATTGGGGTAATAAATAACATCCAATATATCCCCTTGTTACCCCATTGGGTCAACACATAAGAGGTTTATCCCTCCATTGATTCTATAATTTCAATTGAAGCGGGAAGTACATTCATGAGGATGGAAATGGAGAATTAAAAAAGAAAACAATGAAATAACGATCACTCCACTTTTGTGTGATAAATATCACAAGGAATGGTGTGAATAAATTCACACCTTAAGGAAAAGGTATCAAAGTGATATGGGGAATAATAGAATAAGAGGAAAGAAGGAAATTTTATTAAGAAACTAAGGTGAATTTAACAACTTACATGAGAAAGAAATGTGATGACAAACACAAAGCGGCAACATAACACTACAATGATGCCAAGAACAAAAGATGAATAAATACTCCAACATCACTACCTTAAATAGACATTTTAGGAGCATTGTGTCGAGCCTAAAGTAGTAAAAGTCATCCCACAATGAGTATGGTAGGCCTAGGGTGGTGGAAAGTAAGGGAGAAGAGACTTCTCCACCATTGACCCGATGTTGCAGCCAACTATCATCCACCGAACAGAGGCACCTAGATGACCATCTCGATTTCCGAATTGGAGTGGTATATAGAAGACACAAATTAATCTTCTGATGTATCCTAGATCTATGTAAAATTTTATCCCAAGTTAATTTATGGTTATCGAGATATGGATAAATTTTTGGGACATTTTTCTGGGCCGAAGAATCTGGCCCAGAATTTTATCCCCAAATTGGGCCGCTTGGAACTCCATTCAAATATCCGAATTTTCTTTTTCCACTATTTAATGAAATGTTCCCCATGATGTTCTATATATTTAGATAAATTTTTAAAATCATTTGGCTTTTATATTGGAATATATAGTCTCTATATTGGGGTGTTTTCTAGTTTCCTATGCCCAGAATGTGTTGCCATGAAAGACCATTTTTGAGGACTTCCAATGTGAATATTAAAATACATAAAAATTATTAATTGTTCCTTTTATCATGAGATACCTTAAAATAAAATATGAAAATAAAATCAAGGTCATTTATTATTTTTGGAGGTGTTAAAAAATGTACCATGTAATAGTTCATTTTAATTGGAAATTATAATCATAATGTGAAATGATATCCATAGTCTAAAATGAACTTAAATCGTGTTTAGGAATAATAAAGAACATGAATATTATATTTATTAACATTGAATATTATCCTCATTCGGTGAATAATCACACCCCAGCTAGAGTTTTTCTAGTCCCGAGTAAAATGTATCTAAAAAATATGGAATCCAAATTCCATTTTCCAAAACATTTTAATACACACTGATCATCAAGAACTCTTATACCAAAAAATCATGAAAAGAATCAAAATATATTAATACAAGATATTTTCAAAAGTATATCCCAATCCCAATCCCATTTCTTTGTTCAAATTCATCTCCATATTTCATTCAATATCAATTATGTATGAGGATGTGTTGTGTATCACAATTGACATGGGGGGTTCATCTTTATTAAAAGGAGAAATAATGGAAGCGCTATGTGGAATCAAATTTCAATATTAATATGAGTATTCATTTTTTCAATATTTCAATGTTAATTGAAATTGCACTCAAAAGAGTCAACTCATGTAGGAATACTTTTTTGATGACTCCTAGTCTCAAAGACCTTAGGGAACCAAGTGAATCCCACATACTTGGGAATCATCTTGAGTTAACTCAATTAAAAACAAATTCAAATTACCACAAATATAGATAAAATTACTAACTCTGGGCCAGAAAACTATAGAGTCGTGATCCACAAATTTCAAAATCAATGCATTAAGTCATTTCATTGTACTACATGCACATTTATTGTTTTTTTTTTCAAAAAAACCTTTTTGTTATTTTCTTTTTTTGAAAACTCATATTAAAACTAGAATTATCACCAAAGCTATGCTATTTATTTTGGGGACCCCATGAACTCAAAATATTACCCCACTATCTAAAGGACGTGTGTTGTGATTCTTTTTTTTTTTTGGATGAAATTAAAATAATGAAATATCACATAATACATCCAAACATTCCAAAATCTATGCTCATGAAATATACGTGGATTAAAATCAGAATCAGGGAATTCTAAATTATTTGATATTCAATTTCAAAGTGTGAAATATGTATTACCATGTTCAAGGTTAATGGAACTTTTCCTTCCATTAAGGAACACTTTTTTTAAATCATTTTTTTTCATAAAAAAAGAATTTTTTGTTTTTTCATCTCCCCCCAACATAAAATAACATTGTCCCAGTGTTTGAAGAAAATAAAATTTAGAATGGGTTAGATTTAGAAGATAGTAGTTCTAAAATGAATTTGAATAAATAAACATAGAACAAAGTCACCTGGTTTTTGAAGTTGAAGTTCATGACGCTCCTGATTATTCCTTTGATCTTCATGCTACTCATGGACTCCTAGTGACAGATGGTAGAAAATTGTGAAAGTTCTGGATATAGTTGATTTCCCTATAAATCTCTTTGACCTCAATAGCCTCTTCTTCTCACTCATAAACTAAATTAGAAACCATGGAAACCCCGAGAGGTTCCCTTAATTAAAAACAGAAAAAGACAAAAAACATACCTATTTATTTTAGCATACCAAAGACTGATACTAGTATCACATTAAAAATAGAAAATAATAATAATATATATAATTAAAAAATAAGTATATATAAAAAAATTATAGAAGAAGGAATCACTATAAGTTGTAGTCTGGTGGAAAGCATGTGCCCATGTCTCCCTTCGGTATTGGGTTCGAGTCCCCACAGCTTCGCCAGTTGTGACGGGGTTTTCCCCACAACTTATGACGTGTCCTCTTAATTTTTTAAAATTGTTATTATATTTTTTTAACATAAAAACACATAAAAATAAATATTAACTGATGATACATTGAATTCTTTTTAAATTTCTGGGTAAGGTATTACTCAAGGATCACACCACGTGACACGGTTTAATATGGTACTCCCCTTCCATACCCATCCATACTAATAATAAAAGAATAGGTCAATAGACTATGGTACTATCATATTCATAGTTAAATATTTTTTTAAAATAAAATTTATTTATTAATCCTATTTGAAAAATAAATATGATGCACAAATATTAGAAACATGAAAACCAAAGGTTTCCTCCCATGCAGTGATTTTCTTTAACGGCATGAGCCTGACATGAACCACCCCAAATTACCCAATACCAACTTTTAGGATCTTAAGGACCCCAAATTTATCCACTTCTACTATATTGATATTGATTCTTTGTTTATAATTTTTGGTATATACCAACCTATGTTTTTTAATGAGGGGAAAAATAAAAGTAATATCAGAAATAGTTGATCCGGTTTCTTCTGTAGTCTTTCCTAAGACATCAATTATCAATACAATTTTTTTTGTTTCCTTATAAGAATAAATTCCAACTGAAGGTTCATGGTTATACTATATGATTGGATACTTGATCAAGGAAGGAAAGATAATAATTTTGAGCTCAGGTTGGATAGGACATTCAGACATAGATGGAAATTTTGAATCCAACTCAGTTTCATTTTCCAAATTTCTCAACAAAATTTTTTCCTTTGGAATAGAAGATTCAACCACCAAATTGGAAAGATCAGTGTTAGGAATGGGTAGGGACTCAAAGTTTCTGATTTCTCACTACGGTTCAGTAATTTTTTGTTCAGAAAAATCATCAATGGAAAAATATTAAGGACACTCAATCCATGATGTCACATTTCCCTCTTGTGAATTCAAAAAATCATATTCCTCTTAATTTAAACTCCCATAAAAAATTACTTGATGTTCTTCAGGGATCCTAGATTAAAAGGACAATTCTTTAGTATTTTCATGAGGTGTTTGGGTATAACAAGATTCTTCTATCAATGTTGAGAAAGGGAAAACCTGAGTGGGAATGGGTTCCAAAACTATTTCAATGATTTTTAGTTCTACTCTCAAGGATGAAACCTCATAAGTCATCTAGCTGTTTGTTGAATCGAATTTTCATGTAATGGATGCGAATCTGGATGGATAAGGGGTTGATCCAAATGGTTTATTTCATGTGGATAATTAAGTTGTAGGAATTTCATAGGAGAGTGTTCATATTTTCATTGTAAGTATTGAAACTCATTATATGTTGGAATGTTTTTTGGATAATAAGAATTAAAAAATTGTGGTTCATTAGGTTTTTGATGATCCCACCAATATAAATTATCATGATCATTGTAAATCACACATGGGTTTGGGTGATCAAAGTAGGTATAGATTCTCCATGTTTGTATTTGTTCCAAATTTCCTTCCATAGGAGTGATGGGGTGATAATATAGAAGTTGGATGAAACAAAAAGGATGCTAGTGTCCAATACAACTTAACTAGGTCCCTAAAAATAGTGACAAAATTTGGTCTCGCCCAAATGTAACCAAGATTTTACTTTTAAGTGGTCTCTTGTAGTTTATCTTGGGTTGTGGAATCCTCTGAGACCTAAGAATAAACCTACAGACACGTACATTATATGGACTTTTTATCTATCAAGTGGCCAAATTGGGTTTATTTTATATGGTATTAAGTTAATGATAAGAGACTAAAGTGAATTCAATTTAAAATAATGATTTTATCCTTGGTTATCAATTGGGGTGGATTTGATGAAATTCTTTTTTAACGGATTCAATTTCTTATATTTGAGATGGGTTTATTCAATAAGATCAAAAAAATTCATCACATACTTGTTTATTTCCTAAAAAAACTAATACTAATCACCTATAAACTTAAAGGATCAAATTCGTGACCACTCCAAGGTAAAGGTTCATATAATCACTTGAAGTATGTGGCCTTAAAATTAAACAAGGACGAAGATGTTTTAAAATCATCAAATAAAAATCTCAATTAAAATAAGTGATTAGAAATTAATTGGGTGATAAATAAAATCCAATCCATCCCCATGATACTCTTTTGGATCAACCCATAATAGGGTTAGACCTCCATTGATTTTATGGTTTCAATGGAAGTGGGAATTATAGTCGTGAGGGAGGAAATGGAGAAGTAAAAAAGAAAATAATGAAATGACAATCACTCCATCGTTGTGGGATAAATTTCACAAGGTATGGTGTGAATAAATTCACACCTTTTGGAAAAGTTATCAACTTGATATGGAGAATAATATAATAAGTGTAAATAAGGAACTTTTATAATGAATCAAAGGTGAACTGAACAACTTAAATGAGAAAGAAATGTGATTACAAACACAAAGCAGCAGCATAACACTACAATGAATCCAAGCACAAAATATGAATAAATACTCCAACACCACTATCTTAAAAAGGAATTTTAGGAGACTTGGTTCGATCCTCCAATAGTGAAAGTCATTAAAATTGATTATGGTAGGCCTGTGGTGGTGGAAAGTAATGGAGAGGATACTTTTCCACCATTGACCCAAAGTTGCATCCAACTTGCATCAACAGAACAGAGGTTCCTAGATGGACTTGTAGATGGACAAATTGGAGTAAACCATATAAGAAAAACATGAATATTCAGATGTCTCCTAACTATCTCTAAAATTTCATCCCAAATTAATTTGTGGTTATCGAGATATGATTAAATTGGTGGGATGTTTTTCTGGGCCACAGAATCTGGCCCAGAATTTTATCTCCAACTTGGCTCGCATGGAACGCCATTAAAAAATCGGAATTATCTTGGGCCACCATTTAATTAAATTTTCCCCATAATTTCCTCTATTATATTTTATATTTTATGAATAATCAGGTTAGATCCTGGCTGTTATAGGCCCGTTATTGGGCTGTTGTCCAGTTTACTTTGTCTAGAATGTGTTTCCATAAAAGCCCATTTTGGTGATCCTCCAATGTGAATCATCAAATACTTAAAAATTATGAATTGTTCCTTTAATCATTACAGACACGTAAATAAAATATTCAAATAAAAATCAAGGCCATTTTTTATATTAGGAGGTGTTAAACAATTTACCATGTAATCGTACATTTTAAGGGGGAATTACAATCATAATGTGAATTTATGTTCAAAGTGTAAAATAAAATAAAATAGTGTTTATGAATAATAAATCACATGAATATTATATCTATTAACAATGAATATTATCCTCATTTAGCGGCCAATCAAGTTCTTTTCATAAAGAATCTTGGTTTTTTCATATGGTAGTATGCCATTTCAATATTCAAACTCTTATAAAGATAACTAGGAATGATTTTGTCAAGCATCTACCTAATTTATAATTCTGAACAGAAAAACTCGGTCATCCCTATCAGAATTTAAATCAGTACAAAATAAATTTTAAATTAAATAAATAAGTATAAGATTCTTAACCCTTTTTGTTGGTTCACATTTAATTGTTCGGACCCTATAAAATTTCTAGTATATCATGAAAATATTATTCCTATTTTATAGTGGATGATTTTTCAATATATACTAGTGTGTTTTTTATATCTCATAAAAGTAAAACATTTTCCTTTTTTTAATATGATATATCAATAGAAAATATAAATTGAATTATAATTGAAACCATAAGAATTGAACATGTTGATGTGTTTCACAAACAATAATTTGAATCATTATTCTCACAATATGGATAAAATAATAACATTTCATTTTGTAGGACCCTATAGTGGAATGGTGTAATAGAGATAAGAGATATATAACACAAATAAATTGAGTAGACCTTGAATAATGAGTATTATATACCTATTTATTTTTTGGTGGAAGATATGAATACCTCTTTCCATGTAATCTATAGGGTGTTAATTAGACCACTCTTAAATAATACCCCTTATTAATTATGTAATGGTATAAAACCATGTGTAAATTAATTTTGAGTTTTTTGGTTGAAAATCATTATAATCAATGCAAAAGAAAATTTAAATAATTTTCCTTTTAAGAGTGGTGAAGGAATTTTCCTTGGATACTCTATATCGAGTAAATCATATAGTGTGATTAATAAAAGGGCTATGGTTGTCAAACAATTTCTGTATGTCAGTTATGATAATACAGATCCACACGAGCATAATACAAACATAGAAAATATATTAGATTCCTTTTCTAGTTTATATACCAGAACCAAACCTTGTGGAAATATTGTCAAACCTATAGAAAACCCATCCAGTTATGATGAAAATTTTAAATTTGAACCTATATAAGATAATTAAGTACACAGTACTTCACTAAGTGGAAATTTCTAAACTCATATATATCATCCCATAGATGTTTTAGTTGGTGACCAAGATAAAGGAATTGAAACAAGGCCATTTTTTACAAATCATGTTTAACATACGGATCTATTATCAAAACTAGAACCTAATAACATAAATGATGAATTCTTGGTAATATAAATTAAATAATATATTAATAGGTTTGAAATAAATAGAGACTAGAAACTATTTGAATGACCCAGATACTACATAACTATTCACACTAAATGGGTGTTTATAAATAAGATTAAAGATTAAGGCCCAAAAGTAAGAAATAAATCAAGATTGGTTTCACTAAGATATATTCAAGAAGAAGTTATTGATTATAAGGAAACCACTTCACAATAATCTAGACTTGAATCTATCTAGAAGATTCATGTGTATGTAAGAAATTTGAGTTTCAAATTATATCAAATGGATGTTAATAGTGAATTCTTAAATGGTTATATTATTGAGGATTTTTTTGTAGAAAACCCCCCCCCCCCTTGATTTCAAAACCCTCAATTTCTAAATCATGTAGTTAAATTAATAAAATATTTATTTTGTTTAAAATAAGATCCAAGATCTTAGTATGATATGCTCATCTCTTTTCTAACTTCAAAGTGTTTTCTCAAAAGGAATAACTAATTCTACATTATTAATTAAAGGAAATTAAAAATTAGTTTTAGAAGTAGAAAATATATTTTAGTGATATTATTCCTGGATCTTCAATAAATTATTTGTGTTTTGGTTTTTTATAAAAAATGAAATGTTAATTTGAAATGAGTTTTATGCGAGAACTTAAATTATTTCATGGTTATTAGATTCTTCAATATAAATATGGAATTGTTTTAAATAAAAATAAGTACACTAAAGACTCGTTAAAACATTTTGGAAAGGATAGTAATAATGGTAGTGATACTCCAATGAGTACTAGATATATGTTCGATATTTATGAAACTATAAAATTAGTTGATTATACCACTTACAGATGTATGATAAGAATCTTATTATTCTGTAATGCTAGTAGATGTGATAAAATGTTTATTATGGGTATGTGTTCCCATTTAAAAAAATCAATAATATTCACACTTAATTGTTTTAAAAAAACATGTAATTCCTCAATACTAAAAAAAATACGATTGTTTTATGTTATAGGACAAGAATTTGATTTAGTTATTTATTCAAAGGTATATATTGGTCATGTAAATTTTGATAAAAAATAGCAATGGTCCATGTCACTTTTTGTTAAGGTATCAAGTTTCATGGTGTAGTAAGAAAAAAAACTATGGTATGATGTACTAATGAAGCTGGGTACATAGATAAAAGTAGTTTTTGTACATAGATTCAATGGATGAATCAAGATTTAATAGAATATGTATATAAATTGATACATTTCTCTATAAACTATGATAAAAAGTTCTAATACATCTCAAATAATCATTTATCTCATACTATTAAATAAATATTTCTATAAGACATCATTTTTTGAAAGATCATTTCTAAAAAGGTGGTATAACTCTTGGATTCTTAGGCACTAAAAATCAGCTTGCTAAAATTTTCCAAATGACATTTAACATTGAGAGAATAATCTATATTAGAAGTGAACATGGAATGAAAAATGATGATTTTTTTTATATCATGTTACTTCTAGTAGAAAATTTTCAAAATTGATACTATTGTAGGTGATCTAATATTTATCATTCTACCATGACCATATACTACCATTAGCTCAATTTTCATTTTCCTAATACCATTAGTTATGCTACCATGACACTCGCCACACTAATGACCTATTTTGGAGGACCTAGTGTTCGTATATGACTATTGTATGCTACCATAGACATGGTACCATGGAATTCTTACATGGTGTCATATTCTGACACAAAACCACGGGAATGCTACCACTGATATCCAGTTTCACATGTGCTACCATCATTATTTTATTAATGTTTATAACTTTGATTTAAAATTTTTATTCCTATCAAATATTTTTATATTTACTTATAATCTTATTTCAAATTTTGAAATCCTTAAATATAGTTTTCTATAAATAGGAATCTTAGGATCACTTTCTCATGCCAGAATCCATTTCAACCTCTCATATTCTCTATTTTTATCTCAAAATTATATGATTTAGATTCCTGAAAATGAATCTTTCCAAAAATGGTGTGTGGGAAGCATCTGGTTATTTATCTTGATGATCCACGACCTTCGAGGAGATCAATAGGAGAATCTATTATTCTAGTATATCCAAAAAAATACAAAGCTAGAATCATGGGTTATCATCACTAAAATGGAAGTAGATGTTGAATTGTTAGTTTCAATCAAGTCACCTGTGTTGAAGGAGATAGAGGTCCAAGGATGGGTCAAATGGTTCTCAAAATTTTTTTGGCCATTATATCCTAGTTTGGTTCACCAATTCTATCCTTTTGTAGAGTATGTTTTTGAATAAAAGAAATTTGTGATTAAAAAATGATAGATGGAAGAAGTCTTTACATTTTTTCTAAGATGTGGGAAAATTGTTTAAAGTTTCCTCACAAAGGTACATTCAAGTATTATAAATGATATTTTCCCATTCAACAAGGTCTTGTAATTGAAGATGTTATTTTAAAGTAAACTAACAATTGTCTTGTGATAATACCTACAGAAGTAGACTTTGATAGTGAATGTCGGTTTTTGTTCAAATTTATACATCACATGTTTGTGTCTCAGGAAGTACGAATTTAGTATCAGGATGTATCAGGACATTTTCTTCTTATATCATCTCAAAATAGGTGATAAATTTAACCTCTACAGATAGTTAATGGTTCACGTGATAGATCTTTTGAAACCATATTCAAGGTCAAACTTCTTTTCCTTCCCTAAAATAATCTCATATTATATAGAATTTCATTATCTTGTACCTGATGAAGAGAATAAAATAACTAGTCTTTGTGGTTCATTATTAATTCATGAAACATGTAAAAGGATGATAGTAAACTAGAATCCTTTGTTGACGAAATGGATGGAAGATAATGAATGGTTGTATGAGATGGTTAACACTATTAAACACTCATCTGGACCAAAATAGGTGGAAAACCTTGGCGAGGAGCTAGATGAAGTTGTGTTCTATTCCTCTGAAGAAGAAGATGAAGCTAAGAAATTGGAATCATTGCATGTTTTAATGGAATAATTGAGTGACCTAGATGTTTCAAGAATAAATCATGTCTCTTATGAACTATCTAGTCTACCCCTTTTCCCTTATTTTATTAAAATATTACTATATAAAGGTTATGAAGATGAAGAAACTGAAGTTTAAAATGAAGAACAGGTTGAGAGATCTTATTCAAAGAGCATAGAAGTTGTTATTGAATCATCAAATGGTTCTAAGAGTGGTGATGATGATGGATACAAGGAATAATAGCCCAATTGTTCACAAGGTGTTTTTAAATCATGTAAGTTTATTGATTACAATATTTCTCACTTAGATATTTAATAAAAAATTCAGAAGGATGAACTAATATATTTAGACAGAGCTAAAGATAGGAACCTTATAAGGCTGAGAAATATCTTGGTTATAATAATTTAGACATCACATACCCTAATGAAAATGGATAATATGATACCAATTATAATTATTAGGTTAGTATACATAAACATGGTGTACCTTCCATCTCTATTTATAGGAGAGATCCTAAGGGGGGCTCTAATTTATTCCACTCCTACATCTCTTTCCTCCTCTTCTATTCCTCCAATTACAGGAAAAGGCAAGGACTAGGTAGACCCTAAAACACTTTGTGATATGGAATCCTCCTAATATTCATATTAGGATATCATAAGGAATAATTTTTTTATCCCTTTTTTTATGTACTATGTTCTTTTTCTTGATTAATGCAACAACTTTCCTCTCATTCATTTTTCAATTATTTTTTATCAATAATACTAAAAAATCTTCCATTTTGATAATCCCAAAAGAGGGATTAGTTGATTGAATTTCATAATAGTAATTGTATAACTTGGATGGGGAACCATCTGTATCACATATGGACTTGAAATAATAAACATAAAAATTATTTATATATTATATTTACCAGTTATGGTTTTATATATGGTTTATAAATTCATTGATTTTTTATCATCAAAACGGGGTGATTCTTTACAACCTATTTATTTTAATAATCCCAAATCATGTTTATCATTTTATAATAATATTATATTTTTTGTTAGTAAATAATATTAAGTATAAATTTATGAAATTTAGCTATGTTTTGATCTATCATTAGTTCAAAATAACTAAAACATGTTACTCTAGGATACTTTCAGTTAAGGAGTGTTATCGTCCCTCAATTTTACCATCAGTACAATGGTGGTAGAACCGATAACTACTACCATCACAAGTTACATCATCCCTATTTTAATTAGGAATATCATGCTATTATAAAATAAAACTCCACTACTTATAGTGTCTATTATCATCACTTAGTTCTACCAACAAGGATATTCTACCACTATAGATGTCGTTGAATGGTGTTTCCTCCCGGATGAGCCACTACAAGGATAATCTACCACAAGATCATTCTACCTTTAGACCTTGATATAACTACCACCATATAATTTCTACTATCAATGATCCTACTTCCCATATCATGCTACTACTAGTGATATACTGTTATAGGACAGTATTCTATTAAATATGTTACAATAAGGCCATCTATCCCTAGTGGAGTACCGTGGATTTCCAGAATTTATTTCAAAACTAATTATCCAATGGATAGTTTATAGAATTTAATGTCGCATAGAATCATATAGTTTTAAGAATTATTATTCTTAAACAACTCCTCATGAGAATTAAAGAAAAAATTCATTCTTTCTAGACTTGTTGTTCAGTATGAGTTTGGAGATTATTTTATTATTATTTTTCAATGCATAATTAGATACACTAAAATGATATATATTCATAAGATCAACTCCATATGTGATAATGAGTTTTTGTGGAAAATAATTGTGGATAGGTGAAATTATTGAAAAGATACATTAACATCAAACTGATAAAGAATAAAAATATACTCCTAAACATTTACAACACTCTTTTTTCACTACACATTCTGTGAAAACCTTGTAGATGTTTGTCACAAATATTTTTAGAGAATATTGATCAACCGAACCCACATAGACTGAGTTGTACTACAATTTTCCAACTCTAAACTCTTTATATTTCTTATTTTTTTTATATTCAAGTGGAATGTACTTTTTTCTCAATTTTATGTAGACACTATCACCTCTAAAAAACTTGAGAGTGCTTTGATTTTTATTTGAATTTTATTCATCTATATTCCCATGACCAACTATGGAATAGGTCTTGTGTTCCTTATACTTGTTTCATCCCATGTTTATGTGTAAACCCATATTTGTGCCTAAATTTCAGTATGATATTTTTTTTTGAAAACCCTGATATTAGTTGTGGATCAGTTTATTTTAAAATAAACCAATTGATAGTAGGTGATTACCGTGGGGAGGGGATTAATACTCATCTTGATACTGAACACGGTTTTAAATTTCTATTATGTGATTTATATTTTTTTCCTTATTTTTTCCAAATATTGTTTCTATTATTATTCAACGAAAACAAAACCTTACTGTGATAGTTAATCTTAACATCTATTTTATGTACATAATTTGGTTAAATAAGTTATTAAGAAATGATAAAGTATATTCAATGATAAATTAAGTGTGCCTTGATCCAGATTTTGATAAGTTAATTGAAATATAAAATTACATATTTATGCAGTTTTTATTAACTTGGATATTTTATTAAATTGGGTGATTTAGATTCTAATTTATTTTTCTAATAGAAATTTTTATTGGAAACACAATTCGCACCCTCTTGAGTTTTTCTCTCTAGCTAAGAGGGTCTATTTAAGAATGTGATGAGACTATACCCCCATATCAAAGTAAAACAAAAGAAAAAAATAACTAGAATTAATAATTGGTATGTTACCATATATCATATACCAAATTCTTAAAACTGGTAATACCAATAATCCCATAAAAACTTTATGTCATTTCATGATACTCTCATGTTTCAAAAGGATACCAAAACAAATAAACAAATTGATAATACCCAACAAAGGTCTTTACACCTAACTTAATCCCCTCATCAATGCTCCTCCCAATAAATCAACAAATAATTATCTATCACCCAAATTTTTCCTTTTTCTTGACCTAAAATAATGAATTCTGCTTAGTTATCAATGATGTCTAGACCATGGAGTGAGTAAAACACAATAAGAAACACCTAATAAGATCTAAATAAATAAAAAATCTATGAAAAAATGTTTCAAGATATAATATGTAATAATAAACAGTACATAAATAAATATATAATTTAAAAACAATTATTAATTAACTTAATGTCTGGTGGTTTCTAAAGTGACATTGAGGCCAACCAAACCTTCTTTGGCCAAAACTAGTCATCTGATCCATAAATCATAGGGTGATACATAATTTAAATAAATGAAAAGGGATTCATTAATTATTTAATTAATTATACCATGAACATCAATCAAAGGAACCTATACCCTTATATGTACTATTTTTTCCTAGAGAATCATTTCGACTCCTAAAACCATGTATAAATATCGTTGGTTCCTTGAGAATTAGTATGAAATAGAACCCATATATAAATATCATTAGTTCCTAGAGAGTTATTCTAGAACTCATACCATAGA
Organism: Viscum album; assembly: GCA_963277665.1. Classification (NCBI taxonomy): domain Eukaryota; kingdom Viridiplantae; phylum Streptophyta; class Magnoliopsida; order Santalales; family Viscaceae; genus Viscum; species Viscum album. The sequence goes on along the minus strand of OY728147.1, from coordinate 67,932,949 downwards.
TACAGAGTGTCAATACAACATCTTAAACTATAAATAATACTACTAATACCTAGATCATCATTCCATCAAATGAACCATGAATTTAGATCCCCAATCCAACATTGTAAAACCATTCCATCATTTACCAATTTCAAGGTTAAAAGTAGTTTACCATTCGAAGCATTTAGAAATCACAAATAAACCACTATCACATCCATTATTTACCAATTTCCATTATTCTCATGACTTTTAAACACAATTACACAAAAAATACATTTCTTATTTTTTTCATATATCACACCATTAAAGGTTCCCAAAATTATTTAAATACATAAGCTTTCTACCTTAACCATTATTTATTTAATCTTATTAGAATGCCATTAAATATTTAGTCCCAAGTTATACCAAGTATCCAATTAACCATACTATCAATACATATAATGAGATCTGATGGGTTAAGGTCAAAATCTATTTAAATAACAATTTAAATCCACACATTACCATTTAATAGAATTTGACATGACCAATGGGTGGTTATAGGATCAGTATCATATTCACCAACAGAATTGATGAGATATTTGAAGGGTCTAACACATCAATTGAAGGGCCAAAATATTTTATTAATCAGGAAATAAAATTTGTAACACATAGGTGTTATCACACATACTATATATTGTTTCTGAAATACAACACTATGTGAAATTTCTCATAGACCATCTACCTTTTGTTCATAGATATAAACTCATCCAACCCCAGCCTTTGTTTAAGAACCTATTTTTTCACTCAGTTATGTACCCTTTAAATTTAGGTTTAATTAGTTATTTATAACCTAATATGGATTCCTCATCATTTATTAAAGTTTTAAGGGGTGTCTGGGGATTTTTCGGATCCTGGAACACATCTTTTTGGGAAACTAACCATGTCACACAATTGGCGCATGGTTAGCGCATGGTTTGCCTAATCATGTTGATTGTCTATTTTTAGGCAGAACAATATCACATGGTTAGAGCATGGTCATCTAGCCTAACATACTGAGTTCCCCTTATTACTAGGTACATGTGCATGGTTTGTGCATGGTTTTTCATACTGTGCATACAAACCATGCATAGGCTAAATATTGGGTAATTTTACTATTTTTTCCTTAATGATCTAATTAAGCCACCCCTTCTTCCCCAACATGGGATCTAGTGTACCACCATCATTTTCTCTCAATTTGGATCTCCTTGAAGACCCAACGTAGTGATTAAGAGATCTCTTTCATCTGTGATCCAATCGACCTTCCATTTTTCATGTTTTTGGCACAACGTTAAGTAATCCTATCCTTTTTTTCTGTTCTTCTCCTCTCTTTCTCTCAACCTAGTTATCAAGGTGTGATCACTTTAACTTTTTACTCATATATTCTCCATTATAATCCTAATTATAGGGCTATATTAGTGAAGAAAATCATAGAACCCTTAAGAGGGTGATCTATAACTCATCCCTCAAGTTTATTATTTTTGGAATTGTTATGTGGGCCACACCGATTTCATTGGTTGTCATCTATTGAATTTATATTACGTGATTATAATCATTATAACCATAGGGTTATTCTCTTTCCATATATGTGATTAATTTTTGTTGGTTACATTTGAAAATACATTCATCCCATTTATGATGTTATGTCATAATTGGTTTGATATGTTTGAGCCCCCATTCGAGTGAGACTTTGACTGACCCTTATATGGGTGAGATTTTCTATATTAAAGAGAATTATTTAAACTATTAATTTTATAATGGAAGGTACCATGTAAAGTGGGTTTGTGTTTTGAATATTAGGAGCAAGACAGTTTGTTGGATTGTGTTAATTGTTAGGGTTCACGCTTATCCTTTAAAAGTGTCTTCTGGAAAAAAAATGGATATCCAAAGTACCATGTTTTCTCACCACATGACCTGCCTAAGGTAAGTGCTTCAATTGATAATTAATTATGAAATGGAAATGGAAATTAGGAAGTATACAAAGTATATGACTTGACTGAATTAAATGTAAAATAAATATAGGTTGCATGTTTGTAGCACCCCTTACCACATTAATGGAATGTAGCAGAATGAACCTAAATTATTGATTATTACTTAAATGGAATTAATAATGGTTGAATGTTACATGACCTTATCACACTAATGATAGGAATTTATTGAACAAAATTAAATATTACATGAATTAATAATTAAATAGGATTGGATTGACTCGAGGTCACCTTGGATTGTTATTGGAGAATGCCATGAGCACATGAGAGCCCCATTCCAATTCATGGATACGACTTGGATAAGTTGAGACACACCTAGATACGGATCCTTGACTTTTCATGGATTCCTCTAATGACACTATATGATCCCATACATAGTATTAAAAGATTCCTTGTATATAGTCCTGGGATACAACATTAACAAGTAGGTTCCATTGTTATAGGCCATAGGGCCCTATCTATACTTAGCCCCATCTTACCTTAGATTCCAACCATAGATTCAGTAGGAATTTCATTGTGAAAGTCCTTGGAATATGATTGTTTTATTACAATCTTCCCCTAAGCGAGGATATAGTTATTACTAAGTTGGTAACCCTTGAGGTCTGTATTTCCTTGGATATTACTTTGGAACTTCATTTTTAAATATCATTACAGATTTCCTTACCACAACTTGGAACCTTCACTATTGTTTACATGTGACACAGTTATAAAATGGTTATAATAAATTAATATACGAGTTATGTTTAGATGGAAATCATTGGATGAATCAGGTGCTTGGGTATTTAGTTACATTATGTTGTTTTACCTTATATATACATGCTTGAATATTGTTACATTCCCATTACACAGGCCATAATTTATAGACACCATTAGTAGAGTCCCCTTGAGATTTATCTCACACCCTCTCTAGGCACTGTTTGGCACCCAGAGTAGATTATATTAATTTAGGTGTTGAAAAAGGGAATCACATGGCTTCAAACACTAGATTGATTTCGGTTAGTAAGGAGCTTAATAGCAGATGACCAATCCATGGCTCAGGATGCTTGGGATATTCTTTTATTTCCTCTAAAATTTTTAGGAACATGTCAGGTATGTTTCCATGTACCGATGTTTTCTTGTTTTCTAGAGACATAACATATCATCATCATTTTTTGTATGCTTGTATGTTATTCCAATTATTTCAATTATTGTTAATGTTGTCTCTATTTTTCATTGTGCCTTCTATTTACTTGTATTGCTTCTTCTATTTACTTTATTTCATATTTAACCTCTACACTACACATTTCTAATGAGGTAATAGTATCCCCGTAGACACACCTTAGGCCCACATTGATAGTCGTCAGCCTCATGAGTTTGGGGAGATGCGCTTTAGGCCATGAGGCAAACTAGTAAAGGGGAAGCTACTAAGTGGAATCTGAGTCGAGGACATCACAAAGTGGTATCATAAGGGGTTAATTTATTTCATTACTAATTGGATAAAATATATTGGAGATTAATAATGCTTGTAACTTGTTTATAAGTTCTTCATGGGTGTATTGAACCCATTTTTAGGGTAAAATCCAAGTTTCCAAAATTATAAGTTTTATTCTGTTTTTCCTATTATATTAAACATTATTTCACTTTGGTGACACACAGGCAGTGTGGTGTAATTGATTGTTATTAAGATTGAGATTCTATATTATCCTTGTCCAGATAATATTAGATCAAGTAGTATTGTTACATGCATCATATAGGCACATAGAATTCATATACCATGCATATTTCCATACCATATAGGTGCATTTCACTATTTTTCATTTCCTGGTATGCATGTGACTATTGAGTGATGATGTGATATTTAGCTTATGCTTATATTATTTTCAATTGTGAATGAATTATTTACAATCTCAATTCATTATGTGTGTGGTCCCTCATGGGTTGGGAAGAGTAATTTACCGAGTCGATCCATTATGATATAAATAAATTGGTGTTGTTTCCAAAGATAAGGTGTATGGGAACTAATTCACCAAGAATGGATATCCATTATAAAGTGATCCAAGAAAATAAATGTAAAATAAAATTAAACTTATACTTGAGAACTTACCTATACTTGGCCGTCTATGTGGTTACATAGGGAAGTATGCCTGGGGTACTGAGTTTTCTTAGGGTAAGCCTCCTCTAGTGGTGTTATCTTCTACTTAAGTTTTTTCGTATTCATGTTCTTGGAATTTTTTGACTAATTCTACCATGACATACTTGTATTATAAGACAGGATGTTGCCGACGACCATACGGTAGATGTGGTGGGTCCTGAGCCACCACTCTTACCTCCAGGAGTTCCACTCGAGGCACTGCCTGTTGTAACGGATCTTGGAACTGATTCCCATGTTTGTGATATATTAATATTCTTGATGCACTCCATGTATGGTGATCCATCTCTAGCACCTATGATGGATGATCTGAATCATGTGTTCCAATAGCAGCATCCTACTACCTTATCATGGTATGGTGGTCCACAGGATATTAAGTCTTAGATAGATTCCACCCTATCTATCTTTGAGCATCTGGAGACACCTCTAGAGCAGAGGGTCAAAATTTCCACCTAAATACTTTTGGATCCGGCCATGAACTCAAGGGATGTGATTACCCAGGCTTGTCATTATTAGGTCATGTTATGGGTTTATTACCATACTACTTTCTATGATAAATTCCTTCCTAATAAGTTAAGATATTATAGATCCATAGAGTTCATGCATCTCAAATATGGTAATATTTTAGTTGTGGAGTATTCATTGTGTTTTGAAGATTTTTAGTGATTTTCACCACTTTAAGATGGTAATGAGATTTCATGTGCTAAACGTTTTGAGGATGGGCTCCAGTATTCCATTCATACACTGGTGAATGTATTTTTCGAACTACCTTTTCTAAAATTCTCAATCAAGATCTTATCATAGAGCATAACATGAGGGACAACAATTGTACAGGACATAGAGGACCAGTGTCACCTTAGGACAGTAGTTCCTCTAGTGGAAGTAAGAATTTTCTTAAGCTTTCTCATTAGGGTAGTGAAAACATGGGTGCTCGTTTAGATAGATCTATGGCTTTTCCTCAATGTGGACGATAGGGGAACCTGAAGCCTCATCGTGATAGAGACACAATGGAAGGTTGGGCTTGGGGCTGTATGAGCCATCTTTTGCATTTCTGCCTGACTTTTACACCAGTTTCTAGTGGAAAAGGATATGTTCCAACTCCACCTTCAGGAAAAGGATCTTTTTTATCATGCTAGGTGGTGAGTGGGATTAATAATGGCATGTCTGGCTGAGGAGGAGGTCGTGGATGTGGTAGCAAGACTCCTGATCACCAACAGCACCAGCAGAGCAGTTTTGATCATTGTAGTCCAACGGTTGCATATGGTCATAGATTGGGTCAATTGGATGCACTATAACAAATACTTGAGGATCATGATATGAGACCATCTACAGTATAATGTACTATTATTTTGGAATCTACCATATTATCTTCCTAATTTGATACAGGTGCTTTGAAATATTTTATCTCTATATTTATTGTGTAAAGTATAGGACAAGAGATATTGTATTACTATGGTGTAATGACCCCAGATATTCCATTAGGGGTACAAACAGAGGGCATACGCTAGTGTAGGGATTAACCCTTGAGGTAGCCAGTTACCCCTTCTTATAGAACCTCTTCATTCTCGATATGACAGGCTTCAATGTCATTCTTAGTATGGATTTTTTGGTTTATTATCATACTTTTGTTGACTTTTATTACTATATGGAATCGTTTACATCACCATAGTAAATTTTTTATCTACATAAGGTATAGTGGGATGTCTAGGCTAGTAAATCCAGACTAGAGCATCATAGGCTAGGCTGAGTGGCCGCCCAAATTTCCAATATCTTCATAAAATATTAGGCTTTAGGACAAGTTGATTTCCCTCTAGTATTAGATCATTTAAGGGATGTCTTTTATGGAAATGTTTCTACATTAACTCCTGAGAGAGAGGTAGATTTAACAATCGAGCTTGTTCCGAGATTATCTCTAGTGTTTATTCATCCGTACTGAATGGAACATATAGATCTTCGGGAGCTCAAATGATAGTTAGAGGATTTAGATTCCAAATGTTTTATATGGGCTAGTACATCCTTTAGGGTCCACCTGTGCTTTTTTTTAAGAAGTTGGATGGGACCTTACATCTATGAATGGATTATAGAAGATTAAACCAGCTTGCGATCAAGAACTCATATCCACTACCTCGAGTAGATGATCTTTTTGACCAGCTACAGGGAGCTAGGGGTTTCTCTATGAGCAACCTCAGATTAAGTTATCATCAGGTGCAAGTTAGGCCACCTGACATTCCACAAATAGATTTTCATATTAGATATGTTCTTTATGAGTACATTATTATGTTGTTCGGTCTTACTTACACACTCATCATTTTCATGGATCTGATGAATAGGGTTTTCCATCCCTATTTGGATTGTTTTTTCATAGACTTTGTGGATGAAATCTTGGTATATTGTCACACTCATAGTGACCAGGCCAATCATCTTGAGACTGTTTTGAGTACACTAAGAGAGCATCAACTTTATTCCAAGACTGATAAGTGCCACTTCAAGATAAAAATAGTTAACTTATTAGGTCATATTATCTCATAAATATGTGTAAATTTTACCCAGAAAAGGTTATTGTTGTAGTTTCCTGGAAGCATCCTAAGAGCATGTTTGATATACAGATTTTCTTCGAGCTAGATGGATATTATAATCATTTCATACAAGATTTTTCACATATTTCTTCATCTATTAATGGAATTAAAAATAAGGGTATCAAGTTTTTTGGTAAGAAAATTTGTAGAACTCCTTAAATAAGATTAAGGGGAGGCTGGTCTCAACACCTATTCTAATTATTCATGATCTAGGTATAAGATCACTATTTTCTATGATGCATTAGGAATCATACTATGAGAAATGTTTATGTAGGACAGTACAGTCATTGCATATGGATCTCAATATTTGAGGCCTCGTGATATAAATTACCCAACACATGACCTTGAGTTAGAAGTAGTTGTCCATGCCTTTTGTTTTTAGAGACACTCTCTGTTAGGTGAGTGCTTTGTGGTGTACATAGACCATAAGAGTGAAAAATATAAATTTACACAGCAAGAATTCGACCTTAGACAATGGATATAGTTTTAATATCTTCAATCATTTGATTTTGAGCATTTCTATATTCCTGGTAATGGCAATGTGGTTATAGATGCACTTAGTCGGAAAACTCAGGTATATGTCGTATGGGAAGCCAGTGATGAATGGATGTTAATAGACCTCTTTTCTGAGATGCACCAAGAGTTTCATGATTGTCATGATAATTCTTATCGCTCATCATTGGAAGATTCTTATTCCCTCCTTGATAAGGTGAAGGGTTGACAATATTCAGATCCAGAAGGCTTGGTGCTTCGTGAGAGTACATTAATAGATAACCCACCACCAGATTAGTCTATAGATAAAGATGATATCCTAAGTATTCATGAATGTGTCTCGGTCCCTATAGATATAAGAGAAAAAATGATGAAAGAGTCTCATACCTCTCAGTGGTTAGTACATCCAGGAATCTCAAATATTTATCGATGCATGTGATTCCAGTATTGGTGTCCTTGGATGAGATGTCAAATATTAGTCTTTATCACTAGGTGTTCCACCTATCAGCAGGTGAAGGTAGAGCACTAGAGGCATGCAGCATTTTTACACCCACTTATAGTACCATAATGGAAATTGGAAGATGTTCTTATGTACATTGTAGCTGTTTTAACTAGTTCACCTAGAGGTAGAAAAGTTCTATGGGTTTTCATAGATAAACTAACAAAATTATCCCACTTCATTCCTATTTGGGAGACTTTTTAGTTTATTAGCTGAGAAGATTGTACGTCCATGAGATTATTCGACTCAAGGAGGTCCCTCGTACTATCATTTTAGATAGGAATGCTCTTTCCACATCATGGTTCTGGAAGGGATTTCATAGAGATATGGGAACAAAATTGGTTATAATCACATCTTTTCACCCTCAGACCGATAGACAATGAAAATAGATAATACAGGTTTCTGAGGATATACTTAGATTATGTGGCCTTTATTTTAGTGGTTATGTGAAAATAATATCCATATCATTGACTTTTCCTATAATAATAACTTTTAGGTGACAATTCAGATGACTCCTTTTGAGGCCTTATATGGTATGTCATGTTTTTTACCCCTGGACAAGATAAAGGTAGGTGAGGCAGCCCTACAAGGTCATCGTCTCATTCAGGAGACTTCAAATGAAGTCCATAGAATCCAAAATAATATCACTACTACCCAGTCTAGAAATAAATCTTAAGTTGATCACCATAAATGAACTCTAGAGTTCAAGTTTGGGGACCATGTTTTATTTCAGGTATCACCCAGGCTAGGGCATAGATAGTTACAGAAGAAAGGGAAGATGTTTCCTAGTTATGTTGGTATGTTTTAGATCCCAGAGAGAGTTAGGACTGTATCATATCAGCTTCTACTACCTCAGACGTACTATTACATGCATGAAATCTTTCAGGTTTCAAAGCTCTACCATTATCAAGCTGGCCAATCTCATACCTTTAATCATGTGGAAGTTGAGTTAGATTCTAATGCTACCTTTTAAGAGTATCTAGTAAGGATCATCGACTAGAGCACAAAGGTTCTATAAGGAAAATCTATCCCTCTAGTATGTGTGTTATGGAAGCATGGCTACGTGAAGGATGAGACTTGGGAGTGGAATGTCGACATATGTTCTTAGTGGCAAGAATAGTTCTTAGATAGTGTTTCTGAACCCTTGTAAGGTGATATCGGGGATGATTTATTTTAAGGGGGAAGACTGTAGGAACCTATTTTTTCACTCAGGTATGGATACATTAATTTTTGGACTAATTATTAATTTGTACCAAATATATATGCCTAATGAGTTAGAAAATGTCTTAGGGTTTTCAGGGGCTTGTTCGGATCCCAGAACCCATCTTTCTTAGAAACTGTCCATGTTGCAGTTTTGGCACACGGTTTTCCTAACTATGTGGATGGCCTATTTCAGGCAGAACCAAAACACATAGTTGGCCCACATTTTTTCATCCTAACCATGTGATTTCCCCTTCATCCTAGGTACTCAAGCATGGTTTGTGCACAGTTTGTCAAAACATGCAAAAAAACCATATGTAGGATAAATATTGGGTAATTTTACTATTTTTCCATTAATGATCAAATTATGTGGCCCCTTCTTCCCCAACTCAGGTTCTAGAAGGAGGACCTCCATTTTATCTCAATTTGGAGCTTTTGGAAGTCCCAAGGTAGGGATCTAGAGATATACTTTGTCTGAGATCTGATCAAGGTTTCATTTATCATGTTGGATGCGAAATGATAAGTAATCGAGTCCTTTTTAGTTGTTCTTCTCCTCGATTTCTCTCGACCTAATTATCGAGGTGTTAGTGTTTCACCCATTTTCTAAGATCTATTCGGTTTGAATCCAAATTAAATGCCGATATCATAGGATAAGCATCATACAAACCTAAGGTGGGTGGCCTATAACTCAACACTTAAGTTCATTGATTTTGTAATTATTCTATGGGGTCAACCAATTTCATCAGGTGTTTTTTATTGAATTTATATTCCATACTAATAATCATTATAACTGTATGGTTATGATCTTTCCATATATGTGATTAATTTTTAAGGGTTACATCCATAACATCATTCATCTCGTGTAGGATGATATTTCATAATTGATTCGTTAGTATTTGACATGTTTGAGCCACCGTTCGGGTGTGACTTGGCTTGACCCTTCTAAGGGTAAGCTTTTATATATTAAATGAATTGATTTATATTGTGAATTTAATAATGGTAAGTACCGTGTATGCTCACCACTTGACCTGCCTAAGTTAAGTGCTTCAATTGATAATTAAATGTGAAATGAAAATGGAAATTGGAAAGTATACAAAGTATATGGCCTAGCTGGATTAAGTGTAAATGAAATATAGGTTTCATGTTTGTATAACCCCTTACCACATTAATGGAAGGTAGCAGAATGAACCTTAATTATTGAATATGACTTCAATGGAATTAATAAATGATGCATGCTACATAGTATTAAAGTATGCCTTGGATACACTCCTTGGATCCAGCATTAATAAGTAGGTTCCTTGGTTACATCCTATAGAGACCTGTCTCAGCTTAGCCTCAGTTCACTTAAGATGATCACCTTGGATTTGGTAGGAAACGTTTAGTGTAATTCCTTGAAATATGATCCTTTTATTACACACTTTCTCATATCCCAGCTACATTTATCACTAAGTTGGCGACCCTTGAGATTTACATTTCATTGGTTATTACCTTTGGACTTCTTTATTAAATGTCATTAAAGGATGCCTTGTCAGAACATGGAACCTTATCTATTTTTAACATGTGACATCTTTATAAACTAGTAATAATTAATTAATGGTCTAGTTACATTTAGACGACATTCGTGGGTTGAAGTAGGTACTTGGGTATTTAGTTACATTGTATTGCTTTACTTATATATTCATACTTTCACACTATCACTTTTATATTACATGGACTGGATGTTATAGACACCATTGGTTGTGGCCCACTGACATTCATCTCTCACCCTTTATGGGCACCGTTTTGTACCTAGAGTAGATTACATAAATGCAGGTGTAGAAAAAGGGAAGCATACGGCTTCAAACACATTATTGTTTGTTATTAGGATGGATCTTGATAGTACATGACTGAGCTGTAGCTCTAGATGCTTGGGATAGCCTTTAATTACCTTCATGCATTTGTGGAACATCTTATGCCTTCTTTCTTGTACCCTTGTTTTGTAGATTTCTAGTGACATGGAATATCCTCATAAGTTGTTATATGCTTTTATGTTATTCCAGTTATATAATTTATTGTTATTGTTATCTCTATTTTATTTTTTTCTTTATGTTTAATGGTATTACTTTCTCTATTTACCTCAGTTCATATTTAAAAATTCTGCTACACTTTTATAATGATTTCATAGTCTCCCCACGAAAAAACCCTAAGCCCTCGATGCACGTCGGCAGCCTCTAGTATTTGGGAAGATGTGTTTGAGGCCATGTGGCCTACCGGGATTGAGGAACCTACCTAGTGGCTTAAGGGTCTCATACATCACACATTGGTTCAATCCAAAATAAACAAAAACAAATAATTAAAAAAATATCAAGAAATAGGGAATATGAGATATAAATAAAGGGGGAAAATAAATAAGTGAACCATCTAAATAATGGATGAAAATGAACTTGTATATGTTCCTATGGCTTCTAATCATATGATCTATTCTAAACAGCCTAAAATCAAAGTCTAACAATCTTTGGAAGAAGTAGATAAGCATACGGTGCACCATTGGCTACTATGAGTGAAATGGGGGATAAAATCTGGTGAGACAATGATAATATTTAGTTGGAAAATTGGTAAATTTTTCAATTTTAATGTATCTCATGATTTGGTTGTAATGTTTTTAAAGAAACACACTAACCTTGTGATCCCCACTATCCAAGGAAAACCATATTGGAACGGTTTCTTAGGCCACACACACAATTTGTTAAAACATGTGGAAGTTATATAACTTAAATTTGGATTTTGGGTTAAGTAATTTTCAGGACTGCCAAGGAATCATCATATAGTTTTCAAAACCATACTCCCCCTTAATTGATCCTCATGATTATGGTGTGCAAATATTAGTAATCATTTGTTAGATTCGTGTCATTTCTTGTAGGCCATGTTTTCAAAATTTCCAATTATTGAACCCCCAAGATTCCTCAGAGACCTTCCCTACTTCTAGGATGCCAATCCACAAATTATTTTAAAATAGTGGTTATCCAAATTGAAACTAAAATGTACCTATATAAGGATTAGGATCTTAAATAAAAAATCAATCAAACATTAATTTTATAGATAAATAAAACAGGATAGATTATCTTTGATAATACTAAAAGAATAATAATCAAAATTAGCATAAGATAAATTTAAAACCCCGAGAGAGGATCCATGACCAATTAGAAAATGGAAGTTATTATTTTTTAGAAAACTAATCTTGGAGGGAGATTATTTTTATGTAACATATAACATATGTTATGTGATATGAAAGATCAATAACTAGGTATTTCAAATGTAGAGTTAAAATTATAACATTTTCTATGTTTGTGCCTCTTTGATAAGATGGGACTTTCAGTTCCAAGATTAAAGAATGAAAATGGGGATGGATATTATAAATAATATAATCAAAAAAATTAGTTCACCCTTTCATGACGTCTATATAAATAACCAAAGAGTCCAATCATTGAATTTTATGGATGTTGGGTAATCAAGAATGTCTACTTCTATGAATTATTATGTGTGTATACCTTTTACATAAGATGATATGGGATTTTTAGAATTATCCCAATATCAAATTTTCTATGGAATACTATATATATAAATTAATATTTTTTGGATTTCGCATAAAATTATATGTTTGATTCATCACTAACTATAATTAATATAGTTTAAATTAAAAAAGATCATAATTTCACAAAAATTATTCTTATTTATAAATATAAATTTCATTTTAAATCTATATTTCATTCAATATTATATGTAATATAATTTCTAATAAGATGTACACTATAATTACAATAAATGTGTGATAAGAAACAAGTGATTTTATTCATGGTAATAAACCCACAGACAATTATTTCCTTTCTTTTGATTTATTTAATTATTTGAGAACAATGAAAAGAGGGAAGAAATGAGTTATAGATATAAATATTAATTTATCCCTAGTATAAGGTAGGGTAGATTGGGAATTTTTTTTATTAATATTTGAATTATTAGGTTTCCACAAAAAGTGAGTCCTACTAGTTATAAGTTGAGTATCGATAGTATCATTATCATTTATACTTAAATTTGTTAAAAGGGATTATTTATTTCTTTTCAATGAAATTACACCAAGATATATCATCTTCCCATTATATTTTATATTTGAATAAATGTGTTTTTATCCATCATTAATACAGCTTTGAATCATCAAATATATATTATTTTAATTTCCCTAAATTAAATTAAAGTCTCTATCATATTTTCTATTGACTATAGTATCATTTTTTTCCAATTAAACTGAATATAATCCTTGCCAACTCAACGAGATTATTGATTGGTGTGAAAAAAGTCTCGAGTCATATAAAAAATAAATAAAATACAACTATTTTAATAATAAATATTTCAGTGGTTAAAAATAATTTTTTTCAAATTCTTTTTTTCCACTACTATTGTTTTTTTTGGAGTGGTTTTATATTACTCTCCATATTTCTGAAGGAGGGTGGAATCCAGTGTAATTGAAAACATTATTTTATAATCAATAGGATCATATGTTATCTCATCCCATACTAGTTCAAGTTTTCTAGTATAGCAATAACTTCTATATTTAAAGCATACTTTTTGTATCTTTTTTATTAACAATACTAATTACTCTTTAGTGTAATAAATAAACAAAAAACATGAAACTATGATGAAACATGGTCACTCATAGGGAATAATTGTTTCCTTAGTGATAATCAAATTTATTAATTTATAAAAACTCAAAAAAAAATATTACTAATTAAAATGGATATAGTAAATAACATGTTAAGGTCAGATCCATGATATTTTTTAAGTAACTATAAGTAATTTAAATATGGTTGAGAAAGAATAAGAAAATATAAAGTGATTTTTGGAAAATATCAATAAGAAATATTTTCTCTTTTATAAACTCTATAATTTTTTTGTTAGTGAGTTTAGAAGTTAAATTTATTTTTCATAATTATTTTCAGAGTCAAGATGAAGAATATCATTGTTCTTAGTATCCCCTCTTTAACGCATAAGTCGTCCTTTTATATGGAAAATTACATAGGGATATTAATGAATTATGTGTCTCAAACCCTTATTTAAACTTAATCATCCTAAATTATATAATGTTCATAAGGAAATCAATATATTTAGTTTATTAGTTAAACTAAACATTCTTATTCAAATTAACAGTGGTCTTGTAAAAACAAATAGAAATATTAGAAGAATTCAAAATCAATGCATCGAACCAAACATGAACATGAAAAAGAAAATTAATTCACACACAAAATCCCCATACATTTACATTAACTAACACAAATAGAGAGTTAAACCCTCATTATAGTCATGATAAGGTGATAGAGTTATACAGAACAAAATTAAATCGTAAATAAATGGTTGGAGTAGCCTTGTGGGAAACTTTAAAGTGGAAAAAATTCCTAAACAAGGATAGCTTACATTCTCCCATTGCACCAACAGCATCCACTATTATTTATAGGCATAGATTCATTCCCAAGGTGGCTAAAATTATATAAATTCATATCTTAAATGTGTCAAGTTCAATCATGTAGGTCCCTAGGTTACTCAATGTGAAGCCCAGTCAAAATATAAAGAAATAAAAACATTTAGTTTTCTAATCGACCAGGTTCAAAGTGTGGAAATTTCTATCCTACCATGAAAAATTGGTTTTCACCCATCGATCACCTTTATCATGTATTAATCTCACAATGTTAAAATTCTCAATATCAATGTCATTAATTTTTTATCATGGTTTGAATGTTTCTTATTAATCCTATCTTAATTTGTCCTTACTTCTAACTTCCACTTCATGTTGTGAACATACGTCCCATAATTCTCACATTTGGAATGAATCTTTCATGAATTGAATCATGAACACCTTTTGTCCTTTCAAAATTGAATTAACTTTTCTTGTTTCCGTAAAAAAATATAAATACAGCTATTAAAATTTTAGAAATATTAATTACATTTAATTCAAAATTGAATGACATTCATATCTAAAATAAATGAAAGAAATGTTGATATCAAATTTCCCAACACTTGAATCATATATTGTACCCAATAATAGCATCTTTATGTACTACAAAGGAGGATCTCCCTACTATGATTTAAACAAAATTTCAACAAAATCAAGTGATTAAATGAGGAATTATTTATTCAAGAATCATATTAAAATTTCATCAAATCTCATTCTTCTTAGATACATATCAATCTTGTATTTTATTTTTATCTTTTGAAGTTACCATGAATTTCCTTCCTTCCATTCATATTTCTGAATTCATTATCAATGTGTGTTTCACTATTAATTTACCACAATTTTAATTTTTTTCACTCATACCACAATATAAAAATGTAAATGTAGTTCTACTCATATATCATATTATATTCCTTACCATAGGATTATAATTCAACCACTTTATCTACCACATTAAAAAACACAAATAATCATGATGACTTGACCAATAAGATCCAATTACTCTAAGTCTTCAGAGTACGTGGTTAAATAAAGTAAAAACAACTGTATCTTAAGATGGATTTTAACTCAAAATTACTTTTCCTGATAATGAAAAAAAATCTCAATGAAACAATTATCCTTTCAATGTGATATCACCATGTACCATCAAAAACTCATTGTATACTCATGAAGGAATGAATATACAAAATTAAAAAAGCTCTTGAATCTTTTTTTATCTTATTCAATGTTTTTCAATTTTTTAATGTTGTGATTAGGAAAAATATCACATCCATGAGCTAACTCGAAATGAACTCCTCGTAAAACTATTTTTAATAGTTATAAAAAGATCAATGGTCATGAAATTGTGATTTTTGAATTTACCAATACATAACCCATTATTATTTTTCTTTTATTTTTTCCTTATTTTAAGAGGTGTACACAATTAATACCAAGATAAAATAATCAATAAACTTTTCATAAATTCCCATGAAAACTCCCGCACACTTAATTATTTCAATATAATCATCCCTTCCACCATGAAACCATATCCCCTAATTCATATTTGTTATAATCATCAAAAAAATACTCAGAGAAGGTTATGAATGGATATTGTAGGATTGAGATGTGTCTCTTGTCTAACAAGTTTTTTCATGGATTCAATATTCTTAGGTAAGATTCACACAATTTAATTTCTCAAGGATAAGTTCTTATCCAAAAAAGTGTCTCAATAATATTAAATGTAAATTTTCATAATCATATCTTTGACAATATTCAAAGAATGTTCTAGAATAAAACATGCCAAGCATCTCAAGGAATATTCTTAAGAAAGGAATGGAAATGTTTTTCTTAGAAGATCTCACTATAATGGGAACATGTGAATAAATATATCAGTATTATAAATACAAACTAAAAAATCAATCAAAAATTATTTTTTAAAAATCATGGAAAATATCAAAAATATTTCATTTTAAAAATTATGAAATTATTATAAATCATGATTTATCAAATCTAAATCCTCGTATTTATCTCTA
Source organism: Viscum album (assembly GCA_963277665.1). NCBI lineage: Eukaryota > Viridiplantae > Streptophyta > Magnoliopsida > Santalales > Viscaceae > Viscum > Viscum album. Next base: position 67,916,584 of record OY728147.1, on the reverse strand, counting down.
TTGGTTGTTTATCTAATTTGTCTCATTTGAATTTATTGAAAAATATTTTTAATAAATGTTATGATGGTTGTCATAATAAGTTATTGTTTCCAGGATTAATTAATAAATAAAATTTTCAAGTACAGGGCATGGAATTTATAATTAAAAATTCCGAAGTAGAAATGTATGTGAGTAATAGAAAATAATAACATTAAAAATCATACTCCCATGTTGAATTTAATATTTTATATTTAACTCAGATGATTATTTTGTATATTTATGTTATATATAGTTCATGGAATGAGCATCCATTTTATGATACTAATCGACTGAAAACATCCTCTTTATCTTCCTTCTTACTTCTAATTTGAACATATCTTTGTATTTGAAAAAAAGTACAACAGTGATGAAAATTTTGTCCCTTTTTCAATTAAATTCAAAAAGATTAAGGGGGAGTAACATAACCAAAAAATTAAAAATTGAAAATCCTAATAAACCCATGTTACCTTATATAAGAGTTTTTTATTAACATCCTCATATCAACATTAACACTTATATTAGGTGATGAGATATTATAAATAATTTACCTAGTCTGGATCCACAAACATCCTTAGTTGTTATTTTTTCTAGTATATTGTCTCTTTTCCTTCCTATGAATATAATTTTACTCTTCTTTATTGTAGAATACTCTTCAATTACATTGGACCTATCCATCGGTTTGTCATTAATAATAATAAAATGGTTAGATCATGTTCCATCCAATCAAATTTTCCCTTTTAAAATTTAATTGGATCAAATAATACTCTATACGTGGTGATCTCATCTCTTGTATTACTTTCTATATATTCAATGGTTCCATATTTTTCTTTTTCATTGACACTAGAAGCCTCATGAATTTCTTAAAATAAAACATCTCTATATTCAGGATTTCTATCTTCCTTCAAATCATTATCTTTCATGTTATAATTATTTATCACCGGATAAATATTGAAACTCACCTGATCGCTACCATTTATTATGTAGAGATCCATATTCTAAACATCTATCAATGCTCTTATGGTAGTTATGAATAGTCCTCCCAAAATGAGATGGGTTGTCTATAATACCATTTCTATCCCAAACGGTCCACCCAAATATAGAATATATCCACTTTGACTAGGATATCTTCAATCACCCCTCATGGGGTATTTCACAGTTCAATCTATTAGAATGAAAGAAACTATTTTTTCACAAGATTTTCTAAACCCAAGAATAAGAAAATGGTATATGACAATATATTCACACTTTCTCCTAATACACATAGTTATTTCCCAATTTTTTGAGACACTCTATTTATAGGAATTTAAAAACTACCTGGGACTTGTTTCCTTTTAAGTAGTTATTTTGATACCACTGCTGAGTAATCCCTAGTGAAAAAAATGGTACCAATTTCTTCCCACTACCTTTTGTTTGAAACCATATCTTTCCTGAATTTTGTATACATATATCTATATTTTAAAGGGGTTATAAAAAAGGAATATTAATATTATATTTTTTAAAGGGTTCTATAATGTTTTTTTTATGATTCTAGTGTCCGTTATTGTATCCAATCTTGGAATGGGAGTATTAGATTGTATGGTGGTGCTTCTTATCTTACTTAATCCTTTTCAAATTTCTCTTTTTCTTTCTATCAATTTTCTAGATATTTTAATTCTCCATTAGATTGTACTTATGGATATCTTATACTTCTATTTATGATTTTGATAGTTGTTTTTACACTCCATAAGGTTATATCCATCAATTATACACATGGTTTGACTCTAGGGTTGTCACACATCACTCTTTTAAATCTCTCTCAAATTCGATAAACAATATTTTAGTATTGAAAATCTTGGTTTTGGGTTATTCGTTTTTCCCCTTCAATTCAACTTTTATCTATTTGATTGTTTCTCTATGATCTTTTGAAAATGTTATTAGTTATTTAATTGCAACTCAAGTGGTAGTTGTAAATATTTCCAAATTCTCCTCCAGTGTGTGGATTTATATTTAGAGAGATGTACCTTATTAAAATCACGAATATCTCTATTGGCATACTCTTTTCGTCAATTTTTTTCACTAGCTAATCCTAAAATTTATTAGGATGATTATTTTTAGTTTAATTTATCTATTTATTGTACATACCATGGGGTCAGTTTTGACACATCATAGTGCCCATTTTCCACCATATCTCCCATATGGGATGTCATCTAGTTATTGTTTTCAACCATGTGTACACCCATTATTTTTTTCTTTCACATTTACACTATGTGTTTTTTCATTCCATATAATTGATTAAATTTGATCTCTCTTATTTTTGTTTCTTAATTAATGATTCACAAGCTATAAAATCTATTATAGACTTATTTCCCTGTCATAGTTATCTATAGAATATCTAAATTAATAGTCATATTTCAACACCCTGACGCAAAAATTTTAAAATTAAATGTTATAATCATTTATGTGTTATCTTGATCAATTCATTTTCATATTGGTTAATTTTTAGAATTTTTATATCAATTTTCCTTGAAATTTATGGGGGAGAGTCGGGTTAGAAAGTTTCTTCCCTCTCATGACATGTGGTTATAGAATGGACTGAAAATCCATGAATCTAATCCCCTACAAAATATCTTAATGAATATTTAAATACCTTAAATTTTACTACATCATTAGAAGTATTCTAGAATTTTAAAGTATCCCATAGTTCTAGTAAACTCCCAGTATATGTTATATGGTCTTTGGGCATAGGAATGGAAGAATGAACCATGATAAAGATCATCTATATTATTCCAAACATTATTTTTAAGTGTTTGGTATTCACTAGTGGAATTATTATTCTCATATGAACACCATTGTCTATTGGTATGTATTAATTAATTAGTTATCTTAAATTAATATCCATTGGTGGCACAGTAGTCTCTTTTATTTAGAATAATCTGTTGTATGAGATACTTCTTTATTATTCTTTCTCAATGATATTTCCATCTCAAGGTCAGAGTTGACAACTTCCTTTACTTTTTCTCAAGTTTAATAGTAATTTTTAAATGATTTAAACTAAAATTAAATCACTATAACACCCAATTTAAAAAGGAAAAACAAAATAATAGAAAAAAAATAAAATTCTAAAAATCGTAAATCTACAATGTAACGATCCCTCGAATGGCACTAAAAATTTTCTTTCTCATAAGGCTTCATTATTTCCTATGGTCCTAATAAAAATATTCATTTATAAAAAAAACTATTACTAATTAAATAAATTTAGTAAATTTTATGTAGAATATTGAACTTATGTGACAGTTTAAAAAAATATTTGGAATTTAAAGATGATTGAGTGATAACGAGAGAGAATAAATAGAATATTCAAAAATACCACTAAATTAATGTGTCAAGTTTCATAAATTTTGAGTTTGTGTGCTGGTGAATATATAATTTAAATTGATTTTTCCTATTTTTTATCAGAGTTGAGACAAAAAATATCCTTGGTAGAGGTATCACCTCTTTAAAATTGAAATTACCTTTTTCAAATATTCAATTACTTAGTTATTAATTAATTAAGTTTTTTGATATCTTATTTAAACATGATCATCCTAAATTATAGGATGGAAATGTATAATTCAAGAAAAATAGTTGGGTTAAAAAAATTACTTTATTATTCATGTTAATTATTTTGTGTAATGAAAAATATAATGATTGGAAGAATAAAAATTGAATTAAAAACCCAAATATGAACATAAAATAGAAAATTATTTCACATGCATAATCCCCAATCATTTTCAATGCCCAAAAAATGGAGAGTTACCCCCTTGGGTAAGTCATGAGAGGGTGAGATAGTGAGAAATAGAGAAAATTATTACTAAATAAATGGATGATTATCCTAGAAGAAGACTTTGTAGTGGTAGTACTTCATAATCAGAGCTAAATTCAATTATATATTTTTATTAGCAACTTCCTCTCATATGTATAATCATGTATATAACCCCAGAGTGTATTTAACATTCTAAATTCTAACATTAAATTCAACTCAGTAAATCCTGAGATTCCCTGGGTAACTCAAGGTGAGTACTAATTAAAAAACTATAATAATTATAATTTTTAGATTTCTCACCAACAATGTTCATGGTATGAAAGTTAATTTCACTCCAAAAAAATATTTTTTCAACACTCGATCTAGCCTATCGTAACTTGATCGCATAATTTAAAATTTCTCATCATTCTCATTGTGAATTGAATCCAGAAATGTTAATGTTTCCACCAAGTCTTTTTCTACTTCATGTCTACTTCCATCTTTATATTCACACATTGAAAATATGTCTTGAACTTTTCACATCATGAATCAACCGTTATTTATATGAATCATGAACTCCTTTTGTTATATTTCCTTTGAATTAATTTCACATTTTACCTTCCAAAATATAAAGAGAACAATAAAAATATTAGCAGTAATAGTTATTTTTAATTCCAAATTAAATAAATTTTATGTCAAAAATAAATTCAAGAAATTTTCATATCAACACCTCACTTGAGGATTATATTATATATCATATGATCCAATTATTTAGTTACTTTATAGTGAAAACCCATATAAGTAGGCACTCTATATTTTATCTCCATCATGAGAGGAATTGGACTATTTTTAAGGGAGGATAGAGGTTTGGTGGAGTGGTAAAGGGTCCATTAAAGATGATTCCTACATATCTCAGTGAAGATAAAAATAACTCACATAGTTTAGTACCATTTTTCATGAAAAATAATTCCTTTTAAGGTCATGTGACAAGGAATCGAATTTTGACTTTTAACGACATTCATCTCAAAGTACTTTCAAGAAGTTTAAAGTCATAAAGAGTGGATAACTAGTAGAAATGTACCAATTAATGTTTTAGTGTATCATTCATTCTAAAGTGGATCATTAAGGTTTAACCTAGAATAAAATCTTGGTAAATACATTTTGGAAACTAGAGGAGAATTTGAACTAAATTCATTTAAGGAAATCAATATGATAATATTGAATCATGAAATTTTAAGAAATCAAGTCCATAGTCTTGATTCATGTCATTTTGGGACCAAGAGGAGAATCTTCACTCACGTAATTTTGATTAATCCAGACCATAATCTTGATTTATGTCATTTTGGGAATCCTTGTGAAGGATTTTAACTCAATATATTTTTTAAAATAATATGAAGATATTGACTAAAAGAAATTTAATGGAACAAAGAGAATAATATCAACTAAATGAATTTTCTAAAAACAAAAGGGGGACCCCGAATCAAGAAATATTTGAAACAAAGTGGCTGATCTCAATATAATGTGTTTAGAGAAACAATGAGGAGAATAACAGCTCAAGACACTTTAAGGAACTAATAGTATAATCTTGAAACAAGGAACATGTGTGGGGATTATGTATAACCTACCACCCATTTGAGAAATATTTTACAAAATTATTTTTCACATAAAATATTTTGAAATGATGGCATACCCATAGGGGAAAACATATGATAGAACATATTATCATCCAATGAAATATTATTTTATATGAAAGGATTGTTTTTCTTAGAAGGATAACAAAATACCCATAAAATTAATTCATCAATAAGTTAATTACCATAGGTAAAATATTTTTATATAGGAACAATTAAAACTAGGGGAAAATGAATATTATAAATCACTAATTCCACATAAAATTTTAAATTTCTTAAAATGAATGGGACACAAATAGGGTATGGATATTTTGGACTATACACCTTGTATATTTTATGTGTTAGGAATCCCTCTATGAAAATTTTAGATGGAAATATTCACAAGCGGATTTTTATTAATGAAACTACAAAAAAATATGCAAAGTGACATGGCTACCAGATTTTTTCATGGAGGATCCCATCCCTCATCATACGTGGGTCTATAGACCAACTATGTTAATTATTTCTCAATGGATATCTAATATAGGATTTGGTTGCAAATTAATAAACTTCTCGATGTTTGGGCCATCAAAAATATCAAAATTTGGTTAAATTCGTACCAATGGTCTAATTTATTATAAAATACATATAATGACATAATATAGAAAATATGAAATAGAAACCTCATAAAACCTACATGTCGACATGTTATAATTCCAGTTCTACTTTAAAAATGATTGTGATGTTTCATAAGATTTTTGAGGGTGTATAAGATTCTATTTATGGAATAACAAATTACTTCTAAATAATATATATTTTAGGTAGTCACATATGAAATCCATTTTTGGAATGAAAATTTTCATTTCACCAAATAATGGGATAATAGCCACAAATGATCTCTAAATTTTCACCCCAAAAGATAATTGATCCACTTAATTTTTTCATATCCATTAAAGAAACACACCATCAAATAATATTTAATTAATCTACAGATAATTATTTTATAGTTCATATAATTTATACATATTATAAAATGTTCAATTATTCTATAAAGAATCCCAACGTAAATTTTTTATAACCTTTGATATTAGTGTCTTTTATTCCACTACAATAGATCAAATTTAATCTTGTAAAATAAAATATACCACTAGATATAGGTTTTACCCATATAAATTGTTTCTCGAAGACAAAAAATTTCCAAGATACCCTCATAGATGGGTTTTATGGTTTTTAAAACCTTTTCGTCTATAAGGAATGAAAAACTAGACCTACACTTGATGTAGTTTCTCACTACCACATCTCTAGGATGGGAAATTGTTTTCATGAATCTATATCCCACAATGATTGAAAAATCATGTGGAAATTAGAGATCCGATTTTAATCTTCTCCATACAGGAAATACCTTTTTTCCCAAATATGATGTTTGTTACCAAAGTGATGGTTGCATCATGGATAATATATAAATATCCAAGGAAGAAATTTTTTTATGTAAAAAATCTCCCCCCACCCAAATTCAATTCCACCAATATGGTAAAATTACAAATGTGTGGTATTATAGGGTACTATTCTACATTACATGATCATTAGGTAGGTTTTATGAGTTGAATAATCCAAGAGTGGAAGATCTTCAATATGAGGATCTCAGTTTAATGTTTTTTAGCATGAAGAGGAGAATATCAAATTAAGGTGTTTATATTTCATATATTAGGGTAAAAAATAAATTATTTTTACAACAATAGTCTTATTTTTAATAAATAATTTTGGGAACCCTAAGATTTATCTTAACTGATGTCATGTATTTATTTTTAATATGTGAGTCTAAACGCAAGGTATTTTATTTTTCCAAAAGTATAATCTCAACTCGAACCTTGATGTACCAGGTGTAGAATATCAACTCATTGTGTTTTAGTTTCTAAACAAAGGATGAATGATATTAAATTTGAATTTGTGATTGGGTTTTAGATTGGTAATACAAACACTGTTATGTATCCTTTGAGAACACAAATCCAGACACTTTTTGTTCATAATACAAGGACTATACACTGATCCCAATTTTGTGTAAGGTATAATTGAGATAGAATAAAGGGTAATCATGGTTGGGGGAAACATTATAAAAATAAAACATGAATGAGAAGACCTAATATCAATATTGGATATGGTATGGGGTGAAAGTGATAGATATAGCTAATTTCAAGGTAAGATATCTGGATGTCACTACATATATTGTGAGAATAAGATTCAATCCACATATATTTTTTAAAAGGGTAATTTTTATTCTTATATAATATTACTAAAATATGGGATATCTATATTTAAACCCAAATATGAACATAAAATAGAAAATTATTTCACATGCATAATCCCCAATCATTTGCAATGCCCAAAAAATGGAGAGTTACCCCCTTGGGTAAGTCATGAGAGGGTGAGATAGTGAGAAATAGAGAAAATTATTACTAAATAAATGGATGATTATCCTAGAAGAAGACTTTGTAGTGGTAGTACTTCATAATCAGAGCTAAATTCAATTATATATTTTTATTAGCAACTTCCTCTCATATGTATAATCATGTATATAACCCCAGAGTGTATTTAACATTCTAAATTCTAACATTAAATTCAACTCAGTAAATCCTGAGATTCCCTGGGTAACTCAAGGTGAGTACTAATTAAAAAACTATAATAATTATAATTTTTAGATTTCTCACCAACAATGTTCATGGTATGAAAGTTAATTTCACTCCAAAAAAATATTTTTTCAACACTCGATCTAGCCTATCGTAACTTGATCGCATAATTTAAAATTTCTCATCATTCTCATTGTGAATTGAATCCAGAAATGTTAATGTTTCCACCAAGTCTTTTTCTACTTCATGTCTACTTCCATCTTTATATTCACACATTGAAAATATGTCTTGAACTTTTCACATCATGAATCAACCGTTATTTATATGAATCATGAACTCCTTTTGTTATATTTCCTTTGAATTAATTTCACATTTTACCTTCCAAAATATAAAGAGAACAGTAAAAATATTAGCAGTAATAGTTATTTTTAATTCCAAATTAAATAAATTTTATGTCAAAAATAAATTCAAGAAATTTTCATATCAACACCTCACTTGAGGATTATATTATATATCATATGATCCAATTATTTAGTTACTTTATAGTGAAAACCCATATAAGTAGGCACTCTATATTTTATCTCCATCATGAGAGGAATTGGACTATTTTTAAGGGAGGATAGAGGTTTGGTGGAGTGGTAAAGGGTCCATTAAAGATGATTCCTACATATCTCAGTGAAGATAAAAATAACTCACATAGTTTAGTACCATTTTTCATGAAAAATAATTCCTTTTAAGGTCATGTGACAAGGAATCGAATTTTGACTTTTAACGACATTCATCTCAAAGTACTTTCAAGAAGTTTAAAGTCATAAAGAGTGGATAACTAGTAGAAATGTACCAATTAATGTTTTAGTGTATCATTCATTCTAAAGTGGATCATTAAGGTTTAACCTAGAATAAAATCTTGGTAAATACATTTTGGAAACTAGAGGAGAATTTGAACTAAATTCATTTAAGGAAATCAATATGATAATATTGAATCATGAAATTTTAAGAAATCAAGTCCATAGTCTTGATTCATGTCATTTTGGGACCAAGAGGAGAATCTTCACTCACGTAATTTTGATTAATCCAGACCATAATCTTGATTTATGTCATTTTGGGAATCCTTGTGAAGGATTTTAACTCAATATATTTTTTAAAATAATATGAAGATATTGACTAAAAGGAATTTAATGGAACAAAGAGAATAATATCAACTAAATGAATTTTCTAAAAACAAAAGGGGGACCCCGAATCAAGAAATATTTGAAACAAAGTGGCTGATCTCAATATAATGTGTTTAGAGAAACAATGAGGAGAATAACAGCTCAAGACACTTTAAGGAACTAATAGTATAATCTTGAAACAAGGAACATGTGTGGGGATTATGTATAACCTACCACCCATTTGAGAAATATTTTACAAAATTATTTTTCACATAAAATATTTTGAAATGATGGCATACCCATAGGGGAAAACATATGATAGAACATATTATCATCCAATGAAATATTATTTTATATGAAAGGATTGTTTTTCTTAGAAGGATAACAAAATACCCATAAAATTAATTCATCAATAAGTTAATTACCATAGGTAAAATATTTTTATATAGGAACAATTAAAACTAGGGGAAAATGAATATTATAAATCACTAATTCCACATAAAATTTTAAATTTCTTAAAATGAATGGGACACAAATAGGGTATGGATATTTTGGACTATACACCTTGTATATTTTATGTGTTAGGAATCCCTCTATGAAAATTTTAGATGGAAATATTCACAAGCGGATTTTTATTAATGAAACTACAAAAAAATATGCAAAGTGACATGGCTACCAGATTTTTTCATGGAGGATCCCATCCCTCATCATACGTGGGTCTATAGACCAACTAAGTTAATTATTTCTCAATGGATATCTAATATAGGATTTGGTTGCAAATTAATAAACTTCTCGATGTTTGGGCCATCAAAAATATCAAAATTTGGTTAAATTCGTACCAATGGTCTAATTTATTATAAAATACATATAATGACATAATATAGAAAATATGAAATAGAAACCTCATAAAACCTACATGTCGACATGTTATAATTCCAGTTCTACTTTAAAAATGATTGTGATGTTTCATAAGATTTTTGAGGGTGTATAAGATTCTATTTATGGAATAACAAATTACTTCTAAATAATATATATTTTAGGTAGTCACATATGAAATCCATTTTTGGAATGAAAATTTTCATTTCACCAAATAATGGGATAATAGCCACAAATGATCTCTAAATTTTCACCCCAAAAGATAATTGATCCACTTAATTTTTTCATATCCATTAAAGAAACACACCATCAAATAATATTTAATTAATCTACAGATAATTATTTTATAGTTCATATAATTTATACATATTATAAAATGTTCAATTATTCTATAAAGAATCCCAACGTAAATTTTTTATAACCTTTGATATTAGTGTCTTTTATTCCACTACAATAGATCAAATTTAATCTTGTAAAATAAAATATACCACTAGATATAGGTTTTACCCATATAAATTGTTTCTCGAGGACAAAAAATTTCCAAGATACCCTCATAGATGGGTTTTATGGTTTTTAAAACCTTTTCGTCTATAAGGAATGAAAAACTAGACCTACACTTGATGTAGTTTCTCACTACCACATCTCTAGGATGGGAAATTGTTTTCATGAATCTATATCCCACAATGATTGAAAAATCATGTGGAAATTAGAGATCCGATTTTAATCTTCTCCATACAGGAAATACCTTTTTTCCCAAATATGATGTTTGTTACCAAAGTGATGGTTGCATCATGGATAATATATAAATATCCAAGGAAGAAATTTTTTTATGTAAAAAATCTCCCCCCACCCAAATTCAATTCCACCAATATGGTAAAATTACAAATGTGTGGTATTATAGGGTACTATTCTACATTACATGATCATTAGGTAGGTTTTATGAGTTGAATAATCCAAGAGTGGAAGATCTTCAATATGAGGATCTCAGTTTAATGTTTTTTAGCATGAAGAGGAGAATATCAAATTAAGGTGTTTATATTTCATATATTAGGGTAAAAAATAAATTATTTTTACAACAATAGTCTTATTTTTAATAAATAATTTTGGGAACCCTAAGATTTATCTTAACTGATGTCATGTATTTATTTTTAATATGTGAGTCTAAACGCAAGGTATTTTATTTTTCCAAAAGTATAATCTCAACTCGAGCCTTGATGTACCAGGTGTAGAATATCAACTCATTGTGTTTTAGTTTCTAAACAAAGGATGAATGATATTAAATTTGAATTTGTGATTGGGTTTTAGATTGGTAATACAAACACTGTTATGTATCCTTTGAGAACACAAATCCAGACACTTTTTGTTCATAATACAAGGACTATACACTGATCCCAATTTTGTGTAAGGTATAATTGAGATAGAATAAAGGGTAATCATGGTTGGGGGAAACATTATAAAAATAAAACATGAATGAGAAGACCTAATATCAATATTGGATATGGTATGGGGTGAAAGTGATAGATATAGCTAATTTCAAGGTAAGATATCTGGATGTCACTACATATATTGTGAGAATAAGATTCAATCCACATATATTTTTTAAAAGGGTAATTTTTATTCTTATATAATATTACTAAAATATGGGATATCTATATTTAAACCCATGATAAGGGATCTTGGATTCATTGTATTATTTCCTTGTGTATGGATATTGTATAAAACTCGATGTGAATGAGGATACCATGTAATATGGGAGTTTATATAAAAGTGAAATTTGAGGATATGTCAGATATAGGTGATATAAACACTAAAACATATCTTCTAATAATGGGAATAAATACACTATTTTTTCTTTGTATGGGAGTTTTCATCTATATTTGGTTCATTTTTTGGAGAGAATAAAATGGTTCCATCCAAGTGTAGGGTTATTTTATAATACTCCATGTATATTTTCAATGGTATCTACACTATAAACTCATATATATATATATATATATGCATCACACTTTAGGTAATTTGATCATATAGAATATACAACTATATAAATTTTAGGGTTATATGGGAAAGACTATTATTACATGTAGTTTAGAGTCTTTTGACAATGACTATTTAACCTGGTTTTAAATTTCCTTCCGGAGAATCTCGACTTAATTTTTTTGGGCTTCCATAAAAAATATCAACTCAATGCTTTCTATTAGGATAATAGGAAAATATAAACTCTGTAAATTTGTGATGAAAGGATTAGGGTATCAACTATTCATTTTTCTTCTTCATAGTGATGCATACACATGTATGATAGAGTAATATAGTAGCATGTAATACTATTTATTTGATAATTAGAATGATGCAAGAATTTATATCAATGAAGTTATTTAAATCAACATAAAAAATATATTTAATGGAAAATATAAATAATAATAAGATAATTTATGATTTAATAGAATATAATGACATACATGAATAGGTTATCTATTAGTAATGGAAAACCCACCACTGCACTATCAATAAGTAAAGCATGGTGATTAGGAGGATTTCTATTGAAATAAATAACATTACCAAAGGTTTAATTAGAAAAATAATGGTAATTACACTATTCAACTTTCAGAGGGTGTACCTTTAGACAATGAAATCACTCTATTACTAATTAATATAAAAGGGAAAACCAAGATAAGTGTTGATGGTTTTGGGTTGACCTAAAAAAAATCTATACTGAATAATTTTGGGTCAAGATTACACTGAAATCAAAGGTATGAAGTGGTTTCATGTATAAAAGGTTGTTCAAGTTGGGTTTGACGACCTTAAAGGTTATTCCACCATGTTTTAAATACATTATTTGGGTAAATTTATATTGCATGAAATGGCTTGGTGATATAATCACTATGAAGGGAGGGCTTTTTAAAATGTGAGGAGGATTCTTTTTCACAAATCAATATGTACCCATGATGAGGTTTATTGTCATATATAATGAGTAAGTAGGTTTTATTTTTTTTCCTAGATCAGTGGGTTAAATAAATATAAAGTCTTTTTTAAAGGCCTAACTGTTGGTCCTTAAGATATTTTTAACTTCTTATCTTATGTTTGCTAACTTTTTCTGAATCTATTAAATGGAAAGGATTATTGAGTATAGAATTTAATTTTTTTCAAGATTTAATTTTTGAGATTTCAAAAAGCCAGGAATTTTTTTATGTTTATTTTCAACTATTTTTTAAAATTTAACCTTTTCTTGATCCCCAAAAGAGAATGGTTTAGAGATAAGAGACATAAAGATTTCATGGGAAACCATTTACAACTTTACAACCTAATAGGGACTTATGTGTTTTAATATAATATATTTTTTATATTGTAACATTAGCTTAAATTTAAGTGATAGATAATATAACATTAGGATATTCCCACAGAGAGAGCGAGTGAATGATTGTGGAGTGACTATAAATGAACTTTCACTTTTATCCCCTAATTACTTCTTGAAATATTCAGTGATCTAATATATATCTATGTCTCTCACATTTGGTCAGAATAAAGACATAAAGTAGGTAATAAAAAATTGAACACCTAGTTTTCTAATGAGTTTATCCTCACAAAGGATGACTATATCCGCAGTTATAATGACCTGAAATTATGGATCCTTTAAATTGTTATTATCATCAAAATATTATGTCACGTGAAACAATGACCAGATGCAACACTAAACTAAAATGTCAAACAATATATTAGATTATTATAATAATAACTAAAACTCTATTATAAAAAAGGATATTAATCAAAGAAAAAATATTCCATTTAGAAGATAAATAATTAACATTAAAAAATGATTGTTTTTTTCAAATACCTGTTTTTTATGTATTTTCAAATTTAACCTAATAAATTAAATTTACCAATTTTAAATAGTTATCACAATAGTATATGACATTTAAATATGTGATATAATATTTTAAAATTATTTATATTATATATTGGCATGAAATAATATTAAGAAATATCTTATTGTTCAAAATGATATTTTTCAATAAAATTTGTTGTTATTTTTATATTTTATTTTCCGATAAAATGATAAACTTATAAATTTTATTATTTTAACATTTTAAAATTAAATTCATTTTTCAAAAAAACATATAAAAATTATCTTAGGATTAAGTTTTTAGTTTTTTCTAAAATAATTGATTTTTAAGTAAATAGTGAAAAATTTAATTTTCACCAAAATTATTAACTTTATGACCCTATAAATATATGGGAATGATCAAGAAGATTATAAAACATATTAACAGATTAAATATTTATTTTATTGTTAAAAAATACTTATTTTTAAAATGTCTCTTTAAACTTTGAAAACCTTTGTTTATCATTTTAGAACTTAAGTAGCATTTCATTCTAATTTTTGATAATTTCATTTAATTAAAAATTTTCATTATAATATTCTATTTTGGATTTATTTTTAAGCCTTATAACTCTTATATAATTTATAATAATATAATTTATATCATGAAATTCAATGACATTGAAAAAAATTTACAACATATAAATTTTAAGCTTAAAACACACTTTTTCTAAAAATAGTTTTTATGCATTATGTGTGATAATAATAAAATTCAATTTTATAAACCATAAAATTTTTATTTTATACAATAATTATACTATTTTAGATAAACATTTTTATTTTAATTGAAATTTTAAATTTCATTCTTCGTCATAAATTAATGTCTACTAATATTAAAGTAAATGACCATAATAATTGACAAACTGATATTTTCAAAGAATTGTTTTATTAATATTGAAAAAACATTATCTAACAAAATAAATTCAAATATTATAAAAAATAACTTTAATATAATATTTAACCCAATATATAAATATATTATCCCTCATAAATTTTTTAGTCCATACTATATAGGATTAAGAAAACATAATGGTAAGACAACTTTTTTTTATAAAATAAATTTTCATAATTTAAATGTATTAATTTAAATGTCAATTTTAACAAATATATTGAATGAATTAAATTATAAGGAACCTAAATTTAGGTTTTTAAAATAAAAATTCGGTTATAATTGTTACTTTATAAGTTTTATAAAATATTAACTATGAGGTTAAAAACTAGTTACCCAGATAAAACCGAAATGGTAAAATGTAAAACTTAAATGTAAAATTCATTGAAACGTGTATAAAAATGTGAAAATATAGTTTTTTGAGGATTTTTATACCTTATATCACCCAAAAATACATTATTTAAATATTTTTGAGAATTTTTCCCTTTAATAAGGTATTGATATAATTGAAAACTAAATGTTATTCATAAAAGATCCATTTTCATCATTTACAAAAGGGAACAATTACACCTCATCATGACACAAACATTACTTCAATGATATTCTTGAAACACTTAAATTTATATACTATTATAATCCTATATAAATTTTATTATAATTTTATTTCAATGATTTATGTAAATACATTCATTATCAAGGATACTTTCAATAGGATGTTCAAGGTACCCAAGTGAGTATTACTTACTCATTACCTTTTATTATTAATATTTATTTTAAAAAACTATAATGAAAATTGTAATGTAATGAACTAATAATCATATTTTTAAATAATTTTTATTATGTTAATATAACAACCAAACCTTTTTCCTTTTAACTCACATATTAAAACAAAATAATGTTAATTGTGTATTTTATGGACTACCGCTGAAGTAATGTTTTTCATTTTTAATATTGGTTATTTTTACATATCTCAACCTCTTAAAATATGATTAAAAAATAATATAAGTATAAATAATATAATTATTATACTTTTATAAAAATTGTATACACTTCCTTAACCATAATCACATATTGATATATAGTATTTTCAAGTTTGGGGTTAGTTTAGTTACTCCCTTAAAAAGTATTGTAAAACCCTTTCAAGGTTGAATTTGGGAAATCAAATATTGAAATTATCACAATTTATCAATCAAATTATTTTTATTTTATTTATTTTTAATGTTTATGTTAATTATATAACTTAACAACTTTTATTTCTAAAATTACAAAAATAAGCCGACATCGATTCAATTTTCACACAAACATAATCATAAGCTAAAAAATAAATAAAAAGAAAATGATTATAAATTGAAAAAGTTACATAAACAATATATGTATAATATTAAAAATAATGAAACTTATAAATTAAATTAAATTATTTTATGTGTTTGGGTCATGCACATGATGATTCATGATCAAGGTAAGTGTTTCTTGCCACAATTTTAACCCATTCAGATATATTTATGATTATAAACCATGTGTTATTTATAATAGTATATACATTTATACTTTAATATTTTCTATAATTATTATATTATATTTCATGACATTAAATTTAAAATTCCCTGTTATTTCTCCCATTATCTTTTTGGACTAAATAAATTACAAAAGATGTAACAGTTTTTTTTCTCAAATTCATTCCTTTGAGGCGCATTTTTATTATGTATCAAAAAATTATATTATTTATATGATGCCTATTAATTCATTATTACATGAAATATTTCTAATTAATGGTATTTTAATTTAAATTTTAATATATCTATCTTTTATGTGTGTTTCTATTTAAATGTTATTTGAGTCATAATGTTTTTCATAACTCAAATTCTTTCTCTTTGAGTTGAAAGTTCTCTACTCGATTATGATTTTATAACATCATTTAATCATCCCAATTCCTTTTCTCTGTAGTTTTTTTTTTCATCGTATTAAATTTCTAAATACCCTCTCAAATAAAATTTTGAAATTAGAAAGAATAACTCACATTCATTCCAACCGATATTCTCCACAATGCCCTTATTTTACCCCCAACTAAAGTTCTCCACTCTTTTGGGGAACTCTAATATGGATTATTTTCTATGATCCTAAAAATTCTATTCACTATTTCTCAAAATGTTAATATTATACACATTTTGTGTGGTGGTTTTTGACATAGGTCATTTTAATATATTTAAAAAAAAGTTTTACATCCTTTCAAAATCAAATGTTTTATCTTCAACCCCAATATTTTTCAATAAAACGTATATATAATTTTCAAGACCCCATTATTATATATTTCCTAAAATTTTATGTTTTAATATATCTCAAAAAAAATCATTAGTCTTTTTTAAAATTACTTTTCATAAGAAACTAGTCTATTTTTCACTTAGACTTTCTCGATAAAAATAAGAAAAAGATGTTTTCTTAAATAGTTTCACAAGAAAAAAAAATTCATCATTTTGAATATTGTTTATAATGTTCCTTTCTTTTACAAAGTTTTCAATTTTATCCATTATTATATAAATTTAATTAAAAAGTTTTTTCATGTATAATGGGTAATTTTCATCATAATTTTCATACAAATATTCATTTATTATTCTAAAAGTATTCTTCATTTACCAATTGTTCTTTACATATTTTTTCACAAATAAAAAATGTAAATATATATAAGGTAATTGATTCATCATTACATTTGTGATGCCTAAGAAACTTTGGTTTATAACTATAATTCCTCTTCCAATTCCTTTTCTATGGGAATAACTTATTTTTTAATTTTTTTGCTAAAATAGTGTTCACCTAGATTTCATATATCGATAGATTGGATAAATTATTAAATTAACTATATAAATTTTATTAAAGGTGTAAATATAATAATCCCTTTATATTTATTGAAATTCATTTACCAAGTAAGATACTGAATTTATTTTGATACACATTTTTTCAATAAGTGTATCATGTTATGAATATTAAGGGAATTACAAATCTATTACATATTTCATTCCATTTAAAATCCATTTTCATTCCCAGGATCCATTATTATATGATTATGATTTATTTTATGTGGAAAAAATATATATGGATAATGATGGGTGGTGTCCTATATTGACCTCCAAGGTATTTTTTTTACCTGATATCACAGGAGATAGTTAGGCATGGTCATATTTATTTTGTTCACACATCCATGGGAATAATGATTTTTCTAGAATTTTTATGAATGTACTTAATGATTTGTTTCACATTGGAATGAGAATAATTATTTTTCTAGAAAAAAATATTTTCAAATGATTATGTTTGTGCCACATTTTTATGCTTATTCTCATGAATATGTTATACACTTACGGATTGTGTTTATTGACTCTTATTTCCATAATATTTTGATTTATATATTAAGTTATGGTAATAAGACATGATTCATGATCTATGATATTTTGGGTATAAATTTCATATGTATCTTGATTAAGCCCATATGTTCATATTACACGCACTCTTAATTTGTGATTGTAGATTATGAAATTCAGCACTGATGGGAATCTGTGCTCACCCATTTCTTATGTTTTGATTTCCCCAGGTTATAAATAAAAGTAATACATATTATGTTCAAGAATATTTTCTAGTATATAAAATTTCTGTGAGATTTTAAAGATTTTTATTTATTGACAAGTTTATTTTATAGTTGAAAAAATGATTTTGGATAAAAAAAAGTCATATGTTTTTTCAGTTAATGTCTTCTCCTAATTCTATAAAACTATAAACCTATATAATCAAGGGAATGTATTTTAATGTAATATTTTCTTTAAATCATGTAATTTCGTTCACCATATATGTGTGGAGAATATAAGTTTATATCATTTTAGGGTTTATATAACATTAAATGTTAAAATTTTATCATTTAATGATTAATTAAGAGTTATAAAGGTCATTACGGATTAATAAGTTAAAGTTAATCAAATTTTAATTAGTTTAGATAAAACATTAAGTTGATTATATTGAATATTTTTTGTTGTTTATGGATTTGGATGAGATTTATTTTGAAAAACCCCCTAGGAATAAATAAAATATAGAATAACATCCTTATGTTTTAGTATTCTAGTGATTGTGTGATTCTCCTAGAAATAACATTCCCTTCAGGATTATACAGGCAGATGCTGGCTCTAGAACAGATGTACCAAGAGATAGTTACCCAGAAAAGGGCATGTTTGGTATTAAATCAATATTCACCTAGTGTATAAAAAATAATCTAAGCTTCAAAAATTTCTTAACACTCTCAAGGAATATTCTTTAGTTAATTCACATCAAATTTATGAACCATTAATAATGATTTTAACATCATTAGGTAATAAATCCTATTCAATAATGTATATGGATAACTTAAATAAAAATATTGATTTTCATGAGTTAACTTAAAAATTAATAGATATGTTCTCTTATAGATATAGGGTAGGTCAAACTGTGAGAGAATAAATATAATTTATTTTTTGGTTTATAATAATGTAAGAAAGTTTATAGTAATTTTGGGGTTGTTATTTTTGAGATTAAGGTAATTAGTACAAGGGAACCCAATTTAAATAGAAGTGGGATGAATTGAATGTACCAAAGGAAGAAATAAAAGTGTTTTCAGAGAATATATCTTCATATTTATGTTTTTATATTTATATTTATGATATTATCATAACATTTTTAGTTTTAGTACTTGGATGAAACTAGATTATGAAAATGAAGTTGATAAAGGTATGTATCTAGACATCACTATGTCTTCTACCAAAATAAGCGGAATACATAAATGGTTGAGAATATTAGTATATAAATCTTATGATGGTAAATGTCGGTTTGTGAGGGTTACATAATGTAGTTAAGTTCATACCTAAATAGAAATTAATTCTTGAAACTCTTAGTTATTTTTATTAGTGAGTGATACTTATTGTTGATATTATTATATATTCAAAAAGTAATTAGGATTATGTTAAATATTTAAGGATTTTTCATTAGTAGTTTCTCTTTAAATATTTTAAAAATATATATTAAATGGTGTCAATAACCTTTAAATGTTATTTTAAAACAAGGTTATATTTTTTGGGATAACAATTAGAGAACAAGTGATTGAGCTATAGAGAACTCTTTGGATTAAAATATATTGTTGTTGAGCCAATAAATGGTTGATTAATTTTGATAAAAGTCAGTTATATTGTATTCATATACTTGTAATTAACTATTTATTTAGTGAAAAAGGGATCGATGATATTTTTTAAGAATATTATCTAATTTTTGGAATTATGATATATATTTACTAGTGTGTAACTTTGTTTATTGGTGGTTAATACATTTAAGGGTGAAAGATAGTGTTAATTGTTTAAGGAATATATGATTTTTTGTTCTTTAATATCTTGGGTATTTAAATGGTTTTTGGAAATAAATTTTACAGATAATATATTATTAGAGTATATACATACATGGGTATATGATTGTATGAATGATTAATGTTGTCAGAGGAAAGATAAGTAACTTGATATAGCATAAGAGAGTGAGATATATTCAATGTTAGAAATTATATCATGAATGATAAATATGTTAATAATATCCTCAAATACTTTCACTAGTGAGTAATAATTAAAAATTTAGTGGATGATCATTATTTAAGGAGGGTGGAATGTAATGGCTCGAAATTCTCTATCATTTAAATTTTTATTATCTTTGAAACGTCATATCACATACAAAACTGAACATGCAAAAAACTAAACGAATATGGGTCATGAAATATTTGATGATTTTAATAAAATTAAAAGCATAAAAAATGGATATTAATAAATTAGAAATAATTATATTTAAAAGATAAATAATTAACATTAAAAAGGATCGTTATTTTGGAATAATTGTTTTTTAAAGTATTTCTTAGTTTACATTATCAAATTATATTGACCAAAATTAAAATATTATTATAATTTTTTATGATATTTGAATATTTGAACTAATTTTTTAATATTTTTAAATAGGATATTAGTATAAAATAATATTACAAAACATCTAATGTTTAAAAGGATATTTTTTAATATAATCAATTTCCTTTATATATTGTATTTTCATCAAGATATATAAATTAACATTTTTATTATTATAATTTTTTTAAATGAACTTATTTTTTAATTCATCAAGCCAAAATTATATTAGGGTGAGTTTGTTATATTTTTCTAAAATAATTTCTTTTTAAATAAATTGTGAATGATAAAAGTCTCACAAAAATTAAAAATATTATGACATTATAAATATATGACAAGTTCCAAGAAGAATATAAAACTTTTTAATTGATTAAATATATAATCATAGAGTAACAATATGCAATTTAAAATATCATTTTGAATTTAGAAAATATTTTTTCGATAACTTATAACATAAGTAAGATTTCATTCTAATTTTTAGTCATCTCTTTTAATTAAACATTTTAATGATAATATTTAGTTTCAAATTTATTTGGGAACCACATAAATATTTCTTCTTTTATAATAAAACTCTAAATATCAATAAATTAAATAACATTGATAGAATTTTACTGCATACATATTTCAATCATAAAAACACTCTATTTCTAAAAATGTTTTGTATGTCTTATTTGTGTAAATATTAAAATTAAATTTTATAACCTTTATTAATTTTATTTGATAATTTTATTTTCAATATTACATAAAAATTTTAATTTTAGGTAATAATTTAAATGTAATTTTTGAGAATAAAACAATTATTACTAAGATTAAAGGTAATGACCATAATAATTTTAAAACTATTATTTTAAAAGAATTGATTTATTAATATTGTGAAATTTTTATCAAAAAAACCAAATTAATTTTCTATAAAAATGAATTTAATATAATATTTAAATCCATATATGAATATATTATCACTCATTAAATTGGTAATCAATACTAAAAAATATTGGGAACACTTAGGTGTATAAAAAAAAATTTTCTACAAAAATATTTTCAATATATTAAATTATTAAAGTTAAAAGTTGATTTTATGTTTTTTATAAATTAAATGAGAATATATTTACCCTAAATTTCGGTTTCTAATATCACAATTTTGTTATAATTTCTACCTTATATTTTTTATCAAATATAAACTACTAGGGTAAGAATTGGTTTTTTAAATATGTTTTTCAAAAAAAAATAAGCATGGGTTAAATATTTAATGGAAAATTATTCCACAAAGGTGTTAATTCTCTAAAATCCTTTGAAAGTTTTTTATACAAGGCCAATAATGTCAGGGTTGTTAATTAATTTTCCTAGAAACTTTCTTTAAAGGTGTTGAGGGCCAAAACACCTTTTTTCGAACACAAAAAAATATATTATTCAATTTTAAATATGAATTTTTGTCAATTTAATATATATATATATATATATAACATAATTTAACTAACTTTATATTCAATATTACTTTAATCATTGTATTCCAAAAATATTTCATAAATTCTCACCTAAACACCCCTTTTATATATGTGTGATCCTTGACCGCTTTTCTAGATTTTTTGATGTGTGGTTCATAAATCACTCTTCTCATAGTTAATGAATACTATATTATTTATATTAACAAATTAATGAAAAAAATATATGATAACATATTTTTAATAGGAAATAATTATTTAAAAATGTAATGAATAATAACTTATAAATTTTTATTAATGATTACTGATATTGTCATTAATGTTGTTAATGAAAATAAATATTTATTCACAAAAAATAATTATTAATTAATATTTAATAATAAAATTTCTATGTTTTAATAATATGATTAATTTGATGTTTAAAAATAATTAGTTACAATTAATAATCTAATTTATTATAAATATATTTGATAATGAGATTTATTATTTTAATAATAATAAAGTAATTAATAAAATAAAATAATAATCAAAAAAATTATTATTATTATTATTTTTATTGAACAAAAAAATTAGGTCATGTAAATTCTTTTTTGTTATATTTTTGATCAATATTATTATTATTATTATTATTATTAACTAAATACAGTTAGATGCGCTCATAGATGTTAATAAAATACATGTATCTAGGGACTTGGTTGTGACTAATAAAGTCATAATAATAAGTAAGTCTTGATTATAAAGTCATTATAATAAGGTCATAACAATTATTAAAAAATAATTTTTCATTATATTTTTATTAATAAAGTTATGATAATAATTAAAACATAATAATTTTGTGATAAAAAAATACATGATAATCAAGTAGTGATGATTATCTTTTATTAAAGTTGGGATAATGAAAATAATTTTTTGTTTATGAACAATAATAATTTCATTATTATTATAATTAATGATGTGATATACCTTGATTATTAATAGTGATATAAATTATTATGTTATTATTAAATATTTTTAATTATTAATATAATATTAATAAGTATGGATTTAATAATGTTAAAACTATAATCAATTAGTATAATTATTATTTCAATTAATAAATAGAAAATATTAATTATTTTAAATTAACTATTTAATTTATATTGTAATTATTAAGTCATATATTATTATTGATACTTAATATTTTCTATTTATTATTTTTATGAAGTTATTTTTAGTTTCTATTATTGTATAAGTCTAAAGTTCATGTCTTAAATTTAATTTAGAATCTTAAAATAATATATATTTTTTATGATCTTAAAGTTACTTACTTATTTTAAAGTTTAAATATTATTTTTTGAAAGAAAATTTTTTTCTATCATCTATATTATTGTATGCCTATTATTTTTATGAATATATTTTTATTTTTGATTATTTTTTATATGTTTTTCTTACATTATAAATTTCATTTAATTTTATTGTAGTTTGAATTTTATAAGCTTACAAAGTCTCTTACTTGAAACAATATATATATTTATATAATGTTTCAAGTATGTAACTTTGAAATGTTATAAAATATTAAGTATATGTACAATCTAAGAGAAACCTAAAACATAATATAAACATATAAAAAGAAATTGGAAATATAAATAATTAAGTAATTATACAAAAAATAATAATTTAGAGACACAAACATTATTCATTAAAAATATAACATCTAAACATTGAAATTTTATATGCATTATTATTATTAAGTATCATATTATTAATTACATTATCATTGTAATTATTAAAAATATTTAATAATATAATTCATATTCATCAAAAATTAATTATTAATATTTAATAATAATGGAATTATTATATTAATAATTGATAATAAATTGTGTCACTAAATTATAAATGTTATATTTTTAATCAATAATGTTTATGTCATGTAAATTAATTTTAATTTCATATATTCGCAAAATTTCATTCATTTTCATGTTTTTTTATATATTTAACTTATTTCTTACGTTACAATTATATTTTATATCTTATAATATTTCAAATTTAACTACCATAAATATAGAAAAAATATTATTTTACATGTATTTAACATTAAAATATTATAAAAAGAAACTTTAAATACAATCTAAATACCATTCAAAACATAGACTAAACACATAAAAATAGAATAAAAATAATATTAGGAATATAATGAACCCAAATTAATTTACATGACACAAAAATTAATAACTACAAACATAATATTTATAGTTTAAAAAATATATGAACATAAAATATAGTATAAATAAAATAAAAAAAATTTAAAACAATGGTTATAAAAAATATTAAAATAAAAGGAATGTCAAAAAAATTAGGTATAAATGTTATGTTTTGAATCCTTGATATTTTCGTCCATCAAAATTATCTTTCGTTATTTGTTTTTATGAAATTATTTTTATCCATAATTGATTTTTATAAATTTAGTTGATGTTTCAAATTTTATTTCGATTTTATTTATAATTTGAAATTTATAGGTTAATAAAGTCACCTACTTGAAACACTGTAACATTTCATGTAAGTGGCTTTAAAATCCTAAAAATTAATAATTAGAAATATAACCCAAATTAAATTTGAATCATTGAATAAATATATAAAAATTATTTGAAAATAAAAAAACCCACAAATATAATAAACCAAAACTAATTTACGTGGAACAAACATTATTATTTAAAATTTTGACAATTATAATTTAAAAATATTATGAGCATGATTTGTATTAAGTGTTAAATTATTAATTATATTTTTATTATTTAAAAAATATATTTATTAATGTCACTAATAAATTAGATAATAATATAATTAATAAATAATAATTACATAAATATTTAATAAATAAAATAATAATAATAATAAAGGAAACGGTTTTAGTAACTATTTATTATACAATAAATAATCATTTACAATAATCATAATAGTAATATAATTAATATTATCATAAAAATATTTTATTATATATTTTATATTTTATATATAATCTAATTTTTTTTCTTAAAGATTATGGTACCGAGCATTCTTAGTCCCATAATATATTAACGAAAATTAAAGTGCACATGAAATAGTGGGTTGCACTAAAAAAATATTAAATATCTTAATAAATAAAAAATATTTTATATTTGAAAAAATTATTATTTTTATTCTTATTATATTTTAATGATTTTTTAATAATAATATTTTTTTTATATTATTATTTACTCCATTATTATTCTTGTAATTGTTATTAATATTATTTGTAATTTCACGACCCCCTCCCACCAAAGATGCTCCTCCTGAGCTGGCAATGGTGAAAGAGATATAATGACCCCCGAGTCCCGCCTCCAGTAGGCCTAGGGGTGGCGACTAGCACCAAGGGTATGAGTTTTCACAAATATGGGAGGCATTACCCTTTTTATTATTTAAGATCAGGAAATAAGACAAGTCAACCACCAAAAAGTAAAAGAAAAAGTGTGTAGAAATAAACCCAAACCAATTCCACATGCATGTTTAAATAGTTCTGAAACACGTTACAAGTACAAGAAAGCTCAAAACGTGCAATACCAAAAGAAACAAGAGTATAGAAAATTACATAAAATCTTATTGTCCCGACTAGTAGGGTCTCGCATGGCCCTGGTAGTCCTTCTGGAAACCTGAAAGTGAACGTAGGGTGAGCATACAAGTATATACTCAGTAGGGAAACCTAAAGCTCTCGTGCACAAGTGGGGAGACATCCTAATGTCCTGTGAGAACAATAGAAGAAACCAAAACCTGTCAAGGAATTCTATCCACCAAACCTCACCAGTCACACTCACCAAGTAACACAGGTCAATAGAGTATAGTAGTAATGTTATCAAAGTATGGGTACCCCACACCACCTTCCCACCGGTTATTGAAGACATCCTACGCATCGAATCAATCCCACCATTCTCACCGCAGTCCCGCTGCCTCATCCCACCCGCACACACCTGGTTCACATCCTCACGCAGTCCCACTACCAAACCCCACCCGCAAAAACCTGGGCCACAACTATCACATGTAACCACGCCTACGAACACCTAGGCCAGAACAACCATCGCCACAACCGAAGACACCGGGGCTAGAAGATCTACTGCCAGGCCCGAAGACACCTGGGCCTCATCCCGAAGACACTTGGGAAACCACCTGCCCGCACACACCTGGGCCAACCACCACACTACCCTACCTGAAGATTCTTGGGCTAATAATGGACCTCAGGCCATCACAGCCTACCCGAAGATACTTGGGCTAAGCGGGAAAGGGAGCAGAAAGGAGCTAATAACCAGCCACTAATAGAAGTGTTGGGAAAAACACCCTCCCCCATGAAATGGGGGTGTTCGGCACTAAGTTCTCAACATGGGTGGGGTGAGTATAGAAATATAAAACATACAGATTTATATAAGTATAAAAACCACTCATCCCATCCTAAGTATTCTACACAAAGATCTGAGCACGTGCCTTGGCACTGCTACTTCGAGAGTATGCACACAACAAAAAATCCCAAAACCCCATTTAATATTTTCATGTTTTAACATCTTTAGTTATCTATTTCTTAACTAATGAGCAACTATCAACAACCAAATTGGATCAAGCATTCATAAAAAATATCCCTTCCATCCACAAATCAAGTTAGGAAAACACAGGCAACACAAAAAAGTCTCTTCTTATTAACCAACCAGCCCCATTAATTATTATTCTTGTTCTATTACTTTGCCCCACCATTAATTAACTCTTCCACTTTTATTTATTATTCACAACCAATAGTTCATTCACATTCAAACCCATCCTTGCAGCCCTGCTTCCAGCCACCATAACCACAATCACACTGAAACCCATATATAATCATACCTTTGAGACCATTTATCGCAACCTCTCTGCCCGTCACCAACATAACATTCACACCAACCCAAAAGAAATCCAACCGCAGCCCCGCTGCTCACCTGATCCACAACAACCCACAAAACACCCCCTTCACATAAATAAACCCTAACCATCACCCACATGTTTATTATTTCAGTTTGTTCAACCTGGGTGATCACACAAGGGTTCCAGGTATTTAATCATCCAACTTTACATGATTAACCAATTTCCACATTAAATAAAATTTTCATCCACAAGAAAATCCATAAGGAGAGGGAAACATTTAATTGCGTAAGCAAAGGCCCCCAACGACCATGATTTTCAGTAGGTAGAAGCTCATTCAATTCACAACATAATATCACAGGATATAAATAATGTAACTGCATTCACAAACTTCCCATCCCCGTTATATAAGATAGTTATTACCTTTATTAAACCGGTTCAAATTTGTTTCACGTAAACAAGAGGAAACTCACCCCACATGACGCATAATTTAGAGAGATGAATGTGAGATCCCTACCTCAACAGGTTCTGATGTCCTTCTACGAACACGACCACCACGATCACAAGGATTCTCCCAGAATGAATGTACCCACCAAGGACGTCGCAGCACCACCAAATAAACAACATAAAAAACTCCCTCAACATGGAGATCACATGCCGTAGCATGTAAATAAAACGAGAGAAGTAGGATCGGAAGGAGAATACAAGAACAGAGGTTTAACATACCTTTTTAGTGTCATTCATCAATGACTGTCATTCCCGCCAATTATTAGCAGTCCCCTCGGTTGGAAACTGTGGATGGGAAGTCAAAGAAGAGGGAACGGAATATGGTGTACAATGTTATCCTCGCTAACACGATCCTACAGTCACTGACAGATTGATGATTGGAGTCCGGATGAAGAAGTTAGGAGGAAGGCTCCTAGGTCATTCGGGAGCGTCGTCGTGCGGAGAAGACGAGAGGTCCGTAAATTACACGTGCTCCTATCCTATATAGGAAATGAAAAAGTAAAATGGTACGCAGCGTGTATTAATGAAATCACGATGTTGCCGTACGACTATTACACTATTTGACTGGTCAACACACGACACGTCACGCGGTTTCCATGTGTTTAATGATAATAATAACATCAATTAATAAGAGGTGTTTTATTGACCTAAGACATGAGTCATGAAAAGGTATTCGTCATTATTCTTAAAATTACCATCATAATTTCAGGGTTATGCTGTCGCTGACGGTTCGTCAATCCAATACCGTATGAGGGAGATACGTTGGATACAAGATCCCATAATAATAATGACATTATTATTATATGGAGTTTTATGGGCCCGAGCCCTGAACCATAATTTAATATCAAACATTAGACTTGAATCGATCATATTGATTATAGGATCACATCGCCACTAATGAGAAGTCAATCGGACGTCGCACGCGTGCGTTATGACGGGTCGAAGATTTAATAATAATATTAAATCTCTTAATTCACAAGCGTTTCGGGTACCCGATATGAAAACCCGAAAATGACAACCAATATTGGACTCATAATTTCTATCTTGTAGTCAGGGTCGCACTGCCGCTGACGGTTCGTGAATCCGAGGTCGCACGAAGAAGTTGCGGACAATTAGGTGTTTTATCATCAAAATTAATAATAACAATATTTTATTATTATTATTGATCAATTAATTATTTATTTTTCATAACTCCAAAATCAATCACGATTTTGAGACTTCTTGGGCGCTAGAATTAAACACTAATTCCTCCTTTTTCATTTATTTTTCTTTTAGTTTTATTTCTCTTATTCTTTTTTTTTTCTCTCCCCAATCTCCTTTCTTCTCCAAGTTCAATCACGCCCCAAACAAAAGTGGCGCCTCCTTTGCTTTGACTCCATTAATTCCATTATTTTATGGTTTTTATTATTATTTTCTTTATTATTCCATCACTTTTTAATCTCTCTCCAATCTCACTACAATGTCATTATTAATAAAATTAATATTAATAACACCCAATATTAATGTTCTAATTAAATCCAATTAAATTAGATTTCCATAATTATTCTCATATTAAACTAAAACCATTCCATGTGACTCAAAAACATTTCATTTAATTGAATTAAATGCAAAACAAAATTAATATAACTTACATATTTAAATCCTTTTTAATGAATTTAATTTCATTAACCTCTCGCACATAGTTTTACGCCAACATTGTTATTTATTGTTTTTCAATAATAATAACAATTCATCAACTTATTTTATTAACTCATCACCGTTATTATTTTTAATAATGATAATATTTACGCTCATTGCATTGACCACATTAAACCACCCCGTTGGATATCTGAATCTGGCCATGCCACATCAATGTCGCATAACATCCGTCAATTTAATTATTTAATTCTATTTATTTTTATTTCACACTAATTAAATTGAAACCACTTTTATTAAATTAAAACCATTCAATTTAATAAACCCAATATATTTTTACACCACCATTATTATTATTATTTAACATAATAATTATAATGAACTCGCATTTAATTTTATTAACGCACCACCATGCTTCCACTGTGCATATTCATTTATTTGTTTGCAATAAATACCATGACTCATTTCATTAATTTCTCATTATTATTAATATTATGAATAATATTAATAACACAACACCCATTATTAGTATTCAAATTTAATTTCAACAATTACTCAATTAATAAGAAACTACATGTTTCATTTATCAACGTCTAATGGGTCACACACCTTCCCACTTCACATCATTATTAATAATAACACCCATTAAATCATTTTATCATGATAATTTTATTTTTAGTTTAATTAATCACACAATTTATGTCATCATCATTATTATTTAACATATATTTTGTTTACGTTATCATCATTATTAAAAATTATCATTATAACGTGTGTCGTGTTGAGCACATCAATTTCAACAAAGGAATGGACCGGAGGGGTCCGGGCCATTAAATCAGATACCTCTCAAAACATTCTCGTCCTCGAGAATTAAAAACCAACCTAGAAGAAAGAATGGATCTGAACAACCACCCTGCAAGATACCTCTTAGGGCTCTTGTCATAATAGAAAACAACCGACATCCCTAATTATATGAGTTAGGAATTCCTTCTCCCATACCGAGATATTATCCACTTTAGGCGACACTGACTCGCCTGGACGGGTTTAATTGCATCCACATTAATGCGTCTCTATTAGAAATTTGGTCTTCTGACTTCCATATATTTGGATTTTATAAATTTACACTTCTCCCAACACCATACAAAACAACAATAAATTACCCGAACACATGTATTGAGGAATTCTTTCTCCCATGTCGAGATATTATCCGCTTTAGGCAGATCTGACTCGGTTACAAAGGTTTAATCGCATCCACATTAATGCGTCTCGATTAGGGATCAGGTCCTCTTGTCCCCACATGTTAGGACTCTTCACACACATTTAAAGGAAATAGGGAAACAACATAGCATTATAGACTCATGGAAAACAAGGTCCATGCCCAAATCATGGGCGAGAATGAGGTTCAACAATGGAGTTTGATGCTCCAGTATTTAAACAAAACATAAATGAGAGCATTTAAGTAAAACTGCAAACATATCTCTCGATCTCTGACCTTGCTAAGTTTTATGCTTCTCTTGTGTAAAACTGTCCACATCCCACTCCTCTGCCTTCCTGTTGACGCCCATGTGCTATAGTTGTATGGTAAAAAAAGAACACCTAAGTCCAAGTATCATGGAAATTTTCTCAAGGTTTCATTTTATCATTTTATTTTGAATTATTTCCCATAACACCCAAATCAAGTAAAACACAAATCATGATGATGCATGTACCTTTCCTAGGGTATCTACCCTACAATAAATGTAGTCTTAATTGGTCGTTCGGTAATCTCAGAGTCCTCGCATCGGATCACGGGGGGCCCTAAAATCTCGTGTCCTAGCCGGTCTTCCCTGGCCTATGTCACGCACCAAGATTAACCAACACTTTTTCCCTACTATCCCATGCAATACTCATTGTGCCTAACTCTAGACTCTATCCTATCTCTCAAACATCACCTCTGATACCATTCTGTCACGATCCCCTCCCACCAAAGTTGCCCCTCCAGAGCTGGCAATGCTGAAAGAGAGATGATGACCCCCGAGTCCCGCCTCCAGTAGGACCCGGGGTGGTGACTAGCACCAAGGGTGTGAGTTTTCACAAATATGGGAGGCATTACCCTTTTTTTTATTTAAGATCATGAAATAGGACAAGTCAACCACCAAAAAGGAAAAGAACAAGTGTATAGAAATAAACCCAAACCAATTCCACATGCATGTTTAAATAGTTCTGAAACAAGGTGCAAGTACAAGAAAGCTCAAAAAGTTAAATACCAAAAGAAACAAGAGAACAAAAAACTGCAACAACTCCAACTGTCCCAACTAGTAGGGTCTCACACAGCCCTGGTAGTCCTCCTAGAAACCTGAAAGTGAACGTAGGGTGAGAATACAAGTATACTCAGTAGGAAAACCTAAATCTCTCATGTACAAGTGGGGAGACATCCTAATGTCCCGTGAGAACAACATAAGAAACCAAAACCTGTCAAGGAATTCTATCCACCCAACCTCACCAGTCACACTCACCAAGTAACACAAGTCAATATAGTATAGTAGTAATGTTATCAAAGTAAGGGTACCCCGCACCACCTTCCCACTGGTTATTGAATACATCCTACGCATCAAACCAATCCCGCCATTCTCATAGCAGACCCACTGCCTCATCCCGCCCGCACACACCTGGGCCACATCCTCACGCAGTCCCACTGCCAAACCCCGCCCGCAAAAACCTGGGCCATAACTATCACATGTAACCACTCCTGCAAACACCTAGTCCAGAACAACCACGGCCACGCCCGAAGACACCTGGGCTAGAAGATCTACTGCCACGCCTGAAGACACCTGGGCCTCATCTCGAAGACACTTGGGAAACCACCTTCCCTCACACACCTGGGACAACCACCACACTACCCTGCCCGAAGATTCTTGGGCTAATAATAGACCTCAGGCCATCATAGCCTGCCTTAAGATACTTGGGCTACCCAGGAAAGGGGGAAGAATGGACCTAATAACCAGCCACTAAAAGAAGTGTTGGGAAAAACACCCTCCTCCATGAAATGGGGGTTTTAGGCACTAATTTCTCAACATGGGTGGGGTGTGTACTGAAACATAAAACGTATAGATTTATAAAAGTATAACAACCACTCTTCCCATCCTAAAGCTTCTACACAAATATCTGAGCACGTGCCTTGGCACTGCTACTTCGAGATTATGCACACAACAAACAATCCCAAAACCTGATTTAATGTTTTCATGTTTCAACAGCTTTAGTTATCAGTTTCTTAACTACCGAGCAACTATCAACAACCAAATTGGATCAAGCATTCATAAAACATATCCCTGTCATCCACAAATCAATTTAGGAAAACACAGGAAACACAAACAAGTCCCTTCTTATTAACCAACCAACCCCATTGATTATTATTCATATTCCATTACCATGCCCCACTATTCATTAACTCTTCCACTTTTATTTATTATTCACAACCCATAGTTCGTTCACATTCAAACCCATCCCTGCAGCCCCGCTGCCAACCACCATAACCACAATCACACTGAAACCCATACATCATCATCCCTTTGATAGCATTTATCTCAGCCCCACTACCCATCACCAACATAACATTCACACCAACCAGCAACCAAGACAACCATAGCCCCACTGGTCACCTGATCCACAACAACCCACAAAACACCCCCTTTTGATAAATAAACCCTAACCATCACCCACATGTTTATTATTTCAGTTTGTTCAACTGGGGTGATCACACAAGGGTTCCAGGTATTTAATCAGCCAACTTTACGTGATTAACCAATTTCCACATTCAATAAAATTTTCATCCATAATAAAATCCAGAAGGAGAGGTCAACATTTAATTGCGTAAAAAAAGGCCCCCAACAACCATGATTTTCAATAGGCAGAAGCTCATTCAATTCAAAACATAATATCACAGGATATAAATAATGTAACTGCATTCACAAACTTCTCATCACCATTATATAAGCTAGTTATTACCATTATTAAACCGGTTAAACTGTGTTTCACATAAACAAGAGGACACCCACCCTGCATGATGCACAATTTAGAGAGACGATGGTGAGATCCCTACCTCAACAGGTTCTGATGTCCTTCTACGAACATGGCCACCACGATCACAAGGATTCTTCCAGAACGAATGCACCCACCAAGGATGTCGCGGCACAACTGAATCAACAACACAAGAAAATACCTCAACATTTAGATCACATGTCGTAGCATGGAAAGAAAACAGGAGAAGTAGGATCGTAAGGATAATACAAAAACAAAAGTTTAATATACCTTTTTAGAGTCTTTTTTCAAAGACTGTCGTTCCCATCAATAATCAACAGTCTCCTCGGTTGGAAACTATGGATGGGAACTTGAATAAGATGGAATTGAATATGGTGTACAATGTTCTCCTCGCTGACATGATCCCACTATCACTGACGGATCGACGATCAGAGTCCGGATGAAGAAGTTAGGAGGAAGTCTTCTAGGTCATCCGGGAGCGTCGCCGTGCGGAGAAGAAGAGAGGTCCTTAAATAACATGTTCTCCTCTGTAATATATGAAATAAAAAGCTAAAACGGTATGTAGAGTGTATTAATGAATACACGACCTGCCCGTACGACTATTACACTGTTTGACTGGTCAACACATGACACATCACGCGGTTTCCATGCGTTTAATGATAATAATAACTTCAATTAATAATAGATGTTTTATTGACAGGAGAAATGATTCATGAAAAGTTATTCATCATTATTCTTAAAATGACCGCCATAATTTCAGGGTTATGCTGCCACTGACGGTCTGTCAATCTGATACAGTATGAGGGAGATACGTTGGATACAAGATCCCGTAATAATAATGATATTATTATTATTGGGTGTTTCATCGACCCGAGCCACGAACCATAATTTAATATCCAAAATTAGACTTGAATCGATCGTATTAATTATAGGATCACATCCCCACTAACGAGAAGTCAATCGGACATCGCACGCATGAGTTATGATGGGTCGAAGATTTAATAATAATATTAAATTTATTAATTCACGAGCGTTTCGGGTACCCGATCCGAAAACCTGAAAAAGACAACCAATTTTGGACTCATAATTTTTGTCTCGTGGTCAAGGTCACACTTCCTCTGACGGTTCATGAATCCAAGGTCGCACGAACAATTTGCGGACAATTAGGTGTTTTATCATCAAAATTAATAATAATAATATTTTATTATTATTTTAATCAATTATTTATTTATTTTTCATAACTCCAAAATCAATCACGATTTGGAGACTTCTTGGGTGCTATAATTAAACCCCAATTCCTCCTTTTTCATTTATTTGTCTTTTAATTTTATTTCTCTTATTCTTTTTTTTTGTTTCTCTCTCCAATCTCCTTTCTTCTCTAAGTTCCATCACACCCCACAAAAAAGTGGCGCCTCCTTTTCTTTGACTCCATTAATTCCATTATTTTATGGTTTTTATTATTATTTAATTTATTATTCCATAACTTTGTAATCTCCCTCCAATCTCACTTCAATGTCATTATTAATATAATTAATATTAATAACACCCATAATTAATGTTCTAATTTAATACCATTAAATTAGATTACCATAATTATTCTCATATTAAACTAAAACCATTCCATGAGACTCAAAAACATTTCATTTAATTGAATTAAATGACAAAACAAAATTAATATAACTTACATATTCAACTCCTTTTTAATAAATTTAATTTCATAAACCTCTCGCACATAGTTTTACGCCATCATTATTATTTATTGTTTTTCAATAATAATAACAATTCAACAACTTATTTTATTAACTCATCACCGTTATTATTTTTAATAATGATAATATTTACGCTCATCGCATTGACCACATTAAACCACCCCGTTGGATATCTGAATATGACCATGCCACACCAATGTCGAATAACATCCTTCAATTTAATTATTTAATTCTATTTATTTTTATTTCACACTAATTAAATTGAAACCACTTTTATTAAATTCAAACCATTCAATTTAACAAACCCAACATATTTTTACACCACCATTATTATTATTATTTAACATAATAATTATAATTAACTCACCTTTAATTTTATTAATGCACCACCATGCTTCCACTGTGCATCTTCATTTATTTGTTTGCAATAAATACCATGACTCATTTCATTAATTTCTCATTATTATTAATATTATGAATAATATTAATAACACAACACCCATTATTATTATTCAAATTTAATTTCAACAATTAATCAATTAATAAGAAACCACATGTTTCATTTATCAACGTCTAATGGGTCACACACCCTCCCACTTCACATCATTAATAATAATGACACCCATTAAATCATTTTATCATGATTATTTTCTTTTTAGTTTAATTAATCACACAATTTATTTCATCATCATTATTATTTAACATATATTTTTTTTACGTTATCATCAGTATTAAAAATTTTCATTATAACGCGCGTCGTGTTGACCACATCGATTTCAACAAAGGAATGGACCGGAGGGGTCCGATCCATTGCATGTAAATATAATAAAAATAATAATTTACATGAAAAATACTTATTTGGAAATATAAAACTAATTATATTATAAAATTACATTTTTTTATTTAGTATTAGAAGTAATTAAGAATTTATGATTCCCTCTCCCAAACTATTTATAGGTATTTAAAAAATTACTAATTACTTTTTTGTTTTTAATTACATTATTAATTACATCATATAAAAGTTCTTTATTTTCATTATAGTTTTAACTGCATTGAGGACATTATTAGTTATCATTACTATGAAATTATTATTAAATATTAATTACCTTACTAAATTATTATTATTTAAAAAAAAATATGATTTCATTAATATGTTATTATAAATAATATTATGTTCTCTAAATACTGGAAAACTGAAATATTAATCAAACATCAAAAATTTGGAAAAGTATTCATAGATAACACTCATATAAAAGTGGAATTTCTGTGGAATTTTATGTAAAATTTTCTGAATAAATTGATTAAATTAATATAAATATAAAAATTTTTAAACACTATATAGTTATATATATATATATAACAGAAAACCAAAAACAAAAAAATTAAATATATAAACATACATAATTTATATTATATAAATTGTTTTTATTTTTTATTTTTTAGGTTCGGGTAAAGGCATTAATTCCTTTAACACTTTTTTCCCATTTTTCATGGAAAAAGTGTTAAGCTCCCAAAAAAATTCCATTTTATTTATTAAAAAAAATAAACTCAGGCTTAATTTGAAAAATAAAAGTTCAAAAATTTATAAAAAAACCTATAAAAAAGTTGTCGAGATAAAATTGAAATGGTAAAATGTAAAAAATTAAGAGATAAATGGATTGAAACATGTTTAATACATGTGTGAAAATAGGTGTTGGAGTCTTGAATAACTTTATATCACCCAAAAACATATTATTTCTATATTTTGGAGTCTTTAACCCAGTAATAGTCTAATGATATCAATGAAAAGTAAGGGTTATTCCCGAAAGTGCCTATTTCATTACTTATAAAAGGGAACACCCCCCCCCCCCCCCCTTCATGCCACACCTATTTTTTATAATTTCTTTATAAAAATATACCATTTCCCTAATCCTATAAACCTATATAAATTTTATATACCTCCAAACTTAATTATTTATCCAAGTCCCTTCGTTTTGAATGATACTTTCAATAGAAAGATCATGGCACTAAACTAAGTATTACTTACTCCTTACCTTTTCATCATAATATTTCTCTTACAAACCTACACTAACTATAGTAATATTTTGGAATCGATATAATTATTATACTTATGTGTTATTATATTAATTTAACAAAGATTATATATTATTTTTCATCCACTTAGAAAAACAAAATAATGTTAACTATGCATCATTAATACGGTTTCCTCCATGAAGTAACATTTTTCATTTTTCAACAATATTTTCCTAAATCTTAAATATGACTTCAAATTTGATATAAAAAAATTTAAACATCTAAAAATTATCATTATTATTTTCTTATAATGGCATTATATACTTCTTCAACCATACTCACTCATCCAGATATAGCTGGTTCATGTTTAGGGTTGGTTTAAAAACGTATACGAATAATGATATAAATATCTATCATAGAAAAATATGTGAACTTAAATAATAACATTATTATAATTTAATAAAAAATAATCATTGGTTTATTGTTTTATCGAGGTAATATAAAGTATTTTAATTCTCATATCTTATCGCTAAAATTGTCGAAATATGTCGACACAATTTCAATTTTCACACAAACATGAGAAAAAACTATATTATAAAGAAATTGAATATGATGGTAAGTTAAATATATTAAATAAAATATTTATGAATAAGGTTCCTAGAAATTTATTTAAAAAACTTTATTTAATTATTTAGGTGGTTAGGTGAATGTGTAGCATGATTCGGGAATAACGTAAGTGTTTTTGGACTCAATTTTTACCCCTTGAAACACATTTCATATAATACATCATGTTTTTCTTTTCATGGTGTATATATTACCCCTTTATTATTTATTATCAAAATTAGATTATATTTCATGATATTCATGGTTCAACTACATTTTCTATACCTTGTGGGGTTTTGACTCAGATAATTAAAGCATTTGTAAGGGTTTTTTGTCTCAAATTCCTTTCTTTGATACATGTTTGTATTATGCACATAATTTTATTTATATAGTGAATATTTTTTACATTTA
The DNA here is from genome assembly GCA_963277665.1 of Viscum album. Taxonomy (NCBI): domain Eukaryota; kingdom Viridiplantae; phylum Streptophyta; class Magnoliopsida; order Santalales; family Viscaceae; genus Viscum; species Viscum album. Next base: position 67,878,631 of record OY728147.1, on the reverse strand, counting down.
TTTCTTACACCATGAAATATCTTCAATATTGAGTATTATAAGTTCAATTTCAATATTTCTCTCGTCTAATGGGTTTTTAAATTTAATTTTATTCAAATCATAACAATTTTCTTGACTCAAATTCATTCTCCTTGAGTCATAAGTTATCTAAAAGATTATGATATTTTCATAAAATTTTATCCCCCACCCACAATTCCTTTTATCTATGGTATTTTCTCTTTAATAATCTGTATTGATGAAATACCGTCTCAAATAAAAGTTTTCCATCGGAAATAATAACTCCCATTCTTTCTGCCAGATCTTTTCCCCCATGTCCATTTTTTTCTTCCTGAAAATTTTATCACTTTTTAGGAAATCTATTGTGGATTATATTATAATGATCCTTAAAATTGTCTTATCCTACTTTCAAAAAAAATATAATAATCATTTCATGATGTGTTTTTTCAATAAGGATATTTCCAAATAATTAAAAAGGTTTTTTCATCCTTTTAAATTCAATTTTTTTCTTCCCCATCATGTTTTCTAAATAAAACCATTATTTATTTTTCATAACTCTTATATTAGATATTTATTAAAAATTTATGTATTAATAAATCTCAAATCTATTTTTTCCAACCATTTTTATAATATTGTTTAAAAAATGGTGACATTATTGCTTATAATTTCTTTATAAAAATAATAAAATAATATTTTAAAAAAAAATTCATGCGAAAGGATTTCCCATTATTTTGAATTTTATTTCTCATGATTCATGGTTTTACAAAGTAATTTTTTTCATCACTATATTGGTATTATTTAGATGTTTTTTCATGGAAAAAGATGATTTTCATCATGGATTTCAAAATTAAATTCAATTATACTTCTAAAACTATTGTTCTTCTACTAATTGATACATTACTAGTGTTTCAAAAAATGGGAAAAATTAATACACTATAAGAGAAATGATCTATAACTTATTTTTTATTTCCTAATCATCTATAATGTATAATAACAAATATTTATCCAGTATATTTCCCTTGTGAATGTATTATTTTTTATTCTTTTTATTGAACTGTGTTCACCTAGACTCCAAATATCGAATTTTTTAGAAAATTATTATTTAAATTATATTTAACAAGTGATTTAAAAAATATCTTTGGATAACCATCTATCTTGAATTGTTATACAATGTTATGATTATTTATGGAATTAATATGTTTTTCCTGAAGTGATTCCACCTTAATCCAATTTTCATTCCACGGTTTTATTATGATATTATTATTATTTATTTTATATGGAACACATATGTATGGATGATGATAGTTGAGGTGTTATATCTTCCTCCAATGCACTGGTTTAAGTTGATATATTATGATATAATCAGTCAAAGATGTAATGATTTTTTTCACATAAGAGTGAGTAGAATGATCTTTATCACAAAGATTTTATGATGCTTATGTTTGTGCCATTGCTTTATTCTTATTCTCATGAATATGTTATTTTCTCATAAATCATGTTTATTTACTCATGTTTCCATACTCTTTTTATTAATTTATTATTTTATTCTAATCTTTATTCCATGATTTATGATATATGATTTATTTGGTATGAATTTATTATTTGTCCCGATATTACCCATATCCTCATTTTATGAACACTCATGATCTTTCATTATTATCATGAAATTTTACCCTTACTGAGAATCTGAACTCATCCCTCTATTATGTCTTAATTTCCACAAGTAATGAAGACAAGTAATATGTACGATATGTCAAGAAGAGTTTCTTATCTATATATTTTGTGGGAGATGTTGAAGACTTTATTTGGATTAATAAATATATTATATAGTGTAAAAAATGTCTTCTAGATGAAAAATACATGACTTTTATTAGTTAATTTTTTTATCAAAACTCATTAAGACTCTAAACCTAATATATCAGTGGAATGTATTGTAATGAATTTTTTTCATTAATTCATCTAATTATGATACCTTTACATCTGTGTGTGGTGTCACAATAATGACATTTGGTTATTATCCTCTATGGATCAATTCCTTCTTATTATCAATGAAATATCAAGGGTGCGACCTAGAAATTTTCGTCATGGCCTAGACTAAGTAAAAAAGAATGTGAGGGCTCATTGTCCCTTCATACAAAGGAATAGTATTTTTTCCTTAAAGCATGATATCTAGTGTTGTCTCAAGTCCCACTAAGATTGAATGAATGTGCTTATTCCCTTACTAGTTATAGTCAAATGTGATGTCTCAATATTATTTTGTTATCCACACTAGGATGTTATAAGATATAACTCTTTAATATTTCTATTGGAATATAAATAGTATAATCACACCCAAATAAATTTTTCTTGATAATTCTATAGTAAGTGATGGTTCTAGTCTAGCTCTCCCATTTTTTTTCTTTTTTCTTATTATAAAGTATAATGAATCATTTTCATGTAGTGTTCATTCATTATTAATTTATATATGATATATCATGTTTTTTAACTGATTCTATATCAGTTATTCTTGATTTATTACTTTCAAAATGAAGAATTATTAGTGGTTTTAATCAGCTCACACACATTTTTCTTCGACTTTAAAATATATTTATATATGTAATGAATAGTGTTTGTAGTGTGTGCTCTTTTCAAACTCTTTAAATTTCTAAAATATCAAAATTTAATCCTCTTTAATATTTAATATTTTTGAAGAACCAAAACTCAATATCCATAATTCCCAATATTCTAAAATCATGATATCTTGGGATTCAAATTCACATATCATCTATATTTAAATCGACCTATATACTTTAAATATTTCATATTTTTATTAATATGATAATTAAATTATCAAAAATCAAATACTTAAATTAGATATTCCGAAAAATACATATAATTATGTTTTTTTGATATACTTATATTGGTATGGTGATGTGTCTTCGCCTTCTGTAGTGTGAATCTCTCTCACTAACACTAGATTCTTAATTTTCTTTATTATCCCTTTTATCTCAGTAAGGATTATCATTATATTTTTTATCACGATATTTAATCTTTGAAAAACTTTTTACTTTCATCATTTTATGTAAATTGTACATTATATAAATAAATATTGAAAACTTATTTTTTTCAAATTCCAAGAACTTTCAATTTTCATAAAGTGTTGAAGCTATATAATCCACACCAATAATTATAATTATGATTTAAGTTTGAGATCAATATATAATATTAATCCCCTTGTAATTTTTTAGGAAAAATCCCAAATTCGTTTGATCATCTAAAATTATTATTATCAAAACTCTATTGACTTATGATGAAGATTTTAATGAAAAAATATATTCAATCAATTGGAAAAGTCTTATATTTAACAAAATTTCTATTTTTATTTTTTTATATAAAATTATTATTATACTGCTCAAAGATATACCATTTTCTTATTCATCAATTATTTTGGAATCCAATATAATATCCCTTAGATCAATTGATCATTTCTAACTGGATCAACAATAAGTGAAATAACAACATGAACAACCATTAGATTGACCACATGTATAAATTATAGACCCAACATGACTTTCTTACTAGATCAATAATGTCATTTTGTTTAAATGATCATGTCAAGAAAAGAACTCTAGATTGACCCCAAGAGAAATTTTGTATCTCATCTCAAAGGATCGACTTTTTGAAGTTGTCCTCTCCATTTTTCATCCATGTTTCGAATACTTATACAAGCTAGAAAGACTTATGTGCGGCCAAAATTATATGGTGAATACTTTTCTAGATTTCCATATTTTATTAAAATTACTTTAAGAATATCATATATTATATTCATCCATCTAATAAATTTATCCAAGTGTATTTTGCACAAGGATTGAACTCTTCTATTCACTGGTTCTATATGATCCAAAAATATGTAAGAAATATCAAGCAGTACAATCATAATACAACATCTTCTATCAAGTTAATGATACAAGAGAAGAAGCTCTAATTTTTTTTAAAAAAATATGATAGCAGCACACAATTTCTCCAATTTTTAAACTATTATCCGTAACCATTATTTACTGTTACACAAGTAGAAGCATGTAGAATTTTAAACCCCTTTTCTTTTTTAAATTTTATTTGGAATAACACCTTGTTTCCAAATATTCCTTTACATGTTGAGACAAATTGACAAAAAATACAACACAACAAAAAGTGTTCTAAAAAATATCCCTATTTTATTTTATTTCATTACTTACTAGAAATTTTAATTCCAATATATTCAACACTTTTTAACATATAATATTTATTCTCTCACCATTTCTCCTTATACTTTTTCATTTTATTCTCACCCCTTTATTGATAACACATAAAACTTACATAGAGATAGAAATATCATTTCACTCTATGAAATATATAATCCTTCATCCCACTCAATGTCAGGATGATCCAAGCTCAGTGTTGAAAACATAAGGGTTTGATTTAAGAAAAAAAATCCATAAGACCATGAATTTGTAACTGTATCACATTGTTTTTCTCAAACATTATAGTAATTCAAGCTAAATACCAATAATTCCATTTGATAAATTTATTCCCGATTTTGAATAAAAACCTAAGATTCCACACTCATCTCAATACATAGATTAAAAACATTAAAGTGTATACACTAGGTTTTAGAAATTAACACAAATATCTCCTCAAATATTTTTAATGTCATTAAGGAGATTAATTTCCACCCTAAATATTTGAAAAATTCTTGAAAACCAAGGATGTGATAAAAATAATTCAAACCATTTTCATGACAAAATTATAATCACCTTCCATAATTCATATTTTCAAAAAGATAACAATCTTAGTGGATTATCAATAAACTACCCCTCAATAGATTCACTCCACAATCACATCACAAAGATTGATCTGATCATCAAGAAAACTTTTTAATAATAGTTATTAAGATAACACCATGTTGGAAGAATTAATTATTCACTAAAAATGACATTTAGAGATGTGTTTACCTTAGTGATGTTTATAAATGTCACAAAATGAGGTGTTTCTAATTTAGCAACACGTACAAACATTTCCAATTTAGAGACATTTATAAAAGTCAATAATTGGAAACCTTGGTAACTATATCTAAATTAGAAATGTTTGTAAGTGTCGCTATTTTGAAACACCTTATTTAATGACATTTTTTAGAAACATTGGTAAATAATCATCACTAAATTAGTGACATTTACAAATGTCACTATTTAGAGACTGGCCATTTACCAACATTTATCAAAAATGTCATTAAATGAGGTATTTTACCGACATTTATCAAAATGTTGGTACATATTTTAAAAAAATTATAATTTATATTTAATACATTTTTTAATTTAAAATATTATTTTTTGAAATCTATAATATTATTTTTGAAAATATATGGTTATATTTTTTAGGAATTTGAAAATTTTGTTATTATAATTCTCATATTCTCCCACACAGACCCTGAAAGCCCTCCATCTATTTCCTTCTAACCCCCATCCCCATCCAATCTTGTTCCCTCACATGCCTTGTTCTATCATATCCCTAAAATCTTGCATCCAATCGAGTTTCCTTCACAAACTCCAGTTCCCTTTACACTCCCACGCATCCCCCTCTCCAGTTCCCTTCACCTACCCCTCACATCTCCTACTCGAGTACCCTTCACACATCTAGTACAGTCAACACCTCACATCCCTACCCCCAGCCCTATACCTCACCACACACCTGATATACCCTGTTAATAAAAAGGTTTCATTAGAGTTTGATCAACCGGCCTCCATAATAACAACTACTAAACAAACTAACTCACCTATTTAAATTTTTATTATATAATCTTATTATGTTATATTTATAAATATATAAATAGATTTCAATATTTAAAAAATTAATATTGTATTTTTTATATACATATATTAATATATATATATATATTTATATTTTATATTAATATATATTTTATATTTTATGTTTATTTATAAGTTTATATATATGTTTATATATATATATGTGTGTGTGTGTGTAAATATATATATATGTATATATGTATATATTTATATATAATTATTTGTGTTTTAAAATGCTGGTAAAATTAGTCATATTTTATTTAAAACGTGACAAAATTTAAAATATTTAATTGTATAATGTTTTATTTATATGTATATATATATATAAATATTTCATCATTTAAAATTTTATATTACATATATTTTATATACTAATATACATATATTAATATATATATATATATATATATTATTTTACATTTTATATTTTATGTTTTATGTTTATATATATATATATGTTTATATTTTATATTATATATATGTTTATATTTTATTCTTATTTATATTTGTGAGTGTTTATAATTTATATTATGTGTATATATATATGTTTATATTTTATGTTTATATTATATATATATGTGTGTGTGTGTTGATATATAAATACAATTTTCTATGATATAAAACACTGGTAAAAATGTCGCTAAAATACAAATTTTCATAAAAGCATGACTAAATTTAAAATATATATGTGACTCTATATATTAATATATGTATACATATATTTATATATTTATATATGTGTCTGTGTCGATTTTAGCAACATTTTATACATGTTTATATTTTATGTTTATATATGTGTGTGTTTGTATTTTATATTTTATATGTGTGGGTGTGTTTTTGTTTGTGTGTGTGTCTATATACATATATATAATTAGCTATGTTTTAAAACAGTAGTAAAAATGTTACTAAAATAGCCACGTTTTCTAAAAAATATGACTAAATTTTAAAAATATATGTGTTTTTATATATAAATATGTATATATATATGTATAGATATATATTTATATATTTATATATATATATATATGTGGGTGCATGTTTAAAAACATATATATATATATATATATGTTTATATATGTGTGTCTATGTTTATATATATTGATATAAATATATATATATATATATCTAAATATATGTTAATGTGTTTATATGTGTTTACACATATGTGTTAGTATTTAAAAAATTAATATTATATATATATGTGTGTGTGTGTGTTTATATTTTATATTTTATATTTATATATATATATATATATATGTTTATATTTATGTTATATTTTATATATACATGTTTATATTTTTCATATATGTTTATATTTTATATTATATATTAGTGTGTGTGTGTGTGTTTATCTTCTATATGTGTGTGTGTGTGTGTGAGTTTATATATCTATATATTTAAATTTTATATTATATATATGTTTATATTTTATGTTTATACATATAGATGTTTATATTTTATATTATATTTATATATTTACATTTATATTTTTTATTATTTATATATATTTATATATATTTTTGGGTAAGATGAGCCCCTGCTCGAAAACGGGGCCCCTTTATTAATAAAAAACCAACAGGTCAAACCAGTCTAAAAGAAGGAAAATTATATTTTTCCCTTTGAAAAATTGGAATTACATCTAATGAAATATGATCAGACCAATTGAGACTTTTACCATCATCACTATTGTTGGTAAGACTATGACCCAAAGTGTCTCCTTCCTTGAAAACATTGGTAATGATATAGACAATAGATGAGAGAAACTCTAAACAATTGATTCAATGATGAAAAAGTCTCTAAAGGATATGAGTTGATGCAGTTCTGATAGCATGAACAAAAATGTTGGAATCATATTCCAACCATATCTTGTTCAGACCGCTCTGTTTCACATATTCCAAACTACTGATAACCCCAAGCATCTCAGCTTCCAAAGATTAGACAATGCCACATGAATCATAAGAACAGTCAACCACATAACCAAGACTGTTCGGGAAGACATCTTAATAACCAAAAAGAACCCGGGTTCCCTCTTTAGGAAACATAAACATTGATAATAATCCATCAAAAAAGGGAGGTTTTTAAAAAAACCTCCAATGTACCCATTGAAATATGGAATTTTCCTTTAATATTGATTCGCCAAGAATAGATAAGTCCGGTGTCGAGTTATAACAATAATCCTTTTAAGGGATTTTCAAATTTCTCAAAATACAAATAATTCCAACAAGAGTGGATTGAGGTTTGAAGAAAACACCATGGTGAAGAAACCTATTCCTCGTCAACTAGATAGTACTGGCTAGTTCTGATGAATCAACTTAGAGAAGCAGTAAGAGAAGAGAGGAAATCATAAGACATAACCAACCTGAAATGAAATCCCGTGTGGAAGAAGTACATGAAATTTAGACTTCAAAGACATCAAAGAGATCCTTCCATATAGAAGAGGTTGTGACACAACTTAGGAACAAGTGGTATAGATATTTCTGATATTGATGACGAATAACACAGAATGAACATAAGTAAATTCAACATGCTTGTATATATTTATCAGTAGGAAGTTTACCACGCACCAGACTCCAAACCAGATTAAACAGAGAGGGAGGGAGAATATTCTTTTTGAACATCTCAATCCATTGTAATCCAAAAATAGGATCAGTGACATAATAATAAAAAGACGATGGAGTAAGAATTCTAGTTGAATTTGGCTCTCAAATCTAGAAGTTTCCAATTGAAGAAAATCATTACTCATTAACAATATTCTTAATATGATCAGGAATAGCTTCTATATCATTGATTTGATCATTTATTATGATGTCAAGATCAATGTTCAAATAAACCTAGTTAATATAATCCAAAATAGTATAACCAATCCACTTAGTCATCCAGAACTTAAGAGATGAATCTTTAGAAATAGTTTATCCTTCATTAAAGTCAATAAGTGAAAAATTGTATTTGAGGGAAGGAAAAACTAAGGAATCCCAGTGGAAAATGATCCCAAATTTAATCTTGGTAAGGAACTAAGATTTCAAGAAATAAACTGCCTCAATATTATCATTAACAAGCATCCAACAAAGGAAGCTTGTAATTCTTGATAAAATAATCTGAGGTTTTTTATTCCAAACTCCCCTTTCTCAAAGGGTTTGCAACAAGTGTTCCAAGGAAGGGTGTCCAATCGATTTTCCATAATGTTTTCAGTACAGATAAAGTTCTTAATGGAAATATTAATCAATTTTATAAGTGATTAATTACATCTATAAACCATAGAAAATTATATAAATATAGAAATAATAACAGATTTAACCAAGCTAACACAGACTTCTATGGAGAGGGTCCTTCTTTTCTTAGAGGATAATTTCTTTTTCATCTGACCAAAAATTATATATAAGTGATAGAACATTAGATAACCCCAAAACCTAGGAAAAAAAATAAGTGAAAGTTAATATTCCCCCTCTAATTACCAAGTCACTAATGATGTAAAATTTTATGGCAGGAGAGATATTTCTACTAAAATAAACTAAAGATTTTTTCCAACTAACCTGCTGACCTGAGACGTTCTCATAATGTAAGAGAAATTTTGTTATATTTTTTATGTTTCTCTTGTATCTTGGGTAAAGTTAATGATATCATCATCATAGAGAAGATGAGTTGGGGCAGAAAAACCATGACCACAACCTATGGCCTTCAACATTCAATTAGTAGTCATGATGGAAAGCAGTCTTCTAAGATAATACTTAGATATAGAGAATATAATATCACAGAGGGGATCACCTTGTCTGAATCCTATAAAGAAAGAGAAATATTATTTCGGAGATCCATTCATAACCTCATAGATATGATTAGAGGAAAAGATAATATTGATCTAGCCAATAAAAGTATCCTCAACATCAAATAGGGTAAGGAGTTTAAAGATAAATTCCCAATCCATCGTGTCAAAAGCCTTTTTAATGTCAAGTTTTAAAGCAATGTTCCCTCCTCGGATAAGATTTTTGACAATATTGACACACTCTAATGTATTAATGAGACAATTCAGAATGGACCTCCCTTTGATAAAACAAAATTGATTAGATGAAACAATTTTACAAGTAATGTAATCCAGTCTACTAGCAATAATTTTCGTTATAACTTTATACAAAGTTTTATTTAAACCAACTATCTAGAATAAGTAAATATCATTATAATTATCCACCTAAGTAATTAATTAAAGGAAATTAGAATTTAAGCCTTGAGGAAGTTTTCAATCCTTGCAAAAATTAAGAAGAATCTTAGAGACGTCGTCACTAAAAATCTCCCAATAGGTCTCAAAGAAATAGTTTCTAAATCCATTAAGGCACAGTGAACTAGCTAACTTGAGATTAAAAAATAGCTTCCTTAATCTCTGGTTCCAAAGGAATGGAGATAATTCTTGAGTTATCCTTTTGGTTAATAATATTTAGAATAAAAAACTCCATAGGAGTAGTAGTAGTGGTTGAACCATTAAAGAGATCTTTGAAATAAGTGACAATGTGCTCATAAAGATCACGTCGATTATCCATTATTTGATCCCCATTTTTAAGAAAATCAAGAGGTTGGTAGATTTTACTAACTCTTTGGAGGGAGTTAAAAACATAAAATTCATATCCCAATCCTTGAGCCATTTATCCTTGAAGGTATAGTTTTGCATGACATCTTTTATATTGAGAATATTATTGAGTTTAAGTGTCAACTCTACTTCCATCATGGTTTTATTATAAAACTTCCCATGAGTACACTGCTCATGTGTACACCAAAGGGAGGCATCAAGATTAGAGATATCCATGTTTAGATTACTGAATATTTCTTTTCCATAAATCATGAGATTAACCTTGAGGATATTTAATTTGTGGATGCAACAAAAAACATTACACTTACAATCAACTGAGTCCTAAACATTACGAACATGTACTCCATATTCAGAATGTGTCACCCAAGGTTTATTGCATCTGAAGGGAAAAGGAGGCTTAGAACCTTTACTAATGAGATAAACCATGATGGGGTGTTGATCATAGTATAACCTTGAGAAGGTTATGAAATAAATTGATTCCCAAAAATCTAAGGAAGGATCATTAACAAAATTCCTATAAAGTTGACTAGGAATCCTACCACTGAGGTTTCTTCTATACTAAGTGGACATTGTACAAACAAGATTGACTTTAATTAGCTCATTTTGTTCAATACATCCTTTGAACTCCCTTGACGAAATAGAATTGGTTATAGGGACCATTTTTTCATCATGGATGAGAATTGAGTAGAAGTCAACTAGGATGAGCCATGGTTTATCAATGTTTTTTATGGAATTGATATCAAACTAAAGGCATAAACGATCCTGATATTCATTATGATCATAAATAAATTAACAAACATGCATTATTCCCATATTAAAAAATAAAAATCGGAATTTTTAGTATTTTAGCTAATAAAAATAGGATATATAAGAGATGAATGTGCCAGATACATAGATTTTTTACCTCAGATAAAATATTGATCGTACCATGAAACATAAATCTCATGTTTTCAAGACAAGTAATTATAGTTGAGAAAATAGTTTTCGGTTTATCTAACCAAACAAAAACAGGTCTGTAAAGATGAATGTGAATCCTGAGGGACCGTACTATGGCTTCATTAGCCAAGCACTAGTGATTCCAGAATAATATCCGCATATGGGACTGAATATAGGCTTGACCCCCCTCTTATTCTCATTTCCTTAATTATTTTTAGTTATTTTATAAGGTCACATAGATATCTTTTTTGGGATCATTGGAGTATTATTTAAACAATTAATTTCAAAAATTTAATTTTTCTTGTTTTCCTACTCTTGGACAGTAGAAGAGTCATCCATGCCTAATGATTTGGAAACGCTTATATGCGGGTCATTCCCCTCATGTTTAGATTCCAAATTACCTATTTCTGAATTGTGCATTTTTTGCTGAAATTATGTATTCAAGGGAGGTGAATATTTGGATTCAAAGAGTTCCTCTCTATAGGAGGAATCAATTAGGTAATTATAATTAATATACTCAAAGTCATATACATTCAGTATGTCTGGGTTCAGATTTGAAGAAGATACATGTGGCTCTAGATGGTTACCAAAAGTGAAGAGAGGGGTTCCATTGGGCTTAGCCTTCTGATTCATGTTGACAATGATGGCCACAGGATTGATGTTCTATGACATACAAAGTTGAGTTGGCATAATACTCGAATGATACATGCTATTAGGATCCTACTTTAAATTTGAGAGAGTAAGTTCCTTCTATAACCTAATTACTAAATCTATGATTTTCTTAGCAATGGAGTTGGATAAAGAATGATCCTCCAAATTCAGTTCCATCATATACACCAAACCAATAATATCCTGATAAATTTCTAAATCTAAAAAAATCATCATCATTTTCTCTTCTAGAATGTTCTTGGAAAATGGGAGAATGGATAGGTAGGGATCTGTAGGATTATCCTCTTCCTCAGCAACATTTTCCCAAGACTTATTCAGAGTGACCCTTAGAGAAGGAGGAAAATATTGGAGCTCTCTCTCTAAAGTTTTATTGGAAATATTTTTCTAAAGGACCACCCCTTTGTTCTTGATAGTATTATTGACTTCCTTCTATTCACTTAATTTATGAGGAACTCTAACCTTCATTTCAGATCACTCTATATGTTTTAATAGAATACCCCACAACATTAGAAAAGTCATAGAAGGGAAGAATGCACTCAAACCCAATATGGACTTCCATTTTGTGATCATTAGAAGGCAGAAAAAATGGATTTAGAACGTTCATAAGTCAAGTTGACAAAAACTAAAATTATAGAATAAATGCCAACATCATTATTTGATCCATCTTAATAGGGGTACTGATATAAGAATCAAGATCATTAAGGATTTTTGGGTGCTAATACACCAAATTTAGACCACGAATCCTACCCCAAATTTGCGAATTGGATTGTATCTGATTTAAGGGATATAATTTACAATTCCACACTATGATTATGAAAAGACATGGTATGATTTGTAAATTACGAGAATTCTGATTCGTCTTCAAGGCATCCTTATTCTGAAATACAATATAGAAAAAACCCTTTCCAATTTGAATAAGTTTCCATGCGCTAATGCCCCAAAAAATGGAGATTCTATTTTTAGTATTAGCATATGGAAATAGCTTATCCCCTATTGAAATAATAATTCTCCCAAGAATAAAGGATTGGTATAAGTTAAATATTTTTTAGGTCATCTAGGCCTTCCACCACCGAAAAGCTACCATATTCCAATTTTTTGGCACAAGAAGGATTGGGAGAATCTGATTTAACGGGGTCATGAATACCAGATAGAGCCACTAAAAATAAAATGCCATCTTTCTTTAAAGAAGGACCATTAGAAAATTTATTAAAATAGGAATTAGAATCACCTTTGTAGGCAAACTCCCATTTCTATTTTGAATGAGATCATGCTCAATATTAGATCTTGGTTTAATGTAAATTTCCATTTCCAAATTGAAAATTACCATCACCAACTCCTGGTTCACCCATATTTTCCACTATAATTGAAATTAAAAAGTTTTAGTTGGGTAATGAGGTATAAATATATGTGTATGAATAATTAGCCACATTTTAAAACCCATGTAAAAATTCCTTGCAACGTTTTCTAAGAAATGTGAATAAATTAAAAATATATGTGTTTTTATATATAGATATATGTATATATATATTTATATATTTATATATTTATATATTTATATATTTATATATTTATATATTTATATATTTATATATTCATATATGTGTGTGTTTATAAATATATAAATATATATATGTGTGTGTGTTTGTGTGTTTATATATATGTGTTTCTATTTATATATAATAATATATCTATCTATGTGTATCTAAATATATATTTACATTGACGTGGGGAAATGATCTATATAAATATAAATATTTTAGTGATGTTTCCTGAAAAAAATTTCTAATTTATCAAAGTTTTCTAAATAATATATCTAAATTAAAAACATTTCTTGAAAAAAGTTGTTAATTTAGCGATGTTTTTCAGGAAAACTCTCAAAATTAGCTGTGTTTTTTGAGAAACATCACTAAATTAGCAACTCTTTTTCCAAAAACATTGCTATATAACTGACATTTTTTAGAAATGTCACAAAATAAGCAATGTTTTCTTGAAATGTCTCTAAATCAGAGATATTTCAAGAAAAACATTGTAAAATTGTAGTTTTTTTATAGATATATCTTTATTTGTGAAATTTTCCTTCTTTAAATACTCTTTAGGATATCTTTTATTTCATTCCTACCAATAAATGTAATTTTATTACAATATTGTTTAGTTTTGATAGCCTTTTCTCTTTCATCATGGTTGGTCTTTTCTCTAAATATTATTTAGAATATACTTTGATGATACATACTATGATTATGACTTATTTAAGTCTAGAATAGTTATTCCATATTAAATTATATCATTTGTTCTCTACATTAGAATCAATATCACATTCAACTCTCCATATAGTTAATACAAAAATACAACATATAGTATTTAGTGAATAAGCTGGACCTCCTTGTTAATCAATGTGAGTAGTTAGATTTAAAATTTCTTCTTAACCAGTTTTCCTTTATAAATAAAGAAACATATATAGATGGAATTTTCATGCTTGCACAATGTTTTTTTCAAAATATGATTTTTAATTGGAAATTATGGACATTTTCATTCTCTCTTTATATGGGGTATTCTTCTAAACAAAATCCATCAACGCACATGCATCACAAGATGAATCTTTTATGTTCTTCATGATTTCTTCTTTTACTAGAATAATGGTTACACAGTCATTTGAATTATGTCTATCATGCTTTCATCTCCCACATAGAGATTTATAAGAATTTCTAATAACATTTTTTTACAACCACTCATGAAATTATATTTATTTTTCATGTGGAACATTGTTTAATCTTTGGGATCTTTTCATTTATTGAGAATCCAATTCCTTATATTTCTCTAAATATAATGGATATATTTCTGAACATACTTTTGGAATAATATCAACCCATATGTTATTTCTACATGGCTCAATATATTTTCTTTATGGATTTTTCTTTATTATTTTTTCTTTAAATATTTTAAAAAATATAATAAACAGTATCAATAACCTCCAAAAGTGATTTTCTGAAAATGTTATATTTTTTTGGGATAACTATTATTGAATATGTGATTGAGGTATGGATAACTCTTTGGATTAAAATATTATTGATATTGAGGTAATAAAGTTTTTATTAATTTTAATAAAGGTGAGTTATATGGTGTTGACTGCCATGGAATTGATTATTGATTTAATGAAAAAGTAATCTATGTTATTTTTTGAATAATTTTAACACTTTTTTTTGAATTATGATATATATTCACTAGTTTGTAACTTTATGAACTAGTGGTTAATACATTCGAGGGTTAAATATATTGTTATTTTTTTAATGAATATATGATTTTTTTTCTTGGTTTAATGACTTGGAGATTTAAATGGTTTTTGTAAATAATGTTATGGAGAATATATTGTTAGAGTATATAAAAACATGGGTATATTATTTTATGAATGATTAATGTTTCTTGAGAAACAATAAGTAACTGGTTATAGCCTAAAAGTGTAAGATAGATATCATATTATAAGTTATATCATTCATGATAAATTTTTTAATAATATCCTCACATACATTCAATAGTGATTAATGATTAAAAAATTAATGGATACACTTTATTTGATTAGGGTGTACTGTAATGGCTTGAAATTCCATATCATTTAAATCAGTATTATCATTTATACATCATGTCATATTCAAAACTGAACACACAAAAAAACTAAAATAAAATGAGTCGAGACATAGTAAATGATTTTAAGAACAATAAAGCCTCTAGTAAATATAATGATATTAAATTATTAAAAAAATATATTTAAAAGATAAATAGTTAATATTAAGAATGATTGTAATTTTCGAATAATTGTTTTGAAAAGTATTGTTTTTTTACAATAACAAACTAAATTCACCACTGTTAAAATATTGTTTTAATAGTATATGATATTTACATTTTTGAAATAATATGTTAATATTATTTAAATTATATATTAGTATGAAATAATATTAAAAATCATGTAATCTTCAAAATTTACATTTTTCATTAAAATCAATTTATTTATGTATTTTATTTTCATCCAAAATGTTAAATTAAATTTTTTTAGGATTCTAATTTTATAAAATTAAATTTATTTTTAAATTCATCAATATAAAATTATCTTAGGGCTAGTTTTTGATATTTTTCTAAAATAATTTCTTTGTAAGTAAATAGTGAATTATACATTTTTAGAAAAATTGTAAATTTTTTAAATTTATCAATATATAATAAATATCTAGAAGATTATAAAACTTTTTAATTGATAAAATATGAAATCATGGATTAAAACAACCAACTTTAAAATATCACTTTTAAATTATATAAAAAAATCAATAATTTGTAACATAAGTTAAATTTCATTCCAATTTTCATTCATTTCATTTAATTAAAATTTTTAACGCTAATATTAAAGTTTATATTTCTTTAAAAGCCACCTTAATTTTTTTTAGTAATTCTATTTATATCATGAAATTGAACTAAATTGAAAACATTTTACTTCATATAAATTTCATGTTTGAAAACACCCTTTTTCTTAGAAAATTATGCATCATGTGAGGTAATATTAAAATTAAATTTTATAACCTTTCTAAATTTTATTTAATAAAATGATTTTCACATTTTAGATAAAAAAAATTATTTTGTGTAATAAGTTCAATTTCATTAATGGTAATAAAATAAATATTTATAGCATAAAAGTTAATGACAAAAATAATTGTAAAACGGTTATTTTAAAATAATTGATTTATTAATATTGTGTACCTTTTATCTAATCAAATAAAAAAATTTACTATAAAAATCATAATTCTATATAATTTATAAACCCAAATATAAAAATATTATCACCCATTAAATTGGTAATCAATACTAAA
Source organism: Viscum album (assembly GCA_963277665.1). NCBI lineage: Eukaryota > Viridiplantae > Streptophyta > Magnoliopsida > Santalales > Viscaceae > Viscum > Viscum album. Next base: position 67,861,787 of record OY728147.1, on the reverse strand, counting down.
CATGACAACGAACAATTAATGGGAAAAACAACGTTTTCCAACAAAAATGTTTTTCAATAAAAAAAATTTTTAATTTAAAAGTTTATTTCCCATTATCAATAAATTTAATTAAAATATATTTACCCTAAATTTAGGTTTATCACATCAAAATTTGGGTACAATTTCTACCTTATATTTTTTATAAAATAAAAACTAATAGGGTAAGAACTGGGTTTTTAAAAAAAGTTCTTCAAAAAAATAAACATGAGTTAAATTTATAACTGAAAAATATGCCAAAAAGGTGTTAATGCCCAAAAATCCAATGGACCTTTTTTATTAAATGTAAAAGGTGTTAGGGTTGTTAATTAATTTTCATATAAACTTTCAGTAAAGGTGTTAAGGGTTTTAACACATTTTCCAGAACCCAAAAAAATACTTCATATAATTTTAAATATAAATGATTGTATTATATATATATATATAATTTAATATAATTTGACTAATTTTATATTTTACATTACTTTAATCAATGTATTATAAAAATATATCAAAAATATTCTCCCAAACACCAATTTTATTTGTATGTGATCCTTGACAACTTTTCCAAATTTTTTATATGGGGTTCATACATCAGTTTTCTGGAATTTAATGAAAAATATATTATATTTAATTACACATTAATGATAAAAAAAATTATGATATCATATTTTTAATATGAAATAATTATTTTAAAGGGGAAAATATTAACTAATAAATTCATATTAATAATTTATGATAATTTCATCAATCTTGCTAATGATAATAAATAATTAATCTTAAAAATATTAATAATTAATTATTATTTAATAATATAATTACTAGTAATTAATAATGTAATAAATTTGATGTATAAAAATAATTAATAAAAATTAATAATATATTTAATAATAATAATAATAATTGATAAAGAAATTAATTATTTTAATAACAATAATGTGATAAACTATTAATTATCAAATAATTATTAAAAATAATAAATACCAATTATAATAAAAATAAAAATAATTAACATTATTATTATTGAACAAAAAAAATTATGTCACGTTAATTATTTTTTCTTATTATATATATGATCAATAATTATAATTATAATAATAATAATAACAATAATAACTAAATATAGTCATATAAGCACAGGGATATTAAGAAAAGAGATGCATCTAGAGATTTGTCCATCACTAGTAAAATCATGGTAATAAGTAAGTCTTGATAATATACTCATTATAATAAAAATAAGATAATAAAATCATGATGATAAATTCATGAAAATAAAGTCTTTAAAATAATATTATTAATAATAAATTTACCACCCACGTGCATAAGGATCCAAAAATAAAATATAATAAAGTCATAATAATTATTAAAAAATAATTATCATGGTATTATTAATAAAGTCGTGATAATAATAATAATATAACAATTTCATGATAAGAAAGTCATGACATAAAAGTACTCATGATTATCTTTTATTGAAGTCTGGAAAACAGATAATAATGTTATGATTTATGAATAATGATAATATCATTATTCTAATTATTAATGATATGATGTACCTTGATTATTACTAATGATCTAAATGATCATATTATTTTAAAACATTTATAATGATTAATATAATATTAACAATTATGGTTTTAATAATATTAAAAATATAATCCATTACTATAATTATTATTATCATTAATAAATATAAACTATTGATTATTTTTTATATATTATTTATTTCTTATTATAGTAATTTAGTCCTATATTATTATTGATACTTAATATTATTTATTTATTATTTTTATGAAATTATTTTTAGTTTCAATTATTTTATAAGTCTTACGTTGATGCCTTAAATTTAATTTAGAATCTAATTATAATTTATATTTTTTAATCACTTAAAGTTACTTCTTTTAAATTTTAAATGTAATTTTTTAAAACAAAAATGTTTCTTATCATATATATTATTGTATTTCTATTACTTTGATGAAATTTTTTTATTTTTAGATATTTTTTAAATTTTTTGTTTAATTTTAAAATTTCAATTAAATTTAACTTATTGTTTAAAGTTTATAATATTTCAAAGTCTCCTACTTGAAACAAAGAAAACATTTAATTTTTCAAGTATGTAACTTTGAAAGGTTATAAAATATAAACTATAATTACAATATAAGAAAAATATAAAACATAGGATAAGAAAATAAAAAAAAATTGAAAATAAAAAAATAGTAAATATACGAAAAAATCATTTTCAAAAAATATACATTATTGTTAAAACATGACATCATCATATTATAAAATTCATATGAATTATTATTATTAAGTATCACATTATTAATTAAATTGTTGTTATAATTATTTAAAATAATTAATATGAAAAATTTTATTTATTAATAATTTAATTAATAATAATGGAAATATTATATTAATAATTGATAATTATTTATTTTACTAATGTGTAAATGTTATGTTTTTAATTAATAATATTTATGTCATGTAAATTAATTTTTATTTCCAATATTCAAGAAATTATTTTCATTTATAATTATTTTTTATATATTTAAACTATTTTTTAAGTTCCAATTAGATTTTATATATAGTTTATATCTTATTAGCTTTTAAAGGAAACTACTTGAAACATAGAGAAACATATTAAAAGTACAAGTGTGTAAAATTAAAAGCTTATAAAATAGAAACTACAAATACAATATAAATATATCATAAAACATAGACTGAACATATAAAAAACATTATTAAAATAATTTAATCAATATAATAAAAAAATATATTTTACATGGCACAAAAATTAGCGATTGAAATAATAATATTTACACTTTAAAAAATCTATGGATATAAAATATAGTATAAATAAAATAAAAATAAAATTTAACACATCAGCTCTAAAAAAAATTGTAAATAAAAGGAATGTCAAAAAATAAGAATAAGTGTTATGTTTTTAATGAATAATATATTATCTTTTCAAAATTACCTTTCATTATTTTATAATGAGTTTTTTTTATTTTCAATTGATTTTTATAAATTTAGATACAATTTCCAATTTCATTTAAATTGTATTTATAATTTATAATTTATTGGCTTTCAAAGTCACCTAACTAAAACATTGTTACATTTCAAGTATGTGAATTTAAAAGATTACAAATTATAAAGTATAAATATAATCCAAATGATACTTAAAACATTATATTAATATTTAAAAAATAATTGAAAATAAAAAATCTATAAATATAATTAATAAAAAATAATTTACATGACCCAAATTTATTATTTAAAAAATTAACATTTATTTTTAAAAAATTTCTGGGAATAATTTTTATTGAGTATTAAAATATTAATTATATTTTTATGAATTGTTATTATTTTTATTATTTTTATTAAATTTTATTAATTTCCTTATTAAAAAATATTAATTATAATATTAAATATTCACAACAATTGCAATAATAAAATTAAATAATGGTTAAAATAATATAATTCTTAATGTGACAAATAAATTAGTTAATAATATAAATAAAAATAAAAATTAATTAAATTTTTAATAAATAAAACAATAATGATGATAATGATGATGCTTTTATTAAAAATTAATTATATAATTAATAACCATTTATAATTGTCATGATATTAATATAATTAATACTTTAATTATAAATAATCAATTAATTATTATAAATGTTTTATATAATCTAATTAATTTTCATAATGATTTAGGTATCGGTCATTCTTAGTCCAACAATTTATTAAAGAAAAATTATAGTTTAGAAGAAACATTGGTTTTCAAGAAAAAGAAAACATTATTTTTTTAAAGGAGGGGAAATGACTCTTTATTAAAATGAAAATGAAAAGATGGAAGGACAATAAAATGTAGTCATACAAGACAAACTACCCTAATTCAATAATAAAAAAATGTCAAAGATATAAGTAATCAAGTCCAAGAGGATTATAATCATCATAATCCCAATTAGATTCATCTTATATGGGGATGAAAGAATTACCTCGATTCTTTCTCCCACTGGAGATGGATCTTATCATCATGGTGGGATTCATATGTGAGTAGTCATTCCTTGGCCTCTACTTCTTCATTAGGGTCGACGAAAATCCTTCATTGTCAACTGCCTTTCTTTTTTTAGCAGCATCCAGATATGATAAATTCTTTAGAGAATCCCGGTTCTCCATGTCATTCTATTTTCCCCTAATACTCATTTTTATCCACAGCCTGTTGAGTTCTTCAATAATTATTGATCCATCATCTGTATATTTACAAGAATCCATGTCATGATTATTAGTAAAATAATCATCCATTACCTGAGTCTTAGCATTAGGAGCCTGAATGGAGTAATTATCCCCTCCCTAAGAAGGGATGAGAACCAAACATGGGACCAGTTTCTAATCTTCATGTATAGAGGATCCAAGGAAAGGGGTCACAGGAACATATTGTCTTTTACTAGATCCTTTTAACCCCACATCGTGGAAGTAATCCTCATGAGGATCTACAACATGTACCTATACAGCTATACCGTCATAATTTCCAATTTTTTGAAGATTATCCCCATCCAATTGGAAAATAGATTCTTAAAACTTGTCAATAAGGTAGCGACCATCATGCTAATTCAACTATATAGCATGTATCTGCCCTGTTAGACCATGAACATTACCTTCAATGGTTCCAACTTTTGGATGATTTTCTCCATCTCTTCACTTTCTTATTTGGGGTTTCTTATATACTTTCTGGTTGTGACCCATAGATGAGCAATGAGAACAAATATCATTTTGAATACAATTCTTCTTTAGATGTCCACTGGATTAAAAATCCTCACAAAATTGAGTTAATATTTCTTACTTAATCTGCAGATTAATATTATCCTTTGTGGTAGAAAGTACAACTTGTTCAACAAAGTCTAAATTGATGTCAATTTGAACAAAAATCCTTGCAAAGTAACCAAACCTGGCCATTTCTGTGGCTCTATCCATCTCACTGGGAACACCCACGCCAAAATGAAATATAAAACAATATGAGAGGATTCCAAAATATTCAGTTTAATCCAGTAATTTTAATCCTTACATGAACCCTTGTGTTCTTGATAGAGAATGGTTTTAATCAGACGTCCCATTCCATAATGGTAATTATGCCTGATTTCAAGAAAATGGAGCCAAATCATGAGGCCTTATCTTTAATCTCTTCATTCAGGGAGAGAAAATGAAAATATACTTTCCAAATAGAAATATAAAATTAATTATATTATAAATTTATATTTTTTATTTAGTGTTATAAATTATTCATTATTTTTAATTACCTCTCCCCAACTATTTATAGGTATTAAAAAATATTAATAATTATTATTTTTAATTATATTATTAATTATATCATATAAAAAAATATTAATTATATTTTTACCATCATTAATAACATTATCATTAATCATTACTATGATATTAATAGTTAATATTTATTACTTTACTAAATAATCATTATTTTGAAAATATATGTCATCATTAGTCACAAATTATCATTAATGTGTTATTATAAATAATATAGTATTCATTAAATATTGTATACTTGATGTAGGAATCGCACATTGAATATTTTGAAAAGTTTTCAGGGATCACAATCTTATAAAAGGGGAGTTTATTTGGAATTTTATGTAATATTTTCAGAATACATTGATTAAATTAATATCGAATATAAAAAATTTAAACATTTTTTAGTTATATATATCACTAAAAACAAATCAAATAAAAACTAAAAATTTTAATATAAGAACATGCATATTTTAAAGTATATAAAGTATTTTTATTTTATTTTTTAGGTTCGGGAAAAAGATTTAAAGAATTTATCATATTTTTCCCAACATTTCTTGGAAAATCTATTAAGGGACCAAATTCATTTCCATCTTATTTTTCAAAAAAAATAAAACAAGGCTTATTTTTTAGAAAAATGTTTCTGAAACTTATAAAAAACTAGTTACCAAGATAAACCCAAAATGGTAAACTGTAAGAATTAAGTGTTAAAAGGATTTAAACATGTTAAAAACATGTGTAGAAATTGGTGGTGGGGGCCTGATCGTCCATATATCACCCTAAAATCTATTATTTCTAACTTTTTGATTCTTTGACCTAAAAATTGTTTAATTATATCATAGAAAAGTGAACAGTATTCAAAATAATTCCATTTTCTTTCCTATAAAAGGAAACACTTCCACTCTTCATGCAACACATGTTCCTTAGAATTTATTCCTAAAAGTCTACCATTTCACTCATTTTATAAGCCTATATAAATTTCACATTCCTCTAATATAAATTATTTATCCTAAGTCCTTTCTTTTGAAGGATAATATCAAGATAATGACTATGGTGCCAAAGTGAGTATTACTTACTCCTTACCTATTCTTCATAATAGTTCTCTTACAAACCTATACTAACCTTATTAATATAATTAAATTCATATAATTACTATACTGATGTGTTATTATATTAATTTAACAAAAAATATAAATTAATTTTCATCCACTTATTAAAAAAATAATGTTAACTATGCATCGTGAATATTGTTGCCTCTAAGAAGTAACATTTTTTATATTTCAACTTTATTTTCTTACATCATCCAAACCACATAAAATATGATTCAATAAATTTTATACTCATAGACATGAAAATTATTATTTTCTTATAATGATATTATATAATTCTTTAACCATACTCACCCATCCACATATTGTATGTTCATATTTAGGCTTAGTTTAATCACAAATATGAACAGTGGTATAAATCTCTATCAGGGATAAATATGGGAAAATAAATAATTAAAAAAATTATAATTTAATAAAAATAATAATTATTTTTTATGGTTTTATAAAGGTTATATAATTTATTATATTATTTATCTTTGATCTCTAAAATTGATAAAATATGTCGACACCGATTCAATTTTCATGCAAAAAAAAATAAAAACTATATAATAAATAAATATAATATAATAATAATTGGACTATATTAAATGAAATATAGATGAATAATTTTTCTATTAAGTTATTTAAAAAACTGTATTTAATTATTTTGGATGTTAGGTGTGTGCGCAGAATGAATCGGGAAAAAGTAAGTGTTTCTTGTCTCAATTGTTTACCCCTCGAAACATATTCCTTATTATAGATCATGATTTTTATAAATGGTGTATCTAATAACCCTTTATTATTTATATTAATGATTAAATAATATTTCATTATATTCAAGGTTCAATTACATTTTATTTCTCTTATGTGGTTTTGACTTAAACAAATAAAAAATTTGTAAGGGTTTTTTGTCGCAAATTTCATTCTTTGACACATGTTTGTATTATACGCCTATTTTAATTTATATAGTCTATGTTCTTCCAATTTTTACTTGAAATATCTTCAATAGTGTTTATTATAAGATCAATTTCAATATCTATCTCATTCAAGAAATTTTCTAATTTAATTTTACTCAAGTTCTAATAGTTTTCTTGACTCAAATTCTTTCTCATTGGGTCATAAGTTCTCTACCTGATTACGATATTTTTAGACACATATATCCACACCCACAATTCCTTTCCTCTGTGTTTTTTTCTAAATTATAACCAATATTTATGAAATACTGTCTGAAATAAAATTTAAAAATTAGAAATAATAACTCCCATTCTTTTTTACAGATCTTTTCCCCCATGTCCATTTTTTTATTCCCAAAAGAGATCTTATATTCTTTTAGGAACTCTTATATAGTTTTTTTTTCTATGATCCTTATAATTATCTTCTATTATTTAAAAAACTATAATACACATTTTATTATCTGTACTTTCAATAAGGGTATTTAAAAGTATTTAAAAAAATTCATCCTTTTAAAATCAAATTTTTTATCTTCTACTTCATTATAATATATAAAACCACTATGTATTTTTCATACCTCCAATATTAGATCTTTCATAAAAACATTTGTATCAATAAATCTCATAAATATCATTTCTATCCATTTTTAAAAAAATTAAAAAAATAGTGACTCTGTTTCTTAGAATCTCTTCATAAAAATAAGAAAATATTCTCTTAAAAAAACATTTCCACACAAAAGGATTCACCTTAATTTTTAATCTTCTTTCCCATGTTTCATGGATTTACAGAGTAAATTTTTTCATTACTATATGAGTTTTATTTAAGATTTTTTTAATAAAAATGGGTTATTTTCATCATGGTTTTAAAAATAAAATTAAACTATACTTCTTAAATTATTTTCATTCTAATGATTGATAATTTACTGGTGTTTCTGCAAATAAATAAAATTAAATCTTTGTAAGAGAAATGATTCATCACTTCCTTTGTCTTTACTAATAATTCATATTTTATAATTACAACTCTATATCCAATGTATTTCCCCTTTGAATATCAAAATTTTTTTCCTTTGATTGAAGTATGTTCACCCAGATTCCAAGCCTCGATTGATTGGTAAAATTTTTTACGGAATGGTATTTAAATAAGTAGTTAATAAATATCTTGGGATAAACATAAATTTGTATCGGTATATAATGTTATTATTATTTATGGATACACTAAATTTTTCTTGATGTGATTCTATCTAAAACCCATTTTCATTCCAATGTTTCTTTATGATATTTTGATGACTTGTTTTATATGAAACACAAATGTATAGATGATGATAGGTGGGTTAAAATATCTCCCTCTAATTCAAAGTTTAAAGTTAATATCTCACAATATTTTCAGGATTAGATGTAACGAGTTTTTTTACATAGGTGTCGGTAGAATGATTTTTCTCACAATGTTTTTCCTTTGCTTATCTTTGTGCCATAGATTTATTCCTATTCTAATGACTATGTCATACTCCCATGGAACATGTTTATTTACTCATGTTTTCACACTCTTTTGATTCATGTATTATGTTATTCCATAATTTATTCCATGATTTATGATCTATGATTTATTTGGTATAACTTCATTATGTGTCATGATATTACCCATATTCTCCTATTATGCACACTCGTGATCTTTCATTATTATCCCTTAAGTTTTCCCTTATAGAGAATCTGAACTCATCCCTTTTTTATGTTGTAATTTTAAAAATTAATGAATAAAATTAATATGTATGATGTGTTTTGAAGAGTTTCCTTTCTGGAGAATTTGTGGGAGATGTTTATGACTATTTATGGTTTAAAAAACTTTACGTGATGTGGAAAAATGTCTTCTAGATGAAACATAAATGATTTTTATTAGTTAATTTTTTATCATAATTATTTAAAACCCTAAAACTAATATATCATTGGAATTTATTTAATGATATATCTTCTTTAAGTCATCTAATTACGATACAACCACATCTATCTGGGGTGTCAAAATAATGAAATGTGGTTATTATCTGACATGCATGACTTCTTTCTTATTATCAATGAAATATTATCCAAGGGTTTTACCTATAACTTTTCATCATATCCTTGACCAAGTATAAATAAAGTGATGTTTTTTTGTACCTCCATATAGGATAATGGTATTGTACTTCTTTGAAGCATGATCTCCAGTGTAGGCCCAAGTCCCTCTAAGATCGTATGAATTTTATTCTTCCCCCATTCATGATAGTTGAATGGGATGCATCAATATTTTTTATACTTCCACACTAGTGAGTTGTATGATAGAACTATTAGATATTACTATTGGAATATAATTAGTAACATCACATCCAAATTCTTTATTCTATATAACTCTATTGTAAGTGATGGTTATAGGTTAGCTGTCTCATTTTTTTGTCTTATTTTTCATCTTCTATAGTATAATGAATATTTTTCTTATATAGTTGGTTTCTTATTCCTTTATATTTCATGTTTCATGTTTTTCAACTAATTCTATATATGTTCTTCATAATTTTTTACTTTCAATAATTAGAATGATCAGTGGTTTTAGTCAATTCACACACATTTTACATCGACCTAAAAAAATATTTATATATATAATGAATAGTGGTATCAGTGTGGGATCTTTCCCAACACATTATATTTCTCAAATATAAAAATTTAATTCACCTTCATATTTTATCTTTCTGAAGTCCCAGAACTCAAATTATATAATTCTCAATAGTCAAATCTCAGGAAATATTGGGCTTCAAATTCCTAGATCTTCTATTTCTAAATTGTCCTATAAACTTGAAATATATCAGGATTTATCTGCATATGATATATTAATTATAAAAAATAATACACTACAGTAACATATTCCATGAATTCATAGCATTCAGTTTTTTGATATATCCACATAGGTAAGGTAATGTGTCTTCATATTCCACAGTACAAAACTCTCTCACTAACACATGCTTCTTCCTTGCAAGGTTTTTCGTTTTAATAACAGAAAGGATCATGATTAAATGATTGATAATGATATTTATTCTTTGAAAAACATTTAACTTTCATCATTTAATGTTATTATTACACTGTATAATTAAGTCATAAAATTTTATTTTTTCAACTTATTATAACTTTGAAATTTCATAAAGTGTTAAAGTTATATGATCTCTGACAATACTTAAGATAAAGATTTATATTCTAGATAAAAATATAATTTGTATCCCCTTTTATGTTTTTGAAGAAAATTCCCAAATTCATTTTATTAGGTGAAAATATAATGATCAAAACTATATTAATTAGTGATGAAGATTTAAAATGAGAAAATATATTCAATAAGAAGTAAAAGTATTATATTCAGAGAAATTTATATTTTTCTATTTTTATATCAATGTTTTATAATATGGTTTAAAGATATAAAATCTTCTTTTTCATCTTATTCATCTTGAATACAATATCATTTCCCATATATCAACCATTCCTTTCTCCCTAGATCGACCATGAGTTAAATAAAAACATGAACAATCATTAGATCGACCACATGAACAACTGATAGATACACATTGACTTTCTCCCTAGATCAACAATCCCATTAATCTAAAGTAATCATTTTAAGATAATGTTAGTGTATTGACTGCCTGATCACTTTTTCATCTAATCTCAAAGGATCTATTTTTTGAAGTAGTCTTACCCATTTTTTCACATGGTTTAGAAGACATACACAAGCTGGAAATACTTATTTATGGCCAAAATCATATGGTGAATAATTTTCTAGTTTTACATATATCCTTAAAATAACTCCAAGGTTATCATAGTTTATCTTAAACCTTATAATATTTTTATCCAAGTATATTTCCAAATGGATATGACTCTTCTTTTCACTACATATATATGATCAAGATATGTTTGTAAAATGTCATGTAGTTCCATCTTTATACTAGATCTTGCATCAAGTGAATGTTATAAGGGAACAAAACTCATATTTTCATAAAAATATGATAGCAGCACACAATACCTCTAAGGTTTTTAACTCTAACCCATATCCACTATTTACTTTTACATGGGTAGAATCAAGTATAATTGTAAACTCTTTTCTTTTTTCAATTTTATTTGGGACGCTAACTTTTTCCATGTTTTAATTTACATATCAACATGAAATGAATAAAAACACAACACAACACAAAGTGTTATAAAAAAATATCCCCCATTTTTTTCAACACTAACCAAAAAATGTCATTCCAATAAATTAAACTCGTTTTAACATATGATATTTCTTTTATCGCCCTTTCTTCTTAATCTGTGTCAATTTATTTTTTCCCATTTATTTATAACAAATAAAAATTAAATGGATATAGTTGTGTCATTTCACTCTCATAAATATTACATAATTCATCCCACTCAATGTCTAAATGATCCAAGATTAGTGTATAAAACATAGGGGTTTTCTTTAGACCAAGCCCATTCTATTAGACCATTAATTGGATACTCTATCACATTGTATTACTCCAAATATTCAAGGGATTCAAGTTGAATACAAATAATTCCATTTGATAAATTCATTCCGCTTTTCTAAATAAGAAATTAAGATTATACACTCATTATAAAGGAATATATTAAAAAAATAAAGTTTATGTAGTATTTTTCAAAAATTAACCATGATATCACCTCAAATTGTTTTAATTTCATTGATGAAATGAATTTTTATCATTAATATTTAAACCAGTTTTTGAAAAATAAGGATTAGAGAATAAGAATTAACTAATTTTCAATGACTAAATCCTAATCAACTACTAGAATTCATATTTTTATAAATATAATGATCCTAGTGGTCAATCAAGAAACTCCCACTCCAAAGATGCACTCTACATTCACAAAATCATGAGTGATCTCATCGTCAAGTAAAATTTTATTATAGTTTTGAGATAACACCAAGATGTTGGAATCAATTATTTCTTCATTAGGGAAATTTTTCTTATTTAAATACTCTTTGGTATATCTGGTATTACAATCCTACCTAGGTAGGTACTTTGGTCACTCTTCTACTCAGTTCTTTTTTCCTTTTCTCCTCCATCATGGTTGGTATTTTCTCTAAATATTATTTAGAATATACATTTATTATACATACACAGGTGGTGGATTATTTATATATATAATAGTTATTGCAGTATAAATTATGTCATTAGTTATATAATTTAGAATCAAAATCCCATTCAATTCTCTACAAGTTCAGCACACAAATACAACAAAAATTATTTAGGGAATAAGTTAGACCACCTTCTTTATCAATGTAAGCAATTAGATTGTGAATTTCTTCTTTAATAATTTTCATTTATCAATCCATATCCTCGTCTAGATGGACTCTTCATACTTGCACAATGATTTTTTGAAATATTTTTTTTATTTGGGAATCATTGCCAATTTCCTTCTCTCTTTGTGTGGGATCTTCGTCTTAATATAATTCATCAAGGAACATGCATCACTGGATGAATCTTTTATGTTATTCATGGTTTCCTCTTGTACTATAATAATAGCGACTAAAACATTTGAATTATTTCTATCATGTTGTCCCCTCCCACTTGTACTATAATAATAGCTACACAAACATTTGAATTATTTCTATCATGCTTTCACCTCCCAAATAAGAATTTATGAGAACTTAACTTAACCTTTTTTTATAACCACTAATGAAATTGAATTTCTTATTCATGTGGAACCATGTTTTATATTTTGGATCTTTCCTTTTATTGATCTTCCAATTCCCAATAACTCTCTAAATATACTGGAAGGAATTATAATCACGCTTTTGGAATAATAATAACCCATGTGTTATTTAAAAATGGATATCTAGATTTTATATTCACTAAATTAGTACTTCCATTTCATTGTTGGGTTATTAAAGCTTATTCCTTTCAACTCTCACATTCTTGTCTTATTGGTAAGTTTCTTGTTTGAGTCCTATTTTTTTATAAAATAAAAAACCTCTCACTTTTTTTATAGCTTCCATATTTAATTTATTTGGAATGTTCTGAACTTAATTACACTTCTTCTACATGATACCCAAGGATAAATTTCCACCTTACTTTAAAAAAATCTTAGGAATGTTTTTTTAGAACCATTATCATGATTATTTACAAAGGTAGTCATTTTTTCATTCTTTATATGAGAGGATTGCCTAATTTCTTTTCTTTAAGTTCTTTGATCGATGGATTTATACTTTTATCCCCCTTAAATTTTACCACCTCTATTTCATATTTCATAAATATATCTCATAGTTTCAAATATTTTTGTGGTGTATATATATTTACCCTTTATCTATGAGTTTTACTTATTCTCAACCATGATCCGCCTGTATGTCGGATCTATTTTTCATCCATAGGATTATATATTATTCCAACATTCCATAGTCATATTCCCCATTTTTCTATATAAAAAACAGTAACCAATAAACCATTGTTGCTTTATTTGAACTTAATGTAGTATAGATTTTCCCGAATCGGATACTTACACTTTTTTTGTATTCACACCAACTATCTTTGATTCGTTTAGAGAAAAAACATCATACAAATGCATATAATGACCTTGTATTTTTTTCTCATTCCACATAATTTTTCTTCTACAATTTTTTCATATATTTAGGTTTCCAAATTGTATTTCACGTGAAAATAGATTTTGAAAATTGTTATTTTAAAAATTAAATGGTAACCTTCCAATTTATAATTCTATTGATTGATCATAGGATGATCTTAGTATATATTTACCAAAAAATAATACTTTTAAAAAAATATTCATCCATTTTAGTTTATAAAATATTATCATTATTTTTAACTTATTATAAAGACAGTAATTTTAATGACTCGAGATTCTTTAATTTAAAACTAATCTCAAATATTTTAATATAGAGAATACTTTTCTCATTCTCTACTAATTTTAAATTTACTTATCAAGCCTTTTTATCTCTTAAATAAGGAATTCATTAATTTTTTTAATAGATGGTCAAGGTCTATAGACATCCTATTTGTGACCAAAAGTTGAGCATTTTTATGAAAAATTACTTCCTTATATGCATGATTTATTTATTCATGTATTTTATTGAATTATTCCATCTCATGGATTATAATGATAAATATTTTCTCAAAACTAGAGAATATTTCTTAAATAGTAACATTTTTAATGTTTTTGGGATCTTACATCTTTTGATAGATTTATAATCACCAACAAACTCTATTATATAGAATTATCTAAAATTTTATTCTCATTTTCAAGGTATGTAATCTCCTCCTGTATGATTTTAATAGAGCCTAAAATAAAAGTGAAAAGTTAATTGGGAAATTTCTAAATGGTATTCATCAAATAAGAACATTAATCATCATATGGGTTATCACATGATTCTATGAATATGTGATATTCCAATCATGTGATTGGTTTTTCTTATTCCATAAATGATTTTATTTGAACAAAATTACTATATAGGAAATATGATATTTCATCCTCTTTAACTAACATGAATAAATTATTATTATTGATATTATAAATAGGAATACTTGTCAAAAAAATTATAATGGACTATTGTTTGAATACCTTTAATTAATAGAGAGTAGTTATTCTCTCCTTTATTATATGAGGCCTTTATAAAATTATTTGAGTCCCTTTTCTCCCTCTTATTCAATGCCTAATAATACATTTCTTTAATTATATATTTGATTTAAAATTAACAAGTATAATCAAATATACACTTCAAATATCATTTGAAAAAAGAAACTCAATTGTTTAAATAAAACATTAAATAAGGAAATCCAATACAGGTGTGACCAAATTTTGAAACCAAATGATAGGATCACTTCGGTATATACCCACACTAAGAGGTTGGGTGAGGCATTATAGATTGACTTTTAATAGAATTTATTTTTTAACCCTTAATTACTTCTTCACTTATTCAAAGATCAGATCTCTATCTCTCTGTACATCCTCTGATTTCTATATAGATATATCATAATAAAGTAATAAGAGTCTGTTAGGTTTTTATAACAAGTTTAAACTCTCTAATGATAATTATATCCCAAATGGTTCATGGTTATTATCTTACATACATGGATTTGTTATTATTATCAACGAAATCCCTTGATAGGTTATAAACATAAACCTGTTACCCTAACACTAAATAATTTCAAATAAAGTGAGGAATTAATGTCACTTCTTATATGATAATGATCTTTTATTTTCTTGAATAAATAGCTCTCTTGTTTTCTTAAGTCCATCATAGACTATGTGAAAAATTATCTTCCCTCACGCATAGTAGAGAGAGGATGTGCAGAGTTTTCTAAACCATGCTGGTCTTAGGGGAAACTCAATAAATGGTACCATCAATGTTTTACATGGTTAAAGAAATATTTTATTATATTTTATGTTTTTTCAGGTTAATCGTGTTCCATGTGCTGTTTGTGGGGATGTCCCACAAGGTGGATGCACAGTTGTAGGAAACCATGCAGAGAAACTGTGTGAGTGAGTTAGGCATGTCCAGTGCAAGCTTCATTGTTAAAAATTGATTTACCAATACTTAAGGACTAATTATGTGATCTTACTTGTTTTTATGAAAAATAAAATCCCCCTTTTACCATACTTTTAATTTCAGATATTTACACCAACTACTTCCCCCTCCATGATCATTTAAGCCCATGGCACACTGAAGGGATATCTCATTTCATTCACTCTCTATTTTATGATTCCCTTTTATAAATTTTAGTTGGTTTATTCATGGTAATATCTCACCCTATCTTGTTTCTTCCCTTTCCTCATTTTTCCTCTTAGTTTAGTTTCCTCTCATGAACCCTAGGGGCCTCTATGTTTCGATTAAGGTGTCATGGTGGATTAATATTGTGGTTTTTGGTTGTTAGGGCATGTGGAAGGTGTTTTATTACTTATTTGGGTGTTATTCAACAAAATTGACAAATTATATCTTGGTTGAAGGTTGACTAAGGTCGGTAATGTTTCTATTGTTTTATATAATTTAATTAAAAATGGTTTTAATTACCAATTTTGTTAAATTGAACATGTATATGATATCCATGGTGAATTTTATACATTTGTTAAGGTTGAATCACCTGGAATGAGGATGTGTAATGGTGTTTGAAAATTTTGTATAGTATTTTTTAAATTATATGTGTTATAAAAGACACCCAACGGTCTTATTTATAGAAATTTCATTCGTTAAATGTATTTGAACTTATTCAAGTATCAAATAAGATGAAATTTTAAATTTATATGAAATGGTTTTAATTGAAAAATTTTACTTGGTTATTCAAGTAGCCTTAAATGAAAATGGGTTTGCTTTCCAAATTATTTTCAAGCATGGTTTATTATGGATTTATTTGAAAGTATATTTTAAAGTTGTATATTTAAATATTGAAAATTTTCTTTTCACCACACACTGGTTTGGAATGATAATTACATTTTTTTCCTTTTCAAAAAATGCTTTTAAAACATGTGAGAACCTTTTTTGATGCCCTTGAAATTTATATACCCATTTTGGTTCATAACACCTTGTGGAATTCTATTTATTATTATATAATTGTTGAATCTTATGCATGTTTCTGAAAAGTATTTTTTCTTGCCAGTGCGTAGGAGGTGAGATAATAGTTATTTCAAAGGCTTTGAAATTTTTTTATATGATAATTTAATGCTATTTTGCTTTATCACTTACACTGAAACCTATAATGGGAACCCTATAAAGATTATAAGTAACCTAGTTGAGTTCAACCCCTTAGTTTTAATAAATTACTAACTAGGGGATATTGTTCGTGGATGTTGAGCAGTCCTAGATCACTTATGACCCATGGTATCTTTAGTGATCCTATGATGTCTTATAGCCTAGTTATTCCTATAATTCTAATAGGATATTAACCTATTATTTAATTCTATTATTGGGTTCCACACCCCAGTTAGAGTGAATTTTTGTTGATCTTAGGAATTTTCTCATGATACCTTTTTCATTTGAGGATTACTTAGGGGAATTCATTACATACCTCATTTTATTTCCCAAAAATCTTGATAGTTTCCATGGATAAAATTATTGGGTTATTTTTTATGTTATAAAATCTTGATACCATGGTTCTTGGTTATGATTCTTACCCATTTAAGTTATTATTTATGGTGTAATTTTTGATCTATTTATAAAGTGGTTAATAATATTATTTAAAAAAGAAAATTTCTTTTTTAATTGTCTTGTAAAAGGGGTTGGTAAGAGGATGAGGATTTGGTTTGTTTTATAAATTCATTAAAGAATCCAACTTATGTGGTTTAGAATGGCTTTAACAAAATGGTTTCTATATCCACCCTTTTTAACTCCAAAAAAAGAGGGATGGGTTGTAAAAGTAATTTAAGACATATTACATGGTTTCATTAAACTAACATGCGGAAAACATACTTTTAAATTTTAATTTGAACTAGAATTTATGAAATTTATATTAAAATTAAATTACACAAAATTCTTAGTGATATCATGTAGTGCAAGTAAAACTCACACTTTTCATAAAAAAAGAGTTTTTTCTACTATTATGTTTTCTTTAAGGTTCCTAGGAACTAAAAGAATTTATGTTTTTAGTTCATGTTATTAAATTATGGATGGTTTGGGATATTGAAGTTGATTGTGGGTCAGGAGGATATAGTTTTTAGTGGTGTGGTCTTGCTTATTTTTGGAATAGTTAAGTATTATATAGTTCATAAATATGTTTATTTATTTTATAAAGCATTTGTACATGTATATTTACCCTTTGATCATGTTATTTTTTATGTTTAGTCATTCATTTAATTATTATTACTTTATGATCTCATTGGTTGATTCATTTATTATTAAAACTACTTATTCTTATGCATGTGAGATTGATATATAAATGTGTCACGGGAGATTCTCAATAGTTTTTTATATTTATATATATAATTCATCAAGGAAAAAAATCCAAAATATAAATTCAGAATACTGAGGCACTGGTTACAAGAACATTGAGAATGAGAATGCACTTTAGGTTGAGTGGCGAATTGAGTCGGGTGACATCTCGGGTCATCTCAGGACGATTCTTTATAAATAGTTTCAAAAACTAAGTTCTTAAGAGGGACTAGGTTCTTGGAACAATATATTATTATTTTTTAAGTATATTATATTGGTTATATTAATTTTTGACTCAATTGGTTGGTGAGTGGTGAGTTTAGCTAGTGCTTTCTACCTTTATTCAATGTGCATTGTTGATATTTTAAGTGGTAATTTGTGTTGGTTTTGATTATTCTTTGTGGAATTTGGGTCCTCATTTGCATTGAAATAGTTAATTTTTTATTTTATATTGTAAATTATGTATATAATGGAAAATCATCAGGGATGTGAAGTCAGATTTTATATCCTCACAAACCATGTGGTGACTATGAACATGATTTTGGAATTGTGTCAGGAACTATGGAATAATTATCCCATACTTTTTCAAACCATGCAGCTGAAATAAGAATGGTTTTATATCCTTAATGGGTTTTTTATTTATAACTATTGATTATTGGATCTTGTGTGATTAGGAAGTGTAAAAGGAATAATATTTGGTCTTTCGATATGTTGATGGTGAAGGATTAGAATTTTAGTTCAGGGTTGTCATGTTATTATTCTCATATAATTATTGTGATGTTCATTCTTATGTGAAATGTATATTCCACAAGAAATTACTTTTTTAGGAGTGATATATTTATGATTTTTTGAAACATGAATTTGGTTTTCATAAAATTACTTTGGAAGTCATTATTTTTATCATGAAATTTGAAAATTGTTTTTGTTTTAAAACTGGTTGGTAATTTATTCATTATGTTTTTTGATCCTCTTGTAATGTGTTTTCAAAAGTATACACTTTTAAAAATAAAATTAATAATTAATTAAAATTAATATAAAATGGAAATCCTTTCGAGAGTAAAGTTAAACATTACCAGTTTTGGTTGATTATCTTATTTTAAAGGAAACTAATGGTTTTTAAAACAAAATTTTTGACTATTTAGTACTTCACTCTTTATGGTTGTTTAAAGGGTGTTTAAAAGTGAATAAAAAATTAAAATTAAAATTTTCATCAATGGAAGAGTATTGTTTATAAATGAATTAAATTGGTAAAGGGTGGTATTTTATAAAATTGTTATCTATTTTAAAATGGGTGTTTTATATATGTTTTCATTATTTCATGAATTTCACTTTTGGTTTTCTACCTTGATTGAGATTGGGACTAGATAATTTGGTATAAAAGACATAAATGGGTTTATTTAATATACAATATGATTTAATGTAATCCTCCTTAAAAGGTCTTAAGTAATTGTAGTATACTTTTTTTTAATGGTAGTCCCTTACATAGTTTTGACACTAATGAGACACTAAATGGATGGTTGGTTTTGTATTCCCTCTTTGAAATGTAATGGTTTGTCTTAAAAGTCTTCAAGTAGGTTTTCATATTACATATTTAATTAGGAACCATAGTGGTTGAGTTGGGTAGACTAATATGGTAATTCGTGGTTGAGAATATAATTTTGTGATGATTATTACATCTAGAGTTTAGAGTCTCTCTATAAATAGAGAGCCTAGGGTGGGATCCTAGTTTGGGTGTTGATCTATTCTGGGAATCTTTCTTGATGTGATTATATAGGTTTTTGTTATTATGTGGCTTCTATTTACAGTTATATTTTTCTATGTTTATGGTTTTTCTTTTGTGATCATTGGTTGTCTTAGGATGTTCATGCCACATTTTATTATTATCTTATGAATATTTTGTTGTTATAGAATAATTGTGATAACTATAAATGAGTTTAGGTTTGATGGATAGGACATGGGGAAACCAATTTCACATTCATGGCTAATAGGGTTATTAATTTATTATTGGTTGGACCATAGTTTCCACCTAGTCGAGTTTATATATCGAGATAACTGTGATATGGTGTTCTGTGGGATTAACACTTTGTTATCCCATGATATAGTTTCATGTAAATTAGTTAAAACCCTTTTTTTAAGCATGTATTTTATTGTTTAATTTTTTATTAGTTTGATAACATATGAGTGCATTGACCTAACCTTTTGCTCCTTCAAATGATCTCTTCGGTAGTGGGTATGTTTTGGATTTAATCCAATCATTTAGTGGTTGGATTTTATTGATACAATTCTTATTATTCTCTTTGATGGTTTGTGGGAGAAAAATATCCCTGATTAAACTCTATTTATAAAAGTGGTTTTCTATTACTTATCCATTTTAGCTAAATTCAAAATTTTATGGAAACCTATGATCATTCTATCTCTTCTTAGAAATTCATGGATTTTGGATTCAATACAAATATTCTTGGGTATATTGATTTTATTTGAGGATTTATCCATTTTTAGGAATAAATCTTGATGAGTAATTATTGCAATCTTTTATAGTCATTATTCTATTATTTCTATTTTTTTCCTTATATATTTATCATATAATTTTTGAGGGTATAAATTGACATGGTTGGGAGAATTATGACACCCTTATATTATTATATTTTTTTATTTTATCTTATTTGGGGGGGTTAATTTTAGAATGTTTGGAACTATAAATTTAAATTTTTTAAGGTTTTTAGCCACGAACACAGTAAAAAGAAAACCATATAGGTAAATTTTTAATAGTGTTTAAATTTTTTATAGATGTCCACACAATTCTTGCATGGTTTCATAAATTGTAAAAGTCTATAGGGAAATATTGAAATTGGAACCATTGTAATTTTTCATAGTTATAGAATAGATTTATAAAATGTTTCAGGTCTATAGTCTATCCATTATTGGGTGACCAACATATTTATGGGTAACCATTTTTCCACACCAATCATTTTTGTTAGGATTTTCTAGTGTGAGCCGCATTATGGGCACATGATTTAATAAACCAAGGGGTCTTACCATGAGATCTTACAAATTTTATTAAAACATTTAATTCCAATTTTACCCTTCTTTGAATTGATGTAATTAAAACCACATTTTTCATCCTCAATGATTGGTCTATCCTAGGGTGCACCTTAGGAATCTCTCATTTACATCTCTCTCCATTTTGATCTTTCTTTCATCTAATTACATGTTGTTCCTAAAAGGTAATCTATTCTCTATTATTTTTTCCAGTCTATCACATTATCACTTGGTTTCCAATACTCCCATGATACCTAGGTCCTTCTTTGTCCATATTAGGGTTTATAGAGGCTTAATCTTGAGTTTTTTGGTAGTCATGGCGTATGGAAGTAGTGTTGTTGCTTGTATGGGAGTTGGCCATTGATGGTGATAACTGCTGAATTTTTTTTGCTTGATTGTACTAAGAGACATCATGATTTTACTTTATCTATAATTTCATTTAATTTTTAATGGTTTTAATCACCAAGTTTCATAAAATTAAATATATATTTGACATCTACAGTGAATTTTATAAATATTTAAGCCTCGGGTCACTTGGTTTGTGGACATCTTGTAGAATTTCTCAATTTTCAAAAGACTTATTTGAATTAAAAGTGTTATAAAATATTTCCAAGGGACTTGTTGAAGGTATGTTAATTATTTAAATAAATTAGACCCCTTTGGGTCTTGTAAAATGGTAAATTGGGATTTTATATATAATTTTTTTAAATTATAGGATTTTTTTGTTATTCAAATGGTTTTAAATTAATATGGTTTTAATTTAAAAATAATTCACTAGTGATATTTTTCTTGAATTTTTTAAATGGATGTTTTAAATGTTTATCCTTAAATATAGAAACTTTTCTTGTAAACCCATGTTGGTTTTGAATGAATATCCATTTTGGTCATTTTTAAATAATTTCTTTCTATAACATGATAAAACCTTGATTAAACCCCTTGAAATTGTTATACACATTATGTTTCACCACCCCTTAGGGTATTATATATATTATTATGTACTTATTGATGATTTTTTGTCTCTATAAATCAGTATTTTTCTTGTGGGTGTTAGATGTCAGATGAGGGAAATTTCAAATGATTTAATATTATTTTAGGTGATGATTATATTCTATTTTTCATACTCACCTTAAATGAGTTCAATCATGGGAATATTGGGAATATTTTAGATGAACCCAATGAGTGAACCCAACTTAGTTTATATTCTGTACTGGTTAGGTGATAGTGGTCATGGATGTCGAGTGCCCCCATATGGATTGTGACCCATCGTAACATTAACACTTCTGAGAAATATTATAGCCTGGTTAATTCTTCAGTATTTCTGATATATTGATATATTATTTAATTTCAAACTAGGGTTCTTTTGTATAGTTTGGGTAAATGTTAATTAATTCCTTACTAATTTTCCATGATGCATATTTACTTTGAGGTGTACATAGGTAAATCCATTACAAAACTCATTTATTTCCCCTAACTCATGAATATTCACATAGAACCAACACAAGAGTTTCTTATTTTGTTATTACCACATTATAAATTGGTTCATGGTTGTTATTTTAACCAATATTAATTTTAATTTATAGTTTACTTTAAAATATATTTAATAACGGATTTTTTGATTGATTTTTAAAATGAAAGCTATGTGTTTTTCATTATAAATTGGTTTCAAAAATATTTTTCTAAGAGGATGGGGATTTTTATTATTTTCATGAATTCATTAAATAATACTCTTTTTGTAGTATAAAATAGTTTTAAAAAAATTGTATCTTATCTTACATTAAAAAATATGGATGTTTATTAAAAGTATGTAATGGAATGTTACATGGTATTATTAAACTCTCATATTAAAAATTTACTAAATAATTATAATTGAAACTAGATTTTATGAAATTTATTTTGAAAATAAATTTAACAAATTCATTAGGTAAATCTTACCAATTGTCTTTAGATCACACCTTGTATACACCATTCGGTGTATACAACTCTAATTTTTACTTAAAAATGTCCATAATCTACTAATTTTTGGGGTCATTGTTCGGGTTCTCCTAAGGGGAAAGTATTTTGATATATTGGGTGACTATGGGTCATGAGGAGATGTTTTTTAGTGACATGGGTTTTGTTTTTTATATTTATGTATTAGCCAATTCGGCCAAATAAATTTTTTTTCTTTTTTGCTTCTATTGTACCTATATCTATACTCAGTGAGCATTTTTTTTGTTATTATGAGATTTTTAGTTTTTATTTTCTATATTTTTGCATTATAAATAGGTTATTTTTCTAATATATTATTGAAATTTTTTATTTCTATGCATGGGACTCTGATAAATGGATGGATCATGAAAGAATATTACTAATTTATACTACTAGTATATATCATTTATTAAGGGAAAACCTATTCCCTAGTTAAATTATTGATAAACATGCACTAATTGTGAAATAACACAATCATTAATAAATTACATTAAATTTTTGTATGACTAAATTCATTATTAAGTAATATATATATAAAAAATACATGCTCTATTTTGGTTATTTTAGACCGTTATCAAATATATCCTATTGGATTTCGAAAACTATAAAGTGTACTAACTATTGAAAATATAACCATTGTACAATACTAAATAATACTAGTATATTCATGGTTATGATAAAGTACAATTGATATAGAAGGAAGGAGTGATGGCCATGACTAGAAGGATCGTACCTAATAAATTCCATTTATCAAATCTAAAATAGAAGATATCATCATTAGGATTTTCCCTAGACCAATCCCAGGTAGATATTTAACAGTTAAAACATGAGTGAAACCATTAATGGTCTAAGTTCAAGATCATCGATATCAGGACCTAAACCATGTTTCAAGAACCACCCTATGAAAATCTCACCACCACACACCTTACCCTCTGGTAATTCGATGGTTTCATAAAGTCTTATATATTTGGACCCTAATAGAATTAATTTTTACATTTTATTTTTAATAAAACAATTTTTATATTTATCCCTTTTGAATTATACTTTATAAATGATTAAATAATGGGTTTTATAAAAATTATATTTTGATATGATGAGACATAAATAGTATTTTTGGGAAATTTATAGTTTCAATCAATGCACTATTTTTGATGAATTCAGGAATTTTAAATAAAATATATATTTTAATAAAGTATTAATAAAAAATAATATTTATTAAATATAAGTGATAATGTAATTTTATGAATTCAACTATAATTTTTATAACGGACAGAAAAATATTAGTGTTAAAAAATAGTTGTTTTAAATAAATTGGATTTATTTATTTAAATAAGTAAATTTACGGATTTATATAACTATTTTCATAAAATAAATATTATTTTCTAAATCAATATATTGAAATTATCCAACTGTGAATGTTTCGAAATTTTCTGAGATTGTTTAATTTTTTAGAAAAGAATAAATACGGTAAGGATTATGACATCATAATGACCCAAAAGAAATGTAATATGTGACGTAAAAGGTATAAATGAAAAAAATAAATATATATCCCATTTAAAATAATATATTTTTTTATTTGTTTTATTATTTTTATAAGTCTTTAATGAATCTTAAAAAACCAATATTATATTTTAAGATTTTAAAATGAATTATTTAAACATGACTCACTTACACATCACTAAGGGTTTTATTTTAAGGATTTAGGTCATTATACGAATAAACTAAAGAAACCCAATCCACTTTGAAAGATCTATGGGAAAAACTATGGTAATGTTTTTTTATTATTTTATTAAATAGAGTCCAAATATAAGTCTGGAGAATAATAAATAATTTTCCCCACTTTTTCTATTTTAACCCACCCAACCTTTTATTAATATTGAATCAAAACTCTTAAAGGATTAATATGATCTCCCATATTCACTCTACAGACCAAAAAAGGATCCCTAAATATCTTAATAAGCTCTACCAAAGATATTAAAAGTTTTATATCAGGCTAAGGTATTCACTCCTTCTCGTTATTAAGGCATTTTCTTTAAATTAAACCTTTTTCAAATTGTTTATGTTTACATATATTTTCAGAAATCCCTTGTATTTTACTTATGAATTAAAAGTGATGATATCTACATTTAAATATTATTGATCCCTTCGATGAACTTATATGTACCCTCGTTTTGATGCTAAAATCTTACTACAATCTTATATAGAAATAATTTTTGTAGTGAATACCAATTCCCTTTTTCAATAAAAGGTATTAACCTAGAAATAACTATCCATTATAGATTGTGTAATTATTATATTAAACCCACACTCCTTAATATTGGTATTTAAATTTATGAAATACACCCTTATTTTGTATGATCTATGTGGCACACTTATGGATGTACATGATATGAAAGTGACAGGTGGGCCTAGAATTATATAGCTATTGAATGCATTGGGTAATGTTTTAATCTCATGAGATTCCATATATGATGTTATCATAAGCATATTATTTTATGTTTTCTATAAATTTAGGCTTGACATGCACTTTTTATGTAATTCCATTGTATTCTTGTTATAATTTTTCATTCAATGTACCTAGCATACAAAGAAACAGGGATAAATTATCTTTTTGGTTTTAATATTTATACCCTTATGTAATAAATCAAGAATTAAGGTGTAAAAATATGCGTTATAATAGTTGGTGTTAGAGAAAAGCTTGATGATTTTTTCGATTAGGATTATAAAATTATATTGAAAGAATTAATGATAATAATAAACATAGGAAAACATCCCTAATTATTTTGATATTATATAGTAAGTGTTTTCCAAGTAAACAGAACCTTATTTTTATACTACAAGTGGATGTGGATCTATCAAGGTTGTATCTTGGAGTAATAACCCATAAAATGGCACATTGAGATAGAATCGATCATCACTTAGTGAAAAACAACAACCCTTATTACACACCTAGTTTGACACTCCTAAGGGTTATAATTTATTAAATTCAAAATCAAAATAAAACCCATTATTAAGGGGATAGAAATGAACATAATATGTTATGTTCAAAAATAACTCATGTATAATTTATATTGAAACCTAAAAAATAATTGGTTAAATAATATATGTCATTTTTGAGTTATCCCTTTAATTTTCGTGGTTTCATGTTTATATTTTTAATATTTAGAAAATTTTCATCCATAATTTTCCTTTTATTTCAAGTCAATGGCCAGAAATTGGAGGAATCATGACAAAAACCAATGTGTGGGACAATGTAATGACTGTCCAAATGAGATTTGTAACACCCCAAGATTTTATAGTGTGTTATTTCTTCAAAATAATTCAATAACTTTCACTACACGTAACACCAAGTTCAATCGCACCATGACTTACCAAACAAGCTGTTCAAAAGAGGTTATGAATAGTGTCAACTAAATTTTAAACTTTATATAATCCTTATAATTTTAGAATCCATATTATGAGTTTCTTAGACATAATGTAAGAACAAATTCATTTTCAGTATTTCACGTTTACCAAATTTTAATAGTGAACACTTTTTAGATACTAAATTTTAAACTTTTTGACTAAATGGGGACATCAAAAATTTAAAATGAAACATCCCAAGATTCCACGGTACGCTAGCGTGTGTTGTACGCAACACCGAGTTCTAACACACCGTAACCAATCAAACTAGCCGCTATGAATAGTAATACCTACTTTTTGAAATTATATATATTTTATATTTGAAAATGGACTTCATTTTTGGATTCGGAATATCGAATTTAGCCTAAGGTGAAATTTTGGTACATTTCGGATAACTTTCATATTTTGATGAATAGTGAAAATTACTAAATTTTAATTAAAAACAACTTTTTTAATCAAAATAATTAATAGTGATAAATTATGAATTTGAGTGGTTTTAAAGTATATTTAGAATATATTTTTACCATTTAATATAATGTTGGTCATTGGACATAATTTTACAATTAAACCAAACATAAACAAGTGTCAATCTTTTGATAGTTATTATCTCTTAAAAACACGCTTTTTGTTTTGACAGCGGGAATTAATTTTAAATTAATTTCTGCCACTTCTGTGTTATGAATTTAGAGAAATGGATTCCATATTTGGAATCAGGATGTCCAAATTATGTAAATAGGTAACTTTTATTTTTAGACATTTTGAATAATTACTGCGGTAAATATTTTATTTACCATGGTTAAGGGTAAATCCGGTAAATAAGGGTTAAAAAAATAATATTATAATAATAATAAATTACCCTAAAATGTGTCTTAACCCTATTGGTTGATACATGGTCGACCATGGGCATCTTTGGGTCAATTTTGGGACCCCATGGATCCACTTGTAAGTGATAATGACACTTTATATTAATTAAGTTAAAATTAATACAAAAATGAATCAAGCATAGATCTTTTAGAAAAACAATTGTTACATAGGGTTATATATGTTGGATTTTAGATTATAAATATTCATTAGAAAGATAAAAAGATTTCCTACATAATTATATTTTATTTATAATTTTTTTGACATTAAATAATTTATTTTATTTATGACACAATGATGATGCAGTAATTACTAAAATAGTAAAAAATTAACATAATTGATATTATAAATACCCAAATAATTATAATATGAAACTTTTAATGAATTAAACAAATTTTCTAGGATAATATGATATATTAGGATTTATTTATTTGACTTTGTTCGAAGTAATCAATCTGTTATGAGTTTCACAAAAATCAACTAGTGAATAGTGTCAAAATTGACATAAAAGAGTTCTTAAAACAAATATTATATTATTAATTGATATTAAATTCCTAAAAATCTAAGGATCGGCCAAGAGACTTATATTATTATAGGTTAATCATTAATGGACCACTTGGGGGTCTTTTGGATGTATATAGTAAGTTTATTAACCATATTATATAAAAATACAAAGAGACATTGTAAAAGTGAAACTAATTAACTTAGAGTTAATACCTAAAGATAAGGTTAATATAAGTACCCAAACCTGTCTAAATTCTATTGGATGAGTTGTTTTCGACCTATCCCCACCTCAACCTTTGAATAGTCAACTTTGGAGCCATTGGAAACCGAATATGAATTTATTATAAATTAATATTTCTAGCTTTTCCAAAGGTGCCCCTCACCCCTCTTATAAAAGGGCACTCCTCCTTCTCATTTCCTCACACCTATCAAGCCACTTGGCTCGTCCAAAATCTGCCCAACTAAGCTCCCCACATCCCTCTCCTCCTCCTTGAAGCTTCCCCTTAGGCAGAAAGCATTTCAACAAGTCCTTTGGTCCCAACCAAAGTGAGTTACCTAAATTAAAGGTAACGATTTCTCTTAAATTATTTTCATTTATTTTGCTTCTTCAACCCCCAAACTCTTTTTATTTCCCTTATTTTGTAACAACACCAGTATACTCAATATACTAGGATGTTGTTATAAGAAGTATTCAAACTACACATACACACAACTCCATCTAATGGATGATGAACATAATGTTTCTGTGGATGGCAAACTAACGCCTCACGAAACGATGATTGTTCAAAAACATCTTACCGCCTCTCATGGTGGCCATTATGATGGAAATGTAATTAAATATGATATTAATGATATATATTTTATATATAATCTTCTGTAATTCCATTTTATTTCATACCATTATTCGTTTCATGTCGTATATACATACGATAATTTCATTTGAGGAAGTGCGGACTACCGCCCCCTTAAAATGATATGACTCGTTCATACCACACATGGAACGTATAAACGATGGTGTTAATGAACTTAAGTAACATATATAAAAGATTATATTATACTTGAATAGTAATATACCTATGTATCATTTGGATTCAATTCTTTTAAAATAAAAATTAAACGGAAGTAGCGTTCGTGCGTACGTACGGACTACCGTCTCCACGAACGCGATAAGATTCATTCTCCATCATATCCATTCAAGTATTATTCTCATTTTAGGGTTAAAAATAATGTTAATATCATTCTGATTATGAATAAGATATAATCTATCCATTACAAACATGTCTTACGTAACCAAACATTTAAGAAGAACGAATCGATTATCACCCGAAACGACGATAATACTAAGATATTATTAATAAAGCAATGATAAAAGATCATATATGATATCATATTAATGTATATGATTCTTGTATAATTTAATAACAATTATTTCACCATTATACAGGAGGTTAACCTACCCCAACCAAGGAAAAGTACAAGGTAAGGGTTATTTCACAATCTCTTCATTATCCGAGGTTGTTTATACGTAATAATCTACTGGGATATCTTTATCATCCACATCCATGTTTCTTAAAAATGTATTTCAAAACATTTTTTATGGGTTAAAGTCATTTATACCCTTGTTTGACTTTTTATAAGAGGTTTATAAAGGAATCTTTCCGTCGTTTTCAAAACAAGGTCCTTTTTAACCTTTTCGACTGAATTGAGGTAAGAATGTTCTTTTTAACTTATACGGCGGGTGCGGTTATTTTCCGCCGTTATAAAATCTTCGAAGCTTTCCATACAAGCTTATAAGAATATTTTCAAAGAAAATGTTTTATTTTATATGGATCTTAAATGATTTCAAAATAAAAGGAGATACTTCTTTAAAAAGAATTTTGATTTCATCTATGTCAACATCCTTTGATGGATTTTAAGATTATTTGAAGTTGATTTATTATGATACAAAACTTCTATATTGTATTGAAGTTTTTGTGATATGTTTGACTATGGATGTGCTATTTTTATACCATTCATAGTTTATGGTGAAATTATTGACATTTCGTATGCTAGTTTTAATACGAATGTTTATGTTATGTTTAAACCTTTTCATATGGGAATGCATTGGACTTAATAAGTGACGGGTGGAGCCCGCTATAGCTCCTCGATGCATCGGTAGGTCTCATGAGACAAACTAGTGTCTTGGCACAAGGCCTTGACAAAATCTTATTTGTAGTCTTGGCACGAGGCCTTGGCTATGTGGTTATGATAGTCTGGCATTATGCATTCCAACATTATGAAAGTGGTTATTGATATTGCATGTGATTATTCGATTAGTAGAATATCCATGTGAATAAGTAAATGGCATTATTTCATTTTTATTTTTTCCATACTATGTTGAACTTCAATTTTAAAAGGCTTTTGTTTTAGTAATTCATTGCCTTAAATGTTTATGCTTATTATGAATGTTCCGCTATATTGTTATCCTTACTGGGCATTTGAGCTCACCCCTTTTCTATGTTTTATTTTTCCCAGGTAGTGAAGAAGTAAATTATGAATGACTTGCAGGGATATTATGATGGGTTAATAGTGTGGATATGAAGACTTTGTTGTTGTTGTAGTTTTTCACTTTGAAATGTAATGTAAAACTTTATGATTATATCTAGTGTTTCCAAGGCTACTAAACCAATCGGTCTTTCGGGATTTGATCTTTCTTGTGATCATGCCAATGTTATGTAATAATGCACCGACTCTGGGTAGCTGGGGTCGGGGCGTTACAGTTGGTATCAGAGGAGGTTTAGTACAAACCTTGGAAGCTAGATTTAGATAAACTCTGATTAGAGCACGTAGACCTAAGATTAACTTTGAGGATTAGTATAGAAGAACTTCCTAGAATTTTGGTATTGTAGAGATTTTGTGAGTTTTCCGAGCAATATATCCCTGTCTGGATACGAGCAGGTAGAGGCGGCTCTGGCACAGATGTACCTAGGGGTAAAACCCGAAAACACCGCTTTGAGCTAGACTCGAACGGGAACTGGTGCACGACAACGGGCCTTGCTGCACTCTTGGTTACGACACTCCCGGGGGATATGCTTAGGATAACTCTCATTTTCTTTACAAATCATTTTGAAGGGATTATGAGTATATACTTCCTCAAAGAAAACATTCTTATGATTATGGATTATATCCATAAATAGTTCAATTTATGTTAAGTGTTTTATAAGTATGGGATTATGTATTTTGATTCATAAACTGATCTAGTGTATGCCATTGTTTAGAAATGGCGCCCAGTAGAAGGAATGAGAACTCCAGAAATGAACATGATCCAAAGAGAAGGAAGGATCATATCTTTCATGGTCTTAAGCTAGAATTTATAAGAGAAATAGTCTCCCATGTATTATCATCATATGAATAAATAATATCATGTGTTGATAAGATAAGTAAAGAGTTTACTGAGTCCTATGGCTTTGAAGGGAAGCAAGAGAAGAAAAGGATGGAAGAGACAAAGATGGATAAAAGTAAGAGGGAAAAGAAGAATTTTCCCATATGTGGTAACTGTGGAAAGAAACACCCTGGAACTTGCCTGAAAGGAATGGGAGTTTGTTATAAGTGTGGAGGAAAAGGGCACAAAGTACGTGACTGCAAGGGTAAGAAAATGGTTTTAAATGTACAATGCTTCATTTGCAAGGAGTTTGGACACTACGCGAACCTATGTCCCAGTCATCAGACTATGCCGCAAATGATGTTATTGGATAATAATCATGTTATGATACTACCACAGATGAAGAGGAATGATTAGAGTTCTTATGTTGATTATGTCAATTGAGTGTTGTATCAACAATGTACTTGTTACAATAATCATGGAGTATATAAGGATTGTACTGCAGTACTATTTCATTAAGGACTTGAGATTGTGTGGAACAAAGAAAAGTGACTCAATAGCAGGATAATTTTTGGAAAATATATGGGTGAGAGAATGATAAACCATAATATAGTTCTGATACTGAGGTAGTAATTTTGGAATAATACATGATTGTTTTGGATAAATTATATTGGATATTCTTGACTACCTTGGAACTGATTAATGATTTGTATATTCCATCATTGTTGGGGTTTAAAATTTTTTTGGATTGATGAAGTATATCCAGCATTCTATATGGAATAGGGGAGCATGAATGTAATCAATAAGGAATATGGTAATTCAAGATGTTTCAGTTTATTAAAATAATACAAGATGAAGGTATTCATATGCTATTGTGGGGTAAAAGGATCTATATTATGTTTACCTTCCTTATAAATGTTGGACTGTGAGTTTGGACAGAAGTATTTTGGATAGTTCTAGTTTGGATTTTTTTGGATTACCATAAAAGGAAAACCCGGAGGTCAGGCGGCAACCCGTCGCGTCCGACAAGGCTGCGAGACTTGAACCTGCAACCGAAGGGCGACAAGGGTGTATCACCTACCACTGGCCCACAAGATGTCCTGGATTAAATAATGTTGTTTTTTTTAAGATCTGGTAGATGAATTATAAATTCATTTATTTTGGAACCCTGTACGAATAGTATAAAAAAAATTACATTCTATTATCTTTTAGAGTGATAGATGAGTTTGTGGTAGAAACTTATTAATGGATAAAACTCTAATTATAAAGTAAGTATATCTCCTTATGATCTTAGCCAATCTCATAAATAAAATCCTCAACATTAATAAAAGGAACTTAGAACAAAAATGTTTTCCTAGATGGTACCTTAAATCATCACTAATTTATGGCTTTGGGATTGTTGGCCTTTTCATAGCCATGTTCTCTACCACTCTCCATCAGATAATTGATGGTTAGATTTCTCCTCCATATCCATATTTTCCTACATGGAACCCTAGTATGTGTTATTTTCGGTAATCTTCATACTTTCCACTCTTTATTTTAAATAGAGGCATCATTAATTCATTTTTCGATGTGGGATTTCCACTAAGATATTTTGAAACGTCAAAAATGTGTTATCCCAATACCCTATATTTTGTGGAACTGATGGTACTTCAAATCATCATAGATTGATGAGTTTAAGGGCCTCAATTTTATACTTGTTTGTGATTGATGACCTCAATCACTACCTATAAATATTTACGTTTTTCCTCCAATTATATGTCTATAATTGCCACCAATGTTCTCCTAATAGAGATCATAATTTGGTGGTGATCCTTTCATTTCTCTTTTCCTCATATTAAGACTAAATTTTAGTAACCCAATTTCCGATGTGGGTTTTCCCACAAAGATATTTTCTATTTTCAACCTTTTATTTTCGAAGAACAATTTCAAATTGCGAGGACGCAATTTATTGAAGGAGGGGAGAATGTAACACCCCAAGATTTTATAGTGTGTTATTTCTTCAAAATAATTCAATAAATTTCACTACACGTAACACCAAGTTCAATCGCACCATGACTTACCAAACAAGCTGTTCAAAAGAGGTTATGAATAGTGTCAACTAAATTTTAAACTTTATATAATCCTTATAATTTTAGAATCCA
Organism: Viscum album; assembly: GCA_963277665.1. Taxonomy (NCBI): domain Eukaryota; kingdom Viridiplantae; phylum Streptophyta; class Magnoliopsida; order Santalales; family Viscaceae; genus Viscum; species Viscum album. The sequence goes on along the minus strand of OY728147.1, from coordinate 67,828,263 downwards.
TATTATGAGTTTCTTAGACATAATGTAAGAACAAATTCATTTTCAGTATTTCACTTTTACCAAATTTTAATAGTGAACCCTTTTTAGATACTAAATTTTAAACTTTTTGACTAAATGGGGACATCAAATTTTTAAAATGAAACATCCCAAGCTTCCACGGTACGCTAGCGTGTGTTGTACGCAACACCGAGTTCTAACACACCGTAACCAATCAAACTAGCCGCTATGAATAGTAATACCTACTTTTTGAAATTATATATATTTTATATTTGAAAATGGACTTCATTTTTGGATTCGGAATATCGAATTTAGCCTAAGGTGAAATTTTGGTACATTTCCGATAACTTTCATATTTTGATGAATAGTGAAAATTACTAAATTTTAATTAAAAACAACTTTTTTAATCAAAATAATTAATAGTGATAAATTATGAATTTGAGTGGTTTTAAAGTATATTTAGAATATATTTTTACCATTTAATATAATGTTGGTCATTGGACATAATTTTACAATTAAACCAAACATAAACAAGTGTCAATCTTTTGATAGTTATTATCTCTTAAAAACACGCTTTTTGTTTTGACAGCGGGAATTAATTTTAAATTAATTTCTGCCACTTCTGTGTTATGAATTTAGAAAAATGGATTCCATATTTGGAATCAGGATGTCCAAATTGTGTAAATAGGTAACTTTTATTTTTAGACATTTTGAATAATTACTGCGGTAAATATTTTATTTACCATGGTTAAGGGTAAATCCGGTAAATAAGGGTTAAAAAAATAATATTATAATAATAATAAATTACCCTAAAATGTGTCTTAACCCTATTGGTTGATACATGGTCGACCATGGGCATCTTTGGGTCAATTTTGGGACCCCATGGATCCACTTGTAAGTGATAATGACACTTTATATTAATTAAGTTAAAATTAATACAAAAATGAATCAAGCATAGATCTTTTAGAAAAACAATTGTTACATAGGGTTATATATGTTGGATTTTAGATTATAAATATTCATTAGAAAGATAAAAAGATTTCCTACATAATTATATTTTATTTATAATTTTTTTGACATTAAATAATTTATTTTATTTATGACACAATGATGATGCAGTAATTACTAAAATAGTAAAAAATTAACATAATTGATATTATAAATACCCAAATAATTATAATATGAAACTTTTAATGAATTAAACAAATTTTCTAGGATAATATGATATATTAGGATTGATTTATTTGACTTTGTTCGAAGTAATCAATCTGTTATGAGTTTCACAAAAATCAACTAGTGAATAGTGTCAAAATTGACATAAAAGAGTTCTTAAAACAAATATTATATTATTAATTGATATTAAATTCCTAAAAATCTAAGGTTCGTCCAAGAGACTTATATTATTATATTTTAATCATTAATGGACCACTTGGGGGTCTTTTGGATGTATATAGTAAGTTTATTAACCATATTATATAAAAATACAAAGAGACATTGTAAAAGTGAATCTAATTAACTTAGAGTTAATACCTAAAGATAAGGTTAATATAAGTACCCAAACCTGTCTAAATTCTATTGGATGAGTTGTTTTCGACCTATCCCCACCTCAACCTTTGAATAGTCAACTTTGGAGCCATTTGAAACCGAATATGAAATTATTATAAATTAATATTTCTAGCTTTTCCAAAGGTGCCCCTCACCCCTCTTATAAAAGGGCACTCCTCCTTCTCATTTCCTCACACCTATCAAGCCACTTGGCTCGTCCAAACTCTGCCCAACTAAGCTCCCCACATCCCTCTCCTCCTCCTTGAAGCTTCCCCTTAGGCAGAAAGCATTTCAACAAGTCCTTTGGTCCCAACCAAAGTGAGTTACCTAAATTAAAGGTAACGATTTCTCTTAAATTATTTTCATTTATTTTGCTTCTTCAACCCCCAAACTCTTTCTATTTCCCTTCTTTTGTAACAACACCAGTATCCTCAATATACTAGGATGTTGTTATAAGAAGTATTCAAACTACACATACACCCAACTCCATCTAATGGATGATGAACATAATGTTTCTGTGGATGGCAAACTAACGCCTCACGAAACGATGATTGTTCAAAAACATCTTACCGCCTCTCATGGTGGCCATTATGATGGAACTGTAATTAAATATGATATTAATGATATATATTTTATATATAATCTTCTGTAATTCCATTTTATTTCATACCATTATTCGTTTCATGTCGTATATACATACGATAATTTCATTTGAGGAAGTGCGGACTACCGCCCCCTTAAAATGATATGACTCGTTCATACCACACATGGAACGTATAAAGGATGGTGTTAATGAACTTAAGTAACATATATAAAATATTATATTATACTGGAATAGTAATATACCTATGTATCATTTGGATTCAATTCTTTTAAAATAAAAATTAAACGGAAGTAGCGTTCGTGCGTACGTACGGACTACCGTCTCCACGAACGCGATAAGATTCATTCTCCATCATATACATTCAAGTATTATTCTCATTTTAGGGTTAAAAATAATGTTAATATCATTCTGATTATGAATAAGATATAATCTATCCATTACAAACATGTCTTACGTAACCAAACATTTAAGAAGAACGAATCGATTATCACCGAAAACGACGATAATACTAAGATATTATTAATAAAGCAATGATAAAAGATCATATATGATATCATATTAATGTATATGATTCTTGTATAATTTAATAACAATTATTTCACCATTATACAGGAGGTTAACCTACCCCAACCAAGGAAAAGTACAAGGTAAGGGTTATTTCACAATCTCTTCATTATCCGAGGTTGTTTATACGTAATAATCTACTGGGATATCTTTATCATCCACATCCATGTTTCTTAAAAATGTATTTCAAAACATTTTTTATGGGTTAAAGTCATTTATACCCTTGTTTGACTTTTTATAAGAGGTTTATAAAGGAATCTTTCCGTCGTTTTCAAAACAAGGTCCTTTTTAACCTTTTCGACTGAATTGAGGTAAGAATGTTCTTTTTAACTTATACGGCGGGTGCGGTTATTTTCCGCCGTTATAAAATCGTCGAAGCTTTCCATACAAGCTTATAAGAATATTTTCAAAGAAAATGTTTTATTTTATATGGATCTTAAATGATTTCAAAATAAAAGGAGATACTTCTTTAAAAAGAATTTTGATTTCATCTATGTCAACATCCTTTGATGGATTTTAAGATTATTTGAAGTTGATTTATTATGATACAAAACTTCTATATTGTATTGAAGTTTTTGTGATATGTTTGACTATGGATGTGCTATTTTTATACCATTCATAGTTTATGGTGAAATTATTGACATTTCGTATGCTAGTTTTAATACGAATGTTTATGTTATGTTTAAACCTTTTCATATGGGAATGCGTTGGACTTAATAAGTGACGGGTGGAGCCCGCTATAGCTCCTCGATGCATCGGTAGGTCTCATGAGACAAACTAGTGTCTTGGCACAAGGCCTTGAAAAAATCTTATTTGTAGTCTTGGCACGAGGCCTTGGCTATGTGGTTATGATAGTCTGGCATTATGCATTCCAACATTATGAAAGTGGTTATTGATATTGCATGTGATTATTCGATTAGTAGAATATCCATGTGAATAAGTAAATGTCATTATTTCATTTTTATTTTTTCCATACTATGTTGAACTTCAATTTTAAAAGGCTTTTGTTTTAGTAATTCATTGCCTTAAATGTTTATGCTTATTATGAATGTTCCGCTATATTGTTATCCTTACTGGGCATTTGAGCTCACCCCTTTTCTATGTTTTATTTTTCCCAGGTAGTGAAGAAGTAAATTATGAATGACTTGCAGGGATATTATGATGGGTTAATAGTGTGGATATGAAGACTTTGTTATTGTTGTAGTTTTTCACTTTGAAATGTAATGTAAAACTTTATGATTATATCTAGTGTTTCCAAGGCTACTAAACCAATCGGTCTTTCGGGATTTGATCTTTCTTGTGATCATGCCAATGTTATGTAATAATGCACCGACTCTGGGTAGCTGGGGTCGGGGCGTTACAAGATTCCTAACCAAATTGGAGAAGTAATTGTGAACTTCATGAAAATAATTTCTCAATTTAATCTGGTTTTTAATCGAGACATGAATCGGTAGGAACTCCCAAATACCCCTACGAGAGAACAATTTGTAATTGAAACCTTTATGAAACAAAGGCCTCCAACCTTTAGTGAATCCTCTGATCCATTAATCATAGAACAATGGATCAACTCCATTGTAAATATCTTCTCTATCCTTAAATTGTCCATGGAAGACAAGGTGATTCTATTTTTTAATAATATGGAAGGTTAAGACGATCAATGATGTAAATGGTTCAAAAATAAAAATCCCATGGAGCTGATAGATGTGATGAATTTGAAGTATTTTCAGAAAATGTTGGTGAAAAAATATTTTACTTGAATTCTCAAAATGAAAATGGAGAGGGACATCCTTAGACTTATTTAAAAGTATGGTTAATTCATCAAGGTGTATGATGAAAACTTCATTAGACATCCAGGATATGCCTCTTGATTTATCATTACCCACAAAAAGTAAATTTGACCACTTCTTTTGTGGACTAAATCAAGGTTTATGAAAATCTTTATCCATTCGGAACTTTGAAAACAATTAGGGGACTATTTGGTGTGCCCTCAAAGTTAATATGGAGATTAGAAAATATCAATTAACTCATGGCTATTGAGATAGGAATCAGATAAATTAATTTATTTCAAACAATGTCATGTATAAATCTCATGGGGTAAAGAAATTACAACACCCCATTTTTCATATGTGTGGGAAGAAACATACTAGGAATTATCTAAAGGGAAAAATGAAATGATTTATTTGTAAGAAGGAAGGGAACCTAGATAGTGATTTTTGATTAGATAACCCCACAAATGTGATGGAAGAAAGGAATACTATGGTCTACCCTCAAACAATTTCCCAATGTTTCAACTATAAGGAATAAGGATTCTATGTGAATAAATGTTCTAAGATAAGTTTTTTCTACAAAAAAATGACTACAACAACCTCCATGGCCTAGATATTAAGGGAAAACTTATCAAATCACAAATATTAATGTGGATCCCAAAAATGAAATAGTGAAAGGTAGGCGAATTTTTCATTAAATATTAATAAAACAAATTTTTTGTTATGGTTATACACATTCTTTCATATCATGAATGTTTAGTTAAACTATTCAATCGCCATCTAGAAATAAATAAATCAAGTTATTAGTAAAGATAGTAAATAGTGAAATGGTTACATACCAAGCATATAACTCATCCCCTGTAAAAATTTGCAAGTTGAATTTCCCAATGATCATTATTATGCTCACTTTAGTGTAATTTTATGCAATTATGGGTATGGATTGTACTTCCTTATATCGATCCAACAAAAAAATTAAGGTAATAAAATTATACTTTTATATCTCGATTTGTGCACATGAGCCTCTACCCAGTTGGTGAGGTCTCTCTAAGTGCATCCAAGAGACCCAGGTTCAAAACCAGATAGATGTATAATTACGAAGTACTATAGAAGTACTGCAGTAGTCACTGTATTAGTATTATGTGGTTACTGTAGAAAGTATTGTAGTAGGTAATGTTTGGTACTGTAACTGCCAGAACTTTTCAACTTTAGCCACTAGTTTGGGCTTGGAGTCCTTAAGGCCTTTAGACCACCCAAGACTTCGGTTCAGTAAGGATTTAATGCCACTTTTAAGTCCTTTGGGCCACCTCAAGGCATTCAGGGCCATCTGATATGTAGATGCCCAGAAAAATTCTACAAGGAACCCACTTCAGAGGAGGATAAAGCAATACGCATTCACCAATGAAAGTCTAAATGATTTTAGAATTATTATAGGGTATGGAATTGTCATCAGTATCATGCATGTGCATCACTTCATAGGATATATAGCTGAATTTCCATGCCATGGTGGAGATCTAATCACAATGTTGATTCTAGGGAGGGGTGGTTTCAAGTAGTCATAGTCTGTATGATTTCCTTAAGACATACGGGTCTTATATTCTATCCAAGCCTATGAGCAATATAATATTTAACCTTGAGGACCTTGTAAGGGTTCCCCCTCATCCCATGAAACGTGGGTTATCAAAAATCAATAAAAAAGAAGGCCTTCGGGCCATTCAGGTAGGTAGCTATCATGAATCACCCTCTGATTCTATAAAAATGTAAGGAGGATGAACCTCTTTTGGTGTTATCATCTCAATCATCGATATTATTACCCCATTATTTATTGTATCTTTCTTTGATAATTAAGACTAAAGAAAATATAATCACTAAATATAATCACATTGTGAGGTAATTCACTAATGTGTTTCACAAATAATTTTATAGTCCTCCACCTAGCTTAGAGGTTGATTCCTCAATCGGTCTCACACATGAAGTATATCTATTATCAAATATTCCTAATATAATATTCATTGTTGAACTTAATGAGATAAAGAAGTAACCATAAGATTATATGGATAAATGGTTCATATTCCCATTGACATCACCATGGGGTGCACCGGTCCTCTTTTTCAAAAATAAGGATTGGTCAAGGTATTTTTAAATTGATTATTATGAGCTAAATGTCATCATAATAAATAATAATTATCATGTACCATGGATGTATTACTTTTCTGATCACTTACATAGAGCACAGTACTTCTCTGAGGTGGATCTTCAATCATGATATTATCAAGTAAATTTGAAAAAAGTGGATTTCCCCAATAATTATTTCTATACAATTTATGACTTCTATGTCTTTATAGATATTCCAATTGGACTCACTAAATATATATAAATATCCATGTACTTAATGAATAAATTATTTAGGTATTTCCTTGAAAAAATTATGGTTTCATTTATATATGATATTCTTGTCTTTTCTGAAAGGAAGGATGAACAATATGAGAATTTAAATACTATAATAAAGACCTTATAAAATGATTTTTTATTGAAAAATATAGTAAAATTAATTTTTTGTTATAGCTAGTAACTTTATTGGAGAATTTCATCACCAATAAAGGGATATCTATGAATCTATAAAAAATCAAGGAAATTGAATGATGTCCAAGACCAAAGTATTTAATAAAAATTCAATTTTTCCTTGGATGGTCTAGGTAATATCATCAATTTGTGAGAAAATACTCATGATTTAGAATCCCACTAACCTTGATAATTGATAAAGGTGTTCAGTTTTTATGGACAAATGAATGTAAAGAGAGTTTTAATGAGTTAATTAAGACTCTAATCACTACACCTATACTCACATTACCCACATGTGGGGAAGAATTTGTGATCTATAGTAATTCGAACAAAAATGTATTGGGTTGTTCCCTCATGAAATATCAAAAATTGATAGCCTATTACTACCATCAATTAAAGATACCAGAGAAGAACTATCCAATGAATGAACTATAATTGGATGTGGTGATCTTCACATTTAATATTTTGTAAAATTATCTTTATAAAAAAAAGTGTGATGTATATATGGATCAAAAAATCCTAAAGTATATACTCACCCAAAATAATATTAATAAGTGAAAATAAAGGTGGGTCGATATGATCCTAGATTATTATTTTTTTAATACATTTCCATCTTCGTAAGGTGAACATAGTGGGGGATTCTCTAAGTATAAAATATCATGAATGTCTATCCGTGATGAGGATTGAAATGGTTCCAATATTATTGGACAAGAAAATGATAGAAATTGTAACAATAAAATTATATTCATCTTATATTTATCAAATGACTATTTAATCATCCATTTTTTAGAGGATCAAGGTGGCCAAGAAAGATAATGAGTTTCTATAGAAGAAGGTAAAGAATATTGTGAAGTTCAAATTTTCTAAAGATGTAGTTATAAGTTTTGGAACCTAAATATGAATCCCATAAAAACCATAACTAAAGATGAAACTTTTGTATTATGTTCATTGCTCATCATTATTTTTTCATCCCAGAAGAACTAATATGTGTATATATATATATAAATAAAACCTTCTGGTGGGATAACATAAACAATGAAATTGTGTAGTTCATATCTCAATGTTTGGTTTTCTATCAAGTCAAGGAATATATGAAAATATTATATGGTTATGATGAAACCATTTCACATACTAGTATGGAAATTGGTGAATATAACCATGGATTTTGTTGTAGGGATTCACAGAACACATAAAGAAAATAAAACTATCTAGGTGGTAGTCTACCACATTAAAAAGTTGGCACATTTCATTACTATATTGTAATATTTCTCTCTTGACCAACTCACCATTGTATATTGAAGAAGAGAGATAATAATATTTGGATCTCCACTTTCTATTGTATATGATTGAGAAAATAAGTTTACATTTAGGTTTTGTAGAATCATTCAACTAGTGTTGGTTAAAAAAATGTGTTTGAGTATTTCTTATCACCAAAGGACTATTCAAAATCTAGAGGATATTTTGAGAACATGTTCAATGGATATCCAAGGATGTTGAGATAAAATCCCTCCCATGATATAGCTCTTATATAATAACAGTTTCCATTCTATCATTCAAATGGAACTTTATAAGGATATGTATGGGAAGAGGTGATAGACTCCAATATTCTAGGATGAAGTTCGGGAGAAGATTTTTATGGGACATTATCTTATCCAAGAAATTATTGAGACTATTTAGACCATTCAACATAATATTACATCCAAAAAAAGGTGATATAAAAGCTATGGAAAAAATCATCAGTGTGACATGGAGTTTTGGGTTAGAGATAATGTGTTTCTTCATATATCATTATGGAATAAATTAATCAGGTTTGGGAAGAAGGTAAACCTTATTCCTAGTTATATCATCCCCTTTGATATCCTTGATCACATCAGAACAGTGTCATATCGACTAGAACCACCACCTAACATATTTCATGAACAAGATATGTTCTCCAAATCCCTCATGAGGAAATAAATACCACATCCATCACATATACTCAATCTATTGGTGGTACAATTGGATATTTATCTATCATACTAATAATAAAATGTGATGATATTAGATTATGGAAATAAACTTCTACAAAACAATTCCACTCGCCTTGTCAAAGTGTTATGGTGGAAATACAAGTTTTCGGAAGTAACATGGGAACTATAAGAGGAAATGATACAGAGTCACCCTCATCTATTTTAATATATGGAAAGAAAATTTTTATGGAAATATTTTGGAATTGGGGAACATTGTAACGACTTGAAATTTTTTAAATTAAATTCCCTTCTTGAATGAAAAAATATATTATTAAGTAATATTGCTATAGAATACACATGCACTACTATAGAAATTTTAGACCCTTAAAATCTTATCTTATTGGATTTAAAATACTATTAATCATTATAATAGTTGAAAATATAGCCACAGTATAGTGACCATCAAGATTAGTATATTCAAGGTAATGATAAAGTATAATTGATACAAAATAAAGGATCGATGGCCTCGACCAGTAGGATCGTACACTATGAAGGTCATTTATCAAAACATGTGAAGGATAGATAACATTGGTGGTATTTTTTATTGGAAAAACTGAATATGAGATTCAAAAAAATCATGAGTAAAACTATTTGTGGGAGAAGTTCAACCACACCAATTTCAAAACCAAAACCATGTTCGTCAAACCACACTAAGAAAATTTGACTATTGCACACCTTACTATTAGGGAATTCACTAGTATAATAAAGGTCTATGTATTCATACCCTAAAAGTACTAATTTTTATATTTTCTTATAATAAAAAATTATTATATTTATCCCTTTTAATATTACTTTTTAAATTATTAAATAATTAGTTTGATAAAAATGATCTTTTGATATGATGAAACAAAAAAATTATTTATTGGAAATATATATTTTCAATCATGAATATTTTTTGAATATTTCAAGAATTATTTTAATATATTACATCTTAATAAAATTTTATAATTAAATAATATTTATTAAATATAAATGATAATATAATTTTATGAATTTAAATGTAATTTTTATAAGGGTTAGAATAATTTTATTAAAAAAAATAGTATTTTTCAATAAAAGAAATTTTTTAGTTAAATGATTAAATTATAATATTTATTTAATTTTTTGCTAAAATAAATATATTTTTTGATATCATCAATTTAAAATTATCTAAAAATAAATTTTTCATAATTTTCAAAGTCAGCTAAATTTTTTGGTATAAATTAAATATGTTATAAATATATGGTATGTATTATAACATTATAATGAACCAAAAGTGATGTGATATTTTCTATAAAATATATCTATAAAAAATATGAATTTACCATTCAAAATAATTTTTTTATTTTATCTTATTCACTTTATAATGCCTTAATGAATCCCCTAAAACATATATTATATGATAAATTTTTAAAATCAATTCTTTACATATATGAATCACTTCTACACCACCAAGTGTATTATTTTAAGATGATTGATTATTATTCTTATAAGATAATAAAAAACAATCCTATTTTGTAGAAAATATGTTCAAAATCATGGAAATATTTGTAGTTTGGAATAAGTTATTATATAGATTCCAAAACACAAGTTTAGAAATTAAAAATAATTATCCACTCTTTTTCTATATAAACCCACCAAAACCCTCATTCTAATTCACTAGAAAATATTTGAGAAGAAATTAATACACCCTTCCATTTTTGGATCCCTCACAATGTTCCCCAAAGCTCTTAATAAGATCCTATCAAGATTAAAGAAGTGCATTCTCAAGATAAGGGATCCTCTCCTTGTCCCCTTTATTCAAGAACCTTTATTAATTTATGCCTTTTGTTTTAAAATTGTTCATGTTGGGATATGTTTTCACAAATATATCTTATTGTAATTATTATTTCCAAGTGATTATATACCCATTTTACTCTCATTTATCACTTCTATTAATCTTTACATACCCCTTTTATATAGTAGATATTGTCCTATGATTTCCGATGCCAAACATTTTTGTAGGGAATACTGATTCTGATTTTCACTCAAATGTATTAACCTTGTTGTACCTATAATTAACTTATTTGGGACTTAAATTTATGTAATACACAATAATTAAGAATTTAATTAAAATGAATTAATGACACCCCTATGTTATATGATTTATGTGGCACACTTATGCATGTACATGATTTGAAAGTGACGGGTGGGCCGGAAATTATATAGCCCTCCAATGCATTGGGTAATGTATTTATCAGATGATATTCCATGTATGGTAAATGAGAGGTTATAATGATAACATTATGTTAGGTTTCATTAGATTTTATTATCAACTTAATCTTATAATGTCATGTTTTATGTTGTTCGCACATTCCCATGTATCCTTTATGTTATCATGTTATATCATGCCTCACTGTTCAAGATTATGATTCTCACCCCTATTATGTTACCTTGATAAGCCTCTTAGATCACATTTACTAATTAAACATATGATATGATTCATTTATTCCACAATAGGGATTTATTTCTCACCTTTTTCTTATGAATGTTCCCATTATATCTCATACAATTTTCAAAGAACGACGGATGTTTTAGAGCGTGTTAAGAATTTTTTTCAATAATTTCATTGTATTAATGTTGAAATTTGTTATATTGTGTACCTAATTTCAGAAATACACTAGGATTTATTATCTTTTATAATTATATTATGTGTACATTTATGTAATAAATCGTGAAATAAGGTGTAATAAAATACAAGTTGTCATAAGTTTCCAATGAGTGGAAACTAGGAAATGCCTTTCAAGGCATGTGGAAAATTAAACCTGTTGGGTCATCCAAGGATGGTTCATTATAATAAATGATATATATTTTAAACATTTATTTAAGTAGGTTTGATTATTTTATGTTTTTTATAACATACCTTAAATTTATCCTCCCATGAAATGGGTTGGTATCTCAAGATACAGTGGGAGAATCTTTTTCATTGGTTAATAAAACCTATAATTTATGAGAAAAAATGGATTTCAACATGGATTTAAACTCTATCAAACAAAAAAAGGATGGTTATATGAAGATAAAGATCTTATGAAAATAGAGATAACCTATTTAAGGACTATGTGATTAAAAACTATAATAATTTTAACATTATATAGTATGAACATACACTGTGAAGTTTTGGGGAATGTGGTAAGGACCATGTGTTGGGTAATTTAAGGTCTTGCAACAATAACCCTATTCTTTTTAGTTTATAGACGCATATTAAGTACTTTTCAATCCAATTTAATTTTTCTAGACTATTTTCTTTTTATAGTGAGGATAGCTCCCATAAATATTAAATACATATTACATACATATTACGATTAACCAAATCTATCAAGCATTCATCCATCAACTTTTAGGGGAGATCAATAATGAAAAAGTAGTTTTCAGCCATATTTTCTGAAATTTGGTGTAAGTGGTAATAATTGGGATTATCATTCATAATTAAATCCTCACATATCTTGATTCCTTACAACATAAGAAAAGTACCCTATAATGAAAAGATAAATTATTCATCCACTTACTCAAGCCTAAAACAATAGATATTATTTGATCTATCATTAAGATGCAGGTGACACTAATTATTTTGTGCACATTGTGTGTTTTTCTCAATGATATCACATGGATAAAGAGGATAGTATGGTGAAATAGACAATGTTATCCCCTCAACTATATTATTCTAAATCTAATCAATAAACCTAAATCAATTTCGGATTATATTCCCTAACAATCATTGATTGGTGTAGTAATGGTGTGGTCTCTCAAATATTCCTATTTATATATATTGATCCTTTGAAATATTATCAAATTACTTTACAAGGAAAGGTTTATGTACTCAAATATATACTTTTTATGAAAATAATATTCTCTATTTACTTTTCCCTAGTTATATTGAAAGCATTATTTCACGTATATGAAACTTATTCCATGATCAGTGTGTGGACAAGAATATGAGACATTTGGGATAGTACCTGAATCTCAATAAATTTGGGGGGTAGATGTTGAATCTATTTTTTTACCAATATATTGATGGTTTGATGAAAATACTAGATGTATCTAACTATGTAATTCCTTGTATTACACATATGAATTTGAATTTGAGAAGTATCTTGAATTTTAATTAGTGGACAAGCTAAATTTTTTATCGGGTTTCATAATTGAATTATGAATGTTTGGACTCCTCAGATAAGTTATTTTTTAAGGGTAATGGGATTTAATCAATCTAAAGGGGGTTTAGGGTGGATTAGTGGTAGTCCCATCATAGCCACATTTCATCATGACTATAGTTTCTTGCCACCGGCTATCCAGTGGGGTGAAAATGGAGTAAAATCAACATCCCCACACCCTTACATATTTATAGTGGATACACACTTCCTTATCCTTTGATGGTTCCCATAATTTTAGATCCACATCTCATATCCTCCCTTATTCTCACATGACTTTTGGCTGTATTCTGGGGTGAATTCAGTAGTGATCCAAGGTAATGTCTCCTCTCCCTCCTCATATATCGTATCCTTATTCTAATTGATTTATCATTGATTCAGATAAGGTCATAAATGGTGATTTCACTATATATTGTTTAAATTATATATTTGGTTAGTTCTTTTACTCTTACCTCACTGTGTATATATTGAAATGATTCTCAGGTGTTGTCAGTGGTTCATTCCACTACGATACAGAACACCCCAGAATTTATTACGGTTTTTTCAGAAAAATTATATTTAGATACTCTGGTAAACAATAAATATGACAGGAATTTCAATCAAGGTGATATCAGGGGTCCAAAACAGACCTTTCATGGGTTTTTGGTCATGGATCTAATGGGATGATGTCATTCAATGAGTTTTTAATGATCATTCTATTTTGAAATAAAGGCCAAAATTAATTTCTACTATTTAAAAAAAATAACTATGACTCCTTCACATGCATTAAGTGCTCAGAAGTGATGGAAATGTATGGGGGTGTAAGGAAAGCCTTAAAAAGGCATAAGAAACCCTAAGAAGTTTTTTTGGGTTGTGAGATAAATGGGTAAAATCTTTGAAAGGGGAAGGTGTCTCTGGTAATAGACCTATGGATTTATGCATGTTTTTAAATACGTGTTGGTGTATAGACTAATCGGTAGATTGATAGACCCAATGATTTTTTAATTATTAAAATTAATTAAAATAGTTAAATTTAAATTAAATTGTTAAAATAATATGAGCATTGAGATTAAATTAAAATGGTGTTTGGGGAACCATGGACCTAGTGCACTATATGGATGCCTCAGCCATCGACGTCTAATTCCCAGACTGAGAGGATACCCAAATACTTGGACACCTCCAAGAGGTGGTGGGATGAAAATTTAGATGGATTGGTAAAGTTAATAGGCTTGGAATGGCCTTGTAGATAGATATGGGACTTGATTCATGACCAGATATTGGCACCAGTGTGGCAAGACCATGAGTCTTTTGATGTTATGAGATCAGTTTGATGATACTGAGGGATGGGATGTCCTCAGAGCAACTGGAATTGGACCAAGAGACTATATGCGCTCAAGGATCCCATGTTGGATTCCTCTGTTGTAGTGATGACATATTGGATACTTGTGGGTACCCCTTTGATAAATAACCCTAATAAGGTGTATGTTCTTATATGTTGTGATAGTAGTGGGTTTCACTGAGAACCCATACTGGACATGTGACCTTGATAGGATATAGACAATGTGATATGCATGGGTGTTCATCAAGCACATGGTTTATTTTATTTTCTTATGTTGTTATAGAGAATGATTTTCTAGTATTTCTAGGAATTATCCATTTTCCCTTGCACTATTTTTATTTGTAGGTGTATTAGGAAATCAATTTTTGATATAAATGTGTCCATAAGATGCTCGGTATGTTTGGGATCAGGTATCATGGTATATTGTTGGATTATCCCATGCTGGGATGGAATCTAATATTTTCGTTATTGAGGTAGTGGATTCCTAGAGTTATTACCTAGGATACATGATCGGATCATGTGTGTCCATGTATATAGGAATTCTTAGTATGTAATTGATTCCTCTAATACTATGATATCATTGTGAATGTCTCTATGCCAAAATTCAAATAGAGATACCAGTAGACCATTCTGAATACCTATGATGATCTGGATTGAAATGGATATATGAGGTTTCATGTCGGTGTATATTCTTGAGAATAAATATGTTATAGCCTAAGGTTTGATATTGGATCACCTCATTTAATACCTTGGATACCTCCTAAGATTAGGTGGATTCACCACACATGGTATGACTAAGGGTTTGAGTGCATTGTATGCATAGATTATTGATTGCAGGAACTAGGGAGGGTATTACTTTTTGAATTCTTTCACTACCCATGAATCATTCAAACATAGATGTATAGGATTTATCGGGTCTTACCCCCTCCTCAGAATCAGATATCGACCTGACATAAAGAACACCCAAGTACTATTGTGGTCATCATTCTGAGGGATTGAGGATGAGGGATTCTGGTTGAAGACCTAGGGTCCTCTACACATAATGATAGAGGAATGAGAATGGGATTCCTATGGCATGGAATGAGTTTCCCCTGAGGTTATTCTCAAGCTCATATACACTCTAGTGCTAGTTGAGGTAGGTATAGTTGATCAGGATCTGGGACCTGAGGATCAATGATTGTTATAAGGCATGTCCCCATTTCTATGTAAATAACCTTTGATTGTTTGGGTTACTAGTTGGCATGATCATTAGGATGTTCATGGAGAAATTATTTAATTGATCAAAAGTAGATATTATATATAGTTTAATTTATTTATTCACGATAGTTTTTTATTTCATAATAGCATGTCATAATAAAAAGTCACCTAATTTTTGATATATTAAGAGACTGAATTAGTGGATTCTTATTGACTTATGTAATTATTCCCTGGTCTATATTCCATAGTACATGGGTAACCAAGAATCCTTCACAAGGTTGTAGGTTTAGCTTAGTTTGAGGTATGGTATTGCCTGATCAAGTTGGATAAATTGGATGGGATTAGATATTAGAGTATAGTATGGATTAGTGAAATTATAGTGACTCTCCTTATTTTTTATTCCTTTTGTAAATGAATAATTGATTAGAATAGAAAATAATTGGACAATAATGCTTTTATGTCACTATTTTATTTTTTATGACATGATCAACTTATTTATTCTTCCTTAATACTCAAATTTATATTATACTAGGTTATTTTTATTGATATTTTTAACTATTATATAATTGGTATTTCCTCCCTACAAACCTTCTATAGAACCATTTTGTTAGTCAATAGCCTCTCGCATATACGGAGTTACTTCTGAGGTCATGTGGTGGTCTGATCCAGCTACTAATCAATATAATCTAGTGTGGGGTATTAAAAATTCATATCAAGGATATTTTTACTTGTCCTACTCTATGGTATTTGGTGTCTAGGAGTATTAGGTATGATTCAAAGAGTCTTATTTATATCAGGATGGTGTGTCAGGGATATCATTTTTTATTGGTAGTCGAGGCTACCAAGTATGGTATGATGTTCGGTGATTGTGTTATTATTATTGAATTGATTTTATACACACATGAAACACATAAATTTTGAGTTTTATAATCAATTATATATTGGTTTTTGGCTCATTGGTAGGATACCACTTATGGATTTGACTCTTAGGCCATAGAGGCAAGAAGCATCTCATGTTATGTAATTTTTCACCTTGGATTCACATGACATATAGGGACTTGATAGTTTTATTTTTATCATTTATGACATGTTTATATATTTAATGAGTAATAAAATTTCCATATGATGTTTTCTCATATAATTAATTAGGGTAATTTTTCTCAGATGGATTGACATGTATACGTATTTTCTTCTAATGGCAGGTTATTTGGATCTATGGTGAGATGCTTGTTAAAAACAATAACATGATTCTTGATTTTATGGGATATAGAGTAAACCTAGTACACTAGTGGGACACATGGTTCCATATTGAGAAACCCCTAACGTATTGTAAGTATTAATTTTCAGCTACTTAAAGTGTTTTTGACAACCCATATGTTGTTTTCCCATATAGATTGGAATGACACTCAACATAACTAAAATGTGTGATGGTGGATAACTAAATCTGGATCATCATAAGGAAGTGTCAATTTATTATACCATGTAGGTTTGATTATTTAAAGTGTTAGTAATAAACTATATGGTTTTTTTCATATATATTAGAATGGAATTCTATATAGCTAAACCTAATGGTTTGGATTATTTGGTACAGATCATCTAGGATGATGCCATTATATATTTATGACTCAGTTTGAGTTAATTTAGTTGAGGTATAAGTATAATTGGTGGATATTTGATGATATTACATTATGGATATGTGGACCTAACTAGGTAATTTGGCATCTTGGGTGTCATGGTTTGTTGAGACAGAAGTGTGGATGATATCATGTGAGCTAAGTCCATCGATGAGACTAGACCATGGGGAAGGGGGGAGACCTTAAGACCATGATACATGACATATTACCTTGTTGAGTGGATTAATTTTTTGATCGAGAGAATCCTGTGATAGGGGTTATCTAGAAATGTGTTACATTATAGGTGAGACGAATGGGTGGGTGATTTGGGTTACAACTAGTGTGCATGAGTTGTGACCAGAAATGATTGAAGTGTGGGGATTCTTTCAAGTCAATCATATAGGTGGGGTAGGCTTGGGTGATGTGATTTGGATCAGTAAAAATGATATCCTCTATCTAAAAATAATATTGACTATGGATTGATTAAAATCATGAAAAGTACATTATTATTTTAGTATGGGAAGTGCTTAAGGTTTCTTATAAGATATTGATGCACAGGATGTACTCAGAGGTTAGGATATAAGTAGGTTTGTTGCTTGGGGTTTTATAAGAGTAACACATTGGGTTCTTGTATATTGGGAGGTGATCTCCATATAGTATTTTATTATTGATTATGTCATTGAAATGAAATGTTATTTTGGATACTTGATCCTACTAAGTTTGGATTTTCTTTAGCATCATGGTAAAATAATTGGTAGACACTTGAAGTTGTAAAAACTATGATGGTAGGAATGTGTTAATGTGATGAACTATGGAGAAAGTGAAGTGATACATTTTGAAGAGGTGTTTCAAGGTTATCTAGTTAAATTAAATAGACATTCTATTTATCATGGTTAGCTGTTTTGGAACATTAGTTTTGATGGAATGCAACTCACAAGATAAAGAGTTGGTTTTTATATGGTTAGATGATACTAGATCATATTCCCATTCATTTATGGATGAGATAGAGGAAGTGTACACATTGGTTATGCAAAATTCTTTTTAAATTGGATTCAGTGATGGATTTATGTGAGAATATAGATAATGGGTTTACATATGGTGTGTTTATTGTGGCTCATAAGAAGATATACATGTGATTTGGTGATGAAACTTTTGAGGTATCACATGATTCTGAGAATTTCAGCCATGACCACTCACTTCATTTATCCATGGATATATTGTGGGTTGTTATGGTTGAGATATACTCTTCATAAGGTGATTTAAAGGGTTCTATTACAATGGAGAGTGAAATTTCAATAATGGTTTATAAAATTCCCATATGGGTGGGCTCTTGGTATCAAGATAAAACTAATCGTTAAATTACCATGGTAGAGTTTTGGAGGCTACAAAGAAAAGAAACCAAATTCATCTAGATTCCTTGGATAATATCAAATGATAATTGGGTTTTGTTATCGAATGGAGTCTGGGAATTGGTATTGGGGTCAGTATAATTTTGGAATTGTCCAAACCTGATCAGATTGATAATATGTCGGTGCTCGCATTTGGAGTTCAGACATTGAGATCGGGTAAATGGGAACGCTTCGATGGATTTAGATAAAACTTTATGAGGTTTTTCATCCAATGGATGTTTGACTAGTCATTTTACATGTAAAAAGATATTTTGAGGAAGAAACTACATCAGATTCATCAAATTGGACTCTATGGGGGTGTCTTAGGTGTTGGTCATGGTTTTTCGGGGAAAATATGACATGCTCTTATTATTCATGGACGGTGGTGGAACATCCATTATAACAAGTAATTAGAAAAATATAAAGGTTATTGTGGTTTAAATGGTGTTATCATGTATGTTTGAGTGTGGTGATTATGAAAAAATTTCAATCAGGTAAGTGGATTATAGGAGCGTTTTTTGATAGGAAAATCCAATGGTGGGGAATTTTGGAACCAAAATGTCTTTTATAAGATAAATTCAATGGTGGGGATTAACATAGAGCTAATGATCAATTGGATGATGGAATTTGGGTGTATCAAGATGAAAAATCTTGAGTAATCACCATCATAGAGTTAGGTGATGAATGTGATCTATGGCTTAGGTTTTGGTGGTTAGGCATCTTGATTTAAGAATTGGTATTTGGATGTATGTTCATCATCAAAGGATGGGACATTATGATTTGGATCCAAATTAATGACCAAGGTAGGTCATAATGTTTGGTTTTCTGACCACTGGGATTTATTAGGTATTATAAGCATTATGGTGGGTATTTTGTAATACCTTAGAGTTCAAATATGCAATTAAATTTGAGAAGAAGCATGAATTTTCAATCTATGGAATATTCAATTCAAGGATTGGAATTCAGAATAGAATTATAAATTTTTTTACCCATAAATGAAGTTATTTTGGATAGGTAATGTGGTCCAATTGGTGTTTGGGGGTTGATTTGGTGTTGGGGAAGTCCTGTGGTGTCCAGGCTATAGCCTAGTTCCCACTAAGTAGTGTCTCAGTAGTGGAACCCCTTTTACATGGGTCCCACTAGATAGTTGGTTGTGTTAAAATGGGGTAAAATCTACATCCCCACACCACTAATGTTTTCAGAAAGGGTATCCCCATTTATTGTACTTTTCTATTGTGTATGTTCAGAGAACCACATCCCCTCTCCTCTCTTCTTCTACCCTGGTTTGGGGTGGAATTCTTAGGTAATTTCGGTGACGACTCAAGGTATGGGCTTCCCTCCCTCCTCCAATAATTTTTCCATATTATTATCACTAATTTATTTTTGTTTCTACAAAGGCCTAAAATAGTGATTTCATTGTATAATGGTTAAATAACCCAATTTTTATGGGGTTTTCCATCTACCCTTGTAGAGAACACCCAAAGATGATGTTAATGTGTCTTCATAAGTTGATTTGAATAAGGTACATCGTACCTTGAATTTTTCTTTGGTTTTTCATTAAAATTTAAATTTAAATTATATTTTAATCGGTAATGTATGATATGGATTTCTCTTGGGGTGATTTAATGGGTCAAATGTGGACCTCTCGTGGGTTATTGTTAACAACTTTTGTGTGATGAGGCTTTCTAGTGACTGTTTAATGATTATTTCACTTGTAAATTAATGGTATAATAAATTGTAATTGTTTTTGAAAAATAATTATGATTCCTTCCCATGTATAAGGTGATCAAGGGTGAGGAAAGTGGATAATAGTGTTGATAAGGCCATGGAAAAGCTTGATCAAGGCTAGGCTAGGATTGTTGATAAGTGAGATAAATAGGGAAAATATTCAAAATAGGTATGTTTTCCTGGTACTATTACTATGTATTGATGCATAGGGTTTAAATTCTAGTGAGTTTGAAGCCTCACCAGTTTATTGATGGCATCTTTTGTTATTGAATTTTTCAAATTAATTTAAATATTTTAATTTAAATTAAATTATGAAAATTTTATGATCACCAAGATTAAATTCCCATGGTGCATGAGCCACCATATACCTTGTTGACTAGAATGATGTCTTAGTCAACAATGGTTGATGCCTAGACTAATAGGATACCTAGACACCTAGACACCTCCAATTGGGTTGTGATGATACTTGAGATAGATGCCCCTAGTATACTAGATGAGGACCCTTGAATGCATGGGTGGATAGACCTTAGGTAAATTAGAGATGATTTAGAGGATCTGATCAGTCTAGAGTAACCACAGACATAGATATGGTCCAAGATCCATATCTTGATATTTTAATCAATACGGAATTCCCTAAAGGTATGTGAGTCTGTGTGATGACTTTAAATATTTTGATGGATGGGATGTCCCCTAATGGTCAATTGTTATCCTGAAAGATAAGTTCTGATCAAGGATCCTGAGTAGGATGCCACAACTATAGTTATAATCTGGGGGAACACTATGGTTTCCCCTTTAATAAATGAACTGAAGTGAGTTTATGTGACTATGGATAGATATGGTAGCTGGTGTCACTAAGAACACATAGAAAACATGTAAAACTAAGGGGATATAGACTATGCGATGGGCATCAGTATCAGCCAGCACTTAGTGTGCTTAATTTAATTATTTTGTTGTGGTATCTTATTTCCAAGGATGATTGGGAATTGAATGATAGTTCTATAACTATTGTAATTTTCCATGACACCTTAAAATCACTTATTGATATTGATGGTGCCCTGGGATTCCCAGTATGTTTGGGATCCACTCTCATGGAATATTATGAGATAATTCCAATATTGGCTATCATCTAGTGATTTATTTGATGATAGAATGAATGATTATAGGTGGTTCCTAGTATCTCAAATCGGAGTGTTTATGGATACGTAAATAGGAATATCTGGGATAATAGGGATTCCTCTGATATTTTGATCCCGTTGTGAATTCCTGGGTGATGATATTAGAATGGATATATAAATAAAGCATTTGGAATTCCCATAATTCATATTATTTTGATGGTGTTATAAATTTTATGTAGAAATATTCCTAGAGAATGGATGTTGGACATCCCAAGGGAGACTATAGAATCCCCTCGATCGATGCCTAGGATACCCCCTAGTATTGGGTTACCACACTAGATATGGTATGGATGAGGTTTCAAGTGCATTTGATGCCTAAAAGATTTACTATGGGGACAAGGGAGGGTATTTCCTTTTGATTTCATGGATTTTCCAAGAATCAGTCATTCCAGGACATATAGGATTTCCTGGTGACTTCTCCCTCATATGAATCATATGTTTACCTGACACTAAGAATTATTAGGTAATACTATGGAGTTCATTATAAGGTATTTAGAATGAGGAATTTCTTATGACACCCCAGGGTTTTCTACTAATCATCACGGAGGGATGGGTGTCAGATCCTTAGTACATGGACAAAGCTTCCTTTGAAGTGATTCCCATTCTTAGAGACACTCTGGAACTATATGAGTTAGTCAATTGGGGTATTTAAACAAAGGAAAAATGGTGGTTATCAATCATGGTCCCATTTCTATGTATACTCTTTTGGATTGGTTGGATTACTAGTTTTCATAGTCATATATATGTACTTAGATATATTTTGGAACTAATATGAAGTAGGTATTATTGATTATTTTATTTATTTATTTAATGTAGCTATTTTTATATTAGATAATGTCACTTATACATATCTCTAAACTATCAATATATTATAAGACCTTGTTGGTGGCTTGAAACTGATATATGTACTCACATCCTACTTAGGTCAAAATTGTAAATAATTTCCCATGAAAACTTCACTTGGTTAAAGGATCGGGTTAGTTCAAGTCACAGTATTTCTTGATCGAGTAGGATAGATTGGATGGGATTATAGATGGAAGTATGTTATAGATTTATAATGTCAAAGAGCCTCTCTTGGTTTCTTAATTCTTTTGTATCTTTTAATTTGATCAGACTAGTGGGTGACTGATCATGTATGATCTTATGTCAATATTTAATTTATTATGGCATGATTTGTTTATTTAGTCTTCATCTATACTCTAGTTTGTATTATAATTGGTTATTTTATTTATATTTTTCACTATTATATATGATTTATAGTCTCCATATAGAACTTCTGTAGACTCCTACTACTAGTCAGAATCCTCTAGGATATGTAGAACCACACCTGAGGCCAAATAGTGGTTTGGTCCCGCCACGGACATGGGTGAGCAAGCGAAGGGAATTAAATACTATTTATGGAATTTTATGGTGATAACCAAAGGCTTCCATGGTTTGTAAGTAACCTGATGAGAGGCTGAAAATATTAAAATATCCTCATTCTTTTAGGTTCAGGATATTCACTAAAATTATGACCATCATAATATGATGCTAGAATTTCATCCTAGGAAAACATAAATGATGATTCACCTTGGATGTTTTCATATGACTTGGAAAATACTATATGAGTCGGGCTGGTGAATGTGATCATTTAACCAAAAAATTACCATGAATCAAAATTCATTCCCAAAGTAACTTCATAAATACTTTCTAAAAATTTAACTTTTCTTATGTCCACTACATATTTTATTTAGTAGAAATGTCCCAAAAAACTTTTAGGAACCCTAGTGAATGGTTTTTACTTTGAAATTTGAAACACACACCATATTCTAATATAATGGTATGAGTGATTTTTTCCATACATAAATCATCACTAACCAAAAAATTCCCAACTTTTCATTATGATGTATTTATAGGTGTAATGACTTCTTATTCATAGAAATTTGGTGCACGAGTAAGATCTTTCTCAATTAATACAATGTGAATAGAGATAAAGGCTACTAGTTTATAAATATCTTCTTGATTAGTGAATTTTTCATCAGATTGTAAACATTAAAAAATATAATAAGTGATCCTCATCATAAGAGGTTCTTTTTTTATTTTATTTTTTTGAATGTTATCTGATTATAATCTAAGGAATAAATAATGTATCATAGTTCCTAATTATTGAAAGAAAATATTTGTTCTTCATGTATCCAATTTCATGTTATCTCAACATAGAAGTTACTTTCACAGGAGTAATAAATAATGTTTCATATTTTCCATAATTCCATAGCTATGACAATAATGCTTGTTGAGTATTTAAACTAGTTCATCAAATTCCATTTATATATATTTTGTTACATATACAAAATCTTAGGACCCATCAGCATATTTTTTACGGTTATCCATATTTACTAACATGTCTTGTTTTCTCTCCAAAAATATATCCAATAATTGATCCTAGGGAATCTATATTTTTATGTAGTATGTTAAACCCTTATATCTGGTAATTAAAATGTTTACACTCTCATCATTTTACCTTTTTCAATTTTTAATGGTCATGGATAGTTGTTTTCCTTAAAATTGAGATTAATTGGATGATGAAATGTTGATGAATATCCTCCCAAATAGTGATTGATCCATAAGTATGTTTTTTTTATGAAAAAAAGTTAGACCTTTCATGGTCTATATGTAATATTTAAGATTGATTGCATCTTTCTGATCAAGGTACCCAATATTTGGAATCACCATATAGACTGATGGTTGAGTTACTACTCTTAATCTAAATCTCCACTGAATATAGAGAAGTTAGTATTCTCAAATCTTGTTGGTGGTGGTTCTATATACTTCACCCATAATTTTCTATCCAGTTATACCAGTTCATGTCGAGATTTTATGGCCTCAATCTGAGTAGTAACAGAATCTAGTAATTACTAGGATACTAAAACCTAGAAAAAAACATAGGTCAGAGAATATGCCTAGGATTGGTATTGTTCATGTAATTCCTGAACCCTAGTAGCCCAAATTTGATGGTTACTTAATTATATTGGAATAACATATAAGGAATTGTGTCCTAACGATCTGAATAGTTTAGTAGTTTTTGAGAACTAGATACATAAATAAAATTAAAATTGCATTTCAAACATAAAATAAAAAAAGTATTTTCCTTAACAACACCATTATCCATATAGAAAAAACCTATATAATAAATCATAAAATATATCTAAGTATCCTAGGGAAACATTAAACATAAGAATGGTGTGAGATAAAATTCTTAGTTATTGTTAAATATAGTGGAAGATATTATGAATTAACAATCATAATCGATATAATTTAATAAAACATGACCATAATATGGAAGGAATAAATGATGTTTAAGTAATTACAAATAAATTATCACATGATAATCAAAATTAACAATGGATATTCTACTAATTAAATAATCGCGTGGAAAATCAATAACTGAATTCACAATATTGGAATGCATAACGTCGGACATCTGAAACTTTCCATCGATGCCTTGTCCAAAACATTTGAAAATAAATGTATAACTACTCCACCAAAAACTAGTATATTTTGACTCATCAGACCTATGATGAATCAACGGGATATATTAGGCTCTATCCACCACTTACAAATACTAATTCATTCCTCACTTGAATAAATAATAAAACTGAATCGGCATGCCTTAAAAAATAAATTAAAGATTTTATTAGAATAACTAGTCATACAGAATATCAATATTACCCCAATAAAATTGATATTAAACCATAAAAATAAATGTGAGGAATTTTATCAATTTTTTACACCATTAACATAAGATTCAACAAAGAAAATTGACATGAATGACTATTAGAATATTTTTTGAGTAAAATACCCTTTTAATTTATAAATAATTTTTAAAACATAAAAAATATATACATAATAAAGACATCATTTTCTTTGAAAATATCCTTGAAAATTATAAATTAATATTCAAATATTTAAGGAGGCATGACGGCGGGAAATTCTATCCGAGTCGTATAAGTTAAAAAATAAATTTCTATTTTTTGGGCGGAAAATTCAAAAAGTACCTCATTTATAAAATGAAAATATATTCCTTAAAAACCATTTTTTAAAAGGAAAGACATTGGTAAAAATTATTTTAAATAATTTTAGTAAAACATTTTTAGAATTCACGGACATGGAAGACAAATATTCCCCTGAAAATACTTCAACATAAACAACCCTGAATGAGATTGTGAAATATAGCTTTACCAGTTTGTAATCAGTCTAATCATATTCACCTTGATATAATAACATTTAAAAAACATTAAATGTCATGATAATAAATAATTTCATGATATAACTTATCAATGGTGTGTTATACACACATTATAAAATAATTTAGGTTCATAACATCAAAATGTGCCTCAACGAAAGGAAAATGAGACAAAGTCCTTTACAAATATCATTAAAGTGAGTGTTAATCAAATGGATTGGTTATATGTATCCAATATAAAGTCACATAAAACAAGTTTAAATAAAAAATAAGATAATAAAAATTCATTCCACATATAATCATATCATGATATAATCAATGAAGTAGATATTTAACCCAATGAATGGAAGTTGTTTTAAAAATCCATTTCCTCACGCTTTCCTTTAGTTTTTCAAAATTAAACCTCCAGTATAATGGTTTATACAATTTTAATAATTTATTTTACAAATATTAATATTTTCATTACCATATATGATCCTTTTATAACATCTTACAACTCGTTCATTAGTAATATTTCATTATTTTCATTGTTTGGGGTGCATATGTTTCATGGTTTCATGGTCGGTTCACTAGTGTATAATTATAGATGTTCTTGTAAAATGGAAATAAAACTATAGAAGTGAAATGAAATTTTATTAATACACATCAAGAATTTAAAATTCCCATATATCATCTTTATTTCTGACATGAGCATGATTCATGTGATAAAAGTTCATGATAAATGTTTAGTTTATTTTGGTGGTTTTTCCGACAATCCTAAAATAGTTTCATTTTATTTAATATTATTCTTATATATTTTTTCTATAACATGAAATAGTTTATAAATTACTTATTAGAATATTATTTAACCAAAATAATACTTTAATTACCAAACTTGGTGGTGGTAATGGTAAACAAAAAATAATTATCCATAGAGATGGTTAACCGTCAATGTTTGGAAAATGGATTCATTTATTTGAATAAAAGGATGTAATAAAAGAAATGGATATAATATATTCCATTGTCAGAAAAAATTATTTTTTATAAATGATACTCATGTTATTAGCCCTTGATGTATGAAGGAGGGCAAGATAAGGTAGAAAATAAAATAAATTAAGAGAGGTTTTTTGAGAAAGTTTCTTTTGAATATAATCTCTTTGAAAGACCCCTTAAGGAACTATGAATTGAATTTGGGGTGATACCAGTGGATCCTAGACATGTGGGGAGTGGTTAGGAGAGGTTTTGGAAGATATTTTAAAAGAATAAAGGCTTTTTAAGAGAAATTGAGTGGTGAGGGGTGGTGTTTATACTTGAGGAGGGGTTATTTAACATAATTAAATAATGATTATTTTATATTTAAAGCCAATCAAATTTGGGTGGAATTAATTAAAATGAATTATAATGATAATTAATGTTATAAAGGTTTTTTAATGTATGTCAACAAATCAAAACCCCATTTAATGCTTTATTTTTTAGTTATTTTATGCTTCTACCTTTAAACTTTAACAAGTTACATTATTTTACCTATACTATTGTAAACCATTTTATACCATGGTAATTTTTTTAGACTAAAAATAAAAGTAACCTTATAACCTAATTTTTAACTCATAATTCCAAATTTGGAATCCATTATACTTGAATTAATTTATAAAAGTGATAAAAATCAATTTTAAATATGTTATACGTGTATCTCATAAAAACGGTTTTTTTAAATTTAAAATTGTTGTTTTAAAAATTGTTGAGCATGTTTTTATAAATGTAACACCATATATATAATGTAATTAATTAAATAATTATTTTAACAAGAATAAGGTTTAATAAATTTTAAATCGTGTTCATGTACTATTTATTTCAAAATAGTTACGGTATTTTTTAAAATAATATTTTTACTTTTTAATCCAAAAAAAACATTTCTTTTAGAAAATTACCAAAAATTTAACCTAAGTTAATTTTGACCTGATCATTCAAAAATTATGTATTTTTTCAAATAAATTTTATAAAAGTGTAAAAAAAATTTATTTTTTTATCATAGAGATAACTAAAAATAACTTTTTGAATAGAACATTTATTTGAAGAATAAAATTAATTTACCCAAAATTATGTGTCTATTTACTAATAATAGTTAAATTTTTCTTGAATTTAAACTTCATATTTATTTCATAATATATATAACATTATTTAAAAACACATATTTGAATACTGGTTTATAATATTCTTGTTAAAATAATGATATATTGGATTTTGTTTAAACTCGTTGTTTTATGTAACATTGGTTATCAAATATAGTGTTATTTTAAAATAATGGGGTGGTATATTCTACCCTCCTTCAATAAATTGAATCCTCACAATTTCAAACTATTATTGGTAATCTTAGAGTTTACATTTTAAAATACACTTGTGTAAATCCAAAATCATAAAAAGTATTAATAAAACCTTCCAATAAAAATAGGGAAACGAAAATGTGATGGTCACCACAAGACTAGGTTTCTATAAAGATAAAATTAGCAGGAAGTGAAAAAATGGACATGGAAAAGAACATAAGGTTGGGGATTAAAATAATAAATATTAATGGTTGTCTTCAAAACTTTGAATGTGAAATATAAAATGCAGTGGTAAACTACTTTAATGGACTTTACTCTGATGATGGGATGGATAACACACATAATATTGCTGATAAAATAACCCTTGCATTGAGGAGTATCAAAATCAATCTCTCATTATGGCCCCTTCAAAGGAGAAAATCAAGGAAGCCCTTTTCCCCTCAACATGAAGTGTTTTGGTAGTCCAAATATATTTACCAATAAATTTTTCATGTTTTACTAGGATCTCCTTCAGGATTATATGACTAATAAAATAACTGAATTTTTCAATCAAGCCTATTTACCCATTGGGATCAACTAAAACATCATTTCTATGATACGTAAGAAGGGTAATTCAATCAAAATCAAATATTTCAAGTTGATCGCACTTGGGAACACTATTCATAAATTCATTAGTAATATCATAATGAGAAGACTGGGAGGCATCAACAAAG
This sequence comes from Viscum album, assembly GCA_963277665.1. NCBI lineage: Eukaryota > Viridiplantae > Streptophyta > Magnoliopsida > Santalales > Viscaceae > Viscum > Viscum album. Next base: position 67,799,402 of record OY728147.1, on the reverse strand, counting down.
AGGACATCACCCCACATCTGTTTGGGTTTGTACCTTAAAGAAGCATAAAAAAATTTCTTTTCCCTACATCTGAAAGTGTTAACTTTGTGAAAATAAAATCTAAGAAATGGATATTTTCCTTCAAGATTGATATTTCAAATGCATTTGACACCATAAAATGTAGTTTCCAATTTTTTTTTCTCATAAGGTACGGATTTTCTAATTCTTTCATCAGATTTTTCTCCATTATTCTAAGATCTATAATGTTATCCATCCTTATTAATGGATCCCCTATGGGATACATTCAATTCACTGTTAGTGTTCTTTAAGGGGAAAAAATCTCAGGGCTCTTATTGAGTGGATTAATTTTTTGATCGAGAGAATCCTGTGATAGGGGTTATCTAGAAATGTGTTACATTATAGGTGAGACGAATGGGTGGGTGATTTGGGTTACAACTAGTGTGCATGAGTTGTGACCAGAAATGATTGAAGTGTGGGGATTCTTTCAAGTCAATCATATAGGTGGGGTAGGCTTGGGTGATGTGATTTGGATCAGTAAAAATGATATCCTCTATCTAAAAATAATATTGACTATGGATTGATTAAAATCATGAAAAGTACATTATTATTTTAGTATGGGAAGTGCTTAAGGTTTCTTATAAGATATTGATGCACAGGATGTACTCAGAGGTTAGGATATAAGTAGGTTTGTTGCTTGGGGTTTTATAAGAGTAACACATTTGGTTCTTGTATATTGGGAGGTGATCTCCATATAGTATTTTATTATTGATTATGTCATTGAAATGAAATGTTATTTTGGATACTTGATCCTACTAAGTTTGGATTTTCTTTAGCATCATGGTAAAATAATTGGTAGACACTTGAAGTTGTAAAAACTATGATGGTAGGAATGTGTTAATGTGATGAACTATGGAGAAAGTGAAGTGATACATTTTGAAGAGGTGTTTCAAGGTTATCTAGTTAAATTAAATAGACATTCTATTTATCATGGTTAGCTGTTTTGGAACATTAGTTTTGATGGAATGCAACTCACAAGATAAAGAGTTGGTTTTTATATGGTTAGATGATACTAGATCATATTCCCATTCATTTATGGATGAGATAGAGGAAGTGTACACATTGGTTATGCAAAATTCTTTTTAAATTGGATTCAGTGATGGATTTATGTGAGAATATAGATAATGGGTTTACATATGGTGTGTTTATTGTGGCTCATAAGAAGATATACATGTGATTTGGTGATGAAACTTTTGAGGTATCACATGATTCTGAGAATTTCAGCCATGACCACTCACTTCATTTATCCATGGATATATTGTGGGTTGTTATGGTTGAGATATACTCTTCATAAGGTGATTTAAAGGGTTCTATTACAATGGAGAGTGAAATTTCAATAATGGTTTATAAAATTCCCATATGGGTGGGCTCTTGGTATCAAGATAAAACTAATCGTTAAATTACCATGGTAGAGTTTTGGAGGCTACAAAGAAAAGAAACCAAATTCATCTAGATTCCTTGGATAATATCAAATGATAATTGGGTTTTGTTATCGAATGGAGTCTGGGAATTGGTATTGGGGTCAGTATAATTTTGGAATTGTCCAAACCTGATCAGATTGATAATATGTCGGTGCTCGCATTTGGAGTTCAGACATTGAGATCGGGTAAATGGGAACGCTTCGATGGATTTAGATAAAACTTTATGAGGTTTTTCATCCAATGGATGTTTGACTAGTCATTTTACATGTAAAAAGATATTTTGAGGAAGAAACTACATCAGATTCATCAAATTGGACTCTATGGGGGTGTCTTAGGTGTTGGTCATGGTTTTTCGGGGAAAATATGACATGCTCTTATTATTCATGGACGGTGGTGGAACATCCATTATAACAAGTAATTAGAAAAATATAAAGGTTATTGTGGTTTAAATGGTGTTATCATGTATGTTTGAGTGTGGTGATTATGAAAAAATTTCAATCAGGTAAGTGGATTATAGGAGCGTTTTTTGATAGGAAAATCCAATGGTGGGGAATTTTGGAACCAAAATGTCTTTTATAAGATAAATTCAATGGTGGGGATTAACATAGAGCTAATGATCAATTGGATGATGGAATTTGGGTGTATCAAGATGAAAAATCTTGAGTAATCACCATCATAGAGTTAGGTGATGAATGTGATCTATGGCTTAGGTTTTGGTGGTTAGGCATCTTGATTTAAGAATTGGTATTTGGATGTATGTTCATCATCAAAGGATGGGACATTATGATTTGGATCCAAATTAATGACCAAGGTAGGTCATAATGTTTGGTTTTCTGACCACTAGGATTTATTAGGTATTATAAGCATTATGGTGGGTATTTTGTAATACCTTAGAGTTCAAATATGCAATTAAATTTGAGAAGAAGCATGAATTTTCAATCTATGGAATATTCAATTCAAGGATTGGAATTCAGAATAGAATTATAAATTTTTTTACCCATAAATGAAGTTATTTTGGATAGGTAATGTGGTCCAATTGGTGTTTGGGGGTTGATTTGGTGTTGGGGAAGTCCTGTGGTGTCCAGGCTATAGCCTAGTTCCCACTAAGTAGTGTCTCAGTAGTGGAACCCCTTTTACATGGGTCCCACTAGATAGTTGGTTGTGTTAAAATGGGGTAAAATCTACATCCCCACACCACTAATGTTTTCAGAAAGGGTATCCCCATTTATTGTACTTTTCTATTGTGTATGTTCAGAGAACCACATCCCCTCTCCTCTCTTCTTCTACCCTGGTTTGGGGTGGAATTCTTAGGTAATTTCGGTGACGACTCAAGGTATGGGCTTCCCTCCCTCCTCCAATAATTTTTCCATATTATTATCACTAATTTATTTTTGTTTCTACAAAGGCCTAAAATAGTGATTTCATTGTATAATGGTTAAATAACCCAATTTTTATGGGGTTTTCCATCTACCCTTGTAGAGAACACCCCAAGATGAAGTTAATGTGTCTTCATAAGTTGATTTGAATAAGGTACATCGTACCTTGAATTTTTCTTTGGTTTTTCATTAAAATTTAAATTTAAATTATATTTTAATCGGTAATGTATGATATGGATTTCTCTTGGGGTGATTTAATGGGTCAAATGTGGACCTCTCGTGGGTTATTGTTAACAACTTTTGTGTGATGAGGCTTTCTAGTGACTGTTTAATGATTATTTCACTTGTAAATTAATGGTATAATAAATTGTAATTGTTTTTGAAAAATAATTATGATTCCTTCCCATGTATAAGGTGATCAAGGGTGAGGAAAGTGGATAATAGTGTTGATAAGGCCATGGAAAAGCTTGATCAAGGCTAGGCTAGGATTGTTGATAAGTGAGATAAATAGGGAAAATATTCAAAATAGGTATGTTTTCCTGGTACTATTACTATGTATTGATGCATAGGGTTTAAATTCTAGTGAGTTTGAAGCCTCACCAGTTTATTGATGGCATCTTTTGTTATTGAATTTTTCAAATTAATTTAAATATTTTAATTTAAATTAAATTATGAAAATTTTATGATCACCAAGATTAAATTCCCATGGTGCATGAGCCACCATATACCTTGTTGACTAGAATGATGTCTTAGTCAACAATGGTTGATGCCTAGACTAATAGGATACCTAGACACCTAGACACCTCCAATTGGGTTGTGATGATACTTGAGATAGATGCCCCTAGTATACTAGGTGAGGACCCTTGAATGCATGGGTGGATAGACCTTAGGTAAATTAGAGATGATTTAGAGGATCTGATCAGTCTAGAGTAACCACAGACATAGATATGGTCCAAGATCCATATCTTGATATTTTAATCAATACGGAATTCCCTAAAGGTATGTGAGTCTGTGTGATGACTTTAAATATTTTGATGGATGGGATGTCCCCTAATGGTCAATTGTTATCCTGAAAGATAAGTTCTGATCAAGGATCCTGAGTAGGATGCCACAACTATAGTTATAATCTGGGGGACCACTATGGTTTCCCCTTTAATAAATGAACTGAAGTGAGTTTATGTGACTATGGATAGATATGGTAGCTGGTGTCACTAAGAACACATAGAAAACATGTAAAACTAAGGGGATATAGACTATGCGATGGGCATCAGTATCAGCCAGCACTTAGTGTGCTTAATTTAATTATTTTGTTGTGGTATCTTATTTCCAAGGATGATTGGGAATTGAATGATAGTTCTATAACTATTGTAATTTTCCATGACACCTTAAAATCACTTATTGATATTGATGGTGCCCTGGGATTCCCAGTATGTTTGGGATCCACTCTCATGGAATATTATGAGATAATTCCAATATTGGCTATCATCTAGTGATTTATTTGATGATAGAATGAATGATTATAGGTGGTTCCTAGTATCTCAAATCGGAGTGTTTATGGATACGTAAATAGGAATATCTGGGATAATAGGGATTCCTCTAATATTTTGATCCCGTTGTGAATTCCTGGGTGATGATATTAGAATGGATATATAAATAAAACATTTGGAATTCCCATAATTCATATTATTTTGATGGTGTTATAAATTTTATGTAGAAATATTCCTAGAGAATGGATGTTGGACATCCCAAGGGAGACTATAGAATCCCCTCGATCGATGCCTAGGATACCCCCTAGTATTGGGTTACCACACTAGATATGGTATGGATGAGGTTTCAAGTGCATTTGATGCCTAAAAGATTTACTATGGGGACAAGGGAGGGTATTTCCTTTTGATTTCATGGATTTTCCAAGAATCAGTCATTCCAGGACATATAGGATTTCCTGGTGACTTCTCCCCCATATGAATCATATGTTTACCTGACACTAAGAATTATTAGGTAATACTATGGAGTTCATTATAAGGTATTTAGAATGAGGAATTTCTTATGACACCCCAGGGTTTTCTACTAATCATCACGGAGGGATGGGTGTCAGATCCTTAGTACATGGACAAAGCTTCCTTTGAAGTGATTCCCATTCTTAGAGACACTCTGGAACTATATGAGTTAGTCAATTGGGGTATTTAAACAAAGGAAAAATGGTGGTTATCAATCATGGTCCCATTTCTATGTATACTCTTTTGGATTGGTTGGATTACTAGTTTTCATAGTCATATATATGTACTTAGATATATTTTGGAACTAATATGAAGTAGGTATTATTGATTATTTTATTTATTTATTTAATGTAGCTATTTTTATATTAGATAATGTCACTTATACATATCTCTAAACTATCAATATATTATAAGACCTTGTTGGTGGCTTGAAACTGATATATGTACTCACATCCTACTTAGGTCAAAATTGTAAATAATTTCCCATGAAAACTTCACTTGGTTAAAGGATCGGGTTAGTTCAAGTCACAGTATTTCTTGATCGAGTAGGATAGATTGGATGGGATTATAGATGGAAGTATGTTATAGATTTATAATGTCAAAGATCCTCTCTTGGTTTCTTAATTCTTTTGTATCTTTTAATTTGATCAGACTAGTGGGTGACTGATCATGTATGATCTTATGTCAATATTTAATTTATTATGGCATGATTTGTTTATTTAGTCTTCATCTATACTCTAGTTTGTATTATAATTGGTTATTTTATTTATATTTTTCACTATTATATATGATTTATAGTCTCCATATAGAACTTCTGTAGACTCCTACTACTAGTCAGAATCCTCTAGGATATGTAGAACCACACCTGAGGCCAAATAGTGGTTTGGTCCCGCCATGGACAAGGGTGAGAAAGCGAAGGGAATTAAATACTATTTATGGAATTTTATGGTGATAACCAAAGGATTCCATGGTTTGTAAGTAACCTGATGAGAGGCTGAAAATATTAAAATATCCTCATTCTTTTAGGTTCAGGATATTCACTAAAATTATGACCATCATAATATGATGCTAGAATTTCATCCTAGGAAAACATAAATGATGATTCACCTTGGATGTTTTCATATGACTTGGAAAATACTATATGAGTCGGGCTGGTGAATGTGATCATTTAACCAAAAAATTACCATGAATCAAAATTCATTCCCAAAGTAACTTCATAAATACTTTCTAAAAATTTAACTTTTCTTATGTCCACTACATATTTTATTTAGTAGAAATGTCCCAAAAAACTTTTAGGAACCCTAGTGAATGGTTTTTACTTTGAAATTTGAAACACACACCATATTCTAATATAATGGTATGAGTGATTTTTTCCATACATAAATCATCACTAACCAAAAAATTCCCAACTTTTCATTATGATGTATTTATAGGTGTAATGACTTCTTATTCATAGAAATTTGGTGCACGAGTAAGATCTTTCTCAATTAATACAATGTGAATAGAGATAAAGGCTACTAGTTTATAAATATCTTCTTGATTAGTGAATTTTTCATCAGATTGTAAACATTAAAAAATATAATAAGTGATCCTCATCATAAGAGGTTCTTTTTTTATTTTATTTTTTTGAATGTTATCTGATTATAATCTAAGGAATAAATAATGTATCATAGTTCCTAATTATTGAAAGAAAATATTTGTTCTTCATGTATCCAATTTCATGTTATCTCAACATAGAAGTTACTTTCACAGGAGTAATAAATAATGTTTCATATTTTCCATAATTCCATAGCTATGACAATAATGCTTGTTGAGTATTTAAACTAGTTCATCAAATTCCATTTATATATATTTTGTTACATATACAAAATCTTAGGACCCATCAGCATATTTTTTACGGTTATCCATATTTACTAACATGTCTTGTTTTCTCTCCAAAAATATATCCAATAATTGATCCTAGGGAATCTATATTTTTATGTAGTATGTTAAACCCTTATATCTGGTAATTAAAATGTTTACACTCTCATCATTTTACCTTTTTCAATTTTTAATGGTCATGGATAGTTGTTTTCCTTAAAATTGAGATTAATTGGATGATGAAATGTTGATGAATATCCTCCCAAATAGTGATTGATCCATAAGTATGTTTTTTTTATGAAAAAAAGTTAGACCTTTCATGGTCTATATGTAATATTTAAGATTGATTGCATCTTTCTGATCAAGGTACCCAATATTTGGATTCACCATATAGACTGATGGTTGAGTTACTACTCTTAATCTAAATCTCCACTGAATATAGAGAAGTTAGTATTCTCAAATCTTGTTGGTGGTGGTTCTATATACTTCACCCATAATTTTCTATCCAGTTATACCAGTTCATGTCAAGATTTTATGGCCTCAATCTGAGTAGTAACAGAATCTAGTAATTACTAGGATACTAAAACCTAGAAAAAAACATAGGTCAGAGAATATGCCTAGGATTGGTATTGTTCATGTAATTCCTGAACCCTAGTAGCCCAAATTTGATGGTTACTTAATTATATTGGAATAACATATAAGGAATTGTGTCCTAACGATCTGAATAGTTTAGTAGTTTTTGAGAACTAGATACATAAATAAAATTAAAATTGCATTTCAAACATAAAATAAAAAAAGTATTTTCCTTAACAACACCATTATCCATATAGAGAAAACCTATATAATAAATCATAAAATATATCTAAGTATCCTATGGAAACATTAAACATAAGAATGGTGTGAGATAAAATTCTTAGTTATTGTTAAATATAGTGGAAGATATTATGAATTAACAATCATAATCGATATAATTTAATAAAACATGACCATAATATGGAAGGAATAAATGATGTTTAAGTAATTACAAATAAATTATCACATGATAATCAAAATTAACAATGGATATTCTACTAATTAAATAATCGCGTGGAAAATCAATAACTGAATTCACAATATTGGAATGCATAACGTCGGACATCTGAAACTTTCCATCGATGCCTTGTCCAAAACATTTGAAAATAAATGTATAACTACTCCACCAAAAACTAGTATATTTTGACTCATCAGACCTATGATGAATCAATGGGATATATTAGGCTCTATCCACCACTTACAAATACTAATTCATTCCTCACTTGAATAAATAATAAAACTGAATCGGCATGCCTTAAAAAATAAATTAAAGATTTTATTAGAATAACTAGTCATACAGAATATCAATATTACCCCAATAAAATTGATATTAAACCATAAAAATAAATGTGAGGAATTTTATCAATTTTTTACACCATTAACATAAGATTCAACAAAGAAAATTGACATGAATGACTATTAGAATATTTTTTGAGTAAAATACCCTTTTAATTTATAAATAATTTTTAAAACATAAAAAATATATACATAATAAAGACATCATTTTCTTTGAAAATATCCTTGAAAATTATAAATTAATATTCAAATATTTAAGGAGGCATGACGGCGGGAAATTCTATCCGAGTCGTATAAGTTAAAAAATAAATTTCTATTTTTTGGGCGGAAAATTCAAAAAGTACCTCATTTATAAAATGAAAATATATTCCTTAAAAATCTTTTTTTAAAAGGAAAGACATTGGTAAAAATTATTTTAAATAATTTTAGTAAAACATTTTTAGAATTCACGGACATGGAAGACAAATATTCCCCTGAAAATACTTCAACATAAACAACCCTGAATGAGATTGTGAAATATAGCTTTACCAGTTTGTAATCAGTCTAATCATATTCACCTTGATATAATAACATTTAAAAAACATTAAATGTCATGATAATAAATAATTTCATGATATAACTTATCAATGGTGTGTTATACACACATTATAAAATAATTTAGGTTCATAACATCAAAATGTGCCTCAACGAAAGGAAAATGAGACAAAGTCCTTTACAAATATCATTAAAGTGAGTGTTAATCAAATGGATTGGTTATATGTATCCACTATAAAGTCACATAAAACAAGTTTAAATAAAAAATAAGATAATAAAAATTCATTCCACATATAATCATATCATGATATAATCAATGAAGTAGATATTTAACCCAATGAATGGAAGTTGTTTTAAAAATCCATTTCCTCACGCTTTCCTTTAGTTTTTCAAAATTAAACCTCCAGTATAATGGTTTATACAATTTTAATAATTTATTTTACAAATATTAATATTTTCATTACCATATATGATCCTTTTATAACATCTTACAACTCGTTCATTAGTAATATTTCATTATTTTCATTGTTTGGGGTGCATATGTTTCATGGTTTCATGGTCGGTTCACTAGTGTATAATTATAGATGTTCTTGTAAAATGGAAATAAAACTATAGAAGTGAAATGAAATTTTATTAATACACATCAAGAATTTAAAATTCCCATATATCATCTTTATTTCTGACATGAGCATGATTCATGTGATAAAAGTTCATGATAAATGTTTAGTTTATTTTGGTGGTTTTTCCGACAATCCTAAAATAGTTTCATTTTATTTAATATTATTCTTATATATTTTTTCTATAACATGAAATAGTTTATAAATTACTTATTAGAATATTATTTAACCAAAATAATACTTTAATTACCAAACTTGGTGGTGGTAATGGTAAACAAAAAATAATTATCCATAGAGATGGTTAACCGTCAATGTTTGGAAAATGGATTCATTTATTTGAATAAAAGGATGTAATAAAAGAAATGGATATAATATATTCCATTGTCAGAAAAAATTATTTTTTATAAATGATACTCATGTTATTAGCCCTTGATGTATGAAGGAGGGCAAGATAAGGTAGAAAATAAAATAAATTAAGAGAGGTTTTTTGAGAAAGTTTCCTTTTGAATATAATCTCTTTGAAAGACCCCTTAAGGAACTATGAATTGAATTTGGGGTGATACCAGTGGATCCTATACATGTGGGGAGTGGTTAGGAGAGGTTTTGGAAGATATTTTAAAAGAATAAAGGATTTTTAAGAGAAATTGAGTGGTGAGGGGTGGTGTTTATACTTGAGGAGGGGTTATTTAACATAATTAAATAATGATTATTTTATATTTAAAGCCAATCAAATTTGGGTGGAATTAATTAAAATGAATTATAATGATAATTAATGTTATAAAGGTTTTTTAATGTATGTCAACAAATCAAAACCCCATTTAATGCTTTATTTTTTAGTTATTTTATACTTTTACCTTTAAACTTTAACAAGTTACATTATTTTACCTATACTATTGTAAACCATTTTATACCATGGTAATTTTTTTAGACTAAAAATAAAAGTAACCTTATAACCTAATTTTTAACTCATAATTCCAAATTTGGAATCCATTATACTTGAATTAATTTATAAAAGTGATAAAAATCAATTTTAAATATGTTATACGTGTATCTCATAAAAACGGTTTTTTTAAATTTAAAATTGTTGTTTTAAAAATTGTTGAGCATGTTTTTATAAATGTAACACCATATATATAATGTAATTAATTAAATAATTATTTTAACAAGAATAAGGTTTAATAAATTTTAAATCGTGTTCATGTACTATTTATTTCAAAATAGTTACGGTATTTTTTAAAATAATATTTTTACTTTTTAATCCAAAAAAAACATTTCTTTTAGAAAATTACCAAAAATTTAACCTAAGTTAATTTTGACCTGATCATTCAAAAATTATGTATTTTTTCAAATAAATTTTATAAAAGTGTAAAAAAAATTTATTTTTTTATCATAGAGATAACTAAAAATAACTTTTTGAATAGAACATTTATTTGAAGAATAAAATTAATTTACCCAAAATTATGTGTCTATTTACTAATAATAGTTAAATTTTTCTTGAATTTAAACTTCATATTTATTTCATAATATATATTACATTATTTAAAAACACATATTTGAATACTGGTTTATAATATTCTTGTTAAAATAATGATATATTGGATTTTGTTTAAACTCGTTGATTTATGTAACATTGGTTATCAAATATAGTGTTATTTTAAAATAATGGGGTGGTATATTCTACCATCCTTCAATAAATTGAATCCTCACAATTTCAAACTATTATTGGTAATCTTAGAGTTTACATTTTAAAATACACTTGTGTAAATCCAAAATCATAAAAAGTATTAATAAAACCTTCCAATAAAAATAGGGAAACGAAAATGTGATGGTCACCACAAGACTAGGTTTCTATAAAGATAAAATTAGCAGGAAGTGAAAAAATGGACATGGAAAAGAACATAAGGTTGGGGATTAAAATAATAAATATTAATGGTTGTCTTCAAAACTTTGAATGTGAAATATAAAATGCAGTGGTAAACTACTTTAATGGACTTTACTCTGATGATGGGATGGATAACACACATAATATTGCTGATAAAATAACCCTTGCATTGAGGAGTATCAAAATCAATCTCTCATTATGGCCCCTTCAAAGGAGAAAATCAAGGAAGCCCTTTTCCCCTCAACATGAAGTGTTTTGGTAGTCCAAATATATTTACCAATTAATTTTTCATGTTTTACTAGGATCTCCTTCAGGATTATATGACTAATAAAATAACTGAATTTTTCAATCAAGCCTATTTACCCATTGGGATCAACTAAAACATCATTTCTATGATACGTAAGAAGGGTAATTCAATCAAAATCAAATATTTCAAGTTGATCGCACTTGGGAACACTATTCATAAATTCATTAGTAATATCATAATGAGAAGACTGGGAGGCATCAACAAAGAGGACATCACCCCACATCTGTTTGGGTTTGTACCTTAAAGAAGCATAAAAAAATTTCTTTTCCCTACATCTGAAAGTGTTAACTTTGTGAAAATAAAATCTAAGAAATGGATATTTTCCTTCAAGATTGATATTTCAAATGCATTTGACACCATAAAATGTAGTTTCCAATTTTTTTTTCTCATAAGGTACGGATTTTCTAATTCTTTCATCAGATTTTTCTCCATTATTCTAAGATCTATAATGTTATCCATCCTTATTAATGGATCCCCTATGGGATACATTCAATTCACTGTTAGTGTTCTTTAAGGGGAAAAAATCTCAGGGCTCTTATTTTCTATTGTTGAAGACTACATCAGTAGGTTATTTAATGAACATATCCAACATTAGATATAAAAGAAAATTAAAGCTGGTATAGATATCTTCACCCCATATCACTTTTTATCTACCAATGGCATCCTACCTTTTGGACAGCCCACTAGGAAAACCATCTCTGCTATAAAATCCTTCCTTAATCATTATAATGAGGTACCAAGTCATTCCAAAAGGTGTAATAAATCCTTATTTATATTTTTAAATATAATTTTGGTTGGAAATCCAAATGGAATTACTAGAACTCTTGGAGTGAGAAAGGGATCTCTCCCTTTGAACTACCTTGGTGTACCTTTGTTTTCGAGAAATGTTAGAAGGTACTATCAAAGAATTATTTTCTATGGAATCAGTATCCATATTTATCATAGTAAAGGGAAGTATATTTCTTAATATTGAAGTATTTTCCTTATAAATTATTTCATCACATCTAAATTTTTTTATACATTTTCCATTTACAGACGGTAAATAAATCTATTAAATGACCATAAATACATGATAATAAACTTATTACAGATAAGATCAGCGTATGAAAATAATTTTATAACTGCTACCTATATGTACTACATAAAACCCATTGACATGGTAGGCCTTGGGATTAAGGATATTAATTACTTTTATGATGGCCTAATTGACAAATTCACATGGAACCTTTTAACTTTGAATGACCCTTAAATTGATTTCTTATCATATAAGTTCAAAGTGAAGATATTGAATAGATATTAATAATACCTCACCTAATCTATTTAGACCTTTATTAGGAACTCTTTAATTGATATTATGAAACAATAAAAATGAATGGTTTTTGGGATTTGAATCTAAACCGTTGGCACAATACTTAGTGTTAAAACCTCATCAATTTCACTAATTTTCCCTTTAACAAGATCAATATGAATACTGTTAATATCATGTCTCCAAATAACACTTATTCTAAAATTATCTCCTCTCAAGATGGTAAAGAAATAAATAATTATAAATTTATGGATAGTATCACTCTTATGTGATTACCTAATAGGAATAGACACCTTAACTTCAGGGAAAACCACAAGATATAGTGTGATGGGTCCATTAAACCTCCAAAATGGATAACTCAATTAAAACACTTTTTTTTAACCCTCAAGACTTTTTCTCCTTTGGTGGATATGGAAGAACCAATTACCCAAACATTATCAACTAGGGAAGGCAAGGTATAAAATTGTCTCAGAAGACCACATCTGATTCAAAGTTAAGGAAATTGTGAAACATGTCTTGTTGGGAAATACATATGCCCATGATATTTGGAAATATATTATCAGTATATTTATCATTGAAATTTTCTTATGTAGAAATCTGGATGAGATTCTCTTATGCATCAATAAGATTATGATAAGTGATAAAATACACAATCACTTGCTTTTGGAATATGCTTCGTTTTTCAACTCAATCAGGATAGCCAGGAATAAATGCAAGTTTTACAACAAGATTAAATTCATCCAAGAAATTAAAATGTTTTTATAGAGGGACTTTCATGATACCACATATATAATGTCAAGTACAGTGAGCAACTATTTTTAAGATCAAAAAATACTCAGACTACTGGGAATTATAGTAAAACCAATGAAACCACCTTCATTGAATTTTATTCTATAGTTCCCCGTGATATAATCATGCATAAAGTTAAATTTTGATAGAGATACCTTTAGAATGATAGGTCCTTCAGGTTTTGGGGGTGTCTTCTACACCCACTGTGAGTCTATAAAAGGCCTCTTCCATCAATTTATTAGGTAGTTAATTTCATATGAGGATGAGATATGGGCCATCATTTATGAAATTAAGCATGTTGTATACCACAATTGGAAACCATTAAGAATTGAATCAGACTCCCAACTTTTTTCCATTTCTCCTAAAGAAAAATTAAGGTATGTACCATAGAGAATTATACCTCCTTGGATTTTTACCCTCAATCAAGATAAACATCTTAATTTTACTATTTCATATGTATAAAATGAAGCTAATGAAGTGTAAGATTCACAATAGAATAAATCAATTTCACAAATGAGTACTGTGAGGTCATTCATGATACCAGAGTATTGTATATTGATAGAGGATGATGACATGTGGGGTGCGATACACTCCAACTTTTTTAAACTTCTTTAAATGATTGATTGTTTACTTCTACTTTTTATCTAATAATTTTAGGGCCAATTTTCCAAGACATAGGATCTTCTTGGTAAATTCAAGGATAAAAATATTTAGCATGAAGGTCATTAAATTTCTAAAATAACCTTAACATTATATTTCCCAAACAACATAATATTACTATTAATGTCACATAAAAAATATATTAATACCTTGGTTACCATTAACCCAAAATGAAAACATGCATGCTTTGAAGAAAAATAATAGGTTGTTGAATATTTTCATTAAATTTAAACATATAATAATCCCAATAAAGATAACATAAATAATCAAATCTCTAACTAACTTCATGGTCACCAATACTATCCCATAAACATCGTTTCATAATTATTATCTCAACATCATGAACATATTATTGTTATCTTTCCCAAATAATGTGTTTTGAATAAAATCAATTTGCCACATAATTGCGTCTCTTGGTTACCAATATTATTCATCACCTACCTCCAAATCCTTAATAAAATGGTACTACAGTACAATCCTTATACATTTCATGATTATTGTAATGATAAAATAAAAAATATTTTTACAATATATTTCTTGTATCAAAATACACAATCATAGTAATCATTCCACTTCATCTTTATAAATTGCATAAGTTGGACCATGATCACTTTGCTTCTTATGAGGTATATTCCCTTGATTCTTGGGGGATTTATTTGTATAGTGACCAACACCCTTATAGTGAATTAATTCCACATTTTTAAATTCTTTCATTCCATTAAAATCATGATCATGGTTGATTATTTTCGTAAAATTTAAACAAAATACTTCTCCTTTTAAGCATGTACCATGATAATTCCTTCTACAATAATCACATGTTTGAAAATCATTCTTTCCCTTATTCACTTTATTCATTACTCTCTCTATCATCATATTCTTCTCTTTCTTTCATTAGAAGTCATAATACTTGTAAATTTCATTTTATATCTATTTATCAAATTATATTATGTCCTCATATGATAATAATGTTTGGGAGACTATTTCCCTTCAAAATATTAGCTTTAATGATCAGTCTTACTATTTGGATTATATGCATTGATACAGTCTCTATTCCTTATACTTGGAACCATTTCTAAAAAAATGTAATTCACAATATTAGATCATAAAATTATGAAACATAATTTAATATTTCAAAACTAGTGATCATAAATTGAAAATTTAGGTACATCTAATATATAAATCATAAGCTTAGTTAATTTGGATATATTTCTAAATTTTGACATAGTATTTCATTCTCAAATCTATATTTTCATAAATCTAGTTTCCATTGTTTCTAAAAAACTTCCTATGATACCAAATATAAATAACCAAATCCAGTATCCTAAATTTTATGTTTACTTCATAAAATTGGTATAAGATACAAGGAATCACATCAGAAAGGACTGAACAATTCAGTTTTCTTGTAGAACTCTATACATATATAAAATTCAAGTTACATTTCAAATATAAAATACACAAATAATTTTATTTGAGAACAAAATTATTACCGTAGAAAAAACCTATATCATCACTCATAAAACACCTCATGGTATACTGGGAAAAAATAAAACACAATAAGGTGGTGATTCCAAATCCTTAGTGAGGGTTAAATACAGTGGAAGCTATTAGGAATTAATAAGCATAATATATATAGAATTCCATTTAATTAAACTTCAGCATACCATGGAATGAATAAATTATAATAAAGTAATTCCAAATAACTAATAACATGATAATGAAACAAAACCATGGATGTTTTGATCTTAAAATAATCACATGGAATATCAATAATGGAATTCATAATTTTGGAATTAATAATGTTGGACATCTAAAACTTATCATTGATTCCTCATCCAAGATATCTAAAAAAATGGATAAGACCTCGGCCAAAACCTTTTATAGTTTGTCTCATGAGACCAAATTATGCATATATGGGCTATATAGGGCCATGAATGTCACTTAATAAGTCCAATTCATTCCTCACATAAATAAATAATACAACTTAATCATCATGTCTTAACAAATCAATGGTTTTCTTATTGGAAGAACTAGTCATACGAAAAATCAACACTTCCCCAGTCAAACTGATCATAAGACATCCAAATAAATATTAACAATGGTATTATTATAATACATCCTAAATATAATATTCAAAAAATAATTTTTACATGAATGAAAATACTTTAATTGTATTATTGGAATATTTTTAATGTAAAATACCCTTCGTACTTTGAAAATAATTTTTAAAATATAAAAACTTTTCCCATTATAAAGAAATAATTTTAATTGAAAATAAACTTCTAAAATTTTAAAATAAGTTTAAAATGTTTTAGTTTACATGATGGAAATAAAATACAGTCATTTTGTATAAGTTAAAAAAATACTCATATTTTTTTTTTAAAAATTCATAAAGGCCCAAATTTAGAAAAAGAGAAAATGATTTCTTTCAATACATTTTTAAAAATGTCAAACATGTATAAATGTGATTTTAAATAATTTTAGGGAAAAATATTTGATAAAATAATTATAAAAAATGGACATTGAAGATAAATATTCCCCATTGGAGACTTAAACATAAATAATCCAGAATGAGATTGTAAAATAAACCCTTACCACATTATAATCAGTCAAATCATATTCCCTATAAAAGAATAATATTTAAAAAAATAAATATAATGATAATAAATAATTAATTATATAACATGTCATAGTCTAATTATACAAAACATATAAAATAATTTAGGTCCATAACATCAAAATATTCCTCAATGAAAGGAAAATGAGACGAAGTCCTTTACACAGATCAATGAAGTGGGTGTTAGTCAAAGGATCGGTTATGTGCTTACACTATAAATTCACATAAAACAAGTGTAAATACAATATAATATAATTAAAGGTCATTCTAAGAATAATATTAGCATAAAATAAACAATGAAATTGAATTTAAAACCAAGAGGAGGATCTTGAATCAAGGAATTTAAACAATGTCCATAATTATCTTATAATCATATATTATCTTATATTATTCTTTAATAATTATATTTGAATCGTGGATTATTGGCATACCATAATACATGATGGTATTTTCATGTTGCATTAGGTGTTATTGAATAATTATTTTATGGGGGTTCAGAGGGTTGGGTCCCACGTGATTTTTCTTCTCAGCTACTACTAACCAAAGATGTGAAAATAATACCTTTTGTCTCAGGATCAAAATCGAATGGTTATTTTACTCAAGGATCCTTGAATGAGTCTAGGGACAACACTAAATTCACTGGATACAAAAATGACGAAGCAAGAGAACCATGAAATGTAAGAAATAAAGTGGTGATGAAAGGATTTTCCAATGTCTTAGACTATAGTTATTTAACAAAACAACATCACCATCCCTAGAAATTGTGCCATAATTTTGTGTGTGACCACACATATCATAGGAATCCTATGGGTGCTGGTCAATTTAGAATTTATGTGTCTTATACTTTATTCACATCAAATGTTGAGAATAATTTAAGTGTAGTGTCAATCCCATGATTAGGAATATATATAGAATAGGTTCACTGAATTTAGAACCTAAGAAGAGTCCATTGAAACAATCATGGTGTTTTGTAGTTTTATGTAATATCTTTTTTGGGGTGACATAAAATTATTATTGAGGGGTCAGGATCAATATCTACTATCTGTGTAAAGGATGATCTTTTTATTCTTGTCGGGGTAGGGTCCTAAGGCATAGGCTATAAAGAAAATAGTGATCACTATTTAAATTTGGTAAAGACACAAAATGAAACCTATGAAGTTAATGTTTTGTGATGGGGAGATAGTAACAGCCTAAGTGGTAACATTTATATTCTTTGGTATAATCTACATAGTCTACTGATCGTATCCTAGACTACATTATCTCGACAAAGTCATTAGTTTGAATATCTCAAGTTCAGGTATGATCATAAAAATGTGGTATACATTGAGTTTTTATCTTGATATCTAATCCCTTAGGGATTCAAAAATTATAATTTATGTTATGTTTTCAACGATGATACACCTACTCTTGATCAATATCCCAATGATGTTTATCTATTCATAATTGGTTGGTAAGCAATTGAATAATCAAAGGTAATATTTCTTGATTAGATTTTTTTTATGATGTGAATTGAAATTATTCAAGGGTTTAAGGATTTTTAAATGGTATAAGAATCCACGTGATGTATCATAAATTTTTAAATAAATGACAGACTTGAAATGTGAATTAAAAATGAATCTGACACAATACATCAAAATTTTATATAAGTGATGTTGATAGACATGTGATGAAGAAAAACAGTTCCATGACTCTTGGATTAATTAAAAATGTGAAACGTGATGAAATTTAGAATTTAGAAGTATAAAGGGTCATGGAATTAAAAGGGTGATAAAAACAAAGAAGAAGACCATCAAAAATTGTTGATCAATGATTTGACTATTCCTTGTATTTAAAGGATAATTTTATGACATTATGTAGTTTAGGTAATCTTTGTGTACCAACAATCCATGTAGTTATATGTTGATTTTGGATCTCTCATGTATGATGAGCTTATTTTATGAATTTATGATTTTATACTGGCTAAAAATCATGTTCGTAGGGTTCATGACGTATACTGGCCTCTAGTTGTTCCTATCCATAGATTTATCATAGATTTAAATCTCAACATTTTTTACTAACATCACAACATGTACTAATACATAATTTCATGAACTGGTTGTTTCATCGATTGGCTTCACAGCTTGTCATGACATAGCTCATGACTTGGGCATGAGGTGAACTACAAGTACATTATGTGTATAGACTGGTCAAGATGTGCACTATCTAAAATATGTATGTTTTTAAATTTTATTCTTGAAACACTGTGTGGTCTTTTCACTAAAAAATTGATCACATTCATGTGTATCATCTAGTATATCAATAAAACCCATAACCAAGTGACAGAAATGTGTGTATATACATTTTTCATATCACAAATCAAAGATAAGAAACTTGATAAGAACAATATTACTATAATCCGATTTTTAAGCATCCCAAGCAGATTCTCTAGGTATGACTAGAATGTCACATGATCTCTTGTGGGTCTCTTGTATACTAGAGGAATCTTAATAATAATGAGGGTATGATTCTATTAGTGGGGATATTATACCCTCAATATCATGTCATAGGATTAATTATAAACAATACATAACATGAATAAAAAAGCATTAATCAAGTGGAAAATAGAAGATGAAATGCATGTAATACAAAAAAATCAGATAAGGTGAAATAATATCCTAAAGAAGTAAGTAAAATAATTAAAATATATAAAGAGTAGATCCGATAGATTTCTTACCCATCTAATAATAGCTCCAAAATCTAGTTAATATATTTTCATCATATGAAACTTTTCCTTCTCCAAATTCCTCATGCTACCTACAATTGTAGTAAATTGACTGAGTATGGTGGGACTAACAGACACAATATGACAAAACCAATGAATACTTAACATGATGTTATCAAATATACATGTTTATTCAAATGTTAGAATAATTATTTTATTTGAAAAATAGCACAGAATCAAAAAATTAGTGGTTATGTTCTAACCATGCAACAAAAAAAACCACGGTTGAACCAGAATTGGCTCCATATGAGGAATGTACTATATATCGATACATAACAAAAATCATGCTCAACGTTAGTGGTTAGTCAAATGGAATCTCCCGGGCATTGATAAAAAAACATTACTGAAATCCAATGATAATCATGTAGCACTCAAAATCCATATGGAATCTAGTATCTTTATCCTACCTGGAATCCACAAGGCATCAAGTAAAACATGGAATCCACAAGGCATCATGATTAATTTATCTACTCGGAATCCATGAGGCATCAAGTGATTTCATGGTTACAAGTTTATCATGTTGCACTATCGTTATCATGACACATCATGATTGTACCAAATAAAGAGTAATCATCACCTGACAGCCATGAATCAGGTATAAACATACTTATCTCTGAATAGAAAATATGAAAATTCATAACATGATAACAATGATATCACCTATCATGAGAAACATTGAATCATGATATACATTGACATTTGAGTAAAAATACATAATGGAATCAAAATATCAAATTAGTATCATGGAATCGAATCATTCATTATCATGGTCTACACAAACATAACAAATCATCAAATGTAAGGTAGCACATCAATACATGTAATGTCCTGGACATGCTTGGTCCATTAATTTTTTAAAATTAGGATAGGAAGATATCTTGTGAGTTTTCTGGGAGAAGGATTTAATTTATGGGAGAGAGGGAGTAATTATAAGATAATAATGGGTGTCAATATTAATAGTAATTATTAATGATAATGATGGTGACATATTGATTAAATTGAATGAGGATTTATTACTATTAAATAATAATGGTTATGGTGGATTTTAGTGTGTGAATAATTAAATGGAATGGTTTTAATATGATAATAACCATGGTAAACTAATGTAACAAGATTAAATTATAACATTAATGATGGGGGTTATTATTATTAATTTTAATAACACTGATGTGAGAAAAGATATGGTGCATGGTGGACATTGAGTAATGGCCAAGGGGAGGTGCCACTTTTGGTGGAGTGGGATAAGAAATCTTCAATGGAAGAGTTAGATTTGAGAGAGAATTTTAGAATTAAATGTGGAAGTAATAAATGAAAAAGAAAAAGAAATTAGTTAAGGTGAAAGGGAGTGAGGTGAACCAAATTGGAGAGAGTGGTGCGTGACTTTGGGTAATTAAAATAAATCAATTAAAAATAATAATATAAAAATCGTATTATTGTTTTTTGTTGATAAAAAACTTTATCAACTGTAACTTGTTTATGCACCATCGGTTTTACAAACCGTCTACGGCAGTGCGACCCTAAATTCAAGATGGAAATTATGAGTCCAATATTGGATGCCTTTTTCGGGTTTTTGAATCGTGTACTCGAAGAACTTATAAAATAATAGATTTAATATTATTATTAATTCTTCGACCCACCATAACTCCTGTGTGCGACATCCGATTGACTTTTCATCAGTGGTGATGTGATCCTGTCATTAACGTGATCGGTTCAAGACAAATGATGTATATTAAATTATGGTTCATGGCTGGGGTCCCCGAAACATCCAATAATATTATTATTATTTTTATTACAGGATCTTTCATCCAACATATCTCCATCTAATGGTGATGGAATGGAGAACCGTCTGTGATGTTGCAATCCAAAAATTAATATGGATGATTCAAATACCATAAATCCTATATTAATTATACTTATAGCTCGGGATGTTTTTACTCGGTCAAACCATGTGTTTTAATGTGATCCTCTTTTACTGGGGAATTAAGTGTATCTTAAACTATCACCCCATTAAATCTTCAAATGGGAAAATATATCGTCCTTATTTTTTCTTCCTAATTGTTCTCGGCTCTGAGATGCTAGAACATTTCAATTCTTCCCGTAGGATTTGCACAATAAAACATTACTCATCAGATAAGTTCCGCACTGTTTGGATGCAACCAAGATGTATCGATCAGTCCCCGATATAAGGTATGTTTTATCATCATTCCTTTTGGAATATCCTTAGCTATTTCTCACATCAATATTATAGGATGTAATATTTATACTTATAATGGAGTCTTTCTTGGGGTTTTACTCGTGCGGTCATACCGTGGCATCCTCATGTGGATCTAGTTGGCGCGGGAGGAGGATCGTGACCTGTTGTGTGGATAAAGTACATCATGAACTCTTTGAGTTAGGGGATTCGTTGCTTATCTCTTATTTTATGTGCAACTGTATTGTTATCTTGTTTAATCCCAATGTATGTCAATGGAGTTGACATAAGCAGTATTTTAACCAGATAAATTAATTGACATCGATCGTATGTTATTGCCTCATGTTTTTCTAGATAGTGTGATATCTATGCGTAATTTGATTAGTTGTTCATTCTTGATAGAAATTGGTGATGAACATAAATTGGGATTAACTGGTAATTTTTTGGCTAAAGATAAAGAGACATGTATACATATCTGGTTCTAGTTGTAATTCGATGTTAATCAAAATGGTGAAGTAAGCATGTTTTATTATTTGTGATAGCTTGCTGATTAGGTTTCCCAATTTTGGAATCTACGAATAATAAAATAGTTAATTCAAGATGGATTAAGGAACTAATTGTTTGATAATTCCTTAAAGGGTTTTGAGTTACCCTCTTGATTGTTAAAGGGTAAAGAGCCCAATTAAATGTGTTGTTTTTTTCATGATGTTGTGTTGTGATGTTATCTTGGATGGCTGTTGTGATATGTGGGGGGCATGGAGGTTTTTGTTTGTGGTAGTAGATGATGCCTAGAGTGGCATGATACATCGGTTTATGCATGTTGGGTCAATTAGGACACCATAGATGATAGAATAGAGTGGGTGTGATTGTTGGATGCTTGGTAATTTTGATTGTTTATTTATCTAATTTAATTTTCCCCACTTCTCATGGCAGCTGGTCTTACTTACCATTCTTCCGAAAGTGGCGAATACACGTGGGGTATGCCACGTGATTTCTTTGATTATCTTCTCAAAGAAGGATGGGTATATTCTCTTACTATAAGTGGAAAAGACTCGATGAGTAGTACATCTACTCACCGTGTCGAGCCCCCTTGTGTTTAGTAGCATATAATGTTTTTATAGAATTCCTTGGAATATTGGAAAGTAATTCTGTAATGAATATTTGAATAAATGGTTTTAACCCATGGGGATGGAGATGGTGGAACTTAATAATGAGGTTGTAATTTTTGAAGGAATAGTTTACTTTCGGTGTGATGCTAATGAAATTTTAATGTGGAATTTTTCATGGTTAATTAATGTTTAAATAATTAATTAATATACAGTGGAACTGATAATAATGGAATGATGTAATCTAGTAAAGCTCTTTAAATGGTTGGGTGCTTATAGGATACATAGTCTAATAAGTAGTAGCCCGTAGTATGAGAGACTTTAGCTGTAGTTGTGTCTATGACTAGGTAATTCCCATAATGTGGTTGTGAGATATAATATATCATGTAATTTTTGTGTTTCTTTATGATACTACACCTAGTCAGTAAGGGAAACTGACACCCCGAAGATTCTGAACCCTGGGGTGTGTTTTCGCCAATATTCTAGTGGGAGGATGAATGGCTGACTACCCCCTTTGGACCCGCTCTCTTCTCTTGGTAGTTACTTGTGCTGATAGGACCATTGGTTATTTTTTCCCATATATATGTGTAGAGGTCTGTAATGGATTGTGTTCACTCCCACACATATATTATGGATATATTTTTCTATGTACTACTATAGGTGTAACGTGTGTAGGTTGTGATGGATTGAGGATCCTTACTCGGTGTATGGGCTGTAATGGATTGACAAATAATACCTGACATATTATACATATTATGCGAGCTGTGCTGGCTCCCGAAAACTACCTAGTTACTTTTGGTTGTGAGGATGGTGTGGTGCTTCACCCAGGTGTCTGCGAGCATGCCTTTTTGGAGAGAGATCCTTAAGACGTGCGATGTTGGGGAAAAGTGGAAAACTAGAGGGGAAGTTATAGCTGGGTGCCCTTGATATTCATTATTATATGATATATTCCTATATTCATTACATAGTGAGAGTATCCATGGTGAGGTTGGGAACTTAGTATACCTCTTTACGTGATGAGATTGTTTCACTTGTTGTTCACTGTCCTTTTGCATGCTTTCTTTATGTTTTCACGAGAGGCTTTGGGGAGGATCCTACTATGTATACTATTATACTCACCATATGTATATATAAACTATTTTTCAGGTCACTTGGAGCTGTTTGGAGATCAAGCTGGTTTCTATGAGCTTGGAGTTACAGGAGCTGTTAGGGATTGTGGTTGCTGCTATTTTTACATTATTTTGGGTACTAGTAGTTTTTCTCTTCCAGTTGTAGTAATTTTGAATGACATTTCATATATTAACAAGGGTTTATATTATATTCTAATTCTAAGATGGAGTTTATTGGTGTCTATCTTATCTCTCTCTTTCGCAAGTGTTCTCTTAGAGGGTAATGCCTCTCATTTGTGTGTTTATTATACCAACGGTGCTGGTCGCCAACCCCGGGCCTACTGGAGGCAGGACTAGGTGGTCATTATCTCCCTTATCTCATTGCTGGCCCAATAAGGGTACACATTGTGGGGATGGGGTCATGAAAGAGTGGTATCAGTGGTCTGGTTGATGGATATGATGGAGGTTGGAGTTAGGCACAGGTGAGGTTTCATGGGTTGGTAGGGAAACAGTGTTCGTCATGTTTAGCAATTGAGGTAAAAACTGGAGACCAGTTGTGGCATTGGTGTTTAGGGCCCTCTATGGTCTGATGTATGGACCATTATGTTTACAATGGCTACTAAATAAGGTGATACCGGTTGCAGGGTAGAGGCCTAGGAAAGTATCATGTATCATTATCCATTTTACATGTGTTTGAATGGGTAGACCGTTGTATAGGTTAACCTAAAATGAATAAAATAAAATAATAAATTAATTAATGTGGAATCTTCCATATTCCTGGCTTAGGAACTCTAACATTTGTTATTTTACAGGTATGGCTCCAGTTCGATGTCCTCATCAGGTTTTCACAGAAAATATCCAGCAGGCTATTCCGGCAGATCGCAATAGGGTAGAGGTTGACAATGACGACACTTGGAGGATGTCACTCTGAGGGTTTCACTACCAGAGTCTGCAGAAGTACGATTGTTCGGTTTCAGATGCAGTCACAGAAGACTGGTTAGAGGAGTTCAAGAATATCTTTAGTTTGAATCATGCTCAGAAGGTGCACTGGGTATCCTTGGTTGTGACGATGCTACATGGATAAGTGAGGTAGTGATGGTTCTTGTTCCTTGGGGATCCTGTGGATTCAACAATCTAATGGTTGGAGTTCTGAGATATGTTTAGATTCGAGTTTCTTTCTTCAACTGTGAAGGCGTCTAGTAGCCAAGATCTTCTTACCCTTTGAAAGGGGAGATCCAATGTTCAATAGCTTTAAATCTGATTCAGGAACCTTTTACGATATGCTCCGGACCTGTTACTAGATGAGGAGTCAATGGAAAGGCATTTCGAGGAGGCTTTGTGTAACGCCCCGACCCCAGTTACCTATAGTCGGTGAATTATTACATAACATTGGCATGATCACAAGAAAGATCAAATCTCAAAATACCGATTGGTTTAGTAGCCTTAGAAACACTATATATATTCATAAGTCTAACATTAAATCATAAGTGAAAAAATACTACAACAACATATTGTCTCTATAATCTACACTCATATCCCCACATAATATCCCTGCAGGTAATTCATAATTTACTTCTTCACTTCCTGGGAAAAATAAAACTTATAAAATGGGTGAGATCAAATGCCCAGTAAGGATAAAAATATAGCGGAAACTTTCATAAATAATAATAAACATTTAAGTCAATGTATAACTAAAACAAAAGCCTTTTAAACTTGAATTTCAACATAGTATGGAAAAAATTAAATGAAATAATCCCATTTACTCATTCACATGGATATTCTACTAATCAAATAATCACATGAAATATCAATAACCACTTTCATAATGATGGAATGCATAATGCCAGACTAACATAACCAGATAGCCAAAGCCTCGTGCCGAGACTACAAATAAGATTTTGTCAAGGCCTTGTGCCAAGACACTAGTTTGTCTCATGAGACCTATCGATGCATCGAGAAGCTATAGTGGGCTCCACCCGTCACATATTAAGTCCAACGCATTCCTCATATGAACAAGTTTAAACATAACATAAACATTCTTATTAAAACTAGCATACGAAATGTCAATAATTTAACCAAAAACCATTAATGGTATAAAAATAGCACATCCACAGTCAAACATAATCATTCGATACAATATAGAAGATTGTATTGTATCACATTAACCTCAATCAAGAATAATGAAGGATGTTGACATAGATGAACATAATCATCAAAACTATTTGAGAGAAATATCCCCCTTTTTCCTGAAATCATTTAAAAGTCACAGTATTTGTCAAGAATCTATTTAAAAATAGATTTTTGAATCAAAGAGTCCCATACCACTTTGAAAAATGATAAATGGAGTTTTAATTTTAAAACATTAATTTCCACATAAATAAATCCTTAAAACAATTTTTAAAACATGAACATTAATGAAAATGATTTAGAAAGATAAATCTTTAATATATTTGAAATTATGATCTTGATAAAGAGTACCTTTCACAAATTCTTAAAATATTTATTTTCAAATCATTTAAAATTCACATAATTATAAAATAAAAAATTTACATTGAAAATATTCTTATAATCTTGTAAGAGAAGCTTTGACAATTTATAATGGCGCTAAATAGCCACACCCGCCGTATAAGTTAAAAAACATTCTTACCTTAATCCTGTCGAAAAGGTTAAAAAGCACCTTGTTTGGAATACGACCGAAAGATGCCTTTATAAAATTCTTATAAAAAGTCAAACAAGGGTATAAATTACTTTAACCCATATTCTTGTAAATGTAGAAAATGTTTTGAAATACATTTTGAAGAGACATGGATGTGGATGATAAAGAAATCCCAGTAGATTATTACGTATAAACAACCTCGGATAATGGAGAGATTGCGAAATAAACCCTTACCTTGTACTTTTCCTTGGTTGGGGTAGGTTAAAATATAGTATAATGGTGAAATAATTGTTATTAAATTATAAAAGAATCATATACATTAATATGATATCATATATGATCTTTTAACATTGATTTGTTAATAATATCTTAGTATTATCGTTGTTTTGGGTGTTAACTTACGCGTTTTATTTTATATGTTTTGTTACGTAAGACATGTTTGAAATGGATAGGTTGTATCGTAATCATATCCAGAATGATATCAAGTTCTTAGATACTATTATTAATCATCACATGAGAATTATACTTGAATGGATACGATGGAGAATGAATCTCATCGCGTTCGTGGAGACGGTAGTCCATACGTACGCACGGGCGACAATATCATTCTTTTGATATTAAAATAATATATAATTGGATGGTATATCATATATAAAGAATCATTATCAGGTTATATTTATTATTTACATGAATTAAACATCTTTATTATACCCATCCAAATAATAATTTATCGAATAACAATTACACCACGACGTGGAGACGGTAAGCCGTACGTACGCACGTATGGTGACATGTAATTCAAAGGATGGATAGAATACTGAATATGGTTGTACCATATTTAAAATAACATCACAGTATATATATGATACTAGAGTTATTATTTTTAGAATTGTAATAACAAAGTAAGAAGAAGTGGAGGAAGAAAGGAACTTGGAAAAGGGTGGTGAAATCATTACCTCTTCTTCGGGTTCTTACTTTTTATTTAATCAAAAGGGATCCTAGGTTGGATTTATGACCAAACTAAGGCCTCTAGGTTGTACATAAGAATGTTGAGAGAGTATTTGGGCTGGGGTTGGCCGATCCAAAAGGCTTTGATGGTGTGAAGAAATTAGAAGGAGGGGTTCCCTTTTATAAGAGGGGTGAGGGGAACCTTTGGAAAAGCTAGAATTATTAATTTATAATAAATTCATATTCGGTTTCTAATGTCTCCAAAGTTGATTATTTAAATTTTAAGGTGGGTATGGTTCGAAAAAAACTCATCCAATAGAATTTAGACAGGTTTGGGTACTTATATTAACCTTATCTTTAAGTATTAACCTTACGTTAATTAGTTTCACTTTTACAATGTATCTTTGTATTTTTATATAATATGGTTAATAAACAAACCATATACATCCAAGTGACCCCCAAGTGGTCCATTAATGATACACCTATCACTATATAAGTCTCTTGGCCGAACCATAGTTTTTTAGCAATTTAATATCAATTAATAATATAATATTTATTTTCAAAAATCTTTTATGTCATAAATAAATTAAATTATTTAAGGAATATGACATGTTAGGAATGATTTAATTAAATTTTTTCATAGTAATCATTCTGTTATGAGTTTTATAAAAATCAACTATTTAATAGTGTCAAAATTGACATAAAAGATTTTTGAAAATAAATATTATATTATTAATTGATATTAAATTGATAAAAAACTATGGTTCGGCCAAGAGACTTATATAGTGATAGGTGTATCATTAATGGACCACTTGGGGGTCGCTTGGATGTATATGGTTTGTTTATTAACCATATTATATAAAAATACAAAGATACATTGTAAAAGTGAAACTAATTAACTTAAGGTTAATACTTAAAGATAAGGTTAATATAAGTACCCAAACCTGTCTAAATTCTATTGGATGAGTTTTTTTCGAACCATACCCACCTTAAAATTTAAATAATAAACTTTGGAGACATTAGAAACCGAATATGAATTTATTATAAATTAATAATTCTAGCTTTTCCAAAGGTGCCCCTCACCCCTCTTATAAAAGGGAACCCCTCCTTCTAATTTCTTCACACCATTAAAGCCTTTTGGATCGGCCAACCCCAGCCCAAATACTCTCTCAACATTCCTATGTACAACCTAGAGGCCTTAGTTTGGTCATAAATCCAACTTAGGATCCCTTTTGATTAAATAAAAAGTAAGAACCCGAAGAAGAGGTAATGATTTCACCACCCTTTTCCAAGTTCCTTTCTTCCTCCACTTCTTCTTACTTTGTTATTACAATTCTAAAAATAATAACTCTAGTATCATATATATACTGTGATGTTATTTTAAATATGGTACAACCATATTCAGTATTCTATCCATCCTTTGAATTACATGTCACCATACGTGCGTACGTACGGCTTACCGTCTCCACGTCGTGGTGTAATTGTTATTCAATAAATTATTATTTGTATGGGTATAATAAAGATGTTTAATTCATGTAAATAATAAATATATCCTAATAATGATTCTGTATATATGATATACCATCCAATTATATATTATTTTAATATCAAAAGAATGATATTGTCGCCTGTGCGTACGTACGGACTACCGTCTCCACGAACGCGATGAGATTCATTCTCCATCGTATCCATTCAAGTATAATTCTCATGTGATGATTAATAATAGTATCTAAGAACTTGATATCATTCTGGATATGATTACGATACAACCTATCCATTTCAAACATGTCTTACGTAACAAAACATATAAAATAAAACGCGTAAGTTAACACCCAAAACAACGATAATACTAAGATATTATTAACAAATCAATGTTAAAAGATCATATATGATATCATATTAATGTATATGATTCTTGTATAATTTAATAACAATTATTTCACCATTATACTATATTTTAACCTACCCCAACCAAGTAAAAGTACAAGGTAAGGGTTTATTTCGCAATCTCTCCATTATCTGAGGTTGTTTATACGTAATAATCTACTGGGATTTCTTTATCATCCACATCCATGTCTCTTCAAAATGTATTTCAAAACATTTTCTACATTTACAAGAATATGGGTTAAAGTAATTTATACCCTTGTTTGACTTTTTATAAGAATTTTATAAAGGCATCTTTCGGTCGTATTCCAAACAAGGTGCTTTTAAACCTTTTCGAGAGGATTAAGGTAAGAATGTTTTTTTAACTTATACGGCGGGTGTGGCTATTTAGCGCCGTTATAAATTGTCAAAGCTTCTCCTAAAAGATTATAAGAATATTTTCAATGTAAATTTTTTATTTTATAATTATGTGAATTTTAAATGATTTGAAAATAAATATTTTAAGAATTTGTGAAAGGTACTCTTTATCAAGATCATAATTTCAAATATATTAAAGATTTATCTTTCTAAATCATTTTAATTAATGTCCATGTTTTAAAAATTGTTTTAAGGATTTATTTATATGGAAATTAATGTTTTAAAATTAAAACTCCATTTATCATTTTTCAAAGTGGTATGGGACTCTTTGATTCAAAAATCTATTTTTAAATAGATTCTTGACAAATACTGTGACTTTTAAATGATTTCAAGAAAAAGGGGGATATTTCTCTCAAATAGTTTTGATGATTATGTTCATCTATGTCAACATCCTTCATTATTATTGATTGAGGTTAATGTGATACAATACAATCTTCTATATTGTATCGAATGATTATGTTTGACTGTGGATGTGCTATTTTTATAACATTAATGGTTTTTGGTTAAAGTATTGACATTTCGTATGCTAGTTTTAATAAGAATGTTTATGTTATGTTTAAACCTGTTCATATGAGGAATGCGTTGGACTTAATATGTGACGGGTGGAGCCCACTATAGCTTCTCGATGCATCGATAGGTCTCATGAGACAAACTAGTGTCTTGGCACAAGGCCTTGACAAAATCTTATTTGTAGTCTCGGCACGAGGCTTTGGCTATCTGGTTATGATAGTCTGGCATTATGCATTCCATCATTATGAAAGTGGTTATTGATATTTCATGTGATTATTTGATTAGTATAATATCCATGTGAATGAGTAAATGGGATTATTTCATTTAATTTTTGCCATACTATGTTGAAGTTCATGTTTAAAAGGCTTTTGTTTTAGTTATACATTGACTTAAATGTTTATTATTATTTATGAAAGTTTCCGCTATATTTTTATCCTTACTGGGCATTTGATCTCACCCATTTTCTAAGTTTTATTTTTCCCAGGAAGTGAAGAAGTAAATTATGAATTACCTGCAGGGATATTATGTGGGGATATGAGTGTGGATTATAGAGACAATATGTTGTTGTAGTATTTTTTCACTTATGATTTAATGTTAGACTTATGAATATATATATTGTTTCTAAGGCTACTAAACCAATCGGTATTTTGAGATTTGATCTTTCTTGTGATCATGCCAATGTTATGTAATAATTCACCGACTATAGGTAACTGGGGTCGGGGCGTTACACAAAGCCTCCTCGAAATGCCTTTCCATTGACTCCTCATCTAGTAACAGGTCCAGAGCATATCGTAAAAGGTTCCTGAATCAGATTTAAAGCTATTGAACATTGGATCTCCCCTTTCAAAGGGTAAGAAGATCTTGGCTACTAGACGCCTTCACAGTTGAAGAAAGAAACTCGAATCTAAACATATCTCAGAACTCCAACCATGAGATTGTTGAATCCACACGATCCCCAAGGAACAAGAACCATCACTACCTCACTTATCCATGTAGCATCGTCACAACCAAGGATACCCAGTGCACCTTCCGAGCATGATTCAAACTAAAGATAATCTTGAACTCCTCTAACCAGTCTTCTGTGACTGCATCTGAAACCGAACAATCGTACTTCTGCAGACTCTGGTAGTGAAACCCTCATAGTGACATCCTCCAAGTGTCGTCATTGTCAACCTCTACCCTATGGCGATCTGCTGGAATAGCCTGCTGGATATTTTCTGTGAAAACCTGATGAGGACATCGAACTGGAGCCATACCTGTAAAATAACAAATGTTAGAGTTCCTAAGCCAGGAATATGGAAGATTCCACATTAATTAATTTATTGTTTTATTTTATTCATTTTAGGTTAACCTATACAACGGTCTACCCATTCAAACACATGAAAAATGGATAATGATACATGATACTTTCCTAGGCCTCTACCCTGCAACCGGTATCACCTTATTTAGTAGCCATTGTAAACATAATGGTCCGTACATCAGACCATAGAGGGCCCTAAACACCAATGCCACAACTGGTCTCCAGTTTTTACCTCAATTGCTAAACGTGACGGACACTGTTTCCCTACCAACCCATGAAACCTCACATCTGCCTAACTCCAACCTCCATCATATCCATCAACCAGACCACTGATACCACTCTTTCATGACCCCATACCCACAATGTGTACCCTTATTGGGCCAGCAATGAGATAAGGGAGATAATGACCACCTAGTCCGGCCTCCAGTAGGCCCGGGGTTGGCGACCAGCACCGTTGGTATAATAAACACACAAATGAAAGGCATTACCCTCTAAGAGAACACTTGCGAAAGAGAGAGATAAGATAGACACCAATAAACTCCATCTTAGAATTAGAATATAATATAAACCCTTGTTAATATATGAAATGTCATTCAAAATTACTACAACTGGAAGAGAAAAACTACTAGTACCCAAAATAATGTAAAAATAGCAGCAACCACAATCCCTAACAGCTCCTGTAACTCCAAGATCATAGAAACCAACTTGATCTCCAAACAGCTCCAAGTGACCTGAAAAATAGTTTATATATACATATGGTGAGTATAATAGTATACATAGTAGGATCCTCCCCAAAGCCTCTCGTGAAAACATAAAGAAAGCATGCAAAAGGACAGTGAACAACAAGTGAAACAATCTCATCACGTAAAGAGGTATACTAAGTTCCCAACCTCACCATGGATACTCTCACTATGTAATGAATATAGGAATATATCATATAATAATGAATATCAAGGGCACCCAGCTATAACTTCCCCTCTACTTTTCCACTTTTCCCCAACATCGCACGTCTTAAGCATCTCTCTCCAAAAAGGCATGCTCGCAGACACCTGGGTGAAGCACCACACCATCCTCACAACCAAAAGTAACTAGGTAGTTTTTGGGAGCCAGCACAGCTCGCATAATATGTATAATATGTCAGGTATTATTTGTCAATCCATTACAGCCCATACACCGAGTAAGGATCCTCAATCCATCACAACCTACACACGTTACACCTATAGTAGTACATAGAAAAATATATCCATAATATATGTGTGGGAGTGAACACAAGCCATTACAGACCTCTACACATATATATATGGGAAAAAATAACCAATGTTCCTATCAGCACAAGTAACTACCAAGAGAAGAGAGTGGGTCCAAAGGGGGTAGTCATCCATTCATCCTCCCACTAGAATATTGGCGAGAACACACCCCAGGGTTCAGAATCTTCGGGGTGTCAGTTTCCCTTACTGACTAGGTGTAGTATCATAAAGAAACACAAATAGTACATGATATATTATATATCACAACCACATTATGGGAATTACCTAGTCATAGACACAACTACAGCTAAAGTCTCTCATACTACGGGCTACTACTTATTAGACTAGGTATCCTATAAGCACCCAACCATTTAAAGAGCTTTACTAGATTACATCATTCCATTATTATCAGTTCCATTGTATGTTAATTAATTATTTAAACATTAATTAACCATGAAAAAATCCACATTAAAATTTCATTAGCATCACACCGAAAGTAAACTATTCCTTCAAAAATTACAACCTCATTATTAAGTTCCACCATCTCCATCCCCATGGGTTAAAACCATTTATTCAAATATTCATTACAGAATTACTTTCCAATATTCCAAGGAATTCTATAAAAACATTATATGCTACTAAACACAAGGGGGCTCGACACGGTGAGTAGATGTACTACTCATCAAGTCTTTTCCACTTATAGCAAGAGAATATACCCATCCTTCTTTGAGAAGATAATCAAAGAAATCACGTGGCATACCCCACGTGTATTCGCCACTTTCGGAAGAATGGTAAGTAAGACCAGCTGCCATGAGCAGTGGGGAAAAGTAAATTAGATAAATAAACAATCAAAATTACCAAGCATCCAACAATCACACCCACTCTATTCTATCATCTATGGTGTCCTAATTGACCCAACATGCATAAACTGATGTATCATGCCACTCTAGGCATCATCTACTACCACAAACAAAAACCTCCATGCCCCCCACATATCACAACATCCATCCAAGATAACATCAAAACACAACATCAGGAAAAAAGCAACACATTTAATTGGGCTCTTAACCCTTTAACAATCAAGAGGGTAACTCAGAACCCTTTAAGGAATTATCAAACAATTAGTTCCTTAATCCATCTTGAATTAACTGTTTTATTATTCGTAGATTCCAAAATTGGGAAACCTAATCAGCAAGCTATCACAAATAATAAAACATGCTTACTTCACCATTTTGATTAACATCGAATTACAACTAGAACCAGATATGTATACATGTCTCTTTATCTTTAGCCAAAAAATTACCAGTTAATCCCAATTTATGTTCATCACCAATTTCTATCAAGAATGAACAACTAATCAAATTACACATAGATATCACACTATCTAGAAAAACATGAGGCAATAACATACGATCGATGTCAATTAATTTATCTGGTTAAAATACTGCTTATGTAAACTCCATTGTCATACATTGGGATTAAACAAGATAACAATACAGTTGCACATAAAATAAGAGATAAGCAACGAATCCCCTAACTCAAAGAGTTCATGATGTACTTTATCCACACAACAGGTCACGATCCTCCTCCCGCGCCAACTAGATCCACATGAGGATGCCACGGTATGACCGCACCAGTAAAACCCCAAGAAAGACTCCATTATAAGTATAAAGATTACATCCTATAATATTGATGTGAGAAATAGCTAAGGATATTCCAAAAGGAATGATGATAAAACATACCTTATATCGGGGACTGATCGATACATCTTGGTTGCATACAAACAGTGCGGAACTTATCTTATGAGTAATGTTTTATTGTGCAAATCCTACGGGAAGAATTGAAATGTTCTAGCATCTCAGAGCCGAGAACAATTAGGAAGAAAAAATAAGGACGATATATTTTCCCATTTGAAGATTTAATGGGGTGATAGTTTAAGATACGCTTAATTCCCCAGTAAAAGAGGATCACATTAAAACACATGGTTTGACCGAGTAAAAACATCTCGAGCTATAAGTATAATTAATATAGGATTTATGGTATTTGAATCATCCATATTAATTTTTGGATTGCAACATCACAGACGGTTCTCCATTCCATCACCATTAGATGGAGATATGTTTGATTAAAGATCCTGTAATAAAAATAATAATAATATTATTGGATGTTTCGGGGACCCCATCCATGAACCATAATTTAATATACATCATTTGTCTTGAACCGATCGCGTTAATGACAGGATCACATCACCACTGATGAAAAGTCAATCGGATGTCGCACACAGGAGTTATGGTGGGTCGAAGAATTAATAATAATATTAAATCTATTATTTTATAAGTTCTTCGAGTACACGATCCAAAAACCCGAAAAAGGCATCCAATATTGGACTCATAATTTCCATCTTGAATTTAGGGTCGCACTGCCGTAGACGGTTTGTAAAACCGATGGTGCATAAACAAGTTACAGTTGATAAAGTTTTTTATCAACAAAAAACAATAATATGATTTTTATATTATTATTTTTAATTGATTTATTTTAATTACCCAAAGTCACGCACCACTCTCTCCAATTTGGTTCACCTCACTCCCTTTCACCTTAACTAATTTCTTTTTATTTTTCATTTATTACTTCCACATTTAATTCTAACATTCTCTCTCAAATCTAACTCTTCCATTGAAGATTTCTTATCCCACTCCACCAAAAGTGGCACCTCCCCTTGGCCATTACTCAATGTCCACCATGCACCATATCTTTTCTCACATCAGTGTTATTAAAATTAATAATAATAACCCCCATCATTAATGTTATAATTTAATCCTGTTACATTAGTTTACCATGGTTATTATCATATTAAAACCATTCCATTTAATTATTCACACACTAAAATCCACCATAACCATTATTATTTAATAGTAATAAAACCTCATTCAATTTAATCAATATGTCACCATCATTATCATTAATAATTATTATTAATATTGACACCCATTATTATCTTATAATTACTCCCTCTCTCCCATAAATTAAATCCTTCTCCCAGAAAACTCACAGGACATCTTCCTATCCTAATTTTAAAAAATTAATGGACCAAGCATGTCCAGGACATTACATGTATTGATGTGCTACCTTACATTTGATGATTTGTTATGTTTGTGTAGACCATGATAATGAATGATTCGATTCCATGATACTAATTTGATATTTTGATTCCATTATGTATTTTTACTCAAATGTCAATGTATATCATGATTCAATGTTTCTCATGATAGGTGATATCATTTTTATCATGTTATGAATTTTCTTATTTTCTATTCAGAGATAAGTATGTTTATACCTGATTCATGGTTGTCAGGTGATGATTACTCTTTATTTGGTACAATCATGATGTGTCATGATAACGATAGTGCAACATGATAAACTTGTAACCATGAATTCACTTGATGCCTCATGGATTCCGAGTAGATAAATTAATCATGATGCCTTGTGGATTCCATGTTTTACTTGATGCCTTGTGGATTCCAGGTTGGATAAAGATACTAGATTCCATATGGATTTTGAGTGATACATGATTATCATTGGATTTCAGTAATGTTTTTTTATCAATGCCCGGGAGATTCCATTTGACTAACCACTAACGTTGAGCATGATTTTTTTTATGTATCGATATATAGTACATTCCTCATATGGAGCCAATTCTGGTTCAACCGTGGTTTTTTTTGTGGCATTGTTAGAACATAACCACTAATTTTTTGATTCTGTGCTATTTTTCAAATAAAATAATTATTCTAACATTTGAATAAACATGTATATTTGATAACATCATGTTAAGTATTCATTGGTTTTGTCATATTGTGTCTGTTAGTCCCACCATACTCAGTCAATTTACTACAATTGTAGGTAGCATGAGGAATTTGGGGAAGGAAAAGTTTCATATGATGAAAATCTATTAACTAGATTTTGGAGCTATTATTAGATGGGTAAGAAATCTATCGGATCTACTCTTTATATATTTTAATTATTTTACTTACTTCTTTAGGATATTATTTCACCTTATCTGATTTTTTTTGTATTACATGCATTTCATCTTCTATTTTCCACTTGATTAATGCTTTTTTATTCATGTTATGTATTGTTTATAATTAATCCTATGACATGATATTGAGGGTATAATCTCCCCACTAATAGAATCATACCCTAATTATTATTAAGATTCCTCTAGTATACAAGAGACCCACAAGAGATCATGTGACATTCTAGTCATACCTAGAGAATCTGCTTGGGATGCTTAAAAATCGGATTATAGTAATATTGTTCATTATCATGTTTCTTATCTTTGATTTGTGATATGAAAAATGTATATACACACATTTCTGTCACTTGGTTATGGGTTTTATTGATATACTAGATGATACACATGAATGTGATCAATTTTGTAGTGAAAAGACCACACAGTGTTTCAAGAATAAAATTTAAAAACATACATATTTTAGATAGTGCACATCTTGACCAGTCTATACACATAAAGTACTTGTAGTTCGCCTCATGCCCAAGTCATGAGCTATGTCATGACAAGCTGTGAAGCCAATCGTTGAAACAACCAGTTCATGACATTATGTATTAGTACATGTTGTGATGTTAGTAAAAAATGTTGAGATTTAAATCTATGATAAATCTATGGATAGGAACAACTAGAGGCCAGTATACATCATGAACCCTACGAACATGATTTTTAGCCAGTATAAAATCATAAATTCATAAAATAAGCTCATCATACATGAGAGATCCAAAATCAACATATAACTACATGGATTGTTGGTACACAAAGATTACCTAAACTACATAATGTCATAAAATTATCCTTTAAATACAAGGAATAGTCAAATCATTGATCAACAATTTTTGATGGTCTTCTTCTTTGTTTTTATCACCCTTTTAATTCCATGACCCTTTATACTTCTAAATTCTAAATTTCATCACGTTTCGCATTTTTAATTAATCCAAGAGTCATGGAACTGTTTTTCTTCATCACATGTCTATCAACATCACTTATATAAAATTTTGATGTATTGTGTCCGATTCATTTTTAATTCACATTTCAAGTCTGTCATTTATTTAAAAATTTATGATACATCCCGTGGATTCTTATACCATTTAAAAATCCTTAAACCCTTGAATAATTTCAATTCACGTCATAAAAAAAATCTAATCAAGAAATATTACCTTTGATTATTCAATTTCTTACCAACCAATTATGAATAGATAAACATCATTGGGATATTGATCAAGAGTAGTTGTATCATCATTGAAAACATAACATAAATTATAATTTTTGAATCCCTAAGGGATTAGATATCAAGATAAAAACTCAATGTATACCACATTTTTATGATCATACCTGAACATGAGATATTCAAACTAATGACTTTTTCGAGATAATGTAGTCTTGGATACGATCAGTAGCCTATGTAGATTATACCAAAGAATATAAATGTTACCACTTAGGCTGTTACTATCTCCCCATCACAAAACATTAACTTCATAGGTTTCATTTTGTGTCTTTACCAAATTTAAATAGTGATCACTATTTTCTTTATAGCCTATGCCTTAGGACCCTACCCCAACAAGAATAAAAAGATCATCCTTTACACAGATAGTAGATATTGATCCTGACCCCTCAATAATAATTTTATGTCACCCCAAAAAAGATATTACATAAAACTACAAAACACCATGATTGTTTCAATGGACTCTTCTTAGGTTCTAAATTCAGTGAACCTATTCTATATAGATTCCTACTCATGGGATTGACACTACACTTAAATTATTCTCAACATTTGATGTGAATAAAGTATAAGACACATAAATTCTAAATTGACCAGCACCCATAGGATTCCTACGATATGTGTGGTCACACACAAAATTATGGCACAATTTCTAGGGATGGTGATGTTGTTTTGTTAAATAACTATAGTCTAAGACATTGGAAAATCCTTTCATCACAACTTTATTTCTTACATTTCATGGTTCTCTTGCTTCGTCATTTTTGTATCCAGTGAATGTAGTGTTGTCCCTAGACTCATTCAAGGATCCTTGAGTAAAATAACCATTCGATTTTGATCCTGAGACAAAAGGTATTATTTTCACATCTTTGGTGAGTAGTAGCTGAGAAGAAAAATCACGTGGGACCCAACCCTCTGAACCCCCATAAAATAATTATTCAATAACACCTAATGCAACATGAAAATACCATCATGTATTATGGTATGCCAATAATCCACGGTTCAAATATAATTATTAAAGAATAATTTAAGATAATATATGATTATAAGATAATATATGTTATCGGTGTTGGTTTAGTTAATGCATACATTTTTGGCTCTATCCTATTGAAGTTATAGCAATTAAAGTGGCATATTATTGAGGTTCTATCTAATGGTAGATCATAGAAACCCATAATATTCTATAATTTCATATCATATGGAAGGGGGGATTGAATCCTTTAGATATGTTCATGTGGATGCCATTTAGATTCTATGGGATAAACAAGGAATCTATCACTTCATTATCTAAAATAAGAATTCATGGATAATAAAATTATTTTATAGGTAAAGGATTTCATGTTAGGTTTAATATTATTTTTCTGATGTTTTTTTGGTTCTCAAGGGATCATTTTGGTTATTTATTATTTCACTCATCTCTCCCAAATTTCATGTATAGATAGAATTAAATGGAATATAATTATATTTTTATTAGTTGAAAGGGTAGTATTTTGAATCATCCCATGAGGGGTCTTATTATATACTTCATGTATCATTTATAGATTCAATAAATTTCCCTGAAATTCCTCTATATAATAATATTTTCCACTCTTTCGTGAAATTTATTAAATCAAAACATGAATCTAATAGGAAACTACACCCATGAATTATATGGTATCTAATTTTATCGAAGTACTTGGTGGTCTATAATGTAAATCAATATAGTTAGGAAAATTATAATTTTTTATCAATGGATATATGAAACTATTGTGAAAGGAGGTTTGAGGTATTGTGGAGTTAGTATTAGGCCAATAAAAATAGCTTCCTCTAAATCCTTAGAAAAGGAATCAGGTCCCACATTGTTTGATACCAATTAATAAGGAACTTTTTAGCCTTTATGCACATGTGACAAGGACCATATTGGTTCATTTTATGTTCATTTGTCCAAGACCAAATGTGTTCCTTTTATGGTAATTCATTTATGATCTCTTTCAAATAGTTCAAATTCGTGAAAAGTGAATTACTAGTTGAAAGGTGCATGAAAATAGTTCATTTCATATATATTACAAGGAGTCCCTTAATGGCTAAAATTGAAACATAATATAAGTAAAACTATTTTGGAAACCAAGAAGTCAATATTAATTAAATTAATTTAATTAAACCATGAAGAGAATATTAATTTTAGGAATTTTGAGAAACCAAGAAAGAATATCAGGAAACCAATATATAGATATGGACTCAAGAAATGTAAGGAAACCAAGAGAATAATATCAACTCAAGGAATTTTGTGAAACTAAGAGATGGATACTGACATGAGTAATATTTTAAAACCAAGAGGAGGATGTTGAATCAATGAATTTAAATAAACCAATAAGAGAATATGAACTTAAGTCATTTTAGGAAACCAAGAAGATAATCATGATTCAAGGTATTTATGGGAATTTATTCATAATTTTCTCAGATAATAAATCTTTTATGAAAGTGGTTTTCTTACACTGAATCTTATAAGCAGTTGGGTTTTTACAAAGGTAGAGGCATGTGCTATAATGTTGCAGCATAATGTGAAAGATTTAGTTAGTGTGAAAGGATGGGTTTTTCATAGTAGGAGGCTTGGATACACAGAAAATAAATATTCTATAAAGTGGGTCACACTATGTTAATTATTTTACGGAGATAGAAAATAAAAAAATGGAAACATCCACATCATGAATATCCAATATTATATAGTCTTTTGGGTTTCATGTGAAATAATAAGACCCACAAAGTGTGTGGAAATTTAATCTTGGACGCAAAAAAATTAACTATTAGTAATCCCTATATGAATGTTTTACATGGTACCATTCATAAATGATTTTATGTGGATAGTACCTCTAACCTTTTATATAGAGGGGAAACGAACTTTTAATTTTTACACAGGGTTACCTCCCACCTCAAACTCAAACTTGCATCTCGAGTCTACTTACGGTAATTATTCTTTGATGTCAATATCATAATGTATTTAACTCAAAAATGAAATTTATCAAATTATTGGACAAAAAAAATCTATAGGTGTGTTCAAATTCATATCATCTATCATATTTATGGGAAAATTGAGATAACAACTCACTCTGAGATATAAAATGCTACTACTTCATAAAAATGTTTACAATCGAAGGATAATTTTTCTTTCATTTAAAAAATAATAGTGTATCTATATAAGACTCTAGAATACACATTGAATTCTATTTATGGCATCTCAAATTGTTTCTTAGATATATAAATTTCAAGATACCATAGTGAAACTTCATTTTCAGGCCACAAAAAAAACAAATTCCAAATAAAGGGTGATAATTCACAAAGGATCTCCACATTCCTTCCATAAACAATAACAAGGACACATAATTGTATCCTATAAACAAAGTAAGGAAACCATCCAACCACAAATTATAAAGCTTTTAATAATTCATTTTTGATCTGTATAATTTCTATATGGTCATAAATATTTAATTATTATGAAATAATATCCACAAGAAACAACCATTACCTTATATTCAGGTTTCCATTTTAGCTCCAAAATCTATCAAATCCAAGGATGAAAATAAACTACAGGCATTGACAAAACATTTACTTATATAGAGTATTTTACCTGGAAACAAATATCCATAATGTCATTAATAATGTGTATTATGGTTTTAGAAATTATTTTTTGTTATTGGTTGAAATGCATTGAATAATCCTGATGGGAGGTTCTCAACACCATATAACTAGATTGGGAAATGTTTTTGATGAATATTTATCCATTATTTGGGGAGAAATGATGTTCTATATGAATATTTTATTTATATCTTCTCCATGTATGGAGAAAAGTTACTACAAAAAATGAATTGTGTTATATAAATGAGGAATTCATCATGGAATCCTTGTAAAAATGAATGAAACAAATTTTTAGAGGCTAAAAAATGAATTTATAGATATTGTAATATTCTAACTTTTAAATTAATTAGTATATATCCAATAAGTCCAATAATTATTAGAAAAATAGTAAATAACATATTATTACACACTAAGGAAATGCGTTGGATAATAATATATGGGAGGAAAGAGAAATTATCATGTTCAATGTGAAGGGGGGTTTGTTAAGTTGTTGGAGTTGGTGTCCTAGAACCAAATGTTTTTACTTTGATTAAATTAATATTTGATGTATAAAATATTTAATGAAACGTCTTATTAATATTATTCATTATTCTGCAAGACCATAATGTAATGTTTTCATAGAGTATCTATCACATTGATAAGTTCATAGTAGTTCCCAATTATGATGAGAACCTTGAAGTTATATGATAATATTCTTAATATTGTTTTGTAGTAGGATAACAAGCTATTTTAATGACCCGAAATTTGACCAAGGTAAGGATAATTATTATTCTTATTTTGGATGTCTTCAATGCTCATAATTAGGTCTTCTAATAAACCTAAGGAGTTCATGGAATCTTATGGTTCTCTTTTAGAGCCTGAAGCTCTGAAATGGGTAAAACAGACTAGCCTGCAAGGTTTGTCTGCAACCGTGCGGCCGTTGTAGTAAAGGGACCAGAGACATGGTTAGTGAAATTGTGTACATAATCCATACAGTGTATCCAATAAGTAAGTGGGTAATGTATGGTGTGTGTAGTTGTTTTTTAGGAAAAATTACAATTTTCCCCCTCCCTTTATTTAAGTTCTAACTTTCCTTTTTCTTCACCTATAGTGGATATAACCCATACACATCATTCCCCTAAAGCTCAAAAACTCCTTCTCCTATATATGTTGATACTCCTCCATCCGGTGACTGATTAATGATCTAATATAATCATTGAATACGCCAAGGTAAGTATAACCCAACATAATTTTCTTTTCTTGGTGAATCTCACCATCTGTTGCACTTTTTATATGCAGGTTCAATCACCCTATTTTCAACCCATTGGACTGGAACTTAGATCTACTCCAACATTCTTTGAATCTGATTTTGATATCATGTGAGGAATAATATATATTCTTAAGTTAGGTGGTACATATTTTTTCATTTTAGTTTTGGTCATTTCATATTTATTCCTTCGTTCCATGAGTCACCCTTTGTCAATCTCCCTTTTTGTGTTGATTCCTTTATGTCTAATACACCCTAGTGTGTTAAAATTGGTTAATTGGGTATTATTGAGGGTTTTTAGATATCATTTGAACTCTATATAGGCAATTATAGGTTTTCCATATTTAAAATGGTCATTTTGGCCATATGCGCCAAAATAATTAAAATAAAATTTATCTCCCGACATGGTTTTTAATTGAATTGAATATATTACCATGTGTAATTGGTGTATAATAAGGTGCTTCCACGGTTATTAGACCCTTTCATATAATAATTTTTCAAATGGGTATGTGATTATTTGACCTCTACATTTGGACCTTGACACCTTGACTTGAAATGTATTTTTCATGTTAGGAAAATTGGACTGGTGGATTTGTAGGTTGTCTAGGATGTGATGGGATAAAACTTATAAATGATTTGGGTTAAAAAGAATGGTATCAAGGGATGGAATGGATTTTCCCTTATATTGATTTATTATAAAGGTGTTGCATAATTGGTTTGGTTGTTCTCAATTGAATGATGTAAGATGGTTTGCCTTACATTATATATTGTAAATGCTTATGTATTTACAATGCTCATGACTATTTATATAAATGTGTGGATGGGAGGATTTTATACCCCATGCCACATTTGAGATATATGGGTGGAAGGCATAATTACCCCATGCCATTGACAACTTTTATATATGTATGGATGGGAGGAATGCATACCACGTGCTAGTTATAATCTCTGTATAGATGGGAGACATTCTTACCCCATGTCAGTATCTTCTATAAGTGGGAGGCATTATTACCCTATGTCAGCTATGGTATGTATGTATGAAGAGAGGCATTCTTACCTCATTCTAGTCATAACCCATATATATATATATATATATATATATATATGCGTATGGATGAGAGGCATACTTACCTTGTTCCAGTGATAACTTCTAAATAAATATATATATATATATCAATATACATACATGGTGAGTTGGTAAGACATACCAGCCATGAGCTGAAGCAGGTAGACTCGTCTGGTATCCTTTAGGAACCTGAGTGGGAGGTTAATTTACTATTATCCATGGTCTTGTTTTCTTGTTGTTAGCTGTACACTATTTACATATGAGCACCACTTGGATTACACATAGAAACCTTTTGTGGTGGCCTACTAAGGTTTATCTAACACCCTACTTAGGTTTCCTTTGGTACCTGAGAAGGATATTTCCTATAATTATGGATGGAGTTAAGCACCACTCTTATAGATATTGATTCTTATATTTATCTGGAGATTATGAGCAGGGGACTAGGATTTGGATCGAGATGCTGTATAGAATCTTTTGGCTTCAATTCTATTTTATTATTTGGTATTTTTATGTACTTTCCCTATTTTCTATTACTGTTTTCTAAAGGCATGTCATTTATGCATATTTTTAATAGACACCGCCTATGAGGCTTTTGTTATGTTATTCAGTCTTCCACTGTAACTTTTTACATTTCTTCTTTTTACTGTAACTTTCTATTTGTTTATACTTTCACTATTGTATGTTGATGTGACATTCATTGTGTACTCTAACATGGGGGGTATAGTATCCCTATTGTTTTACCTCCACACCCCTACTGCTAGTTGGATACCCTGGGGATATGAGGATACATGGCAGGGATCATGTGGACATCTGGT
Organism: Viscum album; assembly: GCA_963277665.1. Classification (NCBI taxonomy): domain Eukaryota; kingdom Viridiplantae; phylum Streptophyta; class Magnoliopsida; order Santalales; family Viscaceae; genus Viscum; species Viscum album. The sequence continues at coordinate 67,754,467 of OY728147.1, read as the reverse complement.
CTCATGGAATGGGTTATGTGGCTGTCAGGTCTGGGATTTCACAACTATGATGAGGAGTATGATATATAGACCTTTGGGTGTGAGTAATTGTAAGAGGAGGAGACTTATTATCATTAATTTTCCACTTTGTAATCTCCAAGATAAGAGATTATGTGAACAGACCCACCAGTAAGAATTCCATATGTTTTGGTGCCATCAGATATTCCTATCTGCGAGCATGTGTAAGTGTACTTAGACTTTATGATTATCATTTATGCATGTCATGACTCATGCACTTAGATTTTCTGAAGAAAACTATCACTCCATATGTTGACGTGAAGTAGGGTACGTTGGGTGTGTCACGAATGACATGTTATTGATCTATAAGTCAAGAAAATATTTTCCCCTTCCATATTTATAGATTTTGATATCTCATCCCTTTAATGGAAATATAATTGCTGCCCAAAATTCCATGGCTATGTTGTAACGACGAGTTTATTTTGGATAGTGAAAGAATGATGTATCAAACATATAGGTTGATGCCATAGTCATTAAATCTGGTTGATGATATTATGTGATAAATGGGTTTTACAACATAGTGAACATTTGTATGTGGTTTTTGTCTTTGTGAATTTAATTTCTTTCTCTTGGGTTCCCTGGCCCATTTCTAGATAGTAATCTTGGACATTAGGAAAACTCACCTAATGACAACAATAAATAATCCTATAGGGACACACACTAAATGTTTCTGGTGGTCTTGATTAAATTATATATTAATTTAATTAAATGAATAAATATTATTCTCAATACTGAGGAATAATTTCATTAAAGTTATACTAATTGCATAAAATAAATAAATATTTATTCATCATATTGTGAATAAAATATATTTATTTATTTTGTTGAATATTTAATAAATTATTATTTACTATTATGGGAATAAAATATTTATTTAATAGAGTAAAATATTTATTCATTTATTCAATAAATATAAGAGGAGTTCGAATAGACCAAGACTCTTTTTGGGGATAAAATAATTATTTACGAGTTGGTAAATATTATTTATCCATTTTTTGCAAGTTGGAACATCAAAAAATAATAATACCTTTATTATTATTATGTGTCATGGGAATTTATTAAAGGTTATAATTATATTTAATGTTTTTTATGAAATTAAATTTTGTAACTAAAATCCCTTCTCTATAAATTGATGACTACGTCTATTGTGTAATTCATTTGAAACCAATTATATGTTTTGGAATAGAGAAATGTTCCACACAACAAATTATCTCTCGAATTCTCCTCCTCTCTCCCTCTCAAGAAAGAAAACCCAAGAGAAAATAACTTCTAAACAAAATAATGAAAGATCATGAATGAACAATACAATACATTTGATTCAACACACTAGAACCCATAGAATGAGTGGAATTCCTCGGATCCCATTAGAGGAAATTAGGATCACCACTAGAGGGATTCTACCCATGGATCCTCCCAAGCATAACAAAAGAAATCTGGAAGGGCCATTTTAGATGATCTGAAATCATCAATGAATAAATTTCCTAAGACCAAGTATTTATTTCTTCAAATATTAAATAAATTAATTACAAATATGACGTAAAATATCCTTTCTCCTGGTTTCAGGAAATGATTATTAAATGAAATTTTAATATATCACCCACCACTGCACACTACCTATTTTCTTGGAACTAATAAGTGGTATCAGAGTGGTCACATATAAATTTATAATTTTTTATTTTATTATTGATTTATGAAAAATTATGGTAGGATTTTATTCCAGGTTATTTTTTATTTAATCCAATTTGAATTAACATGTTATATACATATTAATCATGTTCGTTGAGTGTTTCATTTTTATAATGGTTTAATAATGAATGAAGAATGTCCATAGATGACATTAGGAAGTTCCAAATCATTGGCCGGTAAAACTGGTCTACACGGCATGTGGCCGGAGCACACATTGCTTTCCCATGAGTAATGTAACTAGATGAAATGAGTAATTAATTACATGTGGTGATTTTATTGCACATCGTGTGCTTACTGGGCCAATTTGGCACATGGAAATTGGATACAGGGTGTGTAATTGGCAAGTATTCACCATATAGTCTGCCCGAGTAAACACACAGAAGCCCCATGCGTGTGACTTGGATATACGGAAACTAAGGTACAATAAGTATAGCGGTATGTACATGATGTTTAGTCTCTGATTAATGGAAAAAATTAAATTTAAAATTAAAATTTTATCATTAAAACCCTATTTTATTGATTAGCACAACGTTTTGTGTTTAAAAATTTAAAAATGGTTTTAAAAAATTCTAAATTCTTGATTAATTTATGGTAATTAATATTTCATTATTGGTTCTACTGTTTATTTTCCAGGAATCCAATTAAAAATGGTTATCTCCAAATAAGATCAGATCTTTATTAAGATGAAAGTGAACTAATTAATTTATTAATACATTAATTAATGCAAGATTATTTATCTTAAAAAATAAAAAAGGAATAAATTAATTCTAGTTGTTTAATTTTTCATATTCTTTGAATGTGTGACCATTCATGAGCTTGAGAAATACCTAACTATTTGTTGGAATTTATTTAATTTCATGTTTTTTCAATTATTTAATGTTAAATTAAAATATGGTATGTCAGTCATCCCGCCCTCCATTATTATGTAGGGCCTGTATGTCCAAGGATATTTATGTAATTCCCTTTGACCAATCTTTGGTTCCCCTTAGGTGCATGTTAGTAATAAATATTTTTAATTAATGGGGAATCCCAAGGTGTGTGGGTATGGTTCAAGATCAAACCATCATGATGTCTACTAAGTGATACATTGGTGGACATGTGGAATGTTGCATATCATGTCAATTTAGGCATAATTAGTTATTTCTATTATGTCGTATGTTGATTTAATGTACATTAATTAAATCAACCATTAGATATGATCATGATCGGGTCATTTAGTTAATTATTTATTTTTTTCTGATGGATTAAAATTATATTTATTGATGCAAGACCGTGATCATATAAATGAATGAATTAATATTCAAAGACATGATTTAAATAAAAATGATTCTGCATAAATTTTTTTATCCAAAAATGGTTAATTTATTAAGTAAAAATCCCCTTAATTATTAACAAGACATGTAAAGGATAAAACAAGATAAAATTTTATGCATAATAAAATTAAATCCATCAATCTAATATTAATTCAGACTACGTCTACTATTACTTGATTACAAAAAAAAACTCAATAGAACTATGTGTTTGACTGACCCTTGTTAGGACACTTAATTTTATAAGGGGGCCTATTTTTAATGTTTCAGGTTGACTTAACCATCTTATATCAATAAGAGTATCCCTTTCTAGACTTGTTGTAATTTTAGAGGCAAGTGTTGAGGAAATTCAAGCCAAGATTTATAGATTGGGAAGTCCCATCAACTGATCAAGAAGTTGCAACCTCAGAGTTTTCAAAGTCTTTACTAACTAAATACTTCAAAAATATCTTGACCAACCCTTGTTGGGGTTATGAAAATGGGAATATGGATCCTTGAAACTATAATATCCAACCAACTAGTTATTACAAGTTCAATAGTGACTGATTTTTGGAATTTATAAAATAGTGGGTGATTTAATAAATTCAATTAATTTAGAATTTCTCCTAAAACATGTAATCAATAAAATTACTAATAATTTTTTCTTTTTAAGTGTAGAATAAAATGAAATGATTTTCAGCCACACTATCCCTACACTCAATATTGGATAAAGATAATCTCGTCGCTCGCAATAACTTCCAATAGTGGTTTAGAAACCTTCGGTTTATTCTACACCATCAAGAGAATATTAATTTTCAGAATTTTGGGAAACCAAGAAAGAATATCAGGAAACCAATATATAGATATGGACTCAAGAAATGTAAGGAAACCAAGAGAATAATATCAACTCAAGGAATTTTGGGAAATTAAGAGACGGATACTGACATGAGTAATATTTTAAAACCAAGAGGAGGATCTTGAATCAATGAATTTAAATAAACCAATAAGAGAATATGAACTTAAGTCATTTTAGGAAACCAAGAAGATAATCATGATTCAAGGTATTTATGGGAGTTTATTCAGAATTTTCTCAGATAATAAATCTTTTATGAAAGTGGTTTTCTTACACTGAATCTTATAAGCAGTTGGATTTTTACAAAGGTAGAGGCATGTGCTATAATGTTGCAGCATAATGTGAAAGATTTAGTTAGTGTGAAAGGATGGGTTTTTCATAGTAGGAGGCTTGGATACACAGAAAATAAATATTCTATAAAGTGGGTCACACTATGTTAATTATTTTATGGAGATAGAAAATAAAAAAATGGAAACATCCACATCATGAATATCCAATATTATATAGTCTTTTGGGTTTCATGTGAAATAATAATACCCACAAAGTGTGTGGAAATTTAATATTGGACGCAAAAAAAATTAACTATTAGTAATCCCTATATGAATGTTTTACATGGTACCATTCATAAATGATTTTATGTGGATAGTACTGCTAACCTTTTATATAGAGGGGAAACTAACTTTTAATTTTTACACAGGGTTACCTCCCACCTCAAACTCAAACTTGCATCTCGATTCTACTTATGGTAATTATTCTTTGATGTCAATATCATAATGTATTTAACTCAAAAATTAAATTTATCAAATTATTGGACAAAAACAATCTCTAGGTGTGTTCAAATTCATATCATCTATCATATTTATGGGAAAATTGACATAACAACTCACTCTGAGATATAAAATGCTACTACTTCATAAAAATGTTTACAATCGAAGGATAATTTTTCTTTCATTTAAAAAATAATAGTGTATCTATATAAGACTCTAGAATCCACATTGAATTCTATTTATGGAATCTCAAATTGTTTCATAGATATATAAATTTCAAGATGCCATAGTGAAACTTCATTTTCAGGCCACAAAAAAAACAAATTCCAAATAAAGGGTGATAATTCACAAAGGATCTCCACATTCCTTCCATAAACAATAACAAGGACACATAATTGTATCCTATAAACAAAGTAAGGAAACCATCCAACCACAAATTATAAAGATTTTAATAATTCATTTTTGATCTGTATAATTTTTATATGGTCATAAATATTTAATTATTATGAAATAATATCCACAAGAAACAACCATTACCTTATATTCAGGTTTCCATTTTGGCTCCAAAATCTATCAAATCCAAGGATGAAAATAAACTACAGACATTGACAAAACATTTACTTATATAGAGTATTTTACCTGGAAACAAATATCCATAATTTCATTAATAATGTGTATTATGGTTTTAGAAATTATTTTTTGTTATTGGTTGAAATGCATTGAATAATCCTGATGGGAGGTTCTCAACACCATATAACTAGATTGGGAAATGTTTTTGATGAATATTTATCCATTATTTGGGGAGAAATGATGTTCTATATGAATATTTTATTTATATATTCTCCATGTATGGAGAAAAGTTACAACCCAAATATGAATTGTGTTATATAAATGAGGGCTTCATCATGGAATCCTTGTAAAAATGAATGAAACAAATTTTTAGAGGCTAAAAAAGAATTTATAGATATTGAAATATTCTAACTTTTAAATTAATTAGTATATATCCAGTAAGTCCAATAATTATTAGAAAAATAGTTCATAACATATTATTACACACTAAAGAAATGTGTTGGATAATAATATATGGGAGGAAAGAGAAATTATCATGTTCAATGTGAAGGGGGTTTATTAAGTTGTTGGAGTTGGTGTCCTAGAACCAAGTGTTTTTACTTTGATTAAATTAATATTTGATGTATAAAATATTTAATGAAATGTCTTATTAATATTATTCATTATTCTGCAAGACCATAATGTAATGTTTTCATAGAGTATCTATCACATTGATAAGTTCATAGTAGTTCCCAATTATGATGAGAACCTTGAAGTTCTATGATAATATTCCTAATATTGTTTTGTAGTAGGATAACAAGCTATTTTAATGACCCGAAATTTGACCAAGGTAAGGATAATTATTTTTCTTATTTTGGATGTCTTCAATGCTCATAATTAGGTCTTCTAATAAACCTAAGGAGGTCATGGAATCTTATGGTTCTCTTTTAGAGCCTGAAGCTCTGAAATGGGTAAAACAGACTAGCCTGCATGGTTTGTCTGCAACCGTGCGACCATTGTAGTAAAGGGACCAGAGACATGGTTAGTGAAATTGTGTACATAATCCATATAGTGTATCCAATAAGTAAGTGGGTAATGTATGGTGTGTGTAGTTGTTTTTTAGGAAAAATTACAATTTTCCCCCTCCCTTTATTTAAGTTCTAACTTTCCTTTTTCTTCACCTATAGTGGATATAACCCATACACATCATTCCCCTAAAGCTCAAAAACTCCTTCTCCTATATCTGTTGATACTCCTCCATACAGTGAATGATTAATGATCCAATATAATCATTGAATATGCCAAGGTAAGGATAACCCAACATAATCCTCTTTTCTTGGTGAATCTCACCATCTGTTGCACTTTTTATATACAGGTTCAATCGCCCTATTTTCAACCCATTGGAATGGAACTTAGATCTACTCCAACATTATTTGAATCTGATTTTGATATCATGTGAGGAATAATATATATTCTTAAGTTAGGTGGTACATATTTTTCCATTTTAGTTTTGGTCATTTCATATTTATTCCTTCGTTCCATGAGTCACCCTTTGTCAATATCCCTTTTTGTGTCGATTCCTTTATGTCTAATACACCCTAGTGTGTTAAAATTGGTTAATTGGGTATTATTGAGGGTTTTTAGATATCATTTGAACTCTATATAGGCAATTATAGGTGTTCCATATTTAAAATGGTCATTTTGGCCAAATGGTCCAAAATACTTAAAATAAAATTTATCTACCGACATGGTTTTTAATTGAATTGAATATATTACCATGTGTAATTGGTGTATAATAAGGTGCTTCCATGGTTATTAGACCCTTTCATATAATAATTTTTCAAATGGGTATGTGATTATTTGACCTCTACATTTGGACCTTGACACCTTGACTTGAAATGTATTTTTCATGTCAGGAAAATTGGACTGGTGGATTTGTAGGTTATCTAGGATGTGATGGGCTAAAACTTATAAATGATTTGGGTTAAAAAGAATGGTATCAAGGGATGGCATGGATTTTCCCTTATCTTGATTTATTATAAAGGTGTTGCATAATTGGTTTGGTTGTTCTCAATTGAATGATGTAAGATGGTTTGCCTTACATTATATATTGTAAATGATTATGTATTTACAATTCTCATGACTCATTATATAAATGTGTGGATGGTATGATTTTATACTTCATGCCACATTTGAGATATATGGGTGGAAGGCATAATTACCCCGTGCCATTGACAACTTTTATATATGTATGGATGGGAGGAATGCATACCACGTGCTAGTTATAATCTCTGTATATATGGGAGACTTTCTTACCCCATGTCAGTATCTTCTATAAGTGGGAGGCATTATTACCCTATGTCAGCTATGGTATGTATGTATGACGAGAGGAATGCTTACCTCATTCTAGTCATAACCCACACATATATATATATATATATATATATGCATATGGATGAGAGGCATACTTACCTTGTGCCAGTGATAACTTCTAAATAAATATATATATATATATATATCAATATACATACATGGTGAGTTGGTAAGACATACCAGTCATGAGCTAAAGCAGGTAGACCCTCCTGGTATCCTTTAGGAAGCTGAGTGGGAGGTTAATTTACTATTATCCATGGTCCTATTTTCTTGTTGTTAGCTGTACACTATTTACATATGAGCACCACTTGGATTACACATAGAAACCTTTTGTGGTGTCCTACTAAGTTTTAACTAACACCCTACTTAGGTTTCCTTTGGTACCTGAGAGGGATATTTCCTATAATTATGGATGGAGTTAAGCACCACTCTTCTAGATATTGATTCTTATATTTATCTGGAGATTATGAGCAGGGGACTAGGATTTGGATCGAAATGCTGTGGAGAAGCTTTTGGCTTCAATTCTATTTTATTATTTGGTATTTTTATATATTTTCCCTATTTTCTATTCCTATTTTCTATAGGCTTGTCATTTATGCATATTTTTAATAGACACCGCCTATGAGGCTTTTGTTATGTTATTCAGTCTTCCACTGTAACTTTTTACGTTTCTGCTTTTTACTGTAACTTTCTATTTGTTTATGCTTTCACTATTGTATGTTGATGTGACATTCATTGTGTACTCTAACATGGGGGTATAGTATCCCTATTATTTTACCTCCACACCCCTACTGCTAGTTGGATACCCTGGGGATATGAGGATACATGGCAGGGATCATGTGGACATCTGGGCTCATGGAATGGGTTATGTGGCTGTCAGGTCTGGGATTTCACAACTATGATGAGGAGTATGATATATAGACCTTTGGGTGTGAGTAATTGTAAGAGGAGGAGACTTATTATCATGAATTTTCCACTTTGTAATCTCCAAGATAAGAGATTATGTGAACAGACCCACTAGTTGGAATTCCACATGTTTTGGTGTCATCAGATATTCCTATCTGCGAGCATGTGTAAGTGTACTTAGACTTTATGATTATCATTTATGCATGTCATGACTCATGCACTTAGATTTTCTGAAGAAAACTATCACTCCATATGTTGACGTGAAGTAGGGTACGTTGGGTGTGTCACGAATGACATGTTATTGATCTATAAGTCAAGAAAATATTTTCCCCTTCCATATTTATAGAGTTTGATATCTCATCCCTTTAATGGAAATATAATTGCTGCCCAAAATTCCATGGCTATGTTGTAACGACGAGTTTATTTTGGATAGTAAAAGAATGATGTATCAAACATATAGGTTGATGCCATAGTCATTAAATCTGGTTGATGATATTATGTGATAAATGGGTTTTACAACATAGTGAACATTTGTATGTGGTTTTTGTTTTTGTGAATTTAATTTCTTTCTCTTGGGTTCCCTGGCCCATTTCTAGATAGTAATCTTGGACATTAGGAAAACTCACCTAATGACAACAATAAATAATCCTATAGGGACACACACTAAATTTTTCTGGTGGTCCTGATTAAATTATATATTAATTTAATTAAATGAATAAATATTATTCTCAATACTGAGGAATAATTTCATTAAAGTTATATTGATTGCATAAAATAAATAAATATTTATTCATCATATTGTGAATAAAATATATTTATTTATTTTGTTGAATATTTAATAAATTATTATTTACTATTATGGGAATAAAATATTTATTTAATAGAGTAAAATATTTATTCATTTATTCAATAAATATAAGAGGAGTTCGAATAGACCAAGACTCTTTTTGGTGATAAAATAATTATTTATGAGTTGGTAAATATTATTTATCCATTTTGTGCAAGTTGGAACATCAAAATATAATAATACCTTTATTATTGTTATGTGTCATGGGATTTTATTAAAGGTTATAATTATATTTAATGTTTGTTATGAAATTAAATTTTGTAACTAAAATCCCTTCTCTATAAATTGATGACTACGTCTATTGTGTAATTCATTTGAAACCAATTATAAGTTTTGGAATAGAGAAATGTTCCACACAACAAATTATCTCTCGAATTCTCCTCCTCTCTCCCTCTCAAGAAAGAAAACCCAAGAGAAAATAACTTCTAAACCAAATAATGAAAGATCGTGAATGAACAATACAATACATTTGATTCAACACACTAGAACCCATAGAATGAGTGGAATTCCTCGGATCCCATTAGAGGAAATTTGGATCACCACTAGAGAGATTCTACCCATGGATACTCCCAAGCATAACAAAAGAAATCTGGAAGGGCCATTTTAGATGATCAGCAATCATCAATGAATAAATTTCCAAAGACCAGGTATTTATTTCTTCAAATATAAAATAAATTAATTACAAATATGACGTGAAATATCCTTTCTCCTGGTTTCAAGAAATGATTATTAAATGAAATTTTAATATATCACCCACCACTGCACACTAACTCTTTTCTTGGAACTAATAAGTGGTATCAGAGTGGTCACGTATAAATTTATAATTTTTTATTTTATTATTGATTTATGAAAAATTATGGTAGGATTTTATTCCAGGTTATTTTTTATTTAATCCAATTTGAATTAACATGTTATATACATATTAATCATGTTATTTGAGTGTTTCATTTTTATAATGGTTTAATAATGAATGAAGAATGACCATAGATGACATTAGGAAGTTCCAAATCATTGGCCGGTAAAACTGGTCTACACGGCATGTGGCCGGAGTACACATTGTTTTCCCATGAGTAATGTATCTAGATGAAATGAGTAATTAATTACATGTGGTGATTTTATTGCACATCGTGTGTTTACTGGGACAATTTGGAACATGGAAATTGGATACAGGGTGTGTAATTGGCAAGTATTCACTATATAGTCTGCCCGAGTAAACACACAAGAAGCCCCAGGCGTGTGACTTGGATATACGGAAACTAAGGTATAATAAGTATAGTGGTATGTACATGCCGTGTAGTCTCTGATTAATGGAAAAAATTAAATTTAAAATTAAAATTTTATCATTAAAACCCTATTTTATTGATTAGCACAACGTTTTGTGTTTAAAAATTTAAAAATGGTTTTAAAAAATTCTAAATTCTTGATTAATTTATGGTAATTAATATTTCATTATTGGTTCTACTGTTTATTTTCTAAGAATCCAATTAAAAATGGTTATCTCCAAATAAGATCAGATCTTTATTAAGATGAAAGTGAACTAATTAATTTATTAATACATTAATTAATGCAAGATTATTTATCTTAAAAAATAAAACAGGAATAAATTAATTCTAGTTGTTTAATTTTTCATATTCTTTGAATGAGTGACCATTCATGAGCTTGAGAAATACCTAACTATTTGTTGGAATTTATTTAATTTCATGGTTTTTCAATTATTTAATGTTAAATTAAAATATGGTATGTCAGTCATCCCCCCCTCCATTATTATGTAGGGCATGTATGTCCAAGGATATTTATGTAATTCCCTTTGACCAATCTTTGGTTCCCCTTAGCTGCATGTTAGTAATAAATATTTTTAATTAATGGGGAATCCCAAGGTGTGTGGGGATGGTTCAAGATCGAACCATAATGATGTCTACTCAGTGATACATTGGTGGACATGTGGAATGTTGCATCTCATGACAAGTTAGGCATAATTAGTTATTTCTATTATGTCATATATTGATTTAATGTACATTCATTAAATCAACCATTAGATATGATCATGATCGGGTCATTTAGTTAATTATTTATTTTTTTCTGATGGATTAAAATTATATTTATTGATGCAAGACCGTGATCATATAAATGAATGAATTAATATTCAAAGACATGATTTAAATAAAAATGATTCTTCATAAATTTTTTTATCCAAAAATGGTTAATTTATTAAGTAAAAATCCCCTTAATTATTAACAAGACATGTAAAGGATAAAACAAGATAAAATTTTATGCATAATAAAATTAAATCCATCAATCTAAAATTAATTCAGACTACGTCTACTATTACTTGATTACAAAAAAAACTCAATAGAACTATGTGTTTGACCGACCCTTGTTAGGACACTTAATTTTATAAGGGGGCCTATTTTTAATGTTTCAGGTTGACTTAACCATCTTATATCAATAGGAGTATCCCTTTCTAGACATTTTGTAATTTTAGAGGCAAGTGTTGAGGAAATTCAAGCCAAGATTTATAGATTGGGAAGTCCCATCAACTGATCAAGAAGTTGCAACCTCAGAGTTTTCAAAGTCTTTACTAACTAAATACTTCAAAAATATCTTGACCAACCCTTGTTGGGGTTATGAAAATGGGAATATGGATCCTTGAAACTATAATATCCAACCAACTAGTTATTACAAGTTCAATAGTGATTGATTTTGGGACTTTATAAAATAGTGGGTGATTTAATAAATTCAATTAATTTATAATTTCTCCTAAAACATGTAATCAATAAAATTACTAATAATTTTTTCTTTTTAAGTGTAGAATAAAATGAAATGATTTTCAGCCACACTATCCCTACACTCAATATTGGATAAAGACAATCTCGTCGCTCGCAATAACTTCCAATAGTGGTTTAGAAACCATCGGTTTATTCTACACCATGAACGGAAATTTTACTTGATATAATACTCAATGCTTGATCCACCTACTCAAGAGGTGAGTGATGAAGAGTTCATACTCAACAAAAAATATATGAAGGAAGTGGTATGTTTTTAATATTTGATGTTTTAATCTATGTCTAGTGAACTCATGAAGTCTCATGAAAACATGGATGTGTATAGCATGATTGAGCAACTCTGTGGTATTTACTAGGGGAGAGATAGATAGGAATAGTTTGAGATTTCCATGGTTCTCTTTCAAAGTAACCTTAGAGAGGGTTCCCCAGTTGGGCCTCGCGTAGTCAGGATCAATGGTTATATTGAGTTCCTAGAAGTTCTAGGTTTTAAACATCCTGAATAACAAGGAACTGATCTCATTATGGAATCACTCCCTCATAGTTTCTCAAGTTTTGTGGAGAATTTTAATATGAAAAATTTGGAGAAGTCTATACTAGATCTTCTTATCCTTCTTCTCCATGTAGATAAAATATTAAGTGTGAAAACCCTACTATAATTATAATGAAAAAATGGAAATGTAAAGAACAGATCAATAAGCCCAAAGCTTCTTCATTCCCTTTCAAGAAGAAGAAGATCAAAGAGGAAGCAAGGGAACAAGATGTTGTCTGTTTTTCATGTGTAAAGAAGGTCCACTGGAAGAAAAATTGCACCAATATAATAAAGCAAGGGGAAGCTTCAAGTGCATTTTTTATATAGTGAAATTTATCTATTTTTACAAATTTAATATTTGAAACAACTTATGGTGCTCACATATGTATTCAAATATAGGATCCATGTATATTAAAAAATGACTAAGAGGATCTATATCTACAAGTATACAACAAAGCTAAACATTTTTTTAGCTATCAAGGACTACCACCTCACATTGTTGACTAGAATGGTCTTGGATTTAATGGTTTTTTATTATGTACCTTCAGTTACTAAAAACATTATTTTTTAATCTAGATTAGATACAGATGGATTAATTTTTAAATTTGGAAATAAATGTTTCTTATTTTATAATGATATCATTTGTTTTGGTAAGGATCATTTACATAATGGTCTTTACATGTGTAATTACATGAACCAAGTAATGGAAATCAATAACAAAATTATTATACATCACTCATACCACACACAACTTTGGCATCGCTACCTAGGTCATGTAGATGAAAAACACTTGAAAAAATTACATCAAAAAGGATATTAATATTCTTTTGAACAAAAATAACTTAGTGTAATTCAATATTGCTTACAAGGAAAAATGACCAAAGCCCCATTTAGTGGTAAAGGTGAAAGGGCCGAAGAACTTCTTGAATTAGTTTATACCAATGTGTGTGGACCATTTCCTATTAAAACAAGGAGTGGATACTTATACTTCATAAATTTTACTAACGATTTAAGTAGATATTGATATATATACTAAATTAGGTATAAGTAAGATTCTTTTGATAAATCAAGAAATTCAAGAATGAAGTTGAGAACTAACTTGGTAGGAAGATTAAGAAGTTATTCTCAAACTGAGGGGGAGAATATCTTAATCAATACTTCATTAATTACTTACTGTAGTTTGGTATCCTATCCCAACTCACTCCTCCTTAAAAGCCTCAATGGAATGGAGTAAGTGAAAGGAGGAACCGCACCATGTTGGACATGGTGAGATCAATGATGAGTCATGAAAGTCTTACATTATCCTTTTAGGGATATACATTACAAACATTGGCACACATGCTAAACCAAGTACATACTAAATTGTTAAATAGTATTACATTAGAATTTTATAGAGGAAGAAAAACCATGTTATCGAATTTCCATGTGTGGGGAAGTGAATGGATTGTTAAGGCCTCTTCAGGTAACAAACCTGCACCCCAAGGAACAAAATGTACCTTTACAGGATACCCCAAGGTAAAAATAATATATTATATATACAGACACTTGAAAAAATGGTTTATAATGTAATGATATGCAATATTTATTGAGAGTGAGAACATATACAAAAGAGATAGTGGGAGAGAGATAAAATTTGATGAAGTTGGGGCTCAGGGTATACAAGAGTTGGTACATGATCAGATTCCACCAAGCTCTATGGAAGAAGAAACTATTCTAGAGACTCAATAACTGTGTAAGAATACAAGGGAGGGTAGAAAAATAATGTTATGGTTTTCTATTTACCAAGGATGATCACTTGTTATTATTTGATAATAATGATCATGTTACCTGCAAGGAAGAAGAAAATGGCATAGATGTTTCCAAGTGGATAGAAGCCATGAATTCAGAAATGGAATCCATGTACCAAAACCAAGACTAGATTTCGGTAGATCCTCCAGTGGATATAAATCCTGTTGGTTTCAAATGGTTATTCATGAATAAATTTTACATGGGAGGATAAGTTAGTACCTATAAGGTACGACTGGTTACAAAAGGGTTTAAACAGAGTCAAGGTATTGACTATGATGAAACCTTTTCAACAGTTTCAATGCAAAAATCTATCAGAAGTATACATGCCATTGAGTCTTACCATTAGTATGATATTTGGAAAATGGATGTCAAATTATCCTTCCTTAATTAGATCCTTTAGGAATATTTCTACATAAAACATCCTGAAGGGTTTGTGATTCTAAAGGATTCCAATAAGATATTAATGTTTCAAAAATACATTTATGGATTAAAGAAAGAATCCAAGTCATAGAACACTAATTTTGATGAATCCATAATAGAATTTGGTTTTATAAAGAATAAATGTGAGCCTTGTATCTAAAAATGGTTTAGTGAGAGTGCATTAATTTTCTTAATAGTATATGTTGATGACATATTACTTATTTGAAATGAAATACCATTCTTACAATCTATTAATTCATGGTTGAATAAATAATTTTCCATAAAATACTTCGTTGAGGTAGCATATATTCTTGGGATAAATATCCATTGTGATAGATCTAAGAGGTTTCTCATCCTAATTAAAAGTACATACATTTACAATATACCAAATGGAATCATTCTGGAACAATCCAAGAGGGTATTATTTTCAGTGTCACATGGAATTCATCTTTACAAGAAAATGTTCCCTCAAATCCATGAGGAAATAAAGATAATGGAAAGTATTCCATACGCATCAACGATTTCTTCAGTCATGTATGTTATCTTATGTACTAGTCTTGATGTCAACTATGCATTAAGTACAGTAGGGAGATATCAAGATCATCTAAGAGACCGCCATTAGATGGAAGTAAAGACTAGACCTATGTCTCTAAGGCATAGTAAGGATATGTTCCTGGTTTATGGAGAATATGAGGAACTAGTCCTCAAAGACATGAAGATTCTAGTTTCCAAACTAATCACAATGACCTGAATTCAAAAGCAGGATACATTTTCACTTTGAATGGAGGTGATGTGAGAAAGAAGAGCTCAATGTAGGCTGTGGTTGAATATTCAACAAAAAATTATGAGTATATTTTATCATCTGAGGTAGCTAAAGAAGCAGTTTGGATGTATAATTTCATCCACGAACTTGATGTGGTACCTAGCAGGAAGGATCCCATCACACTCTATTATGATAATACTACAGTGGTGGCTCTCTTAAAATATCTATGGTTGCATTAGTGGAAAAGGAACATAATTCATATGTATCATCTCTTGAGGAATTTTTCTCAAATAAGTGGAGTTGCAGTGAGCAGTATTTATATGGAAGACAATGGGGTGGATCCCTTGAATAAATCCTTGAATCAGCAGAAACATGATTATCATGTGAGGTCCAGTGAACTGAAAGTCATAGGTAGTAGGATCTAGTCCAAGTGGGAGTTTGTTAGAGTTGGTATCCTAGAACCAACTATTTGTAATTTTATTATATGAATATTTGATGTATTAAATATTAAATGAAGCAACTTTTTACATATTTTTCATTTTTCTTACATTACCATAATATAAGTGTCTTAGAGTTTTTGTCGCATTGATAAGGTCATAGTAGTTCTCTACTATGATGAGAACCATAAAGTGATATGAAAATATTCCTAATATTGTTCTGTGGTTGGATAACATACTATAATCGGATAGATATTATATAGACTATCAAATGTGATTACACGTAAGAAGATGATACTTCTTATTATTAACTTTTCACTTGGTAATCTCCAAGATGGAAGATTATGAGAAGAGAACCTCTAGTTGTAATTTTTTATGTTTTGGTCTCATTAGATATTATTATCTATGGGAATGTGTATAGGTCCTTATACTTTAATATTATCATTAATGCATGTCATAACTCATGCGCATAGATTTTAGATGAAAACTATTATTCCAAATGTTGGAGGGAAGTAGGGTACGCTGGGTGTGTCATGAATGACACGTTATTGATAGATAAGTCAGGAAATGATTTGTCCCTTCCAAATTTATGGAAGTTGATATATCATTCTTTTTATTAAAATAAAACTATCACCCTAAGTTCCATGGACATGGTGTAATGAAGAGTTTATTTCATATAGTCAAAGAATGATGTATCAAGTATATAGGCTGATGACACTATCATGAAACCTGCTTGATGAGATTATGTGACAAAGGGATTTTATTACATAATGAGTGTTCATATGTGGTTAACGTCATTATGACTTTAGGTTCTTTCTCTTGGGTGCCTTGACCCAATGTTAGACAGTAATATTGGACTTTAGGAAATCCCACCTAATTTCAACGATAAATAATCCTAGAGGGTCGTAAACTAAGTGTTTAGGGTGGTCTCGATTAAATTATATTTTAATTTAATTAATAGAATAAATATAATTCTCAAGACTATGGGATAATTTTGTTTAAGTTATACTGATTTTATGAATCAAATAAATATTTAATTACCGGATTATCAATAAGATATATATTTTTATTATTAAATATTTAATAAATTTTTATTTACTATTTTGTGAATAAAATTTTTATTTAAGAGAATAAATTATTTATTCATCTATTCAATAAATTCAAGAGGAGTTCAAATGAACCAATACCCTACCTGATGATAAAATAATCCTTTACAAGTCAGAAAATTTATTTATACATTTTCCACAAGTTAGCACACCATAAAATAATAATACTATTATTACTATTTTGTGGAATTTGATTTCATTAATTTTTATAATTATATTTAATGGTTGTTATGCAATTAAATTTTTTAACTGAAATACTAGATCTATAATTAGATGGCTACATATATTGTTTAATTCATTCGAAACCAATTACATGTTTGGGAATAGATGATTGTTTCCCACAATGAATTCTCTATCGACTCCTACTCCTCTATCACTCTCGAGAATGAAAATCACAAAAGATAATTTCTTCATGACTGAATAATTATCAATCAAGAATGAGTAATTTAAGACATTTGATTTTTCGTGCTAGCACCCGTAGAATGAGTGGAATTTCTTGGACACCATTGGAGAATGTGTGGATCACAGCTAGAGGGATTTTACCATTGGATTCTCACAAGCACAATGAAGGTAATCTGGAATCTCAATTTTGGATGATCAAAAATCATCTAGGAAGAGAGTTCCTAGGCCTAGGTATTTATTTATTCATAAATTAAATAAGTTAATTATAAATTTTATGTGTAAGATCCTCGCTCTTGGTTTCGAGCAATGATAATTAAAATAAATTTTAATATATCACCCACCACTTCACTCTTCCACTACACCTGAAACCAACATAAGTTAATTTTATAATAAATACCATTATATATTAATAATATATTTGTTTTCCTTAGGGATATTTTTCTATAACTTAATTCCATGAAAAAAAATTACGGTGGGTATATTATGAAAATGATCTAAAAATTGATTTGGTGTACTGGAACAAATTATATAAATTTATCTTCTAATGGTGCATTTGATTTAAATATTTTTAATATTTTATTTTGGATGTTAATTCCAAGAAAAATTAATGATTAATTCAAATTAAATCATTGGATATTAGATTATTCAAAAAAATATTTAAAAAATAGCATTACTTTCAACATTATTAGGAAAAAATTCTCTTTAAAAATGGCATTTAATCGTAGAGGTTAGGAATTTTATAATTAAAATTTTGTGATGGAATGTAAGCAATGGTTCAGGTATTAAATTCTAAACCAAAAAATGGATTCCTAGACTTGTAACCATCAAGGTTATAAATTTTTATGAGGGTTTATAACTTTTTTTTAGGGTTACTAATTTTCTTGATAGGAATAATTGTTACTTAAATCAAATAAAAATTAATTGTCTTTTCATATTTTGGAAGTGGGGAAAACCCATGTCATTCCTCTCTACCAAACTCGCCCACTTGATTGAATAATGTTTTCTTATTCCAAAATTGATCTTTATCAAGTAATTTAATATTTCATCTTGATTTCACAAGTCATTATTACTTATAAAACTAGGTTTTTTCAAATAAAAAGGGGGGAAATATTATGGATAAATATTATGGGACAAGGTTTCAAATATAGTTAATTTTGTTAAATGGTGAGTTTATAATATTTATTCTCAAGTAAGATATAATATTTTGAAAGAAAATTTTATTGATATACAAGATATTAATTATGTATGTTCTCTAAAGAGAATTAATTTAATTGTATTCATTTTTAGAATAATTTTGATGAATTTTAGAATGATTTGGGGACATATTATATAGTGATTATTCTATAAATTAATGTTTTTACAAATGTTTTATAAGAATTTAGTTCAACCCTCTTAGATAATGAGTTAGTGATCAAGTGGAATTCCCATTTTCTAAAATTGATCAATAAAAATAATGTAACATTACATAATATTTGAATATTACTATTTATTGTATTTTGGTTTGTTCATAATCATATAGAAAATTTTACCAATGTGTAACTATTTATTAAAATTCTATAAACCCCCAATTCAATTTTAAACCGTGGTTATAGCCTCTAAAACAATTTATATATGATGTACACATGGTTTTAAAAATTGTGGCATGTTAAGGTGTAGGTATAGCTGGAATATAAACTCATGGCTTGAAAAATTATATACCCATAGTTATGAACCATGGGAATGGATATATGGGAAATTATCCACCATGTCAATAACCATATTCCAATTTTACTAAACCATGTATATAAGATTTAAACAAATTCGGTCGCCCGATGGAAACCCTAGACTGCCTCTTCCCAGTCGACACGCCAAACCACAATACCACAAACTTGTATGCGTATATAAATATATATTTACTCATATATATTTTTATAAAATATGGTAACATGTGAAAAACTAGGGGAAAAGGTTTACCAATGAAATTTTTTTTGTTTCCACAAATGTTTTTTCCTTCCCTTACACGGGAAAGCTAAACCCACGGTTTTTCAAAAAATGTGGGTATAGGTTGACCCTATACCCATTGTTATTGGAAAACCATGGGTATAGGTATTCAAAAAAACCCTAAACCCATAATTGTTTAAAAAACCATGGATATAGGGAGACCTATACCGACATTATTTCCAGAACTGTGGGTCTAGGATTTAATTTTCCACATATACCCACGGTTTTCCAAAACCGGGGGTTTAGGGCAGACCTATACCCATGGTTTCATCCAAAACCGTGGGTTTAGATTCATTTTCTAGAAGTGGTTACAAATATCTGTAAAAACCATAAATTATATATTTATTATATATAAATTGTATTTATGAATCTAAAATTATTAAGAAACTATTATGATTATTCATTTGAAAATTTATACTCTTTTTTACACAAACATGAAATTTTAAGAAACATGAAAAATCTATTTAAGAATATAATTTTAAATACATAGAATTATTTTAAAAAGTAGAATTCAAATTCAAACTTTGATATTAAAATTGGGTATGAGTTAATTTTTTATATTTTTTATAAATGGTAAAATGCATATGTGAATAGTGAAATATGATAAATACAGTATTTTATTAAATAATCCATATATAAATATTCAAAGACCTGATGAAAGATTTAATCAAGTTATATATATATAAATTAGATCTAATAACTATTAATAGTCATGGAAATCATCATTAATCATTTTTTGAGCTAAATAATAACCAGTTCAATTGATTATTACCAAATCCCCTCCTATATAGTCTATAATATCATTCTCTTCCTTATTTTATCCCCACTTCTAGTTCAACATTCATCTTGATTTCCCACTCAAAAGTCTAGCCATCATGTCCCACTTATATTAAGATATTTTAGAAGTTATAAAGTGATACTTTCACAGATAGAAAAACTCTAAGAAAGCTAAGGGTTCTTTTCATCTCTACTTATATGATATTTAATTTTTTTTAATAGTCCTTTTGAATTAAATTTCTTATTCAAATATTATTTTAGATAAATTGAGGTGTTTTCCATTTGATTTATTATGACAATATGTTCCCTATTTTATTTTCAAATACTATATTTAAGTAATTACGTTTATTCATTATAATCTTTGTACCTTCTTATGGTGTAATGTTAATTTAAAGTTTTTCAAAAGTGTAATTTAGGGTATATTATGGGTTACTAGTCATCTATGGATTACTATATAAATATCACACATAGATTATATTCTCTACCATAATAATTCTAGGATATTTTTCGTCAATTACCCGTTTATAGAAATACATTTTCTTGTTACATTTATAATTCTTTCTTATGATACTTTTGTTAAATTATTTATTATCATATAATCCACTTTTTAAATAATTTATATGTAATTAATTATATTTAAGTGTATTCTCTTAGATATTATTACCATTTGATTTTATAAGGAAATTAATTAACATGTATGCATATTACATTATTCCATGTAAATTTCCTTTTTAAGAAAATATTTATAAAATATTATTCCAAATATATATGTTTTCCATTAATGAACATTATAAAAAAAATTCCATTTTCTTCTATAATGGAGAAATTTTTTATGATTTATGTGACTGATAGGGCCTAGAATTATATATCTCCTTAGGTGACTTTTATGTATGATTTCTTTTACCAAGGCCTTGATAATATATTTATAACATCCAACATTATTTATTCCCACAAAAATGATAAGAATTATTATGATTTAATTACCTTATTACATTTATTTACTATAGATATAGTTTGATCAATAAAAATATCATATTTAATATACCACGATTATGATCTATATAGATTATTTGATATGTTATCCCTTACTGATCACCGAATACCACCACTTGATTAGGTTTTCCTTTTTCTCAAACAATGAATAAAAATATTATCCATAATATTATAAGGATAACGTGAATAAAAAGTAAATTTGTTTTGTATAATTTATCAAGAACCATTTATTATATATTTTAGTAATAAAAATATAATTCATATGTATATATCTAGCTTTAATAAACCTTGTATTCTATATTTCTAGTTGTTTCTACTTCTCTAGGGGATGACAACGAATTGGTGATGATGTTTTATGGAAGTGACGATGGACTCTGTCTGGCACCGGAAAATGGTACGGTGTTTAGATGGCTACCTTGATGGTGGTGATATGGTGTAGATAACAATAGTGGGTTTTATGGTAATGGTTGTAGGATATGTGACATTGATTAACTCGAGTGTTCATGGATCATGATCTTATCGGGTTCTGTGTTTTCTTTGTGTTTTATGAATTTTAAATTTTGAATTTTGAATTGTCCATCCTTTGTTTTCTGTATCCTACTGGTAACCACTCAAACATAAATTGGATACTTAGAAAACCAAAAAAAGTAGAATTTTTATTCAACGATCTAATATGTTATAGAAGAAAATCATGGAAATATTCATAGATATGAATTTCCAATGCCAGAAATGATTTGAGTTATAAATGAAATTGTTAAATTTATGATAAAATAAATAAGAGATATTTATACGGTATGAATCTAACTTTCCAATGACATTGAGGTGTGATTTAGATTATATATAAAATATCAAGATAAATATATAATGATTCGTAGAGTTTTTAAGGAAAACTCTCTAAATATATTTTTTCCCAAATAATTTTCAATTTATTTTTAAATTCTTAAAATTTACATCAATAAAGTGAATAATTTTTCAAACATATATATTCACATAAGATATAAAAAAATTAAATTTTGAAATGTCACATAGAAGGACCAATTGGAACTAATAATATTGGAATATTGTATTTTCTCACATTAAAAAACTATGGAAATAAGGATCTAAAAAATTATTCAAATGATTATTTCTATGATTCAATTGTAGAGAATATATCCAAAAGAAACAAAATAATCCTAATAAGGATATAACTAATGTAATCATTTTTATTTAACATGAAATTGGACACTATTCCAAACACTTCCCACATTTCAAGATAATTTATCCTCTAAGTGGATAAGAGGGAATGTTTAGGTATTTTCTATAAAAACAATAGAATTTTAAGCTCAAAATGATGTCATTGTTGGAGAAATGGTTATACATTAAATATTATCCAATATATTATTTAATAATGTTCCAGGTATTCATTAATATATTCTTTTTTTGTAATGAATATAATGGAAACACATGATAATTTATGAAAATTATAATCTATTAGAACACTAAGTGGGGGCACATTGGAATAAAAAATATATAATATTCATATTTTAATGATTTGTTCATCCTTAGTTTAAAATATATATGTCATACACATAACAAAATTTGAATTAAGATTAGGGGTTAATTGTATCTATAATTATTAACAACAACATCACTATAAAGGGAACGAGTTATTTATTTGTCAAGAGATAATTTAATCACTTATTTTTTAAAAAGAATTTTTTTCTAAATTCATGTATGGAACACCCCCTTTTGGTCATTTTTTTAAGATCTATAGTGATATAGTAGATGATAGAAATCCTATATTGATGAATGATTATATCAGGATAGTGGACGTACCCATCATACAAGATTAAATTGATTTGTTACATGATGAATTAATTGGATTTTCACTAATAGGATAAGTACAAGTCTTTATTGATCTCATTTAAAAATTAAAAACCAAATCCAATACAACTTATCATATATCACTAATAAAAATTATATTATTTAATGAATAGAAAAAAATCATGATAAAGGATTTAATTAAAAATTTATTTCACCTCAGAAATAACTTATCCTATTAATGAAGTATAAGTATGAATAAATTATCTTGTGAATATATTATAGTGATATAAATAGTATCACTATTAAGTAAATGTTTTTATTTCCCTATATTGATGATTTATTTTTCCAAATTCAACATGGTCATAATTTCTTTAAAATTTATATTAATTTTGGGAAAAATAAGTTTAATTTAAAGATATTGGATATACCAAATATTAATTTCCTTATATGGATTGGCCACTATGATTTCATAGTTAAGCCTTTTATTATAACTAATGATCCTTTTTTATTTATGAAAAAATTGAATATAGTTATTAAGGAATATCTAAAAACAATAGTATTACTTATCAATGATATTATTATAAAATATAAAAGTTATCGGGGGTATGAGAATTAGTTATATATTTCAGTAAAAAATATGATAAAAAGGTATTTACATAAGAAGTTCAGAAAATATGAATTTTCACATCAACAGGTTTCTTTACCTTGCCATATCATCAACATTGATGGTATATGTGTTGAAACTTTTATTATAAATGTGGTCTAAAAATGGTCAAAACCTATAAATATAACCAAAATATATATCTTCCATGGTTTATTAGGTTACTTTCAACACATTGATGAAATTTTTCATGGTTAGTTTATTTGATGACCAATTTAACACATAAAGGGGTTAAATTAACATAGTTAAATAAATAAAAATATTTCTCAATAATTTTAAAAAAAACATTAATCAATTCATTGATATTTAATTTTACAATAGGAATATATGGTTTTTTCATCTATAATGATGCACCAGAAAAATAGCTAGGGTGTGTCCTTATATATAATCAAAGGTTTGTGGGGTATGTATCAGAATAACTAAAACCCCACTAATAAATGTATCCAACTCATTACTTGAAATTACGAGTTCTAATCTCTTCATTGAAGATGTGAATACATTATCTTTATTGAGAAGGGTGTGATGTATTTTTACATCATAAGACTATAAATCACACATTCACACAAAAATAATTAAACATGAGAAAAGGAAGATGGAAATAGGTACTTGTAACATCTTAACCCAAACCACTGGGTCCAATCTAAGGTTCCACATGACCGGATGTGTTCCTCGGAATACAAAAGAGTTTTTTTTGTAACATCTCGCAATGACTCATTGGCTTGAGAGGGAAGAGTAATGCTACATGGCCTTATGTGGTGTTCCCAATATTATAAAGGCTGGCAATAAATGTTGAGGGCTTCAAGAATAAATTGGTGAAAAATTCTCCCTTAAGACAAAATCAACCAACAAACATTCCAAAAACTACATGATGTATGTCAAGAAAACAACCAAACTCATAAATTCTTAAAAGACAACAAACAAAACCATAACAATCCCACATACCAAATGTAACCAATCCAAAATCATAATATCAAGTGAAATACAACAATAGGACCTCAATAGAACTAGGACACCATCCATAGCTCCACACCAATCTCTATTCTCCATGAACCACTACATCACTGAAGCTTCATGTCGAACTACTAGTAAAATGAAAAGATTTACTCTTACCAGTGTCTCGAAATACAACATCTTCAAAAGCACCAAAGTGCCAAAGTAGGGGGTGAGTACTAATACTCAGTAGGTTTTCCCAAAATGACTTCCCTACACATTCCACAAGGATGAAACCATTAGTAGATTTATATAAAACAGTTTATATAAAACATTCAATAGTGAAATAACATCCCACAAGCCAAACACACCCTAACCAAGCCACCTTTTTTCCAATCCATGGAACCCAAGGGAAATCCAAAAAACCATGCCATAATCTATTCCACCATTTCACATTATCACAAAAAATTCCATCTTTTCAAAACAACACACAACAAGGAAACCATTACCGTGGGACTTTCATCGAAACTATTCAAATCATTCTCAAATAGTGGTGCTTCTTGATCATTACCCTTAATGGTGGTTCTTCTAACCACTATCCATCACCATTTATAATGATACTTCCCAACCACTTTCCCATCACATTTCAAAAATCCACAAAGAAACATATAACCAACCAAGTCCACAACAACATACAAATAACCATTTTCATAACATACCATACCACTTCATTAAATCACCCATTTATTGAAACCACCCTTAAATAATTTTCCATGCCAAACCACATTTCAATAAAAATATATATTTATTGAAACCCATCTTTCACAAAACACTTTTCATAACCAAGAACTATGTATTTTAAAATCAACATTTTAAAATCACACAACAAATCCCGCTTTAGCAACAATAGCCTATTTTTCAAAAAATCCCCCAAATCATCACCTAATGGGATTCCAAAAAGATTCTCACATCGTTATCACAATTAATTCTTGCAAAAAAAATAATTGTACCAAAACCACTAGTTCTAACCAAGTGGGGATTAGAGATAAGCCACCTACCTTTAGGGTTCCGGTGAATTCGACCCACAAGAAACCACACCCCAATCCGGGAAAACGCTCCACTAAAATCACTCTAGATCTCCATCCCTATCATCAAAAAGCATCAAAATCAACATAAAAGGAAAATACCCCTATATCTATACACAAGGTGTAGATCTATAAAACCAAGAGAAAGGGAGATGCAGATCTAGAGTAAACCACAAGGAACCATGAGAGGAGACTTAACATAGAATAATTACCTTTAATACACCAAGAAACCCCCTTCGATCTTCTTCCAAAATGAGTGGGAGATCACCTCAAACCTTTGAGAATCCAAAATCCCAAGTGGGGATCGACTGGAAGAAGATTTAGAGTGAAATAGGTTAAGCCTTAGGGAGATTAGATTTAAAACCTCCATCTTTAAGTGGTCTCACGGTTAGTCCGCACGGTTTGAAAAACCGTGCGCTAAATGTGTGCACGCCACTATCTCGAGAGGATGGGTTTTCACGGTTACCTTTCACGGTTTGGAAAACCGTGTGCAGGCCATACAAATCCTACTTTCTCCCCATGCATGGTTTTTGGGAGAACCAGCGTGGTTTCTCCTAACCATGCTCAAACCGTGTGCCCTTAGAAAAGCATCCAAAATTATTCAAACCCAAACCAAACTCTCCCAAACTCATCCAAACACATATCATGAACTTTAAACACATAAAAAGGCATAAAAATCCTACATACCTTAAACTGTGGGGTGCTGCATTCTCCCCACCATTGTACTTTCTGTCCTTAAAAAGTAGAGAACCATATCATTGTCGAAAGAGATTAGTCCATTTCTCGACCATCTCTTTCTCCAACTCCCAAGTCTCCTCCAGAATCTAACCATGCTTCCAAAAAACCTAAAATAAACTGATGCTATTACCAAGCAAGACTTTATCTTGTCTATCCACAATCCTCACCAGCATGTGTACCAAGGAAGCATCCAGTTCTCCCTCAATATGATCCCACAAAATCACATGGTCATGATACGGCTGATAATTTTTCAACTGTTACACGTGAAATATGTTATGAACCACGCTAAACCGTGGTGTAAAATTCAAATGGTATGACACCTCTCCAATCCGCTCAAGTACCTCACAAGGCCCAATATACCTCAGAGATAACTTACCCTACTTTCTAAACCGACAATGTCCCAACCTAGGAGATATTCTCAAAAACACATGATCACCCCCCTCGAATGACAATAGTAGTCAACATTGGTCCGCATATGATTTATGAAGACATTGAGCCATCTCCATACACTTTCTAATCAAATTTATTTTCAATGTACTCTCTTGGATAAGGATTTGTTCGATCATCGAAGTCTCACCCATTTCCACCCAACATAGTGGAGAATGACACGGACGTCCATATAATGCCTCAAACAGATCCATATGTATCAAATCTTTATAACTTTTATTATAGGAGAACTCCACCAATGGTAAGTGCTCCTCCCATGAACCACCAAAATCCATCATACAAGCCCTTAACATATCATCCAAGGTTTGTATCGTCCTCTTGTATTGGTCATCTGTATTCAGATGATACATCGCGCACATAGTAAATTGTGTCTCAAGGGCTTGCTACAAGGATTTCTAGAAACGATATATAAACCTCATATATCTATCTGATACAATAAAAACTTGAACAACATTCCTCTTCACTGCCTCTTGGATGTATATTTTGGATAGATATTCCACCATATGAGATTTATGAATCTCGATGAAATTGGATGACTTTGTGATCTGATCCACAATCACCCATATGGAATCATCCTTCCTGACCATTCTTGGGAGACCCATCACAAAATCAATTTATATCTAATCCCATTTCCACACTGGGATTGGTAAAGAATCCAACATGCATGCTGGATGATGATTCTCTTCCTTGAATTTTTGACAAGTCAATAATCTCGAGACAAACCTGACCACATCCCTTTTGATACCAGCCCCCCAAAACTGCACTTCCAATGCCTTGTACATTTTCTGAATTCTAGGATGAATAACCCACCTAGAATGATGATAAGCCCTGAGAAGTTCCTTCTAACAAGACACTAGTACCACAATCTGATTTTGAAAACACAATACTAAATTCCCCTTCAGTTCCTAGCTCTCAATGGTCTCCCCACCATTGAATTTCGACTTCATATCCATACACTCAAGATCAAATGCATGTTCCTCTTTAACCAAACCATCCATGACAGAAACCAACAAAAATGGAAATAAGACCGCTCTTTCACCCCGGTCCTCACATTCCAACTGCATGTAGGTTATGACCGACATCAACTTCCACTGATCTGATACCTTTTTTACCACTTGAGCATATGATTTTCTACTTAATGAATCTTCCACTAAATTTACCTTACTTGGGGTGTAAATTAAGTTGAAATTAAACATTTGGAGATATTCCATCCATCTCTTTTGTCTCATGTTCAAACTCTTTTTGAGATGATATTCTTTAATCTCTTGTGATCAGTAAACACTATAAATTTCTCACAGAAGAGATAATGATGCCGCATCTTTAAATCATAAACCACTAATTCCAACACCAAATCATGTATTGGGTAGTTCTTCACATGAAACCTCGACTATTGTGATCCATATGCAACCACATGATTCCCCTACATGAGAACACTCCCCAACCATGATCTTGATGTGTCACAATACACCACGTAGATTTTCACTCATTTGGGGAAAACCAACATTGCTGCTAATGTAAGGCGACCATTGAACTATTCAAAGAGTTTTTGGAACTCCTCATCCCATTGAAATGAGATATTCTTCCTTTTAAAATCTAGCATTGGAGAATCCAATCATGATAAATCACAAAAAAGACGTCGATAATACCCACCTAGACCAAGGAAGTACTGTATCTCAAAAACATTCTTTGGAATTTGCTATGAGATAATAGCCTCTATCTTTTCCAGATCAACGGAAACACCCCTCTCAGAAATAACATGGCCAAAGAAACAAACCTCCTCTATCCAAAAGTCACACTTTGTTAATTTTGCATACAACCAATGATCCCTCAAGATCCACAACATGATCACCAAGTGTTGCTCATGTTCTACCCTTGTCCTCAAATACACCAGTATATCATCCACAAATACCGCCACAAAAGAATAAAGTTAGCATTGAAATATTTGATTCATCAATTCCATGAACACTGCCAGTGCATTCATAAAACCAAAGGGCATAATCACATAATTATAATGGTCATATCAACTTTTGAAAGTTTTTTTTGGAATATCCTTTTTCCTCACCCAAAATTTGTGATTTCCTAACCTCAATTCAATCTTAGAGAACCATTGAGCTCCCCTCAACTCGTCTAACAAATCATCAATGCATGGAAGTGGGTATCAGTTATTTATTGTAACATGATTGTGTCTTAGATAATCAATACAGAGCCACAAGGTTCCATCCAAATTTTTAACAAACAAAACCGGTGATGCACATAGAGACGTGCTAGGTCGGATGAACCCTTAGTTTTATAACTCTTACAACTGCAACTTTAATTCTTGCAATTCTTCTGGTGTTATTCAGTAAGACGGAAGTGAGATAAGACTGGTCCTCATGAAGGAGATCAATCGTAAACATGACTTCTCTCACAGGTGGCAACCTTGGATATTTTTTGGTAAAGAAATCCATAAACTTATCCAAGACTTTTAGAAGAATAATCTTCTCAACACCTTCCACTGATTCCAAGAACAAGGCCTATAACTGATATTAGATATTTCGAATAGTTGGTGCCAACAAATCTGTTACAACCATCTTTTCATTCTTCTCCCCTCTAAAGAGATGTTCAACCCCATCCTCTGTCATAAAACAAACCGTTTGCGCATAGCAATCAATGTGGACCTTAAACATCACGAACCAATACATTACCAGGATTATATCATAAGCATCCATCTCAAGAACTAAGAAATCACACAACAATTCAATGTCCCCCACAACTAAGAAACATGATCTACAGAGGAAATATCTACACTCTCTTTGACCAAGAGGAGTTTTTAGTTTAAAAATAGAAGGCATAATTTCCAATGTTAATCCCAACTAATCAAATATTTGAGATATAATAAAAGAATGTGAAGTAGCAGTATCAAATAAATCTTGCATCAACATTGAATTTAAAAGAACCGTACCTCACACCATGGATGGTCCCGACTGATCATTTATCATTGCCTTCTCATCTCGAAACAACTTCTTACTTTCCAAACTCTACTCCTTATTACCTTGCTGAGCCGTCATGGTATTATGAGAATCACTATGACCTGATTTACTCTTCTATAAAAAGGGATGACGATGCCCCCATCCTGTTGAAAAATAAGACCCCTGTAACCCCTAAAGAGTTCCACGGACACACGACCTTGGAGCATTCTAATAATAATGTTGCAGATGCCCCATATGCTTACAATTATGACATACTCGAGGTTGTTCCAAACAATCCCATTTATGTGGATCATAGAACCACACTGAAAACATACCATCTTACTCTGAGGCTTTGGAGGAAGATTCACCAATCCTGTCATCATATTCTGAGATGTACTCTCACCCTGTAAATAATTGTCCCTCTTCCTCGTGAAACCAATGTTCAAGTTCCCACTATTTCCCAAGGGTACCAACATAATTCCCCCACCTGTATCCACTATAAGATCTCACCCATCCACCGTATCTCAATTCACTATTTTGGTGTAATCATCTATACATGGCACTGCTATCTTGGAACAAATTTCCTGGTTCAACCTAGCTTCAAAAATTCATGCCTTTAACGATGTACTACCCACCACATCAGTTGAAAACCTCACTAAGTTCATAAACATAGCCACATATTCTATCACTTCCATGTTCCATTTCTTCGAATTAATAAATCCATTTTATGATGAATTATGAATGTATGATGGTAGAATTTTTTATTAAACAATTCCTCAAACTCATCCCATGTCACACTTTGGTCCGTCTTGGCTTGGACTACAAGCTCCCGCCACTGAAGGGCAGGATCTTCCAACATGTACATGGATAGTTTCACTTTCTCCTCTTTTGGTCTTCCCAAGAAGTCAAACATCATATTTATTCTATTCATCCATGGTTCATCTCTTTCTGGCTCTGAATCACCCCTAAACATGGGTCTATTATACCATTGAAACTGAACCACATGATCTACATTACTTGGTTTATCCACTTTATTCCCACTTTCCAAATCTTTTAAATCTTTCACTATACCCTGTACTAGCTGCTAGTTCACATGGGGCTTAGGTGCAACCACATTTTCAGTAGCTTCTTCCAGTTTCTCTCGACGACACCTACCTGGTGACATTTCTAAAAACACAAAAGCAACCATAAGTGTCACACCATTAATAGAAAGGGTATACAATTTGAAAATTCAATTACCTAACAACTATCATAATCAGGCATTCCACAAGTTCACATTTTTCATGTTTCACTATTCTAAAAAATCCATCATGTTTTGAAAATCAACCCATTTTCAAAATACCACAAGATTCCAAGTTTCAAATCCTTCAACTTTGAATCCCAA
Source organism: Viscum album (assembly GCA_963277665.1). NCBI lineage: Eukaryota > Viridiplantae > Streptophyta > Magnoliopsida > Santalales > Viscaceae > Viscum > Viscum album. The sequence continues at coordinate 67,723,166 of OY728147.1, read as the reverse complement.
TACAGATTTTCAAAATCAACCCCTTCATATCACACCATAGATCATTATACCCCAATAAAATTTGCATCCTAAAGGGATGTCATTTTTACCATGCATGCCATGCTCATATCATTAGCTACACCCACGACAATGAGATATCAAATGCCTATAAGTTTCTCCAAACACTTATGTACCCAACTCCCTGATAACTTTAAGCTCAGCATAAAATGGTTAGCTATGTCCTTTTATGCTATACATTCCATGTTCTGACAATACTACATCTTGCTACCATCCCGATTCATGGAATAGGCCAAGAACAAATGTCAACACTATGACCAATGATCAACACCAAGGATCAAACAACACCTCTCACTATAAATCGAAGGACCGAACAGACTGATATCACTTGTAACATCACACCCCTACTCATTGGATTGAGAGGGAGAAGGAATGCAACTTGTCCTTAAGCAACATTACCAATATTCCAATGGATGGAAATAAATGCTGAGGGCTTTATGAATAAATTGGAGAAGGATTTTACCTTAAGAAGAAAACAACCAACCAACATTTGACAAACAACATGATGTATGTCAACAAAATGACCAAACTCATACATTAACAAAAGACAACCAACTAAACCACAAAGATCACACATGCCAAATAAAACCAATCTAAAATCATAGTATCAAACGGAATACTACAACAAACCTCTAACAGAACTAGGAAACCATCCAAATATCCACACAAAGCTCCATGCTCTGGGAACCACAACATCACCAAAGCGACATGTCAAACTTCTAGTAAAATGAGATGCTTTACTCTTATCTGTTTCTTAGAATACAACATCTAAAAAAGCACCGAAGTTCCAAAGCAGGGGGTGAGTACTTAGTTAGTTTTCCCTGAATGACTTCCCTACACATTCCACTAGGATGAAACCATTAGTACATTTATATAAAATAGGTTATATAAAACATTCAATAGTGAAAAAACTTTCCACAAGATAAACACACCCTTACCAATCCACCATTTTTTCAAACCATGCAACCCATGGGAAAGACAAACAACCATTCCATAATACATTTTACTATTTCACATTAGCACAACAAATTCCATCTTTACAAAACAACACACAACAAGGCAACCATTACGGTGGGACTTACGCCCATCTCGTTCACCCCATTCTTAACTAGTGGTTCTTCTTGACCACTACCCTTAATGGGGGTTCTTCCAACCACAATCCATAACCTTTTATAGTGATACTTACCACTCACTTTTACATCACATTTCTAAAATCCACAACCAAACATATAACCCACCAAGGCCGTAAAAACATGCAAATGACCATTTCCATAACATTCCAACCCACTTCAATAAATCAACCATTTATTGAAACCACCCTTAAATCATTTTTCATGCCAAACCACATTTCAATAAAACAAAATCTTTATTGAAAACCATATTTCACAAAACACTTTTCATAACCATGCACTGAGTATTTTAAAATCAACATTTTAACATCACACAACAAATCCCCCTTTTGCAAAAAAGACCCATTTTTTCCAAAATCCAACAAATAATCCCAAAATGGGTTTCCAAAAAGATTCACACATCGTTAACACAATTAATTTCTAGGGAAAAAATTAATTTTACCAAAACCACTAGTTCTAACCAAGTGGAGTCGAGAGAGAAGACACCTACCTTTAGGGTTCTAGCAAATTTGACCTATAAGTAACCTCACCCCAATCCAGGAAACGCTCCACTAAACCCGTTCTAGATCTACTTCCCTATAATCAAGAAGCCTTAAAAACAACACCAAAGGAAAAAAAACCCTTTATCTACAAACAACGGTTGTAGATCTAGAAAATTGAGATAGAGAGAGGGAGGGAGATTTAGATCAAGAGTAAACCACAAGGAACCATGAGAGAAGACTTACCTGAGAAGAACTGCCTTCAATCCACCAAGAAACCCCTTCGATTTGCTTCAAAAATGATTGGGAGACCACCTCCAACCTTTGAGAACCCAACATCCCGAGTAAGGCTTGAGTGGAATAATATTTAGAGTGAAATAGGTTAAGCCCAAGAGAGAGCATATTCAAAAACCCCAACTTTATGTGGCCACACGGTTAGTCTGCATGGTTTGGAAAACTATGTGCTAACCGTGTGCATGCCACTGTCTCGAAAGAAGGGGTATACACATTTGTCTCGCATGTTTTTGAAAACTGTTCATAGGAATTGTGAAGCCCATTGTCTCTCCATGCACGGTTTCCTAGAGAACCCGCACGGTTTCCCCTAACCATGCTCAAACCCTGCGCCCTTAGAAAAGTTTACAAACTTATTTAAACCCAAAAAAACTCTCCCAAACTAATCCAAACTCATCCCATTCAATTTTAACACATAAAAAAGGCATAAACAAAGGCTACATACCTCAAACTTGGGGTGCTACATTATTGAATTGCAGTGTGTGTCAATGTTAATAAGTGGGAAGACTATACCCTCTATATCATATCATATCATAGATAAAGGAAGCGATAATAAATAAATCCACAAGTAATGAATAAATAAATAAACATTAGAGTAATACAAAACACAATAAACCAGCAAATGTAGTGAACATATGGAAGACTAGATATAAAAATAACAACTAACAGAAAGATCCAATATAAAATATAAAATTAAAAAATAAAAGTATTATCAAAATTCACACTCTTACTCTATATATAAACTTCTACATCCTATAGCTCCACCTACTCAACCATCCACCAGATGGTCTTTTCCCTTCACTAGATCACTAGTCCAGAAATCTACAAGTGCACGGAAATTCTTGAGGGGGGAATGAGTACAATTCTAGATAGGACACCATCAATGCACTTTAATGTTATGACCCGTCCCGTAGGGCCCATGTCGTGACTACCCCAAGCCCGCCTACCAAAGGCTTGGGGGTGGCGACTAGCGCCGAAGGCATCAACCTACTAGTATGAGGCATTTTCCTGAATACTTATATGCACACACATGCCCAACCAAGAACCACACACTGAAAAGGAAACAAGTATCACTAAAACAGAGCTGAGTACAAGTACAACAAATAAAAGTGTCCAGAATACAAACCCAACAAAAGAACTAAAAACAACAATGTACAAAAAGGAAACTCTGATGTATAACTGTGGAAAACCCCACCTAATGGTGAGATTCATGTATCTACTGTAATCCAAAGTAGAACATCATGTCCAACTGATCCTACTAGGCCCCGCCTGGTCCTAGGACACCAAGTCCACCATTCTAGAATCTGTCGGTCTTGTCTCCCTAAGCACCTATGGGTCACATCCCACTAAAGCCTCTGTCGAAACGTTGATTCCTTCATAGGACATGACACGAGTGGGTGGGTCCCGTTCAGGGGTGAGTAATGCGATACTCAATAGGGACCCCAAAACAAAAAGGAAAGACAACATAGCAATCCTCAAAGTAAATCATGAAGCACAAGACAGCTCACACCATGTATATATTTGAGATAGTGATAAAAGAATCATTAGTCACATCATCGAACACATGGATGATAGATAAATCCTCCTCTTTCATGTATAGTGGGACTTCCAAATCACATAAAAGTGCTTCCCACTAACCTTGGACTGCTTAGGTACACCTCCTCATCACGTATCGTGGGCTTGAAAAGTCACACAAAAGTGCTTCCCAAAAATCTTGGCCGACTGAGGTACTCCTCCTCATCACGTACTGTGGGCCTAGAAAGTCACAAATAAGTGATTCCCATAATGGGCCTACAAATTCATACAGAAGATCTTCCCTCTAGGCCACAATCAAGACTCACAGAGTCGAAAATCAGCAGTCCTCAGGTCTCAGCAAACCGCAGGGTTATGTTTATAACGCGCTTGGGAGAACCAATTCTCAAGCACTTTTTTTGCATCTCAAATTCAATTAAACCCTTCTGAAGGCATTCCAAAATATCTTAATCGTTGAGAGAGTCCAAACTTCACAAAGAGATCATCAATAAGATTCTCGGTTTTCAAGATACATGCATTTTAGTAAACAGGGGTCGGTTTCCTCTGGTCCTTGTCCAACACAGTCAGACCGACCTGACCAACATAGATTTGGGGTCCCACATACCCCGGTTTTAATTTGACCAACTTGACCTAACATGGATTGGGCCAGGGTCGGTCCAGTCCAGCATGGCCAGTGGGGCAGGCCCAAAGGGCTTCGTTTTTCCTGACCTAGTTTGGCCGAGCGTCTAGCCCGCAGGGTCGTCTAACGACCCGGTCTAGTCTGGCCCGGCCTGAAGGGTATGGCTCTATTTTTCTGGCATGTGTTCGGCACACTGGTTGTAGGTTCTTTCCCTCAACATGGGTCATGCCCGAAGACTAGTCGGGTGGGTGGTCGGTGGGGTGTTCCTAGGACACGGCAGCTAGTCGTGTCCGGCTACCTGCATACCTCACAGACGTGTGGGGGTCTTCTAGCCGCGGTTGGGCAACCATGACTCGCCAGCCACCCAGGAATACCGGACATGGTCCACCCCTCCATGTGAAACCTTCTTGGAACCACATCACCCTACTGTTGTGGTCGGTCGGTCATGGCCTCCTACCACCATGGCATGCCGAAAATCATGCCACCTTCCTATACCATTGGCCTTCGCTAGATGATACCACCGGCGTCGGCACGACAGAATTCCCTTATGTGGGCCACTGAAATTTTACTGGTGGTCCATTTTCCAATCTATATGTGCTTATGGGCCTCCCAGGTCGCTGACATCCATGCCTTGGCCCCAGATTCCTCTTTCTACCACTTTGAGGATACATCCACAATGAATGCACATAGTGAAGGTGCTCAAAATTCCCAAGAAAACATTAAAAGTATAGGGATTTCAGTTCAATCAACAGATGGTAATTTCAAAACCAAATAACAAAATTCCCAAGAAAATTTACCCTCCCACAAAAACCCATGATTCACGGATCAACCTGTTCGTGGGTTGATCCACGTCCTTCGTTACTAGAAAATAATGGGGGAGAACATTAAATAAAATAACCCCTACCTCTTTAATGTTCTTTGTCTCAACATTATATCATTGAAGTTTTAAGACGTCGCTTCTGACTCCATTCTTTAAGGTGCACCAAATATGTTTGACGTTCATTGTCATTTTTCATTCTTCGTTGTAGAGGAAGTTCATCAGAGGTTCTTCAGAGAATCCTTGCAGTTTAATTCCTCATTCCACTGATGTGTCAACAAAAATAAAAGTAAAACACATCACAGCATTTCTATTATGATGTGATTCCATGTTTTTATGTTGTTTCATTTATGAAATAGTGTCGTTGTTATGCGTCATTAATGTATTGTTTGACTATGAGTTAATGAGCCATTAATGAGCCTCATCAATGTGCCTCATTGCAGCACTGAATCATGTCCATCGGCCTCTCAACATATGACAAAGAAAATAAAATAACTTTTTAAAGTTTTTTTATTATTTTCTGAGAAGTCTGAAAATTAAATTTTCCATTCGACCCTTATCGGCCAATGGAAATTCCTTTCTAGGATAATCCTGGCATTCTGAATTCAACGGTGCCCTTGGATTTTTTATTTGATCACCAGTTCAAAAGTTAGAAAAAACCCACTCACACATTTACTTGAGCGTATATAAAAAAACTTTAAAATTCCATTTCGGGCTCACCAGGTCTTAGAATCACTTGTCATCAAAGCGTGTGGTCTCAACATAATTCTATATAATTAAAAAATATATAAAAAATTTCTGAGAAATTACATTCTCCCCACCTTTGGGTTTTATATCCCCAAAATCCAAAACAAAAACTAATCAAACATATGGGGGTACTGAGCATAAATATAAGCCTCTTTCTCTCATTTGATCTCCTGGATATTCACATGCTGCCACAAAACGCATGCTAGGGGAATTGGCCACCCACGTAGGACCGGCTTCTGTCAATCATCTATCTCTTCTGGGAACAAATTAAACATCACCCCATTTTCAATGTCTAGCTCCCCCTAGTTGATGATGTGCAATGGATCTTGAACATACCTCCTCAACTACGACATGTGGAAAATATCATGCATCGGTGCATCTGTGGTTGAAAAGCTAGGTGGTAATCCACCTTGCCAACTTTTCTCATGATCTAAAAAGGTCTGATAAACCTCGGTGATAGCTTGTTGCCCTAGCCAAATCTCTATAATCCTCATCAGGGTGATACCTAAAGGAAAACATGATCACCCTCCTCAAACTCCAAGGGTATCCATCTCCTATTGGAATATGACTTTTTCCTAATCTATGCAGTCCTCATTCGCTTCTGGATGATCTGCACCTTCTCGGTGGTAGCCTGTACCAACCTTGGACCCATGAGCGTGGACTTCCCTGGGTTTTTCCTTCATAGGGGTGATCTGAAAGGCTTCTCGTACGAGGCCTCAAATGGTGCCATGCCAATGGTTAATTGATTGCTATTGTTGTATGCAAAATTCACCAGTGGTAGGTGGTCCTCCCAACTACGACAAAAATCTGGAACGTAAGCACGTATCATTCCCTCCAGGGTCTGTATGGTCCATTCCATTTGACCATCCTTAAAGGGATGAAAAGTTTATCTCAAGCACATCTATTTCTTGAACACCTCCTATAATCCCCACTACAACCAGATTTTAAATTGAGTGTCACAATCTGAGATGATCGTTGAAGGCACCTCATGAAGCCGCACTATCTCCTAGATGTAGAGTAGTCCCAAGCCCTCTACTGGTCCCTACTCTTAGATGGGTAGGAAGTGATCTAACTTTCTGAGTCATTCAAAGATAACCCAGATAGAGTTGTGGCCTCTATATGTGTGTGGTAACCCTATCACAATGTCATTCAAGATACCGTAACATTTCCACTCTGGTACCTCAAGTGACTGGGCCAAGCCTACTGGAACTTGATGCTCAGCCATCACTTACTGACATAGAAGTGCTTCCCACTCGGTTGTAGTCGAGCCACATAGAGTCAAAATTCATCAGTCTTCAAGTCTCATCCAACCATAGGGTTCTAAACATAGTGCGCCTGGTAGAAATACTCCTCAAGCCATTATTCACATATCAACTTCCATGAAATCCTCCTCAGGTCATGAAAAATATCATACTTGTCTATAAGGTCCCAAATCCACAAAAGGTTTTCCAATTGGATGCACGGTTAGCAAGATACAAGAATTTTAGTAAAAAGGGGTACATTGCGTTTTGGCTTGGTCCTACCCAATCGGACCGACATGACCAACCCAGCCCAGGGCGTCCCACATACCCCGGTTTAAACTCGACCGACTTGACCTAACCTATTATGGTTTTGGGAAACAAAATTTACCATTTTTCATGTCTACTTAACTTATGTATCCCTTAAAACTCAACATCTAGCCTTAAAAAAATCATTGCTTAACCTTTCATGGATAGAAGAGAAAATCACTTACCTTAATGAGATAATTGGACTACCCTTATACAAGATTCAAAAATAATGGTTTTATTTATATAATTAATAGTTTACACTTACAAGGGATTATGTTCCCTTACATAGTGGTAGGTTCCCTTATGCAATGGATTATGTAACCTTACACAAGAGGTGGTACCATTATGCAACTCTAGAGGTACCATTATGCAGCACTATCTACCCTTACACAACCTTAAGAAAGGCAAGGATTCCACTATGAAGTATCTCATTACCTTTACAAATCCCCTATGGTACCTTTAAAAAAAATATAATAAATAGGTTGTTACCCTTATAAATAGATTATTACCCTAATAACGTATACCCTATCTTTTCTTTGTTATAGGGGTATATTGGTTTTGATGCTTGTTCTTTATTTTCAGTACTCTTTTATTCTTTCAAAAATTAACAATTTTGTATCATGTTGGATAAAATAAATAATTTCAACTAATATATTATTGACTGTAATGCAGCTAAAATGAATTATCATTATGATGATAGATGAAATAAGTCCATGTTTCCTGATTTATAATGTGTACATAACTAATAGCTAGGTGGGGATTTACATTCCCCTCAGTACCCCTAAGATGTAACTTTGTAAGAAGATTCCAAAACTTGATGTACATTTCAAGCATCCACCAAGAAATATTTCATAAAAAAATACTCTAAAATAAATTAATTCTATAAGGAGTAAGTAAAATTAAATAAATATTAAATTATATAATTATTCTATAAAATATAGAAAGTATATCATAACATTACCATTGTATATATTTCCAAATGATTTCCTTCATTATAGGTTGGATGTGGTTCCATGACTCATCATAAATCAGTAAATTCAACCTAAAGATGACCCCAATATAACTAATGAACATTGACTTGTTGGGTTCAATAGGTTGATCATGTTGATTCCAACCAACCTCAAATTTTATACCTTGACTTACTACCTTCATAATTTTATTCAACACTATGATTCTGAGTTATTTTTTTATCAACATCTTGTTGACCCTATGACAACCCTTCTTTTTATTAAACACTTAAACCAGATTTATTACATAAAATTTTCACTTGATACAACATGGAATATAGAGAGTTCTAGTGTCTTTGGGGATTAGGATCATTACATAACAACTTAGAACATGAAATACAACATCTTTATTGAAAACTTCCTTTACATGACCACAATATTCCCTCGTACTTAGCATTGCATAGGATAACCTGAGGACATGCATAAGAAAAGGGTGATCTATAAAGACTAGTAAGGGAATAAACATGGAATAACATGAGGAATAAAATACATGTAAGACAATAGGCTTATCAATGGAGCACAATAGAGACATAAACATAAAGGCATGATAAAACATGATAATAATAACATGGAAATGTGGTAGCAACACTTAACATGGAATTAGCATGAGCCAAGGATCAATGCACATGAAGCATGAGTAAACCCTCATTGCACAGGGAGCACGAGTAAACCCTCATTTCACTTGAATTAGCATGAGTAAACACCCATTTCACATGATGTATCATGATACTATACTTTACCCAATTCATTGGAGCGCTATAAGGGTGCACCCTTCTTAAATATTTCATTTCATGCATAAGTGTGCGACATGGATCATAAAACATTTAATCATTCAACATAATCGTTTATTCCAGGATAAAAAAATGTGTAATACATACATGAAACTCTTTAAACAATAAGTAAATATGCATAAAGGTGAATACCCTTGATATAGAAATGGTCATGTTATTCACTACACAATGACTTTGGCTTGGAAAAGCACAGTGCAATTTCGGCAGCATAAAGTCGTGACATAAGAACTCATAAAAATGGTTGATGAGAGAGAAAGGGGTGTATAATAATATTTACATGACATGGAATGTAATGGGGTCATATAGATACATTTTCCCACAAATTTAATGGTATTTAGATTCATGATACAAAATAATTTCTTGAATGTAAATGAGGAGAGAGAAATTCCTTTCAAAATTTCGGCATAGTAAGGGGTGTACATGGGAGGCATTTAATGAGAGAGAAATGGGTCTCCCATCATCCAAAAATAAATATGAAAGTATGGGGGAGGTTCGAAACCATATTCAAACATTTATAATTTAAATTAAAAGGTTATAACAACTTAAAGAATATTGGACAAAAATGAGAAAGGAAGAAAAAACCTTTACTTGGATATGTGCTTCCAAAGGATTAAGAGAGGCTTGAGAGAGGCTAATTGGGAGCCTGAGGCAAATTGAGAGGATTATATAGAGATAATTTTAGAGGTTGGAATAACTAAAAAGTCTTTTAGTGAGGAGGAAGTGGGAGCTTGGGTGGTTTTATATAGGAAAGGTGAGGGAATTCTTTATTATTTAGGTTTGGGACACCTCACATTAAACTAATCCAAACCCCAGTCAAGCCCAAGGTTTTTGCCCATAGTTCTTTCCAAAGGGGAGTGTAAAACAATATTTTATCATTCCAAAGTCCTAACTTCTTAAAATAATGGGGTTGCTTATGTGGAGGTGAGTCACACTACCAAGGAAAACAATTTAAAAAGACAAACTGTTTAATAAGCCTTGAAGCGTCCACTAAAGCTTTGTAAAATAAATCAAACTAACCCAAAATCACATTATTTTAATGGTAAAACATATATAGGGCGAACATAAAGTTTATAGTATTTTATTACATCACTATTGGGTCATTATGATGTCATAAAACACATTATATATTTAAACGGTATTTAATTTTTACCCAAAAAATTGACTGTCTCATAAAATTATGAAAAATTTACCATTGGAAAAATTTGATGTCTTGATTACAAAAATAATATTAATTTTATATAAATAATTTTTTAAATATTTTAATTTTCACTTTGAAAATAAAAACCGACATTTATCGAAAATTCATGGGTTTTGAAAAAAATGGTTTTCAAACCTTAATAAAAATTACTATTGCATTCATAAAATTATACGATCATTTATATTTAATAAAAATTAATTTAATATTATTATTATTATTTTATTAAAATATTATTTAATTCAAAAATCCATTAATTCATCAAAATAGATTTCTTGGTTGAATATTAACAAAAAATACTATTTGTTCTTTAAAAACTATTTACAGGGTAACAATAATAAAATGAAAGTATATTCATTATTACATACAAAAATAATGTACATAAACATAGTTCTAAGGTATTGTTACATAACCCCTTATAATACCTGCATAAGACTGAAGAGTAAGGTGTGCGATGGTGACAGACTCTTGGGGATGCTCAGATAACATTGCTCGCGTGGTAATCTCTATCAACTTCAACTTCTCTCATAGGTCGTCCCACTCGAGCTTAACATATTCAAGCTCGGCTTGGGCTTGGTCAAGATCGAAGACCAAAGGCACAACCTCCTTTTTGATCTCTTACAAATGGGCTTTCTATGGGTCACATCTACTGAATGAGGTCATCGCTTCCTTTGTCTGAGTAAATTGGATTTGTTAAATCCGTATATTTATACTAATCATGTGAACACTTTTCAATAGATATATTAGAAATGGTCACAATTATTAAAAGTATTTTTAAAATCCAAATACATAAAACCAAAGAAGTTGACATTTTATATAAACGTTTTACATAAATATACATTTAATTAGATCAAGAGGGATTTCCATTAATGAAAGATTGGGTCGTTACAATCTTCCCCCCTTAAGAAATTTTGCCATCGAAATTTCCTTTTCCCTCACTAAAACATATTTGGGTAACTCTGCTTCATTATTTCCTCTGATTCCCATGTTGCTTATTCAAACATGTGGTTTCTCCACAACATGTTGATAAAGGGCATTGTCTTATTTCGTAGAACTTTTTCTCTACAATCTAAGATCTTCACTGGTTGCTCCTCGTAAGAAATATCATCCTCTAACTGTACCACCTATAAAGAGAGTACATGTGAAGTGTCTTATATTTACTTCCTTAATAGGGATACATTAAAGATATCATGTACTTTGTCCATGGTAGGTGGAAGTGCTATTCGATAGGCCACAGCCCCGACACGATCAAGAAACTCTAAGAGGCTGATTTACCTTGGACTTAACTTCCCTTTCTTTCCAAACCCCATGACCTTCTTCCACAGAGATATGCATAGAAATTCCATGTCTCCAACTTTAAACTCAAGTTCTCGTTGATGTTTATCTTCATAACTCTTCTGTCGACTCTGGGCTACCGTGATATGTTGCTAAATGGTTTTCACCTTCTCCACCATTTCTTCAACCATTTATGGTCCAAGCAGCTTATGATCACTAACCTCATCCCAAAATGTTGGTGTTCTTCCCCTTTTCCCAAAAAGAGATTAATATGGTTCCATTTGGATGCTCAAGTGGAAACTGTTATTATAAGAGAACTAAACCATAGGAATATGTTGATCTCATCCTCTTTTAAAGTCCACTGAGAACGCTCTCAACATGTCCTCGGGTTTTTGGATATTCCGCTCGGATTGGCCATCATTTTTAGGATGATAGGTCATACAGAAGTTCAGTTCTGTATCTAGATCATGTTGAAGACTCTTCTAAAACATATAGGTGAATCTTGGATCTCAATCAGACACAATAGATAGTGCTAATCCATGTAGCCTTACCACTTCTTTGATGTAAACCCGCGCAAGTTGATCCAGTGAGAAGTCCTCTCGAACCACGATATAGTGATATGTCATTGTAAGATGATCCACAATGGTCCATATAGCATTATTTCCTCTGGATTTCCTTGGAAGTCTGGTGACAAAGTCCATTGTAATTTTCTCCCACTTCCATGTTGGTATGGGTAGTGTTGCATTATCCCCTTCGAATTTTGTCTCTCAGCCTTCACTTGCTGACATACCAGACACTCTTATGTATACTCGGCAATCTCTCTTTTCATATTGTCCCACCAAAAGTTTTCCCATAGATCTCGATACATCTTTGTTCTCCCTGGGTGGATAGAGAAGGTTGAGCTATGTGCATCATTCAATATCTCCTTCTTTATCTCTAGATCAGATGGTACACATAATCGCATCCCAAATCTTACAAATCCTTCCACATCAACTTTGAAATCAAGGTATTTCCCATTTCTAACAGTTTCCATCCTTTTCTGAATTTCCACATATTTTCATTGAGTATATTTTATTCACTCCAAGGGGGAGGGTTGAGCAATAATTTGAGAAATGATTGATGATGTTCATCCCTTAATGATTCCCATGTCTATCCTTTGAAAATCTAAGAAGATCGGATCCTTTTCAATTCTCATCATTGATAAAGATGTAGGATCCTTTTTACTTAGAGAATCCGCCACCTTGTTTTCCTTACCGAGATGGTAGTGGATTGAGCAGTCATAATCCTTGATGAGATCTGTCTATATTCGCTGGTGCATATTAAGCTCTTTTTGTGTGAATATATATCTAAGACTCTTGTGGTCAGTTTATATCTCACATTTCTCCCCATAGAGATAATGTCGCCAGATTTCCAAGACAAAGATCACAGCCACCAACTCCAGATCATGCGTTGGATAGTTTTTCTCTTGGATTTTCAACTACCTTGAGGCATATGAAATCACTTTATAATTTTTCATCAGCACACAACCTAAGCCCTTCTTTGAATCATCACTATACACCACAAATAATTCTCCACTTGTAGGGAGTGTGAGTACTCACGTAGTGATAAGCCTCTCTTTTAACTCCTTGCAACAATCTTCACATTCCTATGTCTAAATAAACTTTACTCCCTTCCATGTCAGCATAGTCGTTGGGTTTTACAATCATGAAAATTTCGTCACAAATATTCGATAATACCCAGCTAGACCCAAAAAGATGCGGATCTCCCTTACAGAAGTTGAACTGGGTCACTATTCAATTTCCTTCGTCTTGGTAGGGTCCACAGATATCCCTTTGTTCGTGATAACAAGCCCCATGAATAATACTTCCTCCATCCAGAAATCACATTTACTGTAATTTTCATACAACTTCTCCCTTCAAAAAGTCTTTAACATAGTTTTCAAATGCTCTTCAAATTCCTCCGTGCTCTTGGAATATATCAGAATATCATCAATAAAGACTATCACAAATTTGTCGAGGTAATCTCTAAGGACTCTATTCATTAAATCCATGAAAATTTTCAGAGAATTAGTGAGTCTGAAGGGAATCACTATGAACTCATAGTGTCCATACCTCATTCAAAAGGTAGTGTTGGGAATATCTTCCTTCCTCACCTTTAATTGGTGATATCCAGACCAAAGGTCTACCTTAGAGAAATAACTGGCCCCAAGAAGCCAATCAAATAATTCATCTATCCATGGCAGGGGATACTTTTTCCTTATTGTGATTTTATTGAGATCATGATAATCAATGTAGAGGCGCATTGATCCATCCTTCTTCTTGATGAGGAGGACCGGCGCACCCCATGGTGAAGCACCTGAGCGTATAAAACCCTTCTACATATTCTCTTGTAACTGCTTCTTCAACTCTTCCAGCTCTATGGTGGCCATTCTATAAGGTTTCATTGAGATTGGTAGAGATCCTGGGATAAGTTCAATTGATAACTCAACCTCTCAGTCTGGAGGAATACCAGGCAACTCTTCAAGGAATACATCAGTGTAATCCCTCATGATGGTCATGTATTCAAGAATGATTCTCTCCTTTGTCTCAATCATTTGAGCTAGATATTATTTCTCATAAGGCAGCAATATCCACACTTGAGACGATTATTCGAAAGTAGATTCATCTTCCTCCTTTCATTTGTAAAGAATTGGAGGATGCTTCGGGATGTGAAGAGTGATCTCCCTTTCCCAGCAGTTGATAGTGTCTTTGTATAAAGATATCCAATCCATGCCCAACATAGTGTCAAACACCACTAAAGGAAGTATGAAGAGATTTTATGGGACGTTAAGTCCAAAAATGTTAACCGGGGAGGAGTTTTAAACCATGGACGCAACAATTTCCCCATTTTCTATTCTCACAGATAACTTTTCCTCCAAATTTTGAGGTGGTGTTTGAATTATTCTACTAAACTTACAAGACATGAAAGAATGCATATAACCATAATCAAATAGTACATTCTCTATTGTTTATTGAATAAATAGTGTACATGTCACCACATAGTTGTCCAGATCCACCTCAGTGGTAGTGATATAACAGGACCTTCCTTGTCGCCTCAGAGGTTGTTGTTGATTGCCTCTGACAACCCTCGGCTTAGGGAAATTGTTTTCATAATGCCAAAGCTTCTTGCAGTTGTAACACTGCACTGTCAGCTGAGTGTTGATCTGAACCTTCCTTTATTCTTCAACATTATTTGGATTTTTCATATCCCTTTGGAAGATCTTCTTCAGATGACCAAACTTTCCACATTTGAAGCAATTCATTGTTCCCTTGATATAATTACCAGGATGTTTCTTCCCACAATTTTTGCAAGGGGAAAAGTCAGGCTTCTTTACATCATGGGATTGGTTTGATGGACCACCCATGTTGTTCCCCATTTCCCACTTCTTGTCACTGGGACCACGAGACCACTGAGAGTCTGCAATCTTCATTTCAACCTTTAGGGCACAACGGACAATATCCTCATAACTATCGAAGTCTCAAATCACCAAATATTTTCCTGGATTCAGCTTTAGTCCACTAAATAAGCGATCCAACTTGCTTTCAATGTTAATGACAAAGCCAGAAGTGTACATTTCAAGCCTTGTAAAGTTTTCTTCATATGCCTCGATGGACTCATATTACTTCTGCTTGAGTCCTAGGAAATGTCTTTCTATCTTGAGATGGAGGGTTTGAGGAAAATATTTGTTGAAAAACATCCTCTTGAATTCCTCCCAATTCATGGAATCAATTTCCTCTTGGGACTTTGTATTCTTGATTGGTGTCCACCACTAATCAGATTCCCCATCAAAACGATAGACCGCTAGCACAACTTTTTCCTCTTCCAAGCACTGGAGGACGAAGAATATCTTTTCAATGGAGTTAATCCATTTTTTCCACAAGGAGGGGATTAGAAGATCCGCTAAACATGGGAGGCCTTTTCCGTATGAAGGATTCTACAGAAACTTACTATTTCCATGGAGGAGGAGGGTGTTCCTCATAATTAAAGTTATTATTCATAACTTGAGCCAGCTGAGCCAGTACTTTCATTTTGAGCACCCTCTCTCGTTATATCAGGCATATCATTAGGTCAATCTTTACATTTCCTAACACATTAGTTGTTGGAATCTTTTCTTATATTTCCCGCCATTAACTAATAAAAATAATGTATAATTAGAGGTCTTAAATACTTATCCATTGAGCCTAAAAAGGAAAATTTGGACATAAAATTATAAACTTATAAAGAAGAATTATATCTTAATTTGTGATTTATTAGGTTTAAATTTTGGTTATCCTCAATCTATTTCTCAACTTATATTCCTATGATATTTTTTTTGTCCCTTAATAATGGTTTGTACCAAGATCGTGAATCTACCAAAGCATATCCCTCGGGAGTTTCGTAACCAAGAGTGAAGCAAGGCCAGTTTTTGTGCACTAGTACCTATTCGAGTCTAGCTCAAAGCGGTGATTTCAGGTTTTACCCCTAGGATACATCTGTGCCAGAGCCGCCTCTATCTGCTCATAACCAGAAGGGGATATATTTTCTTGATAAACCACTTACTCAATACTCACCAAAACATAGGGATGTTCTTATTAGTCTTGTATCTAAGGATTTACTGGGGTTTTCTAATCTTAATCCTAAAAATAACTAAACCTTTCCTCTGATTCCAACTATGACAACTTTGCTTTTTATTACACACTTAAACCTGATTTATTACATAAAATTTTCACTTGATACGACCTGGAAGATTGAGAGGTATAGTTTCATTGGGACTTAGGATCATTAAATAACAAAATAAAACCTGAAATACAACATCTTTATTGAAAACAACCTTTATATGACCACAACATTCCCTCGTACTTAGCTTTGCATAGGATAACCAGAGGACAAGCTTAAGAAAAGGGTGAGCTATAAAGCCCAGTAAGAGAATAAACATGGAATAACATGAGGAATACAATACATGTTAGAAAATAGGAATATCAATGGAGCACAATAGAAACATAAACATAAAGTCATGATAAATCAGGATAATCATAACATGTAAATGTGGCAGCAACACTTAACATGGAATTAGCATGAGCCAAGGCTCATTGCACATGGAGAATGAGTAAATCCTCATTGAACATGGATCACGATTAAACCCTCCTTTCACTTGAATTAGCATGAGTAAACACTCATTTCACATGATGTATCATGATACTATACTTTACCCAATGCATTGGAGTTCTATAAGGGTGCACCCTTCTAAAACATTTCATTTCATGCATAAGTGTGCCACATGGATCATAAAACATTGAACTATTCAACATAATATTTATTACTCGATAAAAGAATGTGGAATACATACATGAAACTTTTTAAACAATAAGTAAATGTTCATAAAGTTGAATACCATTGATATAGAAATAGGCATGGTATTCACTACACAATGACTTTGGCTTGGAAAAGTGCGGTGCAATTTCGGCAGCATAACGGTGTGGCATAAGAACTCATAAAAATGGTTGATGAGAGAGAAAGGGGTGTATCATCATATTTACATGACATGGAAAGTAAGGGGTTCATATAGATACATGTCCCAAAAAATGTAATGGTATTTACATTTATGATACAAAATAATTGCTTGAATGTAAATGAGAAAAGATAAAATCCTTTCAGAATTTCGGCATAGTAACAGGTGTACATGGGAGGAATTTAATGAAAGAGAAAGGGGTATCCCATCATCCAAACATAAATAGGGTAGTATGGGGGAGGTGTGAAACCATACCCTAACATTTATGATTGAAATTATAATTTCATAACAACTTAAATAATATTGGACAAAAATAAGAAAGGAAGAAAAACCCCTTACTTGGAAGTGTGCTTCCAAAGTCTTGAGAGAGGCTTGAGAGAGGCTTCTTTTGGAGCTTGGAGCACCTTTAGAGGATTACAGAGAGAGGAGGTCAGGTTTTGGACTAACTTAAAAGGCTTTGAGTGATGAGGAAGAGGGAGATTGTGTGGGTTTATATAGGAAAGTTGAGGGAATTCTTTATTATTTAGGTTTGGGACACCTCACATTAAACTAATCCAAACCACAAACCATCCCATGGTTTTTTCCCATGGTGTTTTCCAAAGGGGATTGGAAAAAAATATTTTATAAGTCCAAATTCCTAACTTATTAAAATAATGGGGTTGCTTATGTGGAGGTGAGTCACACTCCCAAGGAAAATAATTTAAAAAGACAAAATGTTTAATAAGTCCTGAAGGGTGCACTAAAGCTTTGTAAAATAAATCAAACAAACCCAAAATCACATTATTTTAATGCTAAAACATATATTGGCCAAACATAAAGTTTACGGTATTTTATTACATCACTATTGGGTCATTATGATGTCATAAAACACATTATATATTTAAACGGTATTTAATTTTTACCAAAAAATTTGACTGTCACAGAAAATTATGAAAAATTCATCATTGGATAATTTCAACATCCTGATTCCTGAAATAATATTCATTTTATCTGAATAATTTTCTAAATATGTTAATTTTCACTTTTAAAATAAAAACTGACATTTATCGAATATTCATGGGTTTTGACAAAAATGGCTTTCAAACCTTAATAAAAATTACAATTGCATTCATAAAATTGTACAATCATTTATATCTAATAAAAAAATTAATAATAATAACAATATTTTATTAAAATATTATTTAATTCAAAAATCCATTAATTCATCAAAATATATTTCTTAGTTGAACATTAACTAAAAATACTATTTTTGAATTAACAAATATTTACAGGGTAATAATAATAAAATGAAATTATATTCATTATTATATACAAAAATATTGTACATAACCATAGTGCTAAGATATTGTTACATAACCCCTTATAACACCCGCATAAGACCGAAGAGTAATGTGTCCGCTGGTGACAGCCCCTTGGGGTGGCTCGGATAACGTTGCTTGGGTGGTAATCTCTATCAACTTCAACTTCTCTCGTAGGTGTTCCCACTCGAGCTTAACATATTCAAGCTCAGCTTGGACTCGGTCAAGAGTGAAGCCCAAAGACGCAACCACCTTTCCAAGATATGAAAAATGGGCTTCGTATGGGGCACGTCTACTGGATGAGGTCATCGCTTCATTTGTCTGAGTAAATTGGATTTGTTAAGCAATATATTTATACTAATCATGTGATCATTGTTCAATGTCCATATTAGTAATGGTCACAATTCTTAATAGTATTTTTAAAATCCAAATACATAAAAAAAATAATTTTACATTTTATATAAACATTTTACATAAAGAGACATTTAATTAGATCAAGAGGGATTTCCATTATTGAAAGTTTGGGTTGATACTGACCCCCTAATAATTCTTCAGTTTCATCATCAACAATATTTTCTTCATTAGGATTGGTAAAATCATCATTTGTAGAATAAATTTTCTGCATGAGTATTCAAACATTTAATTTTTATTTAATAACAACAATATAAATAGGGATAAAAGATTTTATAAGGGTCTCAAAAATGAACTACTACAAACATGATGAACTCTTTAACTCCATATTGATAATCTTATCCAAATGATTAGCGTGTATCCATTTTAAAGGAAATGTTTAATTGAATTTAAGAAAATAATTCACCCACTATGGTAGGTGTTATCCTCTAAATTCATCCATAGGTGCATGTTATTTTCAATCGTTATTCCCATCAGCTTCATCTCTGGAATAGTTTTTATTACATTTTGATGCTCGATACCCATCCCCCGTCTCTTGCGGAAATCATCCTATGTTTCTTGAACTAATCTAACAAAAATTCATCCCATACAGGGTGTTGGTGATCATTTTGGATGAATATTTATCAGAGTATTTTAAAAAACATAGAAGAGATGTGGGATGAGTCTCAAGCAAAAAAATGCAATAATAACTGTTCGGGAGATGAAGCTCGTGAGGGTGATAGTTGTCTCTATAAAACTTTTTAAATAACCACATATTAATTTAAAATATCAAATCTCATCTCAAAATTATAAAAGGCCCCTGACACTACCATTATAATATCAACTCATCCCCACTGAGCTACAGCAACTTCATTTTATACCATAAAATTATACTAATCATACCATAAGTTTATACATTGTCATTCTGTGACATTAAAGTCATTTCACTAATAATATGTTAAAATTTCAATCATAAGAGTAGAAAACATTATGTATCTCCCTATATAAATAACCACATCACAGGTACTATGAGGTTCTACCTTATACCCCTATCATCCAAGACAATTCCTTAGGGATAACCATCACATGTATTTATTACGTCCAAATCATGAAATAGGTATAACATAGTCATTTATTATAGGAAGTGAATTTGAAATATGGTGAAGTATTAACTTAATCGTGGATTCTAATATATTAAATTAAAAAAATAAAGAAATGAACATTCAAATTTAAATTGAAATAAATTCTAATTCCCTTAATCTATAAAATTGGTTATTCCCTAATCCATTCAATTTTCAAAATCGCTGATTTTTCTCTCCAAATAAGGCCTAAATTATATCTTCTATTAGACTTTAGAGAAACCATGTTCAACTGATTTTAGGTTCATATTAATTCCACTCATGGTCATTTACTTCCACTAAAAATCATTTACTATTTTCCACTACCTCTGTAATGGTTCTTTTTTTTTGCATTTTCTTCACAGAAAAGATTCTTAAAAAGTTTGAAATATTTTAGAGGGAGTTTATTTCTATAAATAGATATTTTGTAAGTAAAAATTCATTGTGTTTCCTTTTTATAATTTTTTAAGAAATTTTTCAATATCATTGGATTATTTAGAGGAAAATAAAGCAGAAAGAAATTTATTCTAATTAGCTGAAGTTCAAAAGGTTAGATGTTATTTTTTTAGGGACAATTATTCGTACGATCTTGATAAAATATGACCCTTGTATATTATTTCCAATGGGAATATTTTAGAATTGTCCGTATAAAAATTCAATTAGAAACACAATGTGATATAAAAAACCATTGGAGTTGGAAATTAAGGGGTTAAACGGGACATTAAATCTCATGAATCACATGGAAGACAAAGGTGATGGCGAATTTCTGAAAAAGATGGAGGCAATCCAAGAGTTGTTTAGAGAAAATAAAGAAGACATTGATGGTCTCGAATCGTTGATTAATGACTATATATTTTAATTTTGGTTTAATGATTCTGGGTTATCAAGGGATTCCTTCTTTTCTCTCAACTACTCTAGGATTCCCTCCAATTTTTTCATATCTTCCATGTCACCTTCATCTTCCATGTGATTCATGACTTTTAATGTCCCATTTAAAAACCTTAATTTCCATCTCAAATTCCTTATTTCTATCAAGTTTTTTTTATAGTTGAATTGATATATGTAGAATCCTATCATTTCCCCTATATAAATAACATACAAGTGTAAATTTTGATCAGATTATTACAAAAAATATACACTCAAATGAAAAAAATTACCATCTAACCTTATGATATTTATATAATTTGAATAAAATTTCATCATCTTTATTTTTATCCAAAGATTCTTATTATAGTGAAAATTTTATTAAAAAATTCTTAAAATACAACATTATGTATTTTTTCTTATAAAATCTATATTAATAGAATGTATCATAAAGATGAATTTGAAAGCAGGGTAGAGATCTGTACTCATTGTGGGAGGAATACCTTTGAGATTTATATTGGAACCCTTTTAAATTTATCAAGGTTGAAGGGTAATAGAATAAAAAGGTTCATTTGATGTACTTTTTCATAAAAAATGTGTAACATGAGTATTTTCAGTAGGTAACCCATTTTAGTAGTATTCTTTTCCAAGTATTATTAACTGCATAGTTCTTAATAGGATCCAATGTGACTGTACCCAAATAAAAATTAATTTTCGATGAAGTTTTTTCAAAAGTAACCAAGTGAGTCACATAATAAAATTCATATCAAGAAACCCAAAAAATAATTCATTTTTTTAATTAATTGTTAGGTGTCATCTTTTTGTGGACTTAGGAAGTTTTAAATAAGGAGTATAAAAGGCTAAAAGAGTTGAATAATGGGTTGGGAGATGTTGTATTCAATGTTGTCTAAGTGGCATTGATGGATATTAATGAATACAATCCGAGAGGGAGGTATGTCATCAAGGAACTATAGAACCATAATGATGGGTGGAAGGATAGTTTGAAAGAGGGAGTCCAGTACATCATCAAAAGATGGAAGGAAACAAAGCATAAAAGGATGGAATAAATAAAGATAGTGAGGTTTAGTTGTACCTGAGTATTGAAGTATTATATCTTTGTTCAAGACAACAATAATTTTCATGCCAGATGCCTGAAAATGTGGACTTTTATGCATGAAGTGTATTGTATTTTATATATATATTACCAAAATTAATCCTTATTTACACAACCATATTTTTGAAACTCGTGGTCATTTGTAGCATTAACAATGATAAAGAATTCTTAATCCACAATCATAATCAAAAAACAATATCAAACAACACATGATTGTTACCCACATTGGAAAGGTCATATGACCTCCATAAAAAATATAATTCACTTTCCATCACAACATACCACCAACCACAATATAATATGGGAAAACAATTTTCCATTTAACTGGCATAAATTTATCAATTCATTTATGGTAAAATTTACAACAATAATAAATATAATATTAAAGTGCTAAGAAGCACTAAATTTTCTAATATTTCTCACAAGTTTGACTTAACACATTTAATAATTATTTCATGCGGTATATCATCATATAATTATTAAATAATATTTTCATCATGTGAAATTATATTCAGATTTATATTAAAATTTTGTATGAACAAACAATAATAATCAAATGAAATAAAATATACAGAAACCACCATTAAATTATATCATTTATGACATAGGAACAAACTTCATTCATTCATACTAATATATCAACTTTGTGATACTAATCATACAACATTAAATAATTGAAAATCCATACCTATCATTATATGGAATTTTATAAAGATGATTTTCCCCATAGATACACATATATTCATAATTATTCTTCTTTTCTTAAACTTACTTTCATCTTCATGTGCATTCCATACTTTGGAAACTAGAATCAAACAACGAAAATCCACACTATCTAAAAGGTAAGAATAAATAATATAATATAAACATCAAGAAAATAGCTATCAGCTACAACAATGGATAGATATGTAGTTTGCAGTGGTCTCGTATAAAGCCGGAATGAGATCACAAAATAGTGGTGGCATTGTGTAGGTATAAGTGATAGAGAGAGAGTGATGATATGTAGGGTCCATCATGGTTAGTAATAGTGGGAAACAAAAAAACATGGTATCCAAAAATCAAATAATGAGAGAGGAGAAAAGGGAAAATAACATACCATCGATTCTAGCCTTGATTCGTCTAACAGAACATAGAGGAGTAGCATCAACAGTAGGGGAGTTTCGTGAGAGATTGATAATCAGGACTGAATGAGTTATGGTTAGGGTTCTTTTAAATAGATTGGGGAAACATTTCTTATTGCTTTCAAAAAAAGCATAGATAATGAGTTGTTTTATCAACACTAAATAGATAAGCACTGATAAAAGTAATATTTATCAGTACTTTTTTAGCACTGATACAAATCGAGTTTTATCAGAGCTAAAAAAGGTAGATAAAATACATCTTTATTAGTTCTAAAGTTTTAGAATTGATAAAGGTTCATTTTATCAATGCTTTTTTAGCACTCATAACACTCAATCATTATTAGTGCTAAAAACCCTCTGATAAAATAAATATTTTTGAGTGATAAATCTTTTGTGTAGATAAAAGATTTATAATTATTATTAAAATTTTTAAAAAAATATAATTATCTATTTTTTTATTATAATTTTATAATTATTGAAATATATAATTATTTATTTATAATTACATTAATACTTTTTTTTAAATATATTTTTTATTTATAATTATAAATATATAATTTTATAAATATATTAAACACACATTTATAAATGTATTTTTAATTATTTATTTATAATTATAAATATATTTACATCATAAAATTTATTTATATAATTATATATATTTAATAAATATATTTAAACATAAATATAGTTAGTATATTCATTATTTAAAAATATTTATTATAATTTTATCCTTATAAATATATTTATATTGTTATATTTATTTATATAATTATATATATATACTAAATATATATATAAATATATTTATATTTATTATCTAAATATATTTATTATAATTTTATAATTATTTATTTATAAATATATGAATAATTATTTTAAAAAAATAATATCTATATAGTTATATATTTATATAATTATATACATATATATTCCCCAGGGTGCAGCTCAGTGGTAATGTCCTTGTGGGTGTCGGTGACATCTCGAGTTCAAGTCTCGCCAAGTACATCCCGACATTGTATGTTACATATTTTTCTTGGTAATTTAGCCCCTTTCCTTAAATAAATTGAGCATTAAACCTCAACTTATATATATATATATATTAAATATATTTATAAATATATTATATTCATTATTTAAATAAATTTAATGTAATTTGATAATTTCTTAAATATATATATTTATTTATTTATAATTATATAAATACTTCTTAAAAAGTAATATCAATTTATTTATAATAATTATAAATTTATAAATTTATAAATATAGTAAATATAAAATTATAAATATATTTAATTATAAATATTTATTTACAAATATATTATTAACAACATTAATGAATATTTAATATTAAATACATGAATTTTAAAAATGAGTTAAATTGAATAATTAACAATGAGAAAACTTTAAAAATATTGGAAAGTGGATAAGTTTTATTAATTAAATATAAATTATTAAAAAATATGGACATATATATATATATATATTGAAGTAAATATTTGTAAATATTGAAAATAGTAAAACATAGTAAATAAATGCATATAAATAAATATTATAAAATGATTAAATTAAAAAAATATTAAAAATATTAAAAATAAATAAATAATAACTAACTAGAATAATATTAAAAATAATTAAATAAAATTGACTGATTAAAAACATAATATATTAAATGTATATTCTTTAAATGAAACTCAAAAATATACTAAAATTTAAATAAATTACATAAATATTAGGTGTATGTGTTTCAATGTATGATTTCATTACTTGCGTAAATATTTTTTTGTGTGTATTGTATATAATAATTCATTTATTAAATAAATGTATATTAAATCAAGGTAACAGACAACGTTTGATATATGTTAAATTGAGAAATAAAACAACATTAAAAATGAATAAGACGTTAATATGTTTTTAATTATTACATTTCATTCATATTATATGTATTAATATTTAATATATATTATTTATTACTAATTATAATTAATATATATTATATTTATTCATTTTTATTAATAATAGTTTCCAAATTAAATTTTTAAATAATTTTGTAATTTATTCATTTTAATTTTTTTTGTAATAATTAAAATTTATTCATTTTTAGTTATTTTGTTTAATTACTATAATTTATTCATTTTATATATCTATATTTAATATATAATATTTATTAATATTTATATTCTATATGTATGTATATAAATATTTTTCATTTTTATCAATAATTATTTAATTAGTAAATTGTTCAATATATTTTTGAATTTACTCATTTTTGTTTTTTATTTGTTTAATTATTTTATTTTATTCATTTTACATATTTATATATTTAATATAATCTATTTATTATTTTTTATAATTTATATTTATGTATATTTATTTTATTCATTTTTAACAATAATTATTTAATTAATAAAGTATTCAAAAAATTTATTTGATTAATTGTATAATTTTTCTATGGACCTTTATCAGTATTAAAAAAGTGCTGATAAAGGTTATCATTTATGAGTGCTAAAAATAAAGCACTAATAAAGGGTACCCTTTATCAGTGCAACAAATAAATCTCTGATAAAAGGTGACCTTTATCAGTGTATTTCTTAGCACGAATAATGGTGACCTTTATCAGTGCTTTTTCCAAGTTCTGATAAATGTCAACATGGATTAAGGCCTATTTTGTAGTTTTGTAAGACAAGCTTCTGAAAAAACTCATTGTTGTGTAATGCAAGCTAAAGTTAATGTTTACTATAATGCAAGCTATTAAAGAAATTTGGTTTATTTAAAAATAAATATTTCCTAACATCTCATGATGTTATATCCCCTTAAATGCTTGGTGTTGTGTGCCATACACTCTATTGAATATAATGTTCATATTTTAAAATTTTAGGGCTTTACAAGATTCACCCCTTTTAAGAACTACATATGGATTGATTTTCATTCCATGGGATACGTAGTGATGATCGGGTCTCACATCCTAATTCTAGACCAACCATTGATCTATTTTAGGGATTTCTCCTTGAGAAAGAGTTTGAATCTCTCCCACTAATATACCCATCCTGCGCTCTCGAGCACATAGTGGCATATCTCCCAAAACCTTGATCTTTAACTAAATATCTCTTAATGTTCACTTCCACTCTTTGATCCTTCCTAGATTTATATCCCCATAATCCTCTAAAAATAAGCATTCTCCCCTAACAATGATTATTTTGGGATAGACTAGCTCACCTACCATCTTGGGTACATACCTTGATGGATTTCTTACGATAGGTGAAAGTTCCCATGTTTTCACCAAGTTCAATGTTCGATTTGATATTTTCTCACCCCATTTTTGACTGATGAAGTTGTGGAACCTGTGTTTTGAACATGTTCAACATTCATTTCTCACCCATTGTCCCCACTTGTGGTTCAGGTCTCAGAAGTCTCAACTTACATCATTCCACTCTCCTTTATTTTGGTGAAGTTTGACCCCTTTCTATTACCCTTCCATTCATTCATGCATATTGAATAAGAAATTCAGTGTCATTGGGACCCTCTCAACTAGGATTATCATTGACCCTATTGTGAACTTCCATGTTGTCAGGAACCAGCCCAAGTCGACCCTGAACCGGTCACCCAGGCCAGCCCGTTACAAGTCCCGAGAGGTGTTCCAGATCCTCTTGGGATGGTGACAAGCACAAAGGTCATCAATAGAGTACACAAGGATATGATTTCTCCCATATATAAACAATCAAACAAACAGTGGAAAGAAATGGACGGCTCAAAATACATTTATATAAAAATTTAACTGAATATTATTTGTAATAGAAACTAAAAGTTCATCTAAACCAACAACTCAACTGACCAAACCTGATAACTACCTAACTCCATGGGACCTCTCTGGTCACTCTCCAACAAAATGATCACACATCACCCAAGGTGATCAAACTCAAGCTAAAACCTGCACAAGGGCTAAAAACAGAAGAAGACAATAGGCGTGAGTATTAAAAATCAGTAGGTTAGCCCGATATTCTATTCCCAATGAACATCCTTTAAAATAAAAGAAACATAAATTTCAATTATTAAATACAAATATAAAGGTATGTTTTCCAAATGTGGTCTCATGCTATAAAAAATTACCAGACAAAAACTTCCATGTTTTATAAACAAGAATGCTAGTAACAATTTTCAAACAGGTGCAACTTAAAAATGGAAAGAGTTTTCAAGAGGGCTGCTTTAAAGAATTTAAATTTTTAAATAAATCACCCAAACTACTAAATTTACCAACCAAACACAACTTAGCCCGATGGTGAGTACAAAATAGCCAATGAGCACAAGTCACGGGAACACCCCTAGGCACTAGTTAGTTGTGAGCCCCAGGTACCTTGTATCTCGGTGAAAGTTACCATAATAAATATATGTTCTCGTGAACATGATCCACTAGTATGGAGGATAACAATAACACAATGGTCCCACAAAATCATCATCATCATAGTTTAGTTAGTTTTTTCATCATCAAACTTGTTGCGTGAAACAGGGGCCAAACCCCACCGGATCACTAGCATACTAGTACACGTCCGCCCACCTAGATAGCTAGGATTCCCTTTAGTGCACAGTCAAGTTACACATATTTTCAAATA
Organism: Viscum album; assembly: GCA_963277665.1. NCBI lineage: Eukaryota > Viridiplantae > Streptophyta > Magnoliopsida > Santalales > Viscaceae > Viscum > Viscum album. The sequence goes on along the minus strand of OY728147.1, from coordinate 67,695,639 downwards.
CAAATTTCACATAAAAATTCCATTCCCAAACCATAAACACACAAAAATCCCACAAACATTCTTCGCATTTCTTTCACAAATCAATAAACCACTGAAAATTTCCGTAAAACAATTTCAATGAGTGTATTGAGGGTTTGCACATAAAACTCAGTAAAAATCACTCTTTTAATTATAAAAACAAAACAAAAACATACCCAATGATATTTTTAAGCCATAAAAACATTTAATAAAATCATTTTAGGGACCATAAAACAATCCCAATTGAAACAACATAGTATATACAAGTAAAACACACATTCGTCATTTTTAAGAAAGGCCAAACGGGCCTTTAAACATTTTCTAAAAACTAACATTTGAAAAAGTTATGAATTTAAATTTTATTAAGGATTTTTATACATACCATTTAAATCATCAAACCACATTCATAAATCCCTTAAAACACTCAGTTTACATATTCAAAACACAACCACTTTCATAAGAATGTGAAACGGCCCCTTTTCAGGAAACTCGGGCCAAAACATGTTGTAAACCAAAAACCATTTGTTTTTGAAAACCAAAAACCAATTGTAAATACATAAAAGGATCCCAAAATAATTTTTTTACATGCTACCAATGTATTTATAAATCCAAACAAATCATTTTAAATTGCACTAAACACATAAAATCCAATCGGGCAATTTACCGAACACATGGCATGCACTCTTTAACAAAACAACTTATATTAAGCACCTAAAAAGGGATAAAATACCATTTTAATGACATAACGTTATTAAATCTACTGAAACATATTCCAAATACCATAAACCATGAGTTAAATCTCATGGAATCATTTATCAAACAAGAGGAGTTCATATTTATAACAAAACAACTATATTTTTAACAAAATAAGTCATAAAACATAATTTGCACACAAAACCTTTAAAACCAAGGTTCCACTGTAGAACATATCATATAAATAAGGTTATAACAGAATTATAATGATAAAACATAAATGATAAAGGCTTGTTCAAGTGATATCCTACCTCATATCCTTGGCGTAATGGAAACGCACACCCAAAATCACCATATGAGGGTTTACAAACCCTAAACCTATGACGACCAGACCCAAACGAACAAAAACGCCATCAAAAATCATGGGATAACAGAACCCTATGTCTATAATGACTAGTGGATATTATAAAACCAAGAAATAATGAAAGGAGGAAGAAGAGTGAGGATAAAGGAGAAGGAATCTCACCTTTTCAACTAGAAAATGCTTCGTATTCCATTAGATATACACCCTTAGAGAAAAGGGAATGGCTTGAAACTTCTTTGAGAGTCTCATAAGGTCTGTAAGAACCATTTAAATAATATTTATGGTAAATATAGTACTAATTTAATGGTTTATGTTTGAAGCAATTTACTTTCTCAATTCTGGATGATATGATGAAACCTAAGAACCTTATCTCTAATATTCGATTCAAATGAGCTCCAAAGTGGTAAACTCGATAATTGGGGTGATTATAGTTATTTTGGATTCTAGTGGGAGGTGTAAAAACCAAAAAATATAAAAAAAAATAAAAATATATAAAATAAACAAAATATTGTTTTAAAACCGGAAGTGGGCATGCGGTTTGGCCCAATACCTAAATAAGTCACCCAAATTCACCATGATTATGAATTATTAATTGGTCCAAAATGATATGGAGGTTTTAATATGTAATTGGACGCAAATTATGAAGTCTAATGGGTGAAAAGTGTTGAAAAAAAGGATTTATAAAAGAAAAAAATTGGTTTTTAAAACCGGAAATGGGCTCACAGTTGGCCCAAATCATGAAGTAACCACCCTCTCTCCAAAAACACTTAAAAAGAAATGGGGAACCCAAATTAGGTTGATTAGACATATATGGAAGTTAAAAACTCAAAATTAATCTCACCCAACAACCAAGAAAAGGATCATGATTTTCAATGAACTGGATCAAAACCATGATATGAAAAGAAAAAAAAGAGTTTGACAATTCTCCCCACCATTAAAACTTTCCACCACCGAAAATTCATAATTATTTTCAACTAATAGTACAACACCTAAGGATTCCTTATCAATATAATATATCCAATAAAGCTATGTAAATATCATTCACCAAAAATGTAACTTAATACTCTTGCCCAAACAAAACACCAACTCACAACCACTTCTGGAGAATCAACAGAAAGATCAAGCCACCACCACCATAACCAAGCCAAAAACAAGATTGTGGGGCCTTCTCCCAATGAACCCAAAGATCACCCCAAACCATGGTCCACTCACAAAATTCAATTAATTAGGGTGGAGGTTGGAATGGGCTCTCCACCATTAAATCACAACTGTCATCCGAAAAATCCTTAAGGAAAGATCTTCGAGACCCACAGTGGGTCTCCCCACCATTAGAGACCAACTAGAAATGAACAAAAAAAAAGAAATAAAAATGAACTATAATTGGGACTCACCTGCACATGACTACCAAAACTCTCCCACAATAACCTACAATCCCAAGTTGAGAGGAACACAACATGAACATTTAAGCCTCCCACTCTCGAATAGTGGCAGCAAGAACCAGGCCAACACTCTCTACACAAATCCAAAACCCCACTAATTTGGGAGGGGAGGGGAGGGGACCCAATAATTGGGCAATTTAAGCCTCAAAAGAAATAGTGGAACTACCTCAATGAAATGGTATAGGTATGAGCATAGTAATATTACCCACAATCCTAGGACTCTTGACTATGCACTACCTTCACTCTGAAACCTGTGGCTGGAGCTCTGATGGATGAAGCATCTCTTTCCTCACAGCCAGGATTTGATAATCCCCAACTTGTACTCCATCCCTTAGTTCCACACAGCACCACATAACTCTCCTAGTAAGAAAAAACAGATCAAGAGACACCATTAAACTCTCTTCCTCAATAACACATTTTTACCCAAATAAGAACATGGAGATACACAACATTATTTTCTCTCACACCGAATGGGGAGCATAATGAACAAGGAATAAAATAACACCCACTAAACATCACCGAGCACAACTACTACAACCGAGATAATCACCATAAAGAGAAGTCACTTTAAATCAAACCCAAACATCTCTATATTTCAACAAACGGGATGAGGTACCATTAAAAGGGGTGGATTTAACATTTGAAACAAATCCTTAGGTTGATCAATTGGAAATCATAGAAATGGAGAACCATCCATGGAAACATCACAACATCCAACCCATCTTTAGAAACCCACTAAACATTACCCCAAAACCGAGCCACCAACAAGATCCCATCTCAAGATGCAACAAAAGTATTACTTATAGATCATAAGGAAGAATACTAAATAGATAACACTTCTAAGACATAGGATAAACCATCCCCGTAACTGTTGCTTCAAAACAAAAAACAAAAAATTTCAGCTAAAATTTTTTTTGAAAAACAAATAAACTAACTTGGTGGATTTTCACATTCACCAATGGTTTTTCATCAAGTCCCACTCACATGAACATTTACGTGCCTCAACTGGCACTCAAATACCATTCTATACTAGCCATTCATCCATATATTCACAAAACCTTGCATGTGAGAATCCATGAAAACACCGTATTCAAAAAAAACATCAAAATTAAAAAAATAATTGTGTACCTTCCGAAGGCACATTAACCACAAAATCAAAAACCATTTTCAGATTTCACAAGAGAATCCATGCTTCATCAAGAAACATTTAATTAAAAAACTATCCATTTAATTTAATATAACTTACAAAAACATCCAATCTATTCTAAATATCACTTTCCCATTTTAAAAAAATCATCAAGGTCTCTTTTCATAATCCGACAACCACAAAGGCCAAAACCCTTTCCAGAAAATACCAGTCGCTCAAAACCAAAATTCCAAAACCAATTCATCAAATAAAAAAAAATAGCCTAAAAACCCCATTTAAAACAAAGTTTCATAATTAATTTAAAATGATACACACTTTCAAAACATTTTATTTCAACAACCCACAATTTTAGATTAGGGAAAATCCAATCCCGTTAAATCATTTTCACTTCCTTCCCAAAATTTGATTAAAAAATCACAAACTTCCCAAAACCATTATTATATTTAATTTTTGAAACCCCCTTTCAACATTTTCAAATCCAATCCTTCTTTTAAAACCCATTTCCATAATTCTCACACAAGTATTTTCAAAAAAAATCATAATTCAAGAAACGTCCAAGAAACCCACAAAAAGGTACTAGTGTCAGTGGGTGACTTGACCATATGGTTGGTGGCCATATGTAAAACACAACACCAACACGAAGATACTTATTAGGACCATTCCCTGAATCCACATGTCTTTCTAGGCCCTGTGAGCACACAGAGTCCATTAGTCAGACTCCCCTTGTCATATCCCAACACCAAAAAATCAACAAGAACAAAAGACACTAATAAAACCGGACTTCCCATAGAAACCTGAGGATTATAACGAGAAAGAGTTTGCAATGCTCCTCCCTCACTTACCCCTCAAGTACCAACAATCCTACTCCACATCCCCCAAATAACAAGGGCTTTATAAAAAGAAAGTAATGCTAAGAGCTGACCTCCTCTGATACCATTGTGTCACGAACGAGCCCGAGTCGACCCTGAACTGGCCACCCAGGCCAGCCCGCGACAAGTCCCAAGAGGGGTTCCAGATCCTCTCAAGATGGCAACAAGAACCAAGGGAATCAATAGAGTACACAAGGGGACGATTTTTCCCATATATAAACAATCAAACAAATAGCATAAACAAATGGACAACCCAGAATACATTTATATAAAAATTGAACTGAACATTATTTGTAATAGAAACTGAAAGTACAACTAAACAAACAACTCAACTGAACAAACCCGGTAAATAACTAACTACATGTGACCCTAATGGTCACTCTCCAACAAAATGATCACACGTCACCCAATCTGATTGAACCCAAGCTGAAACCTACACAACGGCTAAAAACAGAAGAAGACTACAGGAGTGAGTATTAAAATACAGTAGTTTAGCCTGATATTCTATTCTCAATGCACATCCTTTAATATAAAAGAAACATAAATTTCATGTTTTAAATAAAAATATAAAGGTATGTTTTTCAAATGAGGTCATGTGCTATAAAAAAATTACCAGACAAAAACTTGAATGTTTTATAAATAAGAATGCTAGTAATAATTTTCAAGGAGGTGCAACTTAAAAATAGAAATAGCTTTGAATAGGGATGCTTTAAAAAATTAAACTTTTAAATAAATCACCCAAGAAGATAAATTTACTAACCAAACACACCGTACTCAGATAGTGAGTACAAAATATCCAACAAGCACAAGTCACGGGAACACTCATAGGCACCAGTTAGTTGTGAACCCCAGGTACCTCGAATATCAGTGAAAGTAACCATAATAAATATTTGTTATCATGAAAATGATCCAATAGTAGGGATCATACTCATAACCTATTGGTCCCCCAATATCATCATCATCATAGTTTAGATATTGTTTTCATCGTCAAACTTGCTACGTGAAACAAGGGCAAAATCACACAGGATCACTAGCAAACTAGTACACGTCTGCCCACCTAGATACTCGTGATTCCCTTTAGTTCTCAATCAAGTTACACATATTATAAAATACACATTTCACATCAAAATTCCATTCCCAAACCATAAACACACAAAAATACCACAAAAATTATTCACATTTCTATCACGAATCAATAAACAACTGAAAATTTTCATAAAACAATTTCAAAGATTATATTGAGGCTTTGCACATAAAACTCCTTCAAAATCACTGTTTTAATTATAAACACACAATAAAACCATAACCAACCATATTAGGAAGACCTAAAAAAATTTAATAAAATCATTTCATGGACCATAAAACAATCCCAATTGACACAACAACTTATATTCAAGTAAAACACTCATTCTTAATTTTTAGGAAAGGCCAAACATGCCTTTAAACATTTTCTCAAAACTAAAATTTGACAAAGTTATGAATTTAAATTTTTTTAAGCAGTTGTATACCCAAAATTTAAAGCATAAAACCACATTCATAAATCCCTTAAAACACTCAGGTTATATATTCAAAACACAACCATTTTCATAAGAATGTGAAATGGGCCATTTTTCCGCAACTCGGGCCAAAACATGTTGTAAACCAAAAACCATTTGTTTGTAAAACCAAATAAAAATTTGAAATCCATAAAAGGATACCAAAATAATTTTTTACATGCTTCCAGTGTATTTATAAATCCAAACAAATCATTTTAAATTGCATTAGACACATAAAATCCAACCGGGAAATTTACCGAACACATGGAATGCACTCTTTAAACAAACAACTTATGTTAAGAACTTAAAATGGGATAAAATACCATTTTCATGCCACAAAGTTATTAAATCTTCTGAAAAATATTAAAAATATTTTAAAAAATGTGCAAAAGCTCATGGAATAATTTATCAAACAAGAGGAGTGCACATTTACACCAAAAACAACTATATTTTTAACAAAATATGTCATAAAACATAATTTTCACACAAAACCTTTAAAACCAAGATCTCACAGTAGAACATATCATATAAATAAGGTTAGAACATAATGATAATGATGAAACTTAAATGGTAAAGGCTTGTTCAAGGGATATATTACCTCAAATCCTTGGCGTAATGGAAACGCACACCCAAAATCACCATCTGAGGGTTTACAAACCCTAAACCTATGACGACCAGCCCCAAACGAAAAAAAACCCCATAAAAAATAATGGGATAATATAACCCTAGGTATATCATGACTAGGGTATATTATAAAACCAATAAAAAGTGAAAGGAAGAAGAAGTGGGAGGATAAAGGAGAAGGAATCTCACCTTTTCAACTAGAAAACACTTCATATTTCATTAGATCTGCACCCATAGAGAAAATGTAATGGTGTGAAACTGATTGTAGAGGATCCTAAGGTCTAGAAGAACTGTTGAAAGAATATTTATGGGCAAAAGAGTACGAATTGAATGGTTTATGTGTAAAACAATTTACCTTCTCAATTCTGGATGATTTGATAAAACCTGAGCACGTTTTCCCTAATATTCACTTCAAATGAGATCCAATGTGGTATCCTAGATAATGGGGGTGAGGCTAGGTATTTTTTACTAGATTTAGAGGTATAAACACCAAGAAATATTGAAACATGAAAAAGATATAAAAGAAACAAATTATTTTTTTTAAACTGGAAGTGGGATCGTGGTTTGGCCCAACACCTAAATAAGTAACCCAAATTCACCCTGATTATGAATTCTTAAGGGGTAAAAAATGATATGGAGGTTTTAATATGTAAGTGGAGTTAAAGTATTAAGTTGAATGGGTTAAAAATGCTGAAAAAGGGATTTATAAAAGAAACAAATTTGGTTTTTAAAACTCGAAATGGGCTCACGATTGGGCTAAATCATGAAGTAACCACCCTCTATACAAAAACTTCTAAACAAGCAATGGGGAACCCAAATTAGGGTTATTAGACATATATAGAAGTTAAAAAATTAAAATTAATCTCACCCAACACCCAAGAAAATGATCGGGATTTTCAATGAACCAGATAAAAACCATGACATGAAAAGAAAAAAAATGGGTGTGACACATGTGAAAGGAAAATTCCCCCGCAACTCCTTATTTCCCACAATGAGAATGGATTATGTGGTATTATGTGTCTTGGTAGGGTCTTCAACTACATGGGACAGACGCACAAGATCGTATACTCCGAGCATCATGACCTAAAATTGTGTGGAACGCATCATGAGCAATTTTTTTGTTGCACCAAGCCTCATTTTCTATCCATTCACATCACATTTAAATTGCATTTTGTGTCACATTAGGCCCCATATCATGACCTAGGTCTTTTTATCATGACCTTAAACTATTTGAAACTTATTTTAGCGATGGTTTTTTGGAACAAGGCCTCATTTTCCCTCTATTCATGCTAGGTTTTCACTCTCTTTCATTTCATATGATATACTCTAACCCCCATCCTTTCTTATTCAAATCTATATGTTTTTAAAATAGTATAAAACTTTGTAAAATCTCTATGACCATGAACTAAAATTCATAGTCCAAGCACTATGACCTTAAAATCAAAGAAACCTATGTCTAAGATCTATAACTATAAGTTGGTTGTTAATTCCCCATTCGGCATAAGTATCATGACCTTAAAATGTATTAAATTATACACACATGTGACATTAAAACATATGCCCCTCTTTCATTAAGATCTCTGATGCTAGTGACGAGTCTTTTGGGTTTCCCTTATGGCCTTCATTTCATGTAAGGTATGATTCACTCAAGCTAGATGGGCATTTCACCAATGTAGTCCAAGAATAATGACCTTAAACTATATTCTCGATCCCTTTTATCCCTAAATCCACATACATTCTATATTTTACTGAGTAATTTATATACTAATGTCCCTCTAGGTCCTCACTCAAGGGGGTTTCACTTATAGTATTGATCTCTTACCATACCTCCATCTTGAACTACGCATGGATTGATTCCCATTTTTATTGGATATGTAGGGATTCCTATATCTTATATATCATGATCAGTATCAATTTGGTATAAGGATTAAATGAAGACAATATAAGAATTATGACCTTAAACTTTGTGCACCTCATCCAAGTAATGTCTACCAGGAATTTTTCCCTGAAATCCCTCAATTCACATCAGGATTATATTTCCTTTCATGCCATGTAGGCCTCCCTACTTTGATTTTTTTCTGACTGGCATGAACCCAAACTACCCAAGGTATGAGGCATGAATTTCTGTTAGGTTGAAAACCCATAAATTATATCCAATGAAAAAAATAGGCTTATACCCATCAATTTGGCCTATGACTTGGAAAAAATTAAGGACACTAATGGAAAATTTAAAAAGTCTATAGGACTCATCATTATTCCCTCAAAAGAACCTGGTCCTGCTTACTAAACCCCTAGATTTAAAAAAATAGATCTAACATTTCATCCATTTACCATGATTTTCCATAACTATAAGGTTTTAAACTACATGGTTCACTTCCTTACCATGAGATATTAAACTATGTTTCAAATGTCCTTACTTGAGAGAATTTTTCCTTTCCTTTTTTTGAGAATGGTATCCTACCATGCCCACCCTCTAGAACTAAATGTTTCTTGATTACTAATCTATAGGATACATAGTGACATCTATAACATCTTATTAATAAATTCTTACCTGCATATTTGACTATATTTAATGGCACTCATCCTCGAGGCCTCTACTCTCACAATGTTTTTTTATTATTAGTTGGAGAAACCATCTCACCCTTACTATATGGTCTTCACTCTATGAACATAAATTTTAGTATCCCTATAAGTCCTAGAAGAAATTACTTAAAAGTAATTATCCATGGTCAAACCTATATGACCATAAACTAATAAACTTTAGATGCTAATACTCCCCATGTGGGGACACGATTGATCTTCCCTCACATGTCTTTCCCCATAATAGCATTTTTTTTTCAACCAAATAGATTGTGTGCCACCAATCAGCTTGGCACACTCACATTGATATGACTAATTCATGATGTTGTATCCCTAAAAGTTTATGAACTATTACTTTATCAATATACTTTCCATCCTGTTGATTAGGATCAGCATCCATATCTTATGTCCAAATAGGCTCCCATGTTATCATGGTGCCTGACTAAAATAAGCTCACCACCCATTCAAGGAATATGCCCTGAAGGATCCATTTTCACAATATATGAATGGACTACCAAATATAACTTGTTCAAATCCAAAATAGGTTCACCTTCCATCCAAGGAGAACATCTCAAAGGAGAAATATTCTATAAATTTTTTGTCAAACCCATGATTTGAACATGGTAACTGGTTACCCTCAACCCACCTGGCTATACTCATAATTACATACTCTTGGGTTGTAATTTATATCTTTTAAACTTTCCCATGATCATAAATAATTCCAAAACCCTTTGTTTTAATGCCTTTCTCACCTTACACGCCAGTAATTCATATCAAATGCTTAAAATCATGCCAACCTAGTTCCCAAAGCTAAGGTTTTTAATGGATAACGATGCTATATTCTGATCTAGGCACTTAATTTCCAATATATAAATCTCATATAAATAAGTAATATTCAATTTTACTCTTTTTTCATAGTAATAATGACTCATATAGTCATAAATATTTATAGACGGTTGTCTTTTTAATATTTTTGAGATGCAACCAAAAAAATGCATGAAGGAAATTGAGGGAAAATAGATGTCTTATTTCTTTATGAAAACAATGTTAAGGAGGAAATCCATTAGATAGAGAAAATACTTTGTAACAATAATGATTCCCCCTATGTATTATCCTAGGTAATAGACCACTCCAAGTTAGAAAAAAATTCCTAGTAGCATCGAGGACCGTCTTCCACCTGAACAGCCCAACCATATCTTCCTCAAATATACGATGAACCTCATCATCTCAAATTTCCACCCGAACATGGTTTTCCCTAAACATGGGATCTAAAAATTCTATTCTGCTACCTCATCATAGAACACCACCAATTTTCCCCTATACTAGATGATAGTCCCTCCCTTGAAAGAGATAATGTATTTTTTTGTTGTTTTTACTCATTTTTCTGAGTGATCTCTTATTCATATGCTCTAAGAACCCTGGTTCCTTAATAAGTTTCCTCATACCGGTCAGTTTCCAACTCCTTCCATTCCATGCACACTCTCTCAACAAGGAAGTCAAGGGATATCACATGGAGGGTGCGGGAGTCCACCCCACTGGTCCCTAGTTTCATTAGCCTTTGGTGGAGGGATCTCATCCAACCTACATGTTCTACCCAAGGGGTGTGGTTGATAAAAATCTAGAAGTTACGCCACACCATATACTAAAAAAACAGGTTCTTATCGTTGTCTTTAGGCCCAGAATCATCTAGATATTTGGGTGTAATGGTCTTGTACTTGAGGAAGGTCACAACTATATCTATAGTGGAATATACCTCAAGAATCCACTCTAATGGTATGGGATCTATGATAAGAGGGATATCATCTTTGTAAGATCCATTTAAAATGATGACCTATGTTGGTAAAAAATCCCTCAAGGTATCATTGAATCATTTTTGAGGTGATTGTGTTTGTTGAAAAAGTGGACATCTGAGTGGTGATTGTTGAAAAAGTAAAACAATGCCATACGAATTTGTTGACAAAGAGGATTTCATGGTGGAGTGTCGAGTTTAAGAGATGAGGTCAACGATCCATGTTTGATTCAAGAACTTCGACAAGAGGAATGGATGATCTGGAGGCGGTACAAAAGAACAGATACAAGGTGGCTCCGTTTTCCAGTGTTTTCCAAATTTTTGGGCCTGAAAATTGACAAATGAAGAAAAGTGGTTTTTGGAAAAGGGACTTGCGGACCGTGTACTTGAAGTCTTGGAAACCTGCGCTCCATATGTTTTTCAAGATCAGATCATCAAAATATGGAAAAGGGACAAGTGTCGTGCAAGTATTGGTGGTGTCACGCAAGTGAATTGCGCGCTGTGAAAGAGAATTGTGCGCCGATGCCTTGGAAGCTTGAGAACTTATGCGCCTGTGGTTTTTCAAGATCAGAAGATCAAAATATGACAACGGAAAGAGGTTCGCGCATGTTTGTAATTAGGTCGTGCAAGTGACTTGCAGGAGAAGAGACTTGCGCGCCGAGGAGAGACTTGCGCGCCATTGCGCAGGGGTGACCAAATGCCTATAAATACTGGACCACCCCTCCTCATTATTCAATGGAGTTCAACACTTTGAGAAATCAGAGGTCTCATCGCGCAGGTGTGGTGGTCGTGCAAGTGGTGGTGTGTCGCGCAAGTGGGACTTGCACGCTAGATTTGAAGAAGGGTGATTGTTGGAAGTTGCACGCCAATATTGGATTGGGCGTAAAAGGAAGTGAGTCGCACAAGTTTGCAGTTGAGGAAGCTTGTGTCGTGCAAGTGGGTGAGGTTGACATGCGCGCCAGTTTTGATTTGTGCACCGATACTTGCACGCCGAGATTGACTTGTGTTCCATGTAAGGTTTATTTCCAGCAATGATTTTTCGGGCTACGTGGAAGCTGGAAATTTGCCTGATACCTTCGGTGCAAAGAGAGATTCATCTACGTATGAAGGTTGAACTTCAACGGAGCATCTATTTATAGAGGAAGATGCATTCATTCATGAAAATGAAGATACCAATAGTTCTATAAACTATGAGTGAATCCTTTTCGACGCAGTGAGCAAAGGAAGAGGAAGAAGGTGATCCTCTCCACCGGCAGTGAGCCAGAGTGAGAAATAGGGAGTGACCGTTGGGAAAGCAGTGAGCTGACCCTAAAAATTGTAAAGGCAGTGAGTCTCGGACAGAGTTACTGTGCCCAAGCCTTGTAATACACAGCTAGTGAAGTTTAGTGGAATTTGGTATGACCGAAAACCTATCGGCATATTCTCCTTGAACGTAGCCCTTAGCGGTGAACCTGGTAAAATTGTTGTGTCATGTGATTGCTTTACTTTCTATTTATATCATGCAACAGGAGAGAGAGATAAGAGTGTTTTTCCTATCAGCGAAACAAGATCATAACGGGCTTTAATTTTAAATTATTCATACCCTGATTCACCCCCGCTCCCCTCTCATGGTATTCAGCCTTGTGGACCTAACAACCTCCTTATCATTCAGATATTTTATCATCTCTCCAACTGCCTCCACCAACATGATAGTTTTCTCATCCTAGATTAGAACTGGCTCCTCTTAAAACCGCCAACGCCTCAAGGTCTATCTTGAACACTAGGGAAGTCACTAGAGCTCTAATCCCAAATAGAAAGCTTTTTTATTGAGGGAATGTGTCTCCAAACACTATTGTAGACAAAAATACATAGAATGTAGTTAGCTTAATCTTCAGTGATAAAAATGGTAAATATAATCCATGGGAGAAGTGTCTCACATGATGTGATATAATATAAAATATCTATCTTTATCACCCCCTCAATAATAATATATCTATTGGATACTTCTCTAATAATCATCTTTAAGCCTGGGGTTTCAATGGTGAGTTTCACTACCAAGGATCCCTCAATTTCTAATGGCACCTCCTCTGTTATCACGGGATCCTACAATGTTGAATCCCTAATAGATGTACAAGATATAAAATTGGGAAATTATTTATAAAAAATTTAAATAATCATAAAATGAATTAATATAACTATGGTCGATAAAATTTGAAGTTACCTGCAATGATATAGTGAAATCATGATGACTAGTAGTCTTAGATGGCGCATCATATTTTCATATGAATCTACAACTATGATAAAATAGTAAGGCCCTATATAGATAACTAGGAGGGTGGGATAACATGGAGATTCCTATCAGGTTTCCTGTATATACGCCTCTCCGACTGAGGCTTCTTAAGTGAATTATGTGATAGAATACTTGGTTCACGTGGTGGAACCTTCCCCACCTTCAAGAGAGGCATATTTTTCCTCTCCTATAATTCCCTTCATGTTAATTCATTTACAATAAGTAATATCAAATTGATATATACTATTAATAAAATGAACTCACTCCCACTAAACCTCTTTTATACATAATTACCACATTTTTTCTTTATGAAACCAGATTCCATTATTCCTTTATCAAAATGAATGTTCAATGGAATTCATGGTTTATTTAATCCATATGTAGATCTTGTCAATTTTCATACATTATTGGCATCCTTTAGAGTAACAAACCCTTTGGGTTAGGTCATATAGAAATCTTCTTGAAGGTTCTCATTAAATAAATATATTTTGGAATCCATTTTAAAAATCTCATAGTCATGGAAAACTATAATATAAAGTAAAATTATGATGTATTTAAGCATTGTGGATGATGAAAATTTTTCTTTATAGTCTATTTATTAATGTCGTTTGAAACCTTTTGCAACCAACCATGCCATAATTTTACTAAATTTTCCATATATATCAAGTTTATTCTTAAATACTAACTTAAACCCAATGGGATTTACATCCATGGGATGATCTACAAAAATCTAGATTTGGTTTTCGTACACGGAAATTGTTTCAGAATTTAAATCATCTTTCCATTTGGAAACATATGTTCCACTTACTTCAACCTTATCGGTAATAGGATCATTACTATCAAATAATAATTATTCACCATCCAATGTGACAAAAAAAACTTATCGTTATGGTTCTCTAACCTATCTTATCATCCTACAAAGTACTTGTATCTTTGTAACATATTATTCTATGGGTCTTTGGGGATTTTTTTCCTACTCCAAATCTTCTGTTTCTTAAGGATATACTTTATCAAGTCCCTTTTATATACCAATATATTTTTTATATATGTTATCTCTCTCAAGAATTAAAACATGTATTTAAATTATAACCTTTTTTATACGGGATTATATAGGTAATGTCCCCTTTATTCGTTGGGTTATCCTATATATGGAAACGTTTTCCCTCATTGGTGATATTTTGTAACCTGAAGAGGACTTAACAAATTCTTCTCAACCCCACACATGTAAATTTTTCAAAATGGTTTTTCTTCCACACAAAATTTTGTAAGTAATACCACTTGTCAACATAGTTGGAACCTAGTTTAGTATATGTGATATTGTCTATATTTCATATCCCCAAAAGGATAATGAAAGACTCATATGACTCATCATTGATCTCACCATCTCTAAAAAGTTGTGGTTACTACTTTCTCTTACACCTTTCCATTATGCTGTATAGGAGGATTGATTTAATTTAATGAAAAAGATTGGGTCAATTAGATAGTTCATCCAATATAGCTCACAATAAGACCTTGAATACTCCTTCCCAAATGCTTGAGACTGTTGAAAAGTGGAAAGGGTCTAAAGGATATGGTGGGGAGACTATATCCTCTTGTTGGAGTGTAATAACAGTAGAAATAACCAAAACATACACAACTATAAACATTAAAGTATTCATAATCAATAAACTAAAGAAAATCATGCTATAAAAATCTAATACAACATATAGTCATATAAACTCAAATCACAAAACATACAATATGAGGTCAACCACTAGGCTGACTGCATACACAAAATAAATTACTCAAAATAAATACATGAGGATCTACCGCTAACACAAAGCCTACCCACATAATTGGTCTTCATGACACATGAGTTTCACTATCCTGATCATACGACTCCACATGAGTGGCTCCACTGGATCAAGAAATACTGGACCTTGGCCCCATCCATTTTTAAATCTTTTCTCCAAACTAAAAGTATACATCAAGACAGCATAAACATTGAGGTGAATGTATAGGGGTTTAAAAATAAATCTCAATAGGCCATTTCTAAAGGATAATATGTAATATACTATAATAACAAGTGAATGTACACCTAATATGACCAACATATCTAAAAACTAACAACATCTAGAATAATAAAAACAAATTCAAAAAAAGAGGGAAACAAACACATGGAAGATAGATAATCATCAGTTTTAATCGGACACTCGAGGTAAAACTACCCCTTATATGGCCCCAACCTGAGGATTTTTAAAACATGGATCGTACAACCATAATATTAAGTTAATCCTCTTGATCAAAGAAGAGCAATAAAGTCCAATGTAAGGTAATGAATGAATGATAGTCCCTAGGATCTCATCCTACGTGTCTAAAAAATGAAATGCATCTATCGGACACTAGGAATCCAATAGAAATATTGAAAAAGAAAAATATATATACTCCATATGTATGAGAAAATATCATAGCCCAAAATAAATCTCTAAATAAGGTCTTAGAGATAACCACCATCCCATTAGAACACCTCACTGAGGGCTTGAAACATTCCACATCCCATGGTATTATTTCCATCCCATGGGCCCAACAGAAACAATTTCCTTGGGGTACCACCCATGGAATCAAGAGCCCATTTCATCCATGAAATATGACCTCTTTTCAGGCTTAATAATCAAATAGAGGGGTGTACTCAATCAAATAATCCACTATCTCTCTAGACCCACTTAACAATATCCATTCAATGTAGGAGAGAACTATATAAAAACTCAGGACGAATTCCAGAAACTGAAGTCATGAGAAGTAATTACCTCAAAAATCATGACCAAAGGCTAACCAAATGTAGGATGATCCAACCCCAAACCCACCTTCCCAAAGGCTAAACTATAAATACAAAATCTAATATTTCTCAATAAATCACAAGGCCTCTCCATACACCCAAGATCTCAACATCCGAAAATCAGACACCATAAGCCCTCAACAAACCACCTCAGGGATAAACAAAATTTGGGGCTCTTACAGACCCTGAGAGGATAACATAAAGTGATTTCCTACTAGGGACTCCCCTAAAACACCCAATAATTTTTTCCATTCAGGCATAATATGGCATGTAAACATTTTATTACATAATTTTTCATTAGATGGTACAAACATAGAATCTATTAAGGTTTAGTTTCTTGGAAATAAGGTACATAATACATGATAACATAAAGAATCTTCTAATCCCCTTGAAATAATTATTCATGGGTTGAACCTAATTTACTTTTAATATATCTCATATTCGGGGGACATACATCAAAGGAAATGTGTGATCATAAAGCCTAGTAAAGTAGTATGCAAGAGGGACCTATATAATAAGATCTTGGGACATATTAATAAAAACATGAGGTATAAAAATAGGGTATAAACAAGAGGAATATGATAATAATAAGAGAACAAATCATAACATAGAAATTTGGATAGAACACTTAAATGATAAATTCTTGAGAATATCACCATGATTTTTCACCAAGATTCCAGAAAAGAAAATTACCAAAGTTATTCACTAAGGTATCATAAAACTATTCATCTCTAGAGATTAAATTATTTAACTAATAAATTGAAATTATATTAGAAATCACACTTAATATGTATTAATTTCATTTTATCCACATAGATCATAATAAATAATTTCAATAGTAACCCATAGTGGATAATGAAATATTTTTCTTATAAAAAATATTTGTATACAAAAGTTCTTAAAGACATTATCATTACATCATTTTTAACCCATGGAAAGGGAATACTGGTTTCATGTATGTAAATCTCTAAATCATTTATTCAGGTTTACAAGTATTTTAATACCAATTTAATATAAGGGGGTTTCAGTATTCAAGTAAAAAAGTAAAATAGAATTTCTTATCTAAAAGTGACAAATTTGAGAAATAAATTCTAAAACATGAAATGTATAAAATGTGGTTTTATAATAGGGTAAAATGATAGGGGATAAGGTTATACCATTAATAAAATACTATTATTATATAAATGGGATAATAAAAAGTGTAAAAAGGAATAGTTTTGGTAAAATAGAAGACATACCACAAAAATAGGACTTGAATGGAAAACATAAGTAGAGATTTCCCGTTAACTTCAATATTTGTTCATAAAACTTGAGGATGGAACCTTAGGGTATTTTGGACACCTTGGGGGACTCCTTGGGAGAAAATATCACCATAATTTAGTGAAGGATGGATAGGTAGTGATGGAAAATGGTGAAATAGATGGGTATTTATTGTAAAAGTTGAGAAATTGTTTAATAATTTCCAAATATAGGTCACAGAAAACTTGGTTCTGGAAAATAAAAAAACCATTAGATTAACCATGTTATTTTATCATAGTTTTGGATATTTGAGTTAAAATTTTTCATATTTTAATCCAATTTAAATTAACACCTTTTTTAATAATTTTTTGGATTGAAAAATAAAAAATTATACAAATTGATGATTTTAAAAAAACAAAATTTCAATTTTAGACATTTGACGGGAAATTATAGTTTTTGAAATTGATTAAAATATATTAAAATACTTAATATTAATAAAATGATATATTTATGGTCATGGGTTGTGGTTAATTGATAATTAAATTTTTAAGAAAAAAAATATCAAGTCATAAAACATACTGAAAACCCAAAACTGTATTTTTACTATTCAAAAAAAGTAAAGTATTTTAGAAAATTCACATAAATTCAACCTAACATAATTTTATCTGATGATTTCAAATATAATTTTTATTTAATCATAATAATTTTCTACATATGGGAATTTTTACTTTTAAGTGTAAAAATCCATATTAATTGAAAACTTACAATTTTTAAGATATAGTCAATTTTTTGAAACTTATAAAAAATTACTTGTACATTATTGAATTATTTTATCATTTATATTTAAATATTTTTGTTTTAAAAAGATATTAAACTACAAAATATTTTTCATAAAATTGAGGATTATTATAAAAATTTATATATTTTCTAAAACGATATAATTATGTATTATTTGTTTGCATAAATCAATTTATCAAGTTCATCCCAATTAAACATATATTATATTAAGAAAAAAATATTCTTAAATGGGATTTATGAAATAATAATTTTATTTATAGAAAGGAAATTACACTTAAAGAAACTAAGGCCTAGACATGTTACCCCTTATAACCCCCACATACGCAATAAGGGTATGTTGTGCAATGGTGATAATTTCATGGGGTGGATCCATTAACATCGACCAAGTGGTAATTTCCACTAACGTGAACTTATATAATAGAAAGTTTCATTCAAACATCACTTTTTGAATCTCCTGATGGGATTTTTCAAGGTTGAACCCCAGTGACGCTACCTTCCTCCCAAGTTCTGAAACATGGGCTTCAAACAGGACAACTTTACTGGTTAAGGCCATTGATTATTATTTGTATATCAATTATCCTTTATCATTAATACATATTAACACTAATTATAATAGTAAAATTATAAAACATGATTATAGTTTCCTGTGGTAAAATTGACCAATGGTTATATTGACAAACGGTCACATTTGACCAACAGTCATATAACAGTCAAATATCAATGGTCACATCTCCCTTTAAACCCTATAAATACAACTTCATTATTTCATTAAGGTTATATTTTCAACTTCATAAGATTTTGACTGGTTTACTAATATTTTTTTTATTTTTATAGCATTATTTGTAGGGGTGTTGATTCTAGAAGATTTAGAAAATCCTTATTTTCCCATTTTATATTTTCTATTTTATATTTTTTGTCCAATTGTAATGTTTGGAATTTAAATTGACTTCATATATGACTAATGTAATGATATTTATTAATTATATAAAAAAAATTTAGTCCCTCAATATTTTTTATATGTATAATATTAAATAATATATAACACACATTTATTCAGGAAAAAAGTATCATTTAAAAGTATGGGTCATTACAACCTTCCCCTCTTAATAAATTTCATCCCTAAAATTTCAATACATTCTATCAACTGAGGAAAGGTGAGGATACTTTTATATCATTGTATCCTCTAGTTCCCACATCATTTATTCATATTTATCGTTCCTTTAAAACACTTTATCAAGGTGAGTAGTCTTGTTTTATAGAACCTTGTATCTATAGTTGAAGAAATCCACTGGAATCTACTCATAAGAGAGATAATGTTCCATTTGTACCACCTATAGATTCAGTACATGTGAGTGATTTGGTATATACATCCTCAAGAGAGATACATGAAATACTTCATGAACTTAAGAAAGATTTGGTAAAGTTATAGACAAAAATCCACTTCTATTATGCGATTAATGATTTCAAAGGGGCCAATGTGCCTAGGGATAAGCTTCCATTTATTTCGAAATCATATAAAGCTCTTCCATAGTGATATCTAAAGGGAAAAAATTTCTCAAACATAAAACTCCAAGTCACTTCTTAGGTTTTCATCATAGCTCTTCTTATGCCTCTGAGAAGATTTTATATGTTGTTGGATGAAATGAACCTTTTTTGTCATCTATTGCACAGGATATGTCCCAAGTAGCTTCTTCTCACCAACATCATCTCAACAAGTATGTGTTATACATATATTTCCACATGTAGCTTCATATGGTTCCATTTGAATAGTTGATTGGAATCTATTTTTTTAGAAGAACTGAACTAATGTTACATGATGTTCACATCCAATTTTAAATTCCATTGATCATGTTTTCATCATGTACTCAAGTTTCTGAATAGTCCTTTCATATTGTCTCTGACTTTGGGGTGATAATTTGTATTGAAATTCAATTCATTATTCATATCATGTTGAATAATTCTTCATAATTTAGATGTGAACCTAGGATCATGATTAAAAATGACAAAATTTTGTTCCCCATGAATCCTCACAACTTCCTTTAAATATATCATGGAAAGCTATTCAAGTGGTAAATCTTCTTGAATATCAATGAAATAGGACATCTTGGTGAGTCAATCCACTATTACCCATAACACGTTGTTTCCATTGGATGTTCTTAGGATATCAATGACAAATTTAATGGTGATATTTTCTCACATACATATTGGTATGGGTAGTGGTCGTATTACCCATTTAGAAATTTTTCACTCTACCTTCACTTTCTGACATACCAAGTACCTTTCAATGTATTCAGAAATCTCACATTTCATATTATCCCACTAATAATGATTCTGAAGGTCCTTATAAATTTTAGTTATTCCCAGATAAATAGAGAATTTTGAGGTATGAGTTTCATCAATCACCTCTTTCTTTATCTCTTAGATATATTGGACACACATCCTTGTAAGAAATTTTAGTACACCTTCTTGATCAATATTAAACTCATGAGGCTTTTCATTCTTCACAGCCTCCATCTTTTTTAGTAACAAGGGTTATACTCTTTGAGATCTCTTGATCATCTCTAGTAATGATGTTTGAGAAATCATTATAGATAGGACTAATTATGTCCCTTCACTCATGATTCCCTTGTCCAAAATTACTAGGTCCTTGGTATTTGATCTCCTGGAATCCCCATCACTTCCAACACAACAGGGCCTTTCCTACTTAATGCATAAATGAATTTTTTTCCCTTCCAAGGTGATAATTAATTGAACAATAATTGTCTTTAAGAAGTTCCAACGATCTCCTTTATCTTACATTCAATTTTTTATGTGTGAATATATACTTCAAACATTGGTGGTATGTATTTATATAACATTTATCCCATATAGATAGTGCATCTATATTTTCAAAGAAAAAATAACTGCATCTAACTCCATGTTAATTATATGATAATTCTGCTCATTAGGCTTTATCTATCGAGATGAATAAGAAATCACCATGTCATTTTTTAGAAGGATTCATCCAATCTATTTCATAGATGCATCACTATAAATAAAAAATACTTATCCTATATATGGTAGGGTTAGAATAGGTGTAGTAACTAATCTCTTCAGTTATTAGAAACTTTATTCACACTCCTTTGTCCATATTAACTTATCCCCTTTTCAAGTTAACTGTTTTAGTGGAGTAGAAATTCATGAAAGGTTTTTCAAAAACCTCATAAAATATCCTTCCAAACTAATGAAACTACAAATCTTAGTTACTATTGTAAGAAAATTTGACTCCTCTATAGTATTTTTCTACACAGGGTTAAGTAAGATTCCTCCATTGGTTACAATGTTCCCCAAGAATGCAACTTTTTTTAACCAGAAATCAAATTTGGTGGATTTTCCAAATATATTTTCCTTCCTCAGAGTTTTCAACATAACCATTAGATGATTCTGAATATCCTTGCGACTTTTATAATATATCATATTATTATCAATAAAAACTTCAAAAAATTTATCAATGTAGACCTTAAAGACTCTATTCATAATATCCATAAATATAGTGGGAGAAGTATTCAAGATAAAGACAATAATAAAAAATCATAATGATTATATCTTTTTTGAAAGTAATTCTTTGTAATATCTTCTTTATTCACCCGCAATTGATAAAAACTAGATTGGAGATCAATCTTGGGGGAGAATTGAGCCCCATAAATCTAATCAAATAAATGATCAGTCCTTGGGAGATGGTACTTGTTCTACATTGTGATCCTATTAAGTTCTCTAAAATAAATACATATCCACATTGATCCATCACTCTTCTTAACAAAGAGAATATGTTATCTCCAAGGACACACACTTTGTTAGATAAATCCCTTTTCTAAAATATCTTAAAGTTTTTTCTTTAATTACTCTAACTCTATATGGGGTCTTTGATATCATCTAGGATCTAGGTATGAGTTAAATTGAGAACTCTATCTATATTTCTGGGGAAGTTACAGGTATTTTTTTAGGAAATATATCGATGTATTCCCTTATGATGGGGAAATTCTCTATATTTATATTTTTATCACCTTCTCCCTCTTCATCTATTATCTACATAAAGAATGTTAAGGGAGGTTTTTCTAATAAAAGCTCGGGCTGGGATATTTCACCTTTGAAAATGATTGTAGGTTTTATATTAAAGATTATTGAAATTTACTTTCTTCTGTATTTGATCTTAACATTATACATTGAGATCCATTACACCCAAAGTACAGTGTCTAATTCCACTATGGGAATGACTAGTAGATTTGTGGTGAAATTATGTTCACCAAAGCTAATACAAGAGTTTCTATACACTATTGATGCTAGGATAGTCCCCCCAAGAGACATGAATGATAAATGTACTTATAAAAGTTCAGGTATTGATTGTATATTATTTTCAAACATAGATGAAATAAAGGAATGCGTAGAAAAATAATCAAATAAAGTACCTGTTAGCTTTGAGAGAAAAATTTGTATACCATCCACCACATAATTTGGAGCCTCTACTTAAACTATCATGATAGAAAATGCCTGACCTTTCTCCCTTGTCCTACACTAAGGCTGATGGTGGTCCCCCCCCCCACCATTATATATTGATGTGGACATTGATTTCAAAAGTTTCAAATTTATCCACACCTGAAGCATTGAACTTATAGTTGGGCTTGCATCATCTACCCTTTATTATTAGTATTGAGAAGATGAGGCTTTACCTCACCATGATAGTTCCAAGATATATTCCCATGTCTTCCACACATGTAGTACTTTCCACTCCGAAGAAAATAGTTCTAAAAATGAATCTTACCAAATTTTTTGTATGTGGGAAGTTAAACTTTATTTTCTCCTCTTACATAATCAAAGTTCTTCCCTATGTTTGCATCAATTTCTCTATTCTTTTAATTTAATATATGTGACCAATTAATATCTCAAAACACTTATTCAACCTTTATATAACTCTATACTATATCTTCATAGCTTTCATAATCTCATTTTTCTATATTCTTATAAATATGGGGTATCAGTCCACCAAATAATCTATCAACATTACCCTTAGGATTCGTAACAAATCTAGAGGTGTATCAATCAAGTCTTGTATATTTTATCTCATATATTTACACTAATTTATTTTCCTTCTAATTCATCTCTAGAAATTACTTCACTATTTTTTTACATTGAATGAGGAAAATATTTTCGACAAACATTCCCCAAAACTCTTCCAACTCTGTAGAATCGATCTCCGTTCTTGGATTTGTGTTTTTAATAAAATTCCACCATGGATTAACTTATCCTTATAAGAGGTAGACTTCCAGTTTGACTTTCTCTTATTCCAAACAACAGAGTAAAGAAATTATATATTCTATAGAGCTTATCCATTGTTCAAAAATAAATGGGTTAGTGGATACACTAAAAGAAGGTGGTTTTCGATGCATAAAGGACTCAACGAAAAGTTTTCCCCTTTGAGTTGGATCCATTATTTCATCTTGATTCAAGTTATTTTTCCTAACTCAAGTTACTCGATTCATCATCCTCATGAAGCTTTTATTTCCATATTCCTTTTTAGTGTCATTAGTTCATCATCCATTCCACTCATAATTTACTCAGTTCCTCCTATTTCCCTCAATTTTTATAAATGAATAAAACCTTGGTGAGAAACATGCTAATTTTATGAATTTTATAATTCTAAAGGGATTTTAAGTCATAAAACATCATTTTTAAATATGTTATTAATCTCCTCTAATAAAAATTACATTTTCTATATATAATTTTAATATTCCATAAAAATCATATGATTAACCAAAAATATACCCCATGAGTGTCAAACAAGGCGTGTAGAAAGGCCCATTGTCATAAACCAGTTCCTAATCCAGTCTAGATCAATGTGGTTCTTTGGGTTGTTACCCCTATGTACATATATTCTAGAGCCACATCCACATATAGTATCCAAACATGAATGTATTTTATTAGAATCCACTTATTTAATACTCACCAAAATACACTGATTTTTTCCTATATTTTTTACTTTTAACTAGGGTTCTTACTAAATTTTTCAAGTTATAATTTATAAAAACAACTAAACTATAGTTTGATAAAAAACATATGGTATCCCTCTTTTTTATTACATAACAATTCATTATATGGTACAAATAGAGGATATTTTGAAGTTTATTTTCTTGAAAATATGGTATAAAATATATGAAAGCATAAGAGATTATTCTAATCCCCTTTAAATATATCTTCATGGGTTCAAACTAAGTTGATTTTACTCTATCTCATATCCTTGGGACATACATCAATGTAAAGGGGTGAGCATGAGGGTTAGTGATGGAATAAGAAATAGAGACATATAACATGTGATCTTGAGATATATCAATAAGAACATGAATAAGAATAAGTCATGAACAAGAGTCATATCATAATAATAAAAAAAATATCATGACATAAAAATGTGTCAGCAACATTTAAAAGATACATTATTTATTATATCACCAAGGTTCATCACCAAGGTTTCATGAAATAAAATTATCATTTCACAATGTATAGTAAAACAAGTCATATGTTGAGATTAAATTAATTTCAAAAGGCATTGAATATATATCAGGGAACACTCTATATGTATTAATATCATGTGATCCACATATATCATAACAAATCATTTCATTAATAACTTGTGAAGGTTAATAAAATGGGTTTCTTATCAAAATCTAGGCATAAAAATTGCTTAAATACAAGATCAATAATTTATTTTTAACCAATAAAAAGGGAATAAAGGTTTCATTTAAGTAAAAACCTAATTTTTTTAGTAATGTATAAAAATATTTGAATACCCCTTTAATATAAAATTGGTCTGAGTATTCAAGTAAAAATAGAAAAAAATCATAAGTAAAAGGGAGAAATTTGAGAAATAAATTCTATACAATGACAGGTATAAAACATGGTTTTAAAAATGGATAAAATAAGATAGTACAAGGATATAACATTTATAAAATACTATTATTATAAAAATTATATAATATAAATTGTAAAAAATAATTGGTTTTTGAAAAAATAATAAATACAACAAAAAGAGAACCTAAATGGAAAACATAAGTGGAGATTTCCCAAACCTTGAAGAGTTGTCCATAAAACTTGAGGATGGAACCTTGGGTGATTGAGAAAACCTTGGGGAACTCTTTAGGAGGAAAAATCACCATATTCTCATTTATTATGGATTGGGAGTTAAGTATAATGGTGAAATAGGTGTGTATTTATAGAAAAAATGGAGGAATTGTTTAATAATTTTCAAATATAGGTCCTGGAAAACATGGTTGTGGAAAATGAAAAACCATTTACTTAACAATAGTTTTTTATCTTGGTCTTGGAAATTTGAGAAATATTTTAAGATATTTTAATCCAATAGAAAGGAAGACCATTCTTTAATACTTATTTTAGCATAGAAAAGTAAATATTTCATACAGTAAATATTATAAAAAATCAAATTTTCCATTTTTGATATTGGAAAGAAAATTATAGTTTTGTAAATAGAATAAAATATATTAAAATAACTAATATTAATAAAATAAATTTTTCTGAAGTGGATTTTGGTTAATTAATTATTAAATCATTGTTTAATAGATATGAAGTTATAAAATATTTCAAAAACCCAAAACTGTATTTTTGATATTCACAGAAAAATAAATTATTTTAGAAAATACTAATAAATTCCTCTAAACCTAATCTCGATGTGTTTATTTCACATATAATGTTAATTTTTTTCCTTATAATTCTCTAAATATTATAATTTTAGATTTTATATATATATAATCTTATTTATTGAAAAATAGCAGTTTTTAAGGCATAGTCAAATTTTTGACACTTATAAAAATATACTAGGAAATTATTCAATTATATTATCATCTATATTTAAATATATATTTTTTAAAAGGATATTAAATTAAAACAAATATTATTCATAGAAGCATTATTCATTATAAAAATATGTATCTTTTCTAAAAAACACAATTTTGTTTTATTTGTGTAAGAAAACCGGTTTATCAGAAAAATTATCAATTAAACATATATTTTATTAAGAATAACAATTATTAAAAGTAATTAATTAATTGAAAATTTTATTTATAAAAATCTAATTACACTTTATGTAACTATTTCCAAGACATGTAACCCCTTATTACAACCATATATTCTCTAAGGGTAAGGTGTGTGATGATGGTAATTTTGTGGGGTGGCTCGGCTAACATCAATCGAGTGTTAATGTTCACTAACTTGAACTTATCCTGAAGGAAATTTCATTAAAGATTCACATAGGGAAGGCCATATTAGGATTTCTCAAGTTAGTTACCCATTGATTCTACCTCCCTCCCAATCGTAGAAAAATAGGCTTAAAAAAAACAACTCTACTGGTTGAATCTATTGGTTATCTTTTCTATATCAATTATACTTTTTCATTAATACATATAAAAACAAATTATAACAGTAAAATTATCACCCATGGGTATAGTTTCCAATTGTAAAATTGATGAAAAATTTTGTTTACCAACAGTCATATTTTACCAATGTTTATATAACGGTCAAACCATTATAGGAATATTTCCCTTTATACCATATAAATGGGGGCTGGGATGGCATGGGGTTTGGGGTGTGAGGTGTCGGTCACGAGGTTGAGTCCCCAGGCTGTTTTTCTTCTACATCATGTGTTAATAATAGAGACCCACTTTTAAATAGCCTGTTATTATTTAAATCAAAATTCACTAAAAATAAACTTAAGGTTATATTTTCACTTTCAAAAAATATTGATTGGTTTACTAATATATTTTTCTATTTCTATAGGGTTTATTGTGGGGAAATGATTTTAGAATATTGGGTTGATCCTTATTTTCCCACTTTATATTTTCTATTTTATA
Source organism: Viscum album (assembly GCA_963277665.1). Taxonomy (NCBI): domain Eukaryota; kingdom Viridiplantae; phylum Streptophyta; class Magnoliopsida; order Santalales; family Viscaceae; genus Viscum; species Viscum album. Next base: position 67,668,569 of record OY728147.1, on the reverse strand, counting down.
GTTTTTACCAGTTGTAATGTTTTTAATTTTAGTTGGTTTCATAGCTAAATAATGTAATGATCTTTATTAATGATATAAAATTATTTTGGTTTCTCCATATTTTGTACATGCATAATATTATATAATATATGACACACAATTCTTCTAGAAAAAATATCATTAAAAAATTCTAGTTCGTTACACAGAAAAACCCTTAAATGGCTTAAAGGCCACAATAAGAGTAGGACACCCAATGAAAGGTTCCTCTAGCGCATCTAAAATCATCTAACACACCTTGTACAGAACATCCCAAATATCACTTAGTTTTTTCCAAATGATCCTCAAAAAAATCACCCAAAGGGAATACAAAAGCACAATACCTCCAACATCAGAATTCATAATGGTCCTAATGAAAAACTCAAAGAAAGACCCGCCACAAGGGATCATCAACACAAATTAAACCTCGGGGAAAATTACATGTAGGAAAACCCCAAATGGACTTCTCAGAACACAACCCATTCATGGATACCGAATCCCCAGTAAGGTAAGCCCAAGAATCCCTATGCCACAAATGAATTCCCACTAGAAAACTGTGGAATCCAAAGAACACATGATTAAAAACTGGCCCACAAGGGTTTTCTCAATAATCCCTTAGAATCACCTCTACATCTCAATAACACCCAATTGTAACCACAATCCAATGGGTTCAACCCGTACCCAAGGTAATAAGAGCTCTGATCCTCAAGCATAGGAGTTAAACCTCAATAGCACTAATATTGAGAAAACGATCCTGACATACAGGGATAATCTACAATATATTCATAGATAAAAATTGATCTTTCCTTCTAGAATGTATCCAAAAGGACATCAAATTGATCTCCATAGAGCACTCGAGTCCGGATTATCACCAAGTTCACAACCCTCAACCTATCCTCATGAATCACAACCCAACCCCTAGAAGGATTATTATTCCAAACCTCTAGTAAATCCCCATACAAATTCTCACCCATCCAAAATACCATTCAGATAGCCTCTAAATGATAAAATTATTCCACCATCATGATCTATCCAGAAAAAATCTTATAATAGACTAATCGTAATTCTTATTCTGAATCTGGGGAAAACATCCAAAACCCCCAGGTTATAAAAATTACATGACATGTACGATTGAGTACATGGAATTTACACTCAAATGTAAACCTGTCCATATGATTTTATAGGGACATGGCACATCTAGGGTCTTCCCATGTACAACTACAAGTCCATGGCATACATGGGGTCTGCTTATGTACTTCTATGCAATAAGGGTGTACATATAATCTTCCCATGTACTATTACATGGCCATGTACCCCCCATATAGAGTGCATTCCTAAGTACATGGACACATGTCCATGTCCCACTACATAGCGTGTACCCAGAATGCACAGCTTGTACTTCCCCAAACTCCATCTTCCATGTACTCTTCCACATGTTCAAGTACTACTACCTTGTGTGTACATAATGTACACAACATGTACTTATAAAAACTTATATTCCATAAATAAAAAGAACACATGGAATGTGTTCTCAAAACCACACACCATGCACTACTACAAAGAGGTGTTTAACAGCACTGGAATTTATCTATGCTAGAAAAAAGCGCTGAAAATGTAATCTTTATCAGCACTATTTTTTACATTGATTAAGGGTACCCTTTATCAAAACATTATTTTTAGCGCCGATAAAGGGTGACCTTTATCAGCGCTGTATTTTTAGGGATTATAAAGGAACCCTTTATGAGTTCTTTTTTAGCACTCATAAAGGTCTGAATAAATAAAATGTAACAATTTAATAAAAAAAAATAAAAAATGAGTTTATTAAAAAAATTAAAAAATTTATAAATTGTATAGCTATTGATAAAATAGAATAAATTTATTATAATATATATAAATTATAAATTAAAATAAATATTATGCATTAATTTTATAAATATATTAAAAATTAAAATTAAAAAAATTAAAATTAAAAAAAATAAATTGAAAAAAATATTAAACATTTAATTAATTTGATGATTATTGATAATGTTAATAAATAGTATATATTAAATATATAGATATATATTAATGTATAAAAATATTATTTATTCTTTACATTAAATAATAATATATTTAATTAATAATGGTTAATAATTAAAAATTAATATGAATTAAAAATACTAACTCATTCCATTGAGTAATGGACATAATTGAATGTCATTTGATTTTTAAATTTATAACATAGATAAAAGGTATTATATTGGTTCCACATATATGTAATTAATTCATTTTTATATACATACACACACACACAGATATTTTTTTTGTAATTTCATCAATTTATATTATTTATTTTATATATATATATATTTACTATGTTTTTTATATTTTTAATATATAATCATCTTTATTTGAGTATATATCAATTTTTTTATTATTTATATTAATCAAACTTATCCAAATTTCCAATATTGTACTCATTTTTAATTAATCAATTTTACTCATTTTTAGCATGTGTGAACTTAAGATTAAATATTCATTAATATTTTTAAAAATACATTTGTAAAAAAATATTTATAAATAAATATATTTATAAATGTATATATACATTTTTTATACATTTATAATTATAAATAAATTAATTATATTTGTTTAAAAAGTATTTATATAATTATAAATAAATAGTTATAAATTTATAATAAATTTATTTTAATATTGAATATATTTACTATGTTTATATATATATATATAATTATATAACTATATATAATGATATAAATATTATTTTTTTAAAAATTAAGTATATAATTATAAATAAATAATTTTATATTCAAATAATAATAAAAATTTTATTTTTTAAAAAGTATTATTATAACTATAATGATTTTATATAATAATTATGAATTTTTAAAATAGTAATATTTTTTAAGAAAGTATTATAAGTATTTATTAGTGATTTTTTTTCCCTGATAAAGATTCATTTCCTCAGCACTTATTAACTTAGCACTGATAAAAGCTATCATATAAAGGAGTTTTTTAAATCACTAATAAAAGTTTCATGATCTATTTTAAGAAACCTAACCATCGCGAACCAGTTCAGGATATCTGAATCTCTACACATAAGTAACCTATTATTGGCACTCCTCATTGTCCAATCGAAGCATGAATCTAGGCTTGAATCAAAGCTCCAAATATTCCAAGTCTCAAATCCAATTCTCGAGCAATTCAAGGGTTGAAACCATGACTCGAATGAAATCTAGGTTTTTCAATATCTCTAATTTACTTCATTTATTCCCTAAACCTTCTCATCCCACATTCATGTATTCAAAAAAGTCTATTTGCACTATCCTATAATAAAACAATTCAAAATTCATTATTTTTTAGATACATTGAAGTATCATCTTCCCTGATATCATGTGGGTCTCCTAGGGACAACATTGGTGCTGTGCAACTTGAAATATATCAAACAAAATGTTGCTTCATATTGTTGTGAGTTATAATAAGCTCCCAATACCTATATTCCATGATAGATACCACTTTTTAATCATAAAATTTTTAAAAATTTGTTCAAAAATCAATCGGTGTTCTCGTTGGTTTGGAATATTACATTGTAAATAACTTGGATGATGAAATATCTAACATCATTGGGGTCTTATATTATGTCATTCAGAAATTGGAATTGAGAGGGTTGAGTTAGGAGGTACTGAAATATAGGGTTATCACCTTCTATTTCAAATATAATTCTATAAGTAGTTTCCAAAAAATTGAGGATGAAATATCTGACACATGGTAACAACTATATAATGATTTTTTTGTGAAATTTTTTCCTAGGATAATGAGCACTGAAATATGGTGAAAAATTAATGGATTTATTTATGATTACAGTGAAGTGTTTAAAGTGGCCTAGGTTAGACTTATGCTTCACTTATGAAATGTAACAATCAAATGATTTTGATGAATCTATAAAATCAGACGATAAAAACATTATATATGTTTGATTTTTTGTCTTATTTATTTAACTTCTTCATGAAAAACTATAATGTTTTCAGTTTTTATTATTGAAATATTTCTATTTGAATATAAATAATATGACTGAAAAGATATAAAAATAAAAATCAAAGAGGTTTAAGGTTCTATAATCATTAAACTATATTATACCGGAAAATTTGATTTTGAGATAAAATATAAATGATATTTTGATTTTAGTTGATGAAATATAGTCAAAAAATAAAAAATTTGAATGATTCATTTTCTAGGGAAAACCTCAGTATCATGGTGTTTTAAGAAATAAAATACTCTTTCCCTCCATGCTGTAGAAAATGAGTGCTTTGTTGAGAAAATTTATTTTTCTCAATCCTTTATCCTTTATCAAAATTTTTCTAAAATTGATATTTTCTTTAAAAAGATACATATTTAGCAAGAAAATATTTCTATTATTGACATTTTAAATAATATTTTATATAAATCAATAATAAATCTTATACTACTATATTTAACTAATTTTGATAAAATAAAATATTAACATTGATGGATCAAAATTTAATGAATAAATTTTAATAGAATCTATTTTGTTGAAATAAAAAAAATCATGGAGAAAATAATTAAACCTTTAGAATCCCACTTCAAGTCAACTTTATTATTTTGGATTTAATAATTTAATGACATGATATGTTCATTGTGGATTCTTAATTATATTTAATTTTATGGTTTACTAACATAAACCTAAATCCATTTTTTATGTCCTTCTAGTGGTAATATAATGCCCCACAGATGTGACAATCTCAATCACATATAAAAAAATGTTTCATTGCAATACATTACCATGACCTTTTATGTTAATAGTTTGAGAGAATAAGTAAAAAAAATTAACCCAAAAACTCTTGTATTTTTAAACTAAAGGAAATTTTTTGGGGACAATATATTCAACAACTTGATCCATTTTGAAGCCTTCATTGTTCTTATTCAGACCAATAACCTCATGCCACGTTGTTCTTATTTGGATCAAGATTCTCATGCATATATTTGATCCAATTATCATCTTTTTCATCCTTCCTAAATGATTTAGTATCTACTTGGAAAAATGAGGTTTTTTAAAGATTCTTTCTCCTTTGAGTTTTTACTGAAACATTCTGATCACTAATGAAATTTTATTCATTGATTGTAGCCTTGATCATATTTCATACAGTTAATAAAAAAAATATCCATATTTGAAATGATAACGCACTCATTAATACTTCCTAAAAATCACTTCATTTCTTTCATTACACATATAATAAACACTATGTATGTTATACTTTAATCCATCTAAAAACAGATCATTCTTTAACATTGTCTTTTCATTCCACCCTTTGGAATATCTGATTACCATCTATGTAATTCTCAAAAATTGGAGGCATTCACCTTTGATAATGAATATCTTATGTTTATTTTTTATTTTTTATGAAAAATGAATATTTTATGAACCAAATTGGATATATTTAATTTTTCTCATATGAATCAAAGCTTTAATCCAATGTATCTTATTTTATCCTCATCCACCACATCATTGATTAACTATTTGGAGATATCTATTTCCATGTTTTATCATCATTATTAGTTTACCATTGGAATATCTATATGGTCAACAATGTTTTCACAATAAAATCATTATCTGTAGAATTAATGTTTTGTTCCATATTTATGTTTAATTTATTTCTTTTTAGTATTACTCATATAATATTTTTTTTCTTATAAAAGTGGATACTTTTGTTCGAGTTGGGGAAGTTTGTTCAAAGATGCTCATGCTCATGAGTGAATGGACTTTGACCATGCAACTGAGAAAATTAAAACAAGGAAACTCATCAAGAATGCATACAACCACCCAGAAAAGGTGAATTATTACAACTTATTTAATTAATTTTGTCATCATTTTATATAATATTTATAAGTTAGTTTCCTTATCATTTTTTACCTAATAATTATTTATTTATTTTCATAGATATTTTGGGAAGTCTTGTTTTTATTTCAATTATCTGAAAAATACCACAAAATAGATACAATGACTCTTTCTTCCAATGTAACCATGTTTTCCATTTTCATTTCCTTTCTCTGTTGAGCTTCCAACATTGCATATTGATTTTATTTTTTTAGTAGAAAACACACTCTCATTTTTCAATTATAGAAGAGTATAGGAAACATTTGTTCACAATGTGGTGAATTTTTATGATATAATGATCACATTAGCTTCTTCTTCTATTTTTACTTTCAACAAAGAGAAAAAAAATCAGATATAAATATCAAGTCAATATATAGTGTTGGCAGTTCGATATAGAGAGACAATGAAAACAAGGTTACATTGGAACTTAGGATTTTTTTTTAAACTTTGGGATGTGTAAGAATCAACTACACTTAAATGTAACACACAATGTGACTTGTATGACTCCAAGTTCTTATTTTTATTTAAAATTGACATGAATTATAGTGAAAAGGAAAACTAACATATTCAAAACTAAAGAAACATATTATGATTATTTATATACATTAGGAAAATGATCCAAAAGTCATTTTGGATGTGTAGGAATCATTAGAACCTCAATTTGATGCACGATGTGACCGCTATGACTCAATGCATCCATTATTAGTTTAAAATCGACAGTTTAGTTCATAAAATGTCACTAACATAAAATAAATAAAACACACAATGATTTTATTGATAATTTAAGAAATATATTCATAAGTAATTTGTTACATATTGAAATCGGTCTCACATAAAACAGATACACGATGTGACCAATGTAGGTAAAAGTGTGTGTTTCCAGTTTATAATGAAATTTTAGTAAAAAACAAGTGACATACGCAAAACTAAGAAATTTCATTTATATTTCTTTTATAATTTAGTAATATTATCCATAAGTCATTTGAGATGTGTAGGAATAATCAATACCTCAATCTGACACACAATGTAACTGATATGAATCCAAGTGCATCTTTTTTTTAAAATGACATCAATTTTAATAAAAAGGAAAACTAACCTACTAAAAACCAAGAAAACGCGTACATATTGTTTTTATAATTTTAGAAAATTATCTATAATTCATTTGAGATGTTTAGAAAACATTATTACATCCATCTGACACACGGTGTGACCGTTATAAATCCAAGTGCATCTTTTTATTGAAAAATTACATCAATTTTAATAAAAAGGACAACTGAACTACCCAAAACTAATAAAAAACATTCATATTATTTTTGTACATTATGTAAATGACCTATAAGTAATTTTTGACATTTATAAATCCTCTTCACCTCAACTTGATACACTATAAACCCAGTATAACACAATATGTCTGTTATCAGTTTAAAATCGACAGTTAAGTTCAAAAAATGTCAATAACTAAAAAATGACAAAAAACACTTAGATTTTCTTGATAATTTAGGAAATTTATTCATAATTCATTTTTGAAGATTAGGAATTGATCTCATGTAAAACTGATACACAATGTTATCGGTATGAGTCAAAGTGTGTGTTTCTAGTGTAAAATGAAATTTTAGTAAAAAATAAAAGTGACATACTCATAACTGAGTAAAATCATTTTTATATTTTTATACTTTATAAAAATGATCCATAAGCCATTTAGGATGTGTAAAAATTATTTTTACCTCAAAATGACACACGATGTTAACGGTATGACTCCAAGTGCATCTTTTTATTAAAAATTGTCATCAATTTTAGTGAAATGGACTAGTCACCTACTAAAAATAGAGAAAATGAATTTTGATTATTTTAATAATTTAGTAAAATGATATATAAGTCATTTTTGATGTGTAGGAATAATACTCACATCAATATAATATATGATGTATCCAATATGACTCAATGAGTCTGTTATCAATTTAAAATCAACATTTTAGTTCAAAAGGTGTCACTCACTAAAAACAAAGAAAATGAACTCATATTTCCTTTATAATTTAGTATAAGTTATTTTTGATGTATAGGAATTGGTATCACATAAAACTGACACACGATGTGACCAGTATGATTCAAAGTGTGTGTTTCCAATTTAAAATGACATTTTAGTAAAAAAAGATAAGTGACATACTCAAAATCAAGAAAACACATTCAGATTGTTTTTATACATTAATAAAACAATCCATATGTAATTTTAGATGTGTAGGAGTCATCGTCACCTCAATATAATGCAAGGTGTCACCGGTATGACTCCTTGTTCACTTTTTCAATACATAAGTGTCATTTTAGTTTAAAACGTGCATCACATCACCAAAATTGAGAAAATGGGTCTAGATTGTTTTCACTTTATTTAAATTATATATCCATACTTTTATTGCATATTTCATGGTGTTTTTTGTATTTTGGTGTGCTATTATAGAATACTACACTAGTTCTGCAATTTTCTATTATAGCACACTACAGTATGACCCAATATCAGTACTTTTTAAGTGCTCATAAAGGTTTCCTTTATCATCCCTTCTATTCACTGATAAAAGATTGGGACTTATAATCTTTCTCTAGTAGTTTTCACTTCTCTATCCCTGATAAAGGTTATTTTTAAAATTAGTAAAGGCCTATTTTTTAGTAGTTATGTTCATGGGTTTTCCCAAACTGAAAGCCCCAGAATCACCCTGAAACCCTCAATTTCTCTAAAAAAATCAAAATATTGATCCCTAAGGGGAACCCAGCAATCCAAAAATGGTATTAAAACTATAAAATGAAAATTATATATGTATTTATGTATTATAACTAAAATGGGCCTACTATCGGGTGGAATCCCTCGACACTTCATGCTAAATCCGTCAATAGCAACCGTTGTACTCAAATTTGGGCCTCAGAAAAACTCTTAGAAGAGCCTCCTCTCATTCCCTCTGCATCTTATCTCCCTCTCCAAATATTTAATGTGTGGAGGGAATACCATAGAGGTGTGAATGGTATCCACATGCAAAAAGGGGAAAAGAAAACAAAAAAAAGAAAAGAGGTACGAAAAAAAGAAAAGGAAAAGGAAAATGGCCCAACCCCGACCCAGAAAAGATATCCCATTCCAGACAAGACCATGAAGATGAAATCTCAATATGGTACTCTTTTTTAAGGATATAAAAAAAATAAATATTAATTAATAAATTCATATTTAATTAATTAAATATTACATATTCCTTTAAAATTCAAATAGCTCGAGTTTCAACTGAACTCTTTTCTTATGGTAAGCACCATATTCTAGGACTAATAGAGTGGTGGGAAAAAATTCTGAGATGAAATTATAGGATAATTTGACATTTTTTTCCTAAAACACTTACAATAACCAAAATTTCAAATTTCTCTTAATGTTAACAACCTATGATGATGTGGTTCATCATGATCCAAACCAAAAAATATTTTCACCTCTTGAGAATCCTTAGTGGACAACCATCAACCATGATCTCCCCCAATAACTAGTTCAGATGATGCTATCTCAACCAGATAATGAACATTATTACAACTTCCACATCTCTCTCTTAGAATATGAGAGACATTCTACCACAACTGATTTGATTATCCCCTTATAGGATTATCATTATACTATCCCCACTACCCAAACAACGAACCACATGGCCCACACTGTGTCCATCACTAAACCCAATGGATATATGTATCCAAACTTCTCACACCTGAGCACCAACACACAAAAAACTACTTATCCCTCTCTCGCTAGGAATAATTAACTCTACACTTAAAAAACTCTTAATAAGAGTCTCATGATGTCTTAAAGACTACATTTCTCTCCCATACACAAGTATTTCATTAAAGTTCTCTTATAATAGAATTGGGACTCATTCTCACATGGTCCAAGTCCAAACAAAACTAGGAAAACATTCCTAAAATCGCTAACCATGCTCCTCATGCATGTCAGTTTGAAAAATGTAGAACCCTTAGTACTTCTCTTAAACATCGAGTCATCTCCCTCATTCCATGATTAACCATGAAATCACCCTCTGAAAATATTTTGATGAAGAACCACAAGCATCCAACCACAATTCCATAATAATACATATAGTGAAACCAAATTGAGAAGTTCTAAGAAATGAAACAAACCTACCCTCTCAAGAAATACTCAAGATTGGGACCACTCCTAGTACTCCAATTATCAAAAACCAGGCATTCTCATTCCTAACCACATCCCATTTATAGTAGACCTCAATGGCCCCAGGAAGGAAGAACAGCCATACCCGCCTAATCCATCAGTGATAATAGGAACACAGGCCACACCACAAGACACGATAGACAATATGTAGAAAGAACAACTCCCTCCCAAGAAACACAAACTTGGGACTTCAGGGGAACCTCCACCTCATGGAAAAATTGGTACTGATCTAAATATCAATTAGGCAAACTTTCCCCCATTGAGCCACCAACAGGTCACTCAACAAAAAACAAATCACAAGGGTTTCCTTGCATCCCTCGATGAAGGGACTAAATCTCCACCACCAGTGATAATATCTCCACATGAAACACTGGACTTTAATTAGAATATAATATATTCTTATTTCTCATTTGAGTATAATTCCACTAAGTACTTATATGAGATACCACCGTATAAACATATGCTAAAAATTTAAATAATTAAACCTCCGTCACAAGTAAAACACCATAGACATGAAAATATCATGTGAATACTACATGCCAATAATGATGCACAAACATTGGTCTCTTACCAAAAGTATAGACCAAAATACCAGAATAAACCATAAATCTATAAACCCAAGTGTATCACACTAGGTGAAATCATACAACCATAAAAATGGAATCCAATAACATCAATCCCATTCCATGAAAACATGGTCCTCCTATCGGTAAAGGTATTACTAACACACCAATATAGTATCCATAATAAGTTTTAAACAATTCCTAGAACTCATATATACCCACTCCCCAAATCGTAAAAATAGATTCTTTGATACCATTTTGTAATGAACCAGCCCGGGTTGACCAGACACATCTTCCGATTAGGTTCACTGCAATTCCCCAAGAATGCCTCCCTAGACGCCATAGGTTTCCAACCAATCATGAGGTTCTAAAATATATAGTGGGGAGACTATAAAATATAGTAATACTAGAATAATAGTACAAATACCCAAAATATCCACAAGGATAAACATCAAAGTATACATAATGAATAAAATGAAACAAATAATTCTTTAATAAATCTAATTCATAATAAAATCATACGAACTCAGAAAATTGAAAACATAAAATAGATTTTATCCCATTGGGAAGACCACATATACAAAATAAATAAATAAACATAAATACAACATGCGATACTACCAATATTGATCCAAACAACATACCCAGTCTCTATATCGCACGAGCTACAGCAACCCAATTCAGAGACTCCAAACGAGTGGCTCCGCTCAATCAAGAAATACTAATCTGCAACCCCATCCATCATCTAGCCTATGATCCAACCTTAAAAAATAAATTATGTCCACATCCACACTTAGGTTCACGTACAATGGGTGAGAAATAAATCTCAGTAGGTCACCGCCAATAGTGAACCTATAATCTGTTATATTAACAGTAGGTTCCAGGTGTTGCAGAATCATCCTTCGATGGTATGACTATCCTTTTTTTTGACATAAATCATTTCTAATAAATTCTTTACATGATAAAATCATCATTTCCAATAAAAAATAGATAAATTTACTCGATTAAAATTTCAAAACTAGAAGGTAAGGATCTTCAAATGTAATTTATAATTAATTTGTGAGTAGATATAGAATTACCTCAACTTTTAATTACTCTTTTGTTTATGATCAGATAAAAAAGACCTTGTATTCTCACCATTTTGCTATAGGATCTTGGTGTATAATCCTTCTAGTAGGGATCCACATCTGCACCATAATCTCTCAATGATGTTGTAGAATCACTGAGTGCTAGAACAATTGATCCTAATCACTTTCATTCTTCATTTCTTAATGAAGTATAATTCTTATAGAGTAAGAACTCTTGATTATCACTCTTTTTATAGAGAAATTAGTGGAGGATAGCATGATATATCTCTTAATCTCCCTCTAGGGATTGAGAGTGTATTACTTTATTGACTGTGCACATTAATTATGTTTTAAGAATGGGATATAGGTATATATTTATTTTAGAAGGTTTAGGATTAGAAAATCACAAACAAGCCCTTTCCCAATTCCATAATTTTTAGTTGATTCCATTTCCAAGAATGTTATTATTATTATTATTATTATTATTATTATTATTAAATTCTTTCCATGTGTAATGCATAAAGAATATAAATAAATCACATTTTAAAATTTTTAATTAGAGCATTAAACTCATTTTTCTTTACCACATCAACATTTACTAATATTTTAATAATGAATATTTATTTAATAAATAATATCACTACTTTAATCATTAATAAATAAAATAAATATTATATTCAAAAAACTTGAAAAAAAATTATTTTTATTATTTAACACACTTATTCTTTTGAATAACTTGTTGATAAATTATTGTGATCAACCAAACATGAATAAATATTATCTATTATAACTTGTTAAATTCTATACTATAATTTAACTAAGATTGAAGATATACTTATTGAGTGCCCCCCTAGGACTCTTTCTCAGTGACATCAGGAATAATATCCTATATTCGATGTTTTTCATCTAGAAACATGCCATTGAATCTTTAGAGAAATAAGGTAATGTTACAATGAAATCTAACCTCTTACAAATTTTTAACGTGTAATATAATACTTTTATCAAAATATCTAAAATAAACAGGGTGCATGTCGGTCCTATCTACCTATATGCTTAATGTATCCTTATTTGATTTTTCAAAATTGACTTAACCATTATACACCATGGTCACAGATTTATTAAAGTGGTTTTATTCCCATCAGTGGTCATGAGATATTAATTTTTATTAAGACACAAAAATGGATAAATACTTTCTCACATTACCCATTAATGTAATATCACCCATGATTCACCGAACACATCCTAATTCACTATGAACATATGTTGTCATGGTTTTCATCAATATAACAAAGTACACATTCCATGATATCAATCAATGACAATCATAAATTCTAAAGATAGGTACACATATCAACAGATAGAAACATCCAATGACACATGGGAATGTTGATTTTCTAATAATGGGTCGTTTTTTATAATTTGTTATCATAGAGATTACCAAGGGTGAAAACCATGAGAAGGTATATCAATGTATTATGAGACTCCAACCCCTAATATCTTGTATTGACTATATCCCTTCAGAAAACATCATCTAATCATAGAATAAGGTTCAAGAATAATGGTGTGGAACCTATAAGTTTTCATCAGAGTAGGGAACTATTATGACCTTATAGTGTGAAATATATTATAATGATATTATCACATAAAAATATTATTCATAAGAAAAATCATGATTTTAAAGGTTGGTTACAACCATGAAAGCAGCACACAACACAACAAAGAAAATCATGAGAAACTGCTAGTTCGGGGACTCGAACAAACACCCACTTGCACTAGAGCCAACTAACAAAATATTTCAATCCACTAGATATCACATAATATTCAAGATTCTTCCTAGATAAATCCTTCTTTATGGGGTCCAACAAATTTTTCTCTACGGATACTCTACCCACTGCAATTTTACCTCATTGTGAAAAATCCATCAAAAGATGAAACATTCAAACTATGTGGTTTTTTCTTCGGTTTGACCTTTTCTATTTGGAGAGAGACACAAATATAGTGTTATAATAGAAAAATATGATAGGATAATTACACCTAGTTACCAAATAAAACTATTAGAAAAAATTTTGAATCCACACTAATTTTTTGGCATTATGGGAATTAGAAATATACTCAAAAGTTGTTATAGAATCAGTGAAAATTGGATTCTTTGAACTCTTCTAGCTCACAGATCCTCCGTTGAGTCAAAATAGATATCCATATAGAAACATTAGTTCATTATAATTCACATAAAAGATATCATTTATGTAACCCATGATGACTCGCTTCCACCCCCCATACATGAGGAACATATCCTTAGTTCACCTCTGTTAATTAAAGATATTTTTAACATTAGTACAATGTTGTTCAACTTGATCTTCTTGATATCTTCCTATCATTATCAAAGTATAGGAAAAATCAAGCCTCAAACACAACATTTCATACATGATTGATCCTATCACTTGAGTTTCTGGGATCTTAATAATTGTTTCTATTTCCCCTTGTGTCTAGGTTAAGATTTTATTAAAAAGATGTATACCATGTGACCCTATAAACATTCCCCTATTTTATTTTTTTATACTAAACCTCTTTACTATCAAGAAAATGTATATAAATTTACTTAGTCTAAGTATCCCTTTGGATCAATAACATATAACCTTGATCTCTAGAATATAGATAGCTTCACCTAAGTCCTTTATGGAAAAACACTTACCCAACTAAGCCATAACCTCTTGTAAGGCTGGTAAAACATTTCTCATTATAAATATTTCATCAACATAAACTACTATGAAAACAATTGTACCCCCATTAACCATTTGTGATCATATAGATCACATTCAGTCTGAATGAAACCAAGTTCATTAATAATTCATCAAATAAAATGTTCCATTACTTAGATGAATTCATCAATCCATAGATGGATCTTTGAATCTTGCATACCTTTTTGGTATTTCCTGAAGTCACAAACCATTCTCATTGTTTCAGACACACATCATCTTAAAGGTTATCATTAACAAATGTTCTTTTGATATCCATTTGAAAAATACAAGAGTCTTGTAAGTTTAATATAGAAAAAATGTGATGGATTTAAACATTAAAATTAGAGAAAATTATTTTTCATATTCAATGCCTTGACATTATATAAATCATTTATCAAATAGTCATGCATTATAGGTATTTTCCTTACCTTCCATTTCCATCATTCTATTGAATACCCACTTCAAATAGGTGATAGATCGGAACCCAAACTTGGTTTCAATACATGGAATCAATATTAGAATTCATGGATTATTTCCATCTTGAAAATTTAATGATATCTACTTATTTATTATAAGGGATAATATCACAATTGTTAACCAATAATGAGTCACCTTTATTAGTGACTAAAAAACAATATATTTATGGTTCTCTCACCTCTTCTGCACTCCTATACATTACTTGTGTTTCAAAAACACCTTCTTCCATAGGAACATGTAGAATCAATTCATGTACCCACTATTCTGTATCTTGAGCATCATGTTCGTCAAAGTCGATCTTTCTCCAACTATCCTCCATGATCATATGCTCCATATACTAAAATATTGTAAGTCTTTGGATATTTATTTTCTAATATAAAGGTTTATATAGATAATATATCCTTTTTTCCTTTAGATACCCCATAAAAATATACTTTTTGTTTCAAGGTTCTAGTTTGTTTCATGATCTTTCCTTAAAAAATTCCTTGCAACCCCAAGCATCAACATGTGAAAAAATGAGTTTCTTTCCACTCCATAAATCAAAGGGAATAAAATTTTATACTTTAGCTGGTATTCAGTTTATTAATTATTATTTTTCTATAATGTGAATCCCAAAAAGGATAATGGAAGACTTGAATGACTCATCATTGACCTGATCATGTTCAATAAGGTATGGTTCCTCCTTTCATTAACAAAATTCCACTATGGTGTATAAGGGGGAGTGAGCTAAGATAAAATACCATACTCTTGTATAAATTTGATAGATAATTATTTAAGATATTCACCACCTAAATCTGATTGAAATTTCTTAATCTTATTACTAAGAATATTCTCAACCTAATTCTTGAAATATTTAACTTCTCAAAGGATTCATACATAATCATGATGTCTAAAAAATAAATAAATTATGAGTATACACTTTTAACCTCTACTTGAAACGGTATGCACACATTATTTTATACCAAATCAAAAAACATTGGGTCCCTTTCACCTTAACCATTGAATGGTGGGTTGGTCATCTTACCTTTTGAAAAAGTGTGGAATCTTTCAAAAGGCATAATCTCAAAGAAGTATAAGTAACCATCTGGATAAATATTTTCCAAATTCTTGTCATTTACATGAAAAATACAATGATATAATAATTGGGTTTTATATGAGTATCACATGTTTGTTTTGTAATCAATTTCTAGAATTTAATTTTTGTAGTTTAAAATGTAATGGGTGTTATTAAATTATTCTACATCATAAGATATTCTATATTAATAAAAATAGTAGAATTTATTTCCAAAGCTAAAAATAAATCCATCCATATCTAAATAATAAATAGAAATAATGTTCATGTAATATTATGAACATAATAAAAGTTCATTAAAACCAAAAGTCAATCTTTTCAGCAATGTGAGATGGTAGTCAATAATGGATATAGAAACCAACCTCACTCTACCGGAATTCCATAGTTCCGCCTAATCTCTT
Source organism: Viscum album (assembly GCA_963277665.1). Lineage (NCBI taxonomy): Eukaryota > Viridiplantae > Streptophyta > Magnoliopsida > Santalales > Viscaceae > Viscum > Viscum album. The sequence goes on along the minus strand of OY728147.1, from coordinate 67,652,148 downwards.
GTAATATTCCAAAATCAACTTGGATTCTATATTTGGATATAAATGTGAGCACTACATGTAGTATATAATACCCAACCTATAGATATATAAATATTACACTCAAAAATGAAATCACCTGAATCTTCCCATTTATTCTTTGGTAGAGTGAAATATCTCTTATAGTGTCCTTTCTTGCCACATGAAAAACATATTGTATCCTCTTCTTTTCTTTTCCTTGTGATATATTATTCTTGGAAAAATTTTGTTTTGAATCCTTAGACTTGGAATGAGTCTACAACCCTTTTTTCCATGTTCTTCAAATTCTTATTCACGATAAGGATAGTGGGTTTTTCATGTCTTGTTTCTTTATCAACTTGGTAGATTAGAGGGAGATGTTATGGTAGTTTTTTATCGCTATTTCCAATATTATAATACAAAATAAAACTAGATATGTTTTTAGATAGTGAGGATATAATGAGATATATACATATCTCATCAGGGATCTTAAAACCCAATATTTATATGTTCTCAATGTATCAAATCATCTTAACTACATGTTCCCCAATTGTTGTTGACTCTCCAATATTACATGTGAATAGTGCATTAGAGATATCATATCTCTCTAATATCATCTTATCTTGATAGATATTCTTAATTTGATAAATAATTCTATGAGAATATATATACTCATATGAATTTCAAATATCATTGGAAATGCAGGAAAATATGAAACATTGGATATCCATTGCATCATCCACATGATTCAAATAGACATATACCAATTCCTCATTAGACTATTTGGAAATGAACTCAAGAAGTGGGTCCCCCGTCACATTTAATTTTTATTCGTGGTGTAGTATGAAACAAAAGAACCTGTAAAATTCCAAGAAATTATTACTGGTGAGAAGGATATTCGTCTCAAGTATGGATCATAGTAATATTTTCAAATTAATTTCATTTTCCATTTTCAAGAAATTTATAGAAGATAATAAAAACTTGTTTTGATTAAAAAACTATATTAATAAAATTAAATTTAATTGAATTACATTAATCTCCCACTATTTTTCAAAACATAATATGCCTCACCATCATTTTTAGGATATCTTTTTCTCATAGATATCTTAGTGGAAATGATCCATATTCCTTTTCCCATAACCTAAACATGGCCTTCAAAAGTTATTTGATATTTTTTAGGTAGGTCTAACTTTCTGACTACATTACCTCATAGTTCCTTGATCCATTGAGGGGAATCCCTAATCCTAGAATTTTGTTTCAATATTTCCTCAACTTTTTCTTTTTAGTTACACAAATTCACCCTTGGGTAATAAACCCTTTATGTAAACAAAGTTAATTTAACACAAAAACTTCAAGATAAAATTTACAAAATAATTGAAATAACCACAACTTGGGTTTGTCAAGAACTTTGAACTATGAGTTCCTACTAAATTAAGTTTTGAAAGGATAATCTAGCTTAATATTTAAATTTTATGGATTTTTATACTTACGTATAAGTCAAATTTTATCCTTTTACATGACTTGTTAATATTTAGTGGGTTTTACTTAATTTATTTACCATGTATTATAAAACATTTGTGAATAATCCAATTATATTTTATTCCATATTGCACAGTTGTTAATTCATTTATTTGGTGATCACACAGAATTAACAAATATAAATAATTAATTTTATAGAACAAAATATAATTGGTATGTTCATGAGATTTTCAAATGGTTAGTTTATCTATTAGATGATAAACTAACCCTCAACCCTATGAAAAAATGCCTTGAACTGTAGCTTGATTCATGTTATAGTATTCCACATGGCTCCTATACATCACCTTGATTGGTTTCACCAATGATACTTAACTTTAACCACCTCCTCATACTTATGATCCCTAACCTTACATAATATTTTACTCATAAAAGAGTGAGAGTATTCAATGGAATGGATAAATGGGGTTTACATAAAATAAACCACAAACACATAGGCCTTTATATAATGAGGGGATGAAATGATCTCCATCAATAATAATTTAACAAAAATAAATTAAAATAACACAATCACATAAAAGGTTTGATCTATTATCATGATCATACACACATCAATAAATTATCATTCATTTGAAATTCAGTTAACAAATACTTTGATTAGTTCCTTAATTAAAATAATATTCCATGAATTAATCCAATTAATTCAATTTATCTTAATTTTATCCAACTATACCTTACTCACCATTATCTATAATTTAAAAAATAATTTAAAATTAATGTAGTAGAAAAGTGTACTTTGAGGAAAAATCATGTATTCATTCAAAAATTTACACAAAAATTAATTTAATATATAATTATTAATCCTAGGATATAGACGGTACTGTCAAATGACTGAAACATGAAACACATAAGCAATAGGATTAATTATACATTTAATTCTTCTTTCCATGAAAATTTTAGAACACCATATACATCATACTACAAGGTTTGTACAAAAGTACATGGTGTGCACTTATCTTCTCTCATGCCCATAGCACATGCCTTGGGTCATGGATGTGTTTGTGGTACACGTCATGTGCTATGTATACATGGTTTGTAACCTCATATTTCATGACATGTTAATCTCTGTGTTATGTCTCTGATATATGGGACACTTGGGACACCCCATGTGCTCAACTATAAGATAACGGGGACAACACATCATTTACAATGGTTACATGGTGTGTATTTCTTCATGTCATGTGTCAATCTATCCAGATCTACATGTTGTTCCAATCTATTTTGATGTTAGATCAGATTTCATGGGATCTGATCTGATAGAAAGAGATATAGGTGAGAAAATGTAATACATAATGTATATATTGGGAGTACATTCCATGTACTCTAGTGTTTTCAAGGAAGATCATTTGGAACCATGAGATGGTTTGAATCGAATACATCTTCATTTTTAACCATTAATTGATTACTCGTTTTGTTATCGATAACAAAAAAAATAATATATGATGATTTTCGATAATAAATGAAATCCTAAGTAAAAAAACAAAAAAAAATATTTACAACCAATCAATGGATAATAAATAATTATAAATATATCATATGCCTACTCTGATACTACTTATATGTTTCAAGAGCATTGAAATCATCGTCTGATGGAATTATTATCTAAGATGATAATCATAACTTATGTGTAATAATTTCTTTACATGATCAAAGAAATGAATCCAATTAAAAAAATTACCTGACAAGTTAAAATGTTGGAACAAGTAATGAAGGACCTTTTTATATAATTTATAATTAACTTATGAGTATATATAGACTTAACTCAAAATGTAATTACACCTTCATTTATGATCCAGTTAAAAATATATTGTTTTACCATCATTTCATTGTAGAATCCCTCTGGCAGTGATCTACACATGCACCATAATCTTTCAATGACATTGTAAAACCACCTAGTGTTATCATGGTTGATCCTGATCACATTTATTATTTGTGGTTGATCATAGAAAATGTCATCCCAATAGGAGAATCACTCTTTATGATATATCATTGGCTTGAGAGAGGAGGGGAGGAGAGTAGTCTAGATCTCTTCATCTCATTCAAGGGCTCTAGAGAGTATCACTCTATCTATTGTGCATATCAATTATGTTTCAAAAAATATATATAATTATAATTTTATTTTTGAAGGTTTAGGGATGGGAAATCATACACAATCCCTTTCCCAATTCCATAATTCTTAGTTTTCCCCATGTATAATAATAATAATATAAATATTATTATAAAAATATTGACACCTGAAATACATAAAGAATATAAATAAATATCATTTATACAATTTCCAATTAGACCATTAAACATGGTCTAATTTCCATCATCCACATTTATCAATATTTATATAATGACTATTTATTTAACAAATAAATATCACTTCATTATTCATTGATAAATATGGAAAATATTATATTCACCAAACTTGAAAAAAATTATTATTATTATTTAACTTACTTATTATTTTGAATGAATTCTAATTAAATTATGGAAATCATACGAACTAGAATAAATATTATTTATTCTAACATGATAAATTCAATAATTGAATTTAACTAAGATTACTGATACACTTAGTGTGTAGCCCTCCAGGCCTCTTTTATAGTGGAATTAGGAAAAATCTCATAAAGTACAAAGATGACATCTAGAAAAGCTACAAGGAATCCATATAAAAATAATCTAACATTTCAATGATGTCCAGTATCCTATGAATTTTTATTGTGGAATATAATCCTTTTATCATAATATCTCTAATCAACCAGGTTTCCTGATGGTTTTAGCAACCTATATGTTTGATGTATCTTTCTTTGAATTTTAGGAAATCGACTCACCCACTAAACACAGTGGACATGGATTTATTCAAAAAATTCCATTCCAATACAAGGTCATAAGATATTAACATTTTTTTAGAGAAAAAATGGATAAATCCTTTCTCTCACTATCTATTAATGAAATATCACTCATGGATCACCCAAAAAATCATACTTCATCGTGAACATATGTCATCATGGTTTTTATCAATACATAAAATTACACGATTCATTATATTCATTAATGATAATCTTAAAGTATAAAGATAAATTCACATGTTTATGGATAGGATCATCCAATGACACACATAAATGTGGATTTCCAATTAACGGGTCTACTCTCATAACCTCCTATATTAGATATTACCAACTACAAACACCATGAGAAGGTGTATTAATTTATTTTTATCCTCCTACTCCGAATATCCTATATTTTCTATGTCCCATCATAAAATATCATCCATCTGTTGAACAATGTTCAAAATAATTTTGTGGAACCACTAGATTATCATCATAGTGCGTAACTTCTTTAACCTTTAAGTGATACATATATTCTAAGGAAATTATCACATTCAAATATTATATATAATAATAATCATTATGTGATAATGAAACTTCACAAATAAGAAAAAAATTAATCAAGAACTTTGAAATTAAGTTCTAGGGAATCCACTCCAATAATAAAATTTTTTTGCACATGTTATATTCCTAGCAAAGTAAAAAAAACTAGAAACTGTTGGCATAAAAAACAACTACATAAAATAGGGGAAACTGAAACAAGGGAAACCTAACTACATGTTCTTGTCTAATATATAAGTTAAATCTACCCCCACTCTATCCCCTACAGGATCATTTTTGAAATATGGATCACATAATTTCAACATCAAGGCAATATTATTCATAAAATAGGATCTCAAAAGTCCACTATAAGGATATGCATGAATGTAGGAACCAAGGATCTCATATTAGGAATCTAAACAAAAAAAACATGTCTATAAGGTACTAAGAGTCCAATTTCATGGTTGAACTGGAGATAGATATCCACTACATACATTTGAGAAACTTTCATGTCCCAAAATTCCTGAATAAAAAATTAGGATCAAAATGAGGGATTGATGGTAAAAAATTTCCCAGTGGAACACCTCAATATGGTCCCAACATGTGTACTATCCAAGGGGGTCCAATACATCCCACCGTCCTGACAGATACATTGTACCATGGGTTACACCTAAGAAACTAGGAACCCACCTTATTCATAGCATATAACATCTATCCAAGGATAATATTAAACTATATGTGTACACTCAATTAGATCATCCATTACCTCATTAAACAATCCTAACAACATCCAGCCAACATAGGAGAGAACCAAGTCAAATATTTGGGCCAACACCTTATTCAAAATATACCAAGGGTCTCCTACTCAAACCAAAGCCTTGAGTAGAAACTCCCTCAAACCCGATGGATAAAGTCCAACTAAATGTGGGATGATCCAAACTCTAAACCATGGTCCAAAAAGATGAATTAAAAATTCAGATCTACTCTAATCTACCAAATAACAACGCCTCTCTATAGAACCCCGGATCTCATAATCCATAAAACATCCACCACAGGATCTCAGCAACCAACCTTAGGGCCATAAAAAACATTGGGCTCCCATAGTCCCTAGGGTCATAACATATAGTTACTTCCTATTATGTATGCCCCTATTGCACCCAGGATCTTGGTTTAAACCTATGAAAGCATCCTCAAATGGCCTAAAGGCCATAAAAAAGTAGGACACCCTATGAGGGGTTCCTATGGATCATCCAAAATTACAAAAAAAATCCCATTGAAATAAATCCCAAACATCCTTCAGTGTCCTCCAACTAATCCACAATCAAAAACCCACACAAAGGGAATCCAAAATAAAAAGCCCATTAATAGGGACCTCAATGTAGGAACCTCCATAAGGGACCCTGACTAAAAAATAAACTATTGGAAAATCCAACGTAGGAAAACTCATGATGGACTTCCAAGTAAACAACCCATTCATGGTTAATAACTCACCCACAAGGGTGTATCATGAATCACCAAGCCACATTGTCATTCTCACTAGCCAACTACGAAAACCATAGATCACTTGACTAGAAACTACCCCACAAGATCATCCCCAAGAGTCCCTCAAAATCAACTCAAAAACTCATCAACACCAAGTTTTAAATATCATCCCATAGTGTCAACCCTTCCCAAATACTTCAATAGCTCTAATCCTCAATAACCAGGGCTTAACCTCAAAAGATCTTACCAAAATCAACTAATCCTAACATGACAGAACAAATCACGATCTCATCAAAGATACAACTCCATCCCACCTTTTTTAATCCATCTAAAAAAACAAAAAAAACATCATTTCACACTCAATATTGGATAATAATTATGATCAAAACCATAACATAGGCCTTAAAACTCATAATCCAACCCCCTACAGTATTATGTAACCAAACATCAATAAAATCCTCCTAAAAATGTTTGCCCATCCAAAAAACTATCCAAATAGACTTTAAACACTAAAAAGATTCCACCATCATGATCAATGTGGATAAACACTTATAATATACAACTCACAAGTCCAATCCTAAATCCTGGGCATAAAACACATAAAACACCCAAGCTAAGAGAAGTATATGACATATGTGTTCAAGTAAACAACAAGCAGTCTAAAATGTGCACCTATACATGTAAGTTTGCATGACTAGGGAACACCTAGAATATACCCATAAACAACTACATAGCCACAGCACTAATGGGGTCTTCAGATGTACTACTACATGGTTGAGTCATATATGGGGTTTTTTGGTGTACTTCCACATGACCATGTACCCCTCTCATGGGGTGTCTTCCTGAGTATATGGCCATATGTCTACATCCCACTACATGGAATGTACCCATAGCACATGCCATGTACTTCCAAAAACATTGTATTCTCGTGTACTCAACCACGTAAACAAGTACATGGAAAAGTAATTCTAAATGGTGTGTACTTAAATTACACATTGTGTAATTCTAAAAACTCATCTTCCCTAAATAGTAAGAACATGCGGAAAGTTTTCTCTAAACCAAAAATCGTATATATTGGTTTCTTTGGATAAAAATCCACTGAATAACCCTAAAACTCCATATTTATTCAAAAAAAAGCCACATATTGACCACTAAGGGGTCCCTAGAAACCCAAAAATGGGATTAAAACTTAAAAAACTATGATATGGGTATTTATATCTTAAAACATAAAACAGGACTCCCTCCAGGAGGATACTATCAATGCTTCCTGCTAAATTCACCACCCACAACTTCCTTACTCCGATATGGTCCTTGGTTGAACTCTTAGTGGTAAATCCACCCTTTATCAATTTCTCTTCTCTCCTTATCTCTCTCTTGGCCACATTAAAGGGATCCCATTGGGGAATTCATAAGGAGTTAAAGAGGAAAAGGAGAAAAAAAGGAAAAAAGGAAATGTTAAGAAAAAAAATAAAAAGAAAAGGGATCTTGCACTTGATGAAAGGTTATGCCTCATCTAGGAAAAACCCACATTCCATACTCAACCATGGAGATGGAATCTAAATCTGATGCTCCATTTAGATTTTACAACCAAATGAACACATGAAAATAAATTAATATTAAATTAGTTAAATATTAAATATTCTAAGAAAATTTGAATGGATTGGATTTCCACTAAACTTATGTCCTAAGGTAAACACCCTATTATGTGACCAATATAGTGGTCAAAAAAATTCCACGATCATATTATAGGACAATTTACCATTTTTTCCATAAAAGCTTTTGGTAAAAAGATCAAATTTCTTGTAATTTTCATAACAAGTTATTACACTGGTAGTCACCATTGAAATAGAATCCAAAACTCCCTAAAATATCAATGAAGTATTGATTGAGATATTATTAAACATGGTATGGGTCAATTTTATTAATATTATTACCAATATGGGTCTCAACTTCAGTATTATATTCATTAAATTTTTTAAAGGGATTAAACTTATGCCACATCAAGTATACATATCCATATCTATTAGAATCAATAATAATAGTTATGAAGTATGAGTATGTCCCCCTTTCTTAAACTAAAAATTTTCCACGCACATTATTATGAACTAATTCAAGAAGATCCTTGTACCTTTAACCTTTTACACTAAATGGGGTTTTGTCCATTTTACCTTTTAAAAACATGTGACATAAACCAAGTAGTTTTAGTTCACAAGAATATAAATATCAATCTTGGAGTAATTTAGCCCAATATTTTTCATTTATATGACCTAGTCTGTGAGTCCATATTGAAGTGTGTTATGAGTCTTATTATGTAGTTTCATTATTTATTTCCATTTTTTTCTTGTAATAAAAAACATAAAGACTTTTATTTGAATATGTCTTACCATAAAAAATTAAGACTTTATAAAAGAAGAAAAATTTATTAACAAATTTGAAAATAACATTGTCCATATAAAGTTTAGATAAAAAAATAATATATGTGTAATGGATGATACATAATAACAATCTTTCAAAACCAATATCATTTTTTTTGAAACATGCGGTGGAAGTCCTAAATAACCACAATAGTAAGTTTGGATCTGTTGGATACTCACAGATCTACCACACCTCAGTCAATATTTTTGAATATACTTCAATCTAGTATTCTAATACATATGTGAGAACCACAAGATATATCTATTATTGAATTTATAGAAATAGATAATATGTACTCGATAACAAATGCACATGAAGCTTCCCCTATAATATTTCCTTTCATGGAGTTTTTATTCAAGTGGACCTTCTTACCAAATGTGAAATAGATAGAATTATATTCCCCTATTTTCCCCCTGATCTATCTCTTATTGGTAGTGTTTTGAAAAGAATATTTAGACTTATATATCTCTATTTTTTTCCTTTATTCAACAAAATTATGAAAGGATTTTTTTTCTTCATTTCCTTATCAACTTTGAGATAAGATTGAGTGGATCCCATAGAGACTTATCAAAAAATTTCATATTGAAATTAATAAAAATATAGAGAAGCTCTAAGGGAGTGATGAAACAATGATATCAATGTATAGTTCTTCAAGGAGTTTAAACCATAAAACCTCCAAAAACTCAATGTATCCAAATAGTTTTACTACCTGAGGTCTAGTTGTGTACTATATCTAAGCTAACTTAGAAATAGAACCTTGGATATATCAAACCATTCATGTCTAGTTCTCTCCTTATATTTTCTACAGAGTTTCATGAACATACTATAAGTGTACATGTCTTCATGAGACTTCATGAGTTCACTATAAGTGGATTATAACATTAAACATTGAATTTCGACCACATCACTCAAGTTTTTATCATATATAATGAACCCTTTATCACTCACCTACTTTACAGGAAGACTAGGTAATAGGGATTCAAGAATGTAAGACTTATGTTCATGGAGAAACACAACTCAAAGGCATATAAACAATTATTAAAAGTTACTACCATTAAGGATATGTTCTTCCTATAATATCGATCACAATGACAATATAGATGGTGAAATTTCCATTTTTCTACAATTATAAAAAGGAATATTATTATTAATTGAATTTATTATAATTTGGATGATACATAATTAAATTAATTTTATTAATACTCCAAATATTTTATCATGTACCAATATCCCTCACCATTGAACTCAAAATGTCTAGTTTCTTCGAAATTAAAGTGGCAAGGATCAATATTCCACTTTTTATAACCCCAACAGGGTTAGTCAAGATACTGGAAGGTATTTAGATATGAATTTTGTTTCCAACTATGGGCTTGCTACTCCTTGATCCATTGATTGAACTCCCCAATACTAAAATCCTAATTGGGATTTATTTAACACATTCCTCCAAGTTACACCTAGTCTATAAAGGGTTACTCTTCTTGATGTAAAATGGTTAATACAACCCAAAACTTTCATAATAAATCCTATTATAAAAGTGAGTTTCTCAATTAGGGTTAATCAAAAACTTAGTTATATTGGTTTTATTACTAACTAAGAAATGGAAGTCCACATATGAATTAATGTATATTTTATTTATTTTATTTTATAAGGAATAAAATTTTTTGTTTTATAATTTAGATGTCCTCTTAATATTAAGTAGATTTCACTTAAGTGATTAACTATGTTTTGATAAAACATTTATGCATAATCTATTTATTTAAATTGAATTTTTTTATATTAATCCATTTATTTATGCGGTCACAGTCTTTCATCCATAAAATAAATAATTCATAAGATGAAATAAATAAATAAATAAATAACCAAATCCTAATCTTATTAAATATTTGATTTATTGAGAGATTAATGAATCAACCTATAACCTAGGGAAAAACTCATTGTTTTAGTCTTCGCATGATTTATAGAATTCCATCTGTCTACCTGTGTTTCACCTTGGTTTTTCTCATCTTGGTTATATCTTAAACTACTTCTATGTGCCTTGGATACTTTTTTTATAACATGAATTTATAACTCACATAAAGGTAAGGGAAAATAAATAATTGGTTAAGTGGAATTACATAAATGAAAATGGAAATGTGATCCCTTCAAAATAAAGGAGGAATGGATGGCCTATAGGCCATAATATTTGATTTGATAATTAATAATTTCAAAACCATGTAACAAATTAAATTAAATAAACCCAATACATGCATGGGTCTTGTTCAAGGTCACCAATGGTCATGCATGTGTAACGAATACAAAAAAGAATACTAGATAATAATAATTTCCAATAGTTATTTATTATTAAGATAAATTTACTTTCATTAAATAATTAATTAATTATCTTTTTTCTTAATAACCATCTTAATTATCTTGGATTTAACCATCCGTAAGGAATTCATAGAAAATAAATTTCATGACCAATAATTACATATAATTATAATAAATTAATTGATCATATTTTAATTATTTAAAACCTTTATTAAATTTCAAAAACATAAGGTTCTAATGAATTTAATAGGTTTGTAATGATACAATTAATTATTTATTGTAATTTAATTCTATTCTTTATTGGGAGACTACACGGCATGTACTTATGAGCTACATGTCATGTTTGTCAAATGTCACAAACCTGGAACAAACAAATGGGGTTTTGGGATGTGCCTAGGCAATACTACACAACGTGTATTATCCATCTATATGCCAAGTATCACTCTTTTATTGTGTCTACATAACCCACTAAAGGACTTTGTGTGTTATTTGGATGCGAGAACACACAATGGGAAATCCAGCTACATCGTTTGTGTTCCAATATCCGTGTATTTGCAGGATCCACAAAATAACTCAATGTGTATTTCAAACATGGAAAATAATGAACAACACACTACGTAAACAAGCTACACATCATGTATTTATTTAATGTTATAGTTTTCCAGAATCACACTATAACGACCCAAAGTTTTATCAATATAATTCTTTTCTTATAATTATGCCTTATAGTATAATCACATTAGGAAGCACAATGACATATCATGATACTAAATATTATGTGATCATTAAACATAATTTTTCCACTTCTATGTTTTTAATTTCTAAAATATGACATACACTATTGTGTTCGGGGAGGTTTTTTAGAGTCTAAAAGAATAACCATAATTTTTGGTGAATAGTAAACTACCATTATGAATAGTAACATACCCTTATAAATAGTAATATGACCCTCATGAATAGTAAATATTCCAAAATAATAGTAACCTCACCCATGAATGATTAAATAAAATTTAGTCATCTTATAAGTGATAATATGACCATAGTAAAAGTATTGGTATTTTTGTAAGTCATAGATAATTAATTATAATTAATAAATTAATTTCAAAGAAAATTTATTTACCTAAAAAAATCATAAATTAACAATTCTATGTCTTTTGGTTTAAAGATAATTTTATAAGAACTTATGTAATTCTTGAAAGCATTATGAAATCGTTTTTAATTTTAAAATCTGTATTTTTCAAGTAAATTATGATTTTAATTAAAAATTAAATTAATCATATTTAGAAAATTATTTTTGAAAAATGGAGTTCATTATTAGATTCTAAACATCGAAAATGGTTTTGGGAAAATTTTAGGGGTCTTTCTAAAATACTTGAATTTTTATGAGTAGTAAAATACTATAATTTACAAAATAAGCTAAATACATTAATTATAGAGTCGTGTATAATGTTTTTCTGATGTAATACCAATTGGTTTGAACTCACATGCACCTATTACAATTATTTCACATGTAATCATCAGTATTACTTATCTTGTAGAGAAATAATAAATTAATGAATATAATATTGAGAAAACTCATCTCCCCTCCACTATAAATACCACACTTCACACCCTCATTTCCTCACACCTCTCAAGCTTTAACCCTTGCATAAACTCTATCCAAACATCTTCTATATCTCCTCCACCACGTCTAAGATATTCTGTTCTCATTAAAAGACCAATCCAAGGTACCTTAAGGAGGATTCTAGAGTTAGTTCCCATCTCTCTCTCTTTTCTTTTCTTTTCCTTTCAATTTCAAGTTCTTTTATTAATATCTCCCCACTTATCCTCATCCACAAGGTATGGTAAATACAGTATCTTACCTAAAGTTTAATGTTATGATACTAATGGGATAATATATCATACAAACACTTTCTCCTCTTCTTTTTATTTTAGAAAGTAAAACATTGTTCGTGAGGTGTAAATTTATCACCTTCAAGAACAACAGGTTTTATTTTTCTTTTTCCACCTTCAGATCTCGTAATGAAACAATTTTTATGGTTGAAACATATTATGTTATATGTATTATATCATATATAATGTTCTGAAACAAACTTATGTACATATTACTAAATTATTAAACAAAACAAGTTCATTGTGGTCGAAAAATCGCATGAATTAACACAAATGATCATCAATAAATTTTTATCTAATGATTCATTCTCATGGTATATAAAAAATTATTTATAAGATCATTTAAGTTATTTAACATCATTAAAAACATGTAATATTATTTTTGGATGTTTATCCATGTTCTACATGAACTTCCATTCATACTGTTCATGAAAACTAATAAAAAGAACACTCCTAAACAATGAATTTAAACTCTATAACTCATCTAAAGGCCCATAAAAGAATTTAATAAAAACATAATGAACCATATAAATTTATAAAAGGTTCTGGAATTTTTAATTAATGAATATAATGTAATTATATAGGACATTAAAGTGAAGAAAGCATTCAGATACAAGGTAAGGTGAAATTCTCAAACCAAAATTTCTTTCATTGGATTCTCCCTCATTCACTCCATTTTCAGTATGGTTACTCCTTAAAAATAATTTTTTCATCATTATCTTAACTTTTCTGAGATATACATGTTTTCTATTGAATTTCATGACAAACCCGATTTTTTCCCAAAAGAAATCTTCTCTCGAATAAATACACTCTCAAAGATTCTTTCTTCTTCACTCATCATTGATTGTTCTGTGTCAAGAATGTGATTACCTCTAAATTTTGGGAACCAAATATTTACAAATGTATTATTTATTATGTGAAACCCATTCATGTCTATGTTTTACTGTATTTTCATGTTTAACATATGCTCCATGTGACATGCATGATAATGTAAATATTATGGTGTGAGAGGTGTGTCTGGAATTATATATCGTAATATGAATGTTATGATGTGATGCATACACCCGGAATTATACAGAGCTCTAATGCATTGGGTAAAGTGATGAATCTCATGAGTTAAAGGTAAATGATGTGTGAACATTATGTAAGCATTGTTCACAACTATGTGTGGTAATTAACCACTAAGACATGATGTTTTCATTTTTTTATGCATTTCCACATTCCATGCCTTTATCTAATGATTCCTCCCATGATTTTGATGTTGATTTTATGATTATGCTCAACTCATGCTATATTGTTATTATCTATCCTCTTATATGGATTTTATCTCACCCCTTTTTAATGTATATCCTCAGGTGATTCACGTACTAAAGAGTTTTCAAGGTATGATAAGAAGCTGGATAAGAATGGATTAAATAAATTTTTATGTTTGATGTTGTAAATGTTATATATGGTCCTAGTTTTCCAAAGACACTAAACCTTTGGATCCTTGATGTGTAATACTATTATGTTTTTTATCTTTAAAATTATGTAATATTAATGTAAGAAAAGTCTAGGTTTCTATACACACTATATTTTACCATGTATTTGAAAACATGGTTTGTGATAATTACACCAGTAAACCATGTAGACTACACAACATATACACCAACTATACACTAGTTAATCAGAGAAGTTGCATTCCAAGTTGTCTTATTCTACATTAAGTGTTCCATTAATGCATCACATTTAGTTACTTATGGGTGATTTGTGTATCCTGAACCATGGATGGGTGAAATGCACTTGGGTACATAGTGTGTACTCTGGCTACATTTTGTGTAACATAGTCTCACCAACCAAAATACTTGACACAACCCGATTGAATATCTAGTCATTATTTATCTATTCATAAACCTTTAAGAAAATATAAATCTTGGATGAAATAATTAAAATGTTTCAATCATATTAATTAAAATTATATTAAAGAATAAATATTCTGGAAGTATAATATATAACCACTATTTCTCATAAAATATCAACCATCAAATAAATAATTATAAATTTTAAATTTGATCCTTTGATTCCACTTAAAGTTTTAGGGAATAACGGAAGCACCTAGAGGGCGAAAAGGCATAAAGGTTTCATCAGATTTTATGGATCAATTAAAAATTTTCAGAAGACGTAAACATCGTGACCAATGAAATTTTTCCACTGAATATTAACATAGAAAATCCAGGAATCCAGATATAGGATCCTTGCACGTTATGTTTTTAATTAATTTAAATATGAGAGCAAGAAATTATTCCTAAAAATAGTATATTTCTTCAAACCTATTGTTGATCATCTAAAACCTTCTTTTAGGATTACCATCATTATGTTGGTATGATCAAAGTGTAGAATCCCTCTAGTAGTGATCCACATGTGATCCTATTGATCTCTAAGAAGCACCAATGGAATTTTAGGTACTAGTGCAGTAGATATATCATATTATGTTGTTCATATTAATCTCTTCTAGTTCATTTTGTCTTTAAGGAATCTATCTAGAACTTCTCATTCATGAGAGGATGATAGGATGACGACTGGATAGAGAAGTCAGTTGTGTGAACATATTCTCAAATCCCTTTTTTTCAATTAACCCAACACAATATACATAACCATCTATTTATAGAGCTAGGGTTTAGGTTAAAATATCATTTAATTTTATTCTAGTCATAAAATAATATAATAAACCATTCCTGACACCATCCATTAATAATATAAATAGTATTATTATTTTATGGGTTTCACTAACTGGTGCATTGATAAATATTATTTTACTGGTTTAAAAATTGAAATTTATCACCAAACATGATCAGGTCTTCTTGAACTCCTAGATATCTGTTGAATACCCAAATAAATATTTTATCCATAAATAAATACTTTATCTACAAACCAGAAAATACCTATTTACTAAATATTCAATAAATATTTTTGATCAATAAAACAGGAATAAAACTATTCCCCAGTCTTGAGAAGAATATTTATTCTAATAATTAAATTCAAATATAACTCAACCAAGATCAATGGAAACACTTATTGTGTGGCCCTCTAGGATTCTTTCTAATTAGGATTAGGTGGGATTGATTAAATTCAAATATTTTTGTGTAATAGTATTTCAAGACATCCAAGAGAAAGAACATAAAATCAAAACTCTAAAAACCAAATTCAAAAGCTAGAAATGTAATATAATCCCTTTCTCAAAATATCTCATCAAATGGGTTGCACATCTATGTCATCAACTAATATGATTGATATGTATTTCTTTGACTATCTAAAATAAAAAAATTGTTACACCTTGGATGTGGAATTTAACACTCCAGTTATGTTCTAATAAAACGGGTGACATATAAACTTCTATAAAAACGGAAGGTAAAATCATTACTCAACCTATCCCTTAATAAAATTTCATTCATAACACACCCAATGTACCTTAATTCCCATGAACATTTGGACTCATGGTTTTGGTCAGTATATATAAGTGTGTGACATGTTTCAATGACAATATTAAAGTATAGGGATCATTACACATGCTCGCATATAAGAATATTTGATGACACATAAACTTGCAGAATTATTAATTGTTGGCATGCTCTAAAAATCTTCCATATTAAAGATTACCAAGTGAAAAATTCATGAGAAGAATACCAATCCTCTTATGAGTACTCACACCAAATATTCTATATAAAATATTTCATGTTGTAGTACATTATCTAACTGTATAACTTTTTTAAGAATATCATCACGGAACATCAAGGATCTCATCATAGCAAGGAACTTATATAACCTTATCAATGAGACAGATACACCAAAACATTATTAATATTAAAATATTTGAATATAATTGTAATCAAAATACAATAAGTTGGTTCTAGAACACTGACTCTAAAAGGAAAACTAGTTTCCTATTACATAGAAGGTTGTTTTTCATAAACTTTCCCAATTATACTAGAACATTAATAATTTTTTTATAGAAATACCAACTCCATTGTCCTGCTTATTCATAAATTCATCACATTGTGCATTGTTATTGACCTGATTTCTAATTCTTATAGCAGTATACATTATCTAAAAATAATTCTATCAATTTATTAGTAAATTTCTATCATGATTTATAGAGTATACTATCAAAAAAATATAATAATATCAATATTTTTTCTCAAGTGTTTAACTATATGTTCTCTACTAACACTTACTTAACTCTACTTCCAATAGTTTCTACAAAACCTTCATATGATACTAACTGTAACACCCCTAAACACTAATTCCCTGGAGCTATTGGGTTGTATATTATATGGAAAACAAAGTAAAAGATATTAAAATTCAAGGATTAAGGTTTAGTAGTCCTAAAGAGGCTAGATACATTACATTAAAATTATACAATATAAAAGTACAAATCTTTATTCCACAATGTTATCCTACTTCAATCATATTATACCACTTAATTTCCTGGGGTAATGGAGAAGCAAAGTAAAGGTGGTGTGCTTAAATTCTCAGTAAGGGAAAATTTTACTACGAAATCTAATAAAGGATAAATATGCCATAGGAAAAATTAGGAGAACAATTGAAATGATAATGATGAATGCATAAGTGGAATATTTGGAAGATATATGAATTCATAATCACATGGATCACCAAAATAATTTGAAATAATAAATTTCAAAATGTTGGGCATCATAATAATATCATTTAATCCTTGTGCCATGAAATTATACATAAGTGGTAAGGACACTCCCAATACCATATTGTAGTTATCCCATGAGACCTACCAGTGGGTGATAGAGAAAATATTTTCAATTAATTTATATTGAATATCATTTTTTAAACCCACAAAAGTGTTCCTATAAGATGATTTTTTCATTTTTATGATAATGGTGTTATTTTGATATGAATAGTAAAAAATTGGCCATTTTGGATTTTTAATAGTTTTAAATTATTTCTGTAGTTTGGCCATAAAATTAGTTACACTAATCCAAATTGAAAATTTATCTCTTTTCCAAATTCTAAACATCCAGGTATTCATTTACTATTTTTGGACTAAAAGCTGAATCGTCCATATGGAAGCTCAAAGGAAGCTCACAAGTGGGAGAAAGAAAACTGTTTGCAGTTATGACTAGTTTTGGTGTGGGATCCATAACTCATCCATGGTGGGCCTAAATGTTGTTATATTCAGGGGGTGGACGCGCAACGAGTTTTTTATAATCTTTTATGAAGGAAGTTCCGTGTGAATTGGCCGTTTATGGGGTCATTAAATCACACTAATTCGGAGGATTGCGTTTTGGAGAGTCCGACTGGACAGAATAAATTCTCAGAGTAAAACAGTCATAACTCTTGGAATACATGTCCAAATCCGCTGAGATTTTGAGTAGACACGGAAGAGGGAATTATGAAAAACATTTAATAAGGGATCAACGCGTGAAGATTTCATTTGTTGGGGATACAACGTGTCTACATTCGGGAGAAAAATTCTAGCTATAAAAGGAGGAGAGCTCCACCCTCTCAAAACATCCCATTCTCCACCCCATTCCCTCCGGGACACCAAGAAGGAGAAATTTTTAGCTTTCACTTTTATTTATTTTCTTTTACATAGTTTTGTAATGTCTTCTTCTTCCCCTTTCAACTCTATTACCCTTCACATGGAGGGGTAAAACCTTTGAGTGATCGGGGAAGGGGGAGTTTCACTTTTGTAATGTCCGAGTTTTGAGCTTAAATTTAAAATCCTCTTTTTCTTTTGAATGACTTCTATTATCACTATTTCCCAATTATATTAATGCGATCATGTTTTTATTTTGGTTTATTCATTGTTAATAGCTTTGGTTAAAGACCTTTAATCTCCCTCTGCCTAATGCAATTTGTCTCGATCGAGAAGATTGTGTTAGGTGGGGAGTGTCTAGCGATCGTTGGCACGTGTGTGAAACTATTAAACTTTTTCTAGAGTTCTAAGGAGAAACAATTCCCGATTGGGAATTTCCTTAGTTTTTTAGGGATTTTTTAAGAACTTTCACGCACATAGGAGTGAGTCTCATTTGTTTCTTAAACCAAGGGTGATAAATAACTCGATCGTGGAGTTCTTCATTTATTATTCGAAAGGAAGAGAGAGAATATGATCTTTATTACTATGATGACATTGAAAAAGTGAATCCTACCCTGACCTCATCACTCTCTTCATCCATTATTGTTAAACTTTTCTTGTTATTTCTTGCTTTATTTTTCAACCTAAAAAATTTCAAAAACAACCTTTTCTTCTTTCTTAAATTCAAGTGACAAACAAAATTGTTGTGCACTCCTCTTCGGGAGACTTCCTTGGGTTAATCACTAGACTACACTTAGGAAATTTAAAAAAAAAATTGACACGCCCTATGATAGGCGTGTGTCAGTGGGTTAAGGGGATGTATAATTCTAATCCCACCCATCATATAAATTTTAAAATTCATTACATCACATACCAAATGAATATAGGTTATACATGGAATAATGTTCAAGGTTGAACAACTTATAAATACATGGTATATTTTCTAAATGGAACATATCATATATGATCTTCCAATATGAAGCAATAGATTATATGGGACATAAATATATTTACATATTCAATTAATTAATAATAATCTCTAACTAAATTCCCTAAAAATGTATAAGGAATAATTAGGGATTCTTTATTTTTTAAAAGTACCCAAAATAAGTGATTTATAAGAAATTATAGCTAATGGTTACATATCAAAATTATAGATTTTCAATGTGTTTATGAAGTTATATTTTAAATGGTAGGAGACAAAATTAAAAAAATCATTATACATAACCATATAAATCCAATGTTATGGTTTATAAAATGTTTGAAAATTTTCCATAGTATATCCCTTAAGAATTTCAAACCAGATGTGCATTAAGGGTTCATTCATTTTTCACCTGGATGATGATTGGGATATACCCGGCCAATTATTTTTCAGGTTTTTACCCCTAGATTAATCTCATAAAAAACTAAATCCAAATTTACTATCGAGAAAGATATGTATTTTCTTTAAAAATTGTAATGTTTTTACTTAACCAAAGTATAGGATTTATATGGATATAAAGAGTTTTAGGCATATTAATAAATTATGAATAGGGCATAATGTGAGTGAAAATAATGTTCACGTGGGTTGGATATATTAATAATGAAACATAAAATGGAATCAACACAAAATTGGGACAATAATTTTTGGATTAAATAGGAAATGATAATGGTAATGTAAATAGTAATTATAAAGAGAGAGAAAATAAACCCTTAATTTGGCATGGAAAAAGATTAAAAAGAGTATAACGTATGGGGTCTGGGGTTTGGGTAATTTTCACAAGATTATAGTTAAATGTAGATATAATAACATGTATAAATTTCATGGAATCATATAAAATGAAAATTTAAAAGATTTTTCAAATAAGGAAATTCAAATTTGAATTAAAGAGAGACAAGTAGGAACCCTTACCTCTCATGAGCTTATTAGATTGGAACCTGGCCTTAGATCAAACCAAACTATACAATAATGAAGATACAGATAGGGTAGAAACTCCTTAAGAGATAAATGAAGAGATAACTTTGAATTTTGTGTGTAATAATGAGAAGTTGGGTGGTAATTTAAAATTATGGTGAGTGGAATTTCATAGAATAATTTATTAATTACTTTATTATTCCACTTTCTCTTAGTACCCCACTAACCATCGCTCTCCACTACCACCCTTCATGACCCAAAATACAGTTTAGTTACAAAAATAGTGAAATATAACTTCCTTTTATGGAATGAGTTTTGAATATATAAATATTATGTAATATATGTTGTATTTTACCATATTACACCATTTTTACCATATTTTCCTATTTTACTATTTTAATCAAAAATTGCATAGTTTCACCCCTTGTTTAATTTTAAAACCCTGATTCCAAATCTGTATTCCAATTTATAAAATTCTTTATATAATTACCTATATTTTAACTTTTATGTTAGGTTTATATATTCATCAAAAATAATGTATAAGAGTAAATATACTTATAATTTCTGGAAAATTTTACTTTATAACACAATTGAACAACTAGATATATAAACTAAAATCACACAAAAATATTCCCTAAGGGTAAGGTGTGTAATGGTGATACATTCATGGGGTATTTTGACTAAAATTTATCATGTAGTGATCTACACTAACTTGAACTTCTCTGGCAGATGGTTCCACTCCAATGCCACTTATAGGAGTTATGCTTGAGCTTAGTCAAGGGTGTACATCAGGGATGCTACCTCCTTCAAAAGATCTGATAAATGGACATCATAAGGGATATTCCTATAGTTAAAATCAATATTTACTTTCTTATGTGATAATAAACATTCATCTTTACCTCTAATATAGACAAATCCTAACTATTTTTTTGTAATTGATATACACCCTATGGTAAAAATCCCAAGGGTCAAATTGAAAAATGTTGATATTGACCAACTATAATGTTGACCAATGGTCATAATACACAATCCTAATATTAAACAATTTCCTATAATCCAAGATGGTCATATTAATCCTTATATATAAAAGCCAACATTGAAATCCTTTCATATCATTCTCTATGTTCTTACACCATGTCAATTTCAATATTTAATGTTTTATTCTTAATATCAATGTATCTTTCATAATTGTTATTATTTTTCAAGTATGATCCACTAGAGTACAATATTTCAGTGTTATCTCACATTTTTATAGGCTTTATATTACTACTTTTATCATCTATTATAAATTTAATTACTTAGTGTTTTCATTGTATTAATATGAATTGCACTATTATGATAAAATAATAAATTATAAATTGTGAGAAAAATATTATGGTGAAAGATTTATTTGATATTATAGAATATCATGTATTAAATTTATCCTTATCATTACCTATATTATTTCTTTCATGTTCATTCCTAAAGGATCTTATCACCATGAGTTGTTCCTAATTCAGGGTCCCCTCTAGAAGATGGAGGTGCAAAAGTCCCCTAAAATCCATCTACTACTTCCTCCCTATTTTGAGCTCACCTTAGTAATTATAATTAATCATAAATGGTATCATAACTTCTACATTTTTTTCTTATGAGGCTCAACCAAGGAATTCACCTTTCTAACCCCTTTTTCAAAAAACTAGATCTGGGAACACTGGTACAATGTTGTTGGCATAGTTTTGGGTAAGGTAAATGTTTGAATTGGTTGAAGGTAGCATGATCACCTCCCCATAGTCCTTAGTGGTGAACATAGACCATAGTTGGAAAAAGAAAAATGTGTTACTTTCATAGTGAACACATATATACATCTACTTCACTGGCTGTTGGATGCAACCAAACTTCTGAGAGAATATAATGGGGCGAATGGTTTACATTTAGTGTTTCCATCGATCTATAAAACCAAAACCCCACATCTAAAATAATGAAAGTAATACCTATGATCAAACTTACCCTACATGTTATCAATAATTTCACTATATGTGGCTAGGAAATTCCTGAAATTAAAATTCCAGACATTGTTGATGTTGGCCACCACCCCAGCTTAACTAAGTGTCACCGGTCCAACCCCAAAAGTGTTAAGGAGATATGGTAAAAGACTAGAGTTCATAGGGGTGATGGAATTTGGAAAAAAATACCCCATTTAAGTTTTTTTATCTATATTTGAATAAACTATAATGGATCGCAGATGTTTCTAGAAATGTCCCCCCTCAGGAAATGCTTGAGCTAGCCGTACAACTTGGACAGGACTGGAACACCCAGATTAACCTAGTTCCCAGATCCCAAGTTTGATTTCATCACTATGATAACTAGATATAGGCCCATGAACATTACCCTAACTACAAGTATCTATATTCTTGGTAATTTGGTCAGGAATGCTGCATACTAGACTTTTGGATGTCAATCCCACACGATGTAGTCTCAATCATCAAACCCTACCTTTTTAGTGGTAGCCAATACAATCCTAGCCTCCTTAGATGTTGTACTCCAAGTAATTTCTTTGTATTACCCATAATATTACCCATTAAAATGTTCTATAATTGTCTCATCCACATATTGAAGTTAATGTCTTTGTATAAGGGTTTATGATTCTCAAGAATCTGTGTCATCTGATCCAACTTAATCTTAACCACCAATAGAGTTTGGTCTCCATAACCCTAGGTATTTATAATTGGGATGTATTATTCATACATTTATCCTATAAATAATATCTTACTTATGTTTTGTAGGTCCCATAATATTATTCCCACCTTCACATGATGGAGGTGGAAGGTATTTTTGTCTATACACCACCGTCTGAGGAGCTCTGGTGGCAATTTTGGTTGGAGATAAAAATGGAATCGGGGAATATACAATGCCTCTTATATCATAATAAGAAACATATCAAACCCATACTCAACATACATGTATCATGCCAATTAATACCACACTAATTCATTAGTAAAGTTCTCCCGAGACTACAAGTCATAGTCTTCGTACCACACCATCTTGTAGATTGAGATGTTGGATTGAAAAATGATTAAATAATGGGTGGGGAACTCTTTTTTTTCAAATTATTGATGATTGTTATTTTCCTATCTCAAAATTTATATATTTAATTAACATCTCACTCCCTGAATGATTACCCAATAGTAGAAATGTTTCAGTGTTGGAGCTCATTATGGTGGTAAAACCAAAACCTTAATCTATTAATTTTAGAAATTAGAAAATCCACATCATTGAATAATGAAAAACATTAAAGTGGTAACATATTTTTGATCATATATCCTCTATTATATTCTGCCAACATATTTAGAAACTATTTTTCCTCAGAGAAGACCCTCCTGGCATGAGTTATTTTTGAGTTTCCAACTATTTCTCTATGACAACACATATCTCTATTGAATCTTAATTCAAGATTTATTACATAAATATACACTGAATACAATTCCAAAAGATCATGTGGAATAATATTTTTGGGTAATTAGGTATATATCACAAAAACATAAAACATTGGTACAATGGAAATATTTAAAATCTTCAAAACATGCCCTTATATTCTGTTGATCTTCTAATATTTCATGAGATAACCTGGAGACATACATAAGAAAGAGGTGATCCATAAATCCCATTAATGGAATAATAAAATAAAAATAATATAGTTTATTCAAGAGGCATATCAATGAGAAATAAATGGGTGAGAATCATAAAAATTAACATCGAAGTAAGATATAAGATGATAGCATCATGGAAACATAACAATATGGAAACAACATAAAACATTACATTATAAGCACAATACAAGGATAACCAACAAGACATCATAACATTGTGTGTTCAATATACATGGAATATCATGAGATAAAAATATTTCCCTATACATTAAAGGGTTATATAATTCTATTCCCACCCATCGCATCCACACCATGTACATAAATTTTTTTTCCAAATATATCATACAATATAAGGATGAAATTCATCAATTTTAATCCAAATATTAAGGAGTTTGGGTTATATACATGGAATACTCTAACCAATAATGTATAGGTACATCTATATGAATACCCTTTACTATAAATGGGGATGGGAATTCACTAAAAAAATGTTTGGTATGTAAAAATCATAGTATAATTTAAACTGGATAATGGGTGTACATAAAGATTCATGGAAGGGTTTAATGAGAGTGAAAGGTAGTATATCATTAATTTTATGACATAAGGATAGTAAAGGGGATGTATAAAAACAAATTCTAGCATGAAAAATTGGAAATAAAATGGAATAATATAAATAAAGTGTTTGAATAAAGAGGATGAGATAATCCCCTTACATTGAGTGAGCACATCTAAAATCTAGGGAGGAGCTTCTTAAGATCTCGAGAACACCTTAGCAAGGATTTTGGGAGGGATAGGAAGACTAAATTAGTGGTGAATTTTTTTTAATTGAATAGGAGTTGGAGGATGGGTAGCAATTTATAGAAAAAGAGGGGGAATTCTTTATTAATTTCTAAAAATAGGTTTTGGACTCAATATGATAAAATAAAAAAAAACCACAATCCTTCCCATGGTTTTTCCAATTTTTTCTACTAAAGAAGAAATTTTTTTAATATTTAACAAGTAAAAGAACAAATTATATTAAAATAATACCCTTTTTTATGTGGAAGTGAGTCATGTTCATAAAGAATGGATTTTAAATCCTTAAAATATAATATAGGTTTTGGAGGATTTGTTAAAGATTTATAAAATTAATAATATAAAATCAATAAAACATTATTTTAAATAATAAATATATAAATCATCATGTATTACTTTCATGGAATTTATTACTTCATTTTAGTGTCATTATGATATCATAATACAGACCATATATTTATAATATATTTAATTATTACAAAAAAATCGATAGTCCTTGAAAATTATAAAAAATTCACCATTGTCTAATTTTGACATTATGATTTCAAAAATAATATTTAATTTATCAAAATAATTATATAAATATGATAATTTACACTTTTAAATCAAAATTATCATTTATTAAAAAATATTGGTTTTTATAACAATAACAGTTTATAGACTCTTATAAATATTATATCATCATTTTTATATAAATATTATTTAATAATAATATAATATGAAAATTAAATTTATTTCAAAATTCATGTATTTATCAAAAAGTGTTTTTTATTTAAAAATGTATATTTTCAAAAAAAATCTGGTTTCTTCATATGAGAATCTATTTTTCATCAACTCATATGAAATTGTAATAACAAAAAGGGACAAATATAATCATTATTTTATTAAAAATGAAAATATAAAAATTCATACTACTAATTTTTAGATACATAACCCCTTATC
This sequence comes from Viscum album, assembly GCA_963277665.1. Classification (NCBI taxonomy): domain Eukaryota; kingdom Viridiplantae; phylum Streptophyta; class Magnoliopsida; order Santalales; family Viscaceae; genus Viscum; species Viscum album. The sequence goes on along the minus strand of OY728147.1, from coordinate 67,626,321 downwards.
ACACCATTGTGTGTCCTAGGGGTAAGATATGAGATGGTGGGAATTTCTTTGAGTGGTTTGGTGGACATGGTTTGGGTCTTTATCCTGATAAGTTTGAACTTATCCCATAAATAGTTTCCCTAAATCTTAAATTGTTGAATCTCATCATGGGATTGGTCAAAGATAAATCCCAATGACGTAATATCCCATAGAATATCTGATAAATGGGCTTCATAGGGCATGATCTTACTAGCTCACGTCATCGCTTCTTCCATCTATGTAAATTGCACTTTATCATAACTCCTATTATATAATAATCTTAATAGTAATTGTACAAAGGATATATTATAAATGGTTAATATGCTTAATGATCATTTAAATTTGATAGACTCTATTTTATAATTGGTCCAAAATAACTGAAGTATTGAATGTGTTTTCTATAACTATAATTCAATTACTCAATCAAAAACGGAATTTCATTTATAAAAGTTAGGGCTATTACATTCTTTTTCCATTCATAAAATCTTACGATGAAATTTTATTCCATACACTAAAATAGATGATGGTACTTCTGTTTAGATGCTTTGAATAATTCCCATGTTTCTTTCTCAATCTTTTTTTTCACCATATCACTTCGATCAATAGATTTTTCTTATTTCATATAACTTTTTCCCTACGATATAAGATCTTTATTGGATCATCCTCATATTAAAAAGCGTTCTTAAATGGTACCAACTATGGATTTAGTGAATCTGATGATTCTAGTATATACTTCCTTGAGAGTTATACATGTTACACATATTGTACTTGAGATAGGTTAGGTGGGAGTGTAGTTCAAAAGGACATAGCTCGGATGCGATCAAGGATCTCAAAGGGTCTGATGTTTCTTGGACTGATAATTCCCTGCTTTCTAAACCTATTTAATTTATTCAATTGTGATATATGAAGGAACACCTTATCTCTTAACTTAGACTCTAGATCTCATCGATGATTGAATGTTTATTTTTCTCTTAAATTTTAATGGATTTCATATGATGATGAATGGTTTAAACCTTCTATATCATCTCATAGATAAGATCAGGTACAATAAGATTACACTTTATAACTTCATCCCAGCATGTAAGAATCTGATACCTCTTCCCATATAGAGCCTCATAAGGTACTATTTGAATGTCAGAATGGAATATTTTTCTATATGAGAGCTCCACTAGGGGAAGCTTTTGATCTGAACAACCTTGGAAATCCATTGAACATGATCTCGATATATCCTATATAGTTTGAATGGTTCTCTCATACTAACCATTCATATGAGGTTGATAAGAAGTACTAAAAAACAACTCTATATCTAATGCTTTCTGAAGGTTTCTCCAGAACCTATGGATAAATCTCGTATTATGATCAGATACAATAGATAGTCGCACTCCATACAGTCCTACCACTTATTCTATATATATCTTAGTGATTTGGTCAAGAAATAAATCTTACTTTATAGTTTTTAAATAAGATAACATTGTATGGAAATTGAATACAACCCATATGGCTTTATTTCCATTAGATGTTTGGGGGATACCTATAATGAAAGACATGGTAATTTTTTCCATTTCTATAATAGTATGGAAAATTCTTGTATCATAACCTTAGACATCTATTATTCAACCTTGAATTTTTTTTCTTACCAAGAATTGAGATACAAATTCCTAAATCTCTATCTTTGTATTATCCCACTAAGCATTTTTCATTAGATCTCTATACATCTTAGTGATTCCTTGATGAATAGAGGGGGATGATCTATGTGCATCATCTATAATTTTCCTCATCCACTCTAGTTTTGATGAGACACATATCCGAGTTCCAAACCTTAAAACTACACATTTAGAAAAGTTTAAATACATAATATACAAGGAATTTTTATGTAGAACCTCGTTATCTTTTTGAGACACCTTGATCCTCTCAAAAATAGATGGATGATAAGTTATTTTAGAATGGTAGTATGGAGATCATTTTATTATTCTCATGTTCATCCCTTTAATGTCCAATGAAATTGTATACATTTTAATCCTCATCATGGATAGGGTTGTAGGATCCTTCCTACTCAGAGTATATGCTATTTTTTTTTACCTTCCTAGGAAGTTAATGTATTAAAAAATCATAATCCTTGATAATATATAACAATTTTTTTGGAACATTGTGGGAAAATGTACTTGATTACTTAATGATCCATATATATGTCACACTTCCCCCTATAGAGATAATGGAAACAAATATTAATTATGAAGATCAAAAAAACCAATTCCAGATCATGTGTTGGGTAGTTATTCTAATGGATATTTAATTGGGGGAGTCATAGTCTATCACTTTATCATTTTTCAACAGTTCACAACCCAAGATATTTTTGGAAACATCACTTTAGATCACAAATCCTCACCCACTGGTAGGTTATGTGAGAATAGATGTAGTTATTTTCCTCTTATTTAAATCTTTAAATCCCTCTTCACATCCATAATTCCAAAAAAAACTCCACCCCCTTATGAGTTATCTTGGTTAGTAGGCTTTCAAATCATGAGAAGTTTCTCACAAATCGATGATAGTACCTAGTTAATCCAAGGAAACTACGGATCTCCACCATAGATATTGGTCTGGTCAATCCTTTAATTTAAACTATTTTTTAAGGATCTAAAACATCCCCTGTCTGGTCATAACATTCCTTAGAAATGTTACTTTCTATATATATAACTCAAATTTACTCTACTTCACATACAAATTTTCCGTTTGACAGGTATTGAGTACAATATTTAAATACACCTCATATTCCTCCTTTCTTTTGAACTAGATAGGAATATCATCTATACATACTCCAATAAATTTATCAAGGTAATCCATAAATAATCTACTCATTAAGTAAATGAGTATTTATGAATAATTAGTGAGTCTAACTGGAATCATAATGAACTCATAGTGCCCATACCTTGTATGAAAATTATTCTTGGGGATATCCTCATTCATAATCATTTCTTAATAATATCTTGAACAAATTCACCTTATATAAGTAAAGGAATCCACATATCTAATCAAACAAGTTATAAATCCAAGTAAATGGTACCTATTTATTATCATGATTTTATTGAACTTTTGATAATCAACATAGAGGTTCATGAAATCATCCTTCTCTTTAATAAAAAATATCAGTGCATCCCATGGTGAAAAACTTGGACATAGAAACCCATTGTCCATATTCTTCTATAGTAGCTTCTCCATCTCATAAATTTCAATAGTTAATATTATATATAGAGCCTTGGATGTTGGAAAATCTTTGGGTATAATCTCTATTTTGAACTCAACCTAGTGTCTTGGAAAAATGTTGGGAAATTATTTTAGAAGCACATAGGAATATTCCCTTACAATGGGAATGTCATCAATGATGATCTTTTATTTAATATCAGTCATTTAATAGAGATATCCTTACTTATAAGTCAATAATTTCCATTCTTGATATGATAATACCAAATTATATTCATCCACCTCCTAACACCTATATAGAATCAGAGGGCGATTTTCAATACAAAGGGATATTTCCTTCTCTCAACAACCTGTTCCGAATTTTCATAAGGAAATCCAATTCATACCCAAAATTTCATCTAATTACACTAAAGGGAGTATATCAATGTTTTTTGGGATGTTCATACTTTAAATAAGGACTAGAGAGAAATTATAAACTTAGGATTCAATAATTTCTTCATTTACATTTTCATAGATATAATCATGTCTGTGTTTTGAGGAGGTGTTTGAATAGTTCTAATAAAATTTTATGATAAGAAATAATTCATAGAAACAGAATCAAATAATACATTCACTATTCTCGAATGAATAACCATCATAATTATCACTACATCATTATTTGGATTCACCTCAGTAGTTGTGATAGAAAAAGATCTTTATTTCTCTCTAGGACTAAGAGTTTATTGGAATTAGTTATAATCTAAAACCCTTATAATAGTGAATTTACTCACATAGTGTCCTTATTCCTGGTAGTTGAAACATTAGAAATCAGGCTGAAGTTTAACTAGATAATAAATGTATTCTATTACATTGTTGGGTTTTTCCCATCAATATTCTCTAGATAGGTTCCCTTCCTTCCCACACCTAAAGTATTTTCGAATCCACTTCAAGAAATTTATGGGATTTTTCATCACACACTTTTGATAAGTGAGGTGTTGGAATTTCATACCCCCATTAAATTTCTACATTATTTCCCCAAAATTAAAATAAATTTTTCAATTACTACCCATGAGATCCTTCAGATTCTATGATCTTCATTTTTTTCTTTGAGGGTACATTATATAATTTTTTCATAGCAATCAAAGTCTCGAATCACTAAATATTTTTTAAATAATTAGCTTTAACCCATGAAATAAGAGAAAAATTTTACATTTGGGTTCAAGTAAGTAACTAGATGCATGTCGTACAAGTCCTTTTTAAGTTCACCTCATAAACCTTAATGGATTTATCATCCTTTGACTTGGGTCTAATTAAATCCCTCTCCATTTTAATACAGTGAGTAAGATGAAAATATTTATCAAAAAATATTTTTTTGGAATTTTTTACACTTCATATCTTTGATATCTTCCTCAATATTCAATTTATTAATCAACATACACCAATGAGAATCATCTCTCTCTATATGATATACATTTAGTATGACCTTGTTTTTATTGTATCATAGGATTGAGTAGATATCTTCAATGGAGTTGATCCATTTTTCTTTGTTTAAGTTTTTAGAGGATCCACTGAAATTCATAGGCCTTCATTATGTAAAGGTAACAATTGAAACTTTATCCTTATCAATGGGATGAGGGTTTTACCCTTTATTCAAGTTTTTATTCATAACTTGAGTTAATTTAGTAAGTATTTTCATGAAGTTCTTGACTCCTAATCCCATTAGGTTGGTTATCCCATTTGGGAATTTCCCATCACACTGGTTGTTGAATCTATTCCTCCTATTTATATCCATTGATTAAAATATAGGGAAATTAGGGATGAGAATTGTTACACAATTAACCACATAAAAGGGAAACTATGAATATTGAAGGGATTACTTATAAATTAAATACATTCCATAACCTATGAATTTCTAGGCTACAATATTAGTTATCCATTGCCTATTTCCTCACATAAATTTCATGTTAATTTCTGTTCCCTTCATAATAGTTCATAAGGATCTTTTTACTTCACCAAATCATATCCCCCATGAGTGTAAAACAATGTTTCAAACATGGCCTCTTTGATGTCCACTAGGTGAAGATCGAGTGAAATCCATATGCAACATTTTTTGGGATATTACCCTTAGTTATAACTATTCTAGATCTATGTCCACCTGTATATCCAGATAGGTATGTTGTTACTTTTAAACCACTAAATATATACTTTAAAAAAATTAGAGATTCTTTCCTATGTTTACTCTAATCCATAAGGATTTGAAAAAAAATGTAAATCCTAATTCCAAAAAATAATTAGACCAAAATTTCATACCAAATATGACAACCCATATCTTTAATAAACCTTAATTATTGATTTATTATATAAATATACACATAATACAACCCCAAAATGTCATGATACCTGGTGTATTTGAGTAATTAGATTCATATAAAAATAACCCGAAACATGGAAACCACGAAATTAATTAAAATCTTCAAAACATTACCTTATATTCCGTTGACCTTCTAATACTACCCAAGATAACCTGGGGAGGTACATAAGAAAGAGGTGATCTATAAATACTAGTAAGTTAATAATAAAATAATAATATGATGAAATACATGTTAGTCCAGAGGCAAGTTAGGGTTTCACAAAAGAGATGAGAATCATAACCAAGAACATTGAAGCATGATATGATATGACAACATCATGGAAACATAGAAATGGGGTAACAATATAAAACATGACATCATAAGCATAATTCAAGGATAACTTCCCAGAAATCATGACATTGTGTGATTAGGATAATATCTCGAACACCATATATGGAATATAATGAGATAAAAACATTACCAAATACATTAGAGGGAAATATAATTTTGGGCCCACCTGTCATGTTTATATCATGTACATGAATTTTTTTGCCACATAAATTATACAACATAATAATTCCTTTCATCAATTTCAATACCAAAATTAAGGAGTGTGGGTTAAACACATGGAAGTATCAAAATAATTAAATATAGAAACATATATATGAATAACCATGAGTGGAAATGGGTATGGGTATTTATTACACAAATATTTATACTAGAAAATCATAAGATAATTTCGACAATACAACATGTATACATAATGATTCATGAAAGTTTATAATGAGAGTTAAATTTGGTATCAAATTACTTGGATGTAAAAATTATTGTTAAATGGATGTCTAAAAAACATTCCATATTGAAAAAATTGGAAATCAAATGGCATAATACAAAGAATGTTCTTGAAGGAAGGGGAAGGGGAGAGAATCCCCTTACCTTGAGAGGGTGCTTATAAAAGCTTGGGAGTATCTTATTAAGATCTTGAGAACACATTGGGAGGGATTTATAAAGGTATATGGATATTAACATATCACTTAATGGGTTTTTATATATTAGTATTGGGATGATGGGTGGGTAATTATAGAAAAATAGGGGAATTCTTTATTAATTTATAAACTTAGATTTTGGACACTATATGATAAAATAATGAAAACCACAAGATTTATTTTGGTTTTTTCCCATGGTTTCTATTTAAGATGAGTAGTTTTAAATATTTTACAATTTTAAGAATTAGTCATATTAAATTAAAACCATTGGTGATGTGGAAGTGAGTCAAGTTCATAAAGAATTGATTTCAAATCCTTAAAATGTGATATAGGTTTTGGAGGATTCATTAAACATTTATAAAATTAATAAAATAAACTAAAAATACACTATTTTAAAGGTGATATATATATATATATATATATATATATTTGGTTGTGTACTCCTTTATGAAATTTATTAGATCACTTTTGGTTCATTATGATGTCATAATAATGGTCGCATATTTATACTGTATTCAATATTTTCCAAAAGAATTGATCATCTAAGAAAATTAGGAAAATTTGATCATTGTTGATTTTTAAAAAAATGATTTCAAAAATAATGTTGATTTTATCAAAATAATTCTCTATATTTTTTAAAGTACAATTTTAAATAAGAATTCTTATTTATTGAAATAAAAATTGGTTTTACGATAATAATAGATTTTTTAACTAATAATGATTATATTGGACTTTAAAAAATTATGTAATCATTTATATATGAATATTATTTAAAAATAATATTATATGAATATAAAATTTAAATCAAAATTATTAAATTTATCAAAAAAATTGTTTTAATTAAAATAATATATTTTCCAAATATACAATTTTAGTTTCTTCATATCAAAATCTAATTTTCAGCAACTAATATGAAATTATAATAAATAAAAGGATTAAAAATAAAAATTATTTGATTAAAAGTAAAAATATGAAAATCCATATTACTAGGGTCAAGATATATAACCCGTTATTACACCTGAATCTTCCCCAAGGATAAGGTGTGTGATGGTGAGACATTCTTGGGGTGGTTCGATGAACATGGTTTGGTTTGTGATCTAGATAATCTTTAACTTCTCACATAAATAGTTTCATTAAAGCTTCAATTATTGAATCTCAAATTGGGCTTGGTCAAGTTCAAATCCCAGTGATATCATCTCCCCCAAAAGCTCAAATAATTGGACTTCGTATGGTATCATCCTACTGGTTGATGTCATTACTTATTTCATGAATGTCAATTGGATTTTATCATCACTTTTATTATAAACTAATCTTAATGGTCACTATACAGATGCTATATTATCAATAGTTAAGATTCATAGTGGTATTTTAAATTCAATAAAAATAAGTTTTATAATTGGCCCAAAATAACCAAAGTAGTGTTTGTGTTTTCTATAAAAATAAGGAATTTATTCAATAAAAAGAGGTAATTTAAGTTATAAAAGTTAAGTTTATTAAATTCTACCATCTTGTAAGTAGTGGTAGTAGTATAGGATGCTTTAGTAGACCGATCATCCATTTCTGTAGTTCTTTTGGATTTTATCTAGGATGGATCATACAACGGATCATTGTCTCAGGGAAATTTAACTATTTAGAACAACTAAACCCCAGTTCATGAAAATACTTCACACAAAGAAACAAACTCTAGATCACTTGAGGGATTACATATTAGATAGAAGTTTCATCGATGTTGTAGCATAAAGGCTGGGGAGCTCTCAAAAATGGATTGAGTTATGCATATGAGAGAGGACTTGTCGCACGTGAAATTTAAGTGACTGTACATGGGAACCCTTTCTAAAATCATAAGCATAGTACATCCCATTTTGTTCTCTTTCATAACCAATTTTAGTGAACCGATCCAAATTTGTGTAAAGCGGTAGTAAAATGGCCATAGTTTGACATTTTCCTTGAAATTTGACCCTCCATTTCCTCATAATCTGCAATTCCAATGGGGGGATTTGTTGGTGATGAAAATGATTTTCAACACTTAGAATTCATTATATTTCTAAATAAAGGGAAAAACTTATCCAATGGTACCATTCTAAATAAAATGGGGTATTTACATGAAACATTGAGTGTTGGTGTGAAACTCACAATTTTGGTTCACAAGTCACTTGCATGATAAAGGTGACATAAAATTCCCCAAGTCACATGGATGCTATAAAAGGATTAAAATATATAGGTTTTTGATGGAATTTAACTCTATCACAATGTTAAAAATCTTGTGAGATGGTGATTTATGTGAGAATGGTGACATAAAATATAATCCTTATAAGATTGTCCTCCAATAGAGAAGGGATGAGAGTCGTGTAACCCAAAGTTGTGTGATCCAACCACTAGTTTCACAACATGGATGGATTTATGTGACCAAGTTTTAAGAATTCCAAATTTTTTATAAATAATTCTTCACCCCCTCCCCCATTTTGGGTATGGACCTCTGGAAGTTGAATTCTCTATCTCTCATTCATGTAAACCTCTCTTTCATGAACTCATGTAACTTTGAAACGTCCCATGGATCCCAAAAGGTAGGTAAATTTCACTACACCCATCATGTAATCTCAAAATAACTTAATATTATGTTAGAGATGGATTTTTGAGACTTACCATGAGGATTGGAAGAGTTTTCTCAGGGTGGAATTCCTTCATGTCACTTTGCATACAGCACCAAAAGATGTGAGAAAGTATGCCTTTACCAACAATTCCAATTTCTTGTAATAAATACTATGTATAAAAAAATTAAAATGATAATAAAACTCTCATGTTTATTGAAACAACCTATGGGTCCCTAAATCCAAGTCTCATTCTACTAGACATTGTTTCTCACAATGTGAGTTCTTAGGTTCCCTACACCCTCCCAAACTGGGCTTATTTGTGGAAAAAATCAACATGAGTGGTATCATCAATCCTCTGGATTTGGCCCTTTTATTCAAGCATGGTATAGGTAGAAATATTTTCTTCTGACACTAATAATAGGAACCCTAACCTTGGGAACCCTACATGCGTCTGGAAATGGGAAAAGTCAACACATTTTGATAACCAAAAGCACCTTTATAATAGAAAATGTAAGGCCCTTTAGTAGTCCCACCAAGGGGAGATAGTAGTTTTTACATTAGATTATGGAATTTGGAATTCTTGTATCCTTGTCTCCTCTTACCCTAATTGGTAATGGTTTAATCCATGTGTAATCCCCAAAAACATCTGAGTTTTGAGACTTTAAACTATATAACACTAACGTCCTAGTCACATGATGTTATACTATGAAAACCATTTTCTTATTACATAATAATTCAGTATTTTTTACTCATAAAAAACCCAAAATATCAAAAAAAAAATTTCTTTGTGTAATTAGGTAAATTACATGACAACTTAAAAAAGTGGGTATATCGGGATTATTGAAAACTTCCTTAACATGCTCACATTATTCCAACGTTCTTAATACTACATGGGATAACCTGGGTATATACCTAAAAAATGGGTTATATATAAGTCCCATTAAGGGAAAAAAAGTATAACATAAAGAAATTATTACATGTTAAACAATATCCCTTTCACTGGGATATAAAATGAGTGAGAATCATAAACATGTACAATGTGGTAAGATATATCATGATAACATAAAGGAAAAAATGGAATATCGAAACAACTTTAAACATGAAATCATAAGCCTATGCCAAGGCTAAACAAAAATCAATCGTAAAATAATCTATTTAGGATAATCTCATGTGAACTATGCGTGGTATCTCATGATACTAAAACATTATCTAATATATTGTAGCGCTATCCGGGTTCACCCATCATAATCATATCATGTAAATGCTATGACACATAGATAATATACCATAAGAACATATTTAATTACATTTAATTCCATAATCAAGGAGTTTGGAATAAATAAATGGAATTACCCAATAAAATAATTATAGGTATTTCTAGCTGAATACCCTTTAGTGTAAATAGCAATGGTATTCACATCACAGTGGTCTTAGCATGGAAAATTGTAGTGAATTTTTGGTAGAATAATGGTAGTACAGAAAGGATAATAAAAAGGTTTATTGGGAGCAAAATGGGTCTCTAATCATTTATAAATAAAATAGATAGTTAGAGGTATTTGGAAAACATATCTCAGTATTAGGAATTTGAAATAAAGGCATAAAAAAGAAGAAGATTCTTGAATAAATAGAAGTGAATCCTTTACCTTGAGAGGGTGATTCTAAAAACATGGGAGGATCTTATTGAGAGCTTGGGGAACCTTGGGAGGAATATAGAGTGGTGAGGGTAGAGTAATTATGTGATACAAAGTTTTTGAGTGGAGAGTAATGGGAGACTTGGTAGTTTTATATAGGAAAAGAGAGGGGAATTCTTTATTATTTCCCAAACATAGGTTTTGGACTCTATATAATAAATTAATCAAAACCACAAACATTCCCATGATTTTTACCCATGGTTTGGAAAAAAAGTGAAGTTTTTTTTATTTTATAATTACATTGGATCAACATAATAAAATATTACCCTTGGTGATGTGGAAGTGAGTCATATATATAAATAATTGATATAAAACCATAAAATATAATTTAGGTTTTCAAGGATTCATAAAGGATTTATAAAAAAAATAAACCTATAATAACATTATTTTAAAGAGGAAACATATATTTGGTCATTTATACTATGTATATAATATATTATATCACTTTTGATACATTATTATTTCATAATGCATACTATATATTTATATCATATTTAATTTTTACCAAAAAAATCAAATGTCTCAGAAATTTATGAAAAAATCACCATTAGATAATTTCAAAATGGTCATTCCAAAAATAAAATTTATTTTATCAAAATAATTTTCTAAATACATTAACTTTAGATTTCAAAACAATAAATTACATTTATTGAGAAATACTTTTTTTAAACAATAACAGTTTTCAAACCCCTATAAAAATAAAATTTTACTTCATAAAAATTATATTATAATTTGTATTTGATAAAAATTATATAATTTTATTATTATATTAAATTATAATTTATTTTTATAATTATTTAATTTATCAAAAATTAAGGTCTTAATTGTAATTACATATTAAATAAAAATACAGTTTTTGTTTCATCATATCAGATTAAAAAACATTTATAAAGTAAAAACAATAATAATTACATATAATTAGTAATATACTAAAATAAAATAATCATATTTATATTATTAGTATCTTAATAAATATACCTTTATTACACAAAAAAATTCCTTGAGGTTAAGGTCCACGGTGGTGAGATTTTTATAGGTTGGTTCAGCATACATGGTTTGGTTTGTGAACTCGGTGATCTAGAACTTTTCATGTAAACAGTTTTTCTCAAGATTTAATTACTGGATCTCATCTTTGGTTGGTCAAGGGAAAATCCTAGTAAATATATCTCCCTAAAAAACTCCGATAAAAGGGAATCAAAGAGTGTAATCATTCATGTTGAGTATTTTGCTTCTTTTGACTATGTCAATTGGATTTATCATAAGTCTATATTTATACTAATCATATGATCATTGTTCAATGGATGTGTTATCAATAGTTATAATTATTAACTACATTTTAAATATTATAGTATATAATAAAACCAATAAATTTAATGTGTTTTCTATAACCATAATAGGTCATTTATTTCAATCACAAAGGGTATTTTATTTATAAAATTTCAGGTCATTATAATCTTCCCCCATTCAAAAATTACGCCCTAAAAATTTTCATTTCACACCCCAAAATAGATAATGGTAATTATTTGTCATCACCTCCTCTAGTTCCCATGTCATTTATTCAAAATTTTGTTTTCTCCATAGCACTTTGATGTGGTTCATTGTCTTAATTCATAGAACTCTGTCTCTATGATCCAAGATCTTCACCGATTGCTCTACATATGAAATATCATTCTCTAATGGTACCACATATGGATTTAGAACATGTAAGGGGTATGGTATGTACTTCCTCAATAGGGATACATAGAACATATCATGTACATGATATAGGATAGGTGGTAGTGATAGTTGATAGGTCATCATTCTAATGTGATCAAGGATCTCAAAGGGACCAATGTATCTTGGAATAATCTTTACCTTATTCCCAAATATCATGACTTTATTCCATTGAGATATATAGAGTAATACCTTATCTCCAACCTAAAACTCCAAGTCTCAACGATTATTTTCATAATAACTCTTCTATTGACTCTGAGCATCCCTAATGTGTTAATGAATGGTTGTGACCTTTTCCACCATTTCCATGACCATTTTAGGACCCAGTAGTTTTTTTTCACCAAATTCATCTCAACATGTAGGTGTACTACACCTCTTCCTATAAAGGGATTCATGGGGGGTCAATTCATTATTAAGTGGAATATATTATTGTATGAGAACTCAACCATATGAAAATATAGACCCCATCCACCTTTTAAGTCCAATGACCATACTATCAACATGTCATAATGTTTTGGATAGTCCACTAATATTGGAAATAAGTTTGAGGGTGATAATCCATATTGAATTTCAACTTAGTATTTATGATATTTTGGATACACTTTCAGAACTTGGAGGTAAATCTTGGTTCTCCATAAAATACAAGTTTTCTTCCATGCATCCTCACCACTTCTATAATGTATATCAAAAAAAGGATTTGGAGAGAGAGTTTATCGAGTGAGAAGTCCCCTCAAATAGTAATAAAGTTATCAGTGTTTAAAAGATGATCCACCACAGCCCATATAAAATTATTTCCTCTTGATGGATTCAAAATACTAGTGAAAAAGTCTATGGTTATGTTTCCCAATTTCTATATAGTTATGGGTAATGGCTGAATCATCCCCTTGGATTTTTTACTTTCATCCTTCACTTGTTTACATACAAGACACCATGATGTATATCTTATGATCTCCTTCTAAATATTGTCCAAATAATAGTTCTATCATAGATCTTGATATAGCATTATGATTCCTAGATGTATGGAGAAGGTTAAGATATGTTCATCATCTAATAACACCTTCTTTAACTCAGGATTTGATGGCACACATAGTCATGATCCAAATATTATAAATCCTTATTCATTAATTTTTCACTCAGAGTATTTCGCTTTTCTTGTTTTCAACTTATTCTGAATTTCCATATAATCTCTTTGAGAATCCTTAATCATATCTATAAGGGATGGTTAATCAATCATTTGTAAAAGTATTTATGATTTTCCTTCCTTTATTATTCTCATATCCATCCTTTTCAAGTCTTAGAAAATTGAATCCTTCTCAATTATCATCAAGGATAAAATTTATATATCTATTCTATTAAAAGTGTATGCTACTTTATTTTATTTACTAGGACAATAGTGGATAGATCATTTATAGTCCTTAATAATTTCTAACCATATTTGCAGGTGCATATTTATCTTTTTTGAGTGAATATAACATGAGGATCTAATGATCCATATATATTTCACACTTCTCCATAAAGAGATAATGCCACCATATTTTCAATGTAAAAATTACTATGTCCAACTACAAATCTTGAATTAGGTAGTTTTATTCATGAACATTAAATTTCTTTGAGGCATAGGCTATCAATTTTTCATTCTATATTAGTACACATCCTAATACCTTTTTGTAAGCATTGTTGGATATAATGAAAAGTTCCCCACTTATGGGTATCATAAGTACATGTGCATTGATAAGCCTATTTTTCAAATCCTTTAATCTCTATTAACAATCATTATTCTAGAAAAACTTGAATCTCTTCTGAGTTATCTTGGTTATATAGTTTAAAAATCATTATAAATTGGTAAAAAAATCCTCAATAATACTCATCCAGTCATGGGAAACTACATATATCTATTATAGATATTGTCCATGACCATCCTTCAACTACCTTTTCCTTTTAAGGGTCCACATATATACCATTATTTGTGATTATAAGCCCCAATAATGAGTCTTCCTTCAACCATAACTCACATTTTCTACAATTTTTATAAATATTCTTCTTTTTCAAGGTCATTAGCATAGTACTCATAATCTCCACATGTTCCTCCTTTATTTGGGATAAAATTATAATATCATCTATAAATACTACCAAAAAAATTATAGATAATATCTAAAGACTCTATTCATCAAGTCTATGAATATTTTTGGAACATTAGTGATTCTGAATGGAATTAATATGAACTAATAGTGACCATACCTTGTATAGGAATCTGTCCTAGGGATATCCTCATTTTTTACCCTTACATGAAAATACCCCGACCAAGGATCCACCTTAGAGAAGTATTTTCCTCCACATAGTTGATCGAACAAGTCAAAAATCCATGTAAGATGATACTTATTCTTTATAATGATCTTGTTGAGCTCATGATAATCAACACAAATTCACATAGACCCATCCTTCTTCTTTATTAAGAGGATTGGTGTACCCCATGATGAAGCACTTGGGCATATGAACCCTTTCCATATTCTCCTATAGTTTCTTTTTGATCTAATAAAGTTCCAAAACATCCATTCTATATAGTGTATTTGATATTAGTGAATTTTCAGGTATAATCTTGATTAAAAATTCAAACTCACAGCTCAGAGAAAGATCGAGAAATTATTCGGAAAACACATCAGTGTATTCCCTCACAATGGGAATGTATTCAAGGAATATATTTCTCTTAAACTCAATCATTAGATCTAGATACATATTATTTTAGGGAAATAATATCCATTATTTAGATTTTGGTTCTAAATAATATTCATCCTCCTCCTTGCATTTTCACAAAATTGGAGCATGATCCACAATATAGAGATTGATTTTGTTCTCACAACAATTTATATTGTACCTATATAAGGAAAGGAAATCCATACATAGAATTACATAAAATCCCACTAAATGAAGTGTCATAAGGTTTTATGGTAAGTTTAGTGAACAAATTTTGAAAGGGTTAGAGTTGTATACTTAGGGTGAAATCATTTCACCATTTTTGTTTTTCACCAACAGCTCTTCTTACATGTTTTGTAGTGGTGTTTAAATAGTTCACCTAAACTTGTTTGATATGAAATAATGAGTAGAACTAGAATAAAAAATTATATTCACTATTCTTGAATGAATAACTATTGTACTTATCACCACTTCATTGTTAGGATCCACATTAGTGGTTGTGATGGTGTATGCTCTCCCTTTCTACCTTGGAGGTAGTTGGCATTTATTGTATTTGAAAACCCTTGTTTTAGGGAAGTTGTTCACATAGTGTCCATGTTCCCTATATTTGAAACATTAGACAATAGGCTGACGGTTAATGGGAGAATTCATCTCTTCAATTAAATTGGTGTGTTTCTCTATTTGGAAATCGCTCGCTAGTTTCCCTTCATTTATGCACCTAAAGAATTTACTCATCCCCCTTTGGTGATTTCCACGGTGCTTCTTTCTGCACTTTTGATAAGTGGGATATTGAAATCTATTACCAGCATTAGATTTATCCATTTCACAACCAAAATCAAACTCCACTTTCTAATTATTATACCCTTGAGAAACATAATATTCATTAATCTTCATTTTGATATTGAGGTAACATCAAACATCTTTCTCATAGCTATCAAAGTCTCGAATCACCAGGTATTTTCATAGACTCGGTTTTATCCCACCAAAGAAGCTGTCAACTTTAAATCTGGGGGTAAAAAAATACATAGGTATATCTTGTAATTCTTGTTAAATTTTCCTCATATTCCATAATTTATTCATCATCTGTTAGATTGAGGGAAAGAAAATACAATTCTATTTTAAGTTTGAGAGTGTGAGGAAAATATTTTTTGAAAAATGTTTTCAGAAATTCCTTCCACCGCATTGCTTTGATATCTTCCTTATGCTTCATATGCATGATCAATGTCCACCACTGATCAGATTATCCCCCCATATGATAAACATTTAGTATAACCTTCTCATGCTTGTAGTATTGATAGATGGAGAAGATCTTTTCAATGGAGTTGATCCATTGTTCGGTGATTAAGGGATTAGATTATCCATTAAAAGATGGAGGCCTTATTCTCAAAAAGTTCTCAATTTTAAATTTTTCATTATTAGGGAGATCTTGGCATACATCCTAATTCAATTTTCTATTTAGAACCTGATTCAACTAATAGATTATCATCACAAAGTTTGTGATTCATGCTCCCATTGGGTTTGGCATCTTATTTGGTAATTCATCACATTTCCCTTCACATTGGTCATTTACTCAATTCCTCCTATTTAGATACATTAGATAGAATAAAGTAAATTTAAGGATGAGTAATTTTAAGCTATTAAACACATAAATAGAAATACAATAACATTAAAGTGATAACTTATAAATGACATTTATTCCTTAACTTATAAATTTCTAAGCTTCAATATATGATATCCATGATTTATTTCTGAACAAAAACTTTAATGTAATTTTTTCCCCTGATAATGGTTAATAAAGATCTTGTGAATATACCAAATCATATCCCTCGAGAGTGACAAACTATGTGTCCATCAAAGCCTATTGACATGTAAAAGTTCTCGATTGAGTCTAGCTCAGTATAGTGTTTTCAAGTGTTACCACTATGTACATATATACCAGATCCACATCCACTTGTTTTATCCATATAGGGATATATTTTCTTGTATATCAATTTATCTATAATTTACCAAAATTTAGGGATGTTTTATTTTGTTAAGTCTTATCCATAAGGCCTTTTCAAGAGTTTCCTAATCCTAATCCCAAAAATAACTAAACTTTCTTTTGATACCAACTATTAAAACCCTTATATTTATTACACAATAATTCATGATTTATTACACATAATAGAACCTAGGATAATGAAAATTATAGTTTCTTTGTGTAATTAGGTACATTACATAACAAATTAAAATAAAGGGTACATCAGAATTATTGGAAACTTCCTTAACAGGATCATATTATTTCATCATTCTTAATACAACATGATATAACATGGTAACATACATAAAAAATGGGTGAGATATAAATCTCATTAAGGAAATAAAAAAATCATAACATGAAGAATGTATTAAATGTTATACAACAGGTTTTCCAATGGGATATAAAAGGAGTGATAATCATAAACATGAACAACAAGACATGATATAGCATGATAACACCAAGGAAATATAAAATAATATACTTAGAATAACATCCCATAGACCATACATGTAATATTATGAGACTAAAACATTACCCAATCATTGGAGCACTATATGGGCACACCCATCATAATCATATCATGTACATGAATAAGTGTGCCACATATATCATATAGAATCGGAACATATTTCATCACATTTACTTAAAAAATAAAGTATTTTGGAATAAATAAATGTAATTAACCAATAAAATAATTATAGGTACGTTGAGGTGAATACCCATGAGTGGAAATAGTGATCGTATTCATAACACAAAGGTTTGGCATGAAAAATGCACTGAAGTTTTGGGAGGATAACGACAGTAAATAAAGGTTCATAAAATTGTTTAATGATAGATAAAGGGTATATAATCATTTTAAATAAAAATTATAGTGATATGGATACTTAAAAACATATCCTAATATTAGTAATTGGAAATAAAAGGCATAAAAAAGAAGATGATGATTGAATAAAGAGGAGAGAATCCCTTACCTTGAGCGGGTGATTCCAAAAACATAGAAGGATCTTTTTGAGAGCTTGGAAGAACCTTGGGAGGAGTATATAGTTGGGAGGAAAGATAAGGACATTATCTAAAGGTTTTTTGAGTGAAGATGAATGGGATATTGTGTGGGTTTATATAGGAAAGGAAAAGGGAGTTCTTTATTATTTTTAAATCTTAGGTTTAGGAATCTATATAATAAATTAATCAATACCACAACCCTTCCAATGGTTTTTGGAAAAAAAATTGAAAAATAGGATTTTTTTTATAAGTTAAGGGTCCTGACATAATAAAATATTAACATTGGTGATGTGTAAGTGAGTCATATTTATAAAGAATTTATTTAAACCCATAAAATATTATATAGGTTGTGGAAGATTTATAAAGTATTTATAAAAAAATAAACCCAAAATCATATTATTTTAATGGGTAAATATATATTTGATCATTAATAACTTTTATAGTATTTATTAAATCACTTTCGGGTCATTATGAAGTCATAATATACACTGCATATTTTTAACTTACTTAATTTTTACCCAGAAATTTCACTATCTTAGAAAATTATAAAAAATTAACCATTAGATAGTTTCAATATGGTGACTCCAAAAATAATATTTATTTTATATGAATGATTTTATAAATATGTGAATTTTAAATTTTAAAACAAGAACCTATATTTTTTTATAAATACTGATTTTTTTTACAATAATAGTTTTGGAACCCTTATAAAAATTACATTTGACTTCATAAAAAAATATATTTTCATTTATATTTAATAAAAATTATTTAATTGTACTATTTTATTAAAATACCATTTATTTTTAAAATTTATTAATTCATAAAAAATGAATTTCTTAATTGAAATTTCATATTACACAATAATATAATTTGTGATTTATCATATCAAAATAAAAAACATTTATAAAGTAAAAAATAATAAGAAGTAAATATAATAATTATTCTATTGAAAATAAAATATACATATTTATATTATTAGGGCCTTGATAAATATATATTTAATACACCAAAAAATTCCCAGATGGTAAGGTTCATGATGGTGATATTTTCATGGGGTTGTTCAGTGTACATGGTCTGGGTCGTGATCTCAATTATCTTGAACTTCTCCAATAAACAGTTTCACATGTACTTTAGTTGTTGGATATCCGCATGGTATTGGTCAAGGGAAAATATCAATGATTCTATCTCCATTGAAAGATATAATAAATAGGATTCATAGGGTATGATCCTACTAGTTTAGTCCATTGATTCTTTTGTCTGTGTCAATTGGATTTATCATAACCCAATATTAATACTAATTGTATGATCACAATTCAACAGCTATGTTATCAATGGATATGATTATTAATGGTATTTTAAATATTATATGATATAATAAAACCAAGGAATTGAATGTGTTTTATATAACCATAATAGGTCATTTAATTCAGTCACAAAGGGAATTTTATTTATAAAATTTTAGGTCATTACATAAACTACATGAAAACATCCAAGTCTCAACACATTAAACTATATGACAACATACTCAGTACATGATATTAAACTTTAGATTTACCTTATGTTATGAACATAGGATGCTTCATGTTACAATAATGAGACAAAACTCAATCTTTTGGGTAACCTCTACACATAATCCCCACACCATCACTTCTTTCCACCACTTTTATGAAACATGTTCTCTTACCACATGAAATTAAACTGTATGAACAAGTCCAATCACATGTCCTTAAACTGTGCACTTGATCTTGGTGTGTTTTTATCCCTATCTCCCAAAAAAGTACATAGGATGCCTCCCTGAGTTTCAATCCTAATATCAGAACATTGACACAAATCTATCAACCCTTGGGAGGTGATAACCTCGAAGTTTTATCACCTACCAGGAACATAATAAACCTCTCACCATAAAAACTCGAGGTCCCTAATATACCTTGGTATCAACCTATGATGTTAACCACCTCATCTCAATAGGTAATGAGTGTATATGGTAAATGTCCCCCACTAGAATTTAAAATGGTGACCGCACATATTTGATGGGCATATGTGTAATATTCCACACTGGACTATAAATATAATAAATTCCCTCATTCAACTTTAATGGTGTTACCCATTTTTATTCATCAAAACCTAAACCCTAGTTGATAATAATAGGGTTCATTAGGTGATTATCATAAGAAGTGTATGTGATTAGCATATAATCCTCGTTAACCGCTCAAGTAATGGGTGATAAGATCAAGTCCCTACCACATGTGATGATCATGATATTACTAAGTGATAAGACTATGAAGACTTATGTGATGAGTATAAGTTTCCTAGAGTGATGAGTATTAGATACTTCACACAAAAAATGAAAAATGTGAGTTTCATTGTGTGGTGAGTATGGGATGCCTAAGTAAATGAGCCTTACATGACTTACACATAAATCAAAATTTTCCCCATAGAGAACATTTGATTCCTCATGTTTTTCACTTGATCATCCTTGTGTCACAAGTATAATATTCCCTAATATCTCAATGAGGAATAATTTATAGATTCCCAACATTCCCAACACCTATATATGATAAATATACCCAACATCTTCATTAGCTATGACCATAGGTATCCAGCCTATCATGATAGCAAGTGGTACAATTAATTAGTGTCCACTAGAAGATGACATCAGGAATGAGATTCATGAATATGGCTTAGATCTATGAGGGAGACTGAGACTAGGTGATAAACTTAAAGGAGGGATATATGGAAGGAAGAGTTGACATCCCATTATCTCATTTTGAAGAAATAGATGACATAATCATACATAATATTGAAGGATATAATCATTTGGAAAGTGATAATGTGGGGTAAACAAAATTAGAGGCCATGACCAGTCCAAGTATGAAAACCACTCCTCAGAAAGTCCGTCAATGAGCACCTCTATGGAAGCTTCGAAAACACCGATATCCATGAACTCATATAGAATGTCTATGATCTAATTATAGGAACTAAATAGAAAACTATAAGAGAAACTGAATAAAAATTTTATATTCCTAAGTTCTTCACCATGAAATTCTCCATTTCCCCTTATTAATAAGATATATGGATCAATGTTTCACTATATTAATTATCATGAACTTAGCAAGATTATTACCAAGAATAGGTATCATTTATCCCATATTAATAACTTATTCAATCAACTAAGAGAGGATCAGTACTTATTAAATATTAAACTTCAATATGGATATCATAAATTAAGGGTTAAATGAGAGGATATACCCAAAATATTCTTTCCAACAATATATGGATACCATGAATTCATAGTAATGCCATTATGAATTTTTAATTTTTCTGTGATCTCCGTCGATCTAATGAGAAGAGTCTTTAGAGACAGAATTAATCAATTTGTATGATATTCACATATATTCTAAGATCAATGAATAACTTGAATATCATTTAAGGATTATGTTTAAGGACATGATAAAGGAGAAACTGCAAGTCAAATTTTGAAAGTGTAAGTTCTAGCTACAAAAATAATAATTATTAGGTCATGTAATCATAAGTGATGGTATATATATGGATCTTTTAAAGAGAGAGTTAATTATATAATATCCCAGAACAACCTATATAATAGATATCCATAGTTTTCTTATATTTTCTAGATACTATCAAAACTTTTTGATAAATTTGTCATGATTATAAAATCCATAAACCAAGCTAACTCATAAGAGAGTCATATTCCTCTAGGAAGGTGAATGTGAAGAAAATTTAAAGTAACTTAAGATATGGTTGGTCACTATAAATTTACACACACTAACCTGTAGTTAATATGGTTTTATATATACCACAGTTCTTCGATTAAAGGATTGGGATGTGTAATCATACAAAATAACATGGTCTTAGCTTATGACTTAAATCAATTAATGTTTTATGATATAAATTACCTAATAAATTATTTAAATATAGTGGTGCTAATATTTTCATTAATGATATGGAGGTATTATATATATGATGAAAATTTGAAATATATACGTATCATAAAATCTTAATGTATATATTCTCATAGAATGAGTTGAGGATGCGCCAAAGGCGATAATTGGAGTTGATAAATAACTATGAATTTCTAATAAATTGCTCCCAAGGGAATTAAATCAAGGTGATTAATGCTCCCGTTATGAAGGATTATGATAAATTATCCATGATTGGAACTAAAAGAGATATAAGACTCACGGATTTGGAAACTATATACATGGGAATCATAATGGAAGGGGTGGAATCCTATCTCGCCCAAATAAATTCTCAACCAACCATAAAAATAAAGATCAAATAGGTATAGAATGAGGAAATAGATCTAAAAATATGGTAAGTAATATTCAAGGCTTAAACCTTTAAATTTATGGAATTAAAATAATTATAAATTAAATATGTGTCCCTTCAAAATAAGAATTTAAGGAGTTGTTAGATGATTCACATAGCTCATCATTATATATCTATCCCGGAAGAACAAATATATATGAAGATATCAAGAAGCTTTTACAGAGGGACAACATAAAGATAGACATTTTGGATCATATATATTGATTCTTGGTATTCTAGTAAGTTAAGGAAGAATAACATAAATCTATGGGAATGATACAACCATTACCTATACTTGTATGGGAATGGGAGAAAATCGCTATGTATTTTGTTAAAGGTATTCCTAGAACCTCTAAATTTCATAATTCCATTTGGAATATAGTTGAATACCTTAAAATTTTTTCACATTTCTTTGTTATTCAAGAATATTTCTCACTCAATAAACTTTCCAAGATATAAATAAAGGAAATATTAAGGCTATATAGAGTACCACTCTCAAATGTATTTGATCTAGATCTAAGGTTTACCTAAAAATTTTATAGATGAATTAAATAAACATTATATGCATATATGAGCTTCAAAACAGTTTATTATCCTCAAATTGATGTTCAATCAAAAAGGTACATCCATACAACAGGTGATATAATAAGATCATACTCATTGGATTTTAAAGGTCATGTGGATTTATACCTTACCCTAGTATTGTTATCATTAAAAAAAAGTTATCATTATAGAAATAAAATATAACCATATGAGGATTTGTATAGGAATAGGTTCTAAACATCAAGATATTGGGACAAAGTTGGATATCATAATCTTATGGTACCTAGTCTTACTCATGAAATTTTAGAGAAGACTCAAACTATTTAGTGATACATAAAAACTATACAAATTCAATAGAATATTCTCACTTATATTCATT
The DNA here is from genome assembly GCA_963277665.1 of Viscum album. Taxonomy (NCBI): domain Eukaryota; kingdom Viridiplantae; phylum Streptophyta; class Magnoliopsida; order Santalales; family Viscaceae; genus Viscum; species Viscum album. The sequence continues at coordinate 67,602,836 of OY728147.1, read as the reverse complement.
GGAATTTAAAGTTAGTGAAAATCTATTCCTTTGAGTATCACCATGGAAGAGAGTTATGAGATTTGAAAATAAGGGAATGTTGAGAAATATATACATTGGCCCCTTTGAAATCATTAATCATGTAGGGACAACATCTTATCACCTTATAATTCCACTAAACCTTTCCAATGGGAATTTTTTGATCCATATATCCCTTTTGAGTAAGTACATACCTGGCCCTTCATATGTACTAAATATAGAGGTAGGGAAACTGAAACATGATCTATGTTTCAAGGATCTATTGGTAAAAATCTTGGATCATAGATATAAAGCGCTATAAAACAAGACCACTCCTCTCATGAACATTATTTAGAGGAATAATATGGTTGAAGAAAAATAATAGAGAACCTAGATATATAACGAGACAAAATAACACTAATTTGTTCACCATTATAAAGAAATTTCAAGGGAAAATCATTTTTATGTGGGGTAAAGTGTAACACCCGACGAATTTATTATGTATTTTACATTAAATAAATATGGTGTGTTCAATGGATTATGATTCACAAAGCACAAAAATAAAATGAATAATGTATTATTTTATTATCGTAGAATATTACAATACAAAATTTAATAGATTAAAAGATAAATAAATAAACAATTGTTAGTAAAATTACAAAAGGAATGAAATAAAAGGTAAATAAAAATACTACAATGTTGAAATTATCATCATAATGATATTACATAAATATTTTAACACCCCAAAATAAATCACGGAGTTTTTTTATAATGATACATGACCTCATATGTGAATCTATATATGCAAGAGGCTATCGACTAGTAGAGAGGGCCTAGGAGGCATCATGGTAAGACTATACCCATGGTAATAGATAACCTACAGAGAATACATGGAAGTAACACCTACAATAATAATAATAATAATATTATTATTATTATTATTAAGGAAACCAATAATCCAATAAATATCATCATCAAGGATAAGTGTATCATCCCATGCTATAATAATATGATATGTCAATCATAAATTCAAAACCAAAATAAAATATCCCCACATGTGGCTAATAAATATACTAAATAAGGGGGAAAATAAGTAACATGTATAAAAACATCTAAGACCCAGTTTCTATCCTTTCATAGCATTAAATTTCTCTACAACTCCTACTTAACTACCCATTGTAGGAACCTTTACCTTAACTAGATCCCTAGTTATGAAATCTACACATAAACTAAGATTCCCATGTATGGTGGGAGTATAAAACCTAGTAGGACACCACAAATGGACTTTAATATAATTTCACAATATACACAAGTGTAATCCATGAAAATGAACTATACATAAGTAAATAGTAAGTAATCACACATTGTCACACATATGTCAGGTCCTTAAAGATCAGAACTACCTTCTTAGGCTCCATGATGGAGGGATAGTCATATTTTGGCATAATGTTTTCGATTAACTGGTCACCAATCCACATCCCCCATGAAGGTATACCCATGCCTCCTCTAAGGTAAGTACTAATTTTGTCCCCATTTATAGCTCTAGGGAAATAAACACACTATGAATTGAAAAACTATCACGACTTTAGGGAAATACAAATACCACACAACAACCCAAAATCACAGATTTGGGGAAATAACCATACTATTTTTTTACCCAATCTCATGTATCTAATTAAATCCACATACCACATGTCAACCTATTCTCATGTATTTGGGGAAATTTGTAACATCTTCTACACTCTCCCTCTAGGGTAGAAAATATCCCATACATATCAATCTTGTAAATCAGTTATAGAGATAGAGAAACTAAACACGAAACACAAAATGATAAAATTAGTAAGTTTATAACAATTTCATGTCAAAAAATATTCATATAACCAATACACACCCACATGTAAATCATATCAAGTATAGGTCTCATGGTCTACACACGCACACCACACAATCATTCCAAGAATAAAAATATATAGGGACAATATATTAATGACTTCTTAACTCAAGTGATATGATGTTCCAATGTCAATAATAACCACTTGAGTCAAGTTAAAAGTCAACAATCCCTGATAAGAGCCACCTCTATCAATTGACTAGTTCCAATTTAGAAGTAGTTTCCAATTCTCCAAATTTGGTTGTCATCTCTATCAATGATAAAATATTTTAATGTTAGATTATTCCATAACTCTAAGATCTAATCAGGAAATCAATAATTTAATTTTTTTCCCCAAGATAATAAATATAATTTGCGGAGAATGTATAGAACTTACCAATTTACAAACAGAGGATCAACCCAAGCTTTGGGAACTGGAGAGGGGATATAGAGAGAAACAAAACCACCTAGTAATCACCTAGGATTCATCTAAAAAGAGATAAGGAACAAAAATTCTTAGAGGATTTATAATCTATAGACATTATATAAAATTACACATTCGTAGTATTAAAGTGAAGTTCACACTGTGAAATCATTGTGTGCTTGAACATTCACTCTATAATCGACTAGTTCATTCCACAAACACCTTGATTCATACCTCCAAAAAATTTCAAGGTTAATTTATTTTATAAAACTATATAACCAATCACACCATGAATGTTTATTCACATCATGAACAACTTAATCCTATAAATCCTTCTAATCTACCCCGAATCCATTCATTCTATGAAACATCCATTCAAACCATGAAATATTCCTATAGAGGAAAAAAATATGATCCACCTTCCTTAAATTTATAAACTCTAGTTCCTAAACTCCTAAACCATTACTCAATAATTTAATTAAATTTTTAAAATATTCTTGCATGTTTAAAACAAGTATTAACTTAAAATTGAGGATGTTACTAATCTCCCCCTCTAAAGACATATCATCCTTGAGAAGTATCTCTATAGGCCTGTTCTGAAATATCTGGAACATGAACCTATATGGATAATTCCCACTCCTATGTATATTGAGGGATATTCCCATACTACAATATAACCTAAAAAAGAGGAACTTTCTTTCCTAATAGTACTCACTATATTAGGTCGATAATCCAAATAGGTTCCTCCAAATGCAACGCATCTGGTTCCAACTCAACAGCCAAATAGTCGATCACATTAACAGGATTGAGCTTGTGAATATGAAGTTGATAAACATGGAAAATTTATAAAGGCCTTGATATCATGGAAGAAGGTTATGTAATAGTACACTATCCTAATGTGTTCGAATATCTCAAATGGTTCAAAAACCTGAAATGCTAATTTTCCTTTTCTCAACAATCATTGATGTCCTAACCAATGGGACACCCACAAGAAGACTAGGTCGCCCACATTGAAATCCAAAGGTTTTATCCTCTATTTTTTCATATAATAAATATTATATATTAGTATTAAATACTTGATTCCAAATCAATTGTACCTATTTTGAGGTCACTTATTCCATATCTAGTCCAAAAACTAAGTACTCACCCACCTCATGCTAACATAACGGTGAACGAAATAGATTACCATAGATATTCTCAAACAAATCCATATGAATAGAATAAAAAACTATTATAATAGTTCAATTATGTCATGAATAAATGATCATACCATCATGAAAAAAAATCCAAAACACGTGCCTAGAGAATATATTCTAAGTTATGTGTAATTTTATCAGATTAACCATCGGTATGTGGATGAAAAGTCCCACTCAAATTCAAATAAGTCTCAACATCCTTCTGAAATCCTTTCCAAAATCATAAATAAAAATAAGTGTAATGTCAAAAACTATGCTTAAAGGTACTCTCTATAGTATAATAACCTATAGAATATTGATATTTCCTATCTCATCCACTGAATGAGTCTCTATAATTAGTAATAAATGATCCACTTTGGTTATCTAATCAATTATAACTCATACTGTATCTCCTCCTCTTTGGGTCCTGGTAAATCCTATAAAAACCTTCATTGTCACTTCATCCCACTTCTACATAGGAACTAGAAGTGTCTGAAGCAACCCACCAAGTCACTGATACTTTTTTTTATCCTCTAATAGTTTAAACATTGAGTGATTAAGATTTCAATATCCCTCATTATGTTAGGACACCAAAATAATCGTCTCATATCATGATTCATCTCGGTTAATCATGGGTGCACTACCCACTATGATGCATGAGAGTCCCTTATCATATTCTCTCTCACAAGATAAGGAAGCACTACTCTACCATGAATAAAGAGTATATCATATCTATCTAAGGTTCATTTCGAAACGGGGTTGTCTATCTCCAACCTTTCAGATATCATGTTTCAATCTAGATCACACTCTCAATTGTCCATTACTCTATCCACCAATGAAAATATGATCATCAATGGTTCACACGACACTACTATCTAATCCTTAATCATTCCCACCAACCTGCCTACTAGAAAATCCATCATCTTTCACTCATATTCCAATGTTCGGTCTACATGCACCACCATCTTCCAGCTAAGATCGTCATTGAAAAAATTATCTTTTAGAGTATTATACACTATACAAAATTGAAATTTCTATAAGTACTCAACTCTATGCCTCTAAAGAAGATTCAAGTCCCACTGGAAAAAGATATACCATAAGATATTGTGGTCTTTATATAAGAAAAATCTCCCACTAAAGTGGTAGTTTCACAAACACGTCAATGCATAAACCATAGTCACTAAATTTAGGTCTTGATTTGATTAGTTTCAGTCATTATGTTACATTTTGCAAGACATATCCCAATCTAACCCCATAAGTATCTCAATACACTATTTACTTGATTCTAGGTTTAGGTAAAATTAGAATCAGATTTAATGTCAATATTCTATTCATATCTAAGAAGTATTCTTCAAAATAATTAATCCATACAAACTTTACCCTAATCATGGTAAGCGTGATCATGGGTGCTATAAAATAGGAGGAGTCTTGAATGAACTTCCTGCAGTACCCATTCAGTCCAAAGAAACTTTGACTCTCGAACATGTTATTATGTCATGAAAAATACATCACTTATTCAACATTTTCTGGGTCAACAAAAATTCCCACCCCAAAAACCATATGCCTTTGGAGATGAATCCCCCCACCCCCCGAATCCAAAATTCTCACTTAAACAGATTTCCATAAATATAATTCATTAAAATTGTACTCAATACAATATCAATGTGTTTATCATGTTATTAAAAGGTCTTTGAAAATATCAGGATATAATTTATGAAAACTTCAATGAAGGAATCCAAGTATGGGTGAAAGATCTTATTCATGATATACATGAACATCGTTTGAGTATTTTTCTTCCCAAAAGGCATAACAAGATACTCATAAATGTTTTATTTGGTTTTTCCTCCTCCCTGGACCAAAGCTTATGGTAGTTAGATCCGAGATCAATCTTTAAGAACCATTGGGATCTACTTAACTAATCAAATATTCATAAAACCTTGGAAATGGGTACCGGTTCTTTATAGTAATCTTATTCAACTTCATATAGTCTACAAAAAACTGAAATATATATTCCACCTTCTTATAGAACAACTATCATGACCCCTCCCCCAACAGTACCCCTCCTAGTCCAGTAATGAGATAAGAGAGACAATGATACTCAAAGTCCACATATAATAGACCACAAGTTAGCGAAAAGCACCGAAGTTATATCATATACACAAATGGGTGGCATTTCTCTCTAATAAGAGCATGAGGAATGAGATGTAATAGAAAACAACCAAATAACTCTTGAGAAAATAAATGTGAAAGATAATAATAAATTCATGTAATGTCATGTAGAATGAAAAAACTACAAAAGAAACTACAAGTACCAAAAGAAAACCTTGGTAGTGGCCTAAAACCCCAAATATCTTCATGAGAAAGTAATGTCTATCCTAATCACTAACTAGCACCTGTAGTCCGGAAGGAAATATATATATATATATAAAGAGTGATAATAAAAGTTATACTTAGTACGATCCTCATAGGAGACTCTCGTGTAAAATGTTAAGAAAGAATACTAAATCCCATTGAATAAACAATTGAAGCAAACCCATCACCAAAATAGGTGTGCTAAGTTACCAACCTCAAAATGGATCTCACACTAAGTATCGTAATCAAGTAATAATATAAGAACTAACATAATATCAAATAAAGGTACCCAACTACCACTTCCCCACTAGTTTTCCACTATTCCCCAACATCTCACAACATGATCCATATCTATCTAAATAAATAATCCTTCCCAATAACACATGTACAACTGTAACATATCATGCAATCTGTGAAACACATCATCTCTTAATTAACATCCACATCTCCCTATAGTAACTGAGCAGTTTCTGGGATCCACCGTAGGCCATTCGTCATGTATCATAACTCAATCCACCATAGATCATACACAACATACATATACTAATCCATAAGATACTATATCCAGTGATACATGTGTGTGAAATAATCACAATCTACTATAGAAATATACACACATATATGGGAAATCACCTTGCATACCAATGCAATACTACCAGGATAAGAGAGTGGGGGAATAGGGGTGTTCAATCATCTATTACTCTCCAACATGGATGTTGGTGAAAACACCCTCCTAGAGTCCACAAGGTGTTGGTCTCCCTACAGACATGGGTGGGGTAGCTATGAGATCACAAAATATATAGAGTATATAGAGCTCACAAACCACACTATGGAAATATATAGAGTATATAGAGCTCACAAAACACACTAGATATCCTATAGTCACACAAACATTTCAAGAAATTTTCAATTAATTATTTTTTTACACATTTCATAACTACATTAATTACCAGTTGAAACCCTGGCTCACCAAGAATAAACCAACCTCGTCCAAGGTTCCCAAAGATTTATCATAATTTAGAATTTCATTAAGCCTCCAACCCCATGGGTTGAATTATTAAACACTCATTATCATTACATAATTCAAGGCAATTTAAGACTCATCCTAAGATATCAAAAAAAAATGCATAAATCATGCACATACAACTATGTCAACAGTGGGGAAAAGAATGCAGAAACAAGAAACCCAACCATCTAGCATTTAAAAAAGAATCATTTTCAAGAAATTATCCCATATTTTATCACATAAAACATTGGTAAATCCTAGGATTCAACCCACTCCATCAGTCCTAGTGACATCCTTAACACCACCATACATATCACCTTTCATCCTATTATCAAAGGTGCCAGCTTCTACCACAACCCAAGCCTCAAAGAAAATTCCCTTAAAATCATATTCTGGTCTAAGTTGAATTCATATAACATAGTAAGGCTCCTTATATATAGAAATCATATAAGGAAGTAAGAAAACAAAAACAGTTAACAAGGTATATTGGCCATAAAACCATGGCATTCATCCTTTATAAGAAAACAGGATCACTCACACAAAAAATTATCTTTCTCAAATTAGTACTACAAATATGGTCTTTATCAGTGCTAGAAAAGGGGATTAACAGTGCTAAAAAGTGCTATTAATAGAGGTGAATATAATTGGGGTCCCTTTTATCAGCTCTCGGAGAAATGCCGATAAAGGAGCCTTTTATCAGCGCTAAAAAATCATTGATAAAAAGTTCTTTTATCAGCACTTTATTTAGCGCTGATAAAAGATACCTTTTATCAGGGCTTTTTATAAGCACTGAAAAAAAAATATAAATAAAAAAAATTAAAAATAATATATAATGTGGGGGGTCTTTTAACGGTTCTTGACCCCCCCCCCTATTAGCATTAGGAGGACCCCCTCGCACTCTCCTGTATGCTTCCCTTGCCTACGTCATCCCCCACATGCCTGTGCGCCCCTCCTTTCTTCCACCCGAACTCGAACCCATGACCTCCCCCCTTGTGCGCCTGCACATTTACCACTAAGCCATTTCATATTTTTCTATATTTAATGATATATATATATATATTTATATATATATATATATAGCTATATTTATTTAGATATTAATACAGATTCATATTAATATAAATATATTTAGTCATATTAATACATATATATTTATTCATATATTAATATATATATATATATATATATATTTATTAGTATAATAATATATATTTATATTTATTTATATATATAGTTATATTTATTCATATATTAATATGGATTCATATTAATATAAATATATTTAGTTATATTAATACATATATATTTATTCATATATTAATATGTTTATTTTTATTTATTTATTTATTTGTATATTAATATATATTTATATTTATTTATATATGTATATATATTTATATTTATTCATATATTAATATAGATTCATATTAATATAAATATATTTAGTTATATTTATACATATATATTTATTCATATATTAGTATATATATATTTATTCATATGTTAATTTATATTTATATTTATTTATATATATTTTTTTAGTTATAATTTTGTATCCTTATATTTATTTGTATATTAATATATATTAATAATATTAGTTTTAAATACGTTTATAAAATAGGTTTTTTATGTGTGTTTATAAATAAATACATACATAAATACATACATACATATATACAACACACACACACACATAAATACGAAGAAATGTATATATATATATATCTTTTTGTGTGTGTGTGTGTGTATTTGAAAAGCCATAAAAGGTTAAAATTACCATAACTTCTAATACAGAAGTCTATTTCAAATCCAAAATCAGTCAAATTGAAGAAAATGAAACAATATTTGATATGATATGTCGTACAGGCCTACAAGATATATGGATCAGAAGTTATACCTATTCGAATGTTAAACAATCGGGGTATCCTGACTAAAAACTCATTTTTGGAGGACTTCTGGGCCTTTTGGGCCTCGAAAAATATGACAAAAGGTTCCCTTGGGTATTGGTGCATAGAGATCATCGTAGGCTTCGATTTGATTTGTTGTAGAGCTCAAATGGACACTAGGATCAAAAGTTATGGTCGTTTGAAGTTTAAGTTACATTTTCAACTTATTTTAGATCTTTTATTGATTTTTTTTTTATTTTTTGTGTCTTAAAATTGTTATTAAATGATTATTAATTAATTATAATTAAAAAATTATTAACTAATAATATTTTTTAAAATATGTTTAATCCATTTTCACAAAATTTCATATATATTAAATGTAATAGTCTATTTATAATTATCTGAAACATATTTAAAAAATATATATTATATTTAAATCAATATAAATATACTTATATAACCATATATTATTTTTCATGATTTTTTTTTGAAATATAAACTTTATCAGTGCTAAGAAAAAACGCTGATAAATCCCCCCCTTTATCAGTGCTACTACAAAAAGCGCTGATAAAGGGGTCCCCTTTAACAGTGCTAAAAAAGCGCTAATAAAAGCGGGGCCTTTATCAGTGCTAAAAAAGGTGCTGATAATGGGTTATTTTTAACAGCGCTTTTTTAGCACTGTTAAAAGGTCCCTTTATGAGCGCTTCTTTTCACTGATAAAGGCCCCCCTTTATCAGTGCTTTTTTAGAGGTGTTAAAGGGTGGTGTTGTGGAAACCCAATTTTGTGGTAATAACTATAACCAAAACCAATATTCATTATTTAAACTAGTTTAATATTCATAAGTTTCAATTCCACCATTACCTAATGAGAAAAACTAGGATAAATTTATGATTTCATATAAAATAAGAGAATCAATGAATCCACTACCTTGATTAGAAGTCCAGTATTATTTGATCAAGAATGGGTGATCGAGGGTCAACCACCATTGAAACTAAAGGAAACTTTATCAGGACCTTGAACCAAGGGTTCTCAATCATCCATAATCCAAGGATTGGAACCCAAAAGTAGTATATCGCAAAGGGGAAAAGGTGAAATAACTAACACTTACCCAATGAAAATTTCTATTAATGAATCATCAATGCGAGTGAATGACCCAACCATACCCTAGGTTCATCTGAGGCATCCTGAAATCAAAGGAATTGAAGAAGAGAAGTGTGGATCAGCTAATAAAGAAAATAATATAATTAAAACCACATTCAAGAACCCCCATTTAAGATTAATGTGTTTCTATTTGAAACATGTGAGATATAAGAAGACTGTATAATATTTTATCTATTTCAAAACTATCCTAGCCACCAACATGGCCTCCACCATAGCCTACCCTATGGCCATATTGTTATTAAGTATTCCAGACTGATACGGTTTTCATGAGGGTGTGTTTTTGATTACTTGAATATTTTCCCTAACCAAGGAATACACTATAGTTTTGGTGAATTATTTTTCCCCAGTTTGGATAGATGGTCACCATAAGGTACCAAACCCTCGTTTGATAATTTTGAGTTGTTGGTTTCAGTAAGGAGGAAACCTTGGCCAACACCTCCTCCAAAATAGCTTGACAATCCATGCTACTGGATGTGGTTCACCAATAACCACAAAATAATCTCAAAATGGATAGGTATTATCCATGAAAGACCTAAAATATATTTTTCACACACTCATCTCTCAGACGACCTTCATCACGTCCACCATCAGGGTGTGGTAACCCCCAAAATGGCCATGCCCACTCCCCAGGCCTTTGAAACTCCTCCAAAATCCCTCTCAGAACCAAAATGCATCAAAAAACAAAAAAGGAATGGATGAAAAGGTCAAAACAATTGCATCATATAACTATAAAAAATTATTTTCCTTGAGAATTAAAACCAAACCTGAAGAGAATAAAAGATAATAACTCATCCAAATAGCCACCCCAGGAGATACATCTCAAGGATCTATCCATCATAAGAGCATAACCACCTTAATTAAAGAGAAAAAGGAAAAACTATGAAACAAAAATAAATATCTCCAAAAAACTCTCCTAGTTAGATACGTATCGAATAATATAAAATCTATAAATAAGAAATAAAAGAAAAAAAAATCATCTCATAAATGCAAAAAGGGTCAAAAAACAACCATATTTATAATAAAATAAGTAATCATAAAAAAATTAGTTATTGAGTGTGTGTATATGTGAATAGAATTCCAAAGTGATATCCTACATGCCACAATTCCACCAAAGGACACAAACCAAGGGAATATAATGCCCACACAACACCTTCTGCTAATAGTCATGGATCTCCACATGCCACTCCCCAATGGTTATATGTTCAGAAAAATTGATCTCATGCCAAAAGATTATGTGAGAGTGATAATTGAGATATCATAGAAGCTAAAATACATGAATTAAATCATAAATATTGCTCATCTGCTAACAAATTCTTATCTAATGGGCAATAGTTCCAACACAATCCATCACCTAAAAAGGCCCAAAAACACAGGGGGTATCTTACTCCCATGATCTAACATTCACTTCCCATGATGATGAGTTGATTTCATGACCACATGATCTCCATCATCTAAATATATAGGTATCCTCATATAGTCGGTATAGGAATTATGATTTTCTTGATCTACCATCATCCTCTCAAAAAACACATGAACTATCTCAATCATGTTTTATACTAGTTTTGGTCTGAGAATTGTTGACTCTCTGACCCCAGTCCATCATAATGAAGAATGTAAAGGTCGGTTGTAAAAATATTTAAATGGTTCCATACCACTAGTGAAGTAGAAACTATTATTGCAAGAAAGCTCAAACAAAGTAATGTGCTTCATCCATGATCCCATAAAATCTTGAACATGATAATTTAACATGTCTTCAAGAGTTTGTGTGATTTTATATGTATAAACATAATTCTATGGATAATCATGATCTAAAATCATGTTGAAGACCTATCCACACTCTAGAGAGAAAATGAGGATCAAAATTAGGGATGATCACCCTTATAACTCTATAACTTTGAACCACCTCCTCCAAATACTACCTCAATAAAACCACTATTGATCTTGAATCCTTGATTTCTAATAAGTGAATCAATTTTATCAAACATCAAACTATTACCCATAGCATTAAATAATCCCTATGTTTGAGGTAAACTAGTGAAAAAGTTCATAAAAAATTTCCTCCCACATTTACCAAGGAATATCTAACATATGTAGAAACCAACTGAGAAAATGATGTTCAGACTTCACCTTCTGGTAGAATAAACATCTGTACATGAACTCTATAACTGGACACTTCAACCCAAGATACAAAAACTAAACTATTAGATAAAGGTGTACCTTTTAACCCTAGTATGTATCATCAAGGGTGATCTTTGGAACTCAAAAAGAACCAAATCACTCATAGCTAGAGGAATGAAAATCCTATAATTGAAAAACACATGGTACTGATCATCCTCTAACCAACCTTTAGTGGAAACACAATGAGTAACAAGATCCTACCAAAATTCCACCTTGGAACTCCCTGACTGGGACTTCTCTAACTATTCCAATAAAGGGGCCTTCATCTTCATCTGATAATTTTATCCTCTCCACAACCTCTCTCATATCAATATACATCACAAAGAACTCTTCCATCACTATCCAAGAATATCTAGACTCACATACAGCATCATTGTATGAATTTCTTCTCAATTCATCAACTAAAACATTACCCTTTTATGGAGTATTGTAAATTTAAAAGTCATAACACTATAATAATTCCATACACTTTCATTTTCATAAAATAAGGTCACACTATGTGAATACATACCTCTGTCTCTTATGATCTGAGAAAACCAAAAATGCTCATCGGTGAGGTAATGTATCCAAAAATTCAAGGTAAACACAACTTTTTCCATCTCGATTCCATGGGTGGAATAGTTATTATCATGTGGTCATAACTACCATGACCCTTAAGAAAAAACTAATCAATGTTACATTAATTCAATTCACAAGACAATATGTGATGCATCACAATAGACCACAAGCTAAACTCCCTATTCTATAAAATGAAGGAAAAGGGTGATGAATAACATCTCCTTTAGTAGAAAGTATCCTGAAACTAGTTGATCTACAAGAACACATGATCCTTCCAAGTCAAGGTTTTTATAGGATCCATAATCTGAGAGAATTCAGGTACGAGGCACTTATAATAACTTATAAGACCAAGGAAACACTATACCTCCAGAACATTATTTAGGTATGCCTAAGAAATGACTTCCTTGAGCTTCATATGTGTATTATACAAGGATGTCATCGATGAAAAAAACTATGAACTAATCCAAAAAATCATAGAACACTACATTCATCAGTCCCATGGACAAGTGTGGATAATTATTCACACTGAATGTAATTACACAAAATGCATATTTTCGATAATGACATTATAAATAAAACTAGAGTATATCTTCATTATTTACCCACATATAATGAAATAATGATCACATATAAATATTCAATAACTAACTATCCCATTTATTTGATCTAACAAATAATCAATCCATATAATAGGATATAAATTCTTCATAGTAAATAGATTCAAGAAATGGTAATTGATACATAGACATAGACTTCCATTTTCCTTCTTTATGAACAAAATTGGATCACCCGATAGTGATATTCTCAGATGAACAAAACCACACTACAATATATCATTGATTTATATCTAAAAATCCCACAACACAGAAGTCTCCATACTATATAGATACATCGATATCGAATAAGTTTCTCAGCTGTAATTTTATTCCAAACATGAACTCCCATTCAGGGGTTAATGCCTAAAACTCTCCAAGAAATTCATCAAGGTACTCTTCCATAACCTTGGGAAACATTAGTGGTGAACCTCTAAGAAACTCATCCATCAATTAAGATTATCACATAACGTTCCTTCTACATATTCAAGGGTATCCCTTGACAATAAACATAATAGAATCTTTATCATCTCATAGAACAAAATCTTACACCTAAAGGAATACAATACATCCTTCGCCAAATATAGCAAGTCCATGCTGAGGATGATGTCATATGGATATATCCATAAACATAGTAAGTCTCCCTAAGAGTAGTGAAACCCTTGAACTATATCGGAGTCTATACTATAACAAACCCAACTCTAATAACCCATATTTGGTGTATATTTTATTACATTATCATAAGATACAAGGGATCAAATCACCATGGACCAATCAAATTAATTGTCTTGAAGAACCAGATAAATACATTATTCCCATTTTACATAGGAAATAAATTATCAAACATAGTAAAAGTAAATATGTTTCATCCTTGATTCCAATTCAAATATTCCTTCTTTGTATCCTGAGCAAAGGATAAGAAAATAATGGTGATATAAAACACTCAATAAAGGTTTATTATAGTGTAATCTATCAATAATAAATAAGTAACAATTAATATAGAAAGTTAAACAACTGAACAACATTTCATTTAACTAATAAGTTGATCACAATCCATGGATAATATAAAATTAGTAACCTTATGGATAATAATAATTTAATTATAAATGAAGGAAATGAATAATTTTAGATGAAATGATAAATACCTTATGACAATATATTTTCCAATATAGGTAGGTATACACCAAAACCCCATTTAACAATGTTATCCAACCATTTATTCTTGTGAGGCCTTTTGATACATTGATGGGCTATGCAATTAAGGGCTTCACAAATCACTACATCTCCAAATAATTCGTCATATATTGAATGATCAATTGAATTTATAATAAATATTTCTTATCAATAAATATTCATATTGATTAAATAATATGTAATATCAATACTTTCCCAATCAATCAAATAACATTCATAGTAAAACAAAATATATAGAAATTGTATAAGGTTTAGGTGATAAGCATATCAATGATACATATAATATGGATATGTAATGTAAATTTAATTTATAATAAAATATTAAGACAAGAAAGTTAATTTTTCAAGATAAATTTAATGATCAAAAAAATAACAATAGATAAAATATACCATCAGTTCATTAGAAATATAGGTTTTTTAATAAAATCAAGTCTTTTAGATAATGGAATATAATGGGATATAAAAATTAAAATAATATTTCTTTAAAGAGTTTTATTTTTAAAACCATTGAAATCATATATAATAATATAAAGAGAATAAAATGGTTTTGGTGGTGGGAAAATCATTTAACTAACTCTCTATATGTTGAAAAGAAACATTACAATTAACTTTTGTAAAGAAGGTCAAATGTGAAACTTTCAGAAAAAATTAGAAAGATAATTTTAAAACTTATAAAAATTAAATAATATCATAAAATGTTCATAATAAATCATTTGAGTAAACAAAAATGACTTTTCTGAAACAATTCTAAAAAATATGGACATAAAAGAAAAATATACTCTATCAAAAAGAGAAATAAGAAAGGATTTTCTTTTCGAAATTTCTTTACTTAATTCAAGTGAAAAAATATAGTAAAATTTGGAATAAAAAATATAAAATCCTTAAATATCCATAGTATAATAAAATATATAGAGTTTATGAAGGACTTATTTTAATATTACTTCAATGAAAAATATAATCAGTCCTAAAAAATGTGGCTATAAAATAAATTCTTACAAATTTGATAACTTTTAAATTATAACCTATTGAAAGAGTAAACTTAAATTAAAACTTTAATCAATATGAATAATTTATATTCATTTTAAATATATAAAATAGTAAATATTTACACCACATAAAATAAAATAAATGCATAATACCAAATATGTCTCAATTGAGTGTAAATTCAGATGAAATCCCTTACAAAGATCCTAACATTGAAGTGGGAATTAATAAATGATGTGATTATTTGTAAAAAAAATAAACATAAATAAAATATAAATACAGCATAAAATAATTATATTTAATTAAACACATAATATTTTCATAACATATACAATGAAGAAGTCATATAACCCAAGGAAAAAAATTGAGTTAAGGAACCCCAACCTCACGCTTCCACTTAGTTAATAGTGATTTAACCTCCTATATAATAAATTTATATTCATTATAATTATATTAAATAACCATATGTATACCTATAATATCCTATATAGTCCACTTATAGCATATTATCACATGGTTGTTAACAATCTTTCATTATTATCATTGTTTCAGGTTTTAACTACTTTTTTATGTATATTTTGATTTGGAAGTTATAGTCCTTATGTCTTGATCATGTTTATATCATCTAAATAATGTAAATACTTATATAAAAATCATAAATTATCATTATATGTATACTAATAATCATTTTTGAATAGAAAAAATCATAAATGAATCACACAACTTTGTGGATGTGCTAGTACTCACATACAAATGAGCGACGTTGTCATTTTCAATAGGAGTACAGATAAGGAATTAAATGATATATTAAATTTAAATAATATTAATTATTTCAAAAATATATCATATACTCATTAGTTTCATCAATATGACCAACCATCTGATATAGTGATGGAAAAAAATTAAACCATCTTGTGAGGCAGTTGTCCACCATACACACGAGCGATTTTTTTGTTTCTAATTTAATGGAGAAGAAGATGGATAGATATTATTACATAAAAATAATAAAATATAATTATATGTAATATACTGGTATTATTATATTTTAATTTTTAGGACATAATTGAATGTGGTAAAATAAGAATTAAAAAAAAAAAGAAATAGCTTGGTTAAGATGATTACCTTCTTTTAAAGAAAACACCTTTGGACCTCTACTTAAGGACCCTAGGGATGGAATTTTTAGAATACGATAACATATATAATGATTCTAGGGAATTTTATCAGGTATTTTACTAGTACTTGGTAAAGATGTATTACTCATGAAGTGAGGGGAGGGGTATTTTTTAAATATATGAAACATTATAATATAATGTGTGTCTAAATCATGTAAAATTGTTCCAAAATGACATATGTTCAAATATAAGAATTATATGGCCTTAATAAAATCATAAGATTAAAATATTATGTGTTTATATATCATTTAAAACCTTATATTTTGGATTAATCCTTTTTTAACCATTTTTTACCTTAAAAGTGTTAACAAAATTTTCAATCTTAAAGGGCTATAAATTTACTTATAAGGTAAAAATTAGCTCACAAATCATTAAATAATGATACTTTAGACTAATTAACATATAAATTTCCATAATTTAATATTTTTATTAATTTGAACTAATTTAATAAAATATTTTTTTTCTTAAAATATCATTAATTTCATTTTTACACTATTCATTTAATTTGACTTCAAAGACGTGTAGATAATAATTAAATTTAAATTTAAAGTTTAAATAATGTTATAATATATATTATATTTATCTAGAAAATTATTCTAATATAATAATTTATCCAAATTATATTACTTTTAATGTTTTTAAAATCATTTACTTGACTTTTCTACTTCTTATACAACCACTTTATTAGGGTTGCGTAAATATTTAAGGTAATTATTTAATAACTAAAAAATAAAAATAAATTACCATCATAAAAATAATTAATTTAAATTTCAAATAACCATTTGTAACTGAAAAAAACTCTTTTTATTTCTATCCAAACATATTAGAGATATTAAATAAATGAAAGTGACATTTTGTATTAATTATTTTCTTAAAATAATATAAAGGTCATAATCAAAGTTAAAGGGTGAAAAATGTAATATTTTAATATTTTGGATGAATATGGATTAAATACACTAATACAATGAAAAAAATCAACTATTTTATTGAATTTGAATCCTTATCACATTAGTATTAACCCTGATTAACCCATTTTACATTTATCATGGTAACAAATATTTACTTTGGTTCATATTTATAATAACCAAAAATGAAAGGGTCCTATTTACCAAATATGAACCTACTGATTCTAAATATGTAATAACTTTTATAAAATTAAATTCCTATAACTTACATAAATTAATTTAAAAATAAACCCATAAAATGTGATGAAATACAATTTTTCAAAAAATGTATTTTTAATTATAAAATGGATTTATATAAAAATTAAGAATATTATTAATTATAATTAAACTAATTTTATTATATTTAATCAAATATAACTTTGGAAATTTTTAAACCAATTAAAAAAATGGAACTTTTAAAACACTTAAAAAAGAAAAGATAATTTTCAATAAAATAAGTATTTTTTACTATTCACTGAAAAATCAATATTTTCATAAAAATACCAAAACATAACCCTAAGTTAATTTTTATTTGAATATTTCAAAAATTATATACTTTTTATCAAATAAAATTCCTAAAATTTTCATAAATCAATTATAATTGTTTCTTACAAAAAACAATAAAAACCATTTTCAAAGAAAAAGTATTTTTTTTGAAATATAAAATGACTTTACTAAAATGAGTCTTTATCTCCTAATAATTAATCAATAAATTTTTATTTTTTAGTATATTTATACATATATTTAATAATTTGGTAACCCCTATTCATACCCTCTAATTCAATAGCTAGATTATAATGGTCACATTTAAATAATATTATTTCACAGTTTAAGATCGAAGTTGTCTGTGGTGTATTCCATAAAACATGCTATTATTTTTAAAGTAAACTAAAATAATAGGCTATTATATCTACATAATTCACATAGATAATATTAAAATCCAACTATCAAGGTCAATTCTAAGCGAACTATAAGCCTCTCTACCACAAGTCCCAAAGCACGGACTAGGGTATATGATATGAAGGAGTGCATAGCGTCTGAATCAATCAAATAATGAACCAAAGTATAAAACAAGCAAAGGGTTATTAGAATAATTTATATCTTTAATATCACTATAAACTCTATAGAATGAAACTATTCATGACCTGCTTCATAGCTTCTCTTGCCCTAATGACAACCACCTCCATGGTCATGCTCTGCCCTCTTAGGATGAGGAGTATCACGGGGTTTTCTTTTTCCTGCCTCATCTCCCCAATATTGATGAAAATATAGATAAACCCACTACAAATACCTCAAATAAAACTAATCTAAAAATTGAACTATAATTAATACACTATATGCACGTTACTTTCTCATAAATTTCAGTCACTCTTTCCAATAATGGCCACAAGGGTCATAAGAAAAATAGACATATGGACCCTTACCAAGGGCCAATAATTTTCCACCCCTAGAAAAACGAGATGATGAGGGTTGGTACTTACGCCTATATATATGATAACTTGTTTGACTAGTAAAATGGGAACCTCAAACCAAATCTATTCTATGCATAGAATCTTTATGACTCCCTTATTATGATAATTCAATCCTAGCCAGCGTCCTCTCGACAACCTCTACTCTCTCCAGCACCTCGAGATATTTTGACAACATAAATAGGGTAACCTAGTACTAGATATCTAGAGTTAAAAACACTCAAAAATTCCTTTTCCTAGCCACATAATCAGGAAATAATTTTAAATAATATCGAATAAGGGTCCTGTAATTGATCACAAACTCTTATACACTAGAACTCTCCTACTGAACGGTTAGAAGGCCTTGGAGACTGGTTGCCTTTATAGTCAATGATCAAAACTTAGATTAAAATTGATCCCAAAAATTTTCATAGGAAACTACATATTCCTCATGATCCTTGAGGAATAAGAACCACTCATTCCAAACTTCCCCATGTAGTATCGTCAATGCCAATAAAACAGAGTGCTTGTTATAAGAATGTATCAAACTAAGGGTTATTGTCACCTCCTCCAACCAGTCCTATTTATATAACACTAAAATTGATCCCTAATATTTATATAGATTATATAACTAAAACAATCAGTGTGTCCTCCTACAATAATCGTTATCATTGACCTCAACTTTGTGTTGATATTTTGGGAAATCTTGTTAAACATGTTTATCATGAACCTGATGAGGATGATAACCTGGAGACATTGATTCAAAAGAAAAAATAGTTAGGGAATCCTAAACCAAAAATATGGAAATATAAGAGTAATTATTAAATCAAGGTTTAACCTAATCCCAATGTCTTCCCTTTAAAACACATACATAAAAAAATGATACATGAACCTTTCCAAGTTATCTACCCAACAACCAATATCACTTCAATTAATAGGCCTAGTAAATTTAAATTTCCAATCATAGGATCATAGGGTTCTATAAATACCTATGTTCTTGTTGGTTTCCCTTGTTTACCTCACTTACTAGGCTTAGCTAACACTATTTTCATTCCAACCCATGCAGTCCTCAATAGTTCCTACCTCCAAAATACATTATATACCTCAACCGAAAACTTTTATACCACTCTTTCATGATGACCCCCTCCCATGGTACCCCTCTTAGGATAATAATGAGAGAAGTTTTATAATAACACAAGAATCCCTCTCCAATAGGGTACAGATTAGAGACAAGCACCAAGGGTATTTCATACAAAAATGGGTGGAATTATCCTCTTGGAAGAATCTGTGGAATGAGAGATATGAAAAAATAACCAAAAAATATGATCAAATAAAGGTAAAATATCCCAATTCATGCATGTAATTTCATATAGAATGGAATAATCACAAAAACAAACAAAATTTACCAAAATAAAACCTTTGTAGTGACCTCGAAGTCCAAAAATCTCTTGAAGAACTACATAAGCAAGTAATGTGTAGCTTGATCACCAACTAAATCCCACAGTCTTGAAAAATAGTTTATACATATAGGGTAACCAGAATAGGTATACTTGATTGGATCCTTATCATATCTAATCATGGAATAGATAAACAAAGCATACTCAATCCCAATGAATAAATAAGTGAAGTAAACTCATCAATAAAATAGGTATGCTAAGTTCCCAACCTCACCATATCTCTTTCACCGTGTATTTTATATATGTAATAATATAAAAAATATATAATATTAGATGTAGGTATACTTTTATAACCTTTCCACCATATTTCTACTCTACCCCAACATCTCAAACCCTATTTATCTCTCTAAAAAATAAATAATACTACCTGAAATCACCTGGGAAACTATAAAATATCATGCACCTCACGAAACACATCATATATTCATCAATATCCCCAACTTCATATAGTAACCAATTGGTATTTGGTAGAGACCATAGCCTATACTTCCATTATTATACCTCAATATATCAC
The DNA here is from genome assembly GCA_963277665.1 of Viscum album. Lineage (NCBI taxonomy): Eukaryota > Viridiplantae > Streptophyta > Magnoliopsida > Santalales > Viscaceae > Viscum > Viscum album. Next base: position 67,581,922 of record OY728147.1, on the reverse strand, counting down.
AACCAATACAAAACATTCCTATATTAACCATTAGGACTCTATGTATGGAGATATGTGTGTGTGAAATTACCACAACCCATTATAGCCCTCTACACACATGTATGAGAAAGGTAACCAACATGCATACTATTAAAACACTACCAAGAGAACATAGCAGTGGAAGAGGTGGCAGTTATCCATTTATTCATTTCCAACCTTGATGTTGGGTAAAACGCCCTTATAGTTCATTGGGTATCAATTTCCCTATCAAGATGGGAGGGTTAGTGTATGAAATCACATAACATACAGAGTATATGTAGCTTACAAATCAAAATAAGGTAAAATACCTATCCTTAACCTCAATGACAGCTATCATCACTTAGAAAACTAGTTTCTACTAGTAAGGAATACATATCCAACAAGTAAAAAACATTTCAATATACTTTTAATTAATTCTTTCTTTTAAACATTTTTTAATTTCATTAATTACCATTCGAAACCCGTACCCTCCGAGCATAAAAAAACATCCAAGGTTACTTAAGATTTATCATCATTCAGTATTTTATTAATCTTCCATCCTTATTGCTAAAATTATTTAGCACTCATTATCATTTCTTAATTCCATCTACTCTAGGACACATCCTAATCTACTTTAAAAAGATGAAAAATTAATGAAAATCTAGATAAGACAAAAAGTGGGGAAAGGAAATTATAAATAATAAACTTGGTCATGAGAACTTTAAATATGATTAATTATCAATAAATAATAATATATTTTAGTAAAATAGATAATAGGAAACTCTAGCTCCAATCCATTCTAGCAATCTCAGTGTCATCCCTCATACCACCATGCATATGATTGTCCATATTTAAATCACAAACTCCAATTAATACCAAAAATCAGGACTCCCCATTAATTATCATTAAACCATTATTTATCACTAGATCACATAATGTCGTATATCAAGGATCCACATCCAGAGAAATCACACAAGGTAGAAATAAAAAAAATATTTAATAGGGCATCTAGGCCCTAAAACTAAGGCATTCGACATTCATAAGATATAAAAGATCACTTAGCCCCAAATAATTATCTTTGTTAAAAAAATTACCATATTTAAATATATGATTCATTTATCAAAGGTTAAAACCACCGGAAACCTAAGGAATTAGGTATCAATATCTATGAGATATGTAAACATGCTTTCAATAATAACTTTCAATATCATGAAACTATTAGGAAGAACGATTTCAATTAATCATTCCTTTTTATAGTTTATAAAATAATCATTACCATATTTATGTTATTTATCTAGTTATAATATAAAAAACATAAAAAATATAGATTATAAACAAATATATCACACAATTTAGAAAAACAAAAGGAAAATAATTATCATGGTGGAAACACATGAAATCACTACAACCAAAACCTAGATCCGTTATTTAAACTAGGTTGATCTTTAATAATTTTAATTATATCATTAACCAAAAAGATAAAGTGTGATGATTTAATGATTTCACATAGAATAAGATAAGAAATTAATTCCCAAACTCAAATATAATTTCAATATTATTTGAGAAAGAAAATATAATCAAGGGTCAACCACCACTAAAACCAAAGTAAGGTTTGATGAAACCTTGAACTAAGGGTTCTCAATCCCCCATGATATAGGTTTTAGAACCCATAATTATTTGATCATAGGGAACCAAGGGGGTATAACTAAGATTTACCTAATGATAATTTATATCAATGGATCCTCAACATGAGATAATGAACCAACCACACATTAGGTTCATCTAAAGCATCTGGAAATTGATGGAATTCTGGAAGAGAAGCTTTAGATTGGTTAATAGGGGAAGAATCAAATTAAAACCACATTCAAGAATCGTCATTTAATATGAATGTGTTTCCCTATTCAACTAGATGAGATACAAGAAGAAAAATAGTGATTGGGGCCATTTGAAAACAAGCCTGACTTTCACCATAGCCTCCACCATGGATGTAGTGTTCCTAAGTGTGATATCTCAAAAAAGATTATACCAAGGCATCCTTCCCAATCCTTTCTTACTTTCCCTCATCGCATCAATGGTGATTTCATGTTCCCCATTATGGATATATGGTCTCCCCAAGGTGTCACGCCAAGTGTCACACCCTCACTCTGGTGTTTTGAGTTTCTCTTTTCAAACATGAGGAAACCTCGGCCGACACATCTCTAAAATAGCTTGACCATCCATATTGTTGGTTGTGGTGCACCAGCCACCACATGAGCATCTCAAAATTTCCAAGGATCAACCACTCACATTCCAAAATGTCTTGTCCATGTCCCCATCACCAACACAGCCTTAACTACGCCCACCATTAGGGCGTGGTGACCCCCATAATGTCCAAGACCACTCCACTGGCTTTTAAAATCCTCCAAACCCCCTCCCAATACCACATATACTTTATAAAACATAAAGGAAAGTATGGGAAGATTTATAAAATTATAAAAACACTGAATCACCCCAAGGATAATTTTACAATCTGATAAATCCCTTCACTTCTAGACCCTCAAGTTTCACCTTAATATTTTTCAACTTTATGTAACATGTGGTAAGGTGTAATAGATATATATTGTGCATTAGGAAATAGTTCGATTTCAAACTCAATACCCCTATCTATAAGTAACCTAGAGAAATATTTTGTAAATACATCTTGGTATAGGTCTATTACTCGAGACAAATAAGAGGGATAAATTATTTGATCAAACAAAAGGATCGTTCTATCCACCTACACTATAAAATCTCCAATTTAACTATGGTATGGTTCAACTTTACCTGCTTCAACATCCCACTAACCAGTCAACATAAACCACTCCCACTTAGCAATACAAAATGATACTCATATCTAATAATAGTCAACGTGTGCATAGTAAATAGTCAACTAGTCTATACCAAGGATCACATTGAATCCAAAAATCTCACAAATTATAAAATCAAAAACATTCTCATGGACAAAAATCATTATGAGGCATTCTGGGAAATTTTGGAGATGATCTACTATCTTTCCCAAATTTGTATCAATGTAAATCAATTAAAAATATAATTTGACCAAAAATTCTAATCCAATAACCAAATGAGTATATATAAATTACTGGGAAGAACCTATATCAAACAAAGTAATAAAGATAATAGAATTAATCATAATCATACCTAAAACCATTGAAGGTCCCTCTCCACAATTATCTAGAACTTGGTCAGATTCATAAACACTACTAATGCTAGCTTCATGGCCTCACCCCTGAGGATCATGAGTCTCCTGAATTATAGACTACTATAGAGTTTAAACCTTCTAATAAAAATCTCAACCTAAAACTTGGAATGACCTTACTAATGCCATCTTGGAATCCTTCACACAAAACCACTAAAATTATCCCAAATTTCTACATCACTGATACTTCATAAGAGGGTTAGGATAATATTTGAAATTGTTCCATGTTCAACTACAATTATAGAACCTGGAAAAACTATATCCCATAGAGGTATCCAAATAAACGTTTCTATACCATGACTAACATCCACCACCTTGGTGCATTTCATATGCTTTCCTATTCCTATTACCTAAATATCCAGGTGGGGAAGCAATAAAAAATATACCAGGTGGTCTACTAAAATCTTCAAGAATACCTAAAGATTTATTTTCCTCTAATACCTTCTCAATAGTCATATCATTACAAAGAATCATATTATAATTCATTAAATCAAAACTCATGACCTTATGTTTCAACTCAAGTTGAACACCAATCTCAAACTTCTTAACCTTATGTTACTCATTCTCAGCTAACAAGGGAGAAAAAAGAATCATCTTGGAGAATCATTTTGAATAAGAAGATGCCAACATCATCACCTAATGAATCTCCATGAACACTTAATAATGATCCAACATTAGTTTTATGGAATAATTCCTTGAAGAAGTCATCCTTAATGGTTTCACACATCATTCCCTCACGTATTTCTACCAAATTCATAATGTCTCTCCACCAACTAGTTGGTCCATAGAGTATAAAAGTAGAAAGTATCACCATTAGATCCCCTAAATTAACCACCAAGTCAAGTTTTCTCTTAGTTATTCTTATCAATTCTTCATTATCCTGAGGTCCTCTAGTTCCCTAGAAGGTTGGGGGATACTGAAGAATAAAGTCACAAGTATAGTCAACCATTGACATTTGTGCTCCTCCACCATAAGCAATAACTAGTCAGAAGATTCGTGGTTGGATAATTTATATGAACTAAACTATTGGGGAAGCTATGGGATAATTCTCATCTACACACTCCAATACAGAAGGTGGTGAACTAGGTGAATCCCCCTTATGAGAGCATTCTAGTTAACTTCCCATATAAATTCTAAAAAACAACTCCAAGGTAAAATTTTCTAAAATAAAAAGGAAAAAAATTAAAAAATAAAAAATAGTCAGTCTAAGAGTACCATTAAATTGTTTATAGGAAAACAAATAGGAAAAATGATAATAGGCTCATCCTAAGAGGTTTCTTATAAATAGAAGGTGAAACCCCAAGGCACTACCCAAGTTCAATCCAGGGATCTAGTACCTACATGTTATTCATGAACATATATAAATAATAATCATCATATTCACAGGTCTAAGTAATTATATTTAATAATTAACATACCAATATAGAAATAATTTACAATTATAAAATGAATTTAATTAATTTAACCCCATATAATGTAAGAAATAGTCATGTGACATATAAACCTATGTGCCAAATTAGGATGTAAGAACTCACCCAAAATCCCATAAATCAGGATATCAAACTTATGTTCATCACTCAAGATGAATTAAATCAATGGTAATAATGAACAAAAATAACATCAATCCCACTTTCCTATAACTTGAGGTCCACTCTATAGTGTTTTCCAGGCACTGACATAGTTCCTCTTCCCAAGTCTATACCATCCTATCTCCTATATACCACATTTGGAATTAAGTTAAAGAAAATAAAACAAGATTTGATAGCATTTTTTAACACCCCAAACCGAATCACTAGGTCCATTTCAGAGTTCCACATGACCTCATTTGAGCCTCCTCATATTAAAGGGGTTTCCGACTTTCGGAAAATTCCTAAGAGTTAAAATGGAAATACTATAACTTCATTAATATTAAATCTATATCAATTACATAAAACAAAAAAAAATTATAGGTTCTGATCGTAGTGCAAGCATGAAATAGGTCATTCCCAACTTTTCTTTTTTCATTGATCAATGATCAATATGATATTTTTATTACAATAAACTTTATAATCAATGTAATTGAATCAAATAAAATATCCAACGGATAAAATATTGGAACCAAGTGTAGGATCATCACATATTATTTATAATTAATTTAATTAATTAAAGAATTAATTTGCATGAATTCATTATTTATTGATAGACCTATAAATATATATAAATTTTATAGTCTTTTTGTAGTAGTAATCAAGATAAGATTCCCTTTAGTGGAGATCCACGTCTGTTCCATAAATCTTTGAATGTCATCGTAGGAATATCCAGGTGTTAGCATGGTAGATCCTATTACTTGCTTCATCTTCCTTTGATAGCCAAAATATTTTCTTCTAAATTTTTATCCTTGATCTCTTGATACTAGATAATGGGAGGTGGAGGAAGATCGCACTTTGTTCTAGAAATATTTCCTGGAGAGGGATCCCTCCAGGGTTTCATAGGATTCTCTCGAGCTTTCTTTGTGCACAACAAAAATGGATTGGATCACTTGGAAAAATAATATAATAGGGTTTAAATAAATCTAGGGTTTAGAAATAAATATTTTCAAAAGTTCCCTTTATTATTTATGTAAACCCTTGAGGATCCACATGTCTAAAATATTATTATTATTATTATTATTATTATTATTTCATTGACATGTGCTTAACTGGTGAATTAAATTAAATATTATTAAATCAAATAATATTCAATATATATTATTTCTCACAGGACCTAAAAACTCAGTCTTCCACTCCTCCACAATATTTATCAGGACTTGAATAATGATTATTTATATAATAAACAAATATCACTGCATTATTCAATAATAAATAAATAAATATTATTTTCACTAAATAGAAAATAAATATTTATTAAATATTATTCTCACATTATATTCTCTCGAATAACTGCTGATGAAATATATGTGATCAAGAAAACATGAATAATTATTAAAACATGTGTGGGGATAATATTTATTAAAATTGTTAAATAATAAATAATAATATATATTTTTAAACTGAGATTCTAGATACACTTATTGTGTGACCCTCTTGGCCTATTTCTCAATGGAATTAGGTGAAGCTGCCAAAAGTTCAAGGATAGAATATAGTAACATGGCAAGGAACCCATAGAGAAATAAGATAATGTCTCAGTGACATAATACCTCATATGGATTCTTACTGTGTAATTAAATCCCTTTATCATGATATATCTAATCAAGTAGGTTGCATGTTGGTGCCATCAACCTATGTGCTCAATGTATCTTTATTTGACTTTATGAAAACCAAATTTTCCTATATAATAAGCTGGACATTGATTTATTTAGGATTTATCATTTCCATAAAGTGTCTTGAGATATCTAATTCTATTAAATAACATAAGGGACAAATCCTTTCTCGCGTTATTCATTAATGCAATATGACTCGTGACACACCAAATATATCCTACCTCACCACGAACATATTTCATCACGGTTTTCATCAATACATCAAAGTATATGACTCATAAATACTCATTAATAATTATATTAAATTCAAAGGATCAATACACATGTTCATAAATAGGAACATCCAATGAAACATATAAATTCGTATTTTCTACTGGCAAGTCTCATTCTCATAATATCCTACACTAGATATTACCAAATGCGTACACCATGAGAAGGTACCTCAGTGTCATGTGATTCTCCGCAATTAATATCTTGTATCATTTATATCCCTCAAATGACATCATCTATCAATATAACATATATTTAATAATAGTTTCATAACACTTAGGGATTCTCATCATAGTGGGGAACTGCTATGACCTTTTAGTCTGACAGCAACTCTAAGGACATTGTCCCATACTAAGTTACACAAAATAACAATCATGATGTTATAAGGTATTTATTAATATTTAAAACTATGAATATAGGTAATCATAATGTAAACATAAGTTGGTTCTAGATAAACAACTCCAACATACTCCCACTTTCACTAGAACCAACTGTTAACAAACTTAAGTCCACTAACTCTCACATGATAACCATGATTTTGCTGAGATATGCCTTTAGTCAAGGGGTATTCCATATTATCTTCTATGGGTAATGTACTTACTATAACTTCACTCCTTTGATAAAAATATCTCAATAAGAGATACTTTTAGAATATATGTTTTCCCATTAGTGTAACGTTTACTCTTTTGAAAGAACCATAATTGTAGTATTATCACAATAAAATGTGATGGGGTCTTTACTTCTAGGTACCACATCAAGATCCTTGGAAAAGTTTCATATCCAAATAGATTCCTTGGATGCAAAAAAAGATGTTATATACTCATAATCTATTATAGAATTATCAAAAACTAGATTCTTTGAACTCTTCAAGTTCACAGATCCTCCATTGATATATAAAATATATCCTGACTACGACTTCATATCATTTTGATCTATTTGAAAACTAGTGTCATCATAACCCCTGATGACCAGCTCATCATCTCCTCCATACACCAAGAACATATCATTAGTTCTTCTCAGGTACTTGAGGATATCCTTAACAGTATATGAATTTTGTTCTCCTAGATCTGCATGATATCTGCCTACCATGATCAATTCTTAGGCAACATCAAGAATAGTACAAAACATGGCATACATGATAAATTATATTGATTAATTTTATGTGATATTACTCATTCTCTCTTTCAATTGTTGTGTCTAAGGACACATTTTTCATATAAAGATATAAACCATGAGACATTGGAACCAATACCATCTTGGATTATTCCATACTAAATCTATTTATTATCGGGTCAATGTGTGTAATTTTACTTATTTCAAGAAGCCTCTTTGATATATCATGAATGGTCTTGATTCCAAGAGATAGGATTCTCCACCTAAGTCCTTCATGGGGAAAATATTATTTAACCGGTCCTTAATATACTATAAGAATGCTATGTCATTTCCAATAAGTAATATGTCACCAATATAAACTACTGGGATAATGAGTTAATTCTCACTAAACCTCTTATAAATACATGGATAACATTCATTCTTAAAGAAATAAAATTATTCTATAGCTTCATTGAATCGAATATTCCATGACTTAGATGCTTGCTTCAATCCATAAATGGATATTTAAAACTTAAAAATAATTTTGGAATCACCTAGAGTCACAAACCCTTCTGGGTGTGTCATAAAGATATCTTCTTGAGGCTTCCCATTAAGTAATGAAGTTTTGAAATATATCTACCAAATTTCATAGTCATGGTAATATATTGTAGAAAGTATAATTATGATGGATTTAATCATGGAAACTGGTGAAAAGGTCTCATCATAGTTAATTATTAGTTGTTGTTTAAACTATTTATCTACTAGCTTGATTTATCGGTATTTACTTTACCTTCCATGTCTAGTTTTCTCTTGAATACCCATTTTCATCCTACAAGAATTATATTAACTAGCACATCGACCAGAACCCAAACATTCTTTTGATACTTGGAATCCATTTTATAATTCATGTCTTCTTTCCATCTTGTATTTTTGAGCACTGTACTACCTCTTTATAGGAGAGAGGAACATCATTGTAAACCAATAATTATTCACCATCCTTGGTGACTAGAAATACATATATATCTAGTTATCTTGCTTCTATTTTGATCCTATATAGTACTAGTGTTTCAAGAACAAATTACTCTATGGGGACCTATAGAATCTATTCATGTACCAACTCCTGTTAACCTTGATCATAAACTTCATTAAAATCAATCTTTCTCCAACTATTCTTTTTGAGGATGTGCTTCCTCTCAAGAAAGACATCCAGTCTGATGACATTCGCTTTCTTATTTCAGGGGTTTTATAAGTATTATACCATTGTTTCCTTAGGATGCAATAAAATGATACACTTTTTTCCCCGTGGTACAAGTTTTTTTTGATAAGTCCTTAATAAACACCTCACAACTCCATACACATGTATGAAACAAAACTAATTTTTTCCACTCTATAACTCAAAGGGAATTCCAATTTATACTTTATTTGGTAAAAGTTTAGTGTTTATTCCATATTTTTTAATTCATATCCCAAAAAGGATAATGAAATATTTTCCTGACTCATCATCATCATTACCATGACTAATAAGGTATAGTTGCTCCTTTCACAAACATCATCCCACTATGGTGTATAAGGTGGAGTGGGTTGAGATACAATCCCAAACTCCCCTAGAAATATGATGAACTATTATTTAATATATTCACCACCTTGATCTGATTGAAGTGTTTCATCTTCTATATAATTTTATTCTATACTTAATTCTTGAATTCCTTGAATTTTTTAAAGGACTCATACTTATACCTCATCAAGTGGACATAAAAATATCTACTCAAGTCATCAATAAAAGTTATAAAGTAAGAATACACACCTCTAGTTTCTACTAAAAATGGTACACACACATCTATGTGTATTTCTCCTAGATTATATGTGGCTATTTCACCCTCTCCACCGAATTACGGTTTGGTCATTTTTTGTTATAAATAAGCATGACATGTTTCATGTGTTTTTATCTCATAAGACTCTAAATAATCATCTTAACATATCTTTTTCAAAATTTTCTCGCTTACATGAAAAATATGGTAATTACATAGCTAGGTGTTATATAATTCATGTGAACATGATTCATTATCAATTGAAAATACTTGGTTTTCATTATTCAATACAAAAACATCATTATTTAAATTTTTCATACGATAACATATATTATCTTTATAAAAGAAAAATATTTATTTCCAAAATTGAAAATAAAACCATATAAATCTAGTAATGATATAGAAATTATGTTCTTGATAACCATTGGTATATAATAAAAATGCTTTAAAATCAAATCATTTACATTGGAAATGAAAGGTGGTAGTCACCAATGGCTAGAGAATCCAGCCTCGCACCATTGGACGTTCACAGATCCACATATCCTCTAGAAAGTTTTCTAAATCTACTTGGTTCCTGTATTTGGATAAAAATGTGAGAACCAAAAGTTATATATAATACCAAATTTTTAGATATTGAAACATTTAACTTGATAAAGAACACACATTTAGCTTCATTTTACTTCTAGGTGTACTTTTTCTTCCAATGACCTTGCTTACCACATGAAAAACATACTGCCTCCTTTTCTTTTCCCTGTCTTTGGATCTACCACTTCTAAAAAGGATAGTTCTTGGGAGTTTTATACTTTTTGTGAGTCTTTAACCCCTTTTTCTTGTTATTCCTTTTCTTATTCACCATAACGACTTAGGGTTTCTCATAAACCATGTCCTTATCTACTTAGAGAATCAAATTAATAAGTTCTGAAAGACTCTTATCATTATTTATCTTATTTTAATTAACAATAAATCTATAGAATGTCTTGGTAAGTTATGAAACTATAATATATTTTCACAAATCATCCCTGAATTTAATCCCTAAGATTTATAGGCATTCAATGTCGCCAATAAGCTTGAATATATAAGTCCCAGCTAGTATAAATTGTCCAATATTATTTTTAAACAAATCATTTGAGATCTCATATATCTCTTATATCATCTTTTATTGATAGAGGCCCCGAAGGTGAGACATCATGCAATATACATCTATATCCTCATGTTTCTTTAAACTCTAATTAGTCATGGATGATAATATGAAATATTGAACATCTATATCATCATCTAAATGTTTCTCATGTAGAGAAAACCCATCATTGCTAACCTTATTTCCAAATACTTTAGGAATTGGTTCTTCCAGCACTAGAAATTTTCTTTCATGGGGAAGGATAATGTGAAATCACATTTGCCACTATTGGAAATTTGTGTTAGTGAGAAGGTTATCCTTATCAATTATGGACCACAGTGATATGTTTTATGTCATTAATATTATTATTTCTATAAGTAATATGATTAGATATTTTGTACTTTATCACATAAACTTGAGAAAAATACATAAATATTCTATTTATTAATCTCCCACTATTTTATCGAAACCTAATAGTCATCACCATTGTATTTGGAATATCATGTTTCTTGTAAATTATAGTGAAAAAGAACCATATTCCCCTTCTCATTACCCTAATTTTGGTTAGTCAACCAACTTTAATAGTTTAAGGTAGGCATTCCAAATGACAACTGCATTAACTCATAGTTCCTTGATCTCTTGAGTGGAATTCCAAAATCCTAAAATACTTAAATTGATTTACTCAACCCTTGCCTCTAAGTTACACCAAGTCCTACTTTGGCAGTCATCCCTTGATGTGGACTAAGTTATTTCTACACAAAACTTCAAGTTATAATTCCTCGATAATTGAAAGCACCCCAACATTGGTTATTCAAGCACTTTGAACTATGGATCACTTTTAGATGAAGTAGTGGAAGGCTATACCAAATTAATATATATAATTGAGGTATTTTTTCTTTTATGTGTAAATTAACAATTATTATCTTTATTATAAAATTTTTAATATTAATTGGATTTACTTAAGTGATTAACCATGTCTTTGAAAATATTTAAGCATAATACAATTTATTCTAGTTCTATCTTACATTATTGTTGATTAATTAATTCATGTGATCGAGATAAAACGTTCATAATGAAATAACCATGAAACTTAATAGAAATAAAATAATAGAGTGGTATGATCGTGATATTTTACTAATGGTTAGTTTATCTAGTGGTTGATAAACTAATCATTTACCTAGGGGAAAACACCTTGAACCAATTAAGGTGTGTGTTACATCTTTACACCTTTACACATATGTATTTATCTTTTATTGGTTTCGCCTCATCTCCAAACTTGAAATGCATCCACTAGCTTTGGAGATCCATCCATTACATTTGTTTTTACTCACACACAGGTGAGGGGAAAAGTTTTACATAAAAGAAACCATGGACACATAGGCCCATACATAATGAGATGAGAGATTGCACATGGTCCACCAATTTAATTTAATAATAAATTTAATGAATGAAATCATATAAAAAGGTATGTTCTATGATCATGATCACTCGAATGCCTGTAACAAATTATGAATTTAACAGAACTTTCATTCAATTCTTAATCATTATTATTTAAGATAAATCATGTTCGAATCAATTAATTAAATTCTTTAATTAACCATTTATTTTATCTTAACTTCATCAAAATTTCCTTGAGATTCTCATCCATAATAATTTGAAACAAATTAAATAAATTTATTTAAAATTAACTATGTAAAGAAATGTACCTTGGAGGAAACATGGTGAATACTTTTCCAAATCTACCCAACATGTAATATACTTATATACTATTTAATATTGTGACATAAGACATACACAACCTACCATATACTTTCATGGTGTGTACTATCAACTTAATTATTACATGAATTACAATATTTTTATGTCACGTGTTATTATTCAATGAACATAGAGTAATAACTATAATACGACTCATACATGATATTCATATCTAAACATTATGAAGAAATTAATTAAAATTTTATATATATATATATATATGTGTGTGTGTGTGTATCTATGTATGTATGTATGTATGTATGTATGTATGTATGTATGTATGTATGTATGTATGTATGTATGTATGTATGTATGTATGTATGTATGTATGTATGTATGTATGTATGTATGTATGTATGTATGTATGTATGTATGTATGTATGTATGTATGTATGTATGTATGTATGTATGTATGTATGTATGTATGTATGTATGTATGTATGTATGTATGTATGTATGTATGTATGTATGTATGTATGTATGTATGTATGTATGTATGTATGTATGTATGTATGTATGTATGTATGTATGTATGTATGTATGTATGTATGTATGTATGTATGTATGTATGTGTGTGTGTGTATTAAAACCCCTCACAGGGAATTTCCAATCAACTTAATGATCACCTGAAATAACATGTCGATAAGGTTTACACAGTATAATAAATTAATTTTAATTCTTCATAATTTGGTGTAAGTACACAGTTTTTACAAGAGAGCTACAAGGTGTGTACGTCTCTCACCATATATCCGAGGAAAACACCTACATACTTCGTGTGTAAAATATGGATCATAAAAATTATAATACATGGCATGTACAAGGGCAAAACAGTGTGTGGTCTTCAAGTTACATAGTTACCAGTCAGGAAGTCCATGTATGAAAATTCATGGCCAGTCTATGACTTAAAGAACTACTCACCATGTACGTGGGCTATACAGTGTGTACTCTGGCTGACCGTACACCATTATAGCCCGATCAACACACCGTGTAAGAAATTAAATGCACTGTGTGTATTCAATGCACATGGTTTCAATTAATTATGAACTAATTTCTGGTGAATTGAACACTAGTACATAGAGTGTAGCTCCAATAACATAGCATGTACTCTTATTTTATCCTTCCAAAATCCTTGGCACCTTCGGATAAGATCTTTGATTTTATTTCATTCAAAAAATTAATTGATTTTATTATATCTATTAGAAACAAAAGAAGAAGAATCATATCTCACAATTTGGATTAAAATAATGATTAAACATGGATTGAAAATAAAATCACAAATGCATAAATCAATCAATTATATTTAAGTAATTATAAATAATTATGTGACCTCTCTGATACTACTTAGAGATTCTAGATGCAGTGGAATTGTGTGATGTGTTGTGCCCAACTTTTCTTTTTATCATGACCAATAATCAATCCAATATTTACATAAGGGTAATTTTTGTAATGAAAAGAATTGAATCAAAGAAAATAGAAAAGGGTAGAATATAGGAACCAAGCACATGATTATCATGTATTATTTATTATAAATTTAATTAAGTTAAGATTTACCTTGTGTGAATTATTTCTTTTTTGATGGATCTGAAAATAGATCTATGTTCTACAATCATAAAATTATAGTAATCAAGAGAAGATTCCCTCTAGGGATTATCAACATGTGTTCTGCAAAACTTTGAATGTCATTGTAGGAATCTCTGGAGGGATAGCATGGTAGATCATGTTGCTTGCATCGTCCACCTTTGATTTACACAAGAATATATTCCAAATAATTCTCATTGATCTCTATATACCTAAGAATAGTATGTGGAGGAAGATCTATCTTCATTCTTGGGATTATTCTTGGATAGCGATCTCTCTAGGGATTGAGAGGATTCTCTTTGACTATCATTGTCCATAACACAAATGAATTTGCTCTCTTGGAAAAATAATATAATTGGGTTTAAATATGGATGGGGTTTAGAAATCGGTAATTAAAAAAGTTACCTTTTATATTTATGTAATCCCTTTTGGAACCCCATGTATCAAATAATATTATTATAATTACTTAATCGACATGCGCATAACGTGAAAATTAAATTAAATATTATTTAATCAAATAATATTGAATATATATTATTTCTTATCAGACATAAAAAATCAGTCTTCCATTCCTCCATAATATTTATTGTGACCTGAATAATGACTATTTATTTAATAAATAAATATCACTTCATTATTTTTCAAAAAATAAATAAATATTATATTCACTAAACAAAAAATAAATATTTATTAAATATTGTTCTCATATTAAATTATCTTGAATAAATGGTGTTGGAATATATGCGATCAAGAAAACATGAATAATTATTAATCCATGTGAAGAAATAATATTTATTCAACTTTTCAAATAATAAATAATAATATATATTATTTAATTGATATTTTCAATACACTTTGTGTGTGACCCACTAGACCTCTTTCTCCATGGCATTAGGTGAAGCAACTTAAATTCCAAGGTTAAAATCTAGAAACATGCCATAGAACCCATAGAGAAAGAAGTTAATATCGCAATGACATAATACAATATGCATATACTTACTGTGTAATATAATCTCTTTATCATGATATCTCTAATCAAGATGGTTGTATACCGGTACCATCAACTTATGTGCTCAATGTCTCTTTCATTGACTTTTGAAAAATCAAACTTTCTTATAGAAAATCAAGGCCATGAATTTATTTAGGCTATATCATATCTTTTAAAGGTCCTAAGATATCGACTTTTATAAAATTATAGATAGGAAAAATCCTTTCTCGCATTATTCATTAACTCAATTTTACTTGTGACATGCCCAATGTATCCTACCTCACTCCAAATATATGCCATCATTGTTTTCATCAATACATAAAATTATGTGACTCTTAATACTCATTAATAATAATTTTAAAGTATAAGTATCAATACACACATCCATATATAGTAACATCCAATGAAACATATAAATGTGGATTTCATACTGGCAAGTATCCTTCTCATAATATCCTATACTAGATATTACCAAGGGCATACACCATGAGAAGGTGACTCAAAGTACTAAGAGTCTCCACCTCTGATAGCCTATATCATTTGTGTCCCTAAAATGATATCAAATGGATATATAACATATATTTAA
Organism: Viscum album; assembly: GCA_963277665.1. NCBI lineage: Eukaryota > Viridiplantae > Streptophyta > Magnoliopsida > Santalales > Viscaceae > Viscum > Viscum album. Next base: position 67,566,255 of record OY728147.1, on the reverse strand, counting down.
TAATCGGGTTGAAGAACTTATGGTTTCTCATCATAGTGGAGAACTTTTGTGACATTTTAGTGTGACAGCTACTCTTAGGACATTATCACATACTATGTTACGTAGAAGAACAATAATGATGTGATAAGGTGTTTATTAATATTAAAAATAATGAATACAAGTGATCATAAAGTACACATAATTTGGTTATAATTAACTAATTCCAAAAATAATAACAATAATGGAACCAATAATCCAATAAACAACATCATAAAAGATAAGGTTGTCATTCCATGCCATAACAATATGACATGTAAATCATACAATCAAAAAAAATAAAGGATCTCCAAATGTGTAGGATATATGTACTAAATCATGTAAAAGAAATAAGTAACATGTGGAAAAAAATTTAAGAATTATATACTTTCATCACCTTGAACGGCCCTGCAGCTCTCGTTCAACTACCGCCATAGGGCCCATGTCCATAACTAGATCCCTAGTTATGAAATATACATTTACATTGATATTAATGTGTAGGATGTGAGTATAAAACCTTTTATAACACCGTAAACCATCCTAAAAAAGGTTCACAATCTAAAAACGTTTATTCCATTACAATAAACAATGATTAAGTAAACAAAAAGTAATATCACGTGCATAAAAATATGTAGAGTCCTTGAAGATCAGCTCTACCTTCTTCAGCTCCATGTTGGGAGAAAAGTCATATGTGATCTAAACATACTCAGAAATCCAATCACTTTTCTATATTACCATTGAATATTTAGTCACACCTACTTTTTAGGGAAGTAATCATGTCAACCCAATTTATAGCTCTAGGGAAATCCATGCACCATGTGTCAATCTAATATCATGGATATAGGGAAATCTTCACACCACATGTTGACCCAATCTAACAGCTATCAGGTAAGACACATACCATGTTTCTCCCAAATCTCATGGATCTAGGAAAAGACATATACCACATGTTGACCCAATATCACTACTCTAGGGTAATTCATCACATCATTCACACTCTCCATTTAAGGGTGAAGCTATATTTTATGGCTCAACCTGTTCATTCAATTGTAGAGACATAGAAACTAAAAATATAACACATAATGATACAAAAAGGTTGTTTATAATAATTTCATGTCAATAAATGGTCGTATAGCACATACACATCTACATGTGAATCATATCAATCACAGGTCTCATTATCTACACAAGATCACTATATTATCATTCCAAATTCACAAATATATAGGTCCTATATGATAAGGACTTCCTACCTCAAGAAAATTGTTGCGCCAATTCCAATAATCTATTCATGTGTCAAAATTCATGTCAACAATACCTGAAAATATCATTCATTGTCAATTGTATAGGTTTAATTGACAATAATATGCTAACTCTCCAAATTTGACCACTATTTCTATCAATGATTTATAATTCTATTATTATATTATATAATAAATCTTAGATCTAATCATGAAATAAAGAATAAAAGGATATTCCCAAGATAAGGAATATAATTATGATATAACAAAGGGAATATACCAATTTGGAAACACAAGATTAATCCAAGATTTAGGCATTGAAGAAGGGAGATGCAGAGATAGAAAACATCCAAAGAATTTCATATGGTTCAAGTAAAAAATATATAATCATTAGAAACGTTATAGGGTATCCAAAATTAATAGGAAGACTATAAAATGACACATTCATGGCATGAAATTTAATTTCACACTATTAAATCATCAAGAACTCAAATATTCAAGCCTCGATCGATTAGTTCATGCTGCAAACCCCTTGAGTCAAATATATGCCTAATTTAATGGAACCTTGATGTTATAAAACTAGAAACCCATTCACACCATGAATAGTATTTCACTTCTTGAACAACCTAAACCCATATTTCCTCTAAATATTCCCAAAATCCACTCACACCATGAAACATCCATTAATGTAGTGAAATCTTCCAATATATGGAAAATACAAGACACCAACCTTGAATTTCTAAACTCTAGTTCTTGAACATCACTAACCTGTCTTAATCATTTAATTACAAATTTAAAAGGTATTTAAAAGCCTAAAACAATGAATACCTTAAAATTGATTATGTTACAAAAATCTTGCTTCCAGTTGAAACTATAAAAAGAATAGAACATGTTATAAATATGATAAACATATTGAAAAAAAAATTATAGAATAGTATGAATGATTTTATATATCTGTGTAAGGATATATATATATATATAAGAATTTAATATGACTGATATATATATAGTAATTGGTTATATGGTCATTGGATATATAGTCATTTGATATACAGTCATTGGATATAATTTTATCCAAGAAGTACATTGAAGTTTTATAGTTATTAGCAACAAATTAAAAATAATATAATTAAAATACAATAAATTATTTTGGAATGGAATAAAAAGATAATAATTAACTAAATTTATTTAGGATAAAAAATTTTTTTTTAATTTTTAGATATTATTATTAGTATTAGTATTAGTATTAGTATTAAATAATGGTTTTATGTGTTTATAAAATTAAAATCATGATCTTAATACCAATATATTGATAAACTTGTATGGTCAAAAAATAATAATAAATTTTAATAGTATTTGATTAAAATCATTTAATGTAAAAAATAGATATTTTAAAAAATCTACAAGTTTTTTGTATTATTATCATAATTTATCATATTTAAAAGATTACTATAATAAAATTTAATGTTTAAAATTATAAATAAATTCATTAAAACTTATTTAATTATTAATTGTAATTGATATAAAATAATATTAAAAAATAATAATTTTTTAAAAGTATTTTTTATGAAAAACAAATATCTATATTATATGTATTAATTTAAAAGTTAAATTTATCATATTCATAAATTTAATTATATTAAATATATAATAAATTTTTAATCAACACATTCAAACTAGGTAAAAGGGTTAATTTTATTTTTGGAAAAAATACAAGTTACCAATATAAAAATTGATTTATCATGGTAAAGGTAAAATGAGGTAAAAGAGGAAAAATTGAGGGGTAATGACCTGACATATCTCTAAAATTATCTCTAAATTTTATTAATTTTGTTATAAACAATCCATATCAATTACTTTTCTTCTTTGGATCCACTTTTCATGTAAAATGAGAACCTTACACCTTAGGGAATGATAATTTCTAGAAATACCACCTAAAATTCACCAATAAAATCACCCCTCATACACATCTCCAAAACTACTATTTTACTTACTTTATCTCTAATATCCCTACCCAAATTATAACTCCTTAATACTTGTTACATTTTTGGTTACTTGTGGTCTCAAGAAGGATACCACAATAAGGATCAAATTCACCAAAGTCAATATTAAATTATTCACTATATTTTTTATTTACCTTATCATATAAAATTATTTTGAATATCATAAGACACACTAATGATGCTATGTAACATAATTATTATTTTATGAAAATTATATTATCATTATATAACTCTATCCTCTTACTCATTCTTTAGTATAGCATGTTCTTGTATGTATTAGTTCAACCAAATACCTAAAAAATGTTATAAAAACGCCATCATTTCCATTGTGGATGAGTATAAAGAATTTAATAGATAAAATATATGATATTAAAGAGTATTTTATGTTAATAATATGGTTCCTTAAGGGTGACACAAAATTAATTTTCATTATAATATAACTCATTTTTATCGGTAAATTTCCCAAAAAAATGCTTGTTAAAAATTCTATTCAAAGGAACCATAACCATATGTTCCACCAAATGAATATAAGACTACATAAATCATCTAAAAACAATTATTCCACTACCTTGAAAAATCTGGTAATGATGATATTTTTATTGAGGATTGACATCTCCATTATGAAAATTTTTCAACATGATCAAAATTAATAACATCTAATTAAGAAAATAAACAGTAACTAAAAAATATATATGTAACAAATGATAATAATTAAAGAGTATAAAACATAATAGATATGAATAAGGTTATGAAATAATTTATTAATAGTTTTTTATTTGTTATATAATAGATTAAATCTTCATGGAAGTTAGAAGTAAAGGTGAGGGTTTGAAACTAATTTCCCTTTGAAATTGAGATTGTTTATGACTAAATTTCGATTGAGGGAAAATTATATATTTTTTATCTTAAAACATAATATATTTTATTCTACTTTGTTAATATTTTATAAATAATATCTTTAACATTTCACCACCCATTTTACAATACTCAATGACCTAAAATCATAGATACAATGCCGAAAACATGTTGTATATTTTTTTATAAAAAATTAAACTATGAAATATACTATACTTTTCACACCCATGGATCTTTTTTGTTTAGGTTTTGTAAGATTTTGAAAATATTATGATATATTAGAGTTAAACCAAATTTCTACAATAATTATTTGAATTCACTCAAGCTAAACTCAAAATTGATACCAACATCCATTGATCTTCTACTAATCACTAACTTTTAAGAAACATTTTAAAACATGGGGTACGTAAAAAAATTCTAAGGGTTTTAAAAGCATAGTAAAATTTATTTTCTTATAAATACAATAAAACTCTGTTGAAAACATTCTAATTTATATCAAATAAAAACCATTTGATATAAAAAGTAAATTTCCTAATATCATTCTATGGATTTTAAAAAAATGATTAGAAAAATTGTTCAAAATCTTTTAAAAGACATATCACTTTGAAAACTCATTTTATTTAAAAATATAATAACCTTTAAAATAAACTAAGATTTATCCTTGAAAAATTTAAAACTTTACCGTGAAAATAATAAACTTTTATGGAAAATTATGATACTTGGAAACCTCAAAAAATATATGAGGCCTCTAACAGTATCACTTTTAGGAATATTTACCCTTAATGTCATGGGTTCACTCTCCATTCATCATCATTAAATTTGTTATCCAATTGTGAAATTTTAAATAAATTTTTTTTTGAAATTTTCTTGTATAATTTATAAATCCATTGAAAAAATTTCAAATACTTGACTAATGTAATTTATTTTCAAATAGAAAAATAATTTCATATCGAATATACTTTATCAAAAAAATTTCCTAAGTAAAATCTATAATTTCATAGTAATTTTTATCATTCTAAAAATTAATATGAAGAAATTATATATAATTGTTATAAATTAAAAAGACCATGGAATATATGGAATGAAAATGAAAAATAAAGATTATGGTATAGTTTATAATCTTAATTAACATTCATATATTTAAAATAACATTTCATTCATAAAATAATAATTTTAAAATTTTAAAATCAACATTAAATTTTATTCATTTAAAATTATAGAAATAACTCTCAAAAGAAGCTATAGAATTAAAATAAAACATCATTTCCTTAATTAGGGTTTTTTAAAAATAAATTAAAAAATTGTTTAAAGATGTGATTTAAATAACTTTTCCACTTAAAACAATTTCACTTAAAACAAGGGTTTTCAAAAATCTAAAGTAGGAGATTAAAATAAATTTCCCCATAAAAGGGTTTTGAAAAACATGGAATATGAATATAAAAATATTATTTCCTTTACTTTAATCATTGCATAAAATCTCATACGAAGACATATAAAATAGAACATCTCTAATATACTAACGTTCCTTCCCACTTTTCACCCTATAAAGGAATAATTGGGTTTTTAAATGGTATTCGTATAGTGATTAAATCCAGAAAGGAAGATCTTTATATAGACACATTTCCATTATTCATTCATATTTTAATAATACAATTATAAAATATTGATTATAAACTATAAAAATTTATATTTAAATAAATCATTTTTACAAAGATGTCTGCATAAAATATAGTTCTTAAGATTGAGTTATGATTTTATCTATTTATTAATCTATAAAATTGAAAACTTGAAGTCTCCAAGAGGTCAAGTTGTGTTGGCATACCGAGAAAGCTGAGAATGCTGATTAACAAGTATTTAATATCAATAGTAATATATATATATATATATTGAAAATAATTATTGAAGGTTAAAATATACAATATGCTGATAGAATATATATATATATATTTAACTCATCATTACAACTAGACCAAACTAAAAACCCACAAGGTACCATCAACATTGCTTGAATGAATCAAGGACGATTATGTGAAGATCCTGTTGTTTTGATATACGATAAAAAATAGAGAATTGAAATATATATATATAGACACACACTTAATTATATATTATCCAAAACCCCAAAAAACTACATTAAATAGGTCGAATATGACCTACTATGGATAGTGAATGATGACATGGGTTCAGACAGTGGTGATTTCAAAGTGACCAACTACGATAAGGAAGTATTGTGAAATTTGGTTAATGGAAATTGTGGGTGGAAAATTATGTCATGGCTCAAGAAGAATATTATAATGATGGGTCACTAGGTTTTCACACGTTGTAGAAGATTACATCTCAAGAAAATTTAAAAAAAATCAATCGAACAACAGTGTTTTAAACTTATGTTTTTAAAATGGGGGTATAGTACCCATGTTAACTTTTCTAATATTAAAAATCAGCTCCTTAGAGAACCTCTCTATAATATAACTACTTCCATAGAATCCCAGTTGTGAGTATCATAGTGTCGGCTCCTGTACCCACACAACACACACACCAGTCTCACGGGCCGCGCCAACCAATGTTGTCCAATGCCTATGTTCTCACCTGAGTGTACACCTTGCGGGTGTTATGTCCTCACCTAACTACCTATAAAGGTTATATCACATCATGTTACTATGTGTGTGTGATTAACTTACCCTCGTTCATGGGTTTTCTTACACCCATAATGCATATTTGAGATAATCTAGCTGGCTCATGTGGCTGACCATTTTTTTAATTCTAAGTAAGAATTTTTATCACTTAAATTAAAAGAAATACCACTTAATTATATTTACAATAAAATATATATATATTTAATATAATATTTCCATATATACACCTTAAATTTTTTCATCTAAAATATATACTATCTTCATACTTCTTATAATTAAATATACTTAACAATTTAATTAATGTAATGACTACTTTACATGATGTAAGTTATATTACTATTATCAAATTAATATTTTACTAAATATATAATATAACTTATCAAAAAATACTTTTATTTATCTTGAAACAAAATAAATTAATTAATATCATTCAAAACACTTATTAGGTGACAACAAAAAATAAAATTTTATAAATATTTTACATTGATACAAATCATATTTTTAAAAATAATAATAATAATAATAATAATAATAATAAGTTATTAAAAATTAACTATATTAAAAACATAATACTTTAAAAACTATAAATTTTCATATCAAAATAAAAATAATTAACAATCATAAGTTCAAAAGGGATTACAATGTAAAATTATCATAATAAGTCATATTTTCAAAATATTGAGTGAATGGAAAAAGAATTATTTTTAACAAGTTATCTTAAAACATATTTCAACTTGTTTAAATAATACATTTGCTTATGCTAAAATTCGGTGGATGTTACATTCCATCACCTTAAAGAAATTTTTCTGTTGAAATTATTTTTTCCATACTTAATGATCCTAAAAAAATATTCATAATCATTTAAATAATTTTCTCTAAAATTATAATAGAGAAAAAATAATTAATCCAAAAATATCCTAATCTCAATATTTGTATAAGTCATTTCTCTAATAACAAATGCAATAGACCAAGAAAATAATTCCTAGATTCGATTCTAAAAACATGATGTATTTTTTTTAGAAAATTTAAACTGATAAATACATAGTATATTACACACCCAAGGATATTTTTCGTTTAGGTTTTATAGTATTAGTAAAATATTATAATATATCAGAGCTTAAAAAATTTATAATAACTATCCACATTCACTCAAGATAGACTCATAATAAAGAATAAACACCATCAATATTTTACTCATCATAGACCTATGAAAAACATTTTAAAATATAGGGTGAGAAAAAATTCCTCAATAAGGAATTTTAAAACTATGGAAATATTCATTTTCTTATAAATACTATAAAACTCTTTTTAATACATTTTAATTTATATCTAATATAAAAAAATTTATATAATAATTAATTTTCACAATATAATTCTATGGTTTTATAGAAAAATATATAAGGAATGCTTTTTAAAACTATTTATGGAAAACTCATTTATCCATTAAAATATAATAAACTTTGAAATAAACATGGATTTATCCATGAAAAATTTACTTTTAAAATAATAAACTTTTTATGGAATACAATAATACATGATAACCTTAATAAATCCATGAGTTTACTAGAAGTAACACTTTTAGGATTGCATCCCATTGAGTTCATGGGTTCTCTACCCATTCCTCATCATCACATTTAATACCCCATTAGCAAATTTTATATAAAAAAATTTTGAAAGTTTTTCTTACTAATTTATAAATCTGTTGAAATTTTTTAAAAAACTTCACTAATGTAATTTATTTTCAAAATAGAAAATAATTATATGTCTAATATACTTAGTCAAAAAAAATCTAAGGAAAATCCTTACTTTCATAGGATGTTTTAATATTCTAAACATTCATAGGAAATAATTATAAATAATTCTTGACAAGTAAATAAATAATTTTGATGGCATTGATAATGTTAAAATGATAAATATAGAATATGGAAATGCATATAATCATGATTAAAATCCTTATATTTAAAATAACATCTCATTCATAAAATGATAATTTTAATATTTCAAAATAAAATTGAAAATTTATTCATTTAAAATTATTAAAGTAACTATTAAAAGAGGATATGTAAATCAAATAAAAACTTTTTTCCTTAATTAGGATTTTGAAAAACAATTTGAAAATGGGTTTAAAGATAGAATTTATTTCGATTTTCCCATCAAAAATAATTTCCCTTAGAATAAGGGTGTGAAAATTATAAAGTATGAGATTAAAATAAATTTCCATTTAGAATGGTTTTGAAAAACATAGAATATGAGTATAAAAATAGAATTTATCTTACCTTAATCTCTATAGAATATCACATTAGCAGAAAGATACAAATAGAACCTCACAATTCTACTCACTTTCCTTCTCACATTTCACACTAGAAAGGTATAGTTGGGGTTTTAAAAGGAATTAATACAATTATTAACTTCGGGAATAAATATATTCTTATACCCAAATTTTAATTATTCAATCATATTTAAATAATACAGTCATAAAATATTGATTCTCATCCATAAAACTGGATATTTGAAGAAATATTTTTTACAAATATGTTAATAAAAAATATAATTCTTAATGTTGAGTTAATATTTTATCAATTTAATAATATATAAAATTGAAAAGTTGAAGCTTCTAAGAGGTGGGGCTTGGATGACTTATTGAGAAAGCTAATAATGCGGATAAATGAGGATTTAATATCAATGCTTACATATATATATAATTTGAAATTGTTCCTAAATTTTGGGCCATACAATATGTAGAGATTGAATGTATATAACTCATCATTACAACTAAAGTAACTCGATGACCCATAAGGTTACATCAATTTTTCTTTAAGGGGTAAAGGATGATTCCATGAAGATCTGGTTGTTTTGATACATGATAAAGATAGATAATTTATGTATATATTTATATGTACTTAATTATATATTCACCAAAAACCAGTAACATTTTAAGAAAGAGGTTGAAAATGACCTACTTTGGATATGAAACAATGACATGGGTCTGGATGGTGGTGATTTCATGCTGGCCAACCATTGTAAAGTAGCATCAAGCAAGTTGGTTAATAGAGATGGTGGGAAAATGACGGGGGAGTGTCTCTGGAAAAAGAAAATAATAACATGTTTCTAAGTTTTTGTTCAATGTAGGAGACAATCTTTTAGGAAGATCATACAAAATTGTTCGAATGGTGGTGCTTAAAAGTATGTTTTAAAGAAGGGTGGATATTACCTATGTGATCTTATCCCATATTGAAACTCATCTTGGTTGAGAACTTATATATAAGATAACTACTTCTAGAGATATTGAGTTGCGAGTAGCATGAGGTTCACGCTTGTACCCACACTGCACACACACTGATCTCATAGGCTGGGAAAACCCACACTAGCCCATATTCATGTGATGACCTGAGAACACACCTTGCGGGCATTATATGCTCACCAAACTACCTATATAGGTTATATCACCTCGTACCACCATGAAAGCTCGTCTTTCTATCTCTTGTGCATGGATGAGCTCATTCATATAGTTCACTGTTGAGCTAGCCTAACGAGCTTGTATGGATGGACAATTTTTTTATTCTGAGTAATATTTTTTTTTCATTTTACTTAAAACAAATACCACTTAATTATATTTATAATGCATGTTGTGTCTATTTAATGTAATCTTTCACATATATACACCTTAATTTTTTTATCTCAACTATATCTTAACTTCATTCTTCTTATAATTATATACACTTAACATTTTAATAGATATAATGTCCACTTTAATTAATATAAGTTATATTAATATTATAAAATTAATATTTTATAAACCATATTATATAAATTTTCATAAAATAAATATATTTATCTTGAAAAAAGATAAATTAATTAATATCATAATTTGTTCAAAACACTTATTAGGTGATAAAAATATTCTAATTTGAAAAATATTTTAAATTGTTTTTTATCTTATTTGAAATAAAAATAAAAATAATAATAAGTTATTCAAAATTAAGTGTATTAAAAATATAAGATTTTAAAAACTATAAATTTTCATATCAAAATAAAAAAAATTAATAATCACTTTTATATTTTTAATAAAATAACTTATAATTTATGAAATAAGTTCAAAAGGGATGATTATGTTAAATTTTCATAATAAATAATTTATTTTAAAAATATTTAGTGAATAGATAATAATTACTCACATCAATTTCTCTTAGAATTTATTTCAACTTGTTTAAATAACATATTTATTTATATTAAAATTTTGGGAAAGTTACACTTTGGTTCACAATTCAACTAAAATGATGCTTATAAATGGATCTCTTCTTTTATTTTTGAGAATCCTTATCAATGTCCATATTTTTCATGTATTTATCTCTACTTTTATGATTTATTAAAATCATTTTTTATTAAATTTTATTATTTTTATAAAAATATGAAACGGAAAATTTTTTTTAGTTTTCCACACAATTACTTTCTCCCACTTTTTTCTTCAGTTTTCTTTAATAATCTTCTGTTCCAATTTTAAATCATTTTTCTGAAGTAATTTTTATTTTCTTTATCACTATTTTTCAAAAACTGTTGTTTTATAAATTATTTCCTTTAAAAATAAAATTTATCAAAAAGTAAATGAATATTTATCATTATTTTTCAAATAAATTTACAAATGATCTTATAATGTTATTTTTATCTATTTCAACATCCTTTAATGTTACTTATACTTCACGAGGGAAATTTTCTAATTATACCATCCACATTGTTTCTATAGATAGATTCTGATCATATCTTATGAAAATTCTCATGAAACTAATTTCTTTCTCATATGTTAATTAACATATGATGTAATTTTGAATGGTTTCTTATTGCCCACATATGTATGGTTTTTCATTCTGTGATGGGCTGGACCATAATTATATTTCACTCTAATTTTTTAATTAAATCTTTATATCTCAATAGATGGAATGTATGGAACTAAGGAGTGAAACAAATATATTATGTTTATGAGAATTGGAAGTGAACTCAATCCAAAATGTTATGGGACTATATCTACTATATGATGATGATCTCAGTAGTGATCCATGACATAAGAAATAATTTTGATATGCATATGTGTGTACTATATTCTTATTCTATATTTCTATGTTATTCCATATTCCTATGTTATTTTCCCATGTATTGTGATAATTCACTCAAGATTCTATATTCATATGCCTTTTTTTGAATGTTAGTTTTAAAGCCTTAGTTCATCATTCAAGATTAATAATCCATGTTTTGTTTATTATGATTTCATTATTTTCATTATTATGTTCTAATACCAATAAGTTTATCTCATTCCCACTTATGATCTTCGGTTGATATCACTTACGTACATCCCTTATTGAGTGGCTGATCTCACCCATTCTTATATTTCTATTCCCTAGAGTATGAAGAAGAGTAGTATATATGATATTTATAAAAGAGTGTCATGTGTGAATAATATTTTTTAGAGATGTATAGTAATGATTGTAAAATTATTTAGTTGTGTATATAATCTCCAAATACCCTAAACCTATAGGTTATGGGTGTGTGATTTATTATGATATCTAGTGAATAGTCATGTAAAATGATGTAATATATATGTATGTTATAGTTGGTCCATTGATTATCCAATAAAATAGGATAATATTAATTTATTATATCTTAATATTCATGTTTTTTGAGTCCATAAACATCAATTTTAGTGCATTATAGAAATTGAACTTCATTTCACATTTCAAATGAAATTCATGTTTAAAATGAAAATTTGAGACCAAAAAATCATCTATTTCTAGAGAAAATTTTATTCATTTTTTGAACTTTATATTTTGGGATATGATTTATCACTTTTTTTATAACATTTTATCTTTTAGGATTGATGGACTAATCTCATAGGAAGATAGGGATTTTAGGGTATGAATGCATAAATGTTATAGACAAAGAATAACGGGCCAAAGGCCAATCAAACAAAAGTGGGGCCCACGATCCAAGTCCAATAAAGCTAAAATTTTAAATATATAAAGACAAAAATACAGGTATCATTTCATTAAACAAATTCCAGATCTAATTCTGAAGTTTTCATAGAGATAAAGGGAAACTAAGTTTACATTTAAATGGTGGGCCTGATTTGCACCTCCATAAAGTCATCCCACTATATAGAGCATAACATCAAAACATATAGTCTAATATTCCTTAAATTCTGATAAGTATTATAGGACACATGGAAGAATATATTTTTCTTCTATTATACCTTCGTATTTTTTCATCTTCAGTTACAAATTCACATTTTAAAAAGGGGGTGAATATAGTCGATTTTCCTCGTCAACTTTGAAATGTCAAATTTCCCTTTATTTTCTCACCCTCCTTTTGACTCTATCAATTAATGGGGAAAGAATTTATTTATTTTGGTTTGATCTAAGGCTCTAAATATTTCTATAAAATGAGATTATAGTGAAGGTAATTAGTATCTGATGTTTTTCCTTTCTGTATAATGTTTTTTCTTTCTTTGGATGTTTTTCCTTTAAATTGTAATTTCATGCTTTCCTTTTGTAATTTCATCGTCAATTTCTCCCATGTAATTTTTTAGTCCACCTTAATTTAATTAATAAAATTTCTTATTATTATTCTTCATTTCTTATTTATTCTTTTACATATCATTTTGGTACTATTGCCTTAGAGAGTGAGGCTATTCACAATATCTTTTGTGAAACTCTTCACACAATGGTGGAGTGATCATTATTTCTTTGTTTTTCTTCCCCAATTCCACATTTTTAAGTCTACTACCTACTTCCATTGGTAGAATAGAATGAATGGAGGGATAAACCAATAATTTTTGTTTGAAGGGAGTAGCAAGGGGATGGATTGGATGTTATTTCTTATTTTAATAATTCTTCATCAATTCTATTTTTGAGATTTTTATTAAATGATGTACGTTATTCTTTGAACTCCCCAATTTTAAGGATACACATCCCAAATGCTAAAATGATCCTCTACTTTGGAGTGCTCATCAATATGATCCTCTCAGTTCATAAGTGATTATACTTGGGATGGTGAAAACCTAAAATCAGTGAGTGATTTTGGATGTTCGTATTTTATTTAAGGAAATGTTCGAATTTAATACACTAAAATAATTTAAAAATAAATTCATCCAATCCACCCCATGTGGTAACTGAGGATCGAATCATTCTTTTAAATTGAATTCACTTAAGTCTTTAAAAAATAATTTAATAATCTAAACAATTCAAACCCAAGTTGGCCACTTCATAGTCAAATCACCTCCATAGAATATGTGTTTCTTTAGGTATTTTTTTAGGTATTTGAGGATTTGATAACCCATGTTGTTTTACAAGTGACTACTTTAACCATATTTCTTCCCCAATTTCACATAATCAAGGAATTATTTTAATAAAATGTATTTCAATTTTTTTTCAAAACCCCTAAATTATGTATGAGTGAACTTTTAGTATTTTTTATAAAAAGTAAACTATAGTCATGAATAGTGAAATATGATAAATATAATATACAATGTAGTAATCAATAAATAACTATTAAAATACATCATTAATGTTATAGTAAAGTTAAGTCTAACTCAATAGAGTGGAATAATTATTCATATTCAAAGGAATAATTGTTATTCATAGTTTTGAGATAAAATAAAAAAACTGTATTCCAAAATGCCTCATATCTCATCTATAAATACCCACCACTCAAGAATTTATCCTTAATTCTAATTGGTATTTATTTTATTTTTTTCCTCAAAAATAGTCTCCTATATTTTCCCCTATAATTTTGAGAATTATAGATGTATTGAAGGTCTATTCACGATGATTGGAAGTCTCTAAGAATGGTAATAATTCCTTTCTTCTCTTCTTATTCCATATTTAAAATTATCTTGTAATAGCCATTTTAAATTTTATTTATAATTAAATTATTTCTTTTAAAAATTGAGGTATGGTGAATTTTATTTATTACACTAATATGTTAACCATTTTCTTTTCATATACTATGTTCAAAATAGTAACCTATATTCAATACAATATTTTTATCTTATCATGGTGGGATGTTGAAAATTGTAGTTTAAAAGGGAAATTATAAGTGAGGATCAAATATCACAAAAATTAGGTATCAAAGATTTTAAATTAGAAAGGAAAAAAATAGGAAAAAATATAATTTTATGAGGATATATAAATATCCTTATTTCCTTGTATGGGAGAAATGAATTACAATATTTTTTAGAAGAATTTGCATGTCCTCTATAATGAAAAATAAATAATTTTTCATCCCCCTAAACTAACAATAAATTAAAATAAATTCCAAATAGTGAGACAATAATATTCATAAAATAAATTTGATGACATATAAACATACAAGAAAAGTTGAACTGTATTTGAAATAAATTTGAAATCATTAACACATCAAGTAAATGTTGAACTTTATGTTAAATAAATTTACAATCAACGGTATATCATGAGAATGATGACCTCATTATGTGACCAATGACTCTATGTGAAATAAATATCATCCAATCCACTGTACAATTAACATAATTTCTGATTTTTCTCTATATATATCAATAATATCCCACTAAGAGATATATTCTAGAGATAATAATCTCCTATATCTTTTCCACCAATTATGTTTCTCCCATTATATCTAAATCCCAACTAAGGCAAAATAGTGCCCCAATTTTTTAGATCCAATAACATTGGTCATCATGTATTCTAGATTTAATCTCCCATGAATTTTATCATAGTATAAAGATTTATCATATAATAAACCTGTAATAAAATTATATTTTAGGTAAATATATTGGGACTTGGAAACAATTTTTTTAAGATGTATCACACTATAGCTACTAAAAAATAACACATTATCACCTAGATCCCTATACTACTCATTTATAAAATTTCTTTATCATGTTATATATTTTCATGCTTCTATAACAATAATATATTCACCAAACATGGTAAATATTTCTTCTATTTTTTTAATTTTGGAACTCAACTCAAATTAGTACCTATATATGAATAAGAATAACCCATTATGTTTCCTCTTTTATTTTTACCACCACCTAAGTCCACATCAACATATCCCCATGATGGAATACTTAATTTTGATCATAAAGACATGTTATTTATATAAATTAAATATTTGGTCACCCACATTACTACATACATGTGTTGTTTTCCAAGATTTTATATGTATTGGATAATAACTCCCACTATATTAACTATATCTAGTTGAGTGTATACCATAACATACATCAAACTCCATATGGATGATGCATGATTAATTACTTCTATATAGTCACATTCATCTTCTAACTTTATTGATTTCTCCTTTGGTAACATGAAGTCTCTCCCATGAGGAATTAAAAATGGTGTTTCCTCAAGAATTCTAGACCTACTCAAAACCTTCACTGCTTATTCTATATATGATAGATTCAAGGTTCTAATAATATTACCTTATATGATCCTCATCCAAAAAAACTTTTTAGTCTCTCCAAGATCTTTAATTTAAAATTTAGGGGATAAATCAATCACCAACTCAATGATATTCTATTAAATTGACTTTATAATAAGAATATTGTCCACATAAACTAACAACATTATATAATTATTACCAAAATATTTTAAATAGAAACATTGTTCTATGTCACATCTACTGTAATCATTATTCCCTATAAATAAATTTAATTTCTTATTCTAAAACATTGTTACCTGATTCAAT
Organism: Viscum album; assembly: GCA_963277665.1. Lineage (NCBI taxonomy): Eukaryota > Viridiplantae > Streptophyta > Magnoliopsida > Santalales > Viscaceae > Viscum > Viscum album. The sequence continues at coordinate 67,549,791 of OY728147.1, read as the reverse complement.
ATAAACAGGTTTTTATTCAATTTAAAAACAAGATCATTTATCTGGGTCTTATCAAACCCCTCTAATTTCACTATATTGATATTCTACCCAAACACTCTATAAATAAAAGTATGTTTTACATCTAATTTTTATAACTATAATCCATCTTTAGCTAAAATTATAAAAAAAGCTCTAATAGTAGTTAACTTAACAATGGGAGAAATTTTTTAGTATAAATAAATACTCTAATCCTATTGAAATCCCTTTATAACCAATATTTTCTTAAAAATTCTGCTTTCATCATACTATTATTTGACCTGATATAATTATTTGTTTTCCAATTATTTCTTTCCTATTTTTTAATATGTCGACTACCAAGATAAATATTATTCCAATGATAAATTTTAATATATCATTTCAATATACCACTTGATTTCATTATTTACCTACATTTCATTTTAATATCACTCAATATATCCACCATCTGTTAATAAAATATACAATAAAAACCCATATCTTTGTGGTGATATATGTTTCATAATTAATATCCTTAAAGGAAAAAAATATTTTATGACTAAACATATAGATGAACTATATTTTAATCTAACATCCATTCATGCTTAAAATATGGGTGACCTATATTGTCCCCTAACATCCCTTTAAGCCTAATTTGTATATGAGAAAAAATTTCCTTTATTCCACTATCAGATTCAATATCATGTAAAAAAAAATTAAAAACATGTTCCAAAAAGATTACATTTTTTCTAATGATTTACTTATTTTCATTATCCAAAAGTGATATCTAAACTATTCATTACCATTACCAATAAAGAAACATTTTTGGGATTTATCATCTAACTTTCCCCTAGAATCTGAATCAATATTAACATAAGATGGATAACTAAATGCATTATAAATTTATTAAATATACTTCTTTTCCTATTATTTCTTCCTCTATAATCTTCAAACCAAATGGTATAGACAAACCTTAATTTTTAAAATATGTTCCATTTAATGACCCAAGATTTTCATACATTGATATCACATCTTAGTATATGAAAATTCATTACAAAACATAACGATCTATACCAAAATCATATAGGTTAAGCTTCTTTGGAAACATGGATACATAAACAATTGGTTCATAACTGGATTAAATCATATCCCACTTTGTTCTACATAACTAGAACCCTTCTTAAATATATCATACATAATACCTTTCTTCATAACCTAGGGAAAGGAAATATAATAAAGGGGAAGATCAGATGCTCAGTAAGGGTAAACAAGGGGAATATCAACACAATAGAAGCATAAGGGTATGATAACATGAGAAAACATTGAAAAATCATACCCTACATGTCGTGGATCATAAACTTAAGAATGGAATAAATCTTAGCAGTTCATAAGACATGAATCATAATACAATCAAAGAACATGAGACATGATAGCATAACATTGGCATAAGACATAGATTTTTGGCATACGTGTAAGCATATAAAATATTATGTCAAGGATACCCACCAAGACATTCTTAGAATTTTAGGCTTGGTTTAACCACCTATGTACCTACTTTGATCTTAGGATAACCTCCTATGTACCCACTTTTGAGTTTGCCATAACCTCTTGTGTACCCTCTTTTGGATATGGGATAACCACCCATGTACCTTTTGAGATCATATAACATTAATAATTTACTATGGGAAAAACTCTTATTTGCGAAGGGTTATTTGCGACGGGATTTAATCTCGTCGCAAATAGTTCATCGAAGAGGTTATTTGCGATCGGAATAGGCGCCTCATCGCAAAAAACTTACGCGCGGATTGGTGCGGTTTGCACGCGAAACCGCATGAAAGGGTATTTGCGACGGGTTGGCACCGCCCGTCGCAAATGCCGGGAGGTGGAAAGACCAAGTTGCGACGGGGGATGCCCCGTCGCAATTAGTTCGACCCCCGTAGGGTATTTGCTACCAGACCCGTCGCAAATAACCAGCGGCGATAAAAACGTATTTGCGACGGGATGTTGTCTCGTCGCAAAAAGTGTGTCGACATGTCACTTTTTGCGACGGGGCCCGTCACAAATAACATTTTAACCAACAACCGTAATTAATGCAGCCGAAAGTATCTGTGACGGTTCCTGTCGCAAAAAAGTACTATTTGCGATGGGATTTCCATCGCTAATAGTCTCGTTGCAACTAATCTAACCTATATATACCCCCTCCGTTTTTTCTTATCTCCGCCTGAATTTCTTCTTCCTCTACTTCTGTAAACTCTAATTTTAGAGTGAACATTTTTTAGAGTTAGCTTTTTTTTTACGAAAAAGTTGTGAAGCCGCCTACAATTATAAGAGATCAAGTTTAAAGGTATTTATGTTTTTTTTAATTTAGTATTTATTTCGTTTAATTATATTAATTTTAATTATTGTTGATTAGTTGTAATTAAGTTAGATTAAAATTGTTTTTTAATCGGTATTTATTTGTAATAATAAAATAAAATTATTAGTACTAATTCTAAGTAATTAGTACTAATTAATAATTATTAACGATAATTAGTAATGTATATAAATAATTAGCGGTAATTAGTAATTAGTAGTTATATTTTGCAGTAATTAATAGTAATTAACACTAATTAGTAATAATTAGAAATAAATAGTAGTAATTAGAAAAAAATAGTAATAAACATGAACAATTAGTAATAAATAGTATTAATTAGTAATAATTAGTAATAAATAGTAATAAATACTAATAAATAGTTATAAATACTAATAAATAGTAATAAATACTAATAATTAGGAATAAATACTAATTATTCGTAATAGATACTAATAAATAGTAATAAATACTTATAAATAGTAATAAATACTAATAAATAGTAATAAATACTAATAAATAGTAATAAATAATAATAAATACTAATAAATAGTAATAAATACTAATAATTTGTAATAATTTGTAATAATTACTAATAAATAGTAATAAATACTAATAAATACTAATAAATACTAATAAATAAAAATAAATTGTAATAAATATAAATAAATCGTAATAAATAGAAATGAATACTAATAAATAGAAATAAACACTAATAAATAGTAATAAATACAAATAAATACTAATAGATAGTAATAAATACTAATAAATAGTAATAAATAATAATAAATACTAACAAATTGTAATAAATTGTAATAAATAGTAATAATTAGAAATAAATAGTAATAAATAATAATAAATAGTAATAAATAGTAATAAATAGTACTAATTAGTACTGATTAGTACTAATTAGTAATAATTAGTAATAATTAGTAATAGTTAGTAATAATTAGTAATAATTAGTAATAATTAGAAATAATTAGTAATAATTAGTAATAATTAGTAATAATTAGTAATAATTAGTAATAAATAGTAATAAATAGTAATAAATAGTAATAGTTAGTAATAATTAGTAATAAAGAGTAATAATTAGTAATAATTAATAATAATTAGTAATTAGTAATAATTAGTAATTAAAAATAATAGGTAATAATTATTAATAAATACTAATAAATACTAATAAATATTAATAAATACTGATAAATACTAATAAATAGTAATAAATACTAATAAATAATAATAAAGAATAATAAAGAATAATAAATACTAATAAAAACTAGTAAATACTAATAAATACTAATAAATACTAATAAACACTAATAAGTACTAATAAGTACAAATAATTAGTAATAATTAGTAATAAATACTAATAAATACTAATAATTAGTACTAATTAGTAATAATTAGTAATAATTAGTAATAATTAGTAATAATTAGTAATAATTAGTAATAAATAGTAATAAATAGTAATAATTTGTAATAAATAGAAATAAATAGCAATAAATAGCAATAAATAGCAATAAATAGCAATAATTAGTAATAATTATCAATAATTAACAATAATTAAAAATAAATACTAATAAAAACTAATAAATGCTAATAAATGCTAATAAACACTATTAAATACTAATAAGTACTAATAATTAGTAATAATTAGTAATAATTAGTAATAAATACTAATAATTAGTAATAATTAGTAATAATTAGTAATAATTAGTAATAATTAGTAATAATTAGTAATAATTAGTAATAAATAGTAATAAATATTAATAATTAGTAATAAATAGAAATAAATAGCAATAAATAGAAATAAATAGAAATAAATAGAAATAATTAGTAATAATTAGCAATAATTAGCAATAATTAGCAATAAATAGAAATAATTAGCAATAATTAGCAATAAATAGAAACAATTAGAAATAATGAGAAATAATTAGCAAAAAATAGTAATAAATTGCAATAAATTGCAATAAATAGCAATAATTAGAAATAATTAGTAATAATTAGCAATAATTAGCAATAAATATCAATAATTAGAAATAATTAGCAATAATTAGAAATAAAATCAATTGTAATAAATTGTAAAAAATTGTAACAACTTAGCACAATTTTAAGTGGATCGACGGCACTCCTTTTTCTCGATGACTCTTCTCCTTTCAACTCTTACCGACTCAAAACACTATGAAAAGTATTATTCTACGTATGCATATCTAATATCGTATGCAGGAGTTTGAATATGCATTCATAGGACCACATTTTTCATAATGTTTTCAGGTGGTGATAGTTGCAAGAAGAAGATTCATCGACAAAACGGGGGCTCTTTTGTCTGATGGCTCATTTACTTGCATCTTTTTTACACTGAAATCACAAAGAAGAATCTGCTCAGAGGTAAGCTTATGCATTCTCATATGCACAAGAATGAATAAGAATACCTCTAAGAATATTCTTCATTGTGACTTCAGTGTGAGAAAGTTGAAAGTAAATGAGCCGTCAGACAAAAGAGTAGTCATCAATCCACCAAAAATTGTGTCGCCCGTAATTAATGATAATTATTAAGTAGTTATAATTATTTATCTTCTTTCTTTGGATAGTGGTTTTATAATTTCAAATTATTCAAAAAAAAATTATATTTTTTAGAAAAATATGGAACAAGGAAGTCGACAACAGTCATTATTAGATGATCATGATTAGACAAATCAGTGTAGAAATCCAAACGTTTCTAGTTTAAATCTTGTATATATTGAGGGTGTTAAAGATTTATTATCATTTTCATCATCAAAACCAGAATTCGTTTCAGAAGGCACAATTAAGTGTCCGTGTAAAAAATGTGCTCTCAGAACATTTGACACATTTGACAAGGTTGGGGGACATCTCTTGCGGTTTGTTTTTCAACCAGATTACATTTTTTGATAACAAAATAGTGAACGCAGTTCCAGAGAAGATACTAATAACTTGATTCTGAATCCATAATGGTTTCAAAATTTAGTACATGATGCTGCAGGTCCATCTGTTCAACAAACTAAAACTCAGGATGCTATTGATTTAACTCTTGAGTTGGAACCATCTGCATTTTATGGGTTGTTGAGGTCTGATGAGAATGCATTATATCTTGGTTGCAAGATAAGAAAATTAGAAGCAGTTGCAAAATTTATGGCTATTAAATCAGATAATGCAATTTCAAACAATTTTTTTGATCAGATATTTTCTTTGGTTAAAACACTGTTACCTGAAGGAAATGTGTTGCCTGCAAATTACTATGAGAGCAAAAGGTTGGTTCATAATCTGGGCCTTATTTATCGAAAGATTCATGCATGTAAAAATGATTGCATCTTATATTCTAGTGAAAATGAGTCATTGGATAGTTGTCCCACGTGTGGACAATTGAGGTATAAAGAAGCTCAACCAGGGAAATATGGATTGATTCCTATGAAACAGTTGAGATATTTTCCCCTTACACCCAGGTTACTGCATTTATTTATGTCTCAGAACACAGCATCAATGATTTCATGGCACAAAACCAATATTTCAACCGATAAAAACTTGAATCATTCATATGATGGTGATTCATGGAAACATTTTGACTGACTGCATCAATATCTTGCTTTAGAATCCTGAAACGTGTGATTGGGTCTTTCTACTGACATTTTCTGTCCTTTTGGTTCTTATGGTAGTCAATATTCATGTTGGTCTATCGTTATAACTCCGTACAATTTACCTCCATGTATGTTGATGAAGGATCCATACATATTTTTAACCTTATTAATCCTAGGACATTAGAAAAAGAATATTGATGTTTATTTGAAACCATTGATTGATGAGTTAAATTCTTTGTGGAGTAATGGTGTTAGTACATGTTATGTTATTTTGAAACAAAATTTCATATTAAAAGCTTCATTAATGTGGATGATTAGTGACTTCCCGGCATATGGCATGTTATCTGGATGGAGTACACATGGTCCGAAATCATGTCCTTACTATATGAATGACAACAAATCTTTTATGCTCATCAATGGAAAAAAACTTACTATTTTGACTGCCATTGCAGATTTCTTCCAACTGATCATCCTTTTCAGAGGAACAAATCTAATTTTAGAAGAGGCATAATTGAAAGGGATAAACCTCCAAAAATGATCTCAGATACAGAGTTAAAATCAGTTGTATTTTTATTACCTCCCATCACATTTGGTCCACTAGTAAACCAACAGAAAATTCATAGCTATAAAAAAGAGCATAATTGGATAAAACATATCATTTTTTTGGATCTTCCATATTGGTCTGATTTTTTGGTCTGCCACATGTTGGATGTCATGCATATTGAGAAGAACTATTTTGATAATTTATTTCATATAGACTTCGATAAATCAGGTAACACCAAAGATAAGGTAAAGTCACGATTAGATCTTGCTCAAATTTACAGACGACCGAAACTTGAACTACTTCAAAATGTCTGATCACAGAGGTTAATGAAGCCAAAAGTATCTTATACACTGTCCAAAGTGAGTCAGTTATTATTTTTTCAGTGGATTAAATATTTGAGACTTCTAGATGTCTAGGCTTCCAATTTGGGCAGATGTGTTAAGAATGGTCATATTACCGGATTAAAAAGTCATGATTGTCTTGTTATAATGGAAAGACTTATGTCGATTAGATTCAAAGGTTTGTTGAATTCTATGATTTGGGATTCGATAATATACATATCATATTTTTTGAGACATTTGTGCAGTGACAATAGACTATGATACACTACGTAAACTAGAAGAAGATGTTGTTGTCATTATATGTAAACTGGAAAAAATATTCTCGTTGGCTTTCTTTGACTCAATGGAACATCTAATATTACATTTTCCACATAAATCTAAATGTGGAGGTCTGGTACAGTTTTAAGGGATGTACCCATTTGAGAGATTCTTGCAGAAATTGAATAAAAAAGTACATAACAAAACATCAATTTAAGGATCAATTGTTGAAGCTTATTTTCAAGAGTAAATTGCTTTTTTCGGATCTCATTATTTTGAATTTGAATATCCCTCAAAACACAACTGCATGGAACGGAATGAGGGGAATGCTGATGATGAAATGGAAAATCAATTATTAGTTTTTAATCAGCCAGAGCTTGGCTTCGATAGAGTTCATGAATGATGGCTTTCAGATGATGAAAATCACAGAGCTCGTACATATGTTCTGCTCAACTGTGAAGAAATGACATCATTTTTACTATGAGTGCTTCTATCACTTATTCTATAATTTATGTTACAGTAAATAAAATTATTTTATTTTTAGGTTATATGATAATCATATCAAGAAACATCTTCCACAAATTACAACAGCTTCTCTTGAAGAACGCCAGAAAAAAAAAATCAATGGTTTCAAAAACTGGTAACGTAAATTTTTGATGGTTTAACATATGAATTCAGGTTATTATATATTATATTGATAATTGTTTTACCAATTTTTATGTGTCTCAACATGCTGATAGAATTCATAAGCGACTATGTATATTGAGTAACCCAACATCCAAAATGTTTAAATCTTAGAATGAATATGTGTTGAATGGTTTTCGATTTCATACGCGTGCATATGGGGAATCAAAAAAAACAATGAATAATGGATTTTTCTGGAGAGGATCACATCATAGAGAAACTGAAGTTGACTTTTACAGCATACTGGATGAAATTATTGAACTGTGTTATCTGGCGAAAAATAACATAACAATGTTTAAATGTAGTTGGTTTGATACTGAGAGAGGCTTGCGTGTTCGTCTGATTCATGGAATTGTTGATATTAAATATAAAAGTATTCTTGTAGTAAATGAACCATTTTTAATGGATCAACGGGAACATCATATATATTACACAAATTATTGTGCTACTTCAAGAGACCTGAGTGATTGGTGGAGCATAATAAAAATGAAATCACAGGAAAATCAGTTTACTCAAATTGAATTTGGTTCTAAAGAAGTACAAGGAATTGAAATTTTTCAAGAGACTACTCAAAATCCATCATTTTCACAAATAGACATGAATATCGATGATGACACCCCAAAATTAAGGGCCGATGTTGACGGTGATGTTAATGATGTTACAAATGAATTTAAAATGGAAAAAGATGATGAAACTGAAACTCATATAGATATTGATGATGTCGATGATTAATATGAAGACATTGACATTGTCAAATATAATGATGGTGATGAAGCTGAAAATTTACATAGTTAAATGCTAGTTATAATCATAACTAATATATATCTATATGTAATAGTTATTTTCAACTATCTGCTAACAATAATCATTTTGTGTTTCACATAGAACCAGATTTATTTTGGGATTTGGAGGAGGCTGAGCTACCTTTAGATGAGGGGGATTTGGGATCATCTGACCCTCTGGCTACTGGTGGATTAGGGGGTATGCAGAGGGGGTGCGGTCTTGCGTGACTTATGATTCCTGACCTTATCCCCGAGGAGTGCCCACGTCTTGGTTTCAATCCACGCATGCGGAGGTATGATAACCTATGTATTTTAGTTAGCATTCATTGATTTATTTATATACTAATTGTTTTATTATTTGTTCCTTTTTTCATAGTTTTTCTCATGTAACTGTTGGACAAGGGAACTCTATCTTGCACAATTATTTTTCTCAGCCATGGATCACATGGGAATATATTCCTGTTGATGTGTAGCTTGGAATGTTCAATCATTGATTGGTATAAAAATAAATAATATTTATTTAGAAATTTATTTCATTAATAACTTGATATTATAAATTATTTATAGGTTTTATAGTATCACATCGATGATAGCATTTATAATTCTATCCACGAGGCATTGGAGGTGTCTATGCGTGAGCGTTTCCTTCAGTTTTTGCACAATTTGAGAAGGAAACCCATTAAAAAGGTAGGAGCGATAGTATTTGATAAGTCATGTAGCACCCACTAACCAGAGTTCATTTCATCTCAAGTTTGGTATGGATTATGATCACACTGGTTGAGTGGTGGATTTCATAGGAGATATTCATTGGGCCGGCAGAATCGGGGGAGACAGGAGGTGACACATCATGCTGGTAGTTGTACATTTAGTATACATAGAGAGCATCTGGTAAGTATCTTTTTTAAATATTTTATATAACATTACATATAAACAATTTATTTTATATTCATATAGGCAATCGAGCATCGAGATATTACGGAGTACGATGTTTATTAGAGGATGTACAGTGATCCAGCTACTGGAGATATTAGAGGTGATCGCCAGCATCAAATTGTGGTCAGTATTATTTTTTTCTCAATTTGAAAATTAACTGAATATAATATTTTCACTATTTTAATTTAAAATTGAAACTGAAGGAGTCATATGAGGCTGAGACCTCTCAGAAACGGGCTGAGATTCAGGACGAGATGGTATATCAGACAAGTTCCCACCATTTCAATGAGGCGGCATGGATGCAGGTAACCCAGTATGCCTTCAAGAAAGGTCGAGTAGTTGGTATCGGATCTCATTTGACTCCGGGGACTTATTATGTTACTGCTGTGATATTGGAATCCAACTCGAGAGGAGCTCCTAGAGAGGCATCATCTTTTTCCTTATAGTATCAGGAGACGTTGCGAGCTCAAACTGAGCTTATAGAGAGTTTGCAGAAGCAGTATAAAGAGATGTGTCAGTAACAGTAGCAACAGCACAAGGAGGACATGCGTCGATGGCAGCAGCAACATGAGGAGGACAAGCGTCGATGGCAGCCACAGCAGTAGTAGCAGCATGAAGAGAACATGCATCGATGGCAGCAGCAGCAGCACAATCAGATCAAGTACATGCGTCGTCTGACTCGTAGTTTAGGGATGGAGTTTCCTCCACCATCTCCTTCAGCTCCACGAGGTCCTCCAGAAGACTATCCCACCCAGTGATTTTTTTTTCTGTTAAAAATATTTGAATTGAACATTTGTTGTAATATGAACTATTTACAGTTTTTGTCTTTTATATTGGTGTGAATATTGCATATTTTTGTTTTATTTTTAATATTTCAATATTTTATTATTTATTATCAGTATTATATTTTTTAATGTTTTTTTTATTTTACTAATAATATTAATAATGATTTTATTATATGATTTTGTTATATTTTTTTCTGAATATTGAGAATTTTAATATTATTAATTTTTATTATTATTTTAATAATATTAATATTATTTTTTCATTAATCATAATTTTATTATTATTTTTTATTTTATTAAGTATTTTTAAATATTGAGAATTTTAATATTTTTTATTTTTTTATTATTTTAATAATATTAATATTAATATTATTTATTTTATTAAATATTTTGATGGGGCCTTTTACGACAGAGGGGTCGTCACAAATAGATTATATTTTTTTTAAATTTTGAAAGGGTTGATTTACCATCGCAATAACTTTGTTGTGACGGGCCTGTCACAACAGGTTTATAACATATAAGCTATTTGTGACGGGGCGGTGTCCTGCTGGAAAAACTTTTTGCGATGGGCCCATCACGAAAGGTTCTTATATATATAATGTATTTAATCGGACATCTAATTACAACGGGCCCACTTCCCATTGCAAGTAGTATTTTTTACGATGGTCCCGTCACAATAAATACTAGTTGCGACGCCATTTTATAAAACAGGCAATTTGTGACAGGACCCTTTCACAAAAGGATTTTTGCAACAGTCTCCCTTTGCAAATAACTCATCACAAAAGCCCAAAATTCCAGTAGTGATTACCCAATTCATTCGAGGAATATATAGGTCTCACCCATCACATTATTCATACATTTTTATTCCACAAGATCATAAAACGTTCAATATATCATAACCAGTGAAAATAAAATAGATTTCATAAACATTTTATTATAGCACAACCCATGGGAAAGAAACTGGTTTCATAAAAAAATTTCATCATAATCATAAATCATCCAAAGATAAAATAACTATGTTGTCATTGGATCAAATCCTTAATAAATCTTAAGTAACATCAAAGGATATAACCTTAGTCAGAAAATTATTTTGAAAGATCACTTAGAACATTTCTTGAGAAAAATAACATTTCCACTTTAAAAACACTTATTTAAAATCTAAAAATTTCCTAAATAATAAAGAAATAATTTTATTTAAAAATAACATTGTAAACTTTTAAAGTAATTTTTAAATCATTAAGCGGCCATTACAGTAGAAAATATAGTTCATGTTAAATACATTAAAATGAGGATTCCTTTCACATTTTTGGTAAAAATTCAAAATATACTAGTTTGGAAAAAAAAATAAGATTCAATTTAATCAATATTATAAAAAAATAATACATGGGAAAAAAATTTAAAAAAATAATTTTATAATAGTAAAAAATTTATTTAAATATTTTTTAGACAACACGGACATGGAATAGAAATGATTTTCGACCAAAGTGAGAATTAAAGTCATTTTTCATTAAAAAAATTTATTTTGGAACCTTGGGTGCATAAATGGGGTAAAATTAATGTAAAATGCTTATTTTCATGAAATAAATATATTATAAGAAAAATTTTGAGTTTCTTGAGCGATATATCGTAAACAACCCTGATAAATAATGAGGTTGTAACATAATACCCTTATGAATTTATTAAATTTTGAATCATAATCCCCATTAAATAAATAACCGTAGATTTATATTTATATAAAATAATTTTAGTGATAATAATATTAAAATTAATTAATAGGTATTATATACACCACACAAAATAAACAAGTGGTGAATATGGAATGTGTCTCATGGAAATAAAAGTGAGAAGATAATCCCTTACCTCAAGTCTCAAATTTATTCATACACATTAAAACCTCATCTATATTAAATATATATCTATAATAAATATATTAAAGAACCATAATCATATATATTATACCATATATGATTTATTTATAACCTTTTATCACTCATTCATTAACAATTCTTTGTTAAAATCACTTTTTCATGTAATTACTATATTGTTTCTCATGTATGTTTTGGTTTTGTATTTTAATCCCTTTTAATTTGATCATGGTTACATAATATATAAAAAGTTATACATGATATAAATATAATATATAAAAATTTTATATTTATTTAAAGTAATCCATAAAAATTATAGATATAAATTGAATTACACCATTCATGGAGACAGTACATCGTACTTACAGATGAACGTTGTTTCCATTTTCTTGAAGGATGGAAACAAAAAGAGGTAAAAAATATATCACCTTAAAATAATTATTTTTATTTAATAAATATAATATATATTCATTAAATATATCTTTATCACCATCCGTGTCAAAATAAAATGAAAAATTAATCACATCACATCATAGAGGCGGTAGTCCACTAGTACGCACGAGCAACGTTGACGTTTTCCAACAAATTAGAAGATAATAAGGTAGATGAGATAGTATAATTAAATGAGTATAGATATTTCCAAAATATAATATATAAACATTAAATCTAACATCATATCCATTCATGAGGGGCGGTGATGAAAAATGAATTACATTAGTTTGCGAGGTGGTTGTTCGTCGTACACATGATCGATGATTTTGTTTCCCATTTGATGTAGTTGGAGATTAATATTGGTTATCAAATTAACCTAATAAAATATAAGTATATTTAATATAATAATTTTATTATATCTTCATATATCAACAATATTTTAAGGATATACAATAATAAATAAAATAAAAATGATCGGTTAAGAACAATACTCTTCTTCATACAACCTCCTTAGGTTTGCATAAAAACCCTTCTTATAAGGGTTTTCTAACCAAACTAATTCCTATATAATTTGTTTAGGTAAGTAAATAAGATATTAGGTTAAGTATTGTTTGATCCAAAAGGCTTTATTAGTGTTAATAGGAAAGTATAGGGGGTCCCCTTTTATAAGTGGGGGAGATAAGACACTTCGAATTTTTGAAAATAAATGTTATACCATCATTTTACACATGAAAAAATGATCCAAAATGTCTCATTATAGAATCTTTGATTATATTTAATATAAATATAGCCATAAAATAGGAATTGGAAAAGTTTTTATGTCATTTTAACCCTTATCTTTTTAGTTTAACCACCTAGTAAACACATTTTAACCTTGACGGCGATAAATAATTTTTACTGTTTTTACTACTCATTGTGACCAAAAATTAATTTGACCTTATTATATAACATTAATAATTATTATTACAAATATTTAATATTTTTTCCAAATTAAATTAATATAATTGGTATAATTTATTTTAAAATTAAATGTGTAAACATGATGAAAACGTGGTTTTCCAAAGAAAAGGTTTTCATAATTATAAAAATTTTTAATATCAAAATTCAACATAAAATTGATTCCAATGACCTAAATTAGATTAATTATGATATAAGTGAACTAATTTTACATTTCAAATTATAATATAACAAAATTTAACTTGTAAATGCTTTAAACAAAAATGCATTTTTTAATAAAAAATCATCATTTTTCACTATTCATTGAAAATTAATCTTTTATGAAAATTATAAAAAAAATAACTATAAGATAATTTTGACATTATAATTTAAAAAATTAAGTTTTTATTCAAATAAAATTTCTAAAAGTGTAAAAAAAATTAATTTTATTATTTTTTCACAAAAAACAAAAAAAAATCATTTTTAAGGAAAAATATATTTTTTAAGCATATAAAGACTAATAAAAATTGAATACTTATTTATCAATATATTTTTTAAATAAAACATTTATAATTAATTTTAAAAATATCTTTATTACAATTCATGCCACCAAGTTTAATGTTTAGGTTATTATAACACCCTAATAATTTTTTTTATAGTTTTAAATAAATTCGGTTAATTATGTGTTTTGATTAAAAATAATAAAACTTATAAATAATTTTATTAAAATTTTGTAGCTTTCAAATTAATTAATGTTCTAAAAATAAATACTATTTTGCAGTATTATTTTGTGTAAAATAACATTTTAGTATATATATTTAATTATTTTATTACAAAGTTTATTTTTACCAAAATATTAGTTAAATAAATATTTTAAATGAATTGGAAAAATATATATTGGCTATTATAATTATTTTGATAAATAATAAATCATGTTATGAATATATTCACTATTAATATGACACCCCAAGGATTTAAAAATAAATTTAATATAGAATGCATGAAAAAATGAGTCCCTATGAAACAACTCTTTGTTATAACCTAGCCAATACACATAATTTTTTCACTTATGTGTTTTGAATTTTTAAAAATGGACATACATGATTGCATTCGGTATGATATTTGGAGTCTGATAAAATCAGCTTAATTTTTGGTGAATAGTAATTGACCCTTATGATCGATGACATACCCTAATGAATAGTAACATGATCCATATAAATAGTAATGTACCCTTATGAATAGTAACCTCACCCATGTAAGTATAAATAAAATTTAGGCACCATATAAATGAAATAGAATATTTTATAAATTAATAATTAATTGTTGGTATTTTGTGAGTAATAAATATTTAATTGCAATTTTAAATTAATAAATTTATTTAAAATAAAATTAATCTTCATCAAATGTGTTCCTAAATAATTTTTTTGTGGTACTATGATTTTAATATAATTTAATAAGCCCTTAGATAATTAGTCAGGGTATTATAAAATCACTTTTGGTTTTAAAAGTGTATTTTTCAAGTAAATAATGATTTTAATTAAAAAATTAAATTTCCCATATTTATTAAATTATTTTCATAAAATGGAGTTCATTTTTGGATTCTACACATCAAAAAATGGTTTTGGTGAATTTTAGGGATTTTTCTGAAATACTTGATTTTTTGTGAATAGTGAAATTTGGAATATTATAAAATATGCCAAATAAATGAATTTATGCATCATGCTTGAGTCATGGATGATTTAAGTGGACATTGGTTTTAACTCAAATGCACTTATTACTATTTTTGGTAAATTAATCATCACTGTTTATTTTCTTAAGAAAAAGTAATAAACTAATGGTTAAAATATTAAAAAAAACCTCTCCTCCACTATAAAAACCACCCACACTCCCCTCTTATCTTCAGTACTCTCAAGCATTGTTCCTTGTCTAAATTATGATCAAATATCCTCCCAATATCCTCCCCTATGTCAATAATCTCTTGGTCTCATAAATAGACCAAATCCTCTCCCCTAAAGAGGCTCTCAAGGAAGATTAATTCAAGAGGTAAATTTCTCTTTTCAGTTATTTTACTTTATTTTCAAGTTCCTTTGTTTTCTTTTCTATCCTCACCTATCCACATCAAAAATTTATGAAAAAACCATTAAATTACATGTACTATAATTTTTTTATGATTATGGAATAACTTATTATCATCTCTCATTTACACTTCTTTTATACTAGTAGTAAAAAACATCATCTGAGATGTGCTAATTTATCACATTCAAGGATGATGGGTTTTCAATTTCTATTACCGTCATCAATTATGGTCATGAAACCATTATTATGGTTTAAATAGAATATAATATATGTATTATGTCTCATATATGGTTCTTTAATACCTTTGTACATATGGTTTTGATCTATAAATTAAAATGAGTTCGTTGTGTTCAAAAACTGCCAATTGACCCAAACGGTTATCATTAAATAATTTATATAATGATTCATCTTCACTCCAAGTAACCAAATGAAATTTAAAACCTTGTAACCTTATGTATGTTCACTAATAACATATAACTTTAATTCCATAAAATCATCCTCATTTTACACGATTCTCCATTCATGTATATAAGAATACAGAGCATGAAACAAACGGACCTGAACAATGAAATTGAACCTCTTAACCTGTCAAAAAGGAAATGAATGAACTTAATAAGGTTATAATAAATCAATTAAATATATATTATTTTATTTAATTATTAATTAATGAACCTAAATTTTATTATTCAGGTCATTAAGATCAAGTGGAGAACACCTTCGGACTTAAGGTAAGGGTTTCTTCATCTCACTTCCATTTTTGTGAGATAATCTTTATTCACTACTATTACTTGGGTATCATGTATATATACTACCCATTAATGTTTCATATAATTAGTATATTTATTTTTATGATATTAAATATTTCATTTGATAATTATTAGTTATTTTTTCATACGATTCAATTGATTACAAATTTGCAAGTATTTTCTACCTGAACCTCCATTTTCATTTGGGTTGCTCTTATTCTCTACTTGCCTCAATGAAATTCTTATCTATTATTATTTAATCATCATAAATTCTGTTTAAATTTTCTATATGTGTTTACCAATCATAATATATCTTTATTTTATGTGGATTTACATGTTTTAAAATAATATTTTAAAAATTCTTCTGAAATGCAAACACGATTCAAGAAACTTCTAGGATTCTTACCTATTTTTAAGTTCACTTTATAATCTATTTTAAGTCATATTTATCTCTATAAAATCACAAATTTTAACATGAAAAATATATTGTGGTTCATTTATGGTTTTATGAAATAAAACATTCCTTTTCCCTTTAAAATCTCTTTAATGAATTCCTTAAACCGCACTAAAATGTTTTAATTCTAAAGCTTATTTAAAAACACTTTTTACATGATTTAACTTAAGTGGGACATAATTTATGCCTAAAATGTAATATCAATGTCCTTCCCTCTTATTTTATGGTTTATTCATGTTTAAAACTTTATTTATTACAAATAAAAATTATTTTATAAAAGAACTCTTCTTTCCAAAGTAAAATAGATTCTTCTCACTTCACTTTAATTTTTTTGAGATATATGTCTTGTTCACCACTTATTCCTTGCATGTGGTGTATGTACTTACCCTTGGTATATAATATTTATAGTCTCATTATCCTCATGATATTATAAGGTATAATTATATGAATGTTTCAAGGTGGAATCAGACACTTTGGGATGTTTAAGGATTACTTCTTCAAGAATTGCTCATGGTATCATTTAAAAGTGTCCTTATTTATGTCAACATAATTTCATGAATATTTTATTTCACAGAGATTTATATCTTATTATATCATATACAATATGTTTTCTAAGGGTTTCTAATTATTTTTAATGTGGATGTTCTATCTTGATACCATTCACCAATTTACTTAGAATGGTTAGTGTTTATGTTTAATATATGGGGAAAGTTATTTACATTTCATATGTTAGTTTCAATATGAATGTATATGTTTTTTATGTTTATATCTATTTATAATAGGAATGAACTGGACTTAGTAAGTGTTGGGTGGGGTCCACTATAGCCCCTCGTTGCATCGGTATGTCTCATGAGACAAACTATGGTCTTGGCACGAGGCCTTGAAAAAATGGATATTTATGGTATTGGAACAAGGACTTCACGGTATGGTTATGATGTCCCCCATTATGCATTCCCTTAAAATTAAACTAATATTTTAAAGATCATGTAGTTATTTGACTAGTATAATACCCATGATTATGCTTTATTATGGAATTATTTTTTCAACTCTTATTCCTACCATAATGTGTTCAAGTTTATTTTTAAAGGCATGTGTTTTTAGTTATTCACCATACCTAATGTTTATATTTATGATATCTTTCACTATATTTCTTACCCTTACTAATCATATGATCTCACCCCTTTCTTATGATTCATTTTCCCAAGAGATGAATAATTTTTTTATGAATGACCTCTAGTGATAAACTTAGAGTTGTGGATGTTCCCAATAAAACTTATATGTTGTATTTCATTTCAAGCTATAATATAGAATCTATGTATGTATTTGGTTTTCCAAAAATATTAAACTACTTGATCCTTTGGGATACGACTTTCTTGTAAGAATGAAAATGTAATGAAATAATGAACTGGCTCCAGGAAATTGGGGTTGGGGCGTTACAGTTGGTATCAAAGGAAGTTTAGTAGAAAACTTGGAAGCTAGATTTAGAAAATGTATATTTGGAAACAAAACCCTAAGATAGAATTGAAGATACACATACTAGAACATCCTAGAATTATGGAAAGGAATTGATTATTTGGTTCTTCCTAGCAAATAAATCCCTATCTGGATACTACATGTGGACATGGTTCTAGCATAGATATACCTTGGAGTAACAACTCCAACAAGGTGTTTTGGGCTAGACCTGGGGTAACTTGGTACATGACAATGGGTCTTACTGTGCACCTGGTTTGACACTTTTGAGGGATACATTTCAGATAATTCAAATTTTCATTACAATCCATTGTGAAGAATTTATGCCCCTAAAGTAACCAAAGTATATGGTTCTAGGATTTGAGATGCGTAGATTTATGTTATGTGATATAACATCTTAATAGTTATATAGAGTTCATAATTTTATGTGCTAATATATAATATGGAATTTATTAGAAATGGTGTCTAGTAGAAGGAATGAGAACTTCACCAATGCATGTGATGCAAAGAGTAAGAAGGATCATATATCCAATGGTTTTAAGCCATCATTTCAAAGGAAGATAGTCTCCAAAGTATCCTCATAATATGAAGAAATATTATCACGTGTTAACAAGATATATAAATAATTATCTGAGTCTAATGGATGTGAATGGAATCAAGAAAATAATAGGATGGCATAGAAAATGATGGATAAAGGCAAGAAGGGAAAGAAGGGTTTTCCCACATGTGATAACTATGGAAAGAATCATCCTGGTAAATTCTTGAAGGTAATGGGAGTTTTTTATAAGTATGGAATAAAAAGGGCACCAATTTCATGATTGTAATGGAAAGAAAAAGGTTTTCAATATAAAATGCATCAACTGTAAGGAGATGGGACACTATGTGAATCAATGTCCCAAACATCAAAGGAATATGCCCCAAATGATGTTATGGGATAATGATCAAGTCATGATACTACCTCAGATGAAGTGGAAGGATTAATATTCCTCATCAAGAATCATTTCATTTGAATATTTTATTCGCAATGTACTGGTTATAAGAATTATGGAATATATGAGTATTGTACTACAGTACTATTTAATTAAGTATTTGAGGTCGTATGATGAATTGTAACAAGGATAAGTGACTCAGTAGAGTGTTAATATCTTGATAAGGTATATGGTTGATGGAAAGAAAACCCTAAATATATTATAGATGATTAAGATAATGATTAATAAATGATTGATTCAGATTAGTACTGACTACCTCAAAACTGATTATTGTCTTGTCAATAAGTGGTATATGCTATCATTGATGGATTCTACAACATTTTTGGATATAAGTAATATATCCAATAGAATGTTTAAGGATGAATTCATGTTTACAATAAGGTTTTATGGAAATTATAGTTATTACCATATTTCATGAGGACACCTGATGAAGATATTTACATGTTTGGAATGTGAAATTTTAGGGCTGCTTCATGTTGATTAAAGGAAAATAAGGTAGTAGATGCATTAAGCAGGATATATCATGGAGTTCTAAAAAAAATGAGGATTGACAATGAACCTGTGTACAAGGATCTAGCAAGGATGAATATGTTAAGGATTCTAAAGTATTAAATCATGATCTTTTGTAAAGTTAAACCATTTATGAAATTGTTTAATTTAATAATTGTATGAGGTTTTTTCAGTTTAATGTCACCACATTATACAACCTATGCTAAGAGATGAAGTATAGATAGTTCAAGGGCCAAATAAAGGATAATATTGTGTTTATGAAATAGAAACATATATTTATACTCTTATAAGAGTGAAATAATTCCTCAACTCTATGAAAATAGTCTAAAATAAAAATGTTGTCCTATTATCAAATTTTTTTTAGGATATCAATGAAAATTTTCATAACTGTATTTCATAGTTTTGGGGTAATGATCTTTCATCTGAGCATGTTCTCTGCCATTTTACATAAAAACATGATGGATTGATTATTCCTCCATGACCATGTTGTCCAGTTATAATGTATATTTTTGTAATAACCTATGCATTTATCTTTCCCTCTTATTAATAGAATATTTGATTAACCCTATTTTTAAGGTGGGTTTCCCACAAAAGAAATTTTCAAGTATCAACATTTAAATTATGAAGTGCAATTTCAAATTGTGAGGACACAATTTATTTAAGGAGGGGAGAATATAACACCCCAATAATTTTTTTTATTATTTTAAATAAATTCAGTTAATAATGTATTTTAATTAACAATAATAAAACTTATAATTAATTATATTGCTAACTTATAGCTTTCAAATTAATTAATTTTCAAAAAATAAATACTATTTTGCAGTATTATTTTGTGTAAAAGAATATTTTAATATATATATTTAATTATTTTATTAAAAAGTTTATTTTAAAATAAAAATATTAGTTAATTAAATATTCTAAATGAATAGGAACAATATATATATTGGCTATTATAATTATTTTGATAAATACTAAATCATGCCTTGAATATATTCACTATTAATATGACACCCTAAGGATTTAAAAATAAATTTAATGTAGAATGAATGAAACATTGAGTCCCTACGAAAAAAACTTTGTTATAACCAAGACAATAAACATAATTTTGTCACTTCTGTGTTTTGAATTTTGAAAAATGGACATACACAGTTGCGTTCATTATGATATTTGGAGTCTGATAAAATCAACTTAATTTTTGGTGAATAGTAACTTACCCTTATGATCAGTGACATACCCTTATGAATAATAACATGACCCATATGAATAGTAATGTATTGTTCTGAATATCAACCTCACCCATGCAAGTATAAATAAAATTTAGGAACCTTATAAATGAAATAGAATATTTTATAAATTAATAATTAAGTGTTGGTAATTTTGTGAGTAATAAATATTTAATTACAATTTTAAATTAATGAATTTATTTAAAATAAAATTAATTTTCATAAAATGTGTTCCTAAAAAAATTTGTGCCACTATGATTTTAAGATAATTTAATAAGACCTTAGATAATTTTTTAGGGTATTCTAAAATTAGTTTTGGTTTTAAAACTATATTTTTCAAGAAAATAATGATTTTAATTAAAAAAATTAAATTTCTCATGTTCAAAAAAATATTTTCATAAAATGGAGATTGTTTTTGGATTCTACATTCAAAAAAAATTGGGTGAATTTTTGGGATTTTTCTGAAATACTTGAATTTTTAGTGAATAGTGAAATTCGATAAATTATAAAATATGCTAAATAAATGAATTTTTGCATCATGATTGAGTCATGGATGATGTAAATGGACATTTTTTCGAGATCACATTCACTTATTACTATTTTTGGTTATGGAATCATCACTATTTCTTGTCTTATAGAAAAATAATAAACTAATGATTAAAATATTAAGAAAACCCTCCTCTCCTCCACTATAAAACCCACCCACACTCCTCTCAACTCTTGTTCATTATCTAAATTTTGTTCAAATATTCTCCAAATATCCCCCCTACACTTAAATCATCCCTTGTTTTAATAAATAAACCAAATCCTCTCCCGAGAAGAGGCTCTCAAAGAAGATTAATTCAAGAGGTAAATTCCTCTTTTCAATTATTTTACTTTCTTTTCAGGTTGCTTTGTTTTCTTTTCTATACTTACATATCCTAATACAAATATTATGAAAACTAAAGTAACATAAATGTACTATAATTTTTATATGATTATGTAATAAGTTATTATCATCTCTCATTTACCCTTCTTTTATGCTAGTAGTAAAAAAACACCATCTGAGATGTGCAAATTTACCACGTTCGAGGACGATGGGTTTTCAATTTATATTACCATATTAAATTATGGTCATGGAAATACTCTTATGGTTTAACTAGACTATAATATATGTTTTATGTTCTATATATGGTTCTGTAATCTTTTTTTACAAATGGTTTTTATTTATAAAGCAAAATGAGTTCGTTGTGTTAAAAAACCGCCAATTAACTCAAATGGTTATCATTAAATAATTTATATAATGATTAGTCTTAACTACAAGTAACCAAATGAAACTTAAAACCATTTAACCTTAGGGATGTTTACTAATAACATATAACATTAATTATGGACATCATCCAAATTTTATATGATTCTCCATTGATGTATATAAGTATACCGATCATGACACAAACGGACCCAAACAATGAAATTGAACCGCTTAACCCATCAAAAATGCCATTAATGAACTTAATAAGGTTATAATAAATAAAATAAATGGATATAAGGTTCTGTAATTATTAATTAATGAACCTAAATTTGATTATTTTGGTCATTAATATCAAGTGGAGAACACCTTTGGACTTATGGTAAGGGTTTCTTCATCTCACTTCCATTTTTGTGAGATATTCTTTATTCATTACTATTATTTGTGTATGGTGTATGTATAAATACCATTGATGTTTCATATCATGAATATATTTATTTTAATGACATTAAATATATATTTTTTATTATTAATTTTTTGGCATATGATTCAATTGACTACTAAATTGTAAGTATTTTCTACCCGAACCTCTATTTTCATTCGGGTTGTTCTTATTCTCTACTCACCTCAATGAAATTATTATTTATTATGTTATAATTCTCATAAATTATGTGAAAATGTTATATATTTTTGTACCAATCATAATTCTTCTTTATTCTATGGGGATTTACATGTTTAAAAAGAATATTTTAAAAATTCTTCTGAAATGCAAGCCTGATTCAAGGAACTTCTCGAATTATTACCTGTTTTAAATTTCACTCTATAATATGTTTTAAGTTAGATTTATCTTTATAAAATCACACATTTTAACATCAAAAATATATTTTTTTCATTTATGGTTTTATGAAATAAAACATTCCTTTTTTCATTAAAATCTCTTTAATGAATTCCTTAAACCGCACTAAAATGTTTTAATTATAAAGATTCATTAAAAACATTTTTTAAATGATTTCACTTAAATGGGACATAATTTATGCCTAAAATTTAATCTCAATATCCTTACCTTTTATTTTATAGGATATTCATTTTTAAAACCATATTTATGTCAAATACAAATGATTTTCCAAAAGAACTCTTGTTCCGGAAGTAAAATAGATTTTTCTCACCTAACTTTAACTTTTATGAGATATATGCCTTTTTCATCACTTATTAATTTCATGTGGTGTATGTACTAACCCTTTCTATATCATATAAATAGTATTTTTATCCTCATGATATTCTAAGGGTTTATGATTTGAATGCTTCAAGGTGGTATGGGACACTTTGGAATGTTTAAGGATTACTTCCCCAAGAATTTATGAATAGTATCATTTAAAAGTATCTTTATTTCTTCAAAATACTTTGATGAATCTTTTATTTAATATAGTTTTATATCTTATGATATCATCTAAAATATTCTTTTTAAGGGTTTCTGAATAGTTTTGATGTGGATGTTCTATCTTGATACCATTCACCAATTTATTTAGAATGGTTAGTGTTTTTGTTTAATATATGGGGGAAGTTATTTACATTTCATATGTTAGTTTTAATATGAATGTATATGTTGTTTATGTTTATCCCTCTTCATAAGACGAATGAATTAGACTTAGTGGGTGTTGGTTGGGGACTACTATATGCCCTCGGTGCATCGGTAGGTCTCATGAGACAAACTATGGTCTTAACACGAGGCCTTGACAAAATGGATATTTATGGTCTTAGCACGTGACCTTGAAGATATGGTTATGATGTCCCTCATTATGAATTCCCTCATTATGAAACAAGTAATTGAAAGAACATGTGGTTATTCAACTAGTAAAATATCCCTGATTTTTCTTTATGATGGAATTATTTATTCATCTCTTATTCCTACCATAATGTGTTCGAGTTTATTTTTAAAGGCGTGTGTTTTAAGTTATTCACCATGCCTAATTTTTATTTTTATGATATCTTTCATTGTATTTCTTACCCTTAATGAGCATCTGAGCTAACCCCTTTCTTATGTTTAATTTTCCCAGGACGTGAAGAAGTTTTTTATGAATGACCTGTAGGGGTAAACATAGAGTTGTAGATGCTCCTAATAAAACTTATATGTTGTATTTAATTTTAAGCGGTAATGTCAATCCTATGTATGTATCTGGTTGTCCAAAACTACTAAACTACTCGATCCTTTAGGATACGACTTTCTTGTAATCATGCCAATGTAATGAAATAATGCACCAACTCTGAGCAACTGGGGTCAGGTCATTATAGTTATAATTTTCATGTTTAAATAATAATATTAATACTATATTGTGGTTTCTTAAAACTTAGTGTTGCAAGTAAATCAAATTATCAAAGAAATTTAATTTATTTAAAAAATAATTATACTTCACAAAATATGAAGTTCTTATATTATTCCCACCTTAAAATTAATTTCACCCTCAAAATTTTTTACTTTGATACAAAAAATTGAGGATAATTATGCCTCATCATATCCTCAAGTTCTCATCTAGCTACTTAAAGTTGGTGGTTTCACCACAAAACTTTAACTAGGTAGTAGTCTTATTTCGTAGAACTTTATCACTACGATATAAAATCTACATAATTTTTTCCTCATAAGAAATATTTTACTCTAGTGGTATAACCTCTAAGTTCAGAATATATAAAGGATCAGGTATGTACTTCCTCTAGAGATATACATGGAACACATCGTGAACTTAAGAGTGGTTCAGTGGAAGTGCCAAGTGACAATACATTGTCCCTACTCAATAAAGAATATCTCAAGGGAAAATATGTATAGGGGATAGATTTACTTTCATACTAAATCTAATAACCTTATTATATGTAGAAATTCATATAAAAATCATCTCACCAACTTCAAACTCCTGATCATACCGATGATTATTAGCATAAATTTTCAGTCAGCTATGAGTTTCTTTGATATGTTGTTGAATAGATCTAACTTTATCTTCCATTTCCTTAAATATCTCAAGTCCCAATATATTTATTTACCTAAATTCATCCTATTACATTATATTTATACACCTATTTTCTCATAGGTCTTCATAATCATCCATTTGACATCTCAAGTGAAAGCTATTATTGTATGAAAAATTCACTTAAAGAAGGTGTTGATCCCAACCACCTTTGAAATCCATAGAATAAGATCTCATAATATCCTCTATGGTTTGAATTGTTCTCTTATAATAACCATATTCATGAGGATGATACTCATTTATGAGACTCAACTCTATATTAATGACTTGCATATGTCTTCTCGAGAACATCGAGGTAAACCTTGGATCCTGATAAAACACAATAGAATGTGGTACTCCATGCAACCTTACCACTCCACAATAAATATACTAGAAATAATATCCATGGATTAATATTATTTGATATCAATGAAATGTACTAACTTTTAAATTAATTATATTACTACCCATATAGAATTGTTCCCTTTAGATTTTATGGTGAGTTTGATGACCAAATCTATGATGACGCTTTTCCATTTCCATTCAGGTATGGGTAATGGTTATAACATCCCCTTAGAATTTTTTCCCTTAGACATAACTTTCTAACATACCAACAACCAAGATAAATACTCAAAAAATCTCTTTTAAATTTTTCCCATAAAAAATATTCTTTAAAATCCCTAAACATATTTTTACTTCCATGATGAATAGATAATGAAGAAATATGATCTTTCACTGACAGCTTTATCAAATATGGTATAGATTGAACACATA
This sequence comes from Viscum album, assembly GCA_963277665.1. Lineage (NCBI taxonomy): Eukaryota > Viridiplantae > Streptophyta > Magnoliopsida > Santalales > Viscaceae > Viscum > Viscum album. The sequence continues at coordinate 67,523,831 of OY728147.1, read as the reverse complement.
CACGGTTCTTGAATAATATCATTCCATCAAAATCAAGGATAAACTCAGTAAGATATAACACCATCTTCTATATCTCTACAACTTCCTTATGTTCCTCTTTAATCTTCACTTGGATATATGGTAAAACAATCATTTGATAAAGATAATATTTCTCCCCTTCCTTCAAAATTTATAGATCCATCCTTTGTAAATACATAAATATTAGATCATTTTTATCCACATCATAGATAATTGAGTGTTACCCTCTTAGCTTAAATAATTGTACACCTTGTTTTCTTTCCCAGGGTGTTAATGTATTGAGAATTCATAATATTTAATCACCTCCAACCATCTTCTCTGGTGCCTATTCGACTCCTTTTATGTAAAAATATACTTTAAAATTTTATAATCAGTATATATATCACACCTTTATCCATAAATATAAGTAATCCATATCTTTAATACAACAAATACAACAATTAACTCCAAATCATGATTTGGGTAATTTTTCTCATGAACCTTCAACTATCATGATGCAAAATCTATCATCGCATTATTTTTAAATCTCATGGCTATTTCTATGATCAAATATATGTTCCTAAAGTAAATTTAATATTTATATATCATGTTATTTTAAAAAAAGGACATACTAACCAAGACATCATGTATTCCAGGTGTAGGTGTCTCTCCCTTATCGCCCTTCAGGTGTGTGTTCAAGCTTCATAACCTTATTGAATGTGACAGGTTATCCTTTTTACTAAAAATATTTTAATATAATTCTTTTAATTTCCCTAGAAATATTATGAACATCCATAAAAATAACCTTAATTATAAAATTTTGTATGAACCCTAAAGGTTATCAAAACATTTAAACAAATTAAAAATCATTCTTCCTTAAATAATACTTTATGTTGAACAGAAGAGTTATATATACCTTATTCTAATAAAATGACTCCCAAAATATCATTATTCACATTAAAATCCCATTACCTAGAAACCAAAAAAGGGTATCTAAGAATTTTAACTTATGATTATCCTTAAACTCATAAACCCATGGTGGTATCCGTAACTTTTAAGTTAATCTAACATAAATATATACATTCTTCCAAAATTAACACAATACATAGATGTTTCATGATCCCTATAGCCAAAATACCATTGGTAAAAATAATTCTACAATATAATTATTGAATCCCTATATACCAATATTTCAACACTTTTACTTCAATGATTTGGTATAATATAATTCCTTATTTGGTATAGGTTATAGCCCTTAGTTTAGGTCATTTACTTGGATAATTCCCAAGTTTCCAACATATAATACATCAGATTCCTCATCAGTTTATTGATCTATATCTTCATTTCCACATTTAAAACATTTACCCATCCATTTGAGATATTATACTAGGTTTTTCTTCCCACCTTATTGACATGCAGGAGGAAAAATCATCTTTCCTATATGTTCGTTACCAAAAAAAATTTTATAAAAATCCATCTTCTTCTTATTTGATGCCTTCGGAATCTCATCGAAGTTCATGTTTTTAACCATATATCTCAATATTTTACTATAAATGATCACAAAATATTTATATCCAATCATTATCCAATTTATTTTCTCATAATCAATGAATTTTCAGTCATGTTTAGTGTTAATATGATTCCTTCAGGTTATATCCATTGACTAAAACAAAAAATATATAATGTGAGAAACAATGATCATAGTGGGTAAACACATAATCATTAAAAATCATTTATAGTATTTATAAATCATGAGATGTTCATTTTAATATATGGCACCCTAGGATTAACCTAGGTCATTCTTGTAAATCATGTATTCAAATCCTTTATGATGGTTCATAGAGAGTTTCTAATTTTCAAAATAAATTCCTCCAGAGTGTCATACCAAGTGTGTAGCAAGTCCCATTATCGTGCACCTGATGACAATCAAGTAAAATCCCAATGATACCTTTTTAGAGTTATTAACCCTAGGTATAACTATTCCAGATCCACATCCAATTTTAGTATCTAAATATGGATTTAATTTCTTGGAAAGCACTTTCTCTATCCTTTACCAAAATTTCAGGATATTTTCCTATTCTTTGACTTATACTAAGGCTTATCACTAATGTTTTCTCATCCTAGTTTCCAAAAGTTAACTAAACATTTCTCTAATTCCAACTATAACAACCCAATATTTTCATATAGAGATATCACATTTAGTATATGAATATTCAATACCAAATAGTGATCTAAACCATAATCATATAGGTCTAGTGCCTTTGGAAACTTTGATACATAAAAAATGGTTCATAAATGAACTACAACATCACCCACTAAGTTATTCATAACTATCACCATTCTTATAAATAGCATACATAATAAATTTATTCATAACATATGGAAAGGAAACATAATAAAGGGTTAACTAAGATGATCAGTAAGGGTAAACAATGGATATATCAACATAACATGATCATAAGGGTATTATAACATGAGAATAACATTTGTAAACCTTACCTTAAATATCATAGATCATAAACCCAATTCATGTCATAAATCTTAGAAGTTCATAAGAGATGAATCATAATGTAATCAAAGAACATGATCCATGAGAGCATAAAATTGGAATAAGACACAGATTTTTGGAATACATATAATCATAGAAAATCTTATGTTAAGGATACCCACCATGACATTCATAACATGTTAGGTTTTGATAACCACTCATGTACCTACTTTGGTCTTAGGAAAACCTCCCATGTACTCTATTTAATCCTTGGGATAACCTCCCATGTACCATATTTTGATCTTTTGATAACCACCCATGTAACCTCTTTTAGTCTTGGGATAACATCTTGTGTACCCTTTGATCTCATAGAACATTTATCATTACCCTGTGCATTATAAGTATATATAGGTACCACCTTTCACATCATCCATAAATTTTTATGCTATAATATCATAAAAAAATCATCATATCACAACTCATGAAAAGAAAATTGGTTTCATAAAAATTACACCATAGAATAACCTATAGAAAAGAAACTAGTTTCAAAAACATTTTTCATCAAAATTATAAATTATCCTCAGAAACAATAAGGATAGTATTATTAGATCATATCCTTTTCAAATTATAAATAAAATCAAAGGTTATCATCTTTGATAGAAAATAATTATGAAATATAACTTAGAATGATTCTTGAGAAAAATAACCTTTCTATTTTGAAAAAAACTTATTTAAAATATAAAAAATACCCAAATATTAAAGAAAAAAATTTATTTGAAAATAAAATTGGAAACCTTTTAAGGTAACTTTTACATAATTTAGTGGCCATGAGGGTGATAAATACCGTTCATGTCATATATTTTAAAATTAATATTCCTTTAACATTTATTGTAGAAATTCTAAATAACCTTATTTTGAAAAGGAAAATAATATATGATTTTAAAAATTATTTTAATAAGGTTAAAAATGGGTAAAAATATCTTTAAAAATGATTTCAAAATAGTAAAAAAATTATTTAAAACATTTTTTCAAAAACATGGACATGGAAGAGAAAGGATTTTTGTCCAAAGAGATAAATAAAGTCAGTTTTTATTAAAAACACTATTTTAGACCATTGAGTACATAAATAGAGGAAAATGAAGGTAAAAATTTTATTTTAATTAAATAAAAAGAGGATAGGAAAATTCATGAATTTTTGTGAGATAGATCATAATATTTTATCATAGAAACTTAATCATAAACAATCCTGATAAACAATGAGGATGAAACATAATACCCTTACCACTTTGGTAACTTCTGAATCATAAGCTCCATGAAAGAAAAAAAATTATATGGATATGTATATCCCATAATTTTCATGAGATTAATCATAAAATTAATACATGGTCAGTATATATGCTATACTAAATAAATAAGTGGTGAATATGGAATGTGTCCCACAGAAATAAAAGTGAGATGAAAATATCTTACCTCAAGTATCGAATTTCTCTATACATGTTTGAACCTCTTGTATAATAAATATAGGTTTATTATAAATATATTATATAAAAATACTCATATATATCATATCATATATGATTTAATTATAACATTTTATCACCCTTTATTAACAATTCTTTCTTAAGATCACGTTTTTGGGCAATAACTTCATTGTTTCTCATGTATGTTTTGGTTTTTATATTTTTATTACTTTTACTTTGATCCCAGTTCCATCATATCAAAAAATTAGACATGATATAAATATAATATATAATAATTATATATTTATTTATATTAATTCATAAAATTTAGATATAGAAAATAAATTACATTGTTCAAGGAGATGGTAGGTTGTACGTATGCATGAGAATTGTTTCCATTTTCTCAATGGATGGAACGAAAGGAAGGTAAATAATATATCACCTTTAAAGAATAATTATTTTTTTCATATATATAATATGTATATATATATTAATTAAATATACCATTATCACCATCCATTTCAAAATAAAATGAAAAATGATTCACATCGATTCGTGGAGGTGGTAGTCCACACGTATACACGAGCGATGTTATCATTTTCCAATGGATTATAAATTAGGGATTTATATGTGAGATTATAATTCTAGGGGTATATATATTTCATATATATAATATATAAACATTAAATATATCATTATCTTTACTCGTGAGAGGCAGTGATGGAAAAAATGTATTGCATCGGTTTGCGAGTCAGTAGTCCGCCGTACACGCAATCAACTGTTTTGTTTCTCATTTAATAGAGGTGGATATGGATATATATTTTTCCATTAAAATAATAAAATTTAAGTATATTTAATAAACTGGTGTTATTATATCATCATATTTGAAAATATTTTAAGGATTTGGAGGAATAAATTAAACAAAAACGCTCAGTTAAAAATGAGACCACTTCTTCAGACAACCTCCATATTTCTGCACCAAAAGACCACTTAGGAAGGTTTATTAATAAAAATAAGGCATCTAGGAAATGGTTATGAAATAAATGAAGATGTTTGGGTTGATTTTATTATAAACAAATTCATTGGGAGTGTAAAAATGAGAGGATATGGGGTTCCCTTTTATAAGTAGGGGATACGACACATTTGGAATTTATTAAAATAAAAAGTTATACCAATGTTTTACACATGTAAAAAGGATATAAAAATGGGTAATTACCAAACTTTAGATGATTTAAGGTATAAATATGGTCATTAAATAGTAATTTTACTAGTTTTTAGGTTATTTTAACCCCTGCCTTTTTAGTTTAACCCCATAGTAAACTCATTTTAATATTAACCAAAATAATTAGTTTTTACTATTTTTACTATTAATTATGACCAAAAATTAAGTTAACATTGTTATGTAAAATTAATTATTATTATTAAAAATATAAAATCCATTTTTTCAAATAAAATTTATAGAAGTTTCAGAATTCAATTTAAAATCAAACCCATATATGTAATGAAATTGTGGTTTTCCAATGAAAAAGTTTTCATAGGTATATAAAGTTTTAAAATAAAAATTCATTATAGAATTGATTAAAATGACCTAAATTGGATTAATTATGATAAAATTGAACTAATTTTACTTTAAAAATTATCTTAAAAATTAAATTGTAAATTCTTTCAACGAAAAGGCTATTTTTAATAAAAAATAGCATTTTCACTATTCATCTAAAAATAAACATTTTCAAAAAAATCTCAAAAAACACTATAAGATAGTTTTGAAATTACTATTTAAAAAATAGGTTCATTTTTTCAAATTTATTTTATAAAATTTTAAAAAAATATTTATTATTTTTTCATGAAAAGTAATAAAAATCATTTTTGAGGAAAATATATTTTTGAAGCATATAAAGACTTTAATAAAATTTGAGTATTTTTCTATCAATATATTTTCTTTTTATAAAACCTTTATACATAGTTTTAAAAATATATATTCCTATTCATACCACGAATTTTAATTTCTAGTTTATAATGGTCATGTTTAGATAATAATATTAATAGTATATTGCAGTTTGTTAAATCTCAGTGTTGTATGTAATGAAAGCTATAGAAAAATTAAATTTATTTGAAAAAAAATATCTATTTCATAAAATATTAGGTTGTTACATTTCATGTTTACTGATTCCACCTAAAATATCTTGTTAAGTCCATTTTCTAACACCATAATTCAAGGATACTCAATCAATGTCCCATTCTTGTACTCTACCACACAATTAGATTATGGTGTCTTAGGAATTGTATTCTCTATTAGAATTTCATTTGATGCATAGAATTCTTTAAAATCCCAACTATTATACTTTCCTCCATTATCTGATCTCAAATATTTTATCACTTTACCTATTTCATTATATAAAATTATCTTATATTTATAAATAATTAAAAAAAATCATACTTCTATTTTGAAAAATAAATCCATACATTTTTTATTAATTCATTAATAAATCTCATATAATAATATGATATCCAAATTGAACATACTGATGTGAGTCCACAAACATAAAAATGAATAAACTCTAGTCTTATTACCTTTAGTGTCTTTTCTTCTTTAGTAAAAGAATGTTTCTTTTATATTCTGAGTATATAATCCTCATAGAATTCAATGTTGACTAATTTCATATTAAGTATAAATACCTTCATATTCAGGCCCTTAATTAAATTTCCATTCATAAGATATAATATATAATGAAAAAATTTGGAAGTTACCTATGAATTTATGGATGTTAACTTGAGTTTTGAATCATTTATCATATAAAGTGTACCATTCTTCACTCCATGTGTTATAACCATATAAACTTTTTTAATTTTACATGAACTTCCAAAAAATGTGGGATAATATCTATTATCATAAATAAATCCAATATATATTAAATTTATTTAGAGTCAAGAAATATATCTAAAATTATTTAACATATAGATGTTTCCATTTTGGTATTTAATTTATATATAACCTTTTCTAATAACATAAATAGGTTAAGTGGAAGGAGGCACCATAATCCCATATCCATGACTCTAAATAACTTCTTACACTAAGAACCAGTGAATTTTCATTATTTTCGGTTGTAGTGTTCACAGATTTCCTATAAAATATTTTAAATTTTCCTTGAACTCATTAATGACATGTTATTTCTTCCATAAACCCCAATATATGGGTCATTTTCCTATTATTTCTCCTAGATATTTCATTTATATTTGGATGTTCTTATGGAAGCTCCTAAATTCCATGATCTTCTCATGCCTTCAAATTTTATCAAAGATCCTATAAATCTATCTGATTCTATTTTAATAATATCCTCACCACCAATTTTATCTCAGGCCTCATTTAAATTTAATATTAAAGTACTATAGGAACTAATCACCCCATTGATTGTCACATTCTAGATATCTCAAAGTGATGAAAAATGATTCAATACCTAGTTTTTTAAGTAATATCAACATGAATCGAAATTAATGGACATATAATAATATGTAATTAATTAGCATGATTTGAAATATATTTTCATTCATCAAACTTCATTTTTAAAAATATATACTTCAAAAAAACATTATTCAGTTTTTAAGGTTTATAATATATGTTAAATACTACCTTAATGAAACTCATAATACACTTCTCCACCTTGAGTGGCTCGTGTATCTCCTTTTAGTATAAATTATTTTAAAATTTTATCTTCTAAAACAAGAAGTCATTTCAATTGAAGTGACTAATTTTTACCATTCATTTATATATTTCCATTGTTCATAAAAAAATTTAGAGCTTTAAACCATAAATAGGATTTGATAATACTTATTATGGAAATTAAAGACCAATAAATAAAACATAAAGAGAAAAAAATATCAAGAATGATAATTTATATGGTTCTACCAATGCATTTATGGTCAATGAGGTGAGAAAAAAATCCAATATTTTTTAAGAGAATTTATATATAAATTTTAGAGAATGTAGGTATATTTTTTCATCAACAAAAACTACAAATATATATATATATATATATATAATCTAAAAGAGTGAAATGATAAAATATGTACAACAAATTTTCTAATAAGAACACATCTAATAATTTTTGGCCTCCACGTGAAATAAATTTTCCATCATTCTCAAATATACTTAATGTTAACCTCTATGTGAAATAAATTTACAATCATGTACAAATCATGAGGATGTTATCCTCATAAAGTCTCTAACACCTCCATGTGAAATAAATATCAACCACCCTATTTTATAGCTTAAATAACATCTAATTAGGATCTACATATTTCAACCTCACTCAACCTATATGTATTTCTGTAAAAAGATCACATTTATTATACATTATCTTATAGGGACTCATTAGGAAATTTTCCAGGGATTCTACTTCTGTAGTGATATATTTTATTATTATATTTATAATCCTTTCATATTAATCATTTTTAATCTAGTTTATAATCATATAATCCACACTATGAATAGCCTATAATATATTTATTAGATTAAATGGTATTAACCTAGATAATCATACAATTAGTTTGATTAGAGAAAACTACTAACACCTCTATATATTACATGATTCCATAAAAAATAACCTTTTTATGACAATCCTAATAAATTATTATTTCTAGTATTTAAGTTGTATAATTTTGAATAATATTCCAAGTATTATATATTCCATTTTATTATATAATGGAATGAATTGGATCGTTAATGTGATGGGAGGGGGCTGAAATTATATAACCTCTTTGTGCACTAGTGGGACTCGTAAGATAACTAAGATAGGATAATGGAAGAATCCTTAACTTTTTTATATGATGTATTTGAAAAGGGCCATGTCAATATGTTTATAATGCTCAATATTATAAATTTCTCACAATATGATATAAATTAAATATTTTATCTATGATTATGAATAAATTATGTCATTCTATGTATTAATTCTGGATATATGTTGATTAACCGTTATTACTATGTTTTATATACCATGATCATGATGTCTATAGATTCCTTAATATGAAATCCCTTACTGAATATCTGACATCACCAATTTATTATTCTTTCTTTTTTCCAAGGTAATAAAGGATCATATTATATATATATTCTATTTATATATTTAATAATAAAGAAATATATATTGTATAATTATCTAAAAACCATGTATTTTATGTTTTGTAATGTAAATGTAATGCTTATATATATATATATTTAATCCCTCCATCCATTTTTATTAATATTTTTGAAAGACCACTTTATGGATAAGAGGGAACCACATAAATCCACACTGCCATGAAAACAACCACAAAACCTAATTCTAAATTCAAATTACAAAATTAAAAATTAATCATTCAAACTATAGAAAACATCACTTCCTCGAGACACCACCCACCACGTGACGCGTACCCTGACATAAATCACACGTCATCGCACTAGATCGCCGATGAGGAAGACCGTCGGAGTCCATCATTATCTTCGTTAGAGAACCATCATCATCATCAAAAAAACCATCTTAACACCATAGAAAATTATATCTCTCATCTATGAACATCATCAATGAAGAAGTATCACCACCCAAAGATGTGTTGTTATCGATCGATAAAGGGAACATCACATAGAGATTCAAAGGAGAAAAAACCATACCAAAGAACCTCCTAGAATGTCATCGGCCACTCGAAAAACACCACCAAGAGCCTCCTCCAAAAAAAACACACCAGACCAAATCAGATGGGATCGTTGGACCCCGAAGCTAGGGAAACGTTGAGCCGATGAAAGGAAAAACAGTGATCCTGACTTTGGATATTTGGTATATGATCCTATGTATTATATTTCCATGTAAAAAGGATCAAGTGGATTTAGGTGACTAGTGTTTGGGGTCTTACATTATAAATACTCTGACATACACATAAACATAGAAACACACACACGTGCTAATATATATATTATTTATAAAAGTTTGAAAATCCTGAATAAAAATTCCAAAAACTATCAACACAAAAATAAATAAAAACTAATAAAAATAAAAAATCTAAAACCAATTTAATTGAAAACATGATATAATTTTCCATGAATTTATATAATACTATAACATAAAAAAAATATAGATAAATATATATTTATATAATGAATAAACTAATATTAATAAAATCACATTAGATAAGGTAGAGTTATAGAGAATAGAGATAAGTTTATCAATAGAGGAAGAGGTTGTCGATGGTTTCTTATGCAGGTTAATCTCCAAGAGAAAGAGTAGAAAGTTCACTGAAGGGGGTGAGCATAACAAGGTTTTCTCAAGGAAAAATAATGAGTGGTTCCAATAGAGAGGGATGAGGCAATTCCAAATATCACTTGGTTAATGGAGGGAAAGGGGAGAAACACATGGGACAACAATCAGCCAAGAGTGAAAAGATGGGCACAACATGAAAAAAAATAACCCAACACTAGGGTTGGTTTTTTTATTATTATTAATCATCAATTAATTAATTAATTAATGTAAAATAATAACTTTCTATTTTTCTTATCAAATAACTATCACTAAAGGTATTTTTGATATTTTATATATTTTAATCAGTGTAAAAAATAAAGTGATTATAAATAAATTTTTATTAATGTAATTAATAATATATTTAAAGATAATTTATCAATTGATATTTTATTTTTTATGTTATCATTGATTTTTTATTTATAAATCTATTACTTATATTTTTTCAAAAATTTATTAGAAATTTTATTTAATTCAATTGACTTTGTTGTTTTGGGAATTGGACTTTTAGAATATTATGAATAATAATTCAGTTAAGAAATATAAGTATGAATTATTCTTGTAATGGAGTAAATCCTTATTGATCATAATTTTGGGGTTCCTAAGAAATTAACCCATTAAAATATTCTTTATAGTAAAAACATCAAACTTGTATTGGATGTTAATTTTTTGAATTATGTGTTTTTCTTTGACAACTCGAACCACATTAAATATTTTTGTTTATTTTATATTGAATTTATATTCTTTGAAATTATTTACAAAATAACACCATGTTTAATAGATTAGTATAGTTATTAAACTTTATCATTTATTAATTATTTTTTATTATTTTTTAAATTTTCAATCCTTTGGGATCGCAATATTATCTTAAAATAAATATGAAAAACAAAGTTATATATTCTTAAATAATTTTCATTATCAGATATCCTATGGTAAGTTAAGAATATTGATGAAATCATTCCAAAAAATTATTGAAGATCATAACTAAAAATATTGACTTTGATCATTATGGGAGTTTATAGGGATTTTTTAATGGATGATTCAAGCTAATGAAATTTATTTTAATATATATTGTGATAAATCATATATATTAAAATATTAGAAAAATTTATTAGGTAAAGTAATTATAAAAAAAATATTTATAATTAAAAACAAAGAATTTTTTTAAGGCATGCATTTAACATCATCTAAATCCCCAATATTATCTTATTAATTATCCTCTCAAGTACCAAAAAAATAATGGAACATCCAAAACCATGCAGAGATGGTGAAAAGTGTAAAATTTTTAGGTGTGAGCATTAGATGATAAGATAAAGGGTGGGGATATATTATCCAATGGAGAAAATTCTCTATGGAAACAACATATACAAATTGATATTGTATTCGGTTTACAATAAATATTTTTTTATATGTTCAAAAAAAATTAAAAAAATGTTTCAAATAAATTATTATTATTTTTGCCTGAAGGCCTTCATTTTTATTGATTTTTTTATAACCCCCCATTCAAGGGATGAGTGGGAACCCTTACAAGGCACGTAGGCTCACAGATTACATGTCTCGTAGGCTTAGGAGAATACATGACCCGAAGGTCTTAGGGAATTCAACCAGACTATCTACAATGAACTGTCCGTCCCCAGCATCTGCATCAGGATAGTAGCTCTCCACCTTTGCATGGCTATCTGTCTAGGCTTCCCATGCAATCACATGCTGGTCCCGATGGCATATCCATACCCTCCCATTCTGAAAAATCCATTTGGCTCTGATCTTGTGAGTGCACCTGCTCTGAATCCTCTTCTAGGGCTGCTCCTTTTTTGTAGTGTCTCTGGGGAAACTGGATGTGGCCTGAAGTCCTTGAGGTGGCCCGAAAACCATAAAGGTGGCTTGAAAGCCCTATTGACCCAAAGGCCAGGGTGGCCCAAAATCCTTAAGGACTCCAAGCCCAAACCGGTGGCCCAAGTGGAATAGTTACAGCTGCTACAGTATCGAACAGTATCTGCTACAGTAACTGCTACATCGCCTACTATAGTACCCGCACAGTGTACAGTTCTGCTACAGTACCTGTACAGTGTATAGTTCTTCTACAATACTCGCACAGTGTATAGTTCTGCTACAGTACTGCAAGAGTACTGCAACAGTGCCCCCTGAAATATGCCTCTACCCGGTTTTGAACCTCGATCTTGTGGATGCACTTAAGGATACCTCACCAACTCGGCTGAGGCTCATGTGCTCAAATAAATTATATTAATAATCATTTAAAAAAATTATATTTTGGAATACCAATAATATATTAAAAAAAACATAAAATTTTATTTTTTACAATAAAAAAATTTCAAAACAAACAAAAATTATATTTTTAAATGAAATTAAAAAATGATAAAATTTTATGTTGATAAAAATTGTTTTTTTAATATTTTAAAAAACAAAAATTAATTTATGTTTTATAAAAATATTATATCATTTTAATCATTTTAAATAAAATAAATTTTGGTCTGCATTTTAAACAATAATAACAATTATAAAGGCATAATAAATATTTTTTAAAGGAATTAAAATTATTTAAGTTCTAAAAAATTAAATTTTTAATCCTTTGAAATAAATTAATTAAGTTTATTTGTACTTAAAATAATAATAATTTTTTTACAGGAATACAAATTTTTTGAAGGTAGATGATTTTTTTCTAAGGCAAATAATTTTATATTTTTATTTAAATAAAATATTTCGATTTTTTCTTTAAAGAAAATAATTTTTTAAAACATGAAAAAATAAAATAATAATATTTTAAAAAATTTTATTATTTGATAAAACTGATGCATTTTTTCATTTCGAAAACTATAAATATATTTAAATATATATTAAATTTTTTTGGGAAGCATCAAAAATTTTATTACATTTTTCTATAAAATTATATGAGTGATAAAAATGAAAAATGGAAAAAAAATATCATTTCATAATGGATAAAAAATCATTTCATAAAAATTTTATTTCATTTTATAATGGAAAACATTTTCTATTCAATTTTTTTTATAATTTTCAGTGAAATTTTCAACTGAATTTTTTTTATAGAATTCTCCATTGGAATATTCCAATTGAATTTTACAGTTTGGTTTTATAGTGAAACCATGTAATGAAAATTTCCAATGTGATTTTTTTATTCAATGTTGCAAGGAAATTTTATAGTTTAATTTTTTAATATAATTTCACTTGAAATATTTCTACTCAAATTTTCCCTTATTAGATTTCTTTTAATTATTTCAATAGAATTTTCTTTTAGATTTATTTATCATTAATTCCTACTAAAATATTACAATGAAAATTTATAATGTAATTTTTTATAGGAATCTTCTATTGGAATTTTAAAAAATATTTTCTTACACATATGCTCATTTAAAAAAATTAAGTCTAGTTTTTTAATAAAAATTTCCCTTGAATTTTTATAATAGAATTTTTAAGTAAAATTTTGGTCAAGAATGTGTAAGTTAATTTTTTTCCTTGTATTTTATAGTTTATTTTTTAATGAAATTTTCTAGTGGAATTATTCATTATAATTTTCCATTTAAATATATAGTTGAATTTTCTGTTAGAATTTTCTAGTGAAATATTACTCTAGTATTTTTCAGTGGATTTTTTCAATGATATTTTATAATGCTATTTTATTTTGAAATTTTTCAGCAAATTTTCTAATGAAATTTTTCTATGAATTTTTATAGTGAAATTTTATAATGAAATTTTCCTCTAGTATTTTATAGTTTATTTTTTAGTGCAATTTTCTAGTTATATGCACCACTAGTATTTTACACTATAATTTTTTACTGGAATTTAGTCATATAAAATTTCGATAGGATTTTTGTGATTACCTAAACCTAGGAGCCCACATCCAATGACTTGAGCCGAAATTACCATAAGTCATATAGCATATTCCTCGGTTGCTTGAGGCTTGAAACTACTGCAAAGGGATATAAATGATTAATGGGGAAGTATTTTCCCTCAAATGAATAACCAACTATAGAGGACATAAATTAAAATTTTCTTTCAAAAATAAAAAACTATTCTTTAAAGAAAAACATTTAAAGGAAATTAGAAGCTATATGAAGTGAAATAGAATATAAATAGTCACAAACCTTACATGACATGAAAACTAATGAAAATTATGCCCACCCAATGTGGATGGTCCAATTTCTCTTAAAATAAAAAACCAAGAACTTACACACCCACCATGAACTCACCACCTAAGATCCAACACCAGTGAACATAGAAGCCCTTCCCAAATCAGTACCAAAATATAATATATTCACATGCACACTAACATGTATAGGTAGGGGTGAGTATAAAAATACCCAATAGAATTTTCCAATATCACTCACATGAAATCCCATGTAAAACCTATTCTCAATCATGTATCCAATGAAATTGAAAACAGTTTAACACATTTTGAAAAAAAAAATATTTTCTTATCCATAACATGAATGGAAAACATTATATAAAAATAATATTACTATTATTTTTTTCAAAATCAAGGTAACCATTTCTGGTTCTGCAAAAAAATCAAGCTTTTAAATAACCATTATAAAAAAAGGATACATGAGCACTAATAAAGGATTTAACACAAAATATTTAATATGCTCATAACATACACTTATTGTGGATGTTCACCTACTCATGTGTTTCCTGAATTCATCGACCTTCTCATCCACATTATAGATAATATGGAATTTTACATCCAACAAAAGTATTTATCCCTTTTGTTTATATAAGAAACTTCCTAGATTTTTCTTATACAAAAATCATTTGAATTAAAAAAACATTTTACTTCTTAAAAATGGTATTCCCAATCATCATATCAAACTAAAATCTTAAATATAACCAATTTAAGGTACCCAGAAACACATATTTTCCCATAAAACCACATTAAACCCAATCCTATGGTTTATGTGGTAATCCTAAATTCTTAATCATTATCAAATATATTAAATATAGATATCTCAAATAAATTAAAAATAATTATTTGATAAAAACACAACATATAAAAATGAATTTAAAGTGCATTAATCATATAAAATTGAATCATAATCCCCCAAAAATTTAATAAAATCCATCTCACTTGAATTATTAAAATTCAATGATTCCAAAACCCTATGTATTATATTGAAAACAATGATTTAATTCTTTAAACATGAGCTACAAGAATAGAAGATCATAATTCATCCATTCATGATGTAGATCCACAATTTCAATGACTTGGATCTAATTAAACAGTATTGATCTATCTCAAAAATAAATAAACTAAAGGAGTGGAATAGAAAAATAAAAGGACACAAAATATCATTAAGATTAAAGATCTAATCTAATATTTATCTAATCAATCCCATAGATAAATCCATCATTTTTTATAAACAAACCCTAATTTTACTCTATAGAATCCCCATAGTCATCCAATGTCGGATTATGGGGTCTAATGGTTTGAAGGGAGGCCAGTCATAAATTTAAAAGAAAAATCATATAACCCAAACATGAATACATGGTTAGGCCTCAAGAATTTATACAAAATATATGTGCCTTTTTCCCATAAAAACCAGGATACATGGTCATCGGTACCATTCACCGATCATGTACCCCTCACTACCACAACCAAAATACTTGTACATTCCTCAAGACTATGCACCAGAATATACAATCTATACTAATCCTTTAAAAACTCTAAATTATATACATAAATCAGTAAAAAATAAAAGGGTGGATTGCTAATAAAAGTTTAGATTTCATAATCCTCCCCACTATAGGACTTTTTATCCCTAAAAATCCATCTATATTTATTATTATAAAAAAATAATTACCAATGATGCCACATATAATCCTCTCTCTTCCATGTCTCTTCATGAATCAGTCCATAGTTCAAAAATACCCTCACCAATAGAATAATTTATCATCTCGTGATCTTATCCTACCTATTATAAATCCTTATCATACTTTCCACAATGGTCACATCTGGTTCAAAATATACCACATCATAGAGAATAACATGAGAAAAATATTGTTGGTACTTCTATAGTTATGAAACATGAAATGTGTTATTTATGGAAATATGAACTAAAAGATACACCATTATATCATGAGTTTCACCACATCATGGTGATGTTCATGCACATACACATTATACGATAACATATAGGTATCTTCTTTATACAATTTGAAATTATATCAATCTCAATTGATCATAAATAGATGATGACTATGAGGGGTTTAAAAATATAATAATATTTTTTAAGCATTAAACATTTAATATGAGGATTAAATTCAAACATTTCAATGGATAAAATTTTTCCAGTTTTATGAAAGTTATTGATTAATTTAGAATAGACATTTAAATTTTTATAGCCAATATAAACCTTTTTTTAATCCTTATGGAGGCTTTCTTTAAGTTTGAGACTCATTTTATGAGTTATAATTCCTAAACTTCAAGAATATATTATACTTATTTATCTCATGATTTTAAACTCAAGGTTCTATAAAATAATGTATTGAGGGATATCCTTCATAAGAATAGAGATAATCATGGGGATCATAAACACCTAGGTAGAAATGATACTTTTAGCTACCTTTTAGTGATTGTTATCAAATTCCTATAGATGGTCTAGATCAATAAAGAATAAGGTATGCTATTTTTTTCTAAGATTATGGATAGATCCTATGTTTTACATGTTTTTTATTTGTTTCCCACTAAATTTTAGATGATATATGTCCCTCTAAAACCCTTAAGTGGTATCATAGTAGTTTCTATCATCATTTATATTGATATTCGAATGAATGAATAAAATAATAAAATAAGTTTTCTAGGTACCACAACATAAACTAGTTCAAAAATTTTAATATTTTTCTTATTTTTCTTGACCATGAAATATAATCCTTGAAAATGGGTATGGTTTTAGAATATCACACCAAAGTTTAACTAAAATAGGCATATATGAGTTTCATGAAAATAAAGCATTGTTATTAAAACTCAACATTCCATAGTTATAAATTCATTATGTTATAGTGTCCTTGACTATGAGAATGAACCATAACATATATGATTTTTTCTTTTCTTTTCGGGATTTTTATGTTCTTACCAAAACATTTTTTTCAAGGGAAGATGTTACCTTTTGAATTGGTCATTCTCTTCTAAAACAGTTTCCAAAACCATTATGGTCTATAATATGATCATAGGAAAAAAATAGCTTATTCCTATAGGTAATAGTTGTGGCCCTTAATATTACAATAGTTGTACTCGGGGAACTCCAAACTATGGTGAAAATATGTTTTGAGCGTAATTTTAAAGAAAATCTACTATTTTCAAAATTCTCAAAAATATTTTACATCTTTGGCCCAGAGTGCTCACACTAAATTCGATAGGGTCTTTAAAACATACCAAAATCATATTTTTGGATCTTATATAGGATTAAAATAAATTTACATGGTTAAAATAAGGTTAATTATAAAATTATTTCTAGTTATTTATGATTAGATCTTAAATGTAAATATAAAATTTTGTATTAATAAACTTATTTGAAAAATAAATATGGGATTTATAGAAAACATTTTCTAATTTATAAAATATTTAGTATTTGATAATAATATTATTCATAAATTTTACACAATTCTAAAATATAAATTAATTTATAGAAAACCCAAGTAAATGATAATTTGAGGAGTTTTTATTTGATAAAAGTGAATTTTTCATGATTATCCATACCCAAATTATAATTATTTTATTTTTTATTTTTTATTTATATATACGTTTTAAATGCTTATCTAAATTTATGAAGTATTAATTAACATAAAATTATTCCATAAATTATTATTTATATTTATAAATTGTTCATATTATGAATTTTGATGTAATATTTAGTTTAAATATGTTAAAATGGTTCTTTAAATTATCATACATGCATCTAATGAGTTTCAATCTAGGTATGATAATTTATTTAGATTTCTTTTACCTTAACTTTGTCTTTTATTAGGTTAGGATCCTGAATTAATAAGTTAATTATATTTTATACATACTAGGTGTTAGAATTTTTATGGAGTTAAAGTCCCTATTAATTAAAGAATAATTAGTAGAGTGAATTTTGGTTTGACTTCTCACTCACCATGTGGTGTATTCCATGTATAGAAAATTAGGTGTTGGATACCTATCTCCCCAAGATTACTCTTATGGGGATTTTTTATTTCATTTGATTCTGAGACTTTACATGAAATGGTTTCATATACTTTATTCATAGGATAAATTTGTATATGTATAAATATAGTATTATTTTAGTTTATGTTAGTAATAAAATCTATGAGTTGTGTAAAGAGTTACATGTCAATATGGTTTGAAATACTAATTTTCTGAAAGGAATAAGGATTGTAAACGAAATCAAAAAAAATAATTCATACATGTAATGTGAATACATGAGATAATATGGTGAGATAATAAATCCCCTTAGAAAACTATCTATTAAATTTCATTTAATTTAAACACTTTTCAAAACCTTTACCATTAAAACTAGCATTTCAAGCTAAATTTTGGTTACCATGAATTATCTTGTGTAAGGAATGTAGGATCTAGGTGACCATGTGCTTATTCATGGTATGATATTGGGTTAAAATTAGTTAGTAAACACTTATACTTATGATACCAAATGAATAAAATTGATTTTATCCATATAATGGATTTTGAAGAGAGATGCCTACTTGACTATCCATGAGTCATATATGATATGATTTAAATGAGTTTCAACCATATATTTTTATGGATTATATTATGAGCTTATCTACGATAATTCATGATGAATTATGGATCTTGGCCCACTAATATATTTGATGGAATTAAAAGGGGTATTTATTACTTGGGATTTTATTTAATAAATTTTATTATTAAATAAATTTAAAACATGTAACTCATATTATATATAAATTTTTTATAGATAAATGTCATCATCATCATCAAACATGACTTTGAGATCAACCCTTGAGAAAGTGATTTTTAAATAAATAATACTTTTAATCAACTATAGAAACTTTTTAATATTTATTAAGAGGAAAAATTTCATGTGTTAGAGAAACACATTCCTAAAAACTAACCTATGAATACATTCAAAATATAAACATATATAACCATGAAAAGTAACCAAATGATTCAATAAAATCATATACACTCATGGTTTTTATCTATGGGGACCATTTTTTAAAATAACCGTGAAAACATTTATGAATTCAATATGATTAAAAATATGAAAATAATCTATCATGAAAAAGTGATTCATGAGAGGTAAAAGGCATTTAAGGAAATATTTCAGTGAAAAATGGAATAAGTAACTTTATTCTCTACTCATGTACTCAATATGATTTTTTATTTTAATGTCATGGAGAGACTAGGATAACCCCTTAGGATTGATTTGGCCATCAACCTCATTTTATGATCACTATCTAAAATAGTTTGATAGTTTATTATTAATTATATTTTAAATGAGTTAAATAAAAACTTAACTAATATCCTAAATATATTTAGTATTAGTGAGTAGTTCATTGGAGGACTCAGATCAAGGGCTATGATTAAGAAAACCCATATTTTAATACACTGTAATTCATGATTTATTACAGGAGGATACACTTAATATAACAACGTAATATTGTGAAGCCTAGTGTATTTTGGTACTTAGGTACATAACATAACAACTTGAAAAATAATATCAACAACAATATTTGAAGTCTTTATAACATGTGCTTATATTCCAGGGATCTTTTAAAACCACACACGATAACCAGATGTGTACATTAGAAAGTGGTGAGATATAAAGCCTAGTTAGAGAATTAAAAAACATAGTATAAGGTAAATAATTACATGTGATCGAAGAGGAATATCAAGGTAACATAAGAGAGGTGATAATCATAATCTTGAATAATGAGGCATGATATAATATGATTCCACAAAAGATAACATAAGAATGTGGCAACAACATAAAACATGACATCATAAACATAAGTAGAGGATAAAACCCAAGAAAATAGAACATAGTGTGCTTAGGATAACCTCCCATATACCATATATATAACCTCATGAGATAAAAATACTACCAAATGAATTGTAGGGCTATAAAATTCTAGGCCCACCCATCACTTTCATATCATGTATATGCATAAGTATGACACATAGATCATAAAACATAAGGATGTATTTCGTCAATTTTAAATAAAATATTAAGTATATTGGATTAAATACATGTAAATACCCAACAAATTAAATATATATACAACTATTTGAATAACCCTGAGTGTAAATGGAGGCAGGTATTCACTACAAAAATGTTTGGCAAGAAAAATCATAGGATAATTTCGGCAGCATAACGGGTGTATAAAAAGGTTTATAAAAGGGGTGAATGGGAGAGAAATGAGTATCTAATTACTTGGGAATAATAAGTAATTTAATATTTGTGTGTGAAAACATAACTCAACTTTAACAATTTGAAATCAAAAGGCATGACATAAAGAAGGTGGTTGAATAAAGAGGAGAAGAAGAGGATCCCTTACCTTGAGAGGGTGCTTTTAAAAGCTTCAGAGGATATTATTAAGAGATTGGGGAACCCTGTTAGGGATATGGAGAGGTCATGAAAGGGTAAATTAATGATACATGGGTTTTTAGTGGATATTAATGGGAGGTTGGGTGGTTTTATATAGAAAAAGATATGAGGATTCTTTATTAATTCCCAAACATAGGTTTTGGACTATATATGATAAAGTAATAAAAACCACAAACCTTACTAAGGTTTTTGCCTATGGTTTATACCAAAGAGGACTGTTATTCATTATATTATAAATATAATAACCAAAATCTTTAAAATAATTCCATTGGTGATGTGGAAGTGACTGATGTTTATAAAGAATTTATTTTAAAACCTTAAAATATAATATATCTTTTGGAGGATTCAAAAGGCTTTATAGAATTAATAAAATAATTTAAAAACACATAATTTCAGAGGGTAAATATATATTTAGTTTTTTATACATTTTATGGTATATATTACATCAATTTTATGACATTATTATGTCATAATACATATTGTATATTTATACCGTATATAATTTTTACCCAAAAATTTGACTACCTCAGAAAATTATGAAAAAATCATTATTGGATAATTTTGACATGATGATTTTAAAAATAATATTTATTTTATAAAAATAATTATATAAATATGATAATTTACTATTTAAAATCAAAAATCCCCATTTATTGAAAAATATTGGTTTGTTTTATAATAATAGTTTTATGGCCCTTATAAAAAATACATTTGAATATATAAAATTATATCATCATTTATATTTAACAAATATTATTTAATAATATTATTAAAAAATCATTTTTTAAAAAATTATTTAATTCATCGAAAATACTATCTTGATTGAAACTATATATTTCTCAAAAATACAATTTTTGTTTCATAATAACAAAATCTATTTTTTATCAAACTCACTATTTAATAATATAAAAAGTAATATTAAAAAAGGATAAATTTAATTATTATTTTATTAAAATAAAATATAAAAATTCATACTATTAGGGTCTAGATACATATCTATTTATTACACTAATGGATTTCTTAAGGGTATGGTGTACGATGGTGAGATTTTCATGGGGTGGTTCAATAATCATGGTTTGGGTTGTGATCTAGATAAAATTGAACCTATCCCAAAATCTAATGATTAGTTTATTGAATCTTGATTTAGTCTTGGTTAAGTGAAAATCCCAGTGATTTTATCTCCCTCGAAATCTTTGATAAATTTACTTCATATGGTTTGATCCAACTGGTTGAGGTCATCACTTTCTTTGTTTGTGTCAATGGAGTTTATCATAACCCTTAATATGATGATCTTAATGGTCATTTTACAACATCTATATTATCAATGGTTATGATTCTTAATGGTATTATAAATTTTATAGACTATATAATGGTACAAAATAACCAAATTAGTGCATGTGTTTTCTATAACTTTATTTATTAATATTAAGTTTACTCATTTAAGAAATGAATTTAATTTATAAAAGTTTGGTTCATTCTAATTATCAAGGTATAAAAAGAAAAGGTTAAATATTTTTTTCAATAAGTAAAAAAAGATAGACCATGGAGAGTTCACATTTCCATCTAAACCAATGAAATGGGAGGGTAAGTGATTCCATTATAACTAAAATAGTCATTAGAGGAGGAACTATCCAGAATAGCTGAAGGGGTGAAAGAATATTTGTAGAGATTCCACATTATGTATTAAGGTTATAGAAATAAAATCTTATATTTTCATGAGTATGTGATTCCAATTATATATTTAACAATTACTAGAATATGTATAAGAGTTCAAAAATATTGGTTGATTAAAAATTATATCTTGAAGAAATAATTCAAGTGATAGAGAAATGGATTTTTATATCATGTAATTGTATGAAATTTATTACTTCAATGCTTTGAAAATTTTGTAATAAAAGATATGTATTTTGTTTTTTGATTATTAAATGACCTAAATTTTTAAAAAACATTGTTTATGATTACTTGGATCCAAAAATATATCTTAAAATGTAGATAAGGATAAAAGGTGTTTAATATGGGATAAAAGAGTTTATCCAAAAAAATATGAGGAATCAATATTCCACTAATCATCGACAATATATTTTAAATAGTAAAGTATTATTTTCAAAATAATGCTTCAAACACATCAAATATAATATAATAAATGGTTTTTAATAGTTTATTTGATATATATTCCCACTATATGAATTGATTTTTATTTATTTATATAAGATTTTGTGTATCTTAACATGATATTTTGAGGATAATATAGTTTCTAAGAGGCCCATGGGAGTATATTCATATATAGATAAGTTCAATTACAAAAAATAGAATATTATACAAGTAAAATTTAAAAGTAAATTTCACCTAATATCCTAAATAAATTTATAGTATGTCACTAAAGAAAATGTAAAGAGTTTAATTTAGTTACTGTATAGATGTGTATGTCACTTTACATCCTAAAAGAGTGTAAGATGTTTTAGTAAATAATAATGTAAAGAGATATATTTTTACACCAAATGATATCAAAGTAAAAGTTTGAGAAGAAAATTTATGATATGAATATGCTGAACATATAAATAATTATAATTAGAAATCAAATGTTATTAACAACATAACATTAGATATTGTAAAGTAAATAAGTTTGAATACTTTATCAAAGATTTGAACATCAGGAATATGATTCATAAACTCAACATTATTTAAACTAGATTTCTTAATAAATGTTACCTGTTAAAGTGGTTTAGTGGGTGGGTTTTATTATATGGTCACATAGGGATCTGAAAGGAATTATATATAGATGTAATGAGTTTAACAAGTCCCAAAAGTTTAGAAAACATAAGGTATCTATGGAAATTTATCATATGTGATATGGTTATATGGGTGCTTATGTATAGTTTTGTTAATATTCATAAAGTGATTTAAGAATATAAAATGTATCATGTTATACAAAAGGTAGTCTCAAATTTATAATTAATTCACTTTGGTTTTATATATTATGAGAAGTGATAGGATAATTAATATCTCAATGCATGAATTTGGTTTATCCATAACTGATGTTTTTCATAAAGTATTATATCTTCTGATGAAATTTTAAGGTTAGTGTGGGTAGGATTTTGTATAGAGATAAAAAATGTGCTAATGAGGAAAAAAATAAGATTTTTGCACTTGATGAAATTCCATGTATATCACATGGAGCGTTATACACTATGTATTTGGTATGCCAAGGGTTCCTGGTTTATATTAAATCTGTAAAAAAAATTGTTGGAAATATATCATGAGAACCTTCATACTTTAATATATATCTTATGAAATCCATAATTCTTAGATAATCAGGGGTTGATTGGGTATATTTCTGATCTTATCACCAGTTAAGGCTAACCATGGCACATGAGCCTTAGCCCGGTTGGTAAGGACTCTGTAAGTGCATCTGAGAGACCCGGGATCAAATCTAGGTGGAGACATTTATTTCCAGGGGGTACTGTAGCAGTACTGTAGCAGCACTGTAGCAGTATCGTAGCAGGTACTGTAGCGGGAACTATGCAATACTATAGCAGGTACTGTAGCGGAACTGTAGCAGGTACTGTTTGGCACTGTAGCAGTCGAGAATATGCCCCTGTTTGGGCCTTCAGGCCACCGATTTGGTCTCCGAGTCCTTTAAGGCCTTCGGGCCACCCATGCCTTCGGGTCATTAAGGCTTTCGGGCCACCTCAAGGCCTTCGGGCCACCTTAAGTGCAGATGCAAACCAGATGACCTACAAGGAAAAAGATCTACAAGGAGAATGAGCTAGGAGCTTTCACCACAGTAGAAGCTAAACGGATTGCAAGAATGAGAGGGTATGGCACCTGCCATCGGGACAAGCCTGTGAATGCACGGGAATGCCTAGCCGAACAGCCATTCGAAGGTGGAGAGCTGATTTCACGATTAAGATGCTAGGGAGGAGCAGTTCCAAGTAGTTAGTCTGGGTTGTATGTGATGTTTGAAGCCTACGGGAAAATGACTTCCTCTAAGGCCTACGGGCCATGTAATACTTACGCCTACGGGCCTTGTAAGGGTTCCACCTCACCCCTTGAAAGGTGGATTATCAAAAATAAATAAAAAAATGAAGGCCTTCGGGCCATTGGATGAAGGCTAACCATGATGGGATTTTTCTTCTCATATAAAGAGTATGACATTTGGTCCACTGATTAAGATTAAATGAAAAAATGTATGGATATAAGAAGATACAATACATTTGATGTACTTATCTACCTAGATAAGGTGCATGTGATGTGATTGTGTACTTAGATGAATAACATGTGATGTATCCATCAACCTAGTCAGTTTATACTTAGATAATCGATGATATATGAGTAGTCTATATGGTATTGATATAATTTATGTATTATGGTCACTTAATTTCATAGAAAATGGATTATATGATTATACATATGATACATCTAGTGGAAACGTGTATTTTGATACATATTTTTGATAGATACCATGTAATATATCATTGTATCTTAAGTAGAATTGATAATTTTTCTGATTCCAATCCTTTTTTACATTTATGGATTTTTTAATTCAAAATTATTTTCAATTATACAAAGGTATTTAGGGCCAAACTTTGTGGTTGTGACAATAAGGATCATGTTTATGAAATGTCGAAATATAACCCAAAAATGTTTTGTAGGATATACAATAGATTTTTTCACTATATTTTCACAATTTCTTATCTATAATGTAGCATATGGTGCAAATGGATGACAGTATTTCCAAAAGGAGTTGTGTAAGATGTCCAAAAGGAATTTATGATGCAGTTTAAGAAGTTGTTAAATAAATTATGAAAAATTTTGAAAGTGTGCTAAGTCTAATAGTATTTTAATACAAGTGGGAGATTAATGTAAAAATTCCCTAAAAGTCACACCATGGTATGGTGAGTGTCGCCACATCATGGTGATGTGAATTTAATTGCATGTTATGAAATAACATACAAGTTTCTTCCTTATCCCACTTGAAATGATATTATAGTACACTACGGGAAAAATCACTATTTGCGACGGGTTATTTGCGACGGGAATATTTCACCGTCACAAATAACCACTTATTTGCGACGGGTTTTCATCTCTCGTCGCAAATAGTTTGGCGCGACTTGCGCGCCAAACCGCGCGAATATTATTTGCGACGGGGAGATGTCTCCCGTCGCAAATAGTTTGGCGCGCCTTGCGCGCCAAACCGCGCAGGGGTATTTGCAACGAGATCCCGTCGCAAATACCCGACGGTGGTTAATAACTTTTTGCGACGGGATGTCCTCCCGTCGCAAAAAGACTGTCGGCAGGAACTATTTGCGACCGGACCCGTCGTAAATAACCTTTTAACTGCCGACTGTAATTAATGCGGGCGAGGGTATTTGCGACGGGCCCCGTCGCTAATAACCCCTTCGCAACTAATCTAACCTATATTTACTCTCATCCATTTTTTTTTTCAAATCATTCAGATCTTGCTCGCTCCCTCTTTTCATTCTTCAGTTTCAAAGAAAAAATTTCTTTTAGTTGAATTTTTTTATACAAGAGCAATCGGAGGGCGTCAATATCTTCAGAATATCAAAGTTTAAGGTATTTATATTTTATTTTATTTTTATATTTATTTTATTTTTTTATGTTAATTTTAATTGTTGTTTATTAGTTGTAATTTAATTAGATTTCAATTGATTTTTATTTATATTTATTTTTACTAAGAAATTGATATTGTTAGTGATAATTATAAATAATTAGTCATAATTAATATTAATTAGATATAATTAGATATGATTAGTAATAAATAGATATAATTAGGAATAAATAGATATAATTGTCAATAAATAGATATAATTAGCAATAAATAGATATAATTAGCAATAAATAGATATAATTAGCAATAAATAGATATAATTAGCAATAAATAGATATAATTAGCAATAAATAGATATAATTAGCACTAAATAGATATAATTAGATATAATTAGTAATAAATAGATATAATTAGTAATAATTAGATATAATTAGTAATAGTTGGATATAATTAGTAATAGTTAGATATAATTAGTAATAGTTAGATATAATTAGTAATAGTTAGATATAATTAGTAATAGTTACATATAATTAGTAATAGTTACATATAATTAGTAATAGTTAGATATAATTAGTAATAATTAGTAATAATTAGTAATAAATAGATATAATTAGTAATAATTAGTAATAATTAGTAATAATTAGTAATAATTAGATATAATTAGATATAATTAGTAATAATTAGTAATAATTAGTAATAATTAGATATAATTAGATATAATTAGTAATAATTAGTAATAATTAGTAATAATTAGTAATAATTAGTAATAATTAGTAATAATTAGTAATAATTAGTAATAATTAGTAATAATTAGTAATAATTAGTAATAATTAGATATAATTAGTAATAATTAGATATAATTAGTAATAATTAGTAATAATTGGTAATAATGAGATATAATTAGATATAATTAGTAATAATTAGATATAATTCGTAATAATTAGTAATAATTAGTAATAATTAGTAATAATTACTAATAATTAGTAATAATTAGTAATAATTAGTAATAATTAGTAATAATTAGTAATAATTAGTAATAATTAGTAATAAATAGTAATAATTAGTAATAATTAGATATAATTAGTAATAATTAGTAATAATTAGTAATAATTAGTAATAATTAGATATAATTAGTAATAATTAGATATAATTAGTAATAATTAGATATAATTAGTAATAATTAGATATAATTAGATATAATTAGTAATAATTAGATATAATTAGTAATAATTAGTAATAATTAGTAATAATTAGTAATAATTAGTAATAATTAGTAATAATTAGTAATAATTAGTAATAATTAGTAATAATTAGTAATAATTAGTAATAATTAGTAATAATTAGTAAATAATTAGTAATAATTAGTAATTATTTGTAATAATTAGTAATAATTAGTAATATTTGGTAATAATTAGTAATAATTAGTAATAATTAGTAATAATTAGATATAATTAGATATAATTAGATATAATTAGATATAATTAGTAATAATTAGATATAATTAGTAATAATTAGATATAATTAGTAATAACCAGTAATAATTAGTAATAACCAGTAATAATTAGTAATAATTAGTAATAATTAGTAATAATTAGTAATAATTAGTAATAATTAGATGTAATTAGTTGTAATTAGATATAATTAGTAATAATTAGTAATAATTAGTAATAATTAGTAATAATTAGTAAGAATTAGTAATAATTAGATACAATTAGTAATAATTAGATATAATTAGTAATAATTAGATATAATTAGTAATAATTAGATACAATTAGTAATAATTAGTAATAATTAGATATAATTAGTAATAATTAGATATAATTAGTAATAATTAGTAATAATTAGTAATAATTAGTAATAATTAGTAATAATTAGTAATAATTAGTAATCATTAGTAATCATTAGTAATCATTAGTAATCATTAGTAATCATTAGTAATAATTAGTAATAATTAGTAATAATTAGTAATAATTAGATATAATTAGTAATAATTAGTAATAATTAGATATAATTAGTAATAATTAGTAATAATTAGATATAATTACATATAATTAGTAATAATTAGATATAATTAGATATAATTAGTAACAATTAGTAATAATTAGTAATAATTAGTAATAATTAGTAATAATTAGTAATAATTAGTAATAATTAGTAATAATTAGTAATAATTAGTAATAATTAGTAATAATTAGTAATAATTAGTAATAATTAGTAATAATTAGTAATAATTAGTAATAATTAGTAATAATTAGTAATAATTAGTAATAATTAGTAATAATTAGTCATAATTAGTAATAATTAGATATAATTAGTAATAATTAGTAATAATTAGATAAAATTAGTAATAATTAGTCATAATTAGATATAATTAGTAATAATTATTAATAATTAGTAATAATTAGTAATAATTAGTAATAATTAGTAATAATTAGTAATAATTAGTAATAATTAGTAATAATTAGTAATAATTAGTAATAATTAGTAATAATTAGTAATAATTAGTAATAAATAGATATAATTAGTAATAAATGGAAATAAATAGTAATAATTAGCAATAAATAGTAATAATTAGAAATAATTAGGAATAATTAGTAATAATTAGCAATAATTAGGAATAATTAGCAATAATTAGGAATACATAGCAATATTTAGGAATAACTATCAATAATTAGGTACAATTAGAAATAATTAGGAATAATTAGCAATAATTAGGAATAATTAGCCATAATTAGGAATAATTAGCAACAATTAGGAATAATTAGCAATAATTAGCAATAATTAGAAATAATTAGCAATAATTAGCAATAAAAAATTATATTATCAATATTTACGAAAAAACAATATTAATATTATTGAAATAATAAAAAAATTATAAAATATTAAAATTATCAATATTCGCAACAGGATTTACTCTATTCTTAACATGTTCAAATCTCAAAGGGTCGCCAATTGTCACGTCATGCGTAATAAAAATTTTGTGTCATCCATGTCCAATGTAAAATCTATAATTATCCTTGCATGGTTGATCACCTCACAAGTAGTGTTGTTATAGGACAACTCAAGTCATGCCCTTCTTATCTATAAGAATTATCTCACATGAACCTTTACATAGACCATTCTTCTTTGAAAATTTAAGAGAAAGGTACTGATATCTCCTCAAATTTTTAAGGTAGATTCATCTATGTAAAGCGTCATGTGAGATGATTCTTAGAGACGAGAACATCATTAATTTGGTCGTCCTATTGCAACACTACTTGCGAGGTGATCAACCATGCATGTACAATTATAGAGTTTACATTGGACATGACTAACACAAACTTTTTATTGCGCATGACTTGACAATTGACGACCCTTTGAGATTTGAACATGTTAAGAATAGAGCAAAGTCTGTTGCGAATATTGATAATTTTAATATTTTATAAATTTTTTATTATTTTAATAATATTAATATTGTTTTTTCTTAAATATTGATAATATAATTTTTTTATTAATAATAATTAGTAAACGAAATTTGCTTGGATAATGAAGGAAAAATTTGTAATCATCTCCACAACAATGATTACCAAATTTCCTTTCATTATTCAAGCAGTTTTTATTTTGCTAAGTATTGCTAAGTATTGCTAAATTAGTAATAAATAGTAATAATTAGTAATAATTTGTAATAAATTGTAATAATTAGTAATAAATTGTAATAATTAATAATAATTAGTACTAATTTGTAACAATTAGTAATAATTTTTAATAATTAGTAATAATTTGTAATAATTAATAATAATTAGGAATAATTAGGAATAATTAGCAATAATTGGCAATAATAAGTGTGAGAAAGATGCAATTAAATGAGCTGTCAGACAAAAGAGTAGTCGTCAATCCACTGGAAATTGTGTTGCCCTTAATTAATGGTAATTATTAAGTAGTTGTAATTATTTATCTTCTTTTTTTCATATTGTGTTTTTATAATTTCAAATTATTCAAAAATAGTGATGATTTTATATTTTATGCAGAAAAATATGGAACAAGGAAGTCGACATCAGTCATTATTAGATGATCGAGCTTGGATAAATCAGTGCAGAAATACAAATGGTTCTGGTTTAAATCCTATATATATTGAGGGTGTTGAATATTTCTTAGCATTTGCATCATAAAAACCAGAATATGTTTCAGAAGTCACAATTAAGTGTCCTTGTAAAAAATGTGCTCTGAGAACGTTTGACACATTTGACAAGGTTAGGGGACATCTCTTTTGGTTTGGTTTTCAACCAGATTATATTTTTTGGTATCAACACGGTGAATGTAGTTCCAGAGAAGATCTTAATAACTTGATTTCGTATCCATCACGGTTTCAAAATTTAGTACATGATGTTGCAGTTCCATCTGTGCAACAAACTGAAACTCACGATGATATTGATTTAACTCCTAAGGTTGGTACCATCTGAATTTTATGAGTTATTGAGGTATGATAAGGATGAATTATATCCTGGTTGCAAGATAAGCAAATTATAAGCAGTTGAAAAATTTATGGCTATTAAATCAAATAATGCAATGTCAAACAACTGTTTTGATCAGATATTTTATTTGGTTAAAACACTGTTACCTGAAGGAAATGTGTTGCCTGCAAATTACTATGAGAGCAAGAGGCTGATTCGTAATCTGGGCCTTAGTTATCGAAAGATTCATGCATGTCCAAATGATTGCATCTTATATTCTAGCAAAAATGAGTTACTGGATAGTTGTCCCACATGTGGACAATCGAGGTATAAAGAAGCTGAACCAGGGAAGTCAAGATTGATTCTAGTAAAACAGTTGAGATATTTCCCCCTTACACCCATATTGTAGAATTTATTTATGTCTCAGAACATAGTGTCAAGGATGTCATGGCACAAAACCAAGATTTCAACTGATAAAAGATTGAATCGTCCATCTGATGGTGATTCATGGAAACATTTTGACCGTCTGCATCTGTCTTTTTCTATAGAATCCCAAAACGTGTGATTGGGTCTTTCTACTGACGATTTCTGTCCATTTGGTTCTTATGGTAGTCAGTATTCATGTTGGCATGTCTTTATAACTTTTTCCAATTTGCCTCCATGGATGTTGATGAAGGAGCCTTATATATTTTTGACTCTATTAATCCTAGGACATCCAAAAAAGAATATTGATGTTTATTTGAAACCATTGATTGATGAGTTAAATGCATTGTGGATTGATGGTGTTATTACATATGATGTTGCTGCGAAACAAAATTTCATATTAAAAGCTGCATTGATGTGGATGATTAGTGATGTTCTGGCATACGGTATGTTATCTGGTTGGAGTATACATGGTCTGAAATCATGTCTTTACTGTATGAAAGAAAACAAAGCCTTTATGCTCATCAATGGAAAAAAAACTTGCTATTTTGATTGTCACCATAGATTTCTTCCAACCAATCGTCCTTTTTGGAGGAACAAATCTCATTTCAGAAAAGGTATAATTGAAAGGGATGAACCTCCAATGATGATCTCAGGTACAGAGTTAAAATCAATTGTATTTTCATTACCCCCCATCACATTTGGACCAATAGTAAACCAACAGAAAATTCATGGCTTTGGGAAAGAACATAATTGGATAAAACGGAGCATTTTTTGGGATCTTCCGTATTGTTCTAATTTGTTGGTCCGCCACATGTTGGATGTTATGCATATTGATAAGAACTATTTTGATAATTTATTTCATACAGTTTTGGATACACCAGGTAAGACCAAAGATACTGTAAAGGTACAATTAGATCTTACCCAAATTTAGAGGCGACCAGAACTTGAACTATTTGAAAATATCATATCACAAAGGTTAATGAAGCCAAAAGTAGCTTATACACTGTCCAAAGAGATTCTCTTATTATTTTGTCAGTGGATTTCAGATTTGAGACTTCCAGATGGCTATGATTCCAATTTGGGAAGATGTGTTAAGAATGGTTATATTACTGGATTAAAAAGTAATGATTTTCATGTTATAATTGAAAGACTTATGCCAATTGGATTCAGAGGTTTGTTGAATTCTATGATTTGGGATTCGATAATAGACATATCATATTTTTTTTCGAGACATTTGTGCAGTGTCAACAGACTATAATGAGCTAAGAAAACTGGAAGAAGATGTTGTTATAATTATATGTAAACTGGAAAAAATCTTTCCGCCGACTTTCTTTGACTCAATGGAACATCTGATATTACATTTTCCACATGAAGCTAAATGTATAGGTCCAGTACAGTTTCGATGGATTTACCCATTCGAGAGATGCATGCAGAAATTAAAGAAAAAAATACGTAACAAAGCATCAGTTGAAGGCTCAATTGTTGAAGCTTATTTGCAAGAGGAAATTGCTTTTTTCTACTCTCATTATTTTGAATCTCAATATTCCTCAAAACACAATCGCATGGGATGAAACTAGGGGAATGTTAATGACAAAATGGACAATCAATTAAAATTTTTTAATCATCCAAATATTGGTTTTGGTGGAGTTCATGAACGATGGATTTTAGATGATGAACATCACATAGCTCATACATACGTTCTGCTCAACTGTGAAGAAATGACATCATTTATCCTGTGAGTACTTCTATCACTTATTCTATAATTTATGTAACAGTATTTAAACTTATTTTATTTTTAGGTTATATGATAATCATATCAAGAAACAACTTTCACAAATTACAGCAACTGCTCTTGAAGAACGCAGAACAAAATATTTTTCTCAATGGTTTCAAAAACTGGTAACATAAATTATTAATGGTTTAATATCAATTCATTTTATTATTTATTATATTGATAATTGTTTTACAAATTTTCAGGTGTCTCAATATGATTATAAAATTGATAAGCGACTGTGTATATTGAATAACCCACCATCCAAAATGGTTAAATCTTATAATGCATATGTGGTGAATGGTTTTCAATTTCATACACAAGTATAAAGAGAATCAAAAAAACAATTAACAGTGGAGTTTTCTTGAGAGGATTACATCACAGAGAAACTGAAGTTGACTTTTATGGCATTTTGGATGAAATTATTGAGTTGTATTATCTAGGACAGAATTACATAACAATGTTTAAATGTCGGTGGTTGGATACTGATAGAGCCTTTCATGTTCATCCGACTCATGGAATCGTCGATATTAAATATAAAAGTCTTCTTGCATTAAATGAACCATATTTACTGGCTCAATAGGCACATAAAATTTATTATGAAAAGTACTATGCTACTTCAAGAGACTTGAGGAATTGGTGGAGCATAACAAAAATGAAATCTCGGGAAAATTAGTTTACTCAAAATGAATGTGGTTCCGCTAAAGTGGAAGGAATTGAATTTTTTCAAGAGACTACTCAAAATCCATCTAATTCACAAAGATACATGAATATCCATGATGACACCCCAAAATTAAGGATCAATGGTGATGAAGATGTTAATGATGTTACAAATGAATTTGAAATGACAATAGATGCTGAAACTAAAACTCATATGGATATTGATGATGTTGAGGAGGAAGATGAAGACATTAACATTGACAGTTATGGAGAAGAGGATGAAGATGAAAATTGACACAGTTAAATGCTGATTATAATCATAACTAATATATATCTATATATAATAGTTATTTTCAACTATCTGCTAACAACAATCATTTTTTGTTTCAGATGGACCCTGAGTTATTTCTTGAGTTGTAGGAGGCTGGCCTGCTGTTGGATGAGGGGGATCTTGGATCATCTGACCCTCATCCTACATGTGTTTCAGGGGGTACATGGAGGAGGCGCGGTCTTGCACGATTGATGATTCCTGACCTTATCCCCAAGGGACGTCCACAACTTGTTTTTGATCCACGCACACGGAGGTATGGTAACCTGTATATTTTAGTTAGATTTCATTAATTTATTTATATATATACTAATTGTTTGATTATTTATTCATTTTTTACAGTTTTGCGCATGTATCTATTGGACAGGGGAGCGCTATCTTGCGCAATTATTTTTCTCAGTCATGGATCACATGGGAACAGATTCCCGTTGATGTGCGACATGACATGTTCCATCGTTGGCTGGAACGTAAATAAATAATATTTATTTTGAAATTTATTTTATTAATAACTTGATATTATAAATTATTTGTAGGGTTTATGGTATCCTATCGATGATAGCATGCATGACGCTATCCATGCGGCATGGCAGGTTTCTATGCATGACCGTTTCCATCAGTTTTTGCACAATTTGAGAAGGACAGTCATTAAGAAAGTAAGGGTGACAGAATTTGATGAGTCGTGTAGAGCCCACCGACCAGAGTACATTTCATATCACGTTTGGGATGGATTATTTTTACACTGGTTGGGTGGTGGATTTCAGAGGATATCTTCAGTGGGATGACAGAATCGGGGGAGACAGTAGGTGACGCATCGAGCTGGTAGTCGTACATTCAGTTCACATAGAGAGCATCTGGTAAGTATATTTTTTTAAATATTTTATGTAAATTTAAATATAAATAGTTTATTTTATATTTATGTAGGCAGTTGAGCATCCCGATATTACAGAGTTCGGCGTTTATAGGAGGATGTACAGTGATCCAGCCACTGGAGATATTAGAGGTGATCGCTAGCGTCAGATTGTGGTTAGTATTATTTTTTTATTTTGAAAATTAACTACATATAATATTTTAACAATTTTAATTTTAAATTGGAATTTAAGGAGTCATATGAGGCTGCAACCTCTCAGACAGAGGCTAAGTGTCAGGATGAGATTACTGAGCAGACCAATGCTCACCATTTTGATGAGGCGGCATGGATGCAGGCGACTCAGTATGGCTTTGAGAAGGGCAGAGTAGTTGGTATCGGCTCTCATTTGAATCCTGGTACTTATTATGGTACTACTGTGATGTCGATGTCCAGCTCGAGAGGAGCTCGTGGAGAGGCATCATCTTCTGGCTCACAATATCAGGAGCAGTTTCAAGCTCAGGCTGAGCTTATAGAGACTTTGCAGAAGCAGCAAGAAGAGATGTGTCGGCGGCAGCAGTAGCAGGAGCAGCATTACGAGGAGCAGATGCGTCGATGGCAGCAGCAGCAGCACCATGAGGAGGAGATGCATCATTGGCAGCAGCAGCATTATGAGCAGATGGAGTACATGCGTCGTCTAACTCGTAGTTTAGGGATGGAGTTTCATCCACCAGCTCCTTCAGCTCCTCCACCTCCTCCAGAAGACGACCCTCCCCCCAGTTATTTTTTTTATGTTATAAACATTTGAATTTAACATTGTAATGTGAATTGTTTACATTTTCTGTCTTTTATATTGACTCAAATATTACATAATTTAATTTTTAATATTTTTTATTTTTTTATATTTTTTGTGAATATTGAGAATTTTAATATTTTTTATTTTTTTATTGTTTTAATAATAGTAATATTATTTTTTCATTAATCGTAATTTTATTAAATT
This sequence comes from Viscum album, assembly GCA_963277665.1. Taxonomy (NCBI): domain Eukaryota; kingdom Viridiplantae; phylum Streptophyta; class Magnoliopsida; order Santalales; family Viscaceae; genus Viscum; species Viscum album. The sequence goes on along the minus strand of OY728147.1, from coordinate 67,487,997 downwards.
TTATTTTTTAAAAAATTAATTTATTATTTGCAACGGGTCCATTTGCGACAGGGTCCCATCACAAATAGTCTAACTAAATATTTTTAAAAACATATTAGCGACGGGACTACTTGCCCATCACAAATACTTTGTTGCGATGGGCCCGTCGCAGAACGTTTTATATATATTTTTTTCCAATAGGACAAGGGCCCGTCGCAAATAGTTTTTGCGACGGGCCCGTCGCGAAAACTTTTATGTATATATAATACATATAATCAAAGGAATATTTGCGACGGAAATGTTTCCTGTCGCAAATAATATTTTTTCGACGGGCCCGTCGCAAATACATGTATTTGCGATAGCGTTTTCGGCAACGGACTATTAGCGACGGGGCCCCGTCGCTAAAGCCTATTTGCAACAGGATCCTGTTGCAAATAGGTTGTCGCAATTACCAAGAATTTCAGTAGTGGTATATTAATCATCATAAGATGATGATTGTGATGAATTTGAATATATAAAATTATTGTATAAATGTTAAAAAGTATATATGATGATTAAATCTAAAAAATTTAAAAATTGAATCATTGTATCATTTTTTTAGTTCTTAATTGATGTAGGTTGACTATTTGAGTTCTCTAGGGCCTATACAAAACTAGATTTATCCTTAGACATATTGCATGTGTTAGAATTTAAAAAATTCAATATTCTCTTTCTCTCATTACTATCAAGACTTTAAACATAATTTTTCTCAATTTGGGGCTTGAGGCAGATCCTTTCTATGTGTCTAGATATTTGTGCAGCTTGTAGTCACTCTACGAGGAAGGATTCATTCATTTACTTCTATGTGATCATTATCGAACACATCTAGATGATACGGGTCAAAAAATAACAAATTATTCCATTTAAAAAAATATTCATTCAAAAGATATGGATATATTCTATGTTACATGGGTTTTGATGTTATTTTCAACTACATTTTGGGTGATAATCATCCCTATGAAACCCTTAAGTTGTGCACCTAATCATATTTTATTGGAAAATCTAAATGATAATCCATATCTATTACTCACTCAACAATATCAGATCAAACCATATATAGGGGTTCTAACTTACCTTGTATCCCATGTCATTTGTGTCCCAACTGTGGTAAAACCTATAAGAATATTTGATCCCTGGCCACAAACTACAAGGTTTATTGATAATGACCAGTGTAAGAATTCTATCAATTATGATATGTAACTAATCACTTCCTGATTATAAAAACATGATCTATCATCTTCCACACCAAGTAATTTCCCAAAATAGATCTCTATCACGATTTTTCCCAACACAATGTCGATTGGAAAAATTTTCCATACATCACTTAAAATGGTTCCATTCAAATTTATGCTAAATGGCTATTTAATTTGGTTGTATATTGATACTAATTTTCCACATAATTTCTTTAATTTAATTATATTTAAATTTTTAAAATAATTTTTTAGTTGATTAATTTATAATTTTTTTAATTTGGTGTTAAAATCATTAATCATTTAATTATATGTCTAATGTATGTTTTTATGTTTAATTATAAATTTTGTTTTAACTTTTAGTTATTATTTAATGTTTTAGTTTCTTTTTAAAACATTAATTTTAATTTCATATCTTTAGTTTCACTGATTCTTATTTTAAATAATTAATTAATTAATTTAGGTTTAATATTTAATTTATTTTATTTAAATAATTTAATAATTGGGACATGTAACTATAATTTAACATTTTTAATAAATTTTATAATTTATTTATTTAGCTAATTAATTGATCTGTTGGTTATTTTAGTCAATTAGTGTTAATTTTTAATATATTTTATTCTTTTAACAAAATAATTTTTTTAGATTTTAGTTTATTTAAATATTTATTTTCATTAATATTTAATTAAAAAAATAAATTTTATTTTAATTAAATTTTCATTTACTGTTTTTTTAATTGTTAAAATTTAGCTTATAATTTAAATTTATTAATAAATTATCTTGTTTATTTATTTCATTTTAATATCTTGACTTTTATTTATAGTGTAGGTTGTTTAATGAAGATAAATCTTTTGTTTTAGTAGTGTGTGTGCATAAGATAAATGGATGGTAATCCTATTAATGAAAGTTTATTACAAAAAGTGTTGTGTGTAACTATTTTTCATGAAATAGATTTTTTTTTGTTAAAATAGACCCTATAAGACAATTTGATGTAGAGAATGTGAGTAAGATAAATGGAATTCATTTTTCCATATAACATAAATTCTCCAACCATGTAAAACAATTTTTTCGTAATATAATTATGGTAGTGACCCATCTATTGAAGCAGTAATTTTTCGAAGAGGGAATATAAAATTCAATTGAATCTACATAATATGAATCAGGTTAATCACATAAGATAATTATCTTATGTGCCTTGTTTGAATAAAAGTTAATACAGGTATGCATTGGTATAATCTGATCGAGTTGTTAATTTGTGGCACAAATCATTGAAGAGGATGAACTCAATCTGAAGTGAAAACCGGATTTTATGATCTGGGTATTCACAGACACCACCACTCAAGGTAGTATCTATGAATATTAATCTGATCTAGGATCTCCATCTATGGAAACCATTAGAGCCTTAGATGAATCATGGCCAAATTCCTCATCACCAATGAAATTGTGACAAAAAAACTAGATCCACTATTGATAACCTGAAGCCACTGACACCATACTAATGATGAATAAAAAAGTTCTAGGATTTATTGTGCTTAATTAAGAATATTCTAATCCATAATCTAAGGTGGAGATTATGTTGATCCAATGAACCCTAGCACTGATAAGGATGATGCGGTGAAGAATAATCCAAATCCAAACTCACTTTTTATTGTAGGTGATTATAAAAACTATTACTCTCGAATTCCCAATGAGCCTAGAGATATGCCATGAACTCATGAATAATCACTTAGATTATACCTAGGGTATTTGTGAGGTTGAATTTCACTAGTTCATTTTTATTTTCTAATCAAATCTAAAATTCCAAACTCTAATGTCATGAAGAATATGAATATGTTTGTCAGTGTGCCCAAGTATATGAGTTCAAGGATCATACATGTATTTTTTTGGTTTTCTATCTTCTAGAATCATATTCAAAGGATGAAAAATATTTTATATATTAGGAATCCATGTATAGAACATTTTTTTATTGGGATTCGATGTTGTTATTGTTGGATTGGTATTTCTTTGTGTAGGTTGGTAACAATGGCAGGAGACTTTGATATTTCCCAGTGATTCGGTTTCAAGGATTTTTTATCCTTTCACTATGAAGAATATTACAATTTTATAAATGGATTTTGTTGCTCACAGATGTGGTAAAAAAATTTGAAGGAAGATTACGTTTTTAGAATCCGATGTCCTGGTCTGAATTAATATAAGGTGTAAACCACTGAAAAGTGGTCATCGGGTTTGAGAAATAAAATAATATTTTCTTTTTAAGAAAAGTAAAAATTGTTATAAAAAATGATGATGTTTCTAGAGAATTTATTTCTCACATGCAAGTGGGTTGAGGTGGTGTTAGATATTTTCTAATCATCTAAGGATAGTTACTGAAGGATAGATATTTAGTCCTTTCCGGTGACTTTCACCAATCGGAAGCAGTGTTGAGATGTTGTGACACTAACTAGAAAATAAATTAGACAAGGGGAGTCTAAAGATAAGAGAATTTTCAAGATCTAAACTAACAGCAGGAAACATAACACATTTTAAGTCAACTGGAGTAGAGAAACCAAGGGTAGAATCGGTATATCCTCTGGAAATCTCAAAGAATACCTATTTATAATCAAGAAGATGAATATTTAAAGACAATCAAATTTCACGGGCCTGATCAGCTGATTTTTTAGGGGGTGATCCTTATGATTTATTTTTGTGAATTCATTCCGAGCGTTTATATTTTCTTTCGAACTATAATTTTGTCCATATTTACAATTGTTGAATAATCGATTGATGTTTGATAATTTATTTTATATCATTTTGTTTAATTTTCTATTCCATTATTTTACTAGAACATAGATTATTGAAATTCGTTTTTCATTAGGAGTTGACTATTAGGTTAGTCTGGATAAGATTTTATTGGTCGATTATAATTATTGAATCTCCTCAATTCTTGACTAAGAATCATTTTCAAAATAGAATTTCGATTATGTCATAGGGGTTGATGATTGTTGAATATTATGATCATCTCTTGAGGAAAGGAGGTCGATGATTTAGATCTTACTCATTGGATTTAACTTCCCAAACTTAATAAGACACACAGTTTAGAATTTTTAGACTTTGTTTTGAGAGAATTTATGGAATGGATTCTTTCATAACAATGAAGAATGGATGAACCAGTAGAATCACATGAAAAGCAGACTGAACCATATTTTAATTCTCTCCACTTTTCATTTTCTACTGCATGTTTTCTTAGTTGATAATTTTAGTTTAGATTTATTTACTATATTAGATTACCCTCATAGAAATATATTTTAGTAAACAAATAATAATGATAAAAAAATGTGACAAAGAAGATCCTTAAATTCATTCTTATTAGAAGGCAAACCTGGTTGCTTCTATATTGTAGTAACTAGGTAAAAATATTGAATAAGGTTTTAAACAATGAAAAAATACATATCATCTCTATTATTATAGCAATAAATTACTAAATAAATACAACACTCCCAAAATCTCATGAAATCAAGCACACAATCCCAAAGTATATCATTCAATGTTTGAATAGCGCCATCTATCCACCCATTTATCTATGAATTATATAATGTAGTTATCTTCAACTAAGTATCCATTTCCTTATAAAAACCTCTCCAAAATCTCTATATATATCTTAACCATATCCTCTACCAATATAGTATCAAAAAATAGAAAATAAGTGGGTTGAATTTGTAAGATGATCCACTATTATACATATGATATCATGATTTCATGGTGATTTGGGTATCTCAATCATGAAATACATAATGTTATCTTCCCACCACTATATCATCATTAGAAAATTCTTTAAAATTATCCTAGGTCTTAAATAATATGCCTTAATCCACTAATAATTCAAGCACTAAGAGACGTGATTAGACACATTCCCTTTAATCTCAGTCCTCCATTACTTCCATTTGATGTCATGATACCACCTCAAAACTCCAGGAAAAACTAGATAACTATTGTTATGGAACATTCCCGTAACATTCTTCTTCAATCTCAAGGGAACCACTATTATCTCATAGAAATAGAGTATTAATTAAAATTATAGTAACCACCCTTTAATTGTCACCCATTCATTTAAGGTATCACTAAACTTTTTGTATTTAGAATTGATCTTCCATCCATCAATTACATGGTAAAAAATTGTATAAGTGATTTAAATAAAATTAAATATCATGTTTATTCCCTCTTTATGGGATCCAAGATAAAAAATCCATTAGCCCCATCATCTTCCATTACTCCATTAATTCATTCACCACTTTTTTCATCCTACTTAGGTCACCTAATAAAATATTCCCCTTATCTAGTGTATAGGGTAATTCAAAATTAAATGTTTTATTATAATCCACCCATCACCATTTCATCAGGTTCAAATCCTACATGGAGAAAGTATACTTCAGACTTTTATGATTCTAATAAGTAATTTCCCTAACCCTTCATGGAACAAACAATCACCATTAATTCTAGATCATGTATGGGATCATTCTTCTCATGTGTTCATAATTTCATGAACTCATACATAGAAAAAATACACCCTTTCATGAGAAAAAGTTATAGAATAACTCTAGATGAATCGTAGTATAATAAAAACTCTTCACTAGACTCAGGAATGATTAGTATGAGTGTAAAATAATTTCTCTTCTTTATCTCTTCAAAAGAACCATGGAATGTCTTGTTTCACTCAAACTTCATGCATTTTCATGTAAGTATAACCATAATAGACACTATATTTGAAAATTATTGAATGAATAATTAGAATTAACTATCTAATCCAAGGAAATTGAGAATATTTAAATCATTCTTAGGAATCCCCCTACACTACTTCAAATTTCATCAGTTCCACAGAGACACCCTTCTCATAAATAACATCCATAATTAACTTCATATTTCACATCCAAAATTAACATTTATACATATTTTCATATAATATATGACCCTATAACATTTATAATTTCATCATTAATTTTTTTTACCTGATACACCTTTTACCCAAAATAAATTAGAATATAATAATTATTGTTATTTGTGTAATGTATGATTCATCAAGGATATAAAAATAGTAGAAGAATTGGTAACCTGTAAATTGTATTATTGGAAGATATTAATGCCCATATCTACTCTTGAAATTCATATTTAGAATTTCAAACTCCTTAAACCTAAGATAGTGATATACATGTTGGAAATCAATCTTTAAATACCTATATCTTCCTTTAACTATTAAAACATTCCATCATTGTGATATATAGTATATTTATTTTCCACTATTATATGATTCTACAGTAAGTAATAAATATACAACCATAATCTGCCATCGTCCTCTTGGTGAAGAGAATTAGTGATACCCTAGGTGAAATTCTTGGTCAAATAAATCATTTCCCATATAAATCCACCAACTAAGTCTTTATCTCTTATATATGTATAGGTGATATATGATATAAAGGTAATGATATTAGACTCATCCCAAGAAACTCCACATCTCTCAATGGTGGTAGTCCATTAAATACTTCTTGTAAAATATATAAGAAAAATTTAACCACTACTATTAGCTGAACTAAATTCCCTAATTATATTTATCTAAGAATTAACAAAGTAAAATGACACATAAAAACCCCCCATGTAATTTAACAACTCATCCTACACAATTATCATGAATTTTTTAATCCTATTTAAAATTTTGAACACTCTCATTAGGTGAAATAGAGGAAAAATTAAATTCATTACAATTTATAAGGGCTTAAAACATCACCATCCAATCTATTCTAACTATAACATCATACAAGTTCATCTCCAAAACCATGAAGTCCTATATGATTTCCATGTAATTGTTCAAAATGGAACAAAATGGACACCTAAAAACATAGTTTTAGACCTTATCTAAGAGGAATTTAAATATTTAAAAATAAGTACTCAAATAAACCTGAAAATTCAGTTGATCTATTTCTCACACATATAATAATAAATGATATTCACCGATATCACACATTAAAAAGGTCATAGAAGAGGCAATTAGTATTATACCTATCACTATCACAAGTCCAACCTTAGATTCCTCTTATATATTCTCTATAAAAAATGATTGTTTTTTATTCTTCCAAGCTTGAACTTTTCAAGGATTACCACTATTCTTCACATGAGATTGAAATTTAACATTTTTTAGTTTACCTACATACATACTTGATCTCTGTATTTTTTTCACAACTAATAATAGAACACTGAGAGAGAATATTATAGAAATTATCTAGAACTTTTAGATTCTAACATTGATCAAATGTAATTGTTTAATTAGGATAATCCCTCATTATTCATGATGTTAATACTCACTTATTACACATGAGTTTTCTTATCCTTTAAGAAGAACCCAAATTCAGAAATTTATTCTAACATCCTTCTTGCTATGAGTTAACCTAATTCCTCTTATATATTCAAAAAAAATTCTTTATTACCTCTGATTTAGGAAGAAGAAAAAAATAACCCTTCATTTCCATTGTATTCATCTCTGCTATTTTTTCCTTGTTCACCACTATACCCTAGGTCAGTAAATCGAGAAGGACTATTATCGATCAAATATTAAGTCAGTGCATCATCTCAATCAATTTCACCTTGATTATATCATTGGTGATTAACTTTAGTGTAAAGTAAACCAACTCCATGAAATAATCATTTTACTCCAACACTATCATGTATCCATGCACAAAATTTTAGAACTATTGATATTTCCTCAGCTTAATTTTTGTGGATAGAATCACTGACTAGACCTCCTCTAGAATCTAAACCATATCAGATCCTCATGCATATTTTTTTTTCAAAATCATCTCACACTGCTTAAAAGTTTATCCCTTAGGAATGTAAGTAGAAAATTCCACCATCAATATATTGGGGGCACAAGGAGTCTGGAATATTTTTCTAATTCTATCAAATCAAATCTTAAATTCTTATACTGCATCATTACTTATATTTATAGCATAATTCCAATTCTAAAACTCGAAAGAAATATCCATATCTATAGGCCACCCTTAGCGCACTTCCTTCCAAATGGATGGGATTTCTAGCACTACTGTATTAAAACTTTTAGGAACGCTCTCAAAATTCCTCTTTTTAGGGAATAACTTCACATTTATCCATCGAACACACACCACTGGTTGTTATTTTCAATGGTTAGTCAAGATCTAGATGCATCATTGATTGAGCGTTACCCCAAGAACATAATGTATCAAAATATAGGAAGTTTGGAAACCCTACTCACCACATCATGTCATACACAACATATACACTCTTCATACAACTCAACACAAATATTTATGTGAGAAAAAAACAATAAAGAACACTATAGTTTTATGTGGTTTAGACAATTAATTACTATATCCATGGGAGAACACTACTTCCATTTTCATTATTATCGAGTGATGTAAATATTAAAAAACTAAATTAGTAAATAAAAATGATATATTTTTAACTTTGTTTCTATAACATAATAATAATCAACACTTGTTAGAATTACATATGAATAATTAGTCCCACACCACCTTTATTATAGAGCCCAGATGGTCATCCAGTTGAACTATTATCCAAGATTCACGAACAAAAATCCAACTGAACTTGATGGCCTATAATATTCTATAGTATTTGACACCTGGATACTAAATACAATGAATATTGCATACCAAATTGAAATTTATAACTTTTCCTCTAATTATTTGGACAACTAACCAATACACCAAACCATCAGACATAAGCCTTGTCTGACCAACCCTTCCATAATTAATTCCCTCTAATACTGATACACTAAACATCAGCCCAAACTATTTCATGTAGTTTCTCCTTTTGATAAACTTCATCTGGTGGATGGAAAAGAGCTTCACATACCAATAGTTTCCCACTTTAAGATTGATTTAAGGAAAAAAAATATTGAAACACTCAAGCACTTATGGAAAAAAACAAAGAAAAATCTAATATTATTGTCTTAACCTCCATATTTTAACTCAATTTCCAATAAGGAATAGTTTTGCCTTAGGATTTCATGAACTAACACCTTATTGACATGTTTTCATGACTTTTATTCTTAGTTATATTTTATATATCTATAGAATTTTCCTCTAGTAATACCCAAATGAAATGATATTTCTAGTTGATGTGATTTATCCTAACATAGAATACCGGATTATGAGCCAATTTTATTAAGATCTGACCATTATAGTATATAAATACACCCTCCTTATCCCTTATAAGTTCCTCTAATAGATGCCTCAAATATATCATTTCTTTACTTATTTACATTGTTACTATGTATTCTATTTCTGTTATGAACATTGGTATTGTCGGTAATAACATTGATATCCATATAACTATCATTCTTCCAAATATAAACACAAAACTAGTTGTACACTTCTAAGTATTTGAATCTCTCCCAAATTCTAAAATAGTATACCCCTGTAAATAATCATTCATCCCAAATAATAAGGTTTTATGTTTTGTTCCTTTGAGATACAAAAAGAACCATTTCATGGATTGTTAGTTTTCATTCATCCATTCCATTTTTATCTAGCATCCTATGTATAATATTCTCAAGTATTATCCCTTTATGCTTACAAAAGTTATAGAATATCCTTACACTATACTCACCACCATTGTTGGACCTTACGCACTTCATCTTACTTCTGGTATCATTCTACACCATTGTCTTCCACTAAAAAAATATTTTAGAAGCATCTGATTTATGTTTCAATAAGTAAAACCAAACCTTTCTAGTGGAATCATTCATTAATGTCCACAAGTATCGTGACCCTCTATGATATCGGATAGGGTAAGGTCCTTAAATTCTCATGTGAACTAATTCAAACTTATGGATATTAGGTGTTTGTTCACTCAATTTGAATGAAAATTCCCATTACTTCTCGAGTATATGAATCTCATGAATTCCAATATTTTTATGATATAAAATTAACACACCCTTTTCTACTAGAATTTTTGAGTTCTTATCATTGAGATGTCTAAGTTAAAAATTCCATAACTCTGAAAGATAAGATATTATAGTTGTGGTGGTTATCATTCCATTTGATCATCCAATTAGATATAGGGTTCCATTCATTATCCCTCTATCCACAACCATATAACCTCAAGTAATCTTCCACACTTTTTAGGAAAAGTTCATTTTGAACTCTTCCCCATCCATCTTCCCAATAAATGTTAAATTCTTTCACAAATATGGTATGTGTTGAACTACGTTGAGATCAAGGTCAATTTTTTTATTTATCTAAAACTTCACATTTCCATTACCTAAAATTTATTGAGCTTCATCATCCACCAAGTACGCATTTTAAAACTATTTAGACTCATAATTGGCCATGAATCCCTTCTCTAAAATAGAGAGAAATGATGATCTAGTGTCAACAATCAATGACTTCATCAGAATATACACACTCAATAGTAATCCATTACTCACATAATCTACTATAAAATTCATATAATTTTTCTTCTAGATGTTTCTCGTATAAAATTCATTCTTATTTCCCTATAATCATTTTTTAGATTCCCTTTCTTAATGTAGTTCCAACATGTATGGATTAGACAATTTGATTTACCTTGGCTTTTCCCACATAATTTTTCATCCAACATCTTATAAATTATATTCTAATGAGGTGAATATGATATTAAATCTATATTGAGAGCACTATCAGATGTTTATTGAACCACTTTCTATATTATATATTTACCCAGTACTAGCCCTTGAACATCCTCAAACATCAGGTCATATTTCATATAATAATGTATCTTGGTAATCACCATCACTTCCCAAGTTTTTAGATGATATTATAACTAAAATAGTGCCTAAAAATCTTCTATGAACCTCACATTAATAGATTCAATATGACTTCAAACAATGTTAAAATTGTTTATATGATCAGTCTCTAAATTATATTTTAATAGTCACATACTTAATAGTCACTATATTATGAACACCTTGTTCATTGCTTAAGGTTTCCCATACATGTTCACTAGTGTTTTCATAAACTCTACCGATGTATTCTCCTAATAGATGTTAATGGAAAAAATTTAGGCCAATGAAATTTGAATGAGTGTGGTTTCTTTTGTATATATCCCCTCTCATTTCTTCATTTCCATCTTATCTAGTTTTATTCGAAGGAATAGAACTTATAGATCTTTTTGGATGAGATAATCCATAATATATTGTGATGACCCAGGTGTTTTTAAAAATATATCTCTTTTGTGGTTTATTAATATTCATTATTTTGAATTTATATATATGATTTAAACATGTATATATGTTTATATCATGTCTAAAATGATATTATATAATCAATTAGAAAATAATTATAAATTTAAAATTATTATGTTTACTTTATGATATAAAATGTGTTTTATTTAATGGTTCAACATATTTCCTTAACATGATTTGTATTTTTAACTATATTAAGAATTATTTAATTATTAAATTATTAAATATATTTCAAATATATATTCATGTTAATTAATATTCTTATTTATTATGATAAATAATTTTATTAAGGTATGAAACAATGATATGGTTTTTCATTTTAGAATAATTAGGTTTTTTTAAAACTATTTTTCCATGTATTATATGGTTTTATTTAAAAAGTTAAATTTAAAAATTCTAGAAATTTAATTTGATAAAATGAAATTTATTTTTATATTTATCAGGTAAAAAAAATTTGGATTAATTTTTGGTATTTTTCAAAAAAAATATTTTGGGTGAATAGTGAAAAAATAGTTTTTTACAAATGTCGAAACATTTATGAAATCATCATGATATAATTATGAACTAAAATTTTATAAAAAAATTTATTGAAAAAAATATCTAAGAAGAAAAATAATTCATTTAAAATTAATATATTGAATTTATAAATATATTCTTTATTTTTTAGATCCTAAGTAATATTTTTTTCTAATAAAAAACTATTTTGGATCTCTTCCTTTAATTAAGTATTCACAATTATACATTCGGTATTGGATTGTATTAAAAGTATCAAAAAAATTCTTTTTTTAACCATAAATGAATAAATTAAATGGGAATCGACACTATATGTGATTTTAGTGTCCATTCATTTGTATGCTTAAAAAAGGTATTTTTTCAAAAGTTGTTTTGTTGCACTAAGTGTACTTTTAATAAAATTAATTTTCAACACCTATAGAAATTGAATATTTTAAAAAATGATATTTTTAATTATAAGGCTAAAATTAGTTAATAATTTTATTTTTATTTTTATTCATCAAAAAAATTTACTAGCATAAAATTTAGTCACCGTGGTAAAGGCTAAAACAGGGTTAAAGTATTAAATCAAGGGTTAAAGACTTAAAATATCACAAACACAATCCTTAAATGGGTGAATATAGGATTTATATACCTGCATATTATTTATTATCAATTATAATCCATATTTTATCCACTTTCCTTGAAAATTAAATCCTCTTTTTATGTTAAGAAATTAATATTATGAAAATACCACCCCTCTCATATGTAAAAGGGACCCTTCACTACTCCACCTATCCTCACACCCAAACCTTACTATCTTGAAATAAATTTAAAAACACCTCTCCCAACCCATTTACCGAGTTCTAGAGATTCTTTTCTCTCCAAAAATCTAATTTAATAAGGCATATGGTGTGGTTTAAAATAGGATATCCAAAGAAGAGGTAATTTTTTTAACCGAGTTCTTTTATTTTTATTTATTCTTAAACCTCCTCCAAATATTATATAACCATCCTAAAATAATTAAATCAGTATCATTATCTTAATTAAATGTTATGATTTTTGATTTAATATCCATTATATTCCTTCCTCCCATCCATTAGAAAATGAAAATGTCACCCATATTACGCACGGACCACCACCTCTATGAATGACGTATTTCATGTTTTCATCACCTTCTTACATGGATGGTTATAAAAATTAATTTAATGAATAGATATGATATCTAAAACATTATTAAGGTTTTTTAAATATTATTTTTCTATTATATTAATAATATTAATATTAAATGGTTTTCAAAAAATTTAACCACCTAAAACAAGCATATCGAGACACTTTTCTTTATTTGAAATTACTTTGGACAACATATCGAACTATAAAAAATTTATGAAAATGAAATGATAAGTAACATATATCTATAAAATTAAAGATATAATGAAATTATTTTATAACACCTTTGACTATGGTCAATGTATTGAAGTAGATTTAGAGTAATTGATTGAACGACCCTAAAACGACAAATGTTGGTTTAGTAAATAAATAAGGCATAAAAATAGATGAAATGAAAGGAATAATAATAATGTATTGAACAAGAAAAAATTTCTCAATCAAGTAAATAATTAATATAATTTTATTACTTATGATTAAAAAGGACATTCAAAATGAATTAGGACTCTAGGTGAGGGATTTTTTTGTTTAAACATTATTTTAAATGTTTTGAAGTTTTACTTATAACTCTTTTTCCTATATGTACATGTTATTTAAATAATTTTATTCTCTAAACTTAAATGATTACTTAAAATTGTTTTTTATTATCATTAAATTTATTTAAAAATGTATAAAATTAAATCTTTTTAAAGTTTTCCATATGATTCATTTTTTAATATATTTATAAAGGTGTGAAAAATGTTTTTTTAATGGTTACTACTTGATTGAATTTTCTCACCATTATGTTAATTATTAATTATGAATATAACTTTTCAAGTTTTCATGGTTTTCCAAATTAAATTAAATTCTTATTTTTCTATTAATTTTTTAATTTAAAGAGTTTTCAAACATGAGGATATATATTTTTATTCCTATGAGAAAACTATGAGTGCTTATTTTTATAGGTTCAAATGAATGATTCAATGAGTTTTATGATGAAAATTTTAATATTATAAATGTTTTTTTTAAATTATGGTACTTGTTAATTGTATATGATTATGGGTGTAATGTCTCAAAATGTCTCACTCTAACTATTAGTCAAACTGGTTCACCACATGACATCAGGTGTGCCTCCTCGTACACCAGAGGCTACCAAATACTAGTAATGGTATAACGAAGAACTTGGAGAGAATATAAACACATTATTAGAGTAAATAAATAATATAAATAATGATAAAAAATATCCAAAAAAACCATACATCACATAACCAAATCCCTAAACTGGGTAAATGCCCATGAAACAATATAATAAACAAGTCATGTCATAATAGTGCCATGTGTCAAAGGAAACCCAAAAATAAACACACACTAAAAATTCCCTAAATGGGTCCTAACATAATTTTAATTCCCCTAATCCATGCTTTATACCATGTTCGAACTCTACTATCTATCATGGGGTCTTTTCCCTTATCCAGACATGCAAACATGAAATTTTCTCAGGTACCAATGGTGGCCCGAGTAGGGTGTCAGTACAACTTAGTAGGCCACCAATAATGATTTATAACTAAATATAAAATATAAATAATATTTTATGTTGATATACAATGAATAATAAACATGGAAATAAATGTAAAATAGGATTTTTAACTAATTATATGTCAATCAGCCTCTTGGGCTCTAGGGTTCCATCGTGACACCTAACCAACCAAACCTGCGTCATCCCATGCCATAAGTCTAAACCATATTCTATAAGGGTTACAAACATTAAGACACATAGGGGAGTTCATTAATAAATTCAATTCAAGGTACTAAGGGCCATCATTCTAAGTGCCTACCCATGTCAAAATCATTAGTACTTAGAGCATCAGTCCAGCAACCAAGTTATACATAACATCAGTGGTGCCCAAAGCAAGGGTCTAGCCCAGTTAGAAGATAATAAGCCTTAGTTTAATATCCTTACCCATTCCATTGTTCAAAATTTCTTAGGTTCGTCATTTTTTAACTTTTAACACATTACAATAACAAAGGTGTTCTATTCCAACAATCATTATTCACCATGTTAAAACATACCCAACACCTTTTAATAAACTACCCATTCAACCATTTCATCCTTTATTCTTATATAAAATGTGTTAAAAGTTATTTAACCCCATTTAAAAATTTAGGCATACCCATTTAACCATTTACCATTTATTCTCTTATCTAGTCATAGACCATTTAATTCCCAATTAAATACAAATATCCCCTAATGCTATACTAACAAGCCATATAAAAATTCTAGCCAGTTTAAACTCATAAAACCTCTATTCCATCATTTAAAACTAATTTTACCATTCTCAATGGATTGGAACACCCCATGGGTTCCCATAGGTCTGGTATCATAGTCACCAATAGATCCAACGAGATCCATAAAGGTTCTAACATATCATTTAATAACCCAATATATTATTCTTATACAAAGAAGAAATTATGCATCACATTAATGAAATAGAATATACCAAATACACATAAAAAACATAAAGACAGTTAGAAAAATCTTATATACCACCTACCTTAGGTTTGTAGACAAACACTTTTCCAACACCAACCACTGATTCAAGAAAAAATAGACGAAACCAAAAAATTAAATAACTCCCTAGAAATAGGGATCATGAGACATAGAAGAAGATGGATAAACAAGCTATGAATCATCTGGAAAATAGAAGAAAAATGACTCATATACTTACCCAAGGTTTCAAATCACAAGAAAAGTCACTTCAAACACGTTATAATCAAAAGAGTTTCACCCTTGGGAGAGGCGGGAGACTTTGTTTCATAACATTGGCAACTGGGAGTGAAATAAAGGGAAAAATTAGGGGAGATAGATATAAACATAGTAGAAAAATCATAAAATTAAAAAAAAAATTGTATGGTTTGGCCACATGATTTTCCAAACTATGCACCAATCATGAGAGCTCCTTTTTTCCAAAGAGAACTCAAGTCTTAGGAACTTCTAGGCCACCCATATGGTTTGGAAAACTATGAAAAATTCATGTGAATGGATCTGGACTAAACTTTCATGGTTTTCAGGCCACCTAATATGGTTTTCATAACTATGATTCCCCATGAACTATATCACATGTTCATAGGGCATGATTATAACTGATTTTGAACTAACCATGTGCCATAAACTATAAGCTCCATTTTCTACATTTTTTGACTCTTGAACCCTCAGGATTCACCCAAGACCTTAAATACTATTTGGAAGCATTCCAAAAGACATTTAAATTGATTTTAACCAAAATTAAGATAGAAACATACCTCATAAATGGGTTAGGGTATTATAATTTCCCCATTATATGACATCTCATCCTCAAGCTATACTCCCCATCATCATTAAGCCTCCAAGGTAAAAAGATTGGGTTACTAATATTTCATATTAGCTTCCCTCTCCCATGTTTCCTCCTAGAAACATCCATGCTGCCATAGTACTTGTACCAACAACACGGCCTTACCTTGAATAATATTCTCACTATGATCCACAATACAAATCGGGTGATCCTCAAAGGATGCATCAGCTTCAAGCTCAACATCATCAACATAAATCACATGATAAGGGTTAGGGTGATACTACTAAAGTTGTAACATAATAAAAACATCATGTATAGCACTATAGTTTTGTGGAAAAGCTAATCGATATGCTATCAAACCAATCCTCTCCATAATCTTGAACATCCTGACATACCTGGGTGCTAACTTACCCTACTTCTTAATCTGATGGTGACCCAATCTCGATGACACTTAAAGAAACACACAGTCACCCACTATAAACACAAGAATTTAACGACATCAATCAATATAAAACTTCTATATACATGGGACGTATCCATATGCTTTAGAATAAATTGGACCCTCTCCTACATCTCCTTTATGTGACTCGAACCCAACAACTTTGATTCTCCTACTTCTATCCAGCACAAGGGTGATCTGCATGGCCTACCATAGAGTGCCTTGTATTGTTCTATTTGAATATCCACTTGATAAATATTGTTATATTATAAATCAAAAATCACTAAATTATTCTCTAAAGTTCTACCAAAATCTAGGATGAATACTCTCAACATGACCATGAATTCCTGGATAGTACATTCTGATTTCCTGTTCATTTACAGGTGGTAAGTTTTATACAAAAACACCAGAGTACCAAGAAAATTTTATAACCCTTTCCATAAGAATAAATTAAAACATGGATCATGATCTAAAACAATACTATAAGGCACCCTATGTAAACATACTATCTCCCAAACATATAAGTCACCCAACTGATCAACAGTGAAAGTCTCCTGAATCAGTAAGGATTGGTTTTCCTTTGTCAATAGATCCATAATAACCTATATCATGTCACTCTTCTAAGGAGTCCTCAATAGACACACCATAAAATACATGGTAACATCATCTCACTTCTACTACAAAATTGGAAATAACTATAAAAGACTAATAGTTTAGTGATGCTTGAACTTTACAAACTGACAGGTGTGAAATCATGTCATAAAACCTGTGACTTCCTTCTTCATTACTGACCACCAATACTATCTACGAATATCAAGGTACATTTTGTCCAAACCAAGGTGCACCACCCACTTTGAATCATAAAACTCATGAATCATATCATATCGTATACAAGTAGGCACACAAACATGTTTGTGAATATGAATAATCTCATCACCGTTAATGGTCCAGTTGGGAGGCACCTCACAATCATCAAAGTTTTACCTAAAAGATAAGCACTCTAGATTCTCAAACTAACTCATATTGACCCAGATTGTAATATAGGGAGAAATAGATAAAAAAATGAGTTTCATTAGTTTCTACTACTCATGAAAACCCATATATATCTCAGTGAACAAGTCCAACATATTTTACTCAGAACTTAACTAGTGAACTTCCTGAGTTTGTGTCTTCTAACTCAAATAATCAGAAAAAATATTTGCATTCCTTGATTTATAAGATATATTAAATTCAAAATATTTATATACTCAACCTATATTTTCTATTGAATATTTAGATCACACTGATAAAAGATATTCTTAAGGATCTTATAGTTAGTATAAAATATAAACCTCTCACCTATGAGATAATGCCAACAATATTTTAAGGCATGAACTGCTACATATAACTAAAGATCATTCATGGGATAGTTATATTTATATATAATCAACTATAATTATCCATAAACCATGACTTGATCTCCCTACATCAGTATTATCCCAAGTAAAATCCTTCTTCCTAACATGAACCAAGAAGGTCAGCAATAAATAAGAGCTTGGGTGGAAAAAAAGGGAGCTCTATCTCCAAACGCAGGTTTAAATGAATTGCTTATTTTGGAATTGTCAGGGTTTAGCTAACTCTAATACTTTATCATGTTAAAAATATTTGTTTTGACTCACAAACCAAAATTTTTTGCTATTACTGAGCCTAAAATTATTTTTTATTTGAAATATTTACACTTGTTCTCTTTTGGGAATAAATTCCTTGGTGCTTGCAAGGAAGGTACTTCTACTGAAACTCTTTGGGTTTTTTATCATACATCTTTGCAATCTGTTAATGTCCTGAGAACTTCTGACCAAATGCTTACCTGTGATTTTTTCTCTGCTGGTGTTCGTACTATCTGCACTTTGATTTATGCTAAAAATAGATATCAAGATCGAAGATCTCTCTGGGATGACCTACTTTTCCTCTCTAGTTCTGTTCAAGACCCCTGGCTGGTGATCGGTGATTTTAATGCCATCCTTATCCCAAGTGAAAATATTGGACCGTATCATTCTACCATATCAATTATAGAATTTAAATCCTCTATTGAGGACTGTGACCTTATTGAAATCAACCTTACGGGTGATAAATATACTTGGTATATAAAGTGCCTCAACAGGATGGTGGCTAGAAAACTTGACAGAGCTTTCACTAATACTGCTACCCTTGATAAATGGGATTCTATCTCTAGTATTACCTTACCTAGTATTAACTCCGATCATCATCCCATTCTTGTCAGCTTCACCTCTAAGGTCTCAAAATCTCCCCTCCCTTTTAAATTTAACAATTCTTGGGCTGAGGTTCCAGAATGTTCCAATATGATAAAAGATCTCTAGGTTGGCATGAGGCACCAAAATGATTCTTTTGCTTGAATTGATAAATTAAAACTTTTGAAACAGCAACTAAAGGGTTGTTGCTTCTCTAAAACAAATCATCTTGACGTGGACATCTCCTCTTTGGAGAATGATCTCATTCGTATTCAAAGATCCAACACCTGCTCTGATTTTTCTCTTGATCCCCAAGCTGAAATTACTAATTCTTTGAAGCTTAACTCTCATTTGAAGATCAAGGATAACATGCGAAAGAAAATCTTTAAAACCAAATGGCTTTCGGATGGGGATAGGAATACTAAATTTTTCAATTCCCTTCAAAGAATCAAGAAGATTTGTAGGCCCCTTTCCTTTCTTAGAGTTGATTAAACTCTTCTTGACACTGAAGATGTCATTGATAATAATGTTGTTGATTACTTTCACAATTTATTTAATGGTCCGGAGGTTAGTAATGACCTTCTTCCTGACATCATTCTTAATATGGTCACGGCTGAGGACAATGATCATCTCTTAAGCCTACCTATGGATCATGAAATCAGGGCCACTGTTTTCAGTCTCAGCCCTGACAGTACCCCGGGTCCCGATGGTTTCAACAATGGCTTTTTCCAACAATACTAGGATCTCATCCATGTGGATTTTTGTAATTTGGTTAAATCCTTATTCTCCACTAGTCTTCTTCCTCATGGGTTAAATGGTCAATTCCTTACTCTTATCCCTAAAGTGGACAATGCTGTTGAGATTCATCTTTTCTGACCCATTGCTCTCATCAACGCCCTTTATAAAATTATCACCAAACTTCTTTCGAATAGACTATCCTCCATCTCCAATAAAATTGTTTATTGGAACCAATTTAGTTTTATCAAAGGAAGAACTATTCAATATTGCATCTGCCTTGCCTCTGAATGTACAAATACAGTTAATAAAGTTTTTAGAGGAGGTAGTCTGGCCATTAAGTTGGACATCAGGAAACCTTTTGACACCATGGACTGGAACTTCATTTTAAAGGTTCTTAAGAATTTTGGGTTTAATGACTCTTTTACTACCATGATCCACACCTTATTCAATTTGGCTTCCATATCTGTGCTGGTCAATGGGTCCCCTAAAGGTTTTTTCAAATGCACCAAGGGGGTTAGGCAAGGTGACCCCCTCTCTGCCATTCTTTTTTCTATTACTGAGGATTATTTAAGCAGGTTCCTTTCGAACCTTGTGAATCAAAACAAAATCAATCCCATTCAAGCCTCTAGAAACTTAAATGTTCCCACCCACCTTTTATATACTGATGATATAATTTTATTTTTAAAGGTTGATAAAAAGAACATTAAAAATATCAAAAGCGCCCTAGAACATTATGAAGATGTTTCGGGTCAAGAAATAAGTTGGAACAAATCTTTTGTTTTCTTTGGAAAAAATGTTGCCCCAAACGGAAAACGTCACATCATTGATTACCTAGGAATCAAATAATTCTCTTTCCCTTTCACTTATTTGGGTGTTCCTATTTTTTGGGGAAGGCCTAAATCCAGTTATTTTCATAGCATTGTTTATGACATAATCAATCAAATTTCATCATGGAAGGGTAAGTCCCTTTCTATGGATGGCATAGTTTGTCTTGTTAAGTCTACTATTGTTTCCAAGATGGTTTATTCGATGATGGTTTACACTTGTCCTTCTAGTCTTCTCAATAAAATCAATGCTTGCATTAAAAATTTTGTTTGGTCCGGTAGTACGATTGAAAGAAAACTTGTCACCATTCCTTGGGCCACTTGATGTAAACCCCTCGATAAAGGTGTCCTTGGCATTAAGAATATTAAGTTCTTTAATGAATCTCTTTAATCCAGAATGACTTGGAATTTGATTCATAGAAACTCTGATTCCTTTACCTTTCTTAAGAAAAGATTTGTGACCAAGATTCGGAATGGTAACTTGGGTTACATCACTTATTCAATCTGGCCATCCATTAGGAATTCTTTCCATAAAATCATGAGCAATTCTAGATGGATGGTTAGTGTTGATTCCTCTATGAATTTATGGCTATACAACTGGACCGGTGTTCCTTTAATCTCCATGCTAACTTCTACCACTACTCCTGTGAACACCAACTACACTATAAGTGAGGTTGTTAACTCTCATGACATCATCCTTCCAACCCACATCAGTCACATCATTGAAAATTATCATTTTTCTGATACTGAGGACTTTCTCATTTGGGAACCTGCTCCAAATGGTGTCCTAGATTCTCAAAACTTCTACAAAAACAATTTTAGTAACTCTGATTCTAGATTTGTTTGGTTGAAAGCTTTTAGAAAACCTTGGATCAAGCCCTCGTGGCTCTCTCTCATTTGGCGTGTTTCTCATGATAGGGTCCCCACCAATGTGTGACTTCAATATTTTGGGATCTATCTTTGTTCTATATGTCACATGTGCAACCAACATCATGAGGATGCTAATCATTTATTATTTTATTGTGCTACATCTGCAGCTCTTTGTAATTACATTTCTAACATTTTTGGTCGAAGATGGTCTCTTCTTGCTTCTATTAGCTCTCAACTTCAATATTGTGTGATTTGGGACGCTTACAAGAATATCAGGAATCTCTTTCTGGCTGCGGTGGTAGAGCTCCTTCATGTGATCTGGTATGATAGAAATAATTTCATTCATTTGCTCTATCAATATCAATGCAGGTAAAACGCATATTCTCATTGCCATCAAAGATGTTTCCTATCTTCAAAAGGATCATTGTGACAACTCTGTTGGTGATTTTGAGATCCTCTGTCGGCTTCGAATTGCGGGCTCTTATAGGCTACCCCGACGTACCTTTGAGGTCTTTTGGCAAGCCCCGCTTCTAGGATGGATCAAAGTGAATGTCGACGGCGCCTCTAGAGGAAACCCGGGTCCGGCAGGATGTGGTGCCATCTTCAGAGATTTTCTTGGAAAATTCCTTGGTTGCTTCTTCGGTGGATGTGATACGGCCTCGGCTTTGGAAGCCAAAATGCTAGGAGTCATTCATGCGGTGGATTTCGCCAAGAAAAAGGGTTGGTGCAACCTATGGATTGAATGTGATTCAACCACTATTGTCCAAGCTATCTGGAAAGGGGTGGTGCACCTTGTTTGGCCTCTTACCCCTCGTTGGATGAAATTTCTTTACTCGCTCAGGGATCTCAACTACATTTCCACTCATATCTTCCGAGAAGAGAACATGGTTGCTGATAGTCATGCCAATAAGGGAGTCAATCAGGTTTTTACCTGGTTGGATGATTTGCCTGATGAATCGCTCCCTTTTTTCCACAAGGATTGCAATAAGGTTCCATATTTCAGACTTTTGTAGCTCCCTTTCTTTTTGATCAATAAATTGTGCCTTGTTATTTGACTGAGGCACCACCTCTTAAAAAAACAATAAAGATCATACTCCATACCTGATTCAGATAAGATCAGAATTGGTGTTGTGTTTAAGCACCTCTTAAGTTCAAGGAATGAATCCTCACATGTCTCAAACCACTCAAACTTTATATCCTTATTGGTTAGGAATGAGAGTTCCACTTTTAAGAAAGAAACGTCTATGATGAACCTTTGGTAGTAACTTTCCAAACCCATAAATCTTCATATATAAAAAAAATTATTGGGATTATCCCAATAAAAACCCTTTAAAAACATATCGAGGCCTATTGGAAAACCTTACTCTAAGAAATTTGACTAAATGAACATTGTTGATCCAAAAATGATACTTAGATAACTTAGTATATAGTCAATGTTCCCTTAATGAACTCAAGATGATGTGAAGATTTTTTTCGTGATCATCTCAAGTATGGGAGTACACTAAGAATTCATCAATAAAGAAAACCAAAAAATAATACAAGGGTAAAATATTTGGTTAATCATGGCCATAAAAATAGTATGAGTGTTTTTTAGCCTAAAAGGAATCGCAACAAACTCATACAAACTATATCTTCTTCTAAAAGAAGTATGTGGTATATCAGACAGTCTTACCCTTAACTGATGATACCCTGATCTTAATTCACTAATGGAGAGTACACATGCACCTCTCAGCTGGTCAAAATAATCATCAATCTATTGAAGAGAGTTCCAATTCTTAATCTTCATCCATTTTAGCTTCCATTAATCGACACATAAATGAAAAAATACTTCAGACTTCTTGGAAAATAGAACCGGAGATCCCCCATGTTCCATACTCAGTCGAATGAACCATTTAGCCTCTAATTCCTCCATTTGAGTCTTAATATCTGGAAGCTCCATTGGTTCCATTCGATAAGGTGGAATGGAAAGTGACTTAACTCCAGGAATCAGCTCCATATTAAACTCAAATTCACTATCAGGTGGAAACCCTAAAAACTACTCAGGAAACACATCATAAAACTAGTCCATTATAGGAGGGAATATATCCTACTCCACTCCCTTATTATCTAACATAAGACTTATAATTTGAACTATGATCTCACCTATTTCATAATGAATTGGACCTACATGATCAACTTGGATATCTCATTCCCTGTGATAAACCTAAATGTCACACTCAGAAGATGTTAAAGTCACTCTCTTATGGTAACAATCAATGTGAACTTGATACAAAACCAACCATTCCATAACCAATATCAAGTCAAAACCTAGAATATCAAGAACAAAAAAATCCCCAAAAAATGGTACTCACTAACCTTGAGAGAACACCAATTACAAAGATAGATGCCCTCCAATCACATCCTAAATGGCATGTTAATCAACATAACCCTAAACAAAACATACACCATCAGGGCTAAACTATTCACAAACTGAGTAGATATAAAATAATATGAAACTCATGTATCAAATAAATCACTAGAAAACATATAAGCTATAAGAATCTTACCTTGGAAAATCAGTGACCTAGCTTTGCTACTGATGGGTTTGGACTAAACTACATTCAACTAAACTATCCCTCTAACTTGATATTTTGTCTGAGTCCCATGAACTATACTACTCTACTCATATGGATTCTCCTTTCCTAGAGCACCTCATCCCCACCCTGAATTGTATAGCTAGTAGAAATCCAACTGTTGGACTAATATAAGGTAGAATATCCACTTAGATTGCATTGTATCATCCTAGGTACTCCATCACTACCCATATATCAAAGGTTCCTCTAGAATCTTTATGTGTTTTTCATCCTTCCATAAGCATGGTACTCTACTAGTGGTCAAGGAAACTAACCTCACATATGACCAGGCCTTCTATTCTAATAGAACAACACTTGATAACTTCCCTCAGAGGCTGATCCTCTCCCCTAGCTACTCTTCCCACCACTACTATAGAAAAAGTTTTCATAATGATGCCTTCAACTATCGGAGGTCACACTGTCAGATCCCTTAGCCAATACTACTTGTCCTCCACTAGAAGCCTCCTTTAGGTTCCCATCATAAATGAGAGAATTATTTACCACCTCAATGGAATTCTTCAAATATAAGATATTTACCAGCATCTTGATCTCACATATAGGTCCATCTATTTGGTCTTTTGGGCAGAGACATATTTTCGATACTGTAGCAGGGACTGTAGCATGTATTGTAGTAGGTACTGTAGTAAGTACTGTAGTAGGTACTGTAGTGGGTACTGTAGTAGGTGCAGTTAGGTACTATAGTAGGTACTATTAGTTACTATAGTAGCTAGAACTATTCATCTCTTTGGGATTTTGGGGCACTGGTTTCACAAGTAGAGTTATTTTCTAATATCAAAACGCACCCCACTTTTATCAAGAGCCAAATGGGCCTTTAATCACCTTTTTAAGGAATACTATTTCTCAAATGAAATCCAAACTTTTGTTCACACAACAAAGGAAAACATCTTTCATCAACCAAGAACCACACATGAAGTTTCCAAAAACAATTTCAAAGGGTCACACGTCGTTTTCTCTAATCAAGGTTCTCAGAAAACACCATTTTCCATAAACAATACATCTACTAATTTACACACGCCAAAAACATTTCAAAACCCAATTCAACATGTCTTTCATTATTCAGGAAGAACCATCTAGCAACACTACCATGGAAGCACACAATTAAATCCAAGAAAACGCTTTTAATGAAACGCTAGAATTAAAACAACTTTTATCATCAGCAGATCACCAAACTATAGATAACTACTTAATAATACTTTTAAATTTACAGAAACTTAATAAAAGGTCAAGGAATAAATAAATTCTAAATTTAAAGGCGAGTGCAAAGGGAGACCTACCTCAAGATCCAAGCGCGACCGTAAAACGACCTTGGAACCAAAGCGCAATGACACGACGTGTGTCCGAAGCCACGTGATAAAGTCCAACACTCTCGAAACTGAGGCGCGGAGTCGGTGGAACCTCGGAAACAAGGCGCAACGATGGCGCTCTCTCGGAAATGCCCTGCGCGGGTCCTAAAATCCTGAACCTACCAAAAACAAATATAAGTTGATGAAAAACGCTTAACAAAGCACAAGTGAAAGCCAGAGTAATAATAATGTGAAAAAAATAATAATAATAACATCATAATAATAATAACACAATGTAATAATAATAATAATGATATAATAACAATCATAATATGGCACGATTATAATATAATAATGCAATAATAATAACAATAATATTTTGGCACAATTATAATATAATAATATAATAATAATACTAATAATATAGTAATACAATAATAATATAAACATAATATAACAGTAATATAATCACAACAATAATAATATAATGATAATAATAACAATAACATAACCATAATAGAATAATAATAAAATAATAATATAATAAACATAGTTATACTATTAACATAATCATAATAACAACAATAATATAATAATGATATTAATATTAATAACATAATCATAATAACAATAATAATATAATAATAATATTAATATTAATAATATATTCATAATGATAATAGTATATTAATAATAATAATAAGAATAATGTAATATTATTAACATAATAATAATAATTAACATAATATAATAATAATAATAATAACAATAACATAATATAATGATAAAAATAATAACACAATATAATAATACTAATAATAATAATAATAGAAGAAAAATATTAACATAATAATAAAAATAGTAATAAAATAATTATAATATTATCAATATGATAAAAATAATTAATGTTATATAAAAATAAGATTAATATAAAAAATAAAAAGAAAAAAGAAAATGAAAACTCACCGGAGGGGGGGGGTGCGCGCAGGAGGTGGCAGAGCGGAGAGGCCGGGACGGCCGGAGGTGCGCCGGCGACGGGGAAAGGCTGGGACGGCGGCGCGAGGGGCGCGGCGGTCGGGGTCGGCGCAAGGTGGAGCAGTCGGGGAAAAAGGGATGCGGGAAAGGTCGGGACGGCGCAGCAAGCGCGGAAAAAGGGAAGGGGTCGGGGGAGGTCGGCGACACGGCTGGGGTGAGGCGGAAAGCTGGGACGGGGCCGGTCATGCGATGAAGGGAGATGGGGGCTGAGGCCGCGGCAGGTGTGGCGGCGGGCGAAGGGGCCAGGGTGGCGCGGTGCTGGGGTGAGCGGGACGGGAGGAGGGTGCAGGGGAGAGGGCGTCCGGGCGCGGCGGCTGGGCGGGAGCAGGGCCAGGACGCCGGTGGTGAGGGGAGGTCGGCTCGACAGCAGGCGGAGGCGGGAGCCGGGACAGCGGGGTAGGGAGAGGGAGAGCAGGAAAGGCGGTGAGATGCGGGTCGGCCGAAACCGGAGGGGGAGAAAAACAGGGGAGGAAGGAGGAGGCGCGGCGCGCGACCGGAGAGGCGCGGCGGGGAGCGTCGGACGAGGCCGGTGAAGGGCTGCTGCGCAGAGGTGGGCGAGGGTCGCGGGGAGAGGAGAAAAGGGAAACGGGGGTGGCGGCTGTAGGGTTAGGGTAGGGGTTGTTTAGGTTTATATATATATATATATATGATAAAATAATAATAATAATAATAATAATTGTGATAATAATAATAATAATAACACTATAATAATAATAATAAAACATATAATATTAATAATAATAACACTTATATAACAATAATAAAACTTATAATAATAATAAATAATAAATTAGTTAATTCAAATAATAATTATTTTGATCAAATATTTAAAATAATAAATATAAAATAATTTAAAGATGTTACACACATATATATATATTTATACATATATAGATCTATATATATACATACATTATTATACATATATATATATATATAAACATATACAAACATATATACAATAATAATAACACAAATAAAGAGGTATTAATAATAAAATACCAACATAAAAATTATAATATTTAAAACACCGGATGAACATACTGTCACCCGGGTTGAACGCACGGTCACCGCTAACGATGCGGTGACCGCGCACCGGCACGAAACCGCCAATCGCAATTAATCTTCGAAAAATTTAAACCGGGACCAAGAAAGGAGAAAAAATTACGGACGTCCGCGGTCGGGGTGTGACAATTATCCCCACCACAGACACTTTCTGCCCCCAGAAAGTCACCAGGTCACAAGTCAGCCAAAAACCAAGTCTATGCCCAAACAGAACTAAAGGAACTGAAGAAAACTGAGGTTCTCGGGGATGACCTTACTCTACACAGGTCACACCCGACCGATTCAAGAGAAAACTGGGGTCTGAGGTTGAGAGGAGAACACGAAGGGGTTCTCCCCACCACAAGAGATCAACTTGTGCAGGAAAGTTGACCATCTAAATAGACAACCCTAGGAAAAGGTGGGGGGGTCGACGCGGGAACTCCCAACCAATTCAAACCAACTCTTATAGCATGATTAAAACAACACCTCCGTCAATACATTGAATCCTAGACTAGAGTCAACACCCTTCAATACTAGGGGAAACCCACGAAAACCCTAAACCAAAACATCGATTCAGAAACATGGCCCACTGAAATCCATGAAACACAACCACATCTGATGAGCATTTCTAAACAAAGGTCAACCCACCGAAGAGTCAAACACACTTTTAAGAAACACATACGATTCAGAAACAACACATCCACATAATCCAGACTACTTGGATTATAATAGAACAAGTCCCTAACAACCCCATGGTAAAACAATGAACATACAACAACGTCAAAACTTAACAGCAGAAAAACAAGTACTAAAAGATCTTGATTGTTCCACTACTAACACGGAACACAAAACCTGGACCAAGGCTTCACACCCCTGGGGGCTCCTGACTGTGCGCGAGCTTCACCCCGAGACTTGTGGCTGGGGCTCTGATGGCTGAAGCATCTTCTGCCTCACAGTCAGGTACTGACATTCTCCCATCACAGCGTTCTCTTCAAGCGACGCTTCCTGCAAAACTTCTCCAGATGACCCAGACAACCGCATCGATGACACGTCTTCGGAGGGTTGCGACAAGATGACTTTAAATGCCTGAAACGACCACACTGAAATCATTCCATTGAATGATCTGATGAACTGGAAGCTGAGACCAAAGGGGATAACTCCTTAGGAACAGGTATCTCTGGCGCCTTTTTCTCACCAGAGGGGGAACTCTTACGAACAACAATAGGGGACACTGAAGTATTAACCACCTGCACACCGGAAACCAACTCAGCCAAGAAAGCTTCCTCCACCAGTTTCTTGAAACAAAGGTCTTTATAAGGGAGGACTCGCTCCTTGATATCTGGACGAAGACCCCCAGTGAAAAGAGAGACCTTAATGAGCTCATGCGACCCTACCTCTGGAGAAAAGGGAATTAGTCCCTTGAAATGGTCAACATATGCCTTCACCGTCCGTTGACCTTGTTGAACATGCACAAGCTCTCCCTTTTTCTCCAGCTTCACTTCCTCAGGTACAATCCATTGGATGAAAACGATTCTGAAGACATCCCACGTCATTTCACCTTGCGTTGATGATGGGGTAACCCTCTTCCATTGGTCCAGAGCTGGACCCTCAAACAACTCCATAATTGCATGAACCTTAACATTATCAGGAGTTCCCAACATTCTAAAGACACGCTCCACTTCCTCGAGCCATTTCACTGCCTCTAACGGACCCTGATCACCATGGAGAATAGGCAGAGTCTGAGGAGGACTAAAAACTGGGCATGACATATCCGAATCCTTAGAGACCTTTCTGGGTGGCATTTCCTGAGCGATATATAAAACACAAAGCCAAAACCAATATTAAACTGAAGCAACATCAATAAAAGCGCCTCCATCAAAAACAGTCGGCACAAGACCGAACAAATGCGAACACAACCCCAAAAATAAAATCTCCTTTTTTAAATAAAAATCCCCTTTTTATCTTAGATTATAAAACCACCCCTTTTTTTCATGACTACTTTCCAAAACCAATCCATTTTTCAAACTGAAAACTTTCCAAAACCAATCCATTTTCAAACCGAAAACTTTCCAAAACCATTTCCACTTTAAAACCAATTTAGAAAACAAGGTCAAGCCCTTAATTTCAAATACACACCCAGGTAATCTCATGAACCGTCGCACATGTCTTTATCCACATTCCATTCATACTCACACCAACATGCACTTTTCATGCATTCTCACACATGTGAAAACGTTCATAAAGAGGACCTGGGGTTTCATCCCGAACCATTCTTAACCAATTCCAAGCAAACAACAGATTTCCAAATCAAGAGATTTCAGTTTCTAAAACCCATTTCATACATTCAAAGTCTTTTAAAAGAAACCAGTCCAATCTTTCAAAAACTTTTTTCATTTCCAACAACGCACTCACACAGACCAAAACAAAAGCAGGATCCAAATTTGCATCAATCACTGGAATGAGGGACTAGTAGTCACGCTCAACCTGGCGACATGGTAGTGGGCCATGTCCCAAGTCAGCGTCGACCACTAGGAGGAATTCAAACCATGTACTCGGACTCCATATGGGTCACTACTCCAGGTGAAGTCACAAAGTAACATCGGCTTGCCTCCGTTGTCATCTCTCAATCCAAGACAAACCAGAAAAGACAAGGACACAATTCCCGAACTACCCCTGGTAACTCGAAGATCAGTGCGAGCAAGAGTTCGCGACGCTCTTCCCGCACCTACCCCTCGAGTTATGACAGTCCTAATCTCCTTCTACCGGACAACCCAAATAACAAGAACCACCTCTGATACCATTTTGTCACGAACCAGCCCGGCTCGACCCTGAACCGGTCACCCGAGCTGGTCCGCGGCAAGTCCCGAGGGGCGTTCCCGATCCCCCCGGGATGGCAACAAGTGTCGGGCATTAAAATTTTGATCGTTGGGAACGATTTCAGCCCAAACAAAAGTAAATAGAACAGAACAAATAAACACTAAAGACATAAACAACTATACCACGACATACCTCCATGTGACCTCGCGGGTCACAACCCAACTACAACCAACGTCACTCCCACACTGAGCGACTCAAGCAGGAGAACCTGAACACAAGGAACCTGCAACTGAAAAGGTAAAAGATAGGCGTGAGCACAAAAGTACTCAGTAGGTGAGCCTCACAACAAAATCCCAATGCACTGCCAGTAAATATAGAATCTACATAATCCAGGTTTGAACTATAATGTATAAAAGTAATTTTTCATAATGTTTTACTTGAAAATCAAACACGAGACATTTCCCTTATTCTTTTTTTTTGAAAGTTAGTTCCATTTCATCAGTTTTTTTAAAATCATTCTGAAAAGCAAAGTGTTACATTTTCAGTTTTACTACACAAGAGAAAAACACATTTTTATTTGAAAGCCATTTCCGCAAAGCAACCAGTACAAGCTGTAAAGAAGAACTGAAAGTAAACGAGCAGGGGAACAAGTGCAAGTAAAGGTAAACAGGCAAGGAAAATCAAGTGCAAGTAAAAACAAACCAGAAGTTATCAGCAATAACCATGGGCGATCCTGAACATCCCTAGAAAACCCCTGGACGTACTCGGGTTCAGACTACCTACCGGCATGGTACTCCACAGTCAATAACCAACTGGCCGCCCTAATAGCCAACCAGTGGCACATCCCACCTGGCCTGTCCACAACTCCAGAGGGTACCAACCCGTCTAATCAGGGTTAGCAAGCAACCGTCACTCGATAATCTACAAGACGCCCAGGAACCCATAGTGGTTTTTGTAACACTGTGTAAGTGGGAGACCCTCGCACGCGTGACTCATCTCACCGCACTTGCCAACCCCTTACACGGACATCGCTACACGACAACCCTCGAAGGGAAGTCCCCCTGTAGAAATTCCCTCACAAGTACGTATATATATATATATATGTATAATCACTTCACATTTATTAAAGTGCCAACCGGGCCGCCATATCATTTACATTTTCACCATTTCATATTAAAGAATTTCTAAAGGGGTATTACACACGCCATTACATTGAAAACCGAAAACACACTTAGAACTTTGTTTAAGAAACTCAAATCAGCATATCACCCTGGAACACAATTGTTTCACAAGTAGAGTTATTTTCTAATATCAAAACGCACCCCACTTTTATCAAGAGCCAAACGGGCCTTTAATCACCTTTTTAAGGAATACTATTTCTCAAATGAAATCCAAACTTTTGTTCACACAACAAAGGAAAACATCTTTCATCAACCAAGAACCACACATGAAGTTTCCAAAAACAATTTCAAAGGGTCACACGACGTTTTCTCTAATCAAGGTTCTCAGAAAACACCATTTTCCATCAACAATACATCTACTAATTTACACACGCCAAAAACATTTCAAAACCCAATTCAACATGTCTTTCATTATTCAGGAAGAACCATCTAGCACCACTACCATGGAAGCACACAATTAAATCCAAGAAAACGCTTTTAATGAAACGCTAGAATTAAAACAACTTTTATCATCAGCAGATCACCAAACTATAGATAACTACTTAATAATACTTTTAAATTTACAGAAACTTAATAAAAGGTCAAGGAATAAATAAATTCTAAATTTAAAGGCGAGTGCAAAGGGAGACCTACCTCAAGATCCAAGCGCGACCGTAAAACGACCTTGGAACCAAAGCGCGATGACACGACGTGTGTCCGAAGCCACGTGATAAAGTCCAACACTCTCGAAACTGAGGCGCGGAGTCGGTGGAACCTCGGAAACAAGGCGCAATGATGGCGCTCTCTCGGAAATTCCCTGCGCAGGTCCTAAAATCCTGAACCTACCAAAAACAAATATAAGTTGATGAAAAACGCCTAACAAAGCACAGGTGAAAGCCAGAGTAATAATAATGTGAAAAAAATAATAATAATAACATCATAATAATAATAACACAATGTAATAATAATAATAATGATATAATAACAATCATAATATGGCACGATTATAATATAATAATGCAATAATAATAACAATAATATTTTAGCACAATTATAATATAATAATATAATAATAATACTAATAATATAGTAATACAATAATAATATGAACATAATATAACAGTAATATAATCACAACAATAATAATATAATGATAATAATAACAATAACATAACCATAATAGAATAATAATAAAATAATAATATAATAAACATAGTTATACTATTAACATAATCATAATAACAACAATAATATAATAATGATATTAATATTAATAACATAATCATAATAACAATAATAATATAATATTAATATTAATATTAATAACATATTCATAATGATAATAGTATATTAATAATAATAATAAGAATAATGTAATATTATTAACATAATAATAATAATTAACATAATATAATAATAATAATAATAACAATAACATAATATAATGATAAAAATAATAACACAATATAATAATACTAATAATAATAATAATAGAAGAAAAATGTTAACATAATAATAATAATAATAATAAAATAATTATAATATTATCAATATGATAAAAATAATTAATGTTATATAAAAATAAGATTAATATAAAAAATAAAAAGAAAAAAGAAAATGAAAACTCACCGGAGGGGGGGGGGTGCGCGCAGGAGGTGGCAGAGCGGAGAGGTCGGGACGGCCGGAGGTGCGCCGGTGACGGGGAAAGGCTGGGACGGCGGCGCGAGGGGCGCGGCAGTCGGGGTCGGCGCAAGGCGGAGGAGTCGGGGAAAAAGGGATGCGGGGAAGGTCGGGACGGCACAGCGAGCGCGGAAAAAGGGAAGGGGTCGGGGGAGTCCGGCGACACGGCTAGGGTGAGGCGGAAAGTTGGGACGGGGCCGGTTGCGCGGCGAAGGGAGATGGGGGCTGAGGCGGCGGTAGGTGCGGCGGTGGGCGAAGGGGCCAGGGCGGCGCGGCGCTGGGGTGAGCGGGACGGGAGGAGGGTGCAGGGGAGAGGGCGGCCGGGCGCGGCGGCTGGGCGGGAGCAGGTCCAGGACGCTGGTGGTGAGGGGAGGCCGGCTCGACGGGAGGCGGAGGCGGGACCCGGGACAGCGGGGTAGGGAGAGGGAGAGCAGGAAAGCCGGTGAGATGCGGGTCGGCCGAAACCGAAGGGGGAGAAAAACAGGGGAGGAAGGAGGAGGCGCGGCACACGACCGGAGAGGCGCGGCGGGGAGCGTCGGATGAGGCCGGTGCAGGGCTGCTGTGCAGAGGTGGGCGAGGGTCGCGGGGAGAGGAGAAAAGAGAAACGGGGTGGCGGCTGTAGGGTTAGGGTAGGGTTTGTTTAGGTTTATATATATATATATATATGATAAAATAATAATAATAATTGTGATAATAATAATAATAATAACACTATAATAATAATAATAAAACTTATAATATTAATAATAATAACACTTATATAACAATAATAAAACTTATAATAATAATAAATAATAAATTAGTTAATTCAAATAATAATTATTTTGATCAAATATTTAAAATAATAAATATAAAATAATTTAAAGATGTTACACACATATATATTTATTTATACATATATAGATCTCTATATATACATACATTATTATAAATATATATATATATATAAACATATACAAACATATATACAATAATAATAACACAAATAAAAAGGTATTAATAATAAAATACCAACATAAAAATTATAATATTTAAAACACCGGATGAACATACTATCATCCAGGCTGAACGCACGGTCACCGCTAACGATGCGGTGACCACGCACCGGCGCGAAACTGCCAATCGCAATTAATCTTCGAAAAATTTAAACCGGGACCAAGAAAGGAGAAAAAATTACGGACGTCCGCGGTCGGGGTGTGACACCAGTCCACACAGGAAAGAAGTCAATCACACTGATGATAATTATTGTAAGTCAAGACTCAGCTCACACAGGTATACATTCTTTCGTAAAGTGATAAATATGATCAGATGTAGTCACTGATTCATCTAAGCTAGTGGACCCACGTAGGATACTAGTCCAGCTAAGCTCTCGAACCCACGTAGGATACTAGACCAGCCACTCTGTCGGACCCATGTAGGATACTAGAACAGAAGTAAAATTGTCAGACCCACGTAGGATACAAGAATAGTAGTAATCTCCGTCGAACCCATGGAGGGTTTCCAGTACGGTAGTCATCGTCGCCGAACCCACGGGGGATTCCAGTACGGTAGTCGTTGTAGTCGCAGCCACCTCTAGGGTTCCCTCACACAGCACGCTCGATTCCGGGAGGGTCCGCTCCTCGGGCCAAGGGTTCGATACATCAAATATCACGAAGTCTAGATTTGATGTATCCCAAAGTTCCATCTCGTCAAAAGGAACCCAGTGCGATAGACGGCACGTCAATCAAATGCCCGCTCTGTGTGTTGTTAGCATTTTTGTTCTGGGGGCCCAGTTGGAAATACGCTCGTTCCAAACCCAGCCATTTTCAAAAGTTATCCAAAACTCACTTAGAGTATTAAAAAAGGACCATAACGTCACGAAGGTCCCAGTGCTGCAGACGGCGCGTCGATCGGACGCGCGGTCTTTAGGTTATTCACCTTTAAGTGAAAACGGGCCCGGCCCGTTAAGCCCAGTGGGCTGGCGGGTCGGGTCATCCCAGTTTTGCCAGGTCCGACCCAGAAGGGGTTTCGAACCAGCCCGATGAAATGCGCTTCTCAAACAGACGTGGCGCGGCTCAGCCCGGCGCGGCGCGGCTCGGCTTGGCCAGCTGGCCGAGCAGCTCAGACCGAGGTGGGTCGAGCGGTCTGAGGTGGGGGGCGCGGTCCCCCAGCAGCCCGAACCAGTGGCGCCAAGCGGCTCCGCCCTTCTTAACCAGCCGGCCGAAGCCGTCTGGACTTCTTGGGGCAAGTGGCCCACACGGGCGGGCCGCGGTTCTTCCGGCGCGACACCCTCCTGGCGTCGCGGCTCTCCTCCACCCAGTCGGCCGACGGGCCGGCTGGTTCTTCCACCGAAGCGGCCAGCAGAACGAGGGCCGCGATCTTCCATAGCGCGGTGCCGTGGGGCGCCGCGGTTCCTCCCTTCGTCTCGGCTGGCTATGGCTGGCTGGTTCTTCCTCGGTCGAGCGGCCCGCGGTTGCGGGCCGCGGTTCTTCCGCACGCAGTCGGCGCACGACCGCCGCTTCTCCCGTCATCGCCTCTTCTAACGCACCTCAATCACAAACAAGGAGACTACAGAGGGTCATCAAGCCGTGTGTGTTCGGCTCGTGACCTCCGCGTTAAGCGGTAGAAATTGGCCAAGGATAAACAAGGTTTCACGAAGAACGAAGAACAATTTTATTCAAATAAAATTGAAGCAATCCACCCTACATGGAAAAAATTAGCGGTAGCTGTGCGTCGTGGATGACGGTGTCAATTCTGTCGTCGTCGGAGTGCACCCGAAGAAGAAGTGGTGTCTCCTCTTTTATCGCGTAGAAAAGAAAAGAAGGTGTGTCATCGTTCTTCGTGGAATTGGCGCTCTTCGTCGAAGAGAGTGGTGTTCTTTCTTTGAGAGGAGAACACCCTTCTCTATTTCTCCAGAGCTCCCACCAAAATTCCAACACAACAAGTGACACAATAAAATAATAGCTAAGATTTATTATTTTATTCACACAAGTAATTCAAAATTCAAACAACTTAATTTAATTAATTGAAGAGTTAGAATTCATTTATTAACAGGTGTTTTCAAACATTAAAGAGGGAGATAGGGAGAGGAAGAGTTCTCATAATTAAAGGGGGTTGTCGCAATAAATGAAGGGAATAAATTGGGGAGTTTGAAGAGAGTTATGGGAGATGAAAGGTTGGGGATCGTGCGGGCCCCACCTCTCAAATATACACGCATGGGAAGTTAGGTGGATGTGGGCCCCACCAATAACTTCCCATTGGAGGAAATAACTTCCATAGATATATAAAATTGTTCTAAACAATTTTATTTAACTTCTTAATTTAACCCCAATTTTTAACTTTCAACCCGTATATAATGCATCTGTGGTAAAGGTCCCCTTAAGAATTTACTGGCACTGCGAGTTCATCAGTGTCCTCATATTTCAATTCTGATCACCGGTTCAAAAGATAGAAAAACCCACATGTACGTTTACTGAACGTACCCGAACAAAACTTCAAAAATTGATTTCGGGCACACCGGGCCTCGGAATCAAGTGTCGTCAGAAGCCACAGACTCATAAAATTCCAAATAATTAAAAAAAATCCCTTGAAAATTACAGGTCTTTACATATTATATCCATTTCTAATTTTTATTCTCATCCATTTTTTTAAATGTTTTTCATCAGGTTTAAGGTTGAGTAGAAATTATTATGAAGTATAACACTGAATATGTGAGGTTTGTCTTTATCAATTTAAAGAGTTTTTTTAGTGAAAAAATTTCCATATATATAAAAAATAGGGGGTTTTATATAAGGAATTTCTTAATTATCTGAAACATTAAACCAAAAAAATTGTGGGAATGTAAGAAATGAAAAATTTTCTATAAATCCCATAATTATGAAGTGATTATGTATGAACTATTACAATTGGTATTAGAAAGTGATTTAGATAATTTCATATATTAGAATGTTATAAGATGAGGATAATTTAATATTTTTAGGTACAATAAAGTGTTAATATGTCTATGGTTGATCATAATTAAAAGGAATAGAAATTATTTTTATGTCGTATATGATTGGATTTTAAGGTGATTAATGATATTTTAAGAGATATTTATTGGGTTTTAGGAAGAATACATTACTAAGGTATATAACCCTTAGGTTTAACATGTGATTTATTGTAACGGTTATTTGGGAAGAATATTATTATATTTTTATGAATATAAGCTAAATGGTATAGACAAGATTTCAGATAAATACATTCTTTGTTGTTGAGGTAATTATAGTTAATTGGGATGAAGCTTTATTTGATTTTGGTAAATAAGTTGAGTGGTATAGTTAAACTTGGGGATTGAAAATTGATTTTTTGAAAACATGACTACATTTATTTTTGGAAAAGGTTTGATGTATTTTTTATAACATTAAATTATAATAGTATATTTTTTGTCTAGAATGTGATTCTATGTTAACGTGGTTTATAATATTTGAGTTATAAATATCGAGTTAATTTTTAGGAGCATATATAATTTTAAGGTTTTATGTCATGGTGATTCAGATTATTTTAGAAAAAGAATAGTATATTTTGGGAGAATATATGATCATGATAAATATATATTTACAATGTGACTTTATAAGTGATTAATGTTTTTATGGATAATAGTTAAGTTGGTTTTGGAAGAATATGTAATCGAATTTTTATGATTTTTGGGTTTTTAATTTAGTCATGCATATATTGAATATTTTTGGGGTTTATTTATTTATGGAATAACTTATGTTAAACATTGGTTTTTTTTTGGTTTTAGGGATTAAAGTATTTACTTTCTCATAGGATGGTTTATTCATATTCCATTGGTTATTATCTTTACTCATTCTTACCATTTTTGGTTTTTATAATTGGTTTGAAATATGAGGAATATCTTATTATAAAAATACTTTATACTATAAGGAACAATATCCTTTAGTGGATCTCATGATCCATTCATAGTTGATTTATGTGCTTCAGGCATAAAAAAATCATCCTGAATAGTCATTATTTGGAATATAAGATGAAATAGAGGTGGAAATGATAAAAATAGACAGCCAAAGGATGAAATTACTAAAATGAAAATAGATCAATTAAGTATATTTTATTATATAATTTATCTCATTGTAGAAATAATTTCTCAATATTAATAAAAATAAAGATAAATATATCAAGGTTTATGTGGAAAACATCACTCGGCTATTAAGGTATGCCTTAGAAACGCACTCACAAGTATGAGTCTTATAAAAGTAAAAACATGGTTTAAAAAACATAAAACTTATTTATTACCACTACTATATATTTATTTTATCATATTCTCTAGGTTTATTATATTTAACTTTATTTCCTTTTGAGGTGTCGTTAATGGGGCTTCAATTTAAAATTATGGTTTATGAAGTCCACTTTTTCCCTTTAAAATATATTTTGAACAACTATAACTTTATTATAAACTTTATAAACTCATTCTCATTGGAATAAAGATAAAATTAAGAGGATAAAATTTCTTTTAGGGGGATAATGTGATGAACCATTTATTTTTTACAACATGACTCTTTTATGGATTAATAGTATTCCTGATTTTGAAATTATATTTATGATTTAAACATGTATATATTTTTATGTCATGTATAAAATGATATTATATAATCAATTAGATACCAATTATACATTTAAAATTATTATTTTCACTTTGTGATGTAAAATTGTTTTATTTAAAGGTTTAATATATATCCTTAATAGGATTTTTAATTGTATTTATCTCAAGAATTATTTAATTGTTAAATATTTTATAAATGGGTATTCATGTTAATTTATATTCATATTTATTTTGGTAAATAATTTTATCAAGGTATGAAACAATTATATGGTTTTTATTTTGAAGACAAATAGGTTTTATTTAAAATAAATCGTTTTCCCATGTATTATATGGTTTTATTTAAAAGTTACATTTTTTAATTTATCATTTAAATTTTATAAAATGAAATTAATTTTTGGATTAATCATGTAAAAATTATATTATAGATAATTTTTAGTATTTTTTAAAAAAATTTAATTTTGGATGAATTGTAACATCCAAAGATTTTAAAATGAAACACTATATTCAATGTTATACAAAACACACCACATCAAGCTTAAAAAAATGACTAAATATTATTATTTAAATGTGATAGTCATCATCTAGTCATTAGAAAGGTGCAAATGAATGATATTAACTAATTTATTAAAATATAGTTTACACATATTTATAAAATGAATTCATTGGTTACCAATTAATTAAAAATAAAAATAAAATCCAATTGAATATAAAGGATTATTTTTATTAAAAAACTATTTTCATGTCTGCACGGGAATTTTATCTTAATAATCAGTATTAGTGAAATTTATTAATGAAATTTATTTGTTTTATATTCAATAAAAAAAATTAAATTCATCCAATAAATTTTATAGGCTTATAATAAGAATAAATCCAATCTTAAGCATAAATGCTATATTTTTCTTAAAGGTGAATTTGCCGCCTTTTAATGGCACACCTGTTTTAAAACTAAATATTGGAAATTTTATAAATTTTATTTGAAAATAAACTTAATTTTTAAAATTAGGATATCAATATTATATTAGGGTGATTTTTTAGTATTTTTCTGAGAATTTCATTTTTTGATGAATAGTGAAAAAATTTGAAATTTTAATTGAAATTTGACTTTTCATCTAAATAATTTATAATGTTAAATTATATTTTTAAATTATTTTAAAGTATAATTAGTTAAATTATAAATAAATAAGACCAATTTAGGTTATTGTAATCAATTTAACATTGAAATTGGACATAAAAACATTTCAAACTTTTGAACTTTTTCACTTTAAAAACCAGTTTTCCCGTTGCGCCTGTGAGATTAATTTTAAATATAATTTTTCTAATTATGTGAATTAAATTTGGTAAAATGGCTTCTATATTTTGAATCATAAGTTCTAAATTAGGTATTAAGGTTATTTTCATTTTTAGGCATAAAAAATTTACCGTGGTAAAAATAACGATCTACCGTGGTATGGGTAAAATAATAAAACGGGTTAAAGTTAACAGGTAAATGCTTAAAATACCTAAAAATACAACATTTAATGGGTTTTTGAGGTGTTTATAGACCCTAAACATACTTTAAAACATTAATTATCAGAAAACTTCATGTAAATTATTGTTTCCTCAATGTGGTTGGCATTAAACATAAAATAATCATTATTTGATCACTTAAAACCACCCCTCCTCAAGTATAATTACCACCCCATTTCCCCTAAAAATCCTTTATTCTCCTAAAATATATGAAAAAAAATCTCCTAATAAATATCCTCATGTACAAGTTATGATTTTATAACCAAAATACCAAATCCAATGTCCTCAAGGGGTCCTTCAAGGAGGTGATATTCAAGAGGTAATTTTCTCAAAACACCTCTCTTATTTTCTTTTCTTCCTCTACTTTATTATCACATAATTTATCCATAAATGAATGATAACTATATAATAATGTATATAATTTATTTTTATGTTGATAATTTAATACCTCATAACCATTTCATTTATCATATCCTCTTATTCAAAGAAACAAAACTATTGTCCAAATTATGGCAGTTAATCGCCTCCGGGAATAATGATTTTGTTCGTTTTCCATTACCACCTTCATATATGGTCATAAAAGTATTATTATGGTTTTATAAGATTTTAATAATTATATTATAACATATTTCATGTTATGTAACTAATATATTCTCATAATATTAAATAAAAAGAAACTAGTTCATGGTGTTCGAAAAAACCACCAAAATTAAACTAAACATTTATCATTAACATTTTATCAAATGAATCAAACTCATGTCATAAATAAAAATTATATATGGGACCATTTGAACATATTTAAGTGAATTAATACAATTTCATTTCACTTCTATTTTTTTATTTTCAATTTAAAAGAAAAAATATAGTTATACCCAAATGAACCGATCATGAAATCTTGAAACGAACACACTCGAAACAATGAAAATAGTGAAATATTATTAATTAATGGGTCATAAGATGTTATAAAATAATCATATAAGGTATTATAAATATTAATATAATTTTTTAATGTGTTTATAACATTATTTAAACCATTATATAGGAATTTAAAGTACATGATACTAAAGGTAGGCGTGAGGTAAGGGGTTTCTCGTCTCACTTTTACTTCTGTGAGATATATGCCTTATTCACCACTTATTCCTTGTGTGTGGTGTATATACTTACCTTTGATATATAATATCATGATTTTTATTATATAAAAGGTATTGAATGTTTCATTTTATAATTATTACTTTTATGGGAATATGATTCTACTGATTACAAAGTGGTAAGGGAATTCTTAACCCAATTTCTATTCTTTGGGTTAAAGTTCTACTTCCTTGATTATGTCATACAATGATTATTTGTGAAATTTCTTTTGAAAATCTAATTTTGTATTTACACTTGTTTTATACAGATTTAAATTGAATACACGTATTATTTTTATTTTATTAATGCTCACTTTAATGATATTGTATTTATAAGGGTATTTCTTTTAAAAAATTATCTTTTTAAAATTTCCCTTAAAACACTCTTTTTCTTATATGTCTGTGTTTTTTAAAATTGTTTCCAAAAAAAATTAATATCATACTATTATTTTTTTAAATTCATTTATACTCATTTTGTAATTTTTTACAAAATCGTTTAAAAGTTTTATTTTTTCATTTTATAAACAAGGTTATTTAAGACTTTTTCGGAAAAAAATACATAAGGAATGTTTTTTTAACTTATACGGCATGAGAGGATTTTCTTGCTGTCATGAAACCTTAATGTTTTGAAGATTAATTTATAATTTTATAGGGTTATATTCAAATAAAATGATTTCTTTTATAATTTCACAACATTTTAAACATAAGTAATTTTCAAAGCGAAAAGGGGTGTTTCATCAAGAATTTTTCAATGATCTCATTTAAAGTATTTTTCATATATATAAACATCATTTTTTTAATATAATTATTCATTGATTTTGATCTCTTATGATACCAACTTCTATATTTTTTTAAAATGGTGATTTATTAGTTTGACCATGGATATACTATTTTGATACCATCCACCATATTACTATGAATGGTTTGTGATTATGTTTACTTAATGGGAAAAGTTATTTACATTTTTGTATGATAGTTTCAATACAATTGTATATGTTGATTATGTTTAACCTCTTTCATATGAGGAATTCATTGGACTTAGAAATTGATGGGTGGGACCTTCTATATCCCCTTAATACATCGTTAGGTCTCATGAGACAAACTAGACTAGTTTTTTATCCAAGCCCTTACCCATTTATTATATTATTGGCATGAAGGTTTGATGATGTTATATTATTGGAAAAAAGCCTTGAAAATATTATATTCTGGGCATGAATCCTCGATGGTATATTTCAGATTTTTGGTTTTATGCATTCCATCATTGTGAAAGTAATTATTAATTTTCATGTGATTATTAGATAAGTAGAATATCTATGTTTAAGTTTTCTAGATCATGTGATTATTTATATGAAATTATTTGATCATATTTTATCCTAGGCATATTATTCTCAAGTTATTGATTAAATGGAATGTGTATTAAGTTATTTACCTTTCCATGTTATTTATTCTTATTGATTCATGATAGATTCTATTGTACTTAACCCTTACTGAGAATTTGAGCCAACCCCTTTCTAATGTTTTATTTTTCTCCATGATTCTAAGAGGTTTATTATGATTTATATGTAGGGATAAACTAGGGGAATAATGGTTTTCTCAAAGGAATTTCTATGTTGTAATTTATGTTTTCAATTATAATGTAAGATCCAAGTATGTATCTAGTTTTCCAAAACAAATAAACAATTTGGTCCTTCAGGATATGTTTCCTTGAATATTGTTTCAATGTAATAAAGTAACCACTGACTCTTGGCCACTAGGGTCGGGGTCTTTACATAAATGGTGAAAATGAAGTTTTTTATGAATACTGTAACTTTTATGACATCATAATGATATAAGAATGACTTAAAATTTTATAAAACATTTTTATTAAAAATATGTGCTTTCTATGAGTAAAATAATTCATTTAAAATTAATATTTTTAATATATAAATCTATGATTGGATTTTTAAAATATAACTTATATTTTATTCTATTAAAAAAATATTTAGGTCGTTTTCGTTTAATTAAGTAGTCACAATGATTCATTCAGTTTTGAATTTATTTGAAAGTTAAAAAAAATATTTTTTTAACCATTAACCATTAAATTTCTTGAAAATTAATACTATACATAATTTTGGTATAGATTCATTTTTATGGTTTAAAAAAGGCATTCTTTTAAGGGTTGTTTTTTTATGTTAAGAATAATTTTAATAAAATTAATATTTTACCACCAATAGAAATTGAATATTGTAAAATGGTTTTAATATTTCGAATTAAAAGGTTCAAATAAGTAATAGTTTTCATTTTATTTTTTTTATAAAAAAAAGATACCATGGTAAAAATTAGTCACCACAGTAAAGTCTAACATAGGGTAAAAGTGTTACATCAAGGTTTAAAGACTTATAATATCAAAAAAATCCTTAAATGGTTTTATAGAGTATTCATATACCTACCCATTATATCTTGTCAATTATTATCCATATTGGATCCACTTTCCTTGAAAATGACTTCCCATTTTTATATTAATAAAATGATATTACAAAAATGTCACCCCTCTAATCTATAAAAGGAACCCTTAACAACACCACTTATCCTCACACATAAACATTAATAGCTCAATAAAACTCTTAAAAAACCTATCTCCTATCCTCTTTACCAATTTCACGAGGTTTTGGTCTCCTGAAAAAAAATCTAAGAATGTTTAAGGTGTGACTTAAAGAAGGATATCCAAGGAAAAGTTAGTTGTTTTAGCATAGAATTATTTCTTCTTAAAAATCCTCCAAATATTATATAACCATTTTAACATAAAAAATTAGTATAATTAGATTACTAAAATTTTATTATGTTTATGTTATAACCGTTATCTACCTTCCTCCCATCCATTGTAAAATGAAAACATCATCTGTGTTACGTGCAGACTACCACCTCTATGACTGAAATATTTCATATTCCACCACCGCCTTACATAAATGATTATAAAAAATAATTTAATTAATAACTATGATAGTTAAAACATTATTAAGGTTATAAATAGATAATTTTTCCATGGTATTAATAATATTAATAATAAATAGACATCATAAAATTTAACTGCTTAAAATGAGCATATTGAGACTGTTCATTATTTGAATCAATTTTAGAAAAGATGTCATACTGTAAAAAATTTGTTCTAATAGAATGAAATTTAATGTATATATATATAATTACATATATTATGAAACTATTCTATAAACCCTTTGACTATAGACAACATACTGAAACAGTTTTGGAGGAATTG
The DNA here is from genome assembly GCA_963277665.1 of Viscum album. Taxonomy (NCBI): domain Eukaryota; kingdom Viridiplantae; phylum Streptophyta; class Magnoliopsida; order Santalales; family Viscaceae; genus Viscum; species Viscum album. The sequence continues at coordinate 67,443,367 of OY728147.1, read as the reverse complement.
ACCTAACTACCCTAAAACGACCAACTCTGATTTAGTAAATAAATGAAATAAAATGAATAATAATAAGGGAATGTCCAGGAAAAATATTATTAATAAATAAAATAGTTGATATAGTTTTATTATTTGGTAGGGTATAGGATTTAGGAAATGAATTTGGAATCGAGGTAAGGGATTTTTTCTTTTAAACCTTATTTTAAATGTTTTGAAGTTCTCCTTTCCAAATTTTTATTCTATGTACATATTATTTCAGGAATGTTATTCTATACACTTAAATGATTTATTAAATTCATTTTATATTATATTTTAATTTCTTAAAAAATCTTTAAAAAGTAATATTTTTAACATTTTTTATACGGATCATTTTGTACTTTATTTATAGATATGTGAAAAGAATGTTTTTTAACATTTACTACTTGAGCACATTTTCCCACTATTGTGACCATTCTTCATTATGAAGATTGTTTTTTATATTTATATTGTTTTAAAAAGTAAACGAAATTCACATTTTTCTATAAATTTTTTATTTTAAATATTTATCAATAAAAAGGATTTTTCTTCTTATTCTTATGTGATAACTATAATTGATTATGTTTGTGGGCTCAAATGAATGATTTTATAAGTTTTATGAAGCAAATTGAAAGCTTATAAATTTTTTGTACATATTATGGTACTTTGGAATTGTATATGATGATGGGTGAGCCCAGGATATATACCTCTAATGCATTGGGTGATGATTTATTATCAAGATAAAATGGTATTATAATTATTTGGTTATGTTATTCCACTACAGGTTATTGGAAGTAACTTGTTAAGCTACACTAATTATAAGGGTGATTTGTAAGAATGATATGAATATGATTCCTTAATATTTTTTTCATGTTTTTTATTTTATTACAATAATTTTTAATGAATATAATTTGATTTCATGACACAATAAGTTGAATTTATGATTAAAGGTAAGTTTAAATATTTTTAAAGGTAAAGGATTGTTTTTTAAGGAAAGTTTATCATTTTATTAGGATTTAAAGTTTCCTTAAATTTTCTTATTTTATCAAGGAACATTAAAAATAATTAAATTTTATATGTTTGATTATAAATTCGCTTTATGAAACAGTTTTGAGAAAATAAATTGAGTTAATGTGTATTAGCCCGTATCCCTATGTTCAAAGGGAATACATTTCAAAGGTTTTCAAGTATTTCTATATCCTAACAGGGTTTCCTATTTCTATTATATCCCTTATTTATTTTTATGCTCATTTCATGTTTTTAAAATGTTTTCATAGGTATTAAGGATGAATATAAATTATTATTAAGTTGAGCACTAAAAATTATAGGTTGTTATTGAATGAAGAAAGTGTATCATTTAAAGAGTTTGGTCAGTGGAAAAAGTTTACATATATTAAAAAATATGGGTTTTGTTTTGTAAGTTATTTTTTAATTATCTAAAACTCTAAACCTAAAAGGTCATGGGAATTTATAAAATTTAATATTTTTTATAAATCTTGTGATATACCTAAACTAATCTCTAATGCCACTTTTTAGGGTAGAGCCACAATGTTAAACCAATAGACGCAGACCACTAGATTCTATGTGTGGTGGATTGTCAAGCTCTGGATGTTACATCGATCAGATATTACCCCAAAAACCTGATATACTGGAAGATAGGAAATTGAAACATGCTACTCACCACACCAAGTCACAAACAACATACACACACGCTATATAACTCAACACAAACATTTAGATGAGTTAAAATAATAAATAAAACTTTAGTTTTATGTGGTTTGGATAGTTAATCCCTACATCCATGAGAGAACACTACATTTATTTTCATTACTATCATGTAATATAAAGATAATAAAACTCAATCTATAAATTCATCCTATATCCATTTAAATTTGTTACCATTTCATAAGAATAATAATAACATATTATAATGAAACAAGAACAAGTGGTCTCACCCCAATATTATAGTGAATCCTAGTCAGTTGTTTGGTTGCATGGCTATTTGAGATTCAAGGACTACCATCTAGAAGAACCCAGTGAACTCAAATCCCCTATATCATTTGGAACCTGACCGGTGAATTTTGTGAATATTATAAGTTAAAATGAATTTTGTAACTTCTAATCTTACTATCCAGACCATAAACCAGTACACTAGATCATCTGACATAATCCTTATCTGATTGACCCTTCCGCAATTAAAGATGTCCATTATCACTGCACTAAAAATTTGGCTAAATCATCACACAAAGTTTCTTCTATAAGTAGATTGAAACAGTATTTTTATCCCAATGCCTCCATCCATCCTCGTGAATAGGATCGCTTTCCACATTCCTAGCTTCTTCCACATAAAAAATATATCTATGTGTTGGAATATCTATAAAATCATAAACCAAAAAGATAAAATCACATAAATAAACATGAAAAAATTACCTCTGCCTAAATCACATGGATCCAAAAATGGTATCTCGATTCTATGTCTATTTAACACTATTCACATTCTAGTGATTTATTCCTTCATAGTAAAATTTTCACTCAATAAATGATAAAATATTTCAAAAAACTCTTTCTTAAAAGAAAGACATTATTAAAACCATTTGAAATCACATTTAAAATTGATTTTAGGGAAGGAATTCATTTACCAAAAATCTAATAAATATGTACATAATCTCAACACATTCATATTATAATAGAAGAACAAAACTCATGTCCTAATCTACCATGAGTGTAGACTCCGACATGGAATAACTAATCGGTATCCCCCAAGTGATTCTTTTAATCACTTGTCCTACCTGAACCCCCTGGTAACTCAGGTATCACATTAAAGAGGTTAGGTATTCCATTTTATGGGACCCTATTGAGTTTGTACCACCTAATTTTCTATCCAAAAAAGATTTATATGGATCATTATTTAAAACCCTATTATGATTCCTTTTAGTGACAACCCCAAGTATAGATTTTGTGTCCCAAGACCTTGTACAAGGTCTCCATAAGCATTTAAGAATATACCCTGATCACCAAAGGCTTGAAACTATTTTCAAGGGACAAATATGATCACTAGGGAATTATTTTCACTCAAATAAACAACTAAAAATATGGGACATAAATGTTTGATTTTATTTCAAAACAAAAAACTAGAATTTAAAACAGGCCATTTAAAGTATACTAGAAACCATTAAGAGATAAATGGAAAATAAATAGTCATAATACTGACATGACGTGATAAAAAATGAAAGAAAGATCCAGATAATGTGGATAGTTTAACTCCTCCTGTAATTCAAAACCAAACACCTTCACACCTAGTGAGAAATCATCCTCTAAGATCCACCACTAATGAACATTGAAACCTTTCCCTCAATTGTATCCTAACATAGGATATCTATATGCTATTTCATATGTGCCGGTATGGGTGAGTATATAAAATCCTACTAGGATTTCTTTATATCACTCTCATAAAATCCCATGCAAGACAAGTTCCCCATCAAGTAATCAATGCCATTGAAAATGGATGAATAGATTTTGAAAAATATATATATCATATATAATATGAAATAAAAAAAACTGATGAAAATAATAAAAATATTACTTTCCCAAAACCTAGATAACCCTTATTAGTTCTACCCAACATCAAGTCTTTATATAACTATTATAATCCAAGTATATATGGGAAATAATAATGAATTTAACACAAATTCTTATCTATGATCATATCAAAATCCTGTTATGGATTGTCACATAAATGACTATTTAATAAATTCATAGCCTTCCTATTAGGGTAAAGATCCTAATAAACTCAGTGAATCTATATGAAAGAGTTTAAAGAAGATCCAGTTTATTAATTCTTCTTAATAAATAAAATAAAAAATGAAGCATCTAAGTGATCTAGTGAAGGAAGAACAAAAAAATTTGTGAATAGAAATTTAAAATGCATTAAATAAAAGAATAAATTGATCTAACATGCTTAGGTCCATGTTGGACCTATGTGCATTGAAATAACACCACCTCATAAAAAATTATTATGCAAAAACAAACTGAAAATCTTATGAATAGTGAAAAAATAATGAAAAATAAACATGAGCCAGAGAAGTTATCCAAGGAGTTATCCTCATAAAACTTGGAAGATTAAATATAACATTATATGAGGAATTGATGTTCATAACCCTTTGTATAGACTCACACACATATAAAAAGTACTATCTAGATAATAGATTACTATAATGAATTGAAATAGAATAAGAATGTGCTTACAACCACAATCCTACATTGTGAATCTAGATGTAGATTTTTATAAGTTATAATCGACTTTGTTAGTGTCAAATATTTTTAAACATAATCTTCATCCACCTATAAGATCTCAATAGTCAATCACTACATAACAATAGTCTTATGATAGATCAAGCATGGCCAAAAGGGGTATAAATCTTTGAAACAAGCTTCACCTTAGCCCCCCCAGACTAACTCTATTTATCCCCCAAAACTATAGAATATGATTTCCAAATTTAAATAATTGAGAGGCACATCGAGTTACTAAAAGGATAGAAATAGTGATGAATTAGTGAAGAGATATACCATTGACTGTGTGGAAGGTGGTGTTTTAATCTTAGTGGAGGAGGGATGAATGGATGGCGAAGGGTTCATGGAAGGTTCGTGAATCTACCTGAAATAAAAAACTTGGATGTTTTTCATAGACACGTGACAATATAAGAGAGGTTAGGCAGGATATGACTCGGATCTCTTAAATTTCCAAGTGTAAGAAAATATAGTGTAGAAGCATAAAACATCGCCATTAAATCCATAAAATCCTTAAAGTAAATAGAAGAGATCATGCCTAAGAGGATTATGCCAGTATATGATGAAATAATTTAGGCCATGGTAATAGGGATAAAAAATACAGGTAGACATCAATCCCTGTTCATAGTCCAAACACAGAGAAAAATCCATAGAAATAGAAATCTACTGAAAAATAAATCCATCCATAAAAAATATATTTTCATAATAAAATAATTATAACAATTTTTCATAGAAACTACACAACAGATGCAATGTATAGAAATTAACTTGGCATCAAAAAATTATAATATAGTTTAATTTTTGATGCTAAGTATATCAAAATTTAAAATTATCCACATTGAAAAATAAATTTTTAAAAAATGGTGATGTTATAAAAAAATAATCTAACCTGGGTTTGTTCAGTTTTCAATATAATAGAAAAACCTAAGTATGATAATAATTAGGATTGGTTGAATTTTTTCTATGTGTGTGTGTCACAGTTTCACACATTTTCCCAGACCATTTTCTCTAAATCTATATAATCCTAACACATTATCAAGTATAAAACCGCTTATTCAAGTAATAGAAAATAACTAAGTTTACCCCTGTATAAATATATCCACCTAAGATTATGATATAAAGTCTATTAGAGGATCCTCGAGTACCTACAACTCATCAAGATAAAGTGAAGTAACATTTTGCTTAATATAAATAAAATAAATATTTACATTGATATATAAAAGATCTAATTTTCAAGTATTAAAAGTAAAAGAATATATATAATGGAAATTGAAATAGAGAACACAATCTCCACCTGAACCTATAACTTGATCCAGAACCCACGCGAGAGATAACACTTTTAATCCCTAAAAAGAGAACCATTCCTTCCAACTAGTGACCCTTGTAAATCACATATAGGGCTAGTAATAGGATCATAAATTAAATAAAAACAAGATAAATAACTGAATATAATCTAAGGTTGTTAAGGCGTGAGATTCATATTTATGGATGGAAGAAATGTAAGATCACTAGAAGGGGAAAATACGATGAAATTGCTTATAAAGACAATATGGAGATAAAGAAACATTGGATGAGTTCCAGTTTAATAGAAGAAATAGGTTGGTGTCATAGGATTTAGTCCATTGAATGTTCATTAACTAGAATATGGAGTGGGAGGGACATCATGTGAATTCACTGGAGGGTGAAAATCTACCAGCTAGGTATGTCAACGTAGTGAAGTTTTTTGACTAGATTAATGGTTCCCCGATGCACCTTGGAAGAGGTGGAATTCAACTCATGAAGGTGGGAGAGCGGTGGTGACTAGAATCACTGGAAGGTTACTCCTATATAAGGAAGTAATATCCCTTGTATTTGATACGATGAGATACATGAGTGACACTGTGTAGCAATTTGATTAATGTAATCGTCCACTTGTTTCTTTGAATAAAAGTAAAGAAAAATTCCCCCTATGGATTAGGGTGCAAGACTATACCATGTAATACTTTTCTTTATTATTTTTCTTTAATGTTTTGTTTTGATCATTTATTCCTATAGTATTTCCTTTTGTTATTCTAATGGTTTTATGCTATGGTATAGTGACTATTGGCAGTGCACTATAACATGAACCACTACACTATAGTGGTGCATGTGCATACCCTAATTGATATCCCTAGTGTGTTAATTTTTTATAAATAAGATGCATGCATCAACCACGTCTTTCCTATCATGGTTTCATCTAGATTAAAATCTTTGGATAAAGATCATTGAACTCATTTTTACAAAAGGTGCATATCATGGGTATTATTTGATAATAACTAAATATAACAAATGAATTAATAACTTATGTATGAGAATTATATATTACCTATAAAATGAGAAATTTTTATCCTTGTTGATGTTTTTGTCTTTGGATGCATTCATTCGATGTTGTTGGAGATCATTAGTTTCGTGAAAATCATGTTAAAAAATTCTTCTTATCGAGCCTCGTTCATCACTCCCTGTGAAGGTGCTAGAACCCCTTCAAGAGTTTTTGGTGTCCTCTGATAGAGATCAGGATCTAGTGGTCAGTGTATCTCCCTTAGAGGCAGGAGAAAATGATTAGATACTTTAGTGATCTTCATCAAGCATTCTTTTTCAAAAGTAAAGATGGATTTTTTTATTGTATGTGGGTTCTAGGTATTCTCTTTTGTATAATATTTTAGCAATTTTATTTTTTAAAGATATATCATCCTATTTTACAATTTTCTTCCACTGTCAATGATTATATGATGATCCAAAAAACCCCATCAGTGGTATCAAAGTAAGTTTATTTATGAAATCATCATTTTTAAATCACTAGTTTTGAAGAGCACCAAAACTAAAGAAAAACACATTATAGTGGTATCAAAATGTATATATGAAATTACCTTTACATGTGTCTATACATAAAGGTAATATCTGATTACCCTTATGTAGATCATTATATGTAATTTTCTTCTTAAAGTTCCCCTATTAAAAGATGGCTATGTAATGATTAGAGAATTGTAATTTCATGCAAATGGGTTTGCATAAAGGTGGTCACATTTACCTTCATACATATAGATTTTTAAAAATTTAATTGTATTATATCTTTATGAATAATACATCGTTCATAATTTACATAAAGTTATTCAAAATTATACATTTACATAGTAGTTCACCATTCTATGTAAAGGTAATTTGGAATTTTGTCTTTCCTATGTAATGGTAATCAAATACAACCTTTACGCAGAAAATGGTTCCCACATGAGGGTAATGGAAAAATTATGAAAATTTATTTTTTATTAAAATTACTTATCATTTATAAGAGAATTATAAATAAAAAAATTATGCATCATAAAGTTATTTTTTTCATGGATATATTAAATATAAAATGGTTCATATTTATTTCACATATTTTAATAAATAAATAACTTTTTATTTATTAAGAAAATTTAATTATGATTTGATTTATATTATTTTTAAATTGTGTATAAATAATGGAACATATGTTTTGGAATACATATAAAGTGTATAAAAGTGTTTATATCCAAAATTATGTAATAACCATAATGTTTGGGCTAATTATAAAATGTGTATAATAAGCTTTTATTTATGAAAAGGTTCATAATTTTTTCTCATTTTTAAATTTATGAAATGATCATTTATTTTATAGTTATTTTTTATTTTATTCATTTATATAAAAAAATTTATATTGTGAATATTGTGTATAAAAAAATTTCCCCACCATTGTTGGTGGGTATTTTGGGTTTGGTTGGGGTGAGGAGGAGGTCGTAGGGTGAATTCCCTAGGCCTGCATGTTTATTTACTTTCTTTCCTTGAATCATGTTCTATAGTGGAATATGTAATCTACCTTTATTTGTGTATGTAGAATTTATGTGATAATTTTTTTTCTAGGAAATAAATCCCTGCGTTACACTCTAAGTACAACTCTATAAGATTTAGTTTTTATCTACCTTGATCACAGTTTGTAATTTAAGTTATTATATTAAACATAGTTATTGGGAATAGTTTGTGCATATAATGTTTTATAATTATTAGTAATTAGATTCTATCATGAGTAAAATCTCAATAAGGAGATAGAATTGGGGTTAGAATTCCTATCAGCCTAGAGTCTTATGCCTTGTTTAGAAAGGTGGGTGAGGTTGGCTATCTATTACTTCATACTTACTCATGTAGAGATTATCTACTTTATATAGTTATAAACCTTTACATGAGGAGTTAATATACCTTATTCATATAATGAATTCAAATATATATGAATATGTTTGGATTCTATTTTTGGGTGAGTAACAAAAAATGTGGGTTGTGTAAATGGTTACACATTAATGCGGTGTGAACACATTATCCTAGTGGATAGAATAGAGATTACAAAACTAAATCACTAAAAACATGCATACACAAAAGGCATAAAACATGATAAAATAAAATATTACCTAGTATGTAATAGTTATGAGCATAATATGTATATGAATTATATTAGGTTGGTGAGACTTTGAAATAAAACCCCTCAAATACTAATTGTGAGATTCCTTCAAAAGAGACGCTTTTCAAGTCTTCAATCATCCAAATGTGTTATGTTTATCTCAGCATGAGTACACCTGTATTATCATGTATAAGTAAATAAATCTATAAGTGACTATATATTATCTTTTTGGGTAGGTCAGGAACGGCATGAGTATCTCTTGATTGTCCTTTGTTAGCTTATTCTTGAAATTTTCTTTGGGTTACACTAGCAGAAAAACCCTAACATTTAGGATACTGGAGGAATATTTTTTTTATCCATATGATGGAATGGATAAAGAGTTATCCACTCAACTATTGAAGAATCATAACTATCATTATTGGGGTGATACTCTACCTAAATAATCATGGATTATTTACATAAACAAACTGATGTAATTCATCGTGAAATATGGATGTTTATTCACTAAGTGGATATGATGTACAGGGTCATAAATTTTAGTGGGGTCACATTCATTTAGAATCCATGATGAAAATAAATAAAATTTGATACTCACTCATTGATATGAATTTTTTGTAGAATATCGTATACTTTATAATAATTATAATGAGATCATTTATAAGTGTGACCTATAAAATAGTTAAAAATTGATATCTAACATTGAGAAGAGTTCTCAAGGGGGAGAATTTAGAGCCCCTAAAATTGAATATTATAGAAATCAATTTCTCTAATTTTTACCCACGGGTATCAGATACAGAGTGTGCATCACACATTTTTTAGAAAAAAAATTGACTTAGAGGTGGGAGGCAATTGATGAAGGGTGAAGTAGATCTTCATGTCCTTAATGGAGTAAGAGTATCTGTAGAGACCCGTAGATTAATGTACATGGACATTACATTACCTTTGCGGAATACTTAGTACATAACAAAATCACACACACAAGGACCGTAATAGTTTAGTGTCTTTGGAAACTCGGAACGTAATCTTCTAATCATGGTGAAAGATCTTCAACATCTCCCATAAAGATCTTCCTTTTTTTACCTAAAACCTTTCTTTATATCCCGGGGAAAAGAAAACATAAAAGGGTGAGCTCAAATGCTCAGTAAGGGTAAAAAAAAGAAATATCAATCACATCATATTCATAAGAACATAACATTTTGGAAATCATAACCTGCAAAAGAGATCATAATATCATAACATGGGATAAATCATAGTAGTGAAATGTAATCCCAATAATAATAACTTAAAATATGAAACATTGTGGCATACACACATAATCATAGAGAATCCTTTCTTATTAGTCAAGACTCATTGACAAGACTATCTTAGTGGACAAAGTCCCTTTCTGAACTGAGTTCACTCCTCATTTCAGTCCTGTTTCACTGAACCGGTATAACCTACCGTTCCATCCATGTCTATCTCATGAGATATAAAATCTTTACCCAATGCATTGGAGGGAGATATAGGTCCCACCCATCTCATAATGATACCATTCTTATGTGTGCCACAAAATCATAAATCATACATCATTTCATAACCCATGTAATAAAAATGGAATTCTTAAACAACATGACATCATAAAACAATTCATAAAAGATAAAGGAATTCATAAAAATAATTCCATCACAACATAATCAAATCAATGTAATAATAGGGATAAAAACAGAACCCTATATTATCTTATATGTAAAATAATTTTGATAAAACACTTGAACTCCATTCTTGAGGAAAATATCCTTTCTACTTCAAAAACATTTTTCCTTTCTTAACTTGTCATACAATTTTAAACTAAAAGAAGTTTATTAAAAATAAACTTTAAAACTTATAAAGGAAGCTTCTTGTACATAATGTTTTAAAAATCCATTCATGTCGTATAAGTTAAAAAACATTCTTCTCGTACTTTTGTCAGAAAAGTCAAAAAGTACCTCGTACGAAAAACGACAAAAGATTCATGTCATATCTTTTACTAAAAACTCACCGAAGGGTAAAATTGGATTTAAACAATTGTAGGTGGATGGAAAAAATATTACATATTTAGGAAACATGGATGTGTATGATAAAATACACCCCAGTAAATACCAAAGTATAAACAATCTCGGATAAAAATGAGATTGTGATATTTTCCCTTACCTTAGGTCCGATATGCTTCGTAAGTGTCTGAACCTCCTGTATAGTGATTTAAATAATGTTATTGACTTATTCCAGAATCATACTTATTGTTATTATATCATATATGGTCATATTCTTGGCTTCTTATTAGTAATATTTCATTACTACTTGTTATTCGGGTGTTTATTACTTTTTGTTCTTATGCGTGTTTGTCGAATAAATTCTTATTCTTATCTTTAGGTTATAGATACCTAATTTCCAGAATGGTATTAGTGTAATATATATCATATTCATTCATTCAATTCATTTATATAATCATTACTCAATGAAGATCATGTAGAACGAATCGCATCACATCGTGTAGACGGTATTCCGTACGTACGCACGAGCGATGATATCGTTCCTATGATCGTGGAATTGTATTGGAGTGTATATATACTATTTCAGAATCAATATCACTTTATAATAGTCATATATAGTCATTATTTACACCATTATACCCATCCAAGTAAGGTGGTTGTGGAAAATAGATTACACCACGGCGTGGAGACGGTATTCCGTACGTACGCACGCGCGGTGATTTCTTTTTCCGTAGGATGGATAGACGGTTAAATAGGGTTATTCCATACTTATAATAACATATCAGAATGTGAGTGATACTTATGTTATTACTTCATAATTAAACAACTAAAGAAGAAGAAGTGGAAGAAGAAATAAATATGAAAGAATCGGTAACAGACATTACCTCTTCTTTGAAGTGCTTCTTTGAGACCTCCTTTTAGGGCACTAAAATAGGTCTTTGAAGAAAGACCATAACCTCTAGGATGTCTCTAGGGAAGTGGAGAGAATAAATTGGCAGGGGTTGGCCGAGCTTGAAGGCTCAAAGTGGTGTGAGGAAGAGAAGGAGGGGGTGCCCTTTTATAAGGGAGGAGAGGGGCGCCTTTGGAATAACTAAAAATATTATTTTATTATAAAGTCAAGTTCAGTTTTAATAGCTCCAAATTGATTTATTTCGAATCTAAGGTGGGTATGGGTCTAAATCCTATCATCCAATAGAATTTAGACAAGTTTAGGTTCCTATTTTAACCTTATCATTTAGATTTAACATTAAGTTAAATAATTTTACTTTTACCGTGTCTTCTTGTGTTCTTACACTATAAGGTTAATAAACTTACTATAAGAATCCAAACGAACCCCAAGTTGTTTATTATTAATATATATAACCTTATCTAAGTCATTTTGACGAACCTTATATTTTTAGGAATATAATAACAATTAATAATATAATATTTGTTTTAAAAACTATTTTATGTCAATTTTGACACTATTTGGTAATTTATTTTTGTAAAAATCATAACAGAATGATTAATTCGAAAAAAGTTAATAAAATAAATAATAACATGTCATATTAACCTATAAAATTATTTTAATTCATAAAAAGTCTCAAATTACATTTATTGGGGTATTTATAACATCAATTATGTCAATATTTCATTAATAAGATAATTACTGCATCATCGTTGTGTCATAAATAAATTAAATTATTTAATGTCTAAAAATTACAAATAAAATGTCATTATGTAGGAAATCCTTTTATATTTATAATTAATATTTATAGTCTAATTTATCTTATGTATAACCCTATATTAAAAATGATTTACTTATTAAACTTTGATTTTAACTATTTTAACCCTTCTTTAAATAAATTAATAATAAATGTCCTAATATAATCCAAGTAAGCTTAAATGGTCATATTTTATTCCTAAGGTTGTTTTTGGTCGAATTACACTTATCCAATAGAATTATTACATGTTTTAGGGTAATAATAATATCATTTTTACCCTTAATTACCTTATTTACTTTTAACCGTGGTAAAAAAAAGTAAAAGGTTACTATTCACCAAAAATTATTTTCATCTCATTAAGCCACATTTTAGTCCTTGATATTAACCGTGTCTCTCGGATTTTCTAAATTCCACTCACAAAAGCGGTAAAATTATGTTTTATGAAAAATTCAGTTTTTTTAACTACCACTTAGTGGTTTCACTGTTCATCAAAAAATGAAAGTTTCCAGAAAAATACCAAAAATTAGGCCTAAGCTATATTTGATATTATGAATTCAAAAATGATGTCTATTTTATCAAATTCAAAACATATCAGTTACATTAACTAATTTAAAAATTAATTCCCGTCGTCAAAACAAATAGCGTGTTTTTAAGAGATAATAACTATCAAAAGATTGACACTTGTTTATAATTGGTTTAAATGTGAAATTACATCCAATGACCAACATTGTATTAAATTGTAAAAATATATTATAAATATACTTTAAAACCACTCAAATTAATAATTTATCACTATTAATTATTTCTATTAAAAAAGTTGTTTTTAATTAAAATTTAGTAATTTTCACTATTCATCAGAATATGAAAGTTATCCGAAAAGTACCAAAATTTTACCCTAATCTAATTTCGATATTCCGAATCCAAAAATGAAGTCCATTTTGAAAAATAAATTTTACAAAATTTCAAAAAGTGGTTATTACTATTCATAATGGCTAGTTTTAATAATATTTTAATAGCATATCGTTGTTTAGTGAAACTCGGTATTACGTACTACACACGCTATCGAGGAAGGTCGCGATTGCGTGTAATGCAAGGCAAGTCAAGGATGCGTGTTGTGAAAGCTCCTTTTGGTGTAGCGTACAACACAAGACATTAATGAAAAGAATATTTTTCATTAAATCTCGGGGTGTTAGATTCTACCCCCCTTAAAATGAATTTCACCCTCGAAATTCGTCGAGGTTATAAATGGTTTACTATTCGAAAGTTTCTTTGATAGAAACCCACATCGTAAAAAGGAATAACAAAACCAATCTTTAAAAACAAAAGTATGAAACATAACGGTTACCCAAATAAACTAATCACTGGGTTTCCACATAGGTGAAAATATGGTTATGGAAGAGAAATCTAACCATCATGTTCTGATGGAGAGTGGTAGAGAACATGGCTATGGAAAATCCAGCAATCACAAAGCCATAAATTTGTGACGATCTAAGGTACCATCTGATTCATCAGATATAAGAGTACTAGGACAACATTTTTGGTTTTCAAGATCATTTCCCTAAAGTTGTTGAAATTGGAATTAGAAGAAATACTTTTGTGATTTTGGTATAGTCTCACCGTTGGTCGTTCTTTGGACAATTTCCACTTCATCTCTTAAAGAAATGAAGTTGAATTTTTCATTCGTGATGTATTAGCAGATCATGTGATAGAATGATGGGTCATTCCATCTGTCTCAAACAAAAGGTTAGAAATGTTATCAAAAATACATAAGACCATCTATGGTGAGGTTAATCGTATACGATTCCAAAAATGAACTTATACTTCATATATCATACTGCGTAATAAAATAAAACTAGTTTCTACTAACCAGGGACTTCCTGTAGGCCAGTGGTAGGCGATAAAGGCCAATCGCACTTCGGTTGTGGGTTCGATTCCCACAGCCTTGTCCGACGCGATGGGCTGTCGCCCGTCCTGCAGGTTGTCCTTTTTCTAAAACTACCTTACTATATCATCCCATTAATAATATCGAAAAAAGGTTCTATCCTTAAACAATACTAACTTATGTCCAACATAATCCATTCCAATCTTTAGGCTTATCCATAATACTGCAGTCCACTCTCATAATATAGTGAAAATGATTACCATAGATTTAATACCATCGTTGATCCCCATATATCATAAGATATGTCTTGTTGGTCACATTCCAAACATTCAAAGGCCTTAATCATGTATTCTCTTGAATACCCATTGAACCTTAGTGAAAACATGAATGCAGTTAAAAGTTAACTCTTTCCACATACCAAAATCCTAAAAATTCTATATACTCAAACCATGATATCACTTAGTCCTTATATCAATCATGAGCTCATGAATACTGTCAAATATGTCATTTTCTCATTTTCCCTTCATTATGTGCATATCAGCTTTTTTTCCAAAAATATCTCAATCACTTTCCATGGTTAATGGTACCATAAAATTATTGAAGACCACAATAGACCAATACATAAATATTCCAATACTCAACATTATTTTGGAATCCCATTACATAAACACTTAATCATTCCACCACATCGTTTTCATATTCAACATCACCAATGGTGATCGCATGTGACTTCCCTTTGTCCTTTGCCTTAAGTGGTTGCTCATGTCGATCATCACTAACCCTTGGATTAGGGCATTTATTGGCATAATGTCCCATCTCCTTGCGCTTGAAACATTGAAGTGTAGTAGGTTCATTCTATGTATCCCTTCCTTTGTTTGCATCATTAGACATCTTCTTCCCATCATTGCGGCATTCAAATGTCTAATGACCTTCCTTTCCACATTTGAAACATTTACTTGTCCCTTTAAGACAATCTCCACCATGCTTCTTTCCACACTTTGAGCATAAGGAAACATTCATCTTCTTTTCACCATTATTCTGAGATTTCTCCTTGAACTCCATCTTTTGTTTCTTGTCAAAACAATGAGATGGATAAGTAACACCAACTTCCATTTTACCTTGATAGCACAACGCACAATTTCTTCATAGCTACTGAAGTCTCTTATAGCTAATGCCCTTCGAAGACTTGGTTTTAAGCCAATGAAGAATCGATCAACTTTACTTGCAGGTTGGATGATAAATCCAGATGCATACCTTGCAAGCCTTGTAAAATTCGCTTCGTATATACCAACAGATTCATCATCCTTTTGCTTTAGTTCAAGAAACTCCTTCTCCATCTTTGTTCGAAGAATACGAGGGAAGTACTTATTTAAAAATAAGTTATTGAACTCGTCCCATTCCATGGACTCAATTTCATCTCTTTTCCTCGTATTCTTGATAAGATTCCACCATTGATCAGATTCACCTTCCAAACGATATACTGCTAAGATGACTTTATCATGTTCAGAACATTGGAGAACTGAAAATATCTTTTCAGTGGTACTGATCCATTGTTTAGCAACAAGTGGATCAGAAGACCCACTGAAAGAAGGTGGACGTTGCCTCATGAAGGACTCAATAGAATATTGTTCCCTTCTCTGCTCATTTGGAAGTCCAGAATGATTCATAGCTTGGTTAAGTATAGCAATAAGATTTTGCACTCCATCTCCCATAACATTTGTTTGTTCAGGAGGACAATCATTTCATTGATCAATACGGTTCCTTCGGGTTCCAACCATCGTCTAAAACCCAAAAAGAATAGTGTGAGAGGAAAAAATCATGCTAGGGAAAACAACATAGTAAAGGGGGAGTATCCTCAATATCTAACATCTTAGGATAAATTCTATGATCGTTACCGTAGTTCTAGGACTGTATCCTATATGTATACTTATCCTTAGGGACATCCCTAGACATACCTTAGAAATATCTCTAGGGATCTCACTAACGTTTTCAAATCCTAGTTTCCAAAGTTTGACTAAACCTTTCCTCTGATACCAAATGTAGAGACCCGTAGCTTAACGTACATGGACATTACATTACTTTTGTGGAATACTTAGTACATAACAAAAACACACACACAATGATTGTAATAGTTTAGTGTCTTTGGAAACTCGGAACGTAATCTTATAATCATGGTGAAAGATCTTCAACATATCCCATAAAGATCTTCCTTTTTTTTACCTAAACCCTTTCTTTATATCCTGGGGAAAAGAAAACATAAAAGGGTGAGCTTAAATGCTCAGTAAGGGTAAACAAAAGAAATATCAATCACATCATATTCATAAGAACATAACATTTTGTAAATCATAACCTGAAAAAGAGATCATAATATCATAACATGGGATAAATCATAGTAGTGAAATATAATCCCAATAATCATAACTTAAAACATGAAACATTGTGGCATACACACATAATCATAGAGAATAATTTCTTATTAGTCAAGACTCATTTCCAAGACTATCTTAGTGTACAAAGTCCCTTTCTGAACCGAGTTCACTCCTCGTTTCAGTCCTGTTTCACTGAACCTGTATAACCTACCGTTCCAGCCATGTCTATCTCATGAGATATAAAATCTTTACCTAATGCATTGGAGGGAGATATAGGTCCCACCCATCTCATAATTATACCATTCTTATGTGTGCCACAAAATCATAAATCATACATCATTTCATAACCCATGTAATAAAAATGGGATTCTTA
Source organism: Viscum album (assembly GCA_963277665.1). Taxonomy (NCBI): domain Eukaryota; kingdom Viridiplantae; phylum Streptophyta; class Magnoliopsida; order Santalales; family Viscaceae; genus Viscum; species Viscum album. Next base: position 67,426,315 of record OY728147.1, on the reverse strand, counting down.
AACAACATGACATCATAAAACAATTCATATAAGATAAAGGAATTCATAAAAATAATTCCATCACAACATAATCAAATCAATGTAATAATAGGGATAAAAACACAACCCTATATTATCTTATATGGAAAATAATTTTGATAAAACACTTGAACTCCATTCTTGAGGAAAATATCCTTTCTACTTCAAAAACATTTTTCCTTTCTTAACGTGTCATACAATTCTAAACTAAAAGAAGTTGATTAAAAATAAACTTGAAAACTTGTAAAGGAATCTTCTTGGAAATAATGTTTTAAAAATCCATTCATTCCGTATAAGTTAAAAAAACATTCTTCTCGTACTTTTGTCGGAAAAGTCAAAAAGTACCTCGTATGAAAAACGACAAAAGATTCTTGTCATATATTTTACTAAAAACTCACCGAAGGGTAAAATTGGATTTAAACAATTGTAGGTGGATGGAAATAATATTACATATTGAGGAAACATGGATGTGGATGATAAAATACACCCCAGTAAATACCATAGTATAAACAATCTCGGATAAAAATGAGATTGTGATATTTTCCCTTACCTTAGGTCCGATATGCTTCGTAAGTGTCCGAACCTCCTGTATAATGATTTAAATAATGTTATTGACTTATTCCAGAATCATAATTATTGTTATGATATCATATATGGTCATATTCTTAGCTTCTTATTAGTAATATTTCATTACTACTTGTTATTCGGGTGTTTATTACTTTTTGTTCTTATGCGTGTTTGTTGAATAAATTCTTATTCTTCTCTTTAGGTTATATATACCTCATTTACAGAATGGTATTACTGTAATATATATCATATTCATTCATTAAATTCATTTATATAATCATTATTCAATGAAGATCATGTAAAACGAATCGCATCAAATCGTGTAGACGGTATTCCGTACGTACGCACGAGCAATGATATCATTCCTATGATCGTGGAATTGTATTGGAGTGTATGTATACTATTTCAGAATCAATATCACTTTATAATAGTCATATATATTCATTATTTACACCATTATACCCATCCAAGTAAGGTGGTGGTGGAAAATAGATTACACCACGGCGTGGAGACTGTATTCCGTACGTACGCACGCGCGGTGATTTCTTTTTCCGTAGGATGGATAGATGGTGAAATAGGGTTATTTCATACTTATAATAACATATCAGAATGTGAGTTATGCTGATGTTATTACTTCATAATGAAACAACTAAATAAGAAGAAGTGGAAGAAGAAATAAAGATGAAAGAATCGGTAACGGACATTACCTCTTCTTTGAAGTGATTCTTTGAGACCTCCTTTTAGGGCACTAAAATAGGTATTTGAAGAAATACCATAACCTCTAGGATGTCTATAGGGAAGTGGAGAGAATAAATTGGCAGGGTTTGGCTGAGCTTGAAGGCTCAAAGTGGTGTGAGGAAGAGAAGGAGGGGGTGCCCTTTTATAAGGGAGGAGAGGGGCACCTTTGGAATAACTAAACATATTATTTTATTATAAAGTCAAGTTCGGTTTTAAATAGCTCCAAATTGATTTATTTCAAAGATAAGGTTGGTATGGGTCGAAATCCTATCATCCAATAGAATTTAGACAAGTTTAGGTTCCTATTTTAACCTTATCATTTAGATTTAACATTAAGTTAAATAATTTTACTTTTACTGTGTCTTCTTCTGTTCTTACACTATAAGGTTAATAAACTTACTATAAGAAGCCAAACGAACCCCAAGTTGTTTATTATTAATATATATAACCTTATCTAAGTCATTTGGACGAACCTTAGATTTTTATGAATATAATAACAATTAATAATATAATATTTGTTTTAAAAACTATTTTATGTCAATTTTGACACTATTTGGTAATTGATTTTTGTAAAAATTATAACAGAATGATTAGTTCAAAAAAAGTTAATAAAATCAATAATAACATGTCATATTAACCTATAAAATTAGTGTAATTCATAAAAAGTCTCAAATTACATTTATTGGGGTATTTATAACATCAATTATGTCAATATTTCATTAATAAGATAATTACTGCATCATTGTTGTGTCATAAATAAATTAAATTATTTAATGTCTAAAAATTACAAATAAAATATCATTATGTATGAAATCCTTTTAGCTTTCTAATGAATATTTATAGTCTAATTTATCTTATGTATAACCCTATATTAAAAATTATTTACTTATTAAACTTTGATTTTAACTATTTTAACCCTTCTTTAAATAAATTAATAATAAATGTCTTAATCTAATCCAAGTAGGCTTAAATGGTCATATTTTATTCCTAAGGTTGTTTTTGGTCGAATTTAACTTATCCAATAGAATTAGGACATGTGTTAGGGTAATAATAATATCATTTTTACCCTTAATTACCTTATTTACTTTTAACCGTGGTAAAAAAAAAGTAAAAAGTTACTATTCACCAAAAATTATTTTCATCTAATTGAACCATATTTTAGTCCTTGATATTAACCGTGTCTCTCTGATTTTTGAAATTCCACTCACAGAAGCAGTAAAATTAAGTTTTATGAAAAATTCAGTTTTTTTAACTACCACTTAGTGATTTCACTATTCATCAAAAAATGAAAGTTTCCAGAAAAATACCAAAAATTAGGCCTAAGCTATATTTGATATTATGAATTCAAAAATGATTTTTATTTTATCAAATTCAAAACATATCAGTTACATTAACTAATTTAAAAATTAATTCCCGTCGTCAAAACAAATAGCGTGTTTTTAAGAGATAATAACTATCAAAAGATTGACACTTGTTTATAACTGGTTTAAATGTGAAATTACATCCAATGACCAACATTGTATTAAATTGTAAAAATATATTCTAAATATACTTTAAAACCACTCAAATTAATAATTTATCACTATTAATTATTTCTATTAAAAAAGTTGTTTTTAATTAAAATTTAGTAATTTTCACTATTCATCAGAATATGAAAGTTATCCGAAAAGTACCAAAATTTCACCCTAAGCTAATCTAGATATTCCAAATCCAAAAATGAAGTCCATTTTGAAAAATAAAATTTACAAAATTTCAAAAAGTGGTTATTACTATTCATAACGGCTAGTTTTAATAATATTTTAATAGCATCTCGTTGTTTAGTGAAACTCGGTATTGCGTACTACACACGCTATCGAGGAAGGTCGTGATTGCGTGTAATGAAATTCAAGTCAAGGATGTGTGTTGTGCAAGCTCCTTTTGGTGTAGCGTACAACACAAGACATTAATGAAAAGAATATTTTTCATTAAATCTCTGGGTGTTACAGTATCTTCCATAGAAGTTATTACTTATAATCGCATTCTACCAAGTGGATTAATCCTAGAATTAGAGAATTTTTATTATGTTCCCATTATAAAAAATAATAATTTATATATCTTGTTTTATAAGAAGGTATTTTTATTCGTTATTAAGAAAAATAATTGTTCTATATATAAGAATGAATTTTTTTAATTAAATTTAGAATATAATGAATGGTTTATATATTATAGATATATATTATCCTATATATAATATTATAAATCATAAGGTCAAGGTTGATTATAATTCCACATACCTTTGGCATTATCTCCATGGACATATAAATGAGAAACACATTCAAAGACTCCATAATGATAGACTATTGGACTCATTTGATTATTAATCATTTCATAATTGAGAATATTTTTAATTAGGAAATATAAATGTGAAACCTTTTGGGAGAAAAGGTAAAAGGGATAATATTATATTGGATCTCATACATAGTGATGTATGGGGACCAATAATCACACAAGTGAGTGATGGTTATAGGTACTTTGTTACTTTTACCAATTATGTTTTTCTGTACAGATATGTATTTCTGATGAGAAATAAGTATGAAATTTTCAAAAAGTTCAAAGAGATTTAGAACAATGTACAAAATCATATGTTCAAGAGTATTAAGATTATTTGGTCAGATCAGGTTGATGAATCCTTAAACCAATAATTCATTGATCATCTAAGATATTGTGGAATTGTTTCACAACTCACTCCTCCTAGAACACCATGATGGATTGATGTGACTAAAAGGAGTAATCATGCCCTCACTAGTGCAATAAATATTTTATACATCATATTTATATTTTCAGTTATTTATAACCATCATTATAAATGGTTTTTTACATATATTATTTTATAACCGATATAAAAAAATCATTCCATCATGTTTATTAGGTCGATTATATTATAACTGATGTAGAAAACAGATTGTGTACTTATGTTATGTTATAACCTATGTAAAAAAAATAGGTTTTTTACATTAGTTATCATATAACTGACATATAAAACCTTTAAAAATGTAAAAGATGATTCATGTTATGTTTTTTAGTCACATTCACGATTTCTCCCTTGAAAATTTAATTTTATTCTTCTAAATATTTGATAGTGATCAATCTCTCTTTTTCTTCCTCACCTTTTTCTCCCTTATCACCTTCATCACTTGTTTTCATCCTTATCATCGACCTCACTTTTTTTCATCATCATCACTATTGCCTTCATCACCATCCTCATCTATGTGTCACTATCCTCTAAAGTATGTTTAATTTAGTGATAAATATTTCAATGAATATACTATATCATGATTGATATAAATCATGTTATAATTAGTAGTAAATCTTGAAATATTTATTTATGTTGTATTTTTTTAGTATTGGTGGTTTCTTGTATTGTGATGGATAATTATTATGATTTAATAGTCATATGAGATTAAATTTTGATCCCTTGGGATACTCATTTCTTGTCATCTGATTGGATTTCGAATTTTTGTTTAGTTTTAATTTTTTAATTTGAATTTTGGATTCTGCATCATTTTTTATTTGTGATGGGTTTCGTTTCTAGTAGTATGTGGTTCCCACTTAACTCAAAAGTTGTTTATCTAAATGATAAAAAAATTGGATTTGGTAGTATAATATTAAATGTTGAATTTATAATGGATTATGAACTTTGAATATGAAGTATTGATAATATATATTTAGATGATCATTCTAGGAAAGTATTGATTGAGATGAATGTGTAGTTATAGTATAAGGGAAGTTATTTTCTAATTCAATTTAAATAAATATAAGAGTATTTTATGGCACCTTCATGTAATAAATGGTATGTAGTCTAAATTCTTCTTCTTCCAAAGGATCAATCTCTACCTCTACCCATTGTCACATCATTTCACGTGAAAGAGAGGTGACATATCCCACTAGTTCCATTATTTCTTGTATATTTTTTTAGAGAATAGTTTTTACTTTCTCCTAATAATAATCATACACTTTGATATTTTTAAAAAACATTTAACTATTTATATTATGAAATTTATTTATATATTATGAAAATAATATATATATATATATATATTTACTAAATTATATAATAAAAATAATTAAAAATTGTGTTTTATTAGTGGTTAATATTTTCAAATCAATGTTAATATTTTTACTTCTATATAATTATTATTTTTTAAATATTTTCTGAAAGGATGATAAATAAATAAGTCTAAAGTGAAACTTTTGTTTATGAAAAAAATTTATTTCTTTTATTTGTGAATTATTTTGTTTTTATTTGTTTTTATTTTTATTTATAATATTAAATTTGAATTTAAATTTCAATATAAAATAACTTACATTAAATATTTGAAATTTGTAATAGGTGATAATGAGTCATAGTTGGATTAATTCAAGATGAGAAATTGATGATTATGATAAAGGAGTTGATTCCTTTTTGGAATTTTTGAAAAGAAATTTCCAAATAATAGCCATTTTTTCTATCCATGATTAAAATGTTAAAATATGATAAAGTTGGAAATATAGATATCAAAGGTCATTTAATTTGGAATGGTTTTAATTTGATTTATAATTCTTGTATTTAACATGGTGAAATTGAATAGAGTGCAATAACTAACTATCAATATTTAGAGAGAGTGAAAAACATTGATGTTGTATTTGGAAATAAACAATGATCAGGTAATGATAGAAATATATGGAAGAAACTATCAATAATTTTCAAGCTTCAATATTAGAGATATAATGAGATCAAACATAACATTGATGTGATGCATTTTGAGAAGAATATATGTGATAGTTTTATTGGAACATTACTATATATTAAAATCAAGATGAAGGATGGATTTAATGCAAGATTTGATTTCTTTCAATGGGAATACATTTGTAGTTAGCTCCCAATACTAAACAAAAATGAACATACTTGACTCTGGCTCATCATACATTACTTTAGAGGTATAAATCAGTTTTTTTTAATTCCTTCATGGCATCAAAGTGCCTCAAAGTTATTATTTTAATGTAAAAAAATCATTGTAATATTTAAAGTTAATAGTAATGAAAACCCATGACTATCATGTTATTATGCAATAGATCCTACTAGTTTAATTGAGTATAATTATATCCATCCATGTTATAATGACAATCATAAATGTGTTTTATTTTTTCAATTCTATTTGCAATAAAGTGATAGATTTTAATTCGTTGAACAATTTAGAGAACGATTCATTTTAAAGAACAATTCGTTTCATGTGATAAATCTGATTATACAAAGAATAAGTCCACACAAATGAAGAAGGGTGATTATGTAAAAATGGAAAGTCTATTATTTTGTCTTTACTATTTGGAATAGGAAAATAATATGGAACAAGTTAAACAAAGTATGGTTTCCTTAATTGATCAAGTTAAGAAGACTACTCCATGTAAGAAGCAAGATGAGAATGAAGAAGACTCAATGCTGTCAAAAGAGGAAAAAAATTAGAAATATAATGGCATAAGTATGAAGAATATTGGAGTTCAATGTTAAGATACGAAGCTATTGGAAGACCCACCTTATTCCCAAATCAACCTAGAGGTTCTTGAATGCTAGGAATTGAAGGTGATATAATATGAAATGCACCCCTTGAGGGGGTCAACTAAAGTCAAGGATGCCAAATATTTATCATTTTCTTGAAATATGGAATTTTGGAAGCCCCGTCATTTCTAAAGTGTGAGGTGTGATATTCACTCTCATTTCCTCATTATGGTGTATACTTGTTGTATTTGTCTAGGGGTTGTTTTTCTAACAAAAGGGAAGAGTTTTTTACTTGCACTTGAACTTTTTAATGTGTTTTTTAAGATGGGTATAGGTTTAAAAAAAATTATTCAAAAACTGATTTTACACCCCCCCCCTCCAAGGAAAAGTTTTAGTTTGTTCCACGTTATGAAGTGTTTATAGACGGGTTTGGTATCTATATTATAAACTCTTGTTTTCTACATCAAGTTTTCCCATGTATACTTAGATAGATTAACTAATGGATATTTTCTAGGAACTCAGTGGTTTCATCCTTTTCTTATGAAATTTGAAGATCATAGGGAGAAGAAGATTTTTTTTTCAAATGGATAATACCACACTTATATTAATATGGGAGAATAACATTCCTACCATTTTCATTCATTATCAATTAGGGGGATAAAGATACATCGACTTAGGAAGAATTTTGGAATTGAAAACAAATCCAAATGGGGAGATTTAAGTGGCCATGGATTTGATGAATATTGGATTTTATTTTTTGTCAATTTAAAGTCAATGTGGTCTAATGAATGAAGAGTTAGTTTCCACTATAAATGAAATGTAGGATATATCTATATGTTGGTGAAGGAAGTGAGATGTTTTTTCCCATACACTATGGGTAAAGAATTTTGAAGAGTTTGATACCTTAGAACAACTAGATGGAAAAGATCTAAGGGAATCCACTGACATAAAAAAATTGAGAGATATGGTCTCTGTGTATATGGAAAGTGTTGAAGGTGAATAAGACTTGTCTTCAATAGGTTGGATGGAAGAGTTGAGGAAATATGAGCTAATAATAATTTGCGACATTCATATTAGCAATGGCGGAAGATATTGGGTATCTAAAAACAATATATAAAGTTTAGAGATGAAGAAATCACTCCAAACCCACTGTGAGTCTCCCTAGGGTCTAGAGGAGGAAGGCTTCACATTAGTATAAAAACAAATCAACCACATAGCCCACTTAAAAATGCTAATCAGGAAATTAAACAGCATGTAATTCCTTTACATGTCGTGTAATTATTTGTTTAGAGGGTTACGCCAAAAAAACCCATCACCTCAGGTGGGTATTTATCCTGATTAATTATTACATGTCATGTAATAAGATTACACAGCATGTAATATTTTCATGTCATGAATTAGTACACCACGTGTAACTATTCAGGACATGTGTCTGGAGAAATTTACACATCGTGTAACCCATTTACATAGCATGTAAATTTTATACCGACTATTTTGATCCAAAAAAAACGTGCCTAGAAAAATGGATGGGATCTTACAATCTACCCACATTATAACAGATCATCCTTGAGTTGTACTCTCAAGCATCTCTAAATTCCTAAGGTAAAAATATCTGGACATTGAGCCTACATATCTACTTCCCTCTCCCATGTTTTCTCCTAAACAAGACCATGTTTTCATAATACTTAGACTATTAGAATCATCCTTCTCTACAACACTTTCTCACTGTGATTCACAACATGAATTAGATGCTCCTCAAAGTACGCATCAACCTCAAGCTCAACATTGTCAATATTGATTACGTGAGAAGGGCCAGGGTGATACTATCAAAGTTTTGACACATAAAAAACATTGTGCATAGCACTATTCCTCTATGTAGGAACCAATTAGTATGCCACCGGTCTGATTTTCCCTATGATATCAAAAGGTTCAACAAACATGGGTGCCAAATTTTTCTACCACTGAATCTGACGGTGAACCAATCTAGGTGACACCAAAATGAACACACAATCACCCATTGTAAACTCAAGGGTTCATTGACATCAATAATCATATGAATTGTTCCTACTCTAATCCATATCTATACATTTCTAGATAAATTGGACCTATACCAATGTATCTCGCATGAGACTCAGTCTCAAAAACTCTGACTCACCTGCCTACATCCAACATAGAGGTGATCTGTGTGGTCTACCATAAAGAGACTCATATTATGCCATGTGAATAGTTTCCTAATAACTATTGTTATAGGTAAATGGTGCTAAGTGATTCTCCCAAGACCCACCAAAATCGAGAACACGCGCCCGTAGCATATCCTCTAGCACTTGAATAGTACATTCTAACATCCCTTCTATCTACGGGTGGAAATCCATACTAATAAATACTTTCATACCAAGTGCCTTATGTAAGACTTTCCAGAAGTGTGAAATGAAACATGATTCATGGTCTAAAACTATGCTTCGTAGCACCCCATGCAGTTAGACTATCTCCTGAATGTATAAGTTCCCCAACTGATCCACTGAGAAGGTCTCCTAGACAGGCAAGAAATGGGATACTTTTGTCATTCGGTCCACAATCACCCATATAGCATCATTCTTATAAGGCATCCGCGAAATACCAGCCACAAAATCCATGGTAACGTCATCTCACTTCCATTCCGGAATGGGCAATGGTTGTAGTAATCCACCAGGATGTTGATGCTCATCATTCACCTATTGATAGGTATAGCATCATGTCATGAACCATGAAATCTCTCTTTTCATGCCCAGACACCAATACTATTGACGTAGGTCATGGTGCATTTTAGTTAAACTAGGATTTACCCCCCACTTCAAGTAATGAAATTAATGCATCATATCCTCTCACATATTTATAATCATGACAACACAGTTCCTGGAATAGATGATCTCATCCTCATCTATGGTCCAATCTTAAGGTGACTTACCACCTTCAAGGATTTCCCTCAAGGCCAGACACTCTGGATCCTCATATTATCTCTCCCTAGTCCTGATCAGAAGTGTGTATTCCACTAATACCGATACAAGGGTCGTCTTTTATTGACCCTCCTAAACCATAATTTTCATCACATGTAGAAAATATGTCATCTTCCACTCAGAACTAGACTCCTGAACTGCATGAGTCTGAATTTTCCTACTTAAAGTGTCAGCAACACTGTTTCCCTTCATAGGTGCATAAGCTATCTCAAAATCAAACTACTTCATATTCTCAATACATATCCACTTTAGAAGATTCAAATATCATTGAGAAAAGATATAATTTAAGCTCTTTTGTTCAATATACATGGTAAACTTTTCACCCAATGGATAATGTCACCAAAACTTAAAACTATAAACAACTATAGCTAAATCAAGTTCATGCGTAGGGTAAGTTCATTCATAAGGACTCAACTATCATGACCCATACACCACAACTCAATATCCTTGCATCAAAAATTCTCCAATACTGATCCTGAACACATCAGAAAACACAGTATAATCCTCCCCTAGCTTGAGTAGGATCAAGATTGGTGTGGTATTAAACCAATTCTTTAACTCCTGGAAATCATTCTCACATGATCCAAAATATTCAAACTTTACACCTTCTTATTCAATCCCAAAAGTGGTGCTTCCAAGCAGAAAAAGTCCTTGTTGAACCTCCGATAATATCCCGCTAAACCCAGAAATCTTTGAATATCAAAAAGATTCTTGAGATGATCCCAAGAAACCATTGATAGAACTTTATCTATGTCCACTGACACACCTTCCTCTAATATGATGTGACCCAAGAAATGTACCATGTCAATCAAAAATTGACACTTCAATATCTTGGCATATGTTTGATGATATCTTAGTGTACTCAGAATGATATCAAGATTTTGGGCATGATATTCATGATTCTTAGAGTACACTAATATGTCATCCACAAAAACAACCACAAACTGATCTAGGTATGAATGTAATATTCAGTTCATCAAGGCAATAAACATTATTGAATCATTTGTCGCCTAAATGGAATCATGACGAACTCACAAAGTCCATACTTGCTTCTAAAATATTTTTGTGGTATATCAGAAGGTCTAACTATTAGATGATGATAACCCAATCTCAAGTAAATCTTGGATAAAGCACAAGATCCTCTAAATTGGTCAAAGAGATCATCAATATGAGAAATAGGATATTGGTTCTTTATTATCATCTAGTTTAACTTTTGGTAATCGATACATAATTGAAACATCCTGCCATCCTTCTTAACAAACAAAACTAGAGAACCCTAAGGAAATGTACTTGGATGGATAAATCCTTTATCCATCAACTCTTTCAACTTAGTCTTAAACTCTTGAAGATTTTTTGGTTCCATTTTGTAAGGTGGAATGGAAACCATATCAGCTTTAGGAATGAGCTCAATTATAAACTCAACATACCTCTCAGGTGGCATCCTTGATAAGTCCTCAGGAAACACGTCTTGAAACTAGTCTAATATGGGTGGAAAGACATCATGCTTCGTACCCCCTTCATCCAGCAAAAGACTTGCAACTTGGGCAGTGAGCTCCCCTAGTTGCTGGTGAACTGGACCTACAAGGCCTGCTAGAATATCATACTCTTTGTGATGAACATAACTGTCACCCTCAGGAGACGTAAAGGTCACTCTCCTATAGTAACAATATATGTGGTCTCGGTATGCTATTAATCAGTCCACACCCAAAATCAATTCAAAACATGACATGTAAAGGATGTAGAGATCCCAATAGAAATGATACTTCTCAACATTGAGAGGACACCCCTTGCATAAGAAGATGTATCTTGACTGTACTCTCAACGATGTGTCAATTGTCACAAACCCACTCACAAACTTTACTACCAGACTCAAACAGTTCACAATTTGAGAAGAAAAAAAATAATGAGAGGATCCTGCATCAAATAAGTCACTAGCAAGCGTAAAAACCAAAAGAATAGTACCTCTTATTGTCGATGGTCCATCCTCGCTATCCATAAGTATAGGTTGAACTGTATGAACTACCATACCCCTATTCCCTATGTTTTAGTATGATTTATATGAGCTACACCACTCTATTGATATGGGTGCTCTTACCCCGAAGTACCATGCCCACTACCTCGGCATCCACGACCAATAGAACTCCAACTCCGAGACTAATATGGGGTAGAAGACCCCCTCCCAGTGTTCTAACTCTTCCTGGCTCCTTTGTCACTACCCATAGGTCAAGGGTTTCTACAATACCTCTACAAGTGGCTCATCCTACCGCAAGCTCGACACTCTATTGGTGGTCACGAACACAGGGTGAAAATTTGTCCCAACCTACCACACCGGTGGCAGTATTTTCGGTTACTCCTCTGAGTAACTGATCCTTCTCCTTGACCACTCTATTTGTTATCTCCCTAGTTTTCATTCTCATAGTGACGCTTCCTATAATAAATATATTAAGTATATATATTTATATACAAATATTTATAAATAAATACAAATAGTTATAAATATAATTCTAAATAAATGTAGATATATTTAAATAATTAAAAAATTATAATAAATATATTTATATATTTATATATATTTATAAAATTATAAATATATTTATATATATTTATAAAATTTTAAATATATTTTTTATAATTTTATAATTATTTAAATATATATATATAATTACAAATATAAATAAGTATTTATTTATTATAAATTTTAATTACAAATAAATATATATTTATTTATTAATTATAATTATGAATAAATATTTATTTATTTAAATAATTTTTAATTTATAAAAAATATATTTATTATTTTTATATATAATGTTATATATAATTAAATAAATATATTTATAAATATATAGAAATATTGATAAATAAATACAAATATTTATATTTATAGTTATAAATAAATACAGATATATTTAAATAATTATAAAATTATAATAAATATATTAAATATATATTAATAAAATTATAAATGTTAGTAATATTAATTTGTTATAATTTTATAATTATTTAAATAAATAAAAGTATATTCATTTATAATTATAATTATAAATATATATATATTCATATATTTATAAATAAATATATATTCATATAAATAATTATAAAATTAGAAGAAATATAGTTGTATATATCTATAATCTTATAAATATATATAATTAATATATGTATTATATATATTCTAAGATTATAAATATAATAAGTATATTTCTTATAATTTTATAATTATTTAAATTTTTAATTTTATAAATGTAAATATATTTATTTATTTATTTATAGTTATACTTTTAAATATGTATACATATATATATATCATATATATAATTTTATAAATATATATATATTAATATAAATAAATTATTAACATAATATCTTTATCAGCGCTTTCTATTTTAGCGCTGATAAAACATACATTTATTAGCACTTTTTAGCTAGTGATGATAAAAGGTTCATCGGGTTTTATAAGAAAAACTCTAACAGTCTCCTTCATTGTAATGACCCGCATTTTGAACCGGGTTAAAAAGCGAAGGAATTTGAACTTTTCAATTACTGAACCGGTCAAATTTAAGATCGGGCTTCAGAATAAGATTCTGAAGGTTTAGATCCTTCTTTTTAATGTTTTGGGACATGGGTGAATGCCCATTAAGTTTTCTGAGTGTCTTGAGGGGTTCCAGGAGTTTCGGACCCGAAGACGACTGGTTTTTAAAAAACAACTGAAGGCGCACGGTATCCCAAACCTTGCGGCCCAAGCCGTGCGGCCTAAATCAGGGAGGCAGAGGAGTCTACACGGCCTGTGTATGATTTACCAAAACCGTGCGGCCAGCCCGTGCGGGGTGTCGTGGGTGTCCAGTGGGGGACGCACGGTTGGCGCACGGTTTGCCAAACCGTGCGGTCCAAGCCATGCGTCGTGCCTTGTTTTGGGTTTTTAAAATATTTAAAATGAAATTAAAAAGAAAACCTAAAATCTAATAAACTCTCCCTCTCCTCTCGGCAGACCCACACAAACCTCCCCCTTGGAGCCGCCGGCCTCACGCGCAAGCCCCCTCGGCCGCACCTCCTTCCTCCTCCGTTCTTGGCGATTCCTCCTTCGAATCTTCGCGGTAATCCTCCTTCCTCCTTCCTCCTCCCTTCTTGGACGGTTTTAGGGCTCCTCTTTTCCCTAATTTGGTTTGGCCAAATCTCCCTAGGGTTAGGGTTGTGCTGTTTTCGGTTTCCTTCTAATTCCGCTTGTTCCAGGGTTGTGCGGAAGGTCCCCCGGGACCTCGTTGGTGCACATATGGTGTCCGCCGCCGAAGGCGAGGCGGACTACGATAGTTTCAGTCCGCCGGTTTGTTTCCGAGGTAAGTGTTTTGCCCGTTTATTGTTTGTGCATCCTCTAAATTAGTGTGTTAGGTTATTAAAGAGTTCCTGGTATGTTTTTTTCCTGTGCGTTAGGCTGTTGGAATGGTTTTGGTTTGTCGGAGTTTGGGCGGCTCTTAGTTAGAAAGAACCAAGAGCTGGAATGGACGGATGGATCCACCTTGAGGTAGGGTCCCTCTCCTTGCCCTTTAATTTAAAGTTAAGCCTTTAAAGAGTTTAATACTTCATTGCTTTAGTATGTTAATTATGAAAGTTTAGTTCCAATTAAATGCTTTTTTGCAATGAGTGTGAATTGCAGGGACAAGATTAAAATGTTTTCTTAGTCACTAAACTAACGATTTAATAATAAAACATCTTGATCAGAGGTGCGTTGTCTTCAAGATAAAAGTATGAAGTAGATTCTTATGATTACCTTCTAAATTCTTGTTATGCTTTGCTGGTAGTTGATGATGTCATGTTTCCTTTGAATGGTACCAAATGGTTAAAGCATGACAGTTGTACCCTTTCTATGAAATGGTTAAACTTGAATGAAATGGATTAGGGTGATAATACCATGCCTTAGGATAATGGAATAAGCACGGCTTATGTTAATGGACTGGATCTAGTGAATAGGACTTACCTAGGAGAGGTAGTCCATAGCACCTCTTTATGCTTTATAAATCCCTGTATGTCTTTGAAATGATATAAAAGGAATGGAGAATGAATTGGGGGTTATCCAATACCGTACATGAGTGGGTTGCCTCATGTACCTTATATAAATGTGATAAATATTTTAATTTCTTGATATGGATACTTAAGAGGAGTTGCCTTAAGTATATTTGTATGAATGTGATTATAACCTTTTACGTGGATATGGGTTGTATGATTGTTTTTTATTGTGATGTGTTTCTTTGAATGCTTATGAGGTAATGCCATAAGCAGTGTATTATAGACATGGTTATATTGTGAGTGCGTACATGCTGATGCCACATAATTCATGATAATAAAGGTGAGTACATGTCTGGAAGGGAGGCATTCTCACCCCTTGACAGTTGACTTATGTTGATGATTACGTGTCTGGATGGGAGGCAGTTATACCCCATGCCAGTGATATATATGTGATGGATGGGAGGCAGTTATACCCCATGCCAGTGTGATAGTACATGTCTGGAAGGGAGGCATTCTTACCCCTTTCCAGTTGAATTATAGTGATGTTTTACGTGTTTGGATGGGAGGCAGCTGTAACCCATGCCAGAATTATAAATGTGACGGATGGGAGGCAGTTATACCCCATTCCAGTATTATGAATGAACGTGATGGAAGGGAGGCATTCTTACCCCTTTCCAGTATCTTCTAAGAATTAGAGTCATTCTTACCTCATTGCCATTGTATACTAGGGATGAGAGGCATTCTTACCTCGTGCTCGCTATCTTCAGTTGATGGGTGGGAGGCATGATTACCCCCACGCCATCTTTTATAAATATTTACATATGTAACTGTAGTGGCATGATCAGACTGAGATCCTGGCAATGAGCCGAAGCTGGTATAGCCGTCAGATTCCCTTTGGGAAACCTGGACGGGTGTTGTTATTCTATGTTGATCTGCTTACTTATTTCCGTTATACCTGCTTACTATTTAATTGAATACACATTGTCTAGTTTGGGTTAGACATCAGTGGTGCCGACTGACTGAGATTTATATCTCACACCCTACTTAGGTCGCCATTTCACTGGGGTACCCGAGTAGACCTTCTTGCTTGCAGGACCTAGGTCTTGTGATGAGTTGTTTGTACCTGTGGAGTTAGGAGCAAAGGACCAAGAGGGAGCTCGGGATGCTTAGAAGAACATCTGTCGGTCCTTGCTGTATTTTCTTTATTTGTTTAAATTATATTGTAAGCATGCTATATTGTTTCCTGTTTTCACATTGTATCATTCATCATCCCTGTATCGTGTAAACTGGCTTTGGCCACCTTTTATAAAAATGATCACTATTTTTCTTCTGCTGTTGTTTGTTCATTGTTTATCTATTATTGCTTCCGCTATTGAATGTTATTTACTCTGAGATATCGTTGTTCAACTCTGATAAGAGGGTATAGTCTCCCCACTATCACCTCCCAAGACCCTCGATGCTAGTCGGAAGCCTCTGGCATACGAGGAGACGCACTTGAGGCCATGTGGCGACCGGTCCGGTCACCGGTTTGATGGTGAGCCGGGTCGGGGCGTTACATTCATTCTCACACCTCTCAAGCTCTCATGGAAGCTGAGCCATGCGTCGTCGGCCTCTGCTCTTCCCCGACCCCAGCTCTTCCACCGCCGACCCCTCCTTTGCCACTGCCTCTTCCACCACCGTGAATTACTCCTCTGCCGCGAACCCACCTCTACCATGAACCCTCATCAGCCGCTCCTCTGTCGCTCCTCTACCGCAAACCTACCTCTACCTTGAACCTCTGTTCCCCGCTCCTCTTCCGCGAACCCCACCTCCGCTGTGAAGCCCTTCGTTGCCGATGTTGTTGTCGCTGCTGCCTACCCCAACTCTACTGTCAATGGACCCTACTACTGCCACCGGAAGGATATTCTATCACATTATTAAAAAAAAGTTTCATTTTAATTTTATCACGCTTACTAGTAAATTCTTGGGTTAGTGTTTTCTATAGGATATTTCCCTTTTATAGGATGTGTATTTATTGTTATTATTTGATGCTTGTATGGTGTTATTGGTGGATATTTCTTTAGAGGGTGTTGGAGGTGAGATGAGGTTTATTGCTTATGTTTTATTATCAATTTATAAATTAATCATGTTCATATTTTTTCTTAGCTTCTCTTTTACTATGCCATATAAACCTAAGGTAACTATGTTACTGATATTTTGTGTGTCATAGTGACTGAACATGATTCCATTATTGCTTTTCCCATACAGATAGTGAAGTAATTCTCATGTTTCTTCACCTATAGTGTTAGGGATATGATAGCCTTATCTCTTTTCTGATGGTGTTGGTATAGATGGGAACCATGGGGTTGTTGATTCTACTGGTATATGTATAATATTTTCACATTCTAGGATCTAGTGAGATTCCAATGATGATTTTTTTATTTGATGATATTAGCTTTGAGATCCCCACAACACACATTTTTTTCATCACTTTTTACATTTCATGGACATATTACAGCAATTTATTTTTGTTTTCTATTATTAATGATAGTTCCTCCACTTCTCCAATAATCACAAGAGCATCACAATCGAAACTTGTTGGATAAAACATCCGCTTCTTTTTCTTAGATGTTAAGAGTGGTGATAACCCTCAATCCAAGTGACCTAGCTTATGTGGGATGACAAACACTGGATATAAAATTAGCCATCATTTTTCATCAATGGGAATTTAAGAATATTTTGGAAGTTATACTTTTAAAATGAACCATCCAATTCCATCAATTTCATGCCAAATCCCTTTATTTCTATAGTGATGGATTTGGAACTTGGATATGTGTATACCTAGTGGGTGGGGACTTGAATTTTTACTAGGATTCCCCTTGAATGTTTTCAATAGGGTGAGTACCATGTCTCTTTCCTTTTCTAGTTTGAATTCATGCAATCTGAACTGATGAAACTGATGATTATGATCAAAAAACTTTGACCAAAATGAGGCTGGTGTTTAATGTCTTACAAATTTTATAAAAAAAAGATGTGGTGATCTACATAATAATGTAATTTAGGTAAACATGTCATGATTGGAGAACCCAATACTAGTGTAGAAATAATTTAAGATATGTTCACATAGTTTATGGTTATAGTTCTTGTTCTAGAAAAGGTGATGAAGTTTATTTAATGGTAAGTGCAAGGTGATAACTCATCATGAATGAGTAGTGGACTATATTCGTATAAACAACCTCAGGAAGGGGTGCATGGAGTTTATGGACATAGTTCAAAAACCAATTATGAAGGGTATGATGTTACTACCATAATGGGCCTCATGATCTAGGAGATCTCTAACACCTTCGAACAAGGAATGAGAACAATGTAAATCATAACTCAAGTTATCTGAATTAGAATATGGTTTTAATTAAATATATTTTATCCATGTTTAGTGTCTAATATTTCAAGACCAGATATGGATGAGGTTATTATATTATGGGGAAGGGGTATGAATCTTATGAAGTCATTGAATGGGTCTAATATTGGTGGTTGGGATGTCATGAAATATCTAATGGACCTTTATAAGAAGTTTAAAGGTCATCTAAGATGAACCATATGCCATGTAGTTCAAATTTAGTTGAAATGGAATTGTATTGAGTGAAATTTAAGATCATATAATGAAGAACTTTATGGAAAGGTATTTTCACATATCTAGATCATACGCAATATGACATTGTCTTGTCTTAGTGTCGAGTTAGTGGAGAAAACCCTACATGAGTTGATGAATTCTCATACACCAAGTTTAATTTGGAGTTTAATTTGGTTGAAACTGATGACTGAGTATAAAATAAGAAATCTAGATGTTGTTAGTAAAGAAAATCCTACATGAGTTGATGACTGAGTATAAAATAAGAATCTCGATGTTGTTTAATTAGGGGATGAATTTAGTTATAAGGGAAACATGTCTTTTGTTATCCCTACCTATCCAAAGCAATATGAGACACTTTCTGGACACCCTAGTCAAATAACCATAACAACACATATAATGAATCTTTCCACCCGCAACCACTTTATGGTGAATCCCCTCAAAGGGACAACTGATATAATTCAAGTGATTATCAAATCATATTTTCTTCTTAGCATAATTTTATATATCAATATATAAATTATTATTTTATTACAACTTTAACAAATTATATGAATGAATTATTAACTATTGATATTCAATGTTATGAAGTGGTCATAACATTTAGTTTGATGCATCCATCAAAGGTACCAAACCTAGATTTTCTTTATGAAATTTTCTTTAAAAGGTTCTAGACTATTTTGGGACTTGATGTTGTTAACCTCATGAATGAGTTTTGGTGAGGCAAGAATTCTCTTGAGACTAATAATGATTCTCCCGTCACTTTGATTCTAGAGGTTACTAGTATGAGTTCAGATAAGAATTTTAGAATGACCAGTCTTTGTAATGTCATTTATAAAGTCTTTTTGAATATTTTAGAAATTGACTATGGAAAATCATACCATCTATTAGTTTAGTACCATAGTTATTTTCTTATTTTGAATTGAGACATGATGTACTTAAAAGGGTCGGGAAAGCAACATAGTTTCTTCTAGTGATGAGTGGCATAGGGAAATTCTTTGTGTGAAAGGAATGGTACTTGAGAAATTTTTGATTATGTAATGGGTTCATGCTTATATATTTTCTTAGGTGTATTTATAAAGGAAAGAACCAATAGTACTTCATGTGAGAGACATATACATTGTTCTTGGGGTGTAAAACCAATTGATTTGGTGTGATCCAATGATCATTGGGATAATGTAGTGTTTGTAGTAAATTGGAACATGAGTGTTTCATGGTTGTGAGTGTGGTTACTAACTATGGAACATATCTGTTGGGACTCTAGTGTTGTGGTGAAGGATAATTGATATAACTAGATAATGGAAGCATTGATAAGGGATATCCAATGGTGGGGATCACAATATCAAATTCTTTCGGAAAATATTATTATTACACATACCTTTGGAATATTGTGATGGAATCATGCAACACTAATTGATTTGGTATGAATCGAGGTGTTTTCTATGTATCTTTTATAAAGTGTCTCTATTGGGATCTATGTCTTTTTGAATATGCCTAAGTGGGTCTTTTAAAATGATTCAAGTGTTTTGAAATCCTTCTTAGAGGGATGTCACTCATTTTAAATGATTAAGATTATTGGGTAATGAAATTATCTTGAATTCTTTAAAAAATGAATTTTGGTTTTCTGAAAGAGCATTTGGAACTGATTGATTTATTTTAAAAAGGGGGTGTTATTTTAAAGAGGTATTTGTGTAAATGGTTGGTTTTTTTAATGGTATTTAAAGTGTGATTTTTTAAATAGTTTTCAAAGTACATTTAAACTGTAGTTTTTTCATAATATTTTAAGTTTAGATGTTTATAGAATTAGGAAAACCATTACATTATATCAATATTTTTTGTATTTATTTTGTTAAATACTAATATCACTGAATCAAAAAGGATGTATATGAATAAATACTGGATGGATGTCAATCATTTGACAAGAGAGTATAAAGATGGAGTGAAACAGTTCATCAAGTTTGAAAAAAATCATGCATATGACCCTTATCAAATCCTTTGTTCGTGTTTGCGTTATTGTTATTCAAGAAAATTTAGTCCATAGGAATTGGAAGAACACTTGATCTGTCACGGAATAGATCGAAGTTATAAATGTTGAAATAAACACAGGTGGAAAGAAAATGTAGCTAGTGACTGGGATAACAGTGCGTTTTATGGATCATATGATATGATTACAAGTGTGTACAATGAAGAAGACCATATCGAGGATGTGATTACGTATGTGAATGATGATGAATATCGTATTGAGAAAATGACAAGAATAGTTGAAGATGAACTTCGTGATTGCCCAAAATTATTTGAGAAGTTAAAGATTTATGCAATAATGCCTTTGTATGGTGGTTGCACTAAATATATAGCATTATTAGTCGTACTAAAGCTATATAATTTGAAAGCAGGCAATAGATGGAGTGATGCTAGTTTTACAGAATTACTTTCCCTCTTGAATGACATTCTCCCAGAATATAATGAGCTCCCGAGCCAAACACACGATGCCAAACGAATGTTAAGTTCAATGGGTATGATCTATGAATGAATACACATCTTTCTAAATGACTATATACCATTTTTCAAGGACCAAAAATCACTTAGAGAATACCCAAAGTGTGGTGCTTCTTAATACAAGAAAATGAATTTGGTCCTAAGAAATTTTTATAATACTTTCCAAACATTCCAAGGTTTAGGCACCTATATGGAAGTGACGAGACCACAAGGAAATTGAAGTGGCACTTAGAAAGAAGAAATAAACATGGGAAACTACGTCACCTGGAAGACGATACCCAGTGGAAGAGAATAGATCATGATTATCCTAATTTTAGAAATGAGCCGAGAAACCTTCATCTTGCGTTATCTATAGATGGAATGAATCCTTTTGGTTTTCAAAGCAACACTCATAGTAAATGGCTGGTTATGTTGGTAAATTATAACTTGCCACCGTGTTTATGCATGAAATGAAAACACATCATGCTATCTATGCTTATATCAGGTCCGAAACAACTGGATAATGATAATGATGTTTATTTGGCTCCATTGATCGAGGATTTGAAATTATTGTGGGATTCAGGTATTATTTTGTATGATGCTATTAGAAATGAAGATTTCACATTGAGATCCATGTTGTATGGGATGATAAATGACTTTTCTACTTATGATAATTTTTATGGATATAGTGTTAAAGGAAGTCATGGTGTCTCGTATGCAAACAAGGTTTACAGTCAATTAGGATGAAACATTCATCAAAAACCATGTTTCTAGGACATTGCAGATTTCTACCCTGATGACATAAGTATGGATCTTGGATGACATCATTCGATGGAAGTTTAGAACAATGTACAACATTGTCTCCACTAACTAGTGATCAATTGTTTTAGAAATCAAAATATGTGGACACTACTTTTGGTAAACCATTTTCGAAAAACCTTACAAAAACCAGTTGGAATAAGAGATCGGTTTTTTTAATTACCATGCTAGAATTTTTTGTACGACAGACACTTTCTTGATGTTATGCATATTGAAAAAAATTTATGTGATGGTGCCATCGGCATGTTGCTAAATGCACCCGGCAAAACAAAGGATGGAATTAAGGCTAGGTTGGACATGGTTGACATGAGAATACGAGAAGAGTTAGCGCCAGTGAAGGGTGAAAAACAAATTTTTCTTCCTCCAACTACTTACACTCTTTCCAGGTAGGAGAGATATCAATTTTGTAACTTCTTGAATGATGTAAAGGTTCTAGCGGGGTATTCATCGAATATCAAGAACATTGTGTCAATGAACGATTTAAAGTTAAAGGGTATGAAATCACATGACTACCACATTTTGATGCAAGATCTAATTCTTATAGCTTTACGTTGAATTTTTTCCAAGACTTTCCATTATACTTTAACGTAGCTTTATTTCTTCTTCAAAACTATATGTAGAAAAGTTATAGACACGGCGAAATTGTTGAGTATGGAAAGAGAAATTGTTGTCATATTATGTGAAATGGAAATGTTTTTCCTACCGACATTCTTTGATATGATGGTTCATTTGATGGTTCATTTGGTGAGAGAGATTCAACTATGTGGTCTTGTGCACTATAGATGGATGTACCCCATTGAACGGTATATGAAGATTTTTAAAGGGTATGTCAAAAATCGAAGTTGTCTAGAGGGTTATATTGTGAAGTGATATATTGTTGAGGAAGTCATTGAATTTTGTACCGAATACCTATCTGGTGTGGAAAGCATTGGTCTACCAAAATCTCATCACACTGGGCGGCTTGCGGGTGAAGGAATTTTTGGAAGAGAGGTTGTCACAATCAATATTACAGATCAAGAGCAAGCCCACCTTTACATTTTGCATAATAGTTTGGAGGTTGACCCATATGTCAAAACCCAAAAATAAATTTTTAGGAATTTGAATCCGTCAAGGTCTGAAAATGGATATCAAATACACATAATTGAAAATTTATAGGATGGTTTTGGGACCATATATTTAAGGAGTCAGATGAAAATTCAGAATGACTTTGATGACTTGCCAGAGGACCAGGTGTGTATGTATTATCTTATAATGCTTGTGTAATTAACGGTTATACATTCTATACTAATAAACATGATAAAGATAGTACCATGAAGAATAGTGGAGTTACATTTGTGGATGAAGTGATTCATGTTTCCAGTTCTAAGGATAGAAATCCAATTTATGTGAATATTTTATACTTTGGCATCATCAAACAAATATGAGAGTTGGATTATACGGACTTCCAAGTGCCGATTTTTCAATGCAAGTGGGTTGATAACAGGAGTTTTGTTAAAATAGATGAGTTGGGATTTGTGAAAGTAGATTTCAATACGGAAGGGTACAAATACGAACCATTTATACTAGCATCACAGGCAGTGCAAGTATTTTATGTTCTAGATCCCGCAAACCGAAACTGGTCAATTGTTTTGTTTTCCACCAAAACCACTGAAGGTTCAGATGAAAATTCAACGGAGGATGACCCTTTCATTGGGACGTTGAAATCATTTTGTAGTGGTCTCAATGTAGATGACGTTTTGTATGTCAGAGGAGACCACAATGAAGGGATTTGGATAGTCGATAGAGGGGTCAAATCCCTTCATCCTTTAAAAAAAGAGTTTAATAATCATGTTATATTTTTTTGTAATATACATCATGTTACCTTATGTTATTATCTGTTTTCTGCTGCTTTTATGTAATCTAAATTAAATGTTAAACCACTTCTGTAGATGATGACTTCTTCACTTGATGATGCTCCTAATCCCAAGGCACAACAGGTCTCTCAACCTGTTGTTGCTCATAGTGTAGAGGACTAATAGGTTTCTCAACCTGTTGTTGCTGCTTCTCCCAGTGCAGAGGTACAACCACCATCTGTACATGTCGATGCTAGGGCTCCGGAGGAACATATTGATGATGTTGAAACTGAGGAAATGGTAGGAAAAAAAACACTAGCGGTCTAGAAAAAACAGAAGTGTTGTAGTTTGACGGTGTTAGCAAAAATCCTAAAGGAAAAGGTGAAAGGTATCAAATATGAGGTTGGATGGAATAAGTGGGGGCAACATGTTAACCCCAACAAGGACATGTTCAGTAGTTACATTGGAATCGTCACTTGGAAACGTGTGCCGATTGATGTACAGTCATGGAACCATGTTGTCATCGGGCTTAAGATACTGATGTGGGGAGATATTACGGTAACATTATGATATCATTTCTTTAATTTACTAAAAAATAAAATAATGAAACATTGACTTGTTATTCATCATCCCTTGTAGAGTGCATTTATAGTGGATGACTCACACAAGGACTAGGTATTAAGGGTTATTGGAAGGATTCACAGAGGTTTTTGCACAATTTTAATGAAATGTTATCTTAAAGATGATGAAGGGAAAATAAACTCGCACCCACCTCCTATTTATGCACACCTGATAACCCAATGAGTGTGGGATGTGTTTACTAGTCGTCGTGCGGAGCAGTCTTTTCAGGTACATTGTGTTTGGTAATAAATTATTTGAAAATACGTGTATTCATCACTTTGATTGATAGTTTTTTATTTATAAAATAGGAATTGAGTGCTAAAAATAAGGAACGAGCAGAAAAACCAACGTACCCCTACCGTAAAGAAAGAATGGGGTACGCTTTACTTGAAAAAAAATTGGTATGTATTTTAAATCTACTGTAATACTTTTATGTGACATAAAACAACACCATAACTATGTTCCTCTGTTTATATGCAGATTGATGAATCCAAATCCAATGTCACTTCCATCTCATGTCATGTGCTATGGAAAGAGGCGTGTGTAAAGAAAGATGAGATACTAATAGATGAAAACACACAAAAAGTGTGGGAAACATGTGTAAGTATGACATAATAAATATTTTTTTTCTTTAAATAGATATTACATAACAATGATTACTTATTTTTCCTACATTTTCTATCTAATATAGTCACAAGAATCAGCAACACTCAAACCAGATGCGGACATACTTTTGGTGGCCTTGAAGTAGCCAGAAAAGTATGGTCGCATCAGAGGTGTGGGTTTTGGGGTGATACCCTGAACATTTTTTGATAAAAAAATAAGAGGAGGATCAAAGTGAAGAAATAAAAAATGATGAGAGAAAGAATAGCTATCCTTGAAGAACATATGCAATTTTAGAGAGAGTTCATAGAAAATATGATGGCGAGGGGGAAAAGAGAAGAAACAACTCAAGAACAATCAGTGTGTAAAGATCCTGCCCCACCCCCCCACTATCTTTGAGGCGAGTCATTCTCCTCAAAAATATGTCTTAGCTGAGGTAATCAATGTTCTAATAAACGTTTCTATGAATTGTGAATTAGATAGACATGGATACCTTTCATGTACTGATATTTTACAGGGTAAAAATGATTGTGATTTATATCTATCAACACCCACACATCACCTTGTAGTGAGGGCTATGGTGTTCAATATCCAAAATGTCATGATACACAACAGACCACTTACAACAGGTCATGTCAAAGTGTTGATTAACGTAGCCCATGAGCCGAGTGTCGGGCTACCTGTTCTAATTGATGATGAAGATATTCATAAGGTCGAACAAGCTCTTAGAACATTCATCGCATGGCCATCACAGCTTGTAAAAAAACATGTCGACAATGAGGTATTCATTTCCAATTTATTTTTCAAGATAAACCTTTAACATTTAATGAAAAAATGTTTGAACTGATGAATATTATTACAGATGGACACAGGGAAGGGAGTGAAAAGAAAGAACAGCTCAAAACCATCTCAAGGATCAACCAACTGATCAAAACGATCTACCAAAAGCACCTTAAACTCGTTCATTCTATATCCTCATTTATTATCATTGTCGGCTCATGTGAATACGAAGTTGAAAGACGATGGGGTTCACACAATTCTTTTTGATGAAAAATATGTACAGTGGGGAAGATCTAGATTTCATTAATGTTGATAATGTAAGTGAAATACCGGAGTATGATTGGCTAGGCAGCTCAGTTGTAAATCTATACATGAGGTATGTTTTCATGATTTGATTTTCCAAAAGTTGATACACTATGATAATTATGACTAAATACATTTCATATTTTTCACTGGAATATATATGAAAAACAATTGAAGGGATTTCCCCATGAATAAAAATTTGGACTCATTAGTCCTCACATCACCTCTACAGAACAAACAGATATAGAATCTAAGAAAGAGGGTGAAATAGTGGCAGGCCTGCTCAAATCGTTTAACGGCAAAATTATGAATGACAGACTCTTCTTAATACCAACGATGCGGGGGTAAAACTGTAAAATTTAATCATATCAAATATATTTTAATTTCTTTCATTACTTATTCTTTTTTGTGTTTTTAGGAAACATTGGATGCTCATTGTGGTCAATTTGGATACTCCAAAGATTTATTTCTTGGATTCAATGGATGGATATCCAACAAACCGACCACAAATGATGGTGTTTGTCAATTTATAATACACTAAATCCAATATTTTAGAACTAAACATCTAATTATATAATTTATATTATCTTTTAATGGGGATTCTGTTATGATAGGGCAGTGCGTGAATATCATTTACATCATGCAATGAGGCTAGGGGGGAAGGACAAGAAACATCACAAGTACTATGACTGGATACAAATCAGGGTATATATAATAATATTTCACTATCCAAACACATATAAAAAAATTACTTATTTTTCTCAATGTTTCTACAGTGTCTGAAACAAACAAAGGATAAACATTGTGGTTATTGTGTTTGTAAATTTATGAAAGAGATCATATTCCATGAACAAACCAGCATCCCTGAAGAGGTATTTTCCAAGATAATTACTATTTCATTTAAAATATTTAGTAACCCTTTGTGTGTTTATATTTTTTCAGTACTACCATGATTTTCGAAAAGGCTCATATTCAAAAGATGGTATAGATTTGTTTAGAAACGAATGGACAACATACCTGATGGAAGAATGTACAGAAATAGCATGAAG
The DNA here is from genome assembly GCA_963277665.1 of Viscum album. NCBI lineage: Eukaryota > Viridiplantae > Streptophyta > Magnoliopsida > Santalales > Viscaceae > Viscum > Viscum album. The sequence continues at coordinate 67,399,397 of OY728147.1, read as the reverse complement.
ATGTGACCAGTATGACTTGAAGTGTCTATTTTTATATAAAATTGTTAGTATTTTTAGTAAAAAGAACAAGTGTCATACTGAAAACTGAGAAAACACATTAGGATTGTTTTGATACTTTAGAACAACGGTTCATAAGTCATTTTAGACATGAAGGAATTAACCGCACCTAAATCCGTCACATGGTGTGACCGTTATGACTTTAAGTGTGTATTTTTATAATAAATTAACAATAAATTTAGCAAAAAGAACAAGTGACATACTGAAAACCGAGAAAATGAATTCGAATTGTTTTGATACTTGAGTAAAATGATCCATCAGTCATTTGTGATATGTAGGAATCAACCACACCTCAATCTGACGAACGGTGTGACCGATATGACTAAAAGTGTCCGTTATCAATTCAAAATTGACATTTTAGCTCAAAACGCGTCACTCACTGAAAACCAAGCAAACTCGCTCCGATTATCTTCATAATTTAGGACAACGATTCATAAGTTCTTTGTGATTTGTATGAAGCAGTCTCATTTCAAACCAACGCATGATGTGACCTGTATGACTCAAAATGTGTGTTTCCAGTTTGAAATGATATTTTAGTAAAAAACACAACTAACATACTAAAAACTGAGCAAATACATTCAGATTGTTTTGATACTTTAGAACAATGATCTATAAGTCATTTGGGATATGTAGGAATCAACCGCACCTCAATCCGACGCGCGGTGCGATCGGTATGACTCGAAGTGTCTCTTTTTATTTAAAATTGACATTAATTTTAGTAAAATAACACAACTGGCATACTGAAAACCGAGAAAATACGTTCGGATTGTTTTGATAATTTAGAAAAATGATCAATGAGTCATTTGTGACGTGTAGGAATCAACCCCACCTCAATACAACGCACGATGTGACCGATATAAATCCAAATGTGTCTTTTTTATTTAAAATTAACATTAATTTAAGTAAAAAAGAACAACTCACATATTGAAAACCAAGCAAACATATTCGGATTGTTTTGATACTTTAGAACAATGATACATGAGTCATTTGTGATGTGTATGAATCAACCGCACCTCAATCCAACACATGGTGTGACTGGTATAACTAAAAGTGTCGGTTATCAATTTAAAATTTACATTTTAGCTCAAAACGTGTCACTCACTAAAAACCAAGAAAACGCATTCTGATTGTCTTCATAATTTAGGACAGTGATTCTTAAGTCCTTTTTGACATGTATGAAGTAGTCTCGCATCAAATTGACGCATTATGTGATCGGTGTGACTCAAAAAGCGTGTTTTCGGTTTGAAATGATATTTTAGTAAAAAACACAACTGACATACTGAAAATCGAGCAAACGCATTTGTATTGTTTTGATACCTTAGAACAACGATCCATGAGTCATTTTTGGCATGTATGAATCAATCACACATCAATCCGGCGAACGATGTGATTGGTATAAATCCAAATGTATTTTTATTTAAAATTGACATTAATTTATGTGAACAGAACAAGTGACGTACTGAAAACCAAGAAAACGCATTCGAATTGTTTTGATAATTTAAGACAATGATCCATGAATCATTTTTGATGTGTAGGAATCAACCGCACCTCAATCTGACGCACGGTGTGACCAATATAACTAAAAGTGTCTGTTATCAGTTTAAAATTGACATTTTAGCTAAAAACGTTTCACTCGCTGAAAACCAAACAAACACTCTCTGATTGTCTTTATAATTTTGGAGAGTGATTCGTAAGTCCATTGTGACGTGTATGAAACAGTCTCACCTCAAACCGACGCACGATGCGACTGATATGACTCAAAATGGGTGTTTTCGGTTTGAAATGATATTTTAGTAAAAAAACACAACTGTCATACTGAAAACTGAGAAAACTCATTCAGATTGTTTTAATACTTTAAAACAACAATCCATTAGTCATTTTTGATGTGTAGGAATCAACCACACCTCAATCCGAAGAACGATGTGACCGGTATAAATCCAAATATGTCATTTAAATTTGATATTAATTTTAGTAAAAAAAATAAGGGACATACTCAAACCCAAGCAAACTCATTCGGATTGTTTTGATATTTTAGGACAACGATTCATAACTCATTTGTGATGTGTAGGAATCAACCTCACCTCAATACGATGCACGGTGTGACCATTATAACTTCAAATGTGTCTTTTTTATTAAAATTTGACATTTTATTAATGTATTCTTTCATATTAATGTTTAATTTATTTCTTTATAGTATTACTAATATAATATTTGTTTTCTTATATAGGTGGAACATTTTGCTTGAGTTGAGGTGATTTGTTCGGCAATTAATACCATGAGCGGACATTTTTTAGAGGAGATAACAGATGTCGGATGAAACATTAATATTTTTAACTGTTTGTTGGATAATTGTAAATGTAATTACATAAAACATTTGTTTGAAATGTATATAGCATTGTTTGTCAAAACCATTGTGTGTGTTGCTTTGTTCTTGTGTGCGTTGTGAAGGTGTTGTTTTGTGTAGGTGGTGTGTGTGTGTGTGCTATGCAGGTGTTGTTGTTTATATGTGCAAGTGCTGCTGGTTGGTATGTTGTTATATAAACTTCACACCACAGACAGCTAGGCCTTTATCAGTGTTATTTTGAGCGCTGATAAATGCCCCATTTATCAACGCTACTTCAAGTGGTGATAAATTCATCATTTATCGGCGCTAATTAAACCACTGATAAAAATGTCTTTTATCAGTGTTAAAATAGTGCGGATAAATGGAGCTTTTATGAGTGATTTTTTTTAGCGCGGATAAAGGACACCCTTTATCATTGTTTTTTGAGCGATGTTAAAGAGGACTCCCCTCCCCCTATCTTCGGTGAGATTAACAGTGTTTTTCTAACGCTGTTAAAAGCCTTTTCTAGCGCTGATAAAAGCACTATCTGTAGTAGTGTCTAACGTGACAATTGCAATTGCACAATTACATACACATAATTATAATCAAGACTATGAGAATTGACATTTAGATCACCTGCCTCAAGATCGTTGACGAACGCTCACCCAACTACTACCCTCAATTGATGTAGAACGGTCGGATTAACAACGACAGAAGAGATCGGGTATCTAACAACAATCTGCGGCGTTCGGAGATGAAGAAACCCCTTCAAATCCGTTGTGAGTCGTCCTAAGGTTGAGAGAAGGAAGGCTTAATCAACCGCACACCCCACTTAAAAACGCTACTCGGTAAATTACAAGACGTGTAATTCCTTTATACGCCGTGTAATTTTTTTTGAGGGTTACCATGAAAAACCTGTCACGGATGGGTATTTATCCCGATTAATTATTTCACATCGTGTAATAAGATTACACAACGTGTAATATTTTCATGTTGTGAATTAGTATACCACATGTAACCGTTCATGATATGTGTCTGGAGAAATTTACACGTTGGGTAATCCATTTACACACCATTTAAATTTTATGCTGACTATTTTTAGACAAAAAAACAACATATCTGAAAAAGACGGGATCTTACACATGAGACATCACAATTTTCCATTATAATTTACCTGTGAGACTAATATTTTGGAGTTTTTTTTAATGGAACTTTATTTTCTATTTTTAGTAGAATTTTATAATGTATTTTTATTGTGAAATTTCTAAATAACTATAAGGATAAAGATCATTACCAATCATGGTAGGGGCGCAATGGTGGCCAACGCACCAACTGAAGCACTAATTATTTCATTAAAATACTATGAACCACTATGAGATTTATGTTATAAAAATGGGGGAATGACAATGGGGGATCAAAACTCCCTCCTAATACCAAACGACCATCTCTAGTTTTGTGAATAGTAATTTTCACTGTTCACTGTGCCTGGTCTTCTTGGTATTAAGGGGACTTTTGATTCCCCATTGTCATTCCCCCTATAAAAATTCCACAACGTGTTGACTTGTTTTAAGTGGTCATTCTTTAATATATATTCACCACCCCCTCTCCCAATTTCATCCACTGTATCATTTCATTAAAATATTATTTTATGTTATATTATTTTTTAAACATTCAATCATCAATTATTACAAACCTATACATTCAATTATAATTAATAGGGGTGCCAACAATCCATGACAGTGCGATCTTCAATTTAAAATTAAGAAAAAAAAACAATTTTATTAATAATAAAAAAAATATTAAGAAAGAAATAGTAACAATTAACAATAATAATAATTTTCACTTTTTATGAAATTAAAAAAACAGTAACAATTAACAATAATAATAATTTTCATAATCAAAATATCAATTTTTATGAATTAATTAATAAATTTTATGAAATATAAATACAGGTTTTTTTTAAAAAATGTTGATGCCACGTTTTAAATATATCTAATCATTTTTCGAAAAAAAGTTTGATATATTTTATTTTTCAAAAACAAATAATGAAAGTGACGGCGCCGTCGACCACAAGATTTTAATTAATGATCATCCCCGTCTTTGGATTCCTTTAATTTGTTTTAAAATAAGTAAAAACTAAATTGTGAAGCACTAAGCGATTTATGTTTTCTAAATCCCGCCACGCCTGAAATGATTATATATATATAGACAATCAATGACGATCACGATCTTCAATCTTTTTTTAAAATAATTGTATTAATAATAAAAACGATAATGAAAAAGAAAAAATAGTAACAATTAACAATAATAAAAATTGTACATTTCATTAAAGTTAAAAAAGTTGTATGTTAAAAAATTCGACAGAATCTTCCCAGAAGATATGATAACCAAACTTGCACACAACTCTTCCACAAAACCCAAAAACGTACATTTAATTTCAAGGTGCAAGAAGCTCCCAAACAAGACCAACATATCAAGTGGATTGAATTTGTATTTTGGATTGTAGAAGTCGAATTTGATGATGGTACACATGCAAACTTTATTTAAAACATAACAAACAAAGCTTACAATCCAAATGATTTGTTAAGGAAAAAATAATTTAATTTTATTCATGAAGAAAAACAATGAACAATTATTATAAAACAAACCATTCTATAAAATTTATTAGAAAAGTAGCTTCTCTTGGAATTGAAATTTCCAATCCTTTGGATAAAATAGCTACTCTTAGAGTTACTTTAACAATTACAGTAACTCAAGGTTGGGTGGAATATCACCTATGACATATTAGTACATCGGTTAGGGAGGTGGAAACAAACAAAAACCCTACCCAATTGCGTGTGGGGAGCCTCGAAATCGAGACTTTCCGAAACACCACCACATGACACAACCATTAGGGTGCGCCCATGGAGCAATATCAGCTTTGATATAAATAATGCACTGAATGATGTGTTGCTAAGAGTGTACATATCAACTATCAGGATCTATGTCCAAAAAGCTGAAGGCTACATATACAAACATAAAAAGAAAATTTATGATTATTTAAAGAGAAAAAAGACGGTATCTTAGAATCCAGCTTGACATACTCCAAATTGTCTTGATGGAGAAAAGTTTTTCAAATTTAATTTGTGATAATCCTTTATACTATTGATGTAACAACACAGGCACCCCAATTGCCCCCCACACACGTGTTGTCCCCTCCTTGAGGTCCATCCACGTATCTGAATGGGTCATCAGACCAATGACTATCCCCATAAGCCAACACTTGTTCTTTCACTGTGTTTTGTCCTTACACACATCTTGGAAAACTTTTCTGGAGGTCATTAATCTTGATCACTACAGATCAAACGTGGTTAATTGCGAAGTTCTAATCATGTAGTTAAAAAAGTACCCCTTGTTGACATGAGTATTAACATTTCATCTTTTAACATTTTTATCTTTATAAGGTGTTACAATCACCCCCTTTTAGAGCACGACGTCCTAGGTATGGACCATACATTTTAACCTTAGGTGTGCCACTGCACTTTTGGTTGGTGTCACACCCGGGTTTTTGAATCCTATTTTGTTCTGGTTTGGGTTTGGTTATGGGTTAGTCTTTCGGGAATCGGGTGTGACGAGTTTGAATTTTTGTAGTATTCTTTCCTTTTATCTTTGGTCTAGCTTCTTCCCTTGGGTTTTCTTTGAGTTTTTGGAGAAGAATATAAGTTTTTGGGGGTGGTAGGCACCTCCGCACAGTTAGTAGTAACTGTGCGCCCACCCAAGAAACTGTGCGGTAGGAGACAAAACCTATTGCACGGCCTCCGCACGACCATGCGCCTCGGCCCAGGTAACTGTGCGGATCTTCCCACACATTAAAATTTGTGGGGTTTCTTTTCTCTCTCCCCGATTTTAACCCCTCTGGCCCCTTGCTCGACCCCCACGGGCTCCCCAGCCCTAGGCGCGCCTCCCTCCATCTTCTCCTCTCCTTGGGTTTCGATTCTTGGGTGTTTTTGGTGCTGATCATTCAAGATCTCTCATGTAAGTCCTATTCTCTCTTGTTTTCCTCTTCTTTTAGGGTTTCAACTCTTCTCTTTTGGGGGTTTTGGTTTTCCGACGTTTATGGGGTTCAATTTAGGGTTTTAGTCTTGGGTTTTGTGTTTGATTCTCTTGGTTAGGGTTTCTTCTTGCCTCCTCGTGGTGTGAATGAGGTGCAGATGTGATTTCACACCTTTTTTCGGAAGGTTCTTTATGAGAGGTAGGTGGTTCTGTGCCCTAACATTATTAGATGAATTTAATATGCTTGTTTGAGTTTATAAATGTGTTCTTTGGTTTGATTATGTGGTGTGAATGATGTTTTTGAAGTGGTTGGTGTGTTTATAGGTTAGAAATGAATTTTGACAAAAGGAATGACTATGTTTGTGTGTGTGTTATGATAAAATGTTTCTAAAGAGGGTTTTAGGGGTTGTTTGGAAGGTGCGAAGTGTGTTTCCAAAGGCACTTGTGGTGCATGTGTGTTTTAATGGAATTTTTATTGGAAGGTGGATCATTTTTGGCATGTTAGCTATGTCGTGCCCTTTTGAGTATGAATTGTACATCGTTAAAATGATGGTCAAGCTTGTTTTTAAAATGGACTTTGATGTATGTGTGGCTTTACAAAGGGGCTTGGCCCATGGCATTAGTTGGTTGTAATTGTGTGTTTTCTAGTGTTTGTAAGAAGGGAAATCTATGAACCGTGTGAGTGATGACAATTGTATTTAATGCGGGGTTTTGGTGTGAGTAAAATAGAAAATGGTTGGTTTTATGGAAAATGGTTGTTTCCTTGAAATTCTTGGCATTGAGTTGTTGTGGTGGTGATATATGAGATACGTGAATATTTACTCGAACACAAGGGAATCCTAGGTATCTAGGTGAGAGGACTAGAACTAGTACACTAGTGATACAGAAGTGGTTTGTCCCGGTTTCACTTAGTTGGATTGACGCTTACAACACTAACTAAATTATGAAGATGATTGATCGTCGCTAAAACTTTGGACGTTTCTACTCTCTAGTGACTCGTGCACGAGGATGCTGATGGTTGTGGTTACTATACCACCTTTCACCGAGGTACAAGGTTCTAGGGTTCCACTCGAGCTAGATCAACCCTGGGGGATTTACCCATGGTGCTCTACTTTATATGATATGGTGCCATCTGTCGACATATGGTGGACCTCGTGTGTGTGTGTGTGCGTGCATGTGTTTTTATAAATTCTTTTTTTCTTCTAAGCAAGTGTTTATGAATAGATTTCGTTGGAAGTGCTCCTTTTAAAAGTGTTTATCCTATAAAATGTTTTCCTAGAAATGTTTCCAAATTTCCTTTTTATATAAACGATCATGTTAGATAGTCTTTTAATGTTATGACATGAAACCTTTTTATTTGGGTGGCATCCTATCAGGCTTTGGCTCACACCCTACTTACACCCTTGGGTGTATGTAGATTCTGTTACATGTTTATTCCAGGAAAGTCAGGATGTTCGGTGATCATGGTGCGGGTTGTTACACTACAACAGAATAGCCGTTTAGCGGCGGTTTAAACCGCCATTACTTTTTTTGGCGGCGGTTTACAGAAACCACGGCGAAATAGGGCGTCGCCAATCTATTAGCGGCGGTTATTTGCGTTTAACGGTGGTTTCAGGAAAGCGCCGTCGCTGCCTCATTTCGCGGTGGTTTTTCTGAATTTAGCGGCGATTTTACAAGCCCTGGATATCACTTTATTCGCGGCGGTTATAACCGCCGCGAATAAACTCAAATTTCAGCGGCCGTAAAACCGCCGCTAAAGTCACAGCAACCGCCGCGGAATGAGGCAGCCACGATAATTCTATTTAGCGGCAGTTATAACCGCCGCTAAACGTAAATTTAATTTTACGTTTAGCGGCGATTTTCACTATTTAGCGGTGGTGTAAACCGCCGCGAATATGCATGTAGCGGCGGTTAAAACTGCCGCGAAAAGATGCCTAGAATAAAAAAAATAATTCTTTGCTTCTGCTGCACCACTGCCCTGAAAAACAAATAAAACCAGAAAAAAAAAACAACATGGTGATAAATGACGGTCGGGTGTGTATAGAAATCACAAAAAACAATATGTTCATATACATATAGATAATCAAACAGTATCCCAACCTATAGGTTTCAACCAAACAATGAACAACCCAATAGTAACACTTTTGTTGCTACCGCTATATGCAAACCCACACAACAGATACTTCTAAAAAATAATCTAGCCACATTTTATTTAACCACGTTCTATTCATTTATTCAAGGGATTCACATTATATATTTCATTACTACCAAAAAATAAAATCCCTAACCAACTCAAAAATGAATGAAAACCATTCTTGTAGTCCCACTGCACAACACCACCAATGCCACATTGTAGTCCCCATACAGACCTGTCTGGTGGACACAATACAACCAAAGGTAGTTCAACTGCCTACAAGTTCTTCATTTCAAAAATCAATCCCACAAACATAGATAGAACTTTCGCTTCAATTCACAAACATTGCACATAAACCATAAAACCCAACCATAACACACATTACATGACCACACCCATCAAACAGGGGTAAATTCAGATTTAGCCAACACTGTTCTTGAATTACATTTTTTTACTAGGGTATCACATAATGGTTCTTATTCCTCGAGCATCCATTTAATTAACCATGTGTACATGATTAATCAGTTTCCACATTACAACATTTTTCCCCAGCATTATAACCAATAAAAATATTAATAGTGTGTAAGAAAAGACCACCAATTGCCATGATTTTTATAAGGCACACATCCACAACAAGTCAGAACAATAAAAAAAGATAACAAGTAGAAATAGTAAATTTACTATAACCCCTTCTAAGGAGGAAGGACTCTTTCCACACCTTGGGAGAAGGAAAATAATCCACTGGAAATTAGAGGATCTTGGCTTAAGAATGAGTGAGATCCTAATAACAAGGGATATAATTTCAATGTGCTGGATAAAACAGATCATGGATTGACCATGCTATTTGAATATCTCAAATCCCTGAGGACATTAGGAAATTAAATATATAAAAAATATCCTTCAAAAAGCTCTTAAAAACACCCAAACATAGCATCAAACTTGGTTTTTTGAAAACATATAACTATAAAATTAGAGAGGTGACTTCAAAATACTTGAAATACGTGCTGTGGTCAACACCACGTATCGTTAATTTGGTTTTTCCAAATTTAAGGGTGATTACGGTTTGGAGAAACAATAATTCTCCTTGAATACAGTGGAAAAAGATTTAAGCAAAGTCAAACTCAATAGGTAACATATTTTTTGTTAAAATAAAATCATAAGGGAGAGACTGAGATGTCTGGGGAAAACATGAAATGACTCACTGATGGGTGGCTCATTGATACCCTATCACCGATGCCATGACATTGTCACCCTGGCACCAACACCCTAGCATCGATGCCCTAGAACTGATTCCATGTGAGCAACACCCTTGTACCGATGCCCTGGAACCAACACCATGGCACTGACACTGACGCCCATGACTCATCGACACTGACACCCTTGACTCACCGACACCAAATCCCTGAGTCACTGATAGGATGATTCACTGAAAACCTGACTCATTGACAGGCTGACTCATGGATAGTTAAAAACTGTATTTTTGAAAAACTCTTGGAATGAGTGAAAAACATCCCCTAGAACACCCTAATCATTGAAGTTTCACAATGTAATTAATCTAAGAGGTTTACTCCATTACATCATATAGCTCTCAAAACAGCCTCACCCTATAGAATGAAAAACTACCCAAGAAGAGAGTGGTCCGAACAACCACCCTGTAACATAACTATCAGGTATAAACCACCATGATTTGTTCTAATGCTGGAATGAAAACCTCGACATCCCAGAACCCCTCCTCAATAGTTATCTTTCTCCAAAACAATTGTGTAATCCCCAAGGCCCCACACTACACCTAACAACAATGTAATCACATATGGTCACACCATCTAGACACATGGATTAGAGAGCTCCTTCCTCCATTTCAAGATACAACATATCTTATTGCAAAACAAGGTCAGATATCACTTCAATGAAAATTAAAAAATTAAAACATCAAAGTAATGCTCAGAACATCAACTCAATACAGATTAGTGTATTGGGAACGCATATTCGCTTCTCACTCGTTAGTACTCTCCTCATGGAAAACATTCCTCCACAACACGTGATCCAAATGAATCATCCATCCACAGAGCACTTTATCCTTACGATCCTCGATTATTAACAGTTTTTCAATGAACATTGCATCATTCTCATCATCCGGCTCTCCCAAGTATCAGACGTGAGAGGTATCATGTAGATACTGATAGATCTAGGTGTCTTGGAAAAAATCATGGATCCTACCCAAATGAGTTGTAAATTCCAGCTGATATGCCACCACACCAACTCGCCCAAACACTTAGAAAGGTATAATGAACTTGAAAGAGAGATTTCTCACCTTACTAAACCTTTTATACCTAGATCTGCATTCATCATATCTTGCATGATATCAAAATTCTCTGTTGTGCTCTGCACTAACTCTGGGCCAAGAACACCTGCCTTCCCAATGCCTATCTAGAACAATGCTTAACAACACGACCTTCCATAAAAGTCATAAAATGGACATTCTAATGGTATAGTGATAACTATTGTTGTATAAAACTCTACTACATGCAACTGTTGCACCCACATCAACAATGGGTTTAACTCATAGTCATCCAAATTCTCGACTACCAATTCAAACACGGACCTAAATGGAATGATATATACCACACTCAAGAAATGAAGACATAAAAAGAAACATTAGAAATCAATAAAATGCATAAAAAGAAACATGAGAAATCAAGGAAATTTTAGGACATGAAAATGTGTGGTGGAAACTATGTGCCACAAATGTTACATATACAAACCCACTGTTTCCATTTTTGTTCAACACATCAACAATACAACTACTCAGGGTCCGATGATGCATCGTCACCCTCTCCACCTTCATTTCCACTTTGTGCTGTCACCTGTAAGAACATTACATTGAAAATTAAATACGGTTAGATATTTATATTAAAACTTAAAACCAATGAAAGTTAGCAAACTAAATGATTTTGATTTTCTGTGATTTACCTGCATACCACCAATCGATGCACTCCCACCAGGGGCATATCTGCTCATCTTCTGATGTATTTCAGTCAACTCTTTCTGCAATGCAGATATCTGACCCCCCTGCTGGTGAACTGTGTTTCGTAAAGAAACAATCTCTTTCTTAGCATCTCCGGGTATGATCTGACTAAAGTCAGGAGTAGACGCAACAACTATCCCCGGTGGCCTGCTAAAAACCTCAGATGGCACGGGTCCCAAACCCATCCTGCGCACTCTCCCATGATGTTTCTTCCCAAGGACTTTAGCAACCGGGTCATCCTGGGAGACAGAGTAGAAATGCGCAGGATTGGCATCCCATAGTTCTTTAATTTTGACCTATAAATAAAATATCAATATATATTAACACAGTAAAAACTGATAATAAGTTATTATGATAAAAAATTGACTTCATACCCCAACTTCTTTAGCAGGCTCATTAACAAAACATCCATCTGATTTCTTGTGAACATCCAACCACAATTCAGTTCTGGATGCTTCATGGCCTAAACTCTGTGACTGCATTAATCAAAGATAAATCAATAATTAAATAACTTAAACAGATAATATTGTCTTATAAATATTTAAACTAATTAAAAGATTACCAATATCATTCGACTTCTAGAAAAACTTTTTGGGCCCGCAGTGTGCGGGATGACTTGCTTTGCTCGGTTTGACGCATTCTGTCTTGAGAGATCCTGAAATAAATAAAATGCAATTTAATACTGATGTATTGAATGTCATGTCCTTTTCATATACATGTATAAGTGTAAAATGAGGATAATATAATAATATATATAATTCAATACCATCCACTTCTGATCCCGATGCTTGTCAACAAACACTTTCCACTGCTCTTTCGGCACCCCACTGGGTAGCTTCTCATACATTTGCAGCGCGGTCAATGAAGCATCGTTGACATCACACCACAATCTCCATTTAAAATCTTTCTACTTCTTACTTAGATTTTTCAACATCCACTTCTATGCTATCACATCAGCAATGGTAAAGTGGAAGACCATCTATATACAGAAATTCATTTTGAACATATTAGTAAAATGACATTCAATTAAACCATAATGTAATAAATTTACCTTGATTTGAGAATCAAACACTTCATTTTTCCAGCTTGGAGGCATATGTCTCCAATCGTCATATGAAATGGGAAGGGAAATGGGCTCCGCTGCCAGCTGGCCTAGAATCTGGCCAAGTAACCCCGCAAAATCATCCGTAGGGACCCTGTAAGAATCAAATGACACAACAATCTTCTCTCCATTCAGATTCCAAACATCTGAACTTTTTATGTTTTTCTCTACGGTTGCATTTTTTTCATCTTCAATGAGAAAAAAATTAGTATAAACAAAATGCAATAAATTTATTTAATTAAAATTTGTACCTATGATAGTGACACTCCAGTATGTCCGGGATGAACTGGAAGGGACACATCGCTACCCCACTATTGAGGCTCCTGAAGGGGGAGTCGACGACTCAGCCTCTACTGGGACATCCACAGATGGTGTGAGAGATGGTGTAGGGGGAGATGGTGCAGGGGTGTCAGCAACTGGTGCCTCAGATGTCGTGGGGAGGGAGCCAGATGGATAGTCATCTGTCGCAGAACTGGATGAAATAATGTAGCTTCTTCCTTGGAATTCATATCATTTAATAAAATAAAATTAAGTTCAGAATATATATTTCAAAAAAATTATGCAGAAAAAATTAAAAATCATAACAGAGGGAGTACTAACAGACAAAATATAAATAACAATGATAAGGAATGACTGCAGAAATGAAACAAGTGGTTGCTGAATAAATAAATAATTGTACATACTATCATTTTCCCCTTCAATCATGTCGGTTTCCTTCTCCATTGTTTCATCCACTTAATTCATCCTTGCTAGACTAATATTTTCAATATCATGATGGACAAATAATTCTGCTTCCTGTTGCTGATTAAATTCAATTTCAGAGGTCAATTTTTCCACTTCATCACCCATATCATACAAATATATTTGTATTACGTGAGCAACTACACTCCACCCTTCATTGGAAACATCATTCACATAATATACCATTTTTTCTTGTGATGCTAAGATATATGGATCATGCAGTTCACGATCACCAACATCCATCAAGCGAGAGAAGTTCACAGAAGTAAATTTCAAGGAATCTCTTTTAACACCTCTGATAATATCGACCCATTTTCATTTGAATAAAACAACCGAAAAATGTCTGTGGTAGTTTATTTCAATAATATCATGCATCTTTCCATAGTATTCCACTTCAGAAAATGTAAATATACCACTATTTTGTGTTCTCAAACCCACTTCTCGATCGAATGTATGAAATCTAAAGCCATTCACATTATAAGCGTCGAACTTTCTAACTTCTTTTAGAGGACCTCTAGCAAGAAAATTCAAATCTTCTAACACCTCTGCTCGAGTATCAATATTCATGATCTGAAAAAAGAAATATACTTTATTAGATTTACAAAATGTATGTGTCAAACTAATATTCATATTTACTGCAATATTTATGAATTTACACGTCGTGCAAACCATTCTACAAGCTCTTTATTAACAGATTTCATTATATCTTTCTCATTTCGTGTTTGACCTCTCATTAGTCTCTTTGTTTGTATCCTCAACTCTTCAATAAATGGATCTGCAATTTCACTATTCAGCAGAACATATCTATGTGCTTGTAATAATTCCAATTCAGTCAGTGTCACATTTGAGGTCCTCCCAACTGATCGGCCAATAACAGGAAATATTTTGGATTTATGATGTATTTGAGATTGAGTCGATGTGTCGTCAACACATCCAACTTGATTAAATCTTGTCTCAATATCATCCAAGTATTGAGAACAAAAGTTAAGACACTCCTCAGCCACATAGCCTTCAGCAATTGAGCCTTCTGGTTTAGCTTTATTTCTCACGTATAATTTAAAATGCCCAAGATATCTGTGAAATAAAATAAACATAATTATGCATTTAATTAAGTACCAAAAATTGTTTACTTAACTAGAAAACATATAAATAAAGTACCTCTCAATTGGATACATCCATTGATAATGAACGGAGCCTCCTAATTTAGCTTCCTCAACCAAATGCACAGTTAAATGCATCATTACAGTAAAAAAGGACGGAGGAAAGATCATCTCCATTGCGCAAAGGGTCAATACAAACCTCTCCTGGAGGTTTTCAAGATGAAATGTATGTATAGATTTCTCACATAGTTTTCTGAAAAATGTGCAGAACTGGAGTACAACAACAATAATTTTTTAGGTAATAATGTACGCAATGCCAATGGTAGTAACTGTTGTAACAAAATATGTGAATCGTGTCTTTTCAATCCATGTAACTTATGATTCTTCAAGTCAACACACCTCGAGATGTTACTTGAATACCCATCAGATACCTTAACATTATTTAACATTCAAAGGAATGTATCTTTATCCCTATTTTTCATTGAAAAAATTGCTGGAGGATACTTTTCATTCTCATCTGGCCAGAGATCTCATTTTATGTTCATTGCTTATAAGTCTTTGCGAGCATTGAGATGATCCTTCGACTTTCCATGCTCATTAATAAATGTGAAAATAAAATTGTCACAGACATTCTTATCAATATGCATCACATCAAGATTATGCCGCAACAAATTAAATTCCCAATACAGAAGTTTGAAGAATATACTTTTTTTCTTCCATTGTTGCGTTCCGGTTTCGCTTGACGATGCACTTCAGACCCATTTTCCACTATCATTCAAATGATGAACCTTCCCAAATTCTGTTTCAACATTTTCAAGCTGTGCCAATATTTCAAAACCATTTAACAACTTTGGAGGTGGTCTACGATCAATGGAACCATTGAATTTTGATCTGTTCAGCTGAAATCTATGAGATGCATCGAGAAATATTCGATGACACAAGAAGCACCATTTTCTACTGTGAGGTAGCCATTTGGGCTCAAAATCAAAGTTACAAACGGGACAAGCCAAACCCGTGTAAGTGTTCTAACCAGATAAATTCCCAAGCCCAGGGAAGTCACTAATGGTCCATATTAAAGCAGCATACATTTTGAACATTGTTTTAGAAGAAGAATCAAATGTCTCAACACCGTTGCTCCATAACTCCTGCAATTCTTCAATCAAAGGCTGCAAGTATACATCAATATCATTTCCAGGAATTTGTTTTCCAGGAAAAATCATCGAAAGAATAAAAGATGTTTGTTGCATACACATCCATGTAGGCAGATTATAAGGGATAAAACAACTGGCCAAATGCTATAATTGGTACTCAAAGTCCCAAATGGGTTGAATCCATCGGCAGCCAATCCCAATCGAACATTCCTAGGATCAGTTGAGAAATCGAGATGTAATGAATCAAATTTCTTCCACGATTGGGAATCTCATGGATGTATCATTAACCCATCATTGTTATTATCTACAGAATGCCACTTCATGTGTTCGACGGTTTTCGATGACATGAATAATCTTTGCAATCGAGGCTTCAAAGGAAAGTAACGCAAAACCTTTGAAGGTGTGCTCCTTTTCTTCTTCCCCATGAAATTATGTTCATTCAGACTTCCAACATCACCCTTTACCTACCATCTAGATGAAGAACATTTCTTGAAATTCTGTCTACTTGAATCCTCTCCCCAATAAAGCATACAATCATTGGGACACACACATATTTTTGTATAATTCAGACCAAGCTTGTTAACAAACTTTTTTCATATCATAAAAAGATTATGAGATTTTTGATTCAGGAAATGCATCACAAATCAATTCCAATATCATGGACATTGCCTTATTTGTAATTCCACATAGAAATTTGATATCGTATAACTTCAGCAGAAATGAAAGCTTTGAATATTTCAAACACCCACTATAAAACTCTTGATTTCCATCATCAACTAAATCATGAAACACATTTTCCTAAACGAAGTTTTCTCTTACATTTGGCTCCATAGAATCAAGAGGAGGATCCAATGATATGTGACAATCTTGATCTGCCTGTGTTACAGTCTCAAAAACATCACTTGTCACGTTGCAATTTGTAGCACCCTCTTCTGGTTGTTCTGATATGTTTTGATGTTGATAGTGGTGTCTTTCAGTGCCGAATGCATCATTTATTAGGTTTTTCATTTCATTTTCCATTGTCGATGAACTTGGGACCTCATTCTGTGGATTAACATCAGTGCTCAATATTTCTGTAACGTTCGATTCTCCATGCCAAATCCAACACAAATATTGACCATGGAATTGCTTCAGTATTAAATGTTCATAAACCTCATCTCTCTTCAACCATGTTCTAAATTTACATTTAGGACATGGAAATTTTATTCTCCCTTCAACGGATCGATTAGAAATTTCAAAATCTAAAAACTCATTCAAACCCTTAACATACTGAGGTGTGTTCCTCGGTAATGTGATCCAGCTTTTATCCATATATATCACAATGTGCCTACACAATAATAAAAAAAATTAAAACACATAGTTACTACTAAATAGAGAAATAGATTCATATATACGATAGTGTAAGATTACAGAAACATAATATAATAAAGATGACCCATTGATAATAAATCATGCATAATATAATAAAGATGATACATTGATCACATTTATCACTTACTTAGCATGCCCAGAAAAACCAAACAAGTCTGGTCCCTAGGAGAAAACGTCAACACCTCATTGAGGAGCAATAAGAATATCAGGTTACACACTTATCATAACATTGTTGATCACACATTTATGTTGCCTCAAACAACACCCCATTGAAAGTGATGGCATTGAACACACCAAAGATGCACGATTTTCATACCATTAGTACAATGACATTACTAGAAATATTTAGCCCTTATATGACACCCTTTGAGACTTATCGCAGGCTAGCTTGGGTACCTGGATTTTGGGTAGCCTAGGTCAGTTCATGAAAATTGGTCATGTTTCATTGCTCTTTATGTTTTTCAATATTTTCACTATCTATTTGAATTTACCTCTCTCTTTGAATTTGATACTGTTTCTTATTTCCTTGAATTTGGAGAGACCTTTGTTATTCATTATATCATTAGGTTGTGCAATTTTAATTCATGCACTTGGATTTCCATAGTGGGGTTCTTATTAAAATCTCTTTTAAAAAATAATGAATGATGTATGTTATTTTCACTTAAATATGTTTTGTGTTTAGTACTATAAAAATTTATCTTCAATATTTCAAACAAATCATATTAAAAAAAATCATGCAAACCATAAAATTTGGATTTGATATAATACAAAGGACATGTCCAATTTTTACTTCAAACATTTATGTATATTTCAAGTCCTTAAACAAAGTGAATACTCCCCTATTAGGGGTAATATGAATTGGTATGGGGAAAAACAATTTAGGTAGGGACAATTTTTCTTCTATGTTGAATATACGACCTCACCTCTGTGGTCTAAGCTATAAAACTATAACCCCCTATAAATTTTTGTCCAAGAAATATAAATTTAATCTATGTGAACCCATAATTGAGTCTTTTTGTATTAGTATTAGGCTCTTAATATTACTTGGGATTACCTTAAACTTACCACTATAGAGAAAACCTCATACTTTCATTAAATCTTTATAAAGTTAAGCCTCAACCACACATTGGTCTAAAATGTTTGAACATAGACATAAAATACATTGGTACACCTTAAAAGTCCATAAGCTACTAATGTAAAGATAATTGGCACTCTCGACGTCAAAAACCCATAATAGGTGACATTGGAAAACTCGAGTCTCCACTCACAAGATATTTACCTTGTATAGATAGGGAATCATTTTGATCATCTGAAAATTTGAAAGGAAAAAAAATTTCAGGTTGAAAACTTTCAAAGGGGGAACTATGAAAAATCAAAGTTTCTTCCCCCTAATTCCTTTACAATTCACTACTAAGGGAAATATTAGGGATAAATTCAAAACACATAAACCTACTAGAAATCACCACTCAACCCTAGAAAAAGTCATGGTATACCCTATAGGCCCATCAACTAGGAATATGTAAGATAACACTTATGTTCCTTTAATATGATAATGCATATTATTTTAACAGAATGAAAAAAATATTCAATAAGAGATGCACCATAAAGTGATGTCATTGAACACACCAAAACAAAACCAAACCGCTACCGCAATCCCAATGTGACCTCAAGTTCACCACCATCCTCTACTAACCCATGGATGTTCCCACATCCAATGAAACCCTTTAACATCCATGAGACACCCAAAAATATTTTTAGAATCATCACTTTCCTTTCAAACCAAACTCATTCATTTCATATAATTTCCAAATGACCAAAAATTATCTTTAAAAACTAAGAGAGCTTTCCAAATAACACTTTAACCATACTATAAAAATCACCATGTTCCACATAACAAATGCCAAACACCATCCAATCAATTAAATAAAACATTAATAAGGTAAAGAACCATCCAAATCATCCAATTTCACTATTAAAGACCAATTAACATTTAACCACACACATTAGGCATAAGCAAACATAGGCATAATTTAAGATTCACTTTGAAATCCATTTTTAACAAATCATATCACCAATAAAACACCATAATAATTTAACCAAGTACATTAACAAGGTGTAAATCATGTTTTAAAAATTATTTTGTAACACCCAAGGATCATATGGATTGAATTAGAAAGAAAAGGCAGGGAAATTCCTACTACTTGAGTGTGAATGCAAAAAAACTTCAACAAGTGGGAGAACAAGGCCCTACATACCAACCACATACCCTAGATCCAAAGAAAAACGAACTAAACACCAACCCTAACATCTAGGGTCTGGCCAAGACCTAAAAGGAAACCAAGAAATATATAAGGGTGAGAGAGAAAGGGGAAAATGAAAAAAAACCTTAAAAATCACCTTGGATGTGAAGAGGGGGTCGCTGCGGGGTCGCGGGTCGCCGTGGAAGGGGTCGCCGGGGTCACGGGGTCGCGCGGGGTCACCGGGGGTCATGGGGGGTCGCCGAGGTCGCGGGGTCACGCGGGGTCGCGGGGGCTCGGGGGAACAAGGGGGGTCGGGGTAGGGGGGAAGGGTCGACAACGTAAAAAAATATGGAGGGTTTCACGGCAGTTTATAATAAACCGCCGCGAAACCATTTTAGTGAAAGGTTCAGTGACTTTACTAGGTCTATTAGGGTTCCTTCACTAGTCAAAATGAATCAAGATAAAGTGACTTTTTGTAATAAAAACTCACACTACATGAATTTACAAAAAGAAAGTGATTTTTTCCTTAGAGTTTTTAATATTAACCTTAGTTTATCTTCTTTACCTTTATTAAATTCATAATATATCGGAATATAATCAATAAAGACTACTTAAAATTTTATCAATATACTCCATAAAGTCTCTATTTATCAAATATATATTTATGGATGGAGAATTTTTCAATCCAAAATATGTAGAAAATAATCATAAGGTCCATATCATATTAAATGGGATCTTTTTGAGATATAGTTTTTCAATAACCTCATCAAATGATACCCTTATCATAGGTCAATCTTAGTGAAGAATTGATCCCCATTTAGCTAATCAAAAAAATTATCAATACTTGGAGTAGGTTACTTTTTCTTCACTATGATCCCATCATATTCTATAAAATCAATGAATAACTGTAATGATACATCCAAATTTTTCACAAAGAGAATAGGTCTCCCAAAGATGATTTGATTGGTTGAATAAAATCATTCTCTAAAAGATCTTTCTTTTTGTTATTTAATTCCTCTAACTCTGCATATGATATTTTATATTGGGTATTTATTATTATGCTGGATCTTTGTATGATATTATGTAAAATCAAACCACTAGAATTACCGCCATTATTTTGGATAGATTATACTCACCAATAATAATAATGGAATCATTATATATCTTTTATGCTTGGATAGTTACTCTATGAGTTTTAACTGATAAATCCACAACTAGCAGACTTGGGGTTTAATTATTTTTTGTTGTAAGATTTAATGAAATTAATGAATATATATAACTAGAATAAAATAATATACATTCTATATGTGAGTGTACAGTGATTGTGACTACCACAATATCATTTAGATCCTTATCATTAATCTATTAAAATTTCCATACCATAAAATTGTTCTATTAGCCTATACTTTGGTTGATGGTTGTTTACCTCCATTGTCTTCTTATATAAACATTAATAATAAAAATTTACATGCACTCTACACTGTATCATTATAAATGCACTGTCATCCCTATGTCAATGTCATTCAAATTTTAATTATTTAAAAATCTTTAAAATTTTCATAATATATGTCTATCTCTTCTAAAATTGTATCACTTTACACATTCAAGAACACAATTACCCATGTGAATTTTTCTATATTAGATTCACATGGAATATTTTACTTTATTCCTGTCCATTAAATTTCTAAATTCCTCTAAATAATTATTTATCCATTTATTCTTATCATTCTATCCATAAGTCCACTGGTAATCACTGAAATCCATTTCAACATTGACAACACATTATATTATCCCTTTATAACTTAATAAAACTATGATTTCCCATTAATTCCATACATGGGGTATCCATAAACTAAAAAATTTATCAATAATCCTATTATATAGGATGAAAAAGCATGTTGTGTACTGTTAAATATTTTTAAAGTACATCTCTAAATTCCACACTTATTAATTTTACTTTTGCATCAACGAAAATAATTCCATATCTATCCTAGTTATGAAATTTCATAGCATAATTAAAACAAATCATGCTTTAAATTTAATGGATGGAAATATTTAAAACAAATCGATTCATTGCAATTTATTATAAGAAACAATAATAATAAAAAAATAACTAATATCAAAACAAGAAAAAACTTAGAAATCAAACCCTAGGGTTCGTATAGGTCGTCGGGGAAGCAGGGTCGCCAGGGTCGCGGGGGGCCGGGGTCACCGAGGTCGCGGGGTGGCCGGGGTCGCGGGGTGGCCTGGGTCGCGGGGAAGCCGGGGTTGCGGGGGGCCGGGGTCGCGGGAGGCCGGGGTCGTGGGGGGCCAGGGTCGCGGGAGGCTGGGGTCGTGGGGGAAGCGGGGGACGGAGCGGTCGAGAAAGAGAAGGGGGAAGGGTCGAGACTGAAAAACAAATTGTTTCACGGTGGTTTTTTATAAACCGCCGCTAAACGACAGTTTTGTTGCAGTGTTAGTGCTCTTCCCTTGTGGGTTTGGTGGCAGAGGTTTGAGGATATGGTCTCTCTTTTGGCATGAAGGTTCAGGTTTGAATTTCTTTTAGTTATTTTTGTTGTAGTCTTTTTTGAGGTTTTTGTTTAAAGTGTAAACATCAACTCTGAAAATTGTTTCGGGCGTGTTTGGTTGTTTAATTTCAGTTTTGGAATATCTAAAATTGTTTTTTGTTTGTATGTATGCAATTGGGTAAAATCATTCCTAAAGCATAATATTGATACCCAGGCACTTGTTGCCAGCCCATGGGGATCAGGAATGCCCCTCGGCTCATGCCACAGACCGAGTTAGGCACCGGGCCAGATGACGATCTGGCTTGGTTCGTGAAAAAATGATATCAGAGCAGGTCGGCTCCTTTGAGTCATGTTTCTTGGGGAAGAGTCTGGGTATACCGAAGCTAGGACTGTAGGGACTTGACATTCTAGTTATGAGTAGGGTGCCTGACCAGCACACCTTGTGACAGGACTCAAGTCACTAGGGAAAGTCAGGTTTCATCTGAGTCCTTTGGTCCTTATGGTCGTCCATTGTTTGGGGAAATAAAAAGGGAGTTGGGTCAATGGTCACAATGAGCTCACAGGGTCTGGCAAGCCATGTGGATCCAGGGAAATTTCCCTTGGATGCTCTCTATGATGGTGGAGTGATTGGCGTATGGCCTCCAACCATATGTCCAAGTCACCTGCCAACACTAATTTCCTCTTGCATTGTTTTGTGTCCCTTTGGGTTTTGGGAAAATCATTTGAATACCCATGTTGAAAAACTGTGAAACTGGATTTTAAAGTGAAAATGGTTTGTGAAACTTGATTTTAAAGAAAAAATGGTTTGATTTTAAAAATGGTGTAAAATGGGTTTTCAAGTTGTTTTGAATAAAGATTTGGAAAAGTGGACTTTCGTGAAATGGTTTTGAGTGAACGAGGTTTAGTTTATCAGGATTTGATTTTTATAACTTAAACGTGTGGTTTATTTAAATAAATTGTTTGGGAAGCATAAATTATGTTAAAATGGATTTGGGAAAAATTTGTTTTAAATGGGATTTACTAAACTGTTGGAAAGTATTTTGAAAGGAATGAAATGTTTTGAGGTTGATGTGTAAGGGTTGAAATCGAGTTTGTATTTGAATGGTTGGTATTTTTCTGAAAAAGTTTTGTGAAACTCGGAATGAGTTTTGATTTTAGTGGCTAGTAGGTTATAAAAAGAAGCTTTAGAAAATTTTCAAAATGGAAAGGTGAGTTGAATGTTTGTTTTGGAAAGTGGAAGAGTTTTTCTTTGACCTTTGGTATCACCGTGAGTGGTTACGTGCATAAGATATTTGTAGGAAGTGAATGGGTCCCCGATTTGGCACGGAAAAAATGCATGTGAGAGCCTCCATGGGATACAATTGGTGATTGTGCAACTCACCAATCCAGTTTTATTTTCAGATGTTTTTTTAAAGAAAGGATAGAGTGTTTATGACTAATTGTCATGTGGTGTGTCTTCTTTTGTTTTGGAAATATTGCAATTGGGTGTTTTGAGTTTGAAAAACTCCTTTGTTCAAACGATGTTCTATGTTTGTGTTTCTTCAGTAAGTTGGTTTGAAGCATTGGTTAGTGGTTTTTTTGAGAAGTGTTTTGGGAATCCCTTTTTTGGTGGTTCCCCTTGTGTGTTTAGTTCTAGATTGTGATATGTTTGGACAATAGTCTGGTTTGATTTGGATCTTTAGTTTACTCTCGTGGCTAGTGTATGACCCCATAAAGAGTTAATGTGTGATTATTGTGCGACCACATATAGTTCGCTGTTGGTCGACCCTCTAGTTGATCAAAGTAAGGACTATCTTCTTGAATTTTATAATTTAATCCACCTCCAATTTTTCAATTAAGCAGATTCTCTCACAGCGGGATAACAGATGCGAGAGGAGTTGAAGAAAGTTTTTGTTTCATTGAGTTAGTATGTTTGAAGGTCCTGTCCGGAAACGGTGAGGGAAATTCCAGTGAGGAAAAGCAAGCATTCCGGAGTTGGTGGTGTTGGATGCTATCTTTAATGGCTTTTGGTTCTTTCATTGGTCTCTTCTAAGAAGGGATTCATGCTGGACCGCTAGTGTAATAAGTTTGGTCATAAGAGGCTTCTATGGCCGTTTGCAGGAATTGTGTGTCATCCGAGACTCGGTTTAAGGACCATTTCCTTATAATGTTTATATCAGTCACAATGGTCATGTTCAATGACTCCTTGTGGTGTTGTGTTCTCGCTCATTTGTAAGGGTGGAGGTTGTGCAATTTTTCCCGAGAACCCCATTTTTGTTAGAAGTGTGTCTCCTTTCAGGAAATCTCAAACCCTCCGTTTTAGAGGAAGGCTTCTTCTATGTGTCCTTCCTCCTTATGGTTATCATTTAAAGTAACAAGGGGTGATGCTTGTACACCATCTAAGCCCTTATCTTGGTGAATGTGTCTTGTGTAAGTAAGTGAATGTCGGGGTGTGTTGTATTTGATGGTGTTGTCTCGGTGGTGGTATAGTTGCTTGTGGCACTAGAAAAAAGAAGTTTTGTTCAAGGGTTTTAACGCCCAACTATGAGGTAGGAGGTGCTTCAATCATTAGAGCTCCAGCCATAGGTCCCAGAGTGAAGCTGACACATAGTCAGGAGCCCCAAGAGTGTAAGGGATCCCCATCTAATCTCTATCATCAATGTTGCAAATGGAGGTAGTTCAAATCATCTTCTATAGTTTTTTTAATTCAAGTGATACCATGTAGTGAAAAGGGACACGATAACTCTATTCATCAATGTTGTGATCTGTGCAGGTGGCAGATTCCCTCCTTGGTTGTAAAGAGGCAGTCCGTTTTGTCTTCCTAAACCCTCGTGCTCATACCCTTGTGGGTGTGGGCCTCTGTGGTTGTTCAGTTATGGAAAGCCTTGTGAGTTTGTTTTGGCCCCAGTTTTGGTTGTGCATATATGAGGATAGTAATTCTTGTAGGAGCGGTGAACCATGTGGTGTATTGTATTTGGTTTGGAGTATCTTTCATCAGGTTCCTTGTGGTGGGAGATCAAGTTGTGTTGAAAGATTCCGAGTTATCCTATGTTAGGTTTCCTTCGTCGTACCGTGATAATCAGGTAAGCTATCTGGTCAGTTCTTATGGTGGGGAGACCCACAGTGGGTCTCATTGAGTCACCTCTGAAGTAAATTGGGTGGTAGGTTGTTTCTTATGGTGGGGAGTTCGTTCGGGCCTCCCTATGTCAATAATTCGGCTTTGTTCCTGGCGATGGCTTGGTGGTAAGTAGTCATGTTTGGAGCTATCTAACCCCAAGATTCTTCCTTGTGTAAACATTGGGGTTATATAATCCCTAATGGTTTCACTGAATTATGGTTGTGGTAGTGTTCCTTGGATGTAATTTGATCTTGTTGTTTTGATTCAGACAAGTGGTGTGGGTTCCGTTAATAGTGTATGAGGTGTTTCGGTTTGAGAAGTGGGGTGGTGCATTGTGGGAAGTTATTTTTCATTTAATCGATCAAATAGAGGTGTTTCCACTTTTGGGGGAGGCTAACACATAGCAAGAAGTCCTTTTTGGTCTTCCGGGTTCGACTCGTAAACCTCTTTTTCCGGTTGGTAGCATTTTTTTGACTTATCATTTTTCGTTCATTGGAAATATCCTTGGGTTGCAAAGGAGTGCCGATTGTCTTTTTAGAATCAACTTTGGGATGGATTTATAGGGGTGGAAAATGTTTTAGTGGGGAAAATTGTCACACCTAGGTTTTTGAATCCTATTTTGTTCCGGTTCAGGTTTGGTTCTAGGTTAGTCTTTCGGGAACAGGGTGTGACACATTTTTTATTTTTGGAGTATTCTTTCCTTTTATCTTTGGTATAGCTTCTCCCCTTGGGTTTCCTTTGAGTTTTTGGAGAATAATATAAGTTTTGGGGGGTGGAAGACACCTATGCACAGTTGGTTCATGATTAGTAGTAATTGTGCACCCACCTATGAAACTGTGCAGTATGAGACAAAACCTATTTCACAGCCTCCATATGGCTGTGCATCTCAGCCCAAGTAATTGTGCAGATGTCTTCCTTTTTAAAGAATGATCTGCATGGTTACCACACGGTTTACCAAACAGTGCGGACTAATAGTGCAGATCTTCCAGCACATTAAAATTTGGAGGTTTTATTTTCTCTCTCCCCTATTTTAACACATTTGGCCCCTTTCTCAACCCCATGGACTCCCCAGCCCTAGGCGTACCTCCCTCCATCTCCTCCTCTCCTTGGGATTTGATTATTGGGTGTTTCTGGTGCAGATCCTTCAAGATATCTCATGTAAGTCCTCTTCTCTCTTGATTTACTCTTATTTTAGGATTTCCTCTCTTCTCTTTTGGGGTTCCAGTTTTCCAGTGGGTATGGGGTTCGATTTAGTGTTTTAATCTTGGGGTTTGGGTTTGATTCTTTTGGTTAGGGTTTTTTCTTGCCTCCTCATGGTGCGAATGAGGTTCATATGTGATTTCACACTTTTTTCTAGAATGCTCTTCATGAGAGGTAGGTGGTTCCATGCCCTAACATTATTAAATGAATTTAATATGTTTGTTTGAGTTTATAAATGTCTTATTTGGTTTGAATATGTGGCGAGAATGGTGTTTTTGAAGTGTTTGGTGTGTTTATCGGTTAGAAATGAATTTTGAAAAAGGGAATGGCTATATTTTTGTGTGTGTTATGATTTAATGTTTCTAAATAGGGGTTTAGGGGTTGTTTGGAAGGTGAGAGGTGTGTTTCCAAAGGCACTTGTGGTGTGTGTGTGTTTTAATGGGATTTTTAATGGAAGATGGATCATTTTTGGCATGTTAGCCTTGTCATGTACTTTTGAGTATGAATTTTACATTGTTTAAATGATGGGAAATCTTGTTTTTAAAATGGACTTTGATGTATGTGTGGCTTTATAAAGGGTATATACCATGGAATTGGTTAGTTATAATTGTGTATTTTCTTCTGTTTGTAAAAATGGAAATCTATAAATTGCGTGAGTGATGGAAAATGTATTTAATGCAGGGTTTTGGTGTGAGTAAAATATAAAATGGTTGGTTTTATAAAAAATGGTGGTTTTCTTGAAATTTTTGGCATCGAGTTGTTGTGGTGGTGATATGTGTGATACATGAACATTTACTCGAGCACAAGGGAGTCCTGGGTATATAGGTGGGTGAAATAAAACTAGTATGCTAGTGATATGAAAGTGGATTGTCCCGGTTTCACTTAGTTGGATTGACACTTAAAACACTAACTAAACTATGATAATGATTTATCGCCACTAGAACTTTGGATGTTTCTCCTCCTTAGTGGCTCATGCATGAGGATGCTGATGGTTTTTTTACTATACCACCTTTCACCGAGGTATGAGGTTCTAGGGTCCCACTTAAGCTAGATCAACCCTAGGGGATTTACCCATGGTTCTATAATTTATATGATATGGCGCCATCCATCGATATATGGTGGACCTCATGTGTGTGTGTGCGTATGTTTTTATAAAATATTTTTTCCTTCTAAGAAAGTGGTTATGAATAGATTTCCTTGGAAGTGTTCCTTTTTAAAGTGTTTATCCTATTAAAATGTTTTCCTAGAAATGTTTCAAAATTCCCTTTTTATATAAACGATCATGTTATATAGTCTTTTAATGTTATGGAACGTAAAATTTTTATTTTGGTGAAATCCTACTAGGCTTTGGATCATTCCCTACATACACCCTTGGGTTTATGTAGATATTATTGCATATTTATTCCAGGAAATCTAGGATGTTTGGTGGTCATGGTGTGGGTTGTTAGTGGTCTTACCTTGTGGGTTTGGTGGTGGAGGCTTGAGGATATGGACCCTCTTTTGGAATTAAGGTTTGAGTTTGAGTTTCTTTTAGTTATTTTTGTTGTAATCCATTTTGGACTTTTTGTTTAAAGTGTAAACTTTAACTCTGAAAATTGTTTCGGGCGTGTTTGGTTGTGTAATTTCAGTTTTTTCATATCTAAAATTGTTTGTTGTTTATATGTATGCAATTGGGTAAAATTGTTCCCAAATCATAATATTGATACCCAAACACCAGTTTCCACCCCGTGGGGATTGGGAACACCCCTCGGGTCATGCCACAGACCGGGTTAGGTGCCGGGATGGATGGTAACCCGACTTGGTTTGTGACAGTTGGGATTTGACTTAACATTTCATTTTTCCCAAGGTGTAGGAGATTTCAAAGTCACATTCTGAAGAAACATCATCCACCTCCATTTTCATAGATTAAAATCACACTGAGAAAAGATATACTTTAAACTCTTGTGGAGGATATGTAACTAAATGCCTTGAGGATTCCGAGGAAACGTGTTTATACTCAATGCCCTATGGATTCTGAGTATCCCATTGACTCGATGCCTTGTTGATTCCAAGAGCTTGTCAACTCGATGCCTTATAGATTTCGAGTAGCATGCCCACTTAAGCCCTTGTGGATTCTAAGTGGCATGCTGACACCCATGTGTCTAGATTAAGATCTTTTTCTGATTAATCATAATCATTATTTCGGTATAGAGTCGAAGAAGGTACAACCGGGGGGTTTGTGGAAGTTTGGTTATCATACGACTGCTCGATTTTATGTTATGGTTATTATGAATTTATTATATTCATGACATACACCTATTATAAATAAACACACTGGTTAAGGATGCATAGGTGGTGTACTAATGAGTTTTGTACTCACACCACACTCATACATTTTGGTGCGCTTGTAAATTTCATAGCTAAAGACCCGGTGAAGGGAAAAGGCCCTCTAATGGACGACTAAGTAGATGAGGACAGAACTGGTAGCATATCAGGATGAAATTTAGATGTAATGACTCAAATTTATCTATTTTTATTTTTATAAATTAATTGGGAAAATTTTAATACTAGGCGTTGAGATGACGTGTAATTATGAGGCCCGGTGTGCTCGAAACAATTCGTTGGATGATGTTAAGTTTTTAATAGCACGTGCAATCAGTTTTCCTAAAGAAGTGTAATATCTCCTAAACGGGTTCCCAAATCAAAAATATGAGGACACTGTTTCATTTAGAACAACTAATTTACCTTAGGCGGGACCTAACATTGACCGACATGGGTCGACCATGAAAGTTAGATTTTGGACGTAAATGTTATTAAAATATTTAATAAAAATATTTTATTTTGACACAGCATTAGTTTTATTTTAAATGTTTCATATTGTCAGGAATCCATGGTTACGACATAAACCTAGAAATCCTCTAAGGCAAGGAGAAGGATCTCCCTCCAACGAACGTCGATGAATTGGAAAATCAAGATCGACGAACCTCGGTTTCGATGGATCGACGAACGATTGAGACAAAAATTCTCCCTTCTTCAACAACTAATCCAAATTCTAGGTAGGGTGTTGTTTCTTTGTGATTAATTCCCCATTCTTAAATTTGACGATGATAGCGAACCAACCCACAAACAGTTTGATCCGTGGTACGATCACTTGCATGATGAGAATTTATGCTTACGAGGATTTAAATGAGGATTAAATCTATGTTATCGCTTCATTCTTCATGATCCCTCTAACAAGGATGAATCAAAGATGACACAAACAACGGCCAAGATTCATCCTTCGGGTGTTTTGTGATTCTTCTTCTCTCCCCTCAATCTCTCCCCTTCTTTGTGTGTTCTTTGCCTTTGAAACCCCCATGCGAATGATCGACCGTTGCACCCCGATCCATGGTGCAACGATCCACGATCAAGGATCCGAACCCTCTATGACACAATGGAGGTGCAATGATAGGCACAACGTGATTTGGATGAAACGGTGGTGCAAGGCAGCAACGCACAATGGCGATGTCTCCGTCCGGTTCGGGCGAGGTAGTGTGGGTCCAGACGGACAACGATCCGGAAGGATGAGGCCACTGGTAGGGTGGACAATGGAGGCGGAACGCGATAGGGAGGCTGCGTCAGGGCCTACGTGGCCAACATGCATGGGCTGTGACAGGAGGCCGCGATGTTGATTGGGGAACACGACGAGGTGAGGTCGCATAAACGACGGTGAGTTGAGACACGACTCGGTGCCATGTAGGAGGAACTTATGATAGATAGGCCGAAAGGAAGGTGGTGTGGTGGGCTGACCACATGGAATGCGGTACGACACTGTGTCAACATGAGAGGTATGTGATTGGGGCATACCGCGAGTGGCGCAGCGAACTGGCCTGCAACGCGGGCCAGACCAGGGGATGCCTTTCCGCTTCAGCGGCCCAACGGGATAGGTCGAGTCAGTTGAACTGATTCGAGTTGGTTTGCGGGTCAGGCCAGGTTCAGCGGGTCGGTTCGGACCTGGACCGGACCCAGGTCAAACTTTTTTCACAAAAAATGGTTGTAGATTTCAAACAGAAGGTCCGTTTGATGAGCTATCTATAGCGTCAAGACCCTTGTGATGATTTGGTTCTTTTGAGATGGCTTGGTGGGGTTTTAGCTTGGACTAGTATAGGTGGACAGTTTCCCTTGGTTCTTTCCTTAAGGGTTCAGTACAGTATTACGTCCACATCACTGGATAGTAGTCCCCTCTTGAGGTCGAGTCCCATATAGAGTTATATTATCCCTCTTAAGGACCAGAATGATCTTATATCACTCCCGATTGAGTTTTGTGGGAATTTATGTGACCTATGAGCATAGGGCATTAGACCTCCATCTAGTGGTCCGTATTGGTAGGGTTTTTGGTATTCTCAGAGAAGGATCCCCTATGTTATGAGCTGCATCAGTAGGGTTTTTGGTATTCTCTGAGAAGGATCCACTACGTTGCGGGCTAATATAGATTGGGTTGTTGGTATTCTATGAGAAGGATCCATTCTCTATATGTTATGATCTTTGACTAGTATATTTATCTTTGGGTAGGGCCCAAATTACTGGGACCTCTTTGTGAGAGTCTCTAATGATATTATGGATCGAAGAGTGAGTTCTCCCAGAATGATTACACCTCGAGTAGAATCCTGGGGTGGTGATTGGTTGTGACTTACCTCTTTACCTTATGACTAGTTATGAGTATATCTGGATATCCTTGGTATATTTTTTAAAGATATATAACTTTTTCTAGGTGACTATACTTTATGTATTTATTTGTGGTATAATTCATGTATTGCTTTGTGGTTTCGGGGTGTCCTACTGAGTATTGTTTTACTCACCCCTACACGGGATTTACCCGCACGTGTTGTGTCTTGTGTAGATGATCAATGCTTTGACGGAGCTCTAGGTGGGCCGGGACTAGGTAATGCTTAGAGAGATGAGACAGATGAGGTGTGCTCCTATGGATTTAGACAACTGTCCTATAACTACCCTTCAAGTAGGGTTTTATACAGATGAGTTTCAGGAACTTGTGTGTTCACTTTTACAAACACTTTCTTTTGGTGGGGTTGTATTCTAGCCTTGTTTACTTACCAGTTTCCTACTATCATGCTCTGTTGTTGGTATCTTAGTGTATGCATGATTTTTCTACTTAGTGTTTTTACATTTCATAATTTTGGGCTTGGAGATGTGTGTGTGTGTACATGTACTTAGGTAAATGCCTCCCATTAGTGGGATATGCCTACTCGGTGCTAGTCACCAGCCCTTGGCCTATTGGAGGCAGGTTGAGGTAGTTATAACACGATATCCTCTGGGATGGATTGTGACAGAGTGGTATCAGAGGGGTCAGTTCTACATAAGGACTAGGAGTCTATGAGGTTGGTTTAGGGAAACAATACTAAGTGTTTTGAGTTCGGATTTCAGGCGAGGGACTCTAGTATTGGTGCGGTAACAAACATATCCATACACCAGGAATCTGGAAACCATCTTTTCAACTCGGTACATGAAAATACCGGTTGTAAGGAATTAATGGTACATGCATTATATAGGAATGGGTTGTGTTTTCCATGTCCTTCTCGAGTCATCTCTCCATGTCAGACCCAGGTTTTTGAATTCATCTTTGGTCCCGATTCAGTTCGGTTTTTGGTTCTTTTATCAAGAACCGGGTGTGATGGGTTTGCGTTTTTGGAAGGTTCTTATCTTATATCATTGACCTAGCTCCCCTCATTGAGTTTTGGGTGAAATTGGTGGTTTTGGGGGTGGAAAGTACCCTGATCACAATCACTGCATGGTCTTCCAAACCGTGCAGTAGGTTATAGAACTAACAACACGAATATCACACGACGGTGCGGTAAGTTCCAAGTAACTGTGCGGTACCTCAGTTCCTCAGAAGTAGTAGTCTCATGGATACCGCACGGTCTGAAAGACCATGCAGACTAACTGTGTGACCTTTCCAGTTTATAAAAAGAGTTTTTCCCATTTTACACTCTTCGTTTTTAACCCAAAATTTCCCCTTTCTCCCCCATTTTGGTTCATTCAACCTAGGAACCTCATCCCCCTTATCTTGACTCCTTGGAACTCCACTACTTGGGTGTTTTGGCTCAATTTCTTCAAGATATCTCCATATAAGTTCCTCCTTTGATTTCTCTCTTTCCTCTAGGGGTTTTATTCCCCTTTCTCGGGTTTTCCTTTCTCCAACGGTTGAGATATGATTTTTAGGGTTAGATCCTTAAATGTTGGGTTCAATATTGTTGTTTTAGGTTGGTTTAAGTCTCCATTGGGTGCAATGGTGTTGTGATTGAAGTTTCACACTGGATTCCGGAAGTTTCTCAATTCTTGAGGTAGGACCCCATTGCATGTTTCCCTTTAAATTATATTTACATTGATTTCTTGATATTTTCACCTCCTTTAATTGCTAAATATGCATATATTGTTGTTAGAATAATTATATCATGAGAAATTAGTTGGTTTACCCTTGTTTTGTGATTGTTTGGAATGGTTGGAAAGGATTTTTCACCCCAATTGGTTGTTAAATGGCCTGGTTGTCATTTTTAAGTGATTAATGGTATTTAAAGGCATGAGTTGGTTTTTATAAATGCATTTGTGATGTTCAAAATAGTGATTTGAGTATTTAAATGGGGTTTTCACATCAAGTGCTTAATGGAATTCCCCTTTGTCTTTTGTAAGTGTGTTTTTGATTTGAACAGTGGTTTGGAATGATGAAATGAGTTTCCAAAGGTGTGTTTGGTTTTGAAAGTGGTTTGTGTGTGGTTATTTATAAAATGAACTATTTTGTGAAAATGTTATAAGGACTATTTGGCATATCAAATTGGTTATTTAGAAAACACATTTTGGATGGATCCATTGACTAGTTAGATGATAAAGGGGTGGGAATGTCCTTGACTTGGGACTCCACTGACATGATTCTTGTTTAAAGCATGGGCTACTCCTTGAGGAAGTCGGGATGGTGCTGGTTGTGGAAGTGTATGATAGTATATATGTGTGAATTTTTTCTTGAATTGTTTGGCACACCCCTTACGAACATATCATGGGAACCTAGCATAACAAAGAGGACTTCTAAGAATGTTTGCCACACTAGTATAGGTTATTTTACTAGCTAGTGGCCCATAGCAGGTGGATACTTGGGTTTATTGCTAGGGGATCAGGCCCCTCGACTAATCCAGGTAGGGAGATGGTCGGGAATTTGGGTGTTATGATGTCATTTAGTAGGGAATGCCTTTGGGATGAGTCACATGTATTGTATGTTCTAGTTCTCATCTGAGTTCCTAGCTGTTCTCGTGTTTCTATGACATCGGTATCATTATCCATTACCCTCATTGTGTGACTGCATTCCCTTGTTATTGGTTTTGGGTGTGATTTTGGGAAATTGTGGAAGTATAGTTTTTCTAAATAAAGGTTTTAATAAAAACATTATGGATGAACAAGTATTTTACCTATTTCTCTTTATAATGAAAAATGAAATTTCTCTTGTTGGGTTCCCTTTATTTTTTTCCTTATGAACTTAACTTATCTTCCATTAATGAGCCTTGTTTTAAAATGTGAGGGAATGGATTGTGATTTGATTACTCTGAAATGTAAGGTATGGAAAACCTATGTTTATAGTTTGTATTTCAAACATGAAAATCAATGTTTCTCTATTTAAAGGAATTTCATTGGGAATAGAATAATTAATAAATACCTACTGAGTTTTAATACTCACGCCTATAGTGTTTTCTTGTTTTTAGCTTCTCCTGCAGGTTCCAACTTTGGTTCAGTAGCCTTGGGTGATGGTTGGTGTCTGGTTGGAGAGTGACCCTTGGGGTCACATGGAGGTGCTGTTTGGTGTTAGGTTATGCTTGGATGTTCTGGTTTTGTTTATTGATAAGTTTATTGTCTCTTTATTTGTAAATGTAAATGATGTAAAATCTGGAATTCAATTTGAGTTTGGTTTGCTTCTATGCTTATACTATTGTCCTTGTTTATTTTTTTGTGGGAGAAATAATTCCTATTGTCTCTATTGATGACCTTGGCTCTTGTCTCCATCCTGAGAGGATTGGGAATGCCTCTCGGGTCTTGCCACGGATTGGCTCGGGTGATTGGTTCAGGGTTGACCCAAGTTGGTTCGTGATAGTCCAAATATACTCGATTGACTTTGGTCCATCTTGTTTTATTTTAGGATACCTCCATATAGACAACCATCCAAGATTCAGTTTCATGATCATGAGGATGATACGCCTAGTGACGAGGTGTCAGTACAAGGGTCTGTACTAGAGAAGTCACCTTCGGGTGGTTTTCCTATTGTAGTACCACCTTTAGAGAAATAGTTACTACCAATGATACTGGTTGAAGATGCATATAGGTTGAGTGAATTTCATGAGTTCCAGAGGCAACAAAACCCCAGGTTTTGGGGTGATAAAGACCCCCAAGTAGCTGAGGATTAGATGGAGGTAGTTACATGTGTCTTCCTCCTTGTGAGGATGCCTTCTGACCAGATGGTGGTCCTAGACACAAGTCTTCTTTAGGGATCAGTGGGGCGATGGTGCAACATAGTGACTGAGACACATGATGAGGTGACTCACTCTTGGAATTTAAGCATCTCTTCAGAGAGGTGTTCTTTCCAAATACATTACACTCAGTGTGCATCCAATATCTCCTTCACCTGCAATAGGGTAGTCAGACTGTGGTGGAGTACTCAATGAGGTTTACTGATCATTTTCACTACTCCACATATATGGTGCGAGACCCGTTCTTTAGGGACCAAACCTTAAAAAAAGGGTTACACTGGGAGATCAGGGAATCCATGATATCCCTTAGAATTTATATATATGTTGGGGTTTTGGAGTGATCTCTGCTAGTGGAGAGATTTCTGGCAGAGCAGATGCCAGTAGTGGGAGATACCAGCAAGAACCAGATAGCTGAGTCTTCAACAATGGGTAGTTGAAAGCAGTCTCAGGGACCCAAACATGCTAGGCACTTTAGGAGATGACACTAGGGCACCAGGTTAGTAGTGCATGGTTCTCAAGGTGGCTTGAGTTAGCCTAAAGACAAAATGTGTGATACATGCGGTGGTCAGGGGCTTTTTGGCATAAGATTGCCCGACCCGACGTACAGATGATTGGGGGTATATCTAGAGACCACCGAGGAAGGGGAAGAGATAGGATTATGGTGGTTCACAAGGTAGTGGACATTCCAGAGGAGTAGGCAGGGTAGTAGGGGGTGGGCGGAGGTTTGACGTATTACCACCACCACCCCCAGGTGGTCTACCCCAGGCTCAAAGAGATGGTGGAAAGGGAAGAGGTCATCTATAGACGATGGAGGATTATAACCCTAGTGCTATAGGGATGATTAGAGGTAAGATCTATGTCTTTTACACCCTACTTATAGTTTTGATATAAACAGGTTCCAATCATTCCTTTCTTGCCACAAACCTTGTTCGGGGCTCAAAGATTCCTCTTGAACCATTAAATCAACCCTTACACTTAGAGACTTTTACATGAGGGGATTAGATGATCACAAACTGGTGATGATAGTGTGACCTTACTCTTGGAGGTGATAGTTTTGGTTGGAATCTCTTAGTAGTGGTGTCAAGGACTTACAACGTCATTCTTGGTATGGATTGGTTATCCACAGTTCATGCTAATATTTACTGTTTTAGGCACAAAGTGCGATGTGTCTGCGGTAATGGGACCAGGTTTTACTTTTTTGGTGAAAAGGAAATATAGACATCACATGATAGACTTACTCATAATAGGGTTCGACTGATTATTCATCAGTTGTATAGCCTCACCCTCGATTTAGTGGATGATAGGAGTCCTCAGTTTCCTATAGTGGTGGCGGAATATGAAAACCTCTTTCCTGAGGGTGTCCCCAGATTAACTCCATATAGAGAGGTATAATTCTTCAATGACCTATACCCTAGGATGACACAAATATCTTCACCTGCATATCAGAT
Organism: Viscum album; assembly: GCA_963277665.1. Classification (NCBI taxonomy): domain Eukaryota; kingdom Viridiplantae; phylum Streptophyta; class Magnoliopsida; order Santalales; family Viscaceae; genus Viscum; species Viscum album. Next base: position 67,363,389 of record OY728147.1, on the reverse strand, counting down.
GGCTCCCGTAGAGTTTCATGAGCTGAGGGTACCGTTGGAGGACCTGTAGAGGAAGGGCATCATGAGACCCAACGTTTCACACTGGGTGGCCCCAGTTTTGTTTTACAATAAGGAATATGGGAGCTTGAGGTTATGTGGGGACTTTTGAAACCTGAATCGATGACCGTGAAGAACAAATACCCACTACCAAGGATCAATAACATCTTCAATCAACTGAAGGGAGCGAGGTGGTTCTCAAAGATTCACCTCAGATTTGGATATCACCAGCTTTGTATATGGAATGAGGATGTACTGAAGACAACCTTAAAATAATTTTACAGCCGCTAAGAGTACTTGGTGATGCCGTTTTGAATGAATAACACCCTAGTAGTGTTCATGGGACTCATGAACAAGATATTCCAGCTTTACTTAGAATAGTCTGTGGTGGTCTTCATTGATGACATCCTAGTGCACTCAGCGTCTGAGGAGGAGCATGTGATACACTTGAGGATGGTCCTAGACACACTCCAGGAGCACTATATTTATGGGAAACTCTTGAAGTTTTAGTTCTAGATTAGGGAGGTCCACTTTTTGGGACATGTCATTTCAGAGGTTGGAGTCAAAGTGGATCTAACAAAGATTGAGGCGATGCTTGCTTGGGAGCCACCCAAGAGTGTTACCGTGGTACGAAGTTTCTTGGGTTTGGCTGAGTAATATCGTAGGTTTGTACCTGAATTTTACAGAGTAGCAACACCCTTGATGAATTTGACATGGAAGGGGTAGCCTTTCATGTGGATAGAGAAGTGTCAAGAGTGCTTTCTAGAGCTGAGGCAAAGGTTGAAGAGCGCTCCCATATTGAGATTACCAGAGGAGGGTGTTAGTTATGTAGTGTTATACGATGCATTAGGGACCATTCTTGGTTGTTTCTTGATATAGGGGCAAGCGATGATTTCCTATAGTTCACGCTAGTTGAGAAAATATGAGCATAACTACATGAACCATGATCTTGAGCTAGTGGTAGTAATATTCACATTGAAGATGTGTTGACACTACCTGATGGGAAAGCGATTTACTATCTACTTTGACCACAAGAGTCTCAAGTATATCTTATCTTAGAAGGATACAAACTTGAGACAGATGTGATGACTAGAGTTCCTCCAAGATTACGAATTTGAGATTGTCTATATGCCTGGGAAGGGAAATGTGGTGGCATATGTTGTCAGTAAGAGATCCATCTTGCAATTGCTAAGTGAGTCATCAGAGAAGTTGGCCGCATTATAGATATCCTTTGTGGAAGGAGATGGAGAAACTTACCTCTAATCGATGTTTGTCACCCCTCCACTCTTACAGTGAGTTAGGGAGAAAAAACTTGGAGATATCGATTGTGAGACCCAACATACTCAGTTGTCCATATAGATTCCAAGTGTAGTGGAAGCGTAGTTGGGCCAGTGCCCATCTTTAATTTTTACCATGATCAATGATTATTACAAGATCAATATGACGATGAATGCCAGTCTCCGTGGAATAGAATCAAAGATTTAGATAAAGAATGAAGAGTCCCAAAACATTTAGAGAGGATCTTGCACATCATGTTTATAATTAATTTAATTAATTTCATAAAGAAAATAATACAAGGATATTTGGTATTTTCTTCATTGATGATGTTGAACATCTGGAATGAACCTTCCAGATTATCTCGTTGTGCTTGTGAGGATCCAAACTAAAATCCATCTAGCGGTGATCCACATGTGTTTCGATGTCCTCCGATCGACACCACTCATTCTCCGGGTGCTATCACAGTGAAGCGAGTATCTTTTATCAGTTGTTCTTGATCACTTGTTCTTAGGCCTTGAAGAAAATATCTCATTCATGAGAGGGGTGGGAAGAGGATTCAAGAGAGAAATTTTTTATCTCAACAATTTTCAATTCACCGGGCATGCAGTTCGGTATATGGTACAATAAACATATGTGTCTATTTATCGACATGAGGCTTCAATTACAATATTTAATCACATAACAACAATTAAATACATTCATAACCTTAGAGAAAACCCATGATTTTAATAATAATACCGCTTCATTATTTATGGTGTGCCAACTTGTGAAAAACGGAATTATAAATAAAATTCTGCATCACAAAATAATAACAACATTATTATTATTGTTTTAATTTGTGCCAACTAGTTAAATAATTATTTACCATCTTGTAAATAATTATTTTACTATCGGACCAGTCTTGCTCCACTCAAACCCCACTTCCATTTATTTAACACCCGAATAAATAATTTATTCTCTTAAATAAATATTTTATTTATAAAATATTAAATAAATATTTATTAAATGTTCAATAAGATAAATAAATATATTTTACCCACAATCCAGTGAATAAATATTTATTTAATTAATGCAATCATTTTAACTTGAATAAAATTATTCCACTTTCACAAGGATAATATTTATTCCATTAATTAAATTCAAATAGAATTTAACAAAGACCACTAGAAACACTTAGTTTCTGACCCTCTAGGATTCTTTCTCATTGGCATTAGGCGGGCTTGCCTAAAGTCCAAGAGTACTGTCTAGAAACGGGTCAAGGCACCCAAGATAAAGAACTTAAAGTCACAAAAATGACATCCACATACGAATGATCACTGTTTAATATAATCCCTTTGTTGTAATATCTCATCAAGAAGGTTTCATGATAGTGTCATAAACTTTCATGCTTGATACATCGTTCTTTGACTACCTAAAATAAACTCATCATTACACCATGGCCATGGAATTTTGAATGATGGTTCTATTTCAATCAAAGATCCAAGATATCAAATTCCATAAATGGAAGGGATAAATCCTTCCTCAACTTATCCATTAATAACATGCTACTCATGACACACCCAATATACCCTACTTCTTGCCAACTGTCTACGTGACGATTTTCATCAGTAAATCAAAGTGCACAAGTCGTGACACGTATTAATTACAATATTAAAGTTTAAGGATCATTACACATGCTCACAGATGGGAATATCTGATGACACCAAAACACGAAGAATGCTTACTGGCGGGTTTGTTCTTATAATCGCCTATCTTGGAGATTACCCAGTGTGAACTTAATGAGAGGAAGTCTCATCTGCTTATGAGTACTCACACCATATGGTCTGTATGCTATGTTTCCCATTATAGTATGTCATCCAACAATAGAACTATATTTAAGAATATTGTTATAGAATTTCAAGGTTCTCATCATAGCGGGGAGCTTCCATGACCTTATCAATGCAACAAATACTCTTGGACATTATTACATCATAGTCATACAGAACAATGAACAATATGTAATATGAAGTTTAATATTTAAATACATTAAATATTCATGCAATCAAAGTAAAAATAGTTTGTTCTAGGACACCAACTCTAAAAACCACCACTTGGACTAGAGCCAACTGCCTATGACATTCAGTACGCTAGACCTCACATGATGAGCATGTTTCTACTAAGTCAAGGCTTTAGTCAAGGGGTCTGCCAGGTTTTCTTCTGTGGAAATACTGCTCACTGCAACTTCACCTCTCTGAGAAAAATCCCTCAAGAGATGATACTTCCGAAGTATGTACTTCATCTACTGATGCGACCTTGACTCTTTTGTGAGATCCAACGTTGTAGTATTATCACAGTACAATGTGATAGGATCTTTACTGCTAGGTATCACATCCAGATCCTGGATGAAGTTTCACATCCAAACTACTTCTTTAGCTACCTCAAAAGCTGTGATATACTCGGACTCAGCTATAGAATCTACGACCACACTCTTCTTTGAGCTCTTCCAGCTTACTACACCTTTATTCAATGTGAATATGTATCTCGTTTGTGACTTAATGTCATCTTGATCAGTCTAGAAACTAGCATCTGTATATCCTCTGATGACTAGTTATTCATCTCTTCCATAAACTAGGAACATATCCTTAGTACACCTCAGATACTTTAGGATAGTCTTGACTACCATCCAATAGCGGTCACCTAGGTCAGCTTGATATCTGCCTACCACACTCATTGCATAGATGACATCCATCCTTGTACATAGCATGGAATACATAACTGACCCAATCACTGATGCGTATGGAGTCCTTTACATTATATTTCTTTCCTCATGTGTCCGAGGAAACATTTTCTTGGAAAGATGAATTCCATGTGATGCTGGCAACAATCCCCTCTTGGATTATTCCATACTGAATCTCTTCAATATCTTATCAATGTATGTACTTTGACTTAGGCCTATAAATCTCTTGGATCTATTATGATGGATATTGATCCCAAGAATATATGCTACCTCACCCAAGTCCTTCATGGAGAATCATTGATTCAACCATTCCTTAACAGACTATAAGACTGGTATCTCATTTCCAATAAGTAATATGTCATCAACATATACTATTAAGAAAACAACTGTACACCCACTAAATCGTTTTTAGACACAAGGATCACATTCATTTTTGATAAAACCAAATTCCATTATGGATTCATCAAAATGAATGTTACATGACTCAGATGCTTTCTTTAATCCACAAATGTATTTCTACAACTTGTATACCTTATTGGAATCCTTTATAGTCATAAACCCTTCAGGCCGTGTCATGTAGACATCTTCCTGAAGGTTCTCATTAAGGAAGCCTGTTTTGACATACATTTTCCAAATCTCATAGTTATGTTAAGAGGAAATGAACAATATAATTATGATAGATTTCAACACTACAACTGGTGAAAAGGTTTCGTTGTAGTCAATGCCTTAACAATGTTTGAACCCTTTTGCAGCCAGTCATGCCTTATAGGTTCTGACTTGTCCTTCCATGTCCAGTTTCTTCTTGAATACCCATTTGCAACCAACATGATTTATATCAATTGGAGAATCTACCAAAATCCAAACTTGGTTTTGGTACATGGAATCCATTTCATAATTCATGTCTTCTTTCCACTTGGAAACATTTGTGCCACTTAATGCTTCCTTGTAGGTTAGAGGATTATTATTATCAACTAATAATGAGTCACCATCCTCGGTAACTAGAAAACCATACCATTCTGGTTCTCTAACCTCTCTTGTACTCCTACGCAGTTCTTGTGTATCTAGAATAGTTTTTTCTTCCATGGGGATTTGTGGAATTTGCTCCTGTACCAACTCTTGTATACCCTGAGCCTCAACTTCATCAAAGTATATCTCACTCCTACTATCTCTTTTGGAGATGTGCTCCCTATCAAGGAATATGACGTTTCTTTCCACTATAAACTTTTTTTTCTGAGGGGTTGTATAAGTAATATCCCCTTGTTTCCTTAGGGTATCCTATAAAGGTACACTTTGTGCCTCGGGGTTCTAGTTTGTTACTCGAGGAGTCCTTAAAAAATGCATCACTTCCCCACACATGTAAATTTGATAACATGGATTTCTTTCGACTAAAAAACTCATATGGAATACCATTTATCGATTTAGTTGGTACTTGGTTTAGTATGTACAATGCTGTTTGTAACACATATCCCCAAAATTATAATGGAAGACCCGCATGACTCATCATTGATCTCACTATGTCCAACAGGGTGCATTTCCTCCATTTTCTCACACCATTCCACTGGGGAATGTAAGGAGGAGTGAGTTGGGATAAGATCCCAAACTCCCATAAGTAATCAATGAAGTCTTGATTAAGATATTCTCCACCTTAGTTTGAGTGGAGTTTCTTAATCTTCTTACCAATATGGTTCTCAACTTCATTCTTTTATTCTTTTAACCTATCAAAAGAATCCAAATTATACCTCATTTATTAGATATATCCATATCTACTAAAATCATCAGTAAAAGTTATGAAGTATGAGTGCCTTCCCCTTGATTCAACTATAAATGATCTACACACATCTGTATAAACCAATTCAATAAATTCTTTAGCCATTTCTCATTTCCCAATAAATGGGGATTTGGTTATTTTCCATTATAAACATGTATGACATACGCCAAGTGGTTTTAGTTTGAAAGAATCTAAATATCCATCTTGATGTAACTTTGTCAAGAGTTTATCGTTTACATGACCTAGTCTATGATTCCAAAGTTGGGTGTGGTATGATTCATGTGAAGTATATTTTTTGTAAATCAATTTCCAATACTTGTATTGTGTAATCCAACATGTAAATACCATTGTATAAATGTGCCTTAGAAAAACAAATTCCATCTTTGTAAAATAAGAAATATTCATTTACAAATTTGAAAAAAAATCCATCTGTATCTAATATGGATACAGAAATAATGTTTTTAGTAAAATAAGACACATAATAACATCCCTTTAACACCAAGATCATCCTAGTTTTCAACGTGAGGTGGTAGTCTCCGACAGCTACAAGAGTAAGTCTAGCTCCATTAGTTGCTCGCAGATCTACCTCCCATTGGTCAATCTTCCTAAATCTACTTGGTTCATGTATTTGGATACATATATGAGCACCACAAGATGTATCTAATACCCAATCTATAGAAACATATAGATTTCATGCAATAAAAAATGAACCTGAATCTCCCCCTTGCTTCTTAGGATGGGTGCAGTTCATCTTCTAGTGGTCTTTCTTGCCATTTGCGAAACAAACAACCTCCTATTCCATTATATCCCCTTTGATATTCCTTTTCTTGGAAGGGCATGAAGAATATTTGGGCTTAAATATCTTTGCCTTCCCTTTAATTTTATTCACCATAAGGACAAAAGGTTTTTCATGCTTCATATCTTTTTCCACATGGAGAATGAGGATAAAAAGATCAGATAGAGACTTCTCAATATTGTTCATGTTAAAATTAACAACAAAGCTGAAGATGATCTGAGGGAGTGATGCAAGAATGAGATCGGTGCCCGGTTCTTTGGAGAGTTTAAACCCTAGAACCTCTAGGTGCTCAATGTAGCCAATGATATTTACTACATGAGGCCCGGTTGGGGCACCCTCTCCAATATTACTCTGAAAGAGTGCCTTGGAGATCTCAAACCTTTCCTATCTTGCTCTCTCCTGGTAAAGATCATGGAGGTGCTCAAGCATGCTATAAGAATCCATGTTTTCATGAGACTTCATGAGATCACTAGAAATTGATGATAGCATCAAAAATTGAATTTCTACCACATCGTTCATATATTTCTAATAGACTAGGAAATCCTCATCACCCGCCTCTTTGGTAGATAGATCAAGTAATTTTGACTCCAATATGTAAGACTTCCGTTTATGGTGTAGGATAAACCGAAGGTGTCCAAACCATTCCTAGAAGTTACTACCGGTGAGAATGTTGTATTTATCTATAATTGATCGTAGGGATAGTGTGGTTGAAAAGATTTTCATTTTTATTCTACAATTAAAAGAGCAGGTCATTAGTACTTTCTTGATTACATTTTATAATAAATTAATTTTATTAAGTCTCCCACTATTTTATCAAGTCCCAATGACCCTCACCATTAAACTTGGAATGTCCAGTTTCCATGATATTCTAGTGTAAAGGATCCATATTCCCCTTCACATAACCCCAATTAGGGTTGGTCAAGCTATTTGAAGGTATTTAGTTAGGCCGTTCTTTGCCAACTACGGGCTTGCAACTCCTTGATCTGTTGAGTGGACTCCCTAATCCTAAAATCGTGACTTTGGATTTTCTCAACTCTTGCCTCTAATATTACACCAAGTATATCAAGGGATACTCCTATTGATGTAATATGGTTAAGTCAACCCGAAACCTTTCATAAGGTATTCCTGTATAAAAGTAAGTGTCCCAAAAAGGGTTGGTCAAACACATAGTTTTATTGAGTTTTTCCCTTAATCAAGTAATGAAAGGCTTGGTTTGAATTAATATTTTATTTGAGGGATTTTTATCTCTTATCCATGAATTAATTATTATCATTATCACATGCTTATTAAGTGGAAATTACTTAAGTGATTAACCATATCTTGATAATATTTATGCATAAGCCTGATTTATTTTAGTTCCATCTTGAATGCTTGTTTAATTCATTAATTATGTGATCATGATAACACATCCATAATGATAAACCATGCATATGACAGAAAAAAACAAATTAAAGGGAATGATCATGAGATTTTCTAATGGTTAGTTTATCTAGCGGTTGATAAACTAACCCTGACCTAGGGGAGAAACACCTTGAACCTTTTGGGTTCATGTTTACAGCTTTCCACCTGTCCACCTCTATATCTCCTGGGATTGGTTTCATCTTGGCTCCAGCTTGAACAACCTCCACTAGCTTGGGAGTTCCATCCATTACATATTCCTTTTATTTAACTCACATGTAGGTGAGGGGTAAAAAGGGGTTTTACATAAAAGAAACCTTGTTCACACATGCCCTATATACTAACGAGGAGAAGACACATATGCCAAAAAATTTAATTTAAATAAATAAATTAAAAGAAACCATCCACATACAAAGGTCTTGGTCTAGCTCATGATCATCCATACATGAAATGATATTTACACATAAATAAAACTATAATTCAATTCTTTAATCATTCTTTTTTAAGATAAATCATGATCGAATTAATTAATTATCATTTTTAATTAATCAATACTTTTATCTTAAACCCTTTTCTGAATTTACTTGAGATTAAAATCCATCACAATTTTAAACAAAAACATTCATTTAAATTATCTTTGTACATAACTTGTACCTTGGAGGTAAACCGGTGAATTCCTGTTCATAACTACCCAATGAGTAGAAATGAACATTACACAGATGTTAAATTAAACACATAAGTATAAAACACCTATCACGTGTTGTGCCTCAGCTTTACACCTGCACCATGGTACACGTCTCAAGGGTTTTTATAATATAATAATAAATTTTAATAAATCTACGTAATTTGGATGAGTACACAGCGTGTAGTTCCAACTACACGGGGTGTACTATTGTTCACCATCCATCTGAAGTACACGCCCAGGGAAACAACATGTGAGTGTACTTTGGAAATCTTTGAAGTACACGGTGTGTACAGTGGACCACAAGTCATGTAGTTCCTCATTACACACTCTCCAACCGGGAAAGCCGTGTATAAGGTACATGGTCCAACCCTAACCTAAAGGGACTACATGCCGTGTCCAGTGGGCCACACAACGTGTAATCCATAAACCACATGCCACATATTCTTGGTCAACACACAAAGTCATTAAGACTTAGAAAAAATTCAATGACACGACTTGGTTTGGTGGACCAGACTCGGTGCATTGAACCTTGACTACACAGAGTGTACTTTTGAATACACGCTGTGTGTTCTGGTGTTGTACGACTAGGAACCTTTGGCACATTCGGATGAGATCCTCTATTTTATTTTAATCAGAATTAAAAGAAAATATTGTTTCTATAAGGTGAACAAGAAATGAAAGAGGATGAACAAATATCAAGATTTAGTTTTGTAGAACAATTAAATTGAATTGAAATAACTAAATTATTAAATGCATAAATCATCAACCAAATATTTAAATAATTATAAACTATAATGTAACCGCTTTGATACCACTTGTAGGTTCTGGGCGCAGTGTAAGCATGGTTGGACCGGTGCCCAACTTTAATTTTTACCATGATCAATGATTATTCTAGGATCAATACAATGATGAACGATAGTCTCCATGAAATTGAATCAAAGATTTAGATAAAGAAGGAAGATGCCTGAAACCTTTAGAGAGTATCTTTCACATCATGTTTATAATTAATTTAATTAATTTCATAAATAAAAGAATACCTTGATATTTGGTATTTTCTTCATTGATGATGTTGATTGTCAGGAATGACCCTTTTGGATTATCTCATTGTGCTTGCGAGGATCCAAACTAGAATCCCTCTTGCGGTGATCCACACCTGCTTTGATGGCCTCTGATCGACACCACTCATTCTCCAGGTGCTAGCACAATGAAGTGAGTGTATTGTGTCGATTGTTTTTGATCACTTGTTCTTCGGCCTTGAAGAACATATCTCATTATTGAGAGGGGTGGGAAGAGGATTCAAGAGAGAAATTGTTTAGCTCAACAATTCTCAATTCACCGGGCGTGCAGTTCGGTACATGACATAATAGACGTATGTGTCTATTTATCGGCATGAGGCTTTGGTTACAATATTTAATTACGTAATAGAAATTAAATACATTCATAACCTTAGGGGAAACCCATGATTTTAATAATAATACCACTTCATTATTTATGGTGCCCCAACTTGTGTAAAAAAGAATTATAAATAAAATTATGCATCACAAAATAATATCAGTATTATTATTATTATTTTAATTTGTGCCAACTAGTTAAAAAATTATTTACCATCTTGAAAATAAATATTTTACTACCGGACCAGCCTTGGTCCACTCAAAACCCACTTCCATTTATTGAACACCCAAATAAATAAATAAATAATTTATTCTTTTAAATAAATATTTTATTTACAATCTAGTAAATAAATATTTATTAAATGTTCAATAAGATAAATAAATATATTTTACCCACAATCTGGTGAATAAATATTTATTTAATTTATGAAATCATTTTAACTTGAATAAAATTATTCCACTCTCATGAGAATAATATTTATTCCATTGATTAAATTAAAATAGAATTTAACCGAGACCACCACAAACACTTAGTGTGTAACCCTATAGGATTCTTTCTCATTGGCATTAGGCAGGCTTGCCTAAAGTCCAAGAGTACTGTCTAGTAATAGGTTAAGGGACCCAAGAGAAAGAACTTAAAGTCACAACAATGACATCCACATATGAACGCTCATTGTGTAATATAATCCATTTGTCACAAAATCTCATCAAGAAGGTTTCATGATAGTGTCATCAACTTACTTGATATGTCGTTCTTTGACTACCTAAAATAAACTCATCGTTACACCATGGACATGAAATTTTGCATGATGATTTTATTTTAATAAAAGGGCCGAGATATCAACTTCCATAAATAGAAAATACAAATCCTTCCTTGACTTATCCATTAATAACATGCCACTCGTGATGCACCCAACGTACCCTACTTCCTGCCAACTATCTGCGTGATAGTTTTTGTCAGTAAATCAAAGTGCGAGAGTTATGACATGTATTAATGATAATCTTAAAGTCTAAGGATAATTACACATGCTTGTAGACAGGAATATCCTAGGACACCAAAACATGCAGAATTCCTACTAGCGGGTCTGTTCTCATAATATCCTATCTTGGAGATTACCAAGTGTGAACTTCATGAGAGGAAGTCTCATCTGCTTACGAGTACTCACACCTAACGGTCTAAATTGTATGTTTCCCATCATAGTATGTCATCCAAATACATAACTATATTTAAGAGTATTGTTATAGCATTTCAAGGTTCTCATCATAATGGGGAACCACCTTGATCTTATCAATGCAACAAATACTCTAGGACATTTTACATCATAGTCATGCAGAACAATGAACAATATGTAATATGATGTTTAATATTTGAATACATTAAATATCCATGTAATCAAAGTAAACATAGTTGGTTCTAGGAAACTGAATCTAACATTCCATAGGGCATTCCCCTGATGGGTATTTTATTGGTGGGGAGCATGTTGTTATTTTCATAGGCCACATAGTTGTACCAATGGCGTTGCGGGAGGAGGTTCTTAGGGAGTTCCACACATTCCCTTGGGAAGTACGTCAGGGTGTGGAGATGTACCAAGACCTCCGACATCATTTCTAGTTTACAGGAATGAAGAAGGCCATGGTCGAGTTTGTTTCTCGATGCCTCACTTTCCATTAAGTGAAGGATGAGCATAAGGTTCCAGCGGGTATGACCCAACCACTTGAGGTACTAGAGTGGAAGTGATATGGGATATCGATGGAATTCGTGATGGGTTTATAATTCACGTCTAGGGGACTTGATAACATCTGGGTGATTTTTTTCTGACTCACTAAGTTGGACCACTTCCTACCTATCTGAGAGCAGAGTTTAGTGGAGAGATTAGGACACCTCTACGTACAAGAGATAGTTCATCTTCACAAAGTTCCATCGACTATCATTTCCAATCATGATGCTCGTTTCACATCCCGATTGTGGAAGGGATCACATGAGGAATTTGGGACTCAATTACAATTGAACACAAAATTTCATCCCCATATGGATGGCCAGACAGAGAGGACTATTCAGGTTTTGGAGGATATGCTGCGGGCTTGCATCTTGGAATTAGGTCACAGCTGGGGGGATCACCCACCACTGGTAAATTTTCATACAAAAACAGCTACCACTCCACCATTGGTATGGAACTATATGAGGCACTGTATGGGTGAACATACAGATCACCACTTTGCTGGACTGACATAGGAGAGTCATCACTCATGGGACCAAAGTTGGTGTGAGATACTATGGAGAAGGTGAAAATCATCCAGGAGCGGGTGAGGATTGCCTAGATCTAGAAGAAGTTATATGCTGATAGGAGATAGAGTCCTCTAGAGTTTGAGGAAGGAGACCATTTGTTCCTTCGGGTCTCACCTCAACGTGGATTACGAAGATTTGGCTGGGGCGACAAGTTATTTCTGAGATACATTGACCCTTTTCTGATTTTGTGTAGAGTTGGTGAGGTGGCGTATTGCCTAGATCTACCCCCATAGTTTCACCAGGTTCACGATGTCTTCCATGTGTCTTTGTTGAGGAGGTATGTTCATGATCCATCACACGTCATCGACTAGGGTGAGTAGGAAATTGATGATGGGGCGACTTTTGTAGAGTACTCGATGGAGATCGAGGATCGATAGGAGAGGATCCTTCATGGGTGGTCAATTCCTCTGGTGTGCATCTGGTGGTAGTACGAGAATATCTAAGTGATCAATTGGGAGTAGGAGGCTCATATTTGTGCTCAATACCCTCATATTTTTGTTTAGTATCCCTTGTTTTGGCTTTTAGGGATGTAAATCCCTAAGGTGCTGAGAATGTGATAACTCATATTTTCTTCGGTTTTATTTTTATAAATTAATTAGGAAAATTACAAGACTAGGTACTGTGACAAAATGTGATTCCGAGGCCCGGTGTACCCAAAATAACTTGTTGAATAATGTTAAATTTTTAATAGCAAGCACGAGAGGTTTTCCTGAAAAAGTGGAATAACTCCTAAAAAAGTGCTCAGATAAAACAATCTGAGGGCACCATTGCATTCATAATAATTAATTTTACTTAGGTTAGGCCTACCATCGATTGGCGCAGGCCGACCGTGAAAGTTAGCTTTTGGATGTAAACGTTATTAAAATATTTAATAAAAATATTTTATTTTTGATACAACATTAGTTTTCTTTTAAATGTTGCATATTTTCAAGAATCCAGGGTTACAAAATAAAACTTGAAATCCTTTGAGGTAAGGATAAGGATCTCCCTCCAATTAATATAAACAGATTGGAAAATCAAGATCGACAAACCTCGGTTTTGACGGATCGACGAAAGATGACGACGCTGTTTATCTCCTCGTCAACAATCAATCCAAATTCTAGGTAGCGTATTGTTTCTTTGTGATTCATTACCTATTATTAAATTTTATAATGATCATAGACTAACCCATGAATAGGTTTATCCCTGGTATGATCACTTGAGGGATGGGAATTTATGCTTATGAGGATTTAAATGTTGATTAAATCGATGTGATTTCTTCATTCTTTGTGATCCCTCTAACAAGGAAGAATCAAAGATAACATGAAAAAAGTCCAAGATCCATCCTTTAGGTGATTTTGTGCTTCTCCTTCTCTCCCCTCAATCTCTCACATTCTTCAAGTGTTCTTCTCCTTTCAAACCCCTATGTGAACGATCAACCATTGCACCCTTGATCCATGGCGCAACGATATGAGATTAAGGATCCAAACCCTCGATGACAAAACAAAGGTGCGATGGTAGGAACAATGTTATTTGGATGGAATTAAAATTCAAAGTGGTGGGTCTGATCGGTTCGAATGAGGCAGCGCGGGTCCAGGGGGCCGGTCTAGGTGGACAATGAGTCGGCAGGGAGAGGTCACCAGCAGGGTGGCCTACGAAGGAGGAACATGGTAGGGAGGCTGCGTCGGGGATGATGTGGCCAGATGGCATAGGCCGCGACGTTGAATGGGGAACATAGCAAGGTGACGTCGCATACGTGACGACAAGTTGGGACGCGACTCGATGCCGCATTAGAGGAACCCGCAACGGTGAGGTCGCATGGAAGGCGGTGCGGAGGGATGGCCACGTAGAACACCGAATGACACCACATTAGCATGGGAGGAACACAGTCGAGGGAAAACACATGCGGTGCAACGAACCGGCCCACAGCGCGGGCCGGAACAGGGGGAGGTGGGATACTCCAGCGGCCCCACGGGCTGGGTCGATTCTGGAAAAACCAGACCAGGAAGGGTTGGGTTGGCCGTACCAGGTTGGGTTGGGGCGAGTCGGACCTGGACTGGACCCAGGTCAAACCTTTTTCACAAAAATGGATGTAACTTTCAAACCGAAGGCCCGTTTGACGAGCCATCTAGAATTGGGACCCTTGTGACAAGAAGGTCCTTTTGATATGGTTTTGTGGGGTTTTAACTTTGAAAAATATAGGTGGAGAGTTTCCCTTGGTTCTTTCCTTAAGGTTTCAATACAGTATTACATACACATCACTGAATAGTAGTCCCCTCTAGAGGTCGAGTCCCAGATAGAGTTATGGTATCCCTCCTTAGGACCAGAGCAATTATCTATCACTCCTGATGATGTTTTATGGGAATTTATGTGACCTCCGAGGATAGGGCGTTAGTCCTCCATCGAGTGGGACGTATTGGTAGGGTTGTTTGTATTCTCAGATAAGGATCCCCTATGTTACGATCCACATCAGAAGGGTTGTTGGTATTCTCTGAGAAAGATCCCCTATGTTGTGGGATAATACAGATTTGGTTGTTAGTATTGTTTGAGAAGGATCCCCTCTTTGTATGTTATGATCTTGACCAATATATTTCTCTTTGGGTGGGGATCAAATTAGCAGGACCTCTTCATGAGAGTCTCTTATGATATTATGTCTCAAGGAGTGAATTTTCCTAAAACGAGCACGCCTCGAGAAGAATACTAGGGCGGTGATTGGTTGTGACTTACCTCATTACCTTGTAGTTAGTTATGAGTATATCTAGATATCCTTGGTATTTATGTTACAAAAATATACTCTTTGTATAGATGAATATACATAATGTATTTCTTTATGGTATACTTCATGTATTTCTTTGTAGTTTCGGGGTGTCCTACCGAGTATTGTTTTACTCACCTCTGCACGGGATTTGCCTACAAGTGTCATGTCTTGTGTAGACGACCAAAGCTTTGAAGAAGATATAGGTGGTCCAGGACTATGTGGTTCTTAGAGAGATCAAATAGATAATCTGTGCTTCTACAACTTCAGACAGCTGTCATACACCTACCCTTTAGGTAGAGTTTTTTGTAGATGAGTTTCAGGAACTTGTATATTCACTTTTACAGACTATTTATTTTGGTGTGCTTTTATCCTGGCCTTGTTTACTTTCTAGTTTCATACCTTCATACTCTTTGGTTGGTATATTAGTGTATTCATGCATTTTATACTTATTGTTTTTACATTTTATCATTTTGGGCTTGGAATGTGTGCATGTGTACATGTACTTAGGTAAATACCTCCCATTTTTGGGATATTCATACTCGGTGCTAGTCGCTAGCCCCTGGCCTATCAGAGGTGGGTTTGGGGAAGTCATGGAACAGGCCCCTCTGGGATGAGTCTTGACATTAGTGGATCCCACTATTTTTATTTATTTATTTGTCTGTTGATTTACACTGGATTAGATTGCAACTTTGGGAGTTTCTTATTATTGTATGACATGCATGTCATTCCTTAGTTTCCATAGTTTCACCCCCATTATTTTTTTATATTGTTAATGATTTATTATTGATCATATGATATGATACTGAGGGTGTAGTCTCCCCATTGATGAACTCATACCCTCTCTACTTGGTCTCACCCAAATTTACCCATGTTTTTATGGTTAAGCGGTCAAATGTAGAGTAGCTTGGGTTGTCAATTCCTCGGATACCTAAGAAGAAACCTATAGACACACACATTCTATTAAATGATTTTTGATATTATGTGGCCAACTTTGGGTTGATTTTAGATAGATTTAAGTGAACACTAAGTGACTTAAGTGAAATCAAATTATGAGAAGTTTTGATCCTAAATTATTACAAGGGGTGGATTGGATAAAATTCTTTTTTAATGATTTCAATTTCTTATATTCGAGATGGGTTTATTAAAGAAGATCAAAAAACTTCATAACTTACTAGTTTTATACCAACACACCATAATACTAATCACCTATACACTTGTAGGATCAAATTTATGAGCACTCCAAGGTAAAGGTTTGTATTATCACTTGAAGTATGTGGCCTTAAAATTCAACAAGGACGAAGATGTTTTAAAATCATCAAATAAAAATATCAATTAAAAGAAGTGATTAAAAATTAATGGGGTGATAAATAACATTCAATACAACCCCTTGATACTCCCTTGGATCAACTCACAAGAGGGTTATCCCTCCATTGATTCTATGGTGTCAATGTAATCGGGAAGTAGACTCATGAGAGAGGAAATGAAGAAGTAAAAAAGAAAACAATGAAATAACGATCACTCCACCATTGTGTAATAATTTCACAAGGTTTGGTGGGAATAAATTCACACCTTGAGACAATGGTATCAACATGATATGAATAAAAATAGAATAAGAGAATAAGAATAACTTTTATTAAGGAACTAAGATGAATTCGAAAAACTTACATGTGAAAGACAACTCGAGACAACAAAATTGAAGCATAACATTACAATGAAAGAAAGCACCAAATATGATTAAATCCTCAAAAACCACTACATTAAATAGGAATTTGGGAGCCTTGGGTATATCCCCCATTTGTACAAGTCTCCTCAATTAATGGTGGTAGGCCTAGGGTGGTGGAAAGTAAGGAAGAGAAGACTTTTCCACCCTTGACCCGAAGTTGTAGCTAGCTTGCATCCACTGAACAGAGGTGCCTATATGACCTTCTAGATAGAAAAATTGGAGTTGGACATAGAAAAAAATGGATATCAGGATTTACACTAACCTTAGATAATGTTTTATCCGAAAAGGGTTTATGGTTTACAAGATATGTGTAAAATGGTGGGCGTTTTTTCTGGGCCACAGAATCTGGACCAGAAATTTATCTCCAACTTCGGCCGCCAGGAAATCTATTCAAACATCCAAATTAGCTTTGGACACAATTTAATTAAATGTTCCCCATGATGTCCTCTATCTTCATTTAATATTTTTATAATCATTGGGATTTAATCATGGTCTCTACAGTCTCTTTATTATGTTGTTTTCCAGTTTATTTTTCCCAGAATGTGTTGCCATTAAAGCTCATTTTGGTGGTCTTCCAATGTGAATATTTAGATATGTAAAAAGTATGAATTGTTACTTGTAGAATGATATATATGAAAATAAAATATGAAAACAAAATATGAAAATAAAATCAAGGCCATTTTGTATTTTAATAGGTGTTCAAAATTGTACCATGTAATAATGCATTTTAAGGGGGAATTACAATCATAATGTGAAATGATGTTCAAAGTGTAAAATGCACTAAAATGATGTTTATGAATAATAAAGCACATGAATATTATATATATTAACAAGGAATATTATCGTCATTCAGTGGATAATCACTACTTGTTGGAAATCTCTTGCGTATGAGGATGCACACATGAGATCATGTGGCATTCCAACTTGGACCAGGTGATTTGGGTCGGGATGTTACAATTAACATGTTGATCAAGTAGTACTTGTGAATATAATTTAATGTGGTGATTGAATATATTTGATCAAATTTAATTGAATAATTATCATTTCACAAGCTGAAAATAATACTTTATTCTTAATATTAAATTCAATAGAATTTAATGATAATCTAAATACACTTAGTGTGTGATTATCTAAACCTATTTCCCAATGACATTAGATAAACTTGTCAAAATTCCAAGATAGTCATCTACTAACATGCCAAGACACCTATAGAAAATTAAGTTAATATCACAACCACAATAACATTCTTATGAATACTACTATGTAATATAATCCATTTGTCTTAATATATCATCAAGTATGATGCATATTGAGTGAAAAACAAAATAAAAAAGAAAACTTTAGTTTTATATGGATCAGATAATTAAGTACTACATTTGTAATATCTAATTTTTTTTAATTATAATAAAAACTCTCTTTGATAATAATTTGTGAGTATTTTTATGCAAAAATGTAATTTTTCAATAAAAATCACTTAGTAAACGATTTAAAGTATTTGTGTAAGGGTAAAAGCCTAGTTAGAACCTTATAGTATTCAATGAAATATTTTTGGAGTTAGGCGCTAAGTCAACGAAGGATTTTGAGGCCTCTAGAGAATTGATTTAGAAGTAATAAAAATATGAAATATATATATATTGACACATACATGAAATTTTACCAAAATAATGAAATATTCCATGAATGGTGTATCATATGAGAAATCTGAGATCGTTGCTAGGTCCAAGATGCAAGATTTACAATAGGTGTGATATAACAGTTGTGTGCGTCAGGTGTTTTCTAACATCACACATGAAGATAATTTATTTAATATATTTATTATAAATTTTTCTAAAAAAAATTAAGTATCTCCCAAATTGTGTATTGTATAAGAAATTTGATACCACCGTTAGGTCCGAGATGTGATTTTTACCCTAGGCACAATGTAAATTTTATGTACGTCGGGTGTTTAGTTACATCGCTCAGATAATTTGTTTAACCTTAATTATTTATTACTATTTAAATATGAATTTTTTATTGTTATCTTGTCCACGCATACATGAAATACCTCAATTTTTTTTTACAGAAATTTGATCCCAAAAGGATGAATTTCTACAGGGGTTGACCCATATTAGTTTCTAATGCCTTAATGGGGTAGAATTAATGACTTCTCCATAAATTTTTAGTTTAAACCCAGATTAAATTGAGGTTTGAAATTGCCGATGGTTTACACGGTTTCACAACAAGAAAAAGGGGTTCTGTGGCAGTTTTAAAAATTGTCGCTAAATATTCTAGATTTTTTTTCGTGACGATTCTTAAAGTCGCCGCTAAACGTGTTTTTTAATTTTTTTTATATTTTTTTGTGGTGGTTTTTTAAAACAGCCCATAATTAAGATTTTTTATTTTAAACAAAATTTAATGTTTTTAACGGTGATTTTTAAAAAACCACTGCTAATTTAAAAAGAAAATATATTAAATATTAAATATTAAATATTTTTTTAAACAAGTAGGGGAAAACCCATTTTTATTAAATAAAATAAAAACCATTTTTTATGGGTAGAGGGAAACCCATTACATGGCCTATAGATCTAGTGAGCATTAAATCTTAATAAAACTGGCCCATAGAGCCTGACCCATGGATCCAAATATGGTCCAAAAGACCCACAAAAAGATGGAAAAAAGCCTAGTGACCCAAATGAACAAGAAAATTAACATGTCCTAAACCCCATTGTTGGCCAGAGGCCCAAACTGCAACAACAAACCCAAACAAACGACCAAATATCGTCCAACACCACACCACTGAGAAAGCTTAGTCGACATTGGTGCTGTCGTGGTTTCCACCACCGCTTGTCCCATCCACCGCCGCATCTAACCATGATCATCACCTCCAAGGATCCCTGTACCCAAGCTAGCACCACAAAACCACACACGAACATCACCCACCAAAATCATGAGATTTTCCCACCACAACGATGCCCATATGAGATCCAGACAACACACGTCGCTGCTCTGATCAACAGAGACAAAACCATCTCAAAGACAATCAGATAGATTTGCATCACTACCCCGACAACCGATACCAAATACTGTCCGATTACACACCAGAAGAAAGATATCTCTGATGATACCCATCGATCCTCCCACCATTGATATCACACCAAACAATCATAACTTTTGATCTAGATGTTTTTTTGGGCTCTACCACATATCAAATTGGAGAATGCGAAGAGATCTACACCATGGAGACCTAAAAAATGCCCGATCACATTTTTTAGGCCAAAAAAGGTTTAGAATACCTCCAAAACCGAGTTTTTAGTTTGGATATCATGATTTTTGAACATTCGATGAGATTTTATCTTTGTTTAAGAGTGTTTTCATTTTCTTTTTTAGGCCATCTATGATTTTATTCAATTGATTTACATTCTTATTTATTTGATAGTGTTGTAGTTATTCTGGTTTTTCCTCTTTTGGTGATTTATTATCTATTATATATATATATTATTATGTGCTTTTATACATTTATGTATATTTATTTATAATTTTTATATATTTATCATTATTTATTTAAAATTATAATTAATTGTATCTATGCATGAATATTTATCTATATTTATGAATATTTTTCTATATTTATATACATTTGTAAATATTTATATGTATTTATGTATATATATATATTTATAGAAAATGAGCCTGTACCTGAGTGGTAAAGGCTCCTGATTGGCATACAAAAGATCTTGGTTTCAAGCCCTATTGAGCACATGTACTATTATAGTACTATGTAGGCAGTGACGCAGCCATGATGTAGGCAAGATGATGTAGGCATGACACTGTACCAGGATTTTGGGCAATGTAATGGGCTTCATGCCCACTCGAACCATGGTTCGTTTCCTAAATAAATAATGTTTGATGGGTGGGCTATCCTCTAGGAGGGGGCATGACCTACCTTTCTAGCCTTTGTCTATGTTTAAATGTAATTGTATGCCCAATCACCTAATATATATATATATATATATTATGGCTATTTATATATAGATAGTTACATTTACTTGTGTTTATATATATATACACATATAAAATTATATGTGTGTGTGTGTTTATATATTTACATAACATAAATGTGTGTTTATATATATTCATGTAAATTTCGTTATATGTATATTTATTTAGAGATATTTATTTCCATTTATTATTTATTATTTATTTTTCATTTTTCATTCATTATTTATTTATTTATTATCTATTATCTATTATTTCTTTATCAGTTATCTATTTTTTATTTATTATTATTTATTATCATTTATTATCATTTATTATTATTTATAATTTAATATCATTTATTACTATTTATTATTTATTTTTATTATTATTTAGTGATTATTTATTTATTTATTATTTATTTATTATTTATTTATTATTTATTTAATATATATATATAATATTTATTTATTATTTTTTATCATTTATTTTCATTTATTATTTATTATTTGTTTAATATTTATTTAATCATTATATATTTATTATTTACTTAATATTTAATTATTATTTACTTATTTATGATTTGTGATTTATGATTTATGATTTATTATTCATTTAATATCCATTTATTATTTATTATTTATAATAATTTATTATTATTTATTATTTATCATTATTATAATTTATTGATTATTTAAGAAATTATTATTTATTTAAAATTTAATTATTATTTATTTACTACCTATTTATTATTTATTTAATAATTATTTATAATCTATATATTATTTATCTATTATCTATTATTTAATAATTTAATAATTTATTTATTACATCTTTATTATATATTCATTATATATTCTTATTTATTATTATTTAATATCATTATTTGTTTTTTATCTCTATATGTATAAGTATATTACATACTGTTTACTTGCTACACATAGTGCTTGCTAGAGTGGTAAAGTCTTTGCAGTATATACAAGAGGTAAGAAGTTCGAATCTCACCCAGTGCATATATATGGCAAATTTATGCATAAAACACATGATATATGCATGCATGGTAAGATAAATAAATAATTATAAATAAATTAATCACGTAAATAATTAAAAAAACAAAAAACTCCACTTAATATTTAACGACGGTTTAAACCGCTGCATAACGAAACACCATTAAATAAAAACCGCCAAACAAAAAATGTCGCGAAATGATTCCCGACACGTAAATACGCGATACTTTTAGAAATAATTAATAACTAAATAAATAAATAATAATAATAAATTAATTAATAGTAATAATAATTTAATTAATTTCTTAAATAAAAAAATTAAAAAAAAACGCCGTTGTAAATTTAGTAGCAGCTTAAACTGCCATAAAATGAAATGCCGCTAAATAAAAAACCACTGCACAAAAAGTGCTGCGAAATGATTCCTGACTTGCAAATATGCGACACTTTTAGAAAGCGTTTCACATCATTTTGCAACGGTTTAAACCGACGCTAAATGCCAAAAAACCCGTCGAGAAACACATTTTTCTTTAGTGTTTGGGGTTCTAAATAGCCGAACCTCCTCGGTTTTGGTGTGGGATGATCCTATCATGTTCAGGCGACACTCAATCTCCCTTGCACATCATTGATGAACCTCAAATGGTTCATTTTGGATCTCTTCACCCCAAACTAGGCACGCGACTCTCCTCCTCTTCTCCCTGCATGCATTGTCATTGAGTTTTTCTTTTTTATTTTATTTTATTTTATTTCTTATTCTCCTCCCATTTTGTTTCTTATTATAAAAATTAAGGGGGAAATGGTTGAATAATAAAATAATAAATCCTAGTATTTATCAAAGTATAACTCCACAAGATTATCAAATGATAATTTTTATCAAACAATAATTATAGTAATATCAAAGGATAATTTTTTTAAAAAAATATCAAAGAATAATTATTTAAAATTATCGATAATAATTATGAAGAATTGTCAAATGATTATTTCATCAAATTATCCAAAGATAACTGTAAGAGTTATAAAAAGATAAAATATCAAATTATCAAAGGATAATTTATGAAAAATTATCACAGAAAAATTATCGATGGATGATTTATCAGGAAATATCAAAGGATAATTACATGAATTATCAAAAATAATTATCAATAATTATTAAATGATAATTTCATCAAATTATCACAAGATAATTTGTTGAAAAAAATTACCACAAGATAATTGTGAAAGGATAATTTGTAAGGAAAATTATTAAATGATAATTATACAAATTATGCACGGATAATTATAAGAGAATTATCACACGAAAAAGATGTCAAATTATCAGAGGATAATTATTCAATTATCAAGGATAATTATTTTTTTATTAAATAATAATTATAAGGAATACCACTTGTGTTCTCAAAATAATTTAGAGATATAAAATATCAAATGTGGTTTTATAATTATTCTTGAGAAGAATATTTCCACCACATGTGTTGACCTAAAAAATTATTTGGAAATTATCTTGGAGAGAGAAAGTATCATCACTTGTAATATTTTATTTCTTCTGGAAATAAGATATCGGATTTTGGTTCTAGGAGTCATTGGTGTGCGATCATATTCTGGATTGTTTGCAAACACAGTTCGAGTGATGACACCTTCGACGAACATGTTGTCGACGTTGATGAATTTGAGTCAAGAGGTTCCTTACCATTATGAGCTATGTGTATATGATTTTATCATGATGTGATGATATGTTGAACTAACCCATGTTTGTTTTGAGATGCATGTGGGTGTGTGAGTGGCCGTGGGCTTGCCTGATTATGACATGTGGTTATTGTGTGGCTTTTGACATTGATCTTAGTGTGCCTTATCCTTAGAGGAATTCATTTCCTATAGGCTTCAAACATTACATACAAACCAGACTAACTACATGGAACTGCTCCTCCCCAGTATCTTCATCGTGAAATTAGCTCTCCACCTTCGAATGACTATTCGGATAGGCTTTCCCGTGCATGCACAGGGTTGTCCCGATGGTAGGTGCCATACCCTCTCATTCTTACAATTCGTTTAGCTTCTGCTATGGTGAAAGCTTCTTGCTCATCCTCCTTGGGGATCTTGTTCCTTTTAGGTTCTCTGGTTTTCATATTCACTTAAGGTGGCCCGAAGGCCTCACTAACCCGAAGGCCTGGGTGGCCCAAAGGCCTTAAAGTACTCGGGGACCAAATCGGTGGCCTGAAGGCCCAAATGGGGGAATATTCCTAGCTACTACAGTGCCAAATAGTACCTACTATAGTTCCCACTATAGTACCTGATACAGTACTACTACAGTACCTGCTACATTTCCTACTACAGTTCCCACTACAGTACCCCCTGTAAATATGCCTCTGCCTGGATTTGATCCTGGGTCACCTAGATGCACTTAAGGATTCCTCACCAACAGGGCTGAGGCTCATGTTCTTGATGGTGTCCTACTGAGTCTTGCAATCACACCATTCTCAGGTATTTCAGTGAATTTGTAGATTTTATGACCAGAGATCCGGTGAAAGGGAAGGACCCTATGGTGGGCAGTTGAGTAGTGGAGAATGGATCTATATCAGAATAGGGAATACATTGGAGGACCATAGATGTTTGTTCATTTACTTTTCATTTATTTATTATCTGCTACTTATACTTTTTAAAGGCTTATCATTTTGGGAGATACTTTCATATGTATGTCATTTATTCAGTTTTCCTCATTCTACTCTGACTTTTTATTTACTATTTTTATTTACTATTTTTATTTTTTATTTATTATCCTTCTTGATGACATAATACATAGGGTATAGTTTCCCCACCATCATACGTAGACCCTCACTGCTAGTTGACAATCTCTTTCATATGAGGAGATGCACATTAGGTCATGTAACACCTGACTCAGACCTAACTTGTATATTCTCTTTTCCTTGATTTGGGATAGGGTAGACAAGTGATAGGATGATTGGGACTCAATAGGGGAACTATGATAATGCCTGTCCAACACTATATAGTGGACCTCTGAGTAGCCATAAAGTGTGGGAAATTATGTTTTTTATATTACTGTTAAATCCACCTTGGGTGATACACATGATGTTGATATGTGATTTATGATATTTCAGGTGTGTTCATGGATCATGACTAGGCACTTAGGTTCACATGACACACACACACACACACACATATATACTTGTTATTGTGATTCATAGTAGTTCTTTAATAAAATGTCTTTATTTGTGCTATCTGTTTGGGATAGTTTCTCTTTGTGTGATATATATATATATATGTATATATATATATATATATATATATTTCCATGCTATTTTGACATATCTTTACTATCATTTATTTTTTGAACTGATCATGTTGTTGTATTAATAGATATATTATGATTGTGACTAACATGTAGGTATAGAGACTAGGGTTAGTGCTAGGAGGTTTATACCTTAGGTTGAGGGAAGACTCCTAGGAGAAACCTTGTGTGATCCCATATACTGATTAGGGTTTATCCTAATGAATATATTTTTTTAAGTGTTTCCTTCACATTACAAAAGATTATACCTCAACATATCCTTATGAGACTACTTTGGATATAGGAAGAAGTACTCCCAGAAGGGGGAATGCTTTCTTCTTTACCACTAGATGTGTAGGAGAATGTTGTTGAGAATTATCTTTCACCTGCTCTATGGTTTAGGCAGTACGGCCACTCAAACTAGAATTATTTCTCTTAGTACTTTTTCTAGGAATAAGAATTCATAACTATGGTCAAATATTCCCTCACTTCAACTCTACCATTCTTCATCCTTATAGGGAACCAAAGTTACTCAAGATGCTGAAGAATGGATTGAAATATTTTTGGGTATATTAGACCTAGTTGATAATATGAAAGATAATAAAGTTAAAATGAGATAGATCTTATTTTGGGTGCATAACCCATTTTAATACCCCATATCATATAGCGCCAACCGAGTGGAAGGAGATCAAGGTTCAGCTTGATGACTTATAGAGGAATGGATTTATCGGACCTAGTACTTCACTGTGGGATGCACCTTTTTTTTCCCAAGAAGGAGAAAGATAGTCTCCATATTTATGTTGATTACCAGAAGCTTAACCAAGGGATAGTGAAGATATGATATGAATTTCCTAGGATCGATTAAAATATTGGAGTAGGTATGGACTGTATGAGTAGTTGGTGATGCCGTTTGGGATGACAAACATGCTGACAATGCTCATGAATCTTATGAACAAGACCTCCCACCCCTACCTAGACTCATTTTTTGTAGTTTTAATTGATGACATCCTCATTTACTCCATAAAACCTAAACAACATTCTATGCACCTAGATATATTCTAGAGTACTCTTTGAGAACATCATCTTTACACTAAGTTTTTGAAGTGTGAATTTTGGTTTTGAGAGGTGAGGTGCCTAGTGTTGGAGTTGGTGCCCTAGAAACCAACTTCTTTATACTTTATGATAAACCTGTATTCATTGGATGAATAACAATAAAATCCTTATCACATCATATTTATTCTTTTACGTGACATATTATGTGAAAATGTCCTAAGAATAGCTATCACACTAAAAGGTCATAGTGGATCCCTGCTATGATGAGAACCTAAAAGTACCATGACACTATTATTGAATATATATTATATGGATGGATGATATAATTTGAAGGGACACAAATGATACAGGCTATCAGGGGTGGGGACTCATGAAAATATTAGGCACCTTCTCATGGCATGCACACTTGGTAATATTCAGGAGGATATTATGAGAACAAGACCCGCCAATAAGAAATCCACATTCATAAGTGTCATTGGATGTTCGTATCTATGGATTTTTTTATTAGTCCTTATACTTTAATATTATTATTAATTGGTATTATGACTCACACACTTAGATGTATTGACGAAAACCATGACGATAGATGTTTACAGTGAGGTAGGATATGTTGGGTGTGTCACAAGTAATACCACATTAATGAATAATGTGATAAAGGATTTTTAACTTCTATAGAAGAAGATATCTCATGCCCTTTTATGGAAATGATATAGACTAACTAAATCCATTTCCATGGTGTTCTATAGGAAATTTCAATTTTGGGAAGTCAAAGAATGATAAATTGAGCACATGGGTGATGACACTTGCATGTAACCCGCTTGATTGGAGATATCAAGAAAAAGTGATTATATTACACGATAAGTGTTCATATGAAGTGAAATGTCATTGAGACATCAAATTCTTTCTCTTGGGTGCCTTAACCCATTACTAGATAGTAATCTTGGACTTTAGACAAGCCCTCCTAATGCCAACGAGAAAGAGGCCTAGAGGGTCACACACTAAGTGTAGCCAATATCTCAGTTAAATATTTTATTATTTAACAGGTTGAATATATATTATTCCTAGTTTCGGTTTAATAATTATTCAAGTATATCTGATCACATTTACTTTATTTCTAGTTATTCTAGAGAATATATTACAAACAGAATATTTATTTATCAATTGATAATGCGGTTATATTTATTTAATAAATTAATATTCATTATTCATGGAACAATAAATATTAAAGAGGATAGGTGGACCAAGTTATGGGTCCAGTGATAAATAATATTAAATATTATTTTGTTAAATAATATTTAAATATTAAGTGAAAGTTAAGAACATGTCATGAAAATAATAGCATTACTATTATTATTTGAAATGGGGTTTCAAATGGAATAATGAAATAATAACGACACTTGTGCTAATTATTTATTATTACTTGGTGAATAAAATTCCCCATTATGTTATTATTCTCTAATTATCCAAGGAGTCATTCCACCAGCTAACCAATGGTTGTGTACACAACATCCTTGGAGAAAATATCTTGAGCCTAGTGAACTCTTCCATTTCTAAGAACGCTATCAAGAATGAGGGAGATCCTCCTTCACTAGATCTAGGAGAATTCTTTGGAAGCGATTCTCAAGGCGATCAAAGGCAGACATCGCAAGTGAAATGATCTAGTGTGCTAGAACCTGGAGACTCCTTTAGTGATGTTCAAAGATATGTGGAGCATGTGTGTATCACTACTAGAGTAATCATATCCTTGGATTCTACATCCCAATGAAGCCACACCTCGGACCCGTGGTCGAACACATCAACGAAGAAAGAATCACCTTGGTGGTAATTATTTAATTTTATTAAATTAATTATAAACAAAATATGTTGATCTTCTATTCTTAGTTCTGGATTATCTCCTTTTTCTTTTATATTTTATTTTATTCCATGGATACTAGCGTTTATCATCATATTGATCCCAGATTATTCATCGATCATGTTAATTTGAAAGGTTGGGTACATACCCATCCCACACTTCCGCTGTACTTGGAACCTACACCCAGGATATGTGGTGTTTTAGATGGGTATATCCATGGACCCTAAGAATGTTGAGGTGCTAGGTTGAATATATTTATATTTTTTACTTTGAGATGGTGTAAAAACCTAGGAAAGGTAATATTATTGCAAATTCTCTCAACCGTAACATGTGGGTAGAGCAAGATCTTGGTGAGAATCCTTCAGAGGAGTAGTGTAAATTGATGTTCTGGTTGGATGATTAGAGGATGGATGCATCAAAGGATCAAATATATATTACTTGTTCCATTTAGTGATTATATATTCTCTTATGGACTGAGTGAATACTGGTTAGGAGTCAGATCCAGAGTGTGCTGTGATGGGGGAACAACTGGATGGGGGTGACACGATACCTGGATAGACCTTGGGAGACGATGATGTGATCATGGTGCATGAGAGAGTAGTAGTACCCACTTACATTATAGAGGACCTTATGAGAGATTACCATACCTCTATATGGGTGGTAAATCCTAGTGTGACCAATATGTATCATGACTTCTGATGTCAGTTCTGGTGGCCAGTGATAAAGAGGTACATTGTTGGTTTTTATCCTAATGCCCTACCTTCCATAGGGTAAAGGATAAACACTAACATCCTGGTGGGTTTCTTCAGCCACTTCCAGTTCCCATATGGGAGTTTGAGGATTTCATGATGGAATTTGTGATGGGGTTACCTAGGACCCCAAGGAGTCATGACGCTCTCTGGGTGATTGTCAATCGATTGACAAAAGTTTCCCACTTTTTATCAATATGAGAGAATCACTCAGTGTACAAGATGAGAAATATCTATTTCTATGAGAGTGTATTATTAATTGAATTTTTCTTAATAATTGTTTTGGATGGATTTTCACACTTTACGTCATGGTTTTGGAAGGGTTTATAGAAGTTCCTAGGAGCTCAGTTGATATTGAGCATAATGTACCATCCTTATATAGGAAAACATTCCCAACAAATGATACATATATTGGAGGATATGTTCTGAGATTTCATTCTATACTTTAGTGCAGTTTGGGATGATCACCTAGCCTTGGTTGGGTTCATGTACAAAAATAGTTACCAAACTTCAATTTAGATATAAACTTTCAAGGATCTTTATAGAAGGCCATTTAATTCACCAATTTTATGGAATGAGGTGGGTGATGCAACAATTTTGGGGATCAGTTGGTTCATGAGACCTCTAAGAGAGTGCATCAGATTCAGAAGAGGTTAACCAAAAACAAGAGTAGGTAGATATCATATGCCAAACTTAGGAGGATACCTTTGGAGTTCACATTGGGTGATTAAGTTTTCTTGAGTGTGACACCTTGGTTAGGCCACCGAAATCTAAGGAAGAAAGGAAAGATTGGTCTATAGTTTGTTGGACATTTTATGATCACTGAATAGATGGGGATAATGGTGTACTATTTAGAACTTTCTCTACATCATTTAGGTATGCACAACGTGTTTCATGTGTTATAGTTCTAGAGGTACATACATGATCCTATGCATGTCATAAAATGTGAGGATGTTGGGATAGATCCTAACACATATTATGAGATGTGTTCAATGTAGATTATAGAAAGGAGAGAGAAGGTCCTATAAAGGAAGGTTATACCACTTATCTAGATTTGGTGGTAGTATGGATAGATCTAGGAGGAGATGTGGGAGAATGAGTCTGATGTTTGAGATCAGTAGGCTGAGTTGTTCAAGAAATACTACTAGAGTTACTTATAGGGGGTGATAATTTTATTGAGAGGGATAATTATAACATCCAAAATTTTTAATGATAATAAAAACTCTATTTGATATTAATTTATGAGTTTTTTTAAATGAAAATGTATTTTTTCAATAAAAACCACTTAATAAATGATTTCAAGGCTTTACGTAAGGGTAAAATCCCAGTTAGAACCTTGGAATATTCAATGAAATATTTTTGGAGTTAGTTTCTAAGTTTGAGTGAGATTTTAAGGCCTGTAGAGATTCAATTTTGATGTAATAAATATATTAAATATATATTGACACACCCTTGCAATTTTACCAAAATAAAAGAATATCTCATAAATGGCGTATCATATGAGAAACTTGAGACCACTATTAGGTCTTAGATATGGGATTTATCATAGGAATGAGATAAATTTTGAGCGTTTCAGGTTTTTAGTAGCATTGCACGCAAAGATAATTTATTTAATATTTTTATTATAATTTTTTTATAAAAAACATTATGTATCTCGTGAATGGTATATCGTATAAAAAATAAAAGACCATCACTAGGTCCGGGATGTGGGTTTTACCCTATGCACAATATAATTTTTTTGGGCATCGGGTGTTTAGTTACATCGCTCGAGTAATTTGATTACCCTTAATTATTTATAACTATTTATTTTATTTATATGTTAAATTCATTTTTATAGTTTTATCCTCCATGCATACATGGAATAACTCCATTTTTAATGTGCCTTTGATCCCAAAAGCTTGTATTTCCACATGGGTTGACCCATTTCATTTTGCAATGCCTTAATGGGGTATAATTAATGATCACAGCATCAATTTTCAGTTAAAACTCAGATTAAATCAGGATACTGAATTTTGGGTTGAAATTGCCAATCATTTACATGATTTAGGGTTCTAAATAGCTAAAAATCCTCAGTTTTGGTGTTGGGTGATCCCATCATGCTCAGGTGACACCCGATCTCCCTTGCGCATCACTGATGAACCTCAAATGATTCATTTTGGATCTCTTCACCCCAAACCAGGCATGCAACTATCCTTCTCTTATCCCTATATGCATTATATGCGATTTTTTCTTTTTCTTTTCTTTTATTTTATTTATTATTCTCCTCCCATTTTGTTCTTTATTCTAAAAATTATGTAAAAAATGGTTGAATAATAGAACAATAAATTTTAGTATTTATCAAAATATAAATACATAAGATTATCAAATGAGTTTTTTTATCAAACAATAACTGTGATATTATAAAGGATTACTTATTCAAAAATTTATCAAATAATAATTATGTGAAATTATCAAATGACAATTATGAAGAATTATCAAGTGACAATTTCATCAAATTATCTAAAGATAATTATAAGAGTCATCAAAAGATAAAATATCAAATTATCAAAGGATAATTTATGAAAAAATATCTTGGAATAATTATCAAGGAATAATTTATCAAGAACTATCAAAGGAAAATTATGTGAATTATCCAAAATAATTATCAAGAATTATTAAAGGATAGTTTCATCAAATTATCAAGGGATAATTTTTGGAAATAAATTATCATAAGATAATTATGAAAGGATAGTTTGCAAGGAAAATTATTAGAAG
Organism: Viscum album; assembly: GCA_963277665.1. Taxonomy (NCBI): domain Eukaryota; kingdom Viridiplantae; phylum Streptophyta; class Magnoliopsida; order Santalales; family Viscaceae; genus Viscum; species Viscum album. Next base: position 67,331,928 of record OY728147.1, on the reverse strand, counting down.
ATAATTATAAAAATTATCAAAGGATAATTATAAGGGGATTATCATGCGAAAAAGATGTCAAATCATTATAGGATAATTATGCAATTTTCAAGGATATTTATTTGATTTTATTAAATAATAATTATAAGGAATATCACTGTTTTCTTGAAATAATTTAGGGATATAAATTATCAAATTTGGTTTTATAATTATTATTGAGGATAATATTTCAAGTGATTTCATCGACCTAAATGATAATTTAAAAATTATCCCAAAGAGAGAAAGTATCATCAAATATAATATTTTATTTATTCTCAAAATAAAATAGATGGTTTTGGTTAAAGGAGTGTATGGTGGGAAATCATATTCTAGTTGGTGTGTGAATATGGTTCAGGTGATGAATCCTTTGATATACTTGCTGTCGACATCGATGAATTTGAGGTATGAGCCACATGTATACAATGTTATCATGATGTGATGATATATTTAACTAACCCATGCTTGTTCTAAGATGCATGTGGGTGTGTGGGTATCCATGAGATTTCTTGATTATGGCACGTGATTATTATGTGGCTCATAAAATTAATCTTGGTGTGTCTTATCATTCCTTGCTATGAAATGTATTTTATGCGTGTTGTATAGCTTTGAAATTGTGCTACAATTACTAAGATACTTAGGTGGAGCCTTGGGATTGGGAGTTATGGTGTTATAGAATCCTTAAAGGTGTGTGTGGCTACCCCTATAGAGGGGAAAGCATTATTAGATGGTTACCCAACCTGACGTAGTCCTGACATCATTAAAGGAAGGAGTAAATACCCCTATAGAGGGTAAATCATAGTGTCTTACTGGAAGGTATTGAGATACACTAGTGGATCCTTGAGGTTGAGATTTATGATCTTTAGTGGCCAGTTACCCAACTTGACGTAGTCATAACCTCCTTAAAGGTAAGCGTGGCTACCCCTATAGAGGGTAAATCATAGCAGATAGTTGGAAGATATCAGTCATGGATTCCTATGGACTTTGGACATGGGTGATTGAAATGATAAGAAGGCCGGTGATCAAATTGATAGAGCATGAAACATTCCAGTGACAACCACTGTTTAGGTGGGTTGATCTTTTGACATGAGGGAATATGCGGTGTTCTTATGACAACCACCAAAAGTGTGGGGTGAGATATGATGATGTTAATTGAATTCTTGATAGCCTTACTAGAAATGAGCCGAAATAGGTGGGGTTGGGATTCAAGGAATCTTGTTTAGTGCATGATGACTCGACATATGTTGTGTGTTTATTGAGCATTTAATTATATCATGATATATATTGTTATATATATTGTTCACTTATGGTAAGGAAGCATTGGCGGTGTCCTATTGAGTATTTTACTCACACCCTACCCAGGCATTTCAATGCGCTTGTAGATTTTATGATTAGATATCTAGCAAAAGGAAAGGGTCCAATGGTGGATGGTTGAGTAGTGGAACCTGGATCTAGAGTATATTGGAACAGACTCCAGAGGACCATATATATTTTTCCATTTAATTACTAGTTATTTTTTATCTGCTACTTATACCCTAGAAAGGATTATCTATTTGGGAACTACTTTCACACACACACACACACACACACATATATATATATCATTTATTCATTTTTATTCATTTTATTCTAATTGTTTATTTATTGTTATTAATGTTTATTATCCTACTTAGTGACATGATATGAAGGGTATTGAGTCCCCACCATTGAACTTATACACTCATTACTAGTCTGTAGCCTCTTGCGTATGCATAGAAGCACATGAGGTCATGTAGCATTTGTCTTGGATCCGGTGGTTCGAGTTAGGATGTTACAAAGATGCTATCAGAGAATTAGGAATCAATAACTTGTATCTTCTCTTTGCTTTTATTTGAGACAGGTTAGACAAGAGATATGATGGATGGGACTCAGTTAGGGGAAATATGATGGTCCCTAGCTAGTACTTTATAGTGGATATCTAAGTTACCATAAAGTGGGGGGAATTATGTTTTGCTGTTACCTTTGATTAAATTCACCTTGGATGATGTAAAAAATGTTGATATGTGATTTATGAGATTTTGGGTGTGTTCATGCACCATGACTAGGCACATATTTTAAATTCCATATTTATATATATAAACCCACTATTGTGATGCATAGTATTTATTTAATAAAATATCTTGATTTGTGACATCTGTTCTAGATAGTTTCTCTTTGCGTGATATATCTTTGCTAGAATTTATTAGTTGAACCAAGCATGATTTTGTATTAGTATATATATGATGACTGTGACTAACATGTAGGGAAAAAGACCCGGGTTAGTGTTAGGAGGGTTATACCTTAGGTTGAGGGTAAAATACTACGAGAAACCTTGTGTGATCACATAGACCAATTAGGGTTTATTCTAATGAATATTTTTTTCCTGAAGTATTTTCTTCACATTTCAGAACATGACACTTTAGCATAGCCTTATGACACTTCTTTGGAAGTTGGATAAAGTACTCCCACAAGGGGGAATGTTTTTACTTTACCAATAGATGTGTAGGAGAATGCGATTGAGCATTCCCCTGAACTTACTCTATGGTTTAGGAAGCCGGGCCACTCCAACTAGAAGTCTTTTTCTTATTGCTTTTCATAGGGATAAGAGTTCATAACTATGGTCAAATATTCCTTGAATTCAACTCCAACACTCTTTATCATTCTAGGGTATCGAAGTCCCTCTATATTCTAAAGAGTGTGTTGGAATATTTATGGGAATATTAGACATACTAGATACTTTTAAACATCAAAATGTTAATATGATATAGATAATATGTTAGGCACACAGCCCATTTTGATACCTCTGTATCATATGATTCCAACCAAGTGTAAGTAGCTCAAAGTGAAACTAGATTACTTAGAGTGTAATTGATTCATTAGAACTAGTAATTCATCATGGGGTTCACTTGTTTTTTTTTCAATAAGGAGGATGATAGTATTTGGATCTACGTTGATTACCAAAATTTGAACTAGGGGATGGTAAAGAACCGATATCTATTTCCCATGATCAATGAATTTTTTGACCAGCTATGGAGATCTTGATGGTTCTCCAAGATTGATCTTTGATTCATATTTCACCAGTTGTGTTGTCGACAACATCATTGTCTACTCACTAACACCTATAAAAAATTATAGTCACCATGAGATAGTCCTAAGTATGATTTGAGCACATTGATTTTACACTAAGTTGTTGAAGTGTGACTTCTAGATTCAAGAGGCGAGGTTCCTAGGAAATGTGGTGTCTACGACGGGTATATCCATGGAACTTGAGAAAGTTGAGGTGTTGTGTTGAGTATATGTAGATGTTCAACTTTGAGATGGTGTATTAACCTAGGAAATGTAACTCCATTATATATTCTCTCAACCGTAAGATACTAGATGAGCAGGACCTTGGTGATAGGCCTTTAGAGGAGTAGTGGTGATTTATGAGATGGTTGGTTGATTAAAGGATGGATGCATCAAAGGATCAAGGATCTATGAATTGTTACCTTTTGTGATTACATATTCTCTTATGGACTGAGTGAAGACTGGTTGGGAGTCATACCTAGAGTGTGCTGTGATGAGGGAACAACTGGAAGGGGGTGACCCAATGCTCAGATAGACCATGTGTGATGATGATGCGATCACGGTGCATGGGGGATTAGTAGTCATTGATTCCATCAGATAGAATACGATGAGATATTACCATACCTCTAGGTGGGAAGTACATCCTGGTGAAACCAAGATATATAATTACTTAAGACGTCATTTCTAGTGGCCAATGATGAAGAGGTACATTTCTGGTTTGTATCTTGATGCCTTACCTAATAGATAGTAAAGGTCAAGAACCATCATTCTAGTGGGTTGCTTCATCCACTTCTAGTTCCCATATAGAAGTGGTAGGATGTCATGATGGATTTTGTGATGGGGTTACCCAGGACCCCAAGGAGTCGTGACACTATCTGGGTGATTTTTGATTGGTTGAAAAATGTTTTCCACTTTTTACTGATATAAGAGACTCACTCTGTGTACGAGATGGGAATTCCCTATGTAACCTTCCTCAATTTGACACTCTCTCACATGGCCAAAGAGGGTTGGTCATGAGACCTCAAGCATGGCTCCCCATATTCAGAGGCTTCTGACTTGTAGCGGGGGTGTGAAATTTATAGTGGGGAGACTATACCCCTTGGTATGAAGTGTCATAGCAAAAGAATTAAATCATATAAACAAAATAAATCAAATTATAGATATAGTGGAAGAAAATAATAAAATACAACAGAATAATTTAATAAATAATAAAGGAATAGTGTAATGATGTACTAGAATGTAACTAAATATCATGCTAAAAACAATACAAGTAAAAGATTAGAAGACTCAAATAAAGACTCAAAGTCTATGGTCCTGAACCCCACATTGGTCCCTTCACCAAACTCTAACCCATCCAGCAAGTAATCAATCAACTGCATGTCCTTTTCCCTTGTCCAAACCTGCATCCACATAAACAACTTAGGTACCAAACGATGACCCAAATAGGGTGTGAGTATAACTCAATATGTCAACACCACTGTGTCTAAAATAACTAGATTTATATTAAGTGTATGAAAAATCAATAAACAGGCGTATTAATTAATTCAATAATTAATAAAATACAACAACAACCTACTTTGACTCCATATTGTAATATCTCTAAGCATGTATTGTGACTATTCCTACCATAACCATATAACCATAGTAAAATAACTTGATTCGATGTCATGCTGGAATATCTCTGAGAATGTCTTAAAACCTTTCCAATCATCACCATATAACCATGGTATATTCACTACAATCTGGGTTAAATCCATATAAGTATTACGACATTCGGGTCAAAGCCCTATAATAATTACAACATTGGACTAGTCATAGCCCACTCCCTATAATCATTAAAACATTGGACAGGGTCGAGCCGACTCAATATCATCATTACAACATATAAGTGTGCTAGTGCCAGGGATGAGCCCGATATATAAGCATTTCAACATGGAACACAATTCATGTCATACATCATGGATATCAAAATATCAAATCACATATCTCAATGTTTAATTATAAAAATTACCATTTATCATTGAATTACCACTTTCAATTTAAATAAAAATTTATTAACAGTTACATCAATAAGAAAAAATTCACAGCTTGGGGATTCTATATCAAGAAATCACCTAAGGTCACATTTCATACTAAACACACTTTAAGCCATTATCCAATTCAATTATATTCATGGTTTTCTAACCTAATGAGTATCTATAATCTAGGTCAGAAGCCAATTGAAAACAAATGACTTCAAGTAATAATCCCATTCATTTATTTAATTGATTTGGGCACACTCTATGGTGAAAAAATCATAATATTGCAAAAAATTGGCAATTATCAAACCATAAGGTTAGGATTTAGACCCCCTACCTTAACCAACAAAGAAAACAATGCATATAATGGAAAAAACACATGAGAAAGAAGGTGCATATGATTACAAAGAGGTTTCTAGATCAAAACTAGTCAAGATAAAAATCAAAAATGCAATCGGTCAAGGTATTTCACCATAATAGTTGGGGAACGAAGAGAGAGAAGGAAAAACAAGACCAAAACCACTTACCATGGATTTCTCACATAAATGAGACATCCAGAAGGAGGGTTGGAATTACAAATTTTCTTAAAGGATTATGTAGGGTTTAGAGGATAGGATATGAAGTGGAATGAAATGAAAATTCATCCACACAACATGTTTAAAATAGTTGGCCAAGGAATTACATGACATATCATGTAGTTGCATGTCATGTAAATATTTTTAATGGGATATTCCAAAAAACCCATCACCTCTGATTTCTTTTATTAAAAACACTTGAACATTACATGACATGTAATCCCTTTACACAACATATAAATTCACTTCAGGTGTTTTTTCAGCCCAGTTTCCCTTTAAACAAACCGAACCCCCTTTGAAGCTTCTCAACTTACCAAGAAACCATGTTAACACTTAACCCATTTATACCCAGGCTTAAATAATTCAAACAAGAATAAATCACAAAAATTTAGGCCATTTTCTCCAAAAAAGGATCACCATGTGGATCCTCTCCAGTTTCCTCAAGTTTCCTCAAAATCAAAGTATGTTTTTATTCAAATGGAAGATGTCCATGAAAAAATGAAAATGGAAAAAAAGATTAATGAAAAACTCACAGAGAGACATACATGAAAAAATACAACATCTTGAAACCTCCCCACCTTATAACATATCATACCCAAGCTTCTCCAAGGGTCACTGTGAGGTCTCAACAAATAATTATGGCTACTATGTTCACATATCAGACTCCCTATCCTAGGTCAAATCTAGAACTTGCCCATGCTTCCACTGCCCTCTAACCAATGGTATAGTCCTACCCCAAAGATATTTCTCATAATGATTCACAAAACTTATCAGATGATCCTAAAAGAAAAAATCATCACAAATCTTGACGTCTGCTATGTATATCACATGAGAAGGGTATAGATGATATCTACATAGCTGCGACACATGGAACACATTGTGCATGGGACTATACCACCATGGAAGGTATAAACCATACGTCACTGGACCAAACCTTGCCACTATATCAAACGGCCCAACAAACCTAGGTGCTAGCTTTTACTATTTCCTGATACGGTGTTTCCCCAATCTAAGATACAACTGAAGGAAATCATGATGACCAACCTCAAATTCCAAAGGTCATCTCTGATGGTCATCATATGATTTATACCTTCTCTCCGTAGTCACTAACTACTTCCTGATCAACTGAACTTTCTTAGATTTCCCCTATACGATACTAGACCCAACAAGTACTAACTCACCTAAATCTAGTCAACAAAGAGGTGAATGGAATAGCCTACTGTACAAATACTAAAAAGGTTCCATTTGAATAGATTTCTGGAAGATATTATTATATGAAAACTCCATGAGTTCCATATGTTTCTCCCATAAACTCCCAAAATCCAAAACATAGGCTCGTAACATATCCTCTAGAACCTGAATAGTCCAATAAGATTGACCATAAGTCTATGGATGATAGGTTGTGCTCAAAAGAACTCTCAATCCCAAATACTTATGAAGACCCTACTAAAAAATGTGATGTGAAATGAGTATCTCTTTCTGAAATGATACTCCTTAGAACACCATGAAACCGAACCACCTTGTGCATATAAAGACTGCCTAGATCATCAACTGCTAAGGTTTCCCTAATAGGAAAGAAGTGGGATACGTTAGTCAATTGATCCAAAACAACCCATATAGCGTCATTATTATGGGTTTTCTTGGGTAATCATGTCACCAAATCCATTGTTACATAATCCCATTTCCACTTAAGAATGGGAAAATGATGCAAATGCCCAGCTGGCCTTTGATGACCTGATTTCACCTAATGACAAGTGGATCATCAAGACACGACACTTTTCACCTCCTTCTTCATTCATGTCCACCATTACTATCTACTAAGATCATAATACATACTTTTTAAACCAAGATGCACTACCCATCTAAAAGAATGAAACTCCCTCATCATCTCCTCACATAATCTGTTATGAATCCATAATCAATCACGTAAAATAATAGAATTTATATTGCTAAGAGACTATCCTGATGGTGTCTCCCCATTGTATAATTTTTTCTCTCAGAACCGATCCCTCCATATCAGACAACTGTTCAACCTTTATCCAGTCCAAAATCATGGGTATAACATATATTAAAGTCAGAGCTATCCATCTCTAAGATTCCTGACCATCCAGATACATGTATTCAAAAAGGTCCATTATCTGCCACTCACCACAAGACTCCCATACTACCTTTATCTATTTTTTCAGCTCAAGGTTTTGGAAAAAATGTTTCCCTTGCTTTGTGTATAATCCAACTTGAAGTCGAAAGACTATAGATACTTGAACCACCTCATTTTCTGAAGGTTTATGTCTCATTGAGAAAATATGTACCTGAGGATATTGTGATCCATGTATACCACAAAATTCTCACCCATGATATAGTGTCTCCAACACCTCAGAGCATATACCACTACTGCTAACTCCAGATCGTGAGTAGTGTAATTCTTATCATGCGGTCTCAACTACCTGGAGTCATAAGCATTCAAAAGATCCCATTTCATTAGAATTGTCCTGAGTCTAACTCCATATGCTTCATAGTACACAATCTATTCTTTACTTGGCATAAGTAAAGTGAGTATAGGTTCTGAGTTTAGACTAACTTTTATCTTCTGAAAATATCTTTCAAAAGAGACATACCAAACAAAATTCACCCATTTCTTGGTTAGCCCAGACAATGGTGTTACTAAATGGGAGAAATCCTAGATAATTTTCCAATAATAACTTACTAAACCCAAAAAAATCCAAATCTCATAGATGTTATTAGGCTGTTCCCAAGATACCACAGCTAAGAATTTCTATGGGTCCACTAACACTCCCACCTCTAAGATGACATGGTCCAAAAAAGTGCACTTTATTAATATGTAAAATTCATTTGGTTAGCTTGGTGTAAATCTGATGCTCTCTCAATGTATACAAGATGATGTCAAGATGTTTATCATGATCATCTACTAACTGGGAGTACACTAAGACATCATAAAAAAACACACCACAAACTGGTCTAGGAAAGGATGAAAGATCCTATTCATTTATGCCATAAATACTGTTAATGCGTTATTCAACCTAAAAAACATCAATATAAACTCATAAAAGCCATAACTTATCCTAAAAGTATTCCAAGGTATGTATGATGGTATAAAACTTAAATTATAGTAATCTGATCTCAAATAAATCTTAGATAAGATCTTAGAACCTCTCAACTGATCAAAAAGATAATCAATACATGGAAGATGATACCAGTTCTTGACTTTCATCTGGTATAGCCTAAGATAATCCACACATAAGTGAAAAGACTTATCAACCTTCTTGGATAAGAGAGCTGGAGAACCCCAAGGAGTTGTACTCAACCATATTAAGCCTTTATATTCTAAATCTTCCAACTGAAATTTCAACTCCTAAAATTATGATGATACCATTATGTAATGTAGGATAGAAACAGAAATTTCTATCATCACCAACTAGAACGTGAACTCAATATCTCATTCACATAGTAAGCTATAGAACTCACCAAGAAATACATTATGAAAATGATCTATCACTAGAGTAAAATAATACTACTACATTTCACCACTATCTAGATCAAGACCTGTTATCTGATCCATCAGACTATCCAATCTTCACTGAATTGGTCTTGCATGACCAGCTTGAATATCCCACTCATCTTGGTGAAAAAAGATGCCTCATTATTGATATAGAAAGGTAATTGTCCTCATATAAAAGTTAATATGAGCCTAATATAGAACTAACCAATCCATATGAAGCATTAAGTTGAATCTTATCATTTACAATAGGAACGGTTCCCAAAAGAAATGATAACCACCAATCTCTTGAGAACACGACTTTAAACATTTGATATTATCTGACAACACTCCCAATGGTGTGTATATGTTTAAAATGCATTCCAATATTTCCATATTCAAGCACAAACTATTTTTAAAAAGATAAGATAGAAAAGAAAGTAATGCTCTTGTATCAAAAAAAATACAAGCTAAAGTAGATGATACAAAAATTGTACCTCTAAGAGTAGACAGTCCTATATTCATGATAGCCAAAGTATTATTCATAACATGAAACTGCCATATCACTCTACCCTAGGATCTATCATGACTACAATGAGATATTTACCTTACTTGGTATTGATTATCCTACACTGGGTACCACATCCCATACCTCATCCTGAACGACCAGTGGAACTCTTGCTACCATCTTACTGAGGGGTTGCTAGTCCCCTTCCAAAATCAGGTGCCTATTCTAATCCCCTACCACTGGGTTTCTATAGAAATTTCATACAAAAACTATGAAGATGACCCAGTATGCCACATATTCAACATTAAAATATAGGGTAAAGACACTACGGGTGCTTGGGACCAAGCTTTCCACACTGATATCACTAGAACAGAACACATTCTTGAGATTTCTGTCCACTACCCCGACTACTATGCCTACTACTACCTTGATGGAAACTGTCATAGTATCACTTATTTTCACTTGAATATGAGTTCCCAAATCACCATGCTAAAACAGCTTTCCCACTGCCCATGGTATCTTTTAGATTCACTTTCGTGATGATTTCCTAGTTCATCACATCCTCAAAGCTACTCAAGAAAAATGTTTATCTGTGACCTAATATCATAGTGTATACCATCCTGGAAACATATCACCCTATAGATCTCATCATCTACCAATGATGGTGAAAAGTGTTGTAGGTCGGTGAATCATCAAACATAGTCTAGCATTAACATGCCCTCCCATGTTAGATGCATGAACTCACAATATTTTTCATCCCTCAATTTATCGAGATATAAATAGCTCAAGAACTTGATCTCGGAGTCCTTCTAAGATAGTTTATCCTACTGCCCGGATTTCTCCAGAATATCCCACCAACTCTTGGTAGTTCCATGAAGCATATATATAGTAATCTTTACCCTCATATCCAAGGGTTTCTGAAGATGATTGAATATTTTCCGGACTAACTCGATCCATAACTCGACTTCCTAGGGTCCTCCTTCCCCAGTAAAAATTGGATGATGCTACAAATAAAAATCTTCTATTAGCTCAAACATTGAAGGAACGGTACAAAAAATCTCCCATTCCAAGTATCTCATAACCCTTAAGAAGATTTCGTAAATCTGAACATCCATATACTCCTCAGGAACTATAGGAAGTTCCGGTTCAGCTATGTTAGGAGTGTGCTAATTTTCACTCTTCTGATTCACAAGTTGAAGATGATGAGGAGGCATTTTCTTTACAAGAGAAAAATCACACCTTAGAGAACTGGCTAGCAACAAAGTTAACCTCAAGAGGTGACTACAATAGAGAAACACTGACTCCTGGTCTCCCTAAACATGGTTTAAAGTGTTTTATTATAATACTTCATCTCATTTTAGTTATCTAGTGAAATAGATATCTCATATCACAGTTCAAGAGGTAATTATATATCACATGCAAGAATAGATAATCACCAATCATGAACAATGCATGTCAATATATCCCTATGTTCCTATTATGATGCATGTATTCTCATCTCATACCATACTGGGGCATGAGTACAATCTAAAGAAATGGTAACATCGTAAAACAATAATCTCACACAACATGTGAATCACTCAAGGTGAAATAACATCAACTGTAACAATCACACAACACAAACAACAATCCCATCACTGAGAACATAGATTTCCCCCCATACATGGGTTAGATACTCCCATACACAAGCTCATTATCAAGTCTTTACACATTCTAGTCTCCTTTTTACCTTTCCCAAATAGTAAAGTAGAAGAAAATAAAACCTTCTCCTTTGATACCACTTTGTAACATCCCCCAATCTGGCACTCTCTCATGTGGTTGAAAAGGATTGGTCATGAGACCTCAAGTAAAACTCCCCATACACCAGAGGCTACCGACTAGTAGTGGGGGTGTGAAATGTATAGTGGGGACACTATACCCCTTGGTATAAAGTGTCATAGAATAAGAATTAAGTCATATAAATAAAAGAAATAAAATTATAAACATAGTGAAAGATAACAATAAAATCCAACTGAATAATTAAGATAATAAAGGAATAATGTAAAGATGTGAGGGAATGTAACTAAATTCCATGCTAGAAACAATATAAGTAAAAGACTAGAAGAATCAAATAAAGACTCAAAGTCCCTCGTCTCAAACCCCACTCCAGTCCCATCACCAACCTCCAAACCATATATGTAACACCCCAACATTTTGAAAATAAATTTAATATTGAATGAATTAAACACTGAGTCTCTATAAAACACCAATTTTTATAACCTAGCCAGTAAACATAATTTTACCACCCTTATGATTTGAATTTCGAAAATCTGACACACACAATTGCAATCAGTATGTTATTTAGAGTTTGATATGACCAATTTAATTTCTAATGAATAGTTACATACCCTTATGAATAGTAATATTACCCTTATGAATAGTGACATACCCTTATGAATATTAACCTCACATACGATAGTATATATATAGGATTAAAGTGAAAGTATGATGTACCTATGTTTTGGAATAAGTAAATAAATGTTTTAAAAGCTGTATTTTTCATGTAAATTGTGATTTTAATTAAAAATTAAATTAATCATATTTATAAAATTATATTTGAAAAATATGCTTTGTTTTTGAATTTTACACATCAAAAAATGGTCAGGGTGATTTTTTGGGATTTTTCTAAAATACTTGATTTTTTTGTGAATAGTAAAATACGATAATTTACAATAAATGCTAAATAATTGATTTAATGAGTCATTGATGATGTTCTGTTGATGTAAGCACCAATGGTTCAAACTCACATACATATATTACTATTTTTTGTCATGGAATCATCCCTATTTTCTATCTTATGGAAAAATAATAAACTAATGATTAAAATATTAAGAAAACTCTCCTCTCCTCCACTATTAATACCACATCTTCCACCTTCTTCTATTCACTCCTCTAAAGCCTTGTTCCTTATCCAAATTCAACCCAAATCTCCTCCTAATATCCTCCCCCATGGCCAGAATCCCTTGGTCTCATAAATAGACCAAATCCTCTTCCCTTAAGAGGCTCTCAAGGAAGGTTAATTCAAGAGGTAAAATTCTTCTTTTCTTTTGTTTCATTCTCATGTTATTTTGTTCTATTTTCTTTCCTAACCTCTCCTTATAAAAATGGTATGACAACTCCAGTACCATAAATGTACTGGAATTTTTGTATGATAATGATATAATTCATCTTCATCTCTCATTCCCCCCCATTTATGCTAAAAATGAAACATCGTCTGAGATGTGTTGATTTATCACATTCAAGGACGATAATGCTTTCAATTTGATTTACCTTGTTCAAATATGGTCATGAAACCATTTTTATAGTTGAAATGGAATATTATATATTTATTTTATCTTATGTAATGTTTTGTAATCCGTATGCACTCATGATGCAAAATAATAATACAAAACGAGGTAATTGTGAGCAAAATCGCCAAATTAATCAAAGAATCTATCATTAATGCTTTATATAATGATTCGACTTCACTAAAAATAAAAAAATGAATTTTATAACCATTTAATATGCTTAATGTTCATTAATAACATATAAAATCAATTCTGGACTTCAACTCCCATCTTACACGAACTATCATACTCTTTTATAAATGAGTCGATAATGAATATTATGAAAACGAGCACTCACGAACAATGAAATTGAATCCATTAACCCATCTAAAAAGACATGAATGAAATTAATAAAGTAATAATAAACAAAATAAATATATAAATAGTTTTTAATTTTTAATTAATGAACCTAATTTGGGTATTTAGGTCATTAAGATCAAGCGAAGAACACCCTCATATTTAAGGTAAGGGATCCTCTCTCTCTCACTTTTATTCAAGAATCCCCCTATTTTGTGTCCTTTTATTTTTAATTCCTAATGACGGGGTGTGTTTTATCACCTTCCCCATACTTCCCATATGATATATAAATTCTGGTATATCCCTTTACCTCTCATTAATCCATCACAAGAACACCCGTTACCATGCCAAAATGTTTGTAAGGGTTTCTTCATCTCACTTCCATTTTTGTGAGATATTCTGTATTCACTACTACTACTTGTGTATGGTTACGTATAATTAAAATTGATGTTTCATATCATTAATCTATTTATTTTAATTATATTAAGTGTATCATTTTATTATTATTAATTTTGGGGCATACCACTCAATTGATTACAAAGTTTTAAGTATTTTCTACCCGAACCTCCATTTTCATTCGGGTTGCTCTTATACTCTACCCACCTCAATGGAATTTTTATTTATTACTATGTAATCCTCATAAATTATGTGTTAATGTTATATATACGTGTATCAATCATAATCCTTATTTATTTTATGGGAAGTTACATGTTTTAAAAGAATCTTTCAAAAATTGTTATGAAATGCAGGCTCGGTTCAAGGAACTTCTCGAATTTTTACCTATTTTGAAGTTCACTATATAATATATTTTAAGCAATATTTATCTTTATAAAATCAAAAATTTTAACATGAAAAATCCATTTTGTTTAATTTATGGTTTTATGCAAGCAAATACGCCTTTTCACTTTTAAATCCTTTAATATCTTCCTTAAACCACACTAAACAGTTTCATTTATAAAGCTTCTTTAAATACTCTTTTTAAATGATTTCACCTCAATAAGACTTTATTTAGACCTAAAATATAATTTCAATGACCTTCCATTTTATTTTATGGGATATCCATGTTTAAAATCTAGTTTTATGAAAAATACAAATTATTTTCCAAAATAACTCTTCTTTCCAAAGTAAACATTTTTTTTTCATCTCACTTTAACTTTTATGAGATATATGCCTTATTCACCACTTATTTATTACTTTTGGTGTATATAATTCCAATTGTTATATCATATCAAGAGTATACTTATTCTCATGATATTCTAAGGTATTGTGATTTGAATTTTTCAAGGTAGTATGGGACACTTTGGAACGTTTAAGGATTGTTTCCTCAAGGATTTTTCAATGGTATCATTTAAAAGTATCTTCATCTATGTCAAATTACTTTGTTGAATATTATAATTCATTGAGGTTTATCTCTTATGATATCATCAACCATGTTTTATTTAATGGTTTATGATTATTTTTTACTGTGGATGTGCTATTTTGAAACCATTCACCATATTACTTTGAATGGTTCGTGTTTATGATTAATGATTGGGGGAAGTTATTTACATTTCATATATTAGTTTCAATATTAATGTGTATGTTGTTTATATTTATTCCCATTCATAAGAGAAATTCATTGGACTTAGTAAGTGTCGGGAGGGTCCCGCTATAGCCCCTCGGTTCATCAGTAGGTCTCATGAGACAAACTATGGTCTTGGCACAAGGCCTTGACAAAATGGATATATATGGTCTTAGCACAAGGCCTTGATGGTATGGT
The DNA here is from genome assembly GCA_963277665.1 of Viscum album. NCBI lineage: Eukaryota > Viridiplantae > Streptophyta > Magnoliopsida > Santalales > Viscaceae > Viscum > Viscum album. The sequence continues at coordinate 67,316,814 of OY728147.1, read as the reverse complement.
TATGATGTACCGTATTATGCATTCCCTCATTATGAAGCTAGTAATGGAAAATTCATGAGGTTATTCTACTAGTAGAATACCTATGTTAATGCTTTAATATGACATTATATATTCAACTCTTATTCCTTCTATAATGTGTTCAAGTTCATTTTTAAAGGCATGTTTTTTAGTTATTCACCATGCCTAATGTTTATATTTATGATATCTTCTTCTTTATTGCTTACCATTAATAAGAATTTGAGCTCACCCCATTCTTGTTTTTTATCCTTCCAGGTTATGAGGATGATAATACTATAAATGAATTGTAAGGTTAATCTAAGAGATTATGTAATTTTCTGTTGAAGTTATTATTTTGTTTTTAGTTTCGAGTTATAATTTTTAGCTCTTGTATGTATATTGTTTGAAAAACTACTAAACTGATTGGTCTTTTAGGATGCATCTTCCTTGTATCTATTCCAATTTAAAAAAAAAATAAGTCATTGACTTTGAGCTTCTGGGGTGGGGGATTTATAGTTTGTATTAAAGGAAGTTTAGTATAAAACTTGAAAACTAGATATAGAAAAAGCAGATTAGTGAAAAAAACCCTAAGATAAAATTTGGGGATAAGAATACAAGGACATACTAGAATTTCGGTAAGGACTATATTATGTGGTTTATCAAGAAAATACATCCCTATATAGATACAAACAAGTAGAGGCAGCTCTGGCATAGATGTATCTATAGGTAAAACCCAAAAACAATGCTTTGAGATATACTTGAACGGGAACTGGTACACAAAAATAGGCCTTGCTGCACTCTTGGTTCGACACTTCTAGGGGATATGCTTTGGTAAATTCATAATCTTATTACAAGCCATTATGAAGGATTTATGCCCCCCAAAGTAACCAAAGTATATGGTTCTAGGATTTATGATGCATAAATTTATGTTATGGGTTATACCATGATTAGATATATAGAGAGTTCATAATTTTATGAGCTAATATATTATATGTAATTGATTAGAAATGGTGCCTAGTAGAAGGAATAAAAACTTCACCAATGCAAATGGTGAAAAGAGTAGGAAGGATCATATCTCTAATGGTCTTAATCCATCATTTCAAAGGAATATAGTCTCCCAAGTATCCTCATCATATGAAGAAATAGTATCATGTGTTAACAAGTAATGTAAGTAATTCTATGAGTCCTATGGATTTTAAGTTAATAAAATGAGTAAGAGGATGGTAGATAAATATAGATAAAGGAAAGAAGGGAAATAAGGGTTTTCCCACATGTGATAACTATGGAAAGAATCACACTGGTAAATGCTTGAAGGGAATGAGAGTTTGTTATAAGTGTAGAGAAAAAGGACACCAAGTTCATGATTTCAAGGGTAAGAAAAAGGTTTCCAATGCACAATGCTATAACTGCAATAGGATGGGACACTATATGAATCAATTTCCTAAGATTCAAGAGAATATAGTCCAAATAATGTTGCTGGATAAATATCAAGTTATGATACTACCATAGATAAAGTGGAATGATTAATATACTTAGTCAAAAAACATGTATTTTGAATATTTTATCAGCAATGCATTGGTTATACGAATTATGGAATATATGAGGATTGTACTATAGTACTTTTTATTTAAGGATTTTAGGTCCTATGATTAATGGTACTAAGGAAAATTGACTCATTAGGAGGTCAAAATTTTGGAAAGTATATGGTCGAGTGATAAACAACTCTTATTATGTTCATAATACTGAGATGTAAATTTCGGAATAGAGATATGATATATGTGGATAAAGTAAATTGGATAGTACTAACTACCATGGGAATGATTCTAAATCATTGGATATTGATCATTTGGAATGTTAAACCATTTATGAAATGGTTTAAATTGACCATTGTATGAGGTTTTAGAGGTTAATGACATCACATGATGTTACTTATGCTAAGAGATAAAGTATAGGTAGTTCAAGGAACAATGAAAGGATAAGATCGTGTTTATGAAATATAAACGTATATTTATACACCTTTAGAGTGGAATAATCCCTCAGCTCTATGAAAAGAGTCTTAAATGTTGTTCTATTATCATAATCTTTGATAATCTTAATGTAAATTTTCATAACTGTAGTTTATGGTTTTGTGGTAATCTGCTATCATCTAAACCTATTTTCTATCACTATAAATTCATAGTTTGGTTTTTATTCTATTCCCAGGTTTGCAATTTGAATCAATGTCACTCCATTTGAAAGGATAATTTATTTATTTATTATTATTATTATTTTTATTTTTTGACCACCTCTTTTCCCTTGACCTTTTTAAGGAGGATATTCTATTAACCCTATTTCTGGTATGAATTTTTCACAAGGAAATTTTCATGTAACAACCAATAACTTTTAAAGTGAAATATCAAATCTCGAGGATGATTTTTTTGTAAGGAGGGAATAATGTAACACCCTAAGATTTTGAAAATAAATTTAATATTGAATGAATGAGACATTGAGTCTCTATAAAATACCAATTTTTATAACATAGTCAATAAACATAATTTTACCACCCCTATGATTTGAATTTCAAAAATATGACATACATGGTTGCGATCAGTAAGTTATTTAGAGTCTGATATGAGCAACTTAATTTTTAGTGAATAGTAACATACCCTTATAAAAATTAATATTACCCTTATGAATAGTAATACACCCTTATGAATAGTAACCTCACCTATGATAATATATATATAGGATTTAAGTGAAACTATGATGTACCTATGTTTTGGAATAAGTAAATAAATGTTTTAAAAACTGTATTTTTTAAGTAAATTATGATTTTAATTAAAAATTAAATTAATCATATTTATAAAATTATTTTTGAAACTTGTAATTCATTTTTGAATTCTACATGTTAAAAAATAGTTACGGTGAATTTTGGGGTCATTTTGAAATACTTGAATTTTCAGTGAATAGTAAAATATGATAATTTACGATAAATGCTATATAATTGATTTATTGTGTCGTTGATGATGTTATAATTATGTAAACACTATTGGTTCAAACTCACATGAAATATTACTATTTTTTGTCATGGAATCATCCCTATTTCTTGTCTTATGGAAAAATAATAAACTAATGATTAAAATATTAAGAAAACCCTACTCCCCTCCACTATAAATACCACCTCTTCCACCCTCTTCTCTTCACTCCTCTCAATCCTTGTGAATTCTACAAATTTTTCAAAAATATTCTTCCAATATCCTCCCCCACGATCATCAGACCTTGGTCTCATAAAAAGACCAAATACTCTTCCCTTAAGAGGCTCTCAAGGAAGGTTAATTCAAGAGGTAAAATTCCTCTTTTATTTTCTTTCATTTTCATGTTCCTTTGTTCTCTTTTCTTTCCTAACCTCTCCTCATACAAATGGTATGAAAACTCTATTACCATAAATTTACTGGAATTTTGTTATTCTAATGGGATAATTCATCTTCATCTCTCCTTTCCTCCCCATTTATGCTAAAAATGAAACACCATCTGAAATGTGTTGAATTATCACATTCAAGGAGGACGATGCTTTCAATTTGATTTACCTTATTCAACTCTAGACATGAAACCGTTTTTATGGTTGAACCAGACTATTATATATCTATTTTATCTTATATAATTTTATGTAATTATTATTCACTAATGATGTAAAATAATAATACAAAGCAAGGTAATTGTGAGAAAAATCGCCAAATTAATCCAAGCATTTATCATTAATGTTTTATATAACGATTCACCTTCACTCCAAATAATCAAATGAATTTTATAACCATTTAATAGTTTTAATTTTAATTAATAACATATAAAATAAATTATATACTTGAACTCACATCTTATATGAACTACCATACTCTTTTATAACTGAGCTGATCATGAATATTATGAAAACACGCACTCACGAATAATGAAATTGAATCTGTTAACCCATCTAAAAGGCCATGAAAGAACTTAATAAAGTCATAGTAAACCAAATAAATGTATAAAGGGTTATGGAATTGTTAATTAATGAACCTAATTTTGTTATTCAGGTCATTAAGATCAAGCAAAGAACACCTTCAGATTTAAGGTAAGAGATCCTCTCTCTCTCCCACTTTTATTCAAGAATCCCCCTATGTTGTGTCCTGTTACTTTTAATTTATAATGATAGGGTATGTTTTCTCACCTTACCCATACTAACCTTATGATATATAAATTATTGGATACCCCTTTACCTCTCATTAATCCCTGACAAGAACACCCGTTACCATGCCAAAATGTTTGTAAGGGTTTCTTCATCTCACTTCCATTTTTGTGAGATATTCTATATTCACTACTACTACTTGTGTATGGTGAATTTATACTGAACATTTATGTTTTATATCATTAATATATTTATTTTAGTTTTATTAAATTTATCATTTTATGATTATTAAGTTTGGGTCATATGATTCAATTAATTACAAAGTTTTAAGTATTTTCTACCCGAACCTCCATTTTCATTTTCGTTGCTCTTATTCTCTACTCACCTAAATGAAATTATTATTTATTACTATATAATTATCATAAATTATGTTTTAATTTTATATATATTTGTACCTATTATAATCCTTCTTTATTTTATGTGTATTTACATGTTTTAAAATAATCATTCAATTTTTTTCCAAAATGTAAGTCTGATTCAAGGAACTTCTCGAATTCTTACCTATTTTGAAGTTCACTATATAATCTGTTTTAAGACATATTTATCTTTCTAAAATCAAAAATTTTGACATAAAAATATATTTTGGTTCATTTATGGTTTTATGAAAGCTAACATTCCTTTTCTCTTTAAAATCCTTTAATATCTTCCTTAAACCACACTAAAATGTTTTATTTCTAAAGCTTCTTTAAAAACTCTTTTTAAATAATTTCACCTCAATAAGACTTTATATAAGCCTAAAATAAAATTTCAATTAACTTAACTTCTATTTTATGGGATATCCATGTTTACAATCTAATTTCATGACAAATACAAATGATTTTCCAAAAGAACTCTTCTTTCCAAAGTAAAAAAGGATTCTTCTCATCTCACTTTAACTTTTTTGAGATATATGCCTTATTCACCACTTATTTCTTTCTTGTGGTGTATTTACTACCCTTTTTTATATCATATCAAGATTCTACTTATTCTAATAATATTCTAATGGATTATGATATAAATTTTTCAAGGTGGTATGGGACACTTTGGAATGTTTAAGGATTATTATCTCAAGGATTTTTCAATGGTATCATTTAAAAGTATCTTCATCTATGTCAACTTACTTTGTTTAATATTGTACTTAATTGTGTTTAATATCCTATGATATCACCCACCATGTTTTATTTAATGTTTTATGATTATTTTGATTTTGGATGTGCTATCTTGAAACCATTCACCATATTACTCTGAATTATTGATGTTTATGATTAATGATTGGGGAAAGTTATTTATATTTCATATATTAGTTTCAATATGAATGTGTATGTTGTTTATGTTTATCACTTTTCATAAGTGTAATTCATTGGACTTAGTAAGTGTTGATTGGGGCCCGCTATAGCCCCTCGGTGCATCGATTGGTCTCATGAGACAAACTATGGTTTTGGCATGAGGCCTTGATAAAATAGATATATATAGTCTTGGAAAGAGGCCTTGACGGTATGGTTATGATGTCATGAATTATGTATTCCCTTATTATGAAAATAGTAATTGAAAGTTCATTAGGTTATTTGACTAGAAGAATACCCATGTTTATGATTTAATATGGCATTATTTATTCAACTCTTATTCCTACCATAATGTGTTCAAGTTCATTTTTAAAGGCATCTGTTTTTAGTTATTCACCATGACTAATGTTTATATTTATGATATCTTCCACTGTATTTCTTACCCTTACTGATCATTTTATCTCACCCCTTTATTATTTTTTATCCTTCTAGGTTACGAGGATGATTATACTATGAATGAATTGGAGGGTTAATATTTGAGATTATAGGCTTTTCTGTTGAAGTTATCATGTTGTTTTTAGTTTCGAGTTTTAATTTCAAACTCCTGCATGTATATTATTTCCAAAACTACTAAATTGATTAGTCCTTTAGGATATTTCTTCCTTATATCTATTCAAATGTAATAAAATAAGGCACCGACTCTAAGCTTCTTGGGTGGGGGCGTTACAATACAGCAAGTAAGCAATCAACCACAATGTCCTTTTGCCTTATCCAAACCAGCATCCATGTAATCTTCTTAAGTACCAAATAGTGGTCTGAATAGGGTGTGATTATAACTTAATAGGTCTAAACTACCATGTCTAAGCTAACCATTCTGATAATAATTATATGTAATGAAGTGATAAATAATTGTATTAATTAATTCAACAATTAATAAAATACAAGAACACCCTGCTTCAGCTCTATGCTGGAATATCTCTAAGCATGTCTTACGACCATGCTAGCCACAACCATATAACCATGGTCAAATAACCCGATTAAGTGTCATGATAGAATATCTATGAGCATGTCTTATAACCATTCCAACCACCACCATATAACCATGTAATAGTCACAATAATCTGGGTTAAATACCTATAAGCATTACAACATCTGAGTCAAATCCCTACAAGTATTACAGCATGAGACTAGGAATAATATGATCTCTATAAGAATTATAGCATGGGACTAGGCTGATAACACTCAATATAACCATTACAACATATAGCATCCCGCCTTTTTATAACATAAACTTTCATTACATTACACAAAACTGAGGATCTTTAAGGTTTAGTGTCTTGGAAACCAGGAACATAATACACGAAAACAACATAAAACATTATTCTTAAACACTTGAAAGGCTTCTACTTAAGTTCATCCTAGGTTCATTACTGAATCTCATAACCTGGGGACATACATCAAAAGAAAGGGTGAGCAGAAGGCCCAGTAAGGGAACAAGAGAAACATTTAACATGTGAACTTGAGATACATCAACTATGTCATGAAAAAGAACTTTAAGGCAAGAGAAAGAAATCATGTGGAATATCATAATAAAAATAACATTTTTCATAACTTTAAGATGTGGATACATCATTTAACATAGAAAATCATGAAAATATCACCAAGGTCCATCCCCAAGGTGTCATTTGAAAATTACCAAGGTTATTCACCAAGATACCGTGAAAATTGTAATCTCTAGTGGTTACATCATTACCCAATGCATTGGAGCGCTATGAGGGAGCACCCTTAAATTTGCCTTTATTATCACGTGAGCCACATATATCATCATCAAAAATTTCATAAATAACCCATATAGAATAAAATAAATGGGTTTCATTTCATAATCATAACGTTTTTAGAAAAAAAACTGCTTTAAAGACATGATCTTTACGTCACTTTAAACCCACGGAAGGGGAGAGCGGGTCTCATGTATTTAAATCCAAGAATTTAAAATAGAAAATTTTGATATATATAAGAATACCCCTATAGAAATAAGAGCTTTTAGTATTCAATTTATAACATAAAATAATTTTGAGAAAAGAGAGAGGCATTTTGAGACGAAAATTCTGCCACATAACGGCTATGTTTCGGGTTTTTAGAAAACATTGAAAAGAGAGGGGAAATGGGTCAAACATTCATAAATGACCCATAAAACAGTATAGGGACATAATAAGAAGGATATATGAACATGGTAATGAAATTTTAAGGACATACCATTTGAAATGAAAAACATAGAAGGAAGACAAAAATTAGATTTATCTTATGAAAGTTCGGCAGCCTAACAGCGTTACTTAAACTTCAACAAAAATGATTTGAAAAGATAAAATAGGGTCTCACATCATGTGAACATAAGAGTTAAGTATTATAGATATAGATATCATACCCCAACGTAATTAAAAGGAACTTGAAATACTTGACATGAAAGTAGAACTTTGAAAAAAATGAGAAGGGTGAAAGAATCCCTTAAAAATTCGGCAGCCTAACGACGTCACTTAAACTTCAACAAAAATGAATTGACGAGATCAAATAGGGTATTTCATAATATTAACATAAAAGTTAAGTATGATATATATATAGATCATAACCCAACATAGTAAAAAGGAACTTGAAAGACTTGACATGAAAGTAGAACTTTGAAAAATGAGAAAGGTGAAAGAATCCCTTAAAAATTCGGCAGCCTAACGGCGCCACATAAACATTCATAAAACGAAATGATGAGAGTAAGAGGGGGTATCTAATCATATGAACATAAAAAGGACAGTATAATTAATATAAAAGAACATCCTCCAACATAAGAACATGGATCATAAAAGAAATGACATAAAAGAGATTACTTGAAAAGAAAGAGAGGTTAGATCCCTTACCTTAAAACGTAACTCTTAAAACTCAAAGGTTTGGACCTTGAGGGATTGGGGGAACCTTGTGAGGACTCCTTGGGAGGTAAGGAGACCATAACTTCGTTGATAATGATTTTGGAGTCCAAATGATGAGAGAATGGCTTGGTATTTATAGGGAAAGTGAGGGGACAAGGCATTAATGGCCAAGGGACACCTCATAAGTGGGTTTCTCAAAACCATGTGCTCTCCCAAGATATTTCCCATGAAGTTAGGCCACATGGGGCTCCTAATACAATAATTCATCACCTTTTGTCATCCAACCGATAAAATATCTCATGAAATCATCATGATACAGTTATGATGTCATTAAACATACTGAAACCCTAAAATTGTATTTTTACTATTCACTGAAAATTCAACTTTCTCAGAAAAATCCCAAAATTTCACCTTAACCAAATATCAATGCTCTGATTTCAAAAATGAACTCCATTTTATAAAAATAATTTTCTAAATATTTTTAATTTATTTTTTAAATAAATACACTATTCACCGAAAATTCATTTTTTTCAGAAAAAACCCCAAAATTTACCTTGACATAATATCGATGCTCTGAGTTCAAAAATGAAATCCATTTTTTAAAAATAATTTTCTAAATATTTTTAATTTAATTTTTAATTAAAAAACACTATTCACCCGAAAAAACTAATACTTGAATAATAATTTATGAAACCGTTATTTAACCATTTTATTGAATCACATTACTTAGTCAAGGTGCCTAGATTATATTAATACTTTATTTAAGTGAAATTACTAATCCATTTAGTCACATTACTAATCCTAAGCATAAAATCAATATTCATAATTTACTATTCATCAAAAATTAAGTTTATCTTATTAGACTCTAAATTTCGTACTGAACATAATTGTAGAAGACCATTTTTTGAAAATCATAACACATTTTTAATTATTTAAGGTTTACATAAACATTTTTTAAAATATCCTTTCTCTAAAATTCACAAAAAATATGCATACTCTATTTATCCGGACATTTGAAAAGTAATAAACATCATCATAAGAAGAAATCCAAATTTTTATTCAAAACAAAGGATTACACAAGGCAGTTACGGTCTCCTTACATAACCCCTTTTCACACCAGCATAGGACATAAGTGTAAGGTGTTCTAAGGTGAGAGAATCTGAGGGAGGCTCGGCCAACATCGCATGAGTAGTAATTTCTATCAGTTTGAACTTCTCGCAAAGGCGATCCCGTTGTAGCTTCACACGATGAAGTTCAGCTTGGGTTTGGTCCAGAGCAAAGCCCAGTGGTGCTACCTCCTTCCCAAGTTCTGTTAGATGGGATGTGATCGGTCCAAGACTACTGGGTGAGGCCATCAAATCTTCTTTCTATATTAATTAACCAAGATTACTTGTATTTAGAGACAATAATCAAAACGTTTAGTTTCCAGCGGTCATATTGACCAATGGTCATATAACAGTCAAAACCCAACGATCTCATTTTAATTATACTCATGTTATCAAACGAAACATTTTTGTTGAAAATAAAATAAAATAACACACAAAATTAGGAAACAAGATTTATTCAAAATTTTGGGTCGTTACAATCTTCCCCCCTTAAGAAATTGCGTCCTCACAATTTTTTATTTATTTAAAAAATCGGGTTTTGAAATTTCATTGAAAGTCCCACATCGGAAAAAGATTCAGTAACACTATTACATTAAAAGAAAGAAAAGGAAGTACAAAGGCCACCCGAGTTTACCCATACTAGGATTCCATGTAGTAAAACATGGACATGGAGGAGAAAACAAAGGGTCACGTTCTAAAGGAGAGTGATATAAAACATGATTAGGAGAAAGTTGACCATGAGAAAATCCCAAAATTATGATGTGTGTAAACGGTCTTTGATTACCTAGTAGGAAACGTAAACCAACAACGTTTTTGTTTTACATTCCTTTTCATAATTTTGAGGAATTCATTTACAACATAGAACAAAAACATAAGGAAATATACCTACCTTAAAGTATAGTTTCATCCTTTAATAAGTTTCTACCAAAACTAATCTTTTCTCTAAATGATGAGCATTCAAAACTACTTGGTCTCATCAAAACACAAGAATCATATTATACAGAATCAGATAATCCACAAAAGATTAACTATCTATTTCTTATATCTTTAAACATTATCCCAAAAACAGAAAGGTTAAGGTAAAACAACTCTTCAAAAAGAAATAATCCCATAGGAATGGAAACTAATTTTAAATCTTTAAAGTTCCATGGTACTACTCAAAGTTCATCATAGACCATTCCATAAATAATGGTCCTTAAAATTCCTCAAAATAAACCAAACTAAGATTGAAACCCAAATATGAGAAGGATTTGATAACATAGTCTTCCAAAATAAACTTCATTGTTCATCTCCAAACAACATCAACCACTCCTAACATCTTATAACAAAAGTAGCTAACCTAAACATATTTTACCCAAGATATGTTAATCATTTCTATAAGTAACCTAAATTACTATAAGTCCACCTTAAATTCATCGACTCTTCAAAATATAAGTCAACCTTACCCCTCAATGAAAATACCGTAGTAATCTATTTACCTAGATCATATAGGGTCCCCAAAATAGTGAACGTCTTCCAAAATAATAATCATATTTTGATCCCCTAATCATCTCTATCATATTAATATGACAATCGTCACATTTCCTATCACATTGGTTGTTGGGACATGTTCTTCTATTTCCCACCATTAACTAAGAAGAGAAAGTCTAATTAGGGGCTTAAATACTTAACCAATAATCATGAAAAGGAACTTAAAGCATATAAGGATAACTTGTAGAAGAAAAGTATACCCTAACTTATGATCCCCTAGGTTTCAAACTTGTTTATCCATGATCATATATTCTTATGTGAATCTTTATTTTATTTTATCTTTGTTTTTTTAATAATGGTTCATACTAAGCTTATGAATTTACCAAAGCATATCCCCTGGGAGTGTTGTAACCAAGAGTGCAGCAAGGCCCATTGTCGTGTACCATTTCCCGTTCAAGTCTAGATCAAAGTAGTGTTTTCAGGTTTCAACCCTATGTACATCTGTACCAGAGCCACCTCTACCTGCTCGTATCCAGACAGGGATGTATTTTCTTGGAAACCCCTTACTCAATACTCATCAAAATCCCAGGAAGATTTCCTATATTTAAACTTTTCTATAGGGTTATTCCTAGAGTTTTCATATCCTAATTTCCACAAATAACTAAACCATCCTTTGATACCAACTATAGCATCCCGCTTTTTATAACATAAACTTTCATTACATTACACAAAACTGAGGATCTTTAAGGTTTAGTGTCTTGGAAACCAGGAACATAATACATGAAAACAACATAAAAAATTCTTCTTAAACACTTGAAAGGCTTCTCCTTAATTTCATCCTAGGTTCATTACTGCATCTCATAACCTGGGGACATAGATAAAAAGAAAGGGTGAGCAGAAGGCCCAGTAAGGGAACAAGAGAAACATTTAACATGTGAACTTGAGATACATCAACTATGTCATGAAAAAGAACTTTAAGGCAAGAGAAAGAAATAATGTGTAATATCATAATAAAAATAACATTTTTCATAACTTTAATATGTTAATACATAATTTAACATATACAATCATGAACATATCACCAAGGTCCATCCCCAAGGTGTCATTTAAAAATTACCAAGGTTATTCACCAAGATATCGTGAAAATTGTAATCTCTAGTGGTTACATCATTACCCAATGCATTGGAGTGCTATCAATGCGCACCATTAAATTTGCCTTTATTATCATGTGATCCAAATATATCATCATCAAACATTTCATAAATAACCCATATAGCATAAAATAAATGGGTTTCATTTCATAATCATAACGTTTTTATAAAAAAACTGCTTTAAAGACATGATCTTTACGTCACTTTAAACCCATGGAAGGGGAGAGCGGGTCTCATGTATGTAAATCCCAGAATTTAAAATAGAAAATTTTGATATATATACGAATACCCCTATATAAATAAGAGCTTTTAGTATTCACTTTATAACATAAAATAATTTTGAGAAAAGAGAGAGGCATTTTGAGACGAAAATTCTGCCGCATAACGACTATGTTTCGGGTTTTTAGAAAACATTGAAAAGAGAGAGGAAATGGTTCAAACATTAATAAATGACCCATAAAACAGTAGAGGGACATAATTAGAAGGATATATGAACATGGTAATGAAATTTGAAGGACAGACCATTTGAAATGAAAAACATGGAAGGAAGACAAAAATTACATTTCTCTTATGAAAGTTCGGCAGCCTAACAACGTTACTTAAACTTCAACAAAAATGATTTGAAAAGATCAAATAGGGTATCTCATCATGTGAAAATAAGAGTTAAGTATGACAGATATAGATATCATACCCCAACATAATTAAAAATAACTTGAAAGACTTGACATGAAAGTAGAACATTGAAAAAAAATGAGAAGGGTGAATGAATCCCTTAAAAATTCGGCAGCCTAACAGCGTCACTTAAACTTCAACAAAAATGAATTGACGGGATAAAATAGGGTCTTTCATCATATGAAAATAAAAGTTAAGTATGATAGATATAGATATCATACCCCAACATAGTAAAAAGGAACTTGAAAGACTTGACATGAAAGTAGAACTTTGAAAAATGAGAAAGGTGAAAGAATCCCTTAAAAAATCGACAGCCTAACGGCGCCACATAAACATTCATAAAACGAAATGATGAGAGTAAGAGGGGGTCTCTCATCATATGAATATAAAAAGTAAAGTATAATAAAGATAAAAGAACATCCTCCAACATAAGAACATGGAGCATAAAAGAAATGACATAAAAGAGATTACTTGAAAAGAAAGAGAGAGGTCGGATCCCTTACCTTAAAACGTAACTCTTAAAACTCAAAGGTTTGGACCTTGAGGGATTGAGGGCACCTTGGGAGGACTCCTTGGGAGTTAAGGAGACCATAAATTCGTTGAGAATGATTTTGGAGTCCAAAGGATGAGAGAATGGCTTGGTATTTATAGGGAAAGTGAGGGGACAAGGCATTAATGGCCAAGGGACACCTCATAAGTGGGTTTCTCAAAACCATGTGCTCTCCCAAGATATTTCCCATGAAGTTAGGCCACATGGGGCCCCCAATACAATAATTAATCACCTTTGGTCGTACAACCCATAAAATATCTCATGAAATCATCATGACACAGTTATGATGTCCTTAAACATACTGAAACCCTAAAACTGTATTTTTATTATTCACTGAAAATTCAACTTTCTCAGAAAAATCCCAAAATTTCACCTTAACAAAATATCATTGCTCTGATTTCAAAAATGAAATCCATTTTATAAAAATAATTTTCTAAATATTTTTAATTTATTTTTTAAATAAATACACTATTCACCGAAAATTCATTTTTTTCAGAAAAAACCCCAAAATTTACCTTAACATAATATCGATGCTCTGAGTTCAAAAATGAAATCCATTTTATAAAAATAATTTTCTACATATTTTTAATTTAATTTTTAATTAAAAACACTATTCACCTGAAAAAACTAATACTTGAATAATAATTTATGAAACCGTAATTTAACCATTTTATTGAATCACATTACCTAATCAAGGTGCCTAGATTATATTAATACTTTCTTTAAGTGAGATTACTAATCCATTTGGTCACATTACTAATCCTAAGCATAAAATCACTATTCATAATTTACTATTCATCAAAAATTAATTTGATCTTATTAGACTCTAAATTTTGTACTGAACATAATTGTAGAAGACCATTTTTTGAAAATCATAACACATTTTTAATTATTTAAGGTTTACATAAACATTTTTTAAAATATCCTTTCTCTAAAATTCACCAAAAATATGCATACTATATTTATCCGGACATTTGAAAAGTCATAAATATCATCATAAGGAGAAATCCCAATTTTTATTTAAAACAAAGGATTACACAAGGCAATTACGGTCTCCTTAAATAGCCCCTTATCACACCAGCATATGACCTAAGTGTAAGGTGTGCTAAGGTGAGAGAATCTGAGGGAGGCTCGGCCAACATCGCACGAGTAGTAATTTCTATCAATTTGAACTTCTTGCGAAGGCGATCCCGTTCTAGATTCACACGATGAAGTTCAGCTTGGGTTTGGTCCAGAGCAAAGCTCAGTGGTGCTACCTCTTTCCCAAGTTCTGTTAGATGGGCTTCGATTGGTCTAAGACTACTGGGTGAGGCCATCGAATCTTCTTTATATATTAATTAACCAAGATTACTTGTATTTAGAGACAATAATCAAAATGTTTAGTTTCCTGCGGTCATATTGACCAATGGTCATATAACAGTCAAAACCCAACAGTCTCATTTTAATTATACTCATGTTATCAAATGAAACATTTTTGTTGAAAATAAAATAAAATAACACACAAAATTAGGGAACAAGATTTATTCAAAATTTCAGGTCATTACACAACATATAAGTGTGCTAGTGCTAGGGATGATCACAATATATAATCATTTCAGTATGGAACACAAGTCCTATCATATAGCTTGGATATCACAATATTACATCACATGTCTCAATATTTAATTATTAAAATTACCATTTATCTTTCAATTACCACTTTCAATTTAAATCATAATAGATTAATAGATACATCAATAATAAAAAATCAACAAATCATGGATTCTATATCAAGAAATCCCATAAGGTCACATGTCATGCTAAACACACTTTAAGCCATTATACAATTCAATCATATTCGTGGTTTTCTCACCAAATGGGTATCCATAAGCTAGTTAAAAATCCAATTGAAAACAAATCACTTCAAGGAATAATTATTTTCATTTATTTAATTGATTCAGGCACATGATATGGTGGATAAATAATAATATTTCATAAACATATAAATTATCAAACCATAGGGTTAGGATTTAGACCCCCTACCTAAACCGGTGAGGAATGAAACATTTATTAATGGAAAAATACCATGAGAAGCAAAGTGCACCTGATTAAAAAGAGTTTATTAGATAAAAAATGATCTACATCAAAAGAAACTACACAATTGGTCAAGTGATTTCACCATAATGGTTAGAGAACCAAGAGAGAGAAGGAAAAATAATACCAAAACCACTCACCAGGGATTTCTCACATAAAAGGGAAATTTGGAAGGAGTGTTGGCATTCCAAATTCACTAGGTGGATTCCCAAGGTTCAAGAGGATAGGATCTATGGGATAATAAAATGAAAATTCATCCACACAACATGTTTAAAAATATAGGTAGGGAAATTACATGGTGTGTAATGTAGTCACACACCGTGTAAATTTTTTTAATGAGATATACCAAAAAACCTGTCGCCTCAAATTTTTTTTTAAAAACACCCAAAAAATACAGTACATATAATCCATTTACATGATGCGTAAATGTTTTGCAAGTTTTTTTCATCCCATTTTTCATATAAAAAAATTGAACCCCCTTTAAATATTATCAACTTATCAAGAACTTATGTTAACACTTAACCCATTTATGCCTAGAATCCATTAATTCAAACAATAATACATTACCGAACTAATGGTAATTTCCCCCAAAAAAGGATCTCCACATGGATCCTCTTCAACTGCCTCAAGTTTCCTAGAAACCTAAGACTGTGTCTATTCAAAAAAAAATATCCACGATGTAAATGAAACTGAAAGAAAATACTAATAAAAAAATTAGAGAGAGACAAACTTGAAAAAAGAAAAGATATTACACCTTATATCCATGAGAGTGATGATTAAGTAGAGTTTCATTGAGCGTTGTTTTGGATGGAGATGTGTGCTTTATGATGTGGTTTTGGAAAGGCTTATAGAAGGACCTAGGAAATCGGTTGAGATTGATCACAACGTACCATCTTCAGACAGGCAAACATTTTGATTGAATGATATTCATACTGGAAGATATGTGTTGTGATTTCATTATATACATCATTGTAGCTTGGTATTATCACCTAGACATGGTTGGGTTCATGTACAATAATAGTTATCAAAATTTGATTTAGATGACACCTTGTGAATCACTTTAAAGGAGGTCGTCTCATTCACCACTCTGTTGGTAATAGGCAGGTGAGGCAATAATTGTGGGGCCTTATTTTGTTTAGGAGACCTTTGAGAGAGTGCAACTGATTCAAAAAAGTTTGATCACCACTTATAGTAGTCAAAAATCATATGCCAGTTGAAATAGTATACCTTTAGAGTTCTCTGTGGGAAATTAGGTTTTCTTGAGTGTGACTCCTTGGTTAGGCCACCAACTTCTGAGGAAGAAATTAAATCTATCTCCATGGTTTTTTGGAACTTTCATGATCACTAAACTTATAGGGATAGTGGTGTTTTGTTTGGAAATTCATCCACATCATCATGGTATGAATGACATGTTTCTTGTGTCACATTTATGGAGGTATGTACTCAATATTTCACTTTTCATAGACTGTGAGAATATTGAGCAGGATCCTGATGCATCATATGAGGAGCATCCAGTGTAGATTATAGATAGGAGAGATGAGGTCCTAGGATGGAATATGGTACCACTCATCCATATTTGGTGGAAATATTGATGGATCAAGGAGGAGACATGGGATCGTGAGTCAGATGTTCAATCTCAGTAGTCTGAGTAGTTCAATAAAGGCTGTTAGAGTTAATTCTTGAGGACAAGAAGGTGATAGAGGGGGAGAATTGTAATATCCAACTTTTTAATGATAATAAAAACCTTATTTGATAATAATTTATAAGTATTTTTATGTTAAAATGTATTTTCTCTATAAAAATAAATAAATAAATGATTTAAAGGTTTTGTGTAAGGGTAAAGGCCTTGTTAGAACCTTGGAATATTCAATGGAATATTTTTTGAGTTAGGAGCTAAGTCGACACAAGATTCTGAGGCCTGTAGAGGTTCAATTTTTATGTAATAAAAATATTAAATATATATATTGACACACACATGAAGATTTACTAAAATAATGAAATATCTCCCAAACAGTTTATTGTATGAGAAATATGAGACCACAGTTAGGTTCGAGATATGAGATTTACCCTAGGTGTGATATAATATTTGTGCGCATCGAGTGTTTGGTAACATCGCATGCGAGAGTAATTTATTTAATATTTTTTATATTTTTTACAATAAAATTCAAGTATCTACCAAACAAAGTATCATATAATAAATTCAAGACCATCATTAGATCTGGTGTGTCGGTTTTACCTTAGGCGTAATATAAAATTTGTGCGTGTCGGGTGTTTAGTTACACTGCTCAGGTAATTTTTTTACCCTTATTTATTTATTATTATTTATTTTATTTAAATATTAAATTCTTTTTTTGTCATTTCCTCCACGCATACATAAAATACCTCTGTTTTGTACGTGCCTTTAATCTCAAAAGCTTGGATTTCCACACTGGTTGACCCATTTCCGCTTGAAACACCTTAATGGGGTAGAATAAATGATTCCATGGTCAATTTTCGGTTGAAACCTAGATTAAATCATAATATTTAATTTGGGGTTTGAAATTGTCAACCATTAAATGGTTTAGGGTTCTAAATAGTCTAACCTCCTCAGTTTTGGTTTTGGATGATCCTATCATGTTCAAGTGACACCCAACCTCCCTTCTACATCATTGATGAACCTCAGACGATTCATTTTGGATCTCTTCACCCCAAACATGGCACACATCTATCCTCCTCTTTTCCTTATGCACACCATTGGTGAGATTTTATTTTGATTTTATTTTATTTTTTATTCTTCTCTAATTTCTTTCCTTATTATAAAAATTATGGGGAAAATAGTTGAATAATAAAATAATAAATCCTAGTATTTATCAAAGTATAACTCCATAAGATTATCAAATGATAATTTTTAGCAAACAATAATTGTGATATTATCAAAGAATAAATTATTAACAAAATTATCAAAGAATAATTATGTGAAATTATCAAATGATAATTATGAAGAATTATCAAATGATAATTATGAAGAATTGTCAAATGATAATTTCATAAAATTATCAAAAAATAATTGTAAGAGTTATAAAAAGATAAAATATCAAATTATCAAAGGATAATTTATGAAAAAATATCATTGAATAATTATAAAGGGATATGAATCATCAAAATTAATTATCAATAATTATTAAAGGATAAATGCATTAAATTATCAAAGGATAATTTTTGGAAATAAATTATTACAAGATAATTATAAAAGGATAATTTTTAAGGGAAATTATTAGAAGACAATTAGGAAAATTATCCAAGGATAATTATAAGGGAATTTTCATTCAAAAAATATGTCAAATTATGAGAGGATAATTATGAAATTGTCAAGGATAATTATTTGGTTTTATTAAAAAATAATTATATGGAACACCAATTGCATCCTCAAAATAATTTAGGGATATAAATTATCAAATTTGGGTTTATAATTATTATTGAGGAGAATATTTTTGGTTCATAAGATGGCCTAAATGATAATTCAAAAAATATCTCAGAGAGAGAAAGTTTCATCATATGTAATATTTTATTTCTTTCGAAAATAAAATAGATGCTTTTGGTTCTAGGATTCCTTGGCATAAAATTGTATCCTAGTTGGTGTGCTAATATGGTTCAGGTGATGAAACCTTCAATGAATTTTCTATTGACATCGATGAATTTGAGGTAGGAGGTTCCTTACCATTATGGGCCATGTTTATATGATGTTATCATGATGTGATGATATGTTAAACAAACCCATGATTGTACTTATATGCATGTGGGCATTCTAGTGGTTGTGGGATTTATTTATTATGATATGTTTTTTATAAAAGTGAGGCCTTTAAAAAAGGACAAGCCTCTTCAAATTAAAGAAGAAAAAATTAAAATAGTCTAAATGAGAGAATTTTACATTTGTCTCTTTGGAAAAGAGGCATCAACTCATTAGGGAAGGTGTTGGAAATGATGTGATCATCACATCTCACAAATTTATTTGCAATGACATCAGTAAGGGAATTAGTTTCATGAAACACATGCATGATAAAGTAATTCATTTAGGAGATAATGTATATACATTTGATCCATCTAACATTCATCTTCCAAGAGAGGTGAATTTTACCAGTTCTAACTGCTTACACAATCATGGTGGAATCACACTAAATCCATAGGTTATTCCAAATCTATTGTATTTATATGTCCATTGAATTGATCAAACCAATAATTTATGCTTCCAAATAAGATGAAAATCCATAGGGGCCATAAAATAATCCCATGAAATCACCATTTTAATATTTATAAACAACCCCAAAGCCTATTGTGCTGAGGTTTCTTCTGGAGGCTCCATCAGATTTTCATTTGATCCATCCAAAAAACTATGAGTTCTAAATGACTTCAAAGGTACCTAAAGGAGGTCAGAAGTTACCTAAAATATCTAGGTATCTCATAATAGAGAAGTCAAGAACTAAATTATTATAGCGTCCACATTGAAGATAAATTTTATTGTGTTTCTATTGACATTGATCTTGGCATGCCTTATGATTCCTTGTCATGAAATGTATTTTTTGCGTGTTTTATATACTATTTAATCGTGATATAGGTACTAATATTCTCACATGGAGTCTTTAGAATGGGTTTTATGTGGTTCTAACATCCTTAATGGTGTGAATGGACACCCCTATAAAGGACAAAGCATCTTTCCCAAACGGACGTAGTCCTAACATCCTTAAAGGTGGGTGTGGGTACCCATGTATAGAGGAAAGCACAATATCTTTTTAGCAAGTACTAAGATAAAAAAGTGGATCTTTGAGGTTGAGAGTTATGTGGTTCAGTAGCCTATTTCCCAACCTAACTCAATCCTAAAATCCTTAAAGGTGGGAATGGATACCCCTGTAGAGGGGAAATCATAATGGATAACTGAAATATACTAATCATGACTTCTTACAGACTTGGGACATGGGTGATTAAAATGATAAGTTGTCCAAGGATCAAACTGATGGAGTGTTAATCATTCTAGTGACAACCTCCATCTAGGTGGTGTGAGATTTTGATATGAAGGAATGTGCAAATTTCTTGTGAAAACCACCATAAGGATAGAGTGAGCTATTATAATGGTACTTAAATTCTTGATAGCCATACTAACAATGAGTCAAAGAAGGTGGGGTTAGGATTTGTGGTGGCTTGATCAGCACATGACATATCGACAAATGTTGTGTGTTTATTGATCATTTACATATGTAATGATATACATTATTATATATATTATGCACTTATGGAAATGAAATATTTTTGGTGTCCTACTGAGTCTTGTACTCACAATATACTTAGGAATTCTAGCATGATTGTAGATTATATGACTAGAGATCTAAAGAAGGGAAAAAGCCCTATGGTGGAGAGTTGAGCAATAGATCTTGGAGATGGAGTAGATATGAGAATACTCTAGAGGACCGTATATGTTTGTTCATTTACTTGTCATTTGTTTATTATCTTCTGATTATACTTTGGAAAGGCTTACAACTTTGGGAGATAATTTCATATGTATTTCATTTATTCATTTTTCCACATTTTACTCTAACTGTTTATTTACTGTTAGTATTGTTTATATATTATCCTGCTCAATGAAATGGAACAAAGGGAATATTCTCCAACCATAATACTTAGACCCTCATTGCTAGTTGGAAGTCTCTTGTGTATGGGGAGACAAGCATAACGTAAGGACCCTGAACCCAATTTATCAGATCCGATGCCTTATTTTACTACATTAGCATATAAACAAGGAAGTCATATCTCGAAGTAATGAATATTTTATTAGCATTGGAAAACTAGATACATACATAAGTTCAACATTACAACTTAAAATTAAATACACCATAGAAACTCCTTTGGAAACACTCATATTCTTCTATATTATCTTTTAATGTCATTTATAAAATTCTTCTTGGAATCCTAGATAAAATAAATATAAGAAATGGGTGAGCTCAAATGCTCAGTAAGGGTAAGTAATATAGCATAAGAAAAAATAATAAGGCATGGTGGATAACTAAAGAACACATGCCATTAAAATAAAATCTTGAGCATAATATGGGAGGAATAAAATATGAATAAATAATTCCACAATAAAACATAACCATGGATATTCTAATAGTTGAATAATCACATGGGATATTAATTTCTTATTTCATAATGAGGGAATAGATAATACCATACATCATAATCATATTGTCAAGTCCTCAACCAAGACACCATACATAATGGGTAAAAACCCAGGCTAGTTTGTCTCATGAGACCTACCGATGATTCGAGGGGATATAGAGGGCCCCACCCATCAATTACTAAGTCCAATTAATTCCTCATATGAAATGGGATTAACATAATCAACATATACTTTCATATTGAAACTAACATATGAAATGTAAATAAATTTCCCCAATCAGTAAACATAAACACTAACCATTCAAATTAATATGGTGAATGGCATCAAGATAGCACTTACACAGTCAAACTAATCATAAAACATTAAATAAAATATGGTATATGATATCATAAAACATTAATCCAAATTAAACATAATAATCAATAGAGTGTTTAAATAAATGGAAATACTCTTGTAAAATCATCGAGTAATACTTTAGAGAAATACTATTTTACCTTGCAAAGAAGAGTTCTTTTGGAAAACTCTTTGTATAAGACCCTAAATTAACTAATATAATTTTTTAATAACAAAATGAGTGATTTTATAAAAATAATGGTGGATTAAAATAGATTATAAAGTGCACTTGAAATAGGTAAGAATTCAATAAGTTCCCTTGAAATCGAGATTGTTTATCAAGAATAATTTGAGGAAGATGTTTTTAAAACATGTAACTCCACATAAAATAAAGAATAATTATGATTGGTACATATATATAGAACATTAAAACATAATTTATGAGGAGTAAATAGTAATAATTAATAATTTCATTGGGGTAAGGATAGAAAAAGAGTAACCCAAATGAAATTGGAGGTTTGGGTAGAAAACCCTTACCATGTGTCTGAATGTGTTCTACGATTGACCTTAACCTCCTATATAATCAGATTAAATACATTAATTAATTAATTAGGAAGATTATATACATGTATTTTATTTATTATAATTTTATTAAGTTCATTTATGGATTTTTTAATGAATTATAAGATTCAATTTTATTGCTCATAAATGTTTGTTTCCTTGGTTTTCAAGATCGATATACTTATATATGAGTATGTAAGTTCATATTAAATGAGTATAATTCTCCAAAATTGAATTTTTGTGATATTAAAGAAAAAATAGAATTTTAACTGGTATTATTTATTATTATATTTTAATATTTTAGGATTATTCATTAATGATAACCATTTAGCTTAATTTTAGCGGTTTTTCGACCACAATGAAATAGTTTTGTTATATTATTTAATATCATATATATAGAATGGTTATAGAACATTAAATAAGATATAATACATATTTTATAATCTGGTTCAACCATAAAAATGGTTTCATGACCATCCTTTAAGGATAAATTAAAGAACAAAAGTTCACCGTCCACGAAGGTTGTAAATTGGCACCTCCGAGACAATGATTTTGTTTTTAAAATAAGAGAGAGAGAGAGGGAGTAAGAAGACTGATAATGAATATTCCATTAATGTGATATAATTATAGTATATATATTATACTATATTTATCATGATCTTTTTTAAATAGGAGGTGAGGAGAAAATAATAAAATAAAATAACTTGAAAAGAAATTAAAAGAAAAAGAAGAGGATTTTACCTCTTGAATACACATCCTTGAGAACCTATTTAAGGGAAGGGGTTTTGGCATTTTGGAAATACCAAGAGATCCTATATGTGGGGAGAGACTAAATAAGAGTATTTGGGAAGAATTTTTACAATCTTAAAGGCTTTGAGGTGTAAGGAGAAGAGGGGGTGAGGGGTGGTTTTTACAGTAGAGCCGAGGGGTGATTTTTCATTATTTTATTCATTATTTTATTATTTTTCCCAAGATAACAAATAGTATTGATTGTTGTGAATAAATATAGTAATGAGTGAATGTGTGTTTCAACCATGGTTTCTTACACCAACCATGAATCAAGGAATAGCGTATTTAGCTTATAATATATTTATACTGTAAATTACCATATTTTAGTATTCACTAAAAATTAAAGTGTTTCAGAAAAATCCAAAAAATTAACCTTAACCATTTTTTGATGTGTAGAATTAAAAAAATGATCTCCATCTTATGTTTTTTTATAAATATGAGAAATTTATTTTTTAATTAAAAACATTATTTACTTGAAAAATACAGTTTTAAATTTATAATTGATTTTATAACACTTTCAAAAATTAACTACAGTCTCATAAAATTATCCCCAAATCATAAGACAAAAAAACATTTATTTATAACTAATTTTATTTTAAATAATTATAATATTAAATATTTATGACTTACAAAATTACCAACACTTAAATATTAATTTTTAAAATATCCATTTACTTACACCATGATATAATTATATCATAATTTCATTTATAAGATGAACAAATTTTATATATACTTTCACAGGTGATGTTATAATTCGTAAGGGTCATATTACTATTTATTAGGGTAACATTACTATTCTAATGGGTTAAGTTACTATTCACTAAAAAAATAAGTTGATCCAATCAGACTCTAAATTTCATACTGATTACAACCGTGTCTGTACACTTTTTGAAATTAAAATCATAGATGTGGTAAAATTATGTTTTATGGATAAGTTATAACTATCTTATTTAAATAATTATGATAAAAAAGTGTTGTTTTTAGAGACTTAGTGTTGTGTGCATTACATTCTACATTAATTTTATTTGTAAATTCTTTGGGTGTTACATTCTCCCCTCCATCAAAAATTTCATCCTTGAAATTCCAGAATGTTACCCCATAAAAATATTTGGGTAGTTATTCATCATAAGTTCCTCAACCTCCCATATCACCTCTTAAATTTTATGATTTTTTCAAAGTACCTTTACCAGCTGAGTAGTCTGATTCCTCAACACCTGTTCTTTTGTGTCCAAAATTTGGACAGGCACTTTACAATATGATAAATCAGGCTCTATATCTATTCCTTTAGAAGTGAAGGCATGCGTTTGGTCTAGCATGTACTTTCATAACAATGATATATGGACCACATTGTGTAATTAGAAATGCTAGGAGGCATCTCCACAAAATAAGGAACAACTCCAAATCTCTCTATAATTTCAAAAGGACCAATGTACCTAGGGTTCAATTTCCCTTTCTTCCCAAATCTTATAACACCCTTACATGGAGATATTTTCAAGAAAACATGATATCCCACTTGAAATTCCAAATCCTTCCTTTGATTATCAGTATAACTCTTTTTCCTGCTTTGATATGGGTTTGTATATTATTTACCTTGGTTTTTGTTTCCCCCACAAGATCTAGTCATACAAACTTGATTTCACCAACTTCATCCTAACATGTTTTTGCATGACATCTCTTTCCATACAATGCTTTATATGGTGCCACTTGAATGCTAGAATGGAAACTCTTATTGTAGGGAAAATTTACCAAAGGTAAATACCGATCCCACATACCTTTAAAATCAAGTGAGCATGATATCAACATGTCTTCTAAAGTTTGGATCATCCTTTTGACTGCCTGTCAGTTTGAGGGTGATAAGAAGTACTCAAATAAAGCTCAGTATCCAAAGATTTATGAATAATTTTCTATAATTTCACTATAAAATATGGATCATTATCAAAAAAATAGAAATAGGTTCTTTATGATGTATTTAAACTTCATTAATATAGATTTTTGCAAGGCACTCCAGTGGAAAATCTCCCCTTATAGCGAGGAAATTTGTAGATTTGGTAAGTCGATCAACAATTACTCATATTGCATCATTCTTTCTTGGAGTTTTGGGGAATACAGTGAAAAAATACATAGTGATTTCATCTAATTTCCATGTAGGAGTAGGAAAAGGTTGCAAGAATCCTCTAGGATGTTGTCTTTCATTCTTCACCTATTGACAGACTAAACATCTTGATACATAATCAGCAATTTCTCAATTCATATTATCCCACCAGAAATGGTCCTTAAAATCTCTATACATCTTAGTGCCACCAGGGTATAGAGAGAAATTCAATCTATGAGAATCATCCAATAACTACTTTTTAACTCAGGGATAGAGAGAACACATAGCCTCCTCCCAAATTTCATAATTCCATCTTCATAAACGAAGTCTGCCAACTTCCCATCATTCATAGCTTTAATTTTCTTTTGAATATTCTCATCATCTAGCTGAGAAATTTTAATTATTTAAATATGGTTGGGAAACAAATTGAAAAAGTAGTGATGTTTCACCTTATTTGATAATTTCTATATTAATCCTCTCTAGATCTATGTACATGGATCCTTGTCAATCCTCATTTTGTTTATAACTCCATGATCCTTCATACTCATTGTATATTCTACCTTATTCTCCTTCCTAGGGTGGTAGTGTATTGTACAATAATAATCCTTGAGTAGTTTGATCCATCTCCTTTTCCTCGTGTTGAGTTCTTTATATGAGAAGATATATTTCAAGATCTTGTGATATGTATATATCTCACATCTTTCACTATAGATATAATGTATCCATATCTTTAGGGAAAATATTACAAATTCTAACTCAAGATCATGAGTTAGATAGTAATGTTTATGAGTTTTTAACATCCTTGGTGCATAGGTAATAACTCTATCATTCAGTATAAGGACACAACCTAGTCCTTTCTTTGATGAATCACTATAAATCACAAATCCACCATTTCTCGATGGTAGATTCAAGATTGGAGAAATCACTAACCTCTTCTTTAATTCTTAAAAACATTATTCACATTATTTTTTACATAAATTAACCCCTTTATGAGTAAGGTTGGTTAACAGGTTAGATAATCAGGAGAAGTTTTGGGAGAAACACCGATAATAACCTGCTAAACCAATAAAACTACATACCTCAGTTATGTTCATTGGTCTAGGACATTCCTGGAATGCCTTTTTCTTCATAAGATCAACTAAGATTCCATCCTTAGTGACAATATATCCAAGAAAGGAAACTGTTTGAAGCCATAATTCACACTTTCTAAACTTCCCATATAACCCGTTTCTTCTAAGATTCGTCAGAACAATGTTCAAGTTATTCTCATGATCTTCATAGATTTTGGAGTATACCAAGATATCATCAATAAATACCACAAAAAGTTATCAAGACATTCCTTGAAAACTCTATTAACTAGATCAATAAAAATAGATGGTGCATTAGTCAGTCTAAAAGGCATTACTGTAAACTCATAATGCCCATAAATATTTTGAAATGATGTCTTTGGAATATCTTCCTTCCTCACACACAACTGAGGATATCCAGATTGAAGGTTAATCTTCAAAAAAATATTGGGCTTCGTGAAGTTGATCAAATAAATCATCAATGTGGGGAATAGTATACTTGTTGTTTATAGTAATAGCATTGATTTCCCTATAGTCAATACATGGCCTCATTGACCCATATTTTTTCTTGATAATGATAATAGGGGATTCCCATGGAGAAACAATGATGTGAATAAATCCTTTATCACTAAATTAATCTATTTATTTCTTCAGTTCTACAAATTCCACAGTGGCCATTCTATAAGGAGTATTTTATATAGGTCTTGAACTAGGAATTAAATCAATAAAGAACTCAACTTCCTACTCTAGAGGATGTCTAGGTAAATCCTATGGAAATACATCGATATATTCTTTCACAATAGGTACATCCTCAATTTGAATATTTTTTCCCCAACCATAGATATTATGTTCTCATACTCCCCAAGAATTGAATTCAGAAGAGCTACTGGGGGTGGATCTAGATAAGAATCATATGAAAAAGTTTTTTCTCTAAAGACAAGGGACTCTACATCATTCTAAAAAGTTGTAACTTCCTTCTTCTTATAATAGATTTTCACATAATAAATTGAAATCCAATCCATACCAAGTAATATATAAAATTCAATCATAGGTATGATGATAAGGTTAGCAACTAAAACATATTTATGTGTCATAAAGGGAACTTATTGACCCAACTTTGTTGCAATGATACTTCCCTTAGGAGTTTTTTATGATAAATACTTTATTAAATCAAATTGTAAATGTCTAATTTTCTTGGAAAACTAGGAATATATAAAAGAATGTGATGACCTAGAATCAAATAAATCATTGGTTAAGTTTGAGGAAATGATTAAAGTATCTGCAACCACATCATTAAGAACATCAACCTCAACAGTTGTGACTGCATAATCTTGGCCTTTCTCCCTTGGTCTTCTTTGGGGAAAGTTTCCTTGAATCCTAGTAAAATCATTTGCATAATGTCCCATTTATTTGAAAATTTTTCATTGAAATTTAGAAGCTTCTTTCTTTCCCTTACAATCACAAACTTGGTGGAATTTTCCTCTACACTTGTAATAAACACCCATACCCTCTAAGAAAGTACTAGGGTGTTTCATTCCACATTTATCACAGGATAGAAAATCAATTATCTCTTCTTTCCCTTTTCCTTATTTCTCTCTATAGAGTGTTCAACAACTATATTTTTTTTCTGATATTCCTTTAAATTCATAAGACTTAGATAATTCTTTTTTTTATCTTGATAGAACATGAGACTATATCTTCATATGATGAAAAAAATTGGGAGACCAGTGCCCTTCGGAAGATGGTTTTAAAACGTCCAAGAATCGACCAACCTTGCTCCTTGGATTATGTATGTAGTCTGCATCATGCCTTTATAATATTGTAAAGTTGTCTTCATACTTGGCAACATTTTCATCTTATTTCTATCTTAGACTCAATAATTTCCTCTTTATATCCTCTTATTGTTCGCAAGAAAAGAATTTTTCTAGGAAAATTTGCTTAAAATAATTCCACTCCATACTTTTAATTTCTTCCTCCTCCTTTGTGTTTTGGATTAGTGACCACCATTGGTCTGTATATCCCAATAGATGATAAACTTTCCTAATGACCTTCTCCCTTTCATTACTTCACAAAGTGAGAAATATCTTCTCTAAAGAACTTATCCACTGCTCAACTACAAATGGGTTTGTAGTCCCATTGATTGATGGAGGTTTTTGTACATAAAAGGGTCTAACATTACTCCCTTGTGTTTTGGATCAGGATGCTCCATATGGGTAGGGTTATTGTTCATAACTTGAGTCAGCTATCCCAGTTTAGTTACATGTTGCTTAACACCATTCACAGCTCTAGAACCACTATCATTATCTTACATTGGAGGCAAATATCTACATGGGATATGTGAATTCATGCAGTTTCCATTCCTTCCACCAGGTTCCATTTCTAAATAATGGCATATACTAGATTAGGTTATGAATCATAATTTATCATCTCAATACTATTAAAATACTTAACATTAATGGAAAATATTTTCATAATAATTCTTCTAATCATAAACATGGTTTCTTTGGGGACATATTTACTTTTAAATACTTAATAATGTTTTGTAAAGAAAATGTGAATTATTCTAAGAATACCCCCCTAGGAGTGTCAACCCAGGTGCATAGTAAGGCCCATTTTCGTGTACCAGGTTACCCTGAGTCACACCCAAAACACCTTATCATATTTGTTACTCCTAGGTACATATGTTCCAGAACCAAATCCACTTATAGTATCTATATAGGGATCTATTTCTAGGAATAACCACATAATATCTCCCTTACCAAAATTCTAAGATGTTCTTCTATTATTATCATCAAAGTCTATCTTAGGTTTATGTTCTATAATCTATGCTTTCTAAATCTACTTTCCACGGTTTCTACTAAAATTCCTATGATACCAATTGTAAGGACCCTGACCACAATTTCCTAGAGTCGGCTCCTTATTTTATTACATTAAAATATAAACAAGGAATTCATATCCCAAAGGAAAGAATAGTTTAGTAGAATTGAAAAACTAGATACATACATAAGTTTAACATTACAACTTGAAATGAAATACATCATATAAATTCATTTGGAAGCACTCTTATTCTTCTAGATTATCTTTGTATATCATCCATAAAATTCCTCTTGGAATCCTAGAGAAAATTAAAAAAATAAAGGGGTGAGATCAGATGATCAATAAGGGTAAGTAATACAGAAGGAACATAAATAATAAGGCATGGTGGATAACTAAAAAATGCATTCCATTAAAACAAAATATTGAGCATAATATGGAAGGAATAAAAGCTAAATAAATAATTCCATAATAAAACATAACCATGGATATTATACTTGTAAAATAATCACATGGTCTATCAATAACTAGTTCCATAATGAGGGAATGCATAATTTCAGACATCATAATCATACTATCAAGGCCTCAGCCAAGACACCATATATAATGGGTAAAAACCCAGGATACTTTTTCCTTTGAGACCTGTTGATGCATCGAGGGGATATAGTGAGCCCCACCAATCAATTACTATGTCCATTTCATTACTCATATGAATGGGGAGAAACATAATCAATATATACATTAATATTGAAACTAACATATGAAATGTAAATAACTTTCCCAAATCGATTAACAAAAAGACTAACCATTCAGAGTAATACGGTGAATGGTATCAAGATAGTACATCCACATTCAAACTATTCAAAACCGTTAAATAAAATATGTTATATCATATAATAAAATATTAATCCCAATTAAACATAATAATTAATAATAGTGTGGAAATATATTGAAATTATCTTGTAAAATCATCGAGTAATACTTGAGAGAAATACTTTTTTTACCTTGCAAAGAAGAGTTATTTTGAAAAAATCATTGTATAAAACCATAAGTGACAAGTTCTTGGTGATGCCATTAGAGTTAACGAATGCATTGGAAGTGTTCATGGATCTCACGAAAAATATATTCCACCCCTACCTATACTATTTTTCTTAATATTCATCAACAACATCCTCATCTACTCACTAACACCTAAACAATATTCTATGCACCTAGAGATTATCTTGAGTACACTTTGAACACATTGTCTCTACACTAAGTTGTCGAAGTGTGGCTTCTAAATTTGAGAGGTGAGGTTCCCAGGATATGTGATGTATGAGATAGGTATATCTATATACCCTATAAATTTGAGTCATTGGGATGAGTATTTGTAGACGTTTGACTTTTGGATGAAATAAACACCTGGTAACGGTAACATCGTTGTGAATTCTCTCAACCATAAGATGTGGGCTGAGAAGAAACATGGTGAGTGGCCTCTATAGGAGTTGTGTAACTTGATGAACTGGTTGGATAATTAGAGTATGGATGCATCAAAGGATAAAGGATCTATGAGTTGTTCACTATAGTGATTATATATTCTCTTATGGACCAAGTAAAGAATGGTTTGGAGTCAGAACCAGAGTGTGTTATGATGGGGGAACAACTGGTTAGGGGTGACCTGATACCCAGGTGGACCTGGGGTGATGATGACGCGATCATTATGCATGGGAGTGTAGTAGCCCCTACTTCCATAAGAGAGGATCTGATGAGATTTTACCATGCCTCTAGATGGTCAGTACATCCTAGTGTGAACAAGATTTAACACCACTTCAGACATCAGTTCTGGTGGCCAGTGATGAAGAGGGAAATTTCTGGTTTGTATCCTGATACCTTACCTACCATAGGGTAAAGGTCGATCACTAGCAACTTTTTGGGTCACTTCATCCACTTCTATTTCCCATATAGAAGTGAGAGTATGTCATGATGAAAATTTTAATGGTGTTACCGAGGACCCTAAGGAGTTGTGATGCTATTTGGGTGATTATTGATCTGTTGATAAAAGTTTCCCACTTTTTACCTACCTGAGAGAATCACTTAGTGGAAGAGATGGGAAATCTCTATATCCATGAGATAATAATATTAAGTGGTGTTTCCTTGAGTATTTTTATATATGTAGATGCATGCTTGACATCACAGTTTTGGTAGGTCATATAGAATGATCTTGGCACACTATTGAGATTAAGAACAACGTACCATCCTTAGACAAGAAAACATTCTGAGGGAATGATATGTATACTGGAGGATATGTTTCAAGATTTCACTCTAGACTTTGGTGTATCTTGTAATTATCACCTATCCTAGGTCGGGTTCATGTAAAAAAATAGTTACTGGGCTTTGATTCAGATGGCACATTGGGAGGTTCTTTATGGGAGGTAGTTTTATTCACTACTTTGTTGGCATGAGATGAGTTAAGAAGCAGTTTTAGGGAGTATTTTTGTCTAGGATACCAATGGGAGAGTACATATGGTTTAGAATAATTTTATCATCACTTAGAGTAGGAAAATATCATATGATGACCATAAGAGGAGACCTTTGGAGTTCACTGTGGGTGATCTGGTTCTCTTGAGTGTGAATCCTCGGTTAGGCCACCGATGTTTGAGGAAGCAAGGAAAGTTGGATCCATGGTTTGTTGGACCATTCATGACCACTGAACGAATGGGGATAGTGGAAAGTTGTTTATATCTCCCTCCACATCATCAAGGTATGAATGACGCGTTTGATATGATATAGTTCTATAGTTACGTACCTGATCTTGTGCATTTCATTGACTACAAGGATGTTGAGTTGGAGCCTAACACATCTTATGAGGAGCATATGGTGTAGATTATAGACAAGAGTGAGAAGGTACTATAAGGGAAAATAACACCACTTGTTAGGATTTTGTGGTAGTATGAATGGATCTGGGAAGAGATGTGTAACACCCCATGATTTTGAAAATAAATATTGAATGCATAAAACACTGAGTCTCTAAAACAACACTTTGTTATAACCTATCCAATAAACATAATTTTGTCACTTTTGTGATTTTAATTTCTAAAAAATGACATACACAGTTTCATTTAGTAATATATTTAGAGTCTAATGGGATCGACTTATATTTTTGGTGAATAGTGTAACGTCCCAGATCCAGGTTCCACACAACCAGTTCCCCGAACCCGGTTGGTCACATGACCTCAAGCGCATTTCCCCAAATGCTAGAGGCTGCCGACTAGCAGAGCGGGCCCAGATCTGATAGTGGGGAAACTATGCCCTCATTTGTCAAAGTGTAGTGCAACAGAAATATATATCAACATACAAAATGCGGAAGCAGTAAACAATACCAATGCTGAAATGGTCACAGTACAAAAATAAAGAAAATACCAACAATCATATATAATGATGCAATATGTCCCTAATTCTAAGAAAGAATCCAAAACAAGATACACTGCAATACAAGGGACAAATACAGAAAAGAAAAATAAAGTAGCGCAGTAGGAACTCAACAGCATCGCAAGCCTAAGCTCGGTCCCATGCTCTCCTAATCCTCTGCAACAATCAAGTACCTATATAGGGGCTCTTTCCCTTATCTACACCTATAGAAATATTATCTGTTTGGGCCCAATACATGACCCAAACATGGTGTGAGAAATAAATCCCAGTAGGCAACCACCAAAGTCTCGTGCCCAACTGTCATTGAGTTTGTGCAACAGCAGTGTGCAGTAATGAAATACAGTAAACTAGGATGTAAGAAAAAGTAAACATTCCTACCAGTTCCATTTACATTTAATTATTATTCAACAATTAAATATAATTGAATTATAAGTTTCTGAGACTCAGCCTCAGCCGGCAATATCCCTAACACTGCTGTAGCAAAATTATAACAAGCTATCTAACAAGTACAAGGTAATACAATACCAAGCATGTGCTTTATATTGGTAGGTATGACATGTAAAATCACCACAGGGAATATGCAAAATAAATTTTGTCCACAGACATGAAAATCCTTAACCTCAGGTAATCAGAATCAAAACCCGTAGCTGATTGCCCATAGGCATAACGAATATTTCCCGTAGGCGTACAGGGTGTCTCCCATAGGCACAGAAACTACTGCCCACAGCCATGAGAAAAGTTTCTTGCAGGATAAAAAAACACTTCCCTCAGACTAAGCAAGTAACTGGGCCGAGCCCAACACATAAGCCAGTAATTTATATACAATTCTTCTCAAGGCAATTCAAAGCATGCTAAAATCACGGTATACCCTCGGGTAACCTGGCCAAACGACTAAACAAGGGAACGCACCCACGGGGTGGCCCTGGATCCAAGCAATGATCTCAAACAGTAGTTTTACATATTCATTAAATTTCCTATTCAATTCTAGGTATTTAATTAATCAAGCCCTCAGCCATATGACACCCCAAACATTGGTGCATAACACAATAGTACACAAAAACAACATGATAGTTAAAATTAAACATCAGACCACCTACCTTGATCTCCTCTGATCAATATACATGAACGATGCCTCTCTAAATGACCAATAATGGCGTAGATGTGGGATAACAGATTTCCCATTCAAACATAAATAACTTCCCTTAGAGGAAGAATTGGCATAAAAGACTCACAGAGAGGGAAGAAATCACCCGTGTGGTTCCAACGTGACTGTTGGCCGAAGAATCTGATTCCCGGTGTGCGGTCGGAATCTCTCCCAAGATCCGGCCTCTCTCCCAAGCTCCAAACGACCATTTCTGTCTCCTCTTCCAAAAGATGAGGCTACTTACTGTTTTAAGTGAAAAAAACAAACTGCACGACATGTACTCTCAAGTACACGACATGTACTTTTCATTTTTTTCACTGTTCCTCTGGTAGATACTATTCACCACCGCACTGTTCATCTATTGACATGAGTACATGGCGTGTATTTCTAAATACACGGCATGTACTGTCACTCAGTTGGCGACTTCTTCCACCCCCTTACTATTCACATGCTGACTAATTACACGGCGGGTAAATACTAAGTACACGACGTGTAGTTAGTTTTTACACCCTTCATTGCCGACAGCCCTACACGCCCTGTGTACTCTTCCCACACATCCAAAGTACACAGGATGAGGAAAAGTACACGACGTATACCCACAAAATTTGGGATTTTCCCTGTTTTCCTTATTTTCTAAAAAACACTTAAGGAAAAAGGAAAAGAAGAAACTCGTACCTCAAGAATAAGAACTGGGTTCTTACAAACTTTCCCCCTTAGACAAATTCATCCCTGAATTTCCCTCCCAAGAGTGGTGAAGATAAAGCTGAGAAAAACTCTGGCCATTGAGCACGTGCGTCGGTCTCCCACTCCCAGGTTTCGTCCTTCACTGGGCCATGCTGCCATAACACCCGTACAAGAAGAACTGACTGGCCTTGGAGAACCTTTGTGCTCCTATCAAAAATACGAATCGAATGCTCCTCAAAGTATTCATCGACCTAAATCTCAACCTCCTCAGGATGAAAAACATGAGACGGTTCTGCGTGATAACGGCTCATCTGAGATACATGGAAGATGTCGTGCATGGATCAATACCTCTGTGGTAACTGCAACCGATAGGCAACCGGCCTGACTCTCTCCAAAATCTCAAACGGCCCCACATACCTTAGTGAAAGTTTACCCTGTATCCTGATCCACCTGTGTCCCAACCTCGCTGAAACATGCAAGAAAACCTGATCCCTGACCACGAACTCCAGTGGTCATCTATGGCGATCAGCATAAGATTTCTGAAGATTCTGTGCAGTAGCCATCTGGTTCTAAATCAACTGGACCTACTCTAATGTATCCTACAAGAGACATGGTCCCAGTAAAGCTGCCTCACCAGCCTCTAACCAGCACAGGGGTGATCAGCATGGCCTATCATATAAATCCTCGTAAGGTGCCATCTCAATAGTTGCCTAAAAACTGTTATTGTAGGCAAACTCGACCTGGGGTATGTAATTATCCCAAGATTCGTCAAAGTCTAGGATGCATGCACGAAACATGTCCTCTAGCACCTGTATCGTATGCTCTGACTGGCCATCAGTCTGAGGGTGGTAAGCTATGCTCAGAAGCACCTGTGTACCCAGTTCCCTCTGAAAACTCTGCCAGAAACGAGATGTAAAAAGGGTGTCCCTATCTAAAACAATAGAATGAGGGACCCCATGAAGGTGTACTACCTCTCGGATATACAACTTCCCGATCTCGTCAACACTGAAGGTCTCCTTGATCATCAAAAAGTGAGCTACCTTCGTGAGTCTATCCACAACAACCCACATGACATCATTGCCTCGAGGTGACCTCGTCAACCGGGTCATGAAGTCCATCGCGACATCATCCCATTTCCACTCTAGAATGGGTAACTGTTGTAAAAGTCCAGCTGGCCTATGATGCTTCGCCTTCACCTTCTGACAGGTGGAACATCTCGTAATAAAACCAACTACCCCTCTTTTCATACCTGGCCACCAATACTGACGTCTCAAGTCACGGTACATCTTGGTGACTCCGGGATGAACTGCCCAAGATGAAGCATGAAACTCGTGCATCAAATCCTCGCGTATATCCCCTGGAACCCACACTTTTCCATGGATACATAGTACCTCGTCATCGCCTATTGTCCAACCAAGAAAAGGGTCCTCACTTGCCAACAACTCCGGTAGAAATAGGCCTTCTGAATCCGATAGATGTCTCATCCTCACTCTATCTAGGAGGTTAGAATTCAAAGCTAAGGAAGAAAGATAGGATCGCCCCTAACTATCGTGCACCTCCAAATGCATCTCAGAGAACAAGGCCATGAGCTACCACTCACCACTGGCCTCCGACACTTCCTGTAACTGAGTCCTCCTACTCAGTGAACCAGCAAATGCATTACTCTTACTAGGTGTATAGGAAAGCTCAAAGTTGAAGGACTGAAGTTATTCAACCCACCTTCGCTGTCTCAAATTCAGGTCATGCTGGGTAAAGATGTACTTGAGACTTTTGTGGTCCGTAAACACCACAAAATTCTCTCTCAAGAGATATTTTCTCTAACAACGTAACTCATGAACAACAACTGTCAACTCAAGATCATGAGTTGGGTAATTCCTCTCATGTGGCCTCAACTGCCGACACCCGTACGCAACTACTCGATCACCCTACATCAACACTGCCCCCAGCCCAATACCTGATGCATCACAGTAAACTGTATAGTTCTTCCCTTGCTCTGGAAGTATCAAGACTGGTGATGATGTCAACCTTCCCTTCAGCTCCTGAAAGGCTATCTCACAAGCTTACTACCATAAGAACTTTACACCCTTATTAGTCAAACCCATCAATGGATCTGCTAATCAGGATAAGTCTTGTATAAAGTGCTTGTAGTAACTAGCCATCCCCAAGAAACTCTGTATTTCAAACACGTTCTTAGGCTTCTCCTAGGAAACTACTACTCTCACCATCTCTGGGTCTACTGCAACTCCTACCTCTGAGATAATATGACCCAATAAGTGAATATGGTCCATCCAAAAGTGGCACTTTGAGATCTTAACATATAACTGATGCTCTCTTAGTGTACTCAATACGATCTCAAGATGGGTAGAATGGTCGTGTCATGTGTGAGAGTACACCAAGATATCATCCATGAAGACTACCACAAAATAATCCAGATAAGGGTGGAACACACGATTCATCAAATCCATGAAAAATGCTGGCACGTTTGTGAGTCCGAACAGCATAACCAAGTACTCGTATATACTATATCTACTCTAAAAAGCTGTAAGCGGTATGTTCGATGATATAACACGTAACTGATGATATCCGGATCTCAATTCAATCTTCGAGAACACTCGTTCTCCTCGAAGTTGATCAAAAAGATCACCAATCCTTGGCAGGGGATATCGGTTCTTGACCGTCAAATGGTTCAACTTCCAATAATCCACACAAAGTCTGAGGGTACCATACGCCTTCTTAGAAAACAGGACAGGCAAACCCCAAGGAGAAGTACTAGTTCAGATGAAACCCTTTTCATGTAACTCCTCCAACTGCCTCTTGAGCTCTTGAAACTCTGGTGTAGCCATCCTATAAGGAGTAATGGACACCGGTGCTACTCCTGGCACAAGCTCAATTGAGAAATCCATCTCTCTCTTGGGAGGTAGATTAGAAAATTCATCCAGGAAGACATCCCTAAAACGATCAACCACTAGAGGGAAATCCTGCTGACAAGTTCCCCAGTCATCTAGATATAAACTCACAATATGGGTTGTCACTCCACCTCGCCCACGATGCACGGGTCCAGCTAGGCTCGCCTGGAAATCCCATTCTCCCTTGTATAGAAACTCTTCACCTTCTGGTGACATGAAACTCACCCTGTGATGATAGCAATCCATAAAGGCTCGAAAGTGTACCAACCAGTCCATCCTGAGAATAAAGTCATAGCTCGTCATCTCTAAGACATAGAGGTCCCATAAAAAGTGACACCCACCAACCTATAAGGGTAATTCCTTGCACTGACGCACACTTGTCGTTCTAATTCCCTATAGAGTGTCTATCATCATAATATCAGAAGAAGATGAAACACATATCCCAAGACTCTCCACAAAAGGAATATATATAAAGCTATGTGTAGCACCCGTATTGAAAAGTACAGAAGACAAAATAGAAGAAACTAGAATAGTACCTCTGACAGTGGAAGGTCCTAGATCCTACTCTTGTTGGGTCTGTTGCACTGCATATGCCTTCCCAGTGTCGTGACCCTATGACATAGCCTGGCTACATTGAGCTGACCCGCCCTGCTGTCTCTGAGATCCTGGTGTCTGGCTACCATGGCCAAGACCACCACCTATGCATGTACGTCCCAACATATCCCAATTTCCTAACTAGTAAGAAGATGCTGGCCCTGCTCCCGCATGCGGAGTCATCACAGAACCCCTCTCACTAGCCACTAGTAGAAACGCCCTACAAAAACGCTAAAGATGACCCATCCTGCCGCAAGATCGGCACTCCATTGGGTCACATGGACACTGAGGTCTCTTGTGCCCCTCTTTACCACACTGGTAGCACATGACCTGGACACCTGAAGAAATATTCGGGCTTGTACTGCCACCATGAGATAAATCCATCTACCTCTTCCTCTTACCGGTAGAAATAGTACCAGAAACTGGTGCCGAACCACCCTGGCCTGCACCACTAGCTTCCCGCAAGTTCCTCTCAGTAATCAGTGCCTGGTTCACAATAGCATGCACTATAGGCAACCTGAAAACATTCACCATTGCTCGGATTTCATATCAAAGACCATAATCAAAGCGTCTAGCCCTCAGTGTCTCATCACCCACCCGAACAAGTGAAAAATGCTGTAGTTCAGTGAAGCAGGCAGAATAATCAATCACTGACATAGCTCCCTACTACAGATTCATGAACTCTCAAGCACGATCGGCCCTCAACATCTCCGGAAAGAAAAAGTCATAGAAGACTGCCTGAAAATCTTCCCACGCCATTTCCCTGTGATGCTCAGTCTGAGTGGTAACATCCCACCATATCTTGGTAGAATCATGCAACATATAAGTAGCGAGCTTGACCCTCCTCCCTAGAGGCATCTCAAGGTGCTCGAATATGGTCTGCAATGAATCCAGCCAAGACTCCTCAGCCTATGGTCCACCATACCCTGAAAATGTAGGCAGATGCAGTTGCTGGAATATACACGTCAGCTCTTCCATAGATGTAGCAGCCGACAGTGATCCCTGGAAGGTTTTCATAAACCACATGAAGCCTTCACAGAACTGCGCATCAGTTCCTGTGTCTGGTATAATGGCTGGCGCCGCATCTGGATCTGCTAGAGGATCCATTCGTAGCCCATGGTCTTCCATCTATAGAGTATACTCGTTACCGCTCTCCTGGATAACAACTCTAGTTTGTCTTGGCGGCATTACTCTACAAAGTCAAACACACACCGTAGAGTAAAATTATCAAGGACTGAAAAAAGGAGTGTAAGAAGGGAACAGGAGAAAGAAGACATTCAAGTTTTACAAACAAGACTACACGACATGTATAATAACAACACGGCATGTTCATTCAAGTATTTCACATAGGCGTGTACTTCTTCCAAAACTGGTTTTGTAACACCCCACACACACGGCGTGTTGTCCACACACACGGCGTGTACTTGAATTTTCTTCCCTTTCCCGAGTCCTTCTACATGGATTAGCCACACAGATCTCTTTTGAATGCAACTACACAATGTTTATAAGGTTTACACAACATGTACTAGATGAGATTCATAGACCCATATTGTCCATTACAGGACTGGGTACATAGCTCACTCTACACGACGTGTTCCAGAGAGACATGACGTGTACAGCTTAGATTCCAACTGCTCGTGTTGTTAGTGACACGGCCGACTACTCAGCTGACACTACAGAGCATGTTACACCCGCACACACCATGTACACCACTCCGTCTTCCCATGCACACGGCCAATTACACACGGTCTCTCTCCGTCAAGACTACATGGTGTGTCCTACAAGTACATGGCATGTCCTTGAAGATTTAACACCGAACCGTGTTTGTTAGTTACATGGCTGGATTCTTATGTTACACTACATAGTGTGTATGTCATTGACACGACGTGTATCAGTCCAGATTCCTCTTCCTGTGTTGTTAGTTACACAATGGACACAGGGTCAACACAACACAGCGTGTACAATCATTACACAATGTGTGCTTTCAAAGTTTCATTACCCTGTGTTTCTTCCAACACAGCCTATGACACAGGTAACAAATACACGACCTGTACATATGATACATAGTGTGTACTTAATTTTTTTTGTTTCTTCTCAAACAGAAGAGTACATGGCATATAGTCAAAACTACACGACATGTATTGTAGGTTTTTCCGGACAGTAAGACTTAGAAACTACTCTGGAGCCCAGAAAAACACTAAAACCAACACCTAAGTGCCAAATTCCGATCTGTGAGGGACCATACTCCCCAAGAATCAAATCTTGGCATCTTATACATGTTATAAACAAGGTAAACAATCAATAATCCACCAAATTCCGGTCAATGAAGGACCATACTCATCAAGAACCAAAGTTTGGCATTCATTCTACAAAACCTTACATAATAATACCCTATCAAATAGAAGTTATTTTATCAAGGAATCTATCACAACAACATGCATTTAACATCTATCACAACAACATTCAATTTATAATTCACCTACATGTCATAGAAACTATGCATGGCATGTAACTCTAACGTGTGCCTAAATGATGCATGTGATGGCATACCGTCATCTCATCAGATTGCAACTAAATAAAACCCAATTATAAAAATATAAACAGCACACCACAAGTGTGTCACCCAACAGTGAAAATCAAATCAACTGTAAAATTGAAAAATTAGAAAAATTGCAACGCGAGGTAAATTGGTTTTTCCCTATACACAGGTTAGCTACTCCCGGGCACAACTTATTACCAAGTACCTATTCTGTCCTATCCCTGGCTATAGGTGCCAAATAGTAAGTCAAGAGAAAAGAAATCCTTTGATACCACTTTGTAATGTCCCGGATCTAGGTGTCACACAACGGGTGCCCCGAACTCAGTTGGTCACATGACCTCAAGCGCATTTCACAAAACGCCAGAGGATGCCGACTAGCAGCGAGGGCCTAGGTCTGATAGTGGGGAAATTATTCCCTCATTTTTCGAAGTTTAGCACAACGAAAATATATATCAACTTACAAAATTCATAAGTAGTAAACAATACCGATGATGAAATGGAAACTGTACGAAAATAAAGAAAAGACCAACAATCATATATAATGAT
This sequence comes from Viscum album, assembly GCA_963277665.1. Lineage (NCBI taxonomy): Eukaryota > Viridiplantae > Streptophyta > Magnoliopsida > Santalales > Viscaceae > Viscum > Viscum album. The sequence goes on along the minus strand of OY728147.1, from coordinate 67,275,795 downwards.
GCAATATGTCCCTAAGTCTAAGAAAGCATCCAAAAGAGGATATATTGCGATACAAGGGAAAAATACAACAAATCAAAATAAAGCAGCGCAGTAGGAACTTAGCAGCATCGCAAGCCTAAGCTTGGTACCATGCTTTCCTACTCCTCTGCAACAATCAAGTACCTGTATAGGGATTCTTTACCTTATCTACACATTAAACAATATAATCTGTTTGGGTCCAAGACATGACCCAAACAGGGTGCGAGAAATAAATCCCAGTAGGCAACCACCAAAGGCCTGTGCCAAACTGTTAGTGAGTTTGTGCAACAATAGTGTGCAGTAATGAAATGTAGTAAACCAGGATGTACGAAAAAGTAAACATTACTACCAGTTCCATTTCCATTTAATTGTTATTCAACAATTCAATATAATTGAATTATAAGTTCTTGAGACTCAGCCTCAGCTGACAAAATCCCTCACAGTGTCGCAACAAAACTATAACAAGATATCTAACAAGTACAAGGTAATACAATACCAAGCTCGTGCTTTAGCTTGGTAGGTATGACATGTAAAATCACCACAGTGAATATGAAAAATAAACGTTGTCCGCAGACATGCAAATCCTTTCCCTCAGGTAATCTGAATCAAAACCCGCAGGTGATTGCCCACAGGCATAACGAATATTGCCCGCAGGCGTACGAGGTGCCGCCCACAGGCACAAAAACTATTTCCCACAGGAATGAGAAAAGTTTCCCGTGGGCTAAAAGAAACACTGCCCTCAGGCTAAGAAAGTAATCGGGCTGAGCCCAACACATAATCAAATAATTTATATACAATTCCTCTCAAGGCAATTAAAAGCATGCTAAAATAACGGTATACCCTTGGGTAACCTGGCCAAATGGATAAACAAGTGAACGCACCCACAGGGTGGCCCTGGATCCAAGTAATGATCCCAAACAGTAGTTGTACATATTCATTAAATTACCTACACAGTTCTAGGTATTTAATTAATCAAGGCCTCAGCCATACGACACCCCAAACATGGGTGCGTAACACAATGGTACACAAAAACAACATGACAGTTGGAATTATACATCAGACCACCTACCTTGATCTCCTATGATCAATATACGCAAACGAAACCTCTCAAAATGACCAAGAACGACATAGATCTAGGATAAAGGATTTCCCATTCAAACGTAAATAACTTCCCTTATAGGAAGATTTGGCAGGAAAGACTCGTGGAGAGGGAAGAACTCACCCGCGAGGTTCCAACATGATCGTTGGCGGAAGAATCTGATTCTCGGTGTGTGGTCAGAAGCTCTCCCAAGATTCGACCTCTCTCCCAAGCTCCAAATGACTGTTTCTGCCTCCTCTTCCAAAAGAGGAGGCTATTGCCCGTTTTAAGGGAAAAAAACAAACTACACGACGTGTACTCTCAAGTACACGACATGTACTTTTCATTTTTTTAATTGTTCCTCTGGTGGCTACTTTTCACTGCCGCACTGTTCATCTATCGACATGAGTACATGACATGTATTTCTGAATACACAACGTGTATAGTCGCTCAGCTGGCGGCTACTTCCACTGCCTTACTATTCACCTGCCGACTGATTACACGGCGTATAAATGCTAAGTACACGGTGTGTAGTCAGTTTTTACACCCTTCATCACCGGCAGTCCTATACGCCCTGTGTCCTCTTCCCACATGGCCAAAGTACACAGCGTGTGGAAAAGTACACGACATGTACCCACAAAATTTGGGATTTTCCCCCGTTTTCTTTATTTTCTCAAAAACACTTAAGGAAAAATGAAAAGAAGAAACTTGTACCTCAAGAATAAGAACCAGATTCTTACAAATAGTAACTTGACCCTTATGAATAGTAAATCAGCCAAAAATAGAAACTTCACCCATGAATGTATAAATACAATTTTGACATCTTATAAGTGACAAAATGATCATAACATAACAATTGGTATTTTTGTAAGTCAAAAATATTTTAATTACAATTTTATGATTAATTTAATAATTTTAAATGTCAATTTATTTTCATAAAATGTAATAAGAAATTTTTTATTTTAGTGTCTTATCTTTATAAAATAATTTTATGAGACCTTGATTAACTTTTTAAAGTGTTATAAAATGAGTTATAGTTTTAAAGTTGTTTTTTAATAAATTGTGATTTTATTTAAAAATTAAATTAAAAATATTTAGAAAATTATTTTCAAAAAATGGGTTTCATTTTTGAATTCTTCACATTGAAAGATGGTTGGGGTGAATTTTTGGGATTTTTTTAAAATATTTGAATCTTTAATGAATAGTGAAATACGGTAATTTACCGTATATATACATTATGGGATAAATACACTATTCCTAGCATCATCACTGATGTAAGCACCCTTGGTTTGAACTCAAATGTACTTATTACTATTTTTGATCATATAATCATCACTATTTCTTGTATTTTATAAAAATAATAAAGTAATGATTAAAATATTAAGAAAACCCTCTTCTCCTCTACTATAATAACCACCCACACTCCCCTCTTCTCTTCACTACTCTCAAGCCTTGTTTATTGTCTAAAGTTTTCTCAAATATCCTCCCAAGCTCCTACCCCACATCCAAAAACCCTTGGTCTCATAAAAAGACCAAAAACTCTTCCCTAAAGAATCTCTCGAGGAAGATTACTTCAAGAGGTAAATTCCTCTTTTCATTTATTTTATTTCAAGTTCCTTTTTTTTATTTTTCCTTCTTCACCTACTTTCATCCAAATATTATGATTACTCTAGTACCTCACATGTACTATTATTTTTTTATGATAAATGAATAATTTTTCATCATCTCTCCTTTCCCCTTATTTTATACTAGAAATGAAAACACCATCCGAGATGTGCTAATTTATCACATTCAAGGAGGACAGTTTTTCAATTTCTATTAGCATCTTCAATTCTGGTCGTTAAAAAATTATTATGGTTTAAAAATATTATAATATATATATTATGTCTCATATATGGTTCAAGAATATTTTTCTACACATGTTTTTGGTTTATGAATCAGAATGAGTTCATTGTGTTCAAAAACCGCAAATTAACCCAAACGGTTATAATTAAATAATTTATATAATGATTCATCTTCACTACAAGTAATCGAATAAAATTTAAAACCATTTAACCTTTTGGATTTTCAATAATAACATATAACTTCAATTCTGGACAACCATCCACATTTTGCATGATTCTCCATTCATGTATATAATTATACCTATCATGAAACAAATAGACCTGAACAATGAAATTGAACCTCTTAACCCATAAAAATAGACATGAATGAACTTAATAAGGTTATAATAAATCAATTAAATTTATAGTAGGTTCTATAATTTTTAATTAATGAACCTAAATTTGATTATTCAGGTCATTAAGATCAAGTGAAGAACACCATCAGACTTAAGGTTAGGGTTTTCCACACGAACATCCATTTTGATTTGGGTTACTTTTATTATCTACTTACCTCAATTAAATTCTTATTAATTCATATATAATACTCATAATTTCTGTGTGAATTTTCTATATATTTTTTCCAACCAGAATCATACCTTCATTTATGGGGACTTTTATGTTTTAAAAGAATCTTTCAACAATTATTCCTGAAATACAATCCCGATTCAAGGGAATTTCTCAAATTCTTAACTATTTTCAAGGGAAATATATAATATGTTTTTGGTAACCATTATTTTTCTAAAATTAGATATTTTATTATGAAAATACCATCTTACTTAACTTTTGGTTTCATACAAAGACTTTTCCAAAAGAAATCTTCTTTTCAAAGTAAAAGAGTATTTATCTCAAGAATTACTCAATGATTTTAAAAGAGTATATCATCTATTTCAACATTCATGTTGATTATTATGTATTATTGGGTTTAATATTTATGATATCATCTACCATATTTAATTGAATGGTTTATGATTATTTTAACTGTGGATATGCTATCTTAAAAAAATTCACCATTTTACTTCAAATGGTTAGTGTTTATGCCTAATGTTCCTGGAAAGTTATTTACATTTCATATGTTAATTTCAATATGAATGTGTATATTATTTATGTTTATCCCCATTAATATGAGGAATTAATTGGAATTATTATGTGATGAGTGGGTCTGTCTATAGCCTCTCGATGCATTGTTAGGTCTCGTGAGACAAATATATATGGACTTGGTCGAGGCCTTGCCCATTTTTAGATATGGTTTTGGCCAAGGCCTTACTCATTTTTAGATGTCTTGGATGAGGCCTTGATAGAATGTTTTAGAATATCCGGAATATGAATTTCCCTCATTATGAAACTAGTAATTGAATGTTTATGTGGTTATTCGAGTAGTAGAATACCCATGATTATGCTTTATTATGGCATTATTTATTCATCTCTTATTCCTACCATAACATGTTCAAGTTTATTTTTAAAGGCATGTGTTTCAGTTATTCACCATGCCTAATGTTTATGTTTATGATATATTTCCCTGTATTTATTACCCTTACTGAGAATCTGAGTTCACCCCTTTCTTATGTTTTATTTTTTTAGGACATGAATAAGTTTATTTTGAATGACTTGTTGGGGTCATCTTAGAGTGGTGGATGTTCCCAATGGAACATTTATCTTGGTTTTTCATTTCATGTTGTAATTTTGAACTTATGTATGTATCTTATATCCAAATCTACTAAACTACTCCGTCATTCGGGATGCATATTCCTTGTTTATATTCCAATTTAATAAAATAAGTCACCAACTTCGGGAACTGGGGTCAGGGTGTTATAAGAAGTGGGATCATGAGTCTTATATTCAATCTTAGTAACCTGAGTTGTTCGAGTAATACCATTAGAGTTACTTCTTAGGGATTATAATTTAATAGAGGTAGAGAATTGTAACATCTAAATTTTTTAATGATAATAAAAATCCTCTTTGATAATAATTTATGAGTATTTTTATGTAAAAATGTAAATATATCAGTAAAAAATCACTTAATTAATGATTTAAAGGATTAACATAAGGATAAAACCCCAGCTGGAATTTTGAAATATTCAATAGAATATTTTCAGAGTTTAGTACTGAGGTGATGTGAGATTTTGAGGCTCGTAGGGCCTTAATTTCATCGTAATAAAAAATATTAAATATATATATTGACACAAATGTGAAATTTTACAAAAAAGTAATGAAATATATCTTGAACAATGTATCATATGAGAAATGTGAGACCACCATTAGGTCTGGGATGTGGGATTTACCCTAGGCAGGACATAGCATTTGTGTGCTTCAAGTGTTTGGTAACATCACAAGAGAGGGTAATTTATTTAACATTTTTATTATAATTTTTTATAAAACAATTTAGGTATCTCTGTAACGATGTATCGTATGAGAAATTTGAGACCACCATTATGCATGGGATGTGGGTTTTACCCCAGGTGTGATATAAAATTTGTGTGCATTGGGTGTTTGGATATATCACTCGGGTAATTTTTTTACCCTTAATTGTTTATCATTATTTATTTTATTTAAATATTTAATTTGTTTTTATTTTCATCTCATCTATGCATACATGTAATACCTCCATTTTTTATGCATCTTTGATCCCAAATTCTTAGATTTCCACACTGTTATACCCATTTCAGTTTTCAATGCATTAATGGGGAAGAATTAATGATTCAACCATCAATTTTTAGCTAAAAACCAAATTAAATTGGGGGGATTGAATTTGGAATTTGAAATTGCCAATACTTTACACATTTTGGGGTTCTAAATAGATGAAACTCCTCAATTTCAATTTTGGGTGATCTTATTGTGTTCAGGTGACACCCGATCTCCCTTGTGAATCATTGAAAAACCTCAGACTGTAATGTCCCATAATTTTTGTGCAATTTTTTTAATTATATGGTATTTTTCGAGAACAAGAAATCTGACGGTGCGTGATTATGAGGCCCAGAGTTCCCAGAATGATCTTTCGAAGTTTTGTTAAACTTTAAATAGCGCACATAAAAAGTTTTCCTAAAAAAGTGGAATAACTCTTAAACGGTTGCCTGGATCAGAAATCTGAGAACACCGTTGCACTCAGGATGGTGGTTTTACCCTAGGCACAACTTAAGTTTAGTCGGCACGAGCCTCCTTTGAGAAAACCCAAAAAAGGCATAACCGTAAATAAAATAATTAAATAAATTATTTTATTTTTCAAATGTTTATAACTCACAAATGGTAACCTAGATTAAAATTCTGAGACCACCACTGAACTCATGAGGCTATGATTTCTTTAGGTAGATACAAACATGGGCTTGTGCGGGCCACCAGTGAAAGTTGGTTTTTGGATGTAAATAAAATAATTAAGTGACAATTATTTTATTGTAAAATCCATAACTTTTAAACGGTAACTCGGATTGAAAATATGAGAGTAACTTTGGGTTTTTTGGGGTGTGATTCACTTAGAAAGAGCCTAACCTTTACCGACACGGGTCGAGGGTGACTGTTATTAATTTTACGAACTTTTTTTCGGGTACGTTCAGTAAACGCGCGAGCGTCATTTTCTAAATTTTGAACTGGTGCTCGGATTAAAAATATGAGGGCACCATTGAATCCGCAGTGCTGAGATTCAATTAAGGGAGGCTTTACTTTGACTACAACAGGTCTGGAGAAGATTTTATTTTTTGTGACTTTTAAAAGGAAGTGAAATAAAATAAACTCACTATTTTATTTCCTTTCCACCAACGGACAAGTGGTAGTGTGGGACCAGCGGCGAGTCAATCCATTAAATGGCTTGAACTTTCAAATACTAAGTAACAACGTCATTAGAATTTAGGAAGTTTTCTATTAAATTAACCTTCATAAATTCCACGATCATTAATTACCCTCCCCCTCTCCTATTTATATGGAGCTTCAGGGAGGAATTGGAACGACTTCACCAAGAGACGAAGCTCTGGTAAAGTGCCTCGATGCCCAACACTTGGAGGACGGATCCAGTTTCAGCGAGCGGTGACGAGCGACCTTGAACCAAAAACTGAAGAATGACGGTTGATACCAGCCGACTGCGAAGGAGGTGCAGAGCACTGTCACATGCTACCGATGAACAAGGAGGGTTGTGGCTCATCCGCTGTGGCGACCGGAGGAGAGGTCGGCCGACACGCTGAACGACCGCGACGAAGACGGCAGAGTGGAGGTGGGGTGCGCCCCAGGCGGCGCGCCCATGCGGAAGCAAGGCCTCAACCCGTGTTGGTTGCGGCGGGAGCAATGGTCCACCGGAATGACCGAAGACCGGTGGATGGGGCGCACGCCAACGGTGCGCCAGGCGGCAAAGCCGCGACTTGTCGGTCGCTGCACGGAGGACCCGCGGTGCCCCATGGTGCCGCGTTGGGGTCAAACCCCACTGTTTGACCCGCTGACGTGGCTTCGGCCACGCTAGCCCTACCCGGATGCGCGCGTGTCCGGGTATCCCTAGCGGCCAGCATAGTGAGGCAGGTGGCACTGAAGGGTCGGTCCAGCGGACCGACCCGCCGCTCAGCGGGCCGATCCGCAGCCCCGCCCGGTTGGGCCGAGCCCAGGGGTCTAGGTTAACTCGAGTTGGGTCGGACCCGAGTAAGTCTGGGTCCACCCTGGTCGACCCGGTTCGGCCCATGCCGAACCCGGTCGGGCCGGTCCGACCAAGGTAGACCGGACCCGGACCCAGTACTGCCCAGGAATGCAAAAAAGGACTTATCTTGAGAACTGAATGTCTGTTTTATAAACCGTCTGCGGAATTGGGATCCTTGAAGTGATATGGTCCTTTTGACCTACTCCATGAGAGTTTTGGAGAAACATGGGGTACGACCGGGTTGTATTGTACCTGAATCCAACTGGGCCCTCAGCACTGAAATGCCAATTACGCACCGACCAAGCGTCCGATTGACGCACCGTATGTTGCATTGGAACCTTTATGACATTGAAGATCATAAGGTTACTTCCTTGTGAGACTTTCTACCAGTTTTAATATAAATTATGGCTCGAGGAGCGGTTCTCCCAAGTGCATTATGTACAGAACCCTACAGCTGGCTAAGACCTGAAGATTTCTTGATGATGGCCAAGGTGGGAAGCGGCTCTGTGTGACCCAGCAGGACCACAATGGGAAGCATCTCTATGTGACCCAGCATGCCCATAGTACCCATTAGGGATGATTACTACAGTAGTTCAAGGTTATTGGGAAGCGGCTTTGTGTGACTCGGTAGACCCACTATACTCGATAGAGGAGGAGTTCTCCAGTAGCTGAGGAGTTCGAGGTTTGTAACTAACGATGCTATGGTTACTACCCAAGAATATAAATTGTGGTGACTTCCATGGGTATCAAGATGCAGCGAGTGGCTTGAAGAGCATTTCTCTCAAGCAGACTATATATGGAACCCTGCGGTTGGCTGAGACCTGAAGAATGCTTGATGATTGGCTCAATGGGAAGCGAATCTATGTGACCCCGTAGTCCCACGGTGGGGAACATCTCTATGTGACCCAGCAGACCCACGATGCTCGATAGGAGGAGTACCTAAGTTCGACCAAGGTGGGAAGCGACTCTGTGTGACCCGACATGCCCACGGTGGGAAGCGTCTCTGTTTGACCCAACATGCCCACGGTACCCATCAGGGATGTGTACCACAATAGTTCAAGGTTAGTGGGAAGAGGCTCTGTGTGACCCAGCAGACCCACTGTACTCGATAGAGGAGGATTTCTCTAGAAACCGAGGAGTTCGATGATGTGATAACCATTCTACCCCTAGAATAAATCCTTGCGTGAGCTATCTTTACTTTGTGCTTGTGACTGAGGTTATGCTATTTGGTACTTTAACTGTGTGGTAATTTACCTTCGTGGTGTTACCTTGTGGTTTTTCTTTATGGAATTCTAGGAGACCTTCGGGGTCTCGGGGTCCCTACTAAGTATCGTTATACTCACCCCTACACGGGCTTCACCCGCACCTTGTTGTATCTTGTGCAAATGATGAGCAGTTGGGCTGAGGTTTGAGGGAGCCAGGGCCTGGTGGTACGCGGAGGAGACAAACAGACGTGGAGTGCTGAGGAGGTGATCTGTACCTACCCTTCAGGTAGGATCCGGGGTGGACCGTTTGGTGTGACACGACGGAGGGACTACTGATCGTGAGCTATACCTACCCTTCAAATAGGATCCATGTTGGACAATCCAGGAGCTACTTTTCACCTTTCAGTTGTTTTGTACTTTTCAGTTGTACTTGTACTTTTCCAGTTGGGCTTGTATTCCAACCCCTTTTCTTTCAGCACTATTTTACTACAACAATTGCTTCTTGTTGTGTTCTTGGACCGTGTGTTTGTACAGGTTTAAAGGAAATGCCTTCCCATTTTAGGGAATACGCCTTTCGGTGCTAGTTTCCAGCCCTTGGCCTATGGAAGGCGGGCTTGAGGTAGTCACGGCACGGGCCCTGGGGTTTGGGTCGTGACAAAGTGGTATCAGAGGAGTTTGGTTCTACCAAAGAACTAGTACTCTGGTCTTTTCTATGTGGAAATAGTATTAAGTGTTGTGAGTGTGGTTTTCAGTTTAGGGAGTCCAATGTTGGTGCGGCGGCTGACGTATCCATACACCGGGACCCTGAGTTCTAATTTCTGACTCAACGCACGAAAACACTGATTGCGTGTATTTTTGAAAAGTTTTTCTTTAAATCCTTGGAGTTATCTCACCAGGTATAACTTAACGATTGTGGCACACCTGTTCCTTATCATGATGTCGTCATGTATATAGCCAGCTAGGATTCCCGAGAGAGTACGTGATGACGGCCCACCGAGAGATGAGGAATCGGTACAGGGCCCCCTTATGGCATTGGAACCTTCGGGTTGTATTCCAGTAGCACCACTACCCTTTAGATATCCGTTTCCACCAGCCCCACCAGTAGAGGGTGCACACCGACTGAGCGCATTACACGAGTTCCATTGGAAGAGGCCTCTGGGGTTTTGAGGTGAGATGGACCCGCAGGCGACTGAGGACTGACTGGAGGCTGTGGCCAGAGTTTTTCACCTAGTTGAGACACCAGTTGAGCATATGGTGATCTCGACTTCTATCCTTTTCCAGTGAGTGACCATGAGGATGGTCCGCATAGTGATGAAGCTTTGGTACGTGGACCATTTCCCGAGATAGTACCTTTGGGTAGTGTGTCAGCTATATAACTTCCTGTTAGTCAACAGTTACAACCGGAGGTACTGGTAGAGAACACATATTGGCTTAACGCCTTACATGTTTTTTGGAATTAGATACCACTCAGGTTTCGAGGCATGCCCGGCTCACAGGCAGCTAAGGACTGGATTGAGGAGGTAGCTAAGTTTCCATCTAGCCAGGGTACCATTCGATCAAATGGTGGTCTTGGTAGAGAGCCTTCTTTGTGACTCAGTAGGACGATGAAAGGGTTTAGATTACCCTGATCTTGTGAAGAGGTGAATTTTTCTGTGGATAAGCATGAGAACCTTCCTCAGAGAAGGGGGTCTCTTGCAAAAAAAGAGATAAGGGATGAGAGTTCCCTAGATCTTCTACAACTTTGGTAGGATGACATGTCGGTAGCTGAGTATTCATCGAGGCATACCGACTATCCCAGGTACTCGATAAATATAGATCAGTCAGTTCTTTAGGGATCAAACCTCCAAGAGGGGTGTGTTTAGGGATATCCGAGTCAACACTATTCCTCTATGCGTTCCTACTTATGTTAGGGTGCTAGAGAGAATCTTTGTGGTTGAATGTTATTTGGCTGAGTGAATATAGCTAGTGAATGTTAGTTGTATAAAAGAAGGAAATTGACACCAGTCTCAGAGACTTGGGCGTGTAAAAATGTTTCAGGAAGTGTAAGTGATAGGGACAGATGAATCTGTAGGGTAGTAGACGTGGAAGTGGATCTAGGAGAGCAGAATGAGGTGGTATACATGTCGACATGTTACAACCACCACCTCAACGTGGTCCCCACCAGGCTCAGGGAGCTAGAGGGAAAGGGAAGGGAGTATCTGCATACGATCAAGGAGTGTAACCGAAGGGATCTAGAAATTATTCAAGGTATGGTCTGTGTCTACTACTAGCTGTCGTATCAATAGAAATAGGTACCAATCATTCCTTCCTTCCATGAATCTTGTCCAAGACCTAGAGTTTCTGGTTAAACCGTTGACTTGACCCTCACGTCTGGAGATACCGTTGGGAGGAGACTCGATAATCACACTTACACTGACGGTGTGATATGACCCCTGAGGTGAGAGTTTCGGTTTGAACCTCTTGGTGGCAGCGTCGAGGCCTTACGACGTTAGTTTGGGTATGGACTAGGCATCCACAATTCATACTCAGATTGACTGTATTGGTCAAAAATGTTGTGGATTATTTACAACATGGGAATGGGGTTTTCCTTGGTCAGCGAAAAAGGAAACCTAGGCAGCATAGGATAAACTCATGCATAGGAGGGTGTCGCTGATCACTCTTGAGTCAGCTAGAATTTCCCTTGAGGAAGTAGGAGTTTTTGAGTTTTTTGTCCCAAACAGGAGTGGTAGAGCATGGGGACATCATTTCAAAAGATATTTCCAAGATTACCTCCCTGAAGGGAGAGGGACGTCTGTTTTGGCTGGGTACTACCAGAGATTTGTACCCGAATTCTCTAGGGTAGTGGCACCCTTGTCAGCTTTGACGAAAAAGGGGGAGCCTTTCTTGTGGATGAAGAAGTTTCAGAAGAGATTTTAGGATCTGAGATAGATACTGAAAAGTATAACTACGCTACCTATGACCTGGAGTTAGCAGTAGTGGTCTTTACGCTAAAGATGTGGTGGCACTACTTGATGGGTGAACAATTTACTGTTTACTTTGATCACAAGAGTCTCAGGTGTATCTTCTCACAGAAGGGACTGAACCTAAGATGTCAACGATGGTTATAGTTCATCCAGGACTATGACCTTGAGATAGTCTATACTCTTGGGAAGTGGAACGTGGTACCAAACACACTCAGCAGGAGGTCTGGTCTACAACTGCTGAGTGAGGCGTCAAAGCAGCTAGTTGCGCTGCGGATATCCTTCACAGATAAGGATGGAGCATCTACCTCTAGTCTATGACTGTCACTCCCCCAATTCTTTTGCAAATTAAGGGGGGCACAACTTGAGATGTTGACTACGAGGCCCGACGTGCTCATATATCCTCATGATGGTCTCCTGAAGGATTTTTTGAATGTGGGGAGCACGCCATCCTCTTCAGAGGATGCACCATGGTACTGGTTATGCTTCGGAAGAAGATGTTGAGGGAGATCCATATATCTACTTTAACGGTACATCTTGGAGTGGAGAAGATGTACCAGGATCTCCGACGTCAGTACTGATGGCCCTAGATGAAGGAAGTAGTGGAAAAGTTTGTATCACAATGCCTCACTTGTTAGCAAGTGAAAACTGCTCAGAGCCGATAGAAGTCTTATGCTGAGAGGAGGAGGGAGACCATGTCCTCCTACGGGTCTCACCTCGACAAGGTTTGTAGAGATTTGGCCAGGGTGGCAAGTTATCTTCGAGGTTCATATGACCTTTCAAGATCCTCAGTAGAGTGGGCGAGGTGGTGTACCATATATCTCTTTCCCCACAGATGCACTGGGTACATAATTTTTTCCATGTTTCGTAGTTTAGAGTATGCGTGCCTGATCCATTTCACGTTATCAATTAGAGATAGTTGTACTTTGATGATGGGGTGCCTTTTATGGAGTTCCCGATGGAGTTTGAAGATTGACAGGAGCGAGTCCTTCATGGGCGGTCGATACCTCTGGTGTGCATTCTCTAGTAGCACGAGAACCTCCAGGAGAGCACATGGGAGCGGGATGCTCAGATTCGTGCTCAGTACCCCCATTTGTTTCCTTAGTCTATGTTTTAGCTTTTGGGGATGAAAATACCTAAGGTGGTTAGAATGTAATATCCCATAATTTCTGTATAATTTTTTTTAATTATATGGTATTATTTTGAGATTGTGAAATCCGATGGTGCGTTATTCCGAGGCCTGGAGTGCCTGGAATGATCCTTTTAAGTTTTGTTAAACTTTAAATAGCGTGCGTAAGCAATTTTCCTAAAAAAGTAAAATAACTCTTAAAAAACTACCCAGATCAGAAATCTGAGGGCACCGTTGCGCTCAGGATGGCGGGTTTACCCTAGGAGAGACTTAAGCTTAGTCGGCACATGCCTCCTGTGATAAAACCCAAAAATGACATAACCGTAAATAAAATAATTAAATAAATTATTTTATTTTTCAAATTCTTATAACTCACAAACGGTAACTCGGATTAAAAACCCGAGACCACCGCTTAACTTGTGAGGTTATGTTTTCTTTAGGCAGATACAAACATTGGCTGGTGCGGGCCACTGGTGAAAGTTGGTTTTTGGCCATAAATAAAATAATTAAGTGACAATTATTTTATTGTAAAATCTATAACTTTTAAATGGTAACTCGGATTGGAAATCTGAGAGTGATGTTGGATTCTTTGGGGCTTGTTTCACTTAGGCAGAGCCTAACCTCGACCGGTGTGGGTCGAGGGTGACTGTTATTAATTTTATGAACTTTTTTTCAGGTACATTCAGTAAAAGCGCGAGCGGCATTTTCAAACTTTTGAACCGGTGATCGGATTAAAAATACGAGGGAACCGTTGAATATGAAGTTATGAGATTCGTTTAATGGAGGCTTTACTTTGACCACAGTAGGTCCGTAGAAGATGTTATATTTTGCGGCTTTTAAAAGGAAATGAAATAAAATAATCTCACTATTTTATTTACTTTCCACCAATGGACAAGTGGTAGTGTGAGACCAGCGGCGAGTCAAGCCATTAAATGGATTGACTTTTCAAATACAAAGTAACAACATCATTGGAATTTAATAAGATTTCTATTAAATGAACCTTCATAAATTCCAAGATCATTGCTTAACTTCTCCCTCTCCTATTTATATTGATCTTGGGAGGAAGAATTAGTTCGACTTCATCAAGCGACGAAGCTCTGGTAAAGTGCCACGACGCCCAACACTTGGAGGACGGAGCCGGTTCCAGTAGGCGGTGACGAGTGACCCCGAACCAAGAATCGAAGAACGACAATCGAGCGACATCGTTGGAGGCTTGTTGTGGGGATGACGAACGCCGACACTTCCTCAAAAGCCGACGCTCTCCAACGAACTTGAGGTAGGGGGTTTATTCATTTATGCTTTTAATTGATTTACTCTTCCCCGTTCTTGAATAACATGAAGAACTCGGATCAAATGACTAATGGGTTGACCCACGAATCATTCGTCTTTGTGGGAGGTGGTTGTGGGGAATCTTGTGGGGTTTATCTCGTTGTTTAATTCAATTATTATTAAACCCTTAACCCCCCCTCGTGTTACAAGCTAATGAGGAGGGCGGGGGATTAACAAACCCATCCCAAACACTCCTCTATATTTGCTACATCCTTGTGCCTCTATGGAATACCAACAGTGTGGCGACAACGATCGGCTACGTGGTGGATAGCGCGTCAACGCACGCCGTAAGAGGAGGCCCCGACACAAAGTTGCGGCAGTCGTCAGAGCGGCCTGCTCCGGCCGGCCGCGGAGGAGGCAAGGCACACCGTCACATGCCGCCGATGAACATGGAGGGTCATGGATCGTCATCCGTGGCATCCAGAGGAGAGATCGGCCGACTCACTGACCGACCGTGACAGAGCCGACAAAGCAGAGGTGGGGCACGCCCACGCAACTGCAAGGATGTGGCCCGTGTTGTCCACAGCGGGAGAAATGGACTGCTAGAACGAACAACGGCCAATGGATGGGGGGCTCGCCAGCGGCGCGCCAGGCGGCAAAGCCGCGACCCATCGGTCGTAGCATGGAGGACCCGCGGGGCCCTGTGGCACCGCGTTGGGGTCAACCCCCACGGGTTGACCCGCTGACGTGGCATCATGCCACGCCAGCCCTACCCAGACGCACTGTGTCCAGGTATCCCTATCGGCCTGCGCTGGCTGGCAGGTGGCACTGCCGGGTCGGTCCAGCGGATCGACCCGTCGCTCAGCGGGCCAACCCGCGGCCTAGCGGCCTGACCCGCGACTCAGCCGGGTCGGGTCAGGCCCAGCGGGCCGGGTTGACCCGAGTCAGGTCAGACCCGAGTTAGTCCGGGTCGACCCAGGTTGACCCAGTTTGGCCCATGCCGAACCAGGTTGGGCCGGTCCGACCGAGGCGGACCGGACCCGAACCCAGTACTGCCTAGGAATGTAAAAAAGGCCTTATCTTGAGAACTGAATGTTCGTTTTATGAACAATCTGTGGCGTTGGGATCCTTGGATTTAGATGTTCCTTTTGACCTACACCATTAGTGTTTTGAAAAAACATGGAGTACGGCTGTGTTGGATCGTTCCCGAATCCAACCGGGCCCTCAGCACTGAAATGCCAATAACGCACAGAACGAGCATCCAATTGATGTGCCGTCTATTGCATTGGAACCCTTATGACATGGAGGACCATCAGTTTAATTCCTTGTGAGACTTTGTACCATTTGTAATATGGACGATGGATTGAGGAGCGGTTCTCCCAAGCGCGCTACGTACGGAACCCTACAGCTGGCTGAGACCTGAAGACTGCTTGACGATGCCCAAGGTGGGAAGCGGCTCTGTGTGACCCAGAAGGACCAAAGTGGGAACCGGATCTATGTGACCTAGCATTCCCATGGTACCCATCAGAGATGAGTACCACAACAGTTCAAGGTTAATGGGAAGCGGCTCTGTGTGACCTGGCAGGCCCACTGTACTCGATAGAGGAGGAGTTCTCCAACAGCTGAGGAGTTTGAGGTTTGTGACTGATGATACAACGGTTACTACCCTAGAATATACATTGTGGTGACTTCCATTAATATAAAGATGTAGAGAGTGGCTTGAGGAGTGGTTCTCCCAAGCAGACTACGTATGGAACCCTGCAGTTGACTGAGACCTGAAGACTGCTTGACGATTGGACCAGTGGGAAGTGGCTCTGTGTGACCCAGCAGGCCCATGGAGGGAAGCGACTATGTGTGACCCAGTAGACCCACGATGCTCTACAGGAGGAGTACCTCAGTTCGGCCAAGGTGGGAAGCGGCTCTGTGTGACCCGGGATGCCCACAGTGGGAAGCAGCTCTGTGTGACCCAGCATGCCCACGATACCCATCAGGGATGGGTACCACAACAGTTCAATGTTAATGGGAAGTGGCTCTGTGTGACTCGTCAGACCCACTGTACTCGATAGAGGAGGATTTCTCCAGTAGACGAGGAGTTCGATGATGTGACAACCCTTCTACCCCCAGAATAAATCTTAGTGTCAGCTGTCTTTACATTGTGCTTGTGATTGAGGTTATGCTTTGTGGTACTTTACTTGTGTGGTACTTTACTTGTGTGGTACTTTACCTTCGCGGTGTTACCCTGTGGTTTTTCTTTGTGGAATTTTAGGAGACCTTCAGGGTCTCGGGGTCCCTTATGAGTATACTCACCCTGGCATGGGCTTCGCCTGCACCTTGTTGTGTCTTGTGCAGACGACGAGCAGCTGGGCTGCGGTTTGAGGGAGCCAGGACCTGGTAGTACACAGAGGAGACAGAAGGACGTGGAGTGCTGAGGAGGTGATCTGTACCTACCCTCCAGGTAGGATCTGGGGTATACCATTTGGTTTGACACGATGCAGGGACTACTAATCATGATCTATACCTACCCTTCAGGTAGGATCCATGGTGGATGATCCAGAAGATGCTTTTCACCTTTCATCTATTTTGTACTTTTTAGTTGTACTTGTACTTTTTCAGTTGGGCTTGTATTCCATCCCCTTTACTGTCAGCACTCTTTTACTATAGAAGTTACTTCACAGTTGCTTCTTGTTGTGTTCTCAGACCGTGTGTTTGTACAGGTTTAAAGGCAATGCCTTCCCGTTTTAGGGAATATGCCTTTCGATGCTAGTCGCCAACCTATGGCCTATAGAAGGCAGATTTGGGGTAGTCACGGCACGGGCCCTAGGGGACGGGTCGTGACACAGAAAATTCATTTTAGATCTCTTCATCCCAAACTAGTCACGTCACTATCCCACTCTTCTCCTTGTGGGCAGTGTAAGTCAGTTTTTCTTTCTTTTTTCGTTTTTTTTCATTATTCTCCTCCAATTTTGTTCCTTATTTTAATAATTATGGAAAAAATGGTTGAATAATAAAATAATAAATCCTAGTATTTATCAAATTAAAATTCCATAAGATTATCAAATTATATTTTTTATCAAAAATTCATTGCACTATTTTCAAAGGATAAATTATTAAAAAAATTATCAAAGAATAATTATGTGAAATTTTTAAATGATAATTATGAAGAATTATCAAATGGTAATTTCATCAAATTATCAAAAGATAATTGTAAGATTTGTAAAAATATAAAATGTCGAATTGTCAAAGGATATTTTATGAAAAATTACCAGGGAAAAATTATCAAGGGATAATTTATCAAGAACTATTAAAGTAAAATTACACAAATTATCAAAAATAATTATCAAGAATTATTAAATGATAATTGCATAAAATTATCAAAGAATAATTTTTGGAAATAAATTATCATAATATAATTGTGAAATTATAATTTGTGAGGAAAATTATTAGAATATAATCATACAAATTATCCAAGGGTAATTATAAGGAAATTATCATGTGCCAAACATTTGAATTTATTAGAGTATAATTATTTAATTATCAAGGATAATTATTTGATTTTATTAAAGAATAATTATAATGAAAACCACTTGTGTTCTCGAAATAATTTAGGTACATAAATTTTCAAATGTGGATTTATAATTATTCTTGAGGATAATATCTCTAGCACTTGTGTTGACCTAAAAATAATTCAAAAATTATCCCAGAGATAAAAAGTATCATTGGGTGTAAATTTTTTTTCTTCTGAAAATAAAATAGCTCATTTTGGTTCTAGGAGTTCTTGACATGAAATCATATTCTGTTTGGTGTACGAATATAGTTTATGTGACGACACCTTTGAGGAAATTTCTATTGACTTTAATGAATTTTAGGATGGAGGTTCCTTTTCATTATGGTATATGTGTATATGATGCTATCATGATGTGATGATATGTTGAACTAACCCATTCTTGTTCTGAGACACATGTGGGGTTGTGAGTGGCTATGGTATTTCTTGATTATGACATGTGATTATTGTGTGGTTATTAAAATTGATCTTGGTGTGCCTTATCATTACTTAATAAAACATGTATTGTTTGTGTGTTGCATAGCCTGTGGAATTGTGTTATAGGTACTGTGATACTCATGTGGATCCTTGAGGTTGGGATTTATGCAGTTTTTCTATCCTTAAAGGTGGGTGAAACTACCCTTATAGAGGGGAAAGCATCAGTATCTGATTACCCAAATTGACATAGTCCAAATGTCCTTAAAGGCGGGTGCGGATACCCCTATAGAGGGAAATCATAGTGGATTTCTAGAAGGTGCTAAGATAGATAGGTGGATCCTTGATATTGGGAGTCATATGGTTTTGTGGATAGTTTCCTAACCTGACACAGTCTTAACATTCATTAAGGTTGGCATGGATACCCATGTAGAGGGGAAAAAATAGTGGATAATTGGAAGATACAACCTAGGATTCCTACAGACTTGGGCCATGGGTGATTAAAAGGACAAGTAGGTCGTGGATTTACCTGATGAAGCATGCAACATTCTGGTGATGACCACCATCTGGGTGGGGTGAGATTTTGATAAGTAGGAACATGTATATTTCCTATGAAAACCATCAGAAGGGTGGGTTAATCTATAATGACGGTACTTTATTTTTTTACATTCTTATCCATAATGAACCGAAGAAGGTGGGTTTGAGATTTGTGGCGGTTTGGTCAGTGCATGATGAATCAGAATATGTTGTGTGTTTATTTAGGATTTAATTATGTTATGATATACACTATTATATATCTTGTGCACTTATGGTAAGGATTAATTGGTGATTTAATACTGAGTATTTTACACACACCATACTTGGTAATTTCATTGCACTTATAGATTTTATGACCAGGGATCTAGCAAAGGGAAAGGGCCATATGGTAGATGATTGAGCAGTGGAGCTTGAATTTGGAGCAGACTAGGGAAGACTCCAAAGTACATTAGATTTTTTCCATTTACTTGTCATTTTTATTATATTCTTCTTATACTCTATAAAGGCTTACCACTTTGGGAGTTACTTTCATATTTATGTCATCTATTCAGTTTTCTGTAATTTACTCTAATTTAATTTATTATTATTATTTTATTTATTATCTTTCTCAATGACATGATATAGATGGTATATTCACCCCACCATCAGACTTATACCCTCTCCTCTACTGGGTAACCTCTTTCCTATAGGGATATTCACATGATGTCGCATAACACTCATCTTGGACCTAGTGGTTCAGGTAAGGATGTTACAACATTCATAGGAGAAAATTGCTGACATTTTCATTACTATTAAATGATACAAACATTAAAAAACTCAATTGGTAAATACAATTGATATCTAATTAAATTTGTTTTCAATTCACAATCATAATAATCACTTATCATAACAAAACATGAATAATTGGTCGAACCCCACCTTTATAATAATGATCGATCAGTCATCTGAATGCACTTCCATATAAGATTCATGGATGACCATCCAAATAATACCAATAACCTCCAATATCTTGTAGATTTTAAAACCTAACCATATAATCCATCAAACATTTTAGGTTACCCTAATGGATATTACTTCTGCTTTGATTTTCTAGACTACTGACTAGTACACCATACCATTGGACACAAGCCCTGTCTAACCAAACCCACCACTTCCAAATATATTTTCCACCATTTCAATGAAAATCAAGCTAAAATTTTACATGGGGTTTCTCCTTCTAATATACTTTGTCCATTAGGTTGAAATAGGTTTTAAATTCAAAAAATCTCCCACTTAAAGACTTCTTCAAATAAAAACTTTGAAAAAACTCCAACACTTAAGAAAAAAGACAAAATATTTTCTCACAACTGAGGATATAGATATAATTTCACCATAAAACTAATAGTTTACTTAAAAAATAATTTACATGATAAAACACTTTCCCACTTCCATTTTAAAATTGTTAGCTTTAAAAAATTATAACATACATAAAAATTATTTTACAACATTATTGTTATAGCTCTCCCTTTTTGTTGTTGTTAATTAAATGTGGATTTAATATGTTTCTTTTATTATTTTATTTATTTTATTCATTTCCTAGTCTTTACTTGACCTTTACATAGACCCGGGTATACACTTACACGGGATTTAGGTTTTTGTTTATACCATTATATAGAGGTCCCTTGACCTTTATATATCTTCGTTTGACCCTTATGTAAGTGTTATGTACCCTTACACAACTAGTTTGTAACCTTACATGAGTAAGGTTGGTACCCTTATGTAGCGGTCCTAGCTCTTATATAGTTGGTTTTTACCCTTACACAACACATTTTTACCCTTACACGAGGTCATATATACCCTTACATAGTGATTATTTAACCTTTATGCAGTGGTTCAGGGTTACCCTTATATTGTTTCTGTGTACCCTTATGTTGTTTCTGTGTACCCTTATGTTTAATTTTAAGTGTGCCATTACACAATGTTTTGTTTAAGCTTTACATGGTTTTTCTGATTTATTGGGATGTTAGAGATTGAATTTTATCACCCTTTAATTTCTCTCAATTTTTTGAGTTCTTGTAAGAACCCCTCAGCCTCATGGGTATTTCTACTCCTATTATTCTATATTGATTGGTATTGCAGAATTAACTTATGGAGAGATTCTTGAATATGCCAAGATATAGAGAGAGGAAGATTGAAGGAAGAGATTTGGTTTACCCTAGTTTTTGTCTTGTCATAGGATAATCTGAGTGATGGATGGTTCTTAAAGCTCACCATCGGATCCTGGAGTTGCTGTGACCCCTCATTGGCTCGTGGCATGCGATATTTGAAAGAAACGAACCTTAGATATCTACTAAAAACTTGTAATTCTTCAATATTGAGGATAACACATAGATAGGACATGAAAATGATGATTTTAACACTTTTGAAAATATTCTTCATTGGAAAAGGTTTGATCATGCCCTGATGAGGGGGTTTCAATCCTCTTTGGGGTTTTCTTTGTCGATTTTTTGGAAGTCTTATTCCTATTTCTTATTTCACATCATTTTTTCCAATTTTGTTTGTTCATGTGTTACTTCTATCCTTTATCTACTTTTACTCCTTTGTTTTTTTCATAGTGAAACACCCGTGATGATCCTTCCCTATGAATATAGGCCAATTGGTTGAAGCACGTAAATCCTTGTGTCCTTTTACTATTTTCCATTTCTATTTTTGACTAATATTTGATGGACTTAATCAATTTATTCTTAAATATAATTCAAATATGGTTTTTAATTTGATTTTTTATTTAGAAGATGGTTAGAGATTGAACTCTTTTATCTCTTTATGTCACCTATTTCAATATTTCTTACTGTTATACATTTTTTATGTATTATAATATTTTTTTAGGTTTTTGAAATATACATATGTGAATCTTGTTTCTATACAATTCTCATGTTTTGATTCCTCAAATCTAAATTTTTATGTAAAAAATAATTTCTATTGTCATGAGAATATATGCAAGCCAATTTATTGTAATTATTATCCACCATCCAATTTTCTTGTTCACTGGAGTTGTAATTATTTTTAAATTTCTTTTTTATACTGTTTTTTTTTTCAATTGAACATGTTTTATTTATGATTGTAATACAACTTTAACATATATTCTATTTATTGGTTTGTATATTATAAACTATAAATAAATATCATTGTGGTCAATTTCAGATTTTACGAACCAAATTATCCAAGAAGGTCCTGGTCGTTGAATGTGGACTACCTACCATAGTGTATATTGAAACAATTGGTATTGGATCCAAATTGGGATTAAATTTTCATTGTTAAAATTTTAAATCACTTGTTTTTTATTTTAAATTATTTTATAGTGGTTTTTGCCCATTGAAACATGCTTTAATTGCTTCGTTCAGATAGGTTTCTTAACTCTATTTGGTTGTAATTTCAATCTGTAGTTTATTATTGTTTCTTTACCTTTCCCTTATTTATTTTTCTATCTAAAACTTGCAGATGCTTTTGGTAGGTTCTACTTGTGTGTGTCTCTAGTTCTGGGGTAGGTAAGGGTTTTTGTGATGTCATCCTATGTTTTATAACTGGCTAGTAGTGAGTTGTTTTGGTAGGACCTTATGTCTCTATTGTTTGTTGTTTCCCAATGAGTTGGTCTTATGTTATCTCTAGTGTGTTCCTACACATCCTGTAGGATTTTTTTTCTCTAGGTATGGACCTACAATGAGTTCAATGTTTTTTCTTGGGTAGTTTGTGGGTACAATTTTCTTATTTCTTACTTGACTAGTCACCGAGCTTCTTGGATTTTCTACTCAACCCTTTTAGCGTTTTTGTTTTGGTCTCCTAGTGTTAGGAACTATGTGTCATTAGGAAGCTAGGCTAGGATGTGTAGCCTTTTATTAGCTTGTTTTCTATAAGGTCTTTAGCTGGTTTCCTGGCATTTTTATCCCATTTTAGAGTTGTCATGGGATATTGGGATTTCTTGAATGTGATCTTACAGTTTCTATTTATTTGATGATATCTCCTTTTATATTTTCTTAAGTAGTCTTCTCACTATGTGGAGATTCTTGATCCCTATTAGGGCTTCTAGTCCTCTAGTTTTTATGGGTTTAGGTGGAGACTCATTCAATTGTTTCTTTTACTATGCTCTCTCTCTCTCTGTTTCTTTCCTTACTACTAATTGTATGATTGCACTAATTTTCTGAATTAAATTCTTTTTAAAAAAATTGAAATTTATTTTTTTAAGGATAAATTATGATACATTTTTTGGTATTCTAAAAGCATTGATGAGATATTTCGGGAACTTGTTATAACATGTGTTTTTCTGTTCCTGACTTCCTTATTGGTATTGGCTTAGAGAGTTACTCAAGTAAGTGTTGGTATGTGCTCTGTTTATGTTTGGAGTTTAAATTATAAACATGTTTAGCAGCTTCAGAATATCATTCAATTCTAGGAAACATGTGTCACTTTAATGCATGGAGGGGGACTCTTTAGGTGATACCCTATAGGTGTTTCATGTTTAGGATATTCCTAGATTAATGACGATAGGTTATGTAGTGCATAATAATCTTGTGGTCTAGGGTTTTAATTTTCAAGTTGGGGATGTGTGATGATATTTCATATTAAATCCAATTTTTATTTAATTTCTAAGGTGGGGATTTTTTGTTATGGTTTCCACTTTTTTGTGTTGTTAATTAAATACAAATTTAATATGTTTATTTGTATATTTTCTTTTCTTTCTTCATCACCTAGTATTTTCTTTACCCTTATTTATCCTTGGGGTTTCACTTATACAGAGGTCCCCTAACCATTATATTGTTCTAGTTGACCATTATGTAAGTGCCATTAACCCTAGCGCAATGATTTTGTACCCTTATGAGAGTCATTTTTACCCTTACATGAGTTAGGTCTGTCCCCTTATGTAACGATCCCAACCATTACATATCAGGTTTATACCCTTACAAAGTGGGTTTTGACCCTTACGTGAGGTCGTATATACCCTTACATAGTGAATATTTTACCTTTACATAGTGATTTAGGGTTACCCTTATGTCACTGCCATGTAACCTTACACAACATTATAACTTTACCTTTACACAATATTTTGTTTAACCTTTACATGGTTTTTCTGATTTATTGGGTTATTAAGGCTTGATTTTTCTTAAATTTTAATTTTTACCTATTTTTTGAGTTGTTGCAACAACCCCTCAACTCTTATAGGTATTCCAATCCTTATTCTTCTAGATTGATTGGCATTGAATAATTATATTATAGATAGCTTATTAACTACGTAGAGAGAGATATATAAAGAGAGAGAGAGAAAGATAGAGAGAGAGAGAGAGTATATTGAAGGGAGAGATTTGGTGGCCCCTGTTTCTTGGATCACTGGAAGATAAGTCAAGTGATGGCTAGTTCATAGATCTCACCCTCATATCCTGGAGTCCCTACATCCCCTCAGTGTCTTGAATCATGTGATCTTGGATGGACAAAAACCATGGATATATATTAAAAATATTTAATGCCTCAATCTTGAAGATGTCACATGAAGAGGATGCATCGAAAAAAATTTCAACTCCTATGAAAAACATATTTCTCAACAGAGGTTTGATCATGCATTGGTAAGGGAGTTTTGATCCTCTTTAGGATTTTCTTCATTGATTTTTTGGAAGTTTTATTCCAATTGCTTGTTTCTTATCATGTGCTACTCCTATTTTGTTTGTTTATGGGTTGCCGGTATCCTTTATCTACTTATACTCCTTTGTTTTTTCATAGTGAAACACCTAGGATGACCCTGACCCATGCACATAGGTCAATTGGATGAAGTACGCAAATCCTTGTTTTCTTTTACTATTTTACATTTTTTTATTTCAACTTGTATTTTATAGAATTAAGTGGTTACTTATTAAATACAATTAAAATAGGGTTTTGAATTTGATTTTTATTTATAAGGAACTTAGAGTTTGAGTTCTTTTATCACTGCATTATTCTGCTTTCAGTCTTACTTGTTTCTATAAGATTTTTATGTATTGGAATATTTATTTGGGTTACGAAAATATACAGATGTAAATATTATTTTTATAAAATTCTCATGTTCTGATTCTATGAATCATAATTGTTATGTATAAAATAATTTCTTTCATCATGAGAAGTTTTTCATGCTCATTTACTTTAATTGTTTGTCGTTGTCTAGTGTTCTGGTTCACTGGAGTTATAATCATTTTGACATTCCTTTTATGTAATGGTTTTTTTCCCTTTTGAACATGTTTTATTGATGATTGGAATGTAATTTCAATGTGTTTTCCATTTATTGGTTTGTATTTTATAAACTATAAATAAATATCATTGTTGTTGGTTTAGAATTTTTTGAACCAAAATACCCAAGAAGATCCTAGTGGTTGAATTAAGACTACCTCCCACAACGCATCCCACAAAAAACCTTTACAAATATATAGTTCAAAATAAAATGAATTCATGAAATATCTTTTCCAATTTTAAAATAATTTTTTTAACACATAAAACAATGTCTCTAAAGGATAAAATCAATAAAGAACCACTAACATCACATGAAAAACTCATCTAAAAGAAAAATTTCCCAATAAAAAATCACCTGCATACAATTACACCAATGGTAGACACCCTTGGGATCATTAAAAAAATAAATGGAGGGTAGAAAAAAATACTAGTGGAAAAAAACTGCATATAGTTTGGCCGCACAGTCTGGAAAACCATGCACCGACCGTGTGATCAACTCTGTAATGGTTAAAGAACTACTCCGCATAGGAAACTCAGGATTTACTAGACCGTGTGGGCTAATCGTGAAACTTTGGTTCATTCACCACTTTCACATTTGAAACCCATCACAATCCTTGAAACCACTGATACACTCAATGTGGATCAAGATACCATCATGAGATGTCAAAATCCATCAAGGATGCTCAAAAACAAACTCAAAAATCCAAATTCAAATCCTAATCACCCATAGTGGCTTGAAAATCATTATGAAAGGTGGTGATCAAACAATTACTCATGAGATGTCTCTCTAGTCTAAATGATAATTGAAATCTATAGTCTACCATGAAACAACCCAAATAATAAGAGTACCTAGGACCCTAATAAGTACCTAGGCTCTAATACCATTTGTAATGAACTAGCCTAGGCTAGCTTGACATGTCACCCGATTTGGATTTCCACATGGCCAAAAGGGCATTCTTGATCCCTATGGGTTGGAGACTAGTTTCTGGGTATCAAGAAAAAAACCTTAGGGATTATTTGACCCTCTAAATTGGGTTAACCACCCATGATTCCAATTAAAAATACAACATGACCCATTCATACATTGGGAATCCACACCATAAAAAATAAATAAATACAATATAAAATGCAATAAGTAAATCAGAGTAACTCGCAACAGAAATAATAATAATAACACAAAATGGAAACAAGGCATAAATAAACATAAAATAAGTGAGAAGAAAG
This sequence comes from Viscum album, assembly GCA_963277665.1. Classification (NCBI taxonomy): domain Eukaryota; kingdom Viridiplantae; phylum Streptophyta; class Magnoliopsida; order Santalales; family Viscaceae; genus Viscum; species Viscum album. The sequence goes on along the minus strand of OY728147.1, from coordinate 67,249,685 downwards.
AATCTATATATGAAATTAAAAAAAATAAATATTGGTTGACAAGGTCTATGCATAATGATCCAAAAATAAAAGAAACAAAGACCAAACCACTCAAAAATATGTTCTCATGACGCACGATCACTCACCATATCCCAAAACCAACCATCATTATTCCAAATTGATAATAACTCATGAAAATACCTAACTGGGAAACTTGATAGAAAAAAATAGGAGCTACATACACTGAATGGTGTACATAGAGTGTGATAAAAACACACCCTGTGGGATTTCACTGAAGAGTTTGTGTCATTTCCTTTAAAAATTAATTTCATTGATGTTGGTTTCTAATATAAATAGAAATAGGATTTTCAAAATTAGTTTTCATAAAACCAAATATCATTCCATTATTACCTATATAAAAACATACTTTATCTTTAAATAATAAAGGATAGATCTAAATCCTTTTATAAAAACACTTTCGAAAGAAGAAAGAGGATTATTTAGGAAATTAATGAAAATAATCCAAAAAAACTTTTTCCTCTTCCCAAAGAATTTCTTAAACTCCCTATTTATGAAAAAAACTTCACTTGTATTTTTAAAACAAACTTTCTAAATAATTTTTTAAAATCAATTTAAAAGTGACTTGAAACAATACTAAAGTTGTGAGTAAACACTCACGACACTAAAATATAATAAAATATAACAAAAATAACCAACCAAATAAATTGTTCCATCGAAAAATAAAAAGTAGGAGATATAAATAAGGAATATGTATTGAGATCCCCTAAGACATCCTAAAAAGGATCTATGTGTCATAGAAAACTCACTAGGATTGAATTAGAATGAGAATGGACTTGATCTTCTCATAAAAACTCTATTTAGGGATCCATAGTGAAAACATAAAATCTTCATCCATCACCCCAGGTTCCCTAAAACAAGGAAACCTCAGGGAGGGTGAAACACTCATAGGGTACTAGCTATTGAGTTCCATCTCACAAGTGTAATATGTATGCATACCTTCTATTAGCTACCCAAGTTCCCATTACAAGTAAAAGAAGAGGTGAGAAAACAACATGCCAAGCAATAATAATTTTATCAAATAAAACATTTACAGTAAATTTTATCTCGCCTCCTACACCCTTATAAGAAAAAACTCCCATTTCAACATAAAATGCATGAGTATCAATAAAAGTAAAACCGAATAAACACACGCAAGGGGTCTGTCACGACCCGTCCTCAGGGCCCGTGCTATGACTACCCCAAGCTCGCCTCCCATAGGCCAGGGGCTGGAGACTATCACCAAGGCGTAAATCCTGAAAAAAGGGGATGGCATTGCCTTTATAAAGTAAACAAACACCACAGAGTAAGCCAGCAGAAGTAAACACTAAGTAAAATTGGGTATAAGTAAGTGAAGAAAAGTAAGTGGGCCAAAATACAAACCCAAACTGAAAGTAAAGTACAACTAGAAAGGAAGTACAGCAACTGAAAAGTAAAGCAGCAACACCGAGCTGTCTACTGGAAATCCCACCTGATGGGTGGGTACATATAGCCTCCTCAGCTCCTCGGGTCCTGCCGTCCGCCCAGTATGCATCCCATCCAGTGGTCCACCTCCAGGTACCGACTCGTAGTGATATCCACCTTCGGGCACCGACTCGTCGTGGGTTCCTCCTCCGGGGACCGTACAACTCTACAAGCCTCAACCTCGATCAGTGATGTCCGTCGTCTGCAACCAACACAACGTAGTGCGGGCGAAGCCCGTGCAGGGGTGAGTATACGATACTCAGTAGGGACCCTGAGACCCCTAAAGATCTCCCTGAATCTACAAAGGATAAACCACAAAGAAAATATACAATCACGAAGTAACATCCATACCTACTTAGGTATATGCCCATAGATATACCCAAGTCATCAGTCCCAGTTCAGATCCAACATCCGAGCCCAAGTTCAATCACGTCCACACAGGATAGCACAACCAATCAACACGGGACAACACAACCCAAATCCAAAAGTCAATCATATCGAAGATAATTATTGAAAGTCAAGACTCAGCTCAAGCCAGGATTTAATCATGTTGTCAAAACCATAGCTGTTGGGGAAACTCCTCCTCTATCGAGTACAGTGGGCCTGCCGCTACTACCAAGCGCTTCCCATTAACCTTGGATTGATGTAGTACTCCACCTATCGAGTACTGTGGGCCTGCTGCTACAACCAAGCGCTTCCCACCATGGGTTTTCCGCTACAACCAAGCGCTCCCCCTCATAGCCTCCAAGGGTACTCCTTCTGTTGAGTACCGCAGGTCTGCCGCTAAAACCAAGCGCTCCTCCGCCATGGGTATGCCGCTACAACCAAGAGCTCCCCCTCATAGCCTCCAGAGGTACTCCTTCTATTGAGTACCATAGGTGTTCCACTACAACCAAGTGCTTCTCCGCTGTGGGTCTGCCGCTACAACCAAGCGCTCCCCACTGGGCTATCCGAAACACACCGAGTCGATCGATTAGCAGTCGTCAAGTCTCAGCCAGCTCTGGGGTTTCATAAATATTGAAGGTACCGTAGTCATCACCGTAGAAACCACGGAGGATTCCCATACGGTTGTCACCGTCTTCGAACCCACGGAGGATTCAAGTACGGAAGTCATCGTCGTCGCAGACGCAACCAGCACTAGGGTTCCCACACACAGCATGCTCGTTCTAGAAGGGTCCACTCCATGAGCCAAGGGGGGTTGATACATCAAATGACATGTAGTCTAGAGTTGATGTATCCCAAAGTTCCTTCTCATAAAAAAGAACACAATGTGACAGACGGCGCGTCAATCGGACGCCCAGTCTAAGAGTTATTGGCTTTTTCGTCCAGGGGTCCGGTTGGTTTTTAAGTAAAAACCAACCCGACCGCACTCCAACCGCATCCAAACCTCGAGCGGAGTAATCCAAAAGGTCCGTCTAACTAAGAGGAATCCAACAAAGTCAACGGTACGTCAATCAGACGTCCGGAGCTCAAGTTATAAGCGTTTCCGCTCCGAGGGCCCGGTTGGTTTCGTGTTCGAACCAACCCGGCCATACCCAAAGCTCTCAGAAACCTTGAGTGTATTATATAAAAACGACCGTCACTATCCAAGGATCGATACGAAACTGAAGGTGCATCGATCGGAGGTCCGTAGCCCCAGATATGGGTAAAAGACCGGAATTGGTCTGATAATGGGGGGTCTGGGCCCGGTCCGACCCGGCTGGGCGCGGCCCGACCCGGCCGACACGACCCGGCCCGGTGCAGCCGGTCCGGCCCGGGGGGGCTCAGCGCTGGCCAAGCGGCCGTGAAAAGGGGGTGGCTGCCCCCTCGATTGACGCCGCAACCCTCGCATGGGGGCCGCTTCTAGCCAGCGGACGCGGCCTGGCACCGCGTGGCCCTTGGTCCCGCGCGGCCGCGGGACCAGCCGCCTGGCACCGCGGCTTCAGCCGCGGTGGCCCTTTCCGGCGGCGCACCTAGCGTCGCCGCCTCCTGGCGGCCGGCCGGTGCCGGCCGCCGCCTTCGGCCGCCGGCGGGGTCTTCCGCGGGCCACCAGAGTTGCTCCGTTGGTCCGTTTTCAAAACCGTCTGCGCCAGCATTCATCTCGGGTCTCGAACTTTACTGTGGAATCATCAAACCGCCTCTGCGGCCCATTCTGTCATCATCTGACGATCCGTCATCAATTAAATGATCAGAGGAGCCTTTGAATTGCCACAACAGCACGGCGCGACGGTGCCACATTTCTTCACCCGTTCATCAATTGTTTCCGTGAGGTGCCATTGCACCGCACCGCCTTTACTCGTGCCGCAACAAGAACAACCATCAAAGGGGGAGGAGGGTCGGCCTTGTTCGTGCGGTCCGGTCTCCTCCATTAATACGATAACAGGTGGTTCAAACTATTATCAACAATTAAATCAAAGGCCAAGGAAATAATCCACATAAATTAAACCAAACCCCCTACCTCAAGCGTTTGTTGAATGAAGGTACGTCACGGGGAAGGGACGTCGCGGAAGACGGCGTTTCAGAAGAAGGATCGTCGGCATCGCGGTACTCAGCATCGCATCATCAATCTCTAGGGAACTTGCGTTCTTCGTCGCCCGTTGTCGGAGGTCAGCGTGCTTCATCGGCGATGGTGCGTTCTTCGCATTCTTCAAGGAGGAAGAATGTTCTTCAAGAGTTAGAGCTTTCCTTCCCCAAATCCTCTCGCACAACCAACTCCCTCTCACGAAATAAGACTTTGTCTTATTTAATTAATCCACAAGCCAACGTTTCATTTGAAATTCAATTGAATCCAAGAATTAATTACTTTGAAAAAGTTAATCAATTAATGAGTTGACTTTTCATTTAAAGGGGTGCAGGTGGGTTACATAATTAAATGCACGTGGAAGGTAAAAGGAAATAAAGGGGTGGGGATCGTGTGGGCCCCACCCCACTAATTTCCTACCTAGGAGTTAGGGTATTAGTGGGTCCCACTCCAACCATCAAGCTTAGGGTTAAGCTACCTTAAATAAAAATAAAATTTGGTTGCACAAAATTTTATTTTATTCTTTAGTTAACCCCAAAATTCAATAACCTCACCCGAGCAAACGCAACTCCGGAGAAGGTGTTCTTAAGAAATTACCGGCACTGCGGTTTCATCGATGGCCTCAGATTTTGATTCCGAGCACCGGTTCAAAAGTTAGGAAAGTCCACTTGTTCGTTCACTGAACGTACCCGAGCTAAACTTCAGAAATTGATTCCGAGCACACCGGGCCTCGGAATCAGGTGCCTTTAGAAACTGCGTACTCGTAAAATTCCAAAGAAAATTAAGAAAAAAATTTCCCTTGAAATTTATGGGTCTTTACATTACTCCCACCTCAGGGATTTACGTCCTCGTAAAGCTATAACACAAACTAGGGAAACAAAAGTGGTACTGAGCACGCATCTGAACCTTCCGCTCCCATGTGCTCTTCTGGAGGTTCCCATACTGCTAGTGAAAGCGTACCCAAGGAATCGACCATCTATGTAAGATCTGCTCCTACCGATCCTCGATCCCCACTGGAACCTCCGTGAATATCACCCCATCATCAAAGTCCAGCTCCCCATGGTCGATGACATGCGCCGGGTCGTGCACGTATCTCCTTAGCTGAGATGTGTGGAAGTCGTCGTGCACCCGGTGCAACTGAGGTGGTAGAGCCAGGAGATAAGCCACCTCGCCTATCCTGCTGAGGACCTGGAATGGTCCGATGAAGCGCTGAGATAACTTTCCACCTCGGCCAAATATCTGTAATCCACGTCGAGGAGAGACCCACAAGAAGACGCGGTCGCCACCCTTGAACTCTAGTGGTCTCTACCTCCTATCAGCACAAGACTTTTGCCGGCTCTGAGCTGTACTCATCCGCTCTTGGATGACTTGGACCTTTCCTGGTCCTACAAGAGCTGCTGATATTTATTCTTTGCTGATAAGAGAAATCCGGTCTCATCCCCTGGATGAACCACGTTCTTCGCCTAATACAGTCAATCCCGACATGGATGATACTAATCCATACCAAGGATGATGTCGTAAGGCCTCAACTCTACTACCAAGAGATCCAACCGTTACTCTCGCCTCCAAGGGTTGAGTCACACTATCGAAATCAGTGTGTGGTCACTGGGTCTCCTCCAGTAGGTATCTCAAAGTGAGGGTCAAGTCAACGGTTTTTAAACCGGAACCTCTTAGTAACAACATAAAGAGAGGACATGAAGGTAAACGCCACAAGAAAGGTGTCTTTTATTACTACAGGTCAAAGTACAAAGACACAAAGCATATACAAACAAACGTCAACAAAGCTAGAAGCAACATGAACAATATTCTCCAAGTCTGGACCTAGTCCCGCTCCTGTCCATCTGCTCCCAGAGCTCCATGATCGTAGGCCTCAGCTGCCTGAAGCTGAGATCTCCCATGTCCACCTGTTCCCTGCGGTCGGGGTGGACCTCCTGGTGGTGGTGGTGGCAACACCTCGAAGCGTCGTCCACCTCCAGCTGCACGACCTGCTCCCCTACCACGGTCTCCTGCTCCATGCAGTCCGCCTCGATCGAACCTCTGCCTCTTCCTGGGAGGTCCTTTGTTTATCTACTGATCATCGGTATGGAGGGTCGGACAGTCACGAGCCATGTGACCAACCCCGCCGTAGGAGTAACACTGTCCACACATGGTAAGTCATTCTCCTCCTCGGGTGCCTCGCACAAATGATCCTGTGTCATGCGGTCGACCACCTGTAGGTCTAGTCCTTTTGGACCTCTGCGTCATCTATATACTGTCCGCTGTAGAAGACTCTGCCGCATGCCGGCTAGTGGTGGGTCCTACTGCTGGATACTGCTCAGCAATGAAACTCTCCACTAAGAGGGCTCACTCCAACACCCCTGTCTGAATCGGGATGCTGTGAGAAACAACTGAATCTCTGATCTCTCGCCTGAGCCCCTGATCGAAGGTTCGGGCCCTGAAGAATGGGTCTCGTACCATGTCCGTAGAATAGCGCGAGAGATCGGTAAACCTCACCGAGTACTGGGCTACTGTCATGCTGCCCTGCCGCAGCTGTAGTAGCTCCTGGATGCGCACCGTACGGAGGGTGGATGGGAAGAACTCTAAGCGGAAGAGACTCTTAGAGTCCGTCCAAAGAAGAGATGCCTCATCATGCACCTGGAGCATCAAGCTCCACCATCTTCCTGCTGCCGCATGCAGGAGGCTCACTGCGAGGATCACCATGAGGTCAGCTGGTGTCCCCACAAACCTGAAAACTCGAACAACCACCTCTAGCCAATCCTTGGCTGCCTGAGGGTCCGTATCCCCGCAGAAACTGGGTCGTCTCTGACGCTGAAACTCATGCAGCGCGCTAAGGCGACGTGCACTATTAGCAGCTGGGGCTGGTATCATCGGTGGCTCGGCGGGTAGAGGTACCGCCGGTGCCTTTGCTATCAAAGGGCCCTGCACCGAGGCCTCGTCACTCAGTGGTCTATCGTCTCGCACAGCGCTCGGAACCCTAGCTGGATGCCATCGTGGGGCCATCCAAAAAAGAAACATGTGTGCCATGATCAAACGGTATACATGGTGAGCTGACACAAAGTAATCACAAAGAAAACTTTTGAAACACACATGCAATCAATGTTTTCATGCATTGAGTCGAAAATCAGAAGTCAGGGTCCTGGTGTATGGATACGTCGGCCGCCGCACCAACACTGGACTCCCTGGACTGATAACCACACTAAATACCCTTAACACTATTGCTTCACATAGAAGAAATATCAGAGTCCAGAGTTCTGCGGTAGAACCGAACTCCTCTGATACCAATTTTTCACGACCCGTCCTCGGGGCCCGTGCCATGACTACCCCAAGCCCGCCTCCCATAGGCCAGGGGCTGGCGACTAGCACCAAGGCGCAAATCCCGACAAAAGGGGAAAGAATTTCCTTTATAAAGTAAACAAACACCACAGAGTAAGCCAGCAGAAGTAAACACTAAGTAAAACTGGGTACAAGTAAGTGCGAAAAAGTAAGTGGGCCAAAATACAAACCCAAACTGAAAGTAAAGTACAACTGGAAAGGATGTACAACAAATGAAAAGTAAAGCAGCAATGCCGAGCCGTCCACTAGAAATCCCACCTGAAGGGTGGGTACAGATAGCCTCCTCAGCTACTTGGGTTCTGCCGTCCGCCCTGTATGCGTCCCGTCCAGTGGTCCACCTCCAGGTACCGACTCGTCGTGATATCCACCTTCGGGCACCGACTCGTCGTGGGTTCCTCCTCCGGGGACCGTCCAACTATACAAGCCTCAACCTCGATCAGTGATGTCCGTCGTCTGCAACCAACACAACGTAGTGCGGGCGAAGCCCGTGCAGGGGTGAGTATACGATATTCAGTAGGGACCCCGAGACCCCCGAAGGTCTCCCTGAATCCACAATGGATAAACTACAAAGAAAAGATACAATCACGAAGTAACATACAACCCTACTTAGGTATATGCCCATACATATACCCAAGTCATCAGTCCCAGTTCGGCTCCAACATCTGATCCCAAGTTCGATCACATCCACACAGGATACCACAACCAATCCACACAGGATAACACAACCCAAATCCACAATTAAATCATATCGAAGATAATGATTGAAAGTCAAGACTCAGCTCAAGCCAGGATTTAATCATGATGTCGAAACTATAGCATCTGGGAAAACTCCTCCTCTATCGAGTACAGTGGGCCTACTGCTACAACCAAGCGCTTCCCATTAACCTTGGACTGCTGTAGTACTCCACCTGTCGAGTACTGTGGGCCTGCTGCTACAACCAAGCGCTTCCCACCATGGGTCTGCCGCTACAACCAAGCTCTCTCTCTCATAGCCTCCAGAGGTACTCCTTCTGTTGAGTACCACGGGTCTCCTACTACAACCAAGCGCTCCTCCGCCGTGGGTCTGCCGCTACAACCAAGCGCTCCCCCTCACATCCTCTAGAGGTACTCCTTCTGTTGAGTACCGCAGGTCTGCCGCTACAACCAAGCGCTCCTCCGCCGTGGGTCTGCCGCTACAACCAAGCGCTCCCCACTGCGCTATCCAAAACACACCAAGTCGATCGATCAGCAGTCGTCAAGTCTCATCCAGCTCTAGGGTTTCATAAATATTGAAGGTACCGTAGTCATCACCGTCGAACCCACGAAGGATTACTGTACGGTTGTCGCCGTCGTCGAACCCACAGAGGATTCCAGTATGGAAGTCATCGTCGTCGCAGACGTAGCCAACACTAGGGTTCCCACACACAGCATGCTCGTTCCGGGAGGGTCCAGTCCACGAGCCAAGGGGGGTTGATACATCAACTGACACGTAGTCCAGAGTTGATGTATCCCAAAGTTTCGTCTCGTCAAAAGGAACACAACGCGACAGACGGCGCGTCAATCGGACGCCCGGTCTGAGAGTTATTGGATTTTTCGTTCCAGGGGCCCAGTTGATTTTTAAGTCAAAACAAACCTGACCGCACTACAACTGCATCCAAACCTCTAGAAAATTAAGCCAAAAGGTCTGTCTCACTAAGAGGAATCCAACAAAGTCGACGACACATCAATCAGACGTCCGGAGCTCAAGTTATAAGCATTTCCGCTCCGAGGGCCTGGTTTGTTTCGTGTTCGAACCAACCCAGCCGTACCCAAAGTTCTCCTAACCCTTGAGTGTAATATACCGAAACTACCATCTCGATCCAAGCATCTCAATGCAACTAACGGTGTGTCGATCGGAGGTCCGTAGCCCAAGATATGGGTAAAAGACCGGAAGTGGTTTGAAAACGGGGGGTCTGGGCCCGGTCCGACCCGGCCCAACCCCCTGGGTTGGCCCGAACCGGTTCGACCCGACCTGGATCCGGGTATGACCCAGCTGGGCGCGGCCCAGCCTGGTGCGGCCGGTCCGGCCCGGGGCTGCTCGGCGCTGGCCGAGCAGTCGCGCAAAGGGGGCGGCTGCCCCCTTGATTGACGCAGCGACCCCAGCATGGGGGCCGCTCCTTGCCAGCGGACGCGGCCTTGCGCCGCATTGCCCTTGGTCCCGCGTGGCCGCGGGACCAGCCCCTTGACGCCACGGTGGCCCTTCCCGACGGTGCGCCGGGTGCCGCCCCCTCCGTCCACTGGTGCTGGTGGGGTCTTCCGTGGGCCACCGGAGTTGCTCCGGTGGTCCGTTTTCAAAACCGTCTACGCCGGCGTTCATCTCGGGTCTCGAACTTTACTGCAGAATCATCAAACCACCTCTGCGGACTGTTCTGTCATCATCTGATGATCCATCGTCAATTAAATGATCAGCAGAGCCTTCGAATTGCCGCAACAGCGCGGCGCGATGGCGCCGCATTTCTTCACCCATTCATCAATTGTTTCCGTGCGGTGTCGTTGCACCGCGCCGCCTTTACTCATGCCGCAAAAAGAACAACCATCAAAGGGGGAGGAGGGTCGTCCGTGTTCGTGCGGTCCGGCCTCCTCTATTAATATGATAACAGGCGGCTCAAACGATTATCAATAATTAAATAAAATGCGGAGGATATAATCCACATAAATTAAACCAAACCCCCTACCTCAAGCGTTTGTTGAACGAAGGTTCGTCGTGGAAGACGACATCGCAGAAGAAGGATCGTCGGCGTCGTGGTACTCGGCGTCGCGTCGTCAATCTCTGAGGAACTTGCGTTCTTCATCTCTCGTCGTCGGAGGTCGGCGTTCTTCGTCGGCGATGGTGCGTTCTTCGAGTTCTTCAAGGAGGAAGAATGTTCTTCAAGAGTTAGAGCTTTCCTTCCCCAAATCCTCTCACACAACCAACTCCCTCTCACGAAATAAGACTTTGTCTAATTTAATTAATCCACAATCCAACGTTTCATTTGAAATTCAATTGAATCCAAGAATTAATTACTTTGAAAAATTTAATCAATTAATGAGTTGACTTTTCATTTAATGGGGTGCGGGTGGGTTACATAATTAAATGCACATGGTAGGTAAAAGGAAATAAAGGGGTGGGGATCGTGTGGGCCCCAACCCACTAATTTTCTACCTAGGAGTTAGGGTATTAGTGGGTCCCACTCCAACCATCAAGATTAGGGTTAAGCTACTTTAAATAAAAATAAAATTTGGTTGCACAAAATTTAATTTTATTCTTTAGTTAACCCCAAAATTCCATAACCTCACCCGAGAAAACGCAACTCCGGAAAAGGTGTTCTTAAGCAATTACCGGCACTGCGGTTTCATCGGTGCCATCAGATTTCGATTCCGAGCACCAGTTCAAAATTTAGGAAAACCCGCTCATTCGTTCACTAAACGTACCCGAGCTAAACTTCGGAAATTGATTCCGGGCACACCGGGCCTCAGAATCATGTGCCGTCAGAAACTGCGTACTCGTAAAATTCCAAAGAAAATTAAGAAAACAATTTACCTTGATATTTACGGGTCTTTACAGGGTCTCAATTTGAAATAGAAAATCAAATTCATGGGCTCAATCAAGGGTTTCATACATTTTAGAAAAACTATTAAAAGTGATAAACAAGCTTCTAAAACATGCTTGGAATACTAAGTCACTTCATCCACCTTTTAAAACCTAAATAAAATCTCACTTATTAAATCCTTTAATACCAGTCATTACAAATTACATAGAAACCCACTTAAGATACATGTACCCTTTATGGAAAACCATTTAAGAAACCAAAAAATTCTATAAAAACCCCATTTAATCCAATTAATGACCCAAAACAGGTTAAATTCCATTGGCCATCAAAACCCATTTTTAAACAAGCCTAAGTTCTATTTTCCTAAACACATGGAATTAATTTTTTTAAAATACTAATAAAAGCCATGAAACACCATTATTCCAAGTGGTCAAGTCCTCAAAACATCTATGGAAACTATAACACTATTATATTTAGCTTTAGTTTAACAAAACAAATAATTTTAATCCTCCAAGCATTAAATAAAATAGAATTTAAAGGAAATATAAAAAAAATACCTACCTCAAGCATGGTGTAATCAAGCTATGAAAAGTTGGAATGCATCACATTCGACGGAGAATTCCTAAACAATCCAAGAAACACCCTCTATAGACCTTAACAACCAAAAACCACGTATAAATCCACACTCAAACCCTTAATCGAACCTAGTGTCCCCATAGATTCCATAGGATGGAAGAAAATTAGGGGAAAGATAGAAAAAAGGAGAGAAATAAGGAGTACGAGGGCTTATATTTAAGATAGTTGCTTGAAAATTTGAAAACTATAAAACTCACATGGTTTGGATGCATGTTTTTCTAGAACATGCTTCAACCATGTCGAACAACATGATCCAATTAAAGAAAAATTCGCATGCTTTTCACATGGTTTATTAAACCATGTGCATGTTATGTTCCATCCAACTCCAGAGTAAAGGTACTTTTCATAGTTACTTCCAGGCCTCATGTGGTTCACTCCAAACAGCGCACTAACCATGTGAGCTAACCATGGACATTAAAAATTGAACTAAAACCCCACCCGTGTAAGGGTATCTTCACTGTTTAAACTAAACTATGTTCATTGAACTATGTATTGTAAAAAATCTGTATAAAGTTTAGTTATATAGTTCCTACTAACTCTGTGTCGACTATATGCAAGCCATGAAATGGACCAATTTTTTTTGAAAATTAAAATGTAAAGACTAAAATCTTAAAAAAATTATAATCACCCAAAATAATATAAAATAAACCACACCAAAACATGGTGGGTTTTTCTATTCTACCAACTATACCACTTTGTTCCCCAAAAAAGTCACAAGTAAATGTAGAAGGAATGATAAGGGAACTATGATAACACCCCTTATGTCGAGGTGGATGGCAGGAGAAATAACTAGAGTGAGTCCTAAAAAGGGAAGCCAATAACCATAATGAACCCTCTAATCTAATAAAATGAATCCAAAAATACCACCACATTTCCCCAAGCATAACTCAACAACAAAAAATAAAAATTAAAAATAACTCGATGTTGGTAAAAAATATAGATCGAGAATAGCTCTCCCAAAAAGATAAAGTTCATCTAAAATGGTGAAAAAAGGAAGAAACACTACTGTACTAAGCACCATACATGGGAACACAACTATAATAATTTCCTAATTTCCTCCAACCAGATGTGATCACCAAAACATTGATTCAAATTTCCACAGAAACACAACCTAAGGAGAACACAAAATCCACAACCATAAACCATCACTAAGCTCAACAACATGATCCCACCACAAAATTAAAGAAATAAAACATCATTAATCCCAACATGGGAACCTAACGCAAGTAGTAATACTCAATTAAGTAAACTAGGACCCCAAACTTGGAATACCATCTCATGAAAAGCCCGAAAAATAAAAACAAAACCTCTGAGTACTCAAAAAACCGAAGACAACATTCTTCCTAGTCACCAAATCACCATCCTAAGGTTTCCCACGTGCAAAACACTAATAGTATGATTCCTAAATAATCTTGGTAAAATAATAAATCCATATAAAATACAATCTATGAATCAAAACACATATATGGACATTATAATTCGCTAAAAACCTCAAGGAAAACAATTCAAAAGTCCACAATAACATCCAAAACAAATCCCAAAACAAGAAATCACTAATACACAATATACACCTAAAATTTACTCTTTAGATAACTATTCTTAAAAACCCTATGAATATGGTTCAACTAACGACATCAAATAAATTCTTCACACCATAAGCACACAAGAGACATCTCTAAAAAAAACTATCTTTCAAAACACCCTTCTAAGAAACTGGGATATGGTTAAATATGAAAATGAAACTAACCCCACCACCTGATCTTGAGTCTATATAGAGTTGGATAGCAGAGGATAAACTCTCAATTTATGGGAAAAACCATTCTAAAGATCATCTCAACAAAAAAATTATAGCCTTCTTAAAAAATCTTCCTTTAGAAGTCATATTTTATATATCATGAAACGAAAACATAATCAGTTAATATTTAACTAAGAAAATCACATAATACCACATAAACTAGTATAAATTAAAAGAAATTAATTGAAGAAACACACATAAAACGTTACCCTCTCTATAAATTCACACAACCCTTGAAAATAATCTATTTTTTCTTAATACCATTCATCTCATTTTAAATTACCAAGAGAACCTAATTTTCAAAACACCTCCCCAATTTAATTATATTTGATCACATTAAACATTTTATTCAGAATCAAGCAGATAATTAAATTTCTTCCAAAAAATATGACTTTAAAACCGAAACATTCCTTAAGATTACAATAAAACTAATAGTTTGCATAAGACATCATTTCCATGGTAAAAGACCTTCCTACTTTTATTTTAAAACTATTTTCCTCAAAAACATCTCATAAACATAAAAATCCTTTTAAAAACTTTAAAAAATTGGTTTCAAAATCATACCACCCTATGAAATCTATTTTATATTTTAAAACTAAATTTTTCAACACATAAAACAATGTTCCTAAAGAAATAAATTAATGAAAATCGCAAAAATCACCTGATAATCACATTTAAAAGAATAAATATACAATAAAAATCTCATTTTTTACCATTACACCAAAGGTAGAATCTCTTAGGATCATTTCAGAGAGAAATGGTAGCAAGACAATATTTCCATAGAAAAATTAACATTGTGCATGGTTTGGTAAACCATGCAATCAACTCTATAATGGTTGTAGAACCATTTTTCCCGAGTAATGCATGGTTTAATAGACCATGAGGGCTAACCATGAAACTCTAGTATATTCACCATTTTACCTCTAAAACTAATTCCAGCCCTTGGAATCACTAATACACTCAATGGGGATCAAGACACCATCCTGACATATCAAAATCCATCAAGGATGCTAAAAAATGAACACAAAAATAAAAATTCAAATCCCAATCACCCATGGTGACTCAAGTCTCATCCTAAAAGGTGGTGATCAAGCACTTACTCATATGACACATCTTGAGTCCCAATGGTAATACTAGTCTCCAGTCTACTATGACACACCCCAAATAACAAGAGGATTCCTCTAGAACCTATGTGTTGTAATAATGGGTGCACTAGACCAAACTAAATAGTACTTTTTTATTACCATTTCATGTATAGAGTGAGATATGCATTATGTACTCTTACCATTATATTATAGAAATTTATGTGTCCACTATTTAAGTGGGAATGTCCATAGATTAGTTTTTGTATCAAAAGGTTATTGTAGATCCTAAGCTATAATGAGAAACTTGATATACCATGACATTAATATTAAATAAATATGCTATGGTCTAGATATATCATTCTAATTGGATGTAGATAATGTCTGACTATCAGGTGTTGGGGGATCATAAGCATTGAGACTTCTTATTATGATGTTCACACTTGGTGATCTATGGTTTGTGAGATTGTGAGGACAAAACTGCTAATAGGAACACCACATGCTTCAAGTGTCATTGGTAGTTCCTATCTATGGACATGTGTATTGGTCTTCTAACTTGAGATCATTATCAATGTGTGTCATTTGATCACGTACATTGATATAATGAAAAAACCATGATAATGAAATCATGGCGATATAGATTTTGTTGGATGCATCATAGGTGGAATGACATTGGTTTAATGATCAAGATAGAATTTGTCTTTTCAGAGTCGAGGAAGAAATATCTAAGGCTAGGTTGATTATGATGGTATTACCATCATAAATCCATATCCATGGTATTCAAATTTAAATCCATCTATATAGATCAACAAATAATAAAGAAAGAAAATACGATGACATAAGTGTATATCCTACTTTATTAGATATCAAAATACAAAGAGATTATATTACAAAGTGTGTGTTTGCAGGTTGGTTGTTATTGATATGACTATTCTCTATCTCTTTATAAAACATGACAACTTTCTAGATTCTGCTCTTGGTCTGTGAATAATATTCACTACTATTGAGATAAGGTCTTAGAGGGTCACACACAATATAGTATTCAAGAATATTCCCTATTATGGTGAATAGGTATATAAGACAAGGTGGGCCCCATCACTGGTGTCTGGGATATGTTTAAGGATATACGATCATTAAAGGAATAAATAAATTCATATTATTCAAGTTAAGAATAATTGACATTGAATTTATTTATTAAATGTATTTACAAGTATTAAATTAAATACATGGAGAATATTATTTGAATGAATATTATTTTAATATTCAAATTTCATTTAATATTTTTGGGAATGACGATTCCGATTAAAGGATTGTTTTTTATCATGTAATATTTTTAATATATTACAATAAATTGATAAAAAGTATAAATGATATTTTGACTCATTATAGTAGTCATAATATATCATTTATAGTTAATATAGTGTGTAAAAATATTCGGGGGGACTAGGGAGCCTTTTTCAGGTAATTTCATAACAAACTACATAAAGGAGGAGAGATGCTCTTTCAAGTAGACTATTCACTATGAGGTATCAGGATATTATCTCTTCTATATTGCCTTATAGAGATAGAATCTCTCGATCTAGGTGATGATATCCAATTTTTCCTCACACATCGCAAGAACGATGATGCGACGATCGTCGGGATGTCAAGGGCATCATCAAATCTCCACGCTAGCACCCGTAATTCGATGATAAACACTCCCAAATATTTTTGAAGCGTGTTTGGATGATCTAGATGAATTAAACTTTGGATTATTTGAGGAATGATTGCTGATCAGGGCAGTACTTCGCTAGTTATGATGTTATTATGTCGATTGTTGGTGAAAATTTTTAAATTCTCAGCCCACCAGCTTCCGCTGTGTGCCCTGATACATTAAATTGGTATACAAGGGATGTGTGAAAATTTTAATGCAAATAAAAATTAAATTTTTCTTAATTTTTGAAGAGGGTGTTGTTACGGTCCCAGCACCACCAACAGTGGTTTAATCCGATACCAAGTTATGACTATGTGAAGTTTTTAAATACCGATTTAAATTGTTTTTATGAGATTATTTTTAAAAATAACACACATATATTGAAATACCTAAAGTATATCGGTGTAAGAAATTCCAGTGAACCCGTTCACCGATTGGGAATCCAATGCACACGGGAATAGTGTTTTTCAGTCATCAAATTATCCACTGATTTGTGTAAATTTGCAAAATAAAAAATAAAAAATAATTGTTATTTTTTTTACAACCTATGCAATTGGTTGTAGATTTTTTTTGTGAGGCAAAGGGTGGGTTTGTGGATAATTCCTAAAACAAGACAAAACAAAAAACAGGACCATGAGCCTCAAAGACCCAAATATATATATTTTTTTAAAAAGTGTCTTTTGACAATTATGGAGGGGTAAAGAATGAAATAAAAAAACAGACTCTCCCTTGGACACCTCACCTCCAGTAGCACCGGTGCCATTTCGCTTCTCCCAGTGCCACTTTCTAGACCCCCTTGGGTTGCTGCCACACTGCATGTTGTCGCACCGGCCACCCTGTGGTTGAGATCTGGCCTCGTCGCCTACCCCGCACCCCTGCAGACGCCTCCTCCTTGCATGTGCACCATTCAGATAACAGCGCTTCCCCAAGGCCTAGCCTCCCTTATCTTTCAACCCATAGCCAAGACAGGGACGACCTTCCAGCATCGAGACCGCTGGTCATTTTTACGAAGGTCACTAGACAATTGCAGCCAAGTCACAAGTTTTCCGTGAGGTACCCTAGCGACAGTCCTATTGGATCTAGAAAAGGAGGCCCTTGCGGGAGAATCCTCCAAAGAAGAACATCCTCCAACAAAGAATGTTCTTCGGATCAAGAACGAGGACAACGCTTGAGCCCAGATCAGAAACGTGTTGTGAGAGTGACGAACGTTAACATCTTCATCTTCCTCCTCATGACGTCTCCAACGAACAATCAAGGTAGGGATTTGTTTAAGGTTGTTTATCGTTAATTTTACATCGGATCTTTCTCCTCGAGCCATGTGCTACCGGACTAACGCGGAGGGTACAAACCAAATGAACACGGCCCGATCCATCTGCCTCTTCAATGCTAATGCGTTCTTCGCAGCGGAGGAGGACGACAACCGAAGCCGACAAGGCACAAGGCGGCGGCCGACACTCCAGTCGACCGCGATGGCGATGGCGGCGCAACCGCACCGCCAGAGGAGATCATGACCCATCGGCCGTGACGAGAAGCATGGCAGCCGGCACACCGGCCGGCCCCGTGAAGGCGGGGCAGCGCATGTCCGCGTCACCAGTAGAGGGGAAGGCTGCGGCCCGTCGGCCGCGATGGCACACCAAGGCGGCCGACAACTGACCGACTGTGGGAGGAGCGGCGCGCATCCGCGTTGCTGAGAGGAGAGCCGACCGAATCCCGGACCAGCTGCATCGCATTGAGCAGGACCCGCTCTGGCAGGTCCTGTATTCCAGCAAGTAGCGGCACATGGCGCTGCTGGGTTGGCCGAGCCGAACGGTCCATCGGACCTTTCGGGATACCGGGGGGGGGGGGGGGGATCCCCCTGGGTGTCGGCTAGGGCGGACCCCGCCACGATGGACCACCCGATCGATTGGGTCGTGCCCCGTGGGCCGGGCCGGGCTGGGACCGGGTCTGGTCGACCCAAACCGGGTCTAGTCAGGTCAGTCCGACCGGGTCGGACTGGACCCGGATCTATCTGGACCCAGATACACTTTCGTGGCCATATCTTTAGATCCAAGCATCCTTTTGATGAACCGTCTATGGCACCGAAATCCTTGGATCAAGACAGTCCTTTTGGTATACTACACTTGAGTTTTGGATAAAGTTGGAGTACGACCAGGTTGGATCGAACCCGAATCCAACTGGACCCTCGGAACGGAAACGCTAATAACTTACAGACTGGACGTTCGATTGACGCGCCGTCAGTTGCGTTGGGTCCCTTATGACGTGGCAGGCCTTTTGGATATTTCTTTTTGGGACTTCGTGGCAGCTGAAGTATCGACCGATGGCTTGAGGAGAAAAACCTCCCGGAATCAAGCATGCTTAATGCAGAAACCCTGTGGCTGGGTGTACATGAGGAGTCTTCAGATCCTGGGTGGGTCATCCTTGGATCCTGTGTGTGACAACGCTCAACGATCTTGTGTGGGTTAGCGCATACTGATCCTGTGTGGGTCATCTCCAGATCATGTGTGGGTCATCTCCAGATCCTGTGTGGGTCATCTTTGATCCTGTGTGGGTTAACAACAGAGCTTCTCGACGAAGTAAGATGATCTAGCAATACAGCTAATCATATATACTTCTATGATTAAGTTATACCTGGTGTGAACTGAGTCTTTACCTTTGTGGTATTCTTCTATGTGGCATACCTTTGTGGTACTTACCTTCGTGATGATACCTCAGTGGCATTCTTCTGTGTAGCATACCTTTGTGATACTTACCTTCATGGTGATACCATAAGGGTAATCTTCTGTGTGTCGTACCTTTTTGGTATTTACCTTCATGGTGATACCCTTGTGATATTATTTTGTGTGGCGTTACCTTTGTGGTACATACCTTTGTGGTGTTACCTTCATGGTATTCTTTTCTTCAGGGAACAGTTGTGCTCTTGGCTAAAGAGTTGGGCCATGTGTTTTCTCTTGAATGAGATGAGTATACTTGATAACTTAGGTATATGTATGGGCATATACCTATGTAGGGTTGACTGTTGTTTTCGTGCTTTGTGGTTTATCCTTTGTGGATTCTGTGAGACCCTTGGGGGTCTCGAGATCCCTATTGAGTATCGTTATACTCACCCCTGCACAGGCTTCGCCCACACCTTGCTGTGTCTTGTGCAGACGACGAACAATGCTGACCGAGGAAGAGGGTACCGGGACTGAAGGTTTCTTAGAGGTAGAACATTAAACGATACGTATTGTGGAGACGGCCGTTCAAGAGCTATACCTACCCTTCAGGTAGGATCCT
Organism: Viscum album; assembly: GCA_963277665.1. Lineage (NCBI taxonomy): Eukaryota > Viridiplantae > Streptophyta > Magnoliopsida > Santalales > Viscaceae > Viscum > Viscum album. Next base: position 67,230,325 of record OY728147.1, on the reverse strand, counting down.
TGGGTGGGTGTTCATAGGAGCTGTTTTCAGTTTTACTTGTACTTTCCAGTTGAGCTTGTATTCTGAACTCCTTTATTTATTGTACACACCCTGTTTACTATATAGTTTATCTTGTGCTTGTATCTTGATGTGTGCTTGGTTTGTGTGAGTTTACAGGTTTAGAGGCAATGCCTTCCTGGTTTTAGGGATATGCCTTTCCGGTGCTAGTTGCCAGCCCCTGGCCTATGGAAGGCGGACTTGGGTTAGTCACGGCACGGGCTCCAGGGGACAGGTTGTGACAAATATTGGGACCGAATGACATAAATTTTTGAATTAAAAATAAAAGCGAACTTTTAATTTAATAAATTTTCCCTTTAAAATAATTTATTGCCAATTTTATTTTTGTATTTTTTTATATGTGAGTTTAATACGTATTGATTGATCATGAGCCATAGACCAATCAATTCATGTCTGGTGTTTGGTTATTTATTTATTTATTGTAATTCATGTTTGTAATAATTAGTTTAATAAATGAATTTCTGCATGTTGTCATTGTGTTCTTATACGTATTTGGGCCTGCACTCCGAGATAAAAACTTTTATTTGTATTACACATTCCCGATACCCCTCACCTTCATACGAGCATTATTGTATAATGATGAGGATGAGTAGTAACATACTTCACATTGATATTTGGTGACACACCAGAAAAGACTTTGACGAATTGGATGGGTGAGTGCTCTTACTCAAGTTGTAAGAGACAAGACTAAAGGAGTTACCCCTTGAGTCTATGTTGGTCCATTATCAACCATTAGTATCACCTCATGACCACATCATCTTATTTTATTTATGAATGGTTTATTATTTTATATATGTGTTGTTTTACACGCGATCACATAAAATAATAATCAAGAATGCATAGATAAAATGAACATGTGATGCAATTGATATTTTCTATTTATTGCATGATCAGTTGTGAGTGTGATCACTTAGTATTTGCTTTTGAGATAGAAAATTATTTAATTTCATCATGGAATAATAAAATCCTCAAAGAAATATTAAGTTTTAATCACCTTTTGTCATTTGAATTTGAACACAATCGGGTGTTCGGGGTGCACGTCAGCCAAAGTTGAGTGTGCCTCCCACTACCCGGGAGTTCTTTTGAGAGTGATAGGTTGACTTAAATGAAATTGATAGCAAATAAGTAGTCAAATATATTTTTCTGAAACATTAGATCCAAACAATGAGTAAATCATATTTATGATTTTAGAAGCTGATACGTCACTCAAAGGATTAAGGATCCATGATATAATGTGATTGTCTAGTCAAAAACCTACCTTGAACTATTTGAGTTGTGGCGTAGCCATAGATTGTAGACTATGAGGGGATGTCCAAGGATCCTTTCCACTAGAATACTCAAGCAACATAATATTTTGATTCTAGTACAGAGGGTTTCTAGAGTTCGATAAAATAGCGAGAGACATTTAACGATTTAATTAATTAATCAATAATGTCTAAATCATTAATCAAGATAAAATTACTAGTTTGATAAATTTTATTTTTGTAGAAAATGGCAAGTAATACCACAATAATCACTATAATATTTATTTCAAAAATTTAATGCTCTATCCAGCACGATTTTCCAAAGAGTAGTAAAGGCACTTGCACACAATATTATGACATCATAAATTGAAGGTGTTTCTATCACCAATACTTGTTAAGCCACCTCAAGAAGAGAGGGTGTTAAAAATTATTACATGTGACTCATGAATGATTCATATGATGGTTATTTCATCATGCTATCATCAAAGTCTGATGTATGTTGTGGATACTACATTAGGACATGAATGCTATTATATATAGTCTCATATTTGAGAAGCTTGTGAGGAGAAATAGAAGTGTAGATATTGATATTTGATGATTACACTAGATATGTGTAAATTGAAAGATTGATCATGGTCTTTAAATGAATCACTTTTTCATATCATTTTCACCATTTTATCTAGTTTTGTTTAAGATCATAAAACAAACAACATGGGGAAAAATTCTTCATTAACTTTTGGGTAAGGTTCTCCGAGAAATATGAACATAAAATAAAGATTAATCTTTAGTTATTATGGAGAACAAGTTGAAAGACAAGGAGAAAAGGAAAACAAAATGTGTTATGCCAAAACCACCTTCAAAACTTAATTCAATGTAAAGAGGTATTAAATAGAATTCTATTCACCTAAAATGTCATGAAATAAATCTTTTAAAGTTTAAATAAAATGAACTGAATCACAGAAGCAAGTACTTGATTCCTCTTCAAGTATATTCATCAATATAAAAGTAATGTTATGCTCATACTTATTAGGTATTGAATACAATATGCTTATTACATATGTGTATTTAAATATAGTAACCAAGTATATAAAAATTACTAGAAGTAAGACATCTTCTACAGGTGGCTGAGAAATGGTGGTTTCTAAGTTAGCGGTGAGAAGCACACAACTTCTAATTTCCAAGTAAATGATTCTAGTTGGTTCAATTATACTTGAACCATTGGAAATAACCGATGAATTTAAAATGTAAGAATCATATTGTAATGCATCGACCCCAGTTACCCAGAGTCGGTGCATTATTTTAATACATTGGCATGATTACAAGGAATCAAGTCCCGAAGGACCGATCAGTTTAGCAGTCTTGGAAAATAGATTACATACATGAATGTTACATTACACTTTATAACATACAACACAACATAAACAATCCTTTATGAACACCATTATTCCCTTAGATTAACCCTGTATATCAATCACAATACACTTTATGGAATCTTGGAGAAAATAAAACATAGAAAGGGGTGAGCTCAAATGCTCAGTAAGGGTAAGCAATACAGCAGAAAATAAAATAAATATTAAGCATGGTGAATAATTGAAACCGCATGCCTTTACCAATAATAAACATGAATACTTTTATAGAAAGAATATGAGCTGAGTAAATAATGCCATAATAAAACATAATCATGGCTATTCTACTAGTCGAATGACCACATGAACCATCAATATTATTTCCATAATGAGGGAATGTATAATGCCAAACATTCTAAAACATTTTGTCAAGGCCTCAGCCAAGACGTCTAAAAATGATTAAGGCCTCGGCCAAAACCATAAATCAAATTGGGAAATGGCCTCGGCCAATTCCACGTCTAGTTGTATCATGAGACCTACCGATGCATCGAGAAGCTATAGTGGGCTCCACCCATCACTTATTGAGTTCAATACATTCCTCATATGAAAAGGTTTAAACATATCATAAACATTTGTATTAAAACTAGCATACGAAATGTCAATACTTTAACCATAAATCATGAATGGTATAAAAATATCACATCCACAGTCAAACATATCAAAAAACCTTCAATACAATATGGAAGTTTTTTATCATAATAAATCAACTCCAAATAAACTTAAAATCCATCAAAGGATGTTGACATAGATGAAATCAAAACATTTTTTAGAGAAATATCTCTTTCTATTTTGAAATAATTTAAGAGTAACATAATTATAAAATAAAACATTTACTTTTAAAATATTCTTATAAGCTTGTAAGGAAAGCTTTGACAAGTTTATAACGGTAGAAAACAGCCTCCCCCACCGTATTAGTTAAAAAAATACATTCTTACCTTAATTTTGTCGAAAATGTTAAAAAGGACCTTGTTTGGAAAACGACGAAAAGATTCCTTTATAAAAATCTTATAAAAAGTCAAACAAGGGTATAAATGACTTTAACCCATATTCGGTAAAATATTAACAATGTTTTGAAATACATTTTTAAGGAACATGGATGTGAATGATAAAGAGGTCCCAGTAGATAATTATGTATAAACAACCTCGGATAATGAAGAGATTGTGAAATAAACCCTTACCAATTTGGTAACATAGGAAACATACACCCAATGAAAGAGGTATCATACAATGAATATGTAAATACACATAAATTAAAGTTTATTACACAAATAATACTATTATGGGAAGTACATACACCACACAAAAGGTAATGGTGGAAATATGACATAAATCTCATGGGAATAAGGAGTGAGATGAAAACCCCTTACCTTGTACTTTTCCTTTGTCGAGGGTAGGTTAACCTCCTGTATAATGGTTAAATGTTTTTTATTAAATTATAAAAGAATAATATACATTAATATGATATCATATATGATCTTTTAACATGGCATTGCTAATAATATCTTAGTACTATCGTCGTTTCTGGTGTTAACTTAATCATTTTATTTTATATGTTTTGTTACATTAGCCGTGTTTGTTATGGATAAGTTGTATCTTATTCATATCCAGAATGATATCAAGTCCTTAAAAATTATTTTTAATCATAAAATAAGAATTATACTTGAATGGATACGATGGTGAATGAATCTCATCGCGTTCGTGGAGACAGTAGTTCGTACGTACGCACGAACGATACTTCCATTTCATTTTTTCATTTTAAAAGGAATAAAAACCAAATGATACATAGGTATATTATTATTAAATTATAATATAATATCTTATATGTGTTACTTAAGTTCATTGATACCATCCTTTACACATTCCATGTATGGTATGAACGAGTCATATCACTTTGAGGAGGCGGTAGTCCGCACTTCCTCAAATGAAATTATCGTATATATATACAACATGAAATGAATAATGATATGATATAAAATGGAATTATAGAAGCTTATATATAAAATAAATATCAGTAATATAATATTTAATTATAGTTCCATCATAATGGCCACCATGAGAGGCGGTATGAGATAATTGAACAATCATTGTTTCGTGAGGCGTTTGGTTGCCATCCACAGAAACATTATGTTTTTCACCCATTAGATGGAGGTGTGTTTAAGTGTAGTTCGAATACATCTCATAAAAATATCCTAGTATATTTAGGATACTGGTTTTTTTTAAAAAGTAAAGAATAATAAGAGTTTAGGGGTTGGAGAAGTAAAATAAAAGAAAAGAAGCTAAGAGAAATCGTTACCTTCAATTTGGGTAACTCCCTTTGGTTTGAACCAAAAAGAAACATTGAAGTGACTTCTGCGTATGGTAAGTCTTCTATGAGGAGGAGAGGGATGTAGGGAGCTTAATTGGGCAGATGTTTGAACTATCCAAAAGGCTTGAGAGGTGTGAGGAATTGGTTAGAAGTGATGTCCTTTTATAAGGGGGAGGAGGGGCTCTTTAGGAAAAACTTAAAGTATTATTTAATAATAAATTCATATTCGGTTTATAATGGCTCCAAACTAGATTATTTAAACTCTAAGATGGGAATTGGTCGAAAAACACTCAACTAATAGGTTTTAGACAAGTTTGGGTCACTAGTTTACCCTTATCTTTTAGATTTAACTCTTAGTTAAATAGTTTGACATTTACCATGTCTCTTTGTATTTTTATATTATATGGTTAATAAACTTACTATAAACTGCCAAGAGAACCCCAAGTGCTTCATTAATGACATAAACATCATAATATAAGTCATTTGGACGAACCTTAAATTTTTAGAAATATTATATCAATTAATAATATAATATTTGTTTTAAAAACCCCTTTATGTCAATTTTGACACTATTTAATAATTGATTTTTGTTAAAGTCTTAATAACTTTATTAATTCGAAAAAAATTAATTTAATCAATAATAACATGTCATATTAACCAATAAAATTCGTTTAATTCATTAAAAGTCTCACATTATATTTATTTGGGTATTTATAATATCAATTATTTTAATATTTCAGTAATAAGGTAATTACTGCATCATTATTGTGTCATAAATAAATTAACTTATTTAATGTCTAAAAATTATAAATAAAATACCATTATGTAGGAAATATTTTTATATTTCTAATTAATATTTATAATCGAATTTATCTTATGTATAACCCTATATTAAAAATATTTTAGTTATTAAACTTTGATTTTAACTCTTTTAACTCTTCTTTGAATTAAATAATAATAAATGTCCTAATCTAATCCAAGTGGACCAAAGAGGTTCATATTTTTTTCCTAATGTTGTTTTTGGTCGAATTATAGTTATCCAATAGAATTAGGATATGTTTTAGGGTAATAATAATATCATTTTTACCCTTAATTACCCTATTTACTTTTTACCGTGGTAAATAAAAGAAAAAAGTTACTATTCACCAAAAATTATTTTTATCTTATTGAACCACATTTTACTCTTTGATATTAACCGTGTCTCTCAGATTTTTGAAATTCCACTCACAGAAGCGGTAAAATTAAGTTTTATGTGAATTTGCAAATTCTCCCAGGAGGTTGGTAAAAGACGGTGAAAAGTTCAATAAAATTTTTATATATCTAAAATTATTATAAATCGACTCCAATGAATTACATTGAACTTATATAGGTATTATGTATCTATTTTGACATAAAATAATTTAAATAAAATAAATAATTATTTAAATAAAAATTCGGTTTTAAACTATAACTTAGTGATTTTCACTATTCATCAAAAATTAAAATTTTTCAGAAAAATACAAAAAATTTACCCTAAGCTAATTTTGATATTCCAAATTCAATAATGAAGTATATTTTACCAAATTCAAAACATAGAAGTTTCATTTATTAATTTAAAATTAATTCCCACTGTCAAAACAAAAAGCGTGTTTTTAAGAAACAATAACTATCAAAAGATTGACACTTGTTTATGTCCGGTTTAAATGTGAAATTATGTCCAATGACCAAAATTGGATTAAATGGTAAAAATATATTCTAAATATAATTTAAAACTACCCAGATTCATAATTTATCACTATTAATTATTTTTATTAAAAAAGTTGTTTTTAATTAAAATTTAGTAATTTTTACTATTCCTCAAAATATGAAAGTTATTAGAAAAGTACCGAAAATTCATCCTAAGATAATTTCGATATTACCAATCCAAAAATGAAGTCCATTTTGAAAGATAAAATGTATAAAATTTCAAAAAGTGGGTATTACTATTCATAACGACTAGTTTGATTGGTTGTGGTGTGTGTTAGAACTCGAAGTTGTATACAACACACGCTACTGTATTATTCAAAGAGAAGCATACCGTGGAATCTTGGGGTGTTACATTCTCCCATCCTTCAATAAATTGTGTACTCTCAATTTATACTTGGTATTGGAAACTTGGGGTTGACATTTCAAAATATCTTATTTGAAATCCCACATCAAAAAATGGAATAATGAGGCCTCTATTTAAAATAAAGAGTGGTAAGTATGAAGGTTACCGAAAATAACACATACTAGGGTTCTATGTAGGAAAATATGGATATGGAAGAGAAATCTAACCATCAATATCTGATGGAGAGTGGTAGAGAACATGGCTATGAAAAGGCCAACAATCACAAAGCCTTAAATTTGTGATGATCTAGGGTACCATCTAGGACAACATTTTTGTTCTAAGTTCCTTTTCTTAATGTTGAGGAATTTATTTATGAGATTGGATAAGATTATAAGGAGATATACTTACTTTATAAATAGAGTTTTATCCATTAATAAATTTCTACCATAGACTCATCTTTTCCCCAAAACATAATACAACTCAAAAATACTCTATTTATCCTAATCGTATAGGGTTCCAAATATAATGAATTTATAATTCACATATCAGACCCTTTAAAAAACGAAACTACATTATACCATCGAGGAACTTCACGTAGTCTAGTGGTAGGCGATAAATCCCAATTGCACTATGGTTGTGGGTTTGATTCCCGCAACTTTTTCCGACGCGACAGGTTGTCACACGGTCGGTGTGTTGTCCTTTTATAAAAATCCAAAAATAACCTTTCAAACTTAATCCATTCCAACCTTTAGAATTATCCAAAATACTTCTATCCAAACTCACAGTCTAAAATTTATAAGGAAGTTAATCACAATGAAGATCATTTTTTCCATGTAATAACATGTGATCACCTTCATCATGTATTATTTTAAAACATGGTAACATCCTGAGTTACCATTGATTACATTCATGCTCCCTTATTCTTTATAGAATACTGTATATACTCCTTTTATCCAAAAATGTTGTAAACTCCAACAATGAAAAATCATTAATCAGTTTCAAGGTAGTCAAAAATATCCAATATAATTTATTCAAATCAACCATTTCTTATTCCAAAATCACTACCACATTATCGGGACCATATTAAGGATTACCTTTCCTTCAACCATGTATTTTACCAAAAGTGTAGATCACTATTAAGTCACTTTTCTTAGAACCATATAATCTCAAAACCTCAATAAAATAGTACTGCAGTACAATCCATATTTATCTCCATAATTCATATAACCAGTATATTGTTGATACAACACTTAAATGAAATAATCCTATAATAACAACATAAGAAGTCATTATTCTTCATCTGAGGTAGTATCAAAACTTTATTATTATCCAATATCATCATTTGGGGCATACTCTGATGATTTGGACATTGGTTCGTGTAGTGTCCCAACTCCTTGCAGATGAAACATTGTTCATTTGAAACATTTTTCTTACTATTTAAGTCACGTACTTGGTGTCCTTTTTCTCCACACTTATAAAAAACTCCCATTCCCTTCAAGAAAGTTCCAGGGTGTTTCTTCCCATAGTTATCACATATGGGAAAATTATTCTTTTCCATCTTCCCTTTATCCATCTTTCTCTCTTCCATACTTTTATTATCTTGCTTCCCTTCAAAGCCATAAGGCTCAGAGAATTATTTACTTATCTTATTAACACATGATACTATTTATTCATATGTTGAGAAAACATGAGAGAACATTTAACTTCTAAATTTTGTCTTAATACTGTGGAAGATATTATCCTTCTTACTCTTTGGATAATATGTATTGCTGGAGTTCACATTCCTTCTACTGGGCGCCATTTATATACAATGGCATACACTAAGTCAGTTTATGAATTGAAATGAATAATTCCAAACTTGTAAAATACCTAACATAAATTGAATAGTTTATGGATATAATCCATAATCATAATTTTTTTTTCTTTGAGTAAGTATATACTCATAATCCCTTCATAATGGTTTATAAATAAAATGAGAATTATCCTAAGCATATCCCCCGGGAGTGTCGTAACCAAGAGTGCAGCAAGACCCGTTGTTGTGCACCAGTTCCCGTTCGAGACTAGCTCAAAGCGGTGTTTTCGGGTTTTACCCCTAGGTACATCTGTGACAGTGTCACCTCTACCTGCTCGTATCCAGACAGGGATGTATTTCTTGGAAAACTCAAAAAATCTCTACAATACCAAAATTCTAGGAAGTTCTTCTATACTAGTCCTCAAAGTCTATCTTAGGGCTATGTTCTCTAATCAGAGTTTATCTAAATCTAGTTTCCAAGGTTATTTCTAAACTTCATCTGATACCAACTGTAACTCCTTGACCCCAGTTACCCAGAGTCGGTGCATTATTTTAATACATTGACCTGATTACAAGGAATCAAGTCCCAAAGGACCGATCGGTTTATCAATCTTGTAAAATAGATTAAATACATGAATGTTACATTACACTTTATAACATACAACACAACATAAACAATCCTTTATGAACACCATTATTCCCTTAGCTTAACCCTATATATCAATCAAAATACACTTCATGGAATCCTGGAGAAAATAAAGCAAAGAAAGGTGTGAGCTCAAACACTTAGTAAGGGTAAGAAATACAACGAAAAATAAAATAAATATTAAGCATGGTGAATAATTGAAACCACATGCCTTTAACAATAATAAACATGAATACTTTTATAGAAAGAATATGAGTTGAGTAAATAATTCCATAATAAAACATAATCATGGGTATTCTACTAGTCAAATGACCACATGAACCATCAATATTATTTCCCTAATGAGGGAATGTATAATGTTAGACATTATAAAATATTTTGTCAAGGCCTCGGCCAAGACGTATAAAAATGATTAAGGCCTCGACCAAAACCATAAATCAAATTGGGAAATGGCCTCAACCAATTCCACGTCTAGTTGTCTCATAAGACATATTGATGAATCTAGAAGCTATAACAGGCTCCACCCATCACTAACTAAGTCCAATACATTCCTCATATAAAAAGGTTTAAACATATCATAAACATTCGTATTAAAACTAGCATACGAAATGTCAATACTTTAACCATAAATCATGAATGATATAAAAATAACACATCCACAGTCAAAAATATCAAAAAACCTTGAATACAATATGGAAGTTTTGTATCATAATAAATCAACTCCAAATAAACTTAAAATCCATCAAAGGATGTTGACATAGATGAAATCAAAACTCTTTTTAGAGAAATACCTCTTTCTATTTTGAAATAATTTAAGAGTCAATTAATTATAAAATAAAACATTTACTTTGAAAACATTCTTATAATATTTTAAGGGAAGCTTAGACAAGTTTATAACAATAGAAAATATCCGCCCCTGCTGTATAAGTTAAAAAAAGACATTCTTACCTTAATTATGTCGAAAAGGTTAAAAAGGACCTTGTTTGGAAAACGACGGAAAGATTACTTTATAAAAATCTTATAAAAAGTCAAACAAGGGTATAAATGAATTTAACACATATTCGGTAAAATAGTAATAATGTATTTAAATACATTTTTAAGAAACATGGATGTGGATGATAAAGAGGTCCTAGTAGATAATTATGTATAAACAACCTCGGATAATGAAGAGATTGTGAAATAAACCCTTACCATTTTGGTAACATACAAAACATACACCCCATGAACGAGGTATCATATGATTAATATGTAAATACACATAAATTAAAGTTTATTACACAAATAATACTATTATGGGCAGTACATACACCACAAAAAATGTAATGGTGGCAATATGGCATAAATCTCATGGGAATAAGGAGTGAGATGAAAACCCCTTACCTTGTACTTTTCCTTTGTCGAGGGTAGGTTAATCTCCTGTATAATGGTTAAATTATTGTTATTAAATTATACAATAATAATATACATTAATATGATATCATATATGATCTTTTAACATGGATTTGTTAATAATATCTTAGTATTATTGTCGTTTCGGGTGTTAACTTACTCATTTTATTTTATATGTTTTGTTACATAAGCCATGTTTGTTATGGATAGGTTGTATATTATTCATATCTAGAACGATATCAAGTAATTAAACATTATTTTTAATCATAAAATGATAATTAGACTTGAATGGATAAGATGAGGAATGAATCTCATCGCGTTCGTGGAGACGGTAGTCCGTACGTACGCACGAACGCTACTTCGATTTCATTTTTTCATTTTAAAAGGAATCAAAATCAAATGATACATAGGTATATTATTATTCAGGTATAATATAATATCTTATATGTGTTAATTAAGTTCATTAATACCATCCTTTATACATTCCATGTATGGTATGAATGAGTCATATCACTTTGAGGGGGAGGTAGTCCGCACTTCCTCAAATGAAATTATCGTGTATATATAGAACATGAAATGAATAATGGTATGATATAAAATGGAATTAAATAAGCTTATATATAAAATAAATATCATTAATATAATATTTAATTATATTTCCATCATAATGGCCACCATGAGAGGCGGTAGGAGATAATTGAACAATCATCGTTTCGTGAAGCGTTTGGTTGCCATCCATAGAAACATTATGTTCTTCACCCATTAGATGGAGGTGTGTGTAAGTGTAGTTTGAATAATTCTCATAAAAATATCCTAGTATATTTTTTATACTGGTTTTGTTACAAAATAAAAGAATAAGAAGAGTTTAGGGGTTGGAGAAGTAAAATAAAAGAAAAGAAGCTAAGAGAAATCGTTACCTTTAATTTGGGTAACTCCCTTTGGTTTGAACCAAAAAGGACTCTTGAAGTGTCTTCTGCATAAGGTAAGGCTTCTAGGAGGAGGACAGGGATGTAGGGATCTTAATTGGGCAGATTTGTGATGAGCCAAAAGGCTTGATAGGTGTGAAGAATTGGTTAGAAGTGGGTCCTTTTATAAGGGGGAGGAGGGGCTCTTTAGAAAAAACATAAAGTATTATTTAATAATAAATTCATATTCGGTTTATAATGGATCCAATCTATATTATTTAAAGTCTAAGGTGGGGATGGGTCGAAAACCACTCAACCAATAGGTTTTAGACAAGTTTGGGTCACTATTTTACCCTTATCTTTTAGAATTAACTCTTAGTTAAATAGTTGGATATTTACCATGTCTCTTTGTATTTTTATATTATATGGTTAATAAAATTACTATAAACTTCCAAGAGAACCCCAAGTGGTTAATTAATGACATAAATATCATCATATAAGTCCTTTGGCCGAACATTATATTTTTAGGAATATTATATCAATTAGTAATATAATATTTGTTTTAAAAACTCCTTTATGTCAATTTTGACACTATTTAATAATTGATTTTTTTAAAGTCTTAATAACTTTATTAATTCAAAACAAATTCATATAATCAATCCTAACATGTCATATTAACCAATAAAATTCGTGGAATTCATTAAAAGTCTAAAATTATATTCATTTGGGTATTTATAATATCAATTATTTTAATATTTTACTAATAAGGTAATTAATGCATCATCATTGTGTCATAAATAAATTAACTTATTTAATGTCTAAAAATTATAAATAAAATACCATTATGTAGGAAATCTTTTTATATTTCTAATGAATATTTATAATCGAATTTATCTTATGTATAACCCTATATTAAAAATGTTTTAGTTATTAAACGTTGATTTTAACTCTTTTAACTCTTCTTTGAATTAAATAATAATAAATGTCCTAATCTAATCCAAGTGGACCAAAGAGGTTCATATTTTATTCCTAAGGTTGTTTTTGGTCTAATTATACTTAGCCAATAGAATTAGTACATGTGTTAGGGTAATAATAATATCATTTTTACCCTTAATTACCCTATTTACTTTTTGCCATAGTAAATAAAAGAAAAACGTTTCTATTCACCAACAATTATTTCTATCTTATTGAACCAAATTTTACTCCTTGATATTAAACGTGCCTCTCTTATTTTTTAAATTCCACTCACAGAAGTGGTAAAATTAAGTTTTATGTGAATTTGCAAATTCTCCTAGGAGGTGGGTATAAGACGGTGAAAAGTTCAATAAAATTTTTATATATCTAAAATTATTAGAAACCAACTCCAATGAATTACATTGAACTTATATAGGTATTATGTATCTATTTTGACATAATATAATCTAAATAAAATAAATAATTATTTAAATAAAAAATTCGGTTTTAAACTATAACTCCGTGTTTTTCACCATTCATCTAAATGAAAAGTTTTCAGAAAAATACCAAAAATTTACCCTAAGATAATTTTGATATTCTCAATTCAATAATGAAGTCTATTTTACCAAATTAAAAACATATAAGTTTCATTTATTAATTTAAAATTAATTCCCGCTGTCAAAACAAAAAACGTGTTTTTAAGAAACAATAACTATCAAATGATTGAGACTTGTTTATATCCGGTTTAAATGTGAAATTATGTCTAATGACCAACATTGGATTAAATGGTAAAAATGTATTCTAAATATAATTTAAAACCACTCAAATTTATAATTTATCACTATTAATTATTTCGATTAAAAAAGTTGTTTTTAATTAAAATTTAGTAATTTTCACTATTCATCAAAATATGAAAGTTATCAGAAAAGTACCAAAAATTCACCCTAAGCTAATTTATATATTACTAATCCAAAAATTAAGTCCATTTTGAAATATAAAATGTATAAAATTTCAAAAAGTGGGTATTACTATTCATAACGGCTAGTTTGATTGGTTGTGGTGTGTGTTAGAACTCGAAGTTGCGTACAACACACGCTACTGTATTATTCAAAGAGAAACGTACTGTGGAAGATTGGGGTGTTACACATATACCCAGTTGTGTTAATATAATTAATTTTCAATTAAAAATAAATTTTTATGTCAAGGATCTACCCAATATGGTTTTATAACCTTTAGAGTTAAAGACCTTAGGTATTATCGACACACTTATGTACTTATTTTTGGATAAAGAAACCTTTAGAAACATTGGTAAGCCACAAATATTTTGCTGCTAGTTAATCAAGAGAGTGATAACTATTTAAAGGGTAATATAGTGGCATATATACTTCATACTATTTCTTTAAGTGTTTAAGGAATGTAAATGTGAAGTATGGTATATGCATGGTCAGAAGATATGTGATGATTCGGGATGGTCTGTTGAAGAATATCTTAACCAAGCATTCATCGATCAATATAATATTGTGTGAAGTAATTCCGAAATTTACATTAACTTATCCATATCAAGGATATGATGCTAATAAGAAGTATCAATGATAATTCTTACATGTTAACATTTATAAACAAAATGTAGCATGGGGTAATTCCTAAATGCACATTTCCTTATACACATCAGATTCATGATGTAAGTAAAAGGAGTATCAATGTTCTAAATTATATCCATTACAGAAAATTCAATTATTTTCAAAACATGCATAAAAAATAATGGTGCTATCCCAAAACAATATGTCAACTATCAAGAAAAATGGATATCATATGAGTTATAACATGATATAAATCAATTTTCATAAGAACATGTGTTTAAATGAAAAGTTTTTTTGAGGATATAAACAAAAATGCATCAAGTAAATCAAAAAGTGCGTCTATAGTAATAATAATATAATTTTCTTAGGATATTACTAAAACCCATAAGATAGGAAAGTGATAGTCATATTAATTGACTATATTTTTATAAAAGGGTGCATATCTCTTGTAAAGCCCCAACCCCAAATGCTTAGAGTCGGTGCCTTATTTTATTACATCGACATAGATACAAAGAATATGCATCCTGAAGGACTGATCAGTTTAGTATTTTTGGAAACTAGATATATACAAGAGTTTAAAATTACAACTAAAAACTAAAAAAAACATAATAACTTCAACAAAAGCCCATAATCTCTTAGATTAACCCTACAATTCATTAATAGTATAATCGTCGTCATAACCTGGAAGGATAAAACATAATAAAGGGGTGAGCTCAAATAATTAGTAAGGTTAAGAAATATAGTGAATGATATCATAAATATAAACATTATACATGATGAATAACAAAAAACACATGCCTTTAAAAATAAACTTTAACACATTATGGTAGGAATAATAGATGAATAAATAATGCCATATTAAAGCATACACATGGGTATTCTACTAGTCTAATAACCTCATGAACTTTCGATTATTAGTTTCATAATGAGGGAATGCATAATGCGGGACATCATAACCATACCTTTAAGGCCTTATGCCAAGACCATATATATACATTTTGTCAAGGCCATGTTCCAAGACCATAGTTTGTCTCTTGAGACCTACCGATGCACCGAGGGGATATAGAGGGCCCCAACCAACACTTACTAAGTCCAATTCATTCCTCTCATTAACACGTATAAACATAAATAATATACACATTCATATCGAAACTAACATATGAAATGTAAATAAGTTTCCCCAATCATTAATCATAAACACCAACCATTCAGAATAATATGGTGAATATTTTCAAGATAGCACATCCACAACCAAACTAATCATAACCCATTCAGTAAAACATGGTGGATGATATAATAGGAGATAAAACTCAATAAATCACAATATTCAAAAAAGTATTTTGACACAGATTAAGATACTTTTAAATGATACCATTGAAAAATCCTTGAGGAAATAATCCTTAAACATTTCAAAGTGTCCCATACCACCTTGAAACATTAAAATAATAATCCCTTATAATATCATGAGAATAAGGAGACTCTTGATATGATATACCAATGTGCATTACATGCACCATAAGCAAGAAATAAGCGGTGAACAAGGCATATGTATCACAAAAGTTAAAGTGAGTTAAGAAAAATACCTTTTACTTTGGAAAGAAGATTTCTTTTGGAAAATCAGTTGTATTTGTCATGAAATCAGATTGTAAACATGGATATCCAATAAAATAAAAGGGAAGTTCATTGAAATTATATTTTAGGCTTAAATAAAGTCTTACTGAGGTGAAATTATTTAAAAAGAGTTTTTAAAGAAGCTTTTGAAACAAAACATTTTAGTGCGGTTTAAGGATGATATTAAAGGATTTTAAAGAGAAAAGGCATATTTTCTTTCATAAAACCATAAATTATCCAAAATATATTTTTCATGTTAAAATTTATGATTTTATAATTATAAATATGTCTCAAAATAGATTATAGAGTGAACTTCAAAATAGGTAAGAATTCGAGAAGTTCTTTGAATCGAACTTGCATTTCGGAACACTTTTTGAAAGAATATTTTAAAACATGTAACTCCCCATAAAATAAAGAAGAATTATGATTGTTATAAATATATAGAACATTCAAATATAATTTATGAGTATTACATAATAATAAATAATAATTTCATTTAGGTGAGTAGAGAATTAGAGAAACCCAAATGAAAATGGAGGTTCGGGTAGAAAATACTTAAAACTTTGTAATCAATTGACTCGTATAACCCAAAATTAATAATCATCAAATTATACATTGAATATAATTAAAATAAAAATATTAATTATAAGGTCCTATTCTTATCCCTTACTTAATCTTGAGTTATTACAAGATTTCACCTTGAGGATCTTTTCAGGTTTAGAGTTTTAGAGAATTAGAACATAAAACTTGCATTACATTCCACATTTAAACAAAGTGGTTACATAAAATATAGTATTCATTTTTCCCATCGATGGAAACATATTTAAAATAAAACATGGATTCTTTCTTGAAACTTCCTTGACACTATCACCATATCATGTACCTTTCCCTTGACCTGTGAAAAACATTTCAAAAACTTGGGATGAGCATAAAAAGCTCAGTAAGGGATATAAAAATATGGAAAGGAAACTGGGGTACATATACACATAAGAATTAATTCATACTTTACCCATAAAACATAATCACTTTAACATACCTCATCAAATCATTAATAAATCATAGAAATCATAAGACATAAAGGTAACTTGAGGCATTCATAACATTCTTACGTAGGGAGTAACCCTCTTGGTTACGTTTGGAATACCCATCATAGTATATTCCCTAAATCTCTTCGGAGAAACCTTAACATTTCAATCCTTCACGTTACCCAATGCATTGGAGAGATATATCGGGCTCACCCGCCCTTAGTTTATCACGGAACCACCCGTCTTCATAACAATTCCCAAGAACCATAACATAATCATATCACATAAAACATACATAAAGGAAACATAACATTTCCACATTTCAATCATAAGATATAAATAAAACACATTGATATAATAAAAACATTATGAAAACCATTTTCAATACCAAAATAAAAGAAAAGTAAAATAGGTTATTTATTTTTTCTTTTTTTAAAAAAACGGTATGGCTTGTAGAAGAAGCCGAATCTCAAATAATGGTCACGGTGGCGGAGAAGTCGTTGTCACCGCATATGTACGAAAAAAACATTACCTTTTGTCATTTAGTAAACGCTTTGTATAAAAAAGATTCCTTTTTAATAAACGTGAAAGTAAAAGGGGTTTATACACCATATAAAAGAAGGTTGTGTATAAAACAAAATATGCCTCAATGAAAGGAGATTGAGACGAAGTCCCATACCTCGGATCCGACTTGACTCGGTCATTCTTTAATATCCTGAATAATAAACTTGAGTTAATTTATACTTGTTTAAGAACCTTTTTCAAGTTCATTATTCCTTTTATATCACTTATTTCCATGTCATGAACACTATGTAATTATTTAAGTTAATAACGGTCGTTTTAACGATCATTGGTACTTGAGTAAAAAATAAACCCTTTATAATTACAAGTTGTTCATGTATCCATTATATATAGAATGGTATTAATGATTTAGATATCATATATATCTTATATATCCAGTACATGCATGCATTTATAATATTTCATAACATTTAGAGGTAAGAAATGAAATGCACCGTTCATGGAGACGGTAAGCCGTACGTACGCATGAACGCTACTTTCATTTCTATTTCATATTTTATAGAATGGAATCATAATTATATAAAGTTATATTATAATTCCAGTATAATATCATATATATTACCATTAATTACATTCTTTATACGTCCCACATATGGCATTAACGAATCAAATCACTTTGAGGGGGCGGTAGTCCACACTTCCTTAAATGAAGATATCACGTTTACCCATAATGGAAACCATAAAGGTATGCCCAAAATAAAAAATACATAAGCTTAAGAAAAACATAAACATATTATATATCATATATAAATATAGTGTCATCTTAATGGTCACCTTTTAAGGTGTTAAAATAATGTTGAACAATCATCGTTTCGGGAGGCAGAAATACGCCATCCACGGAAACAGTATGTTATTTAACCATTAGATATTGGTGTGTGTAAGTGTAGCTCGAATCTTCCTTATAACAACATTGTATTATATTGAATATACTGGAGTTGTTACAAAATAAATGGATAAAAAGAGTTTAGGGGGTTGGAGAAACAAAATAAAACAAAAGGACTCAAGTGAAGACATTACCTTAAAATTGGGTAACTCCCTTTGGTTTGGGCTCAAAGGCTTCCTTGGGAAGACTTCTGCCCAAAGTGAGGCTTCAAGGAGTAAGAGAGGGTTGTGGAGAGACAAAATTGACAGGGTTTGGCCGAGCCAAAGGCTTTGGAAGTGTGGGTAAGGAGGTAGAGGTGGGGGCCTTTTATAAGAGGTGAGGAGGGGCACTCTTGGAAAGTAAAGAAATGTTACTTTATTTTAAAATGAGTTTCGGATTCAAAAGGTCCCACATTGATATAATTAGAGGTTAAGGTGATAAGGGTTTGAAATCCACCCATCCAATAGGTTTTGGACATGTGTAGGTCATAGATTTTAGATTATCTTTTTATTTTATTTAAATCCATTATTAATGAGGTAATCACTGCATCATCATGATGTCATAAATAATTTAATTTATTTAATGTCTAAAAATTATAAAAAAAATATCATGATGTAGGAAATCTATTTATATTTCTAATTAATATTTATAGTAAAAAATATGACTGTATAACCCCATTTAAAAATTGTTTTAGTCAAACAACTCATGTTTGTGTCATTTTAATTTTAACATTAAATAAAAAGATATTAATGTCATTTTCCTACCAAAGTGGCACGATGGGGTCCCCAAGTTGACCCATGGCTTTTATTGGTCTACCATGACACATCCAATGAGGGTAGGACATGTGTCAAGATCATCTAATTTTATTAAAACATTATTTTTACCTTAAACTACACTAATTACCTCTAATCGCGATTAAGAACTTAAAAGTTACTATTCACCAAAAAAATTATTTTAATCTCATTGAACCAAATTTTACTTCTTTATGATAGCCATGAATGTCGGATTTTTGAAAATCAAATCACAGAAGTGACAAAGTTTCATTTAAACGAAAAATCAGTTTCTTTAACTACCACTTAGTGGTTTCACTATTCATCAAAAATTGAAGTTTTTCAGAAAAATACCAAAACTTCACCCTAAGCTATATTTTATATTCTGAATTCAAAAATGATGTCTATTTTAAAAAATTCAAATCATATAAGTTACATTAATTAATTTAATATTTAATTCCCGCTGTAATGACAAATAGCGTGTTTTTATGAAACAATAAGTATCAAAAGATTGGCACTAGTTTAAGTCCAATTTCAAAGTGAAATTGATTCCAATGACCACCATTGGATTTAATGGTAAAAATATATTCTAATTTCACTTTAAAACCAATTCAAAAGACAATACAATCATATAAATAAATTATATTAAGAAGAGGTTTTGAATTAAAATACAACATTTTTCACTATTCATTAAAAAATGAACTTTTTCGGAAAAATACAAAAAAATCACACAAAGTAAATTTTGATGTCCCAATCATAAAGAATAAGTTTATTTTGATAAACATAGCTTATAAAATTGTCAAAAGATAGATTTAAAAATGGTTTTCCATCAAAAGGCAGTAAAACAATTAGTGTATTCAATGCTTAAGATTGGATTTATTCTCACTTTAAGCCTCTAAAACACTATGTAATTCACTAATAGACATAGATAAAAATATCTATTATTCATTACTTAATTGGGATGTTACATCCTTCCCCCCTCTAAAAAATTGTGTCCCCGCAATTTATTTACTTATCAAATAAGTGGGGGTATTTATCCCTCATTGCATTTTCAGATTCCCATGTTGCCTCTTCAATCATGTGGTTTTTCCACAAAACCTTTACCTGATGAATCACCTTATTCCGTAACACTTGCTCCCTGTGGTCAAGAATTTGGACCGGTTGTTCCTCATAATATAGGTTCTTTTCCAGCTGAACTACCTCTGGACTCAAAACATGAGATGGATCTGGCATGTACTTTCTCAGCATCGAAACATGAAAAACATTGTGTACCTAAGATAAAATCGGAGGTAAAGCCACCCGATATGCAACTGATCCAACTCTCTCCAGAATTTCATATGGTCCAATGAACCTTGGACTCAGCTTTCCTTTCTTACCAAATCGCATCACTCTTTTCCATGGTGAGACTTTGAGAAAAACATGATCACCTACCTCAAAAGATAGATCCTTTCTCCTGTTGTCTGCATAATTCTTCTGCCTACTCTGAGCTGTTCTCATGTGTTTCTATATCAGCTGAAATTTTTCTGCCAACTATTCTACCAATTCTAGTCCTATCATCTTTCTTTCACCCACTTCATCCCAAAAAGCTGGAGTTCGACACCGGTTCCCATATAACGCCTCAAATGGTGCCATCTGTATACTGGAATGAAAACAGTTATTATAAGAAAACTCAACCAAAGAAATATGTTGGTCCCAAATTCCCTGATAATCCATCGAACAAGCACGTAGCATGTCTCCCAAAGTCTGAATTGTTCATTATGACTGCCCATCTAATTGAGGATGAAAAGCTGTACTAAAATTTAATTCAGTACCCAACGACTTCTGAAGGAATTTCCAAAAGTTAGAAGTAAACTAGGGATCACGGTCAGATACAATGGAGAGATTAACTCCATGTAACCTTACTATCACTTTAAGATACAAAAAGAAAAGTTGATCTAGGGAAAAATTATCTCGTATAACAAGGAAATGAGCAGATTTAGTCAAGCGATCAACAATAACCCAGATTGCATTATTACCTCGAGGTGTCTTCGGAAATACCACAACGAAGTCCATGGATATATTTTCCCATTTCCACTCTGGCACTGGTAAAGGCTGAAGCATCCCTTTCGGTAACTACTGCTCTTCTTTAACCTGCTAACAAGTCAAACACTTCACAGTAAAATCAGTAATATTCCTTTTCATTCCATCCCACTAGTAATACTCCCGCAGATCTCTGTACATCTTAGTACTTCCAGGATGAATAGAAAAAGGAGAACTATGAGCTTCACATAACAACTCTCTCTTCAACTATGAATCACAAGGCAGACACAATCTCTTAACAAATCTCAAAACACAATCATTATCAATGTTGAATTCATACAACTTACCTTTCTGAACGAGCTCTACATTTTTCTGCAACTCACTGTCTTGCTTTTGTGCTTGCCTGATTTTGTCTGATAGAAAATATTTCACTGATACCTAAAACAAAACAGAAGGACATCATGTACCAACAACTTCTATGCCAAAGTTCATCAAATCCTTAACCAAAGGATAACGTTCCAAACGCAACATTGTTAATGAAGCATTACTTTTTCGACTCAAAGCATCAGCCACTTTATTTTCTTTTCTCGGATGGTAATGAATTGTACAATCATAATCCTTAATTAATTATAGCCATCTCCTCTGTCTCATGTTCAATTCTTTTTGAGTGAATATATACTTTAAACTTTTGTGATCGGTATATATTTCACACTTTACTCCATACAAATGATGCCTCCAAAATTTTAAAGGGAAAACAACTGCAGCTAATTCCAAATCATGTATAGGGTAATTTACCTCATGAGTTTTCAACTAACATGAAGCATATTCAATTACCTAATCATTCTGCATAAGGACACAACCAAGTCCCTTCAACGAAGCATCACTGTACATAACAAACTCACCATTCCTAGAAGGAAGTGCCAAAACTGGAGCATTCACCAATCTTCTTTTCAACTACTGAAAACAATCATCACATTCTTTTGTCAAGATAAACTTAACAACCTTCCGAGTTAGCTTCGTCATTGGATAGATAACCGTGAAAAATTTATAACAAACCCTCGGTAATAGCCTGCCAAACCAAGGATGCTACGAATCTTAGTTACATTTGTGGGTCTTGGCCATTATTCAACAACCTTTGTTTTTGAAGGATCAACATTTATTCCATCTTTGGAAACAATGTGACCAAGGAAGGAAATTTGTTGCAACCAAAACTCACACTTTACGAATTTCCCATATAATTTATTTTCTTTTAAGGTTTTCAAAATAACCCTTAAATTAATTTAATTCTCCTCTTTACTTTTAAAAAACACCAAATTATCATCAATAAAAATAACTAACATTTTTCACCTCAGTAAACTGAGCCATCACTGCAACAAACTGTTTAGTTCTGTTTCTGACCATCTCAGGATACTATTTTGAAAGGTCATTTCCATCTCTATGCCTTCCCAGAAAAGTTGTTCTGTTTCCTCTATGAAAAAAAATTCTTAACATAGAAATATCTTAGTTGAAGCAACATGGTAATCTTCAAATGCTATATCATTTCAATTTGACCATAAAAAAAATATTTTTGGATAATAATTTAATATAATTATAACTCCTAAAGTTATCTAAACCGAACTCTAATACCAAATATAAGGCACGACCTTAAACCTTACTTAATCTTGAGTTATTACAAGATTTTACCTTGAGGATCTTTTCAGGTTTAGAGTTTTCGAGAATTAGAACATAAAACTTGCATTACATTCCACATTTAAACAAAGTGGTTACATAAAATATAGTATTCATTTTTCCCATCAATGGAAACATATTTAAAATAAAACATGGATTCTTTCTTGACACTTCCTTGAAACTATCATCATATTATGTACCTTTCCCTTGACCTGTGAAAAGCATTTCAAAAACTTGGGATGAGCATAAAAAGCTCAGTAAGAGATATAAAAATATGGAAAGGAAGCATGGGTACATATACACATAAGAATGAATTCATACTTTACCCATAAAACATAAGCACTTTAACATACCTCATTAAATCATGAATAAATCATAGAAATCATAAGACATAAAGGTAACTTGAGGCATTCATAACATTCTTACGTAGGGAGTAACCCTCTTGGTTACGTTTGGAATACCCATCACAGTATATTCCCTAAATCTCTTCGGAGAAACCTTAAGGTTTCACTCCTTCACGTTACCCAATGAATTGGAGAGCTATATCGGGCTCACCCGCCCTTAGTTTATCATGGAACTACCCATCTTCATAACAATTCCCAAGAACCATAACATAATTGTATCACATAAAACATACATAAAGGAAACATAACATTTACACATTTTAATCACAAGATATCAATAAAACACATTGATATAATAAAAACATTATGAAAACCATTTTCAATACCAAAATAAAAGAAAAGTAAAACAGGGTATTTATTTTTTCTTTTTTAAAAAAAACGGTATGGCTTGTAGAGGAAGCCGAAACTCAAATAATGGTCACGACGGCAGAGAAGTCGTTGTCACCGAATACGTACGACAAAAACATTCCCTTTTGTCGTTTAGTAAATTCTTCGTATAAAAAATATTCCTTTTTAATAAACGTTAAATTCAAAGGGGTTTATACACCGTATAAAAGAAGGTTGTGTATAAAACAAAATATGCCTCAATGAAAGGAGATTGAGACGAAGTCCCATACCTCGGGTCCGACTTGACTCGGTCGTTCTTTAGTCTCCTAAGTAATAAACTTGAGTTAATTTATACTTGTTTAAGAACCTTTTTCAAGTTCATTATTCCTTTTATATCACTTATTACCATGTCATGAACACTATGTAATTATTTAAGTTAATAACGGTCGTTTTAATGATCATTGGTACTTGAGTAAAAAATAAACCCTTTTATAATTACAAGTTATTCATGTATCCATTATATCCAGAATGGTATTCATGATGTAGATATCATATATATCATATATATCTAGTACATTCGTGCATTTATAATATTTCATAACATTTAGAGGTAAGAAATGAAATGCACCGTTCATGAAGACGGTAAGCCGTACGTACGCATGAACACTGCTTTCATTTCTATTTCGTATTTTATAGAATGGAATCATAATGATATAAAGGTATATTATAATTCCAGTATAATATCATATATATTACCATTAATTACATCCTTTATACTTCCCACATATGGCATTAACGAATCAAATCACTTTTAGGGGGCGGTAGTCCGCACTTCCTTAAATGAAGATATCACGTTTACCCATAATGGAAACCAAAAAGGTATGCCCAAAATGAAAAATAAAGAAGCTTAAGGAAAACATAAACATATTATATATCATATATAAATATAGTGTCATCTTAATGGCCACCTTTTGAGGTGTTAAAATAATGTTGAACAATCATCATTTTGGGAGGCAGAAATTCGCCATCCACGGAAACAGTATGTTCTTTAACCATTAGATGTAGGTTTGTGTAAGTGTAGCTCGAATATTTCTTATAAAAAAATCCTAGTATATTGAAGATACTGGAGTTGTTACAAAAGAAATGGATAAAAAGAGTTTAGGGGGTTTGAGAAGCAAAATAATACAAAAGGACTCAAGTGAAGACATTACCTTAAAATTGGGTAACTCCCTTTGGTTTGAGCTCAAAGGATTCCTTGGGAAGACTTCTGCCCAAAGTGAGGATTTAAGGAGTAATATAGGATTGTGTAGAGACAAAATGGTCAGGGGTTGGTCGAGCCAAA
Organism: Viscum album; assembly: GCA_963277665.1. Taxonomy (NCBI): domain Eukaryota; kingdom Viridiplantae; phylum Streptophyta; class Magnoliopsida; order Santalales; family Viscaceae; genus Viscum; species Viscum album. The sequence goes on along the minus strand of OY728147.1, from coordinate 67,205,369 downwards.
GGCTTTGGAAGTGTGGGTAAGGAGGTAGAGGTGGGGGCCTTTTATAAGAGGAGAGGAGGGGCACTCTTGGAAAGTAAAGAAATATTACTTTATTTTAAAATGATTTTCGGATTAAAAAGGTCCCAAATTGATATAATTCGAGGGTAAGGTAATAAGGGTTCGAAATGAACCCATCCAATATGTTTTGGACATGTTTAGGTCATATATTTTACATTATCTTTTCATTTTATTTAAATCCTTTATTAATGAGGTAATCACTGCATCATCATGATGTCATAAATAATTTATTTTATTTAATGTCTAAAAATTATAAAAAAAATATCATGATGTAGGAAATCTTTTTATATTTCTAATGAATATTTATAGTCAAAAATCTGACTTGTATAACCCCATTTCAAAATTGTTTTAGTAAAACAACTCATGTTTGTGTCATTTTAATTTTAACATTAAATAAAAAGATATTAATGTCCTTTTCCTACCAAAGTGGATCCATGGGGTCCCCAAGTTGACCCATGGCTTGTCTTTGTCGGCCATGACACATCCAATGATGTTAGGACATGTGTCAAGCTCATCTAATTTTATTAAAACATTATTTTTTCCTTAAACTACACTAATTACCACTAATCGCGATTAAGAACTTAAAAGTTACTATTCATCAAAAAAAATATTTTAATCTCATTGAACCACATTTTAATTCTTAATTAAAACCATGAATGTCGGATTTTTGAAAATCAAATCACAGAAGTGACAAAGTTTCATTTAAACGAAAAATCAGTTTCTTTAACTACCACTTAGTGGTTTCACTATTCATCAAAAAATTGAAGTTTTTCAGAAAAATATCAAAACTTCACCCTAAGCTATATTTGATATTCTGAATTCAAAAATGATGTCTATTTTACAAAAATCAAATCATATAAGTTACATTGATTAATTGAATAATTAATTCCCGCTGTCACGACAAATAGCGTGTTTTTATGAAACAATAAGTATCAAAAGATTGACACTAGTTTAAGTCCAATTTCAAAGTGAAATTGATTCTAATGACCACCATTGGATTTAATGGTAAAAATATATTCTAATTTAACTTTAAAACCAATTAAAAAGATAATATAATCATATAAATAAATTAGATTAAAAAGAGGTTTTGAATTAAAATACAACATTTTTCACTATTCATTAAAAAATGAACTTTATCGGAAAAATACCAAAAAATTCACACAAAGTAAATTTTGATGTCCCAATCATAAAGAATAAGTTTATTTTTACAAACATAGCTTATAAAATTGTCAAAAGATAGATTTAAAAATGGTTTGCCATCAAAAGGCAGTAAAACCATTAGTGTATTCCATGCTTAAGATTTGATTTATTCTCACTTTAAGCCTCTAAAACACTATCTAATTCACTAATAGACATAGATAAAAATATCTATTATTCATTACTTACTTGGTATGTTACATTAATTATATGAAACATAAATGTGAAGTATACATACACCATACCCAAGTAGTAGTAGTGAATACGAAATAACTCACAAAAATGGAAGTGAGATGAAGAAACCATTACAAACATTTCAGAATGGTAATGAGTGTTCTTGTGAGGTATTAATGATAGGTAAAGGAGTATAACGTCATTTATATATCATAAGGTCAGTATGGGGGAGGTTAAAAAACATATTCCATCATTAGGAATTCAAAATAAAATGACACAATATAGGGGGGATTCTTGAATGAAAGTGAGAGAGAGGATCCCTTACCTTAAATCTGAGGGTACTCTTCGCTTGATCTTAATGACCTGAATAAAAAAATTAGATTCATTAATTAACAATTAAAAAACCCTTTATACATTTATTTGTTCTATTATGACTTCATTAAGTTCATTCATGGACTTTTAGATGGGTTAAGGTATTTAATTTCATTATCTGTGAGTGCTCATTTTCATAATATTCATGATCAGCTCACTGATAAAAGAGTATGGTAGTTCATGTAAGATGAGAGTTGAAGTACAGAATTAATTTTATATTTTATTAATTAACAGTAAGAATATTACATGGTTATAAAATTTGTTTGGTTATTTTGAGTGACGGTGAATCATTATATAAAATATTAATGATAAACACTTGGATTAATATGGCGATTTTTCTCACAATTACCTTGTTTTGTATTATTATTTTACATCATGAGTGCATAAGGATTAAAAAACATTACATAAGATAAAATACATATATAATATTCTTTTTCAAATATAAAAATGTTTTCATGACCCGAGTTGAAGAAGGTGAATCAAATTGAAAGCATCGTAGTCCTTGAATGTGATAAATCAACACATCTCAGATGATGTTTCATTTTTAGCATAAATGAGGGGGAAAGAAGAGATGAAGATGAATTATCCCATTAGCATAACAAAATTCCAGAACATTTATGGTACTGGATTTTTCATTCCATTTGGATGAGGAGAGGTTAGGAAAGAAAAGATAACCGAGGAACATGAAAATGAAAGAAAAGAAAAGAGGAATTTTACCTATTGAATTAACCTTCCTTGAGAGCCTCTTAAGGGAAGGTGATTCAGTCTTTTTATGAGAATAAGGGATGATGGTAATTAGGGATGATCTTGGGAGGATATTTTGATAGAATTTGGAGAAGGCACAAGGCTTGAGAAGAGTTAAGAGAAGAGGGTGAAAGAGGTGGTATTTATAGTGGATGAGAGGAGGGTTTTCTTAATATTTTAATCATTAGTTTATTATTTTTACATAATACAAGAAATAGTAATGATTACATGAAAAAAAATAGTAACATGTTCATGTGAGTTTAAACCATTGGTTCTTACATCAGCAGAACATCATCAATGACTCTATAAATCATTTATTTAACATTTATTGTAAATTATCGCATTTTACTATTCACCAAAAAATTCAAGTATTTCAGATAAATCCCAAAAATTCACCCAAACCATTTTTCAACATGTAGAATCCAAAAATTAATTCCATTTCTGAAAAATAATTTTCTAAATTTTATTAATTTAATTTTTAATTAAAATTATAATTTACTTGAAAAATATAGTTTTTAAAACATTTATTTACTTATTCCAGAACATAGGTACATCATAATTTTATTTAAATCCTATATATATACTATCATGGGTGAGGTTAATATTCATAAGGGTATATAACTATTAATAAGGGTAAAATTACTATTTATAAGGGTATATTAATATTCACCAAAAGTTAAGTTGGTCATATCAGACTCTAAATAACTTACTGATCGAAATCGTGTATGTCACATTTTCAAAATTCAAATCATAGGGGTAGTAAAATTATGTTTACATGATAGGTTATAAAAAAGTTGTAATTTTTATAGACTCAGTGTTTCATGCATTCAATATTAAATTTATTTTTAAAATCTCATGGTGTTACATTATCCCATCCTTACAAAAAATTTCATCCTCGAAATTTGATATTTCACTTTGAAAGTTATTGGTTGTTACTTGAAAATTTCCTTATGAAAAACCCATACCAGAAATAGGGTTAATAGAATATCCTCTATAAAAAGTTGAGGTAAAAGAGGTGGTAAATAAAATCATAATAATAATAAATAAATAAATAAATGAACAAATTATCCTTTCGAATGGAGTGACATTGATTGAAATTGAAAACCTGGGCATAGAAGAAAAATCAAACTATGAATTTCTAGTGATATAAAACTGGTTTGGATGAAAGTAGATTACCAATAAACCATAAACTAAAGTTATGAAAAAATTCATTAATGTTATCACAGATTATGACAATAAAACAACATTTAAAACTCTTTTAGTAGAGTTGAGGGATTATTCCACTCTATAAGTGTATAAATATGTGTTTATATTTCATAAACATGATCTTATCCTTTGATTGGTCCTTGAAATACCTATACTTCATCTATTAGCATAAGTTGAATCATGTGGTGTCATTAACCTCTAAAATATCTTACAATGATCAATTTAAACCGTTTCATAAATGGTTTAACATTATAAAAGATCAAGATCCAATACTTTATAATCCTTCCCATGGTAGTTAGTACTATCCAATTTACTTTGTCCATATATACCATATCTCTATTCTAAAATTGACACCTCAGTATTATGAACATAATAAGGGTTGTCTATCCCTTGACCATATGTTTTCCAAATGTTTAACCTATTACTGAGTCAATTTTCCTTAGTATCATTATTCATACGACCTCAAACCCTTAAAGAAAAAGTACTACAGTACAATACTCCTATATTCCATAATTCTTATAACCAGTAAATTGATGATAAAATATTCAAAATACATGTTTCTTGACTAGGAATATTAATCATTCCACTTCATCTGTGGTATTATCATAACTTGATGTTTATCTAATAACATCATTTGGGGTATATTACCTTGATTATTAGGATATTGATTCACATAGTGTCCCATATCCATGAAGTTATATCATTGTACATTGGAAGACTTTTTCTTACCCTTGAAATCATGAACTTGATGTCCCTTTTCTCCACACATATAACAAACTCCCATTCCCTTCAAGCATTTACCAGTGTGATTCTTTCCATAATTATCACATGTGGAAAAACCCTTCTTTCCCTTATGCCCTTTATCCATGTTTTTCTCTACCATTCTCTTCTTTATTTTCTTCCCTTCAAATCCATAGGACTCATAGAATTTCTTACATACCCTGTTAACACATGATATTATTTATTCATATGATGAGGGTACTTGTGTGACTATATTCCTTTGAAAAGATGGCTTAAGACTATTAGAGATTTGATCCTTCTTACTCTTTGCATCATGTGCATTGGTGAAGTTCTCATTCCTTATACTAGGAACCATTTATAATCAATTCCATATAGTATATTATCTCATAAAATTATGAACTCTCTATATATCTAAACATGGTAGAACACATAACATAAATTTATGCATCATAAATCCTAGAACCATATACTTTGGTTACTTTGTGGGCATAAATACGTCATAATGGTTTGTAATAAGATTATTAATTTAACAAATCATATCCCCTAGGAGTGTTGAACCAAGAGTGAAGCAAGGCCCGTTGTTGTACACCCGTTCCCGTTCGAGTCTAGCTCAAAGTGGTGTTTTCAGGTTTTACCCATAGATACATCTGTGCCAGAGCCACCTCTACTTGTTCGTATCTAGACAGAGATATATTTACTTGATAAATCACATAATATAGTACTTACCAAAATTCTAGGATGTCCTTGTATTCTTATCCCCAAAGTCTATCTTAGGGTTTTGTTCACTAATATACTTTTTCTATATCTAGTTACCAAGTTTTATACTAAAATTTATTTGATACCAACTATAAAGACCTGACCCGAGAAGCTTGATGTTGGTGCCTTATTTTATTACATCGGCATAGATACAAGGAAGATGTATACTAAAGGACTGATCAGTTTAGAATTTTTGGAAACTAGATACATACAAGAGTTCAAAATTACAACTTGAAACTAAAACAACATAATAAATTCAACAAAAAAACCCACAATCTCTTATATTTACCCTACAATTCATTCATAGTATAATCATCATCATAACCTGGAAGGATAAAACATAAGAAATGGGTGAGGTCAAATTCTAAGTAAGGGTAAGCAATACAGTGAAAGATATCATAAATATAAACATTAGGAATGGTTAATAACTAAAAACACATGCCTTTTAAAATGATCTTGAACACATTATGGTGGGAATAAAATCTGAATAAATAATTCCATATTAAATCATAAACATGGGTATTCTAATAGTATAATAATCTCATGAACTTTCAATTATTATTTTTATAATGAGGGAATGCATAATGTGGGACATCATAACCATACCGTCAAGGCCTCGTGCGAAGATCATATATATCCATTTTGTCAAGGCCTCATGCCAAGACCATAGTTTGTCTCATGAGACCTATTGATGCACCAAGGGGATATAGAAGGCCCTACCTGGCACGTAATAATTCCAATTAATTCCTCTTATGAATGTGGATAAACATAATAAACATACATATTAATATTGAAACTAACATATTAAATGTAAATAACTTTCCATAATCATTAATCATAAACACAAACCATTAGGAGTAATACGGTGAATGGTTTCAAGATAGCACACCCACAATAAAAATAATCATAAACCATTCAATAAAACATGGTGGATGATATCATAGGAGATGAACCTAAATTAATTACAAGATTCAATAAAGGATGTGAACATAGATGAAGATACTTTTAAATGAGACCATTGAAAATCCTTGAGGAAATTATCCTTAAACATTACAAAGTGTCCCATACCACCTTGAAACATTCAAATAATAATACCTTATAATATAATGAGAATAAGGAGAATCTTCACATGATATACCAAAGGTAAGTACATACACCACAAGAAAGAAATAAGTGGTGAACAATGAATATATCTCATGAAAGATAAAGTGAGATGAGAAAAATTCTTTTTTACTTTGGAAAGAAGAGTTCTTATGGAAAATCATTTGAATTTGTCATGAAGTTAGATTATAAGCATGGATATACCAAAAAATAAAATGAAAGGTCAGTGAAATTATATTTTAGTCTTAAATAAATTCTAATGAGGTGAAATTATTTAAAAAGAGTTTTTAAAGAAGCTTTAGAAATAAAACATTTTAGTGCGATTTAAGGAAGATATTAAATGATTTTAAAGCGCAAAGGCATGTTTGTTTTCATAAAACCATAAATGAACCAAAATATATTTTTCATGTTAAAATTTGTGATTTGAAAAAGGTAAATATGGATTAAAACTGATTATATAGTGAACTTAAAAATAGGTAAGAATTCGTGATGTTCCTGGAATCAGACTTGCATTTCAAAACAATTTTTGAACGATTCTTATAAAACATTTAAATCCCCATAAAATAAAGAAAGATTATTATTGGTACAAATATATAGAACATTAAAACATAATTTATGAGGAGTAAATAGGAATAAATAATAATTTTATTGAGGTGAGTACAGAATAAGAGCAACCCGAATGAAAATGGAGGTTCAGGTAGAAAATACTTAAAACTTTGTAATCAATTGCATCATATGCCCCAAAATTAATAATAATAAAATGATACATTGAATATAATTAAAATAAATAAATAAATTATATGAAACATCAATGGGAAGTATACATACACCATACATAAGTAGTATTAGTGAATACAAAATATCTCACAAAAATGGAAGTGAGATGAAGAAACCCTTACAAACATTTCAGCATGGTGACAAATGTTCTTGTAAGGACTTAATGAGAGGTAAATGGGTATCCCATAATTTATATATCATAAGTTCAGTATGGGTAAGATGAAAAAATATACCCCATCATTAAGAATTAAAAATAAAAGGACACAACATAGGGGGGATTCTTGAATAAAAGTGAGAGAGAGGATCCCTTACCTTAAATCTGAGGGTGTTCTTCGCTTGATCTTAATGACCTGAATAACCAAATTTGGTTAATTAATTAACAATTAAATAACCCTTAATACATTTATTTGGTTTATTATGACTTTATTATGTTCATTGATGGATTTTTAGATGGGTTAATGGATTCAATTTTGTTGTTTGTGAGTGCTCATTTTCATAATATTCATGATTACCTCACTTATAAAAGAGTATGGTAGTTCATGTAAGATGTGAGTTGAAGTCTAGAATTTATTTTATATTTTATTAATTAAAATTTATAATATTACATGGTTATAAAATTTATTTTGTTATTTTTATTGAAGGTGTATCATTATATAAATCTTTAACGATAAACGCTTTGATTAATTTGGCGATTTTGGTCACAATTACCATGTTTTGTATTATTATTTTACATCATGAGTGAATAAGGATTCCAGAACATTACATAAGATAAAATAAATATATAATATTTTGGTTCAACCATAAAAATGGTTTCATGACTAGGGTTGAAGAAGGTAAATAAAATTGAAAGCATCATCATCCTTGAATGTGATAAATCAACACATCTCGGACATTTTTGGAATAAATGAGAGGGAAAGGAGAGATGAAGATGAATGATACCATCAGAATATCAAAATTAAAGTACATGTATGGAACTGGAGTTTTCATACCATTTTTATGAGGAGAGGTTAGGAAAGAAAAGATAATGAAGGAACATGAAAATTAAAGAAAAGAAAAGATAATGAAGGAACATGAAAATTAAAGAAAAGAAAAGAGGAATTTTACAACTTGAATTAACCTTCCTTGAGAGCCTCTTAAGGGAAGAGGATTTGGTATTTTTACGATACCAAGGGATGACGATAATGGGGGAGGAGTTTGGGAGGAGATTTGGGAAGAGTTTGGAGAAGGCACAAGGCATGAGAGGAGTGAAGAGAAGAGGGTGGAAGAGGTGGTATTTATAGTGGATGAGAGGTGGGTTTTCTTAATATTTTAATCATTGGTTTATTATTTTTCCATAAGACAAGAAATAATGATGATTCCATGACCAAAAATAGCAATATTTTCATGAGAGTTTAAACCATTGGTGATTATATCATAATAAAATCATCAATGACTTAATAATTCAATTATTTAGCATTTGTTGTAAATTATCGTACTTTACCATTCACAGAAATTAAAGTATTTCAAAGAAATCCAAAAAATTTACCCTAAACATTTTTCAACGTGTAGAATCAAAAAATGAAGTCCATTTTTCGAAAATAATTATATAAATATGAATAATTTAATTTTTAATTAAAATTATAATTTACTTGTAAAATATATTTTTTAAAACATTTATTTACTTATTCTAAAACATAGGTACACCATACATTCACTTAAATCCTATATATATACTATCATAGGTGAGGTTATTATTCACAAGGGTATGACACTATTCATAAGGGTAACTTTACTATTCATAAGGGTATGTTACTATTCACAAAAATTTTATTGGTTATATCAGACTTTAAATAGCCTACTGATCGCAACCGTGTATGTCAAATTTTCAAAATTCAAATCACAGGGGTAATAAAATTATGTTTACTGGCCAGGTTATAACAAAGTGGTGTTTTGTAGAGACTCAGTGCTTCATGCATTCAATATTAAATTTATTTGAAAAATATTAGGGTGTAACATCTATAATTGACATATTGGGAAAAATATAGACTATATTTTTGTCAATTATACAAATGCACAAATAGTTGAAGTAGGAACAAGTTCCACAAAATCATGTGAAACGATACTATTCTAGATACACATACTACATAGGAAGGATAGAACCATAGTGATGGTTTTATATTCACCGTGTCCGATGATAAAATATTCATTGAGAATAATAATTCCTCTAAGTAAGAAGTATATAGAAACTAGCTAATATTGAAAAGATTAATTAAAGTTCAATATTGGATTCCATGTATCAAATTACATGGGGCTTTTTATTTTGAATACTGTGGTGGGTATTCAAGTTAGAGGATACATGAGTGGTATATGCATGGTACCAATAAGGCTCAATTGGTTATACCATGTTGTTATGCTTAAATCCATTAGAATTTTACTTGTCATATCTATTTTCTATAATCATTTTATTAATCATTTTATGTCAAGACCACCGTTCATGGAATGTGTCTGTACGATGAAACCACAAAGGGATGGTGATATTAAAGAATTCCAATAAGGGTGAAAGTTACTAAAATCCAGTTTAGGATTAAAATTAAGCAACAAGATCATTCAATATTCATTCCGAATGAAACTTTTCTATATGTCTACCAGATGTTAGTGGGAGAATCATTGTTTTCAAGAAAAATATCTTTGATAACATATGAAAAAAAACTATTGGTATTATTGTAAGTTAAGACTAGAATAAATTTATATCTCCATAGATTGTCTTAAAGTAGATAACAAAGTTCTAGGGAATAGGATCTATTTATGAAGATCTAATGGTTTCTTAGACCTAGTCAATCTTACACATACTGGAATGGTATTAAAAAATACTAGATAGAACAATTTGAGAGAGAATTGTTTCCAATGTCACATGGCATAAATCTCTCCAAGAATACATGTATGGGACGTAAGAGGTGATTACTATGAAGAGTTGAATTTCATACGATTTAGCGATGGATCAGTCATGAATTCCATTTTATATAAAAGATATGATATTGCCAAAATATACTTTATAGTATGAAAATATCAGTTATATCCAGGAGAACTGGAAGGGAAGCAGTCAGAACAATCCAATTATACTTTATAAGTACAAAGGATATATACCTAGTAAGTAGAGAGGAAAGGATAATAGTATTTAGGGGACATATATTAGTCTTCCTTAGATCAATGTGATTTAATATCATAGTCAGGATAAGGTAATGATAAAGACAATCTCATTTAATCTAATGGTAGTCATGCCTACAAATACTGAGTGCGTTCCAGCTTCTGAGGCAACTAATAAGTAGTATATAAATATGAAATGATTTATTACAGTTCTTGGAAACACAAATAGTAAGTAAAGTATTACCATAATGTAAATTATGATTCTCTTACTATCCAAGATATCAAGTTTTGACTTTGGGAAAAAGTGAATAAACTCAAGGATATCATCTCTTGAGGAGATTTACTTAAGTATATGAGGTCGCACATAGCCAAATTTACACACAATAAAGACATGGAAGACCCAACTACTAAACTCATGAATCAATAGAAACATGATCTTAATCATGTTAGAGGTAATAAGGATAGTTAGAAATTTTGATCTAGTGCTACTAGAAGTATTTTAATAGTGTGTTCCCTAGACACAACTAAACAATACTTTTTGATTACCATTTCATGTATATGGAATGATGTAATCTTACCATTATAGTGTATATATTTATGCGAACACTATTTAAATGGTAATTTACATAGATTAGTTTTTATTTCAAAATGTTATAGTATATCCCAGGCTATAATGAGAACCTTGAGATACTATGAAATCAATCTTAAAATAAATATACTATGGTCTAGATACATCATTTTGACTGGACACAGATGATTAATGATTATCAGGTGATAGGGGATCATAATCATTGAGACTTATTCTCATGAATTTCATTCTTGGTTATCTTATGGCGTTGAGATCATAAGGACAGTTCGACCAATAAGAACACCATATGTTTCGGGTGTCATTGGTAGTTCTTATCTACAAGAATGTGTATTGGTCTCCTGCCTTTAGATCAATATCAATATATTCCATTTAACTACATACTTTGATGCAATGAAAAAACCATGATAATGAAATCATGGCGAGGTAGCTTGTGTTGGGTGTGTCATTGGTGGTATGACATTGGTTGAATGATGAAGATAGAATTTGTCGCTTCCAAGTTGAGGAAGTAATATCTCAGGCTAGGTTAATTAGGATGGTAGCACCTCTATAAATTCATAGCCATGGTAGTCAAAAGTAAATCTGTCTAGATAGTTAAATAAATAATAAATCAAGAAAAGATGATGATACAAGTGTGCATCCTGATTTATGAGCTATCTAAAGACAAAGAGATTATATTACATAGTGCATGTTCATAGGTTGGTTGTCATTGCTATGACTATAACTTATCTCTTTAGGGGCCATGATGGGTTTCTAGATTCCACTCTTGGTCTATGAATAGTATTCCCTGCTATTGATATAAGGGCCTAGATGGTCACACACAATAGTGTATTCAATAATCTTCACTATTATGGTGAATAGGTATATAGGACATGGTGACCCCCACCACCAGAATGATAAATAGGAATCCATATATGAAATTAATGGTAAATAATCATTTATATATTAAATGAACCAAAATAAAGTTATAGTATAGTAAGTTTAATACATAATGATCCAAAAATAATAATAATAAAAAACCAAACCACTAACAACCATCTCTTCATGATCCATAATCACTCACCATGTCTCAAAACCAGTCATCATTGGTCCAACCCAATCATAACTCTCATAAAGACCAGACCAGTTAACTTGAGAGAAAACATAAGTGTTTCATACTCCGAATGGTGTCAGTAAGGTATGATAAAAACACACCTAGTAGGATTTTAGAAAATATTTTATACCATTTCTTTTCAAAATTCATCTCATTGATGCTAGTATGGAATATAAATAGAAAGTATGGTTTTTCCATGTAGTTTAGAAAAAAATAACATGTAATTATTAGATTCATAAAAACATCTTCCTTTTAATAATAATGAAGGGTAGATCCAAATCCTTTTATCAAAACAAATTTGAAAATGGAAGTAGTATTCTTTTTGAAATTCATGAAACCAATTCATAAACCCGTTCCTCTTCACAAAGAATTTCCAAAACACACTTTTTATGAAAACACATATATTTAATTTTTTAAATAAACATTCCAAGTATTTTTTCAAATAATTTTTAAAGTGACCTAAATCCACACTAAAAAAGAGAGTAAACACACATGGCCCCAAATATAAGAAAACATACCAAAATCAACCAACTAAAGGAATAGTTACATGAAATTATAAAAACCACGGGATAAAAACATGGTTTATGTATTGATATGAACTAATTAATACTAAAAATGATATAAATATAATTTAAAAATCACCAATATCTAACTATAATGATACTAGAGATAGTGTCCCCAAAAACAATTTATATAAGCCCCCCTAGTGAAACTTAAACATCTCCATTCAGCACCCCTTTGGGTTACCGATAACAAAGAAACTGTTAAGAGGGAGCATATAACAACCCATAATTTTAATAAACTAATATTACATCTTAATATATGAATATTAATTAAATAAAATAACAATAAATTCTAGAATCATATAGGTCTAGTGCCTTTAGAAACTTTTATATATAAAAATCTGGTTCATAAGTGAACCACGTCATCTTCCACTAAGTTCTTCATAACTAGAACCCTTCTTAGAAATATCTTATGTAATACCTTTCTTCATAACCTTGGAAATGGAAATATAACAAATAGTGAACTTATATTCTAATTAAGGGTAAAAAAGGGATATATTAATGATCACTAAAACATAAAAAACATAAGGGTGTGAGAATGTGATCACAACATTTGAAAACTACACCCTACATATCATGGATCATAATATTGAGTCATGTAATAAAGTTTGGTAGTTAATAATACATGAATCATAAAGGAATAAAAAAACATGAGATATGAGAGAATAAAATTGGAATAATACATAAGTTAATGGCATACACATAAGCATAGAAAATCATTTCTTTATTAGCCAAGGCTTGCTGCTGAGACTGTCATAGTGGATTGGATTCACTTCCCAAACCATCTTAGTAATGAAGGTTAACTACCAATAGTATCATATTGGATAGATACCCTTACTAAAATGGTTTCACTCCCCATTATAGTCCTTTTTATCTCATGAGATATCCATCTTTACCCAATTCATTATTGGGATATATAATTACATGATCATCCATCACATAATGAAAATCATACATATGTGTACCATAATATCATAAAAAATATATCATATAAGAACCAATGAAAAGTAAATGGGTTTCATAAACATTTATTATAGCATAACCTGTAGAAAATAAATGAGTTTCATAAACATTTCATCATTTCATCATAGGATAACTCATGGAAAAGAATTGAGTTTTATAAATATCTTATCATCATAATCATAAAACATCCAAAGAAATATTAAGTATGGTATCATTGGATAATATCTATAATATAAATTTAAGTAATATCAAAGGATTTAATCATAGATAAAAAGTTCCTTTAAAGGATCACTTGAATCATGTCTTGGGAAAAATACACTTTTCACTTTAAAATAAATTATTTAAAATATAAAAATTTCCTAAATATTAAAGAAAAAATCTTATTTAAAAAAACCTTAGAAAATTATAAAGGAAGATTTATATAATTGATCAGTTATTATGGTATGAAATTCTATTCACTTCATATAAGTTAAAACAAAATATTAATTTCAAACTTTTGTAAAGAAGTAAAAAAGTATCTCATTTAGAAAGTGAAAATAAGATTAATTTTAAAACATTTTTTAAAATGTCAATAATGGGTAAAAATGAATTTAAAAAACCATAATATAATATTAAAAACACTCTTCAAAATATTTTTAGGAAATGAGGACATGGAAGAAAAAGGATTTTTGACTAAAGATAGAAATAAAGTTGATTTTACTGAAAAAACATTCTTTTGGTCTCTTGAGTACTTAAACTGGGGATACTGAAAGAAAAAACATGTATTACTAAGAAATATCCAGATTAAAATAAAATTCATGAGATCCTTGAGAGGTAGACCATAATATTTCATCATTGGAACTTAATTATAAACAATCCTGATAAAAAATGTGACTATAACATAAAACCCTTACATTGACTTCCACTTTCATTGAAAGTTATCTATCCCACTGTATAATAAATTTAAATTTATTATAAACCTCTTCCAGAATCCTGTACATAATTATAATATCATATATGAACCCTTTATAACATTTCAACACTAATTTAATAATTCCTTATTAAAATAATTGTTTTCGGTTGTAAACTATTTCAGTTTTTTCATAAGAATTTTGGTTTGATAGTTTTGGTAATTGAACTTTTATCATGTTCCCATCATCTCAAGGATTTTAATAATAATATAAATATAATATATATTGATTATATATATATACATAAATTCAGCCATAAAATTTAGAGATAGAAAAATTACTTACACCAATCATGGAGATGGTTGGCCGTATGTACACCTGAATGATGCTTTCACTTTTTGATGGATAGAAAAAAATAAAGGTAAATAATGATTCACTTTTATAGAATAATTATTATATAATGTTCATCATATATATCAATAAAATCCATCCTTATTACCATCCATGTAAAGAAAAAATGAAAAGAGAATCACATCGCTTCATGGAGGTGGTAGTCCAAACATACACACGAGAAACAATATCATTTTACAATAGATTGGAAGGTAAGAAGGTACATAAGATATTATCATTATAGAAGCATAATTATATGATAAATATCATATATAAAAATTAAATTGATTATAATTTATATCCATAAAATATGAGTATGGCAAATGAATTTTATCGCTATGTGGAGATGGAAAGTCGTACGTATGCACGAGCGATACTTTCACTTCTCATTTGATGATAAATAGTGTGTATAATTATGGTTTCATATTCATAATAACATTTTAGTATATTGAGGATACTAAAGTTTTTATTTTATGATAAATACAAAAAAATATAGGATTTAAAAGAAAAATAAAAAAAAGAAAGTGACCGGTTAAGGTGATGACCTCTTCTTTGAATGAACTTCTTTAGATATTCTCTTAAGGTTCCTAGGGTTAGTTTTTTGGGAATACCAACACCTCTAGAATATAGGTAATGATAATTTTTTGGGGGTTGGTTATAACACCTAAGAATAAATTATTTTAATTGAAAATTCTATCACAATAAAACTATAAAATAATGAAAATTTTAATATTTCATGGAATAAAAATTCTAATTTGAAAGGATGAATATCAGTTTGGAACTTACTTGGACAAAATAATCCAATAATGAATTTATGAAAATTTCCCTTAGAAATAAGATTTTATGAATACTTGAAAATGTAGTATTTAACCATTAATCCTTTTATTTATAATAATGTGTAATAATATGTATGATTAAAAATTTATTAACTATAAATTTGATATAAATAAATATAATATCATTTGGAGGTAAAGGGGGAATTTTTCATAAAACTGGTTTTTTTCTTCAAAAAACTGTTTTTGTTTAAAAAGGCATAATGCCTAACCATTTTAATTAATTAAAATAATATTTAATTATGAATGGTTAAAATTAAATTTATATATTATGTATATAAATATATGAATTTAAATCTCTATAATGATGATTACTAGTTATATAGTTAATATATGATCATCTTATGATTGAAAGTGAATTTTTTGAAAAATAGTTTTTTGACACGATTTTTTAGCTTGTTTTTAAACTAAATTCTTCCAATTTTGTGATTTTAATTTGATAAAATGGATTAAATATTTTTAATATTTATAATTAATATTATATAATAAGGTCAGCTTATTTTTTGTTCATATTTATTAGTACAAAAAAACCTACCAATCCATTTGTATAAAAACAACCTCCCCTCACTTATTCACATATATTAATCCATTTGTAAAAAAATAACCGACCAAAATCTCTCCCAAATTTACATATAAAAATTATAGAGATACTGGTATTCCCAAAAGACCAACCCTAGGGTCATAAAGAAGATATCCAAAAGAGGTTTCTCTAAGGGAAGGTAATCATCTTAACGAAGATCTTTCGTTTTCTTTCTTCTTTTACAACCTGCAATTATGTCTTAAAACTTACAATATAATTACAAAAATATATACCATATAATTACATGTTATTATTTTTATGGAAAAATATTTATTCACCCCCTTCTCTATCAAATGGGAAAAAACCCATTGCTCATGTGTACGACAGACTACCACCTCATAAACTGGGGTAATTTGTTTTCCATTATCGACTCGCATGGATAGTCATAATGATGAAAATAATGAATATATATGATTAATATGATATGATATTAATTCTTTAAAAATAATATTCCATCTAACTATTTACTCTTTCACCCATAAATGGAATGATATCGTCTCTTGTGCATATATATAACCTATAGTATCCACGAAGCGATGTGATTCATTTTCCATGTACAACTTTCAAGAATGGTTATAAAAATTTATTTAATTATTAAATATTATATTTTTAACATTAATATAATTATATAGATTATGGGACTATATACTATGCATAATAACTAAAACTTCCATGATAAAACATGCATAAGAAAATGAGGCAACTAACACCCAAAACAATAGTAATAATGAAATATTATTAATGAACTGGTGGCAAGATGTTATAATAGGATCATATATGGTATTATAAATGTGAATATAGTTTTTTATAAATTAATAACATGTTTAAAACCATTATATAAGAGTTTAAATCATGTTCAACTTAAGGGAAGCATGGGGTAATAGATTTTATCTCAATTCCCATTAAAGTGAGACATATTTGTTAATAATCACACATTCACTTATAAGTGATGTATATACTTCCCCATTGATGTATTTAAAATAAATAACTGTTTATTCATGATTATTTATATTTCAATTCAAGTTTATTCTTTTAATGGGTTGAAATTTAAAAGTAACCAAAGAGGTAAGAATCTATTTTACAATCTCACTTTCTTTTGGGATTACTTTTGTTTTCATTGAATGAATCATATCATTTATCCTTCTTAAGCTCCAATAATTTTCTTATAAACTATATATTTAAGGATATTATTTATTTTTTTCCAAATTTTCTTCTCTTTGGTACTTTAATGAATAAAATAATTTTTAAAAGGAAAACCAACTTTATTTCTATTTAAGTAAGATATATTTTTATTCCATGTATATGTTTTCCAAATTGATTTAAAAAAGTAATTTTATTTAATAAAATGGTTTATTAATGAAATATTAAGTTATTATTAAATTTATAAAATAATTTTAAAGAAATATTTCCACTTTTTTTAGGAATTTAAGTTTTCAAATTTCTTTACAAAAGTCAAAAGGAATGTTTTTTAACATATACGACGATAACCAACTTCTCCACCGCCATAACCATTTTATGAAATTTAGAATATTCTACACATTTTTAATGTTTATAAAAAGAAAAATATTTTGTGAATGATTATTTTACTATTTAAATTCTTTTTTCCTTTATTATTCTAAAGGAAATGATTTTATTTCTAATGAACCGATAAACCAATATCCACCTCTCATCTCTTGATTAATTTTATGTTTTCTAAATTTATCTTTATAAAATCATGTTATTATGATCATTTATCATTAGAAATTACATTTATCTTAAATATACATATTATTTTAATTGTGTATATGATTATTTCCTAATATATATACCATTTATACAAACATTGTTTACTTTAAAATTTATATGTTCAACTAGGGAAATATTGACAATATGTATTCTTTATTCAATATCTATTTTTATTGATAAGGAATATTTTTCATGAATTAAATGGATCATTTGATATATGAGGAATGATATGGGCATGCTATAATGGATGGGCTCAGAATTATATATCCCCTCTATCCACTAACATGTCTCATGAGAGAAATTTATTGGAAAAATTAAATGGGGTTTTACCCATAGTTTTAAACTGTCTTAGAGAAAGGTCTTGAAAGTATTAACATCATGATGTTTGAGCTCATGAAGTCAAATATTAATAATTTCCTTCATTGATAATTTAGTTATTATTATCCATGATATTCTTTCATTGATATTATCCATGAATGCATTTTTCACTCAAGTAATTGATTAAATGGAATGTTTTTTCCTACTATATACCTCACCATATTGATTATCCCTTATCTAATCATGAAATTAAATTATTTTTTAAATGAAATGTGTGTTCAATTATTTAGCTTTCCATATTTATTATTTATTTTTATTCATAATAACTTATATTATATGTAACCATTACTATGCATTTGAGATCACCCTTATTTTGTTTCCTTTATCCAGGATATTAAGAATTATTATTTGAATGATTTCAAGGATACGAAATTATTTCCATTACTATGTTTTTTATTCTATTCCCAATGTAAAATGGGTACTGTGTATGCATATGGTTCTCCAAAACTACTAAAATGATCATTCATTTGGGATTTAACCCCTTGTATTTATGCTAATTTAATAAAGTATAAACCAGCTCTGGATTACTGGTGTCGGGGTTTTTATAGTTAGTATCAAAGGAATTTTAGTAGAAACATTGAGAATTAGATTTTGGAAAACATAAATTAGGGAACATAACCCCATGATAAATTTTGAGTATAATTAGAGAATAAAATCCTAAAGTTTTGGTAAGGAAGAGATTATGTTATTTTACTAAAAGTATATCCTTATCTAGATACTATAAGTGGATATAGTTCAATAATAGTTATACCTAGGGGTAATAACTCTAAAAAGGGATTATTGGGATTTGAGTCTATTGCCACCTGGTGTGCAAAAATAGTCCTTACTAAATACCCGGTTAACCCTCTAGTGGGATATGTTTAGGATAATTCACATTTTCTTTATAAACCATTATGAAGGATTTGAAAATAAATATGTACCCAAAGAAAATAAGTTTAAAACGTTGAGATTAAAAATGCATAAAATTTTGATTTATGTTAAGAGTTACATAAAATT
The DNA here is from genome assembly GCA_963277665.1 of Viscum album. Classification (NCBI taxonomy): domain Eukaryota; kingdom Viridiplantae; phylum Streptophyta; class Magnoliopsida; order Santalales; family Viscaceae; genus Viscum; species Viscum album. The sequence goes on along the minus strand of OY728147.1, from coordinate 67,186,124 downwards.
AAGAATTATATTTTATGATTTAATATTCACAATTTCATGAGCTAATCCACTACATGCCATTGTTTTGAAATGGAACCTAGTAGAAAGAATGGTATCAACACCCATGGTCAATGTATAAATTTACTTACTAAGCAATACAAAATTTCTAATTTTTGTATCGAGAAGATCATGGATATTTTAGGGTATATAACTTTGGTTATGATGAATAACCTTTCCTAAATGGTGAAACATATTGTTCCATAGCATGATTCTCCCATGTTGGATCGTTTCATGCGACAGAATCACCTATCATTTAGTGGGATTTCTAATCCTGTGGTAGCTGAGAAATGGATTAAGTCCCTTTAAAATATATTTATAGCCTTGGAATTTGATTGAATGGAAAATTATATACATGTAGTGTATTATCTTAAGGATGATGTGAATCAATTGTGGTCATTTATCAAGAATACTATAGAGTAAGTGTAAATATAACACATCTAATAGAGATCTTTTAAAGAAACGTTATTCAAAAAATATTTCTCTCATGAGAAATGAAATGAAATAAAGATAAAGTTATTGAGTTTAAAGAAAAAGGAAGAAGAAAGTGTTGTAGAGTATGATGCTACAATTACAAGACTATCCAAGTATGCTATAGAATACATATTCAATATGGAATACAAGATTGGCCATTTCTTTGAAGGGATTAAGCCAAGTCTATGAAGGGATCTGGTTTCTCAAAATTTTTATCATATAATGAAATAATTTTATGTTCCATAAAAATAGAGAATGAATTTTCTAGATCCTATATATTCAAGGAAAATCAAGAGAAGAAGAGGCCATTTGGACACCAAGAAATAGGAAATGCATCAAAGAATAATAAGAAGATGATGTAGTTTCCATCATGTAAAAATTATGGAAATAAAAATCCTAAAAAATGACTAAAGGGAATGAGAGTGTGTTATAAGTATGACAACAAGGGCCATCTAGATCATGAATGTAAGGTAAATACAGATACCACTATAATACAATGATTCAACTATAAATAAATGGGGAATTATTCAAACCAATGTTCCAAGAACCAAGGGAATCTACCACAAAATAAGATAAGGGGAGAAGGCCAAGATTATGTGATCACTAAAGCTATGGTGGAAGTTCCCAATAAAGTTGTGATGAGAAATTTAATCATAGCCTCAAATTTAGCCAATGATTTATTTGATTATGGATCATAACACTATATTATATCTTTTGTGTTTTCCATGAAAATTATATATTTCCCTAGAACCTTAAGAAGGGAGTTGATAGTAAAAACTAATAGTTGAAGTCTCATGACAACAAGGATGTGTTAGGTAGTCTCCATTATGACACATAAATCTGCTCGATTTTCTGATTTTTTTATCATACCTATGGTCAACTTAGATATAATCCTTGGTATAGAATAGATTTCAAAATATTATGTAAAAGATGTATTGTAAGGATAACAAAATTATGATCCATGATGAAGATGTATAATTCCTTATCTTTAAAGTGGATATTTCATCATCCAATTTATGTCTAAATCCACCCCAATATCACTTTTAAATGATATTTTTTGGGAAAAAGATAAAAAAATATGAATGTAAAAGGTAATATTAAAATTGAGGATGTACCTATTGTACAGTAATACATCAACATATTTACTAAAGAATTACCTAGACATAAAATAGAGAATAAAGTTGAGTTTTCCATTGATTTAAGACCTAATACAAGACCAATATCAAAGAATCCCTATAGAATGGTCACCATGGAGTTAGTGTAGTTAAAGAAATAATTATAGGATTTTTGTTATAAGGGATTTATTTACCCTAATGTTTCATCATGAGGATCCAATGTTCTCTTCGTTAAGAAGAAAGATGGATCCATATAGATATGCATTAATTATGAGGAAATCAATGATATTATGATAAAAAAATAAGTATCTAGTACCTCACATTGATGACTTATTCGATCAAATTCATGGAGCTCAATATTTTTCAAAGATTGAACTTCATATTGAGTTTCCTCAATTACGAGTAAAGAAGTAATACATTCTGAAGGCAACATTATGAATGAGGTATAGACAATAAGAGTTTACTGTAATTCCATTTGTATTGACTAATTAACCATTAGTTTTTATTGATCTAATCAATAGAGTATTCAAGGAATATCTTGATTATTTTTTTGGAGCTCATTGATGATATCTTGGTGTATTATAAAATATATGGGCACCCTGAGAACCACTTAAAGATCATTCTTGAGTCTCTTATAAGAAAATAGTTATATGGGAAATTAAGAAAGTGTGATTTTTGGATTGATGAAGTTTCTTTTATTGGATATATTATTTCTTAGGATAGAATCTTAGTTTATCCCATAAAGAAAAATATATTTAGGTAATGTATTACTCCAACAAACATAACTGAGTTATATAGTTTTATTGGTTTAGTGGGTCACTATCGGCGATTCTTCCAAAATTTCTCATGATTGGATCTCCCATTAATCAAGATTACACTAAAAGGGGTTAAGTTCATATAGACAAAGGAATGTGAATAATATTTTGAAGAATTGAAGAGGATATTGATCAATGATTCGATTTGAACTCTACCATCTTGAAATTACGGTTTTTTTGATATATATTGATGCATCTAAGAAGGGACTTGGTTGGGTCATTATATAGAATTATAAAACTATTTAATATGTATCAAATAAGTTAAAGACTCATGAACATAACTATCCAACCCATGATCTTAAGTTGGTAGGTGTAATATTTTATTTGAAGATATGGATACATTATCTCTATGGTGAAATATGTGAGATATACATAGACCATTAGAGCGTAAAATACATATTAAAAAAAAGATTAACATGAGGAAAAGATGATAGATCAATATACTCAAGGATTGTGATTTCTCAATACACTACCACCCAGGGAAAGAAAATAAGGCAGTGGATGCATTGAGAAAGAAAGACCGTGGAGTTATGACCCAAATGAGGATTTATAGGGATCCTATGTCATGGATTTAGGAAATATGTATATAGGAATTATTAAGGAAGTGGATATATCACTCCTTTTCAAATTATTGTGAAATAATATTTATTAGAAAATATAAAAATTTCTGAATCTAATGATAATATTTTTCATAATAAAATTAAAGTTGTGAATGTTTAGAAATTAGAATAGTTCATTTTTAAGATGAAATTTGTAAGAACCCGGATCTTTTTTAGGTATGTTTTTCCTTTTCGGGTCGTTTTTGAGAAAAGAGGAAAATCTGGAAATTTTCAATGTACACGCCCTGTACTTTATAATTACACGTCGTGTACTTCGATGCCGTGCACGGCCATGTGCTGGCCGTGTCCAGGCCACACACACGGTGTGTAGGGGCGATGTGGAGGCCACTTAAAGTGGAGTACGAAAAATCCTAGTACACACAGTGTTCTCTTGAAGTACACGCCGTGTACGTTTTTTTCATTAAATGGACCAGGGTCACGCCTATTCAACAAAATCGTCTTCTTCTCCAGGTTCTTCGACCGAGAGCATCCTGTATAGCCGTGGACATCCTCCAAGCCCCCGAGCCTCCATCTTTTTGCCGAATCGACTTCCATCTATTACGTTGGAGCCACAACGGTGAGCTCTTCCTTCTTCTTGAGTTTTATTCCATGATTTTCCCTCTTTCTGAAGATATCATGGGTTGAACGTTTTATGTGTTTTCTTAGATCTACGACGTTCTAAGGAGAATCAATACTTGTGGTTCAAGTATATTGATCTCCTAGCATCAAGGTAGGTGGTTTGTGCCTTACCTTCCGAATTCTTTGAGTTTATGTGAAAATTTCCACCAATACCTGTGAACGGGGTATTGCATGTTTACTGTTTTGCCCCTATTGTTTTCATGCCTTTATTTTTTGATTGTGTAGAGGTAATTTGATCTTGTATTAGAATAATTTCTGCGCTTGGATGTTTTGACCATGCCTTGTTCTGTTTACGACCTTTGGGTCTTGTTAGCCTTTGGCCGTTATACCTGTTTTCCATGCCTTGTGACCATAGGATGGAATGATATTCTTGACATGATTGTTATTCTATAGACTGGTTATCCAAGTAGCTCTATAGGTGTACTTTGGTCATATAGCATTATTATGCATGGACTGGAACGAGACGGTGATAACCTCGTGCTATAGACTATAAGGGATAGAGCGAGTGAGCTTCCTAGAGAGTCTTGGATGTTATATACTACAGGGGATAGACCGAGTGAGCTTCCCAGAGAGTCTTGGATATTATAGACTACAGGAGGATAGAATGAGTGAGATTCCCAGAGAGTCTTGGATATTATAGACTACAGGAGGGTAGACTGAGTGAGCTTCCTCAGAGAGTCTTTACTTGTTTGAATTTCCTTAAACCATTCTTGGATAGAGGAGGAATTGACCGAGCGAGCTTCCTCAGAGAGTCTTTGATAGACCTGAGACTATAGGAGGATAGACTAAGTGAGCTTCCTCAGAGAGTTTTTATACCTTGGGGCTATAAGAGGGTTAGACCGTGTGATCTTCCTCAGAGAGTCCATGACTACCCTAGACTATAAGGGGAATTGACCGAGCAAGCTTCCTTAGAGAGTCTTATAATTTGGTATGACCAAACCAGAGGGGTTAGGCTGAGTGCACTGCGCAGAGGGTTGTTGGTACTTTTTGGACATTACCAGAGGGGTTGTCTGCGAGTACTTCCCATAGGGGTTCCTATTGTGGTTAGCTGTTTGCTTCACTGCTTCTTGTTGTTCTATGGATTGATTACTGTTGTATATCATCCTGTTACTGCTTACTGATTACTGCCTGCTATTTACTGTTACTGTTTTCTGCTTACTGTACTATTACCTGCCATATTCTCACTAACTGTTAGGTACAAATCTTCAGGTGGTTGGCTACTGGGATTTAGTCTCACACCCTGTTTGGGCTTTGGTTTTGGGACCAAACAGACTATGTTGTTGCAGGTATAGACAAGGTAAATCACCCTTCGACTTCGGGCACTTGATTGCTTTGGAGCAGGAGAGAATGGGACCAAGCTTAGGCTTGCGATGTTGAGGATCTGTTTATCTTTTTTTTATACTTGTTTTGGTACTGTTTGTATTTCCAGCATTGTGACCTGTTTGGCTATTTTCTTAGATATGTATCATGCATCATTTCATATATACATATGTGATTCAATGTTTACTGTTTTAGTCTTCCACTATGCATTAATGTTGGATATTTACTGCTTCTGCTATTGTATGATTTTTTTACTTCCACTATGTACTCTGCCAATAAGGGCATAGTTTTTCCACTATCACACCCAAGGCCCTCGCTGCTAGTCGGCAGCCTCTGGCGATTGGGGAAATGTGCTTGGGGCCATGTGACCAACCGGGTACGGGGTGCCTATGGGTGGCTTCCAGAACCAGGACGTTACAAAGTGGTATTATAGGAATTATTTTCTCTTGATTTACTGTTTGGAGCCTTTATCCAGGTATAGGACAGATTCGGTACTTAGTAATAAGTTGTGCCCGGGAGTAGCTAACCCATGTATAGGGAAAATCCAATCTACCTCGTTTATTATAGTTTTCTAGTTTTGATAAGTTATGGTTGATATGATTTCACCTAGAGTGATTCACATTCCTTGTGTTGTTATTGTTGTTGCTATTGCGGTTCTATTTCTATCGCAACCTGATGAGATGAGGGTAGGCCATCTCATGCATCATATAGGCACTTGTTAGAAATCACATGCCATGCATTCTTTCCATGCCATCTAGGGTGAATTAGATATTGCATGTTGTTGTGATAGATATTGTGTAGATTATGCATGCTGTTGTGATAGATACTTTGATAGAATCCCTCCAGTTTGATAGAGAAATTTTTTGTATTGTACCTTGCTTAAATAAATGCCAAATTTTGGTTCTTGATGTGTTATGGGCCCTAATGAATCAGAACTTGGTGGATCATTGACTTGTTTCTCATGTATATGACTTGTATAAGATTCCAAGATTTGATTCGCTGGGATTATGGGCCCTCACGGATCGGAATTTGGCACCTCCATGCTTGTTTTTCAGTGTTTTCTGGGCTTCGATACAGTTTTTGAGCTACTGCCCGGAAAAACCTAGAATACATGGCATGTACTTTATGACTACATGCCATGTAGTTTTAAACTGTGTCACTGACTGTGTGATCAGAAACACGGGGTTGTGAAAAGTCTTCAGGAACACGCCATGTACGGTAGGTACATGCCGTGTAGTAGTGAGCCGTGTACCCGGTCGTGTCACTAACAACACAGGTCAGGGAAGCTCGTGTAGTACACGCCGTGTTTGGTACGAACACGCTGTGTAGCCTTATTCTAGGTACCCGACTATGTCACAATCAACACGGGTCAGTGTTTTCTTCTCCTATACACGCCGTGTTTGTTCACAACATGCCATGTAAGGATCATCCCTGTAGCCGGCCGTGTAACTAACAACATGAGTCGCCGAAACCTTGTCTAGTACACACCGTGTCCTTAGTGAACACACCATGTAGTATAGGGTTAATAGGACCATGTGGGTTAGCCATGTAAGGAGACTCGGGCAGGGGAATAGAGTTCAAGTACACACCGTGTGTGGGGACAACACGCCGTGTGTGTGTGGGGTGTTACACAACTAGCTATGGAAGAAGTACACGCCCATGTGTATGGCTTTAAGGAATACGCCGTGTAGTTTTTATACACGCCGTGTAGTCGTGTTTGGAAAAACTTGAATTTTTCTTTCTCCTGTTCCCGTTTTGTACTCTTGTGTTCTCAGTCTTTGATAATCTTGATCCAAGGTGTGATTTGATATTTCAGAGCTATGACTCCGAGATGTCCTCCAGTTGCACGTCAGCTTCCAGATGGTGATCTGACACTAGATATGGCTGACTAGGGACCTCCTGCAGATCCTCTTGCTGTGCCAGCCTTGGCACCAACATTTATACCCGTTACAGGCGCTGATGCATAGTTCAGGTAGGACTTCCTGAGGATGATGCAGACCTTTCAGGGAGCGCCGCCTCCTGCCCCGTCGATGGATGAGTTGACATGGGTTTTCCATCATCAGCATACTCCTACTTTCTCAGGGGATGGAGGACCCCAGGCTGCAGATTCATGGATAGAGGCCACGCTGACGATCTTCAAGCATTTGGAGATACCTCCAGAGAAAAGGGTAAAGCTTGCTACTTATATGCTCCGAGACATCGCCAAGAGGTGGTGGGAGGTGATCTCACATTCAGGGCACCAGCAGAGTCTGACTTGGGATGAGTTTTGGTGCATCTTCTACGATTACTTTTATCCGGAGACCTTGAGGGTTGACCGATCCCGGGAGTTTATAAGTCTCGAGCAGAGTACTCTTTCTGTTATGGACTACTCATCTCGTTTTACTAAGCTGCAACCATTCACCCCGATTCCAGCAGGTGATGAGTTGTTCGTTTCTAGGAAGTTTGAGGATGGACTTAGGAAAGAGATCTGTTCCCAGGTGAATATCTTTCGGTTGACTTCAATATCCTCTATCGTCAACCAGACACTGATCACTGAGCGCAATCTGAGAGATTCTGGCATAGTGGGCCAGAGTGGTTTGACATCCAGAGTTAGTGTTCCTCCTACTGATAGCAGAAAGCGCCGTAGAGAGTCTGCTCGAGGAGATCAGAGTAGGAAGAATGTATCTTTGGGAAGCCAAGTTGTATGCTACCAGTGTGGTAGGAGTGGGCATACTAGGCCTCAGTGTCAGAGAAACCCAATGGAGTGCCTATCTTGCGGAAAGATAGGCCATCTTCAGTTTTTTTGTCAGATCTTATCACCAACAGCTGGTGGTAGGGGTTCTTCTATGACCCTGCGTTCAGGTGATGCATCAACAATTTCTCACCAGTCTGGAAACTGGAGTTCTTCAGGCCGTTCGGGCCGAGGTGGAGGTCTCAACCATGGTGGTCAGTCACCAGGTTACCAGCGACAACAGAGTGGATCAGCTCGGAGTGGTCAGCCAGGGGCACGGGGCCGTGGTACAGGCCATACTTTCACTGTGGAGCAGACCCATCCGAAGCAGGATCCCAACCCTTCTATAGTTTGAGGTACGATCTTAGTAGCCTCAGTTTTATCTTTATCTCTTTTCAATACTGGTGCTTCGTATAGCTTTATCTATGTTGCTGTTGTGGAGAGCCTTGGGCTCTGTATCTTTTCGTCTGCCGACATGTTGACTCTTGACACACCATTGGGAATGAGGACATATAGCGTACGTCAGTGCAGAGAGTGTTTTCTTGGGGTTGCAGGGTGTCACTTTTTATGGGACCTCTATGTCCTAGAGATGATAGGCTATGATGTCATTCTGGGGATGGTCTGGTTGGTTCCCTTCCAGGTAGTCATCGATTGATATCGCTGTAGGGTGAGTTTCTTATCACCAGAGGTCAGATCTTTTATTCATAGAGGCAAGTGGGATGTCCAGGCGGGTAGAGCTGGACCTGAGCATCATGGGTTAGGGGGAGTTACAGCTCATATTACTATTCTATATATGGATGACTAGAGGACTTCACAATTAGACTTTCCTCTAGTGGTGGATTGTTTCAAGGACGTCTTTCTAGAGTACTTTTCAGGTTTTCCTCCAGAGCGTGAGGTATACTTATCGATTGAGCTCATGACAGGAGTGGCACCGGTGTCCATTCCTACTTATAGGATGGATACACCTGAGTTGCAGGAGCTCAAGAAGCAGTTGGAGGAGTTGCAGGCAAAGGGTTTCATCCGACCCAGTACTTCTCCTTGGGGTTCTCCTGTCCTATTTTCAAAGAAGGAAGACGACACCCTTAGGCTTTGTGTGGATTATCAGAAGTTAAACTAGTTGATGGTCAAGAACTAATATCCCTTGATGAGGATCGATGACCTATTTGATCAGCTTCAATGAGCCTGAGTGTTCTCAAAGATTGACTTGAGATCAGTTTATCATCAATTGCGCGTTAGACCATCAGATATACCTCTTATAGCCTTCAGGAGTAGGTATGGTCTATACGAGTATACAGTTATTCCATTTGGTCTCATGAATGCGCCAACAGCTTTTATGGCACTGATGAACCGAGTGTTCCATCCACACTTGGATTCCTTCATGGTGGTTTTCATGGACGACATCTTGGTGTACTATCACACTCGACACTACCATGCTACCCATCTTGAGATTGTTCTGAGTACCCTGAGAGAGCATCAGTTATATGCTAAGCTCTCGAAATTCCACTTTTAGATGGATCAGATTCACTTCTTGGGTCATGTTATCTCAGAGACGGGAGTGTCATTTGACCCAAAGAAAGTGAGGACAGTATTTTCCTAGGAGCAGCCAAAGAATGTCTTTGAGGTGCAGAGTTTTCTAGGGCTGGTTAGATACTATATGCATTTCATATAGGAATTTTCACGCCTTGCAGCACTGCTGACAGGTCTGACCAAGATGTGGGTGAAGTTCTTATGGTCAGATTCTTGTGAGACATCTTTTCAGGAGCTGAAAGGGATGTTGAAGTCAGCACCGATAATAGTCTTGCCAGAGCTGGGAAAGATCTATACTGTTTACTGTGATTCTTTAGGTATCGGGCTAGGAGCTATGCTTATGCAGGGAGACGGGGTCATTGCTTACAGGTCTTGATAGTTGAGGCCACACAAGAGGAACTACCTGACACATGATCTGGAGTTGGCAGCTATTGTTCATGTCTTACGCTGTTGGAGACACTATCTTATGGAATAGTACTTTGTGGTGTTTACTGACCACAAGAGTCTCAAGTATATCTTTACTCATCATGATCTGAATCTGAGACAGCACAGATGGGTCGAGTATCTTCAGTCTTTTGACTTTGAGTTTTCCTATACGACGGGAAATGGAAATGTAGTGGTTGATGCGTTGAGCAAGAGAACTTAGATTCAGGCAGTTCAGGAGGACAACAGTGAGTGGAGGCTTATGAATCTATTCTCTGAGATGCATTTGGAGGTGCATGACAGTCAGGGGCAGATGTTTCTTTCTTATGTGGTTGTTACCTCTACTCTTCTCGATCGGGTACAGATGAGGCAGCTATCAGACTCTGAAGGCCTAGTCCTACAGGAGAGTGTGTCAGGAGAGGACCCACTTCCTAGATGGACATTGGGAGAGGATGAGATCTTGCATTTCTAGTGATGCGTATGGGTGCCAGTAAACATACGCGAGGAGATGATGCGGGATTTTCATTCCTCAGTTTGGGCAGTTCATCTTGGAGTCACCAATATGTATCGTGATCTACACCACCAGTATTGGTGGCTAGGTATGAAGAAAGATGTTGCTGGTTTTGTCATGAGGTGTTCCACTTGTTAGCAAGTGAAAGCAGAGCATCAGCGACCTGTAGGAACTTTTCAGCAGCTACCCATCCCTTAGTGGAAGTGGAATGATGTCGCGATGGACTTTGTGACTGAGTTACCGAGGTCACCTTGAGGGAGTGATCCTATTTTGGTTGTCATTGACAAGCTTATTAAGGTTGCTGACTTCTTACCGATCAAGGTGACCTTCAATGTTGATGAGCTGGGGTGGTTGTACATCCGAGAGATTGTACGTCTGCATGGAGTTCCACACTCCATTGTTTCAGATAGGGATGCGCGTCTTACTTCTCGGTTCTGGCAGGGGATTTAGAAGGATTTGGGTACACAGGTACTTTTGAGTACAACATACCATCCCTAGACAGATGGACAGTCTGAGCATACAATTCAGGTGCTTGAGGATATTCTCTGAGCCTTCATTCTATACTTTGGCGGTTCTTGGGAGAAGCATATCACTCTTGTGGAGTTTGCCTATAACAACAGTTTTCAGGCGACTATTCAGATGGAACCTTATGAGGCTTGGTATGGTAGGCCATGCCGATCACCTTTATACTTACTGGAAGAAGGAGAGGCATCTTTGCTGGGACCTCGTCTTATTGAGGAGACCTCAGAGCAGATAGAGTTGATTCAAAGGAGGATGGCTACAACATAGTCTCGACAGAAGTCTTATGCTAATCAGTGGAGACGAACTCTGGAGTTTGAGGTCGGGGATCAAGTTTTTCTGCGTGTCGCACTGAGTTTGGAACAAAAGAGGATTCGGAGATAGGGTAAGCTTTCACCATGGTACTTCGGGCTGTTTGAGGTGTGGAGAGAGTTGGTCCGTTTGCCTATCATTTGAAGTTACCTAAGAGGTACCGGGCTATGCACGACGTCTTCCACATTTCTCAGATCTGACGTTACTTTTCAGACTCGTCTCATATGTTTCAACCCAAGGAAGTTGAGCACGAAGTGGATGCATCATTTGAGGAGCATCCAATCCAGATTGTCAATCACAGTATGAAGGTTATCCATGGCCGGTCTGTTCCTCTGGTATGGGTGCTATGGGAGCACGGGCAAGTACAGGATGAGACTTGGTAGAGGGAGGCCGAGGTATGATTGCAGTGGCCCGAGCTGTTCGGGGTTTCTTCTTCTATGCCTCGCTAGGGAAATTTGGGGACAAAATTCTTTAAGGGGGGAAGTTTGTAAGAACTCGGATCTTCATTTCAGGTATGTTTTTCCTTTTCAGGTCGTTTTTGAGAAAAGAGGAAAATCTAGAAATTTTCAAAGTACACGCCATGTACTTCGATACCGCGCAAGGCCATGTGCTTTCCATTTCCGGGCCACACACACGGTGTGTAGGCGCGATGTGGAGGCTGTTTAAAGCGGAGTACGAAAAATCCTTGTACACGTCGTGTACCCCATAAGTACACAACATTTACTTTATTTTTTTTCATTAAATGGACCGGGGTCGCGCCTATTCGACAGAATCGTCTTCTTCTCCAGGTTCTTCGACCGAGAGCGTCCCGTACGGCCGCGAACATCCTCCGAGCCCCCGAGCCTCTGTCTGTTTTCTGAATCGACCACCTTTGATTGCGTTAGAACTACAACGGTGAGCTCTTCCTTATTCTTGAGTTTCATTCCATGATTTTCCATCTTTCTCAAGATATCATGGGTTGACCATTTTGTGCATTTTCGTAGATCTAAGACGTTATATGGAGAATAAATCCTTGTGGTTCAAGTATATTGATATTCCAACATCAAGGTAGGTGGTTTTTGCCTTACCTTTCGAAGTCTTTGAGTTTATGTGCAAATTTCCACCAATACCCATGAACGGGGTATTGCGTGTTTACAGTTTTTCCCCTGTTGTTTTCCTGCCTTGCTTGTTTGCTTGTGTAGATGTAATTTGATCTTGTATGAGAATAATTGATGTGCTTGGATGTTTTTCCCATTCCTTTTTCTATTTACGAACTTTGGGTCTTGTTAGACTTTGGACGTTATACCTTTTTTCCATGTTTTGTGACCGTAGGATGGAATGATATTCTTGACATGCTTGTTATTCTGTAGACTAGTTAGGTAAGTAGCTCTATAGGTGTACTTTGGCCTTATAGAATTATTATGCACTGACTGGCACGAGACCATGAGAACCTGGTGCTATAGACTATAAGGGATAGACTGAGTGAGCTTCCCAGAGAGTCTTGGATGTTATAGACTACAGGGGATAGACCGAGTGAGCTTCCCAGAGAGTCTTGGATATTATAGACTACAGGAGGATAGAACGAGTGAGATTCCCAGAGAGTCTTGGATATTATAGACTACAGGAGGGTAGACCGAGTGAGATTCCTCAAAGAGTCTTTACTTGTTTGAATTTCCTTAAACTAATCGAGGCTAGGTGATGAATTGACCGAGAGATCTTCCTAAGACAGTCTGTGATAGACCTGATACTATAGGAGGATAGACCGAGTGAGCTTCCTTAGAGAGTTTCTAGACCATGGGGCTATAAGAGGGTTAGACCGCGTGATCTTCCTCAGAGAGTCCCTGACTACCCTATACTATAAGGGAAATTGACCGAGCGAGCTTCCCCAGAGAGTCTTATAATTTTGTATGGCCAAAACAGAGGGGTTAGGCTGAGTGCACTGCCCAGAGGGTTGTTGGTACTTCTTGGATAGGACCAGAGGGGTTGGCTGTGAGTACTTCCCAGAGGGGTTCCTGTTGTGGTTAGATGTTTGCTTCACTGCTTCTTGTTATTCTGTGGATTGATTACTGTTGTATATCAAACTGTTACTACTTACTGATTACTGCCTGCTGTTTACTGGTACTATTTACTGCTTACTGTACTATTACCTGCCATATGCTCACTAACTGTTAGGCACAATTCTTTGGGTGGTTGCCTATTGGTATTTAGTCTCACAACCTATTTGGGCCATGATTTTGGCCCCAAATAGACTATGTTGTTGCAGGTATAGACCAGGGAAAGCACCCTTTGACTTCGGGTACTTGATTGCTTTGGAGCAGGAGAGCATGGGACCAAGCTTAGGCTTGTGATTATTAGGAGCTGTTTATCTTTTCTTTTGTGATTGTTTTGGTACTGTTTTTATTTCCAGCATTGTGACCTATTTGGCTGTTTTCCTAGATATGTATCATGAATCATTTCATATATACATATGTGCTCCAGTTTTTACTATTTTAGTCTTCCACTGTGCATTATTGTTGGATATTTACTGCTTCTGCTATTGTATGCTTTGTTTACTTTTGCTGTGTACTCTGCCAATGAGGGCATAGTTTCCCCTATCACAACCAAGACCCTTGCTGCTAGTCGGCAGCCTCTGGCATTTGGGGAAATGCGCTTGAGGCCTTGTGACCAACCGGGTACGGGGCGCCTCTAGGTGGATTCCAGAACCAGAACATTACAACATTCTAAAATTTGGAAAGAGTTTATGTTTTCCATCTATACATGAGTTAATAAAGGAAATTTTGGATGATTCTCATAGATAAAATTTATCTATACACCCTAGTAGTACCAAGATGTATTGGTATTTGATAAAACATTTTTGGTGGGATAACATGAAGTAGAAAATTACTGATTATGTATCAAGATTCTTAGTTTTCCAATAGGTGAAGGATTTGAGAAAACATCCAATAGGATTCATGGAACCTCTTCCTATTATTACATGTAAACGGGATGAAATTACTGTAGATTTTTTCACATGAATACCAAAGACTCTTAGAAGGAATCATGAAATATGGGCGTTAATGATCACCTTACCGAATCTGCACTTTTCCTCTCTATAATAGAATATTTACCCCTTGAGTACCACATAATGATCTATGTTAATGAATTTATAAGAATTTATGGTGAACCTCTTCAATTTTTTCTAATCATGATCCCAGTTTGACATTGAATTTTTAGAAGAGTCTTCATAAGGTTCTTGATATTTAGCTTTATTTGAGCATCACCAACTATCCTAAAACTAATGGATAGTCTGAAAGGACTATTCAAACATTGGAATGCACATTAAGGTCACGCTCACTTGAAATTAAATGTATGTGGGATCAATATTTACCTTTGGTATAGTTTTCTTATAATAATAGTTTCCATTCAAGTATTCAAATGGCATAGTATAAAGCATTATATGGAAAGAGATGTTGTGTTCCAACTTGTTGGGATGAAGTTGGTGAAAGGAAACTTATAGGACTAAAACTTGTTGAGGATACAATGATAATGGTAAATAATATCCAGGAACATATTAAAGTAGTTAAAAACAGGCAATATAGTTATAATGATAACCATAGTATAGATTTGGAATTTCAAGTGGGAGATCATGTTTTCTTAAAAGTATCTCAATGGAAGAGTGTTATAAGGTTCAATATGAAGGGGAAACTAAGGCCAAAGTAAATCATAACTTTCAAAATTATGGAAACAATTGTAGATATGTCTTATTGATTATAAATACCACCAAGGCTCTCTAAATTAAATGATTTGTTCCATGTATTAGTGTTAAATAAGTACATTCCATACCCAACACATGTGTTCCGCTCTGAAGAAATAGAATTGGAACCTGATCTATCTTATGGGGAAGACCTTATCTAGATTCTTGGAACTAAAGAGAAAGTATAGAGAAATAAAATTAATATAATGGAAAAGGTTGGTTATAGAATTCATAAAATGGAATAATTAACTAGGTAACTAGAGGATGTTATGAAAAAGAACCACCCTCTTTTTTTGGAAAGTGATATTCATGAAAATTTCATGGATGTAATTCTTTATAGGAGGGAAGAATGTGACACTCGAGCCTCAATTATAGTAAGTGGACATTATATCTTAATAAAACTATAAAAATTAACATTTTAATATTTCATGGAAAAAAATTATAATTTTATAGGATGTATATTGATTTTTAACTTACTTGGCCAAAATAAGCCTTGGATGAATTTTTAAAATTTTCACTTAGAAAAAAGATTTTATGAATAATTAAAAATAGAGTATTTAATTATTACTAGTTTTATTTATAAAAATATGTAATAATATTTATTATTGAAAATTTATTAACTATTAATTTTATATAAATAAATATAATGTTATTTTAAGGAAAAAGGGTTATTTTTCATGAAGTTGTTTTTTATAGAAAACTATTTTTTTTAAAATGGAATAATGTCTACCCATTTTAATTAATTAAAATAATATTTAATGATGAATGATTTAAATGAAATTTATAGATTATATATAAAACAATATTAATTTAAATTCATATAATTATGATTTCTAGTCATATAATTAATGTAATAATATCTTATACTTGAAAAATGCATTTCTTAAAAAACCATTTTAGTTGACGATTTGGGGATTTTTACACTAAAATTATTTAAATTTTGTAATTTTAATATGATAAAGTGTATCCCATATTTAGAATAATAATAATTAATATTATGTAATAAGTTCAAATTATTTTTTTTCCTAATGATTGATAAAAATAGTAAAAATTAATTAACGCGGTTAAGGTTAGAATGAGATTTTTTACGTTACATACGCTTGTGTTAAAATTAATTTTCCACACACATATATTTTTTATTTGATATATTCTTGTGTAAAAATTAATTTCCAACACATATATATTTTTTTATTTGATAAATTGGATTTCAAATTTATTATAATTAGATTTAAATTATTTAATAAGGATCATTTTATTTTTATCTTAAGGGATTAATAAGCTAGGTTAAAAAAAAACTAATTACTGTGGTGAAAACATAAATGGTAAAAGTAAGTAAACTTATAGGATAAGGGAATAAAAAGTTTAAAACATGTTTATTTTTTTGGGTGTAGGTGTGGATAGATATTAAATTCCATCCACTACATTATTTATTAATTTTTTATGCACATGGTGTGAGAGTGACTCCCAATTATTTAATAGTTTTGGGTATTTTGAAAAATGAAACTCCTCCTCGATTATAAAAGGGAACTCCCTATCCTCATTTCTTCACATATCCCAATCCATTTTTATCAAAATAACCCTACCAAAATCTCTCAAAAAATAATACTTATCCATATTCTAGAACTTATCATATTACAAAATACCAAACCTAGGATCCTTAAGAAGATATGAAAAGGTGGTTTCTCTAAGAAAAGGTAATATTCTTAACTGATCTCTTTCTTTTTCTTTATCCGTTTACAACCTTAAATTATGTCTTAATACTTATGAAATATAATTGGTAAGATTACTACCAAAAATATTTCTAAAAAATTATTTTATGATTAAATTGTTTTTTAGAACCATTCTTGAAAGTTGTACATGTAACAATATCCTATATGCAAAACTAGAATTATATGATAAAAACATGCTTAAGAAAATGAAGCAACTAACAATGGAAACAATGGTCATAATGAAATATTATAAATGAATAGGTGGTAATATGTTATAAGAAGATCATATATGATATTATAAATTTGAATTTGGTTATAGTATAAATTATTAACATGTTTAAAACCATTACACAGGAGGTTAAATGATGCTCAACTAAAGGGAAGCATAAGGTAAGAGATTTCATCTCAATTTCCATTCCATTGAGACATATTTGTTAATATTCACCTTTTCACCTTTATGCGGTGTATATACTGACCCTTTGATACATTTAACATAAATAATTATTTATTCATGATGATTTATGTTTCATTTAATGTTTATTGTTTTAAGGGGTTATAATTTAAAAGTTACCAAAGAGGTAAGAATTTATTTTACAATCTCACTTTTATTTGGGATTTATTTTGTTTTCATTGAAGGAATGTTATCACTTATCCTTCATAATCTCTAATAATTTTCTTTTTCAATAGATATTTAAGTATTTTATATATTTTATTCTAACATTTCCTCTATTTTCTACTTGAATCAATAAAATAAATGTTTAAAATAAAAACCTATTTTATTTCTCTTTAAATAAGATATATTCTTCTTCTATGAAAATGTTTTCAAAATTGTTTTTAAAAAGTACTTTTATTTACTCAAATAATTTATTAAGAACATTTTAAGTTATTCTTGAATTTTTAAAAGGGTTATAAAGGAATATTTCCACTATTTTTAAAAAGGTATTTTTTTAATTTCTTTACAAAAAAGTCAAAAGGAATGTTTTTTAATGTATATGATAATAATGAACTTCCCCACTACTATAATGATTTTACAAAATATATAATCTTCTACCTATTTTTAATGGTTTTATAAATAAACTATTTTATTATTTATTATTTTAATACCCCACTTCCTTTCCATCTATTATTTCAAAGGATATGATTTTATTGAAAAAACATTATTCCTAATGAACTGATGGTCACCTTTAATCTCTTGATTGATTTTGTGATTGTTAACTTTCTATTGATACAATACTTTCTTGTGATCATATATAATTAGACATTACATTTTTTTTACAAATATTCATTTTCTTTGTATTATAAATATGATTATTTCTCAAATCATATTCCATTTATACATATGATGTTTACTTTGAAAGTTATATGTTTGACTTTGTAAATATCGATAAATACATATTCTTTATTCAATACAGATATTTTTTGATAAGGAATATTGTTTATGGATTAAATAAATAATTCAATATATGAGTAATACTTTGGACATGTAGTGATTGGTGGGGCCTATAATTATATAGCCTCTCAATGCATTGATAGGTCTCATGGGATAAATAAATTAGACAAATTAAATGGGGTTTTACCCATAGTTATAAATTGTCTTGGGAAAATTTATTTAAAGTATTGATATCTTGATTTCTGAGATCATGACATATAATATTAAAAATTTCCTTCATTGAGAATCAAGTTATTATTATCTATAGTATTGTTGCATTGATATTATCCATGGATTCATTTTTTGATAAAGTTATTGGTTAAATGGAATGTGTTTTCAGTTATTTACCTTGACATATTTACTATTCCTTATCTAATCATTATATTCAAGTTATTGATTTAATTTAATATGTTTTTAGTTATTTACCATGGAATATTGATTATGCCTTATTTATTCATGATAACTTCTACTATACTTAACCCTTACTGAGCATTTAATCACACCCTTAATTTGTTTCCTTTCCCCAGGATATAAAGAATAATTCTTTGAATGAGTTCAAAGATAACAAATGTTTTCCATTACTATGTTTTATATTCTATTACTAATGTAAAATGGGAATCATGTATGTATCTCGTTCTCCAAAAGTACTAAATTGATCGGTTATTTAGGATTTCACTCCTATATATATTCCAACGTGATAAAGTAGAAATTGTATTTAGGTTATTGGATTCAGGGTTTTTACACTGGTCTACATAGAAGGATCAATGTGTTGTAAAGAAGAGAATTGAGTGGTTCACTTTTATAAGTGAGGGGAGAGTCACTCTTGGAATTACATAAATATTAAATTAATATAAATTAATTTTCATGAAAAAATAGATCCAAATTGATATAATTTGAAGATAACATGAGTATGATTATAAATTCTACTATATAATAAAAGTTGAACAAGTTTAGGTGATTTTTTTTACCCTTATCTTCTTATTTTACCCCATATTAACCCTTTTGATAGTTACCACAAAATCTAAGTTTTTTACTCTTTAAGGGTAAATGATGTTACCATAAAAAAGGAAAGTGACACATAAATGGACTATGGTCAATATTTTAAAACATACCCCATTCAATTGTTTGAATATAATATCTTTATGAATTTTAAATCACTTAATAAAATATTATTTATTATAAAATATCATTAATGTCATTTTCGAAACTATTTATTTAATTTGACTTTGAAAACAATTTGAAAGGAAATGAATTTTAATATAAACCTTTTAAAAACCCAAATATGTTATATTTATCTATAAATTTTTTGGAACACAAAAATTCACCCAAATTTCATTAATTTTAATATTTTAAAATAATTTAATTTATTTTTATATTAATTGAATAAATGTTGTGTTGAGGTTGCATAAGAGTTTAAGGTAAAAATTAAAAAACTAAAAATTAAAAATAAATTACAATGATAAAAATAGTTAATTTATATTTCATATAAACATTTATGACTAGAAATTTCCTCTTCATATCCTTATATAACAATTTCAAGATATTAAAGTCAAGAGAGTGGCATTTTGTATTTCTTCTTTTCTTAAAATAACATAAAGGCCATAATTAAAGAAAAATGGCACCAAGTGGATATATATTCGAGAATTGGAAGAAAATAGATGAAATAAAATAATCCAATAGGATAGATTAAAGTGTTATGGAAATTTTAAAGCTCTATCGAAAACTTTTAACCCGATTATTCTCATTTTACTGTTATCGAGGTGATAAAAATTTACCAAAGTTACTATTCATAACACCTAAAAATAAATGAAAACTATTTTCTAAATTTTGAAAAATTAATTTAAAACATTGAATATATTTTTATCAATTCAATTTCTATATGTTCTAGAAATTAATTTTAAAATAAGTGAGAAAAATGTGATGAAAACCATTTCAAAAAACACATTTTATGCATAAAATTGGATTTATTCCTATCCCATGCCTATAAAAAAATTATATGAATATTAAAACATTTTATTGAATATATAATATATAAATTTCATAAAAATAATTCATATAAATAAACATGAATAAAATACATATAATTTACATCATTTTTTCATAATATATATTAAATTACATAAAATCATGCCTGAGAATCGTAATAGTTTAATGCCTTTGGAATCTTAGAAACAAAAACACTAGACCAAAAATGGGAAAAATGATCTCCCAATATGTTATTTATTAATATAACCCTTATTATAAATATCATAAATAATACAAGCCTTCATAACCTGGGAGAAGGTATCATAAAAAGGGTGATCTTATATGCTCAGTTAGGGTAAACAAGGGAGATACATAATCATAACATTAAAATTAGGGTATGAGAACATGAGAATAATACTTGAAAACCATACCCTTTATATCAAATATAATAACCATTATTAATGGAATAAATATTTTTATTTCATAAGACATGATTTATAAGGGAATCAGAGAACATAATCCATGAGAGAATAAGACATGGAATTTGTGGCAGGCACATAAGCATAGAAAATCATTTCCATATTATTCAAGGATCAATACCAAGACCATCATAGTTAACAAAGTCCATTAATGAACCAGGTTCAATTCCAATTCCATACCTACATTACTAAACTTGGTTAAATTTCCGTTCCAGCCCTGTATTACTGAACCAAGTTCATTTCCTATTCAAGACTTGTATTACTGAACTGAATTCACTTCCAATTCCCACCCTGTATTACTGAACTGAGTTCACTATCTATTCAGTCCTATCTATCTCATGAGATATAAATATTAACTCAATTAATTGGAGGGATATATAGGTCCCACCCATCACATAATGAAATCATACATATGTGTGTTATAAGATCGTAAACATTGACCATATCATAACCCAAGAAATGAAATGGGTATTATAAACATTTCATCAAATTTTAAGCCGTATAAAAGTGATAGGTTTTATAATCCTTTAATCATATCATAAACCATGAAAATAATTAGGTTTTATAATCATATAAACCATGGAATAGAAACAGGTTTCATAAGTATATAACCCATGGAAGAAAAATGGGTTTCATAAGAATATAACTTGTGGAAGAGAAACAAGATTCATAAACATTATGCCATCAACATAAACCATTTAGAGAAATAATTTGAATGGAACCCTTGGATCACATCCCCAATAAGTCATGAGTAACACCAAATGATGTCACATTAGATGGAAAATAATTTTAAAGATCATTTAAAACGTTTCATGAGAGAAATATCCTTCCTACTTTGAAAAAATCTTTTTAAAACAAAAAACATTTTAGAAACCTCTTTCTTTGAAAATAACCATGAAAAATTATAAAGGAAGCTTTGAAAACCATTTAATTTTTTTAAACATAAAATATTTTCAAAATCATTTTCATTGAAAATGATCTTGAAATATCATTTAATTATATTTGAAAACATTTTAATAAAACATAGTTTTGGAATAAAACAAATTTCTGACTGAAGAGAGAAATAAGGTTGAATTTTCTTTAAAACATTTTATTAATTGACTTAAGTAAAAAAGAGTGAAAAATGGTAACATTACATGAAGATATCATTAATAAGTAGTAGATAAGAAACATTATGAGAATTATTAATATATTTATCATAAGATTTCATCAATGGAGGCATAATCATAAATAATCCTGACAAATGAAAAGATTGTAGGAATAAAATAGGGCCACTTTGGTTAATTTGAATCATAATAAATATAAATGATAACCTTAAATAAAGATTAAAATATAATAAAAGGAATTATATTAATGATATAATATGTTAAAGTGGTAGTATATACACCTCACAAAAGAATATAGGTTCATAACATAACATTTGTATTAAAGTAGGTAAATTGAGACAAAATTCCCTTACCAATTTGATAACTCTTGAACCGTAAACCCCATGAAAGTTATATCATAAAATAGATATGTAAATACTAATAAATATCAATATAATAATAATAATAAAATAAATACATGAGTAGTATACACACCATATACAAGAAATAAGTGGTGAACATGGGTTGTGTCTCACAGTAAATAAAAGTGAGATGGAAATCCCTTACCTTAAGTATTGAATTATGTTGTAATCATATAATCCTAAGGTGTAATAAATATAATTTTATGATAAATATATTATAGAAACATATTCATTTATATCAAACCATATATGATTTTATTATTACCTCTTGTTACTTTTTTATCATCAATTTCATGTTAAAGTTACGTTTTAGTAATAACCACTTTGTTTTTCATATATGTCTTGATTTGTTATATTATAGTACTATTAAATTAATCATGATTTCATAATATAAATAATGATAACTATGATATAAATATCATATATATTTAGTATATATATGTATTTATAATAATCTATAAAAGATATAAATAGGAAATGAAATACACCGTTCATGGAGATGGTAGGTCGTACGTACACATTAACACTCTTTCCATTT
This sequence comes from Viscum album, assembly GCA_963277665.1. Classification (NCBI taxonomy): domain Eukaryota; kingdom Viridiplantae; phylum Streptophyta; class Magnoliopsida; order Santalales; family Viscaceae; genus Viscum; species Viscum album. Next base: position 67,163,785 of record OY728147.1, on the reverse strand, counting down.
TATTGTCATATTTGAAGAAATAAAATTTTATAATATATTACCATTCCAGAATAAGTTTTATGTCATATATGTCACATATGTTTATTAAAACCATCCTTAATACATTCTATGTAAAGTGTGAATGAATCACATCACTATGTGGGGCGGTAGTCCGTCGTAAATTCGAACAACGTTATCGTATTCCCACAAAATGGAAAGCATGAAGATATGTGTGAAATAATAATTAAATAATCATAATAAAATCACAAAAATAATAAAAATAATATATAAATATTATGTACATAATTATTACTAACCTTGAAAGGTGGTAATGGAAAAATGAATGACATCAGTTTGTGGGGCGGTAATCCGCCGTACACACAAATGATGATTTTATAACCAATTTGATGGAAGTGTGTGTGGGTGTATGTAATAAACTTAAAATAAAAAAACCTCATTGAATTTAAAATACTGATTTTATTATATAATCATTATATGAAAATAATTATAGGGGCTTGAGGATGAAATAAAAAAATGTTCATTGATGAACGTTACCTCTTATTCGGGTATCTCCTTTTGGTTTGAACCAATGGCCTTCCTTGGATGGATTTATGCCAAAATTAATGATTATATTATTAGGTGAGGGAATTTTTGAAGATATTTAGATAGGTATTATATGATCTAAAGGGCTTGAGATATTTTAAGAGAGGGGGTGGCCTTTTATATGGGAGGTGAGTAGAAAAATTTTAAATTTTTGAGAGAGAATTCCACCCACATTTTTCATATGGAACAAGTGTCCAAAATGGTTAATTAAAAAATTAGAATTTTAAAGGTCTAAATATGACCATAAAATGGTTTTTGGACATGTTTTGGGTCATTTTTAAGCCCAATTTTCTAATTTTAACCACTAAGTAATCTTGTTTTTACCTTAATCGCTGTAATTAATTATAATTTCTTTCATTAATCACATTGGTAAAAAATTAATTTGAAATTATTAGAAAATATAAATTTATTTTATTCCAAATATTTAATCCATTTTTCTAAATTCAATTAACATAAGTGACAGAAACTAATTTAAAATTAATCCTATAGACGGGACGAGACAACAGGTTTTTAAAGTGAAAAGTTCAAAAGTTTGAAATATTTTTATATACCATTTCAATGTGAAATTGATTAAAATAACATAATTTGGTTTTATTTATGTATAATTAAAATAATTATACTTTTAAACCAATTTAATATATAATTTAACTTTATAAATAAATCAAATTAAAAGTCAATTTTTAACTGAAATTCAGTATTTTTCTCCATTCATAAAAAATAAAGCTTTTCCTAAAAATAAAAAAAATTCACCCTAAGATAATTTTTACATTCCTAATTCAAAAATGAAGTTTATTTTATAAAATTATATTTCTAAAAGTGTAAAAAATTTATTTTATTATTTTTCAAAAAAATACATACAAATCATTTTTTATGAGAAACTATATTTTCAAAACATATAATGTATTTATAAAAAATTATATATATTATTTTCAATATGATTACTTTATATAGAACCATTATAATTAATATTTAAAAATTAGTTATTAATTTTCATTTTTCTATGTCTAATACCTATGTTTTAATGGTCACGTTTAAATAACTATATTAATAATATGTTGATGTTTTGTTAAAACTCAGTGCCATGTGTCACACAAGCTAACTGAGTGTTGCATATAGTACAAGATAACCCAAGGTTTATTTAATTAAATCTTGAATTGAGGTAACACATAATTCAATATATTTAAGTAATTTAATTTATTTTTAAAAAAGAGTTCATAAAAACTCAGGGTGCCACATTATACCCCCTTAATATGATTCTTTTCCTCTAAATTCATAACTCTCATACAAAAAGTGAGGATATTTATGCCTTATAATATCCTAAAGTTCCCACATAGCTTCCTCAAACTGGGGGGTTTTCCAAAAAAAACATTGACCATGTGAGTGGTCTTGTTTCGTATAGATTTCTCTATTTGATCTAAAATCTCCACCGGTTGTGCCTCATAATAAATATCTTGATCCAGTGGTATGACCTCTGAGTTCAGTACATGTGAATGATCAGGTATTTAATTCCTTAGGATAGATATGTGAAACACATTGTGGATTTGAGATAGGTTTGGTGGAAGCACCTAGTGATAGGATACCATCCCGATAAAATCAATAATTTCAAAGGACCAATATACATAGGGCTCAGTTTCCCTTTCTTTCCAAATCTTATAAAATTCTTACACGGATAAATTATTAGAAACACCTTATCGCCTAATTCAAATTCTAGGTCACATTGGTGGTTATCAGTATAAATTTTCTACCAAATATGAGCCTCTTTGATATGATTTAAAATGGATCTAACCTTCTCATCTATTTCTTCAGCTGTCTGATGTCCCAATAGATTTATTTCCCCAACTTCATTCCAGCACGTTGTACATATACATTCTTTTCTATATAGGGATTCATAAAGAACCATATGAATTCTTAAGTGAAAGCTATTATTGTAATAAAAGTCAAATATATGAATTTTCTTATCCCAACCACCTTTTAAATCTAAATAACAAGATCTCAACATATCATCTAGGGTTTGAGTCGTTCTTATAAACTAAAAATACTCATGAGGATGATAAGAATTGCTAAAACTTAAATATGTGTCAAGTGCTTGAAGAAGACTTTGGCAGAACTTTGAGGTAAATCTTATATCCCAATTAGATATAATGGAATGTGGAACTCCATGAATGTAACGACCCGAAAAATGTACTTCTTTTATTTATGGATCTCTTTTCTCCTAATAAAATTTTATTATGGTTTACAATAAAAGTTCATCAAATTACTTCAGACCCAAATTTTAGTTTTCAAAAATGTTATAATTATTATAACACATTAAGGTATATGGAATAATGATTATTTTAATTAAATATTATGATTAAAAACACCTATTTTTAAATTTAAATGATAAAATAAGTTTACTTTTTTTATGTTATAAATTTCACTATGCAATTTCACTATTCATTTTCTATCCGCTATTATTTTTAATGACTAAGGTTTTTCATATTTAAAAGTCAAATTTCTCATACTTAGATAATTATTATGGTTAAATAAACATCATTTTTGAATTCCAAATGTCAAAATTAACCTAGGATGAATATTTAGAAATTTTCTAAGATGTTTCAATTTGATGAATAGTGTTTTTATGAATAGTATAAAAATATTTTATTATTAAATAACTTTTTTTGTGAAATGATTTTCAAAAAATGGTCTTCTATAGTTGCGATTGGTAAGAATTTAGTGTCTAATAAGATCAACTTGATTTTCAGTTAATAACAAAGTATGAATAATAATATACCATTATGAATAGTAATGAATTGTAATGAATAGTGAATTGGCCAAATAAAATAGATACTTCTCCCATGAATGTATAAATACAATTTAGACATCTTAAAAGTGAAAAAATAATCATAGTTTAAGTTTTGGTATTTTTGTATGTCATAAATATTTTATTTATAATTTTATAATTAATTTAATAATTTAAAATGGAAATGTATTTTCATAAAATTTAATCATAAATTTGTACTTTATTGTTGTATGGTTATACTATAATTTTATGGGACCTTGATTACTTTCTTAAGGTGTTACAAAATGAGTTATAGTTTTAAAGTTGTATTTTTGGAATAAATAATGATTTTATTTAAAAATTAAATTAAAAATATTTAGAAAATTATTTTCATAAAATAGAGTTCATTTTTGAATTCAGAGCATCGATATTAGGTTAGAGTGAATTTTTGGGATTTTTCTAAAATAGTTGATTTTTCAGTGAATAGTAAAAATACATTTTCATGTTTCGGGTGTTTAATGACATCATTGATGATGTAATCATGATGTAAATAATCTGGTAGACTTATGAATAGTAATATATGTTATGATGTGTCCCAAGTTGCCAATACCATGGGAAAATACCATGGTTTTGCAAATACCACCGATGAGGTGTCCCTTGGAAATTAATAATTTATTCCCTCACTTTTCCTATAAATACCAAGACATTCCCTCATTATTTTCATTCCAAAATCCTCCTAAACAAAGCTATGGTCTTTCTACCTCCAAAGGAGTCCTCCCAAGGTGCTCTCAATCCTCCCAAGGTATTGAACTTCAAGATTTCAAAGTTACTCTTCAAGGTAAGGGATCCTTTCACCATCCTCTTTTAAGTCATGACTTCCTTTATGTTATGTCTTATAGTTCCATTTTTTTATTTGGGGGATTGTTATTCTATATCTTTACCAATTTCTATTTCATTTCCAAATGACAAGATACCCTTTCTTCTCTCATCAAATTATTTTCTTAATTTTTAAGTGACGTCGTTAGGCTGCCGAAATTTTTGAAATCGCATCTTCTCTTTTCCTTCGAGTTTCATTTTCATATGGTATTTCCTTAAAATATCCATACCATGATCTTACTTATTTTTATTATATACCCATACTTTATTATGAGTTATTTATAAGTGGGTGACTCTTGTCTCCTCTCTTTTCAATGTTTTCTAAAACCATGTTATATAGTCGTTATGCTACAGAATTTTCACCTCAAAATCTCTCTGTTTTTTTCTCAAGAAATTCTCTTATATTATTTATGTGACTACCCTATTATATTTTCATTTATAAAGGTATTAATCAATACATAAAATTTATGTATTTTATTTGGTAATTGACATACATATTACCCTCACTCCCTTTCCATGGGTTATAAATGACATAATGATCTTATTTTTAAGTACTTTTTAAACGTCATGATTTTGAAATGAAACCCATTTCTTTTATTCTCTATGGGTTATTTATGAAATGTCTGATTATGATTTATGTGAATCATATGAAATAAAAGGCATATTAAGGGTGATCCCTGATAGTGCTCTAATGTATTGGGTTAAGAATTTAATATCTAGATATGACAAGTTTCACGATTCCTTGGTGAATAACCTTGGTAATTTTCATGACACCATGGGGATGAACCTTGGTGATATGTTCATGAATGTCTAAATTAAATTTTATAGCCACATATTCATGTTATGGTTCAAGTTATTTTAATTATGAAATTCATCTACTTCCATTTCTCATGTCTTTTTGTTTTTTATCAAGTTCTTATTGATATCACAAGTAAACCGATTCCCTTGTTTACCCTTACTGGGCCTTATGATCACCCTTTCCTTTGATTTATGTCTCTAGGATATGAGATGCAGTAATTGTACTTAGGATAAACTTATTATGAAGCATTACAAGAGGATTAGAAGAATGTTTTATGTTGTCTTCTTGTATTATGTTCCTAATTTCTAAGACACTAAACCCAAATGATCTTCTAATATGTTAAATTTGTATTTTGTAAAGAAAAGTTATGTAATAAAAGGGTGGGATTCCATAATAAAACCTTACCACTTTCTTAATTTATATCATAGAAATATGATCTATAGATGATTCTTATATGATAACAATAAAGTGTGATGACTTAGTAATGATTTTGACTACCACCCATATAACATTATGTCCTTTAGAGGTTTTGGGGAGTCCAATTACAAAATCCATGGTCACGTTCTCCCATTTACATTATAATATGGGAAATGGATGCAATATACCCTTATAATTTTGTATTTTAGCCTTAACTTGTTGACATACCAAGCAATGAGATACAAAATCTATGATATCTCTCTTCATGCCATCCCACCAGAAGTATTATTTCAAATCTCTATACATATTTGTACTTCCTGGATGATTAGAGAATGAATAACTATGAGCTTCCTCTAACAAATAATTCTCAAGTATGGTATGGAAGGAATATATACACGGTTATTAAACCTTATCATCCCATCATGATCAGGGTTAAACTTAGGAACATTTCTAAACTTCTTTGCCAACTCGTCATCTTCCTTCTATACCACTTTAATCTTCACTTGGATATATGGCTGAACATTTAATTTAGTAAGATAATATTTTCCACTTCCTTTTGGATTTCCATATCCATCCTTTGAAAATCTAGAAATATTGAATATTTTTTTATCCTCATCATGGATAAGCTATCATAATCCTTTTTACTCAAAGCATCAGCCACCTTGTTCACTTTCCCAGGGTGGTAATGTATTGAGCAGTCATAATACTTAATCATATCTAACCATATTCTTTAGAGAATGCTTAAATCCTATGTGAATATATACTTTAAGCTTTTGTGATTGGTATATATATCAAAATTTTATTTTTAGAGATAATGCCTCTATATCTTTAATGCAAAAATTATCATAGCTAACTCCAAATCAAGAGTTGGATAATTTTGATCATTAACCTTAACTTTTCATGAGTTATAAGATATAACCATGAAATTTTACATAATAATACATCCCAATAACTTATCAGATGCATCAATATAGATTAAAAACCCTTCTCCACTATAGGGCAATATAAGAACAAGTTTTAGGACTAACCTTCAATTTAGTTCCTTGAAATTTACCTCACATTCATCTTTCCAGAGGAACTTGGCTCCCTTTTGCGTTAACTTATTTAGAGGATTAGATAATTGTGATAAATTCTCCACAAATAGATGATAATATCTTGAAAAACCAAGAAAACTATGGATCTCAGTCATAGTGGTTGGTCTGGAACAACATTAAATAGCCTATATCTTTGATGTATCTACTGATACACTTTCTCTTGAGATTACATGACCAAAAAATGAGACCTTTTTCAGCCAAAATTCACACTTTGTAAATTTTGAATAAAATTTCTCCCTCCTTACAGTCTTTAGTAAAATTCTCAAGTGGTATTCATGCTATTAATTTCACTTTTAATAGATAAGAATATCATCTATAAAGACTACCACAAAATGATCAAGGTAATATTTAATGAATCTATTCATTAAATCCTTGAAGATAAAAGGGCCATTAGAAATACTGAAAGGCATAAATTTATATTCATAGTGTCCATACCTGGTATGGAATGACATATTGGGTATATAATCCTTATTGAACCTCAATTTATAACATCTAAAATGAAGGTTAATCCTAGAAAAGTATTAAGCTCCACATAGTTGATCAAACAAGTCATCAATACAAGAAAGAGGATACATATTCTTAATTATGATCTTGTTCATCTCCTAATAATAAATTCATATTCATATATATCCATATTTCTTTTTAACAAAAGGAAAAGGTACACCATAAGGTGACACACTTGGATGAATGAATCCCTTATAAATGTTTTCTTAGAGTTGCTTCTTTAATTCCTTCAACTCAAATTGAGCCATTCTATAGGGAGTATTTGAAATTGGTATGGCACCAGGTATGTTTTATAATGAGAAATCAAATTAAATTTTTGGTGTATAGATATTAAAATATATTATAAAGACATACCGAAATTCCAAAACAACAGATATATCATCAAAGTAAAGTTTCTCCTCAATGATTTGAGATAAACACCCCTTCTGAATTGGAATTAAGACCCATATAATGGATGTAATATCCATAAAAAGTTTATAATTATTATCACATTGATAAATGATCATAGGTTGGTTTAGAACATAAAAAATAACCCCCCTTCCTAGACAATTGACATGGTATTTATTCAAATAAATGAAATCCATTCCTATTATGACATAAAATCCAAAAATAAGAAGAATAATAAGATTTGAAGGAAGCACATTCCCACCAACATCAATCAGAGAGAAATCATAGACTTCAAATGTGATCATCATACCATTAGGGGGGTTTACTAATAATTCTACATCTAATCAGTTGGGTGGAATCTTTATACCCTTATAAAATTATTTATATATGAATGAATGGGTATATCTAGAGTCAAATATTACATTAATAGTTCTAGAGTAGATGGTAAGTGAAACTTTCACAACATCATTATCAAACCCCTCATCAGAAATAGTGATTTCATGATATTTCCCTTTGTGGATTAGCTTGAGAGGATTCTAATGTAAATAATAATCATTGACCTTTAGGGTTGGTCATTGGTTGGTATAATTACCATTCACTATACACTTGAAGCAATAAAGCGTGGGAGGTTCATTCTATGAAGCTTTCTCTATATTCACTTCATTAGCCAAATTCTTTCCATAACTTCATAAATCAATTGCCCAATGAACATACCTTATACAATTAAAATGTTTACTAGTCCCCCTAAGGAAATTTCCTCCATGCTTTATCCCACAGTTATAGCATAAAAAAATGTCGTCTTCTTGTCTTCATGGTTCTTAGATTTTTCTTTGAACTCCATATTACTTTTCTTGTCAAGACCATGGGATTGATACATAACTCTAACTTCTATTTTTACCTTGATTACACATCAAAAAATCTATTCATATCTACTTAAGTATCTTATGGATAACTCTCCTAGAAGAATTGGTTTTAATCCACTGAATAATCGATCAACCTTACTTTTAGATTGGATGATAATACTAGAAGAATATATCGTAAGTATTGTAGACTTTTCCTCATAGGTGCCAATGTATTCATTATCCTTTTTTCTTAGCTCAAGGAACTCTGTCTACATACTTTTACAAACATTATGAGTAAATTACTTATTAAAAAATAAGTTCTTGAACTCATCCTAGTCCATGGATTCAATTTCGTCTTGTTTCCTCGTATTCTTAGTAATATTTTCCCAATAATCCACTTCACCTTAAAAATGGTAGAAAAACAAAATGACCTTTTCTTGTTCTGAACACTAGAGAATGGAAAATATCTTTTTAGTGGTACTGATCCATTTTTTAGAAACTATTGGATCAGAATACCGACTTAAAGAAGGTGGACATTTCCTCATGAAGTACTCAATAGAATATTGTTCCCTCATTTTCTTGTTTGTAAGTCTAGCATGATTCATAGCTTGGGAAAGTTGTGATAGAAAAGAAATGTGATTTTTTATTCCATATCCCATTACATTTAGATTATTGATCGTAAAATCATTTAATTTTCTATCACACTCATCGTTAGCATGGTTCCTTTAGGTTCAAGCCATTGACTAAAACAAAAAAGAATAGATTAGGAAACAATAATCATAGTGGGAAACCACATAATCATGGAAATCACTTATAGAATGTATAAATTACGAGTCCTTATTCAATGTATGACACCTTAGGTTTATTCTAGGTTGTTCATATCTATCTTTTATTTAAATCCTTCTTGATGGTTTGTGAAGAGTTTTTGAATTTCCAAATCTTATCCCCCCGGTGTGTCAAACAAGTTGTGGAGTATGACCCATTATCGTGCACCAGTTCTTGATAAATTCTAGCTCAATATGGTGTTTTCTGGGGTGTTTAACCTAGATACATCTCTGCCAAATACACATACACTTTTAATATATTGACATGGATGTGTTTCTATGAAACCACTCACTCCATCCTTTACCAAAATTTCAGGACATTTTTTTATACTTTGACTCAAACTTAGACTTATCCTTAGACATGTCTTTAGGTATCTCACAATGGTTTAATCATCCTAGTTTCCAAATATTAAATAAACCTTTCCTTTGAAACCAACTATAATGAACATGGCTTAATATATATAGGTATTACATAATTTTTGTGGAATATACATTACATTACATAAAATCATGCCCAAGAAATGTAATAGTTTAGTGCCTTTGGAAACTTGGAAACATAAACACTAGACCATAAATTGGATAAACCATCTCCCACTAAATTATTCACAACTAGATCCCTTATTAGAAATATCATACATAATACATGCCTTCCTAACATTGGGAAAGGTAATATAAAAAGTGTAAAATCAGATTTTTGGTAAGGGTAAACAAGGGAGATACATATGCATAACGTGAACATAAGGGTATGAGAACATGAAAATAACATTTGAAAAACATACCATACATATTAAAGATCATAATAATGAGTCATGGTATAAATATTGGTAGTTCATAAGATATGATTCATAAGGGAATCAAAGAACCTGATCCTTGAGAGCAGAATACATCTAATTTGTGGCATACACATAAGTATATAAAATCATTTCCATATTAGTCAAGGATTATTGCCAAGAACATTATAGCAGAAAAATTCCTTTACTAATCCAAGTTCAATCCCCATTATATCCCAGCATTACTGAACTGGGTTCACTTCCCGTTCAATCCCTGTATTACTGAACCAAGTTCATTTCCCATTCTAGTCTTTAATTATTGAACTGAGCTTACTTCCCATTCTAGACCTATATTACTACACTAAGTTCACTCCCCATTTCAGTACTATCTATATCATGAGATTTAAATATTTTTCTAATGCATTAAAGGGAGATATAGGTCCCACCCATCACATAATGAAATCATACATATGTGCCCTGCAATATCATAATCATTAATCATATCATAACCTATGAAATGAAATGGGTTTCATAAAAATTTCATCATATCTTAACATATGGAAAAGAGATAGGTTTCATAATTATTTCATCATATAAATACCCATGAAAAGAAGAAGGTTTCATAATCATAATAGGTGGAATAGAAACAGTATTCATAAGCATATAACTTATAGAAGATAAATGGGTTTCATAATCATATAACCCGTGGAAGAGAAATAGGTTTCATAAATATCATGCCATTAAAACATAAAAAATTTAGATAAAGAAAATGAATGGTACCCTTGAATCACATCCCTAGTAAGGCATGAGTAACACCAAAGGATTTAATCTTATATGGAAAATAATTTTTAAAGATCATTTAAAACATTTATTGAGGAAAATATCCTTTCCTCTTTAAAAGAAACTTTTTAAAACAAAAAACATTTTCAAAAACATTTTCTATGAAAACAACCTCTAAAAATTATAAAGAAATTTTTAAGAATAATTTAAAAATATTTTAAAATCATAAAAGATTTTCAAAATCCATTTCCTTGAAAATTATCTTATAATATCATTTAAAAACATTATCGAAAACATTTTTAGAAAACATGGTTTTGGAATAAAACATATTTTTGACTCAAGATAGAAATAAGGTAATATTTTCTTAAAAATATCTTCTTAATTAAATTAAGTACCAAAGAGTGGTAAAATGGTACCATTACATGAATATATCATGAATAAATAGAGTAGAATAAAATTAATGATAATTATTGAGATATGGATCATAATATTTCATCAATGGAGGCATAATCATAAATAATCTTGATAAATGATAAAATTGTTGCAATAAACTTTTACCACTTTAGTGACTTTGAATCATAATCACCATGGAAGGATAACATTAAATAAAGAATAAAATATCATTAAAATAATTATATTCATGATATAACCTTTCAAATGGGTAGTATATACATAACGTAAAATAATATACGTGTATAACATAACATGTGTCTCAAAGAAGAAAAATTGAGACAAAATTCCCTTACTGATTTGGTAACTCTTGAACCATAAATCCTATAAAAGAGAGATCCTAAAATGGATAAGTAAATAATAATAATAATAATAATAATAATAATAAAATATGTCCATGTTATGTACACACACAACATACAAGAAATAGGTGGTGAACATGACTTGCGTCTCATAAAAAAAAGTCAGAAAGAAATCCATTACCTTAAGTATTAACTTCTGTTGTACTCATGTAATACACATGTATAATAAATATAAGTTTATTATAAATATATTAAATAAAAATATTAATTTATATCATACCATATATTATTTTATTTTGACTATTTATTACCTATTTATTAACAATTCCATGTTAAACTTATGTTTCAGGTAATAACCGCTTTATTTTTTATATATATTTTGATTAGTTATATTTTGGGTTCTATTAATTTAATAATGACTTCATAATATCCAGAATTATAACCATGAATTAAATATCATATACATTTATCTTAAATTTATTTATAATAATCTATAAAATATAGAAATAGGAAATGAAATACAACGTTCATGTAGATGGTAGGACGTACGTATGCATGAATGTTGTTTCCATTTTATTAACAGATTGAAAGAAAAAAAATATGATATATTATCATTAAATAATTTTTTTATTTCATATATATCACAATTTTTTTAAAACCAACCTTAATACATTCCATGTAAAGTGTGAATGAATCACATTGCTTCGCGAGACAGTAGTCCACCGTACACACAAACAAGGTTATCGTATTCCCAAAAAATGACAAGCATGAAGGTATATGTGATATAACAATTAAATAATCATAATAACATAATAAAAATCATAATTTTCATATATTAATATTATTTTTATAATTATTCCCAACCTTTAATAGTTTTATTGAAAAAATGAATGACATCAGTTTGTGAAGCTGTAGTTCGCCATACACACGAATGATGATTTCATAACCCATTTTATTTAAGTGTTTATTTCTATAGGTAGTAAAATTAAAATAAAAAAAATATAATTATATGTAATATAATTATATTATTATATAATCCTGATGTAAAAAATAATTTAAGGGGTTAGAGGAAGAAATAAAAAAAATGTTTTTTGATGAACGTTACCTCTTATTTAGGTATATCCTTTTGGTTTGCACCAAAGGAATTCCTTGGTTAGATTTATTCCCAAAGTTAGTATTATAATATGGGGGGAGGTAATTTGGGAAAATATTTGGATAGGTATTTGATGATAAAAATGAATTTATAGGTGTGAAGAGAGGGGCTAGCCTTTTATAAGGGAGGAGAGTGGCAAACCTTTAAATTTTTGAAAGAGAGAATTACACCCACGTTTCTCATATGGGAAAAGTTTCCTAAATTTCTCAAATTAAAACCTTAGACATTATAATTTCTAAATATGACTATAAAATATGATTTGTACACGTTTTGGGTCATTTTTACACCTTATTTTCTATGTTTAATCATTAAGTAGTATTGTTTTTACCTTAATCACTGTAATTATTTTTAATTGACTTCAATAATAAAAATTGTAAAAAATAAGTTAGAATTATTAGAAATTATAAATAATTATTATTTTAAATATTTAATCCATTTTTTCAAATTCAATCCACAGAAGTGGAAAAAATTAATTTAAAATTAATCCTGAAGAAGGGACGAGATAATGGGTTTTTAAAGTGAAAATGTTCAAAAGTTTGAAATGTTTTTATATAAAACATTAATTTAAAATTGATTCCAACGACCTAAATTGGATTTATTTATGTATAATATGACTAATTATACTAAACAATTTAAAATATAATTTATCTTTATAAATAAATTCAAAAAATGGCAGTTTTCATTAAAATTCATTATTTTTTGCTATTCATCAAAAAATAAAACTTTTTAAAAAAATCACAAAAATTCACCCTAAACTAATTTTGAAATTATGAATTAAAAAATTAAGTTAATTTTATCAAATTAAATATCTTAAATTGTCAAAAATTAATTTTATTATTGTTCAAAAAAAGACATAAAAAGCAATTTTTTGAGAAAATAGTATTTTCAAAAAATATAATGACTTTACTGAAAATTATATATTTTATCATAAATATGTTTCCTTTATATATAACCATTATAATTAATATTTAAAAAATTATTTATTACTATTTAATTTTCTAAATCTAATGGCTAGGTTACCACAATCACATTTGAATACTATATTAATAGATTTCAGTGGTTTTTTTAAAACCCAGTGTCATGTGTCATGCAAGCTAACCGAGTAATGTTTGTAGTACTAGATAGTACAAGGTTTCATGTAAAGAAAGGTTGATTTTTTCTTATCATGTGATGCAATCCATAAAATAAATTTATTAAAAAAAAAGAGTTTATACAAACTCAGTGTGTTACAATTCACTAATAGTGATTAATTTAATTTATTAGGACAAAAATACATTACATGCATAAATTTTTTTCTTTCAGAAAACCATATCATTTTTTAAAATGTTTTTTATTTTATTTATAATTAATTTATAACCAATGAATTAATTTATACATATTTAAACCATACATTTTTTGTATTTTAGTTGTTTATATTCATACCCATTAATCCAATGGCTTGGAAACAATTATCACATTAAATAAAAATATTTTAATAGAATATCTTGGTTTGTTTAAACTTTGTGTTTCATGTAAATAAATCTATAAAATAAATCAATTTTTTTATATATAAACCTATTCTATAAAATCTCAGAGTGTTACTGAATAACACTCCAAGGTCACTAGCTAGTGAGTACTAATGCGTTAGTGTAACATGTATCTAGACCTTCTATTAGCTACCTAGGTTGCTATGATAAGTCACAACAAAGGTGAGAAAAAAACATGATAATAAATCATATTTTTATCAGATAAAAAATTTAAAATAAATCTCATCTTACCTTTTACAAAATCACAAGAAACAATCCATTTCTACATAGCCAATAAATGAGTATCAATAAAATAACAACCAAATAAACATCCCATAATGGGCCTAAATCTATAATTGGAAATTCAATATAGGGGCTCAATTAAGGGTCTTACACATTATAAAAAACTTCTTAAAAGTTCCCAAACAGATTCTAAAACATTCTTAGAATTCTAAGCCACTTCATCTACCATTTAAAACCCAGTTTAAATCTCATTCCAAAATAACCTTTAAAACCAATCATTACAAATCACATTAAAAACCATTTAGGATACATGCTATCTTTATGGGAAATTATTTAGGAGTCCAAAAATTTCCATAAAAACCAAATTTTATCCAATTCATGAACCCAATGAGGTGAAATTCTATTATAAATCAAAACTCATTTTTATTTAATCCTCAAAGGAATTTCTGAAAATAATTTACATTAAAAAACTGTAATTAAAAAATCAAGAAAATCTATGAAGCACCATTATTCTAAGTTCCCAAGTCCTCAAAACAATTATGAAAACCATACAACTATCGCATATATATTTATTTAAAAAAATCATTAAAAACCATTATGTTTTAAATTATATGGAATTTAAAGGAATACACAAAAACACCTACCTTAATCATGGTAGAATCAATTCACAATAAACCACATCGCATCGCCTTTGATGGGAAACTCCCAAAAAATCCAAGAACCACCCTTCATTGGCTCTAGTAATAAAAAAACCATATAATAACCAACCTGAAATCCTCAAACAACCTTAATAGTACCTAGGGTTAATAGGATTGAGAAACATATATGGGAATACATAGAAAATGGGAGAAATAAGGAGAAGGAAGGCATACCTTTAAGATAATAATTTGAAAATAAGGAGGAGGAGGCTTGAAATCATCAAAGGATGGAAAGAAGAAGCTCCCTTATGATCCATTAAATTTTTATAAATGATATAGGTAGAGGGAGAGGGGTTATGGGTTTTAAATTATTAAGGGTAGAATAGGAAAATAAAAAATTTTAAAAACTGGGAAGCTCACATGGATTTGATGCATAGTTTTCTAAACCCTGCACCAGACGTGTGGAAAAAAACTACCCTATTATAAAACTATTCACAATATTGACACACAGGTTACCAAACTGTGCACATTACATGTTCTAGATAGGTCCCATATAATGGTATGTCAAACAATTACTACTAAGCCTCATGTAGTTCACCTAAAACTGTGTGATAATCATGCGAGAAAACTATACAAGTTCAAAATTGAAATGAAATACCACTTATGTAAGGGTTTATACACATTTTTAACTAAATTGTGCACCCAAAACCATGTATTGTAGAAGAAACACTTCACTGTAAGCCACACTATTCTTACTAACTATGCACTAAACTTACTCAATCCGTACAGCTGAACATTGTTTTTAAAATTAAAATATAAATCCCAAAAATTCTAAAATTCTAAAATTACCCAAAGTAATATAAAATAAACCACATAGTTACACGGTGGATGTTATAGATTTCATAAAATCAACTAATTCATTCACCTCCTAGACATTAAATTTCAAGCTTTTGGGCTAATGATATCAGAATGAGTCTGAGCGGATTTCTATCCAACGTCTCATAATCTGCCTTATCCATCTTCTTAGGTTTGATTATAGATAATTGATGTTTGAGTATTTTTTGATGAGATAATCCATCATATACATCCTTTAAAATCAATAGAACTACCCATTGAACTTATGAACCTCGAGTATGATATATTTTCATTCCATCCATCAAAACCAATAGAATTCTATTTAATTGAAAAACATAAAATGGAAAGTGAATGTCACTTGAGTTGTTTCTAAGTGAGAACTATTTATATCTAAACCAAGTTATGATACCACTTTTAGGGTATAATTACACCACTAATGGACCTAATGCACACCACCAGACACTATACATGGATTACTATCATTATTTGGATGCTCTATTGATCATATGTTTCACTATGAACCTAATCTACAAGAGGATAATAAGTTCACACACCCTCTAAACCACAACAAGTTTCACATAAAATATACACACTATATAAAAATCAACAAAAACATTTAGATACTCAAAAATAAAAAAGAACACTTTATTTTTACATTGTTTTTATAATTAATTTCTATATATATAGGAGAACACTACTACCATTTTCATTACTATAAAATGATACAAAGATTAAAAAACTCAATTTGTAAATATAGTAAATAAATTTTTATCTTTTTTCCACATTAGAGGCATAATAACCACTATTTAGAAAAAACATGAACAAGTGGTCTCATCCCACCTTTATAGTGGGGCCCAATAACTTGTTTGTTTTCACTTCTATATGATATTCATGGAAAACCATAAAAATTAACCTTGTGACGTCCAATATCTAATTGAATTTAAAACCTAAACACTGAATTTGGAGAACATTCAAAGTTACACTAAAGTACATAGCTTATACTCTAATCATACCGACCACTGAACAGTACACTAGAACATTATACACAAGACTTGTT
The DNA here is from genome assembly GCA_963277665.1 of Viscum album. Lineage (NCBI taxonomy): Eukaryota > Viridiplantae > Streptophyta > Magnoliopsida > Santalales > Viscaceae > Viscum > Viscum album. The sequence goes on along the minus strand of OY728147.1, from coordinate 67,146,949 downwards.
TGACCAACCCTTCCACTATTGAAGATATATTCTACCATTGTAGTAAACATCAGGATAAACTGTCACATGGATTTTCTACTTTTGGAAGACTTAAAAAAGATTTTAATCCTAATGAATCCATCCTTCCTCACAAACATTCTCACTTCCTATATTCTTAGCCTCTTCCTCATGAAAAATCTCTATATGTAGAGGCATCTATATAACACCATAAACCAAAATCAAAAAACAACATAAGGAGACATGAAAAAATACCTCTACCTAATCATGAATACCCAAAAGGGATATCGTTTCTATGTCTATGTAGATCTATTCAAAATATTGTGATTTATTCCTTGATATAAAATTCTTCACTCGATAAATGATAAATCATGAAAAAAACTCTTTCTCAAAAGGAAAAAAATTATAAACCGTTATTAATTTCATTTAAAACTAATTTCAAGGAAGGAATTTATTTACTTAAAAAATCCAATACATAGGTTTATAAACATAACGCATTCTTATTATAATGTATAAAGAAAATTCCTTACCCAATCTATCATGGATGAAGACACCTACATGGCACAACATTCTAACATCCCCCAAGTGATTCTTATGATCAATTTTTCTCCTTGAACTCTTTTATAACCCAAGTCCCACCCTAAAGAGGTTATGTGCACCATTGTTTTGGAATCTTTTTAGTTCATACTACCTAATTTTACATCCAAACCATATTCCCATGAATCATCATTTAAAATCATATTATGATACTTTTTGGTCACAACCTTGACTTGAGAGTTCATGTCCTAAAATCCAAGACAAGGTCACCATAAGGCCTAAATCACATTACCTGATCACCATAGGATGGAAACTATTTTCAAGGGATTAATATTACAATCTTGGAATAACTTTACCATAAATTAAAAACAAAAATTATGGGACATAAATATTTTATTATATTTTAAAAACAAAATAGACTTAAAAAACCATTTAATGTAAACTAGAAACCATTATGAGTTAAATATAAAACAAAGATTCATAATCCTGACATGACTTGACAATAAATTCAAGTGATGGACACCCAATTTGGTGGTCCAACACCTCTTGAAATTCACAACCAAACACTTCGATTCCCATTTGGGAATCATCTCCTAAGATCAACAACTAATAATAATCATATCCTTTACCTTAACGACATCACAATATAAGAAATCTATATACTCATTAAGATGTACAGGTAGGGATGGGTATATAAATTTCTATTATGATTTCCCCATACAACTCTCATAAAATCCCATACAAGTCCCATTCCCCATCAAGCAATCAATGCCATTGAAAATGGGTGAATGGATTTTAAAAATAAAATTGTTTATCACATATAATATAAAAGAGAAAAATATGAAAATAATAAAACTATTAATTTACTAAAAATAATATAAATCTTCTCATTTATTCCTTAAGTTCATGTATTTATATATCCATTATAAACCAAGTATAAATGGGTAATAATAAATCATTTTAAAAAATTATTATGTATGATCATAACAAAATTATGATATTGATTGTCACACATTATATTGTTTCCCAAATTTATGGACCTCCTATTGTATTAGGGAGCCTAAAAAACTTAGTAAATCTACACGATATAGGTGAAAAATTAGTAAATCCAAATGATATAGGTGAAAAAAATATACAATTCATTAATTATATATAATAAAGAATATAAAAAATGATCCATGGAAGTGATATAGTGGAGAAAGAATAAGAAAAGGGTCAGATAGAAATATAAAATGCATAAATGTAAAGAATAAAATGATTTAACATGATTAGGTCCATGTTAGGCCTACATGAAAGGAAATAACACCACCCCATAACAATATTATTTTGAAATAAAATGAAAATATTATAAGTATAGAAAAAATGAAAAATAGACCTGAACCAAAGAATCTATCTAAGAAGTGATACTTATCAAACTCGGTATATTCAATTAACCATTATATGAATAGTTTTGGTTCACAACCTCCTGGATGGACTCACACATGTGTAAATGGGACTATAGATAAAGGATTACTATATATAATCAAAATAGAATAAGAATGTACTTACAACCCCCAGATTAGACCAAAAACCTAGATGCTGTCTTTTGGAAGGGATGATCAATATTGTCAGTGTTAAACACTTATAAAAATATTCATTTTCCTCCTCCAATATCACAATCATCGATCACTCCACTTTAATAGTTCTATAATAGGATAGGCATGGTAATAAGGGGTATAAAACTTCAAAACCAACTCTAACTTGGCCTCTCCCCCCTCTCAAACTAAATTTGTTTTTATCTCAAAACTAAAGAAGTAGAATGACAATGTGAAAGCATCGAGAGGAACATAATGTAACTAAAATTATATAAATGTTAATTACTTGGTGAATATAAAGTTAATTTATTATTTGGAAGATGGAATGGTAATCACAGTAAAGGAGGGAGGCATGGATAAATACAAATGCATGAAATATTCATGAATCTAATTTAAATAACAAACCCAAATGGTGTTGAATTTGGTACCCTAGAACCATATATGTTGTACTTTATATTAAATTAATATTCAAATGAGTAAATATTAATATATATTATCACATATTGATTTTTATGTTGTATAACGTTGATATGATAATTTCCTATAATATCTTTTACATTGATAAGGTAATAATGGTTCTACACTATGATGAGAACCTTTAAATTCTGTGACGATATTCTTAAAAACAGTTCTATGATTGGTAATGTACTATACATGGAACATATTATATAGATCATTAAGTGTAAGTACTCATAAGCATATGATACTTCGTTTCATGAAGTTTTCACTTGGTAATCTCTAATATGGGAGATTAAAAGAAAAGACCCACTATTAAGAATTACACATGTTTTTGTGTCATCAGATATTCCTATATACGATCATATGTAGTGGTACTTATAGTTTAAGATTATTATTAATGAATATTATGACTCATGTAATAATATGTATTCTATATACCATGATGATAAAAGTTCATGGAGAAGTTGGATTCGTTGGGTGCATCACGAATGACATATTTTAAATTAACAAGTTGAGGAATAATTCTTCCTTTCTATATTTATAAAAGATGATATCTCATCCATTTTATTGAAATGTTATCCTCTCCTTAAATTACATGACCATGGTGTAACAATTTTTATTTAGATAGTCAAATAAAGACATATCAAGCATTCAAGTTAAATATTCAAATTTGAAATGTGTTTGATGAGATATTGAGATAATGGGGTTATATTATATAGTTATCATTCATACGTGGTTGTAGATGTTGGGAAATTATGTTCTTTATCTTGGGTTCCTTGACCCTTTGATAGATAGGAATATTGGACTTTAGGCATACCTTCCAAATGCTAATAAGAAATAATCTTAGAGGGTCACACACTATATGTTTTCTTTGATCTTGATTAAATTATATTAGAATTTAATTCATGGAATAAATATTATTCTCAAGACTGAGGAATAATTTTTATTCAATCTATAATGATTGAATAAATTAAATAAATATTTATTCATCGTATTCTAAATAATATTTATTTATTTATTTTATTGAATAATTACTAAATATTTATTGACTGGTATATGGATAAATATATTTAATGTGAAATATCCCCTCTCTAGGTTTTAGTTTTCGTTACAAAAACATCTGATTAAAATATTTCATTGGTCTTGGCAATCACATCATTAAAAATATTGAAACTAATTCATCAGATCAAAAAATGTTTTGATTTATTGCCCTGCCTGGTGCTTCCACTATATGTGAAACCTTGGAGTGGTTTCAAAGAAGTCACATTTAAAATTTATAATTATCTATTTTATTTTTAATTACTTCACATTTAAATGTTTAAATTCATTAAATATTTTAATTCATTCTTGAGATGTCAGATAAATATCTTCTTTCTCTTCTTCATTTCTTAAAAATATTACCAATATTGGTTAATGATTAAAAAATTTAACATATGAAGATCCTATTTAGAGGTGTTAAAAATTACTACTGAATTACACAAGACTAAATGGTGTGTAATCCCATGTCACATGTTGTGTATCCTTGTTCATTGCACAGGTACACTTGTGTGGATTATGAGTCATCATGTAATATATACTCGATGTGTGCAATTAATGCACCATGTGTAGATAATACAGGGTGGAATATGAATTTTATAGAGTACACTTCATGTATTTTGACAAAAATCTATGTAGTTTAACTATAATCAATGAATTTTTAGGATGGAAAACATAGATTCAAACCATATCATGTAAATAATTCACAATATATATTTAATACATGATGCATATAAACCAATAATCATGTAACTAGAAAAACAGATTGTGTATCATCTATACATTTTTTATACTTCATACATGTTCACAAGTAGTAAACATTGAGTCCTTAGGTGTGTACTGTGGATATTTAGTGAAGATAAGTACATGTCATGTAGCTGTATTACACATGCTTTGTACTTTACCAATTTGTAGGGAAATATTAAGATTGACCAATTATTTGATAAACCTTATCGACTTGAGTTCCATGGGTCATTAATTTTACATTACACACTAGTCATTAGGTTTTATATTATATTAAATGTTATTTAATTCCTTGTAATATTCAAGACTATGAATCAGGTATGGTTATTGTATATTAAAGACACAATGCATTAAATTGTACATGAAACATAATGTTCATGTGTTTCATGAGTCATTAATTTAGAATTACACACCGAGAAATTTTGATACATGTCATGTAAACAATATATTATATGAGTGAATTATATATAATTAAACAATACATAGTATTTTAGACAAGTAATCACTATGTTTCTTCCAATTATAAAGTTGTATATTTCTTTATTGAGTTTTAAATAAAATAAAATAATTTATTTTATTTAAAATCACAGAGGATGAGATTTGGAAGATAATTGGATGAAATATGATATAATAAATTAATTGATTAATAAGATAATTAAACATATTAATTCATGCATTTTTTATCTTATTAAAAGAAAAAATTGAAATAAATACTAGATAATTATTTTAAATGTGTAATTATTACATGTATATGATTGATCATGAGCTTTACCAAACCTGTATATGAGTTGGATTAATTTAATTTAATTTAATTTATTTAATGTGTTTGAAATTATTTATTATTAAATTAAAATGATGGATTACATGTCACCCCTCCCTCCATTATTATGTAGGACCTATGTGACCATGGTTATTTATGTAGTTCTCCTTTAACCAATCATTTGGTTCCACTTACCTTCTTGTGACATATAAATAATTGTTACTAGTGGAGTTTCCCAAGGCATGTGGAGGCAGTTAAAGATGAAACCACAATTATTACAACCTAGAAAATACATAGTTTTATAGGATTAACATTATAATCTCAACTAGAAAAACGATATATTTCCACACTCTTACTACCACCGTTTTATTAAAGTGTGGAAATAGACAACCTGACACCACAGTTTATTTTAGAATCATGGAAATATACCCAATATGTTGACCCCTCCCAACTTTTTGTTCATGATCAATCTACCTATCATCCACCACTTACCCTCTTCGTGATCGAGCCCTACCTCTGCTCACGACGTTCCTTCTCCCCCGACACAGCCATCCCACCTCCCCACCGACGCCTCTCTGACATGACCTCCCCACCTCTTTATCGACGCGACTCCGACGACGACCTCCCTACCAGCCTATCGATGTGGATTCAACATTAGAATCCCCACCTACCCATGATCCTCCTCCTCTGATGTGGCTCAACGCGACTTGATGTAGCTCTGAGGCATCCACCCCACCTCTTAGAGATCATTCTCCTCCGCTGTGGCCACCCCACCTCGCTGAACCACAACCTTCCCTCAAACCGTCGATGCTCTTCCCCTACAGTATGTTTCATAAACTATTCTATTCGTCTTCTAATTTATAATTACATCATTATAATTTTAATTCTTATAGTTTACAATTTATTTTATTCTATTCTATGTTTCTAAATTGTAATTTTCCTAGACTTAATGTTTGATTCATTTATAGAGACATACATTTCTTTGGTCATTACACTGAGAACTAACAATAGTAGTTTTGAATAAAAATTCTACCATCACACTTGAGGTATTTGGATGCACAAATTTGAGGATATTGGCCAAGATAAGTTGTGTGGTGGATGATCCATGATTGTATTATTACAATGAATATTATCTGATTAAATTATCTATTAGTGCTGGTGTGTCATGCCCTTCTCAAATGCACGAGTAGTGTTGAATAGACTTTGATTATTATATTTATACCTAGTGAAAACATAGAACCTTATTGATATATCCATATCATTGTTTGGAAAATGTAAAATGGAATATTGAATGATGATAAAATTGTAGATTATGTTTGGTATTTTCAACTCCATGATAATGTTTACTCCTCTCCATGATTAACTTGTAGATATTATATTTGTTTGGAATTTATGACTCACATACTAAATTTACACAATCAACTTTTCTTCACTCTATATTAGTCTTCCACTGATGCACTCAAGATACCAATATAGATTTTATAATATTAGAATAAATACAATGATATATTGTTCTCTCTCTAGATGTATCTTCATCATGAATGTGCAAGCCATCCTCCATACAGTGGCTCTAGACCAGAAGAAGAAATCTACTATGAAAAATTTCAAGGAACACCATAAGGAAGACCGATTATTTTATTTAATTAATAATTTCCCAAAAACACTCATTGTAAAAACCTTACTCTAGTGTTAGAAAATAAACACCTAGAACCTCATGAGTCTTTTGTATTGGGCAGATGACTATTTGATCTGATGAAGATCCCAGATTAGTTGTTCAACACAATATAGAAGTAGGGACTAAGGTCCTTCTTATCAATATATCTTTCTAATTGTAATATCTCTATTTATAGTAAATTATTTATCTATGTGTATTCCCATGTAAGGTCTGTGAGGATAAATTTATCATAGTTCTCCCGTAGTATTAGTTTTCCATAGTTTATTTATACATCCTATAGGTTAATCTCAACATCTCTATGCATCCAAGTGAAATGTGTTTGTGTCGAGGATCCATTAAATGATCAAGTTTGGGGTGATTTTATTATTGTGGTATGAAAATTACTTTGAAATATAGACTATATCATAAATTCTAACTATGCTTATCAATACCTCAAACTTAGTACAATTCTGGAGGACGCATTAAGTCCACCCTTAGTCTAGACCAAAAACACCTCTTGGATGATGATCCCTCTATTTTTTCCCTTATTGTGGTCTTTAAAGTCCCTCCCCATAATAGTTGATTAATTAGGAATATATGTTTCATAGATTTGAGGACCCACTTCCTGATTTAGTGAGGAATATCCAAGGACATACACATCTCTTTGTTTAATCTCCTTAATAAAATGCTCATATTTAAATTGATCCATTGCACTGACTGCTTCTCTCCTCGACGGGGTTCAAGGTTTGGTGCATCAACTAGAAACCTGAATACATAATTATAAAGCCTCTCTGATTCCAAGTAATTTTTTTCTTTCGATCCAATCAACTTTTAAAGTATAAAGTTCCCTAGAAAAATTTATTGGAACTGGTTATACTCAATGTTGTTGTCCATATCAGTTCATCATAAAGTCGAATATTGATATTCTGGTTTCATATCTATATTTATAAAAGAATAATGAAAAGAGTTTATAGGCCATGTTAGTTTAAAAAAAGGAGTTGAAAAGAATAAAATCACATTTTTTTCAAATGAATGAATTCCATATAAAAATTTTATAAAGGAAGTGTCACATAAGTTTTATGTGGACTCTTGAAAATCATTCTCATAGGAAATGTCTCTATATATGTTTTTATGTAGTTAACTTGTGGATTTTTGAATTCCTTCATAGGAAAATGACATATAGTGACACTAGAAATATATTTATGAATAAATAAAGATAATTAAAGAACCATATTCTATTAAAAAATTATAGAAAAAGGGGACCCTAGACACTATATATAGGGGAAAAGATAACTATTAACCTTCTTATTTATGAGTTCCATGAAAGCATTATATAGAAGTACCCATTTACCTTAATTTTCAGTCCTATTTATTCTAATTAGATCCAACTATGATTGGGTAATTTTTTGGTTCCTAAAAAATTTACAAACACTTTAAGATGAATATCTCTATAGAATAATTCCAATTTTTTTACTTTTTCGTCAAAAGGATCATTCATGATGTAAAAAAAATAAACCAAACTATGAATAAAGTACTTGATACATGCATTCTTTTTGGTTATTTTGGACCCTTTATTTTTGTTTGAAAGGATTTTTATAGCTCAGGTGTCATTTAAGGGATAAAGGTAACACCCTTAGGCTATCAGTAGCCTATTTATGGCCTTTGGTTTGTGGTGTCGATGTAGTGATCCATGCTGCTGTATATCAATTTTATAAGTTAGTAGTTTCATAAGTCCCAGAATAAACAAATACTAACTTTTATTATAAATTCACCCCAATACACTTTTTGAGAAGTAATTTCCCAAGGCATGCAGTTTGAGAAATGATAGTATTTATGAACATATACTAAGTGAAAAATTATTTAGAGATTACATCCATCATGTAGACTTTAATTTAAGTCTAAAGAGAGTGGGAAACCTCTTACTAAAAATATTTGGGTCCATGGGAATCCCATAAAACATCCTTATAGGATGGATCATGTAAAACCATCATGAGACCCCCACCTCTTCTTACCCCATGTGACTCCTTCAACCAGTCCCTAAAATGGATTCTTTCTTGAACTGCTGAGTATATCTTCACTACCCCTCGATGGTGTATAACACATTGAGAAAGATCATAGGAGAAACACTGGTCATTTTTTTCAGGTTTCCATGATGCACAAGATAACCTGAATAGAGTGTTATATTCTCTCAAATGAGGATAGGTAAGTAGTGGTGGATGAATGATATTTCATTGGAATACCAATAGGTTTTATGTTACCAAGGTTTTATGAGAAGTATTTACTAAGAATAACCAAAGTCTAGAATTATTGAAGACATATTGATGGTGAAATGAGAGTTATTTATATTAAAAAATATGGAATTAGAGTTTTTGATTATCATGGAGGATCTAGAGAAAAGGTTCCCATATAAGCACTAACAAAGATATATAAACAGACACCTTTATATAATTATATATTAAGTACATGGATTCGGGTGATTAAAATTGAAGTTGGGTATGAAATCTAGCTCAACTAGCTATTTAGTAATTTTTAATGTTCTTATATAAGAATATTTTAGATATGGAAATAGTTGGAGTGTATAAGGAATTACCTGGAGATGAATGTAAATTTTTTAGTGAAGGATAAATGGACCATACCATAGTGAAAATTTCTATGATGTTGAGGATCATGAAAAAATATAGAGGAGCACTGGGCATTTTGGAATCCATTTAAATATAATGTGATTTTTTAGAAATGTATATACTACCCATGCCATGGTTGAAAGTGTTTTAATTTCAAAAGGTGCTATGATGGCTTGAAAAAATCATGAATACCTAGGGTTATTGAAACTAAATACATGGAATTTAACTTTGAGTTTGACGAATTAGGGTATTTGAAGACTTAATTGAATTTGAGAGGTGATTCATTCCATAGACTATAACATGGGATTTTGTGAGGACAAATCATTTCTTAAATAACAATGTAGTGAAATAGGTGCAACAAAATCCATTTTGGACCTCATATAAAAATTATATTTTCCCATGTGAGATTAATTAGTAGGTATGTAGAAATCATAAAATCTATGGAGAAATCACATTGGTTCAGTTAAAATTAGTTCATTTAGAGGTACTATGCTAAGAATGATTATTTTTTTGAGAATTTATTTTTCTAGATGTAAAGAAAATATGTACAGGACAATATTGAAAAATTTATATTAATCAGAATTTTATCTAAAAAAGAAATATTTTGTGGTATATGAAGATTTATTTTGTGGTTTTACTGATGTGAATATATATGTTTTGAGTAGAGAAAACATAGTTTAATTTGTAAAATTAGTGGATATGATCATATTTTATGAGTTATAATGTCATTATTATTTTTATTTATGAAACAAAAATCATCAAACTAAATGGTGTTCTGTAATGTAAATTTAACAGAATAATATCCAAGGTATGAATTTGAAGTAGATTAAGTTCAAGGTTCTTAATATCATGAATATTATTTGAAATTTAAAATTAATTGAGTGAATTTGGAGGTATATGGATGAAAGAAAAGGAATATGAATGTTATTGAGATTGGACTGAGAGATAAAATAAGAGTTAAGAGGAATATACAAAGGAAAAATGATAAAGTATCCATATAAAATGAATCATTAATAGATCTAAATTTTTTATGGGGGAAAGGGTTCATTATTGAATCATTTGATAGAAATAAAAAATGAATTTAATAAATAGTTTAGTGAAAAATGAATAAGAAACAATTAATTTAGTGAGAAGAATTTATTTTATAAATATAATTTTATATTGTGATAATATCCAAAAGGAATAAAGAGTTTATATTCTACATTAAACATTCTAGGAAGAATGTCTATCTATGTGAGAACTGGAACATGGATTTTTAATCCACCAGAACATCCCATGTCATACGTTTTGTACTATGGAAATGAGACCTCCATAACTACCCTCAACAAAGTGTACAAGAAGTATGATGATTTTACTCCCTACTTACTATATAAACATTTCTTCACACGAATAATAAAAACTAATGTTTATTCAAAGAAACATGAATACATTAAACATGGAAAGGATATGGATTTGTCTCCTGATGGGATGTAGGTTTATGTAAAAACTTTAATCGTAAAATTTTGATTATAGCTTATTTACATGAACACATTCCATTACATTCAGTCATAATTATATATATCAAAAATTTCTATTATCGATGATTATGCTGCACATAGTTTTTCACATGCTTCATCACATTGGATACTTATATATTTTATCACTTTTAGTGTACATGCTAAAAAACAAGTGGCACTAGTTCTGATTCTAAAAAAACAACTTAAATTCTAGAAGAAAGGTACAATTTATTCCTCCTTTTCTTTAACTAGTCTTTAAGAGTGTTTGGAATTACCAACCAGTTTGGACAATAAACCCCATTATATTTTTCCCCTTTTGATCACATATATATAATAAGCCGTTAAATCTCACTTATTCTTGCATTATTTCTTTACAGGTGGTTTCTTATGACTAAGATAGTTCTATCCACCACCGTTGAAGGCAGTGAGTTCGACATTGGATTCAAGTAAGGTTTATTCTTCTTTTATTATTTAGCCCAAATTTTAATTATGGAATTTGTGATACTTGGTTTCCCTATATTTTTAGTGCATTTTGGATCTCATTTAAAACTTATAACCTTATTGATATACCCATATACTTGTTTCCACTGGGCACTACTATTTGCATCTTGTAAAAGAAATAAAACATTCTTTCCTTTCCTTATAAGTGCATAAGTTTAAAAATTGGTTTTTAATATGTTTTTACATAATTTAATGTTTTAAATTAAGTGTGGTGGTGGAATGAAGATTTTCTAAGATGCTTTCTACCTATTTACTTGTTGAGATCATATTTATTTTATGGTTCTTTGGTTATTGAATTTTGTGCTTATGCTGTGAAATTTTAGGCATGCTCACTGCACTTATTTTGAAAATCCTATAAAATTGAAGATCTACTAGTTTGTTTAGAAAAAATTTTGAGTGGTATGTTCATTTTCAAGTTGTGATAGACACATTACAAGTTTCCTTTGTTGAAATTTGATTTGAATTTTTATTAGTTATATTCATGTACACTATCAAGCTGATTTATGATTTTTAAATACTTAGTTTGGTGTTGGTTTCAAGTGTTGTATATATGTGAATAAGAGTCTAAGAGGGTGACATTGCTTGGTTTACAGGTGGTTCAATTTTTATACTAGATTTGTTCAACAAAGATATATATGAAAGAGTATTGGGTTTGGAAGCTGTCACTCAGGGGGTATTCTACCTGATTTATTTTTTTTCATGTATCTTCCTTCCCCTTAAATTGATATTGCATAGTGAGCTTATTTGATCACAGCTTTCTTGTGTTATTTTGATCTTGTTGGGTGAATAGCATACTGTTTTCATGTACTCATTAATTCATTCCAATTCCATTTTTATTATACTTCAAAAAGAAATCCAATTTGTAGTGGTTGAGTGGGAACCCTACAACTATATATCTAGTACAAACCACAACATCAAGACATCCATAACTGGATTCCCCACCCACCAGACATCCAAAATAACAGACGTTTAAAAATTTGGTCCAAGAGAACCGTACTTGTATTTCTAAGAAGGGTTTCTGATGTCAAGTTCTGGATGAAGTAGATGGTTTTCATTAAACATATCTGATATGATATTGCTTCCCTTCACATAATCACTAAAAAATAAAGACTTTGAACTAAAATCTACAAAGATAAAATTAATTTTTCATAGAAACCATTTATAAAGTTCTGCATCGATCCCCATGTGATCTCTCAAATTCATCATTTTTTCAAAGTATTATTTTGAAGAAAAATATAAATTAGTATACCATGCCTCATTTCATTCTTCCTCTATGTTTCTAACACATCACCTGCCATGTCCTGGTTCATTGTAGTAACCTCCAAAATAGGGAAAATCTCCTCCACTGGGTGTACGTTGGGTTCTACCAAGGTAACTTGTTTCTATTGATTTTATCATCCAATAATTTTATGTTGCTTATTAACCTCTTCTTTAAACAATGTTTGTTTTCTAGATGACATTATAATTGGTGACTTTGAGAATGATGAATAATTATTTATCACCCACAAAATCTTGGCTAGTGTGGAGGTAAATCCTTCCAAGTGAACTATCTACTTCTTCCCTTTCTTTTAATTAGCTCAGTAATAGTCCTCAATGAGGATATCCTCCTCAAACTCGGTATCACATGATTGCGTCTCACTTTTCTCAGACTCACTACCTCCCAATTCCCCCACCAAAGAGAAGCTCTCTCTAGGTTTAGTAGCAGACTGATCCCTCCTAGAATCTGTAACTTAACACCCCTCATTCTCATATTTTTCTATTTTATCATCTACCAATATTTCAAACTGATTCTTGAGAGATACACCCACAAACCCCCCCTGATCGGTGTTTTTTAGGTTTCCATGTAATCCTCTATATGCACATTCCACCCGCATCCCTGAAACAATGACATTCCTATTGTCACCCTACAGAGAACCCCTATTTCAGTCTACATCACATACAAAATCCCTTTTAGAAAAATAAGGCGAATCAATGATCCAAGAAAGTTTCTTAGGTTTGACCACACCCATATCAGACAGAGATGACCTCATCCCTACAACAATTTTCACCTAGGAAATCCAAATCACAACATCTACATAGTAATTTCAGTCATCCTCCATCTGACCCATTTCCAAACTCAAAATCACTATTTCTTAGACAACTGATATGAGATCTCACTGTTCCTCTATATACTGGACATGTGGGGCACCACAACTTATCCATCTACAACCCAGGAAAAATTGGGGGCAATTTGGGGATGAACTAAAAAATAAATTCTCTATTTTACTTTCATTATACATTTACACATCCATTTAATAGTTGTAGAAAGATATTAATTCATTTTGTGTTGAATTTTTTTTGTTCATAGGCCTGAATTTGTGTGTAATTTCCACTAGTTTCATTTGATGACTGCTACCAAAGGGTTTTAAGTGAGTTAATGAAAATGAAAAATGTCCTCTTAAATTGATTCTTTGTTTCCATATTATTTTACTATAAGCTGTGTGTTAATAACATTCAACAATTTAGTATGTATCTATCTATTCTATTGGATTTTTGTTGATAATGGGCTCTATCACCCTCATTTTCATCTTAATTCAACTATTATTGGAGTGGATGAATATGGATTTTTATATATTTTATCAAAAATAAATCAATTTATACTATAGATTTAGGAATTTTCAAGTAAAGAAATTATTTTTTTATACCCTATAAAAGATATATCAATGGTTTTAACCATGGAAATAGGTCACCTATTTCCCTAGTATAACCATGTCTATTGAGAAATATTTCCATAGTTTTAACCATGGTTTTAGGTACCCTATAGCCACATTTTGAACCACGAAGGAATTCACCTTATTTACATGGTTAATCTATGGTGGAAGGTGACCTATTTACACAGTTAAAACTATGGATATAGGATACCTACCACCACAGCTAAAACTGTAGCAATAGGTCCTCCTACTGCTATGGTTATATCCATTGCAATAGGGTACCTACGACCATGGTTATAACCATGGATATAGGTCTTACCTATTTACATGGTGATAGTGGCCAAAATTTTGGATAACCATGGCCATAGGCTATTGCCACTGTTTTTTGGCCTCGACCACAGTTTTAAACCATGACTGTAGGTGAATTTTATATTTGTTAACTCATACTAAGACTGACAATAGAAGTTATTCCCTTAGGCTATAGGTTGATTTATTTTCCCAAAAATATATCAACCATTAGATAAGTTCATGGTTGGGTTATTTATTTATTTATTTCTTTCTTTCTATGCAATATTTATTTTATGCAACGATCACATAAATAAATAAATTAATGTGCGTAGATGGAATTTAAATTAATAGATTATGCGTAAATGTTTTAACCAACATCATTAATTAATTAATTAATATCAACATAATATTAAAATTCCATTTAAAGGATAAAAAAGATAAAATTTATGCATAATAAAACAAAATACCTTAAGTTAATATTAATCCATTAATCCTTCCATCACCTGAATTAAGATGAACCCTTAGTTTAAGTGTTTGTTCAACCTCTTTGGAGGGAAGTTTTAATTATCCGGAATTCTTAACTAAGATAGTTGGTTGACTTAACCAAATATGTATAGGGTTTAATGGCCTCCATCTGTCCCATAAAATTTTAGAGGCTAGTGTTGAGGAAATCTAAGTTCAGGTTTCTGTATTGGGGAGTTCACTCAATGGATCAAAGAGATACAAGATCATAGTTGGCAATACCACCTACCTAAATACTTTATAGTAATTTTAATGGACACTATCTATATTATAAGAAAATAAATATGAATCCTTGACACTAGAATGTTAGAGAAACAATACATTCCAAGTTCAATTGTGAGAGCTATTGAGAGTTGATAAAATACTGGCAGAATTAATAAAATTAATTATTATTATTTCTCACATAATTTTTAATCATGTAAATAATTAATAATATGTTTTAATTATTGTCAAAAATTGTAAGTAAAACCATGAAAATAGTGAAATAATTTCTTAACTCAGGGTATGTCTTTACAAATAAAAATTTTCAGATATGGTACAATAGTTTATGTGATGAATTATTATAATAAAGTTTGTATTATGTATTGGATTCACCTATTCCTATTCTGCCACCCCAGCAGGTGATAGAAGATGAAAAGAATGCCTACTAGTGATATGTTGAGGATGCTTCCTATGTACATTGTATTATATTATCAAATATGTCCAGAGAGATGATTATACAACATAAATACAAGGATACTTAAACCATAATATTATATATCTATTCTCATGGGAAAGAAAAAGAAAATATAGAAATAAATAAGACTGTAAATGCACTGTATGAATTTAAACTGGAAGAAGAAAATCTAGCTATAGACCGTGATTTAAAAATTATGAGGTATATCGATCAGTTAGAGAAATTGGTCTTCTACTTGGATAAGAAATTATCAATCAATATTATCTTATTATTCTCAACATAAGGTTTATTCTTATTTTTCTAACCCTGGACAAATGAAATAGATAAATTTTTGGGGAAACTTTTTTTCTTACTTATCCAAGCAGATAAGGGTTGTTTGAAACCTTTTTCTCCACCCCTTATGGTAAAAGTTTTGAAATACAAGGGTGAAGATCCATTGGATAATCTTCAAAAAAATATCTTTTACAACGTCCTTCAAAGATACAAAATATTCAAAAGTGGAAGAATGAATATGAGGATATTTGAATCTTATGTTAAATAATGGACACTGGAAAAGAAATTTCAATGAATTGAAGAAGCAAGAAGTTTCATCCACTTCAAGTATATTCATTAAGTTTCTATTCATCACTTTCCCATTAAATACAATATGCGTAAAACATATATTCATTTAAATAAAATAAATGAGAAAAAATTTAAAAGGTTATAGAGTGAACTCAAAAAGAGATGATAAAGGGTGTTTCCTATGTCAGCCAATGGGAGATCACTATTTATCATTTTCAGATTGGATTGATTCAAGTTTGTAATAAGCATGAAAAAAATTTATCTCAATGTTTATCTTGACAAAATGAGACATTATTTCATTTTTAAAATAAATGTTGTTTTGGTACTTAAATACTTAAGTAATGGTTCAATAAATGTTGAATCACAAATATACATTACAATTAATGATGAATATGAAATAATATAAGAATCTTACTTGATTATGGAAAGATATTTATTTTTCAAATAAATATAAAATTAGTTGACTTTTTCATACCCATAAAAGTGTTTTAGACTCAATTATACTAAGATATTGGATCTAAAAACAAATTAATTATCATTTTTTAGATAAATAAACCTTTATAAACAATGTTACCTCACAAATATTTTATATTTATTTCAACATGTCCATGTGAAAAAAATTCTTAATCTAAATGTAACTTCATATACTTCACGACATTTCTTTAAAAAAATATAGAAATTCTCAATGAATTAAATAAGTGTACTTGTTAAAGATTAAGGAACCTATGAGCTGGATTATCAGAGAATATATTATCTATGTATTTATTGATCATATATGTGGAGAAAAGGTAATACCAAACTCAAATTTCCTTATAAAAATCTTTTTCATGATGGTAGTAAGTGGAAGATAAATGGTGAGTCTTATATATATTTTAAATCTTCCATTATTTCTTCTAATACATGTTTTTCAAATTGAAGTGAAACAACTAAACCATAGGACAACTTAATTGTCTAATTAATTTTGATATGATAATAATATATTAAGACACTACCATAAGTGTTTGTTGAAAACCGTTTGTTAAAATACACCCTTAGAAATAAATGAACAACAAATCACTACACTGTATTTGAGTTAATGATACTATGGAAACTAATAATATTAAGGTCTGGTCAAGATCAACTTGATTTCCATAAAATAATCCTATATCTTTGAATTTATTTTGAGGAGAGTTAAATTCTATGAGTTACAACTCTGGGTGCACATGAGTTGGAATAGGAATACTAGATTTCACACAGTTTAGTGGGAGTAGTTCTAGAGACACATACTGTGTAGGAATTTATAACTAAATAGATGGTTCATGTTCACCACAGTGGGTGATAAATGTATTATTATTTTATAATTAATAGTCATATAATGAAATAGTAAATGGTAATATGATAAGGTTGACAAGTATCTATAAATTAAAGTAATTGAATCCATGTGTCAAGATACGAGGAATAATTATTTTGAATTTTTCTTAGACTGGATACCACTGGTTAGTATTCAAGAGAGACTAGATATGGATGGTATAATATGGTACCAATAGAGCATGATTGATTTTTGAAAGGTCCAGTGAATGAAAAAACCAATACACCAATCATCAAGAATAAAATACTTATTTAATTCTTCTATTTCAAAACATATTTCTATGACCATCATATTGGGCTATAGATTTTCAAGGCCACCTCACTTAGAGGAAACCTTACGGTAGATGTCTATATAATACAACCAAAATGAGAACCTATGGTATATGTCTACTAGGAATAACCTAAAAGGGTCAGTGAAATTAATAAATTTCAATAAGATATGTAGATTACATAAATTTATTTATGAATACATGATGCATAATGATCATAGAATATCCATTTGGAAATTATTGAGTGACATGTTTCTCTATATAGTTAGTGGGAGAAATATAAATTTTTATGATAGATATGTTGATAACATATGGAATTTTTTTTTGTGTCTTACCAGTTTTTTAATAATAAGGAATGAAATTTCTCCAACTACGACTTAAATAAGAAACCATGTTCTAGGAAAAAATATCTACAAGATATATCCATGAGTTTTCTCAATTTAGTTGAAGTGAATATATTAACTAAGTATTGAAGAATATAAGTTGTAAAAATTTAATACTGGTTTTTGTTGGAGTATAATACTTCCTGCATACCATGAATAGTCATAAAAAGAGATTATTGAGATTAATATAAATTCACAAGCTTAAGTTCTAGGAATTTATTCCATGTTCCATGATATGTACTGATGTTTTCTATTACTAATGCATGATGAAAAGTATATAAATATAAAACATATCCAATAGAACTATATTGACTTGTAGTTTTAACTATCCGTCAGTACATTGCAAAGTAGATATGGATGAGTTCTAGGTATATAAAGAAGTTTGAATACTAGTGATCAAGTGAATTGAACACTTTTCTTTATTTAGTTCAATTTGATCTAGTATCATAGGAAATTTTATGGTAATATGAAAGAAAAAACTTATTATAGCCAGTGGTTTCCATATCTACAATATCTACATACATTAATACTTCACATATAGCTTAGGAAGTGGTTTTAACAATGACCTATTTTGATTCTTGATTATAAAAAAATAAATAGATTTATCATTTCATAATAATATTTGACTATGGATTTAGTTAGGATGTCTAGATTCTGACATGGGAATAAGAGGTGGATACTCAGTTACATCACTACTTGAGGTATTTTCTAAAGATAGTAATGTCGTAGTAAGTAGATTTTCCACACTAACACAAGGATTTACCAAACCTAGCCATGGAAATGTGGTAATACTAGAATCTATATCCATACTCATAACAATCATGTTTTTCATGTGAGGACTAACTGGTCATTAATAGTGGGCTCTATTTCAAGTGGGAGTTTATTGGAGTTGGTTCCCTAGAAAGAACAAATATGTACTTTAGATTACATGAATATTAAAATGAATAAATATTAATATAAATATCTCATGACATATTGATTATTATTATGCCTAAAATCGATGTGATAATGTCCAGAGTATCTTTCACAATGATAAGTTCATAGTAGTTACCCATGATGATGAGAACCTTGAAATTCCATGACGATATTCATAATAATAATTCTATGTTTGGATAACATACTATGATAGAGAAAATAGTATATAGATCATTAGGTTAGAGTACTTCTAAAAATATGAGGATTTTTCTCATGATATTTTCACTTGGTAATCTCTATGATGGCAGATTATAAGAATAGACCTGCCAATAAGAATTCTGCATGTTTTGGTGTCATCAGATATACCTATCTGTGAGTGTGTGTAATGGTGTTTAGACTTTAAGATTATTATTAATGAATGTTGTGACTCTGAAACTTAGATTTATTTCATAAATCAAGATGATAATAGTTCAAGGAGAAGTTGGATATATTGGGTGCGTCATGAATCACATGTTGTTAATTAATAATTTGTTGAGTAATTTGTCCCTTTCATCTTTACGGAAGTTTATATCTTTTCCCTTTGATTGAAATATAACAATCACTATAAATTCCATATCGATGATGTAATTATGTTTATTTCAGATAGTCGAAGAAATAAATATCAAGCATATCGGTTGATGACATCGATGCGAAACTTTATTGATGAGATATTGAGAAAATTAGATTATATTATACAAAAAGTGTTCATATGAGGTTGTTGACATTACAAAATTATATTCTTTCTCTCTGTTTTCTTAAACCATTACTAGATAGTAATATTGGACTTTAGGTATACTTTCTAAATGCCAATGAAAAATAATCCTAGATGGTCACACACTAAGTGTTTTCATTAATCTTGATTAAATTTAATTTGAATTTAATTAATGGAATAAATATCATTCTAATGCTTGAGGAATAATTTTTATTCAAGATATATTGATCAAATAAATTAAATATTATTTATTCACCAGATTGTGAATGAAATATATTTATTTATTTAATTTAATATTTATTAAATATTTATTTTCTTGTTTTTAGATATATATATTTATGAATTAAATTTTTATTCATGTATTAAATAAATATAGAGGATTTTGAATAGACCAAGACTATGTATGGTTTTTAATATTAATTTACAAGCCAATAAAATATTATTTTTATTTTGAATGTTAGAACGCACACCATAATATAATAATAATATAATTATTATAATATGGAATGGGGTTTAATAAATATTACAGTATTATTTATGGTATGATGCACAATTATATAATATTTTAAACCTAAACCCTATCTCTATAAATAGATCTCTTGAGTTTCTTTTTCTCTCACTGTCTCAATAATAAGAAAAATAAGGGATATTCTTCAAGATCAAGAGATGAGCGATCAGCACAAATGACTCAAGACTTTTGATTCACCATGCTGGCACCCAGAAATCAATTGGCATTGCTTGGAGTTGAAAGGAGAATGTGTGGATCATTTCTATATGGATTCTTTACTTTTATCCTTACAATTCAATGAAGGTAATATATGAAATGGTTTTGGTATGATCAACATGTACATCAAAGAAATAACTTAAGCCAAGGTAGACTATTCTTCTAAATCTGAATAAATTAATTGTAAATTTAACCTAAAAGATCCTCTCTCTGGGTTTTGGTTTCCTTACATCAATATCTGATGGAAATATTTCATTAATCATGGAATTCGTGTCACTTAAAATATTACAATTTATCTATAGTATCAATAAGATATTTTGATTTATCTCCCTTCTCTACACTTTTGATGCACCCAAAACCTTCAAATGGTTAGTAAGGACATGTGGTATGTTAGTAGAGGTCAGGGAGGGTATGACTTCAATCTCATAAAATACTAAGGGTGATAAAATATAGTATTTAAGCACAAAAAATTTCCACTAGAGTAATTAGATCCTTGAAGATAGTTGTAGATGTAATGCTTGAGAGGATTATACCAATATATGCCAAAGGAAGTTTGTCCAGGGGAATGGGTTGAAAAAACGTGGTTTGAAACCAATTCTTGGTCGAGTCCCCAACATAAAGAATAAAACATATAAATAAAAAATATAGTGAAAATAAATCCATGCCTAAAAAATATATTTCCATAATAAAATAATTATAAAAAAATTCCATAGATTCTACACATCACATTTAATGTATAGAAATCAATATTGGAACAAAAAATTATAATAAAATTTAATTTTTAACACTAAGTATTCCAAATTCAAAACTATCCACGTTAAAAAATATTCTTTAAAAATGGGAGATGTTATTAAAAAATTAATCTAACATATCAACTGGTTTAGGCTATTTTCAATCTAACAGAAAAACCTAAGTATGATTATAATTAACATAGTTTAATTTTGTTCTTAGTTTGTTCCACAATGACACACATTTTACTAGACCAATTTATCTTAATCTATCTACTATTAGAATGCGATAAAGAATAAATATACTTATTATAAGTAATAATAAATAACCAGGATTAACCTTATTTAATTATCTCCACCCGAGATGATAACATTAGTCTATAAAAGGATCTTATATTACATACAACTCATCATGATAGAGAGCAATAACAATTTTATTGATAGAAATAAAATTATTATTAACATACATACACACACACACACACACACACACATATATAAATGATCAAAATTTTAAGTAGTAAAAGTAAAATAATATAGAAAATGGAAGCTTAAATATAGAAAAAACTCCATATCTAAACCAACACCCTGATACAAAACCCATATGGTGAGATAACACTACTAATACCTAATTAGAAAACCCTTACTTCCAACTAGTGACCCATCTAAATAAAATGTAGGTTTATTATCAGGATCATAGAATAATGGAAACCAATAGCTACACCTAACTCTATTATAGGGGTATTGATGTGTGACCTTAATTTTACCATAAGGAGAAAATTTAAGATCATAAAAGGTATAAAATACGATGACCTTATTTCTAACCACTATAGGGAGATGAAGAGATAATTATTGAGTGTTAATTCATCTGAAGAAGAAGGATGATGCAGTAGGATTTAGGCCATTTGATGTTCATTCCTAAAAAGATAGATTAGGAGGGACATCCTATGAGTTCATTGGATGGTAAAGAGTCTACTAGATGGGAAAGTTAAGGTTGTGAATTGACCTGAATAGATTAAGGGTTCCTCCATGCATCGTGGATGAGGATTACTTAAACTCAAAAAATATAAAATAGTGGTGGTGACTGGAATCCCCAAAAGATAAATCCCATAAAATGATAAAAAGTCACTTGTCTTTGATACACTGAGATACATAAGTGAAACTATATAGAAACGAGATCATTATAATTGACTCTTTAATTTTTTGAATAAAAGTGAAGCATCATTTCCCTGGGGATTAGGGTGAATTCTTGGACCATGAAAACCTTTTTATTTCTATTTTCCTTTCAAGATTTATTTTGATTATTACTTATGATTGTCTTTCCTGTTGTTATCTTGGTAGTTTTACATTATGGTACATTGACTTGGGTGATTTTTTCTTCCAATTTCCTAGAATCATACATGGGGTTTATTCTAGATATTTTACTTATAAAAATTTATTTTTTGTAGAGTATCTTCTAGATATTAAATCATATGGTGGTTTTGGACCAAATATGTGGTATAAGAGCTCAACTAGGAGTGATTTCTATAGAATTAGGCCCTATTGAATGTGTTTAATAGCTTGGTTTAGTAAAAATATTTATTCATTTTTCTTGTATGATGATATTGGAAATAATTTCTTAACATTTTGTTTTACATTGACTGGATGTAGTGGGAGTTCATAATTTTTGATGGGATATTGCCAGAGAAGAGAAAGTTATGTATGGACAAGTTTGATGAAATTAATTTTGGATTTTATGAAATTGAAGATAAATAATTATCTTCTAAATAAATACACCAATATTACATTGATTGGATCCAATCTGAATGTGAAGAAAATGGAAGAATGTAAAAGGATGGATAAGAAAACACTTTGGAAGATGCATATGCTACTTTCCCGAAATGTGGTGTTAATTATATAGGAATTTTATACTAAATAAAAAATTATTAAGTCCTTTACTGATATATATGAGAATCCCATGATAATTAATATAGTGTTCTTGATAAGGATACTATTTAGTATGTGACTATCCGAAGGAAGGTCTACAACCAATCATTTAAATTACTTTAATGTAATTTGATTCCATATTGAACCGATAAAGGTATACTTTGGAGTCCCAATTTGGGTTGTCACATACTAACCTAGTTAACTCTATAAATAGTAATTAGACTAGTTGGAGACCAGGATTCAATCACACCTCCCCATATTCCAGAGGCTTCCAACTAGTAGAAAGGTCCTAGGGTGTGTTTTTGGGGGGAATATTCCTTCATATCATTGTAAGAAAGTAATGGAAATAACCCAACATTATCCATAGTAGTAAATAATCAGAGTATAGAAAAAATAAATATAAACAAGGCTATAATAATAAACTAAATTTAGTAAAAGTCCAAAAAAACCATGTAATACATAAAACATTGATTTTCCACTGGGCCGATTTCATATATAGGAGTAAATAAATGAAATGAAAATAAAAGTACAAGGATCTACTAATAACTATGATCCAAACCACATACTTGGTCTTGAAGAAACTTTTGAGCTTCTCTAACCTGATCTTAAGAATCCACATGAGCACCTCCACTCGATCTTGAAACCCTAGGCCTCAACCCTATCCATCATGTATCTGTTCTCAACTTGAAAGCAGACATAAGGTCTTCATGCACTTCGAGATACACATATAAGGGGTGATAAATATATCTACATAGTCCACCCCCATTGGTGAACCTATAATTTACTGACATAAGTGTATGATTATGAAATATGTTCAGCCTAATCGAGAGTTAATTGGAATAAATAAATAAAGTAAAATCATATTCGATACTTGGGATTATGATCCCAATTGACCAAGCTTACTTCGACCAAAACCAAAAATGTCTCTGATCATTTTAATTTATATAAATAAAATTTATACATGAGGTATGTAAACAATAAATCCATGTATAATGATAATCAATAATGATATATTAATTCTCAAGTAAGTGGAGTTCAATTCAGTAAATGTCTTGAAAACCCCATTTATAAGAAAGAATAGTAAATGTAGTAATAATACGTCCACCCCAACCCTAAGGAGTATCTCAAGCACTAATTAGGGAGATCATCATCAGTCCCCAAGAATATCTCAATATATGAGGTCGATAAGAGGTGTTCCCACCTGAGGATATAATATGTGGAACACCATGTCCACCCATATCAAACATAATTATGGAACTCCATGTCCAATTTGGAATACCATGTATAATTTGGAATTCCATGTCTACTAATATTAATCATACCAATGGAATAACCTGTTCACTAATTTCAATCATAACTATGAAACCACATGTCTATTAATTTTAATAAATGAAGTGGAAATCCATGTCTATCATCCAAAAAAGTAAGGATCATAAGACAGATCCTTGGATGTACCTCTAGACATCCCCATCATATGAATCACATCGTATCAAGCCCCATGGGATGAGTTCTAGGAAGTATATCTATAATATATATCTCTATAAATGGTAAATATGTAAAATCACAAGTAAAAAAGTGAGGGTGGCCAAAATTCTAATCCAATCACTACTATAATAACCCCTCAACTCACAAGTTTGGTACAGGTTCTAAGGTGACACCCACTTCCATCTATACCTAATCCTATAACACTCTATAATAGGGTCATCCAAATAATGGGTCACCCACTGGGTCCCCAAAATCAAATATTGGAGAGGCATCCTACTAAAGATCCTCATGATCCACACATAAGAGAAGGAATTTTTCTTGGGATACTCTAAGTAAACACATAAAAAGGCACTCCTTTTAGGATCCTTAGAAATAAAAGGTATTAGACGCATCCTACATGGGATCCTTGAAAAGTGTAAGAGAAGGAATCCTACATTGGATGCTCAGAAAGAGTAAGGAAGTGGAGGCATCCTACACAGGATCCTCAGAAGTAGTAGGTAAGTGGAGGCATCATACATAAGATCCTCTTGGTTCAAACATATAAAGAAGAATCCTATAGGGGATCCTCATTCACACACTGGTCTTTAACAACCCACGACTTCATAGGATTAAAGAGGCATACCTATAAAGTTGGATTTCCTCAAGGGAAAAGCCACAAAACACTAGTATTGGGAGATCTATCATGGACCATCTTAGATCAAAGTCCCACTCTTCGGAGATAACAAAAACTATTTAACAAAGGAATAACCTCTCCGTTATATCCTTATAACACTAAAATGCCTTATAGAAGTACTCAAATAACCCAAGTGTTCCACCATCATGATATAAAAAAATTCAAAATGAACCCCTCTTATGTAAAATTTTGAATTTGCGGTGTAAAAACATGAAAAACCCTCAAAAGGGTAGAAAGGGAGAACTACATGACATGTATACCCAATTACACAGTGTGTACCCTAAAATATCCACATGGATGTGTACTTTATCTAGACACAGTATGTAAAACCCAAGTACACGGTGTGTGAGTCTTGTACATAGTGTGTACCCTACATGGGCGCCTTCCTGTAGACCGCACATGGAATAGATATGTGTTTTAGCTTGGTAATGTACTTGTACATGGAGTGTATCACACATGGGGTCTTCTCATGTACCCTACACAATAAAGTTCTCATACATAGGCTATCTAGATATGTACTCAACTACATGGATGAGTACGACTACAGGGCGTGTACCCCTGGTACACTGTATATAGTTATGAAAACTTTATCCACCCATGTACTCAGATAAATGTCCAAGTAATAGTACATGAAATTTACCCTCACCACATGTTTTTTACTTCCAAAAATTCATCTTCCCTAAATAGGAAGAGTATGCAACATGTGTTCCAGGACTACATGCTGTGTGATTAGCATTTCCATACAGGAAAACCCCACAATCAGCCCAAAACACTCATTTCTCCCAGTTAATCATAGATTAACCATATATGGGTCCTTAATAGTCAGAAAAGGGACATAAAAATAGATAATAGTAAATCTATTGGTATTTAAAATAGAAACATAAAACTTCCCACCCTTGGGTGGAATCCACTAAACATTTAGCCTTTTGTACGTTCCACTGTTGTCGCATGATGATGTGGCTGCTCCTAATCTCTATACTGGAACCTCTTTTTCTATCTCCCATCTCTGCTTCCCCATTATACCTCAAGGTCATGGTGAATGAGATACCACTAGGATCATATTCAAGAATACAGTGGGTGGATAAGAAAGAAAATAGGAGAAAGAAAATGAAGAAAAAAAGGAAAAGGAAAAGGGGCTCAGGCCCAGCCCTTACGCCCAACATGAGTTTATAACTGTCTGATGAAAACCCCCTATTCTATAATCAATGGTGGATATGTAATATCAATATAAAACTTTGATGAAAATATATCACCGAACTAATACTTGTGAATAAATTAATATTTAATTAATTAAATATTAATTATTAATCATTCCATGATAATTTTAAAATCAAAAAATTCCACCAAGATCCCATCCTAGGGTAAACACCATATTCGGGAACCAATTAAGTGGTAAAAAAACCATCTAAGATAATTTCCTAGGGTAAAATTATATTTTACCCCTCATGATCAATCAAAAGAAAAAATTAGAACTTTTGATGAATTTTACAATTCACAAAAACAAGGGTCTTTACAAGGGAACTTTCATTACTTCCCTTACTTTAAAAATCATGGAATAAAATAGTGATAGGTGTGATAAATTAAAGTGGAAATACATATTTGAATTTCATGGATGTTGATGAACTAATATTGAAATAAAAAAATTCATTAGAGAGATATTTACATGTCTTCCAATATCTCTTATAGCACAGAGGTAAGAGGGAAGACTACAAGATAGAAAAGTCATCAAAAAAGGTTGGAGAATCTAAAGTAGGATAATATCGATAGAAGTTTCTCCTCTATTAAATAATCATAAGAATAAAGGACACTTTAATAAGTATTACAATGATCAGATGGAGAACTCCAAAAGATATAATTCTAGAAGTGGGTTAGTGAACCCTATTTTAGAGGAAAATAGTGGTTTTCTCCTAAGTTCCACCAACTAACTTGATTCTTGGGTGATAAAATCTAGATATTCATTTCATTAAACATATGATAGGGTGTGTATGAATAATTAAATCTCTATAAGATAAATGAAATTTAATATAATATATGGAAAATCTCTTGAGATTATTGTCATGGGATATATTTTCATCTAGAAAAAGAATGAAAACTTGGTGGACTTAAAAGGCATGAAACACATCACCAAATTAAGGAAGGGCTTAATTTTTGTGATAAAACCCGTCAACTCAAAATTATATACAATTTTCATGGATATAATGAAAAATATTTCATATGGAACCATGTTTATAGAAATGGTAGTGAAGGATATGATCATGTATCTTATAAGCTCATCGAAAGTAGCGATGCATGCTAGAGAAGTTGAATCAACTAATTTTTTTCATAACCATCTTAGCCACCTTAGTGAGAATGGAATAAAGATTCTTGTTGCTAAGGGATTGTTGAAGTCTGAAATAATTAAGTATAGAATAGGTGGTGATTACATATTTGGGAATCATTGGAAGGTTATCTTTTGAATGGAATAGAAAATTAAAAATCACTAAAAGTTATAGTTGGTTGACATAGATGTTTAAGGGCTAGATTTTGTGCATTATAATGGATGTTTACTCTACTATGTGACTTTCATTGATGATTCTAGATGGAAAATTTTTGTGTAATTTAATAAGAACATTTCCAAAGTGTTCAAGAATTTTGTTTGGTGGAAAGATATGGTAGTGAAGGAGATAATAAATAGGTTAAAATGATTATGGATAGACAAAGGTGGTGAGTATGAAAGTAGGTAGTTCTAAATATTTTTTTGGTGAAATTGGATTCATTTTGAGAAAACGGTGACTATTAGTTTTAAGAAAAACAAAGTTGTATAGAGGATGAATAAGAATTTAGTATAAAATATTAGGAGTATGAAGATACACATGGTTTTCCCCAAAGTGTTTTATATTGAAGCTATAAACTATGTTGTATACTTACTAAACTGGAGTCCATCACCACTAATTGGGTAGTGACTTATAGGGAACTATTGTTCTAGAATAAAGGTTTATTTAAACCACCTAAATGTTTTAATAGTACTCATCTATTCCCATGTTGATTCCAAGTAACAAGACAAGTTATATGCTATGTATCATGCATATTAATTTTTTTGGATATGATGATGAAAAATATTATATTTTGAATATGGAATAATGATTATCAGAAATTCATTAGATTTAAAAGTGAGATCTTCAAAAAAGAGATGTCACGGAAGGATCAGAAGTTAGTGAGAAATTTTTATGAAGGAAAAGTATTATCAAAATATTGGGTTCACTTGGATTTATGAAAAAAAATGGAAACATTACAAAAAATTTAGGAGTCATAATATTTCAGGAAATAACATACCATCCAGTTGAGTAATCTGAAGAAGGTGGTTGATTTATGATGGTGTTTTCCAAGCTCAAAGTACGAGAGAGTTAAAGAACTATAAAATATCCAACATTGGAAGTTCAAACTTCAGATGCTACATTACCAAATGAATTTTGACCATAGGTACAACTGCATAGATCTACCAGGAAGATTCACCAAGTGAAAAGGTATGAGAGTTATTTGAATTATCCACTTCTAATAGATAATGGAGAGATTGATTTTTTAGATGATTTAAAGACTTTGAAGGATTTGAAATAATTGTAGTTTTCCCTGAGTGATGAAAGGATCGTAAATAATGACAGTTATCCTTGATTGATAAAATTGAGTCCCTCTATATATCTAGAACAAAAGAGTTGATAGAGAGGCCTATTAGGAAGAATATTCTTATAAAAAAATTGATTTATCAGTAGAAGGAATAGGAATATAGTAGGTATAGGAATAATATGAGGCTATTTTTAAAGGAATTTTAATAAAAGGTAGTAATATATTTATATCTAGTCATAAACCACAAAACTATCCAAATGATATTGAATATGGTTATATCATAAGATCCTCATCTAGAGCTGTTGTATTTAAAGACAACATTCCTTCATTGATGTTTAAATGAAGATACCTACATGGGGAATCTAGTTGGTTTCACGTTTCAAAAGAACTAGGAATTTGTGTGCATGGTAAAACATAGACTTTATTTTTGGAATCAACAGCTATAGTGTTGGAATATTAATTTCAATGATTTCTTGATGTAAGGAATGTTTTCCTAGATTAGCATTTCCCATTGTTGTTACGAGAAGGTGTTTGATGATGGGAGTTTTATTATCCTTATAATTTCTGTAGATGACATGATAATAGGAGATCTGATGAGATATAGTATTAGTGAGACAAAGGATGAGTTATAAAAAATCTTTGAGTTGAAGGATCTTAGTTTGGTAAAGATAATTTTGGTGATGAGGAATCTATGAGACTGAGGTTCAGGTATATTTTACTTGATATAGAGTGACTATATCTATAAGGCGGTGAATGATTTTGTTTTTAGAAGAAAAATCTATGACCACACCCCGACCAGGTATTTTAAGATAATTAAAGAGAATCCACCTTAAACAGATGTTGATGTTGAGTACATAGCAAAGGTTCTATATAAATCAGTCATAAGATGTTTAATGTATGCCTTAGTTTTTACTGATCGAACATTGTACATGCTTTTGGAGTTATCAACAAGTTTATGTCAAACCCTAAAAGAGATAACTGAGAATTTTTGAATTGAATCCTATAATAATTTAATGGTTATAGAGAAATGACACTTTTTTTAGGAATGGATGATCCTCTGAAAGGTTTTAAGACTCTGGTATTGTTTTAGATTTAGATTCATGACAGAGAATGTCAAGTTATGTGTTTACTTTTCGAAGAATAGTGGTGATTCAAATATCTAAAATTTAACCAGTGGTTTCACTTTTAATTACAGAAGTGGAGTACATATCTTTGATATAACTATGGAAGAATATTATTTTGTTGAATTTTTTTAGGAAGATCTTGGAAGGAGGTAGAGTGGTGGAATGCTCTTTTGTGATTCAAAAAGTGAAATTCACTTAGCAAAAAGTAAAATGTTTCACTCTTAGGGTGAATCATAATCATTTTAATTATAAATTTATTTGAAATATTGAAAAATTAAATGAATTGGGAAGTAATGAGGTAGTTTTTTACCTTAATAAGATTCGTTTGATTGGAAGGAAGGGTGGGGAACCATGAAGCAAATTTACAAAATTCAAAGGAGGAAGTCTGTATGGGAGCTACTATAGGACTTAGTCATAAAAAAGAAAAGAAGATAAACTAAGATATTATTGTGGTGTAATATTCATTTTTTAGTAAGAAATATAAGATCATTCTAAGGATAAAATATGATGAACTTATTCTTGAAGATTTCATGGAGATGGATTAACAGCAGTTGAGTGTCATTTCACTTGAAGAAACAATCTAGGGTAGAAGTAGTTAGTATATCGGAAGTTCATTCACAATAATATATATTAGTAGGGACATAATATGAGTTATTTTGAGGGTGAATAGTCTACCATCTAGTCACACTGAGGCAATGTTGTTATTTGAATAGATGAAGGGTTCCTCCATGCATCTAAGAGGAGATAAAATTTGGCCCATGTTGATGGATGTTGATTGATACTAGAAGAATTATAAGGTACCTACTATATAAGGAGGGTTGGTCACCTATGTTTGATAAAATGAGATACACGAGTGACACTATGTAAGGAATCAATCATTATAACCATAACCTTATTTATTTTAATTAAAGTGAATTAGTATTCCACTATAGTTTAGGGCGCAAGCCTGGACCATTTAATCCTTCCTTCGATTATTTTACTTTTTATTTTTATCATTTCTTATAACATTATTTTATGTTGTTTTTCTAGTGGTATTATGTTCCAGTGAAGTGAATTTAGCGCCCTTGTCTTATAAACATTGGGAAACAAATATGGGGTTCATTTATGAGTTTTTTCTTCCACATGTGATGTTTAAGTGGATTATATTTTTGTGTTTTAATCAAAGGGTGGTCATAGACCCAAAAAAGTGAACATGGTAGGCTCTAAAAGACATCTATACTATCAAATATGGGGGGTGATACACATTGATCTTGGCTTAGATATGCCTAATTTTATCTTTCTCAGGAAAATAATTTTTAATGTGGTTAGATTTACCACATTTATTACACCAAATTTTTTTAAATCGAATTCCATATTTATTTAGATTTATACTCTTTTTGTATTTCCCCTCACAATCAATGCCTTATCCTTATATTTTACTTGAAAAATGTTGGTTTGAATCACATTATAAAACAATTTAATGTTAAAATTTTCAAGGGTTATATAATTTATAACATATATCAGAGACTAATTCATCAAAATATAAGAATTGTCTCAGGAAGTTATCAAGATATTATCTTGGTTCTCATATTTTAATTTAGCATCTATGATGGTTAAATCTAATAGAAATTTATTAAACTCATCATGATGAATCTAGATATGATTTTCAAGAACCATAATAAAATTATAAATACATATCATCTAATTAATTCCACCAAGAAGGTGTTTTTCTATATATAAATATTTTAATTTCATCCAAAAGCTAGAAATAGAAGGCTCATGAGAAACCTCATGAAAATAATAACGCCCTAGGGTCAAAAATAATAAGAAGTGAGATTTTCAAGAAAATAAGTGGTAAAATAAACATAATAAAGGGTATTTTACATCGTTATACACTATGAAAACATTCTTCTTAAAACCAGACAAGGCATATGCAAGTCCACCGGTGGAAAGAAGCACACAAATTTTAATCCACCAAAAATTAAAATCATTCTCTCTATTAAACTTATCAATTTTAATTATAAAATGTGACATTATTAGACATTAAAAAAGATCATATATCCTGAGTTGGGAGAGGGAACCTAAAAAAATGGTTAATATACTCAGTAGAAGAAAAATAAGAGCAATTCCATTAATGTTTCTTATTAAATAAAATAAAACTCAAAGAATAGAAGCAATCTGAAGAAGGAAGAATGATAAAAGGTGCATATATAAATGTAAAATTTATAAAAGTAAATAATATAATTATTTAATGTTCTTAGGTCAACATTTTACATGAAATAATTTGAAGAATACAACCACAAAAAAACTTTATTATAGGAAACAAAATAGACAAGCTTAAAAATAGAGAAACATATAGAGAAACTAACCAAATTAGAGGAGATATATAAGAATAATCCTTGTTTAATGAGGAATATTCAATATATTGAGTAATGTGGAGTTCAAATTCAATACCTTACAAATGAACTCAAACGTGCACACATGGGACTAGGTAGGAAAAGGATTAATATACAAAACTGAAAAAGAATAATAAAATTCTTACAACCCCAAGTCTAGAACAAGAACTTGGGTGCAATATTTGAGAAGGGATAATTAATATTGCCACTATTGAATTTCTATAAATACTATCATCATACTTATCCAAGATCAAAAGGGTCAAAATCTTTATCAAAACGTTCCTCCAATTAATCAAGTGTTGAACATAATAGGTGATAAGATGGTTAATGTGATAAGTGAGGTTAAATAATTGGTTAAGAAGGATATGATTTATTATGTTAGATTTTTTTCAATACATAAATCATATTATATGTTAAATAAGATGAAATAATGTAATATGTTCTTTGTTTTTCTATGTCATGATTGGTTTATCATAATTTAGGCTCTTTATGAAGATTGAAGAAGGTTGGAAAAGGGATAAGAAATGAAACATCATGCCCATTTTAGAGGGTACTTTATTGGTGTTCCAATGAAAAATAGTCCAAATAGGAAGTAAAATGGCTTGATAAATCCATGATAGATGCCGTGGTGCATTGGTGGAGTGCTTGTGTGAGACAACCAAGACCAAAATGTCTATGGTGTTCACCATGGTGATCTTCTAATGTGAAAGTGAGAAATGACCAAGGAAAAAATGGTTATGGGGAAGGACATGGTCAAAGTGGGACACTAAAATGAATATCTGTAACATAATAAGGAAAAAATGGGAAAAATAGATATATTAATTCATTATAGATGTCATGGCATAAGAATAGTCTTCCTGTATGAAAAAACCATGCACACTATGCCTATGGTGGTTCTTGAAGTATATCTTGGTCGACAGATGGTGTTTCATGAAATAAATAACTAGATCCAGATGAACTATATCCATAATAAGACTCTTTTGGTCAACTGGTAAATAAGGAAGCCAAAATAGCCTCGTAGAGGAAGACTATTCCCATGGTGTAAGGGATTTTGATGGCATAATGGCCTCCCATTCAACACCACATCTTGGTGTAAGCCATGTTAGGGGGTTTTAATTAGGATTAGTTTTACTAATGTGGATTATTAGAAGATATAATGGATCTATAAATTGATCTATGATGTCATTCTTGGAATCATCAATGGTATATAGAAAATATAACAATATCCAAAGGCTCAAAAATAGGTGAGAGTAGTTAATTTGGTTTAAGAAAGTTATTAGTTTGAATTTTAATTTTAAAATTCAAATGAGCTTTTATGATTTTCTATGTCTATTGTAAAAATTATTAAAAGTATGTAAGAAGAAGAATAAAATAGGGAGGAATAAGTGAATATGAGAGAAGAAGAGAGAAGAATAAGGGCCTGTGTGAATTGGTGAATATTAAAGAGATCATATCTAAGTTTCTATAGGTTGAAGAAGAAGAGAAAGAGTAGCAGTGCATCAAAAAATAAAGGCTATATTTTGAAGTATTTCTTATGGTTTATGTTAATTTCCTTGTTATTATAATAGTTCAGGATGAACTATCAAAGTTAGAAGACTTTTTGTAACATGAGTAAAAGTATAAACCCAAATCATTATACCTACATATTAAAACTACCGTGTCTTATGGTCACGGTGAAATATGAATCATGAAAAGGACTAGAATTCTCAAATTGTGAAGAAAACATTGTAATTATTATTTACCCTTCATATGTGTGTGTTGGGCAATGATCAAGAATAATTCTAATTAGTGATGAGGTTTATTTCATGGAGCAAACTTAAAAATAAATGGAATCACTATTCTACCCCCCTATGAGTGATTATTAAATGATCTTGGAGGTTTCTTTTCAAGTGGTACAAGAGCCACAATTTTCCTTTATTGGTGTTTTTTTGTTTGTAATTTAAAGTTGGAGTTTCTATTTGTTTTAAGTGATTTGAATTTAATATTTTATGTACATCATGGATAGCCATAATTCAGTTAATATAAATTGGATTACTATATTTAATGTTAAAAGCAATAACATATGTTAAAATACGATTTTATACTAATTATCTGCTAGTTATAAAGTTTTTTATGTCACAACTGATGGGTTTTCCCTAGGAAGAAGGTGTTTTTATGAAAAAATAAAATAATAAAAATTATAGAATAATGGTCATGAACATAATGTTATTATATCATTCATCCAAAAAATTGAGTTTTTGAAGGTCAAAGGACTCAAGATCATTAAAAACATATAGGATAAAATTCAAAATATATATGAAGGAAAGACCAAATTGAAGCAATATATTATAGTTTTGGATACTTAAGTTTGAAGATATTAAAATATATTATGATTAAATTACTGATAATTTATTCATAAGGGAGAATGAATTTTGTGAGCACAATCAGAGGCTATGGTTAGAAGTTGGAAGATGATAATATTTTTGAAACTATTTTACATATATTACCAAATAAGTTTGATTCTAAATTCTCTAATTTTTAAGAAAAAGTTCCAAATTATATTTCTATTGATTATTTTTACAGTATTCTAATATCTTACTAAATTAGGAAATAAAATCATACCAAGAAGAATGTGAAGTTTGAAAAGGAAATCTATTTCAAATCCAAAAATAAAGAAAAGTTAGAGAAGGTTAATGTTGAAGAATAATCTTATCATTTTGATTCCCAATCTGATTTGGATCAAAATTTTGATAAGATGATGTCTCTAGTATTTATAAATGGAAGAATAGGAAAGATTAGGTTTGAACATTGGATTCTACTAAAATGATTTAGGTGTGGAGGAGTTGTACATTTTTTTGAAAATTTACCTAAGATGAAACAAGATGGAGTTAGTGATTAAGATGAAGAAAAATCACCATTTATATTCGTTAAGAAGAAATAATCAAGTCTTGAAATACTAGGTATTTATTATAAAGGTTTGGGACATAATTTCTCAAAGTTTAAGAAGGAAAATTTATTATTTAAGTGCAAAAGAAGTGACAGTAATGATGGATAAGAAGAAATGGAGATGTCAATAGATGTTGATTAAAAACCTCTCCTTTATATGGTAAATGAAGAATAATTTACTAGTGAAATATGTATTGAAGTCAAGGAAAATGAAGAAACTGAGATGGAATATATTCTCAAGAGAGAACTAAAAGAATGGGTCTCAAATATTTCGAAGCAGTATAAGAAGATTAAAAATTTTAAGATAAAAGATGAATATATATATGAAAAATAAAATTCAATTTTGTTTAATGAAGTTAAAGGGTTGAAGGAGTTTCTATATGATGAAAAGTCTCTTAATATAAAGTCTGTAGATATATTGAATTAGAAAGAATAAGTGGTTTATTATTTACAAAAAAACTTTATCAAAACAAAATAATATTTGAAGAAATAAAGTTCCAATGTCCAGGTTTCTTTTTCAAAAATTGGTGAATGTTCAAAGTACTATAAATATAAAGGAAATGAATAAAAATTATTTCTTAATTATGATAATAATGGTTAAAATACTGGTAATAACTCATAGAATAAGACTCAAGTTGACAATACCATGTTTGTATCAAAATAAGGTGATATTCTAGATTCCAAAAACTTTGAGTTTATATAATTTAATGAAAAAATACTACAAATGGTGAAACAAAAATGGTTGAAAGGAATTTTTATGTGAATATTAATGTTTTAGGAGTTCAATAGAAGTTTTTTTTAAAAAGGATCCAATATTAATCATGTAAAGATAGTTCAAAGATAGGTTCGTAGTTCTGGACAACTTAATTTTTTAAAGAAAAATATTATTTAAATGGTTATTATTTGCACTATGAATGTTGAGGAACATAGAAAGGATATTTTGGTTTAATTATCAATATAATTATGACGTTATATGGTTTTAAATACAAAAATCAAGGGGCAGGGGCATCAAATTCAAAGAAGATAAATTCACAGACAACCTGATAAATTCAGATTAAAAGTTAAAAATATATTTCAACATTAGAAGATGTTTGTGAATGATGTAAGATTACAGTTAATCTTTATTAAGGATGTCCTATTACACTACCAACCCAAATATTCTTAATATATAGTGTTGATAAGTATTAGAATAAAAATGATCAAGGAAAATAGAAATATCTAGTTTGTGAAGTTCCCTACAAGGCATCCAAAGGAGAATGCCCATAGATTTTAGATAGTGGTTGTTTGTTATATATGATATGGGATATAAATCTCCTCAGGGATTTAGAAAAATTAAAAGAATCATTTATGACCTTTGGACATGATGGGTCACTCAAAATAAAAGTTGTTGGATTATAATTGATTGGTAAAGATCAATTGAAATATAAGAATAAATTGTATGTTAAAGGAATAAAGACAATATTTTTAGTGTGTATCAGTTATGTGATGAGGGAAATAAATTAATTTTTTTTATAAATATGGGTTTTTTGTAAAGATATTAAAGTATGGATATATCTTGACAAGATAACATCAAATAAAAGGTAATTTATTTCAAATTGGTGATGTTGGAAATTCTTGTTATTTCAGTATGAATGAATAAAATAAAATATAGAATAGAAGAGTTGGTCATATTGGTTATAATAATATGTGAAAGATTATTCTTGTAAAAAAAATTCATGATGTTCCTCAGTTGAAAATAGAAAGGATCTGGATGTGTTCCACTTATCAAAAGCGAGTGAATGTGAACACTTCACTAAAGAATGTTGAAATAGAATCTACTCATCTATTAGGGTTAATTAACTCTAATTGTTTTGGTCCCATGAGGAAGAAATAATCAAATGGATATAAATATTTTTATTTCCATTATTAATGAATTTATTTATATTTTAGGTATTATGTTTTTGAAGCATAAATAAGAGGATTTAAGAAGGTTTAAGAGTTTCAGGATAAGTATAGAGAAAGAGTGTGGTTACTATTTTAAAATGATTCAGATAGATAACAATGTTGATTATAATAGTGGAATATTTTAATAATATCTTGAAAAACATGGAATTCATCTTGAACATAGTGTAACATACACACCTCATAAAAATGGTTTTGCTGAAAAAAAATAATCGAAGACTTATAGAGATGGATTGAACCAAGTTATTAGATCATGAAAAATCTCATTATTTCTAGATAAAATCTATTTAAGTAGCTATTCTTATTCAAAATCTTTGACTTTATATCCTAATGGTAATATGTCATCATATGATATATATTACTAGAAACCTACAAGTTTTAAGTATCTTAGTGTTTTTGCAAACACTTATATTATCAAAGTTAAAACTGAGAATCTGGGAAAATATGAAAGGACATGTTTTGAGGGTATCTTCCTTAGTTATCCAACAAATATAAGAGGATATCATTATTATAAAACATATATAGGGAATATTATTGATGATTTTGGTATGAAAGTTGTGGAACATACAAATATAGTGAAATAACATGAAGACAAAAGTTTTAGAAGTGATGATAATGAATTTGTTTTTTGTAAAACATAAAGGTAATTTTTTTACAAATGGTTATAATTCTAAACAAGTCCAATTTTAAGAAGTTGATTCGAAAAATTTAAGTGATAAATAAAAATCCTTTTCACATCATCAAAGTCTTATAATGAAATTTTAGATCCCAAATATCATTGGTAATCATGGATGATAGATTAAAACTTGAGGGGATTTGATGAAAGTCACTCATATCTCATTTATCTCTCAAGTTGAACCAAGATATGTGCAAAAGGAAATGAAATAATAAGAGTGTATTGATTCAACTAATGAAGAGATAGATCAAATAAAAAGGAATGAGACTTGGAATTTGGTATCCAAACCTGAACAGAAGAACATTATTGGGACAATATGGATGTTTCATAAAAAGTTGAACAAAAAGGTAAAGTGGTTTGAAATAAAACAAGATCAGTGTGTAAATTATATTCAAAAGTTGGTGGAGTTGACTTTGATGTGACCTTTTCACTAGTTCCAAGACTTGAAACGATTAAATTTTTTATTTCCGTTGTAGCACAAAGGCAACTCAAGGTATTTTAAATTGATGTTAAGTCAGCCTTCCTCAATTGAGAATTGTAAAAGGGAGTTTATATTGAACAAACATTTGATTTATTTCTTAGTGAAGATGAGAATTGTGTTTTTGGGTTATATAAAGTTTTATACGGGCTAAAGAAATCTCCAAGAGCATGGATTTCTAATCTTGACACCATCTTGAAGAAATTGAATTTCAAGAAAGGGAGAGTTGAAAAAAATCACTACATTAAAGATGATAAAGAGGTATTTCTCGTTTTTATAGTTTATGTAGATGATTTTATATTTACAATAAATTATGAATGATTTTATGAAGATTTTTCTAAAAAACTGGATAATATTTTTAAAATTTCTATACTTGGTGAGATGACGTACTTTATTAGCTTTAAAATTTCATAGGAAAAGGATTATATTTTCTATGTAAAGAGAAATATTCTAATAAAATATTTAATAAGTTTTTAATGGAGTATTTAAATCTGGTTACAATAATAATTTTAGTAGGAAAAAAATTTAACAAAGATGAATAAGGAATGGATGTAGATCTGAGGGAATTTTAGTAGCTAATTAGTAGTCTAATATACATTATAGCTTCAATATCAGAGATTATGTATGTTATTACACTTTGTTCTCAATATTAATGTTCCAAAAAATTGTCTCATTTCAAGGATGGAAAGGAAATACTTAGATATATTAAAGGCATGTCGAACTATGTTTTGAAATATAATAGAAAAGGGAAGCTTGATATGTTTGGTTTTTCAGATGTAGATTGGGTAGAAAGTATTAATGATAAAATGTATATATCTAGCAGATATTTCTTTATTAGAGAAATATGTGTTTATTTTCATTCAAAGAATAAAAATTTGGCCTCCTTGATCACTAACGAGGTGGAATATGTGACTGCTACCCATGCCCCAACATAACTTATGTGGATGAAAACTTTATTAGATGATTTAAGAGTTAAAGTGAAGTTGCCACTATTTTTGGGATGTGATAATAAAAGTGTTATTAACATTTCAAAGAATCTAGATCAATCTTAAATATCTAAGAATATTGATATAAAATATCACTTCATCAAATATCTAGTGGAGAATATTGAGTTAAAATTGGAATTTGTTCTTACAAAGGGGAATATTGAAGATATGTTCACCAAGACCCTCTCAAAGATAGAATTTCAGAATATGCGGTTGAAGTTAGGTGTTCAAACTCCATATTTATAGGGATAAGGTATGGTTTTTTCTTTCCCTCTCTCATATTGTATTTATATATTATTGTCAAAGAAAGGAGAAAAATTGACAATATAAATATTTCATTTATGTTTATCTTTCTATTGTTTGTCAAAGGGCGAGTATATATTCAAGGGGATTATCTATTGATATGTGTTACCTTTGGAGGTATTATCTTTTTAAAGGAAGCATATATTTAGAGAAATTAATTAAAAGGGGTAAGCTATGATTTCAATTTTGAAGACCCTGGCCCCAGTATCCCGAATACGGTGCCTTACTTTATTACATTAGCATAGATAAAATATTCATATCCTAAAGGACTGATTAGTTTGTCATTTTTGGAAAACTAGATCACATATATGATACCCATTTTACTTTTTAATAGAAAATAAAACACAATACATAACAGAATCTAATAAAATGAATCCTTGAAAACTCATTCAGAGATCTCTTCACCATAACCCGGGGAAATGAAAAAAAATACGGGTGATCTCAAATGATCAGTAAGGGTCAATTATAGTGGAATATGTCATGAATCAATAATAATAATCATAATGTAAAGGTAAATAACAAAATACATTCCATTTAATCAATAACTTGAGCATAATATGGCAGAAATAAAATACTATCAAATAATTCCATATAAATAATCACATGATCTAGAATACTTTGTAAGAGTTGGTGTCCTAGAACCAACTTGTTTTACTTTGATTACATGGATATTTAATTTAATTAAATATAAAACATCTTATTTCATAATGTTCATTATTCTACATGACTATGGTGTAATAATGCCCTGAGTATTTGTTGCATTGATAAGGTCATGGAAATTCTCCGCTATGATGAGAACCTTGAAATGATATAACAATATTATTAAATATAGTTCTATAGTTGGATGACATACTATTAATGGACACATAGCATTTAGACCATCAGGTGCGAGTACTCGTAAGCAGATGAGACTTCCTCACATGAAGTTCTCACTTGGTAATCTCCAAAACAAGAGATTATGACAACAGACCCACCAGTCGGAATTCCAAATGTTTTGGTGTCATCAGATATTTCTATCTGCGAGCATGTGTAATGATCCTTAGACTTTAAGATTATCATTAATACATATAATGACTCACACACTTTGATTTACTGACGAAAACCGTCACACAAATAGTTGGTGGGAAGTAGGGTATGTTGGGTGCGTCACAAGTGACATGATATTAATGGAGAAGTCAAGTAAGGATTTGTTCCTTCCATTTATGGAAGTTGATATTTCGGCCCTTTGATTGAAATAGAACTGTCATGAAAAATTCCATAGACATGGTTTAAGGATGAGTTTATTTTAGGTAGTCAAAGAATGATGTATCAATTATAAAGGTTGATGACACTATCATGAAACCTGCTTGATGAGATATTGAGACAAATGGATTATATTACACAGTGAGAATTCATATGTGGATGTCATTGTTGGTACTTTACATTCTTTCTCTTATGTGACTTGACTCTTTGATAGATATTACTCTTGTACTTTAGGAAAGACCACCTAATACCAATGAGAAATAATCCTAGAGGGTCACAAACTAATTGTTCTGGGTGGTATCAGCTAAATTTTATTTGAATTTAATTAATGAAATAAATATTATTCTCAAGACCATAGAATAATTTTATTCAAGTTAAGATGATCGCATAAATTAAATTAAATATATTTATTTATTTTATTGAATATTTAATAAATACTTATTTACTAGTTTGTAAATAAAATATTTATTTTAGAGAATAAATTATTTATTTATTTATTGGAGTGTTCAATAAATGGAAGTGGAGTTCGAGCGGACCAAGGCCGGTCCGGTAGTGAAAAAATTATTTGAAAGAAGGTAAATAATTATTAGTTGGTACAAGTTAAAATAATAATGACGCTACTATTATTTTTTGACACAAGATTTTATTCACAATTATGTTTGGCGAAAGTTGGAACACCATAAATAATGACGTGGTATTATTATTATTATCATGGGTTTTCTCTAAGTTTATGAATGTATTTAATTGCTGTTATACAATTAAATATTGTAACTAAAGTTCCATGCATATAAATAGACAAGTACGTCTGTTGTGTCATAGAGAACACCCCACGCGCTTGGTGAATTGAGAATTGTTGAGATAAACAATTTCTCTCTCGAATCCTCTTCTCGCCCCTCTAAAAAATGAGAGGCATTCTTAAAGTCTGAAGAACAAGCGATCAAGAACGACCGACACAAGATAATCGCTTCACCGCGCTAGCACCCCATGAACTAGTGGTTTCAATCGGAGGCCATCAGAGCATGAGTGGATCACTACTAGGGGGATTTTAGTTTGGATCCTCGCAAGCACAATGAGATAATCCAGAAGGGTCATTCCGAATGATCAATATCATCAATGAAAAAAATACCGAAGATCCAGGTATTCATTTCTATATTAAATTAATTATAAACATGATGTGGAAGATCCTCTCTAAAGGTTTCAGGACACTTCATTCTTTATCTAAATCTTTGATTCTATTCTATGGAGACTGATGTTCATCGTCGTATTGATCCTAGAATAATCATTGATCACAATAAAAATTAAATTTGGGTGCCGACCGAACCGCTCTTCCACTGCTCCTAGAACCTTTAAATGGTATCAAAGGGGTTACATCATATTTTATAATTATTTAAATATTTCTTTGATGATTTATGTATTTAATAATTTAGTTGTTTCAATCCAAGTAAATCGTTCTGCAAATCTGAATCTAGAGATCTGTTCCTCCTCTTTTGTTTCTCATTCACCTTACAAAAATGATATTTTATTTTTATTTTGATTAAAATAAAATATAGGATCTCATCCGGAGGTTCCAAAGCATCCTGGTCATTCAAAACCAAAACACACGGTGTGTATTCAGCAGTACACACTGTGTAGTCAAGATTCAATGCATCAGATCGGTCCGCCAAACCAAGTCACGTGTTGGAGTCTTTCTATGTCTTAAATGACTCCATGTGTTGACTAGGAGCAGGTGGCACATGATTTCCAAATTTCACTCCATGTATTCCACTGGACATAGTGTGTAATCCCTTCAGGTTAGGGATGGACAATGTACCCCGTAAACGGCTTACCCAACTGGAAACCATGTAATGCAAATACTACACGGCGTGTGGCCCACTGAACACATCGTGTAATCCAAATATTTCTGAAGTACATCTAAACTCCATGTCCCCGGGCATGTAATTCATATGGACGGTGAACGATATTACACACTATATAGTCAGAACTACACACTGTGTACTCATCCAAATTATGCAGATTTATTAAAATTTATTATCATATTATAAAAAACCTTGATACATGTACCATAGTGTGGGCATAAAGTTGAGGCACAACACGTGATAGACATTTTATATATGTGTGTTTAATTTAACATGTATGTAATGTTCATTTATACTCATTGGGTAGTTATGAATAGGAATTCACTGGGTTTCCTCCAAAGTACAAGTTACGTACAAATATAATTTTAAAGTAATTTATTTTTTTAAAATTATAGTGGATGAGAATATAAAGGAAATTCAGAAAAGGGTTTAAGATAAAAGGATTGATTAATTAAATATGACACTGAATTGATTCAAGTGTAATTTATCTTAAACAAGAATGATTAAAGAATTGAATTCTAGTTTTATTTATTCATAAATATCATTGGATGTTTGGATGATCATGTGATAGACCAAGACCTTTGTATGTGGATGGTTTCTTTTAATTAATTTATTTAAATTAAATTTTTTGGCCTGTGAGCCTTCTCCTCATTAATATGTAGGGCATGCGTGCCCAAGGTTTCTTTTATGTAAAATACCTTTTTTACCCCTCACCTACATGTGAGTTTAAAAAAAGTCATATTTAATGGATGGAACTCCCAAGCTAGTGAATATGGTTCAAGATGAATCCAAGGCAAAACCAATCACAGGAGATACAAAGGTGGATAGGGGGAAATCTGTAAAAACGAACCCAAAATGTTCACGATGTTTCTCCCCTAGGCCAGGGTTAGTTTATCAACCAA
Source organism: Viscum album (assembly GCA_963277665.1). Taxonomy (NCBI): domain Eukaryota; kingdom Viridiplantae; phylum Streptophyta; class Magnoliopsida; order Santalales; family Viscaceae; genus Viscum; species Viscum album. Next base: position 67,103,225 of record OY728147.1, on the reverse strand, counting down.
TATATAAACTAACCATTAAAAATATCATGATCATTCACTTTATTTTATTTCTATTAGTTGCATGGTTTATCATTATGGATGTGTTGTCATGATCACATAATTAATGAATTAAACGAGAATGCAATATGAAACTAAAATAAACCAGACTTATGCATAAATATTATCAAGAAATGGTTAATCACTTAAGTATGTTACACTTATTATTAAAAATCATGTGATAATGATAATAAGAAATTCACGCATAAGAGTTAACAATCCATCAAATAAAATTTTAATTCAGATGAAGCCTTCCGTTACTTGATTAAGGGTAAAACTCAATAAAAATATGTGTTTGACCAACCCTTGTTGGGAAACTTACTATTATACAGGAATCCCATATGAAAGGTTTTGGGTTGACTTAACCATATTACATCCAGAGGAGTATCCCTTTCTAGACTTGGTGTAATATTGGAGGCAAGAGTTGGGGAAATCCAAAAGTCATGATTTCAGGATTGGGGGGTCCAATCAACAGATAAAGGAGCTCCAAGCCTATAGTTGGTAAAGACCTACCTACCTAAATACCTTCTAATAGATTGACCAACCCTTTTTGGGGTTATGTGAAGGGGAATATGGATCCTTGCCACTAGAATGTCATGGAAACTGGACATTCTGAGTTCAATGGTGAGGGATATTGGGACATGATAAAATAGTGGGAGACTTAATAAAAATTTATTATTTCTCATAAAATGAAATCAAGAAATTACTAACGATCTACTCTTTTAATTGTTGAATAAAAATGACAAGCTCTTCAACCACACTATCCCTGTGATCAATTCTTCACAAAGAAAACATTCTCACCGGCAGTAACTTACAGGAAAAATTTATGTACCTTCAGGTTATCCTACTCCATGAATGGAAGTCTTACATGCTAGAGTCATCATTATGTAATATTATAGCTAATGAGGTGAGTGATGAGTATTTATTGGTCTATGAGAAACATATGAATGATGTGGTCGACATTAAATTTATGATGCTATCATCAATGTCTAGTGAGATCATGAAGTCTCATGAAAACATGGATGATTATATCATGCTAGAGAACCTCTATGGTATTTACTAGGATAGAGAAAGATAAGAAAGGTATGGGATCTCTAAGGAACTCTTTTAGAGTAAGATTGGAGAAGGTCCCCAGCTGGGCCTCACATAGTCAATCTCATTGGCTACATTGAGAACCTAAAGGTTCTAGGGTTTAAACTCCCCGAAGAATTGGGAACCGATCTTATTATTGCATCAATCTCTTATAGATTCTCTAACTTTGTAGTCAATTTCAATATGAACAATATTGAGAAGTATCTATCTGATCTTCTTATCCTCATTTTCTAAGTGGACAAAGATATGAAGCGCAAACAGACATCTATCCTTATGGTGAATAAGAGGAAAGGATAGGTGAAAATATTTAAGACCAAAGATTCTTCACGACCTTCCAAGAAAAGGAAGATCAAAGGGGAGGCAAGGGAAGAGGAGTCTATTTGTTTCACATGTGGCAAGAAGGGCCACTGGAAGAAGAACTACACCCAAACTAAGAAGGAAGGGGAAGCTTCAGGTGTGTTTGTTATCGAATGCAATATATCTATTTCTAAAAATTGGGTATTAGATATAGCTTTTGGTTCTCACATATGTATCCAAATATATGAACCAAGTATATTTAGGAAGATTGAACGAGGGGAGGTATATCTACAAGTAACCAACGGAGCCAGACTTGCTATTGTAGCTGTCGGGGACTACCACCTTATGTTGCCAACTGGGATGATCTTAGTGTTAAAGGGTTGTTATTATGTGATTTATGTTACTAAAAACATTATTTCTGTATCCAGATTAGATATAGATGTATTTTTTTTCAAGTTTATAAATGAATGTTTCTTCTTTTACAAAGATATCATTTGTTTTGGTAGGGCATATTTATACAACGATATTTACATGTTGGATTACACAAACCAAGTAATGTTAATCGATAACAAAGATTCATCACATGAATCATACCACACCCAAAGTTGGCATCACCACCTAGGTTGTGTAAATGAGAAACGCTTGAAAAAGTTACATCAAGATTTATATTTATAGTCTTCCAAACTAAAACCACTTGGCGTATGTCCTGCTTGTTTACAAGAAAAAATTACAAAAGCCCCATTTAGTGGGAACAATGAAAGGGCTAAATAACTTCTTGAATTGGTTTATACCAATCTGTGTGGACCATTTCCAGTTGAAGTAATGGGAGGGTACTCATACTTCATAACTTTTACTGATGATTTTAGTAGATATGGACATATCTATTTAATGAGGTATAAGTCGGATTTTTTTTGATAAGTTTAAATAATACAAGAATGAAGTTGAGAACCAGCTTGTTTAGAAGATTAAGAAACTCAGATCAGACCAAAGTGGAGAATATATTAATAAATAATTCATTGATTACTTAAGGAAGTTTGGGATCCCATCCCAACTCACTCCTCTATAGATGCCCCTGTGGAATGGTGTGAGAAAAATGAGGAACCACACCCTATTGGACATGGTAAGATCAATGATGAGTTATGCAAATCTTCTATTATCCTTTTGGGGATATGCGTTACCAACAATGACACACATACTAAACCAAGTACCAACTAAATCGATAAATGGTATTCGATACGAGTTCTGGAGTGGAAGAAAAGCTATGTTATCGAATTTACATGTATGGGGTAGCGAAGTGTTTGTTAAGGCCTCTTTAGGTAACAAACTCGCACCCCATGGCACAAAGTGTAGCATTATAGGATACCCCGAGGGAACAAGGGGATATTACCTATACAAACCATCATCCAAAAAAATTAAAGTGGTAAGACATGCCATATTACTTGAGAGGGATCACATATCCAAAAGAGATAGTGGGAGCGAGATAGACTTCGATGAAGTCAAGGCTCAAGGTACATAAGAGTTGGTATAGGAATAGATTCCACAAAGCCTCGTGGAAGAAGAATCTATTCTAGAGACACAAGTACTATGTAGGAGTACAAGAGAGGTTAGATAACCTATTGTTTTCTAGTTACTGAGGATGGTGACTCATTATTAGTTGATAATAATGACCCTCTAACCTACAAGGAAGCAATAAGTGGCACATGCATTTCCAAGTGGCAAGAAGCCATGAATTCTGAAATGGATTCCATGTATCAAAACCAAGTATGGATTTTGGTAGATCCTCAATTTGATGTAAATCCTGTTGTTTTCAAATGGGTATTCAAGAAGAAACTGGACATGGAAGGACAAGATAGTACTTATAAGGAACAACTGGTTGCAAAAGGGTTTAAACAACATCAAGGAATTGACTACGATGAAACCTTTTCACCAGTTGCAATGATGAAATCAATCATAATTCTACTTTCTATTGTGGATTACCATGACTATGAGATTTGGAAAATGGATGTCAAAACATCCTTCCTTAATGGGAACCATCAAGAAAATGTTTACATGACACAACTTGAAGGGTTTGTGACTCCAAAGGATGCTAATATGGTATGCAAGTTACAGAAATACATTTATGGATTAAAGCAAGAATCCAGTTCATGGAACATTCATTTTGATTAATCCATTACATAATTTGGTTTTATCAGGAATGAATGTGAGCCTTGTGTCAACAAAAAGTTTAGTGGGAGTGCAGTAATTTTTCTAATAGTATATGTTGATGACATATTACTTATTAGAAATGAGATACCGGTCTTATAGTTTGTTAAGGCATGGTCGAATCAATGCTTCTCCTTGGAGGACTTGGGCGAGGCAACATATATTATTGGGATCAAGATTCATCACGATAGATCCAAGAGATTGTTGGTCCTAAGTCAAATTACATACACGGATAAGATACTAAAGAGATTTAGTATGGAACAATCCAAGAGAAGATTTTTTCCAGTGTCACATGGCATTCATCTTTCCAAGAAAATGTGTCCTCAGACACATGAGGAAATAATGATAATGAAAAGGACTCTATACACAATAGTGATTGGGTCAATCATGTATTCCATGCTATTTACAAGGCTGGATGTCGCCTATGCATTAAGTGCGATAGACATATATCAAGATGACCATAGTGACAGCCATTGGATGGAACTCAAGACTATCCTAAAGTATATGAGGCATACTAAGGATATGTTCCTGGTTTATAAAGGAGACGAGGAACTAGTTATCCGAGGATTTTCATATTCTAGTCTTCAGACTATTCAAGATGACATGAAGTCGCAAACGAGATACATATTCACTTTGAATAGAGGTGCAGTGAGCACGAAGAGCTCAAAATAGAGTGTGGTCACAGATTCTATAGCAGAGTTCGAGTATATAGTAGATTTTGAGGTAGATAAAGAAAATTTTTGGATGTGAAGCTTCATCCAGGAGCTGTATGTGGTACATAGCAGTAAAGATCCCATCACACTATACTATGATAATACTACAGTGGTGGCTCTCGCAAAAGATCCAAGGTCACATCAGTAGAAAAAGAACATACTTCAGAAGTATCATCTCTTGAGTAATTTTTCTCAGAGAGGTGAAGTTGTAGTGAGAATTATTTCTATGAAAGACAACGTGGCATCCCCATTTAATAAAGCCTTAACACTGCAGAAACATGATCACCATGTGAGGTCTATCAGACTGAAAGTCGTAGGCAGTTGGCTCTAGTCCAAGTGGGAGTTTGTAAGAGTTGGTTTCCTAGAACCAACTGGTTTTACTTTGATTACATGGATATTTTATGTATTTAAATATTAAACATCTTGTTACATATTTTTCTTCGTTAATCATGACTATGATGTAATAATGTCTGACAATATTTGTTGCATTGATAAGGTCATTGAAGTTCCCCGCTATGATGAGAACCTTGAAATGCTTTAACAATATTCTCCAATATAGTTATACGGTTGGATGACATACTATTAAGGGACACATATCATGTAGACTGTTAGGTGTGAGTACTCATAAGCAGATGAGGCTTCCTCTCATGAAGTTCTCACTTGGTAATCTCCATAACATGAGATTATGAGAACATACCCACCAGTAGAAATTCCGCATGTTTTTGTGTCATTAGATATTTCTATCTACGAGAATCTGCAATGATTCTTAGAATTTAATATTATCATTAATACATGTCGTAACTTGTGCACTTTTATTTACTGACAAAAACCACCACACAGACAGTTGGCGGGAAGTAGGGTACATTGGGTTCTTCATGAGGGAAATGATATTAATGGATAAGTCAAGTATGGATTTTTCCCTTCCATTTATGAAAGTTAATATCATGTCCCTTTCATTGAAATAGAATCGTCATGCAAAATCCCATGGCCATGGTGTAACGACGAGTTTATTTTAGGTAGTCAAAGAATGACATATCAAGTATAAAGGTTGATGACACTATCATGAAGCCTTCTTGATGAGATATTGAAACAGAGAGAATATATTACATGGTGAACATTCGTATATGGATGCCGTTTTTAAGACTTTATGTTGTTTCTCTTGGCTGCCTTGACCCATTGCTAGAAAGTACTCTAGGACATTAGGAAAGCCCACCTAATTCCAATGAGAAATAATCCTAGAGGGTCACACACTAAGTGTTTTTGGTGGTCTTGGTTAAATTCTATTAGAATTTAATTAATGAAATAAATATTATTCTCAAGACCGTGGAATAATTTTATTCAAGTTAAGATGATCGCATGAGTTAAAATAAATATATTTATTTATTTTATTGAACATTTAATAAATACTTATTTACTAGTTTGTAAAGAAAATATTTATTTAAGAGAATAAATTATTTATTTATTTATTTGGGTGTTCAATAAATGGAAGTAGAGTTCGAGCGGACCAAGGCCGGTCCAGTTGTAAAATAATTTTTTGCAAGAAAATAAATAATTATTAGTTGGCACTAGTTAAAATAATAATGACGCTACTATTATTTTGTGATTCATAATTTTATTCATAATTTTGTTTTGCACAAGTTGGAACACCATAAATAATGACATGATATTATTATTATGATCATGAGTTTTCTCTAAGTTCATGAATGTATATAATTTATATTATGCAATTAAATATTGTAACTGAAGTTCCATGCATATAAATAGACATGTACATCTATTGTGTCATAGAGAACACACCACACACTTGATGAATTGAGAATTGTTGAGCTAAACAATTTCTCTCTCGAATCCTCTTCTCTCCCCTCTTAAGAATGAGAGAAATTCTTCAAGGCCAAAGAACAAGAGATCAATAACTACTAACATAAGACACTCGTTTTTCCATGCTAGCACTCGGAGAACAATTGGTGTCGATCAGAGGCCATTAGAGCATGTGTGGATCACCGCTAGAGGGATTCTAGTTTGGATCCTTGCAAGTGCAGCAAGAAAAATCGGATAGTTCATTCCGAACGATCAATATCATCAACAGAGAAAATATAGAAGAACCATGTATTCTTTTCTTTATGAAATTAATGAAACTAATTATAAACATGATGTACAATATCCTATATAAAGGTTTCAGGCCTCTTTCTTCTTTATCTAAATATTTGATTCTATTCCGTGGAGACTGGCATTCATCATCGTATTAATCTCGAAATAATCATTGATCATGGTAAAAATTAAAGTTGGGTTCCAGCCCAACTGTGCTTCTACTGTGCCTGAAACCTTCAAACTTAACCATGGATATTCTACTAATTTAATAAACACATGGAAATTAATAATTAATCTCATAATAATGGAATGTATAATGTCGGACATCTGAAACATACCATCAAGGCTTCGTTCCATGAATATAATATCAACAAGGATTCATGCCAAGAATCTAATACTATCAAAACATTATTCCAAGAATATAATACTATCAAGGATTTGTTCTAAGAATCTAATACTTTCAATTCCAATTCATTCCGCATATATTTAAATGATATATTTAATTCACAAATAAATATTTCTTATCAATAAAATCAATAACTATCCATATTAGAAGAACTAGTCATATGGAATATCAATACTTTTCAAAGTCAAAATGATTGTAAACCATCCAAACAAAGAATAAGGATGATACTAATATAACATATCCCCAGTTTTTCATTATAAAAATAAAGGGGTGATGTTATTGATGAATAAAAATATCTTTAAAAACATTTTTGAGGAATGTATCCATTTTAACTTGAAATCAAAATTTTAAAACTAAACTTTGATTTTTTTTTGAAAATACTTTTCATTGAAAATAACCTTTGAAACTTATGATAGAAGTTTTAAACCATTTCATTAATCATGACATCTGTAAATTCATTTAATGTCATGCACATTAAAACAAATATTCCTTTCACTTTATGGTAAAATCCAAATGAGAACTATTTGAAAATGACAAGAAGACTACTTTAAATCATGTTATTAATTTATAATAGAACCATAATCATATTTATGATATCATATATGATCATTTTCTTTCATCTTATCAATCATTTTTTAATAATATTTTGTTATTACCCTTGTCTCGGGTGACGACTGCTTCATTTTCGTATGCATGTTTTGTCATGTAAGTCCCAGTTCTTATGCACTAGATATACTTTAATCAAATACAGAATGATTTTAAGGTCATAGATATCATATTTTTTTTTCATTATATACATTTTTATAATCATTATTTATTGGATAACTTAGAAAATAAATCAGGTCACATCATGGATATGGTAGGCCATACGTACGCATGATCAAAAATATCTTTATATTAATGGGTAAAATGGTAAGGAAGAAGATGTTATATTAATTTTAAAGAATAAATTTCATGTCATAATTATCATATATATCTATTATTTTCATAATTATACCCATCCAAGTAAATTGGTGATGAAAAAAATTACATCATAGCATGGAGACGATAAGTCGTACGTACAAACATAAGGTGCTTTCATTTTTAATAGGATGGATAAAAGGCAGAATATGGTTATCCCATAAGCATAATAACATCTCATCATATAGTTGATATTTTATTTTTTTACATTATAATATAAACAACACATTAATAGGAAAAAGAAGAATAAATAAACTTTAAGGAGTCGATAAAGATGATTACCTCTTCTTCTACAATATTCCTTTAGATCTCCTCTTAGGGACACTAGGGTATGAATTTTGGATGGACCAAAACCTCTATAAATTGTATAAGGATTCTGGGAAGATAAATGGGTATCTATTGGTCATTATATAAATTTAAAAGTTATGTTAATAATTTAAGGAAGGAGTGCCATTTTATAATTGAGGTTATGGGTACTTTTCGAAACTCTCAAAATATTAAAATATAATAAGGATATTCTAGATCCAAATAATTCAAAATTAAATATAAATGAATAGGGGATTATATTTTAGAAAATATTTTATCCCTTTTTGTATTATTTAATATTTTTATGTTTTTTAAATTATTTAATAAAATATTAATTCAATAAAACATCATTATTATGAAATTTGATAATATTCATTTAATTTTACTTCAAATACATCATTAAAAAGTGTAAATTCTAATATAATGATTTCAAACTTGTATAATATATCCTATATATTTATAATTAGTTATACAAATTAACTCATCCAAAATATATCAAAATTAATATTTTTAAAATAAGTTATTCCAATTTTCTATTAATTAAATAAATATTGTATTAGCGTTGCAGAATCATTTAAGGTAATTATATAATTTCTTAAAATTAAATATAAATTTATAAAATTAAAATTATTTCATTAATATCATAATATATATTTATATTTGTTCATATTATGTTTTTTTATGTAGAGACACAAAATATATTAAATACAAAGAGAGTGAAATTTTGTAACTATCTTTGATTTAAATAATATGTGTCATTTTCATAGAAAAGTGTCCATTAAAAAACTGAAATTAGATCTTAAGTTGATAGTGTTATAATAATATTCCTCAAATAATTTTTTGACAAGTTTAGGTCATGCTTATACCCTTATCTTTTTTGTTTTAACCCTTATTTAATCCCTTTAACTCTTACCGTGACAACATAGATTTTTACTAATTTGGGGTTAATATAGTGACTATAAAATGAAATAGTCTCATTAATGGATCATTTATGAAATTTTAAACCTTTTAAAAATCATTTTTATGGATTTATATTTTTAAAAATTTCATATCATTTAATAAAATATTATTTATTTTAAAATTTCATTAATATCAATTTCGACACTATTCATTACCTGACTTAAATCAATACAATAATATATCTCTGAAAAAAATATTTTAATAAATTAATAATAAGTGAAGGTAATCTATAAAATTATTCTGTGATATTAATTATCCCAAATTATATTTATTTTAATAGTTTTAATATCATTTATTTGATATTTCCATTAACAAATTAATTACTACATCATAGTTGTGAACACATTTAACCTAATTATTTATTCCCTCAAAAATAAAAATAAATTACCATGATGAAGATAAATATTTTATATTTAAAAAAAATATTTATAGTGAAACATATTCTCTTGATTACCATATATTAAAAATGTTATGCTAATTAAAAAGATTAGTGTGAGAAGTTTGACTTTACTAAAAATAAAATACTATAAGTGGATTAAATACATCCATGTGCTACCAATAGGTCATAAATTTATCCAAAGGATGATTTTGGTCGATAATAACATATCTAATAAAATTATTACAAGTTTTAGGGTAATTTTATAGTCCCTATCTTAATTATTTTTACCCTTAATTTCCTGATTTACCCTTAACCAAGGTAATAAAAATAACAAAGTTTGATATTCATACTGTACAAAAATAAAAGGATAATATTTACTGAATTTTAACCTTATGATTAAAAATATGGAATAAATATTTTCAAATTCAATTCACAGAATTCTGAAAATTTAATTTAGAATTAATTCCATAGAAGAGACAAGTAAATAGGTTTTTAAAGTGAAAATGTTTAAAAGTTTTAAATGTTTTTATATAAAAATTCTATATAAAAAATACTTAATTTACTTAAAATTCGGTTTCCAATTAAAATGCATCATTTTTCACAATTCATCAAAAAAACGAAATATATTATAAAAATAAAAAAACTTTAGAAAAAGTAAATTTTGATATTATAATTTCTAAGAAAAAATTATTTTGTCAAATATAATTTATAAAAGTGTCAAAATTTATTTTTAAAATAGGTGAACCATTAAAAGACATCAAAACTTTAGAAAAATATTGTATTTTTATGCGTAAAATTGGATTTTTTATTATATTATGCCTATCAAATATATTGGATGAATGTAATTTTTTTTGATTTAATATATAATACATAAATTTCATTAAGTTCATTCACAGATAGTAATTAATTTAATTATTAGGATAAAATACCTTTGGGGTATAATAGTGAATAAAAAGATATAATTTATATAAAATTGGTTTTTATATTAATTTCTAATTAATTGGTAACCAATGAATTAAATCATATATTTTCATAAGTTCCTTAATCCTTTTCAAAACTTCCAATTTTATGGCTAGCAGATAATAATCATTTTAAATAATAATATTAATAGTATTTCATGTTTTGTTTGAGATTGGTGTTTTTAGAAATGTAAGCTATCAAATAAATTAAATTTATTTAAAAAGAGACATACTATGAAATCTTGATGTGTTAAATTCCCACCTTAGTAAATAAATTTCATCCTCGAAATTTTAAATTTCACTTTTAAAATCAAGGGTTGGTATTTGAAAATTATTTTATGGGAAACCCGCATCATAAATAGGGTTAATAACAAATCCTATTAATAAGGGGGAAATAGAAATTCGAAGTTCACCAAAATCTTATACTTTCGATTAAGATAAAATTAGTGTGAAGTAAAAACATGGACATGGAAGATAAATTTAACCAACAAGTTCTGAAAGAGAGTGATATAAAATATGGTCATTAGAAAGTTAACCATCATAAAACCGTAAATTTTTTATCGGTTAAAATACTATTTATTTTTTCAAAAATAAAAGTAAATGGATAACGTTATTCTTCCAAAACCCTTTTCCTAGAGTTGAGTGATTATTTCATTATATAGTAATATAATGAAATATACTTACTTGATTTGTTTCTTTTTGATAAGCATAATCTTAGCCATTGATTGTTCCATGAACTATTTCCACTTCATTTTTTACACCATAAAATGGATATTCAAGATGAATTTTTTTTACCTGAAGCACTTTTAGTGAATCATAAGGTCTTCATGTAATTTATTCATCCTATAAATATTTATCAAAACAAAATTGGTTATTACAAGTTATCCAGTATGAAAAATCATACTTTAACCTCAAACAATAGTATCTAAAGTTCAACTTAATCAATTCCATAAGTATTTACCTTAAGAATCATTAAAAATACTTTTTTCCAAATTAAAAGTCTAAAAATTTAGAAGGAAGTTCAATAAATTCCCATAATAAACTTGACATTAGATTCCCTAAACAACATAATGTATATATTATTGTCACATTCCAAATATATGAATACCTTGATCACCTTAAAACCTTAATGAAAAAATGCATTATTCAAAAATAAAATCTTTTGGTTTTGAATACATTCTATAAATTCAAACATTTATTAAACCCAAAAAAGATTACATAAACTATAAAATCATAAACTATTCTATAATCATATATTTATCATCAAGAGAACATCATGTGTTTTCTAAAATATCAACTTGTTGTAACATCAATTTTATTTTTCATAAGTACCTTTCAACATATTCTCTCAAATACTTAAATAAAAAGTACTAAAATACAATCCTTATATGTTTAATAATTTTTGTAACAATAATTTCATAAATCATATTTCTTAGATCCAAATACATAATCATAATAATTATTTCACTTTGGATGTATCGATAACATAAGTTTGAACTTGATCCCTTAACTTCTTATGAAATATATTCCATTGATGCTTGGGGCATTAATTTTCATAGTTTCCCATATCCTTATAGTGGAAGAATTGTACAATGGAAAATTATTTCTTTTTCTTTCAATCACAAGGATGGTGACATTTTCCTCCACACTTGAAACAAACTCCCTTTCCATTTAAGCATGTACCTTGGGATTTCCTTCCACAATCATCACATGTTGGAAAATCCTTATTTCCCTCCTTCCTGATAATACATGTTTTTGATATTAAATAATATAATTTTCCCACATTAATCTTATTTGGATGATTTAATGGGAAAATTTTCTTTGAGCTAAAATTTTGAAATATCATGGAAATTCTGTTTTTACCATTTTAATACCACCATTGTATTTTTTTCATAAAATCTTTTCTATGATGAATTTTGATTTGAAATTTAATGTAATATTTGCCTATAAATTGTCTTAATTTTTTATGTAGACAATGATAGTTGGATCACACATTTTAGGGCCTAAAATGGGAATTAATGAAGCGATAGACAAGATTTAGTAGACTAGATCCCACCTCACTAAAGAGGCCATAACTCCCTTATTACATCTTAGATTATACCAAACTTTTGGGAAGAGTTAAAGAAACCAATTATGGGAATTTTATTAAACTATAGTGACACTTGGTTCATAAGGTAAGGTGGTCAAAAAACGTGGGTCAATATGAAGTAATTTTTGGAGGACAAATGATGACTTTAAACCTTTTTTGAATTTGAAATCCTAGACCTACAAAACTCTATTTAAAAGAGATTTTCACTATTTGGGAGGGTTTGTTGAGGGTTTGGGTAGGTGTGTATAAATGTTTGTCACCTGGAAATATCTCACACCTCTTAGAATAAGTAAGGTTTTGTGAAAAGATCTCTTTTAATAAGTCTTGCCTCTCCCATCTCCACTTGGTGTTTATTTTATTCTTGTAACTTGACTTTTTATTTAATAAATATTTGGTGTTCTTCTCTTTTCACCTTCTAATTTTTCTTTTATGTGTTGTAATCTAAGACTGGATACAAGATTGGGTGTTTCCCTTTCAATCCATTTCTTATAAAAAGTGTCTCCACAATGACAACTCCACCCATGGAAGAGCGATTTCATTGGTAGTTGATCTAATAACAACTCCCTTAATTTATTTACTTCGAATCCATAAAAATGATATAATTCATAAATAATGATAAATTAATTTATTTTCAATTTCTAAGTAACTCGATCAACTTGCACTTGACTGTGAGTCCTGACTTGTGTGAATCATGTGAGTGAAATTTCAATCGTAATATCCAATCAACTTGGAATCAAATTTTTAGGTTCAAGTATCATCCCTGAACTCAATTAAATATCATATCTAGGTAGGATATTTTTCCACAATTTTTCATTTTCCATAAATTTGATTTTGGATCACAATCAAAGTAGGGTGCTGTGATTGGAAGCCCCGAACTTGACCTAGTGATCATTTTTCCAATATTTCTAGTTGTGTTAATTTATGTGGGGTTTGGGGGCTGAAAAAGTTAGGGGATTACGATTGAATGATTTCTAATAATATGGGATAATGATAAATTAATGGTGAAGGGGGTATATTAGGTCAACCAAATCTTCTCATTTTAGTTTTTTTAAATAAGTCATGTTCTTGATTGTTTCTTATCCTCTATATGTTTTATTTATTGTCCAAAAATCACAACCCGCAAACATTTGTCATTTTGTTCACTAATTTTATTTGTTTCTTTAAGAATATTAAGGTTTTTTTAATTCAATTACTCCTCAAGACAATGAACTAGGTCATCCATTGTGATGTACTTAGTAAAATCAAAAATATTCTTGAGATTTTGTGTGTCAATGCTCATCAAATTGGCCCCACTTTTGCTGAGTAAAGTGTTTTATTAAACCTATTTTAGATATGTTCTTTGTTATTTTTTTTATTTTATTATTATATTATCTTCCCTTTTATTTTCTATTCTTTTTTCCCCACATTTTCTTTTTTGGACCATCATTTAAAACATCTTTTAATGATATCATGGTTTGATACTTCTTATTTCACTCTAATAGATGACATAATCCAAACCTAATGTTCAGTTTGAACTAGAACCCATGGTTAAATGAAGATTTATGGCTCGAATCAGAAAATCTCAAACTTCATGAAGTTTCAAAATTCCCACATTTCATTATTTCCATCATTATGATAGTAGTGATCCTGGTTTCTCATTAGAAACAAAATCTATTTATCAAAAAATGGATGCAAACAATAATGAATGTGAAAGAACCATTTGAGTGTTGGATACACCATATAATAATTATCAACCAAAAACTATTTCATGTCTAAATCTTGAATCTGAGATTGAGCTAAAATTGGGTCTAATTCATCTTCTCCCCATATTTCTTGTCCCCTTTAGTGAGGATCCAAATAGACATATAAATGAATTCAATATAGTTTGAAAAACTTGTATACTAAGGAATGTCTTCGAAGACCAAATCAAATTAAGGGTATTCCCATTCTCACTTTATGTAATTGAAAAATATTGGATGTATTTTCTATAACCTAGAGATGTTACATCTTGGAATGATTTAAAATATCTTTTATTATAGAGATTCTTTCTCACATCAAGGATGAAAAAAATTTAAAAGGTGGTCTATGGAATCAAGAAAACATAGGGAGAGTCAATGTATGAATACTGAGAGTGGTTAAAGAAGTTATGTTCATGTTTTCCACATCACCAAATCAGTGAGTAACTCATCATCCAATACTCATATAAAGGTCTCACTCCCATAAAGAGGAGCATAGTGAATGTAGCAGCTGGAGGAGCATTAGTTGAAAAAACCCAAATGGATTTTTGAACATTGATCGACAATATGGTAAAAAAGTCTCAACGATTGAGTGATTGATGTAAAATGACTACAATGGTAGTACATCAGGTATGTCCATATTCTATTTAGAATCGTTTAACTGATACTTATTTGGATGAGTTAAACTCTATAGTGAGACAGATAACATTGGACCAAAAATTCCCCCCCACTCCAGTGAAGCATTGTGGAATTTGTACTGCACCAGGTCATCCCATATATTGTTTCCCCTAACTATATGAGATAAAGGATGTTTCAGTAGTTTTCCTAGAGTGATCATTTCAATGACAACATTAACCCAAAAAAAAGTATTAATACTTTGAACCAACTTAAATCAAGGATCTCAGGATTACTTGAATATGTTGTATGGTTATGAAAAACAAAAAAGAGATACGTTTCAACAAAACTTCCAGCAACCTCTACCTTACTAGTAGGGATTTCAATAAACCCAAAAGATATTTGAATCCCAAGAATAAAAAATTCAAAAAAAGGGAATCCCTAACCAAAGGTAGAATTTAACATTGATTATATTTTGAAAAAAATTACTCTTAATCAACAGAATGAGATAAAGAGTCAAGGAATAGATTTTAGGTTGCTAAAGATACAAATGATCCAAATGGACACTGCCCTACATGAAATGGTGAAAAAGAACTCTAGAAACCTTCCCTCTCAACCAACTACTAATAAAAATAGGAATGTTAGGGACATCACATTGATGAGTGGAAATCAAACAAATGAGAGAATATTTCCTAGTACTCCACTGGGATTCACCCAAACAGAGGAGATTCCCCCATCATCATGAGTTGTTGAAAAACAGAGGATAAAGGAAAAGGTAAGATGAAAATTGATGATATTAATCCTAAAACCCCTCCCTTTATAAATAGAGTTGTGAAAACAAAAAATATTACTGAATAGGTAGCATAAAAAAGGTTTTGGATACATTCAAGAGTGTTGAGATAAACATCCCCCTTTTTGAGGCCATTAAGAAAATCCCAAGGTATGCCAAATTATTAAGAGAAATTTATACCAATAGAGGGGGGATCAAGGAAAATGAGAAGATAAATCTTGTAACGAATGTGTCAGCACTCATTACAACAAATCAAATAATTCCAAAAAAGTTAAAGTATCCAGGGACGTTCACCATACCTTGTACCATAGGGTATTTACACTTTTATGCTGTTTTATGTGATTTGATAGCTTCAATAAATGTGATGCCGCAATCTGTCTTATCGTCCTTATAGTTTGGTTAGTTGAATACAATGAGAGTAGTGGTGTTGTTGGTTAGTAGAGCTACAACCTATCCAATAGGAGTCCTTAATTATATATTTTTTCAGGAAAGAGATATGATCTTTTCAGCATATTTAAACATTGTTAACAAGAAGGAAGATCTTGTAAGTTCTCATGATCCCATTATCTTAGGTAGGCCCTTCCTCAAAACTAGAAAAATAATCATAAATGTCCATGAGGGTACACTTTCAATAGAGTTTGGAGATGAATTTGTGATATTTAATGTTATGGACTCCATAAAGTACCCCTCAAAGGACCATTATTCTTTTGTTATCTCCCATTTTTAACCAACAAGTAAAAACCCAATAGAATTTTATTGTCCTATGCTTTTAAAGATTATGAGAAATAGTTCTAGCTTGATTTGTAAGAGTATTCCCACACCTATTTTTAATGCAAAAAACATCTCTAGAATATGATTTTGATGTGGACTGATATTCTGATTTTGATCATGTTCACTTTGATTATGACTTGGCTGTTGAGTATTTTAATGGATTTGATGCATTATTCTCTTATTTTTATAATGTATATTCTGATACTGATGTTCATTGTGTAAATATTTCAGTTACTTTACTATCTCCATCTATACAATACTCCCTTCATTGGAACTCAATCCATTGTTACTAGATCTTAAGTACTCAAAATTTTTGAGTGGTGAGACAGTACTTGTTATAATTTCTAACAATTTCCCTTTTGAACATGAGGAAAAACTCTTGAATCTTTTGATGGAGAATATTAGGGTAATCGGGTGGTCCTTGGACAACATATCTAGTATTATCACCTATCTTTTCATGCATAAGATTATTTTGGAGGATGAGGATAAACCAATAAGTAATCCACAAAAGAGAATTAATTCAACTCTTCTAGAAGTTGTGAAAAAAGAAGTTGAAAAATTGCTCGAGGTAGGTATCATTTATCCCATTTCATATTCCTAGTGGGTGATCTTTATCTAGGTTGTGCCTATGAAAATTGATGTTACTGTTGATAGAAATGATAGGGAGGAGTTAGTTCTACTGAGGCTGCAAAGTAGTTGGTGTGTGTGTGTTGATATAGGAAATTAAATAAAACCACTCACAAGGACCATTTACCCTCCCATTTATTGATCAAATTCTAGATAGACTTGCTGGGAGGACACACTATTGTTTTTTATGGATTTTATAGTTATTTCCTGGTCCCTATTTCTCCCAATGATCAGGAGAAGCCAACATTCTCTTGTCCATTTGGTACATTTTCCTACTGGAGGATGCCATTTGGACTTTGTAACACCCCAGGTACCTTCCAAATTTGCATAGTGTGTATTGTTTTTTGATCTTCTTAAGACCTATATGGAGGTATTTATGGATGATTTTATAGTATATGGATCCTCATTTGATTAATGTCTCTCTAGTTTGGGTAAGGTGTTGAATCGATATATTGAGAAGAATCTGGTCTTTAACTTTTGAAAGTGTCATTTCATGGTTGATCATGGAATTGTATTGGGGAATGTATAATCAAAACATTGAATATAGGTTGATAGATCAAAGGTAGATATTATTTCATCCATACCATATCCTTCATGTGTGTGTGATGTTAGATCTTTCCCATGGCATGCATTCTTTTATCGACAATTCATCAAGTATTTCTGCAATATTTCTCTTCATTTATCGAAATTATATCAAAAGGATTATAAGTTTTTGTTTGATGATTCTTTTAGGGGTTCCTTTGATGATTTATATAATCTTACAACCACTCCATGAATCATATATCCCCCACAGTGGGGCATTCCATTTTAACTTACGTGTGATGATTCAAACTTCATAGTTGGATCTGTCTTATCACAGAAGGTGGAGGGATGTTCACATGTGATTCTATATTCTTATAGAACATTTGATTTATCCCAATAAAAATATACTACAATATAAAAGTAGTTTCTTATCATTATATTTTCTTAATATAAATTATGTTCATATTTATTGTGCACTACATTAGTTGTTTTTTTCTGACCATATAACATTGAGGTAACTCTTGAATAAGCCAGATGAAAAGACTAAACTTATCCAATGGATACTCCTTCTTCATGTATTTGATATTGGGGTAAAGGAAAATAAGGGTTCAGAGAACTTGGTAGAGGACCACATAAGTAGGATTACTCATACACTAGGGGGAAACACATTGGACCTGGTACCACTTTGGAAGACTTTTCTCGATGAGAATATTAATGCACTCTCAGGTAAGAATACTTGGTATGCTAATTTGGTGAACTACCTATTTTCCACTGAAATTGATTCAAATTTTAAGAAACTTAAAGTCCATAGATTAAAGAGTGAGTATAGGTTTTATGTGTAATATGATTCCTATCTATGGCACATGTGTAGTGATCAAGTTATTAGGAGGTGTGATCCGGATCACGAGTTTGAGTCTGTTCTAGATTTCTTCCATACACTTTCATATAGAGGACAATTCAGATCCCAATAAATATCTAGGAAAGTATTAGACATTGTATTATATAGGCCTTGATTATTCTATGGTGCTTATGTGTTTTGTAAGTCATGCCCACATTTCCAAAACACTAGTAATATTTCCAGGAGACATGAGATGCCTCAACAACCCATATTATTATGTGAGATTTTTTATGTACGGGGAATTGATTTTATGGTTCCCTTTCCATGTTCATTTGGTTTTTTTATATTTTGGTTGTTGTTTATTAAGTTAGAAAATGGGTGGAGGATAAGGCCACTAGGAATAATGATTCTCATATTGTAGTCAATTTTGTTAAGGAATTTTTTTGAAGGTTTGGAGTACCGAATTCCATCATCAGTGACCAAGGGACACACTTTTTTAATTAGAATTTGGCATCCCTCCTTCAGGTGTATGGGGTGAAACACAAAACTTTAACACCATACCACCCACATAAAAATGGCTAGGATTAGGTTTAAAATTGGGAGTTAAAACAATTTTTCAAGAAAACTTACATCCAAATAGAAAGGATTAGAGAAAAAACTTGGATGATGCATTTTGGTATTATAGGACAACATACAAGACTCCAATATGTATATACCCATTTTAAATTGTTTTTGGGAAATCCTTTCATCTCCCATTCGAGGTTGAGCATCTAGAACATTAGGCTATAAATAAATGCAACATGGATTTAGCCTGAGTTGGACCTCAAAGGAAACTATAAATTCAAGAGCCTAAGGAGATTAAATTTTCATCATATGAGAAATCAAGGCTCTATAATGAATTATCCAAATTATATCATGATAAAATGATCCAAAAAGGGAGTTTATTATAGGATATATAGTGCTTCTCTACAGTTCACTATTGAAGTTGATGTCTGGTAAGTTTCATTTTAGATGGTTGGGCCCTTATGTTATATATAATTTCTTTCCTTATGGTGTAGTCTAGGTCACTAAAGTGGAAATAGTAAGTATATTTATAGTCAATGGGTAGCGGTTGAATAATTATTTTTATGGATTCTCAACACATGCAATTGATATCATCACACTGCATGAGTCTATCATCACTTGAAAATATCAAGTTGTCCCTTACCCTATTACTTTTATATTATTTTTCCTAATTTTAATTCTTAATTTCATGGGATTTTATCAATTCATAGATTCACATTGAAAACAGTGTTACAATTTAAGTGTGGGGAAGGGGATGGAATTTTGGGTAGATTCCTTAGGATTTTTCTTTTTGTTTGTTTCCTATTTTAATTGTTATTGTTTCAAAAAAACAAAACAATCATATAAAATTCCCATTACATCCATGAAACTGATTGAGATTTTAAGTTTGATTTTTCAAACCTGATGTGAAACATGTTAAACATGAGAAAGTTTTCATCTTTGGTTTCAAATTTTTGTGAAAATAGAAGTTGGTCAATGATATGTTTAATTGTATTTATAAATGCTTTGAGATTTTTTTCATCATTCATTGTGGGAAATTTGTTGGGAAACTTTTTCATTTAATCTCTCTATTAACATCCCACACAATATTGATTGCGAGTTTTTCTTACCCAATTGAAGGTATAGTATTGGTAAGTAATCATTTTTTTCTTATAACATTGTCTTTCCATATGTTCATTTCTATTATGATCATTTCCATTACTCTACCAGATTGACCTATGAATGTGTACCTAATATCCTACTATTGTATGGCCTATTTTTTTTTTAAAAATAATCAATAAATAGGGGAGTGAAGAAATATGCAACGTGTGGGGATATTTAGGTTGGAATATCAAGGTTTGAATTCTGGGAAAGCTTAAATGAGTAGGTTTTTGAATTTTATTGCAAATAATGTTGAACAGGTTTGGTGGAATATAATCAGGTAAGAAGAAATATTTTTCGTGACCTAAATATTCTAGATAAAGTGTGGAGAGCAGTCTTAAAATGATTGGCACAGACACATAAGGGGAATTTGTGGCACAGTTGACTCATAAGATGATTTCACCTGATTAGTGACATTGATATCATTGGATTTTGTTTGGATAATTTTTTTGGGACAATTACTTCTATAGTTTTTGAGATTGACTTATTTTTGGTTAATCTTTCTATGCTGATATTTCTATCATGGATTGAGAAATTTCAATATGCATCATCTTATAGATTATATGACTTGAGGTTTTTCCTAGGACTGCAAAAGGGTAAGTGTGAGGGAGTCGATAATACATATATTTTTTTGAATATTTTGTTGATATTATAATTTACCCACATTAATATTATATGGATGATTTAATGGAAAACAAATTTTTGTGCTAGAATTTGAAAATTGCATGGATTTTTTTACCATCTTAATATCACCATTGTATTTTTTGATAAAATTTCCTTTGTGCCGAATTTTGACTTGAAATTTTATAGTGATATTTAAATATAATTTTTATACATTTTTTATGTAGACCATGATAGCTATATCACATATTTTTAGGTCAAAATATGTGAATTAATGGAGGGATAGATAGAATTTGGTAGATTAGACCCTACCTCACAAAACTGGCCATAACTGCTTCATTATTATTTGGTTTCATCCGAAAACATGGGAAGAGATAAAGAAATAAATTTTGGGAATTTCATTAAACTGGAGTGACACTTGGTCCACAAGGGAATGTGGTAAAAAATGCATGTCAATATGAAGTCATTTTTGGAGACTGAATGACACATGTACCCCTTTTGTAATTTTAAGTCCTCGCCCTCCAAAAATCTATTTAAAGAATATTTTCACGATTTAAAATGGTTTTTTGAGGCCTTGGGAAGGTGAGGCCGAAAGGATGGATTTTGGAAACATCTCACACATCTTGGAAAAAGTAAGACTTTGTTAAAATATCTCTTTCAAGAAGGTTCTCCTCTCCCACCTCCACTTTTGTTTTTTTTTGTTTTCATTATTGTAAGTTGAATTTTTATTCAATAAATATTCTATGTTCTTCTATTTTCATCTTATAATTTTTCTTCTTTTTTCTTGAATCGAAGAGTAGAGACAAGACTAGGTGTTTCCCTTTCAATCCATTGCTTTTGCAAAACATCTCCACGATGAAAAATCTATCCATGGAAGAGTGATTTAATTCATAGTTGATATAATACCTGCTCCCTTGATTTATTTACTTTGAATCCATAAACATACTATAATTAATAAATTATGATCAATTAATTGATTTCCAATTTCTAATGAAATTGTTCGACTTGCACTTGACTGTGAGGTCTAACTTGTATGGATCATGAGAGTGAAACTTCAATCACGATATCCAGTCAACTTGGGATATAGTTTTAGGGTTCAAGTATCATAACCAAAATCAATTAATTCTCAAATATAGGGATGATATTCTTACCTAATTTCACATTTACCATAAGTTGTCATTTGTATCACAATCAAAAAAGGGTTCTGCGATTGGAATTCCTAAAGTTGACATATGGATCATTTTCCAATATTTGTGGTTGTGTGAATTTACGTAGGGTTTGGGGGCTGACAAGGAAAGTTATTACTATTTAATTAATTCTAATCATATGGGATAATGATAAATTAATGGTGAAGGGTGTATATTAGATCGAATATGTATTCTCATTTTAGTTTTTTTAAATAAGTTGTGTCCTTGATTGTTTCTAATCCTTTGTTTGTTTTGTTTATTATCTAAAAATCACAACCAAACCCCCCAGATTTTTTCATTTGTTTTAACTAATTTTATTAGTTTTTTAAGTGTATTAAAGGGTTTTTAATTCACTTCCTTCTCAAGAGAATGTCCTAGGTCAGCCACTATGCTTCACTTAGTAAAATCACACATATTTTTTAGAACATGTACGACAAAGCTCATCACTTACCTTTATCTATATCTTGATATTCCATTATCCTGTTCCCTTGCTTCCCTTTTAAGTCATAAGACATTGGTAATTATTTCTCCATCTTGATTGAACATGATACTATATACTTGTATGATAAGAATGTTCGGGAGACCAATTCCCTTTTGAGGAATGTCTTTAACCCATAAAAGAAATGATCAATATTAATCCTTGGGTTATGTTTATAGTCCGAAACATGCCTTTATAATCTTGTAAATTTGGATTCATACATAAAAACATTATCCTCCTTCTTTTTTAGTCTTAATAATTATATCTCCTAATCTACTATCAGTTTTTGAGGGAAATATTTTTCCATGAAAAGTACCTTAAAATCATTCAATTCTCTATTTTCTATTTTCTCATACACCTTAGTGTATTGAATCAATGACCATTATTGATCCATATCTCCATAGAGATGATAAAATACCATGAAAACCTTATCCCTCTTAATAATTCCCAAATCAAGAAATATATTCTCTAAAAAACTAATCCATTTCTCGGCTACAATGGATTTGTAGTCCCATTGATTGATGGGGGTTTTTGGTGCATGAAGCAGTCTAAAATTGTTACACTATGTTATAGACCGAGCTACTCCATGTGGGTAAGGTTATTTCTCATGACCTAAGTCATCTTTCCCAATATTGTTAAAAAAAATTCAACTCTAGCTTCATTATCTTTCCCAGGAGGGAAATCCCTATATGGATTATGTGTATTGATATAGTTCCCATTATTTCTATTATGAGCCTTTTCTAAATAGTGGCATACAATAGATTATATCATACCATTATGAATCATAATTCATAATATCAAAACAACTAAACAAAAATTGATAATTTAGGTATAAATAATCTTTAAATCATAAGTTTGGTTTCTTTAGAAACATTTCCAAATTATGTCATAGAGTTTCATTTTCTAATCTATGTTTTCCTAAATATAGTTCTCAAGTTTTCTATTAAACTTGATATGATACCAACTATAAAGATACTGACCTTTGTAGCTTGGATCTGGTAACATAATTTATTACATTTTCCTAGATACATGACTCAAATCTCAAAGGAATGATCAATTTAGCATTTTTTTTAAAAAACTATATCACATACATGATATGAATTTTACATTGGTAATGAAAATAAAACATAATACATAAAAAATATAATAAACTACATCCTTGAAAACTCATTCAAAGATCTATTAACCATAACCTTGGGAAAGAAATAAAATAAGGGTGAGAGAAAATGCTCTATAAGTGTCAATTAAATTTGAAGCTATCATGAATAAATAAGAATAATCATTATGAAAAGGTAAACAAATGAAACACATTCCATTTAATCAATAACTTCAGCATAATATGGATGAAATAAAATATTTTCAAATAATTCCATATAAATAATCACATGAGCTAGAAAAATTAACCATGAATATTCTACTAATCGAATGATCACATGGAAATTAATAATTAATCT
This sequence comes from Viscum album, assembly GCA_963277665.1. NCBI lineage: Eukaryota > Viridiplantae > Streptophyta > Magnoliopsida > Santalales > Viscaceae > Viscum > Viscum album. The sequence continues at coordinate 67,079,416 of OY728147.1, read as the reverse complement.
CATAATGGTGGAATGTATAATATTAGATATATGAAACATACCATCAAGGATTCATTACAAGAATCTAATATCATCAAGGCATAATGTCAGGAATATAATATTTTCATTGATTCATGATAAGAATCTAATACTATTAAGGATTCATTCCAAGAATCTAATACTATCAAGTAAATTATATTCATCATATATCGAAATGATCAATTTAATTCATGAATCAATACACCTTATTAATAAAACCAATAACTATTCATACTGTAAGAACTAGTCATACTATATATCAATAATTTTCCCAGTCAAACTGATCATAAACCATCCAAAAAAAGAATAAGGATGATACCAATAAAACATATCCCAAGTGGATAATAATTATATTAAAGGGGTGATGTTACTGACAAATAAAAATATCTTCAAAAACATTCTTGAAGAAAATATCATTTTTCACTTGAAATTCAAATTTTAAATCTAAACTTTTACAAAACTTTTGGAAAATACTTTTCATTGAAAATGTCCTTTTAAACTTATAACTAAATATTTGAAACATTTGAGTATTCATGAAAGTTAGAAATTTTGTTCATGCCGTACACATTTAAACAATGATTCCTTTCACTTTTTGATAAAATCAAACGTGCACAATTTGAAAACGACATTAGATTCATTTCAAAAAAAGTTATTAATACAAAAAATGGGAAAATATGTCTTTGATAAATAATTTTTAAAATTATTAAAACATATAAAACATATATATGGAAGAGAAGTATTTCTCAGTAGAGACTTGAGCATAACCAATCCCAAATAATGATGAGATTTCTAAATAAACCCTTACTAATTTATAATCAGTTGAATTGTATGACCCGTAAAGGAAATAACTTCAAATGAATCTTTAGATACCATGAAGAAAAATATATTCATGATATAACATGTCAATGGGGTTCCATACACACATCATAAAATAATATATATGCATAACATTAAAATATGCCTCAGTAAAAGAATGTTGATACAAAGTCCCTTGCAAAGATCATATTATTGAAGTGAGCATTAATAAAACAAATATATTATGTGAATCCACTATAAATACATATAAATAATGTGTATATACAACATATGGTAATAAAAATTTATTTCTTAGCTAATCTTATTATGATGTATTCAATGAAATAGGATGATGACCGAATGAATTAAAATTGAGTTAAGAAATTCCTTACCTTGAGATTTCCTTAATTGAACTTGATTTAACTTCCTTTATAATGTTTTAAATAATGTTATTAATTTTTTAATAGAACCATATTAATATTTATGATATAATATGTGATACTTTTATATCATCTTATCACCTGTTTTTTAATAATATTCCATTATTACCCTTGTTTTGGGTGTTAACTTCATTTTCCTATGCATGTTTTGTCATTTATGTCCCAATTATTTTGTATAGGGTATAGTTAATTAATTTCCAGAATGATATTAAGGTCATATATCATATTTATTCATTATATAAATTTTTATAATCATTATTTAATTGTGAACTTGTAAAATTAATCGCATCATGTTGTGGTGACGATAAGTCGTACGTACACACGAGCGATGATATCATTCAATTAAGGAGTAAAATGGTAAATAAGTGGATAATATATTAATTTTAAATAATCAATATAATTTAATAATTATCACATATATCCATTATTTTCATAATTATACCCATCCAAGTAAAGTGGTGATGAAAAAAAAATTCAACATGGTGTGGAGACGATAAGTCGTAGTATGCATGCGTGTTGCTTTCATTTTCCATAGGATGGATAAAAGGTGAAATATGTTTGTTCCACAATCATAATAATAACTAAGAATATAGGTGATATTTTATTTATTTATTTATAAAAGAAAAAACACATGAAGACGAAGTATAAAAAGAAATAAACTTGAAAGAGTCGGTAAAGACGATTACCTATTTTTCAGCGAACATTCATTAGATATCCTCTTAGAGACACTAGGGTTGGTCTTTTGAAAGGAAAAGAAACTCTAGAACATGGATAATGATTTTTTAAAGATAAATAGGCAGGTTTTGGTTGAGATATAAAGCTCAATTTTCTGTAAAGAATTGAAAGAATGAGTTGCCTTTTATAATTAAGGCGAGGGGTACTTTTAAAACTTCCCAAAATATTAAAATATAACAGAAATATTATGTAGAAAAATAATTAAAAAAATGAGATGGAATTTTAAACCATATATTATCCCATTTGGTAATACTTAATAATTTTGTGATTTTTAAATAATTTAATAAAATATTAATTCAATAAAATATCATTATTGTCAAATTTGACACAATTCAATTAATTTGACTTCAAATACATCATGACAAAGTGTAATTTAAATATAATGCTTTCAAAACTCTATAATATATCCTATAGATATATAAAATTATTTGTAAACATTTAATCATCCAAAATAGACACAAATTAATATGTTTAAAATCAATTATTTTTTTCTGTGAATTAAATAAATACTGTATTTGCATTGCAGAAGAATTTAAGGTAATTACATAATTTATAAAAATTAAATATAAATTCATATAAAGATATTAATTTCATTAAGATCAAAATATACATTTTTTCATATATTTATTTTTTCCCTATGTGGACACAGAAAAGATATTAAATACAAAGAGAGTTACATTTTTTATTTATCTTTGATATAAATAATATATAAGACATTTTTATAAAAAAAGTATCAATTAAAAAATCAAACTATATCTTAAGGTGATAATTTTATATTCATATTCATACAATTATTTTTGGACAATTTTAGGTCATGGTTATACCCTTATCTTTTTGTTTTATCCCTTATTTAAACCCTTTAATTCCTTTTGTGACAACATAGATTTTTTTCTCTTTGAGGGATAATATATTTACTATAAATTTAAAAACTACCCATAAATGGATAATTTATGACATTTTAAATATTATATAAATAATTTTTACGAATTTATGATTTTTAAGAAATTTATATCATCTAATAAAATGTTATTTATATTAAAATTTCATTAATCTCAATTTTGACACTATTCATTGTTTGACTTTTACAAAACAATATATCTTAAAAAAACTTTTTTAATACATCCATAATTAGTCAATTTTATATATAATTTTTTATATGACCTTAATTATCTAAAATTATAGTTATTTCAATAGTTTTAATATCATTTATTTGATATTTACATTAACAAAATAATTACAACATTACTATTGTGCAAGAATTTAAGCGTTTTATTTCTTCCTTAAAAGTTAAAAATAAATTACCATGATAAATATAAATATTTTATCATTAAAAATAATATTTTTTGTCGAACATATCATTTGGATGGTCATATATTATAAATGTTATAATTATTGAAAATATTAGTGTGAGAAGTTTGAATTTTCTTAAAATAAAATTCTATAAAGGTATTAAAGTCATCCAAGTGGATACAAGAGGTCAAAAATTTATCCCAAGGATTATTTTGGTAGATAATCACTCGTAAAATAAAATTATTACATATTTTAGGGTAATTTTATAATACTTATCGTAATTATTTTTACATTTAATTACCCGATTTACCCTTAACCATAATTATAAAAATTACAAAGTTTACTATTCATATTGTCCAAAACTAAAATGGTCCTATTTACTGAATTTTTAAAATATAATTCCAAATATTTAATTCATTTTTCCAAATTCAATTCATATAATTTTCAAATTTTAATTTAAAATTAATCTCATAAATGCGGTGAGAAAGTGGATTTTTAAAGTGAAAATGTTTAGAAGTTTGAAATTTTTTATATCAGAATTCAATATGAAAATGACTTTAATTACCTATATTGGATTAATATTTGAATAATTTATCTAATTTTACCTTTTAAAAAATCTAATTTAATGTTATAAATTATTTAGATGAAAAGCCAGTTTTCAATTAAAATGATGTATTTTTCACTATTCATCATAAAAATGAAACATTTTAGAAAAATCCAAAAAAAACTAAACTAAATTTTTTATATTAATCATTGAAAAATTATTTTTATTTTGTAAAATATAATTTAAAATATTCCCAATTTTTTTATAAAACAAGTGCGCCATTAAAAGGCGGTAAATATGCCTTTAGAAAAATATATCTTTTTATACATAAAATTGGATTTGTTCTTATATTATTCTTATAAAATATATTGGTTTAATTTCAAAAAATTTATTGAATATATAATATATAAATTTCATTAATATCATTCAATGATAGGAATTAATTTAATTATTATTATAAAACACCTTTGGCGTATAATAATAAATAAAATCATTTCCTTTATATTCAATTGGTTTTTATATTAATTTCTAATTAATTGGTAACCGATGAATTCGATCATATATTTTCATAAGTTAGTTAATATTATTCATAACCAATAATTTAATTACTAGGAGATAATTTTTATTTTAAATAATAATATTAATAGTATATCATGGTTCGTTTCATCTCAGTGTTGCGTGCAACATAAGCTATCGAAGAAACAAAATTTATATAAAAAGAGACAAAATGTAAAATATTGGGGTGTTACCTCAATGAGTGATTAACTATTTTAAAAGTTTATTCGGAGTGATTTCTTGAATATTTCCGGTTCTAAAGAATTGTTGATGTGATGATGAAGTTTTGATTGATGTTTTTGAAGTTAATGTTAAGGAAGTTGTATATAGATCACTATTTTATGGGTAACATGGTATTATTTATTCAATGTTATTGTTTCCTATATCATTTTCACTCACATAGGCTTATAGATCTTATATGGTGATCCATTTCTAAGGTTTCATATTTTAATAGTGATTTATGTTTGTTGGTAGACAAAAAATATGAAGGGGGAGATTGTTTATCCCAAGAGGTTATAAGATTGTTGATTTCATATGTGATATTAAAGAATTAGTGAATAAGGATATGATTATGTGTATTGGATTTTTTTTCAATGAATAAATCATATTATATGTTAAATTAGATGATTCCAAGTAAGATTCTCTTCATTGTTATATATCATAATTGATTTGTCATGATTCAAGATCTTTATAAAGATTGAAAAAGGATTGGGAGGGATGGGATAAGACAAAAAAGGCCACAAGCATTTAAGAGGGTGTTTTGGTGGTGCTACATTGAAAAAGTTCATAATAGTTCTATAAATATATTCTTGAAGTCATTCTAGATACCATAGAGAATTGGTGGAGTGTCTGTGTGAAATGGACAAGGCCAGAATGGTCATGGTGGTCACCGTGGTGATCTTACAGTGTGCCTGTGAAAAATGGACATGGCCAAAATGTATGTGGGGAAGGATGTTGTTAATGTGGGATAACATATTTAAGATATAAAGTACAAGAAGGCCAAAATAATTAGTAAAACATATTTATGAATCTGTTCCCTATGTCATGGTGGAGGAATGGGTTTCTTGTGCAAAGTGGGTGAGCTCACTACACTCGTGGGGGTGCTTAAAGCATGTTATGATTGACAGAAGGTGTTAAAAGCCAAAATATCCAGATCTAGATGGACCACACCCATAGAAATAATGGTAATGTTAAATAGTTAAATTAGGAATCCAAAATTTCTAGGTGGAGGACAACTAGACCCATGGTGTAAGGCATTTTAAAGTAAAAATGGCCAACCATTAGATACCATGCCATGGTGCAAGACATTTTAGGGGTTTTGTTTCAATTATGAGAAGTTTTTTAGATGTGGATTCTTAGATGATCCAATTTTCTCTCTAAATCAATATATAAGTCAATTCTTGAAATAATCAATGGTATGTTGAAGATCCAAAAATATCTAATGGCTCAAAATGAAGCAGGAGTAGTTGAGTTGGTTGAAGGAATTTATTGGTATGAATTCGAATTTGGAAAAAAATGAATTGTATTTTATGAATTTATATTATTGTTGTGAAAAGTATGAAATGTGTTTAAGAAGAAGAAAAAATATATAGGATGAATATAATAATAGATAAAAATAAGGGGTTGTGTGAATATCCATATATTGAATAGATCCTAGTCGAGTTTCTATAGGTTGAAGAAGAATAGATATAATATCACTGCATCAAAAAATTAAGTATATGTTTGGAAGGATTTATTATTCTTTATATTAAGTTATTTATCGTTTTAAAAGTGTGGGATGTACTATCACAGGCAGGATACTTGTTGTATCATGATTACAAGGATAAACCCGGTTAATATTGCCTACATATTAAAACTAGTTGCTTATATGATCTTGGTGAAATTTAGATCATGTTAAGTACTATCCTTCTCATTTTGAGAGCTGAACCTTGTAAATATATATTTTTTGTTCTTGTGTGTGTGTTGGATAGTGATAAAGAATCAGTCTAACTATTTTTTGGGATTTTCACCAAGTAAAATTAAAAAGAAATTAGATCGTTGATTCACCCCCAAATGATTCTTGTAAGAAACCAGTTTTTTACTTCAGGTATGGATCCTTTAAATTTTAGTAAAATTATTTATTTTGGACCTGATATGGATGCCTAATGAGTTCACAGTTGTTTATGTGGGTGTTTGAGGCTTGTTCGGAACTCAGAAAACCTAATAGTGGAGAAGCAGACTATGTTGCACAATTTTTATAAACCGTCTGAGCTAGTTCACGTAGTTTCACTAACCATGTGAGACATTTCTCATGGTTTTGCTAACCGTACAAGGGATATATAGTGGGATAAAGAAGACCTTAGGTTTTGTGGAAACTATGCATCTAGGGTACATTCCTATGAAGATGGTCTATAATTTTTAGTAGAGTCATACAACATGGTTGACACATTATTTATCAAACCGTTTGGTATTACCATGCATGGTCCCCCTTGAGATAGTTCCATGAACATTATTGGTGCATGGTTTTTCCAACTATGCAGCCAAACAATGCAACCCCTATTTTTTGGGGTAAAATTACAAAAAATCCCTTAATGATTTATATGTTAAATCCCACCTACCTTTCTCTTTATTACAGCATTAAGAGGGATTCTTCCTCCCATATGAGATCCCAAACCACCTTCGGCTAGGTTCTTCAGTATATTCTTCATCTGAAGTCCGATTTGATCCTTGTTCATCTCATTAGATGTAAATCGTTAAGTGATCTATTAATCATGCTTAGTTTTTTGTTTTAATTCTCCTTAGATATTCTATTTTGATGTAGAATCATATGCCCTATTTTTCATGTCATTGATTCATTCTTCTTTTTTATTCCAATCTAGGACAAACTAAAGGCTGATACTAGACTAAGACAGTTTTATAGGATTGAGGTAGGTGATCTATGAATCATCCATAAATTCTCATCAATTTATAATGTTCCATCATTGTGCAGACATTGATTTCATTAGGCGTTGCTTATTGAATTCATATGTCATGGATATAATAATTATGATTATATTCTATAGATAGTCTTATATGCGATCATCACAATGTTGGATGTTATGACATCAATTCCTTCTACCCCAAGTGATGTGATTCTTTAATTTTGGCTTGGTAACCCATGTGGGTTTATCTATGAAACTATTTAGATGTGTGTCTTGATATTTCTAATGGTAATCTCTCTTAAATTAATTTAATTATGATTTATTAATGGCTATTGTATTATAGAATCACATTACCCTTATAAGGTAGGTTTTTCAGTTAATTAATGAACCTTTTAAATATTAAATGGAAAGTATATATATATATATATATCACTTATTCTAGTTAATTATTATTGAACTTTATATGGTTTAATGTCCTTATCCCACCTTGTCATGATTATAAAGGGTAAAGGAATTAACCTACTAATTTAATACAAAATTATAGTAATAAGTGGTTTCATTTCCTTATATCCTTGTCACTTAGTATGAATGGAAATATAATGAACCTTTTAAATTATTAAAAGGCATGAGTATTACATGACCTAAATTAAATAATGATATAAGTATAAGGTTCCAATTGAATATGGTCCTTTTTATCTTTATAGAAGTGGTAAAACATGAGATAGCCTTGGATTCCTGAGGGAATTACTTGAGCACTCAAAGGACGCCATTCTGATTCGAGGATCTATTTTACAAGGGAGATACCCACCGTAGAACATGGTCCTTGCCTATAAAACAAATCTCATAATGACGCCATAAGATCACTTTACCATATTATATAAATTAGGATGTGTTGGATACACTTGTTGGATCTAGTTTGATGACTTCAACCACATGACCCCATGAATACACCCCATTGGGAATAGTCATGCTTATCCTATTTTACCATGGATGAGATCCTTGGACTCAGTTAGGATATTTTATAGTATAATTCCTTGGATGATACCCCTTGGATTACACTCCCACGCCTAATAGCTAGGATGCATGTTATTATTGAGTTTCCTCAACCCCTACGGTCAAGGATTTCATGGTTATTACCATGGATCCTCTTTAATTATTACCATTATGAAGGATGCCTTGATTATTACCTTATATCCTATGTTATTATTATTATTATTATTAATATAGGATGCCTTGGTCGTACCTTTCATCATCTTACTTCACATATTATAAACTAGAACATAATTAATTAAATGATTACATGTTCAAAAACAAGCTCATGATGAAGTAGGTATCATGGTTTTTACATTACTGTACTATCTTTACTTTTATATATACCTTCACACTATTTCAGTTTATATTCAAAGACTGGATAGTAAAAACATCATTGGCGGTGGCCTATTGTGATTTTATCTCAAACCCTATCTGGGATTCCAATCATTCCCAAATAGATTATATGTATATATGTGTTGATAAGGGTAAGAACCCCACTTTAGACACCTGATCTTGATTACTTGCTTTAGGATAGATCTTGGTAGAAGATGACTAGGCCAGTGCCCAGGATGATGGATAGTTTTTGGATTATTTTTTATTCTTTTGTATAACATGTATTGCCTCCTTCCATGTATGCATGCCTTTCATATTTTTAGATAAATGGAATACATTATCATCATTTTTATATTACTGTATTATAGTTTTTTATTATTATATTAAACTTGAGTTTTTATCTTTTATACTAATGTATTTTTTATTATATCATGGTTCCTCTATGTTGGGTTACTAGACTAGTTGTTACAGTGTCTTTTTCCACTATGCCATATTTTTACATATGATTCCTATATTTATCTATAATTACTTATCCATTGTGCTGAATTATAAAATTATGGAATAACCTCCCTACAGACACATCCTAGGTCCTCACTACTAGTCGATAGCCTCTGGCACATGGGGTGGTACACTTAAGGCCATGTGGCCAACTAGCCTTGGTGAACCTCTGAGTGGCACCTGGGTCTGAGACATCATAATGTGGTATTAGAGCATTTCCTTTATTGATTTACTATTTTGTAAAAATATATAGAAGATTAGGAATTATTAGGAACTTATTTAAAATATGTGGCTGGGAGTAGCTAACCCACATTCGGGGTAAATTATGAGTTTCCTAAAATGAGGATTTTTATGTAGTATTCTACTTATTACAGTTTATATTCTTTCACCATTGGGTGATTGACATGATATGTGATGTTTATTATTATTATTATGGTTGAGGATTTAATTTTATCCTTATACTGATAACAAGAGGGAAAGGATACTTGTTACATGCATAACTATAGGCACCTAGAATTCACACACCATGAATATGCCATGCCATATAGGTGAATTTGATTTCTTTTATTTTTTGAGTTTTATTTGATTATTGAGTTATCTGTGGTGGTTTTATATATTCATGTATTGATAAAATATTATGCATGGAACGGAGTTGGTTATTTAAAGTGTTAGAATCAATCTAAATAGAGTTTTTCTATATAGATTTATGGAGGCATCTTAAATAAATTGCTTCTACACAAGTCATCAATGTACCTTTGTTTACATGAGTTTCTCTTTAACTACACTTGTGTACTTTCTAGTTTCAATTCATGAGGTGTATGGGCCCTTTTAGATTGAAATGGGTGATTAACTAATTTGAGCCATCTTACATTACCTATTATACTCTAAGATCAAATGTTAATGGGATTAAATAGAATTAAATGTGTTTCTATTTTAGTGATAAGGTGTATGTGCCCTTATTCACTAGGAATAGTGATCCATTTAAATCAATCCATGATATTTTTATATAAGAAAATGATAACATAAAATGTGAAAAATGACTTATAAAATGAAATATTTTCCAATAAATGGGGAGGTGAGGTATAGATGTCCCTTCATCTAGAAGAAACCCCTATAAATTAAGCTTGAACTCTTCAAATACCTTAGCCTTCTAAGTGGGTAGTTAGGGTATTAGCATGGGTAGTAATCCTTTATTCTTAGGATCTTCTTATGATAGTTATTTTTTTTATATTCAAATCTTTTTATAAGGAATGTCCTTCGTATTTGTAGATATATTCCATGATAATATCCTCATGATATATTCTAGGAATGTTGCAACAATCACACTCTAGATATGGTGGGCCCTAAACCACCATTCTTAACACCAGGAGTTCCACTTGAGTCTCTACCTATTATTTCCATATTGTGTACTGATTATCAATTTTTGGAGGATTTTCTACATCTGATATAGTCCATGCAGGGTGCTCCATGACCTGCACCTAATATGGATGATCTGAATCATGAGTTTCAGTAGCTACATCCTACCTTTTTTTCTAGGGATGGTGGTCCATAGGTTACTGAGTCTTATATAGGGGCCACCCTATCTATATTTTATCATTTAGAGACACCTCTATATAAGGGGTTCAAGATTTCCACCTATATTCTTCATGATTCGGCCAAGAACTAGTGGGATGTGATTACCCAGGTTGGTCATCATCAGGGCATGGTATGGAAAGCTTCTAGAATACCTTCTATGATAACTTCTTTCCTCAGAAACTGAGAGATAACTGATCTAGAGATTTCATTCACATGGAGCAGGGTTCTATATCCTTTATGGTCTATTCAAAATGTTTTACTAAGTTCTAATGATTTCCATTTCTTCTAGATGGTGATGAGATATCACATTCTAGATGCATAGAGGATGGTATTCGAGATTACATACATACTAAGGTAAATGTATTTCACCTACCAACCTTTTCTATGATTTTCAATCAGACTCTTATCATTGAGCGCAACTTGAGAGAAGCTAATATTTCAGGGCAAAAAGGTTCAGTTCCAAGGCAGGGTAGTAGTTCTTTCAGTAGTAGGAAGCGCACCCTTGAGGTTTCTTGTCAGAGTAGTGGTTGTAAAAGTAACTACACTGGTAGTTCCATTATATTCTACTAGTTTGGATGGAAGGGGAATATGAAGCCTCAGTGTGATAGAGACCCAATGGAGTGGAATTCTTGCAGCCATATGGGACATATTTAGGGATTATATCAGGGCTTTCCCTGTGATTCTAGTGGAAGAGGATCTACACCAACTCCACCTTCAGGGGAATGATCTTTTTGCTGCATTAGGTTGGGAGTTATAGTAGCACTAGTAGGATAAAATGAATAGGAGGTCTTTGATGTGGTATCCAGACTTCTGATTATTATCACCAATAATGGGGACATGCTCATGGTAGTATAGCTATAACATAGGGCCATGGATTAGGATAGTTTAATGCCTTACAACCAATACCTGAGGATCAGAGTACATGACCATCTATAGTATGAGGTACTATTCTAGTATCCTCCACTATTGTATCTTATTTATTCAATATAGGCTCTTATCATTCCTTTATCTTATTATCTATCGTGGAAATTATTATGTTTGAAATTCAGTATTATTGTGGTGTGATAAACCTAGACACAATTTTTGGAGTGCGGTCAGAGGGAATATGACAATGTTGGGACTACCCCTTTGAGCCGGGAAATTATCCCTTCTTATGGGACCTCTTCTTCCTCAATATGATGGGATTTTATTTCATTCATGGGATGGATTGGATGGCTCAATATCATGCCTTTGTGGAATGATATAGCTACAGGGAATCGTTTACATCACCATAGGGTAGTATCTATCTTTACAAGGGTGACTGGAATGAATAGGCTAGTAGAGATATACCAGAGGATCATGGGCTAGGTGGATAGACTTACCATATTCTTAGTATTTTTATGGAGGGGAAAATCTTGTGTTAGATTGAATTTACTTCGGTAGTAGATCATTATAGGGACATTTTTCATGACAAATTTTCTAGATTACTCTATGAGAGAGAGGTAGAATTTACTATTGAGATTGTTATAGGAAAAACTCCAGTATACATTAATCCATATAGGATGGAACCTATTGTGCTCCAAGAGATAAAGAGATAATAAGAGTATTTAGAGGCCATGGGTTTTATCATAAGTGGTAATTATTCTGGGGTTTCACCCATGCTTTTTTTCAAGAAGGATGATTGGAACCTTTATTTGTACATGTATTACCAATAGTTGAAACTACTTATAGTTATGAACCAGTATCCACTACCTTGGATAGATGATCTCTTTTACCAACTCTAAGAAGCTAGGGTGTTCTTGAAGATTGACCCGAGATTGGACTATCATCAGGGGTATGTCATGTCTTCATACATACCTCATACAACTTCTCATTGTAGGTATGGTCTGTGTGAGTATATTGTTATGCTATTAGGTCTTATGGACACACCCACAATTTTCATGGATTTAATGAATAAGTTTTTCCAACCCTATCTGGATTCCTTTTTCATGGTCTTTGTGGGTGAAATATTAGTTTATTCTCATACTCATAGTGATCATGCTAATCACCAAGATATCATTTCTAATACATTGAGAGAGCATCATATTTATTCCAATATTTATAATTTTCACTTCTAGATTGAAATATTTCACTTGTTGGGTCATATTATCTCGAAATCAGGAGTATCAGTTGACCTAGAGAAGGTTATTGCGGTGTAACACCCCGAGATTTTATGAAAAATATTATTTTAATTTCATTAACGTCTTGTGTTGTATTCTACACCAAGATTACCTTGCGCTATACGCAACACCGTATTAGCTTGCAGTATACGCAACACTATTCTTGGACCGTGTTACACACAATTTTGATAATAGTTATTCTACGCAACATTGAGTATATATATATATATATATTAAATGTATAAATGAAATATGGTTGGATTCTGTTATATGAAACAATGAAGGATTCTTTCACAACACGCAACCCTGACTTGGCTTGCATTACACGCAATCGCGACCTTCCTCGATAGCGTGTGTTGTACACAATACCGGGTTTTAATAAACAATGTTATATTATTATAATATTGTCATGAACTAGCCGTTATTAATAGTATTAACTAAATTTTGAATTTTATAGCATTATTATTCATCTTACACATTTCTAGAACATGGTATAAGAACAAAATAAATTTTTCGGGTAAAATAAGTATTTTTAAAAAAAATGCAGTTTTGCCGCCTTTTGATGGCGCACCCACTTTAAATCTATTTTTTGACATGTTTATAAGTTCAATTTGACAAAATAAAATTCTTCTTTGGAATCAAGAAATAAAAATTTACTTTGGATAAAATTTTCATATTATTCTGGTAACTTTCACATTTTAATGAATAGTAAAAACACGCTATATTTTAATTAAAAACAACTTTTTTCATCGTAATATCTTATGTGGTTAAATTATAATATTGAATGGTTTTAAAGTATAAATAGAATATATTTTTACCATTTAATATAATGTATGTCATTAGCATTGATTTTACCTTGAATTCGTAGGTTAAATCAATTCAATCTTTTGCAATGTTTTAAACAAAAACCCGTTTTTATTCGACAACGCGATTAATTTTAATTTAATTTCTGCAACTTCTGTGTATGGAATTTTAAAAAATAGATTCCATATTTGGAATCAGTGGGTCCAAATTATGTTAATAAGCTACTTTTTATTTTTGGGAATTATGAATAGTAACTACGGTAAATTTTATTTACCATAGTTAAAGGTAAATCGGGTAATTAAGGGTAAATATAATATTTTAAAATTACCCTAACAAATGTCAAAATCCTATTGGATGACTAAAAGTCGACCCATATCACCTAAGGGTCAGATTAGAATCATTTAATGAACATTTGTCCATGAAAATAACTTAATTATTATTAAAACCAAAGAAAGTGACAACATGTCACTCTCTTAAATTTTATAAGTATATTAATTTTAATTTAGTGATAAACTTAATGAAACTTCGAACATGAATAGTCTACAGAAATCTAATGAAATTATCTACATCATATAAATTTATTTATAATTTTTAGGTATTAAATAATTATCATTAATTATGACACAATAGTGATGTAGAAATTGTTTATCTAGTGAAAAATCAAGAATAATGTTTTTTTTAAACTAATAGTGACCATAAAATGCACAAATACCTAACCAAAACTTATTGGACATGTAAATGTAAACCATAAGCATCTAATGGTCTAATATTTGACCATTTTGAGCCTTATAAAAGCGATTATGACACTTATATTATTTTATTTTAAATGATGCCAAAGTTGTCACCTTCATAATTTAATAAATATAACAATTTAAATATTGTGATTTTAAGATGATAAATTCTAGTAAAAGTATTATTGTGAAAGTTAATATATTTATCTTCATCATATAATTTTATTTTAAATTTTATACAACAAATAAGTATATTAAATAATTATACAAAAATGATGTAGTAATTATTTTATTAAGAGATAAACCAAATAAATGGTTTTAAAAATAATAAAATAAATATTATATGAACTATTTAATGTGATACACTAATTTTATAGATACATATGACATTTTATTAATATATTAAAGCTTTTATTTCGAACATATCTTCTGTATATATTTTATTTAAATTCAAATAAATGAATAGTGTCAAAATTGACACTATTGTTATTTTACAAAAATAACATATTATAAAATTGTTTAAAAATCAAAAAAATATTTAAAAATTATAAATTTATATTTATATGGTCTATAATGTTATAAAGTAAACAATTATGGAAAATTCACAACAAATAAGTAATTATTTGTTATAATTTAAAATTTAGAATTTTATTACCACAAATAAACTTAAATAGATTAAATAAGGATAAATCAAAATGATAAGGTTTAAAATAAGATCCAAACATGTCTAAATTTGATTGGTTGATGAGATTACAACCTTATCTCATCTAATCTTCGAATATGAGTCATTTTTGGAGGTTTTTATGTGGGGTTAGATTTATTATAAATTAATATTTTTAAGAATTCCTAAGGTGCCCCTCTCCTCCCTTATAAAAGGGCACCTCCTCCCCCTCCTCCTCACACCAAATTGAGCACTCAAGCTCGGCCAAACCCTGCCAAAATCCCTTCTCCACTTCCCTAGAATAATCCTAGAGGTTCTGGTCTTCTTCAAAGACCAATCATAGTTCCCTAAGTGGAGGATTCAAAGAGGCGTTCCAAAAGAAGAGGTAATATCCATTACCGATCTTTTCAATTTCTTTCTTCTTCAACTACTTATTCTTTAGTTGTTTCATGATAAAGTAATAACATCAGTATTACTTACATACTGATATGTTATTCTAAATATGAAACAAACCTAATTCACCTTCTATCCATCCTACAGAAAAATGAAATCACCGCGCGTGCGTACGTACGGAATACCGTCTCCACGCCGTGGTATAATCTATTTTCCGCCACCACATTAATTGGATGGGTATAAAGGTGTAATGAGTAACTATATATGATTATTATAAAGTGATATTGATACTGAAATAGTATACATACACTTCAACACAATTCCACGACCATGGGAACGATATCATCGCTCGTGCGTACGTACGGACTACCGTCTCCACGACGCGATGAGATTCATTCTCAATGATTAACCATTCATGAATGATTATAAAGTATATATAATAAGTAATAATGAAATATATGACCTAATAATTATACTGTAATTATTTATATTTATATGTATGTCATCTACTTAATTCCATTCAATTCAATAAGGAAACGAAAACAGCGTTCATGCGTACGTACGGACTACCGTCTCCATGAACGGTGTATTTCTTTCCATTTACTGATTTATTATATATGTGTATTATGAATATATATATATAAATCATGTTTTATATTCTGGAATTAAGTAATCATGATCTAAGTAATCATATGAATAATTACAAGTTCAAAACACGAATGACAAATGAGACGATTTTCCCCAAAACGCTACTTTAACATGAATTTACAAAAGAACGGGTAATATAAAGTAATAAGTGGACCATATATGATATCATAACAATGAATATGATTCTTTAATAAGTCAATGACATTATTTAAACCATTATACAGGAGCTTCGGACACTTACAAAGCAAGTCGGACCTAAGATAAGGGAAATATCACAATCTCATTTTTATCCGAGATTGTTTATTCGTAAGTATTTACTGGGGTGTATTTTATCATCCACATCCATGTTCCCTCAATATGTAATATTGTTTCCATCCACTTGCAATAGTTTAAATCCAATTTTACCCTTAGGTGAGTTTTTAGTAAAGAATATGAAAGGAATCTTTTGTCGTTTTTCCGTACGAGGTACTTTTTGACTTTTCCGACAAAAGTACGAAGAATGTTTTTTTTAACTTATACGACATGAATGGATTTTTAAAACATTATTTACAAGAAGCTTCCTTTACAAGTTTTCAAGTTTATTTTTAATCAACTTCTTTTATTTTAAAGTCGTATGACATGTTATGAAAGGAAAAATGTTTTTGAAGAAGAAATGATATTTTCCTCAAGAATGGAGTTCAAGTGTTTTATCAAAATTACTTTCCATCTAAGATAATAAAGGGTTCTGTTTTTATCCCTATTATTAAATTGATTTGTTCATGTTGTGATGGAATTATTTTTATGAATTCCTTTATCTTATATGAATTGATTTATGATGTCATGATGTTTCAAGAATCCCATTTTTGTTACATGTGTTATGCGATGATGTATGTTTTATGATTATGTGGCACACATAAGAAAGGATTCATTATAAGATGGGTGGGACCTATATCTCCCTCCAATGCATTGGTTAAAGATTTTATATCTCATGAGATAGACATGGCGGGAACGGAAGGTTATTTCGGTTCAGTGATACAGGACTGAAACGAGGAGTGAACTCGGTTCAGAAAGGGACTTTGTCCACTAAGATAGCCTTGGCAATGAGTCATGACTAACAAGAAATGATTTTCCATGATTATGTGTGCATGCCACAAAGTTTCAAGTTTTATGTTATGATTATGGGGATCTCATTTTCACTTCTATGATTTATTCCATGTTAAGATATTATGATCTCTTTTGCAGGTTTTGATTTTCATAAAGATATGATATGATTTCTATTTCCTTTATTTGCCCTTGCTGAGCATTTGAGCTCACCCTTTTATGTTTTCTTTTCCCCAGGATATAAATAAAGGTTTTAGGTAAAAAAAAGGAAGATCTTTATGGGAGATGTTGAAGATCTTTCACCATGATTAGAAGATTATAGTCCGAGTTTCCAAAGACACTAAACTATTACGGTCCTTATGTGTGTGTTTTTGTATTGTACTAAGTATTTCGCAAAAGTAATGTAAAGTCCATGTACGTCAAGCTTCGGGTCTCTACAGTTGGTATCAGAGGAAAGGTTTAGTCAACCTTTGGAAACTAGGATGCGAAAACGTTAGTGAGATCCCTAGAGTTATTTCTAAGGTATGTCTAGGGATGTCCCTAAGGATAAGTATACGTATAGGATATATTCCTAGAACTATGGTAACGATATTAGATTAAACCTAAGAAGTTAGGTATTGAGGATACTTTCCCTTTACTATGTTGTTTTCTCTACCATGATTTTTGATTCTCACAAAATTATTTTTGTGTTTTAGTTAATGGAGGGAACCAAAAGGAATTCAGTTAACATTGAATCCAATGGACAAATTGGTGACTATGAGCAACAAAATTGTGTAATGCCTAGAGAGAAAGATGTTGTTATTATGCCGAATCAATCATCGCGATATATGATTAACAAGGTGAAATTTAGTGGTATGCCTAATTCATCAAAGAAGAGGAAGATAGACTATTATGCATGTTCGCATGTTGAGGAGCATAAATAAAGGAAGATTGAGATTTCTAAAGAAGGGAAGAAGAACCTTGAGGAATACCTCAAATGGAGGGACCGATGTTATCTGTGTGGAGAAAAGGGTCATAGAGTGACAGACTGTTATGGAGTTCAATGTCTTATTTGTGGAGAACATGGGCATTACCCAACTCAATGCCCTGACCTAAAAAGTTACTTCTAAATCAAGGAAGGACTTATTCCAGGATAATCATTGATGTGGATGGACTGAAGTGTTTTGGTATTCAAGAATAATGTTGTTGAGGTACTTTTATGGTGTGTTGAAATATTTAAGTATTGGTCTATTGTGGTTTTCAATAATTTTAAGGTACTGGTAACTATGAAAAGTGATTCAAATATTTTGGAAAGTAGATGATAAGTGAATAATGAAAGGATGAGAAGATAATGAGATGTTTGATTGTATTCATGAGCTCATGATTGATATAAGGACTAAGTGATACCATGGTTTGAGTATATTGAATTTTTGGATTTTGGTATGTGAAAAGAGTTAACTTTTGACAGAATTCATGTTTTCACTAAGGTTTAATGGGTATTCATATTTTTCAAGAGAATACATCATTAAAGTATTCACATGATTGGAATGTGACCAACAAGATATATGGGGGATAAATGATGGTATTCACATGCTTGGTTGGCGACATTTCAAGTAATCATTTTCTTTATACTATGAGCTTGGACCGAAGTATTTTAGATAAGCCTAAAGATTGTAATGGATTATGTTAACCATAAGTTAGTATTGTTTAAGTATAGAACTTTTTTTTGATATTATTTATGTGATGTTATAGTAATGTAGTTTTAGAAAAAGGACAACCTGCAGGACGGGCGACAACCCATCGCTTCGGACAAGGCTGTGGGAATCGAACCCACAACCGAAGTGCGACTGGCCTTTATCGCCTACCACTGACCTACAGGAAGTCCCTGTTTAGTAGAAAACTAGTTTTATTATATTAAGCAGTATGATATGTGAAGTATAAGTTCATTTTAGGAACCATATATGATTAATCTCACTATAGATCGACTTATGTATATAATTTTTGCTAACCTTTTGTTTGAGACAGATGGAATGACCCGTCATTCTATCACATGATCTGCTAACACTTCACGAATAACAAATTCAACTTCATTTATTTAAGAGATGAAGTGGAAATTGTTCAAGGCACGAACAACAGTGAGATTGTACCAAAATAATGTAAGTATTTATTGTAATTCAAATTTTCAACTTTAGGGAAATGATCTTGAAAACCAAAAATGTTGTCCCAGTGCCCTTATATCCGATGAATCAGATGATACCCTAGATCATCACAAATTTATGGCTTTGTGATTGCTAGCTTTTCCATAGCCACGTTCTCTACCACTCTCCATCAGAACATGATGGTTAGATTTCTCTTCCATATCCATATTTTCACCTATGTGGAAACCCAGTGATTAGTTTATTTGGGTAACTGTTACGTTTCATACTTTTGTTTTTTAAAGATAAGTTTGGGTATTCCTTTTTACGATGTGGGTTTCTATCAAAGAAACTTTCAAATAGTAAACCATTTATAACCCCGATGAATTTCGAGGGCGAAATTCATTTTAAGGGGGGTAGAATGTAACACCCCGAGATTTTATGAAAAATATTATTTTAATTTCATTAACGTCTTGTGTTGTATTCTACACCAAGATTACCTTGCGCTATACGCAACACCGTATTAGCTTGCAGTATACGCAACACTATTCTTGGACCGTGTTACACACAATTTTGATAATAGTTATTCTACGCAACATTGAGTATATATATATATATATATTAAATGTATAAATGAAATATGGTTGGATTCTGTTATACGAAACAATGAAGGATTCTTTCACAACACGCAACCCTGACTTGGCTTGCATTACACGCAATCACGACCTTCCTCGATAGCGTGTGTTGTACACAATACCGGGTTTTAATAAACAATGTTATATTATTATAATATTGTCATGAACTAGCCGTTATGAATAGTATTAACTAAATTTTGAATTTTATAGCATTATTATTCATCTTACACATTTCTAGAACATGGTATAAGAACAAAATAAATTTTTCGGGTAAAATAAGTATTTTTCAAAAAAATGCAGTTTTGCCGCCTTTTGATGGCGCACCCACTTTAAATCTATTTTTTGACATGTTTATAAGTTCAATTTGACAAAATAAAATTCTTCTTTGGAATCAAGAAATAAAAATTTACTTTGGATAAATTTTTCATATTATTCTGGTAACTTTCACATTTTAATGAATAGTAAAAACACGCTATATTTTAATTAAAAACAAATTTTTTCATCGTAATATCTTATGTGGTTAAATTATAATATTTAATGGTTTTAAAGTATAAATAGAATATATTTTTACCATTTAATATAATGTATGTCATTAGCATTGATTTTACCTTGAATTCGTAGGTTAAATCAATTCAATCTTTTGCAATGTTTTAAACAAAAACCCGTTTTTATTCGACAACGAGATTAATTTTAATTTAATTTCTGCAACTTCTGTGTATGGAATTTTAAAAAATGGATTCCATATTTGGAATCAGTGGGTCCAAATTATGTTAATAAGCTACTTTTTATTTTTGGGAATTATGAATAGTAACTACGGTAAATTTTATTTACCATAGTTAAAGGTAAATCGGGTAATTAAGGGTAAATATAATATTTTAAAATTACCCTAACAAATGTCAAAATCCTATTGGATGACTAAAAGTCGACCCATATCACCTAAGGGTCAGATTAGAATCATTTAATGAACATTTGTCCATGAAAATAACTTAATTATTATTAAAACCAAAGAAAGTGACAACATGTCACTCTCTTAAATTTTATAAGTATATTAATTTTAATTTAGTGATAATCTTAATGAAACTTCGAACATGAATAGTCTACAGAAAGCTAATGAAATTATCTACATCATATAAATTTATTTATAATTTTTAGGTATTAAATAATTATCATTAATTATGACACAATAGTGATGCAGAAATTGTTTATCTAGTGAAAAATCAAGAATAATGTTTTTTTTAAACTAATAGTGACCATAAAATGCACAAATACCTAACCAAAACTTATTGGACATGTAAATGTAAACCATAAGCATCTAATGGTCGAATATTTGACCATTTTGAGCCTTATAAAAGCGATTATGACACTTATATTATTTTATTTTAAATGATGCCAAAGTTGTCACCTTCATAATTTAATAAATATAACAATTTAAATATTGTGATTTTAAGATGATAAATTCTAGTAAAAGTATTATTGTGAAAGTTAATATATTTATCGTCATCATATAATTTTATTTTAAATTTTATACAACAAATAAGTATATTAAATAATTATACAAAAATGATGTAGTAATTATTTTATTAAGAGATAAACCAAATAAATGGTTTTAAAAATAATAAAATAAATATTATATGAACTATTTAATGTGATACACTAATTTTATAGATACATATGACATTTTATTAATATATTAAAGCTTTTATTTCGAACATATCTTCTGTATATATTTTATTTAAATTCAAATAAATGAATAGTGTCAAAATTGACACTATTGTTATTTTACAAAAATAACATATTATAAAATTGTTTAAAAATCAAAAAAATATTTAAAAATTATAAATTTATATTTATATGGTCTATAATGTTATAAAGTAAACAATTATGGAAAATTCACAACAAATAAGTAATTATTTGTTATAATTTAAAATTTAGAATTTTATTACCACAAATAAACTTAAATAGATTAAATAAGGATAAATCAAAATGATAAGGTTTAAAATAAGATCCAAACATGTCTAAATTTGATTGGTTGATGAGATTACAACCTTATCTCATCTAATCTTAGAATATGAGTCATTTTTGGAGGTTTTTATGTGGGGTTAGATTTATTATAAATTAATATTTTTAAGAATTCCTAAGGTGCCCCTCTCCTCCCTTATAAAAGGGCACCTCCTCCCCCTCCTCCTCACACCAAATTGAGCACTCAAGCTCGGCCAACCCCTGCCAAAATCCCTTCTACACTTCCCTAGAATAATCCTAGAGGTTCTGGTCTTCTTCAAAGACCAATCTTAGTTCCCTAAGTGGAGGATTCAAAGAGGCGTTCCAAAAGAAGAGGTAATATCCATTACCGATCTTTTCAATTTCTTTCTTCTTCAACTTCTTATTCTTTAGTTGTTTCATGATAAAGTAATAACATCAGTATTACTTACATACTGATATGTTATTATAAATATGAAACAAACCTAATTCACCTTCTATCCATCCTACAGAAAAATGAAATCACCGCGCGTGCGTACGTACGGAATACCGTCTCCACGCCGTGGTATAATCTATTTTCCGCCACCACATTAATTGGATGGGTATAAAGGTGTAATGAGTAACTATATATGATTATTATAAAGTGATATTGATACTGAAATAGTATACATACACTTCAACACAATTCCACGACCATGGGAACGATATCATCGCTCGTGCGTACGTACGGACTACCGTCTCCACGACGCGATGAGATTCATTCTCAATGATTAACCATTCATGAATGATTATAAAGTATATATAATAAGTAATAATGAAATATATGACCTAATAATTATACTGTAATTATTTATATTTATATGTATGTCATCTACTTAATTCCATTCAATTCAATAAGGAAACGAAAACAGCGTTCATGCGTACGTACGGACTACCGTCTCCATGAACGGTGTATTTCTTTCCATTTACTGATTTATTATATATGTGTATTATGAATATATATATATATAAATCATGTTTTATATTCTGGAATTAAGTAATCATGATCTAAGTAATCATATGAATAATTACAAGTTAAAAACACGAATGACAAATGAGACGATTTTACCCAAAACGCTACTTTAACATGAATTTACAAAAGAACGGGTAATATAAAGTAATAAGTGGACCATATATGATATCATAACAATGAATATGATTCTTTAATAAGTCAATGACATTATTTAAACCATTATACAGGAGCTTCGGACACTTACAAAGCAAGTCGGACCTAAGGTAAGGGAAATATCACAATCTCATTTTTATCCGAGATTGTTTATTCGTAAGTATTTACTGGGGTGTATTTTATCATCCACATCCATGTTCCCTCAATATGTAATATTGTTTCCATCCACTTGCAATAGTTTAAATCCAATTTTACCCTTAGGTGAGTTTTTAGTAAAGAATATGAAAGGAATCTTTTGTCGTTTTTCCGTACGAGGTACTTTTTGACTTTTCCGACAAAAGTACGAAGAATGTTTTTTTTTAACTTATACGGCATGAATGGATTTTTAAAACATTATTTACAAGAAGCTTCCTTTACAAGTTTTCAAGTTTATTTTTAATCAACTTCTTTTATTTTAAAGTCGTATGACATGTTATGAAAGGAAAAATGTTTTTGAAGAAGAAATGATATTTTCCTCAAGAATGGAGTTCAAGTGTTTTATCAAAATTACTTTCCATCTAAGATAATAAAGGGTTCTGTTTTTATCCCTATTATTAAATTGATTTGTTCATGTTGTGATGGAATTATTTTTATGAATTCCTTTATCTTATATGAATTGATTTATGATGTCATGATGTTTCAAGAATCCCATTTTTGTTACATGTGTTATGCGATGATGTATGTTTTATGATTATGTGGAACACATAAGAAAGGATTCATTATAAGATGGGTGGGACCTATATCTCCCTCCAATGCATTGGGTAAAGATTTTATATCTCATGAGATAGACATGGCTGGAACAGAAGGTTATTTCGGTTCAGTGATACAGGACTGAAACGAGGAGTGAACTCGGTTCAGAAAGGGACTTTGTCCACTAAGATAGCCTTGGCAATGAGTCATGACTAACAAGAAATGATTTTCCATGATTATGTGTGCATGCCACAAAGTTTCAAGTTTTATGTTATGATTATGGGGATCTCATTTTCACTTCTATGATTTATTCCATGTTAAGATATTATGATCTCTTTTGCAGGTTTTGATTTTCATAAAGATATGATATGATTTCTATTTCCTTTATTTGCCCTTGCTGAGCATTTGAGCTCACCCTTTTATGTTTTCTTTTCCCCAGGATATAAATAAAGGTTTTAGGTAAAAAAAAAAGGAAGATCTTTATGGGAGATGTTGAAGATCTTTCACCACGATTAGAAGATTATAGTCCGAGTTTCCAAAGACACTAAACTATTACGGTCCTTATGTGTGTGTTTTTGTATTGTACTAAGTATTTCGCAAAAGTAATGTAAAGTCCATGTACGTCAAGCTTCGGGTCTCTACATGCGGTGGTTTCCTAGGAGAAACCCAAAAAGATATTTGCCATGTGGAGTTTCTAGGGGATTGATGGATATTATAAGATTTTTATACAAGACTTATCAGTAATTTATTCACCTTTTACTAGTCTCATATAGAAGTGTGTCAAGTTATTTTGGCCAGAATAATGTGATAAAGCCATTCAAGTGATGAAATGGAGTCTTACCTTTAAACCTAATTTGATTCTACCAGATCTTGGAAGAGGATATGCAATATTCTATGATGCATCTAGAATTTGGATCGGTGTAGTGTTGATGGAGGAGGATATAATCTTTGTGTGCACATCTCTAAAGTAGAGACCTCATGAGAGGAATTACCCAATCACTACCTTTATATAACAATTGTAGTTCATGTTGTACATTGTTGGAGTCACTCCATGATGGGTGAGTGCTTTGTGGTGCATACTGTAACGACCCAAACTTTTATTAATGAAAATTCCTCTTGATCTAATGAAATGTATTATTATGTAAAATGGTTATATAAAATATGAACTTCCTTGGTTTTTTGTTTTTCTATTTCAAAATAACGTTAAAAATTGTTATCGTTGCTAATATAGCCGTTGAATAGTGATCACATGATTAGTATAAATATATAGATTTAACAAATCAAATTTACTCAAAAAAAGGAAGTGATGGCCTCATATAATAGAATTTATCTATACAAATCCCATTTTCGGAGCTCAAAAAGGAGGTGGCGTCACTGGGCTTCACTCTTGATCAAGCCCAAGCTGAGCTTCAACAAGTTAAGCTTGAAAAAACCACCTATGGGAGAAGTGGAAGTTAATAAAGATTACCACCTGAGCAATGTTATCCGATCCACCCCAAGATAACATGGGTTATTCGGACAATATATTTTTTACCTTTAAAATAATGTTATTTTATGTTTAATTTATTTATTTTAAAAAGATTTAGTGGACCCTCCAAGACTTATAAAACATTTTAACATTTTAAAATGATTTCATTGAGAGTGTGACTCACCTCCACATAAGAAAGACTAATATTTTAATAATTTCGGCCATTGGCCTTATAAAATAATTTTTTCCACCCCCCTTTGGCAATAACCATGGGAAAAAACCATGGGATGGTTTTCAGTATTGATTATCTTAATGTGTAGTGTCCAAAACCTAAATAATAAAGATTTCCATTTTTTTCCTATATAAACCCATCCATGCTTCCACTTATCTTTAAAAAAACCCATGGATCACATCCCTACTCTACCCTAATCTCTCTAGTATCCTCCCAATTTTCCCCAAGCTCCCAAGATTCCTCTCTCAAGCCTCTACAAGCCTTTGGGATCACACATCCACGTAAGAGATTTCTTCCTCTCTCATTTTTGTCCAAGTTTCTTTATGTTGCCGTGGCCTTGTCTATTAAATTATAAATTTTGGGGTATGATTTCAAACATCCCCTATACTTCCATACTTATGTTTGAATGATGATATACCCCTTTATCTCTAATTAATGGCTCTCATGTACACATGTTACCATGCCAAAATTCCATAAGAAATTTCTCTCTCCCCATTTACATTCAAGAAATTCTTTTGTTTTATGAATCTAAATTCCATTAAATATGATGGGAAATGTATATATATTCCCACTCACTATCCATTTAATATAAATATAATGATACACCCCTTTATCTATCATCAACCATTTTTATGAATTCTTATGTCACACCGTTGTGCTGCCAAAATTGCACCGCGATTTTCCAATCCAAAGTCATTGTGTAGTGAATACCATACCCATTTATCTATGAAGGGTATTCAAATTTATGAACATTTACTTATTGTTTATAGAGTTTCATGTATGAATTATACATTAATATACCATGGAATAAATGATGATGTTTAATGAATCCATGTTATATGATCTATGTGGCACACTTATGCATGAAATGAAATGTTTAAGAAGGGTGCGCCCTGATAGCACTCCAATGAATTGGGTAAATTTTAGTATTATGATACGTCAAGTGCAATGAGGTTTTACTCAGGATAATTCAAGTACAATGAGTGTTTACTTATGCTCCATGTGCAATAATCCTTTGCTCATGCTAATATCATGTTAAATGTTGTTTCCACATTTCCATGTTATGATAATTTTGCTATATCATGCCTTTATGTTCATGTTTCTCTTATGATCCATTGATATGAATATTGCCTAACATGTACTATATTCTTCATGTCATTCCTTGATTACCCCCTTACTAAGATTCATAGCTCACCCTTTTCTTATTCATGACCATAAGTTATCCCATACAATGTTAAGTATGAGGTAATGTTGTGGTCATGTAAAGGTAGTTTTCAATAAGGATGTTGTATTTTTATGTCTTAAGGAGTCATGTAATTTCTCTAATTTCCCAATACACTAGACCTCTCGATCCTCAGAGTTTTATTAAGTTAAAGTTTATGTAATAAATTTTGTTTAAGTGTGTAATAAAGAGCAGAGTTGTTATAGTTGGTATCAAAGGATAAGTTTAGCTATTTTTGGGATTAGGATTAGAAAACCCTAGTGAAAGCCTTAGGGATAAGAATAAGTATAATAAAAAAAATCCAAAAATTTTGGTGAGTATTGAGTAAATTTTTTATCAAGAAAATACATCCCTTTTTTGATACGAGTAGGTAGAGGCAACTCTGGCACAAATGTATCTAGGGGTAAATCAAGAAAACACAGCTTTGAGCTACACTCGAACAGGAACTGGTGCACGACAATGGGCCTTGCTACAATATTGGTTACGACACTCCCGGGGGATATTATTTGGTAAATTCATAAGCTTAGTATGAAACGTTATTAAGGGAATAAAAAAATGCCCCAAGAATATATGTTGGGAATTTGATCATGGATAAAATAGATTGAAGCCTATAAATTCATAAGTTAAGGCAATAAAGTAATTTATAAGTCATCCATTTTTACCTTTGGATTACCCTCTATGTGTTACCCCAAAATTTCATTTTATTCTATCCAATGGCCTATAATAGGAGGAATCGAGATTACAAACGATGCAAAGATCAATGTGATGACATTTCTAATGAGATGCCCAAACCGAGGGGAGCGGGAATCGTGAAATTTGTCATGATACTCTCTCAGTTAACTCAAGTTTTGAATAGAAATATGTTTCAAGAGTAACATTCACCCCCCAACCCCAATGAAAGAACTAGTCACAATTGAGAGATTTATGAGAAAAAGGCCTCATACTTTTAATGTATCATCTGATCCCTCAAATGCCGAACAATAGATAAACTACATTGAGAAGATCTTATCTATCATTCAATGTTCCAAAAAAAGAAGGTAATTTTAGATGATTATCATATATAGGGTGAAGCTAATCAATGGTGGATGTTAATAAAAAATATGATGCCTAAGGAGGAGATTGAGGCATTAGAATGGAAGGATTTATAGAAATTTTTGTTTGATAAATATTTTCCTGACACCCTACGACTTAAGATGGAAAGGGACTTCCTTTCCCTCAAGAAAAAAGATGACGAATCCATCGGATCATATGAGGTAAACTTTACAAGGATTGCACGGTATGCCTCCAGCTTTTTCAGTACCCCTGAATTCAAGGTTGGCAACTTCTTTGGGGGGGGGGATAAAACCTAGCCTATGGAAGGCCCTGGTGATCTGTGACTTCAAGAGCTATGAGTAAATTGTCTGATGTGCCCACAAAGTAAAAATAGATATTGGCGAATCTCAGTGGTATCATGGGAATAAAAAGCATAAGGTGGACCTTAATTCTGGCGGTCTGATGGTTAAATCCAACGGTGCAAAGAAAATCCTGCACCCCACTTTCCAAAGTTGTAGAAAGAAGCACCCCAGAAATTGCTGGAAGGGGAAGAGTAAATACTTTAGGTTTGTAAGAGAAGGGAACCTAGACATTAACTACTAAGAAGAAAAATACATGGCTGCGACAGAGGAGAGGAACGATACGTTCGACCCTATACCCATTGTTCATTGCTTCAAGTGCAAAGAACCAAGGCACTTTGCAAACTAGTGCCCTAAGCCAAGGGTTTTTGCAGGCAACCAACAACATCCAAGGCAACAAGGGTGAGATTTTTACATCACTACCACTGAAGTGAACCCCGACAACAAAGTAGGGATAGGTACACTAGTTATTCATTAAAGAATAGTGAACATACTTTTTGATTTAGGCTATAAGAATTCTTTTATATCCCGAAAGTTTAGTAGAACAATCCCAACACCACCAAAAATCATGGAATTAAAGATGTTTGTGAGAACGGAAAATGGGGAAATTATTGGATCCCATGAATAAAAATCCTCCCCTATCATAATTTATGGATTCAACTTCCTGGTGAACCTCATCATACTTCCTATGGTGGAATTCAATGCAATTCTTGGCATGGATTGACCTTCATTATATAGAGCCAACATAAATTACCATGAGAGGGAAATCACTCTTCATAGAGAGAAACGACCCCCAATTCTGTACAACTGCATGGAGGATAATGAATCTTATTTAGAAACATCATCTCAAGCATGTATATTACTTCCCTATGAGCGCGTGTATCTTTCTCAGATGATTGAGTCTAAGGAAGAAGCCATCCTTGAAGACATGCCTATTATGGGGGAATTCTGAAGTGTTTCCCAAGGAATTACCTAGACTTCCTCCTAGAATATGTAACACCCCAAGCTTCCATGGTACATTTCCCTTTGAATAATGCAATAACTTTCATTTTACGCAACTTCGAGATTCTAACACAGCGCGACCAATCAAACTAGCCGTAATGAATAGTAATACTCACTTTTCTAAATATTATGAATTTTATTTTTCAAAATGGACTTCATTTTTGAATTTGGAATATCAAAATTATATTAGGGTAAATTTTTGGTATTTTTCTGAAAACATTCAATTTTTGATGGATAGTGAAAAACACTGCGTTATTGGTTAAAATCGATGTTTTTATTTAAATAATTTTCTATTTTATTTAAAATTGTTTTAGGTAAAAATATATACATAAAAACTATATAATTTAAATGTAATTCATTGGAGTCATTTTATAATAAGTTTATATATATAAAAATTTTATCGAACTTTTTACCGTCTTTTACCCACCTCCTAGGAACATTTGCAAATTTTTATAAAACTTAATTTTACCACTTCTGTGAGTTTAATTTCAAAAATCCAAAGGACATGGTTGATATCAGTAAGTAAAATGTGGTTCAATAAGAGGAAAATAAATTTTGTGAATAGTAATTTTTGACTTTTATTTACCACAGTTAAAAGTAAATAGGGTAATTAAGGGTAAAAATGATATCATAATTACCGTAACACATGTCATAATTCTATTGAATAAGTTTAATTTGACCAAAAAAAACATTTGGAATAAAATAATATCCCCATTGGTCCACTTGGATAAGATTAGGAAATTTATTATTATTTTATTTTAAGAAGAGTTAAAAGAGTTAAATTAAAAGTTTAATAACTAAACCATTTTTAATATAAAGTTATACATAAGATAAATTTGACTATAAATAATCATTAGAAATATAAAAATATTTCCTACATAATTGTATTTTATTTATAATTTGTAGACATTAAATAATTTAATTTATTTATGACACAATGATGATGCAGTAATTACTTTATTAATGAAAGATTAAAATAATTGATATTATAAATATCCAAATAAATGTAATTTGAGACTTTTGATTAATTGAACTAATTTTATAGGTTAATAAAATATTTTAGGGTTTATTAAATAATTTTTTTTAACTAATCATGCTGTTATGATTTTCACAAAAACCAAATACTAAATAGTGTCAAAATTGACATAATTGAGTTTTTAAAAAAATACTATATTATTAATTTATATAGTATTCCTAAAAATATAAGGTTTAACCAAAGAAATTATATAAGGATATATATATTAATAATGAACCACATGGGGTTCACTTGGCTTGTTATAGTAAGTTTATTCACCATATAATATAAAAATACAAAGAGACATGGTAAATGTAAAACTATTTAACTAAGAGTTAAATTTAAAAGATAAGGTTAATATGGTGACCTAAACCTATATAAAACCTACTGGTTGAGAGGTTTTCTACCCATCACCACATTATCCTCTAAATAATTCATTTTGGAGCCATTAGAAACCGAAAATTATTTTATTATAAAATAATATTGCAAGCTTTTCCTAAAGTGACCCTCACCTCTCTTATAAAAGGGTACTTCCACTTGTCTTAATTTCACATCTCCAAAGCCATTTTTATCGGCCAAACCCTGCCCAAATATCCTTCCAACTTTCCTAACCTCATACTAGAGGCCTTAATTTGGTCAGAAATCCAACCTAAAGAGCCCTTTTGATCAAATCAAAAGGAAGAACCCGAAGAAGAGATAAATATTTCATCACCTCTTTCAAGTTGTTTTCTTCTTCCAGTTCCTCTTTATTTGTTGTTTCCATTATAAAATAATAA
This sequence comes from Viscum album, assembly GCA_963277665.1. Classification (NCBI taxonomy): domain Eukaryota; kingdom Viridiplantae; phylum Streptophyta; class Magnoliopsida; order Santalales; family Viscaceae; genus Viscum; species Viscum album. The sequence goes on along the minus strand of OY728147.1, from coordinate 67,048,520 downwards.
ATCCAGTATCTTCTATATACTATGATTTTATTATAAATATGGTACAACCATATTTTTTATTCTATCCTTCCTATAAATGAAAAAGTCACCATATGTGCGTACGTAGGAGTTACCGTCTCCACGGCGTGGTGTAGTTTGTTATTCAAATACTTAATTATTTGGACGGGTATAATAATGAGTATAAATAATGTAAATAATAAATATAACATGTTAATTATTCTGTATATATGATATACCATCCAATTACATACAATTTCACCATCAATATATTGATATTGTCACTCTTGCGTACGTACGGATTACCGTTTCCACGAACACGATGAGATTCATTCCCCATCGTAATAATTCAAGAATAATTTTCATTTTATGATTAAAAATAATTTTTATGAACATAATATAATTATTTATATGAATCAAATACATCCTATCCATAACAAACATGTCTTACATAACCAAGCATATAAAGGAAAACGAATTAGTTAACACTCGAAACAAGGATACCACTAAAATATTATTAACAAATCAATACTATAAGATCATATATGATATCATATTTATGTATATTGTTATTGTATAATTTAATAACAATTATTTAACTATTATACTAGAGGTTAACATACCCTCAACCAAGGAAAAGTACAACTTAAGGGTTAATTTCATAATCTCTTTATTATTCGAGGTTGTTTTTACATTAGTATCTACTGGGACCTATTTATCATCCATATCCAGGAGGAGGCATAATTTCTGGGGGTACTGTAGTAGTACTATAGAAGTAATGTAGCAGGAACTGTAGAAGGAACTGTGCAGTACTGTAGTAGGTACTGTTTGGAACTATAACAGCCAGAAATATGCCCTCGTTTGGGCCTTCGGGCCACCGATTTGGCCCCCCCGAGTCCTTTAAGGCCTCCATGCCACACAGGCCTTTGGCTCAGTAAGGCCTTCGGGCCACCTCAAGGACTTAGAGCCAGCTAAATGTGCAGATGAAAACCAGACAACCTACAAGGAATAATATCTACAAGGAGGATGAGCAAGGACTTTTCATTACAATAGAAGCTAAATGGATTGCAAGAATGAGAGGGTATGACACCTTCCATTAGGAAAAGACTGTGCATGCATGGGAATGCCTAGATAAAAAATCATGCAGTGGTGGAGAGATGATTTCACAATGAAGATGCTGGGGAGGAGCAGTTCCATGTAGTTAGTCTGGGTTGTTTGTAATGTTTGAAGCCCACGGGCAATGAATTCCTCTAAGTCCTACGGGCCATGTAATACTTATTCCTACAGGCCTTGTAAGGGTTCCACCTCACCCCTTGAAAGGTGGATTATCAAAAATCAATAAAAAATTAAGGTCTTCGGGCCATTGGATGGAAGGTACGAATGCCTTTTTAACTTATACGGTGGGTAAGACTATTTTCCGCCGTTATAACATCATTAAAGCATCCATTACAAGCTTATAAGAATATTTTCAAAATAATTGTTTTCTTTTATAATTACATGACTTCTAAATGATTTCAAAATAGAAATAGATATTTCTATCAAATTTTTTTGATTTCATCTATTTCAATATTCTTTGATGGATTTTAAACCTATTTGAAGTTGATTTATTTATGTTACAAATCTTCCATATTGTATTGAAGGTTTTGTGATATATTTGACTGTGGATGTGTTATTTTTATACCATTCATGGTTTATGGATAAAGTATTGACTTTTTGTATGCTAGTTTTAATACGAATGTTTATGTTAGGTTTAAAACATTCCATATGAGGAATTCATTACACTTAGTAAGTGACAGGTGGAGCCCGCTATACCTCCTTGATGCATCGATAGGTCTCATGAGACAAACTAGTTTCTTGGCACAAGGACTTGAAAAAATATTATTTGTAGTCTTGGCACAAGACCTTGACTATGTGGTTATGAAGTCTGGAATTATTCATTCCATCATTATGAAAGTGGCTATTGATGTTGTATGTGATTATTAGACTAGTAGAATATCAATGTGATTAATTAAATGACATTATTTTATTTTATCTTTTACATATTATGCTGAAGTTTATGTTTTAAAGGCTTTTGTTTTATTCTTATACATTTCCTTAAACTTTTATGCTTATTTATGAAAGTTTCCTCTATATTGTTATCCTTACTGAGAACCTGACCTCACCCCTTTCTATGTTTTATTTTTCCCAGGATGTGAAGAAGTATTTTATGGTTGAACTGCATGGATAGAATAAGGATATAAGTGTGTTTAAAAAGGAGAAAAAATTTTGTTGATTTTTTTATATCATGATGTAATGTAAAACTTATGAATGTATCTAGTACTTCCAAGGCTACTAAACAGATCGGTCTTTAGAGACATTATTCCTTGTATCATACCAATGTTATGTAATAATGCACCGACTCTGGGTAACTGGGGCCAAGGAATTACATAAGAGATGTTGAATTTTCAATTGATCTTATACCTGGGGCATTGACAATATCAAAGACTCCATATAGATTGGATATTGTATAGCTTTAGGAGATAAAGAAAAACTACAAGAGAATCGGGATAAAGGGTTTATATTCCCAATTACTTCACCTTGGGGTGAACCAGTCCTCTTCATCAAGAAGAAGGATGGGTAAATGCTCCTTTTCATTGATTATCATGAGCTCAACAAAATCACGATAAAGAATACGTATCCTATGCCACAAATAGATGACTTGTTCGATTATCTATGTGGATCACAATAGTTCTCCAAGGTGGATCTGTAGTCGGGATATTATCAAGTATGGGTGAAGATGGAAGATATCCCCAAGACCGCTTTTCATACATGGTACAAGCACCATAAATTCATAGTATTGCCTTTCTGACTCACTAATTATTCATCAATATTCATGGACATGATGAATAGAGACTTTTGAGATTACCTCAAAAAATTTATGGGAGTCTTTATTGATGATATTCTAATATACTCTAAAACTAAGGAGGATCATGGGGAGAATCTAAGAACTGTACTAGAGACCTTGCGAAAGGAGAATCTCTATGGAAAGTAAAACAAGTGAAGGAGGTCTCATTCTTGGTTCATATCATCACAAACAATGGTATATCTATATATCACTCCAATATAGTTGTATTCAAGGGATGGACAAGGCGAACATTAGTGGAAAATATTTGTAGATTCCAGAGGTTAGCTAGATATTGTCACCGATTTGTGAGAAATTTCTCACGATAGTCAAACCCTCTTACTAAGATAACCCAGAATGGAGTCAAGTTTTCTTAGAGTGATGAATGTGAAGAGATCTTCAAGGAGTTGAAAAGAAGGCTTATCACTGTGCCCATGATCACATTACCCACAAGTGGAGAAATTTATATGGTATTTAGTGATGATTCGAAGAAGGTATTGGGAAGTGTGTTGATGAAAAATGACAAATTCATTACCTATGATTCAAGGAAATTGAATGTTCATGAGAAAAAATATCCAAGACATGACCTAGAGTTAGCTGCAGTGATCTTCGCTTTAAAAATTGTGTGGCATTACCTCTTTGGGGAGAAGTGTGAAATATACACGGACCAAAAAATCCTCAAGTATATATTCATAAATAAATATTTGAATATGTGCTAACAAAGATGGTTAGAGCTGATTAAAGACTATGATTGCTCAATCCATTACCACCCTGAAAAAGCGAACAAGTTGGAGGATGATATAAGTAGAAAAGACCCAAAAATTATATCATTGATGAGAATTGAAAATGATCCAATCTTCTTAGATTTGATGAAGATGGATATGAGAATCATAAAGAAGGTAGCATTATCAATCATTGAAGAAGGAATTGTGAGATTTTGGCCAAGACCATGTGTTTCATCAAATCTAGAGTTAAAGAAGGAACTTTTGGATGATACACATGGTTCAAATTTCTCCATTCACCCAGAAAACACAAAGATGTATTGAGATCTCTGAGGGCTTTATTGGTGGGATAATATGAAGAAGGAGGTCACTGAGTATACATCAATGTGCCTGGTATGTCAGTAAGTGAAGGTTGAGAGGCATAATTCTAAGGGGCAGATGCAACCATTACCCATACCCGCATGTAAATGATAGAACATCACTATGGACTTTGTCACCAGACTTCTGAAGACATCCAAAGGAAACAATGCTATCAGGGCTGTTGTAGATCATCTTACAAAGACTGCACACTTCATTGCAATTCGATAGGATTTCTCATTGGATCAACAATAACAGATATATATTAGAGAAGTGGAAAGGCTTCATGAAGTACCACAATCAGTTGTATCCGGTTGAGATTTAAGATTCACCTCTATGTTTTGGAAGAGTCTTCAACATGATCTGAATACTGAGCTGAACTTCAGTACCCACTTATCATCCTTAAACTGATGGATAATCCGAGCGGACTATCTAAACACTTGAGGACATGTTTATAGCATGTTAAATGGGATTAAAAAGAGGATCAAATCAACATCTTCTTCTAGTGTAGTTCTCTTAAAATAACAGTTTCCACTCAAGAATCCAAATGGCTCCCTATGAAGCCCTGTATGGGAAGTGGTGGAGAACACTGGCATGTTGGGATAATGTTGGGGAGAGAAAACACTTAGGTCCAGAAATGGTCTAAGAAATATTGGACAAGGTTAAGACCATCCAGCAACACATTAATTCTGGTCAGAGTTGACAAAACACATGTGATGATAATCTTCGATGAGACCTATAGTTTGATATCATAGACATGGTATTCATCTGTAAATCACCGTGGAAGAGAGTTATGAGATTTTTTAAGAAGTGAAATATTTTCCCAAGGTACATCGACCCTTTTTAGATCCTTGATCGCATTGGAGTAGTGGCTTACCGACTAGAACTCCCACCGAACCTATCTCAAGTACATGATGTATTCCACATATCACTCTTGAGGAAGTACATACCTTACCCATCGCATGTACTCAATATAGAGGTGGTACCATTGGAGAATGACCTCTCCTATGAATTGAAGTCACTAAAGATCTTGATCGTAGGGAAAATGTTCTACTAAATAAGACAAATCCTCTTGTCAAGGTGTTTTGGAGAAACAAAAAGTTTGAATAGGAAACATGGGAATCAGAGGAAGTGATGAAGCAGAGTTACCCTCATCTATTTATTACGGGAAAAGGAAATTTCACGGGAAACATTTCTTAAGGGGGGAAGGTTGTAATGACCCAAAATTTTATTAATGTAAATTACTCTTGATTTAATTAAATGTATTATTATGTAAAATGGTTATATAAAATTTTCACTTACTTGGTTTTATGTTTTTGGATTTTAAAATACTGTTTAGAATTGTTATCATTTCTAATATAGCCATTGAGTAGTGATCACATGATTAGTATAAATCTAGGGCTTTAACAAATCCAATTTACTCAGAAAAAGGAAGTGATTTCCTCATCTAGTAGAATTTCTCCATACGAAGCCCATTTTTTAGAGCTCAGAAAGGAGGCGGCATCATTAGACTTTTCTCTTGACCAAGTCCAATCTTATCTTCAACATGTTAAGCTCAAACGGAACCTCCTACAGAAGAAGTGGAAGTTAATTGAGATTACCACACAAGAGATGTTATCCGTGCCACCCCAAGAGTCTGTCACCATCGCACACCTTACCCTTATGTCTTATACGGGTGTTATAAGGGGTTATGTAACAAGATCCTAACACCATGATTGTGTGGTTTATTTTTTGTATAAATAATATACATTTATTTTGCAAATGGTTTTTAAAGCACAAATAGTATTTTTAGTTAATAAATTTATTTTGATGAATTATTGGTTTTTTTAATTAAATAATATTTTAATAAAATATTATTACTAAATTACCTTTTATTAAATATAAATTATCGTATAATTTTTTATGAATACAATTGTTATTTTTATTAAGGTTTGAAAGCTGTTTTTGTCAAAACCCATGAATTTTCGATAAATGTTGGTTTTTATTTTAAAAGTAAAAATTCACATATTTTGAAAATTATTTATATAAAATAAATATTATTTTTGGAATTAGGATGTTAAAATTATCCAATGGTAATTTTTTCATCATTTTCTGAGATAGTCGAATTTTTGGGAAAAAATTAAATACCGTTTAAATATATAATGTGTTTTAGGACATCGTAATGACCCAACAGTGATGTAATAAAATAATATAAAAGATATATTCAGCCAATATATGTTTTACCCTTAAAATAATGTGATTTTAGGTTTGTTTTATTTAATTTAAAAAGCTTTAGTGGACCCTCCAAGACTTATAAAACATTTTAACATTTTAAAATGATTTCTTTGATAGTGTGACTCAACTCCACCTAAGAAAGAATAATATTTTAAGAATTTATATCATTGGTCTTATTAAATAAATTTTTCCACTCCCCTTTTTGAAAAATCATGTGCAAAACCATGGTATATTTTGTGGTTTTTATTAGTTTAATGTGTAGTGTCCAAAACCTAAATAATAAAGAATTCCCTCTCTTTTCTTATATAAATCCACCCAAGCTCCCACTTCTATTCACTTAAAACACTTGGGGAACGTCCCTACTCTGACCTCCTCTCTCCAGTATCCTCCCTAGTCTCCTCCAGATCCCAATAAGCCTCTCCCAAGCCTTTGGGATCACACTTCCACGTAAGGGATTTCTTCCTCTATCATTTTTATCCAAGTTTCTTTATGTTGCTATACCCTTGTCTTTTCAATTAAAAATGTTGGGGTATGATTTGTAACCTCCCCTATACTTACCTAATTATGTTTTAATGATGATATAACCCTTTATATCTCATTAATTCCTCCCAAGAACACCTGTTCCCATGCATAAATTCTGTAAGGTATTTCTCTATCCTCATTTACATTCAACCAATTATTTTGTTTTATGAATGTAAATTCCATTACATATTTTGGGACATGTATCTATATGACCCCTTACTATCCATTTCATGTAAATATTATGATACACCCTTTTCACCCTCATCAACCATTTTTATCAATTCTTATGTCACGTCGTTATGCTGTCGAAATTGCACCATAATTTTTCAAGCCAAAGTCATTGTGTAGTGAATACCATGCCCATTTATATATCAAAGGTATTCAACTTTATGCACATTTAATTATTTATTATATAGTTTCATGTTTTAATTCTTCATTCCTTTATTGTGGAATAAATGATTATGTTTAATGAATCCATGTTAAATGATCCATGTGGCACACTTGTGAATGAATTAAAATTTTTAAGAAGGGTGCACCCTGATAGCAATACAATGCATTAGGTAAACATTATTATCATGATACATCAAGTTTAATGAGGTTTTACTCATGATAATTCAAGTGAAATAAGGTTTTACTCATTCTCCATGTGCATGAAGCTTGGATCATGCTAATATCATGTTAAATGTTGTTGCCACATCTCCATTGTTGGTCAGAGTGGATACTCAAGAGGGGGGTGAATTGAGTTACAATAAAAATTTCTGTTAAAAATATTTCTCTATTAAAATCCCCAAATTTAAAAACAAGTTAAATTATAGTGAATTTATACAGTTTTTAAAAGTTCAATTAGTGTCTCAAAGATTGACTAGGTCTCTGTTAATTTAAGCAGAAGATTAAATTAACTTTTGAAACTAACTTACTGGTTCACAATAAGTATAAACACTTTCTAATTTAACTATCAAAGTAACTTTAAAACAAATTGTATTTCAAAGTAATTAGTAGAGGAATATAAAACATGTAGTATAATTTAGACTTAATCTAAGATGCACAGTAGATGAAACCAAGAGGTTCAGTCTCAAGCCGAGAGTTATTCCTCTCAAACAATTTATATAAATTTTCATCCACACCCTGGATCAGGGTAAACAATAGTATAAAGACTGTCCAAGTACTAAGACCTCTACCACAGTTCTATGTGGGAAAAAACAACAGCAAACTGGCTATCCTGGTCTTACTTGAAATCTACCACTATCCATAGTGGGATACAAAAGAGTTATGGAAGGTTTGTGTGAGGATTTAAAGATCCTCCAGTTTAGCACAGGAGAGAGTGTGTATATAAAATATACAGAGTACACAAAATTCTCGAAATGTAAATAAAATAATCAATAAGAGAGTAGATATGAGTTTAGAATGCTCCAGTGATTTTAAGTGAAACTCTGAACTCCTTTTGATTTGTCAGAACTGGTTATGAGTCCCTCTATGTTTTTTGTTTGGAAAACAGAGTGTCGTTTTCTTCCTTGGTTTTAAGGTTCAACTTGATCAGATTGAATGTATAAGCATCTCATTGTAGTTCTTCACTCCTTGACTGAAGTCAGATTTTTTGTTCTCTTTAATCGTTTCGTGTATGTTCAGTGTTCTTAAAGTATGGATGTAGTATTTCTATATGCACCACTTTACAAAATTCTTTTTCCGTTTTGTGCACGTACATTATATCCAGCCTTTGTCCTTCCTTATATAGATTTCAGATCAGGCAATGGGAATGATTACTTTTTTACAGGTACGAGGTAAGGTTCCCAGACATGCCAACAACTATCATTAAATAACATTAACTGCCTTAAAATCACCAAATATGACCGTTTCTTAATAAAATAAATATTGTTGACAAAAGTAGAGTTTAGAAAACAGTGATTGGTAAGTCTTTCATCAGTAGATTTCTATCGGTAGATATGTAACGATGGAATTTTTATATTAGTGACCTCTTATCGATAGCTCTTTGTCCTTGTACCGGTATCTTCTTGTATCGGTAGCTGTTACTCTGCGTATCAGCAGCTCTATATACCGGTGACTCCTTCTATTGGTAGCTCTTGGTCTATCAGTAGCTCGCTTGTATCAGTGGCTCTTTTATATCAGTGACTGTCTGTGTCAGTAACTACACTTATCAATAGACATTGTATCGGTAGCTTGTGTATACCAGTAGCTCCGTTCTGTACCAGTGATTAAGTGTATATCGGTAGAATTGTTCTATCGATATCTTAGCTTCTATCGATAGATGTTTGTATCAGTGGACTTGATCTATTAGTGATGTGCTTACCGTTGGACTTATACATACCGATAGATCTGTGTATCGGTGACCTTTGCTTATCGGTGACTATGTCTATCGATAGACTAAGTACCGGTAGATCTGTATCAATAGCTATATGCATATCAGTGACTTATCACTTATCTGCTTTATGCAAAACATGTCCGATTGAGTTAGAATTATTTCAAAATTCATATAATAATATATAAACATTGATTAACATATTTCAAAGATTATTTTAATATTATTATAAACATGATAATAGAATGTCATAGATTGAAAGAATTAATATATATATATAAACATTATTTGGGATTATCAAAGTATGTGAAAGAATAATTGGGATTATCAAAACAGGAGAGGTCAACAATCTCCCCCTTTTTGATAATCACAACTTATGATATTATAAACCCAAAATAATTAGTAATGTATCAGAGGATATTGTATTAGATTTAATTGTATCATAGAAAACAATATATTATAAAATACTTGTACTAAAGATAGAATGTAAAACAAATGTACCAGAGGAAAATGAATTAAGCTCATAAAAGATAGTATTGCTCCCCCTTAGATATAAAAGATATTATTTCTCCCCCAGATATGTTTCCCTTAGATAGTATTTCTCCCCCTTTATGATAATCAAAAAGTGGGACAAGAAGGAAATAAAGGAGAAGAGAAGTAACAGAGAGTAAAAGAAGGTAAGATCACATATATTCCTTTGACAAAACACTTACAAAGAAATACATAAATGAAACAAAAATAAATATAGGTTATTCCTATAAAAAATCCTAGCCACTGATCAATCCACATCCTCAACATGAGATTTCCCCTTGGGGTCAGAAAAGGATTCAGGTGTGGTGGATGAAGGTGGAGGCTTAGGAACACCAGAAATGATCAGAGGTGGCTGAGCAACTGAAACTGTTCCTGGCCTATACTGTGTAGTTCTCTAAGTGATCATAGGAGTAAGGATTCAAATGGCTTGGGGTGGATTCATCTGAACAGAAGATGTATTATAGGCAGAGGTAGGTAAATCTGAATGTACAATCACTGGTTGAGCATCAAAATGCAGGAGGCGAAACAAGAGGTTTCTAAAATCCATAACGATTCCTCCTTCTCTTTCCATAGAAGAAATCAAATCATCCTTGTTTTACATGAATTTGTCCAGTGCAGGTGTCAATTCTCTCAGCTTGATGACTTTTTCTATGAAGGATTGATTTACTGGTGGTAGCTTCATGTTTTCTAACATAAGATTGAAATGATTATTGAGTTGATGCTTGGTGTAAACCCTATGGAAATAGTAATCTACCATGTCTTTCACCTCTTTATGAGAAACAGAAGCTTCTCTCATATAGTCTTGAACAATCTTCATGATATCTATAGTGGTATCTCTGGTAGAAGTCACTACTTTGATCAGATCAGATGAGTCCACAGATCCACTGGTTGATGCTGAACCAAGATCCTCTTTCATCAAAGCTCTAATTTGATCCAAATCCATTGAAGGTCTAGAAACAAGAGAACAAAGAGAAGATGTCATAGTTTCCTTGAAACTCTTAGTTCGCCCACTAATAAGATTTTTCACAGCAGAATCTTGGGTGCTTACATGATTTGTTATGGAATTCTTAAACTCCTAAAAAAATGAGACCATTTGGCTAACTACACTCTTCACATAAGCCAAATCCTTGTCTGCTTGAGATTTAGAACTCATATGGGATTCCAGAGAGATAACTGATTGATTTATAATTTCAACAGTCTCTGCTATTCTAGATACTCGAGTCTGGAAAGCTGTAACATCATCCACTATCTCTGATAAAAAGGTTGACACATTACAACCAAGAGAGAGTTTGAAGGAATTTTCCAAATTTCTCATCTCTTCTACAAAGAAACTCTTTAACTCAGTAACAGAAGCACTCAAAAGCTCTTTCATCTCACCCTTTAATGATTCTAAGTCATCCCTGGTATTCATATCAGCAGGTGCAACCACAACAGGTGCTCTTTCATAGACTATACTGGACCTAGAGTTATCCATAACAGTCTAAATAGATGACACCAGTGAAGCTTCCATTCTCCTTATTTCTTCCACAAAACTTATTTGAAGATCAGAATTTAGCTTATCCAGATCATTTATTCTTACCACATCTTCCGGTAATATCTCAAACTGAATATCATAAATGATTTTTGGTCTCCGAAGGGATGTTTCATTATCAGAATCTGGATAATCTAATCCACAAACTACAAACTCTGGGTCCCTTGCCCAGTCTTCAAACTCAACAGCCACAGAAACATTTCCAAAACTGGTTGGATGCTCCCCCTCAACTGGTGAATTCTCTTGTACAACAACAGTACCCTTAGCTACTTGGTCTTCCTCATCAAAATCCTTCACATCCATCTTCATTTCTGCAACAGCAAGAGATTCCTCAGGAATAGGTAAAGGTCTATCAACTTCATCAAATTATTCAGCAGGCATTAGGGAATGTCCAATCAGTGGACTAAGGCTCAAGCTGACAGAAATAGATGCTTCACTTGCATGAACTTCTTCTTTATTTTCTTGAGCATCCACTTCCTGATCTGATTTCTGTTGGTCTTCCTCATTCACAGGTGCCTCTTTATTTCTTACACCCAAAATAGTTTCTATACTAGGTAGGTTCAAAGAACATTCCTTTTCTTATGACACAACTTCAAGAGCTGGGCTAGGAGGCAAGTCCGGATCTCCTCAATCTGCTGCATAGGAATATTCCTCTTCTGAATCATCACTATATTTTGGATCTTCTTCATCAGGTCCTAGAACTGGATCCCTTACATACTTAGGTCTTGAAGGATGATCCACAGGATTGAACTTATCATATAGCTTCTTATCATCATTAACCCACTCTCTTCTCCATGGATTCCAGTTTATCTTCCTGTATTTACTTACAGTGCTTGTTATACAGAAGTTGCTTCTTACCACTACTATCTCATCCTGAGACTCAACTACACCTTTTACCTTAATAATTACTGAGATAAACTTGGAAAAGAATAAGGCATTGGTCTTTCATTTTGGCATGGTCATATCCTCCATTTGAATCATTAGCAGCCTGCACAAATTTACTTTTACACCATGTCTCAAGAGATGTAGCAGATAGATATCTTGATATATCAAATTTTCAAAGTCCCCCCTCCTTGGAATTGATACATGTTGAAAAAATTTGAACAACAATATGTTCTCTCCATCCATTTCAGTAGCCACCACATGTCTTTGCTTTCCACTACCGGTGAGCTCCTCTAAGGCAGTCTCATAATCAAAAATGTCGCTTGTAGGTGGTACTGATTTCGAGAAATATCTAGAAACACCTTCATGTGGAACCTTTAGGCATTCAACCCACTCAATAGAAGAAAAATCCATCTCCTTTCCATTTAAAAAAGAAATCATTCGATTCTCACCTTCGGATTTCTCAAAACTCACAAACTCATAGAACTGTTTCACCAGCTTCAGATAGTAGAGGACATTGTTGTTAGAAAATCATTATACCCACTTTTAATCTTCCAACACCTCTAGAACTAATTATTTACTTGACAATAGCCATTCCACGCATAGCTCTTTTTCGATCACAATAACTCTATTTTGTAAATGTGAGTTCACTGGTCGCCTTACCGACCTTGTTCTACTGACACTGCTACTAGCTTCTGGATCTGTCTTCTGCTTCTTCACATTCGGCTCATCAATGTCATCTCTGTAACAGCCCATGATTTTATGAAAAATATTCTTTTTAATTTCACTAATGTCTTGTGTTGTACGCTACACCAAAAGGAGCTTTCACAACACGCATCCTTGACTTGCCTTGCATTACACGCAATCGCAACCTTCCTCGATAGCGTGTGTAGTACACAATACTGAGTTTCACGAAACAACGATATGCTATTAAAATATTATTAAAACTAGCCGTTATGAATAGTAATAACCATTTTTTTTTAATTTTAGAAATTTTAGCTCTCAAAATGGACTTCATTTTTGGATTCGGAGTATCGAATTAAGCCTAAGGTGAAATTTTGGTACTTTTCGGATAACTTTCATATTCTGATGAATAGTGAAAATTACTAAATTATAATTAAAAACAACTTTTTTAATCGGAATTATTAATAGTGACAAATCATTAATTTGAGTGGTTTTAAAGTATATTTAGAATATATTTTTACAATTTAATACAATGTTGGTCATTGGATGTAATTTCACATTTAAACCAAACATAATCAAGTGTCAATCTTTTGATAGATATTGTTTCGTAAAAATACGCTATTTTTTTTAACAGCGGGATTTAATTATAAAATTAATTAATGAAACTTCTATGTTATGAATTTGGTAAAATAGACTTCATTTTTGAATTCGGAATATGAAATATAGCTTAGGATGAAATTTTGGCATTGTTCTGAAAAACATCAATTTTTGATGAATAGTGAAACTACTAAGTGGTAGTTAAAAAACTGAATTTTTCATAAAACTTAATTTTACCGCTTCTATGAATGGAATTTCAAAAATCCGAGAGACACGGTTGATGTCATTAAGTAAAATGTGGTTCAATGAGATGAAAATAATTTTTGGTGAATAGTAACTTTTTACTTTTATTTACCACGGTTAAAAGTAAATAGGGTAATTAAGGGTAAAAATGATATTAATATTACCCTAACACATGTCCTAATCCTATTGGAAAAGTGTATATCGACCAAAAACAACCTTAAGTGTAAAATATTATCATTTAGGCCCACTTGGATTAGATTAGGACATTTATTATTATTTAATTCAAAGAAGAGTTAAAAGAGTTAAACTCAAAGTATATTTACTAAAACATTTTTAATATAGGGTTTTACATAAGATAAATTAGATTGTAAATATTTATTAGAAAGATAAAAAGATTTCCTACATGATGGTATTTTATTTGTAATTTTTAGACATCAAATAATTTAATTTATTTATGACACAAAGATGATGCAGTAATTATCTTATTAATGAAATATTGACATAATTGATATTATAAATACCAAAATAAATGTAATTTAAGACTTTTTATGAATTGAACTAATTTTATAGGTTACTATTATATATTAGTGTTGATTTAATCAACTTGGTTTGAACATATAATTCTGTTATGACTTTCACAAAAATCATATATCAAATAGTTTCAAAATTGACACAAAATAGTTTTTAAATCAAATATTATATTATTAATTGTTATTTTATTCCTAAAAATATAAGGTTCAGTCAAATGACTTAGATACGGATATATATATATTAATAATAAACAATTTGGGGTTCTTTTGGCATGTTATAGTAAGTTCATTAACCATATAGTGTAAGAAAACAAAAAGACACGGTAAAAGTTAAATTATTTAACTTAAAGTTAAATTTAATTGATAAGGTTAAAATAATAACCTAAACTTGTCTAAATCCTATTGGTTGATAGGATTTCGACCCATACCCACTTTAGCTTCGAAATAATACCCTTTGGAACCATTATAAACCGATTTTTACTTTAATATAAAATAATATTTTGAGATATTCCTAAGATGCCCCTCTCCTCCCTTATAAAAGGGCACCTCCTCCCCCTCCTCCTCACACCAATTTGAGCACTCAATCTCGGCCAACCCCTGCCAAAATCCCTTCTCCACTTCCCTAGAATAATCCTAGAGGTCCTTATCTTCTTCAAAGACCAATCTTAGTTCCCTAAGTGGAGGATTCAAAGAGGTGTTCCAAAGAAGAGGTAATATCCATTACCGATCTTTTTCAATTTATTTCATCTTCAACTTCTTCTTCTTTAGTTATTTCATGATAAAGTAATAACATCAGTATTTACTATATACTTATATGTTATTATAAATATGAAACAACTCTAATTAACCTTCTATCCATCCTACAGAAAAAGGAAATCACCGCGCGTGCGTACGTACGGAATACCGTCTCCACGCCGTGATGTAATCTATTTTCCGCCACCACCTTAATTGGATGGGTATAAAGGTGTAATGAGTAACTATATATGATTATTATAAAGTGATATTGATACTTAAATAGTATACATACACTTAAACACAATTCCACGACCATGGGAATGATATCATCGCTCATGCGTACGTACGGACTACTGTCTCCACGACGCGATGAGATTCATTCTCCATGTTAACCATTTAAGAATGATTACAAAGTATATATAAGAAATAATAATGAAATACATTACATTATAAATCTACTGGATTTATGTATATATATATATATATGTATGTCATCTACTTACTTCCATTCAAGACAATAAGGAAAGGAAAACAGCGTTCATGCGTACGTACGGACTACCATCTCCATGAACGGTGTTTTTCATTTCATTTATCTATATATTATATATATATATACTGAATATATATGATATATAAATCATATTTTACATTCTGGAAGTAAGTAAATCATGATATAAGTAATAATAATGTCAAGAACAACAAGTCAAAACACCTACGATAAATGAAACGAATTTACCCAAAACGCTTCTTTAACATAGAATTTACAAAAGAACGGGTAATATAAAGTCATATGTGAACCATATATGATATCATAACAATGAATATGATTCTTTAATAAGTAAATGACATTATTTAAATCACTATACAGGACGTTCGGACACATACGAAGCAAATCGGACCTAAGGTAAGGGAAATATCACAATCTCATTTTTATCCGAGATTGTTTATATTTAGTATTTAATGGGGTGTATTTTATCATCCACATCCATGTTCCCTCAATATGTAATTATTCTACAAAAGTTTATATCCAATTTTACCCTTCGGTAAGTTTTTTGTAAAAGATATGAAAGGAATCTTTTGTCGTTTTTCGTACGAGGTACTTTTTGACTTTTCCGACAAAAGTACGAAGGATGTTTTATTTAACTTATACGGCATGAATGGATTTTTAAAACATTATTTCAAAGAATATTCCTTTAAAGGTTTTCATGTTTATTTTTAATCAACTTCTTTTAGTTTATAATTGTATGACATATTAAGATAGGAAAAGTGTTTTTGAAGAAGAAATGATATTTTCCTCAAGAATTCATTTCAAGTGTTTTATCAAAATTATTTTCCATCTAAGATAATATAGGGTTCTGTTTTTATCCCTATTATTAAATTGATTTGATTATGTTGTTATGGAAGTATTTTTATGAATTCCTTTATCTTATATGAATTGTTTTATGATGTCATGTTGTTTAAGAATCCCATTTTTATTACATGGGTTATGCTATGATGTATGGTTTATGATTTTGGGGCACACATAAGAATGGTATCATTATGAGATGGGTGGGGCCTATATCTCCCTCCAATGCATTGGGTAAAGATTTTATATCTCATGAGATAGAAATTACTGGAATGGTAGGTTATACCGGTTCAGTGAAACAGGACTGAAACGAGGGTTACTCAATTCAGAAAGGGACTTTTTCCACTAAGATAGTCTTGGCAATGAGTCTTGACTAACAAGAAATGATTCTCTATGATTATGTGTGTATTCCACAAAGTTTCATGTTTTACGTTATGATTATTGGGATTTCATTTCACTACTATGATTTATCCCATGTTATGAAATTATGCTCTCTTTTGCAGGTTAAGATTTCCAAAAGTTATGTTCTTATGAATATGATGTGATTGATTTATCTTTTGTTTACCCTTACTGAGCATTTGAGCTCACCCTTTTATGTTTTCTTTTCCCCAGGATATAAAGAAAGGTTTTAGATAAAAAAGGGAAGATCTTTATGGGAGATATTGAAGATCTTTCACCACGATTAGAAGATTACGTTCCGAGTTTCCAAAGACACTAAACTATCACGATCCTTGTGTGTGTGTTTTTGTTATGTACTAAGTATTTCTCAAAAGTAATGTAATGTCCATGTAAGTCAAGTTTTGGGTATCTACAGTTGGTATCAGAGGAAAGGTTTAGTCAACCTTTGGAAACTAGGATGCGAGAACTTTAGTGAGATCCCTAGAGATATTTATAATGTATGTCTAGGGATGCCCCTAAGGATAAGTATACGTATAGGATATAGTCCTAGAACTACGGTAACGATCATAGAATTTAACCTAAGATGTTATATATTGAGGATACTCCACCTTTATTATGTTGTTTTCCCTAGCATGATTTTTTCCTCTCAGACTATTCTTTTTTTTGGGTTTTAGAAAATGGCTGGAAACAAGATGATTCACGATAATGGAGGATATGATGGACAATGCAATGATATTCTTCATGAGAAACCAAATGAAATGGGATTTGGAAGTCCAAACATCATTATTATGCCGAATCAACAATCTCTTAATATGATCAATAAAGTAAAATTTGGTAAGTTTCCTAACTCGGCTAATAAGAGAAAGATGGAGTTTCATGATGATCATAGAGGAAAGAAAGTTCAATTTCCCCTATGTAAATCATGTGGGAAGAGGCATCAAGGAGAATGTTTCAAAGGAACTGGAAGATGCTTTGGGTGTGGAAAAGAAGGACACAAAGCAAGTAAGTGCAAAGGAAAAGGTTCAGTTAACACCATGGATGAGGATAATGGTATTGCTACGACATCAACAATGGTTAAATGTTTTAAATGTGGAATGTACGGGCATTATGAAAACCAATGCCCTAAGGGAAAGTCTCATGAAGATAATCAGTATGGTCGTATGGGAAGTATTTATGTTGTTGATGATGAAGAGACTACAAATGATATGTGAGATGAAAGAATTGTTGAAGCTCGGTCAATGGTTTAAGAATGTAGTGGAATGATTACATGTTTATCATGTGTAATGTTGTATAAGAAATCTCATGGTACTATAGAATAAAGAGACATCTAAGGATTGTTACACTGTTGTCTTTCTCTGAGTTATGAAAGTACCACTATCCATGAAAGGTTATTCAGATATTTTTGGAATTTAGATGACATGCGCATAATGAAGGAATAATAAGATAATGAGGTGTTTGATTGTATTCATGAGCTCATGACTGATATAAGGAGAAGGTTATATCATGGTTTGAGTATATAGAATTTTTGGATTTTGGTATGTGGAAAGAGTTAACTTTTAACTGCATTCATGTTTTCACTAAGGTTCAATGGGTATTCAAGAGAATACATGATTAAGGCCTTTGAATGTTTGGAATGTGACCAACAAGACATATCTTATGATATATGGGGATTAACGACAGTATTAAATCTTTGGTAATCGTTTTCACTATATTATGAGAGTGGATTGTAGTATTATGGATAAGCCTAAAGATTAGAATGGATAACGTTGGACATAAGTTAGTATTGTTTAAGGATAGAAGATTTTCGATATTATTGATGGGCTGTTATATTAATGTAGTTTTAGAAAAAGGACATCCTGCAGGACGGGCGACAGCCCATCGCTTCGGACAAGGCTGTGGGAATCGAACCCACAACCGAAGTGCGACTGGCCTTTATCGCCTACCACTGGCCTACAGGAAGTCCCTGTTTAGTAGAAACTAGTTTTATTTTATTAAGCAGTATGATATATGAAGTATAAGTCCATTTTAGGAACCATATATGATTAATCTCACTATAGAATGACTTATGAATATTTAATAACTTTTGCTAACCTTTTGTTTGAGACAGATGGAATGACCCATCATTCTATCACATGATCTGATAACACTTCACGAATAACAAATTCAACTTCATTTATTTAAGAGATGAAGTGGAAATTTTTCAAGGCACGAACAATAGTGCGATTGTACCAAAATAAAGTAAGTATTTATTCTAATTCAAATTCTTCAACTTTAGGGAAACGACCATGAAAACCAAAAAATGTTTTCCTAGTGATCTTATATCTGATTAATCGGATGGTACCTTAGATCGTCACAAATTTATGGATTTGTGATTGTTGGATTTTCCATAGCCATGTTCTTTACCACTCTCCATCAGAACATGATGGTTAGATTTCTCTTCCATATCCATATTTTCACCTATGTGGAAACCCAGTGATTAGTTTATTTGGGTAACCGTTCAGTTTCATAATTTTGTTTTTAAATATTGGTTTTGGTATTCCTTTTTACGATGTGGGTTTCTATTAAAGAAACTTTCGAATAGTAAACCATTTATAACCCCGACGAATTTCGAGGGCGAAATTCATTTTAAGGGGGGTAGAATGTAACAGCCCAAGATTTTATGAAAAATATTCTTTTTAATTTCACTAATGTCTTGTGTTGTACGCTACACCAAAAGGAGGTTGCACAACATGCATCCTTGACTTGCCTTGCATTACACGCAATCACAACCTTCCTCGATAGCGTGTGTAGTACGCAATACTGAGTTTCACGAAACAACGATATGCTATTAAAATATTATTAAAACTAGCCGTTATGAATAGTAATAACCACTTTTTTAAATTTTAGAAATTTTAGCTCTCAAAATGGACTTCATTTTTGGATTCGGAGTATCGAATTTATCCTAAGGTGAAATTTTGGTACTTTTCGGATAACTTTCATATTCTGATGAATAGTGAAAATTAATAAATTATAATTAAAAACAACTTTTTTAATCGAAATAATTAATAGTGATAAATCATTAATTTGAGTGGGTTTAAAGTATATTTAGAATATATTTTTACAATTTAATACAATGTTTGTCATTGGATGTAATTTCACATTTAAACCAGACATAATCAAGTGTCAATCTTTTGATAGATATTGTTTCTTAAAAACACGCTATTTGTTTTAACAGCGGGATTTAATTATAAAATTAATTAATGCAACTTCTATGTTATGAATTTGGTAAAATAGACTTCATTTTTGAATTCGGAATATGAAATATAGCTTAGGAAGAAATTTTGGCATTGTTCTGAAAAACATCAATTTTTGATGAATAGTGAAACTACTAAGTGGTAGTTAAAAAACAGAATTTTTCATAAAACTTAATTTTACCGCTTCTGTGAATGGAATTTCAAAAATCCGATAGACACGGTTGATGTCAGTAAGTAAAATGTGGTTCAATGAGATGAAAATAATTTTTGGTGAATAGTAACTTTTTACTTTTATTTACCACGGTTAAAAGTAAATAGGGTAATTAAGGGTAAAAATGATATTAATAATACCCTAACACATGTACTAATCCTATTGGACAAGTGTATATCGACCAAAAACAACCTTAATTGTAAAATATTATCATTTAGGCCCACTTGGATTAGATTAGGACATTTATTATTATTTAATTCAAAGAAGAGTTAAAAGAGTTAAAATCAAAGTATATTTACTAAAACATTTTTAATATAGGGTTTTACATAAGATAAATTTGATTGTAAATATTCATTAGAAAGATAAAAATATTTACTACATTATGGTATTTTATTTGTAATTTTTAGACATCAAATAATTTAATTTATTTATGACACAAAGATGATGCAGTAATTATCTTATTAATGAAATATTGACATAATTGATATTATAAATAACAAAATAAATGTAATTTAAGACTTTTTATGAATTTCACCAATTTTCATGGTTACTATGATATATTAGTGTGGATTTAATTAACTTGGTTCGAACATATATTTCTGTTATGACTTTCACAAAAATCATATATCAAAGTGTGTCAAAATTGACACAAAATAGTTTTTAAATCAAATATTATATTATTAATTGATATTTTATTCCTAAAAATCTAAGGTTCGGTAAAATGACTTAGATAAGGATATATATATTAATAATAAACAATTTGGGGTTCGTTTGGCATGTTATAGTAAATGCATTAACCATATAGTGTAAGAAAACAAAAAGACACGGTAAAAGTTAAATTATTTAACTTAAAGTTAAATCTAATTGATAAGGTTAAAATAATAACCTAAACTTGTATAAATTCTATTGGTTGATAGGATTTCTACCCATCCCCACTTTAGCTTCGAAATAAGACCCTTTGGAACCATTATAAACCGATTTTGACTTTAATATAAAATAATATTTTGAGATATTCCTAAGGTGCCCCTCTCCTCCCTTATAAAAGGGCACCTCCTCCCCCTCCTCCTCACACTAATTTGAGTACTCAAGCTCGGCCAACCCCTGCCAAAATCCCTTATCCACTTACCTAGAATAATCCTAGAGGTCTTTCTCTTCTTCAAAGACCAATCTTAGTTCCCTAAGTGGAGGATTCAAAGAGGTGTTCCAAAGAAGAGGTAATATCCATTACCGATCTTTTTCAATTTCTTTCTTCTTCAACTTCTTCTTCTTTAGTTGTTTCAGGATAAAGTAATAACATCAGTATTTCTTATATACTGATATGTTATTATAAATATGAAACAACTCTAATTAACCTTCTATCCATCCTACGGAAAAAGGAAATCACCGCGCGTGCGTACGTACGGAATACCGTCTCCACGCCGTGGTGTAATCTATTTTCCGCCACCACCTAAATTGGATGGGTATAAAGGTGTAATGAGTAACTATATATGATTATTATAAAGTGATATTGATACTTAAATAGTATTCATACACTTCAACACAATTCCACGACCATGGGAACGATATCATCGCTCGTGCGTACGTACGGACTACCGTCTCCACGACGCGATGAGAATCATTCTACATGTTAACCATTTAAGAATGATTACAAAGTATATATAAGAAATAATAATGAAATACATGACATTATAAAGCTACTGGATTTATGTATATATATATATATGTATGTCATCTACTTACTTCCATTCAAGACAATAAGGAAAGGAAAACAACGTTCATGCGTACGTACGGACTACCGTCTCCATGAACGGTGTTTTTCATTTCATTTATCTATATATTATATATATATATATATACTGAATATATATGATATATAAATCATCTTTTATATTCTGTAAGTAATTAAATCATGATATAAGTAATAATAATGTGATGAAAAACAAGTCAAAACACCTACGATAAATGAAACGATTTTACCCAAAAGGCTTCTTTAACATGAAATTTACAAAAGAACGGGTAATATAAAGTCATAAGGGAACCATATATGATATCATAACAATGAATATGATTCTGTAATAAGTAAATGACATTATTTAAATCATTATACAGGAGGTTCGGACACATACAAAGCAAATCAGACCTAAGGTAAGGGAAATATCACAATCTCATTTTTATCCGAGATTGTTTATATTTAGTATTTAATGGGGTGTATTTTATCATCCACATCCATGTTCCCTCAATATGTAATTATTATACTATAGTTTATATCCAATTTTACCCTTCGGTATGTTTTTTGTAAAATATATGAAAGGAATCTATTGTCGTTTTTCGTACGAGGTACTTTTTGACTTTTCCGACAAAAGTACGAAGGATGTTTTATTTAACTTATACGACATGAATGGATTTTTAAAACATTATTTTCAAGAATCTTCCTTGAAAAGTTTTCAAGTTTATTTTTAATCAAATTATTTTAGTTTATAATTGTATGACATATTAAGAAAGGAAAATTGTTATTGAAGAAGAAATGATATTTTCCTCAAGAATTCATTTCAAGTGTTTTATCAAAATTATTTTCCATCTAAGATAATATAGGGTTATGTTTTTATCCCTATTATTACATTGATTTGATTATGTTGTGATGGAAGTATTTTTATGAATTCCTTTATCTTATATGAATTGTTTTATGATGTCATGTTGTTTAAGAATCCCATTTTTATTACATGGGTTATGCTATGATGTATGGTTTATGATTTTGGGGCACACATAAGAATGGTATCATTATGAGATGGGTGGGACCTATATCTCCCTCCAATGCATTGGGTAAAGATTTTATATCTCATGAGATAGAAATGGATGGAATGGTAGGTTATACCGGTTCAGTGAAACAGGACTGAAACGAGGGTTACTCGATTCAGAAAGGGACTTTGTCCACTAAGATAGTCTTGGCAATGAGTATTGACTAACAATAAATGATTCTCTATGATTATGTGTGTATTCCAAAAAGTTTCATGTTTTAAGTTTTGATTATTGGGATTTCATTTCACTACTATGATTTATCCCATGTTATGAAATTATGCTCTCTTTTGCAGGTTAAGATTTCCAAAAGTTATGTTCTTATGAATATGATGTGATTGATTTCTCTTTTGTTTACCCTTACTGAGCATTTGAGCTCACCCTTTTATGTTTTCTTTTCCCCAGGATATAAAGAAAGGTTTTAGGTAAAAAAAGGGAAGATCTTTATGGGAGATATTGAAGATCTTTCACCACAATTAGAAGATTACGTTCCGAGTTTCCAAAGACACTAAACTATTACGATCCTTGTGTGTGTATTTTTGTTATGTACTAAGTATTCTGCAAAAGTAATGTAATGTCCATGTAAGTCAAGTTTCGGGTCTCTACAGTTGGTATCCGAGGAAAGGTTTAGTCAACCTTTGGAAACTAGGATGCGAGAACTTTAGTGAGATCCCTAGAGATATTTATAAGGCATGTCTAGGGATTCCCCTAAGGATAAGTATACGTATAGGATACAGTCCTAGAACTACGGTAACGATCATAGAATTTAACCTAAGATGTTAGATATTGAGGATACTCCACCTTTATTATGGTTTTTCCCTAGCATGATTTTTTCCTCTCACACTATTCTTTTTTTTGGGTTTTAGAAAATGGCTGGAAACAAGATGATTCACGATAATGGAGGATATGATGGACAATGGAATGATATTCTTCATGAGCAACCAAATGAAATGGGATTTGGAAGCCCAAACATCATTATTATGCCGAATCAGAAATCTCATAATATGATCAATAAAGTAAAATTTGGTAAGTTTCCTAACTCGGCTAATAAGAGAAAGATGGAGTTTCATGATGATCATAGAGGAAAGAAAGTTCAATTTCCCCTATGTAAATCATGTGAGAAGAGGCATCAAGGAGAATGTTTCAAAGGAACTGGAAGATGCTTTGGGTGTGGAAAATAAGGACACAAAGAAAGTAAGTGCAAAGGAAAAGGTTCAGTTAACACCATGGATGAGGATAATGGTATTGCTACGACATCAACAATGGTTAAATGTTTTAAATGTGGAATGTACGGGCATTATGCAAACCAATTCCCTAAGGGAAAGTCTCATGAAGATAATCAGTATGGTCATATGGGAAGTATTTATGTTGATGATGATGAAGAGACTACAAATGATATGTGAGATGAAAGAATTGTTGAAGCTCGGTCAATGGTTTAAGAATGTAGTGGAATGATTACATGTTTATCATGTGTAATGTGTTATAAGAAATCTCATGGTACTATGGAATAAAGAGACATCTAAGGATTGTTACACTGTTGTCCTTCCCTGAGTTATGAAAGTACCACTATCCATGAAAGGTTATTCAGATATTTTTGGAATTTAGATGATATGCGCATAATGAAGGAATAATAAGATAATGAGGTGTTTGATTGTATTCATGAGCTCATGACTGATATAAGGAGAAGGTTATATCATGGTTTGAGTATATAGATTTTTTGGATTTCGGTATGTGGAAAGAGTTAAATTTTAACTGCATTCATGTTTTCACTAAGGTTCAATGGGTATTCAAGAGAATACATGATTAAGGCCTTTGAATGTTTGGAATGTGACCAACAAGGCATATCTTATGATATATGGGGATTAACGACAGTATTAAATCTCTGGTAATCGTTTTCACTATATTATGAGAGTGGACTGTAGTATTATGGATAAGACTAAAGATTAGAATGGATTATTTTGGACATGAGTTAGTATTGTTTAAGGATAGAGGATTTTCGATATTATTGATGGGATGTTATATTAATGTAGTTTCAGAAAAAGGACATCCTGCAGGATGGGCGACAACCCATCGCTTCGGACAAGGCTGTGGGAATCGAACCCACAACCGAAGTGCGACTGGCCTTTATCGCCTACCACTGGCCTACAGGAAGTCCCTGTTTAGTAGAAGCTAGTTTTATTTTATTAAGCAGTATGATATATGAAGTATAAGTCCATTTTAGGAACCATATATTATTAATCTCACTATAGAATGACTTATGAATATTTAATAACTTTTGCTAACCTTTTGTTTGAGACAGATGGAATGACCCATCATTCTATCACATGATCTGATAACACTTCACGAATAACAAATTCAACATCATTTATTTAAGTGATGAAGTGGAAATTGTTCAAGGCACGAACAATAGTGCGATTGTACCAAAATGAAGTAAGTATTTATTCTAATTCAAATTCTTCAACTTTAGGGAAACGATCATGAAAACCAAAAAATGTTGTCCTAGTGATCTTATATCTGATTAATCGGATGGTACCTTAGATCATCACAAATTTATGGATTTGTGATTGTTGGCTTTTCCATAGCCATGTTCTCTACCACTCTCCATCAGAACATGATGGTTAGATTTCTCTTCCATATCCATATTTTCACCTATGTGGAAACCCAGTGATTAGTTTATTTGGGTAACCGTTAAGTTTCATACTTTTGTTTTTAAATATTGGTTTTGGTATTCCTTTTTACGATGTGGGTTTCTATTAAAGAAACTTTCGAATAGTAAACCATTTATAACCCCGACGAATTTCGAGGGCCAAATTCATTTTAAGGGGGGTAGAATGTAACAGCCCAAGATTTTTTGAAAAATATTCTTTTTAATTTCACTAATGTCTTGTGTTGTACGCTACACCAAAAGGAGCTTGCACAACACGCATCCTTGACTTGCCTTGCATTACACGCAATCACAACCTTCCTCGATAGTGTGTGTAGTACGCAATACTGAGTTTCACGAAACAACGATATGCTATTAAAATATTATTAAAACTAGCCGTTATGAATAGTAATAACCACTTTTTTTAAATTTTAGAAATTTTAGCTCTCAAAATGGACTTCATTTTTGGATTCGGAGTATCGAATTTAGCCTAAGGTGAAATTTTGGTACTTTTCGGATAACTTTCATATTCTGATGAATAGTGAAAATTACTATATTATAATTAAAAACAACTTTTTTAATCGAAATAATTAATAGTGATAAATCATTAATTTGAGTGGTTTTAAAGTATATTTAGAATATATTTTTACAATTTAATACAATGTTGGTCATTGGATGTAATTTCACATTTAAACCAGACATAATCAAGTGTCAATCTTTTGATAGATATTGTTTCTTAAAAACACGCTATTTGTTTTAACAACGGGATTTAATTATAAAATTAATTAATGCAACTTCTATGTTTTGAATTTGGTAAAATAGACTTCATTTTTGAATTCGGAATATGAAATATAGATTAGGATGAAATTTTGGCATTGTTCTGAAAAACATCAATTTTTGATGAATAGTGAAACTACTAAGTGGTAGTTAAAAAACTGAATTTTTCATAAAACTTAATTTTACCGCTTCTGTGAATGGAATTTCAAAAATCCGAGAGACACGGTTGATGTCAGTAAGTAAAATGTGGTTCAATGTGATGAAAATAATTTTTGGTGAATAGTAACTTTTTACTTTTATTTACCACGGTTAAAAGTAAATAGGGTAATTAAGGGTAAAACTGATATTAATATTACCCTAACACATGTCCTAATCCTATTGGAAAAGTTTATATCGACCAAAAACAACCTTAAGTGTAAAATATTATCATTTAGGCCCACTTGGATTAGATTAGGACATTTATTATTATTTAATTCAAAGAAGAGTTAAAAGAGTTAAAATCAAAGTATATTTACTAAAACATTTTTAATATAGGGTTGTACATAAGATAAATTAGATTGTAAATATTCATTAGAAATCTAAAAATATTTCCTACATGATGGTATTTTATTTGTAATTTTTAGACATCAAATAATTTAATTTATTTATGACACAAATGTGATGCAGTAATTATCTTATTAATGAAATATTGACATAATTGATATTATAAATACCAAAATAAATGTAATTTAAGACTTTTTATAAATTTCACTAATTTTCTAGGTTAATATGATATATTAGTGTTTATTTAATCAACTTGTTTCGAACATATAATTCTGTTATGACTTTCACAAAAATCATATATCAAATAGTGTCAAAATTGACACAAAATAGTTTTTAAATCAAATATTATATTATTAATTGTTATTTTATTCCTAAAAATCAAGGGTTCGGCCAAATGACTTAGATAAGGATATATATATTAATAATAAACAATTTGGGGTTCGTTTGGCATGTTATAGTATGTGTATTAACCATATAGTGTAATAAAACAAAAAGACACGGTAAAAGTTAAATTATTTAACTTAAAGTTAAATCTAATTGATAAGGTTAAAATAATAACCTAAAATTGTCTAAATCCTATTGGTTGATAGGATTTAGACCCATCCCAACTTTAGCTTCGAAATAAGACCCTTTGGAACCATTATAAACCGATTTTGACTTTAATATAAAATAATATTTTGAGATATTCCTAAGGTGCCCCTCTCCCCCTTATAAAAGGGCACCTCCTCCCCTCCTCCTCACACCAATTTGAGCAGTCAAGCTCAGACAACCCCTGAAAAAATCCCTTCTCCACTTCCCTAGAATAATCCTAGAGGTCCTTCTCTTCTTCAAAGACCAATCTTAGTTCCCTAAGTGGAGGATTCAAGAGGTGTTCCAAAGAAGAGGTAATATCCATTACCGATCTTTTTCAATTTCTTTCTTCTTCAACTTCTTCTTCTTTAGTTGTTTCATGATAAAGTAATAACATCAGTATTTCTTATATACTGATATGTTATTATAAATATGAAACGACTCTAATTAACCTTCTATCCATCCTACGGAAAAAGGAAATCACCGCGCGTGCGTACGTACGGAATACCGTCTCCACGCCGTGGTGTAATCTATTTTCCGCCACCACCTTAATTGGATGGGTATAAAGGTGTAATGAGTAACTATATATGATTATTATAAAGTGATATTGATACTTAAATAGTATACATACACCTCAACACAATTCCACGACCATGGGAATGATATCATCGCTCGTGCGTACGTACGGACTACCGTCTCCACGACGCAATGAGATTCATTCTCCATGTTAACCATTTAAGAATGATTACAAAGTATATATAAGAAATAATAATGAAATACATGACATTATAAAGCTACTGGATTTATGTATATATATATATGTTTGTCATCTACTTACTTCCATTCAAGACAATAAGGAAATGAAAACAACGTTCATGCGTACGTACGGACTACCGTCTCCATGAACAGTGTTTTTCATTTCATTTATCTATCTATTATATATATATATACTGAATATATATGATATATAAATCATATCTTATATTCCGGAAGTAATTAAATCATGATATAAGTAATAATAATGTCAAGAACAACAAGTCAAAACACCTACGATAAATGAAACGATTTTACCCAAAACGCTTCTTTAACATGGAATTTACAAATGAACGGGTAATATAAAGTCATAAGTGAACCATATATGATATCATAACAATGAATATGATTCTGTAATATGTCAATGACATTATTTAAATCATTATACAGGAGGTTCGGACAAATACGAAGCAAATCGGACCTAAGGTAAGGGAAATATCACAATCTCATTTTTATCCGAGATTGTTTATATTTAGTATTTAATGGGGTGTATTTTATCATCCAAATCCATGTTCACTCAATATGTAATCCTTCAACAATAGTTTATATCCAATTTTACCCTTCGGTAAGTTTTTTTTAAAAGATATGAAAGGAATCTTTTGTCGTTTTTCGTACGAGGTACTTTTTGACTTTTCCGACAAAAGTACGAAGAATGTTTTATTTAACTTATACGACATGAATGGATTTTTAAAAAATTATTTCCAAGAATCTTCCTTTAAAACTTTTCAAGTTTATTTTTAATCAACTTCTTTTAGTTTATAATTGTATGACATATTAATAAAAGAAAAGTGTTTTTGAAGAAGAAATGATATTTTCCTCAAGAAATCATTTCAAGTGTTTTATCAAAATTATTTTCCATCTAAGATAATATAGGGTTCTGTTTTTATCCCTATTATTACATTGATTTGATTATTTTTTGATGGAAGTATTTTTATGAATTCCTTTATCTTATATGAATTGTTTTATGATGTCATGTTGTTTAAGAATCCCATTTTTATTACATGGGTTATGCTATGATGTATGGTTTATGATTTTGGGGCACACATAAGAATGATATCATTATGAGATGGGTGAGACCTATATCTCCCTCCAATTCATTGGGTAAAGATTTTATATCTCATGAGATAGACATGGTTGGAATGGTAGGTTATATCGGTTCAGTGAAACAGGACTGAAACGAGGGTTACTCGATTCAGAAAGGGACTTTGTCCACTAAGATAGTCTTGGCAATGAGTCTTGACTAACAAGAAATGATTCTCTATGATTATGTGTGTATGCCACAAAGTTTCATGTTTTAAGTTATGATTATTGGGATTTCATTTCACTACTATGATTTATCCCATGTTATGAAATTATGCTCTCTTTTGCAGGTTAAGATTTCCAAAAGTTATGTTCTTATGAATATGATGTGATTGATTTCTCTTTTGTTTACCCTTTCTGAGCATTTGAGCTCACCCTTTTATGTTTTCTTTTCCCCAGGATATAAAGAAAGGTTTCAGGTAAAAAAATGGAAGATCTTTATGGGAGATATTGAAGATCTTTCACCACGATTAGAAGATTACGTTCCGAGTTTCCAAAGACACTAAACTATTACGATCCTTGTGTGTGTGTTTTTGTTATGTACTAAGTATTCCGAAAAAGTAATGTAATGTCCATGTAAGTCAAGTTTCGGGTCTCTACATTCTCTGATGGTAGGGAGTTTGGTTTTTTCCATCTCTGGTTCGAGGAACTTAGGGTTTTCGAGAGATTAAGGAGCTAAGGCTTGAGGTTAGAGGAAAGGTTCGGTGGATTGAGAAGTAACTAGGACTTCGTTTTATCATTTAAAAATCATAAAATAAATAATTAAAATATATTAAGTAAAGTATAAACGATACAGATTCTAGTGGAAGACAGAAGTTTAAAACAACACATACTTATCAGTAGGGCATACCGATGAGAATTCCTAACAGTGAGATTTATCTATCAGTGAGGTATATTGGTGAGGTTTCATACCAGTGAGGTATATCAGTGAGGTATCATACCGGTGAGGTATATCAGTGAGGTATGATACCGGTGAGGTATATCGGTGAGGTATCATATGAGTGAGGTATAATGGTGAGGTATCATACCGGCGAGGTATATCGGTGAGGTATAACAGTGAGGTTTCTACTGGTCAAGGTTAATCATTTCTAACTCATGTCTGATGTAACTTAACCTATCCAATCTTAAAGGTTTGGTGAAAATGTCAGCTAATTGATGTTCAATACCTATAAATTCAAGAGTAATATAACCTTTTTGGTAATGATCTCTCAAAAATTGGTGTCTTACATCAATGTGTTTGGTCCTAGAGTGAGATACATGGTTATTTGAAATGATAATTGCACCAGTGTTATCACAGTTTATTGAAACATACTTAAAATCATATCCATAGTCCAAAAGAGTGTGTTTCATCAACAGAATTTGTGCACAGCAACTACCAGCAGCTATGTACTCTGCTTCAGCAGTGGAAAAATCAACTGAATTCTGTTTCTTAATACACCATGATACTAAGGATTTTTCCAATAACTGACATGTTCCAGGTTTGATTTTTCTATCCAACTTGCAACCATAAAAGTCAGCATCTTAATTACTCATTAATTCAAAAGATTGTCCTTTCGGATAAAAAAACCTAAATTTAGAGTATGTTTAAGATATTTGAAATTTCTTTTAACAACAAGTAAATGTGATTCTTTAGGATTAGTATAAAATCTTGCACACATACACACACTAAACATAATATCTGGTCAACTAGAAGTAAGGAAAAATAAGCTTCCAATCATACCTCTGTAGTTGGTTTGATCCACTGGTTTCCCAGTTTCATCTGCATCCAATTTACAGACAGTACTCATAGGAGTATCACTTTCCTTAATACTATCCAAACCAAAAAGTTTTAAATGATCCATTGTATGTTTAATTTGATTCATAATAATACCATTTTCATTTTGAAAAACTTGAAATCCAAGAAAATATTTGAGTTCTCCCATTAAACTCATTTCAAATTCATTTTGCATACTCTTTGAAAAATCAGTACATAAAGAATGTTTTGAAGATCCAAAAATAATATCATCAACGTAGATTTGTAATATTAAAACATCTTTAGAAATTCTTTTAATGAAAATAGTTGGAACAACAATCCCTTTAGTAAAACCGTTTGAAATAAGAAAATTGCTAAGTCTATCATACCAAGCTCTTGGAGCTTGTTTTAAACTATATAAAGATTTAGAAAGTTTAAAAACATGATTTTAGAAATGGGGGTTTGTAAATCCAAGTGGTTGTTCAAAAAAAACATCTTCAATTATAAAACTATTTAGAAAATCACTTTTGACATCCATTTGATATAACTTGAAATTCAGATGAACAACATAGGCAAGTAAGATCCTAATAGCTTCTAATCTAGCTACAGGTGCAAAGGATTCCTCATAGTCTATTCCTTTCTCTTGACTATATCCTTGTGCAACTAGCCTTGCTTTGTTTCTAACTATATTTCCAGACTCATCAAATTTGTTTCTAAATACCCATTTAGTGCCTATGGTCAAAGTGACCTTAGGTCTGTCAACCAATTCCCAGACTTTGTTTCTTTCAAATTGATTTAGTTCTTCTTGCATATACATTACCCAAAATTTATCATTGATTAAATTATTGATATTTTTAGGTTCTAGCTATGAAATAAAGGCATGATTTTCAACCTGGTTTCTTAGAGAAGCTCTAGTCTGTGTACCTCTATCAAGATTACCAACAACAACATCCAAAGGATGATTATTTAGAATCCTAGTTGACCGTGTAAAGGCAGGACTAGAAATTTCAGGTTCATCTATAGGTTTGGGTTCACCAGGAGCAGATTCTAGAATTTTTCCTGAACTGGATGTCTTTACTGCAGGTTCTTTGGTTTTATTATTAAGGTCCAGAATAGACAGGTTTTATTTACGATTTTCAAGAGAAGACTTAGGTTCATGTGGATCAGTTTCATAAAATTTTATATGAATAGATTCTTCCACACATTTAGTTCTTTTATTAAAGACTATATTGACTTTTCTAGTTAAAGAATAACTGAGAAAAATGCCTTCATCACTTTTGGATGAAAATTTGTGAAGATTATCCTTTGTATTGAGAATAAAAACTTTAAAACAAAAAACTATAAAGTAATTAACCTTAGGTTTACTATTATTCCACAACTCATAAGGGGACTTCTTAAGAACATGTCTAATCAAGAATCTATTGATAATATAACAAGCTTTATTTACAGCTTCAGCCCAAAAGTAAATTGGAAGGTAATACTCATTAAGCATGGTCCTTGCAATTTCTTAAAGGGTTATATTTCTTCTTTCTACTACACCATTCTACTGAGGTGTTCTAGGGGCAGATAAGTTGTGACTATAGCCATTGTGTGAGCAATAAGATTCAACCTCATGATTTTCAAACTCACGATCGTGATCACTTCTCAGGTTCTTAATCGTAAGTCTACTTAGGTTCTCTACAAACTTAGAGTATTTAATAAAGTAAGAATACGATTCACTTTTGTGAGCTAAGAAGTACACCCATGTATATCTAGAAAAGTCATCTACTAAGACATAGATATAGTGCTTTCCATTTAAACTAAAAACTATATAAGGTCCAAACAAGTCCATGTGAACCAACTCGAGAGGTTGAGAAGTTGAAACTTCTTTCATTGATTTGAAATAAACTTTATGTTTCTTTCCCTTTTGACAGGGATTACAAACTTTGTCTGATGGGAATTAAAGTTTGGGTAGGTCTCTAACTAATTTCTTCCCAGTCAGTTTTCTAAGTGAATGGATGTTGCAGTTTTCTAATCTTCTATGCCATAGCCAATACTCTCTATGGAAAGCATTTAAGCAAGTAATGTTTTGCCTAGATAAATAATTCAAATCATCAGCATAAAAATTTTCATTTCTCAAAGAAGAAAATACTAAATCATTTTTAGAGTTAAAAACATTACAAGAATAATTTTCAAATTTAACATTAAAACCATCATCAGATAACTGAGAAATACATAACAGATTATATTTAAGTCCATCAACAAATAAAACCTTGGAAATTAAAACTGAATCAGTGTTACTAATCTGGCCCAGGCTGATGATTTTTCCTTTAGAGTTATCACCAAAGGTGACATGACCTCCATCAACTTTGATTAAACTCTTGAAGCATGAGTAATATCTAGTAATATGCCTTGATCATCCACTGTCCAAGTACCATACCTTCTCATGAGAACTCTTCACGCAGGTTTCCTACAAAATAGGTCTAAATAGAAAATTATTTTGGTACCCAGATTTTCTTGGGTCCAGACAGGTTAGCAAGCAAAGCCTTAGGTACCCAGATTTGTCTCATGGGTCTCAAATAATTTACAGAATCAATATATTTTAAAATATAAACTTTATTTGATCTATAACCAATTGAATAACTTGTTGAAGCATATGAGTTTCCCTAATTATAACTAGCAGGATTCTTTCCAGATTTTGGAATAAATCTAGTTTTAGTGATCTGTCTCTGTCCAGGCTGATAGCCTATTCCAGTGCTTTATTTTGGTGCCACTTGTTTTCCTATCATTTGAGTTAGGGTATCTATTCCATTTGTGAATTTTTCTAAGTCCTTTCTCAGTTTCTAATTAGACATTTTCAGTTCGGTATTTTCCATCAGTAATTGGGCATTCTTTTCCTTCTCGATATCAAGGGCAGATTTAATATTACTGGTCAAAGCATGCTGTTTCTTTAAAGATTTATACTTGTCCTTCAATTCATTACATGTTTCTTCTATAATATTAAAGTATTCAAATAACTCTTCACTAGAAATATTTTCAGATTCAGAATCAGAATCAACTCCAGAATAATATAAATTTAAAGCAGGAGTATCTAATGTTACCTCAGATGTATTTGTCATAAAACACATGTTATCTTTTCGAGATTTTTCATCCTGAGTAGAATCAGAATCATTTGAACTGTCCTCTGAATCACTCCAAGTTAATTTCACAGCTTTTTTATACTTTTTGTCTTTGTAGTCATACTTCTTTTTGAACATCAATTTTGGACAGTTTGCTTTTACATGTCCTTTCCTTTTGCATTCATAGAAGATAATCTCATCAATTTTAACAGACTTCTTCCAATATTTCTTCCAATGACCTTTGTTATCATATTTTCTTTTGTAATTTGATTTTATGAATAATTTATTGTTCCTGTAGAACTTATTGAATCTTCTGCCTATTTGAGCCATCTCTGCATCACTGTCAGATGCATTCTCATCACTGCTTAAACTATCACTTTCACTTTGAATTTTTCCTTTGTCTTTTCTTTTTGAAGCAAATGTCTTTAAGGATACTAACTTATTCCTTGGTTTATCATCCTCTTCTTTGTTGACCTTTATCTCTTCCTCATACATCATTAGCTTACCAATTAATTCTTTAACATGCAGTTTGTTGAAGTTCCACGATTCTTTAATGGAAACAGATGTCCCTCTCCATCTTTCTAGCATGCATCTTAATATTCTCATGATCTGTTCTTTTTTAGGAACAACTTTAGCAAGAGAGATCATAGTTTTGACAATCTGTATCACCCCAAGCTTCCTCGGTACGCTTTTCTTTGAATAATATAGTACCATGTGTTGTACACAACTTTGAGTTCTAACACACCACAACCAATCAAACTAGCCGTTATGAATAGTAATATCCACCTTTTGAAATTTTATAAATTTTATATTTCAAATTGGAATTCATTTTTAAATTCAGAATATCGAAATTAGCTTAGGGTAAATTTTTTGTACTTTTTGGATAACTATCATATTTTGATGAATAGTGAAAATTACTAAATTTTAATTAAAAACAACTTTTTTAATAGAAATAATTAATAGTGATAAATTATGATTTTTAGTGGTTTTAAAGTATATTTATAATATATTGTTACCATTTAATACAATTTTGGTCATTGGACGTAATTTCACATTTAAACCTGACATAAACAAGTGTCAATCTCTTGATAGTTATTATTTCTTAAAAACACGCTTTTTGTTTTGACAACGGGAATTAATTTTAAATTAATTTCTGCCACTTCTGTGTTTTGAATTTAGAAAAATGGCTTCCATATTTAGAATAAGGAGGTACAAATTGGGTAAATAGGTTACTCTTATTTTTATACATTTTGAATAATTACTTCGGTAAATATTTTATTTACCATGGTTAATGAGTAAATCCGGTAATTAATGGTAAAAAAATAATATTATGATAATATTAATTTACCCTAAAATGTCTCATAATCCTATGTTTTGATACATATCCGACCATGGGAATATTTGGGTCGATTTTGGGACCCCATGGAGCCACTTGTAAGTGATAGGGACACTTTATATTAATTAAGTTAAAGTAAATACAAATATGACAAAAGCATATATCTTTTAGAAAACCAATTTTTACATAGGGTTATATATGTTATATTTTCAACTATAAATATTCATTAGAAATCTAAAAATATTTCATACATAATGGTATTTTATTTATAATTTTTAGACTTTGAATAATTAAATTTATTTATGACACAATAATGATTCGGTATTTTCCTTATTAATGAATGAATCAAATAATTAGTATTATAAATGTTAAAATAAATATAATTTGAAATTTTTGATGACATACACGAATTTTATTGGGTAATATTACATATTATTACTAATTAAATGAATTTTATCCGAATTAATAATGTTTTTATGACTTTAACAAAAATCAATTATTAAATAGTGTCAAAATTGACATAAATGAGTTTTTAAAACAAATATTATATTATTAATTCATATTCAATTTCTAAAAATCTAAGGTTCGGCCAAAGGACTTATATAAAGATATTTGTATCATTAATGGACCACTTGGGGGTTTCTTGTAAGTATATATTATGTTTATTAACTATATAATATAAAAATACAAAGTGACATGGTAAGTGTCAAACTAAATAACTAAGAGTTAAATATAAATGATAAGGTTAATATAGTGAACCAAACCTATATAAAATCTATTGGATGAAATGATTTCTACCCATACCAAACTTAGACTTTGAATAATAAACTTTGGATCCATTATAAACCGAATATGAATTTATTATAAATTAATACTTTAAGTTTTTCCTAAAGAGCCCCTCCTCCCCCTTATAAAAGGACACCACTTCTAACCTATTATTCATACCTTCAAATCCTTTTGGTTTGGCCAAAATCTGCCCAAATACCCTCTCAACTATCCTCCCTTAATCCAAGATGTCTTTATTTAGTCAGAAATCCAACCTAAAGATCCCTTTTGATCAAATCAAAATGAAGAACCGGAAGAAGAGGTAATGTTTTCACCACCCTTTTTCAAGTTCCTTTGTTCTTCAACTTATTCTTTATTTGTTGTTCCATTATAAAATAATAACTCAATTATATTCTATATAATGTGATGTCATTATAAATATGGTACAACCATATTCAGTGTTCTATCCATCCTTTGAATGACATGTCACCATACGTGCGTACGTACGGCCTACCGTCTCCACGTCGTGGTGTAATTGTTATTCAATACATTATTCTTTGGATGGGTATAATAATGATTTGTAATTAATGTAAATAATAAATATAACATGATAATTATTCTTTATATCTGATATACCATCCAATTATATTTTATTTTAATATCAAAAGAATGATATTGTCGCACGTGCGTACGTACGGACTACCGTCTCCACGAACGCGATGAGATTCATTCCCCATCGTATCCATTCAAGTATAATTCTCATTTGATGATTAAAAATAATTTTTAAGGACTTGATATCATTCTGTATATTAATAAGATAAAACCTACCCATAACAAACACAACTTATGTAACAAAACATATAAAAGAAAACGAGTAAGTTAACACAAGAAATGACGACAATACTAAGATATTATTAACAAAACAATGTTAAAAGAACATATATGATATCATATTAATGTATATTATCCTTTTATAATTCAATAAAAATTATTTCACCATTATACAGGATGATAACCAACCCTTTACCAAGGAAAAAGTAAAAAGTAAGGGGTTTCTTATCTCACTTTTAATTCTGTGAGATTTTCATTATTCACCACTTATTTATTGATTGTGGTGTGTGTACTTCCCATGATTGTATTCATTGTGTAATATAATTTAATTTATGGATATTTAAATCATCATTTTATGATCCTTATTTAATGGGTGTATGTTTCTTAAGTTACCAAATTGATAAGGGAATTTTAAATTTCAATTTCCACTCATTCGGATTTACGCTTACTTCATTGATTATTTTACTCCATGATTATATGTGGAATCACTATTAATTTTCTTATGTCATAATTTCCACTCCCCTTTATGTGGATATACTTTTGATACACATAATCACTCCATTTATAATTTCTCAAGTCCCCTATATGAACTTGATAAGAGTAATTTTTACTCAATCTCCTTTTGTTGAGTTAAATATCCAATTCATTGGTGTTGTTTTTACAAGAATATGTGTGAATGTACTATGATTTATTTACACTAAATATCCAATCATATTGAGTGTATTTATATTTGTCACATATAATTATGTCGTTGATTTATCCTTATCCTAAGGGTATTGTAACACTCCAAGCTTCCATGGTACACTTCTCTTTGAATAATAGAGCAGCGTGTGTTGTACGCAACCTCAAGTTCTAACACACCGCAACCAATCAAAGTAGCCGTTATGAATAGTAATACCCACCTTTTGAAATTATATAAATTGTATATTTCAAAATGGACTTCAATTTTGGATTCGGAATATCGAAATTAGCCTATGTTGAATTTTTGGTATTTTTCCGAGAGCTTCCAATTTTCGATGAATAGTGAAAAATACTTAAAAAAACATTTTTAATAAAAATAATTTATAGTGATAAATTATACTATTGAGTGGTTTTAAAGTATAATTATAATATAATTTTACCATTTTATCCAATGGTGGTCATTAGAATTAATTTCACTTTGAAATTGGACACAAACAATTGTCAATCTTTTGATTAATAGTGTTTCTTAAAAACATGCTATTTGTTTTGACAACGGGGATTAATAATGAAATTAATTAATGAAACTTATATGTTTGTAATTTTGTAAAATATACATCATTTTTGAATTCATAATATCAATTATATCTTAGGGTGAATTTTTTGTATTTTTCTGAAAAACTTCAATTTTTGATGAATAGTGAATCCACTAAGTGGTAGTTTAAAAACTAATTTTTAGTGTAAATGAAACATTACAACTTCTGTGTATTGAATTTCAAAAATACTACATACATGGTTGTCATTAGGATGAAAAATTTGGTTCAATGAGATGAAAATATTTTTTGGTGAATAGTTACTTTTAAGTTTAATTAATCACGATTAAAGGTAATTAGTGAAATTTAAGGTAAAAATGATATTATAAAAATATGAAAATATCTTTACACTTTCCCTAACCTTATTTAATGAGTCATGGACGACCAATAAAGTCCATGGGTAAACTTGGGGACCCAATGGAGCCACTTGGTTAAGAAAATGACATTAATAATATTTTATTTAAAGTAAAAATAAAAATGTCACAAACATGTATATTTTACTAAAACTAGTTTTACAAGGGGTTATACAAGTTATCTTTTTGACTATAAATATCCATTGGAAATCTAAAAATATTTCCTACATCATGGTAATTTTCTTATAATTTTTAGGCATTAAATAAATAAATTTATTTATCACACCAAGATGATGCAACGATTACCTCATTAATTAACGATTTAAATAAAATGAAAATATAATGTAAAATATAAGACTTAAACCTCTCAAAAACCTATTGGATTAGTATATTTAGAACCCTTATAACCTTAAATAAGAAATATATAATTGTGGGACCTTTGAAATTCGAAAATCATTTCTTAATAATGTAACATTTAATGACATTCCAAGAGTGCCCCTCCTCTCCTCTTATAAAAGGCCCCCACCTCTACCACCTTATTCACACCATAAAAGCCATTTGGCTCAGACAAACTCTACCCAAATACTCTCTCAAATTACCTATATTACTCCTAGAAGCCTCACTTTTGGCAGAAGTCTTCCCAAGGAAGCCTTTGGCTCAAATCAAAAAGAGTTACACGATTTTAAGGTAATGTCTTCTCTTATGTTCTTTTGTTTTATTTTGCTTCTCCAACCCCTTAAACTCTTTTTATTCCTTTAGTTTGTAACAAAACCAGTATCTTCAATATACTAGGAGGTTTTTATGAGAATTATTTTATTTACACTTACACACACCTTCGTCTAATGGTTAAAGAACATACTGTTTCTGTGGGTGGTGAATTACTGCCTCACGAAACGATGATTGTTCAATCTTCTTTTAAAACCTTTCATGGTGGACATTAAGATGTCAATATAATTATATATGATATATATTATATTTATGTTTTACTTATTCTTCTGTATTTTTCATTTATGGCATACCTTTATGGTTTCCATTATGGGTAAACACGATAATTTCATTTTAGGAAGTGCGGACTAACTTCCCTTCAAAGTGATTTGAATCGTTAATGCCATATGTGAGACGTATAAAGGATGGAGTAAATGATGTTATATATGATATTATACTGGAATTATAATATACCTTTATATCATTATGATTTCATTCCATTAAATATGAAATATAAATAAAAGCATCATTCATGCGTACGTACGGCTTACCGTCTCCATGAACGGTGCATTTCATTTCTTACCTCTAAATGTTATGTAATATTATAAATGCATATATATACTGGATATATATGATATATATGATATCTACATCATGAATATAATTTTGGATATAATGGATATTTTACCCCATGAACCACTTGTAATTATAACAATTTTATTTTTGACTCAAGTACCAAAGATCGACAAAACGACTGTTATTAACTTAAATAATTACCTAATGTTCATAACATGGTAATAAGTGATATAAAAGGAATAATTAACTTGAAAAATTTTCTTAAGAAAGTAGAAATTAACTCTAGTTTATTATTCAGTAGGTTAAAGAATGATCGAGTCAAGTCGGACACGAGGTAAGGGACTTCATCTCAATCTCCTTTCATTGAGGCATATTTTGTTTTATACAAAACTTTCATTTATATGGTGTATAAACCCCTTTTACTTTTAAATTTATTCAAAAGGAATATTTTTTATATGAAGTGTTTTAATAAATGACAAAAAGGAATGTTTTTTTGTCGTACGTATGCGGCGACAGCGAATTCTCCGCCGCCCTGACCATTATTTGAGTTTCGGCTTCCTCTACAAGCCATAACTTTTTTTAAATGAAAAATAAATACCAAGTTTTAATTTTCTTTTATCTTGGTATTGAAAATGGTTTTATTATATCAATGTTTTGTATTTATATCTTGTGATTGAAATGTGGAAATGTTATGTTTTCTTTATTCATGTTTTATGTGATACGATTATGTTATGGTTTATGATATGTTTAAAATTTTTCATATAAGGAATGCATTGGACTTAGTATGTGATGAGTGGAGCCCACTATAGATCATCGATGCATCGGTAGGTCTCATGAGACAAACTAGTGTATTGGAATGAGGCCTTGAAAAAATATTATTTGTAGTCTTGGCACGAGGCCTTGGCTATGTGGTTATGATAGTCTGGCATTATGCATTCCATCATTATGAAAGTGGTTATTGATATTGCATGTGAATATTCTACTAGTATAATATCCATGTGAATAAGTAAATGGCATTATTTAATTTTATTTTTTCCATATTATGCTGAAGTTCAAGTTTAAAAGGCTTTTGTTTTAGTTATATATTGCCTTAAATGTTTATATTAATTTATGAAAGTTTCCGCTATATTGTTATCCTTACTGAGCATCTGAGCTCACCCCTTTCGATGTTTTATTTTTCCCAGGATGTGAAAAAATATTTTATGACTGACCTGTAGGGATAGTCTGAAGGGGATATGAGTGTGGACTATGGAGACTATGTTATTTTAGTTTTTCACTTTATGATGTAATGTAACATTTTTGAATGTATCTAGTGTTTCCAAGTCTACAAAACTAATCGGTCTTTCGAGACGTGATATTTTGTGATCATGAAAATGTTATGTAATTGCATAATGGCTCTGGGTAACTGGTGTCAGGGCATTATAGTAGGTATCAGAGGAAGTTTAGTACTAACCTTGGAAGCTAGATTTAGATAAACTCTGATTAGAGCACATAGACTTAAGATAGACTTTGATGATTAGTATAGAATAACTTCCTAGAATTTTGGTATTATAGAGATTTTGTGAGTTTTCCAAGCAATACATACCTATCTGGATACGAGCAGGTAGAGGTGGCTCTGGAACAGTTGTACCTAGGGGTAAAACCCAAAAACACCTCTTTGAGCTAGACTTGAACGAGAACTGGTGCACGACAATGGGCCTTGCTGGACTCTTGGATACAACACTCCTAGGGGATATGATTAGGATAATTCTCATTTTCTTTACAAAACATTATGAAGGTTTTATGAGTATATACTTCCTCAAAGAAAACATTTTTATGATTATGGATTATATCCATAAATATTTCAATTTATGTTAATTTTTTTTCAAGTTTGTTATTATGTATTTCGATTCATAAACTAATCTAGTTTATGACATTGTTTAGAAATGGCGCCTA
The DNA here is from genome assembly GCA_963277665.1 of Viscum album. NCBI lineage: Eukaryota > Viridiplantae > Streptophyta > Magnoliopsida > Santalales > Viscaceae > Viscum > Viscum album. The sequence goes on along the minus strand of OY728147.1, from coordinate 67,006,770 downwards.
GTGGAAGAAATGGAAACCGTATCAATTCACACACTCCATTTAGGGATTGACCTCTTACTCAAGATAATTATAGTGGAGCTGGTGATACAACTGGTGATGATCACCTTATCACCATACTGGGACAACTCACTCAGGTTATGAATAATAACCTTACTCGTATGGAGCACCCTGATCCGCAACGTGGAGGATAAATGTTAGATCGTTTCACGAGGCAAAAACCACCAACATTTAATGGGGGAACAAATCTATTAGTAGCTAAGAAATGGATAAACTCCTTAGAGAAAATATTCCACACCTTGGGGAGTAGAGAAAGGGAGAAAGTTGTCATGGCAGTTTACCGCCTCATTGGAGATGCCGATAAATGGTGGTTACTGATTCAAAACAAAAAGAAAGATGAAGAAGTATCAAGTATGGAATGGAGGTATTTTAAGGAAATATTCTTAGAAAAATACTTTCCACATGACGATCGAGCAGATATAGAAAGGCAATTTCTGAGTCTGAGACAAAAGGAAGATGAGAATGTCACAAAGTATGAGGATAACTTTACAAGGTTAGCGAGGCATGCATCAGATTATATACGTAACCTAAGAAGTAAGATTGATCATTTATTTTATGGGTTAAAACCGTTTCTCCGTCGAGCCTTAATCTCAAAATCTTTCTCATCATACGAAGATATTGTCTCATGTGCTATCAATACAGAAAACTAATTCTCTAAATCTTATGACAATAAAGTAAAGCAAGAGAAGAAGAGAACGGTGCAACAAGAGACAGATAAAGGGAAATAAGGATTTTCCATTATGTGATAATTTTGGGAAGAATCTCCCCGGTACTTGCCTAAAAGGAATGGGAGTTTGTTATAAATGTGGAGAAAAAGGTCACCAGGATCGTGATTCCAAGGGAAAGAAAGATGCTATCAATGTTGAATTCTATAATTGTAGAGAAATAGAGAATTATGAAAATTAATTCCCTAAGCATCAAGGAAACTTACCTCAAAAAATGCCAAGGAATCAAGGCCAATTTTATGCTATTACTATAGTTGTAGTGGAATAATTAATGAATCTGTGCTTTTGGACTCAAGGATTATATTCTGGTTATAAGAATAATGTGATATATATAAGGATTGTACTGCAATACTTTTTGTTTTCATTATGGTTTTAATTTGATGAAGGTAATCATATTTTTAGTATGTGACAATAAAATAAACATTAATTTGTTTGGGGAATCTGATGTTACAATTGATTTTGGAATTTAGAGACCTTTTAGAGAAAGTATGGACATAGGTATTTTGGATAACTATAAAGGTTAGAATGGATTAATTTGAACTTTGGATAGTATTGTTTAAGGATAAAACATTTTTGAATATTATTTTTGGAATATTATAATACTATAGTTTTAGGAAAAGGACAACCTGCAGGTTGGGGGATAACCCGTCACGTCGGACAAAGCTGCAGGAATCGAACCCACAACCATAGTGCGACATACCTTTATTACCTACCAATAGCCTACAGGAAGTCCCTGATTATTACAAAATAGTTTTCCTCATCTAAATGGTATGTGTTAATATTTGGGACCTTGTACGATTAGGATAAATATAATATTTTTGAGTTCTATTATCTTTTTGAGTGAAAGTTGAGTTTGAGGTAGAAATTAGTTGAAGGTTGAAACACTATGAGTCAAGTATATATATATATGTACCTCTCTCTTATTCTATGAATAAATTAATTCTTAAACTTTAGGAAAGGGACATTAAAAAAATGTGTTATCCTAATGCCTTATGTCATGTCAAATTGATGATATTTTAAATCACCATAGATTGAAGGCTTTAAGGCCCTCAATTTTACACTTGTTTGTGATTGATGACCTAAATCACTCCCTACAAATATTTACATTTTTTCTCCAATTATATGTCTCTAATTTCCACCAATGTTCTCCTAATCGAGATCATAATTTGGTGGTGACTTTTTCATTTCCCTTTCCCTCTTATTAAGGCAAAATTTTATTAACCTTATTTCCAATGTGGGTTTTCCACAAAGGTATTTTCTATTTTCAATCTTTTATTTTTGAAGAACAATTTCAAATTGTGAGGACGCAATTTATTAAAGGAGGGTAGAATATAACACCCTAAGCTTCCATGGTACACTTCTCTTTGAATAATAGAGTAGCGTGTGTTGTACACAACCACGAGTTCTAACACACCACGACCAATCAAAGTAGCCGTTATGAATAGTAATATCCACCTTTTGAAATTATATAAATTTTATATTTCAAAATGGACTTTATTTTTGGATTCTGAATATCGAAATTGGCCTGTGTTGAATTTTTGGTATTTTTCTGAGAACTTCCAATTTTCGATGAATAGTGAAAAATACTTAAAAACAACTTTATTAATAAAAATAATTTATAGTGATAAATTATACTATTGAGTGGTTTTGAAGTATAATTATAATATAATTTTACCATTTTATCCAAAGTTTGTCATTAGAATTAATTTCGCTTTGAAATTGGACACAAACAATTGTCAATCTTTTGATTAATATTGTTTCTTAAAAACACACTATTTTTTTGACAACGAGAATTAATTATAAAATTAATTAATGTAACTTATATGTTTGGAATTTTGTAAAATAGACATCATTTTTTAATTCAGAATATCAATTATAGCTTAGGGTGAATTTTTGGTATTTTTCTGAAAAACTTCAATTTTTGATGAATAGTAAAACCACTAAGTGGTAGTTTAAAAAATAATTTTTCATGTAAATGAAACATTACCACTTCTGTGTATTGAATTTCAAAAATATGACATACATGGTTATCATTAGGAATAAAAATGTGGTTCAATGAGATGAAAATAATTTTTAGTAAATAGTAACTTTTATGTTTTATTAATCGCGATTAAAGGTAATTAGTGAAATTTAAGGTAAAAATGATATTATAAAAATATGAAAATATCTTGACACTTGCCCTACCCTTATTTAATGAGTCATTTCCGACCAATATAGTCCATGGTTATACTTGGGGACCCCATGGAGCCACTTGGGTAAGAAAATGACATTAATAACTTTTTATTTAAAGTAAAAATAAAAATGTCACAAACATGTATTGTTTTACTAAAACAGTTTTTACAAGAGGTTATACAAGTTATCTTTTTTACTATAAAAATCCATTGGAAAGATAAAAATATTTTCTACATCATGGTAATTTTTTTATAATTTTTAGGCATTATATAAATAAATTTATTTATCACACCATGATGATGCAGCGATTAGCTCATTAATTAACGATTTAAAGAAAATGAAAAGATAATGTAAACTCTAAGACATAAAATTGTCAAAAACGTATTGGATGAGTATATTTCGAACCCTTATCACCTTATCTTTGAAATATATAATTGTGGGACCTTTGAAATCCGAAAATCATTTCATAATAATGTAACATTTCATGACATTCTAAGAGTGCCCCTCCTATCCTCTTATAAAAGGCCCCCAACTCTACCACCTTATTCACACCTTCAAATCCATTTGGATCGGCCAAACTATACCCAAATAATCTCTCAACTTTCCTATCATACTCCTAGAATCCTCACTTTAGGCATAAGTATTCCCAAGAAAGCCTTTGGCTCAAATCAAAAAGAGTTACCCGATTTTAAGGTAATGTATTCTCTTATGTTCTTTTGTTTTCTTTTGCTTCTCCAACCCCTTAAACTCTTTTTATTTCTTTATTTTGTAACAACACCAGTATGTTCAATATAATAGGATATTGTTATGATAATTATTTGATTTACACTTACACACACCTTCGTCTAATGTTTAAAGAACATACCGTTTCTGTGGGTGGTGAATTACTGCCTCACGAAACAATGATTGTTCAATCTTATTTTAACACTTTTCATGGTGTTCATTAAGATGTCACTATATTTATATATGATATATATTATATTTAAGTTTTCCTTATGCTTCTGTATTTTTCATTTATGGTATACCTTTATGGTTTCCATTATGGGTAAACACGATAATTTATTTTTAGGAAGTGCGGACTACCGCCCCCTCAAATTGATTTAAATCATTAATGCCATATGTGGAACGTATAAAGGATGGAGTAAATGATATTATATATTATATTATACTGGAATTATAATATACCTTTATATAATTATGATTTCATTCCATTAAATACGAAATAGAAATGAAAGTAGCGTTCATGCGTACGTACGACTTACCATCTCCATGAACGGTGCATTTCATTTCTTACCTCTAAATGTTACGTAATATTATAAGTGAATGTATATACTGGAAAAGGACAAAATACAGACCGTGTGATTTGGATTTATCACCTATAACTGGACTACGTGAAGTCCCTGGTTAGTATGACTAATTATTTTTAGTTAAATTATTTTATTGATCAGTAATAAGTTGATTTGGATTATTATGTCTTATCAAATGAATACCCTTAGTATAGGAAAATGATTTGGTGATTAGGTGATAAATGTTATTTTGGAAGATTTTTGCTTTGTTGGGATCACTATATGCCCAAGGAAAATAGAATACTATGGGGTTTCATTTGAGGAGTAATGGTGAATTTTTATCTATGTTTTTATTGTGTATTTACAGTGATTTGGGTTATTTATGGAAATGATTAACCTATAATAGAGAATATGTGATTAGGTTAATTACTTTTAAGAATGTGACTTTAAGAGTAGTTGATGTAATTTAGAGATATAATTTAACATGGAAGACTACATAACCAAATTCTTCTAAGTTTTGGGTTTCAATATTAGTTTGGATTCTATTGAAGGATTTTAAGGACAATTTTTTATTGAATGGTATTTATTTAACTTTGGGGTATTGTTGGTTTAATTTTAGAAATTAAGATTAGTGTTTCTTTCTATAAAGGAATATCCTTTTGGGGGATCATCAGATCTTGTAATAATCATTTTGGTTTTGATTAATCTCTAAAGACAAGGTAAATTTATAGTTTATCCTTCGTGGATCATTTGATTCTATAGAAGCTTATTCTAGCTCTTCTAGTGTGACCAAGTCTTCTTGAATACTCATCGTTTAAAAAAATGAGTTAGTAGTAGAAATTTATTAAATAATGAAACTCTACTTAAAAATTATGTATATATCTTTATGTTCTTATTCAATCTCAGAAATGAATTCCTCAAATTTATGTAATGTAACTTAAAATAAGAAAAATGTTGTCCGTTTACTTTTCCTACTGGGAAACAAATGACCATTTGTCCCATCACAAGTTTTTGGTTTTCTTGTTGTTAAATTTCTCCTGATCACATTTTTTATCCCTCTCCATCAGAACTTGAAACTTAGTTTATCATCCATATCCATGTTTTTCTATATGGAATCCTAGTATAGGTTATCTCGGGTGACCTTTGTACTTCTCTTTCTTTCTTTTAAAGTGATAGTTTTATTGACTCTTTTTCTGATGTGGGACTTTCCATTATATTCCCAAGACCAATTCTAAAAATTTAGAGGAAGAAATTTATTGAATGAGGGGAGAATGTAACACCCCAAGATTCCATGGTATGCTTCTCTTTGAATAATACAGTAGCGTGTGTTGTACGCAACTTCGAGTTCTAACACACCACAACAAATCAAACTAGCCGTTATGAATAGTAATACCCAATTTTTGAAATTTTATAAATTTTATATTTCAAAATGGACTTCATTTTTGGATTCTAAATATCAAAATTAGATTAGGGTGAAATTTTGGTACTTTTTGGGTAACTTTGATATTTTGATGAATAGTGAAAATTACTAAATTTTAATTAAAAACAAAATTTTTAATAGAAATAATTAGTAGTGATAAATTATGAATTTGAGTGGTTATAAAGTATATTTAGAATATATTTTTACCATTTAATACAATTTTGGTCATTGGACATAATTTCACATTTAAACCAGACATAAACAATTGTCAATCTTTTGATTGTTATTATTTCTTAAAAACACACTTTTAGTTTTGACAACAAGAATTAGTTTTAAATTAATTTCTGCCACTTCTATGTTTTGAATTTAGAAAAATGGATTCCATATTTATAATCAGGAGTTCCAAATTGTGTAAATAGGTAACTCTTATTTTTAGACATTTTGAATAATTACGTCGGTAAATATTTTATTTACTATGGTTAAAGGGTAAATCCGGTAAATAAGGTTAAAAATAATAATATTATAATAATATGAATTTACCCTAAAACGTGTCCTAAACCCATTGGTTGATACATTTACGACCATGTTCATATTTGGATAGATTTTGGGTCCCCAAGAAGCCACTTTTAAGTGATAGGGACGCTTTATATTAATTAAGTTAAAGTAAATACAAAAATGACAAAAGCATATATCTTTTAGAAAACATTTTTTTACATAGGGTTATATATGTTATATTTTCGACTATAAATATTCATTAGAAAGATAAAAATATTTCCTAAATAATTTTATTTTATTTATAATTTTTAGACATTGATTAATTAAATTTATTTATGATACAATAATGATGCAGTATTTTCCTAATTAATGAAAGAATCAAATAATTAGTATTATAAATGTTAAAATAAATATAATTTGAAAGTTTTAATGACATCAACGAATTTTATTGGGTAATATTACATATTAGTAATACTTAAATAAATTTTATTCTAATTCATAATGTTTCTATGACTTTAACAAAAATCAATTATTAAATATTGTCAAAATTGACATAAATGAGTTTTTAAAACAAATATTACATTATTAATTCATATTATATTCCTAAAAATCTAAGGTTCATCCAAAGAACTTATATAATGATAGTTGTATCATTAATGGACCACTTTGGGGTCTCTTGTAAGTATATAGTAAGTTTATTAACTATATAATATAAAAATACCAAGAGACATGGTAACTATCAAACTAATTAACTAAGAGTTAAATATAAATGATAAGGTTAATATAGTGACCCAAACCTATCTAAAATCTATTGTATGAAATTATTTTGACCCATCCCCACCTTAGACTTTGAATAATCCACTTTAGATCCATTATAAACCGAATATTAATTTATTATAAATTAATACTTTATGATTTTCCTAAAGAGCCCCTCCTCCCCCTTATAAAATGACACCACTTGTAACCAATTCTTCATACCTTAAAAGCCTTTTGGTTCGGCAAAACTCTGCGGAAATACCCTCTAAAATATCCTACCTTTATCCTAGAGGCCTTCATTTAGTCATAAATCCAACCTAAGGATTTGTTTTGATCAAATCAAAAGGAAGAACCCGAAGAAGAGGTAATGTTTTCACCACCTTTTTTCAAGTTCCTTTCTTCTTCAACTTCTTATTTCATTGTTGTTCCATTATAAAATAATAACTCCAGTAAATTATATATACTGTGATGTTATTATAAATATGTTACAACCATTTTCAGTATTCTATCCATCATTTTAATGACATGTCACCATACATGCGTACGTATGACCTACCGTCTCCACGTCGTGGTGTAATTGTTATTCAATACATTATTATTTGGATGAGTATAATAATGATGTTTAATTCATGTAAATAATAAATATAACATGATAATGATTCTTTATATATGATATAACATCCAATTATATATTATTTTAATATCAAAAGAATGATATTGTTGCTCGTGCATACGTACCGACTACCGTCTTCCACGAACGTGATGAGATTCATTCCCCATCGTATCCATTCAAGTATAATTCTCATTTCATGATTAAAAATAATTTTTAAGGAATTGATATAATTATGTATATGAATAAGATAAAACCTACCCATAATAAACACGACTTATGTAACAAAACATATAAAAGAAAACGAGTAAGTTAACACCCGAAATGACGATAATACTAAGATATTGTTAACAAAACAACGTTAAAAGATCATATATGATATCATATTAATGTATATGATCATTTTATAATTCAATAACAATTATTTCACCATTATAAAGGAGGCTAACCTACCATCTACAAAGGAATAAGTACAAAGTAAGGGGTTTCTTATCTGACTTTTAATTCCGTGATATTTCCATTGTTCACCACTTATTTATTCATTGTGATGTGTGTACTGCCCATGATTGTATTCATTATGTAATATAATTTAATTTATTTATATTTAGATCATCATTGTATGATACTTCTTTCATGGGTTTATGTTTCATAAGTTACCAAATTGATAATGGAATTTGAAATTTAAATTTCCACTCATTCGGCTTTAAACATACTTCATTGATTATTTTACTCCATGATTATGTGTGGAATGAATATTAATTTGCTTATGTAATAATTTCCACTACCCTTTTTGTGGATATACTTTTGATACACATAATCAATCCATTGATAATTTCTCATGTCATCGATATGAACTTGATAAGAGTAATTTTTAATCAATCTCCATTTGTTGAGTTAAATATCCAATTCATTGGTGTTGTTTTTAAAAGAATATGTGTGAATGTCCTCTGATTGATTTACACTGAATATCCAATCATATTGAGTGTATTTATATTTTTCACACATAATTATGTCATTTATTTATCCTTAACCTAAGGATATGGTCTTTATAAGAGATTTCATCTCCAATTACATTCCATTGAGACTACTTTGTTGTTATACACCAAATCACTTTTATATGGTGTATATAATGTACTTTGACATAGTATATCATGAATCCCTTTATTATCAGTACATTACAAAGTTTTTATTACCTCAATTATTTTTATTCAAGTGTCTCTCTTTTGGTTAGAAACTCTAACTAAAATATTATTTTTAAATATTTTAAATATTTATTCTTCTAAATATTTCTCATTAATGTCCATGTTTTAAAAATGGTTTTAAGGATTTAATTATATGGAAATTAATGTTAAAAATTTAAAATTCCTTTTAAAAGTTTCAAAGTGGTATGGGACACTTTGATTCAAAAATCTATTTATAAAACGACTTCTTGACAAGTAGTGTGATTTTTAAATGTTTTCATGAAAAAGGGGGACATTTCTCTCAAATAGTTTTGATGATTATTTTCATCTATGTTAATATCCTTCATTATTACCGATTGAGGTTAATCTGATACAATACAATCTTCCATTTTGTATCAAATGAGTTATATTTGACTGTGGATGAGCTATTTTTATACCATTCATGGTTTGTGGATAAATTATTGACATTTACTATGCTAGTTTTAATACAAATGTTTATGATATGTTTCAAACTTTTCATATGAGAAATGAATCAGACTTAGTAAGTGACGGGTGGTGCCTGATATAGCTCCTCGATGCATCGGTAGGTCTCATGAGGCAAACTAGTGTCTTGGCACAATGCCTTGACAAAATCTTATTTGTAGTCTTGGCACGAGGCCTTGACTATGTGGTTATGATAGTACGACATTATGCCTTCCATCATTATGAAAGTGGTTATTGATATTGCATGTGGTTATTCGACTAGTATAATATCCATGTGGATAATTAAATGACATTATTTCATTTTATCTTTGCCATATTATACTAAAGTTCAAGTTTAAAAGGATTTTTTTAGTTATACATTGCCTTAAATGTTTATGCTTATCTATGAAGGTTTCCGCTATATTGTTATCCTTAATGAGCATCTGAGCTCACCCCTTTCAATGTTTTATTTTTCCCACGATGCGAAGAAGTAATTTTTGAATGACCTATAGGGATAGTATGAGAGGATATGAAGAATAGATGTTGTTGTAGTTTTTTTACTTTATGATGTAATGTAAAACTTATGGATATATCTACTATTTCCAAGACTACTAAACTAATCGGACTTTCGAGACTTGATCTTTTGTGATCATGACAATGTTATGTAATAATGCACTGACTCGGGGTAATTGGGGTCGGGGCGTTACACAATCTCATTGAACATGAGATACATGACATAAATGGGTTCATCAGGCTTCATTTTAAAATTATCATATTTAATAGTATTGGTATTCAGTCTCATTTCTTTGAAATTGGTTGTTCCCTCATGGGAAATGGCCAAAGTGTCCCAAATTTCATAAGTAGTTTTACAAGCAGATATGCGATTGAATTCTTCATCTCCTAAAGCACAATACAGGGCGTTCATTGATTTACAATTATTATTGTAAGCAGTCTTAGTAGGTTCATCCCAAGTAGTTCTATCAGTTTCTGGAATATTATATTGAACTTCTATAGTAGTCCAGATATCAAATCCTATACTCTCAAAATGAATTTTCATTTTAAGCTTCCATTGAGCATAATTTGTCCCATTAAAGAAGGGTGGCCTGTTGGTAGCATCACCTTCTAATCGATTATCCATAATTCAATTTTAGAAAATATATTTAAAGAGATAAAATTTAGAACTAACATAAATTTAAGATCTTTAAGATACAACTAAAATCACAGTTGAAAAATAGAGTGTTCCAAAACCTTTAATAATAAACAAACCTCTGAAACCAAATGTTGTGCAGAGTGGATACTCAAGAGGGGGGTGAATTGAGTTCCAATTAAAATTTCTGTTAAAAATATTTATCTATTAAAATCCCCCAATTTAAAAACATGTTAAACTTTAGTGAATTTATACTGGTTGTAAAAGTTCAATTAGTTTCTCAAATATTGATTAGGTCTGAGTTAATTTAAGAAGGAGATTAAATTAATTATTGAAACTAATTTACTGGTTCACAATAAGTATAAACACTTTCTAATTTAACTATCAAAGTAACTTTAAAAAAAATTGTATTTAAAATTAATTAGCCGTGGAATATAAAACATATAGTATACTTTAGACTTAATCTAAGATGCACAGCAGATGAAACCAAGAGGTTTAGTCTCAAGCCGAGACATAGTCCTCTCAAACAATTTATATAAATATTGATCCACACCCTGGATCGGGGTAAATAATAGTACATGTCACGACCCATCGTCGGGGCCCGTGTTGTGACTACCCCAAGCCCGCCTTCCATAGGCCAGGGGCTGGTGACTAGCACCAAAGGCGTAAATCTCGGTAAAAGGGAAGACATTGCCTTTATAAAAGTAAACAAACACAATAGAGTACGCAAGTGAAGTAAGCACTAAGTAAAACTGAGTACAAAAGTAAGAGATGGATAGTAAATGGGCCTGTATACAAACCCAACTGAAAGTACAATACAACTGAGAAAGAAAGTACAACAGCTGTAAAGTAAAGCAGCAACCACCGAGTCGTCCTCCGGGAATCCCACCTGAAGGGTGGGTACAGATAGTCTCATCAGTACCTTGGGTCCGTCCGTCCGCTCTGTGTACGTCCTGCCAGGTGGTCCACCTCCGGATACCATCCCGCTCCCCAAGCCTCAATCACAATCAGTGATGTCCGTCATCTGCAACCAACACAATGTAGTGCAGGTATTTCCCATGCAGGGGTGAGTATAACGATACTCAGTAGGGACCCCGAGACTCCCGAAGGTCTCCCAGAATCCGAGAAGGATAAACCAAAAACAAAAGATAAAAGCACGATGTATCAACCAACTCTACTTAGGTATATGCCCATACATATACCTAAGTCATCAATCTCGGTTCAGCTGCATTTTCTGAGCCCAAGCACAATCCGATCCACACAGGAAAGAAGTCAATCACATCAATGATAATTATTGAAAGAAAAGACTCATCTCACACAGGTATAATACTCATGAAGAGGGGTATAGATGATTTGTTTTATCCTCTGAATCATCTCCTCTGCCGAACCCACGTAGGATCCAAGTACAGAAGTCATCGTTGCTGAACCCACGTAGGATCCAAGTACAGAAGTCGTTGCTGCCCAACCCACGTAGGATCCAAGTACAGTAACCATCGCTACCGAACCCACGTAGGATCCAAGTACAATCATCATCACTGCTGAACCCATAGAGGATCTAAGTACAATCTTCCTCGTTTCCGAACTCACATAGGATCCAAGTACAGTCGTCATCGTCGTCGAACCCACGAAGGATCCCAGCACGGTAGTTGTCGCAGTCGCAGCCAGCTCTAGGGTTCCTGCACACAGCATGCTCGATTCCTGGAGGGTCCGCTCCTCATGTAAAGGGGGAGATAAATAAATTCACACAAATTCCTAAGTTGATGAATCTCGAAGTTCCGTCTCGTCAAAAGGAACCCAACGCGACAGACGACGCGTCAAACAGACGCCCGATCTGAGATATATTGGCTTCTTCGTTCCAGGGGCCCGGTTGAAAATATGCTCATTCCAAACCCATACGTTTACCAAAGTTGACCAAAACTCACTTAGAGTATCGCAAAAGGACCGCCTCGTCGATAGGGTTATAGTGCTGCAGACGGCGCGTCGATCGGACGCGTAGTCTTTAAGTTATTGACGTTTAAGTGAATAACGAGCCTGACCCGTTATGGCCAGTGGTCTGGCGGGTCGGGTTAACCTAGTTTTTGACGGGTCCGACCCGGAAGGGGTGTCGGACTAGGCTGCCCCAAACCTAAGTGGCGCGGCCCGGCCCGAAGTGGCGTGGCCCGGCTCGGCCCAGCCCGGCTCGGCAGGGCGCGACCCGGCTGGCTCGGCCCGTAGGCCGAGCGGTCTGGGGGGGGGGGGTGGCCCCACTACTGCCCGAACTAGTGGTGCCAAGCGGCGCCGCCCTCCCTAACTGGCCGACTGGAGCTGGCCGGCCTTCTGGCACAAGCGGTCCGTGACTCATCCGGCGCGGCGCCCTCCTGGCGCTGTGGCTTTGCTCCACCCAGCCGGCCGACGAGCCGACCTGTCCTTCTGCCGAAGGGGCCCACGAAGCTGGTCGCGGTTCCTTCCGCACAGCCGGCGCGATGGCGCCGACTTCCTCCCCCGCATTCTCAGCATGGCACAACGGTGTCGTGCTTCCTCCGCCACGTCCCACTTGGCTGCGGATTTCTTTGCGTGTGCGACGGCGGCCCTTGCACCGTCGTCCTCTTCCATGTTCTTCCTCCAGTCGCCAATTCCAAAAAATAAACAAGATCAAACGGAGGGTCGTCGGGTTGTGTTTGTTTGGCCTGCGCCCTCTGTGTTATGTGATATAATTAGGCCAAGACAATCAAGTCATACAATGACGAATGAGGGACAAGTTTAATCCATTTAATATTGTACCTAATCCCATACCTCGATAATTGATGTCGTACATCAGGCGCCGCGGAAGACGGTGTCATGAGGTGAGGATTCGTAGACGACATCGGAGTGCGTCCGAGGAGGAAGCGGCATTTCCTCACTTGTCGTGGAGAAGAGAACGGATGGTGCGTTTTCGTTCTTCGTGGAACCAGCGTTCTTTGCCGAAGAAGAAGTTGTTCTTCGTCAGAGGGTCGGTGTTCTTCCAAAACATCAAGAGATATCCCAATTATCCTTAGCACAACGAAAGCCCTCCCCAAAATAAAATAATAAGCTACTCCTATTATTTTATTAACACAAGGCATTTCAAATTCAAACATTCAAACACTTAATTAATAAATTGGAGGATTAAATTTATTAATTAAGGTGTTGGAATGAATTAAATGGGTTAGGAGAAGGTGGAGAGTTTACACAATTAATAGGAGTTACAAATTAAAGAAGGGGAGGTTTAAGGGAGTTTAGGGAAGATGAAAGGTTGGGGCTCATGTGGGCCCCACCTCTCAAATATCCACACATGGGAAGTTGGGTGGATGTGGGCCCTGCCATTAACTTTCCATGGGTGGAATTAACCTCCTTAGATACATAAAATTATTCTAACAATTTTATTTATCTTTTTAATTAAACCACAAATTATAACTTCAAACCCTCATAAAACGCAACTGCGGTAAATGTCCCCTTAAGAAATTACTGGTGCTGCGAGTTCATTGGTTCCCTCAGATTTCAATTCCGAGCACCGGTTCAAAAGATAGAAAAACACGCTCGTTCGTTCACTGAACTTACCCGATCTAAACTTCGGAAATTGATTCCAGGCACACCGGGTCTCAGAATCAAGAGCTATCAGAAGCCACAGACTCATAAAATTCCAAAGTATTTATGAAAAAAATTTCTTTGAAATTTTCGAGTCTTTACAGTACAGAGACTGTCCAGGTACTAATACCTCTACCACAGTTCTACGTGGGAAAACAAAACAATAGCACATTGGCTATCCAGGTCCTATTTGACCTCTACCACTATCCATAGTGGGATACAAAGGAGTTATGGAAGGTTTGTGTGAGGATTTAGAGATCCTCCAATTTAGCACAGGAGACAGTGTGTGTATAAAATATACAAGGTACACACACTGCTCAAAATGTAAATAAAAGAATCAGTAAGAGAGTAGATATGAGTTTAGAATGCTCTAGTGATTTGAAGTGCAACTCTTAACTCTTTTTGATTTGTCAAAATTGTTTTCGATTCCTTCTCTGGTTTTTTTAGAAAACAGAGTGTCGTTTTCTTCATTGGTTTTCAGGTTCAACTTGATCATCTTGAATGTATAAGCATCTCATTGTAGTTCTTCACTCCTTGACTAGAGTTAGGTTTTGTGTTCTCTTGAATCACTTAGTGTATGTTCAATGTTCTTCGAGTATGGATGTAGTCTTTCTTTATGCACCACTTTACAACATTCTTTTTTCCTTTTGTGCACGTACATTATGTCCGACCTTTTTCCTTCCTTATATAGGTTTCAGATCAGGCAATGGGAATGATTACCTTTTTACAGGTATGAGGTATGGTTCCCTGACATGACAACAACTATCATTAAATAACATTAACTGCATTAAAATCACTAAATATGACCATTTATTAATAAAATAAATAATGTTGACAAAAGTAGAGTTTAGAAAACAATGACTGGTAAGTCTTTCATTAGTAGATTTCTGTCTGTAGATATGTAACGGTGGACTTTGTATAGCAGTGACCTCTTATCAGTATCTCTTTGTCCTTGTACCAGTAGCTCCTTGTATCGGTAGCTGTTACTCTGTGTATTAGTAGATCTATATACCGGTGACTCCTTCTATCGGTAGCTCTTGGTCTATCGGCAGCTCACTTGTATTGGTGTCTCTTTTGTTTCGGTGACTGTCTATATCGGTAAATACACTTATCGATAGACTTTGTATCAATATCTTGTGCATACCAGTAGCTCCATTCTGTACCAGTGATTAAGTGTATATCGGTAGACTTGTTTTATCGGTAACTCAGCTCTATCATTAGATGTTTGTATCAGTGGACTTGATCTATCAATGACATGCTTACCGTTGGACTTATACATACCGGTAGATCTGCGTATCGATGACCTTTACTTATCGTTGACTATGTCTATCGATAGAATAAGTACTGGTAGATCTGTATCAGTAGCTATAAGCATATCAGTGACTTAACACTTATCTTCTTTATGAAAAACATATCCGATTGAGTTAGAATTATTTCAAAATTCATATAATCATAGATAAACATTGATTAACATATTTTAAAGATTATTTTAATATTATTATCAAATTGATGATAGAATGTCATAGATTGAAAGAATTAATATATAGATAAGCATTATTTGGGATTATCAAAGTATGTGAAAGCATAATTGGGATTATCAAAACAGGTGAGGTCAACATACATGTTATGATAATCTTGCTATATCATGCATTTATGTTCATGTTTCTATTATGATCCATTGATATTCCTATTGCCTAAAATGTACTATATTATTCATGTAATTCCTTTCTTACTCCTTTACAAGGATTCATAGATCACTTTTTTGTTATGCATGTCCTCAGGTTATCCAATGCAATGCTAAGTACAAGGGAATGTTGTGGTCATGTAATGAAAGTTTTCAATAAGGATGTTGTATTTTTTATGTATTAAGTTGTTATGTAATTTCCCTAATTTCCCAAGAAACTGGACCTCTTGATCTTAATAGTTGAATTAAGTGAAAGTTTATGTAATAAATCATGGTCAAGTGTGTAATAATGAGAAGGTTTGTTATATATACAGACCACAAGAGAATCAAATATATCATTACACAACATGACTTGAATATCAGATAACAAAGATGGTTCAAATACCTTTAGTATTTCGAATTTGAACATGACTATATGTCTAGAGAAGTAAATTAAATAGTGGATGTACTGAGCTGGAAAACTCATGCATAGGCTATATAGGAATCTTGTGATGAATGGAAATAAATGACACTCTTTTATGAGAAATATCTAAAGTTTCATGAGAGTTATGAGCAATCTTGTCTTACAACCTTGATAGTTACTTATTCCCTCGTTGATAGGTTTATGGGCAGGAAATTTTTAGATATTGTGGGGTTGGTTTTCTACAAGAATATTTAGGGTGAGGACCTACCTATTATTTTTTGTGGATAGAGACGATGTCCTATGTATTATTGGGTTTATCTAGTTCCTATTGAAATGAAAGAGGAAATGATACAGGTGTCCCATGCTTCTAAGTGGGTAGTTTATCTAGGAATCTATAAGATACATCGAGATATGGGACATTAGTATTGGTGGCCTGGGATGAAGGGAATCTGGGACTCAGGGAGTCACACAATGATAAAGGGGAAGAAATGTGAAGGGAGTAAGGACTATTCTTACTTTCCTAAACCCATGGAGACAAGGCCTTCTTGAAAGAGTGGGTTCAACAAGGTGAAAGAATATAAAGATACTATGAAAGATCAATCTCATAATAATAACTTTAATCTCTGTGATGTAGACTAATTGAATGGCGGTGATGTATCTAAGGAACAAGAGTAGGGTGGTGACAAGATGGAAGCTTCATATCAGGTGAAAAGAAACTCTGTGTGTGTATGTGAAGCTAAAAGTGTTAGTAAACATGGACTACTTGAAATCTCCAATATCTTAGTGTCTCTGAAATCAATTTCTATTAATGATTTTATGTGAATGGGTAGATCAGTGGAAGAAAAATAATAATAGCGTCTATAACTTATTCTACACTCTAAAGATGAAATGGTTGAGGGGTCTTTCCATATCAACGCTAAAAAGGATTTTGTTAAACAAAAATATAAAATAATGATTAGAGTTGATATTAATGAGGATAAAAGGGTGTATATCAACAAAAAATATCATATTTGGGAATTAGTATTTAATATAAATAAGATAAATTTGGAGGAATATATCTAGAATTGGGACAATATGACCCATCATTTTGAATCCTTCATCAAGAAGCAGTTGGATAATAAAGTATCTACAATAAAATGGGTATTATATAAAGTGATTAATTATAATATTATTTGACTCATCTTTAATTATTTTTTTGATCTCTTTTTGTGTTAAATAACCTCCTCTTATGATCTTGTGAGTTTTTACACTTTTCCCACAAAAGCAATTTTGAAATAAAAATTTAATTTTCAGTCACTAGGTGTTCCACCTATTAGCAGGTGAAGGCAGAGCACCATCGACCTACTGGATTATTACAACCATTATGAGTCCCAAAATGGAAATGGGAAGATGTTGCTATGGTTTTTGTAGTAGTATTATCGAGGTCGCCTCGAGGTAGTGACGTAGTTTGGGTAGTTATGGATCAACTGGAGAAGGTGGAACACTTCCTTCCAATACACGAGACTTTCTCTGTTGATGATATGGGTATATTGTATATCTAGGAGATAATGTGTCTACATGGGTTCCCTCATTCTATCATTTCATATAGGTACGCTTATTTCACATAAAAGTTTTGGAAGGGTTTGTATAATGATATGGGTACACAGGTTATCTTGAGTACATCTTTTCACCCTCACACCAATGGCCAGTCATAACAGATGATACAGGTGTTAGAGGACATTATAAGTGTATCCATCCTTGATTTTAGTAGTTATTGGGATAAGAATATCCCTAAATTCAAGTTCACCTATAAGAATAGCTTCCATGAAATGATTCATTTGTCTCATTATGAGGCCTTTTATGGTAGGTCGTTCTGGTCACCCCTGTGCTAGTTAGACGCAGAAGTGACAACCTACTAAGTCCTCATCTGATACAGAAAAATTTAGAGATGGTTCAATTGATCAGAAAGCGTATGTATATTTCTCGGTCTAGACATAAATCTTATTCTGATCTCCATCAATATCCTATGGAGTTCAAGGTTAGGGATCATGTTTTCCTAATGGTATCACCCAGACTTGGGAAGAGACATATACAGAGGTAAGGGAAGTTTTCTCCTTATTATGTCGGGCCATTTTAGATTCTAGATAGAGGTTTTCGGTAGCCAATCAACTGTTACAACCTCAGTGGTATCATTCCATGCACAACATCTTCTGCATTTCATAGATTTTTCATTATCATGCCGACCTATCTCATACTTCTGAGTAGGTTGAGTTAGGTGATGAAACTTCATTTGAGGAGTATCCTATATGCATCATTGACTAGATCATGAAGGATATATAAGGCCAGTCTATCCCTTTAGTATGGGTGTTACGGTAGCATGATTGTGTACAAGATAAGACTTGGGAGCAGGAGGCTGACACACATGCGTAATGGCCAGAGTTATTGTTTGACAGTGTATCACCACCTTTGGAAGGTAAACTCAGGGATGCATTATTTTAAGGGGGGAGACTGTAAGAACCCGTTTTTTTTTTACTTCAGGTATTTATCCTTTAAAGTTAAGTCTAATTATTTATTTTGGACCTAATATGGATGCCTAATGAGTGTACGATTGTTTAGAGGGTGTATGGGGCTTGTTATTAGCTTAGATCCCGTCCAGTGGAGAAAAAGGATTGGGTTGCATGATTAGTATAAATCATGTGAGCTAGTCTACATAGTTTCCCTAACCGTGTGAGGGCTATAGAGTGGACTAATGTATGACGTATAATATGGGGAAACTATGCAGCTAAGGGAACACACCCCTATAGATGGTATGTAGTTTTTATAAGATCCATAAAAAATGGTTGGTGCATGGTTTCTCAAAAAATCTAACCTAACCATATAGGGTCCCCCTTAGGGAAGTTCCATGCACATGGTTAGTGCATGGTTTGGCCAACCATGCATCCAAACAATGAAACCCCAATTTTTTTGATGTAACATTACCAAAACGCACTTAATGTGTAATATGTTTAATCCTACCACATATTTCTCTTCATTTTAGTGTGAATAGGTATTCTTCCTCCCATATGAGCTCCTAAACCTCCCTTAACTAGATTCTTCAATATATTCATCATTTAATGTTTGATTCAATCCTTGTTCATCTCGTTGGATGTGCATCGACATGTACTCTATTCATCATGCTTAGTCTTTCATTTTTCTTCTCCTTGATGTTGATATTTTTGATCTAGCTCATACGGTCTATTTTTCAAGGTGTTGATCTATTATTCAGTTATCTTCTATTCTAGGCTAAACTAAATGCCGATACTAGATAAAGAGAGTGTTATAGGCTCATGGTAGGTGGTATATGACTCATCACTCAGGTATCATTGTTCTATAAACTACCTTCCTTGTGTGAACACCGATTTCTTTGGGTGTTGCTAATTAAATTCATATTCCATGATTAAAATCATTATTATCATATTATAGAGCCCTTTCTATTTGTGATCATCACAACATTGTAGGTTATGAAATCAACGACTTCCTACCTAAGTAGGGTGCTTCTTTAATTACACCTTGGTAACCCATGTGAGTTTATCTGTGACACCATTTAGGTGAATGGATTGACCCTTCTAATGGTAAGCCCTCTTAAATTAAATGAATTATTATTTTTAATGGCTATTGAATCATAACATAACTTGACCCTCCTAGGTAAGTGTTTAAATTAATTAATGAACCATTTTAATGTTAAATGGAGAGTATATCTATATATATCACATGGCATAGTTAATTATAATTTAATTTTATATGGATTCATGTCCTTATCCTAACTTGTCATTCTTATAAAGGGTTAAGGACTTAATATACTAATTTAATATGGAATTAAATTAATAAATGGTTTCATTTCATTTTATACTTTACACTTAGTATGAATGAAAATGTAATGAACCTTCTATATTATTAAAAGGCATGAGAATTATATGGCCGAAATTAAATAATGATATAAGTATAAGGTCCCTATTGGATATGGACCTTTTCATCTTTAAAGGAGTTCTTAGAATTGAGGTAGCCTTGGATTCTTAAGGGAATTACTTGAGCACTCATATGATGCCATTCTGATTCAAGGATCTCGTTTCTAAGGGATATACCTACCTTGAAACATGGTCCTTTTCTACTATTGGATTCCTAGCATGACACTATATTATCCCTTTAATATCTTCTAGATATTAGGATACATTAGAAGCACTCCTTGGATCTAGCGTGATGTCTTTAGACACATGGCTCCATGGATACAACCCATTGGGCCCATTGATGCTTAGCTAATTTTAACTTGTAAGAGATCCTTGAAATAATTTAGAATATTTTATAGTGGAATACCGTAGAAGATTCCCCTTGGATTAGACTCAAACCCCTTATAGCTAGGATGCATATTTTTATTGAGTTGGATGGACCCCTGAGGTCAAGGATCCCTTGGTTGTTACCTTGGATCCTGTTTCATTATTATCATAATCAAGGAAACCTTGGTTATTATCTCAAATTCTCTGTTGTTATTATTATTATTAATATAGGATTCCTTGGTCATACCTTGGATCCTCTTAATTCACTTATTATAAACTGAAACATAATTAATTAAATGATTACATGTTCAGACACCAGATGAGGATGAAGCAGATATCAGGGTATTTACATTACTATACTGCTTTTACTTTAATATAAACTTCCACCATATTTTGATTTATATTCACACACTAGGTGGTATAGATGCCATTGGTGCTAGCCTACTATGTTTTTTCTCAAACCCTATTTGGTCTACCAATGATACACATGTATATTATATGTATATAGGTGTTGATAAGGGGAATAATTATTCTTTGGACACTTGATCTTAGTTTTGTGCATTAGGATTGAGTTTTATAGTAGATGTCTAGGCCAATTCTCGGTATACTGTATAGTTTTTGGCTTCTTTTTGATTCTTTTATATAGCATGTATTGCCTACTTCTATGTATACTTTTTTTCTACCATTCTAGAGATGTCCCATACATTATTATCATCTGTATATGATTCTTTTATATCTTTTTATTATTATATTCATGTTGGACGTTTATCTTTTCTATTGTTGTCTTTTCTATTATATCATGATTCTGCTATGATAGGTTACTGGTCTAGTTGTTATAGTTTCAATTTCCATTGTTCCATCAGTTTATATATGCTTCTTCTATTTATCTGTTATTACATATCCGCTATGCTTCACTCTTACATGAGGGCATAGTCTCCCCATGGATACACCCAAGGCCCTCGCTACGAGTCGGCATCCTCTGTCATACGGGGTGCGTGCATGAGGGTATGTGGCCAACTGGTCTTGGGGAACCTCAAAGTGGAACCCAAGTCTGAGACATCACAATTCTTCAATAATCCTAGAGGTACCTTTTTATCAATCATAGTTAGTAGGGGTACATATCTTCAGGGTCATATCTTTATCCTCTACCACCATATCTTGGTCTCAAACTCTCTCTAATCATCTCTTATAACCATGAATGATGAATGATAACGTTAAATAATGAATAGGCGCCATGGTAAACTAAAAGGATAACAATAATGATTACTTTGTGAACATGTTAATAATTGATGGTAGAGTAAACAACGTGTTAATCCTAGTAAAGGTGGGATGTGTGCATTATTGTAGACATGTTGAAGGTTCATGAATCCACCTAAAATAACATAACTAGATAGCTAGAATGGAAATGAGGAAAGTTAGGATAGGTTAAGGAGGTAAGGATGTGAATATCCTAAAATACTAAGGTCTAGAAAACATAATGTAGAAGTACAAAAGAATACCCTTGGAGATATGAAATTATTATGAATATTAATGTAGAACATGCCTGAGAGGACCATGAGAAAATATATTATAGGAATAAGGTCTTGGACAATGGGATTGCAAAACATAGGCTAGTTTCAATCCCAGTTTGAGGCCCCAACATGAATAATGGTGCACAGAAATAAAAAACCAGTGAAAAATAAAACCAACTATTACAAAAATATTTTTATAACAAAGGAGTTATAACAGTTTTTCATAAAAACTACACAAAAAATGCAATGTTGATAAATCAATAAGGAATAAATAACACAATTGAATTTGTAACATTGAGAGTGAAAAAATTATCACATCCTCATCCATTTTACACAAAATAAGGAACTTCTTATCCAACAAAAATACCCAAACCCTATATCCATACATGCCACTTCTCAGTCATTTCTCATACCTAAATCAATTGCATTATAATACAATTTTAATTCCCAAAAATATTTTTTCCAATAAACTAGTCAAAACCAAATCATAAAATAAACTAATTTAGAATACTGAAAAATATTTTTTTCCAAAACATTTTGTAAAATTATATTCACATAGTTCACACCAAAACCCCAAATTCATAATCTTTTCCTAATCCAAGAGAGACCAATTTATCAAGTTAATTGTATACCTTTATTTGATTATATCCAATATATAAAAAACACCTAAAAGAAAATCAATCACATTAAATTGAACCATAATCCACAAATGAGTTAATAAGATCCACCTTATTTAAAAAAATAATACATAAATATTATGAAACCCTAGGTTTGATGTTAGGAATAACGATCCGATCCTTCAAACCCTAGAAAAAAATAAAAGGAAATCATAATTATTTTATTGATGATTTAGATACATGATCCCAATGTCCTAGATTTAATCCAAAAGGGTAAATCAATCTATAAAAAAATAAAATAAAAATAGGGAAAAAGAAATATTAAAGGATTCTTGGGAATATTGAGATCAAACCTTTAATTTGATGTTGATCTTGAGAGAAAGGCACCATTCATGGATAGAGAAACCCCACTTTCAGTTTATGGAATCCTTAGTTTCACCCATGTCCAATTTAAGGCATTTAATGGGGTGTATGAAAGGATAATGGGGAATTTAGAATCTAAATCATGTAACATGAACCTAGAAATCATGGTCCTTATGAATGTGCTATGACTATGCAGGTCTCTTTTCCCAAAAAACCGTAAATGAAAAATCTTGATGCACTATACTTACGACTATGTACTAATATCTCACCACTCACTACCATTCACATAAGTCCTATATGATTTTATTTCATGGTTGGGACTATACAACTGACAATTAAATCCTCACTTATCATCCAAAAAATCTACCTCTAATCCATAAATCTAATCATTTTGAGGCATAGAAGATGTAATGGGTTGGTTCTTAACATTTATTTTTCATTGATTTCAATTTACAGAATCTGAAAAACTTTATGAATCCAACCTAAAAATATCCTAAAGTGGATCTCTAAAATCTAATTTATAGTTAATTTGAAATAGTAATTACCTCAAACATGATAATTATTTTTAATCAATTCTGATGCCACTCTTTTCATGTTGTCATTGTGGTGGACAATACAAGAAAGCATTCCTTTAGTTTCATCCACACATTCTCTATGAATCTATGAACAATTATCTTTATATTCTAGGTTCCAGCATGGAGGAACCTATGGATTCATGTTGTTTATCATTGATTGTAGTAGGAGGATTATCTTATTCTCTCTTATTCATAAGTGCGAAGGAGAAAAATGTTATATTTAGGATTTGAGAGAATTTCTAAAGAAGTTATGTGTTGTACACAACCACTCTACACTCTAAAATGTTATTAGATGGAATATATATTTTGGGTAAATATTTGATAATTATGCTAAGGCCATTTATCAAATACTCTTTCTAATTTATTCCCTATGTCTAATAATAAGAAAAATATGATTATTATTTCCATAACATGCATTAATTTAAATATAATTTATCAAATAAATATATATTTAAATGTTATTAATTAAAACATATCATTTTAAATGGGGCCTTAACTCAACCCGATAGTCCACCTTAGAATTTATCAATCTTTGAATAATAAAATATTTATTCAAATAAATATTATTTTTTAAATAAATAAATATTAAAGTCACAAAAATCATGAATAAATATTTATTTTAATATTCATGAAAATAAATAAATATTTATATTAATCTATTCAATAAACTAGTGAATAAATAATTTTTTATTTATTTCCTTATGAATAATAAACAAAAGATAAACTTCAACTCACAAATTTTACACTTGAATATCCAGTGATTTAATATATATGATCAAATATACTTGAATATAATTTAAATAGAATTTAATTAAATTTTAGATACACTTAGTGTGTGACCATCTCAGCCTCTTTCTCCATGGAATTAAGTGAACTTACTTAAATCTGAAGACTAGTTTCTACCAGAAACATCAAGGAACCAATATAGAAATAAGTTAATGTCATAATGACAACAACATTCCTATTAACTATACTATGTAATAAAATCTCTTTTTCTCAATATCTCATCAATTCAGATGCATACTCATATCATCACCCAATATATTTGATATATATTTCATTGATTTTCTAAAAATAACTCATCGAGAGACTATAATGGATATTGAATTAATCAAACTATTCTATTTCAATCAAAGGGCCAACTATATCTTATTCCATTAACTCAAAAGGGAAAATCCTTTCTTGACATACTCAATTAACATTATATCACTTATTATGAACCTAATGTATGCTACCCCACAACCAATATATGTATTTAGGTTTTTCATCCATACATCAAAATACACAATTCATTATATTCATTAATAATAATATCAAATTTAAGGACCAATTAGATGCTCATAGATAGAAATATAAAATGATAAAAAACATATAGAATTACTATTTGAAAATATATCCTCATATCCCCCCTTCTTGGAGATAAACAAGTGTGAACTTCCTTACAAGAAGTATCAATGGTTTATGAGCCCCTATTGCATAATATTCAGACATTATATATGTTTCATCATATTGATGTTATATAGTCCATAAGACATGTGTTCAAGAATAATTTCATGCAATTTATAGATTCTTATTATAGTAGGGAACTTATATAACCTTTTTATGTGATAAATATTCTAAGGATATTATCACATTAATGTTACATAGAAGAATAATCATCATTTGATAAAATATTTATTAATATTTTGACAATAGAAAGTAAAATTACAGTTGGTTCAAGGGAACTAACTCCGACAAAATCACCAAATATTCAAAGGGGGGATTACCTAGAAAACCCATGATGTCGTAATTTTATATTATAATTTTCTTGTGAAAATTTCCACTAATATTTTGTAGTATATTGTTTTATTGAAATTTATATTTAATATTTTTTAGTGTAATTTTATAATGTATTTTTTATATTGAAACATCTTAGTTACTACTAGAATAAATATAATTTTTTCCACTTTATCATTGGAAAATGATTGTTTATTTGAGGTGGTCACCAAAGAGATTAGTGAAAATCTATTAGAAATCCCTAAATCAAGTATAAGGTAGTTTTGTTGGGTTTCACCCACTGGTTATGGTGTGTGAGGGTGTGCTACATTGATAGTTGTAACCCATGAAACCCTTAGATTTGGAGTGAATCAGTGTATTAGAAAAATAAAAATTTTATCTATAACCCATTTAACATCCATTAGGATATTCTTTCTACATTTTAATGAAAAATGTTTAATCAATCAATCTCAATGGTGGATTCACAAAAATAAGAACAAATTTTTTGGAAAGTATATCAAGCAAAAAACACACATATTTTACTTGGTTCACCACTATGGGATAGTCCAAGAAGTATGAACCCGATGTTGTGATGGTGCACCATAATTCACTAATTTTTACTAATAATGTGGATAAAATGACTCAACTGTGGTCACTATATACCATGATCACTACCTTTACAATTATCTTGGATTGATCACTTTTCAACCAAGGCACACTACCTATTCTCTTCCTCCACTCACTAATTTAGTGAAAGATTTATCACAAATTATAGACTTATAGGTATCTTCAAAAAAATAAACATTATGGTATGTATATGATTAGCATGAAACATTTCTTCTATCATAACTCAGAATTTGATGCTCGGTTGTACTCAAAATTGTTTCACTCACCTTCTTAAATACTATATGAGATCAACTCCAAAATGTAATATTTTAATACGTGTATTCCATTATATCCCTATAGTAACAATACTATACATATTACCTTTAATTGCACACAAAAAGCCTTTTAACAGTGCTAAAAAACACTGTTAATCACAATGCTGATAAAGGGGGTTCATTATCCACATTAAAAAAAGCGTTGATAAAGGCCCAATTTATCAGCTCTAGAAATATCGTTAATAAAGGACTAGCTGGCTGAAATGTGCTATTAATATAGTAGTACACCCAGGAAAAACCTTAGGTATATACAACACACCCAGAAAACAACGATATATACATTTAATTAACATCATGAATACAAAAATATACACCCATGGTATATTCAAAAAAACTACTATATACATTTCAAACAAATTTTTATATAATTAAATTTACAATTTTCCAAGAAACAGCTAAAAACCTTTATGTTTCATCTTTTGAAGTTCATGATCCCCTCTAAGAAATATCTTCCCATGGTATTAGTTGTAAAACTAATCATCCCAACTCAAGTAAAATATTCTTCCTATATAAGAAAAAAAAAATATGTCAGTAATACTGTAAAGAAAAAAATTAAATATTAATATGAAAGAATACATTAATAAAATGTCAATTTTGAATAAAAAAGACACATTTGGGATTATACTAGTCACACCATGAATTTTATTGAGGTGGGGTTTATTCGTGCATGTCACAAATGAGTTATGGATCTTTTTCCTAAAATATCCAAAAAATCCTAATGTGTTTTCTCGATTTTGAGTATGTCACTTGTTATTTTACTAAAATTAATATAAAATTTAAATAATGATACATTTGAAGTAATACCGGTCAGAATGTACATTGGATTTATATTTGGTTGATTCTTACCTATCACAAATTACTGGTGGATCATTTTTATAAAGTATCACAACAATCCGAATGTGTTTGTTTAGTTTTCAGTATGTTAGCTTTCTTTTTTTAATAAAATGTCATTTCAAATTAGAAACACACATTTTGAGTCATAACATTCACATCATGCATCGGTTATATAAAAACATTATTCATACACGTCACAAATGACTGATGAATAACTATCAAAAAGTTTAAATACAATCAGAGCACATTTTCTTGGTTTTTAGTGAGTGATACATTTTGATCTAAAAAGTCAATTTTAAACTCATAACGGACACTTTTATTCATTATGGTGACACCATGTGTTATATTGATGATTGGTTTATTCCTAAACAACAAAAATGACTCATAGATAATTTTCCTAAAGTATCAAAACAATCCAAATGTGTTTGCTCAGTTTTCAGTATGTCACATTTTCTTTTTTACTAAAATTAATGTCAATTTTAAATAAAAAGATACATTTGGAGTAATACCGGTCACACCATGCATTTTATTGTGGTGGGGTTGATTCCTACACATCATAAATGACTCATGGATCGTTTTCCTAAATTATAAAAACTTTCTAAATGCATTTTCTTAGTTTTTAGTATGTCACTTGTTTTTTTACTAAAATTTGTGTCAATTTTAAATAAAAAGAGACACATTGTGTTATACCGACCACACCATACATTATATTGAGGAGTGGTTTATTCTTACCTATAAAAAATGACATATATATCATTTTACTAAAGTATTAAAATAATTTTAATCTGTTTTCTCTGTTTTCTGTATCTTAATTGTTTTTTTACTAAAATGTCATTTCAAATTGGAAACATGCATTTTGAGTCATATCGATTGCATCATGTGTTGTTTTAATGTGAGAATACTTCATACACATCAAAAATGACTTATAAATTAGTTTTCAAATTTATGAATATAATCAGAGCGTGTTTTCTTGGTTTTTAGTGAGTGACATATTTTGAAATAAAATGTCAATTTTAAATTGAAAACGGATACTTTTAGTCATACTAGTGACATTGTGCAACATATTGATGTATGGTTGATTCATACATGTCAAAAATTTCCCATTGATCATTTTACTAAAGTATAAAAACAATCCAAATGTGTTTTGTTGGATTTTTTTACGTCACATGTTCTTTTTACTAAATTTAATGTCAATTTAATATAAAAATGCACAATTAAAGTCATACAGGCCACACCGTGTGTTATATTGAGGTGTGGTTTATTCCTACACATCAAAAATGACTTGTGGATAATTTTTCAAAAGTATCAAAACAATCTAAATGAATTTTCTTAGTTTCAAGTTTGTCACCTATTTTTTACTAAAATTAATGTCAATTTTATATAAAAAGAGACACTTTGAGTTATAATGGCCACACAATGCATCATATTGAGGTGTGGTTGATTCCTACATATCAAAAATGACTTATAGATATTTTTATTAAAGTATCAAAAAAATATGAATGTGTTTTCATGGTTTTCAGTATTATTGTTGTGTTTTATTACAAAAATTCTATTTCCAACTAGAAACATGCATTTTTTGTCATAATGGTCACATCGTGCATCAGTTTTATGTGAAACTTCTTCATACACATCACAAATGACATATTAATCTCTGTTATAAATTATGAAGACAATTAGAGCACATTTTCTGGGGTTTCAGTGAGTGAAATATTTTTAACTAAAATGTCAATTTGAAATTGATAATAGAAAATTTTATTCATATCGGTCACACTATCCATCGAATTGAGGTTTGGTTGATTCCTACATTTCAAAAATGAATCATGAATCATTTTCCTAAAGTATCAAAATAATATGAATGAATTTTCTTGGTTTATAGTATGTCACTTGTTCTTTCTTTTAAATTTAATGTCAATTTATTATAAAAATATGTTGTAAAAGTTATACCGGCCACACCTTGTGTCAGATTGAGGTGTGATTGATTCCTACACATCAAAAATGAATTATGTATCATTTTTCTAATTATCAAAACAATCTGAATACCAGCTGTTTTATTTATTAAAATTAACAAAAATTTCAAATAAAAAGAGACACTTTTAGTGATACTGGTCACACTATGAATTATATTGAGGTATGGTTGATTCCTAAATATCACAAATGACTTATAGATTGTTTTCCTAAAGTATCAGAATAATACGAATGTGTTTTATCAATTTTGAGTACGCCAGTTGCTCTAATGCAAAATCTATTGACCCAGAAATTTCATACATAGATATCAGATCTTAGTAAATTAATATTCCTTAAATAAAATAATGATCCATTCCAGAATAGTTTAGGTCTAGTTCTTTTGGAAACATGGAAATATAAAGAACTAGTTTATAAGTTTCTCTCATTAGGTTATTCTTTTCTAGAAACCTTCTTAGACATATCATTTATAAAACCATTATTGATAACCTAAGGATATGAAACATAATAAAGGGTGATAATAGATGCTCAATAAGTGTAAAAAAGGATATATCAATGATCATATAAGGATAACATGAGCATAAAGTTGTTATAAGGTGATATAAACATTATAAATTCATACCCTGCATATCATAGATCATAATCATGAGTCATGGATAAAATCATGGTAGTTCAGAATACATGAATATTAAAGTATCAAATAATATTATAAACTAAAACACAAACTTTGAGTCATACCGAACACACTGTGTATCAGATTGAGGTGTGACTGATTGAGTTTTGGCTGATTACTACATTATTCAGGAATATGTTCATGAAAAATCTTTTGGGAAGTCATACTGTGTATTAAACTATTGAGTAATCCCTTTGTATATACATCCTTATGATTCAATTCACATTTCATGAAACCTGGTGTTTCCTCTTCCACCTGAAAGAAACACGTTCCCTCTTTTCTGGCTTATTGGAGATAGTTGAAATGAAAATATGACTTCCCAAAAGATATGTAAAAAAATGAAATAAGTATTAGATAAAAATGATAAAGAAATTAGGTTACAAATAGTAGATAAAATCATGAAAAAATTAATTAATTACATAAGTAGTAATAATTCACCTTTATACATTCTTGACCCACTTCCTTGTTGTTATTATCTCAGTTTCAGTCGTGAAGTCCAATCTCTCACGAGCATGATTAGTTTTGAACAAACTTCCCCAACTAAAACAAATGAATCCACCTGTATAAGAAAAAAATTATTATGCGATTAATAAAAAAAGTAATTAAGTAAGATATAAATATTAAACAATCCACTACTTCTATAGAATTCACATCTTCATGCTATTTGTGTACATTCTTCCATCTCGTATGCCGCCCATTCATTTTTAAGAAAATATATATTGTCTTGTGAATGTGAGTCCTTTAGATAGTCAACATAGTACTGAAAAAATATAAATACACAAAGGATTAAAAAATATTTTAAATTAAATAGTAATTATATTCAAATATACCTCTTCAGCGATGCTAGTTTGTTGTTGGAATATGTTATTTCTCATAAATTTACAAACATAATAACTACAACATTTCCTATTTTTTTTGTTTTTGAAATTGCAGAATCATTGAGAAGAATAAGTAATTTGTTGTGATATGTGTTTCTATAGTGAAATATAATTATATAAACCCTGATACTTGTTCAATCATAGTACTTTTCATTTTTCTTGTGCTTTTCCCCGAGCGTCATTCCTTATTTTCACCATATTGATGCACCACCCTATCATAACAGAATCCTCATTAAAAAATAATATAAATTATACAATTTGATATTTAGTTCTAAATCATTGGATTTAGTGTATTAAAAATTGACAAACTCTATCATGTGTGGTAGGTTTGTTGGATATCCTTGCATTGAATCCAGGGAAAAAATCTTTTGAGTATCCAAATTGACCGTAATGAGCATCCAATGTTGCCTAAAAACACAAAAATGAATATGTAATGAAAGAAATGAAAATATATTTTATATTATTACATTATAGAGTTTTACCCGACATCATTGGAATTAATAAGATTCTATGATCCATAATTTTTCTTTCAAACAATTTGACCACGCCTGCCACTATTTCACCCTCTTTTTTGGAATCTATTTTTGGTTGATTTGTAGAAGATATGTGAGGAATAATGAGTTCATTTTTTATGGGGAAATCCATTTTTTTTATATATACGCCTACCAAAAATATGAGATGTATTTATTCATAATTAACCTAGTATATCGGCTTTTGGAAAATAAAATTATAAAAACATACGTCATGTATACATTTACAACTTAGCTGCCTAGCCAATCCTAGATGAGAATTTGACTTACATTATAAACACCAATGAAGTCTTGAACTTCCTCTCCAAACATATTTTCTTTAAAATAAACCATGTGAATACAACCATTTTTTAACTTTGTATCCACATGAACCTTTAATGATAGTAAATGCAGATATTGAACAGGTGGGGTAATGGTACTTTTGGTAGATCTTTTCCATTGGTTGGTCGATACGTTAGATGGTTTTGAGCCAGTATTTCCTTTTAACCCCTCCCATTTTTTCTATCATTAATTATATTCATTATTTCATATCTTTTTTCATTAATTGTTAAAGGTTTAGCTTGAAATTAAAATGGAAATGAATACCTCATTATCAATATGTTTTTTACAAGATGTGAAGGACATTCGATGAATGTTTCAATAACTTGTTCAAAATTGTGAATATATTACTAATTAATTATAATAGGTTTCTTAGTGCTTCCCTCATGGGATATTCTAATTGACACTCTTGGATGAGCTGTTGGAAGTGGTCTGTTGTGTAGAACATCTTCTTTAATATTGAACATTGTATCCCTCACTTCAAGGCGATGGGTAGGTGTTGAAAGATATAAATCATAATCATTATCACCCTATTGAATATCAGTACCAGAAAGGTATCAATTCCTATCATATTCACATTTCATAGAAATAATTATTAGAACATTGATTACCTCAGCTAAGATAGTTTTTTAGCGTAATGGATTTCCACAAAGATGGTGGGGGTTGGGGTGGGATCTTTACAAGATGGTTGTTTCTAAGTTGTTTATTCTCTTTGATTATCCCCTATAAAAGTTTCTATCAACTCTCTCTACCATTGGATAGGGTATATATTCTTTCTCTAATATGTTTCATTTCTTCACTTTGATTCTCCTCTATTTTTTTTCTCAAAATATGTTTGGGGTGTCACCTCAAAACCTACACCTCTATGGAGAACATAGTGTTCTGGACTCCTCAAGGACAACGATAGTAAGTGGTCATATGGTATAGATGCTTATAATTCCTATGACTATGTTGGATATAAAATATAGGAAAAAAGTTATAATTGTTATGTAATAGATATTTAAATAATTTTTTTATTTATGTCATACTTACACATGTTTCCCACACTTTTGTGTACTTTCATCTATTAGTATCCCATATTTATTTACCAGGGCCACCTTCCATAGCACATGACAAGGGATGTAAGTGGATTTAGATTTGGAGACATCAATCTTTCTATAAATAAAGGAAAATAATTATTTTGTTTCAGGTCACATAAAACCACTACCGTAGATTTAAAATATGTACCAATTTTTTTCAAGTGAAGCATACCCCATCCTTAATTTACGGTAGGGATACGTTGGTTTTTCTATTTGTTCCTTATTTCTAGAACTCAGTTATTATTTCATAAATAAAACAATTTCAACCAAAGTGATAAATCCACGTATCGTCAAACAATATATTACTATCTATAATGTACCTGAAAATACACATGTTCATGCTGACTAGTAAATGAATCTCATGCTTCTTGGGTTATCGGTTTTTCATAGATAAGTGGTGGGTGTGGGTTTATATTCCCATCAACGTATTTAAGATAATGTATCATTCGAATTGTGTGAAATCCTTTGTGAATCCTTCTAGCAAGAAATAACACATATTTATTATGGGATTAATCTACTATGAATGCACTCTGCAAGGGATGATGATGAGTAAGTCAACATTTCATTATTTTATTTTATAGCAAAATAAAGAAATGATATCATAAAGTTACCATAATTTCTTCCCACATCAGCATCTTAATCCCAACCACAACATGGTTCCATGACTATACATCAATCAATATGCATTTTCTGAGTGATGATTCTAATGTAACTACTGAACATGGACTTGTTGGTGGTTAACATACTAGTGTCGCACATTCTATCTGACCTCATATTTGATGCCTTTGATTTTCACCTTAATTATTTTTTCTAACAACGTCAAACAATGATGCTCCTATTTTTTTGCATCATTATTCCTTCATCACCTACCATTTACTTGGTTTAAAAATCATCAATATGTTTCTATAGAGTGGTAGTATCGACATGTGCATAAGGTCGTTGTTCCTTTTCACTACGAGCAACAGTAGGTTCAGAGACCTGTTGTTCCTTAGCATTGGGAGAATCAACATGTGAAGAATTAATTATCTACAGAAGTGGATTAACATTTAATTTAGAGTACATAAATGCAGTAGCGAACAGATAATAATATGAGGCAACACAATGTATATTACAAAAAAATAAAACCTGATTATTGAAATCTATTTTTATTAAATGATGAGGGGATTTTACCCCTATATCGACTATCCAAATCCTTTTATGGTGGTCTCCCCTAACATAAAAAATTTAATCTATATTGGGACCACTGTAAAATGATTAAGACATACCAATGAAAGAGTCATCCTCATTTGATTTTTCATATGACCATTTAGTGGTTTTGATCGATAACAGAACAATTGGACACTTTTAGTTTGTAGGATCTGAAACATAAAATACTTGTACTTCCTGTGTTACTATTATATATTGGTCATATTTTTTACCATTCCTTACTTAAATCAACTTTCATGAATCCCAATTCATCGATTTTTACAACACTACTATTATCAACCCACTTGTATTGAAAAATAATCACTTGGAATGTTGTATAATCCAACTCCAATATTTGTTTGATGAAACCAAAGTATGACATATTACCATAAATTGGATTTATTCCTTAGTACTAAAAACATGCATTTATTCAACCACAATTGCAACTCCACTGTTTTTTAGGGTACTATCTTCATCATTATCATTTTTATAGAACATATAACCATTAATTATATAACCATTTTAAGATAATACATACACACTTGGTCCTCCAAATAGCCATTGAAGTTGTTATGAAATTGAATCCAGATTTTCATATGACTCATTTAAAATATAGTCCTGAAACCATCCTTTAAAACTATTGATTATGTGTATTTGATATCTATATTTCATCCCTTGATGGATTAAAATTCCTAAGAATTTATTTGTGGGTTTCATTTAATGGAAAAACATCCAAACTGTTATAAAAAACTTAAAGGTGGGCCTACTCTTGATCTGTAATATTGATTGTGACAATAAATCTTCTAAAAATTCCTTCATCTTCAAGTTTCCCAGTGTGATGAGATTGTGGTATACCAATGCTTTCCACCCCAAATAGGCATTTATTAAATAATTCAGCAACTTCCTTAACCATACATAACTCCACATTACAACCCTCTGGACTACTTCAATTTTTGACATACCCTTTCAAAATATTTATATACAGTTTAGTGGGGTACATCCATCTATAGTGTACATGATCACATAGTCAAATATATCTCACCAATTGAACCATTAAATAAACCATCATATCAAAGAATTTTGGCAAGAAGAACATTTCCAATTCACATAATATAATGGAAATTTATCTTTCTATAGTTGAATATTTCAATGGGTCTTTAACTTTGCAACATATATCTTTATAGAAGAAACGGATATTTGTTAATGTATTATTGATATTATTAGAAAAAATGCAACATAAATCTATAAGAATAAGATCTTTCAGAAAATTATGGTGGTCATGTGATTTCAGACCCTTTAACATTAAACCATTAATTGACATGATGTTCTTGATATTCGATGAATACCCCAATGGAACATTTATTTCATTCAAGAAGTTGAAAAACTAATATCTCTCATTCCTGGAAAGAGTGTAAGAATATGGAGGAAGAAAAGTTCATTTGTCACCCTTCACTGGCACCAAATCTTCTTGTATTCCCATTTCAACCATGTCTAACCTGGCCTTAATTCCATCCTTTTTTTTCATGAGGCATTTAGCAACATGCTTATGACACAATAATTTCAAATCCTCGATCAAAGGATCCAAATAAATATAAATATCATTTTCCATTTTTTTTGGTTCTGATATAAGCATACATAACATGATGTATTTTCATTTCTTGCATAACCAAAGTGAAAAGTTATAATTCATGAACATAACTGTCCATATATTTTGAGTGCTGTTTTGGAAACCAAAAAGATTCACTTCATCTAAAGATAATTCTAGATGAAGGTTTCTCATCTCATTTCTAAATTTAGGATACTCATTATCAATTCTCTTCCACTGAGTAGACTCTGTTGGGTGACATAGTTTTTCATATTTATTTCTTATATTTTCATTCCACATCAATTTCACTGCAGTCTCCTCACTTCCAAATAGAAACCTAAACCTTAGAATGATTGGAAAGTACCATAAAAATTTCATAGGACCAGATTCATCTTTCTTGTATCAATAAGTGCCACACTTTAAGAATTCTGTAAATGATTTTTGGTCCTTTTGTAATAATATACAATCATTCAAGTAGGTGTGTATTCTTTCATAGATCATATCCATCGAGGGTAGAATTTGTTTGGCGTCATATGTTCAAGTTGGGATATCATTATCTTCTAGGAGCATGTCATTCAAGAGAGAAAGTATTTCCATAAAACTAGGGTCACTCCATCCATTTATTACTTTCAAATTATATAGCTTTAGTGCGGCTGGCAATGCTGTATATTTAGTGAAACTAGCATACAATGGCATTTTTCACAACTCTTTAACTTCTCAAACAATTTTGGGAAATCGCATAGTTCATATTCAAATGTACTTTTCATTTCCTCAATACAATATCCATCATAATTCAAATCTATAATCACATCCTCGATATGGTCTTTTTCATTTTCCATACTTGTAACCATATCAGACGATCCATAAAACGTAGTGCTATCCCAGCCACTAGCTATATTCACTTCCCCTCATGTTTATTCCAACATTTATAAATTCGATCTATTCTGTGATAGATAAAGTGTTATTCCAACTCCTATGGACTAATAATACTTGAAAAACAATAGTGTTAACAGAGACATAGGATTTTAGAGGGGTCATATGCATGAAATTTTGCAAACTTGATGAACTCTTTCACTCCATCTTCATACACATTTGTCAGATGATTAGAATCCATCCATTATTTATTCATATCTATCCTATTTGATTTTGTAATAATAAAATTTTAAAAAATAAATAATCAAAATATTTTCAACTAGGGTCATCATCCAACTATATATCCCTCTCAGAAGATCTGAAGGAATAAAAACAAGCAAGAACAAACCTGAACCTACAAAAATAAAACAATATTTTCCAAAAATTTTAACACTTTAAAATCACCAAACTCTTGGTTGAAATAAAATTAATATAAGAATAATTTTTAGAACATCAATTCAGTGATTACCACTAATTTTTAAAACAAAATAATTGTTATAAAAAATCCATTTAGGCTTTTTATTAAACACTTTTCATCGAATATCATTGCATAACAGGGGATAAAACCACTTGTAAAACACCAATTATCCCACATGGGAACTAATATAGGCATAAGTATGATAAAGAAAATATTTGGAAACAACAATAATTTAAAGATAAAGAAAATATAAAGAATAAAAATAAAATAAAAGGAATATGGTATATAAGAAAGCTGGTAAAAATAAGATGATGTAGCAAGGACTGAGAAGGACACATCAAGTCTTCCCAAAGTCTATCCATAAATGGCACATAATAAATTTATAAAGAGGAGGATCCATGGAATGGATTAAGATTAATACAAAAATTTAATGGAAATATTCAAGCTAGAGTATATCAAAATATTTTTTTGCAAAATAGAGAAAGATTAATATGATAATAATTAATCACTTCTACACGAAAACCTTAAATCTTCATAAAAATATTCAAAAAATTAAAATTTCATTAAAAAACAACCAATATTCAATAATTATCAATAAAAACACATTTTAATATTAAAACTCTATTAACATCTCAAAAGAGATAAGGTGAAAAAGTATCAAATGAAGGCCACACCACCCAAATATCAGTATTTGAAAAAAATATTTAGAATGTTACATTTTTTATCATAAATGTAATTATAAATTCATTTTCAATCCATGAAAAAAAACATTTAAACCAATATAATGAAAAATAAATTTGTATTAAAGAAACTACAGACATAGAAAGTTCTTTGAAACCGGTTTGAGAGAAATTAAGAGAAATAATTTAAAACTTAAAAATTGTATTTTAAATGGTAAATAATACCCTTACCTTGAGTCCCATACAAGAATTGAATATTTTTTATGAATCACATTGATAACAGGACCCTAGAAACTATTTCTCATTATTGAAATCCAAAGGATGGGTATATAAGTTATGGGAGAAGGAATAAGGTTATAATTTAGATAAAAACCCAAATTATGGATACTTGGAAAAGGGTGGGGGAAGTGCTACTTTATATACAACCTTAATATAATTTTAATTATTAAATGTTATGTATATAATTGAGAAATTAAAAGGTGATCGAAAATGGACATGAAGAGAGAAAATTTCATGTATCACTCATTTTCTTATGTCATAATATTTGATAAAATTTCATTTAAAGAGACTTCAATAAAATATAGATTCTCACTATTATTATTATCTCAAACCACATTGCATGACTTAATATAAACCTTATCTTGAAATCTCTAGATATCAAGCTACCTTCATTCATTGGGAGACTCAACCAACCCATATCCTTTTCTTGTATTTACCTTGTAGCTTCAGTTTTCAACTAAACCAATCCATAATCCTTTTATACCTACCACATTTATATCTCTATTTAACCAAATATAAATCACCATTGCCTTGGATACATCAAGTAATTCCTATGATTCTAGATTTAAACTAACTAAACCTGATCTGTACCTCCTTTGCATCTATATTTTTCTTAGTTGAAGACTAGATATTATACATATAGCCATTATAGATCCAAGATGACCTCTCCACACATTACTCAGGACTAGACTAGATCATGCTCATCTTCCCAACCATATGATCAATGGAACTAGCTATGAGAATACCTTGCACTAGAATGTTTTATTATCCCACTAGAGATCTTGTGAAAATACTGCCTCGAAGAGTAGAACCCTACCTAAAATCTACACTTTACAAATACAAAAACCTAAATCTAGAACTACCAAATACATTTGACCAAAAACCAATTTTTTATTTTTTATAAATACCTAAGTAGATTCAATTTACACATAGAGTGCCACACCAAGCACCTTCCAGATCACGAGCCTATATATTTAGCATGGTGTAGTCACTATCAAATATATCCCTCTAATTGTTGAATCGAATGAATGTACCAACTTATATATATGCATTGTTGTAAATTGGGTTTTTAGTGTTTCTCTAGAAACATAAAGTCTGGATCCACTAACCCATGTCAACTAGGCCCATACACTAACCCTAGATAATTTTATCCTTCATTCACTATCTAAGCACTTAAATATTGATTTTCATCATGTCCCTCACCACCGAGACCATAATTAGATCATGCCTATATATATTTAGGAAAAAGTTATTACCTGACATCTTCTTTTTCAAGTAGTGCATTACCACACTCTAATTATCCCTCCATAAAGATGCAGTTCTCTACCTTGAACAATTCATGCTAGACCAAGATTTTCTCTTTCCATACCAATATATCATTACGTCTTACTTGTGTAAAAGACCATCATAGAGGACCCGATTCCATATTATCAAAAGAACTCAACATTTAGAACCTCACTAAATTAGATCTTTACCCCTTTTTATGAACCAATCTTCCATTTCATGATAGAGAATCCCTAAAATCATCAACATGTCACCTTTTGTTGAGTTCGAGTAGCAACATAAGTCCTCCCAACTCTTGGTTAGATAAAATTTTTGGAGTTTCATGTAGAATTCTTAATGAAAGTCCTCTCAAGGAATGTTTCCTTTGCAACATTGCAATATGTCATGTCGAATGCATAAACCAGAACTATGGTGCTAACCATTAGACTAAAATATTTTCATACTTGATGATTCCACATAAATTAAGCACAAAGTAACACCATTTTTTCAATAAAATAACTATATTCATCATATTTAAAAGAAAATTCTTTGAGCACATGAATAATTCAGAAACAGAGGATGTGGTGGCACCAACTCTTGAAATTTTTTGAGGCTAAATCTAGAAGGAAAATCACATAGAATAATTTATTAAAGGCATGGAATACATAAGAAACTTTGACCCTACTGCACATATGTTGAAATGAGGTAAAGAGAAAAACCTTACATGATATATAAATATTATCCATCATCAAAGGAGCTTACCTTTCCAGGAGTGACGATGACGAAGTAGAAGGAGGACGGCGTGGCAGGGAGAGAAGGTAGAAAGGTAGGGAGAGACGACAATGAAGGAGGGAGAGGCGAGGTCGAGGCTGGGAGTGACGACATCGAGGAAGGGAGAGATGACGCCAAGGCAGAGAGAGATGGCGGTAAAGGTGGGTTTTTGGTAGAGGAGGGGTTCGCGATGGAGGTAGGGTTCACAAAGTAGGTGGAGTTCGGCGGTAGAGGTGGGGTTCAGAGGCAGTGCTGGGTTTTTTAGTGGTGGAGGATGAGGGATTCGTGGGGGTGGAGGAGGGATTTGTAGTGGCAGAGGAGGGATAGGAGATGATGGGGAAGAATTCAATGAGAGATTGAGGTGTGCGAGAGAAGAAGCCGACTCTTAGGTTTCAGTTATAAAAATAGGCAATATTTTTATCAGTTCTCTTAAAAAGCGTTGACAAAGATTTGTTTTATTAGTGCTTTTTTAGTGGTGATAAATGTGTCTTTTTATCAGCGTTAAAAAAACACTGATAAAGATATAATGTTAATAAATTATATATATATTATTATATATATTTATAAAATTATATACATATAAAATATATATTTATTACAAAATTATAATAATCGTATTTATTATACTTATAATTTTATAAATAAATATATATATAATTAATATATTTATTAATTTTCATAATTATTTAAATATATCTATATATAATTATAATTATAATTATAATTATATATATTTGTATTTATTTATATATATTTTTATATATTTATAAATATATTTATTTAATTATACATATTTATAACATTATAAGTATAATAAATATATTTATTATAATTTTATAATTATTTAAATATATATATATATACATATTTATAAAGTTATAAGTATAAAAAATATATTTATTATATTTTTATAATTATATATATATATATTTATAATTATAAGTACAAATAAATAAATATTTATTTATAATTATAAAATTTTGATAAATATATATTTATATATAGTTTTAATTATATATATATATTTAAATAATTATAAATATATAAGAAATGCATTTATTATATTTACAATTTTATTAGTATATATAATTAATATATGTGTTATAAATTTTTAATTATTTAAATATGTCTATATTTATTTATAATTATAATCAAAAATATTTTTTTATTTATAAATATTAATACATATATATTTATAAATAAATATATTTAATTATATATATTTATAACATTATTAGTATAATAAATATACTTTTTATAATTTTATAACTAGTTGGATAAATAAATATTTATTTATAATTATAACATTAAATAAATATATATTTATTTGTAAATAAAAAATTATAATAAAAAATATATTTATTTATAGTTATAATTATATATATATATCCATTTATTTAAATGGTTATAAAATTATAACAAATATATTTATTATATTTATAATTTTATAAATATATATAATTAATATATTTATTATAATTTTATAATTATTGAAATATATCTATATTTATTCATAATTATAATTATAGATATTTGAATTTATTTATGAATATTTGTATATATTTATCAATATAATTATCTAATTATATATATTTATAACTTTATAAGTATAATAGTAATTATAATTTTATAATTATTTACACACTTATATATATTTATTTATAATTATAAGTATAAATAAATATATTTTTAAATATTTATATATATATATAAAATTATAGTAGAAATATTTATTGTAATTTTATATTTATTTAAATATATATAGTTATAATTACAATTATAAATAAATATATTTTAAAAGTATTTATATATAATTAAAAATTAAAAATTCTTAAAATTATAAATATGTTTATTTTTTAAATATATTTATTGTAATTTTATAAGTATTTATGAGAACATAATAGATTAATGAGTATAACATGAATGAATCATATACCTACAAAAATATATATTATAAAAAACGAGTCATCACATATATGGACAACATGAATAATAATAAGGGTATAATATATAAATGAACATTCACAATGAATACATAACATGTGCATGCCAATTATACTCACACATCAATATATTTATTGACCAAATTCATTGGAACATATATTAATTTATTTATAATTATAATTATAAATATATATACTTAAAATGTATCTATTTATAATTATAAATATAATAAATATATTTTTTATTTAACAAAATTTATTATAATATTATAATTATTTAAATATACATTTATATAATTATAATTTATAAATAATTTTTTAAAATATTATTCATATATTTGAATTATTAAAAAATATATTTTAATTATAGACATGCGTTTTTTATTTAATGTGTATAAATAAACACTATTTGTGAATATAAATATATTAATTTTATATAAATTAATAATATTTTTTATTATACACTTTTATCAACGCTGATAAATATACATTTTATCAGTACTAAAAAACATTAATAAAGGGTACACCTTTATTAACGCTTTTTTTTTAGCATTGATTAAGGGTGGATTTATCAGCGCTGATAAAAGCCCTCCTTTTATTTGCATGTTTTTTTTGTGCTGATAAATGTCGGTGAAACCCTTGCACCGATCTATGGTAGTTTAACAATTATTTATCTAGATGAGGATAATTCTACACTAGGTTTATCCTTCCACTATCTTCCTCTTAAACTCCCAATGCGGTGCTTGAATTCTTCTTTTGAATCTCTTACTTGTTCCCCTAAAAAAAGATTTTTTCCCTAGATTCTATAATATAGTCCTTGATCACAAGAATACCCGCATGAGATCATCATGTGAAAATACCTACCCCAATATGAAATTGTGAAGAAACCATGTGGTACACTATTTACCAAATACTCACCTCATAGATTACATATTTAACTCGAAGACCGCATACTCCCGTTTAAAGACTGTGCACCATGCTTCACAAAATTCTCTCAGGAGCTACCAGGCCTGACGAAATCTGCCACCATGAACCTCTCTTGTGAACTGCCACTGCAAACTTGCTTCATAGACCTCCTCCTCCATAGACCTTCCTTGTGATCTAACTCTAAAGACTCACTCTATTCATTGACCGACTTTATTTATGGACCGACTTTATGAACTAATGCATGGGATTGTCCTTCACGAGCTTCTTTCAAGGATGGATTTTCCTCCAATAATTTTTATATTAATCACCTTATTGATCCCTTTAGTTTTTCATTTAGGCCTAATGATGTCAATAGTTAGGTACTTATAGGAAAACAACCACAAATATCTTTCTAAACACTAAATTTACAATAAACCTTTTCAGTAAATTTCATACGCCTTCTCCCTTTTTGGTGTGCCCACTATGAGCCTACACTACAAACTCCTCATCATGGAACCCCATGCAAAAAACATACCTGCTTCACGATCCTCAAAAAATATTCACCATGACACCATGAGATTTCCATGCAAACCATATACAAATTTTTCA
Source organism: Viscum album (assembly GCA_963277665.1). Classification (NCBI taxonomy): domain Eukaryota; kingdom Viridiplantae; phylum Streptophyta; class Magnoliopsida; order Santalales; family Viscaceae; genus Viscum; species Viscum album. The sequence continues at coordinate 66,963,914 of OY728147.1, read as the reverse complement.
GTTGACTAAACAACACTATCACGTACTGACTTCACAAATGAAGACCTGCCTAAGAGGTCAAGAGAACTGCGTACTCACCTCATGGTCACCAACCATTAATGTGGCCTACCTGATACAAACTCTCATCATGCATAAATCATATGGTCCATGGACACTACTACAAAATAGGGATTTAACAACACTGATTTTTATCAGTGCTAGAAAAAAGTGGTGATTGAGGTACTCTTTATCAGCGTTTTTTAGCATTAATAAAAGGTACCCTTTATCATTGTTTTATTTTTAGCACTCATAAAAGGTATCATTTATCAAAAGTTTTTTAATGCTGATAAAAGTCCCAGATAAAACGAAATAATTAAGCAAATAAAATTAAAAAATGAGTAAATTAAAAAAATATTGAAAATTTTATTAATTAAGTAATTATTGATTAAAATGAATGAACTTAATATACATATATAAAATTATAAATATTAATAAATAATATATATTAAATATATAGATATGAAAAATGAATAAAATTAAATAATTAAATAAATAAAAAATAAAATGAGTAAATCAAGAAAAAAATTAAACATTTTATTAATTAAATAATTATTGACAAAAATGAATAAATTTAATATACCTATATATTGATTATAAATATTATTAAATATTATATATTAAATATAGATATATAAAATGAATAAATTGTAATGATTAAACAAAAAAGTAATGAATAAATAATAAAATTATTCAAAAATTTATTAATGAAACAATTATTAATAAAAACGTATAAGTTTAATATATATATATATGTATATTAATTATAAATATTAATAAATAATATATATTATATATAAATATAGAAAATGAATAAAGTGTAATAATTAAAAACATATTAATGTCTTATTCATTTTTAATGGGTTTTATACATAATTATTCATTAATATATTTAATATAGGAATATATTTAATATAAGAACATATTCATATATATATATATAATATTTCCTAAAATATGATTTATATAATACAAAATATTTATTCTTACATAAAATAAGTCATATATTTAGAGAAAATGGTTTATAATTAAAAATTAATATTAATTGAAAATATCGACTAATTACATCGAGTAATGGTCATAATTGAATACCGTTTCATTTTTCAATTTAACATATATAAGATGCATGTTAAATTGATATCACACAAACATATAGATAATTTATGCATTTTTATATACAATGCTTATATAGAAACACAAACATCTAATATTCATACAATTTATTAAAATTTTAGTATCCATTTTAAAATTTAATTTATTAACATGATATATTTAATATATTATGTTATTAATTAGTAAATTTGATTTATTTATTTTTAATATTACTACATTTAGTTCTTATTTATTCTTTTTTTTTTAAATTTTATTTTTTATTTTTTTGGAATTTAATAATTTTATAATACTTATTTATATATATTTTTAAATGTATATTTACTATATTTATAAATTTATATATTTATAATTAAAAATAAATAAATAATATATTTTTAAAGAATATTTATGTAATTATAAATAAATAATTATATATATTTACATAATTGAAAAATTAATATAAATTTGTATAAATAATTAATATATTTACTATATTTATATTAATATTTATATTTATATATATATATACTAAATATATATAATTATTTAAATATATATAATTATATAAATATTATTTAAGAAAAAGTATTAATATGATTATAAAATTATAAAAAATATATTTTAAAAATGAATATATTTACTATATTTATATCTTTTTATTAAATATATTTTTATATAAATATATTTATAATTATAAAATTATGACAAATTTATTTAAATAATCAATATATGTACTGTATTTATATTTATACTTTTTTATATATATATAATTACATAAATATATATAATGATATAAATATTTATATAATTATAAATAAATAATTATAAATATATTTATTTATAAATAAATATATTTTAAAAAATATTTATATAATTATAAATAAATAATTATATATTTAAATAAATATAGAATTATAAAAAATATATTTAATTAAAAAATATATTTAATATATATATATAATTATATCAATATATATAATGATATAAATACATTTATAATAATATTCAAATATTTACATATATATTTACAATTTTTTTATTTATAATCAAAATTATAAATCCTTTATCAACACTTATTATAAAAGGAATCTTTATCAATGATTTTTTGGAAGCATTGATAAAACTCTCCCTGGTCTATTTAAAAGAACTATAACTACTACTGATTGAGTCACGATTTTGAAGTTTTTGTGGAAGTCCCATGCTGTTGATGCTCCAATACTTTCTTGTAGACGAATCAAGGATCAAATCCAATGTATGTTATTTTTTTCGCCTCACTCGTTGATTGCTTATTTGGGTTCCTTGGTTAGTGTTATTGCAGTTTATTCTTGACTTCTCTCCTCACTTCTCCCTCAAGATTAGTCAGACATCCTTGGATCCGTAAGAGTGTTTCTACATCCTTCTACTTTTATTTAGGTGTCTCCTCCGTCAATTTTAGGGTGTTTTCCTTTGTAAATCCTCCTTTTCTTCCTTCTGATTTAGGTGTCTCCTCCCTACATTTCTATTTCTTGAGGTATGTTTCTCTATTATTTTAAAATTCATTTTTATTTAAAGTATGCCTATGCCTAATGTTTATAATTGATTTGAAAAACATTTTGGTTGAATTCCATGCTTGGAATAAAAGGATTTTCTGTGGATTTTGATTGAATTATTTTGAATTAAATGATTTATCATACTAAGTGTTTGATCATACTGATAGTTTTTAAAAAAATCGTAATCAAATAACCAATCCTTGAATTCAATTAATAGGTTTTATGTTATTCCAATAGGTGTGTTATGTATTTTTCACCAGTTGGTTGTTTATTTTTATAGAGTCTGGTTCAGTTTTTTTATTAATATATTAAATGTTATATTTGATGATATACCCCTGTGGATATGAATTTATCCCTTGATTTGAATCCCATATATAGCCATGATTTTTCCACCACTTTTTAAAAAATTTCTCTCAGAGTACCCCAATTTCCACTCACCCCCATTTTGCATCCAATCACCCCCGATTTCTTGCACCCATACCCACAATTTTCACAGCCACTGGTGCACCTTTACAGTGCCTGGTGCTTTAGCTTCTCTTTAGTTGGTGCATGAGGTGCACACCTTTGGCACGCCTCGATGAGGTTGCATCACTGCACGCCAAGACGTGATGAGGTGCGTGCCTTTGAAAACACTGGTGTGTGTATAGTTTAAAGTTCACTAATGTCAATCCAAATAAGGTACTAAAAATGAAATAGAAAATAACTAATACATCCTTATATTAAACTAGGTAAATTATTAAACATAGCATTAGTTATAACCAATGATTAGTCATAATAACCCAAATAAGGCATAAAGTGTGACTCAAGCACCAATTAAGATGATCTAATATAAAAAATGAAAGATTCTCATTCAAATCCATTTTCTAATTTTAAAACCCAATTTAGTAACAAATTTTGATAAGTAAAAGTGTTCATTAAAAGGTAAGATGCACATGTATAACACATATTTGATGAAAATTAGGTTTTATACTTTTGATCTTTAAAATATACAAGGAACATGATCTGTTTGTAATGTAAAATTGTGATTTAGTACAACTTTTTAAAGAATGAAAACATTTAAGATTGGAATTTCATAAAAATAAACTATTTATTTAAGGTATTTATATAAAAAAAATTCATATGTAATTATTCAAGAAAATAGACACATTTGGTACTTAATTTTTATTATTTTAGTTCCAAAAATAAAAAAAGTTGATGATACATAATAAGTTATCTTAAAAAATCATTCCTTCCCACATAATTAACCTAGTTATTAACTCTTCATTGATTCAATCACTAAATCATGTTTAAGTATTGTTAATTGAATTATAATTCCTTTAGGTTATATTGAAAGGAAATAATTGTTTTTTGTAATACAATACAAGGTACAAAAGGGAATAACTAACAAAGTATATTAATTCCATTTAAACTCATGATTTAAAACTAAATTTGTAATGACCCTTCCCAGTGGGGCCCGTTCTGCAACTCCCCAAGCCCACTTCCAATAGGCCAGGGGATGGTGATTAGCTCTGAGTAGGTATATCACTGACTTGGGAGTTGTTTCTTATATACCTATATGCACACACACACACACACACCTCTCCAAGCCCACAAATATTAAAACGTAAAAACCACTGAGAAAAAATGCATGTATACCACTATCCGAACCAACATAGTACACCAGGAAGTAAAGTACAGTAATGTCAACTGGGAAAAAATACAAGCCCACCAAAAGAAAGTGTTTGAAAACTAAAAAGTCCAACTTGTAAAAAAAATAGGTACTAGGACTACTGCTCGAAGTCATAGAAACACCTCGGCCTTCCTGTATTCACAAAGCTACATCCTGTCCTGATCCGCCCTGGAGTCCATCAAAAGGTTGCTCATTTTCACAAGACATAAAACATGCAGGCAAAGACCATTTTGGGGTGAGTATAATAATACTCAGTAGGACACCCTGAAACCACAAATTAGTACACAAAATAATTATATAGTCTGCTCTACATAGTATATGTCTACAACACATATAGTAAGAATATCTAGATACACTCAAACCAAGACACATAGTCCAAAGGTAAGTCACAAATACTACATACCCACACTAGGGATTCATTTTTAAGATTCTATGAAGTAGTCATTCAAGAGAACACACTCTTGAGTCTGATATCACTGATGATGTATGCCTGAGAAGTATTGTTCATCAGAAAACATCATGAGAGAGATACGCTGATAGATCTAAAGAGAGATACGATACCACGTATGAGGATGACAACTTGGGTCATGGGGTGATACCAGCAACTCCATCTGGATTAACCATCTAAGTATATGATTGATTCTCGGTGAAGTTGGTCATGTCAAAACCAAGGAATCTACCTAGGGCATGAAGAATTAATAGAGGATCCTACTATAGGCCTCTTGGAGGGGATTCCAACGACTATATCCAGAAAGTCCTACTGAAGGGATCGTACTCCTATGAGTTGGAAACGATACCCACCAACCTTCAAGTAAAAGATCAAGGGCATGAAACATAATGAAACTTGTCCAAGATATGATGGACAAGAGATTTAAGACATGTAGAAAAGGGGTACACAATGTCTAGTAGGGTCACACGCTGTGTCCCTTAACTCGAGGTACTACCCTTGTACAACGACCCGTATAATTTAGAATATGTTATGTAGGTGATGGGTACACACTGTGTAGAAGGTTCACACACGGTTTCCTTATATCTAGGGTGAACCTATATACTTTTTCCATGTGCCAGTACACAGTTTCAACCCGTGTCTGCCTACCCATGTACCAGTACATGGGAGAACCCGTGTAACCGGTCTGGGCCAAGCCATGTGGTGGGGTACATGACTGGTAGGAAAACCATGTACTCCACCCCGTGTTAGTGTATTTCCTAAGATAATTTCCAAGTCTTTAGGAAGGGCCTACATGTTGTGTGATAGGGTCACACATTTTGTGGCATTTAACTAACTCCCAAAACCCTAGCCGATGAGTAGGGGTCCACACTCCATGTAACCCCAGATAACATGCCGTGTAGATCATGAATTTCCAGAACCATCATCATTCCTCTATGCACCTCTTATAATCTTATGGTGTTTGATCCAATGCTCCGTTCACCTTGAAACTAGAGATCCAAGGTCATATTTTTATTACAACACTGAATCGGTGGGTTTCAGACTTTCATTCGGCTCTAAAAACTGATTGCGATCACCTGTATAAAAATCTTTTGACGAATGATATCTCCCAAATCACTTTTATTCGTCTATTTCCATTGTAACTACACCATCTCTATGTCTTCCCGATGCTTGATCTTTAATTTTGGGTTGTTTTTCCATTAAATAGAGGTGCAAAGATCAGCCATTCATAAACCAGGAAGAACGTGAAGAATACGAAGAATATCGTGGGAGAAAAAACACAAGAACAACCTAAGGAATGAACCTTGGTCATTGTTAATTTCGTCCTAAATCCATTCTATAAGAACAATAAATAATACAAAAATCAATTCTCAATAATCAAAAACCCTCATAAAACCTACAATCATAGCCATCCCGTAAGAATGAGTGAATCGCAGATCAACCTATTTGTTGGTCGGTCCACATTTATCATTGAATATAAGAATGTGGAAAGATAAATACAAATAAAAACATCCTTCCTCGGGGTTGGATCAGTTGTTGAAGAGGATTTATTATCGTATCACTGTTGTTGGTGAGATCTATCAAAAACAACATCTGCCGATCTCTGATCCAAGATCTGTCATCGTTTGTCGTCAATAGATTTTTCCAGGGTTCTCTCTAGAGAATCTAGAAAATTATAGGGTTATGTTTCCAACCATGGTTCCCTACCTAAAGGCTTATTCAAAAAGAGAAAACATGTCGCTATGAAACGTTAAAATAAAATAAATTCATAAATTTATTTTATTCTTTAAAATGCCAAAAACTACTTTTCATAGATAACCCACGCTGGCCGATGTTAGGTCACACCTAAGGTAAACTAGATTCTATGAATGCAATGGTTTCCTTGGATTTCTGATCCAAACACCTATTTAGAAGATATTCTAATTTTTTAGAAAAACCACATGAGTGTTCTATTTAATATATTTCAAACATTTATTTCGGGCACACCAGGCCTCAGAATCGCACGTCGTCTCAGCATCTGGTCCCAAATTAATTCCATATAATATTTTAAAAAATAATACATAGAAAATAAAGTACATTAAATTCTCCCCACCTTGGAGATTTATGTCCCCAAAAATCCAAAAACAAAGGCTACTAAAAAAGATATGGGTACTATGCATGAATCTGAGCCTAGTGCTCCCATGTGCTCTCCTAGATATTCTCATGCTACCATCAGACACACACTAAGGTAATTTCTCACCCACTAAGGATCCTCTCCTTTTGATCCTCAATCACCACTAGGTACTCAACAAAAGTCTCTCAATCCTGAATATCTAGCTTGCCCCAATCGATGATGCATGATATGCCATGCATGTACCTCCTTAGCTGTGACACGCAGAAGACACCATGTATCAAGTCTAACTGTGAGGTTGATATAAGTGGTACACCACATCTCTAACTCTACACAATATCTAAAAAGGGATGATAAGCCTCAGAGATAACTTACCTCCCCAGCCAAATCTCTATAATCCCCATCGAGGTGAAACTTGAAGGAACACATGGTCTCCTTACTTGAACTCCAAAGGCATTTGTCTCATATTAGCATAATATTTTTTATATCTATGTGTAGTCTTCATCTACTCTTGTATGATCTTCAACTTCTCTATAGTAGCTCACAACAACTTTTGGCACATGAGTGCTGACTCTGCTGGGCCAGTTTTTGCAAAGGGGTGACTGGCAGGGTCACCCATACAAATCCTCTAATAGTTCCATACCAATAGTGGAATGGTAGCTATTGTTTTACGTGAAATCCACCATAGGGAGGTGATCCTTTCAACTACAGCTTAATTACATCATGCAATCATGCAACATGACCTATAGAACCTAAATTATCTACTTTGTCTGGCCGTCTTTGTGGGGTTAAAACGTCGCACTCAAGCGTAACCGAGTCCCTAATGCCTCATGCGGTCCCTTACAAAACTTGGATGTGAAATGAGCATCACGATCTGAAACAATAGTTTATGTCACTCCATGAAGTGAAACTATCTTCTACACAGAGGCATCCCAAGATCTCTACTGTAATCTACTCCCAGATAGCTAGAAATTGGGTCGACTTGGTGAGTCGGTCAACGATCACCTAGATGGAATCCTTTCCCCTGGATATATGTGGTAAACCATCCACGAAGTCCATCGATATCCCATCCCAATTTAATTCTATCATGTCAAGGGGCTGAGATAAACCCAATGAAACCCAGTGCTCAGCCTTCAGCTGCTAGCACGTAAGGAAACAAGAAACGAACTCTTACACTACCTTCTTCATCCCTGACCACCAGAACTAATGTCGGAGGTCCTGGTACATTTTTTTCACACCATGATGTACCGCTAAAGGGGATGTATGAAACTCCCATATAACCTCCTCCTTCAATTCCACTAGTATAACTATGTGTTCCCTAAAAAGTATTTCCTTCTCCCTATCATGTGAATATCTATCAGGTGCATGTACTACAGACATATGAGCATGTAGGGTCTAACAGTCGGTATCCCCATGCTGTGACTCCCTAAATCACTGTAAGAGTGGAGGGGTGAAAACCATCGAATGGAGGTAAGATACTCTATATCCATCCATAAAGGATAATTATAACGAGTACAACTACTTCAATGCCTCATTCAACAACTATGAACTAGATCTCCTGCTAAGAGAATTTTTCACCATGTTCCCCTTCCCAGGAGTATAGATAATCTCAATGCCATAGTACTAGAGGAACTATATCCATCACCTCATTATAAAATTCAGATTTTTCTGATAGAACATATACTCGAGAATCTTCTGATTAGAGTAGACAATAAATCATTCGCCCATTAGGTAGTATCTCCACATCTTCAATGGAAAGACTACTGCTGCCAACTCAAGATTATGGGTTGCATAGTTCTGCTAATGTGGCCTCAAATAGAATAAACCATAGCTACTCACCACTTTACTTTGCATCAAGACATAACCAATCTCAGTTCCTAATGCATCGCAGAACACTATGTACTCGACACCGTTCTTTGGAAATATGATGATCAGAGCGCTCATCAAACTCTGCCTCAACTACTAGAAATCCTCCTGGCATTTCTCTACCCACATGAAAGGTTTCTCCTTTTTAGTCAATGTTTTCATAGGTAAAAATATCCTGGATAAATTAGGTATGAATCTCCAGAAATATCCCACTAAACCAAGGAAGCTCCGCACCTCCGTCATGCTCCTAGGTGGCTCCCATGATAACACAGCCTCCACCATGGGCATGTCCACTACTACTCCATTCACAAAGATAACTTGTCCCAGAATGTGGATACCTAAATCTAGAACTGAAAATTTGAGAGTTTCCCATAATTATAGTGCTCTCAGAGTACTTTTAGAACCATCTTTAGGTGTCTTGCATGCTTCTCCTTGAATGCTGAGAACATAAGGATATCATTGATGAAGACTGCCACAAACCGATCTAAGTAAGCCTGGAAGATCTAATTCATGAGTCCCATGAACACTTATGGGGTGTTCTTCATGAAAAAATGGCATCACTAAGTACTCATTGTGACCGTAACAACATCTAAAATCGATATTAGGTATATCATTGTACCGTACTCGCAATTAGTGATAGGTCGATTGATGGTCAACCTTCAAGAACCATCACTCCCCTATAAACTGATCAAAGATATCATCAATCATTGGTATTGGATACTTTTTCTTCATAGTCACCTGCTTTAAGCATCGATAGTCTACACAAAACCTCAATATCTGGTCTATCTTTTTGGAAAACAAAATTGGGGCCACCCAGGGAGAAACACTAGGTCTCATGAATCCCTTCTTCAACAAGTCCTCCAACTGAAACATCATCGGACAAAGCTCTACAAGATCCATCTGATATGCTGGTACTAATATAGATGTCATCCCAGGGTGTAAGTTGATGTAGAAGTCTATCTCCCAGTGGGGAGGTAATCAAGGAACATCTTCTAGGAATACATCATCATACTTTGCTATTTCTACTAGGAATTGGAAACTCATAGCATCTACTGCAGTGAGGGTTATGCTATCCAAATTATGAGTAATTAGCTACACCCTCCTATGAATGAGTCCATCCTATGCTACCTGGGTTTCCTTTTCACTGATAAAGGAAAACCTTGTTCCATCATTGTGGACACACCGAACCCTTTGCCTGAAATAGTCGATTTGGGTATGGACTGTGGGTAAGTAATCAATACCAAGAATGACATCATAAGGCCTCAACGCTTCCACTAAGAGGTTCCAACTGAAAATCTCACCTCCAAGGGTTAGGTTACACTATCATCATAAGTGTGTGATCATTGAGTCTTCTCTAGTGGGTTTCTCCAGGCATAAGGGATAAGTCAACAGTTCAACCAGAATCTCAATGTCTCATATAAGATATGTGGTGAGAAAGAATGACTAGAACTTGTGTCTATTAGTACTGCATCTAAAATATAAAATATTTAGATCATACCTCGAATCATCCTTGGATTACCTAGGTCATATTCCTTGATCACATTTAGTTTTACCCACCCTTGTCCTCCATCTCCCTAAGCCTTACTTGGACTACTTGGGGGTGGTCATGGTAATAAGTCAAATTTCCAACCACCTACTAATGCTCTCCTAGATCCTATGACACATTCTCTACCTTGAAGATCTTCATTCTCTTGTCTCTACTGATTACTCAGTGGTCTATCCACTATCTCCCTATCAGCAGCATGACTGGTTAGACAATATCAAGTGATATATCCCCGACCGCCACACGAATAACACTGCCTCTCCTTAGTATAACGGATCCCACCCTATGAACCCTGAAGTGTAGATCCTCTATCCTAGGATTCCTCCTGAAACTTATCCCATGTCTGGATACCTAATAATGATGTCATCTCCCTGTTGTCGAGGTCTCTGCACATGCTCTTCTACTACTAACTCTTACTGGATGTACTAGGTCAAATTAGAATATTCCGACCACAAAAGATCTCTTAAGAACCCCAACATACATCATAATGAAAAGAGGGATAACACAACGTGAATGTATCTATGTAGATCTCGATCAAAGATTCAATACCTAATGTACTGATCTCTAACCATATCCACAGAGTACCTAAAAAGGTTGGTGAACCTTGATGAATAATCATCCACACTCATGCTACCCTACTGGAGCTAAAGAAGCTCCTGTATACACATACCTCTCAGCAAAACAAGTGATAAATCCTTTCTAAAGAGGTGCTAAAAAATCTATCCATGATGGATTTGACTCATCATGATTCTAGATGGAAAAACTACACCATCGCCCTGCTAAGCTGTGAAGAAGGCTCGCTACCAGGATCACCATCTGGTTCACTGGTGTCTTGACTAGAAGAAAAACTTTGGTCACCACTTTAAGCCAGTCCACAGCCTCCTGAGGGTCAGACTCACCTCAGAACCTAAGGGGTATCTATATTTGAAACTCATAAAGTGATTTCATCCTGTGATCATTATCTACTGGTACTGAAGGTACCATGTGCTGCTCCACAGGTGGTGGTATGACTGGTGCACCACCTGGAGGTAACATATGGGGAACTGATCTCTATATCAAAGTTTCATCACTAGGGTTTTCATCCTCATGATCAAGATGCTGAATCCTAGATGGTATGCGTCTCAGGGGAATCCTGTATGAAAAAAGATATACCACAGTTAATCAGTATATCTAGAGAGTTGACACAAGAAAGACATTCAACTGAAACTAATTCCTATATAATGCATGTACCATTATTTTACCTCAAACCAGTTTTCTCATGTACTGAGTCAAAAGCAGGTAATCAGAGTCCTGGTGCATGGATAAATGGTCGTCCACACCAAAAATGGAGTCCCTAACTTCAAATCTGAACTCAAAACACTTAACATTGTTTCCCCAAACCAATCTCATAGACTCTCAGTTTTAAGGTAGAACTGACCATCTCTGATACCACTCTGTCATGACCCATCCCAGTGGGTCCCATTCCACAACTCCCCTAGTTCGCCTCCAATAGGATAGGGGTTGGTTACTAGCATCTAGTAGGAATATCACTAACACAGAAGACATTTCCTATGTACTTGTACACATGCACACATCTACAAGACCAAAAATACTAAAATGTAAAAATCCCTAAGAAACAAATGCATGCATGCCACTATCCCAACCAAAAGAGTATGATCGTAAGTAAAGTGTAGTAAATTAAAATGGGCCAGAATACAAGCCCACCAAAAGAATTAGTTTGAAAACTACAGATTCCAACCTATAAAGAAATAGGTACTGGGACTGCTACTCAAAGCTATAGGAACAGCTCAGCCTGCCTGAACTCAGAAATATCTTTCCTATTCTTTTTCACCCTGGAATCTTTCACAAGGTCGCTCATATACGTAAGACACGACACGTGTGGGAAAAGTTCATGCAGGGGTGTATAATAATACTCAGTAGGAAACCCTGAAACCACAAATCCAAACACAAAAAAAATACAGTCATATCTATATAGTATATTCCTACAATAAATATAGCACGAATATCTAGATACACTCAAGGCAAGACACACAATCTTGAGGTAAGTCATAATTACTTCATACCAACACTAGGGATTCAGTTCTAAGATTCCATGAAGCACTCATTCGATAGAAGACACTCCTAAGTATGATATCACTGATTATGTATGCTCGAGAATAATTGTCCATCAGAAACCATCATTAGAGAGATGTGTTGATAGATATGAAGAGAGATATGATACCATAGATGAGAATCATAGCCAAGGCCATGGGGTGATACCAACAAATCCATCTAGATTAACCTACTGAGTATATGATCAATGCCATGTGAAGTTGATCATATCAATACCAAGTACTATAACTAGGGCCTGAATAATGAATAGATGATCCTTCTCTAGGCCTCTAAGATGAGATTACAATGATTCTATTCATAAAATCCTGGTGAAGGGATCATACTCCTATGAGTAAAAAATGATACCCACAAACCTTCAGGGAAACGATCAAGGTCACAAACCCTAATGAAACATTTCCATGATATGGTATAAATGTGATTAAATCCATGTAAAAATAGGGTACATGGCATGTAGTGGGGTCACACACGGTGTCCCTTGACCCTAGGTATTTCCCGTGTACAACAGACTGTGTCGTTTATAATATTTCTTGTAGGTGATGGGTAAAAAAATTGTAAAAGGGTAACACACCATTTCCTTCCATCTGGGATCTACCCGTGTACTCTAGATGTGTTCCAATACACAATTTCAACCCGTTTCCACCTAACTATGTATAAGTACATGGGATAACGCATGTAACTAGTCTGGGCCAAGCCATGTGGTGGGGTACACACTATAAAGGAAACCTGTGTACTCTACTCCCTATTTGTGTATATCCTGAGATACATGATGAGTCTCCAGGAAGGTACTACATGTCATTTGAGTGGGTCACATGCCGTGTGTCATTTAACTATCTCCCAAAACCTCTTCTACTGTTCAGTGGGGGCCACATGTCATGTAACCTTGGGTTATATGCCGTGTTGATCATGAATTTCAAGAACCTTCATTATTCCTTTGCGTGCCTTGTTCGATCCTCCAGTGTTTGATCTAATGCTACATTTTCCTCAAAACTAGAGATCCAAGGTCTTCTCACCATTGAAACACCGAATTGGTGGGTTTTGGGATATAAATCAGCTCTGAAAACCGATTCTGATCACCCGCATGAAAATTTTTCAAAGAACAATCCTCCCGAATTTCATTGATTCGTCTGTTTCCATCATCATCTCACCTCCACTAGATCATACTGATTCCATATCTCCAATTTCAGATCATTGTTCCATTAAACATAGGTGCAACGATCAACCATTCCAAAACCATGAAGAATGTGAAGAACACGAAGAATATCGAGGGAGAAAAAGAACAAGAACAACCCAAGTAACGAACAAATCTATTGTTTATTCTAACCATGATCCATTCTATAAGAATGATCAATAATACAAAAAATAATTCTCAGTAATCAAAACCCGGATAAAACCCACAATCATAGACCATCCTATAAGAACGAGAGAACTGCATATCAAACAGTTTTTTGGTTGGTCCACATTCATCAATGAATCAAATAATGGGGAAAAAGAAATCCAAATAACAAAATCCTACTTCGGGGTTGTATCTTTCACTAAAGATGATTGATAGTTGTGTCGCTTCCATTAGAGAGATTTGTCAAAAAGAACATTCGTAGATCTCTAATCCAAGTTCTATCATCATTTTCCATTAAAAGAGTTTTCCAGGGTTATATCCCGATCCTCTGGAAAATTATAGGGTTATGAGCCTAACCCTAGCTCCCTACCTAAAGGATTATTTAAAAAGATAAATGCGTCGCTGTGTCATTGTGAAACATTGAAATAAAATAAATTCTAAAATTTATTTTATTCACTAAGACGCCAAAAACTACTTTTCATAGGTGACTCGCACCGACAAATGTTAGGTCACACCTAAGGTAAACTTACTGCTATGAATGCAATGGTGCCCTCAGATTTCTGATCTGAGAAAGGGTTAAGAAGTTATTATTCTTTTTCAGGAAAACTATCCTCGTGTGCTATTTAATATATTTAATACATTTCAAACATTTATTTTGGGCATACCGAGCCTTAGAATCGCACGTCGTCTCAACACTTGGCCTTGAATTATGGCATGTGAATATTTAGGTTACTTTATCAAAACAATGTGAAGAGACATAACCCAAACATATGATATCTACATTCCTATGTGGATCATAAAATGATTTTGATCTTATCGAATTTCTAATCATAAACTTATATAAATGAAAGAATGTAAATAATTAAAGAAAACAAGACCAAACTTTAATTTCATATAATAAATAATTTTAAAAAAACTAAACATGTTTAAGAGACTCTACAGAATAAAACTAAAATAAATATATAATGTGAACAACGTACATGATTTGGTTTCTATATCACAACAACCAATATCATGTGAAAAAAGTATTCAGTCATCCTCTAGCAAAATTTTTACTGAAAATAATTAGTTGAACTCTTTGATGCACTATCTCATTGTTTAGTCATAATTCACAAACAACTGAAATCATCCTATGATTTTTTAAACACTCAAAACAATGTAATAACCCAAAACTTGGTGTGACTTCATAGTTGTTTCCTTTTAAAAAAAACAAATCTACTATCATTCTCTCACGCCAGGTAGTAAATCACCTCAAATTCGAATCACGCTTAGATAAATTCAAATAAAACATAATCTCGATATCACACAAAGACTCCATATAACACCTCATGATCTTTTGGAAAATAGCTTTCAATGTTATGAATATTTTTAAAACCTTATTGATGTTGATTATTGAATAAATTTTATGGCATGTGAAAGCCTGGATTTGTGGCTTCTTGTGGGATATTTGATGAAACTGGTTTTGATAAATTAATAGTCCCTTGATTGAATTTTGAAAGAATCCCATGGGAACATTAGTATTTATGTGGATAGTCTAAGACAATCATGTTTAGATTTAAATATTTCTTTTACTACTTTCTTCTGAAAAATGTTTTATTCATGTTTACTTTAAAATTTTTTTATGAAATATTTAATAATCATGATTTTCTTTATACTGAGTGGTGGCCTACTTAGCATTTTTAAGGTCATGCCTATTTTAAATTTCAGTTCTGTAAAAGGAAACTTGGTTTTAAATGTTAAATTGGGGTTTGAAATGAAAAAAATGAGGTTTTACCTTAAAACGAAATAAAATGGATTCGGTGTTTTGAAACTCATGACGTGATTTCAAAGTGAAACTATAAAGTTTAAAACATTTCATAGTGTACATCTGTCCATGGAAACATTTTTAAATTTTAATTTATTTTTAATGGGTTTTTAATATGATTTAAAAAAAAATCACTTAATGCTAAAAAATTATATAGAAAAGGGGGTACATATCCCCTTAAGTGTTTGGAAAAAATTTATCTACTTTCATGTGGAATTTGAAAATTGGATTTCATGTGGGGTTTTAAAATTTTTAAAACTATCCTTTTTAATTTTTATTTTTTTGTGATGAGATTTGAAATTTTAAATCAATATGTGGTAATTTATAAAGTTTCGATATCTTATAAAGTGTTTTGTAAAGAATTTTGTTTTAATATGGAAGTTGGAAAATTTTCATAGTCATAAGATCATTAATTTATTATTCATTAATATCATTCCCTAAACCTAGTTTTTGAAGAAGTCATCCACTTTTTTCACTCTTTTTGGGGAAGTTTATTTCTATTCTTTATTCATTTTATACAAACTACGATCCTTTCCATAGTGTCTGAAATAATCAGGACTAGGAAATAATGTATCAGTTTTTACTAGGAGAGAATATTGTAGTCTTAGTGAAATAATTTTTCTATACAATAGATATTGGTTCTTGTATACTCAATCCAAGGTGATCATGTATCTCAACCCATTGGGAATGGGTAATGTGGTATAAAAGAGTAAGGTCACTGTGAACATGTATTGTATGATCATATCATCTGTCAAACCATTGTGTTCCTAAGAAATTTTTCAACTTTAGGAAAGAAACTAAGAAATGTTGTCCGAAGCTTTTCCATCTCCTACACTGAGAACATTTTGATTTAAGGATACAACTGTCATCCTCATCATCTTCATCTCCCAAATAGTTATTATTGCATTTTTTTCTTGAGACTCACCCCCCATCTCTTCTAAACATGAACTAATATTTCTTGAACTACCTTGAGTAGTAGTCATCCCGTACTGGGTAACGATGATCATTTTGGAAGAATTCAGAAGATTACACCTACCATAATGGAGCAATTATTTTCTTAATCTCAATTACCAATTTCATTCTAATAATAATAAAATTATTTAAAACAATCAAATGTTTGGTTCCCCTTATTTTAATTATCTATAACTTTTACCTTTGATAATGAATATCTTATGTGTATTTTTTTTGTACAAAATGAATATTTTATAAACCAAATAGGTTGGATATGAATTAAAAATGTATGTACTCTAATTTTATGAAGAAAATAATATTAATATGGAGTTAAAGAGTTCATTAATTTCTCAATCGAGCATGAATATGACCCTTATCAAATCCCTTTTCTTTGTTTTTGTTGTTTTTATTCACAAAAAATTAGTCTGTAATAGTTGGAAGAACATTTGGTTTGTCATAGAATAGATTAGAGCTATAAATGTTGGACTAAATGCATGAAAAAACTAAATGTGAATACCAATTGGCATGATACTATGGTTTATGGATCATTTGATATGAATACCAATGTAAACAATGATGGAGATTGCATATAAGAAATTAAAATAAAAAATTAAGACGACCTTTGTGATTTCCCAAATTTGTTTGAGAAGTTAAATTGGTACGATAGGAGACCATTGTATATTGAATTTAATAAATACCCAAAAATTGTTTATTTTATTGAAGTTATATAATTTTAAAGTTGTAAGTGGATATAGAGACACCATATTTACAAACTATTTGGTCTTATGAATGATATGATACCAAAATAAAATGAACTTCCATGTTGAACATATGATGCTAAATGAATTCTATTTTTAATGAGAATGATCTCAAAAAAAAATTCATGCATGTTAAATTAATTTCATATTGTTTTGTAAGGACTATGAATCACTTTTAAATTGCCTCATGTGTGGTGCATGTCGATACAAGAAAAATTAATCAAGTCCTTTCAAAGGTGTATGGTAATTTCCTATCTATCCATAGTTTAGAAGACTATATGGATGTTAGGAAATCGTGAGACAATTTACATTTCATGTATATTAAATAATTAAAGATATGAACCTACATCATCTAGTAGATTCTCCTCATTAGAAGAAAATTGATTATGAATATATTGAATTTGGAAATGATCTGAGAAACTTTAATATTGAGTTCTCTATAAATGTAATACGTCATTTTGGTTTATAGAGTAATACTCATAGTACATGGCATGTCATGTTGGTAAATTATAACTTGACACCATGGTTATTCATGAAGCACAATTACATTATATTTTCTCTGCTTATTTCTTGACCAAATAAACCCAATAATGATATTGATGTCTATTTGGATCCATTGATCAAAGATCTGAATTTGATGTGAGATAAAAGTGTTACAATGTATGATTCTCATAGAAGTGAATAGTTTACATTTAGGGTTGTAGGACACCAAGACACCTTGAGAGGGGTGGGGTGAATCAGGGAGTCAACGTTTTCTTTTAAAGAGACAAATATTTTACCCACGTTGGTAGGAACTTGTTAAACCTATCTAATAGAATCGTATGGTAATCAAACATTCACAGAAAGAGAGACATCACAACAATTTTACATGGTTCACCTAAAAGGGATGGTCTAAGGATCATATTCCAATAGTGTGTTGGTCATACCAAAATCCACTAATATTCTTTAATTATGGAATATAGAAGTTCATACATAGTCACTATATTCCAAGAACATTTCCTTTACAGGATTTTAGGGATAACACATTTCCTCCCTCAGATCACTTCTATCGAATCCCCTTAACTAACTACTTTGGGTGAATTTTTACACAGTTTAATGACATAAAAGTCGTATTAGTATATTTACATTTAAGTATTTGTCCCTATCTAGAACGAGACTCTTCTTTCACCATAGTCATGTGTTGATGCACTTGAAAGCACTTTTCAATTAATATAGATGGTCAAAAATGTTGTTTGTGAAGCTCTTTCATGAAGTTCATTTGTGAAGCTCACAACCTTCATGAAGGAAACTTCTTACATGGAACAAACTTCCTTCACGAAGCTCACTGAGTCATCCTGGAATTCCCAATCATCGCAAAAATCCTTTTTCCAAGATACTTAAGATTTTTTCAAGAAGAAAAGTCTTTTTTTTTTGATTAATATAATCTCAATGAATACTTGATTCATGAATCTATTTTCCTCTATGAATTTAGAGAGATTCAGTCCATTCTCTAAATATTTTCATTTTTAATGGACTCGGGGTAGCTACCTATTTATAGGCTTAGCCTTTCATGAAGAATCTATGCCCTCTGTAGATTTTTCGTGAGACTCAAAAATCCTATTTATGAAGCTCACCTATTCATGAAGATCTTGTGAAATTTAACCTGTTCATGAAGCTTATCCTAGTTATAGAGATGTACCATTTTTCATCATGCATTTACAATGCTTCACTTCTCATAGACGCGGAGATGTTGCATTTTTCATTATTCATTTGTGATGCTCCACACCTTCATGAAACCTCAACCTTTTTTGAATCCTAGTTTTAAAAACACTGGGAAATGACCCCACCTTCAAAAATATAGTAATAATGTATTGTAATATAACTTTCCATCAAAAATATCTAATCAACTTAGTGTGGATTGAAAACAAACAGAAACTTGAATCCATTTACAGTAATGAAAATCCTTGATTCCAACTAGGGCTATGTTGTATAAAATGATAAATGAATTTCCTTATTATGGAAATTTTTGATACTATAGCATTAAATTAATGTTTGGGTGTCCCATTTGTGAATAATTAACACACTCAGTTTGGTTGAAACATTCTTTGAAGACATTGTTTTTAGGACATTAATCTTTTTTACCTCAATGACATAAATACATGTTCTTGGATGACAACACTCGATGGGAATACCAAAGAAGGTACAACACCATATACACTAAAAAATGATCAAATATTATATAAAGTAACATATATTGACACTATTTTCGATAAACCATTTTTAAAAAACATACAAAATCAAGTGGGAAAAAGTGACCAATTTTCATAAAAATACCGTATTGGAATTTTTTTTTGGAAGACATTTTATTGATGTCATACTGTAGAAAAAATGTATTTGATAGTGTTATTATCACATTAATAAATGTTCCTAGAAAAAAAAAGATGGAATCAAGGCTAGGTTGGACATGGTTGAAATGGGGATAAGGGGAGAGTTGAAACCTGTGAAGGGTAAAGGGAAAAAATTTCTTCCTCCAACATTTTACACTCTATCCTGATAAGGAAAATTATAATTTTACATTTTCGTTAATGGTATAAAAGTTCTATAGGGGTATTCATAAAATATAAATAATGTTATTTTAGTGACTAATATAAAGTAGTAGGGAATAAAATCACATGACTGTCATGTTTTGATCCAAGATTTTATTTACATTTCTTTGTGTTGCATTCTTCCTAAAAATGTATTACTTTAATTAACTAGACTCTACTTATTTTTCAAATCAATATGCAGTAAATTTATTGACTCAATAAAGTTTCCAGTCATGAATAATGAGGTTATAGTAATATTATGTGAATTAGATACGTTCTTACCATAATTATTCTTTGATATAATGGTGCAAGTGATGGTTCACTTGGTTAGAGAGGATAAACTATGTGGTCCTATCAAGTATAGATGGATATATACCATTGAATGATATATGAAGATTTTTAAAGGTTATGTCAATAATCAAAGTTGTCCATAAGGTTGTGTTGTACAATGATATATTGTTGAATGAGATATTGAATTTTTTTATTGATTACCTATCAGATGTTGAAAACATCAGTCCCCCAAAGTCTCATATAAGTGAATGCCTTATAGATGAAGGGATTTCTAGAAGAGATGTTGTAAAAATTACCATCATAGATTGGGAGCATGCACACCATTCCATTTTACATAATAGTGAAGATGTTGATCTATACGTTGAGACCCCAAAGAAATTATTAGAGATTTAAATCCATCAAGGGATGAAGGATAGATATCAAATACACATAATAAATAGTTTATAGGATGGTTCCAAGATCAAATTTATAAGGAGTTATCTAAAAATCAAAATTCAATTACTGAATGAATTCGATGTCTAGACAGGGGACCAAATTCAAATATTATATTGTATACTATTTTTTTAATCGATTGTTATACACTATATACAAAAGAACATGATTACTATAGCACAATGTAAAAAAAATGGTGTTATGATTATAGAAAACGTTATGCACATATCTCGTTCCAAGGATAAAAATTCAATTTATGTGAATATTTCATATTATAGAATTATCAAATAGATATACGAGTTGGATTATATAGCATTTCAAGTGCTGATTTTCCATTGAAAATGGGTTGAAAATAGGAGTGTTGTGAAAGTTTATGAAATGGGCCGCATGAAGGTGATTTTAATTATAGAAGGGTTAAAGTACATGTCATTAATATGGGCATCACAAGAAGTGAAAGTATTTTATGTCTCAAATACAGAAAGAAAGAATTGGTCAATTATCCTTCTAGTGACTAAAACAATTGTATGGTTGGATGAAAATTCAATTAAGGATAACCATTTTATTAGGAGATCATAATCAGTTCATATCGCTCCCAATATAGACAATGTATTCTATGTTAGAGTGGACCAAAAAGAGGAGATTTTCATTCTTGATAGAGGATATAAACCCCTTTAGCCTTTTAAAAAAATAAAGAGAGTTCAATGAGAAGGATAAAGTTTTTTTAATATACTATATTTTCCCTCATAATATTATATATTCTCTATAGCATTAACATAATCTAAATTAAATGTTTGACTAATCATGTAGACAATGTCTTATGCATATGACGATGTTACCAATACTGGGTAAGAACAGACTGTTGATACTAAAACTATTGAATTATCAAGGTATCAATAGCATGTTGATGAAAAAATGGAATGAGGTAGCATCGCAGTGTTGAATAAAATTATTAAGTTAATAATTAAGAGTATAAAATTCAAGGTTGGATTGAATCAACATGCCCAACCAATTCACCCCAAAAATTCATTGTTCATTAGTTATGTTGGGGTCACTATGTGGATGAATGTTCCAATTGATATAGATTTGTGGCATCACATCTAGCCTATAATGAAGGAAACCCTCCGGGAAGATATAAAGCTAATGTTATGATAGACTTTCTCAATTTTACAAAAAAAATTATATAATGAAACATTGATTTAATTTTCATTTTTCCTTGAAGAGTTCATTTATTTTAGAATATTTTTTAAGAAATATTTCTTAATGGATACTAGAAAATCCGATAGAGGATTCCAGACTCTTCTTAGAAAGTTATAACTTAGGTAATTTGGGGGAAAGTAAAGCCCCACCCACTAGTTAGTTATGCAATATTATAAAGTAGGAAACCTGGAATTTTTTCATTAGTTATCATAATGAAAAATAATTTCAGGTTCATTATAATCAATAATATATTATTTCACATTATTTATTTTATCTAATTTTATTCAAAATTGTTAATTTATGAAAAAGTAAAAAAGTGATAAATATAAAGAACATGCATCAGAACCAATGTACCCCTATCGCAAAGAAAATATGGGGTACACTTCATTAGAGAAGAAATTGGTATGTATTTTAAATAAATAATAAATTTTTTATGTGATATAAAAAATCATATATTACTTTATTCATATGTATATTGATAAATCAAAATTTAAATCCACTTCAATCCCACATCATGTGCTACAGAAGGTGGATCACGTAAATAAGGAGGGTAAACTGGTTGATAAAAACATAAAAGCAGTATAGGAAACATGAGTAAGTATGGAATAATAATAATTTATTATGTTTTATAATATTATTACATAAAAACATCTATTTATGTGCATATGTTTTCTATATGATTTATAGACAAGAATCTATGGTGACTGTACCAGAAGAAAAAACTACTTTCTGTAGATTTTAAGCGGCCGAAACAATATGGACGATTCAAAAGAGTTAGTTTTGGAGTGTCTCCTCAAACATATTTTTAGAAGATAAAACCATAAGAAGATACATATAAGATGATGAAAGGATTTTAGGCATAAATAGATGCTCTGCAAGATATTTTCATTCATTCTAGTTTGGAAGACCAATATATGAGAATGGATCAAAGCAAAATGATTGTGGAAAAAAGATCTGCACATGAAGAACCAAATAACCCCACTGGATTGTAGGATATTCATTCCCCTAAAAAAACACCTTACCCAAGGTAATCAATTTTTTAATTACTCTTTCTCCTAAATATGAATAAAGAAACTTTATATAACTCTATATTTATAAAATTATATAGGGTAAATTTGTATGTGATTCATATCAGTAAATACCCCCAAACTACATTTTTATGAGGGGTATGGTGTATAATATCTCATGAGACAAGATAAATAATAAAGAACTCCAAAAATATCACATTAGAGTAGGATTGAGGTACCTTAATATCCAACTGATGAGTTGCCTATTCCAATTGATTATCTGGATATTGCAATGGTCAATGATGCTATTAGAACTTTCATTGCATGATCATCTAATCATATAAGGATGCATGGTGTATGTAATAAAAAAAAATTCTTAAAAAAAATCTATAACAAATGAAGAAAAAAATGCATGGAATGAGGTATGGTATTATAGATAGATAAAGCGATTGGGAAACAACAGTTCGGATTAAGACAATCTAGTGAATCAACCAAGAAATCAAAAGGACCTTCTAGGAGTACCTTCTCCCTGCAAGTTCTATAGAAAAATTTGTTATCATTAAAAATTCATATAGATACCACATTTAATGATGAAAATATTTCTTACATTCCATATCAAGAAAAAATATTTGTAATTTTTTTACCAACATAGTTGGTCTCGAGAGTATAAATGACATTCTCAAGTTTGAATGTTTTGGAGTACTAGTTGTGAATACAGGCATAAGGTAAATTTTCATAATACATTTGTCCAAATAGTGATTTAATATGTTTATTAAAGTTAATAATCATTCATATTATCTATATTTGTTTATATTACTACTATATAAAGGGAAAACCATGTGAAGCATGATTTGGATTCATTAATCCCTATATCATTTCTATGTAAGAATCTTTTTTGGAGAATGAATGAATTGATAAGAATAAATATGAGATATATAATGAATTTTAGAAAAAAATAACAGATGATAGACACTTTTTGATACCATCAATGTAGGGGTAAAATTCTAATATCTCATCACATAAAATAAATGTTTATTTTTTTCATTAATTATTTGTTTTTTAGGAAGCACTGGATGAAAAATCACACTCATTATGGATCCACCAAATATTTATTTTTTGGTTCTAATGCATGGATATCCAATAATATGACCACACATGATGTGTATTGTGAATTTTTAATACACAAAAAACAAATTTTTATAAATAAACTATGAATTATATGTATCATTATGTGTTTTAACATGATTTTTTTATGATAAGGTAGTCGCTAAATATAGGTAAAATCATGGCATGATGTTTTTGAATAAATATAAAAGCCCAATGGATTAATTAAAATGGAATGATATTAAGGTATATATAGAAATATTTATCTACGAAAACATATTTCAAAACAAATTAATTATTTCAGTCAATGATTCAATTGTGTTTGAATAAAGATAATGGAAATGATTGTGTATATTATTTTTGAAATTTTTTGATAGAGATCATAAACCATGAAAATACAAGAATCTCTAGATAGATAATTTCCAAAGTTAATTAAAATTTCATTAAAAATATTTCTTAATCTTTTTTTCTCCATACTTTTTTAGTAAAACAAACATTAACGACAATCATTATACTCAATAGAAGAAATAAATTTGTTTAGAGATGAGTGGAAATCATACATGGTGTATGAATGTTTACTAACAACAATTTTTTTTGATTAACTACTATATTTGTGATATAGTATGATCTATGACCTTAGAAATATATTTTGTTTTTGAAGCATTAGCATCAGAATGCTTATATATTATTTTTCTTCTTCTTCTTAAAGAGTCGTATAATATAGGAAATCAATTTTTTTAGAAATGAGCAGAAAACATGGTGTTAAAATTTATAAAAGAATCTTGAATAGGTTACTTCCTACTACTTATTTCGTTAAATTTTTCAAAATTTTATCTAATTTTTTAGTTAATTTTCTTTTAATTTTACAATAAAATTAGACTAATTCTGTCTCTAGGGTTTCATCATGGGTGGTCGTAAATGATAGAATAGTGGTCTCACTTTGGTGGATGATGGAATTATTTGGGCTATTTGATCATAAATTATATTCATGATATAATATCACAAATACTTATAA
Source organism: Viscum album (assembly GCA_963277665.1). Lineage (NCBI taxonomy): Eukaryota > Viridiplantae > Streptophyta > Magnoliopsida > Santalales > Viscaceae > Viscum > Viscum album. The sequence goes on along the minus strand of OY728147.1, from coordinate 66,939,053 downwards.
AATACATACATGTAACACATCATGTTTAAATTAGTGAAATGGATTGACTAAAACTGATTTTTGAATTCACATGATCTAACAACCCCAACCATAGTAGCCCAAATTCAGTGGTTATTTTATTAAAATGGAATAGATACAAGAGATCACATAACCAAGGATCTATTAGTTTAGTAGACTTTAAGAACTAGATATATACATGGTCCCCTTATTACATTGGTAATTTAACATATCACAAAACAAAGAAAAATAAACTGCTTGCTTGACAATTATTCGAAGAGTTTATCTTCATAACCCGGGGAAGGGGAAAACTAAAAGGGGGAGATAAAATGATCATTAAAAGATATATAAATAAAAAAAATTGAATCAATAATAAGTGAATTATAATCAATATGGTAAATAATGGAAAGGTAAAAAATTGAAAAACACATTCTATTTAATCCATAAACTGAGAATAAAAATGTATCCAAAGATTTTTTTCAGAGTGAAAATATCATGGAAAGTAATAACTGAATACTAAATGAAATAAATTCATAATTATTAGACATCATTTATCTGGAATATAAACCACTACCATCAAGACCTTTCACAACATGGTTTTATTCTGTGGGTGAAAAACCATCTTATTCTTCTTAGAAACAAACATGAGGGTTTTTTTTCAACTATTTTGTCTCATCAGACCTATTAATTCATCGATGAGATATATAATTCCAGTCCCCTCTCATCTCTAAATTTCTAAATCGTTCTTCATACATAGATTTAATTCCTGAACAATATTCCTTATCAAAATACCCGTATTGAGTAGAGGTTATAGATTTTGTTGGAGTTGGTTCCCTAGAACCAACTTTTGTATACATTATAATAACTTGTATTAATGGTTTTTAATGTTAATAAACTACTTATCACAACATGATTGTTCTTCTATGTAACATATTATGTGATAATGTCCTAATAGTATCTTTGACACTAAAAGGTCATAACAGTTCCTTTATATGGTGAGAACTCAAAAGTTCTATGACACTATTCTTGAATATATGTTATAAATCTAGATGATATCATTTGAGGGACATAAATGATATAGGATATCTGTGGTGGAGACTCATAGGACATTGAGGCACCTTCTAGTGGCGTACGTCCTTGGTAATATTCATTAGGATATTATTTTAAAGGGACCCACTAGTAAGAAATCCACATTTATATGTGTCATTGTATGTTACTATCTATGGATATGAGAATTGGACTTAGAAATTAATATTGTTATTAATGAGTATTATGAGTCGTGCACTTAGATGTATTTATGAAAACCATGTTGTCAGATGTTCGCGGTGAAGTAGGATATGTTGGGTGTATCACGAGTAATATTGCATTAATGAATAATGTGAGAAAGAATTTGTAACTTATTCTTATTAAAATAAGTTGATATACCAGGACATTTGATGGAAATGATATAGGATAAATAAATCCATGGCCATGGTGTTCTACAGGAAATTTCATTTTTAGGAAGTTAAAGAAAGAGACATCGAGCACATGGGTTGATGGCACCGACATGCGAACTTATTGATTAAAGATATCAAGATAGAGGGATTATATTACACAGTAAGCATTCGTATGAAGTATCATGTTATTTCAGTATTAAATTCTTTCTATATGGGTGTCTTGTCATGTTTCTAGATGCTAACCTTGTACTTTTAAGCTACTTCGCCTAATGCCATTGAGAAATAGGCCTATAGGGTCATACACTAAGGGTATCTAGAATCTCAGTTAAATAATATATATTATTATTTAATATTTAATAAGGTGAATAAATTTTGTTTTCATACATGGTTTTATAATTATTCATGTATACTTGATTTCATATAAATATTTATTTTCCATAAAGTAAATATAATATTTATTTATTTATCGGGGAATAATTCAGTGAAATTTATTTAATAAATAAATAGTCATTATTCAATTTCTAATAAATATAATGGAGGAATGGTGGACTGAGTTTTTAGGTCTGGTGAGAAATAATAAATATTGAATATTATTTGATTAAAGAATACTTAATTTTAATTTTCAAGTTAATCGTATGTCAAGAAATAATGATATTATTATTATTATTTGAAATGGGGTTTTTCTAGGATTAAATAAATAATTAAGGACACCTGAGAAATTATTTTATTTTAACCCTAGTGATATATAAACCTAGTTATGTTATTTTATCATATATCCAATTTATTTTTCTTGGTTGTGCACAACAAATTTGGAGAATCGTCTCAAGACTAGAGAGCTCCACTCTCTAGTATTCTCCCAAGATTGGAGAGAAATCCTCCACCACCCCAAACTCTGTGGGATCAGTTCTCAATGCAATCAAAGGTGGATGATGTAACCATAAGGATCTATCATGCTAGGACACATAGATTACTTTGGTGATGTTAAGAGATTTTTAGAACACATACGGATCACTAATAGAGGAAATATACACTTGGTTTCTACAACATAATGATGGTGGACCAGATATTTGTCACCAAATTCATCAACAAAGAAAGAATTTATTAAAGCTATTTCTTTATTAAATTAAATTAATTATAAACAACATGTGATGACCCTCTCTCTGGTTACAGTTTAATTATCTATTTTCTATTTCTTTGATTCAATTCTGTCAATCACTATGTTCTTCATTGTATAGATCTCGAATTGATCATCAATTATAGAACAAAGAAAAACTGGGCACCGACCATCGCACACTTTCATTGTGCTCGGAACCTCCAAGTGGTATCATAGGGGTCAGATAACTATTTATAATTATTTAAATTTCATCAGTGATTTATTAATTTATAATTTATTCTTTAAATTAATGTTTTATATTTCTTTTAATCCGAATTTTGAGATATTCTTCTTCCAATTGCATTTCTCATAGATCTAATTAAGACAGTTAATATTATTATTGAACTAAAATTTAGGAACTCAAATGTAGGTGCTAAGGTTTCTAGCCAGACAACACAAGAATACACACCATGTAACCAGAGTTACTTGTCGTGTAGTCAAGTTCAATGCATCAGAATTGATTCAGAAATTAATTCAATATTAAGTATTAGTTACATGATTTAATTCCACCATGTATTGAACAAAACATAATGGCACACATTCAGCTTGATTACATGTCATGTAGCCCATTTACACATTGTGTAGTCCCTTTGAGTCAAATAGGGGTCGTGTCTTTCAATACACAACCTACTTGACTTGTGACTGTGTAATTTGGAGATCACACATTGTGTATCCCATTGGATAAGCTATGTAATCCAATTTTCGATGTACGATCCACACACCAAGTCCCTAATCATGTACCTCAGATAGACAGTGAGAGATGTACACTTCATGTATCTCGGATGCACTTGTCGTGTACTTATAACAAGTTATGCAGATTTAAAAATTTACTTATTTTACTTTGTAAACATTGAGACATGTTCTTTCATGTGGTTGTAAAGGTAGTGAATTACATGTGATAGATTTTAATATACATAAATATTTAAATGTTCAATTAATATGTACATAATTTTTAGATCTGCATATCATATATGAGTCATATTACAAGTTATTACCACACATGTATTTAAGCATAACACGTGATTGAAAAATCATGTAATTCGTGTAATCATATGTGAAGTACATGTTCTGAAAGTACATGATAAGTCATGTATGCCATATGTCACAAGAGTAAAACTGTATATGAGAATAATACATGTTGGGAAGAATTAGACATGTATTATCCATGTTGCCTCCAAGGTAAATTTATGTACATAGTTAATTTTAAATAAATTTATTTAATTTTTTTAAAATTATAATGGATGTGAATATAAAGGAAACTCAGATGATAATTAAGATAAAATAATTGATTAACTAAAGAAAATAATTAACTGATTCGAGCATAATTTATCTTAAATAATAATGATTAAGAATTGAATGCTAGTTTTATTAAATGTGTAATTCATTGAATTCATGTGAATGATCATGAGATAGACTAGACCTTTGTTTGTATTTGGTTTCATTTATTATTAAATTACTTTTTTCCCCGCATGCCTTCTCTCCTCTTATTATGCAAGGCCTATATGCCCATGGTTTCTTTTATGTAAACCAAATTTTCCCCTCACCTACATGTGAGTAAAAGGCATATGTAAACGATGGAACTCCCAAGCTAGTGGAGGTGTTTAAAGTTTGGATCTATGTTGAAACCAATCCAAGGAGATACATATGTGGATAGGTGGAAAACTTTGAACATTAACCTTAATTGGTTCAATTTGTTTTTCCCTAGGTCGACGATTAGTTTATCAGCTGCTAGATAAACTAACCCTTAGTATAATTTCATTATAATACGCTTTATTATTTTATTTGTATCACTTTAATGGTTATTTCATTATGGATGTTTTGTCACAATCACATAAATTAATTAAATTAATGAGATTTATAGATAGAACTAAAATAAGTTGGATTATACGTAAATATTTTATAATACATGGTTAATAACTTAAATAAATCCACTTAATATTAACAAACATATAAAAAAGATAATAATTTGAAATTTACACATAAAAGGATAAAATCCATCAATTAAATATATTAAGTCTGTATATCCTTCCATTACTTCTGATAAAATTGAAGAATAGTTCATTGTGCTTAACCAACCAAAGTTGGGGTGCTTTCAATTATCGGGGAATTTTAAATTGAAGTTTTGGGTTGACTTAACTTAGTTCACACCAAGGGTTGACTGCTAAATAAGGACTTGGTTTAATTGAGAGGAAAAGTTTGAGGAAATACAATTTAGGATTTCAGGATTGTAGAGTCTACATAGCAGATCAAGAAACTGTGAGTTAATGTAGTTGGTATTTGGAATGCCAACCTAACCCTTCAAGTTGATTGACCAACCCATGTTGGGGTAATGAGAAGGGTAATATAGATACATTCCACATTAATATCCTAGTAATATGATATTCTGAATCCAATGGCTATGGCTATTGAGTTTTGATAAAATAGTGGGAGACTAATAAATACAATATTTATTTATTTTTCTAAATTTTATCAGATAAAGTACCGAAATTTTGATCATCTTATTTTGTAGAAGTAAAATTAAAATGAAATAAAACATATCATTTCAATCCACACTTGAGAAGAAAAACATTCTCAACATCACAAATTTCCAAGAATGGTAAATGTGTATACATGTCATACTTCTCTATGAAAGAAAATTGTATATTCTAGAAGAACCTTTTCCAATTAAACATGGTAATGAAGCAAGTGATGAATATTTGTCTCTCTATGAGAAATATCTTAATGATGATACAAATGTTCAATGTTTCATGCTATCATCTATATTAAATTATCTTTTTAAGTAACATGAGGATATGGATTTCTATAACATGATGTATCACCATCAAGAACTATATCAAGAGAAGGAATGACAAGAGAGGTATGAGATCTCCAATGCTTTGTTTATAACTAATTTTGGAGAGTATTCACTAGCTGGACCTCATGTAGTCAAGCTTATTGGATTCATTGAATGCCTAGAAGTATTTCAGATTAAATTCCCAGAGGAGTTCCATATAGATATAATACTTTTTTCACTTACCAATACCTTCTCTAGATTTATTGTTAATTATAATATGAGCAATAATGAGAAGAGTCTTTCAAAAATTCTTACTTTGATTATCCATGTGGATAAAGAAATGGGGCATGACAAAACCACAATCCTTGTGGTGAATAAGAAAAAGAAGAAAAAGGAAAAGAGGCCCAAGACTTATAAACAGTCTAAAGATCCCAAGAACCATCCTTCCGAGAAGAAAAATATCCATAGGTAGAGGAAAAGGAGGAAGTATGTTTTTCATGTGGCAAGTTAGGCCAATGGAAGAGGAAATGCACCCAGAAGCAAGGGGAAGCTAAATGTATGTTCATTATCGAGTGTAATTTTCCAATATCTACACATTGGGTATTAGATACAGATTTTGGGGATCAAAATATGTATCCAAATGTAGGAACCAAGTATATTATATAATATTTCCAAAGGATAGGTGGATTTGAGAGCTACTAATTGTGTGAGGCTGGCGGCTCTGGCCATTGGGGAATACCACATCTCATTACCAACTGGAATGATTTTGGTTTTTAATGATTTTTATTATGTACCTACAGTTACCCAAAACATAATATATGTATCATGTCTAGATACAAATGGTTTTATATTCAAATTTTTAAATAATAGTTGCTTATTTTATAGGGACAACATATGTTATGGTATGACGTATTTAAATAATGGTCTTTATGTACTAAATTATGAAAACCAGGTGTTTGAAATTGATAACAAATCATGTTCACACAACTCATACAACACCTAGCTTTGGCATCACTGTCTTGGTCATGTAAAGGAGAAGTTTTTTAAAAAGAACTGTCACGATGGTTATTTATACTATTTTGATCCAAAACCACTTAAAAGACATCATGCTTCTTTACAAGAAAAAAATGAGCAAAAAACCATTTGGTGGATAGGGTGAAAGGGCCATAGAACTTCTAGGATTAGTACACACAGATGTGTGTGGACCATTTCTTGTAGAATCTAAAGGTGGATATTATTAATTCATAACTTTTACTGATGACTTGAGTAGATATGGCTATATCTACTTGAAGAGGTATAAGTTTGAGTCTTTTGAGAAAATCAAGGAATTCAATACTGAGGTAGAGAATCAACTTGGTAAGAAGATAAATAATATTCGATCAAATCGAGGTCATGAATATCTTAACCAATAGTTTGTCAAATTTTTATGGGATTTTGGGATTCTATCTCAACTCACTCCAACTTATACACCACAGTGGAATGGTGTTAGTGGAAGGAGGAACCATAACTTGTTAGACATGGAAATGTCGATGATGATTCATGCAGATCTACCATTATCTTTTTAGGGATATTCATTACAAACTGTGACATACCCATTAAAATGAGTTTTAACTAGAGAGTAATATGGAATTACCTTCAAGCTATGGAGTGGAAAGAAACCCATTTTTTCACATAAACGTGTATGGGGTTGCGAGGAATTTGTTAAGGTCTTCTCGGGAAACAAACTAGCAACCTGGGTAATAAAGTGTATCTTTATAGGGTATCCCATAGAAATAATAAGATACTACATATATAACCCCTCAGACAAGAAAGTGTTTTTCACCAGAAAATCCATCATTCCTGATAGGGAGCACATCATAAAAAAGGATAGTAGGAGAAGTATTGACTTCGATGAAGTTGATGCTCAAGATACACAAGAGTTGGAATTGAAACAAATTCTATAGGTCCTCATATGAGAATTAGTTCTTGAAACAGAAGTACTCTGTATGAGTGTTAGAGATGTAAGAGAACCGGAGAGATATTGTTTTCTAGTCATCAAGGATGGTGACTCATTATTAGTTGACAATGATTAACCTCTATACTACAAGGAGGCAGTATAAGGCTTAGAAGCTACAAAATGGAAATAAGCCATGAATTCTGAAATGTATTCCATGTATCAGGACCATGTTTTGGTTCTAGTTGATGTGCTAGTTGATGTAAATCATTTTTAATGCAAATGGGTATTCAAGAGAAAACTATAAATGGATAAAAAAATGATAGCAAATAAAGGGGTTAAACAACATTAAGGAATTGACTACGATGAAGAATTTTTATAGTTTCCATGTTTAAATCTCTTAGAATTATACTTGCAATAGTATCTTACAATGACTATGAGATTTTATAGATGGATGTCAAAATTGCATTACTTAATGGGAACCTTCAGAAAGATGTCTATATGACACAAACAGAAGGGTTTTTGATTCTAGGTATTTCCAAAAGGATTTAAATGTTATAGAGATCAATTTATGGATTGAAGCAAGAATCTAGATCATGGAACATTCGATTTGATGAATCTATAAAAGAATTTGATTTCATTAAGAATGAATATGAGCCATGTGTTTATAAGAGGTATAGTGGTAATATAGTCACTATCCTAGAAGTTTATTTTGATGACATATTACTGATTGGAAACAATATACCAATCTTATAGTTAGTTAAGCACTAGTTAGACAAGGGTTTAATCTTCAAGGACTTAGGTGAAGAAGCCTATATTCTAGAGATCAAGATCATTCTTGGTAGATCCAAGAGGATACTTAGACTAATTCAATGTACATATATTGATCAAATACTAAATATATTTAGTATAGAACAATCCAAGGGGGTATTGGTTCTAGGGTCACATGGTTTACATATTTCTAAAAAAATGTGTCCTCAAACAAAACATGAGGAAGTGGGAAAGAGTAAGATCCTATACGCTTCAGTGATAGGATCAATCATGTATTCCATGTTATGTACCAGACTTGATGTTTCTTATTCATTGATCATGGTAGGTAGATATCGAGAAGATCTAGGAGAACATCATTATACTAAAGTTAAGGACATCTTTAAGTATCTGAGAAGAACTAAGGATATGTTTCTAGTGTATGGGGGAGTTGAGGAGATATTCATCAGGGGTTATACTAATTATAGTTTTCATATAGATCAGAATGTTTGAATTCATAATTAAGATCTATTTTCTATCTCAACAGAGGAGCTGTGAGCTGGAAGAGTTCAAAGAATACAATTTTTAACGATTCTACAGTAGAGTATTAGTATATAGAAGATTATAATGTATCCAAGGAAGAGATTTGGATTCAGAACTTTGTCCAGGAACATGATGTGGTACTAAGTAGTAAAGAACCTTTCACATTGTATTGTGATAATACTGAAGCGGTGGCTCTTGGAAAAGAGCTAAGGTCACACCAACAGACAAAACACATACTCTGGAAGTATCACCACTTGAGGTATTTCTATTAGAGGGGTGAATTTACAAAAAGAAAATTACCTATGGAAGATAACGTGGAGGAACCCTTGAATAAAGGATTATTTTATAAGAATAATTAATATAATGTGAGAGCTATAAGACTAAAGGTTGTTAGCAGTTGGCTCTAGTGAAAGTGGGATTCTGTTGGAGTTGGTTCCATAGAACCAATTTTTGTGTACATTATGATAACTTTTATTCATGGTTTTTAATGTTAATAAACTACTTATCATATCATTATTTTTATTATTCATAACATTGTATGTGATAATGTCATAAGAGTAGTTGTTTCACTAAAAGGTCATCGCATTTCTCCACTATAATAAGAACCTGGAAGTGCTATGATATAAAGTCCCCTATTTTTGAACTGGGTTAAAATTTGATTATTTTTAAACCTTTTCATTTAATTCTTGGGTCAATTTTAAAACCATACTTCGAGATAAATTTTTTCAATTTGGGTTTGTTTTATGTGTTGATATCAGGCTTGAGTAAAGGTTCAAGGAGTTTCCTGAGTGGATTGATGGGTTTCGGGAGAACCGGACTAGGAAACTCAGTTTTAAAAAGGCAAGGAAGAGACATTCACATGGGATGCACATGGTTAGTCAAACCATGTGGGTAATCAATGAAAGATACTCTAGGTATCCAGTAGTGGGTGCACGGTCTGCGCACGGTCTATCAGACCATGCAATTTAAACAATGCAGCTTACCCGGTTTTGAGTTTCGGGTTAAATTAATTTAATTAAATTCATGGTTGAAAGAAATTTAATTAAATGAATTGTTGGGGGGTTTTATTTAATTAAATTAATGTTGAGAAAATTTAATTAAATGATGTTGATATGGATAAATTATTTAATTAAAATAATTAAAATTTTAATTAAATAATTTTTATGATTTGGAGTTTTTAATTTAATTAAATTGTGTTCAATAAATTTAAATAAATGACATGAATTAGTGAAATTATTTAGTTTAATTAAGTTGGAATTAATTTAATTAAATAGTGATTAAGGAGGTGTTGGGTTTTTTTAATTAAATTGGGTGAAAAGATTTAATTAAAAAATGATGAGTTGGATAATTTATTTAATTATATTTGGTTGAAGATAATTTAATTAAATGATGTGTAAATGGGGTTTTGGTTTATCAAATAGATGTTTTAATTAATTGTTAATAATAATAACATAATAGGGATTAATATTATTATTATTAAATCAATTATAATATAATTAGAGTTTTATTAGGTTATTTGAGGGAGAAAGGATGAGGGAGGCCCAACTCTCCTCCCCCTTCGTCATGCAAGGTACGACCTGCACAGGCCCTCACCCATGAGGCGTGCCACCCCCATCTCCTCACCCCTCTTTGCAGAGCTGTTTCCTCCTACTCTCTTCTTGAAACTTGTCAGTTTTGGTGAGGTGAGTCTGTTTCTGTCTATTTCATTATTCGTATCATCCATTTCGGCTCTCCGCTGTCCAGATTTGGTTCATCCAAAACCCTAATCAAGGGATTGATTCAATTTCTTCTTTTCTTCTGATTCTAGATAGAGAAGAAGATATCTCGAACGCATTGGTCTATATTTTGACAACCTCCGCCAAAGGCATGGCAGTTCAACTTCATTTGATCCACCATTGTTTTTTTCGGGTAAGCCTTCAAACATGATATTCATTTCGTACCCCTTGAATTATATTTTTATGGGTGTTTAGTGTTGCAGTTACTGTTTTGGGTGTGCGTTGTTTCCTACTGCACTAATTTTGGGTGCCGCTTAATGGTTTTTAGGTGTGATGAAAAATTCTGAGCACGCGTGCACTTCAGTTGAGGTGCGTATATATGAGCACATTGCGGTTTGAGTTAGGAAGCTTTGCCTCATCCAAATTCATTTATGTAGGGTTCTAAACTTTGCCTATTTAATAAAATGTAGTTTTTTTGATTTATTTCTGTTGATAAAGTTGATTGAAATGTTGTATTATATTGTTTATTGGGGGAATGAGAAGATTAATTAAGAATTAATTTTATTCTTTAAGGTTGTAAAATTGATAATTAATCAAGGGATTAATTTTGAGTATTTAATTTGGTTTAGTTGAGATAATTAATTATGAATTAATTATGTGCTTTGAGATGATAATTAATCGAGGGATTAATTATGAGTAATTAATTTTGTTAAGTTGAGATAATTAATTATGAATTAATTATGCTCTTTGAGATAAAAATTAATCAAGGAATTAATTATGATATATTAATTTGGTTGAGTTGAAATAATTAAATATGAATTAATTATGTGCTTTGAAATAATAATTAATTCGAGGATTAATTATGAGTAATTAATTTGGTTAAGTTGAAATAATTATTTATGAATTAATTATGTGCTTTGAGATGATAATTAATCTAGGGATTAATTATGATTAATTAATTTGGTTAAGTTGAAATAATTAATTATGAATTAATTATGTGCTTTGAAATGATAATTAATCAGGAGATTAATTCTGAGTAATTAATTTGGTTAAGTTTATATAATTAATTATTAATTAATTATATGATTTGAGATGATAATTAATCTATGGATTAATTATGAGTAATTAATTTTGTTAAGATGAGATAATTAATTATGAATTAATTATGTAATATGAGATGATAATTAATTTAGGAATTAATTATGTGATATTATTTTGGTTAAGTTGACATATTAATTATTAACTAGTTATGTAATTTGAAATTATAATTAATTAGTGGATTAATTTTGAGTTATTTATTTGGTTAAGTTGAGATAATTAATTATGAATTGATTATCTACTTTGAGATGATAATTAATCAAGGAATTAATTATGAGTAATTAATTTGTTTAAGTTGAGATAAGTAATTATGAATTATTTATGTTCTTTGAGATGATAATTAATTGAGGAATTAATTATGAGATATATATTTGGTTCAATTGATATAATTAATTATGAATTATTTATGTTCTCTAAGATGATAATTAATCGGGGGATTAATTATGAGATATTAATTTGGTTATGTTGAGATAATTAATTATAAATTAATTATGTGATTTGAGATGATAATTAATTGGGGGATTAATTATGAGATATTAAACTATTTAAGTGGAGATAATTAATTTTCAAGTAATTATGTGTTTTGAGATTATAATATAGATAATTAATCAGGGGTTAATTATGAGATATTTATTTGGGATAAGTTGAGATAATTAATTTGTGAATTAATTATGTGTTCTTGAAACGGTTTCTTTAGAGATAATTAATATGTGATTTAATTATGTGATGTTGTGATGGTTTCCTTGAGATAATGTTTTTAATTAATTATGTAATATTGAGATGGTTGCCTTTTGATTAGTTAATTGTTAAATTAACTAGAGAAATTGATGAGATTAATTAATGGTTGAATTAATAAATATTATAGTAATTACTAGTTAATTGTTGAGTTAACTTATGGAAGTAATGTGTTTAACCATTTTTTTGAGTTTGTAGTGAATGCGACGATGTTAATTAGGTATTGAATTAATTAACAAACTCAGTTAATTAATTTATGAATTAATTAATGGATGAGATCGTGGGGTGCTAGACATGACATTATACACCCCTTGTATATATATATATATATGATTGATAAATGGGCTGTGAGACACATACTGATGGTCCAAATACTCACAGGGTTCTAGAAATGGCGTTCTATACCCAACATGCATAAAAAATTTATTTTATGGGACAGAGACTGATGCTCTAAATACCCACGTGTTGAGAGATAAGGACTGATGCAAGAAAAACTCATGAGGGTCCTACACATGACATTCTACACCCATTAATGAACATTGGACTATGGGTCCAATTGGTCTTACTTGAATTGAATTAAATGGTTAATGAAATTTGATGTGATGTAATAATTTGAAAATTAAATATATGAAATAGATCAGACTTCGGCATGACTGTGAAAGGTATTAAGATATGGGTGTCTAGGGAAATCTGAGGATTTTTAAGATTAAATAAATAATATCAAATAATGTGTTAAACATATTATTTATGAATTCTATATATATATTTTTTGTTCAGACTCTTATTTCCGTCTACAAGCTGAAGTAGGTATCTCCGTCAGGTGTCCCTTAGGAACCTGGATTGGTTGTAACTTACTTATTCAATTATATTATTTCTTCGTTATACCTACACACTATTTAATTATATTGAATTTTCTAGATTGGGATAGACACCGGTGGTCCCGACCTACTGAGATTTATATCTCACACCCTACTTGGGCCGTCATTTCACTGGGGTATCTGAGTTGACTCTAATTGTTTGCAAGACCTTGGATCTTGCTTGTTGTTGTTTTCTTGTACCTGGGTGTTAGGAGAAAAGGACCGAGGGGGAGCTCGGGATGCTCATATTGATGTCCCATCGAGATTTGAGTCTTTTCCTTATTTCTGTACTAATATGTAAAGCATGTTGTTTTGTTTACAGCGCTTAGATATGTATCACCATGACATGCGTGAACTGTATAAACTGGCATTGGCCACTTTTTTTATATAGTTCACTATTGGTTTATATCTTCTTCTATTGTTGTCTGAGTTTATTATCTATTTTTGTTAAGCACTCTGAATATGAGGGTATAGTCTCCTCACTGACTATCCATAGATGCTCACTACTAGTCAACAACCTCAGGCGTATGGGGAGACATGCTATAGGTCATGTGGCAATTGGTCCGGCTATTGGTTTGAGGGTAAGCCAAGTCAGGATGTTAAAAGTGGCATCAGAGGTTATGGTTTTCTTTATTTTTTACTCTGTCTTTCTACTTTGGGATTCTTGATAGAAGATTATAAAAGCATAGACACTTGGTTAATAGTTTTGTCTGGGACTGATAACCCCACATGTAGGAAATTACCAAGTGGAAATTGTTGGAAATTGATGTTGATACTGTTTGCTGTTACAGTTGATATGATTTGACATTAGTTAACTATGTACTTTCCGCTACTTATTTATTTTGATAATTTTGGAAATTTTCCTTGTCTTGATATGATAAGGAAGTTGCATTACATGCATCATCTTAGGTATTTAAAGACTCACATGTCATACATATGACATGAAATTTAGTTTCATTAGTAGGATGCCTGCTAATTTTTGTTGTGTTCCTTGTGTGTAATTCCATGTTTTGATCATCTTTAGAATGCCTCCTAATATAGCATGTTTCATTGATAGATTTACCATTCTTAATTTTTTATATACAATTTTTCCTCTATGATTAACATAATTTTCTATTATTCCATGCTTATGTGTTATACCGTAATTCTATGTTACTTCTTGTTATAACATGGTAGAGATGTTTTGATGTGTAAATGGATGAATTGCTGAAAATTGGTTGGTTTCATTTACGACGGGAGCCAGTTTCAATTGTAAGATGTGTGAAAGCCTTATAATTGGATAAAGGGAAACCCGACTATTATAATTATTGAAAAAAGGATGCTAAAGTTAAAATACTAAATGAGAATTGATTGTAATTAATGGGATCTAAATTCCAATGGTAAGGTGTATGGGCGCCTTATTGATTGGTAAATGGCCACCCATGTGTTTTATCCTTGTATAACCATAGTGTGTCTAGAAATGGTTATAAATATAAAACTGTTGAGTTTTGATTGAATGGACTATTGTGGGTTTCTTTTTTAAGAACCTAGGTTAGAATAAATGGGACCCAAAAAGGTCACATCTATGTTAAAATGGAATTTAGATGCTAAATTTACTATTTAAAATGTAATGATATTGAATGTTAAATGTTTAAAGAGGGTTATTTCTTTGTTTCCACTGTGAGATTTTTGATATTGGTACCATTTAAGTGTCATTGTCCCTATTATGAATTCATGGTTTTAAAGAATGAGACCCTTTATTTGAGGGGTGGCCATTGTATCTTGACTCTTGGTTTGGGAATAAGCATTGTAGAATGCTTTTCTCAGCAGGTTAGATATGACTCAGGCATGGTCAGTTGTTAAAGATGTTCTCAGGTTAACTCAGAAGTAGAGTGATTGGGGCATTAAGGTAAGATCCTCCCACTACTCGGGAGGACTTTTTTTGGAATCAGGTGTTTTCACATGCTAGTCGGTTTATTTTTTTTATTTCATACGAGATGTTGACATGGTGATCATGTTTCATGGAATGTAACACATGCATTTATGGTGTTTCTGAAATAGCGTACTTGAGATAATTTAGTCTTTTCTTTCCATGACATGGACACTCTTATGGTGGTAGTGTCACAATGGTTTCGGGAGATGTGTCAGTGATTTCTTGGTAGCACGGCGTGATAAGGTTAGCGGTGTGAGCAAAATTTTAGAAACTCCATTAGTTTTTGGAAGAGTTTAAAGGGTAATCTTTGAATGAACACAGACACCTTAGGTGAAATAGGCATCAAGTTTTGGTTGATGATGCATCAACAGGTGAAACTGATCTTTTCAGAAAGTGTTGACTGTAAATAGTTCAATTGACCTTCGTAGTGACATGGGTTTACACTTTCTGTGCTCTTTCAATTGAGATGAGCATGTCCCCAATCTTGACCTCGTCTTGGCGGTATTGAGATAGTGTTAGACTTATATCATGGTAAATTTTTAAAATTTTTTAGGCTTGATAAGTGGTTGTTATCAGGGTTATACGTGGGATGCATGGTTCTTTGGGTTATAAATTTATTTGTGGTGGGTAACAATAGTTTTGAAGTAGCCTTATGATGTCTTGACTTGGAGAGGTCACCAGAAGTCAACTAAGGACTTTGTTTTACTTGTGGTTGGTTTTGAAATCGTTTTAAAGGCACGTCGTCGGTTTAACGATGAGTATGGGTTTCACGGGTCAGTGATGTCTTTCAAGAAAAGAGTCATGGATTGTGGGTTCTAAAATGGTTAAAGGTGCGTTGGGAGTTTGGGAATGCAATGAAATCATTCAAAAGATAATTCTTGACCTTGGTAGGTTGGCTGGTTTTGTAGTAGTTCTCGATGGATTCTCGTGGATGAGAAGTTTTTAAGGTGGGTAGATTATAAAGTCTTTTGTTTTTGAACTGAGTTAAAATTCGATTTTTTTGAACTTTTTCATTTAATACGTAGGTCGGTTTAAAAACCATACTTTAGTATGATGTTTCACGAGTTGGGTTCATTTTAAGTGTTGATATTGGGATTGAGTAAAGGCTCTAGAAGTTTTTTGTGTGGCTCGACTGGTTTTGGGAGCACCAAAACCGAAAAATCAGTTTAAAAAAGCTAAGGCAGAGGCATTCACATAGGCTACACATGGTTAATAAAACTGTGCGGGTTTTTCTTGTAGGATACTCCAAGTATCTGGTAGTAGGCACATGGTCTGCGCACTGTCTATCAAACTATGTGATTTAAACTGTGTGGGTTACCCTGTTTTGAGTTTATGGTTAAATTAATTTAATTAAATTCATGGTTGAAGTGAATTAAATTAAATGAGGTGATGGGGTTTCATTTAATTAAATTAATGTTGATAGAATTTAATTAAATAATGATGTGATGGAGAATTTGTTTAATTAAATTGAGATGAAAATAATTAAAATTTTAATTAAATAATGTTGATGAGTAGGCGTTTTTAATTTAATTAAATTGTGTTCATAGAATTTAATTAAATGAAATTAATTGAAGAAATTATTTAATTAAATTCAATTAGAACAAATTTAATTAAGTGATGATTAATGAGGTGTTGGGTTTTTTTTAATTAAATTATCTGAAAATTTTTAATTAAATAATGATGAGTTGGAGAATTTATTTAATTAAATTCAGTTAAAGGGAATTTAATTAAATGATGTGTAAATAGGGTTGAGGTTTATCAAATTTGTGTCTTAATTAATTGGTAATAATAATAATATAATGGGGATTACTATTACTATTATTATTATATAAATTATAATATAATTAGAGTTTTATTAGGTTGTTTGAGGAAGAAAGGATGAGGGATGCGCACCTCTCCTCCCCCTACGTGAGGCAAGGCATGACCCACACAAGGCCTCACCCCTAAGGCTCGCCACCCCATCTTCCGACCCCTCTTCATGCATCTGTTTCCTCCTGCTCTCTTCATAGAACTTGTCCATCTCGGTGAGGTGATTATGTCTTTATGTGTTTCATTATTCGCATTGGCCATTTCAGATCTCTTTCGTCTAGATTTGGTTCGACCGAAACCCTACCCAAGGGATTGATTCAGTTTTTTTTCATCCGATTATATGAAGTGCAGAATGTAGAGACCCAAAGCTTAACGTACATTGACATTACATTACATTTGCGGAATACTTAGTACATAACAAAAACACACAGACAAGGATCGTAATAGTTTAGTGTCTTTGGAAACTCGGAATATAATCTTCTAATCCTGGTGAAAGATCCTCAACATCTCCCATAAAGATCTTCCTTTTTTTATACCTAAAACCTTTCCTTATATCCTAGGGAAAAGTAAACATAAAAGGGTGAGCTCAAATGCTCAGTAAGGGTAAACAAAAGAAATATCAATCACATCATATACATAAGCACGTAACTTTTAGAAATCTTAACCTGTAAAAGAGATCATAATTTCATAACCTGGGATAACTCATGGTAGTGAAATGTAATCACAATAATCATAACTTAAAACATTAAAATTTGTGGCATGCACACATAATCATAGAGAATCATTTCTTGTTAGTCAAGACTCATTGCCAAGACTATCTTAGTGGACAAAGTCCCTTTCTGAACCGAGTCACCCTCGTTTCAGTCCTGTTTCACTGAAACGGTATAACCTACCATTCCAGCCATGTCTATCTCATGAGATATAAAATCTTTACCCAATGCATTGGAGGGAGATATAGGTCCCACCCGTCTCATAATGATACCATTCTTATATGTGCCACAAAATCATAAACCATACATCATAGCATAACCCATATAATAAAAATGGGATTCTGAAACAACACGACATCATAAAACAATTCATATAAGATAAATGAATTCATAAAAATATTTCCATCACAACATAATCAAATCCATGTAATAATAGTGATAAAAACAGAACCATTTATTATCTTATATGGAAAATAATTTTGATAAAACACTTGAACTTCATTCTTGAGGAAAATATCCTTTCTACTTCAAAAAAATTTTCCTTTCTTAACATGTCTTACAATTTTAAACTAAAAGAAGTTGATTAAAAATAAACATGAAAACTTGTAAAGGAAGATTCTTGGAAATAATTTTTTAAAAATCCATTCATGCCGTATAAGTTAAAAAAGACATTTTTCTCGTACTTTTTTCGGAAAAGTCAAAAAGTACCTCGTACGGAAAACGACAAAAGATTCCATTCATATCTTTTACTAAAAACTCACCGAAGGGTAAAATTGGATTTAAAATATTTTATAATGATTCAAATATTACATATTGAGGAAACATGTATGTGGATGGTAAAATACACCCCAGTAAATTCCAAAGTATAAACAATCTCGGATAAAAATGAGATTGTGATATTTCCCTTACCTTAGGTCCGATTAGCTTCGTAAGTGTCCGAACCTCCTGTATAATGATTTAAATAATGTCATTGACTTATTCTAGAATCATAATAATTGTTATGATATCATATATGGATCACTTATGACTTTATTTTACCCGTTCTTTTGTAAATTCCATGTTAAAGAGCGTTTTGGGTAAAATCGTTTCAATTGTCGCCCGTGTTTTGACTTGTAATTATTCATATGATTACGTAGATCATGATTACTTAATTCCAGAATATAAAACATGATTTATATATAATATATATTCAGAATATACATATATATAATAAATCAGTAAATGGAAAGAAATACACCGTTCATGGAGACGGTAGGCCGTACGTACGCATGAACGCTGTTTTCGTTTCCTTATTGAGTTGAATGGAATTAAGTAGATGACATACATATATATACACATAAATCCAGTCTCATTATTATTTCATATAGTTCATTATTACTTATTATATGTACTTTATAATCATTCATGAATGGTTAAAGTGTCGAATGAATCTCATCGCGTCGTGGAGACGGTAGTCCGTACGTACGCACGAGCGATGATATCATTTTCATGATTATTGAATTGAATTGGAGTGGATGATACAATATAATCAGAATCAGTATGATGTTATAATAACTATGTATAGTTATTCTTTACACCATTATACCCATCCATGTAAGGTGTTGGTGGAAAAACAGATTACACCACGGCGTGGAGACGGTATTCCATACGTACGCACGCGCGGTGATTTTGTTTTCCGTAGGATGGATAGAAAGTGAAATGGGTTTGTTTCATATTTATAATAACAAATCAGTATATTATTGATACTTATGTTATTACTTTATAATGAAACAACTAATGAAGAATAAGTTTAAGAAGAAAGAAGCTTGAAAGAATCGGGAGAAGAAATTACCTCTTCTTCGATACGCCTCTTTGAAACCTCCTCTTAGGGCACTAAGATTGGTCTTTGAGGAAGACCAGAACCTCTAGGATATTTCTAGGGAAGTGGAGAAGAGAATTTGGCAGGGTTTGGCCGAGCATGAAGGCACAGAGTCTTGTGAGGAAGAGAGGGAGGGGGTGCCCTTTTATAAGGGAGGAGAGGGGCACCTTTGGAATAACTAGAAATATTATTTTATTATAAAGTCAAGTTCGGTTTTAAATAGCTCCAAATCGATTTATTTCGAAGCTAAGGTGGGGATGGGTATAAATACTCTCATCCAATAGAATTTAGACATGGTTTGGTTCCTATTTTAACCTTATCATTTAGATTTAACGTTAAGTTAAATAATTTTACTTTTATCGTGTCTTCTTGTGTTATTATACTATAAGGTTAATAAACTTACTATAAGAATCCAAACGAACCCCAAATTGTTTATTATTAATATATATAACCTTATCTAAGTCATTTGGCCGAACCTTAGATTTTTAGGATTAAAATAACAATTAGTAATATAATATTTGTTTTAAAAACTATTTTATGTCAATTTTGACACTATTTAGTAATTGATTTTTGTGAAACTCATAACAGAATGATAAGTTCGAAAAAAGATAATTAAATCAATAATAACATGTCATATTAACCTAGAAAATTAGTGTAATTCATAAAAAGCCTCAAATTATATTTATTTGGGTATTTATAACATCAATTATGTCAATCTTTCATTAATAAGATAATTACTGCATCATCGTTGTGTTATAAATAAATTAAATTATCTAATGTATAAAAATTACAAATAAAATACAATTATGTAGGAAAGATTTTTATCTTTCTAATGAATATTTATAGTCGAATTTATCTTATGTATAACCCCATATTAAAAATGTTTTAGTAAATAAACTTTGATTTTAACTCTTTTAACCCTTCTTTAAATAAATTAATAATAAATGTCCTAATCTAATCCAAGTGGGCCTAAATGGTCATATTTTATTCCTAAGTTTGTTTTCGGTCTAATTAAACTTGTCCAATAGAATTAGGACATGTGTTAAGGTAATAATAATATCATTTCTACCCTTAATTACCCTATTTACTTTTAACCGTTGTAAAAAAAAATAAAAAGTTACTATTCACCAGAAAATTATTTTCATCTCATTGAACCACATTTTACTTACTGACATCAACCGTGTCTCTCGGATTTTTTTTAAGTTCCACTCATAGAAGCGGTAAAATTAAGTTTTATGAAAAATTCAGTTTTTTTAACTACCACTTAGTGGTTTCACTATTCATCAAAAATTGAAAGTTTTCAGAAAAATACCAAAAATTAGGCCTAAGCTATATTTGATATTATGAAATCAAAAATGATTTCTATTTTAACAAATTCAAAACATATCAGTTGCATTAATTAATTTAAAAATTAATTCCCGTCGTCAAAACAAAAGGCGTGTTTTTAAGAGATAATAACTATCAAAAGATTGACACTTGTTTATAACTGGTTTAAATGTGAAATTACATCCAATGATCAACATTGTTTTAAATTGTAAAAAAATATTCTAAATATACTTTAAAACCAATCAAATTAATAATTTATCACTATTAATTATTTCGATTGAAAAATTTGTTTTTAATTAAAATTTAGTAATTTTCACTATTCATCAAAATATGAAAGTTATCCGAAAATCACCAAAATTTCACCCTAAGCTAATTTCGATATTACGAATCCAAAAATGAAGTCCATTTTGAAAAACAGAAATTACAAAATTTCAAAAAGTGGTTATTACTATTCATAACGTCTAGTTTTAATGATATTTTAATAACATATCATTGTTTAGCGAAACTTGGTGTTGCGTACAACACACGCTATCGTGGAAGGTCGTGATTGCGTGTAATTCATGCCAGGTCAGAGATGTGTGTTGTGAAAGCTCCTTTTGGTGTAGCGTATAACACAAGACATTAATGAAATTAAAAGGAATATTTTTCATAAAATCTCGGGGTGTTACATTCTACCCCCCTTAAAATGAATTTCGCCCTCGAAATTCATCGGGGTTACAAATGGTTTACTATTCGAAAGTTTCTTTAATCGAAACCCACATCGTAAAAAGGAATACCAAAACCAATCTTTAAAAAAAACTATGAAACGTAACGGTTACCCAAATAAACTAATAATTGGGTTTCCACATAGGTGAAAATATGGATATGGAAGAGAAATCTAACCATCATGTTCTGATGGAGAGTGGTAGAGAACATGGCTATGGAAAAGATAGCAATCAGAAATCCATAAATTTGTGACGATCTAAGGTACCATCTGATTAATCAGATATAAGAGCACTAGGACAACAGTTTTGGTTTTCAAGATCGTTTCCCTAAAGTTGAAGAATTTGAATTAGAATAAATACTTACTTTATTTTGGTACAATCTCACTGTTGTTCGTGCCTTGAACAATTTCCACATCATCTCTTAAATAAATGAAGTTGAATTTGTTATTCGTGAAGTGTTAGTATGACATGTCATTCTATCTGTCTCAAACAAAAGGTTAGAAAAAGTTATTAAATATACATAAGTCATTATTTAGTGAGATTAATCATATATGGTTCCTAAAATGGACTTATACTTCATATACCATACCTCTTAATAAACTAAAACTAGTTTCTACTAAACAGGGACTTCCTGTAGGCCAATGGTAGGTGATAAAGGCTAGTCGCACTTCGGTTGTGGGTTCGATTCCCACAGCCTTGTCCGACGCGATGGGCTGTCACCCGTCCTGCAGGTTGTCCTTTTTCTAAAGCTATATTACTATAACATCCCATCAATAATACTAACTTATGTCCAACATAATCCATTCCAATCTTTAGGCTTATCCATTAGACTTCCGTCCACTCTCAGAGATTTAATACCATCATTGATCCCCATATATCATAAGATATATCTTGTTGGTCACATTCCAAACATTCAAAGGCCTTAATCTTGTACTCTCTTGAATACCCATTGAACCTTAGTGAAAACATGAATGCAGTTAAAAGTTAACACTTTCCACATACCAAAATCCTCAAAATTCTATATACTCAAACCAGGATATCACTTAGTCCTTATATCAATCATGAGCTCATGAATACTGTTAAACATTTCGTTTTCTCGTTTTCCCTTCATTATGCGCATATCACCTTATTTCCAAAAATATCTCAATCACTTTGAATACCACATTAGACCAATACATAAATATTCCAATACTTTATGATACAACATTATTTTGGAATCCCATTACATAAACACTTAATCATTCCACTACATCGTTGTCATATTCAACATCGCCAACAGTGATCGCATGTGACTTCCCTTTGTCCTTTGCCTTAAGTGGTTGCTCAAGTCGATCATCACTAACCCTTGGATTAGGGAATTTATTAGCATAATGCCCCATTTCCTTGCACTTGAAGCATTGAAGTGTTGGTGGTGCGTTCTCTACAGTGCTTGCTTTATTCACATCATTAGAAACCCTTTTTCCATTACTTCGACACTCAGCTGCTCGATGACCTTCTTTTCCACACTTAAAAAATTTTCTAGTCCCTTTAAGACAATCTCCACCATGATTCTTTCCACACATTGTGCATAAGGAAACATTCATCTTCTTTTCACCATTATTCTGAGATTTCTCCTTGAACTCCATCTTTTGTTTCTTGTCAAAACCATGAGATGGATATGTAACACCAACTTCTATTTCTAACTTGATAGAACAACACACAATTTCTTCATAGATACTGAAGTCTCTTATAGCTAATGCCCTTCGAAGACTTGGTTTTAAGCCACTGAAAAATCGATCAACTTTACTTTCAGGTTGGATGATAATGCCAGATGCATACCTTGAAAGTCTTGTAAAATTCGCTTCGTATATACCAACAGATTCATCATCCTTCTTCTTCAGCTCAAAAACTCCTTTTCCATCTTTGTTCGAAGAATACGAGGTAAGTACTTACTGAAAAACATGTTCTTGAACTCGTCCCATTCCGTAGACTCAATTTCATCTCTTGGCCTCGTATTCTTGATAACATTCCACCATTGATCAGCTTCACCTTCCAAACGATATACTGCTAAGATGACTTTATCATGTTCAGAACATTTAAGAACTGAAAATATATTTTCAGTGGTACTGATCCATTGTTCAGCAACAAGTGGATCAGAAGTCCCACTGAAAGAAGGTGGACGTTGCCTCATGAAGGACTCAATAGAATATTGTTCCCTTATCTGCTCATTTGGAAGTCCAGAATGATTCATAGCTTGTGTAAATATAGCAATAAGATTTTTCACTCCATCTCCCATAACATTTGTTTGTTCAGGAGGGCAATCATTGCATTGTCCATTGCATTGATCAACACGGTTCCTTCGGGTTCCAGCCATCGTCTAAAACCCAAAAAGATTAGTGTGAGAGGCAAAAATCATGCTAGGGAAAACAAAATTATAAAGGGGGAGTATCCTCAATATCTAAATTCTTAGTTTAAATTATATGATCGTTACCGTAGTTCTAGGACTGTATCTTATACGTATACTTATCCTTAGGGACATCCCTAGACATACCTTAGAAATAACTCTAGGGATCTCACTAACGTTTTCGCGTCCTAGTTTCCAAAGGTTGACTAAACCTTTCCTCTGATACCAACTGTAGAGACCCAAAGATTAACGTAAATTGACATTACATTACATTTGCGGAATACTTAGTACATAACAAAAACACACAGACAAGGATCGTAATAGTTTAGTGTCTTTGGAAACTCGGAATAGAATCTTCTAATCCTGGTGAAAGATCTTCAACATCTCCCATAAAGATCTTCCTTTTTTTATACCTAAAACCTTTCTTTATATCCTGGGGAAAAGTAAACATAAAAGGGTGAGCTCAAATGCTCAGTAAGGGTAAACAAAATAAATATCAATCACATCATATACATAAGCACGTAACTTTTGGAAATCTTAACCTGTAAAAGAGATCATAATTTCATAACCTGGGATAACTCATGGCAGTGAAATGTAATCACAATAATCATAACCTAAAACATTAAACTTTGTGGCATGAACACATAATCATAGAGAATCATTTCTTGTTAGTCAAGACTCATTGCCAAGACTATCTTAGTGGACAAAGTCCCTTTCTGAACCGAGTCACCCTCGTTTCAGTCCTGTTTCACTGAACCGGTATAACCTACCATTCCAGCCATGTCTATCTCATGAGATATAAAATCTTTACCCAATGCATTGGAGGGAGATATAGGTCCCACCCATCTCATAATGATACCATTCTTATGTGTGCCACAAAATCATAAACCATACATCATAGCATAACCCATATAATAAAAATGGGATTCTTAAACAACATGACATCATAAAAAAATTCATATAAGATAAATGAATTCATAAAAATATTTCCATCACAACATAATCAAATCCATGAAATAATAGTGATAGAAACAGAACCCTTTATTATCTTAGATGGAAAATAATTTTGATAAAACACTTGAACTTCATTCTTGAGGAAAATATCCTTTCTACTTCAAAAACATTTTCCTTTCTTAACATGTCTTACAATTTTAAACAAAAAGAAGTTGATTAAAAATAAACTTGAAATCTTGTAAAGGAAGCTTCTTGGAAATAATTTTTTAAAAATCCATTCATGCCATATAAGTTAAAAAAAGACATTTTTCTCGTACTTTTGTCGGAAAAGTCAAAAAGTACCTCGTACGGAAAACGACAAAAGATTCCTTTCATATCTTTTACTAAAAACTCACCGAAGGGTAAAATTGGATTTAAAATATTTTATAATGATGCAAATATTACATATTGAGGAAACATGTATGTGGATGATAAAATACACCCCAGTAAATTCCAAAGTATAAACAATCTCGGATAAAAATGAGATTGTGATATTTCCCTTACCTTAGGTCCGATTTGCTTCGTAAGTGTCCGAACATCCTGTATAATGATTTAAATAACGTCATTGACTTATTACAGAATCATAATAATTGTTATGATATCATATATGTTTCACTTATGACTTTATTTTACCCGTTCTTTTGTAAATTCCATGTTAAAGAGCGTTTTGGGTAAAATCGTTTCA
Source organism: Viscum album (assembly GCA_963277665.1). Taxonomy (NCBI): domain Eukaryota; kingdom Viridiplantae; phylum Streptophyta; class Magnoliopsida; order Santalales; family Viscaceae; genus Viscum; species Viscum album. The sequence continues at coordinate 66,913,686 of OY728147.1, read as the reverse complement.
TTTGTCGTCCGTGTTTTGACTTGTAATTATTCATATGATTACGTAGATCATGATTACTTAATTATAGAATATAAAACATGATTTATATATAATATATATTCAGAATATACATATATATAATAAATCAGTAAATGGAAAGAAATACACCGTTCATGGAGACGGTAGGCCGTACGTACGCATGAACGCTGTTTTCGTTTCATTATTGAGTTGAATGGAATTAAGTAGATGACATACATATATATACACATAAATCTAGTATCATTATTATTTCATATATTTCATTATTACTTATTATATGTACTTTATAATCATTCATGAATGGTTAAAGTGTCGAATGAATCTCATCGCGTCGTGGAGACGGTAGTCCGTACGTACGCACAAGCGATGATATCATTTTCATGATTATTGAATTGAATTGGAGTGGATGATACAATATAATCAGAATAAGTATTATGTTATAATAACTACTTATAGTTATTCTTTACACCATTATACCCATCCGGGTAAGGGGTTGGTGGAAAAACAGATTACACCACGGCGTGGAGACGGTATTCCGTACGTACGCACGCACTGTGATTTTGTTTTCCGTAGGATGGATAGAAGGTGAAATGCGGTTGTTTCATATTTATAATAACAAATAATTATATTAGTGATACTGATGTTATTACTTTATAATGAAACAACTAAAGAAGAATAAGTTGAAGAAGAAAGAAGCTTGAAAGAATCGGGAGAAGAAATTACCTCTTCTTCGATACGCCTCTTTGAAACCTCCTCTTAGGGCACTAATATTGGTCTTTGAGGAAGACCAGAACCTCTAGGATGTTTCTAGGGAAGTGGAGAAGAGAATTTGGTAGGGTTTGGCCGATCTTGAAGGCTCAAAGTTGTGTGAGGAAGAGAGAGAGGGGGTGCTGTAACAGCCCGAGATTTTATGAAAAATATTCTTTTTTATTTCACTAATGTCTTGTGTTGTACGCTACACCAAAAGGAGCTTGCACAACACACATCCTTGACTTGCCTTGCATTACACGCAATCGCGACCTTCCTCGATAGCGTGTGTTTTACGCAACACCAAGTTTCGCTAAACAATGATATGCTATTAAAATATTATTAAAACTAGCCGTTATGAATAGTAATAACCATTTTTTAAAATTCTGTAAATCTTATACTTCAAAATGAACTCCATTTTTTGATTCGGAGTATCGAATTTAGCCTAAGGTGAAATTTTGGTACTTTTCGGATAACTTTCATATTTTGATGAATAGTGAAAATGACTAAATTTTAATTAAAAACAAATTTTTTAATCGAAATAATTAATAGTGATAAATTATTAATTTGAGTGGTTTTAAATTATATTTAGAATATATTTTTACAATTTAATACAATTTTGGACATTGGATGTAATTTCACATTTAAACCAGTTATAAACAAGTGTCAATCTTTTGATAGTTATTATCTCTTAAAAACACGCTATTTGTTGTGACGGCGGAAATTAATTATAAAATTAATTAATGCAACTTATATGTTGGGAATTTTGTAAAATAGAAATCATTTTTGAATTCGTAATATCAATTATAGCCTAGGGTGAAATTTTGGTACTTTTCTGAAAACTTTCAATTTTTGATGAATAGTGAAACCACTAAGTGGTAGGTTAAAAACCGAATTTTGCATAAAACTTAATTTTACCGCTTCTGTGAATGGAATTTCGAAAATCCGAGAGACACGGTTAATATCAAGGACTAAAATGTGGTTCAATGAGATGAAAATAATTTTTGGTGAATAGTAAATTTTTACTTTTTTTTACCGCGGTTAATAGTAAATAGGGTAACTAAGGGTAAATATGATATTAATATTACCCTAACACATGTCCTAATTCTATTGGACAAGTGTAATTCGACCAAAAACAAACTTAGGAATAACATATGACCATTTAGGCCCACTTGGATTAGATTATGACATTTATTATTAATTTATTTAAAGAAGGGTTAAAATAGTTAAAATCAATGTTTAATAAGTAAATAATTTTTAATATGGGGTTATACATAAGATAAATTCGATTGTAAATATTCATTAGAAAGCTAAAAAGATTTTCTACATGATGGTATTTTATTTGTAATTTTTAGACATCAAATAATTTAATTTAGTTATGACACAAAGATGATGCTGTAATTATCTTGTTAATGAAATATTGACATAATTGATGTTATAAACACCCAAATAAATGTAATTTGAGACTTTTTATGAATTCCACTAATTTTCTAGGTTACTATGATATATTAGTGTTGATTTACTCAACTTGGTTCGAACATATAATTCTGTTATTACTTTCACAAAAATCATATATCAAATAGTGTCAAAATTGACACAAAATAGTTTTTAAATCAAATATTATATTATTAATTGTTATTTTATTCCTAAAAATATAAGGTTCGGCCAAATGACTTATATATGGATATATATATTAATAATAAACAATTTGGGGTTCGTTTGGCATGTTGTAGTAAGTGTATTAACCATATAGTGAAAGAAAACAAAAAGACACGGTAAAAGTTAAATTATTTAACTTAGAGTTAAATCTAATTGATAAGGTTAAAATAATACCCTAAACTTGTCTAAATCTTATTGGTTGATAGGATTTCGACCCATCCCCACTTTAGCTTCTAAATAAGACCCTTTGAAACCATTATAAACTGATTTTGACTTTAATATAAAATAATATTTTGAGATATTCCTAAGGTGCCCCTCTCCTCCCTTATAAAAGGGAACCTCCTCCCCCTCCTCCTCACACCAAATTGAGCACTCAAGCTCGGCCAACCCCTGCCAAAATCCCTTCTCCACTTCCCTAGAATAATCCTAGAGGTCCTGGTCTTCTTCAAAGACCAATCTTAGTTCCCTAAGTGAAGGATTCAAAGAAGCGTTCCAAAGAAGAGGTAATATCCATTAACGATCTTTTCAATTTTCTTTCTTCTTCAACTTCTTCTTCTTTAGTTGTTTCATGATAAAGTAATAACATAAGTATTTCTTATATACTGATATGTTATTATAAATATGAAACAACTCTAATTAACCTTCTATCCATCCTACGGAAAAAGGAAATCACCGCGCGTGCGTACGTACGGAATACCGTCTCCACGCTGTGGTGTAATCTATTTTCCGCAACCACCTTAATTGGATGGGTATAATGGTTTAATGAGTAACTATATATGATTATTATAAAGTGATATTGATACTGAAATAGTATACATACAATTCAACACAATTCCACGACCATTAGAATGATATCATCGCTCGTGTGTACGTACGGACTACCGTCTCCACGACGCGATGAGATTCATTCTCAATGATTAACCATTCATGAATGATTATAAAGTATATATAATAAGTACTAATGAAATATATGACATAATAATGATACTGGAATTATTTATATGTCATCTACTTAATTCCGTTCAATTCAATAAGGAAACGAAAACAGCGTTCATGCGTACGTACGGACTACCGTCTCCATGAACGGTGTATTTCTTTCCATTTACTGATTTATTATATATGTATATTCTGAATATATATATATATATATATAAATCATGTTTTATGTTATCATTATCTAAGTAATCATATGAATAATTACAAGTTAAAAACACGAACGACAAATGAGACGATTTTACCCAAAACGCTACTTTAACATGAATTTACAAAATAACGGGTAATATAAAGTCATAAGTGGATCATATATGATATAATAACAATGAATATGATTCTGGAATAAGTCAATAACATTATTTAAACCATTATACAGGATCTTCTGACACGTACAAAGCAAATTGGACCTAAGGTAAGGGAAATATCACAATCTCATTTTTATCCGAGATTGTTTATTCGTAAGTATTTACTGGGGTGTATTTTATCATCCACATCCATGTTCCCTCAATATGTAATATTATTTCCATCCACCTAAAATTGTTTAAATCGAATTTTACCCTTCTATGAGTTTTTAGTAAAGGATATGAAAGGAATCTTTTTTCGTTTTTCGTACGAGGTACTTTTTGACTTTTCCGACAAAAGTACGAAGAATGTTTTTTTTAACTTATACGGAACGAACGGATTTATACTGTTTTATAAAGCCTTATTTTCATGAAGCTTCCTCTAAAAGATTTCATGACTATTTTCAATAAATTCTCTTTCTTTTAAAATTGCATGATGTTTTGTGAAAAGAAATTGATTTTGAAGAAGAAAGGATATTTAACTCAAGAATTCAATTCAAGTGTTTTATCAAAATTATTTTCCATATGAGATAATAAAGGGTTCTGTTTCTATACATATTTTTACATTGATTTGACTATGTTGTGATGGAATTATGTTTATGAATTCCTTTATCTTATATGAATGGTTTTATGATGTCATGTTGTTTAAGAATCCCATTTTTATTACATGGGTTATGCAATGATGTATGATTTATGATTTTGTGGCACACATAAGAAAGGATTCATTAAGAGATGGGTGGGACCTATATCTCCCTCCAATGCATTGGGTAAATATTTCATATCTCATGAGATAGACATGGCTGGAATGGTAGGTTATACCGGTTCAGTGAAACAGGACTGAAACGAGGATTACTCGATTCAGAAAGGGACTTTGTCCACTAAGATAGTCTTGGAAATGAGTCTTGACTAACAAGAAATGATTCTCTATGATTATGTGTGTATTCCACAATGAGTAATGTTTTATGTTATGGTTTCATTTTCACTACTATGATTTATCCCATGTTATGAAATTATGCTCTCTTTTGCAGGTTAAGATTTCCAAAAATGTTATGTTCTTATGAAAATTATGTGATTGATATTTCTTTTGTTTACCCTTACTGAGCATTTGAGCTCACCCTTTTATGTTTTCTTTTCCCCATGATATAAAGAAAGGTTTTAGGTAAAAAAAAGAAGGAAGATCTTTATGGGAGATTTTGAAGATCTTTCACCAGGATTAGAAGATTACGTTCCAAGTTTCCAAAGACACTAAACTATTACGATCCTTGTGTGTGTATTTTTGTTATGTATTAAGTATTCCGCAAATTTAATGTAATGTCCATGTACGATAAGCTTCGGGTCTCTACAGTTGGTATCAGAGGAAAGGTTTAGTCAACCTTTGGAAACTAGGATGCGAAAACGTTAGTGAGATCCCTAGAGATATTTCTAAGGTATGTCTAGGGATGCCCCTAAGGATAAGTATACGTATAGGATATAGTCCTAGAACTATGGTAACGATATTAGATTAAACCAAAGATGATAGATATTTAAGTTACTCCCCCTTTATTATGATTTTTGCATCTAACACTATTCTGTTTGGGTTTTAGAAAATGGCTGGAAACAAGATGATTCACAATAATGGAGGATATGATGGACAACGGAATGATATTCTTCATGAGAAACCAAATGAAATGGGATTTGGATGTCCAAACATCATTATTATGCCAAATCAGCAATCTCACAATATGATCAATAAAGTAAAATTTGGTAAGTTTCCTGACTCGACTAATAAGAGAAAGATGGAGTTCCATGATGATCACAGAGGAAAGAAAGTTCAATTTCCCCTATGTAAATCATGTGGGAAGAGGCATCAAGAAGAATGTTTCAAGGGAACTGGAAGATGCTTTGGGTGTGGAAAAGAAGGACACAAAGCAAGTAAGTGCAAAGGAAAAGGGTCGGTTAACACCATGGATGAGGATAATGGTATTGCTACGACATCAAAAATGGTTAAGTGTTTTAAATGTGGAATGTATGGGCATTATGAAAACAAATGCCCCAAGGGAAAGACTCATGAAGAGAATCAGTATGGTCATATGGGTAGTATTTATGTGGATGATGATGAAGAGACTACAAATGATATGTGAGATGAAAGAATTGTTGAAGCTCGGTCAATGGTTTAAGAAGGTAGTGGAATGATTACATGTTTATCAAGTGTAATGTTGTACTATAGAATAAAAAGACATCTAAGGATTGTTACACTATTGTCTTTCCTTAAGTTTTGAAAGTTTATGATGAATGGTATGAGTAACAATGAAAGGTTATTCAGATATTTTTGGAATGTAGATGATATGCGCATAATGAAGGGATAAGGAGAAAATTAAATGTTTGATAGTATCCATGAGCTCATGATTGATATAAGGACTAAGTGATATCATGGTTTGAGTATATAGAATTTTGAGGATTTTGGTATGTGGAAAGAGTTAACTTTTAATAGAATTCATGTTTTCAATAAGGTTCAATGGGTATTCAAGAGAGTACAAGATTAAGGACTTTGAATGTTTGGAATGTGACCAACAAGACATATCTTATGATATGTGGGGATCAACGACAGTATTAAATCTCTGGTAATCGATGTCACTATATTATGAGAGTGGACTGCAGTATTATGTATAAGCCTAAAGATTAGACTGGATTATGTTGGACATAAGTTAGTTTTGTTTAAAGGATAGAAGATTTTCGATATTATTGATGGGATGTTATAGTAACGTAGTTTTAGAAAAAAAGGGACAACCTGCAGGACGGGCGACAGCCCATCGCTTCGGACAAGGCTGTGGGAATCGAACCCACAACCGAAGTGCGACTGGCCTTTATCGCCTACCACTGGCCTACAGGAAGTCCCTGTTTAATAGAAACTAGTTTTATTATATTAAGCAGTATGATATATGAAGTATAAGTCCATTTTAGGAACCATATATGATTAATCTCACTATAGATCGACTTATGTATATAATTTTTGCTAACCTTTTGTTTGAGACAGATGGAATGACCCGTCATTCTATCACATGATCTGCTAACACTTCACGAATAACAAATTCAACTTCATTTATTTAAGTGATGAAGTGGAAATTGTTAAAGGCACGAACAACAGCGAGATTGTACCAAAATAAAGTAAGTATTTATTCTAATTCAAATTCTTTAACTTTAGGGAAACGATCTTGAAAACCAAAAATGTTGTCCTAGTGATCTTATACCTGATGAATCAGATGGTACCTTAGATCGTCACAAATTTATGGATTTGTGATTACTGGCTTTTCCATAGCCATGTTCTCTACCACTCTCCATCAGAACATGATGGTTAGATTTCTCTTCCATATCCATATTTCCACCTATGTGGAAACCCAGTGATTAGTTTATTTGGGTAATCGTTACATTTCATACTTTAGTTTTTAAAGCCAAGTTTTGGTATTCCTTTTTACAATGTGGGTTTCTATTAAAGAAACTTTCGAATAGTAAACCATTTATAACCCCGACGAATTTCGAGGGCGAAATTCATTTTAAGGGGGGTAGAATGTAACAGCCCGAGATTTTATGAAAAATATTCTTTTTTATTTCACTAATGTCTTGTGTTGTACGCTACACCAAAAGGAGCTTGCACAACACACATCCTTGACTTGCCTTGCATTACACGCAATCGCGACCTTCCTCGATAGCGTGTGTTGTACGCAACACCAAGTTTCGCTAAACAACGATATGCTATTAAAATATTATTAACTCTAGCCGTTATGAATAGTAATAACCATTTTTTAAAATTCTGTAAATCTTATACTTCAAAATGAACTCCATTTTTGGATTCGGAGTATCGAATTTAGCCTAAGGTGAAATTTTGGTACTTTTCGGATAACTTTCATATTTTGATGAATAGTGAAAATGACTAAATTTTAATTAAAAACAACTTTTTTAATCGAAATAATTAATAGTGGTAAATTATTAATTTGAGTGGTTTTAAAGTATATTTAGAATATATTTTTACAATTTAATACAATGTTGGACATTGGATGTAATTTCACATTTAAACCAGTTATAAACAAGTGTCAATCTTTTGATAGTTATTATCTCTTAAAAACACGCTATTTGTTGTGACATCGGAAATTAATTATAAAATTAATTAATGCAACTTATATATTGGGAATTTTGTAAAATATAAATCATTTTTGAATTCGGAATATCAATTATAGCCTAGGGTGACATTTTGGTACTTTTCTGAAAACTTTCAATTTTTGATGAATAGTGAAACCACTAAGTGGTAGGTTAAAAACCAAATTTTGCATAAAACTTAATTTTACCGCTTCTGTGAATGGAATTTCGAAAATCCGAGAGACACGGTTAATATCAAGGACTAAAATGTGGTTCAATGAGATGAAAATAATTTTTGGTGAATAGTAAATTTTTACTTTTTTTTACCGCGGTTAATAGTAAATAGGGTAACTAAGGGTAAATATGATATTAATATTACCCTAACACATGTCCTAATTCTATTGGACAAGTGTAATTCGACCAAAAACAAACTTAGGAATAAAATATGACCATTTAGGCCCACTTGGATTAGATTAGGACATTTATTATTAATTTATTTAAAGAAGGGTTAAAATAGTTAAAATCAAAGTTTAATAAGTAAATCATTTTTAATATGGGGTTATACATAAGATAAATTGGATTGTAAATATTCATTAGAAAGCTAAATATATTTACTACATGATGGTATTTTATTTTTAATTTTTAGACATCAAATAATTTAATTTAGTTATGACACAAAGATGATGCATTAATTATCTTGTTAATGAAATATTGACATAATTGATGTTATAAACACAAAAATAAATGTAATTTGAGACTTTTTATGAATTCCACTAATTTTCTAGGTTACTATGATATATTAGTGTTGATTTACTGAACTTGGTTCGAACATATAATTCTGTTATTACTTTCACAAAAATCATATATCAAATAGTGTCAAAATTGACACAAAATAGTTTTTAAATCAAATATTATATTATTAATTGTTATTTTATTCCTAAAAATCTAAGGTTCGGCCAAATGACTTAGATAAGGATATATATATTAATGATAAACAATTTGGGGTTCGTTTGGCATGTTTTAGTAAGTGTATTAACCATATAGTGAAAGAAAACAAAAAGACACGGTAAAAGTTAAATTATTTAACTTAGAGTTAAATCTAATTGATAAGGTTAAAATAATAACCTAAACTTGTCTAAATCTTATTGGTTGATAGGATTTCGACACATCCCAACTTTAGCTTCGAAATAAGACCCTTTGGAACCATTATAAACCGATTTTGACTTTAATATAAAATAATATTTTGAGATATTCCTAAGGTGCCCCTCTCCTCCCTTATAAAAGGGCACCTCCTCCCCCTCCTCCTCACACCAAATTGAGCACTCAAGCTCGGCCAAACCCTGCCAAAATCCCTTCTCCACTTCCCTAGAATAATCCTAGAGGTCCTGGTCTTCTTCAAAGACCAATCTTAGTTCCCTAAGTGAAGGATTTAAAGAAGCGTTCCAAAGAAGAGGTAATATCCATTACCGATCTTTTCAATTTTCTTTCTTCTTCAACTTCTTCTTCTTTAGTTGTTTCATGATAAAGTAACAACATAAGTATTTCTTATATACTGATATGTTATTATAAATATGAAACAACTCTAATTAACCTTCTATCCATCCTACGGAAAAAGGAAATCACCGCGCGTGCGTACGTACGGAATACCGTCTCCACGCCGTGGTGTAATCTATTTTCCGCCACCACCTTAATTGGATGGGTATAATGGTTTAATGAGTAACTATATATGATTATTATAAAGTGATATTGATACTGAAATAGTGTACATACACTTCAACACAATTCCACGACCATGAGAATGATATCATCGCTCGTGCGTACGTACGGACTACAGTCTCCACGACGCGATGATATTCATTCTCAATGATTAACCATTCATGAATGATTATAAAGTATATATAATAAGTAATAATGAAATATCTGACATAATAATGATACTGGAATTATTTATATGTCATCTACTTAATTCCGTTCAATTCAATAAGGAAACGAAAACAGCGTTCATGCGTACGTACGGACTACCGTCTCCATGAACGGTGTATTTCTTTCCATTTACTGATTTATTATATATGTATATTCTGAATATATATATATATAAATCATGTTTTATGTAATCATGATCTAAGTAATCATATGAATAATTACAAGTTAAAAACACGAACGACAAATGAGACGATTTTACCCAAAACGCTACTTTAACATGAATTTACAAAATAACGGGTAATATAAAGTCATAAGTGGATCATATATGATATAATAACAATGAATATGATTCTGGAATAAGTCAATAACATTATTTAAACCATTATACAGGATCTTCGGACACGTACAAAGCAAATTGGACCTAAGGTAAGGGAAATATCACAATCTCATTTTTATCCAAGATTGTTTATTCGTAAGTATTTACTGGGGTGTATTTTATCATCCACATCCATGTTCCCTCAATATGTAATATTATTTCCATCCACATACAATTGTTTAAATCCAATTTTACCCTTCTATGAGTTTTTAGTAAAGGATATGAAAGGAATCTTTTTTCGTTTTTCGTACGAGGTACTTTTTGACTTTTCCGACAAAAGTACGAAGAATGTTTTTTTTAACTTATACGGCACGAACGGATTTATACTGTTTTATAAAGCCTTATTTTCATGAAGCTTCCTCTAAAATATTTCATGACTATTTTCAATAAAATCTCTTTCTTTTAAAATTGCATGATGTTTTGTGAAAAGAAATTGATTTTGAAGAAGAAAGGATATTTAACTCAAGAATTCAATTCAAGTGTTTTATCAAAATTATTTTCCATATAATATAATAAAAGGTTCTGTTTCTATCCATATTTTTACATTGATTTGACTATGTTGTGATGGAATTATGTTTATGAATTCCTTTATCTTATATGAATGGTTTTATGATGTCATGTTGTTTAAGAATCCCATTTTTATTACATGGGTTATGCAATGATGTATGATTTATGATTTTGTGGCACACATAAGAAAGGATTCATTAAGAGATGGGTGGGACCTATATCTCCCTCCAATGCATTGGGTAAATATTTCATATCTCATGAGATAGACATGGCTGGAATGGTAGGTTATACCGGTTCAGTGAAACAGGACTGAAACGAGGATTACTCGATTCAGAAAGGGACTTTGTCCACTAAGATAGTCTTGGCAATGAGTCTTGACTAACAAGAAATGATTCTCTATGATTATGTGTGTATGCCACAATGAGTAATGTTTTAAGTTATGGTTTCATTTTCACTACTATGATTTATCCCATGTTATGAAATTATGCTCTCTTTTGCAGGTTAAGATTTCCAAAAATGTTATGTTCTTATGAAAATTATGTGATTGATATTTCTTTTGTTTACCCTTACTGAGAATTTGAGCTCACCCTTTTATGTTTTCTTTTCCCCAGGATATAAAGAAAGGTTTTAGGTAAAAAAAAAAGAAGGAAGATCTTTATGGGAGATTTTGAAGATCTTTCACCAGGATTAGAAGATTACGTTCCGAGTTTCCAAAGACACTAAACTATTACGATCCTTGTGTGTGTATTTTTGTTATGTATTAAGTATTCCGCAAATGTAATGTAATTTCCATGTACGATAAGCTTCGGGTCTCTACAGGTGCCCTTTTATAAGGGAGGAGAGGGGCACCTTTGGAATAACTAGAAATATTATTTTATTATAAAGTCAAGTTCGTTTTTAAATAGCTCCAAACTGATTTATTTCTAGGCTAAGGTGGGGATGGGTCGAAATCCTCTCATCCAATATAATTTAGACAAGTTTAGGTTCCTATTTTAACATTATCATTTAGATTTAACATTAAGTTAAATAATTTTACTTTTACCGTGTCTTCTTGTGTTATTATACTATAAGGTTAATAAACTTACTATAAGAAGCCAAACGAACCCCAAATTGTTTATTATTAATATATATAACCTTATCTAAGTCATTTGGCCGAACCTTAGATTTTTAGGATTAAAATAACAATTAATAATATAATATGTTTTTTAAAAACTATTTTATGTCAATTTTGACACTATTTAGTAATTGATTTTTGTGAAAATCATAACAGAATGATAAGTTCGAAAAAAGTTAATTAAATCAATAATAACATGTCATATTAACCTAGAAAATTAGTTTAATTCATAAAAAGTCTCAAATTATATTTATTTGGGTATTTATAACATCAATTTTGTCAATATTTCATTAATAAGATAATTACTGAATCATCGTTGTGTCATAAATAAATTAAATTATTTAATGTCTAAAAATTACAAATAAAATACAATTATGTAGGAAATCTTGTTATATTTCTAATTAATATTTATAGTCGAATTTATCTTATGTATAACCCCATATTAAAAATGTTTTAGTAAATAAACTTTGATTTTAACTCTTTTAACCCTTGTTTAAATAAATTAATAATAAATGTTCTAATCTAATCCAAGTGGGCCTAAATGGTCATATTTTATTCCTCAGTTTGTTTTTGGTCGAATTAGACTTGTCCAATAGAATTAGGACATGTGTTAGGGTAATAATAATATCATTTCTACCCTTAATTACCCTATTTACTTTTAACCGTGGTAAAAAAAGTGAAAAGTTACTATTCACCAGAAAATTATTTTCATCTCATTGAACCACATTTTACATACTGACATCAACCGTTTCTCTCGGATTTTTGAAATTCCACTCACAGAAGCGGTAAAATTATGTTTTATGAAAAATTCAGTTTTTTTAACTACCACTTAGTAGTTTCACTATTCATCAAAAATTGAAAGTTTTCAGAAAAATACCAAAAATTAGGCCTAAGCTATATTTGATATTATGAACTCAAAAATGATTTCTATTTTACCAAATTCAAAACATATCAGTTTCATTAATTAATTTAAAAATTAATTCCCATCGTCAAAATAAAAGGCGTGTTTTTAAGAGATAATAACTATCAAAATATTGACAGTTGTTTATAACTGGTTTAAATGTGAAATTACATCCAATGATCAACATTGTATTAAATTGTAAAAATATATTCTAAATATACTTTAAAACCAATAAAATTAATAATTTATCACTATTAATTATTTCGATTGAAAAAGTTGTTTTTAATTAAAATTTAGTAATTTTCACTATTCATCAAAATATGAAAGTTATCCGAAAATCACCAAAATTTCACCCTAAGCTAATTTCGATATTACGAATCCAAAAATGAAGTCCATTTTGAAAAATAGAAAATACAAAATTTCAAAAAGTGGTTATTACTATTCATAACGTCTAGTTTTAATAATATTTTAATAACATATCGTTGTTTAGCGAAACTTGGTGTTGCGTACAACACATGCTATCGTGGAAGGTCGCGATTGCGTGTAATTCAAGCCAGGTCAGAAATGTGTGTTGTGAAAGCTCCTTTTGGTGTAGCGTATAACACAAGACATTAATGAAATTAAAAATAATATTTTTCATAAAATCTCGGGGTGTTACACAGAAGATATCTCGAGACCCGTTGGTACCTATTCCGACAACTACTGCCAAATCCATGGTGGTTTTACATGATTCATACCACTGCCATCATTTTTTGGTAAGGCTGTAAACCTGATAATTGGTTGTTTCACCCCTTGAATTAGATGTTTGTGGTTTTTTAGTGTTGCGGTTAATGTTTTAGGTGTGCATTGGTCCTTATCGCACTAATTATGGGTGACAGTTAATGGTTGTTAGGTGCGATGATAAATTCTGAGCACGCATGCACTTTTTTGAGGTGCGTTTATGCGAGCGGGTCACGATTTGAGTTAGGAATCCTTGCCTTGGACAAATTCATTGAGGCGGGGATCTAGACATTTCCCAATTAATAAAATGCAGTTTTTTTGATTTATTATTTTTGATAATGTTGACTGAAATTCTATATTAAATTGATTATTGATGGAATGATATGATTAATTAGAAATTAATTTTTTTTACTTTGAGGTTATAAAATTTATAATTATTAGAGGGATTAATTATGAGTAATTAATTTGGTTAAGTTGGCATAATTAGTTATGAATTAACTATGTGCTTTCAGATGATAACTAATCAAGAGATTAATTATGATTAATTAATTTGGTTAAGTTGAGATAATTAATTATGAATTAATTATATTCTTTGAGATGAAAATTAATTTAGGAATTAATTATGAGATATTAATTTGGTTAAGTTGAAATAATTAATTGTGGATTAAGTATGTACTTTGAAATGATAATTAATAAGGGGATTACTAATGAATAATTAATTCAGTTAAGTTGAGATAATTAATTACGAATTAATTATGAGTAATTAATTTTGTTAAGTTGAAATAATTAATTATGAATTAATTTTGTTTTTTGAAATGATAATTAATCAGGGGATTAAATATGAGTAATTAATTTGGTTAAGTTTTGATAATTAATTATGAATTAATTATGTGCTTTGAGTTGATATTTAATTGAGGGATTAATTTTGAGTAATTAATTTGTTTAAGTTGAGATAATTAATATGAATTAATTATGTTCTTTGAGATGGTAATTAATTCAGGAATTAATTATGATATATTAATTTGGCTAGGTTGAAATAATTAATAATGTGATTTTAAATGATAATTAATCAGGGGATTAATTATGATTAATTAATTTTGCTAAGTTCAGATAATTAATTATGAATTAATTATGTGCTTTGAGATGATAATTAATCAGGGAATTAATTATCAGTAATTTATTCTCTTAAGTTGAGATAATTAATTATGAACTAATTATGTGATTTGAGATGATAATTAATTGAGGAATTAATTATGAGATATTAATTTGGTTATGTTGAAATAATTAATTATGTATTAGTTATGTTCTCTGAGATGATAATTAATAGAGGGACTAATTACGAGATATTAATTTGGTTATGTTGAGATAATTAATTATGAATTAATTATGTTCATTGAGATGACAATTAATCGGGGTATTAATTATGAGATATTAAACGTGTTAGGCTGAGATAATTAATTATGAATTAATTATGTGTTATGATATTATAATATAAATAATTAATTGGGGGTTAATTATGGGATATTAATTTGGGCAAAGTTGAGGTAATTATTTTTTTAATTAATTATGTGTTTTTGGAACATTTTCTTTAGAGATAATTAAATTTTGAATTAATTATGTGATATTGGGATGGATACCTTGAGATATTTTTTTTTGTGAATTAATTATGTAATATTGAGATGGTTTCATTTCGATTAGTTAATTGTTAAATTAACTAGAGAAATTGTTGAGATTAATTAATGGTTGAATTAATTAATGTTATAATAATTTTTAGTTGATTATTGAGTTAACTAATGCAATTTCTATGTATTACTATTTTTTGAGTGTGTAGTGAATGTGATGTTGTTAATTAGTTATTGAATTAATTAATAGACTTGATTAATTAATTTTTGAATTAATTAATGGACAGGATCTTGGGGTGCAAGACCTGACATTCTACACCCATGATATATATATATATATATATGATCATTAAATGGGTA
Source organism: Viscum album (assembly GCA_963277665.1). Lineage (NCBI taxonomy): Eukaryota > Viridiplantae > Streptophyta > Magnoliopsida > Santalales > Viscaceae > Viscum > Viscum album. The sequence continues at coordinate 66,898,295 of OY728147.1, read as the reverse complement.
GTGAGATAATGACTAGCTCTCCAAATATTCACGGGGTGCTAGACATGACGTTCTATACTCGACAAGCATGAAAATTTTTATTTAATGTGACAGGGACTGATGCTACAAATACCAATGGGCTATGAGACAAGGACTAATGCTCCAAATAATCATGTGGGTGATAGACATGATGTTCTACACCCATTAATTGACATTTAACTATGGATCCAATTGGTCGTACATGAATTGAATTAAATGGTTAATGAAGGATGATGTGATATAATGTTTTTTAATTGAATATCAGAAATGGTTTAGACTCCAAAGCGATCGTGACTAGTATCGAGATACTGGTGTCTAGGGGAACCCAATGATTTTTGCAGCTAAATAAAGAATATCAAATAATGTGTTAAATAATTTATTTATGCATTCTATAAATATAGTTCCTGTTCAGAATCTTATTTATGGCAATGAGACAAAGAAGATATATTCATCAGGTGTCCCTTAGAAACCTATATGGGTTGTAGTTTACTTATTCAGTTCTTTTATTACTTCGTTGTACCTGAAAACTATTTAATTATATTGAATTGTCTAGATTGGGATGGATATCAGTGGTCCCATACTACTAAGATTTATATCTCACACCCTACTTATGCCACCATTGCACTGGAGTACCTGAGTAGACTCTACTTGTTTGCAAGACCTTGGATCTTGCTTGTTGTTGTTTTCTTGTACTTTGGAGTTAGGAGTAATGGAACGAGTGGGAGATTGGGATGCTCATGGAGATCCCCCTTGGGTACTTGAGTATTTTCTTTATTTCTATAATGAGATGTAAAGAATGTTGTTTTTTACTACTTTTGAATATGTGTCACCATGACATGAATGTATTATACAAACCAGCATTGCCCACTTTCTTTATTCCATTGACTATTGATTTATATCTTCTTCTATTGTTGTCTGAGGTTATTATCTATTTCTATTGTGCACTCTGAATATGAGAGTATAGTCTCCCCAATGACTATCCATAGACCCTCGCTACAATTCGGTAGCCTCGGGTGTATGGGGAGATGTGCTTGAGGTCATGTGGCGACCATTCCAACTATCATATTGAGGGTAAGCTAGGCCAGGATGTTACAAAGTGGTATCAGAGGTTATGGTTTTCTTTATTTTTTCCTTTGTCTTTCTATTTTGGCATGGTAGATAGAAGATTAAGAAAGTATCAGCGCTTGATTAATAGTCGTGTTTCGGACTGATCACCCAACGCGTGGGAAATGACCAAGTGTATAGGGTTGCAAATAGATGTTGATACTGTTTTCTGTTACATTTGATATGATTTCACCTTGGTTGATTGGTGTACTTTTCGCTGCTTATTGATTTTGAGAATTTTAGAAAATTTCCTTGGCTTGATACGAAAATAATGTTGCATTACATACATAATCTTAGGCACATAGAGATTCACATTCCATACATATGACATGAAATTTAGTTTCATTAGTAGGATTCTTGCTAATTTTGGTCGTGTGCCTTGTGTATAGTGCGATGTTTTTATCTTATTTATCATTCATCCTTAGAGAGAATGTTTTGGTTATTTATTTAACGTGCTTGCGTTTTAATATAAAATGCCTCCTCTGTTATTAAAATGCTTTGTTGTTATTCAATGCTTATGTGTTATAACATAATTTTGTGTTACTGCTTTTGATAACATGCAAGATATGTTTTGATATGTAAATGGCTCCATTAATGAAAATTGATTGGTTGCATTTACGGTGGGAGCCAGTTTTAGTTGTAAGCTCTATGGGTTCCTTATAACTAGAAAAGGGTAACATGTTTATTTGAATGATTTAAAAAAGGATGATAAAGTAAAAATGTTAAATGAACATTGATTTTGATGAATGGGATCAAAATTCCAATGGTAAGCTGTATGGAAGCCTCATCAAATAGTAAATGGCCACCCTTGTGTTTGAGCCTTGTATAACCATATTGTGTCTAGAAATGGTTATAAATGTAAAATTGTTGAGTTTTGATTGAATGAACTATTGTGGGTTTCTTTTTAAAGAACCTGGTTTAGAATAAATGGGACCCTCAAAGGTCCCCTCTATGTTAAAAAGGTATTTAGATGCTAAATTTCCTGTTTAAAATGTAATGACATTGAATGTTTAATGTTTAAAGAGAGAGTTTGATTTTTTTCCTTTGTGAGATTTTTGATGTTGGAACCATTTAAGTGTCGTTGTACCTAGTAGGACTTCTTGGTTTTACATATTAACACCCTCACTTTGAGATGTGTTAGTTGTATCTTGGCTCTTGGTTTGGGAATAAGCATTCAAGAATGCTTAGGTCAGTAGGATATGTAATGACCTGGACCCAAATGCCACATAATGGGGGCCCCGAGCCTGGTGGGCCACATGGCCTCAAGCACATCTTCCTGAATTCCAGAGGCTACCGACTAGCAGTAAGGACCGAGGGTGTGTCACTAGGAAGACTATACCCACATTAGAAAACTGTAGCATCGCAGAAGGAATAGAATGAATAGTAAACAACATAACTAATATAAATAAACTCTAGAAGTAAACTGATGTAATTAATAAACTAGAATAATAATAACTATATCAACTGGGATAGTGATGATGTAATGTCATGTCACTAGAAAACTGGAAAACATTGATACAAGATAGAAAGCATAACATGTTCCACAAATTAAAACAAAACAAAGACTACTCCAAGAAACTTGAGATCCAACTCGGTCATCTGCTATCAAGATCCATCCGAACAGCGCACAATCAAGTATTCGAACCCGTATACTTCCCTTTTTCAATACCTGCAACAATGTAATCTACTTCGGGAACCAAACGGTGCCCGGAGAGTGTGTGTGATAAATCTCAGTTGGCCACCACCAACAGTGTCTATAACATTCGGCCCATGTAATGGAATATAGTAGTGTGATGACATGCATATATTAGTAAAGCAGGTAGTAAAATATAACTAAATACACAAGTATTTTCTTCAACCAATGGCTGGTGTTTGAACATGTTACCAGTTCATTAATTAATAAATTACCATTTAATTTTAATAGGTCATGTGAGGCATAGACAATAATGACATCACCATGTATTAGTATAAGTAGTGAAGGTCCCACGATGTAACAACACAACTTGACAAAGATATCCAGTGAGAGATTGCCAGGGTAATAACTAAGGTAACATAAATCTCATGGAATGCTAACTTAGTAGTATCTGAGTCTAGAAAAGGTGTAAGAGTGTAATACAAAGATCATAATCCAAGGAATTCCACAATAAGGCGCCTACCGAGTCTAACATGATCGACCAAGGTAAAGCGGGTCTAAGAAAATACAGGACCCTTTGAGATTTCACCATGGCACCTACTAGTCAATACTAGAACCAAGGAGTGTATTTGATGTATCATATAATAAAGAAAGGGACCCTACATCAGTATAACTGGCATCCAAGGAATAAACAAGAACCGGAGTCTAGGTGGGTATCAACCTAAGAAAACAATATCGACGAATCGAAATGGGGTTCTTGAGACCCAAGGTATTCTCCTCTTAGAATCCAAGGAGAGATCAAGTCAGTCCATTCCTTTTTGATATTATAATATTGTAAGAATTTATTTGGTTCAATTATTGACTTCCATTAGTGTGGATAGGTCAAGTAGAGTTGCAACCATTTATTTATTGGTCCAAGCCTTGTCTTCCATTATTGTGGATATTCCTAGAAGCATTGCAACCATTAATTAAGTATTAATTAACTATTAGGGAATATTCAATTATAGAGTTTCACTCCTTTACTTCCATTAACCTCGAAAGGGGTGCTACAGACATGTAACCTTTATTCATTATCATTTTATGAGGCCAATTTATATACTTAGTATACTTACCATTCAACATTTCATATTTCACATTAAATTATAATTTGTAATCACTTACCTTGGGTGGTTCAAGTGGTGATCTTACACGGTACATGCCATTATGAAATTCTCATTAACAACCAGCCATTTATTATAAGAAGACTCACCCTTAGAAAGTTCAAGCAAAGGCACACCCGAATGGTGGCTCAAATGTCTCAAAACCCAAAAACCCAATTATGGCATAACCTTTGATATGAGGCAGGCTGAGTTGTGGGTGTACCCACTAACAAGTAATCACATATTTGGAAAGATCATAAACATATGTTTCTATCAAGTATAATCATGAAATGTAAATTTAAGCAAAGGTTCCCAATGAAACTAGTGGGCCCCACAAAAACATTCAAAAATCTACGAACTTTAGGGATAAGTTATAGACCATCCAACTTAGGGTTGTATGATTCTTGTCATCTTGTTTAGGCCCTTGATTTGCCTCGGATTGGAGTAGATCTAAGAAAAGGTGAGAAATGTTCACATGACGATACCTAGGTTGTGAGACAGAGAGAAGAATAATGGCTAAAGAGGACACGAGTACTTACCATTGTGCATCCAATGTGATGAATGAAAGATCAGTTGGATGCCGGATGAAGCATATCTCTTAATTCCAAGTTTAGATCTTTATAAAACCCCAAATTGAGAGAGAAATAGGTCAATCCTACATAAAATTGGATTATGGAATAAGGGGTGACTTAATTATATCATTAAAGGAAAAACTGAAAAGTTTCTAAGAAAAATAGCATGTTCAAGGTTTTTCTACACAGTTTCTCAAACCGTGCAGGACTGTTCTGCATGAACGGTTTGGTCTACATGGTTTGTGAAACTGTGAGAAATCCATGAATGGACACTTGGTAAAAAGGGGCACTCACACATTTAGGCCGCACGACCATGCACCAACTGTGCGAGGTGGCTCTATTTTAAAAAACATGATCTGCACGGATTTCCAAACCATGCGGAATTCATTCACGGTTTGTTCTAAACTTTGCGCAAAGCCTGTTTTCTACAAAAAGATGGGTTTTGGGCTCTGAAAAATCCCCAAACACCCTTGTAACCTTTACTATCTCATTAAGAATCTATATTAGGTACAAAAAAAATTTAGACAAAAAATTAAAGGATCTATACCTGAGTAAAAAATCGGGTTCTTACAATGTTTTCCCCTTAAATGAAATCACCCCTAAGTTCTCCTTCAAAGGGTAAAGAAACACTATATTATAATAATTCTGGCCATTGGACATGTATGTCGCCTTACTTCTCCCAAGTCCCATCATGTACTTGGTCGTGCTACCAGATCACTCATATGAGAGGGACATACTTTCCTCAGATATCCTTTGTGCTTCGGTCAATGATGTGTACTGGATACTCCTCAAAGGTAGCATCAACATCTAACTCAAATTCCTTAGGATAAAAAGTATGAGATGGGTGGGCATGATATTGGTGAAGGTGTGAGACATGAAAGGCGTTGTGCATGGCATGATACATCTAAGGTAACAACAACTGATAATCTACTGGCCTGACTCTTTCTAGAATCTCAAATAGCCCGACATAATGAGGAGACAAATTTCCTTGCTTTCTTAACCATCTATGCCCTAGCCTAGGTGATACCTAAAGGAAAACACGATCCCCAACCTTGAACTCCAGAAGTCATTGATGGAGATTGGAATAAGATTTTTTTCTAGACTGAGCAGTAGTTGTATGCTTTCTGATCAGCTGAAACTTTTCTAAAGACTTCTGAATGAGAAAAGGACCTATTATGGTTGCCTCACCTACCTCTAACCAGCAAAATGGTGATTGACATGGACTTCCATACAAGGCCTCAAAAAGAGCCATCTGGATCATCTTTTGAAAACTGTTATTATAAGAAAACTCGACGAGTGGGATATGCTTCTCCCAAAAACCATTAAAGTCAAGGAAACATCCTCAAAGTATATCCTTTAGAACCTGTATTTTCCCTTCTGATTTTCCATCAATCTGAGGGTGAAAAATTTGCTTATAAGCACCTGAGTCCCCATAGCTTTCTACAAACCCTTTTAGAACCGTGAAGTGAAATGAGTATCCCTATATGAAATGATAGTACGTCTAACCTAGTGTAGCCATATGATCTCACAGACATAGAGTCATCCCAATTCATCAAATGAGAAGTCTCCTCTATAGGAATGAAGTGGGATGATTTTTTTAGTCAGTAAATGACTACCTAGATTGCAACACTACCCCTCGGCGACCTAGGTAAGCTGACTACGAAGTCCATAAAAACATCTTCCCCTTTCCATTCTGGGACTGGAAGCGGCTGTAACAAGACTGCAGGTCTCTAGTGCTCTGCCTTCACATATTAACAGGTGGAACACTCAGTGATCAATCTTGAAATATGACATTTCATTCCAGGTCACCAATAATGGCGTCGCATATCTCGATACATCTTTGAGATTCCTAGATGAACTTCCCACTGAGAAGCATGGGACTCTTTCATCAACTCCTCTATCATATATGAAGGAACCCAGATATGTCTAGGTAGACACAAAACGTCAGGTCTATCCACAGATCAATCCAGAGGTGGGTTATCTCCTGATATACTCTCATAGATAACAAAACCTTACGGATCTGAAAACTAACTACTCTTTACCTTCTCAAGGATGGAAGAGGTAAATGTTAATTCTAAGAGGTAATATTTCTCATGACTGTAATGAAACTATATATTATGTTCATAAAAGAGATCCATTAACTTCCATTCATCATTTTCTTCCTATATGGCATGTGTTTGAGTTTTCTGACTCAGTGTATCAGCGACCACATTTCCCTTTCCATGCATATAGGAAAGCTCAAAATCAAAGGATTATAGATATTTGACCCATATACATTGTCTGATGTTAAATTCACGCTGTGAAAAGATATACTTGAGTCTCTTTTGGTCTGTATAGACCACAAAGTGCTCAACCAATACATAGAGTCTCCAGAAACGTAATGCATGGACAACTGCTGCTAGCTCGAGGTCATGCGTTGGGTAATTTCTCTTATGAGGACTCAAATACCGAGATCTGTACACCAAAACTTCATCTTCCTGCATCAAAAAAGTTCCTAGTCCAATGACTGATGCATCACAGAAGATGATATAACCTTATCTAGGTTTTGAAATAATTAGAATCAGTGTCGAGACAAGCCTCCATTTCTGCTCATGAAAGGCTTTCTCACATGCTTTTAACCATATGAACTTAACACACTTCTTTTTAAGTCTAGTAAGTGGTGAAGAAAGACGTGAGAAGTCCTATATGAAATTACTGTAATACCCATCCATCCCCAAGAAACTTCATATATCAAATTAATTCTTGGGATTCTCCCAGGAAACTATAACACTAACTTTTTCAAGGTAAATAGATACTCTTGATTCTGAAATAATATTTCCCAAGAAGTGGACCTTGTCAATCCAGAAGTTGCACTTAGAAATATAGGAATAAATCTGATGCGCTCTCAGTGTACTCAAAATGATATCAAGTTGTTTGGAATTGTCATTACGAGTGTGAGAATACACCAAGATGACGTCCATAAATACCAAAAAGAAAGAATACAAATAGGGGTGAGAAAAACTATTCATCAAAGCCATGAAAATGGAAGGCGCATTCATTAGACCGAACAACATAACAAGATACTCATAAAAATGATACCTACTACAGAATCCTATACGAGGTATGTCTGATGGTCTGACTCGCACAAGATAATAACTCGATCTCAGTTTGATCTTAGGGAAAACGTTTTCTCTTCAGAGCTGGTCAAAGAGATCATCTATTCAAGGAAGTGGATACTTGTTCTTGACCGTAAGCTGGTTTAACCTACTTTAATACACACATAGATGTAAGGTTACATATGCCTTCTTAGTGAAAAGAACGGGTGATCCCCAAGAGGATGTATTAGGCCATATAAATCCTTTGGATTCTAGGTCCTCTGTCTGCCACTTGATCTCCTGAAGCTCAGTAGGTGCCATCCTATATAGAGGAATGGACACATAAGATTCTCCTGAAACAAGCTAAATTTTAAACTCTACATCTGTCTTAGGAAGTATTCTAGAAAATTCATCAGGAAAGACTTCCCAGAAATGATAAACTACTGGAGGGAAATCAGTTTATAGCAAACCCTTCTCCTCCCAGAAAATATCTACGATCTGGGAGGTAACTCCACCTATACCATGTTTCTTCGGTCTAACTCCCCCAGAATGAACATCCCACTAACTTGTGGAAAGATAACTATTTTCTTATGGTGATGAAAAATAAACCCTGTGGTGATAGTAGTCTACAAAGGCATGATAGTGGACTAACCAATCCATCCCGAGAATGACATCGAATCTCGTCATCTCGAGAACAAAGAGATTCCACAAGAAAGGGTAACTTCCTACCTTCAGGGGATAGTCCCTGCACTTGTGTATGTCCTCCGTCCATATTCCCAATGGTGTATCGAGGGTCATTACACCATAGTGGTATTGTATCTCTAATCTGAGTATTTCCACGATAGATACAAAAATAAAAGTGTTTAAAGCACCTGTATCAAATAAAGAAGAGACAATAGTAGAGGCTACTAGAATGGTACCTCATACTATAGATAGTCCCGCAACCCGATCCTCAGGTATCAGCTGTAAATCATGCAACTGAATTAATCAACGGCCTTATGAAATAGATAGACTACCACGATCATTAATTATCTTCTGGTGCTACTGGTGATCAGGGGTCAAACTTCCATGACTGTGAATTCCTCCTCATCTAGACCTTTCAGTGGTATTCCAACTCCCCACCTCACATAGTGCAAAAGAACTCATTCCTGAAGGTGGAGCTGATGCTAATTCTTTTCCACTAGAAGCTCATGGAATGGTCCTACAGAAATGTTAAAGATGACTCATACAACCACAAGATCAAAACTCCATAGGGTATCTATTGCATTGGGGCGTCTTATTCCCTAGTCTTCCACAATGATAACACACCACAGATCTATCAAACTAGATACTCTGGCTGCCACTGCCCTGATGAAAAACATCGAGGGGGCATTTCCTGTACCCCGAATAACTTCTCACTACCACGAAAAAGTTTTTTCCAACGCCAACCTTTATCAGCACTAACGAAAAAGCGCTGATAAAGGGGGGGGGGTACCTTTATCAGTGCTAAAATAAGCACTGATAAAAGTACCCCTTTATCAGTGATTTTTTTAGCACTGATAAAGTACCCCCTTTATCACTGTTTTTTAGCACTGATAAAGGGACACCCTTTATCAGCTCTTTTTTTAGTAGCGCTGATAAAGGGTCGACTTCAAAAAAAATTAATTAAAAATAATATATTAATATATAAATATATAAATATATTTATATTGATATAAATATAATACATAATTTTTAAATATATTTTAGATACGTATAAATATACATTTACACTTAATATACTTAATATATAAGATATTTAGTGAAAATGGCTTATAAAAAAGTTTAATTTTTTTTAAATTAATAATTTGATAATTATTATAGAGTAATAGTCATTTAATAAAAATTTGAAGACTAAAAAAATTAAAAAAATTAAAAAAAGATCCAAAATATGTTGAAAACGCAACCCGAACGTCAAACGACCATAAATTTTTGATCCGGGTGTTCGTTTGAGCTCTACCTCATATCATATTGAAGCCTGCGACGAGATTTACGTGGTAATGACCAAGGAAAATCCACTGTCACATTTTTCGAGGAAAAAAAGTTCAGAAGGCCTCCAAAACTGAGATTTTAGTCGGGATACCCCGATTTTTTAACATTTTGTGGCTTTTCAGCCCCATTTAAAGGGGTATTATTGGATTTTTTTAGTGGGGAATGAATTTATTCTAAGGTATTACATTCATATTGATATTATTTCTTTTAAATTTTTTCTTTTTTTATAGTTCACATATATTTATAATCAAATATATAAAAATATATACATATTTTTTATATATTCACACATAAAAATTTAATTATAAATATAAATAAAAAAATATATTTACATATAAAATATATTAGATTTATATAAATAATAACTAATATCCATTTTATTTAAAATACCAATATATAAATATTTATATACCTATATATTAATATAACTATATATATATATATTAATCTAACTATATATATATATTAATATAAATACATATATATATTAATATTACTATAAATATATATATTAATATCACTATAAATATATATATTAATATAACTATATATATATTAATATAACTATATATATATATATTAATATAAAAATATATTACTATACAAATAAATATAACTAAATATATATATATATATATTAATATAACTATATATATATAATATATTAGCTTTATCTAAATAATAACTCATATACATTTTATTTAAAATAGAAATATATGAATATTTATATAACTATATATTAATCTAACTATATATATTAATATATATATATATATATATATATATATATTAATATAACTGTAAATATATATATTAATATGACTATATATATATTAATATAAATATATATTACTATACGAATAAATATAACTAAATATATATATAAATAAATAGATATATCATAAATAAGAGAACAAATCAATATAGGGGAGTGTCAAAGGCTTCAGGCGCGCATGGGAGAGGTCTTGAGATCAAATCCGGGTAGAGGCAGGGGTGCACGCACATGGGTGAATTTAAGGGGCTAGCGTTGATAAAGGTGGGTTATAACACTGATAAAGGGTGGAGGGGGTGCGTGCGGGTGCTGGAGGGTGCGGGAAAGCACTGATAAAGGGGGGCTCAAGCGTTATAAAAAGCCCCCCCGAGATTGCCAGGATTTTTTGTAGAAATAATTAATTTTTTTGAACTTTTATCAGCGCTAAAAAGAAGTGCTGATAAAAGGGTCCTTTATCAGCACTAAAAATAAAGCACTGATAAAGGAGCCTTTTATCAGCACTTCATTTTAGCACTGATAAAAGACCCCTTTTATCAGTGCTTTTTTTAGCGCTGATAAAAGGGTCTTTATCAGCGCTTTTCGGAGCACTAATAAAGGGGACCCCCCTTTATCTTCACTGGTTTTATCAGCTCTTTTCTAGCACTGATAAAGGCCATTTTTATCACTGATAAAAGGGGTATTTGTAGTAGTGACTCGCATGACGTAGCACTGGTTATTTAAATCTAGTACTTGTGTCATCCCATAGGTTATGCATAGTGATAAGGGCCTATTCAACTATTTTAGAAAAGATAGGAAGGAGAAAGACATTCACCTGAGTTCATATGGTGTACTGAATCCCATCCTCAAAACGTCTGGCACCAGAAAGATCATCACTATCTAGAAGCGGTGCAAAGAAATGTAAATCAGTGAAACATGTTGAATGCTCTATAACTGACATAAAACCCTACTCAAGATGCATAAACTCTCTGGATCTATTATCCTTCTGTTCCTGAGGAAAGAATTGATCATAGAAGGTAGTTTGAAATTCATCCCATAACATTCCCAAATGATGACCGACCTGGGTAACTACATCCCCCCAACTCTTGGATGAATCCCGAAGCATTTATATATAAATATTGAATATCCTCTCTGGAGGAATTTCCAGATGCTCAAAGATATACATCATGGCCTCTAGACAAGACTCAACAGCCTGAGAACTATCATCCCCTAAAAAAGTAGGAGGAGGATACTGCTGGAACTCACTAGTCAAATCATCCATCGTAGGTGAAACCCATGGAGAACCTTGAATGGAATTCATCATATGTAGGAAACTATCATGGACTTGGAAATTAGTTACCAGATCAAGTACAGTAGGCAGTTCAACAAGTGGCACTCCTGGAAGTAATACTAGTGGCTCAGGTCCCACCATGTCTGGAGCATGGTCGTCACCACCCTCTTAGCGTACGACACAATGATGTCATAGTGGAATTGGTCAAAAAAATTCTAAGTACACACCTTAGAACATGCTAAAAAACAAGGATATAGCAATGCTAGACAAACTGAATGAAATAAAACTCACTTCCCAAGGCATACTACCCAAATTACCCGCTTAGATGGCCATGTATCAATAAGTTCTCAAGTATAAGTTTCATGTCATTTTTCGGTTACTTTCTAGGTTCACTCCTTTACCTTTCATAAACATGACAATGTGGGATAAGGATGTGAAACCAATTCATTTTAGATTTCAGGATTCACTTTATAATGGACAATCATTTCCGATGAATATGTGCCCATACACCTATCACCAGAAACGAAACCCATTTACTTATATCACATTGAATTGACTCTGTAAATTACTCATCCCAACCCATGAGGGCCCATACACCTTAGGAAATGAGATAGACAATCATTGAATCACAACCAAATTAATATGATTATAAGCGACTATCACAACATCACTCAACAATTACAGGCATATTAAGAAATGAAAAGTCGTGAAATGCACCTATAGGGCATGGCAATATGCATGACATGTGAATTCTAGGTGCCTATAATGATGCATGTAGCAATTCTCCATTCCCTCATATCATTGGGATAAGGATGAAATAAATTCTCAAAATTGTATAAATCAACAACACCACATAGAATGTGCATCACCCAACAGTGATATAATATCAACTGTAATAGGAAAATGTAGAACCATTATATTTTTGGAAACTTGTTTTTTACCCCGAACATGGGTCACAACACCCAAGAATGTCTTTTTACCAAGTACCATGCGTTCTTATTCTCCAATATATTGTCTCCAAATAGTAAAGAAAAAAATAAACCACCTTTGATACCACATTGTGACGACACAGACCCGAATGCCACTTAATGGGTGCCCCAAGCCCGGTGGGCCACATATCCTCAAGCACATATTCCTGAATACTAGATGTTTCTAACTACCAGGAAGGGCCTAGGGTGTGTCTGTGGGAATATTATTCAATCAATAGTAGATTGTAGCACAACCGAAGGAATAGAATGAATAGTAAAAAAGAGGAAGCAATATAAATAAACATCAAAAGAAAAATGATGTAATAGATAAATGAGAATAATAGTAATTGTATCAACTGGGATAGTGTTTATATAATTTCATGTCACTAGAAAGCTGGAAAACATTGATACAAGATAGAAGACATAACATGTTCCACAAAGTAAAATAAAACAAAGAGTACTCCGAGCATCCTGAGATCCAACTTGGTCATCTGTTATCAAGCTCCATCCTAATAGCATGGAATCAAGTATTGAAAGTCATATGCTTCTCTTTTTCAATACCTACAACCATGTAATCTACTTTGGGTACCAAACAATGCCTGTAGAGGGTGTGCGATAAATCTCAGTGGGCCACCACCAACGATGTCAATAATATCTTTCCCATGTAATGAAATATAGCAGTGTGAAAGCATGCATATATAAGTAAAGAAAGCAATACAATATAACTAAATACCCAAGTGCCTGCTTCAACCCCTGACTGGTGTTTGGACATGTAACTAGTTCATTAATTAAGAAATTACCATTTAATGTCAATAGGTCACATGAGGCATATCCATCACTCACATCACCTCGTGTTAGTGTATGTAGTGAAGGTCCCAAGGCATAAGAAGGAAACCTGACAAATATATACAGTGAGAGAGTTCTAGGGTAATAACCATGGTAATGTAAATCTCACGGAACACTAAATAAGTAGCATCTGAGTCTAGCTAAGGGGTAAGAGTGTAATCCAAGGAGCGTAATCCAAGTCATTGCACAATAAGGTTCCTACCGATTCCAAGGTAACCAACCAAGGTAAAACAGGGATAAGAAAAGATAGGGCCCTTTGGTATTTCACTATGGCTCTTAATAGTCAATGTTGGAACCAAGGAGTGTATCCAAGGTATTATATAATAAATAAAGGGACCCTAAAGTAGTATACTGAGAATCCAAGTAATAGAAAAGAATGAGAATATAAGTGGGTATCAACCTAAACAAATCATTTCCTTGAATTGTAATGGGGTTCCCAAGACCCAAAGTATTCTCCTCTTAGAATCCATGGGAATATCAAGTCAATCCATTCATGTTTGATATTGTAATCATGAAAGAATGAATTTGGTTCAAGTCTTTCCTTCTATTAGTTTGGATAGGTCAAGTAGAGTTTCATCCATTTATTTATTGGTCCAAGCCTTGTCTCCCGTTTGTGTTTATTGGACAAGTAGCATTGCAACCATTAATTAAATCGTAATTAACTATTAAGGAATATTCAATTAGAGAGGTTCATTCTGCTACCTTACATTACCTAGAAAGGGGTTCTATGAACATGTAACCATTATTCAGTATCATTTGATAATTCCAAGTTATATACTTAGTATACTTTCCATTCCACATTTCATATTTCACATTAAATAATCATTTGTATGAACTTACCTTAGGTGGGTCAAGTGGTGAGTGTAAATGGAACATTACATTATGCAATTATCATTAACAAAAAGACATTTATTATAAGAAGACTCACCTTTAGAAAGGTCAAGCAAAGGCACACCCAAATGGTGGCTCAAACAGGTTAAAACACAAAAACACAATTATGGTATAACCTTCTACATGAGGCAGAATGAGTTGTGGTTGTATCCACTAATAACTAATCACAAATTTGGAAAGATCATAACCATATGATTCTATCAAGTATAATCATGGAATATAAATTTATGAAATGGTTCCCAAAAAAACTAGTGATCCCCATACAAACATTCCAAAATCAGCAAACTTTAGGGATAAGTTATTAACCACCCACCTTAGAGTTGTATGATCCTTCTACTCCTGTATCATCCCTTGATTTGCCTCAGATAAAATTAGATATAATAAATGGTGAAAAACTCTCACATGATGATACCTAGGTCGAAATCAAGATAGAAGAAGAACAACTAAAGAGGACTCAAGTACATACCATTATGCATCCAACGTTACAAACGGAAGTTCGATTGGATGCCGGACAAAGGAGATCTTTTGATTCTAGGTTTAGATCTTCAAAAAAACCCAAAATTGAGAGAGAAATATGTCAATCTCTAATAAAATATGATTAAGGAAGAAGGGGTGACTTAATTAGATCATTAAGGGAAAAGTTGGAAAGTTTCCTAGAGAAATAGAATGTGGACGGTTTGTCCGCATGATTTTTCAAATCGCACACAAACCATGTGGGACGGATCTTCCCAAATGGTTTGGTCTGTATGGTTGGTGAAACCGTGCACAATCCATGTGCAAGGGTTTTTTTCTACAAAAAATGGGTTCTGGGCTCCAAAAAAGCCTCATACACCCTTGTAACCTTTACTAACTCATTAGGCATCCATATTACATCTAAATAAAATTTTTAGACTAAAAATTAAAGGATCCATACTTGATTGAAAAACATGTTTCTTACAGGTTAGATATGCCTTGGGCATGGTCAGCAGTTAAGGACATTATTGGTTTAACTCTAGAGTAGAGCGATTAGGGCATTAAGGTAAGGTTATTCCACTGCTTTGGAGTCCTTTTTGGTATTCGGGTGTTTTAACACGCAAGTTGGTTTAAAATTTTGGCTTTAATGTGAGATGTTGATGTGGTGGTTGTGGTTTGTGGAATGTAACATGTGAATTTAAGGTGTTTTTGAAATAGCGTTCTTGAGAGTAGCTAGTATTTTCTTTCCACAACATGGAAACACCTAAGGTTGTAGTGTCATAACGGTTCTAGTAAACATGTTGGTGCTTTCTTGGCAGTATGAATTGATAAGGTTGGTGGTGTGCACAAATTTTTTTAAACTTCATTAGTTTTTGGAAGAGTTACGATGGTAGGATTTGAATGAACACAAATTCCTTGCGTGAAATAGGCATTGGGTTTTGGTTGATGACACATCGACAGGTGACACTGAGCTTTTTGTAAAGAGTTGACCGGTAATAGTTGGATTGACCTTGTTGGTGACCTGGGTTTACACTTAGTGTTCTCTTCTGATTGAGATGAGCATGTCCCCTATCCTGACCACATCCTAGAGGCACTGAGACAGCGTCGGTCTTACACCGTGCAAAAGTTCTAAAAGTCGTTGGGCTTGACAAGTGGTTGTTATCTGGGTTGTACATGGGATGCAGGGTTCTTTGGGTTATTCCTTTATTCATACTAGGATATGATAGTTTTAAACTATAATTTTTATGGATTGACTTGGAGAGTTCACCGAAATTCGAGTAAAGACTTTTTCTTACTTGCGGTTGGTGTTGAAATCGTTTTAAAGGCACATCTCCGGTTTAACGACAAGTTTGGGTTTCGTGGGTCTGTGATGTATTTCAGGGAAATAGATATGATTTAAGGTTCTAAAATGGTTAAAGGTGCATTAGGAATTTGGGAAGGCAATGCGATCATTCAAATGAGACTTCTTGGACTTGGTGGGTTGGCTGGTGTTGTAGTATCTTCCGATGGCTTCTCAGGAATGAGAAGTTTTTAAAGTGAGTAGATTGTAAGGTCCTCTGTTTTTGAACAGGGTTAAAATTTTGTTTTTTTGAAATTTTTCATTTAATGTTGGGGTTGTATTTAAAACCATACTTCAGGATGAAGTTTTGTGAGTTGGGTTCATTTTAAGTGTTGATTTCGGGCTTGAATAAGGGATTTATGAGTTTCTTTGGTGGCGCGATGGGTTTCGAGAGCACTAGACCTGGAATTTTTTTTTCAAAAAGGGAAGGTAGATGTGTTCGCATGGCTTGCGCATGGTTAGTCAAACCGTGTGGGTCAGCCATGTAGGATACTCCAAGTATCTAGTAGCGGGAGCATGGTATGCATACGGTCTATCAAACCATGCGAGTTAAACCGTGCGACTTACCCAATTTTTAGATTTAGGTTAAATTAATTTAATTTAATTCATAGTTCAAAGGAATCAAATTAAATGAGATGTTTGGGGTTTCATTTAATTAAATTAAAGTTGAGAGAATTTAATTAAATGACACTGATATAGAGAAGTTATTTAATTAAATGGAGATGAAAGGTATTAAAATTTAAATTAAATAATGTTGATGAGTTGGAGTATTTAATTTAATTAAATTGTGTTCAGAGAATTTAATTAACTGACATAAATTGGAGAAATTATTTAATTAAATTAATTTGGAAAAAATTTAATTAAATGATTATTAATGAGGTGTTAGAGGATTTTTTAATTACATTGTGTGAGAAATTTAATTAAATATTGATGATTTTGAGAATTTATTTAAATAAATTATGTTGAAGGGAATTTAATTAAATGATGTGTAAATGGGGCTAGGGTTTATCAAAGAGGTTTTTAATTAATCTCTAATAATAATAATATAAGGGGCATTACTATTACTATTATTATTATATCAATTATAATATAATTATGAGTTTTATTAAGTTATTTGAGGAAGAAGGGATGAGGGAGGTGCACCTCTCCTCCCCCTGCGTGAAGCAAGGTGCAACCCGCAAAGGGCCTCACCCATGAGGTGCAACCCCCATCTCCCAACCCTTCTTCGTGCGATCGTTTCCTATTTCTCTTTTCATGGAACTTGTTCATCTCGGTGAGGTGAGTCTGTCACTATGTGTTTCATTATTCACATCAGCCATTTCAGTTCTCCGTCATCCAAATTTGGTTTGGTCAAAACCCCAAATGAGGGATTAGTTCGGTTTCTTCTTTTCTTTTGATTCTCGGTGATGGATAAGATGTCTCAGAACCTGTTGGTCCGTATTTTGAAAACCATCACCATTGGGGTGGTAGTTTGACTTGATTCGGACTATTGTTGTCATTTTTGGGTAAGGATATAAACCTGATAATTGGTTTTTCACCACTTGAATTAGATGCTTATGGTTATTTAGTGTTGCAGTTAATGTTTTTTGTGTGCGTTGGTCAATGCCATACTAATTATGGGTGTCATTTAATGGTTGTTAGGTTCGGCGATAAATTATGTGCATACGTACACTTTTTTGAGGTGTGTGTATGCAAGCGGGTCGCGGTTTGAGTTAGGAAGCTTTGGCTCAGCCACATTCATTGTGGTAGGGTTCTAAAATTTTCCTAATTAATAAAATGTCGTTTTTTGACTTATTAATTTTGATAAAGATGACTGAAATTTTGGATTAAATTTTTTATTGGGGGAATGATATGATTAATTACAAATTAATTTTAGACTTTGAAATTGTAAAATTTATAATTAATCGACGGACTAATTTTGAGTAATTAATTTGATTAAGTTGAGATAACTAATTATGAATTAATTATGTTCTTTAAGAAAATAATTAATCGAGGGATTAATTATGAGTAATAAATTTGGTTATGTTGTGATAATTAATTATGAATTAATTATGTTCTTTGAGATAAAAATTAATCGAGGAATTAATTATGAGATATTAATTTGGTTAAGTTAAAATAATTAATTATGAATTAATTAAGTGCTTTGAAATGATAATTAGTCGAGGGATTAATGATGATAAAATAATTTGGTTAATTTAAGATAATTAAATGTGAAATAATTATGTGATTTAAGAATATAATTAATCAAAGGATTAATTATGAGTAATTAATTTGTTTAAGTTGAAATAATTAATTATGAATTAATTTGGTTTTTTGAAATGATAATTAATAAAGGTATTAATTATGAGTAATGAAATTGGTTAATTTAAGATAATTAATTATGAATTAATTATGTGTTGTGAGATGATAATTAATCAAGGGATTAATTATGTGTAATTAATTTGTCTAAGTTGAGATAATTAATTATAAATTAATTATGTGCTTTGAGAAGATAATTAATTGAGTAATTAATTATGAGATATTAATTTATTTTTGTTGAAATAATTAATTATGAATTAATTATGTGCTTTTAAATTATAATTAACCGGGGGATTAATTATAAGTAATTAATTTGGTTAAGTTGAGATAATTAATTATGAATTAATTATGTGCTGTGAGATTATAATTAATCAAGGAATTAATTATGAGTAATTATAATGGTTAAGTTGAGATAATTAATTATGAATTAATTATGTGCTTTGAGATGATAATTAATCAAGGAATTAATTATGAGATATTAATTTGTTTAAGTTGAGATAATTAATTATGAATTAATTATGTTCTTTAAGAAGATAATTAATCAGGGTATTAATTATAAGATATTAAACAGGTTAAGTTGAGATAATTAATTGTGAATTAATTATGTGTAATTATATTATAATATAGATAATTAATCGGGGGTTAATGATGAGATATTGATTTGGGCTAAGTTGATATAATTAATTTTTGAATTAATTATGAGTTTTTGAAATGGTTGCTTTAGATATAATTAATTTTTTAATTAATTGTGTGATATTGGGATGGTTTCCTTGAGATATTTTTTTTTGAATTAATTATGTAATATTAATATAGTTTCCTTTTGATTATTTAATTGTTAAATTAACTAGAGAGATTGATGAGACTAATTAATGGTTGAATTAATTAATGTTAGGGTAGTTCTTAATTAATTGTTGAGTTAACTAATGGAATTTTTGTGTTTAACTGTTTTTTTGAGTTTGAAGTGAATGTGGTGTTGTTAATGATTTATTGAAATAATTAACAGACTTGATTAATTAATTTATGAATTAATTAATGGACTGGATCTTGGGGTGATATACATGACATTCTACACCCACGATATATATATATATATATATATATGTATGTATGTATGATTATTAAACTGGTTATAAGATAGGGACCGGCGCTCCAAATACTCACGGGGTGCTAGACATGGAGTTCTTTACCTAGCATGCATGCAAATTTTTCTTTTATGGGATAGGGACTAATGCTCTAAATACCCATAGTTTGTGAGACAAGGAATGATGTTGCAAATACTCATGAGGGTGTTAGACATGACGTTATACACCCATTAATTAACATTGGATTGTGTGTTCAAATGGTCATCCATGAATTGAATAAAATGGTTAACAAATGCTGATGTGATGTAATGATTTGTGAATTGAATATGAGAAATAATTCAGACTCTGGCATGGCTGAGACTGGTATTAAGATACGAATGTCTAGGGGATCCTGAGGATTTTTACGTCTAAATAAAGAATATCAAATAATATGTTAAACAATTTATTTATGAATTCTATATATACTGTAACACCCCAAGGTTTTATAAAAATAAATTGAAAATCTTGAAATATTATTTAAATTAGATATTTATAAGTATCCTTTAAACATAATTTTACTGCTTCTATGTTTTTAATTATGAAAAATGGTCATCTATAATTGTGTTCAGAATCTTATTTGGAGTCTATTGGAACCAACTTGTTTTTTGGTGAAAAGTAACACACCCTTATGAATAGTAATATTAATTGTAATATGACCATAATTAATATTAAATTGTATTATTTTTTTATTTTTCTAAGGCTTTAAGATAATGACATCTTGATTAATTTCTCAATGTGATATAAAAATAGCTATAGTTTTTGAATTATTAATTTTTGAATTAAGTATGATTTTTTAAAAAAATTAAATTAAAAATATTTAGAAAATTAATTTTAAAAAATGGACTTCATTTTTGAATTCTACATGTCGATAAATGGTTAGGGGAAATTTTGGGTATTTTTCTAAAACAATTGATTTTTTAGTGAATAATAAAAAATTAAGTTTTGAGTTTCAGTGTGTTAATGAGATCATTAATGATGTATTAATAATTTAATAAACCTGGTTGAATTTTTTATAGTAAAATAAGTTATAAGGTTTCCCAAGTGGCTTATACCATTGGCAAATACCATGGGCAAGCCCATGGTTTCACAAATACCACTAATGTGGTGTCCCTTAAAAATGATTAAAATAATCCCTAACTTTTGCTATAAATACCAACCCATTCCTTCATTAACTTAATTAAAAATTCCCCATCAAAGAAACTATGCCCTCCTTACCTCACTAGTATCCCTACCAAAGTTTCCTCAAGCCCTCAAGGTCCCAACCTTCCCATTATAGAAGTTACTCTACAAGGTAAGAAAATTCTCAATTTTTTTCCTTTTCCATTCAAGTTCTCTTTTATGTGGTACAACATTCAAGTTTCCATACCATGTTCTTATTTATTTATTATTCATGATATATTCTATATTATTATTCATTTTTTATGGGTGACCTTTTTCCACTCCCTTTTTAATATTTTCTTAAACCATGTTGCATAGTCGTTAGTCTGGCGAATTTTGGTAAGTGATTTCTCAATTTTTCTTTCAGTTTGAGTTCCTTTCTTTTCTTATTCATTATTTATATCTTCTTACCCAAGAGGCATGAAATCTCCAAGAATCATGTATATTCTTTAATTTCTCATGTTCATGGAAAATTCATCATCACTATTCTTCTCCTCTCCCACTTATTCAAGGAATAAAAACATTGTCTGTGATGTGTTGAATTACCGACATCGTGGATGATGTGATTCCAATTTCCATTAATTCTATAAATCCTGGTCATGAAAACATTTCTACAGTTGAACGATGTTATAATATATTTATTATGTCTCATCCATGGTTCTGAAATTATTTTTCACTCACGGTTTTAATTTATAAGACAAAATGAGGTTGTTATTATCAAAGAACCACTAAAATGATCCAAACAAACATCATTAATGTTTTAACTTAAGAATCATCCTCATATAAAACATAGAAATGCTAAATGGTATATACTATGGTATTATAAATATTTAAATACCTTTCCATTAAAATTATGGAGTTTCACTTCCAATCAAAAAGACCATCAATCATGAACCAATCATGGAAATCATGTAAGGAACTCACCCAATACAGTGCAAGGATCAAAATACTAACAATTAAGGGGTGAAATGAGGTTATTAAATAATCATATAAGATGATATAAACATAAAAATGTTTCCTTAATGTACTAATAAAACTATTTTAACCATTATATAGGAATTTTAAATAAGTTTTAAGTAAGACAAGCTTGAGGTAAGGGAATTCTTAACCCGATTTCCATCCTTTGGGTTAACCTTATTCTTCATTATTTATGTGGTATTTAAATTGTTTGTGTGATTAATTCGGATTATAATATGTTTAATTATTTATATTTATAGAATATATAAATATTCCATCCACTCTATTAAGTCTCTATTCAATTTTATGATATTTATAAAGGGATTTTCTTTTAAAATCGTCTTTTAAAATTTTGTTTTATAAAATTCAAAAGCAATGTTTTGGTGTTATTATTATTGTTGTATGATTATGTTTTGGTTCTTGGGAATTGTTTATAATGAATGGAGGGATCTATATCTCCCTCCAATTTATTTGGTATGTGTAAGTTGGAGGTCGGACGTATGGTTACTTCAAGTGTACCTACGATGGTTACACAATTAGTAAGGAAGCTGTGAGGGTTACAAATTATAGGGTAGCTGAGAGGGTTACAAGATTATGTAAGTAATGCCCCAAGATACCATTATGGTTCTACTTATGTTATTATGTATTGTGGAAATCTCATGTTTTACAAAGTAAGTATATATATACAGGTGATAAGTATGTCTTTTGAAAATGATTTCAAACGTTACAAGTATTCATCCTGGCAGTACTAAGATGTACAGAGACCTTCGGGGGTATTATTGGTGGGATGGAATGAAAAGAGATATTGATTATTTTACCATGAAATGTTTGACATGTCAAAAGGTTAATGCATAGCGGTAGTTACCAAAGGGGATGCTTCAACCTTTCCTAGTGGTAGAGTGGAAATGAGAGAATGTATTCATGGACTTTGGGGTGGGACTACCAAAGACTTCTCGAGGTAATAATGCAATTTGGGTTATTATTGATCGGCTGACAAAATATGCACATTTTATTTCTATTCGATATACAATGTCTTTGTATTATCTTTCTAGAATGTACCTCAAGGATATTTTCATGGTATATGGAGTTCCTTTTTCCATTGTATCTGATCGAGATCCCCGGTTCACTTCCAAATTTTGGAAGGGACTTCAGAAGTCGTTGGGAACAGAATTAAATTTCAGTACAACATTTCATGCTCAATTAGATGGTCATCCAGAATGAAAAATTCAGACTTTGGAAGAGATGATTTGAGATTGTTCAATAGACTACTATGAAATTTGGGATCAACATATTTCTTTAGTTGAGTTTTCTTATAATAATATATTTCATTCCAGTATTCAGATGGCACCTTTTGGGCTTTGTAAGGAAAGCGGTGTCGGACTCCAGAGTTTTGGGATGAAGTCGGTGAAAGAAAGTTGATGGGGCTAGAATTAGTAGAATAAGTGGTTGAAAAAGTGAAGATGATTCAGTATGACATGAGGATAGCTCAGAGCAGGAAAAAATGTTATGCAGATAACAGAAGGAAAGACTTCTCTTTCAAGGTAGGTGACCATGTTTTCCTTAAAATCCCTCCTTGGAAAAGTGTGATGCGTTTTGGTTAGAAAGGGAAGCTAAGTCCACGGTTCCTTAGTCCCTTTGAAATCTTGGAGAAAGTTGGAACTGTTGTATACCAAGTAGCTTTTCCTACGAGATTGTCTTCGGTACACAATGTTTTTCATGTTTCGATGTTGAGAAAGTATGTGCCAGATTCATCACATGTCCTGAGCCCATAAGTAGTTCAGCTGGAAGAGAACCATTTTTATGATGAGAAATTAGTTCAAATTATTGATCAAAGGGAACATGTATTGCGGAATAAGGTAATCCACCATGAAAAGGTTTTGTGGAGAAACCACATGGTGGAAGAAGCAACATGCGAGTATGAAAATGATATAAGGGAAAAGTACCCGTCACTTGTTTAATAAGTAAATAAAATTGCGAGGATGAAATTTCTAGAAGGTGGGGATAATGTAACACCCCAAGGTTTTCTAAAAATAATTTGAAATTCTTGAAATTTTGTTTAATTTAGATATTTATAAGCATCCTTTAAATATAATTTTTATTCTTCTATGTTTTGAATTTCAAAAAATGGTCATCCGCAATTGTGTTCAGTATATTTTTTGGAGTCTATTGGAACTAACTTGTTTTTTTGGTGAATAGTAACATACCCTTATGAATAGTAACATGAATAGTAATATGAACCTAATTAAAAGTAAATTTTATTATTATTTCATTTTCTTAAGACTTTAAGATAATGACATCCTGATTAATTTTTCAATGTCATAAAAAAACTGTTATAGTTATTAAATTATTAATTTTTGAATTAAGTATGATTTTATTTAAAAATTAAATTAAAAATATTTAGAAAAATATTTTCAAAAAATGGACTTCATTTTTGAATTCTAAACGTCCGTAAATGGTTAGGGTGAATTTTGAGTATTTTTCTGAAACATTTGATTTTTTCAGTGAATAGTAAAAAATACAATTTTGAGTTTCGGTGTGTTAATGACATCATTAATGATTTAATAAATCTGGTAGACTTTTGTACAGTAAAATAATTTATGAGGTGTCCTATGTGACTTATACCATGGTCAAATACCTTGGTAAAGCCCATGGTTTTTTAAATACCACTAATGAGGTGTCTCTTGGAAATTATTAAAATAATCCCTCGCTTTTACTATAAATACCAACCCATTCCTTCATTAACATCATTCCAAATTCCTCATCAATGAATATCTGGCCTCTTAAACTCCCTAGTAGCCCTCCCAAGGTTTATTAATACCCCCAAGGTCCCAACCTTCATGTTATAGGAGTTACTTTACAAGGTAAAAAAATTCTCAATTTCTTTCCTTTTCCATTCAAGTTCCCTTTTATGTGGTATAACTTTTAAGTTTCCATACCATGTTCTTATTTACTTATTATTATTGATCTATTCTATATTATGATTCATTTATGTATGGGTGACCCTTGTCCCCCCTCTTTAATATTTTCTAAAACCATATTGCAAAGCCGTTAGGCTATCGAATTTTTGTAAGTGATTTCTCAATTATTATTTTATTTTGAGTTCATTTATTTTCTTATTATTTCTTCATCTCTTCTTTACCAAGAGGCATGAAATCTCCAGGAATAATTTATATTTTGTATGTTTTCATGTTCATGGAAAATTCATCATCACTATTCTTCTCCACTCCCACTTATTCAAGGAATAAAAACATTATTCGTGATGTGTCGAATTACCGACATCGTGGATGATGTGATGTCAATTTCCACTAATTCTATCAAGTATGGTCATGAAACCATTTCTATGGTTGAACCAGGTTATGATATATATATTATTTCTCATCCATGGTTCTGGAATTATTTTTCACTCATGGTTTTAATTTATAATACAAAATGTGGTTATTATTATCAAAGAACCGCTAAAATGATCTAAACAAACATCATTAATGTTTTCACTTAAGTATAATCGTCATATAAAACATCAAAATGATAAATGTTATAAATTATAGTATTGTAAATATTTAAATACCTTTCCATTCCAATTCGGGAGTTTCATTTCCAATCGACAATAACATCCATCATGAACCAATCATGGAAATCATGTAAGGAACTCGCCCAAAAAAGTGCAAGGAACAAAATACTAACAATTAAGAGGTGAAATGAGGTTATTAAATGATCATATAATATGTTATAAACATGAAAATGTTTCTCTAAAATACTAATAACACTCTTTTAACCATTATACATAAATTTTAAACATGTTTTATGTAAGAAAATTCTGAGGTAAGGGAATTCTTAACCCAATTTCAATCCATTTGGTTAACCTTATTCTTCATTATTTATGTGTTATTTAAATTGTTTGTGTGATTACTTCAGATTATACTATGTTTAATTATGTATATTAACAGATTATATAAACATTACATACACTCTATTAATTATATCTTCAATTTTATGATATTTACAAGGGTATTTTCTTTTAAAATCTTCTTTTAAAATTATGTTTTACACAATTCAAAAGAAATGTTTTTCTGCTATTATTAATGTTTTGTGATTATGTTATGGTTCTTGGGTATTGTTTATAATGAATTTTTGGACCTATATCTCCCTACAATTCATTGGTTATGTGTAATTTGGAGGGCGTCCATATGGTTACTCCAAGTGTAACTGCGATGGTTACACAATTAATAAGGTAGTCGTGAGGGTTACAAATTATAAGGTAGCTGAGAGGGTTACA
The DNA here is from genome assembly GCA_963277665.1 of Viscum album. Lineage (NCBI taxonomy): Eukaryota > Viridiplantae > Streptophyta > Magnoliopsida > Santalales > Viscaceae > Viscum > Viscum album. The sequence goes on along the minus strand of OY728147.1, from coordinate 66,872,402 downwards.
AGATTATATAAGTAATTCCCCAAGATAACTTTATGGTTCTACTTATATTATTATGTATTTTTGAAATCTCAAGTTTCACAAAGTAATTATATATATACTGGTGATAAATATGTCTTTTGAAAATGGTTTCATACATTACAAGTATTCATTGACTAATGTGTTCTTTCCTTATTTTTATATCCCTTACTGAGTTTTTTGTTCTCATCACAAGTTTTAAATGATTTTCACAGGTTAATGTATGTGTAAGACAAAGAAGTAATCCATGTTCTATTTTTAAGAGTTTTCAAGGAATCATGTTTTAAGTTTTAATGTTTTATATTTGAAAAAAATGGAAACTGTTTTTATGGTATCCACTCTGTGACAATGTGTAATGTTATGAATATATTATGTCCCAATTCTCTAAAGCTATAACTTGAAAATGTAATCAATGTAAAAGGAAGTTTTTTCTTGACTAAATTTAAGATTATGTATATAATAAGGTCGGGTCCTTATATATATAGTTCCTATTCAGACTCTTATTTCTGGATAGGAGACAAAGTAGGTATCTCTGTCAGGTATCCCTTATGAACCTGGATGGGTTGTAGTTTACTTATTCAATTATATTATTGATTATTTATACTCGCACATTGTTTAATTATATTTAATTGTCTATATTGATATAGTCATCGGTGGTCTCATCCAATTGGGATTTATATCTCACTCCCTACTTGGGCTGCCATTGCACTGGGGTACCCGGGTAGACTCTACTTATTTTTTGGACCTTGGATCTTTCTTTCTTGTTGTTTGCTTGTACTTGGGAGTTTGGAGAAAATAACTGAGTCTGAGATCAGGATCCTCTTGGAGATCTCCCTTGGGGAATTTATTTCTTTCCTTATTTCGGTACTGAGATGTAAAACATGTTGTTTTGTTTAAAGATTTTAGATATGTATCACCATGACATACATGCATTGTATAAACTAGTGTTGTCCAATTTCTTTATTCAGTTGACTATTTATTTATATCTGCTTCTGCTATTGACTGAGTTTATTATCTATTACCATTGTGCACTCTGAATATGAGGGTTTATTCTTCCCACTGAGTATCCATAGACCCTCAATGTAGTCGACATCCATGGGCATATAGGGAGATGCACTTTAGGTAATGTGGAGATCGGCCCTGCTATCGGTTCTAGGGTAAGCTGAGTTGGGATGTTACATATGACACTATTCTTGATTATATGTTATATAAATGAATGGTATCATTTTAGGTACACAAAGTAAACATGCTATCAAGTTTTGAGACTCAAAGGACTTTGAGGCACTTTCTCATTGTGTAAGCCCTTGGTAATATCCAATCAGATATTATGAGAATGGGACCCACCCATAAGAAATTCATATTTATATGTGTCCTTGGGTTTTACTATCTACGTACACATGTATTGGTACTTAGACTTTAAGATTATTATTAATGAGTATTATAAGTCTTGCACTTAGATGTATTGATAAAAACTGTGATGACATATGTTCGTGGTGAAGTACGATATGTTGGGTGCATCATGAGTAATACTGCATTAATGAACAATGTGATAAAGGATTTGTCCCTTATATTTATTAATGGAATTTGGTATCTCATACCCTTTTATGGAAATTATATAGGCTAAAAAATCCATGGTTGTGGTTTGTATAGGAAAGTTCATAATCTGGAAGTCAAATAAAGATAAATCGATCACATAGGTTGATTCTACCAACATGTAACCTGCTTGATTAGAGATATCGTGATAAAGGGATTATACTACAAAATAAGCATTTGTATGAGGTATCATGTTTTTGTGACATTAACTTCTTTATCTATAGGTTCCTTGGCATATCGATAGACATTAACCTTAGACTTTAGTATGCTTCGTCTAATGCTATTGAGAAAGAGGCCTAGAAGGTCACACACTAAGCGTGTCCAAAATATCAGTTAAATAATATATATTATTTATTAAAATGGGTAGTACAAAAATGTAATAAGTGATGAATATGGAATACGTCCCACAAAAATTAAATTTAGATGAGAAACCCTTATAACTTTGTAATGAGTCATACCATATGAACCAGAAAATTAATAATAATAAAATGAAACATTGAATACTATGATGATAAATAGATTCATGATATTATATATATGATGGAACCATATATACACCACACAATAGAAATTATTTGTGAATAAGGCATATCTCATAGAAATAAAAGTGAGATGAGAATCCTATTACCTTGTGTTTAAAAGATTTCTGAACTTGTACTTAATGTCTTGTACAATAAAATTAAATTCATTAATTACTTAATTCTGAAACTATTAAAAATATATTTTATTTATTAAATTTTATTAAGTTTATTTATGGATATTCTGATGAGTTATGTTGTTTAATTTCATTGTTTCGGGAGAGTTTGTTTCATGGTTTTATAGTCGGTTCCCCTGTATATAATTATTGGAGTTCTATTCAAATGGAAGAAAAAACCCCAAAGTGAAATTATTTTGTATTAATGAACTTTAAAAGGTTTTAATGGTATCATAAATCATTTTTATGTGTTATGTGGATGAATCATTAGATAAAACATTGGAGAAAATGTTTTAATTTATTTTGGTGGTTTTTATGACCATCACAAACTTGTATCATTTTATTTAAAATTATGTAATATATTTGTTCAAAAACATAATGGAAATTATAATATGTATATTAAAATTTTATTTAACCATATTAATTATTTTATGACTAGCCTTTAATGAAGTAATGGAAAGTGAAAATTCGTCATCTATGAAGGCGGTAAATCAACAAGTCACGGACGATGTTTCCATTTTTATAATAAAAAAAATAGAGATGAGATTTGATGATGGTCGTTAAATTTTAAAAAATAAAAATAATATATATATATATATGATACTATAATTATCATGCCACACTTGTTAAGTGTATGTGAGGAGATAATATGAAAATAAAAAAGAAAGTAGGATGATTTTACCTCTTGAATATCGTATCCTTGGGAACCTACTTAAGACACTTGGATTTGGTTTTTGGAAAAACCCGAAACTCTTAGACATGGGGAAGAGGATTGGGAAGTTAATTGGGTAAAATTTAGAAAATATTAAAGTCTTATAAGGTGTGAGGATAAGGGATGGTATTTATAGGGGTTGATAGGGTTGCTTTTTGTTTATTTTATTCATTAGTTTATTATTTTGTCTCAAGAGAATCAATTGTGTTGATTCTTTAGACTAAGTAAATTAACTAGTGAATTTTAGTGCTAAATAATTTTTTATTACATAATTAATGACTAAAAAAATTCGTTTATTTAACTTATAATGTTGAATATCGTAAATTACTCTATTTCACTATTCACAAAAATGCAACTATTTCATAAAAATCCCAAATATTTAGCCTAATCATTTTTTGATGTGTATATTTCAAAGATGAACTAAATTTTATAGAAATTATTTTCAAAATATTGGATATTTAATTTTTAATAAAAATTATCAATTATTGAAAAAACATCAATTTTAATATTATAACCGATTTTATGACAATTTGAAATTTTAATTATGGTATCATTAAATTATCTTATAATTATAATAAAAAAATATTAATTTATGAATCTATTTTATGAAAATAATTTTATTTTAAATCATTATAATAATTGTAAAATTGTAAATAAACATTTGTCTCACAAAACAAATACCATAACATAATTTATCATTTTCAAAAAATTTATTTACTTATTCCAAGATATATATATATATATATATAATATTTTCTTTTATGAGATGTCTAAATTTTATTTATACTTTCATAGGTTAGGTTATTATTCAAATTGCCACATTATTATTCATAATGGTCACATTACTATTCCAATGATCATGTTAATATTTAATAGAATATCATAATTTGTTTAATCTTGGTGTTGCGTGCAACGTTAGCTATTGAACAAATTGAATTCAATTAAGAATACACATACTGTAAAATCTTGGGGTGTTATAAATTATGTGACATTAAATCATCCCACCATTATATCACATACAATCTCAAAATATTTACATGATTAGAGGTGTTTAACCTATCCTTATTATGCATATAATACTTGTTCATAGACACACCATCAAAACATTTGTTCAATCGTTCATTACTAATATACATGTACACATTCATTTTTTAAAATGATCCATGTTCACAAGATCATTAATAATAACTCATCATCATTATCAATAAAAATACTTGATAATAGGGATGTTCCCATTTTAAGGGAGAAATACTGATGATTTTATGTTAGAGTTTATCATCACCCAAAATACCAAAAAGATAATACTAATCTATAGCACTATACAAGAATACTTAATGGATCTGCTAAATTTTAGTATCATTTGGATGCTATAAAGGGCTATACTGATGTTTAATACTGTAAAAAATGGTCAAAAAAATTATAATGGATTTTAGTGTCTTCTAAAAATACATAATGGGTCACATTGAAGTTTTTTCCATCAAAGAAGGTAAATGGTTTATCATGGAGTTTGTACTCTCTATGATGGTGAAATGGAAAGATGGATTTTATTATGTTCCATAAAATCTCCATAGTAAATGTTTATTTTAGTTCAATAAATGAATGATAATAGGTGTACACTAATGGTTAATTTTTTCTAGGAATAATTGAAGGGATACACAAATATTCTGTATAATATAGGAATATATAATGTGTCATGCTATTTTTTTTGTAGAAAATAAGATAGAAAATGTTTATATATGAGTTTTACACCAACCTAAAAGGATAAAAATATTTATGGGATTTATTTTTAATACATGATTGTTCTGTTATTGAAAGTGGTTAAATATATCATGTTGCTGGTAGTGAGATTCTAAGATATTTTCTTTTAGGGTCATATAAGATTGACCAAATTCCATGTATTTTAGCTTCATATGATCAAGAATAATTCTGCTATAGTTTAATGGTATATAACTAGAATAAATTTCCCTTTAGTTGAATTTATCATCGTTTCATATACATTTTTAGTTAATTTCCTCATCATTTTTATCTAAAACTTATTTGGGTAATTTTTACAAAGATCTTGAATAAATGATTTCTTCAAAAAGGATGATTCACTCATATACTCTAATCACACACATAATAAGGATGATTCACTCATGATGATTCAATTTTCTTTTTATTATCTAATACATTCATCATCTTGGGTTATAAAATTGAAAAATTGTTATATGGTCAAGAATATTGAATGTACTGTTGGATAAAAAGGCACTGTGTACTTGGTATAACAAAAATTGTGTGGTTTCATCTTAAAATTAACATTTTATTAATGTATTTGTATATTTATAAATAATTTATTTATTTTTGGTATTAATAACATAATAATTGTTTTCTTATAGAGGTGGATTCTTTTTCTCATGTTGGGGTGGTTTGTTCGAAGCTGCCTGTACTCATGAGGGATTAAATTTAAGGCTAAAACTGAGATAGCAAAAAAAATGAAATGGGTCAAGAATGTATACAGATATCATGAAAAGGGGAATTAATACTACTTATTTAGTAAAATTTTCACCATTTTTTATAATATTTTTAATTTAATTTCCTTGTTATTTTTATATAAAAATTATTTATTTTTTTCACATATCTTTTGGGAAGTCATATTTTTCCTTCATCCATATACAACAAGCCAGAAAAGAGAGAACATGTTGCTTTTGGATGAGTTGTTTCAAGCATCATGTAATTTCCTCTTCCATCGAAATGGAACCTTTTAGTCTTTTATGTCATAGTTCATATGGTTGAAACAAAATCACACATCACATACTCAGTTATCCATACCTCAATATGGAACACAATGTTCTTGGTATAAATCAAACTATATATTTTAGTTTATAATTTATATTTTAGTTCAATAAATAAATCACGTACCTAAAACTAAGAAATAAATTCCCCAAGATTTGAACTATGTTCACATATATCTATATTTTTTAAAATAAATTTAGTGAGTTAAAATGAAACATGGTTAGTTGGGTCTTTTTGAATATTTAAAAAACTTATTATCTTGTACGAGCTTTTTAATATTGAGGTTTTCATAGTAAAATAATTGTCCATATAAGTAAATAGTTAGTGGTCTCCTATCCAAAAAAATAGAACATCTTTCATTCATTAATGATGTCGTAAATTTTATCCCCTTATATTATTTCTTCCATGTTCTTCAATTTCTTGGCATTAAAATTTATAATTATACCCAATAATTCATATAGATTTACATAACCTTTCTTCATTGCCTCCTCTTCTTTTATGGATGATACTTCTGATCAAGGAACTCATTTGATGGTGGATTTCGTAATACCTCTTATATGTTTTTGTGGTAACAAACCTATACATGATTGTATTAGTTTTATACCATTATATAGAAGATAATATATGAATTGTGAAGTAAAAGATACTGATTTTAATACTAAATGGGTTAATATAGTTCCTTGAATGATATGTGGTAACAAGAATGAAACAATTACCTCCATCTATGAATGTTGGTAGAGTGGAAGGCTTTCAATAAGATTGTATTTTTATCTCTTAAGAGCTATAAAATGTGTCTTCCTCCTTCAAATTTATTGCTAAATGATTCCTAAGAAATCACATCCCTGGTCAAATTCTTGAAACAGAACTTCAGTTCAAACTCACAACTCCCCATGTTTTGAAAAATCTCATCCCATCGTTTCATCATTTCCTCAAAACTAAACCTAACTTCTGGTAACAAATTCTTCACTATTTCAATTCATTGGATTATCAGGATGTAATTTTCCCTTATATATATTGCACAAACTATATATTGCACAAACTAAACCTAACTCCGGCGTCCTTGCTGATGTTTCTTGCGGGGTATGCGGTGGTTCCGTCGATGGCTCTGCCGCTTTCCCCGGTGAATGGTGGCGCGTGGCGATCCGGTATTGTCCGTCATCCTTTCCGACGACCTTCACGGTGGATGGTGCGTGTTGATGTGATCTCCTTCTCTGTTTCGGTGGATGAACGCCGGTGAAGCTCGCCGATGGTTCAGATAGGTTTCTCCGGTCGTCTCGCATGGTTTCGAGGCGGGGCGCGGTTCGAGGTGCTGCTGGTTTCAAGGGTGCGTGATTCGAGGCGGTGACGTGGGTTCGTGGAACAAGGGGATGAGCTGGATGATGGGGTGAAGTTCAAGGCCCTGTTTCCTTTTGATGTTTTAAATTTTGAATGTTGGTTTGGGTGCTGCTGGTTTGGTTTGCGCATTTTCTGCACTTTTCTTCATTTTAATAAATAGTCAGGGGCTCGCATCTGACCACCTTCCTTGCTATATGTTAGTGAACTAGAGTTTTGTTTCATGATTGATATCACATTAATATATAATTCCAATTTTATGAATCATTTGACAAATAAAAGTGTTGGTTCCATAGGTTACACACAGTGGAGAGAAATCCAATTCATGTGATAACATGATGAATAAAAATCAAGGAAATGAAAATACCTTAAGTGTATCAATGTGAAATGATGGGTTGATAATTTTTTGATATTTGGAAAATATATCACCTTCTTAATAAATGAGACCACAAACAATTGAACTTTATATTGAAGGCAAATAATTCTAAAATGGTCTGTAGTTTGAGAATAAATATCTTTTCATTTTGGGCTCCATCACAGACAATTTCACCTTTTCCCTCATCTAAATTATCATGAACAAGCTCAGGTACTCTGGTAACCCAATAACTATGTTGGTCTAGACATATCCCAAAGGATGTTCATGATCCCCACGGGTTGATTACTAGCACCTAGAATCATACAACATGTAGTGGGAATGAATTTCCCACAAAACATAGCGGAAGAAAAACTAGAAAGTCGATATGCATTCAAAAGAAACTCTATTGGGAGTAATTTACAAGAAGTCAACAAGGCATTAAAAACCAATGTACTACAATCCAAGTACCAAAATAGAGGAAAACATCCCAAGTCCCTAAGGACACAACTCACCAAATCCAATGTTCAATAGCTATATCCACCACCAAGATATCTATTCTCCTTGCTCGAACTTGTAAAGAGATAAAATACAAACACCCAAAGTAAAAAGTAGGGTGTGAGGTAAAAATCCCAATAGGCTATCACCAAGTATTCCATAACAGATGACAATAATAGAATAACCAAAGGAATTACTTCAATTTTAAAATAAATAGGTTTGGTATTCCAAGCATATTTAAACAAATCATTCTATATAGTTCAAATGGTGTAATAAATTTTAAGAAAAGGCTTTACATGTGATGGAATATTTATAATATAATGGATTAAATAATTTTTTTATATAAAATATTTTGTATAAATTCAAAAGGCATGTAAAGAAGTTTAACAACATTAACATACATCTATATCTCAAATATAAAAAAGTGATCAATCTGGGTCATCTTCCAAATATGTATGAATGTTCCAGGATATATAAGTTTTTACTCTCTAAGTGATCACAGAAATATGTGTACAAACACGTCCCTTTGACACTGGCCAAAGGTGACTCATCACCATCCCATCAGGGATGCGACCTGCTGCATTTATGTTTTAGAACATTGTATAATCGTAGAGTGTGTCCAAATAAATAAAAATCTACCTAAGGATTTTAGTTTCTCTTACACAATCAATGATGGGAAATTTATTTTTAGAATTCTTAAAATATAATTAAATCACATTCCCCCATTTCAAATTACAATTTTCCATTTAAAACTAAAACAGGTTTTAATAAAAAAATATTCCTTTTTCAAAAGATAAAATCACTTGGTTTATATAAAAACGTTTTAATCCATTTTCACAATTTAAAATATTCCATAAATTACATTTAAAAAAATAAATTCAAAAATTCAATTGAAAATATCACCATCTATTTTCAAACACACCCCAATTCACAGGAATTGGGGGGTTTTTCCCAAATTTTTTTCCAAACCCACTTGAAATATTCCATTTCACTAGATTTTCATTTCAATCAAATAAATTGAATGATATTTCAAACACTTTAATTTAAATCAACAACTGAAATAAATCAATAAATCAAAGGTTAATAAATTTGGACAAGTGAAATATAACCACCTACATTTTTCCGAGACACAACGCCCACAACAAAACCCACCAATAAGAACGAAGGTAAAGAAGACCTATAAACCGAACCTAGAAATGAGATATAGTAACAAAGATTATAGATCCATCAATTTCAGGATGAACTATTGAAATCCAAAAAGAAAGAGGGAAAGATGAATAAAAAGGGAGAAAGATTACCCATGAATCAAAACAAAAGTGCAACAATGATCGAACACCGAACTAAAGGACCCAAAAGGGATGGTGAGCTCCAAGAACACCCGGGAGAAGATTTGGGTCAAGAGAAAAGAAACTAGAGTGGATGAGGAAAGAGAATCTCAGCTATGATTCTTGCATATAACTGGAACACAGGGTATTACACGAAGTGTAATTCCATAACACATCATGAAATTGTTAAAATCCATAACCACGGAAAAATGCATCCCTTAGAATTGAAAATAATTCTAAAATTTAATCATACTTTGAAAAACATATCACTTAATGTACCCATTCACATCATGAACCCTTCTCACAATATGTACACAACAATATTTACACGTCATGTAACCTAGTCACACAGTGTGTAACCCTTCTACAACTTGTAGAAATGACCAGTTAAAGAAGAGATTCCAACAAATCTGTGTCCCCATCATTATAGATGTCTTCCAAATTCATTCTCAACCCCACCCAGTTAACAAAAAGGAAAAAATTATGACACATTTAAAAATTTACCTGTCAGTTCAGCAATGGGATGTTATAACATTCCCACTAAAAAAACTTTCTATCACTAGAAAGCCTATGAAGAAGCTTCCATGCCAAAAATGTGAGGCCATTACTCTCTCATCAGTGCATCGTGTTCCCACATCTCATGATTATTAGAACCATTCTACTATATCACATGAACCAAAGGTGTCATCCTCCTACAAAGTACCTTGGTCATAGAATCAACTACCCCAACTGGTCATTCAACCCAAGATATATCTGGTTCAATCTCAAGATCACTCCAACTCAAAACATGAGATGTATCAAAGGTATAATTTCATAGTTATGATACATGGAACACATTATGTATCTATGTCAACTATGGTGTAAGTGCTAAATGATATGCAACTTTTCTCACCTGCTCAACAACCTTGAAATGTCCCACAAAACAAAGAGTAAGATTCCCATGCCTACCAAGCCATAAATGACCCAACTGGGGTGAAACTTTCCAGAACACTTAGTCACCAACTAATAATTCTAAATTTCTATAGTGACGATTAGCATAGGACTTATATCCGCTCTAGTCCATTAACACTCTATAACAAGTCAACTGGATCTTTTTTGTCATATATTCCACCAAACTTGGTCCAACCAAGAAAATATTTCCAATCTATGACTAAAAAGAATATATTTACAAGGATGTTTATCCAAGGCCTCAAAAGGATCCATTTTGATTGTGGTTTGGTAACTATTGTTATAATATAACTCAAACAAACCCAAGTGATCATCTAATGCTCCAAATAAGTCTACAACACAAATTCAAAGCATATCCTAATGAATCTATATAACTCTCCCTATCTAGCCATCTGATTGTGGATGGTGGGTCATGCTCAAATAATCCTGAGATACCAGTTCCTCTTGAAGGCTTCTCCAAAATAGGGAAGTGAATTTAGGATCCCTATTAGAAATTATTTCAAAAGGAACTCTATGAAAATTTAAAATCTCTTTCACATAGAGATTTCCCAACTCCTCATCATTGGAATTATCATGATTGGGAATAAAGTGAAACAACTTGGTCGGACTGTCAATCACAACCCATATCACATTCTTCTTTTTTTGGGTATGAGGAAACCCAACCAAAAATTCCATATAGATCTCTTCTCACTTACAAGTAGGGACTGGTAGTGGATAAATAAAACCCCAAGTTTCCTAGTTATTTTATTTAACCTATTGGCACATATAACAATGGGAAACAAACTTAGAAATTACCCATCTCATACCTGGCCACCAGAACTACCACTACATTTCCTAGAACATCTTAGTGGTTCCTAGATTCAAAACCCACTGACAATTATGACAATCCCCCATTAAATCATTCCTTGTTGTAAATGGCACAATGAAGCAATTCTTATAACATAGAACACCCTCTTTGGATAATGACAACTGGTAAACTATCTCCCCACCATAATAGAGTCTCTAATTCTATATAATTCATCATAAATCTATTGATCTTGAAGAATCATATAGAGAAGTGTGGATGATAAAAGAATGTTGGTTAAATAAACTTCAGTCCCTTTCTCCTTAACTCCAATATGAAACTATGAAAAAAGATATATCAAATTCTAATCCTCCAAAGATTATTTCACTGCCTAGGTGGGATTTTTACTACTCAAAGCATATGTGATAAAATTACCCTTACCTAGGTTATAGGCCATGTAAAATTCAAAATATTTCAGGTACTCTAACCAATGACACTGGAGGAGATTCAAATATTTTTGAGAGAAGATGTAACTCAATCTCTCGTGGTCTGAATACACAGTAAACCTTTTTCTTTAAAGGTAATACTACTAACACTTAAGAACGTGCATTACAACTGCAATTTCAAGGTCATGGGTAGGATAATTCTTCTTGTGTGTCCTAATATGATGAGGTTCATAGGCAACAACATGATTACCTTGAATAATAAAAAAACCCAAGATTAAACCTATTGCATCAAAGAAGGCCACATAGCCCGAGTTGGTCTCTATTAGAGTCAACACCAATATAGTAGTCAAAAGGTGTTTCCGCCCAACCAAAGAACTCTAAAATATATTATTCCAAGCAAAATTCACTCCCTTTTGAGTTAGAGAAGTCATTAGAGAATCCAAATTTGAGAATCCCTTCATGAACTGATGATAATATCTAGCTAATCCAAATATGCTTTGAATGTCAAAGATATTTCATGGTTTCCCCCAAGTCATAAAATCATTCACCTTGATAGGATTAACTGATATTCCTTGTTCCGACACCAGGTGTCCCAATAATTTCACTTCTCGGATCCAAAAATCACACTTTGAAAGCTTGGAATAAAGTTAGTGATTTCTCAATAGACTCAAAACTATTCTCAGATAACGTACATGATCCTCCTCAGACTTGGAGTAAACAAGAATTTCATACAAAAAGACCACCACAAAGGTATCCATATATTCATGTAAAATCATGTTCATGAAATCCATGAAAACTGCAGGAGCAATCATTATAAAAAAGGGAATAACAAGGTAATCATAATGGATATACCTTCTTTAAAAGGTAGTTTTTGTAATGTTATATTCTTTTATCCTCAACTGGTGGCAACCATATCGAAGGTAGAACTTTGAAAACCACTTATCCCCTTTAAAATGATCTAACATATCATCAATCCATGGAAACTGATACATTTTATTCACCATAACTCGATTGATCTTTCAATCATCAATACTTAAGGGAATATAATGGTAATATTTCTTAACAAAGAGAACATGCACAACCCAAGGTGACACACTCAGGCATATAAAACCTTTCTCAAGAAGATTTTCCAACTAGGACTTCCGCTCTTTCATTTTAACTAGAGCCATATGGTAAGAGGGAATAGAAACTAGTTGAGTACTAGGCAATAAGTCAATAAAAAACTCAACATACCTTACACATGTAAAACTAGATAAATCAAAAGGAAAAAAAATTGAGAAATTCAACAAGAACTGAAGGAATATCACCACTCAAAGATTACTACTCATGATTAAAATCAAACACTGATATTAATTTCCCCAAATTTGTATAAGAAGGTCTAGACTTCTCAAACTTGGGTCTAATTCTCCTTGAAATACAAGTGACACACCACTGGGTGTATTAAGGTAAACACTTAGAAGATAAAAATCAATCAAGGATTTATTAGCAATTATACAATCCATTCTGATAATAAAATCAAGAGGTTTCATGTCGAGGACTAGAAAACTCACAACCAGCTCGACATCTGATAGAGAGAAGACATAGGAGTGACTATGATGATCCTACTTTCTATTTATACAAAGGGCTGTGGTAATATCCATTTCACAAGACAAAATATCTATAGGAAGATTTATCTAATTAAAAATATGAGTTGAAATAAATAAATGGGATAAAACAGTATCAAATAATACATTAACTAATTATTAATCTATAGTAATGGTAACTCTCATAGTCATTAGACCCGTGTTTTCTACCTCTGAAGAATCTTCCACTGCGTGAAGTAGCTTTGTTTCGAATGCCTATGCATGGAACCCTTTTATACTTGAAGCATCTGATTTCCCCATAGTTTTAGGAAGATTTGATGATTCTATTCCACTATATAGAGTAGAAATGATATGGAAGAATCTATTTAAGTTCTCTGAACATCCACAGGAGCTAAAATTCTTGGATGCCTCAATGCAAACCCTCTTAGAATGTTCTAGATTTTCAAACTGATAGAAAATAAAAAGACTTACTCCAAGAACTGTAGGAGGTCTGTAGTGACCCTTACATTAATAAGTTTCATGAGAATCATCATGCTTCTTCTTTTCCTTGAAGGAACTCATGTTTTCACAAGGAGAGAAAGGAAATCTCATCAACCCTGACTTTCCATCCAGGTCCATCTCAACCATCATCACCCTATCCAGTGCATCAACAAAAGTGGGTAGATTTAGCAAGAAAACCTATGAACAAATATATGATCAAAGTCCCAAGTTCATCTTTCGAGCCTTATTCCTCTCATTAGATACATTTTTAGTTGCAAACTGCATGAATTCAATAAATCTATTTGAATACTTATTCACGGTTCTATCAGCCTTATCAAGCTTGAAAAACTCCACATCTTTATCTAAAGCCATTGACTCTGGATAGAATTGGTTGGTGAAAAGAACCTTGAAGCCTTTTCCATCTAAGACCTAATGTTTATTTACCATGACCATTGTGTCCCACCATCTCTTGATCAGTTCCTCGAGAAATAAGGTGGCACACTTCAACTTAATCACATATGGTGTCTCCAAGAACTCAAGTAGACATTCTGTCCTACCCAACCATTCCTCAACATGTTGAGGTTCAATGGAGCCTTTGAAAACTGGTGTCTTATGGTGGAGGACCTCTTTATAATTATTTCAAAGAAAATCCCCCTGAGGTTCCACAGCTAGAGCTTGAATAGGAATTAGAGTTGGTGCCTATCCCAGTGCTTGGATAGTGCACACAATCACCTCAACTAGATTCGAGTCCACTGAAGGATTCACTCACAGAGGTTTAGCAGTAGCCTCTTCCTGGATCCAATTCACATCTTCTCAGAGTCTTGATTCAAAAAAATATCATTATATAATAAATAAGAAATTATATAATGATAAAATAGAGAAATTCAGGAAATAAAATCCTAATTAGTAGAACAAACAAGATTTGGATTTCACTCTATCCAATTAAAAAGAGGAAAAATACTAGAACTAATCCACAAGATGTCTTTCCCTAACTAGACCTAGAGACATAAGGTTCATTTTGGTGATAGTTGTCCAGGAACTCACTCACAACTACCTCCAAAGTCCTAAAAAGATTTCACAAATACATACTAACTTAAAGACAAAAGCTCAAAAACCTCCTTTGATACAAGTTTTTCACAAACCAACCCAGGTACCCTAGTAACCCGATAACCAATCCAGTTATGACATAGACTGAATGTAATTCTCAATCCCCACAGGTCAATGACTAGTACCTGGTATCATAAAACATTCATGTGGTAATGAACTTTCCATAAAACATAACAGAAGAAAGATAAAAAAGTCAATATTCATACAAAAGAAACTCTACTGGGAGTAATATTCCAAAAGTCAACAGTTAATTATAGCCCAAAGTACTACAACCTAAGTACAAAAATATAGGAAAAAACATCAAGTCCCTAAGGAAACAACTTTCCAAATCTATGGTTCAATAGTTGGATCCACCACCAAGAGATCCTTTCCCCTTACTCGAACCTGGAAGGATATAATCTACAAACACCCAAAGACATGAGTAGGGTGTGATATAAAAATTCCAATAGGGTCTCATAAAGAGTTTCCATAATAGATTCCAATAATAGATTAATCCAAGGAGTTCTTTCAATTTTAAAATAAATAGGTTTGACATTTCAAATCATATTTAAACAAATCATGCTATATAGTTCAAATGATGGAACATACATTAAGAAAAGGCTTTAAAAGTGATGGAACATTTCTAAAAAAAATGTCTTAAATAATTTTTTTTATATATAATAGTTTATATAAATTCAGAAGTCATGTAAATCAGTTTAACAACATTTCCATACATCTATATATCAAATATAAACAAGTGAGAAATCATGGTAATCTGTCAAATAGGTACGAAAGTTACAATATATAGGACTCAACATTATCTAATTGATCACAATAATATGTTTACACACATATAACTTTGACACTTTCCAAAGGTAACTAATCACCATCCCATTAGGGATGTGACCTACTACATTTTGTTAGAATGTTGTATAATCGTAGAGTGTGTCCAAATAACTCAAAATCTACCAAAGGATTTCATGTTCTCTTACACAGTAAATGATGGTCAATTTTTTTAAGACTTCTTAAAATACTATTACATCTCATTCCTCCATTTCAAATTTGAATTTTACATTTAAAACCAAAATTGGTATTAATAAAAAGAACATGCCTTTTATCACAAGATAAAACCACTGGGTTTATATCAAAACATTTTAATCTGTTTTCACAATTTAACAAATTTCATCAATTATGTTTCAAAAATTAAATTCAAAAATTAAATTAAAACCATTTCCATCCATTTTCAAACACACCCCAATCCACTGGAAATGGGGGGTTTTCCCAATTTATTTCCAAAACCATTTCAAATCTTCCAATTCACTGGAATTGTGTTTTAATCAAATCAATTAAAATAAATTTCAAACATTTGAATTTAAATCGAAAACTGAAATAAATAAAGCAACTAAAGGTTAATCCATTTGGCCAAGTGGAATGAAACCACCTACATTTTACATAGGCACAACACCTGTAATGAAACCTGCCAATGGGAACAAAGGTGCAGAAGACCTTGTAAATAAACCTAGAAATGTGGTCTAGTAACATGAATTATAGATCCATAAATTTATGGATGACCTATTAAAATATCAAAGGAGGATAAAGAGATAAAGATGAAGAACAAGGGATAACTCTTACTCAAGAATCAAACTGAAAGAGAAACGATGATCTAACGCCAAATGAAAGGACCCAAAAGGGTTTGAGAGATCTAAAATCACAGGGTAAGGAATTGGGTCAAGAGAAAAAAACTCGTATTAGAGAAGAAAAGAGGATATTCGTTGTTCTTATTTCATATAACTAACAAATAGGGTTTTAGACGACATGTTATTCCATTACATTTCATGAAATGGTTAAAATACATAACCATAGAAAAATGAGTCGCTTAGAATTAAAAACCATTCTACAATTAAATGAATATGTGAAAAGACTCATCACGTTGTGTACCCATTCACGGCATGAACCCTTTCACGGTATATACCCAACAATTGTCACATGGTGTGTAACCTAGTTACGCGGCCTATAACCCTCCAGCAGCCTGCATAAATGTCTAGTTAAAGATGAGAGTCCAAAAATATTTGAATTCATCATTATATTTATCCTCCCAATTCATTATCCACACTAGAGAGTTAACGGAAATGAAAAACCATGACAAGTTTAAAAACATACAAATCAATTTGGTAACGGTATGTTACAAAAATGAAAGACTACTTGCCTATATAGTTCACACTAGTTATGAACAAAATTAAATCCCCAAGAATTCACATAATAAAGTTTTAAAGGAATGAAATATATAGAAATGAATACCCCATCAATCAAACACTTCACTATAAGGGTCAAAAGCAGAAATATGAAACAAGAATCACAAGATATCAATATCGGAAGTAATAGTTCTTCATGATATATTCAAGTAATATTTACAGGGAACACTATTAATATAATAGTAATTCTAATCACAAGGTATCAATATTAGAAGTAATAATTATTATAAACATTCAAAGTGTATGTTCCCACTTAAAAATGGAATTTTAGTAAAAAACAAGTGACACACTAAAAACTAATAAAACACAATCAGATTATTTTGATAGTTTATAAAAAGAATCCATATTTAATTTGTGACATTTCTGAATCAACATAACCTCAATCCGATGCATAGTTTGATTGGTAAGACTACAAGTGTGACTTTTTATTTAAAATTGACATTAATTTTAGTAAAAAAGACAAGTTACATACACATAATTTAGAAAACGCTTTTTGATTATTTTGATACATTATAAAAAATATACGTAATTCATTTTTAATGTGTGGGAATCATCCACACCTCAGTTAGACACATGGTGCGACAGATATGACTCCAAGTGTGTATTTTATTTAAAATTGATATTAATTTTAGTAAAAAAGGAAAGTTAAATACTTAAAACTAAGAAAATGAATTAATATTGTTTTTTTACATTAGTAAAATGATCTATAAATAATTTTTTATATGTAGGAATTAGTCACACCACAATCTGATGCATGATGTGCTTGATATGGATTACAATTTTTCTTTTTATTTAAAATTCAAATTAATTTCATTTAAAAGATATGTGACATAATCAGAACCAAGAAAAAACAGTTATATTTTTTTGATACTTTATAAAAATGATTCATATGTCATTTTTGACATTTATGAATCAACATCACCTCAATCTGATGCACGGTGTTCCCAGTATATGTCAAAGTGTTTGTTATGAGTTTAAAATTTACATTTTAGTTCAAAAGGTGTGTCAATCATTAAAAATGAATAAAAGTTTCTTATATTATCTCGATAGTTTATAAAAATTGTGCATAATTCATTTTTGATATATAGTAATTAGTCTCACATAAAACTGACACACGATTTGACTAGTATGTCTCAAAGTGTGTGTTTTAAGTTTAAAATGAAATTTTAGTAAAAAAGATAGGTGAAATACTCAAAACCTATAATATTCAGTAAAATTGTTTTTATACTTTATAAAAACTGTCTATAAGTCATTCGATATGTATAGTAATTATCCAAACCTCAATATCTGATGTACAGTGTGACCGGTATGACTCCAAATGTGCCTTTTTATTTAAAATTGACATTAATTCTAATAAAAAAGACAAGAGACATAATAAAAACTAATAAAACACATTCATATTGTTTTTATACTTTACACAAACTATCCATAAGTCATTTTTGAAGTTTGTAAATTAACACCACCTAAATTTGATGCACAGTGTACTCAGTATGACTCAAAGTGTATGTTATCAATTCAAAATTGAAATTTTAGTTCAAAAAGTGGTGCACTCACTGAAAAATGAGAAATTTCATGTGGATTGTGTTTATAATTTAGTAAAATGATTCATAAGTCATTTTTTATGTGTAGGAATTAGATTCACAACAAACTAGAACACGACGTGATCGGTATGACTCAAAGTGTGTGTTTCTAGCTTAAAATGACATTTCAATAAAAAATACAAGTGATATATTAAAAACTGATAAGGCACATTCTTATTTTTGTATAATTTAGTAAAATGATCCATAATTTATTTGGTATGTGTAGGAATCATCCACACCTCAATCAGATGAACAATGTTCCAGGTATCACTCCAAGTGTGTATTTTTATTTAAAATTGACATTAATTTTAGTAAAAAACAAAAGTGGCATATTCAAAACCCAGAAAAAAATTAAAATTGTTTTAATAATTTATTAAAACAAACCATAAGTTATTATTTTATGTTTATGAATCAACTTAACCTCAATATAATACACTATGTGCTCGGTATAGCTCTAAGTGTTTGCTATGAGTTTGAAATTGATATTTTAGTTTAAAAAGTACCACTTAATAAAAAATGATCAAACACTCTTGAATTGTGTTTTAATTTAGGAAAAGGATTTATAAGTCATCTATGATGTGTATTAATTTGTCTCACATAAAACTAGCACACGATGTGACCTGTATGACGCGAAGTGTGTGTTTCTAATTTGAAATGACATTTCAGTAAAAAACAAAAGTGACATACTCAAAACCAATAAAAAACATTTGAATTATTTTGAAACTTTAGGAAAATTCTCCATAAAACATTTTTTACATATATAAATTTATCTCATATCAATCTGACACATGATGTGGTTGGTATGACTCAAAGTTATTATTTTCCATATATAAGTGCCATTTTAGTTCAAAATGCACATCGCATCACCAAAACCAAGCAAACAAGGTCAAATTGTTTTCCCATAATTTTATCTATTGTTACCTAATTAATTTACTTATAATTTTTATCTTATACTTATTAAGTTAATTTTCATAGAGATAATGCTTGAAGATGAACAAGAAATGGGGTTATGTGCAATAATCAACTGTAACTCAATCTAATACGTAGTGCTCTTGGTATGAATAAATGTTTGGTTTAAAATCAACAATTTATATATAATTTATTTATTTATAGTATTACTAACATAAGAATTACTTTCTAATACAGGTTAATTCTATTACTCGAGCAAGGGTGGTTTGTTCGATAATAGCATGAGTGCGGGTCAGGGGACAAAGAAAAAGGAACATTGATGTTTTTGAATGTCTGTGATAATTTGTGCATACTATGTAATCATATAAACTAATGTTTTAAATGTCTATAATATAGTTTTTTTTATTTTATTTGTGTTGTAAATTTTATTTCATTTATAATCTGTATTTGTACCTATTTTTAATGTTGTTTCTGGTGCTGTCTTTGGTGTTATAGTGTTCTATAAATTTAACAGGACACTATAATATGCCGCTTGATTATTGCTTCTAAAATCAATGATAAAGGGTCCCTTTATCAACACTTTCTTATCACTGATAAATAACCACCTTTATTAGCACTTTTTTTAGCAATGATAATAGATCCCTTTATCAGTGATTTTCTTGCGTTAATAAAACCCTATGGATTTTAATCATGTTCTGAAAATCAATTATTTTTTTTTTGCACTGAAAAGGGACAATTTTAGTGATGTTAAAGTCATACTTTGTAGTAGTGTTTTCATATTTTTTTATAAAAAAACATAAAATCTATATTAATCAATAATTTTTTTAATAGTATACTTATATAAATTAATTTAAAAATGCATATATAAATATAAATATGATTTATTGATATTTCATTCAAACAATTATATAAATATTTAAATTAATATTAACATTTAAAATATTCAATTCATTTTTGAATTTATATATTTATATTTGAATAGAATAATTTAAAATATATGCATATGTATTTATATGTATTCTTATGCATGTGGATGTATGTGGATTTATGTGTACATCTGTATGTGTGTTTCCGTATGTGTTCTATGTGTTTGCATATGTGTCGTGTTGTGAGTGTGTGTTTTGTATATTTGTATGTGTATGTTTATGTGTACATGTATATGTATGTGTGCATAAGTATGTATGTGTATGTGTATGTGTGAATGTGGATATGTATATACATGTGTTTGTATGTGTATGTGTATGTGTATGTGTATATGTATGTGTATGTGTATGTGCATGTGTATTTTTATGTGTATGTTTATTTGTATGTGTATGTACATGTATGTATGTATATGACTTGTTTATATGTATATGTATGTGTATGCCTATGTGGCATGTGTAGTATGTGCATGTATGCATACATATTTATATATATGTACATGTATGTGTATGTAGTTGTATATATGTGCATGTGCATGTATATTCATGAATATTTATGTATTTTTATGTGTATTTATATATGCATGTGTAGGTGTACATGTATGCATACGTGTATGTGTTGGCTTACTTGTACATGTAGGCGTATGCGTACGTGTAGGCGTACGCATAGCGGTAGGTGTTACTATAGGCGTACAAGTACATATGTGTACACATATGTGTCTGTGTATGTGTCTGTGTAGTATGTGTCCATGTGTTTATTCATTAAATATTATTTATTATTTAATAATATTTCTTCATTTTTAGTATTTTATATGATTTATTAATTTTTGATATGTTTTCATTTAATATTTATTAATCTATCAAATTATGATAGTAATTTATATATTTTTATGTATTTATATATCTATATAAATAATAATATTTTTAATTATAATTGAAAAATATAAAGTTTAATAATTAATTATATTTTTTATATACAATCAATACAATACATACATTAATAATTAGAAATAACTGGTATCCCCTTCCCGTGCATTTTCTTGGGATGTAATTTCTTATGAAACAAAAAAACAAACATTTTTTTATAAAATTATAAGATGATACAATATATAGATTGAAACAGATGTTATAATAAATATTAAATAAATAAAATGTAACAAACAGCATTGAGTGTGTGTTATATGTAACTTTATACATCTTGTATTCATATAGGTGTATACATATTAGTGTTTTTTAAACAGTGTGCATTTAGGTGTATATATAACTACCCGATCATTTATGAAAAAAATTACCTTCCTTTTAATGTATTATAGATATAGAAAACACATATATGTTTATTTATTATTGGGCTTAAATTACCATTAATTATCATTACCGTTGATAATATAGCAATTGAACGTTGATCACATGACTGATATAAATATAAGGGTTTTAAAGAAAATCCTTTTGACACACACAAAGAAGAGGATGGACTCATCCAACAAACATGGGCCATTTGGAGCTCATTTTTCATAGCTTGGAAAAGAGGTACCATCATTGGGATTTGCTCTTGACCAATCCCAAGCCAAGCTTCAACATGTTAACCTTGATCGAAATCACCTACGGGAGAAGTTCTAGTCAATAAAGATTACAACCCGATCGATGTTATCCAAGCCACCCCAAGAGTCTGTCACCATCACACACCTTACCCTTAGGTCTTATGCAGGTGTTATACAGGGTTATATAATAAGGTATTAGTTACTTATTGTGTAATCCATTTTTATAAATAAAAGTCTTATTCCATCAATTCCTTTATAATAATAGTATTTCTTAAAAAAAGATGAATTTGATAAATTTACTTTTCGAGTAAAAATGGTACTTTTGAGAAATATATACATTATTATATTAAATGAAGTTTTTTATTAATAATATTTTAAAAAAACTCTTATAATTG
This sequence comes from Viscum album, assembly GCA_963277665.1. NCBI lineage: Eukaryota > Viridiplantae > Streptophyta > Magnoliopsida > Santalales > Viscaceae > Viscum > Viscum album. Next base: position 66,850,188 of record OY728147.1, on the reverse strand, counting down.
TTGATTATATCAGTTTCTTATTTATGAAGAATTAGGTAATCAATTAGATAAGAGTTACATTTTGTATACGATAAAACAGAAAGTGTATTTTTAAAGAATTTTTTTAAGGAGTTAATGAATTTTTGAAATAATTAATATTTTAATAAAATATTATTATAAATTTAATTTTATGAATAAGAAATGAGTATATAATTTTTATGAAGTCTAATGTAATTTTATTAAGGTTTGAAAACTATTTTTGACAAAACCCATGAATTTTCAATAAATATCAGCTTTCATTTAAAAAGTGATAATTCACATATTTAAAAATTATTTAGATAAAATTAATATAATTTTTGGAATCAGGATGTTGAAATTATCCAATGGTTAATTTTTAATAATATTCCGAGATAGTCAAATTTTTGGGTAAAAATTAAATACCGTATAAATAAAATATCTGTTTTATGACATCATAATGACCCAAAATGATTTAATAAATACTATAATGGGTATTCTTGGCCCAATATATTTCTTCCTATTAAAATAACGTTATATTACATTTTTTTACTTATTTTATAAAGCATTAGTGAATCCTCCAAAATGTATAATATATTTTATGATTTTAAATTCGTTTCTTTGAGTGTGTGACACACCTCCACATAAGCAAGGGAAATATTTTAATATGTTCAGCCATTTTACTTTTAAAATAAGTTTTCCACTCCTCTTTGGAAAAAATATGGGCAAAACCCTGGGAAGGGTTGTGGTTTTGAATATTTAATTATATAGATTCCAAAACCTAACTTTGTGATATATTAAAGAATTACCCTCTCATTTCATATATAATCCCACCCAAGCTCCCAAATCTATTTACAAAAAATTCTTGGAACACATCCCTACACTTCCCTTACCCCTCTATAATCCTCCCAAGGTTCCCAAATCCCTCAATAATCCCCTCTTCCAGCTTTTGATGTCACACACTCAAGTAAGGGATCTTCCGCCCTCATCTTTTATCAAGCATTCTTTTCATGTTATGTCTTTTAATCTATTTATTACCATGTTGGGATATGTTATTAATTATACTTATTACTTACCATTTATTTTATAAATGATGATATCCCATTTCACTCTAATTTATTCCTCTTATTAAACCTTATGTGCACCTGTTACCATGCTGATTTTTTGTAAGGGATCTTTACTTTCCTTCCTTTCTCATTTTTATCCAAGTTTCTTTATATTATTATACCTTTTTATTTTCAATTAAAATTTTTTTGGTATGGTTTAAAACCTCCCCATACATTCCTCCTTATGTTTTAATGATGATAAACCCCTTTATCCCTCATTAATACATTCTTTATACACATGTTACCATGTAGAAATTCTATAAGGGATTTCTCTGTTCTTATTTCCATTCAAGCATTTCTTCTATATTATGTATCTAAATCTCATTTAATATGTTAGAATATTATGTTCCATGATCCCCATTATTTCTATTTCATGTATAAATTATAATATATCATTTTCTCTTTCATGATCCCAATTTATGAATTACCATATCACATTGTTATGCTGTAAAAATTGCACTGCGATTTTCCAAGCCAAAATCATCGTGTAGTGAATGTTATACCCATTTCTCTATGAAGGTTATTCACCTTTATAAACATATACATATTTAATGGTACATAAATGTATTTATTCCATATTGTTTTATCATGTAATAAATTATGACGTTGAATGAATCCATGTTGTATGATCTATGTGGCACAGTTAAGCATGATATTGAAATATTTATGAAGTGTGCGCCTTGATAGCGCTTCAATGCATTGGATAATGTTTAGTATCATGATAAAAAATGTAAAATTAGTGTTTTATAATATTAATTCATGTGAAATGTGGTTTTAATCATGCTAATCAATGTGAAATGATCCTTGGATCATGCTAATATCATGATGTATGTTGTTTCCACATTTCCATGTCATGATAATCATTCTATATCATGCCTTTATGTTCATGTTTCTATTGTTCTCAATTAATTTTCCTATTTACTAACATGTATTATATTCTTTATGTTATTACTTGTTTTCTCCCTTACTAGGATTGATATCTCACCCCTTTCTTATGTATGTGCTCAGGTTATCCCATGTCAAATTAAGTATGAAGGAATGAGTTGGTCAAGTCAAAGAAGTTTGAAATAAAGATGTTGTATTTCATGTTTTAAGTTGTTATTTAATTTTCCTAATTTCTCAAGACACTAGACCTCTCGATCCTCAAAGTTTTATCAATTGAAATTTTATGTAATAAATCATGTTTATGTTTGTAATAATGATAAGGGTTGTTATAGTTGGTGAGTATATATTAAGTGGTTTATCAAGAAAATGCATCCAAATCTTGATAGGAACAAGTAGAGGTGGCTCTGGCATAGATGTATCTATGGTTAAAACTCGAAAACACTGCTTTGAAATGGACTCAAATGATAACTGGTGCACGACAAAAGGTCTTTCTACACTATTGGTTTGACACTCCTGGAGGATATTCTTCGGTAAATTCATAAGCTTAGTATGAACCATTATTAAGGGAATAAAAAAATACCCCTAATAATATATATTGGGAAGTGGATCATGGATAGCTTAGATTGAAGCCTATAAATTCATAAGTTAAGGAAATCAATTTAATTTATAAGTTATCTCTTTTTGACATTGGATTCCCTTTTAATTGTTTAATAGTTTAAAATAATTACCCCTAACTTTCCTTTTATGTTAGCCAATGTCCAGTAATAGGAGAACCTAGGCTAACAACTGATGAAAAGATCAATGTGATGATTGTTCTAAAGAGATTCCCAATCCAATGGGAGAGGGAATCATAAATTTTTGTCATAATAAACTCTCATTTAACTCAAGTTTTGAATGAAAACATGGGTCAAGAGGAACGTCCAACCCCCCCCCCCAGATAGAACAAACCGTAATCGAGAGCTTCATGAGACTAAGGCCTCCTACTTTAAATGGATCCTCCAATCCCTCAATTTTCAAACAATGGATCAACACCATTGAGAAGATCTTCTCTATCCTTCTATGTTTCAAATAGTAGAAGGTTGTTAGGGATTATTATCATATGGAGGGTGAAGAAGATCAATGGTGGACATTGATCAAAAATATGAAGCTTGAGGAAGAGATCAAGGCGTTGGAATAGAAGGATTTTTGGAAAATGTTTTTTGATAAATATTTTCCTCACACCCTCTAACGTAAGATGAAAAGGGACTTCCTTACCCTCAAGAAAAAAGATGATGAATTGATCAGAGTGTACGAGACAAACTTCACAAGGATTTCACGATACTCCTCTAGATTTTTCATTACCCCTGAATACAAGGTTGACAGCTTCTTTGGTGGGATAAAACCTAGCCTACGGAAATCCCAAGCTATCAGTGACTTTGATAGCTATGAGGAAATTGTCAGATGTGCCCTCAATGTTTAAATGGAGATCGTCTAATATCAAAGGTATCATGGGGATGAGAAGTGTAAAGTGAACTTTAATTCTATTAGTTCGATGGATAAATCCAACAGTGATAATAAATTCTAGTACCCCACTTGCCAAAGGTGTGGAAAGAAACACCCCAGAAATTTCCTGAAGGTGATGAGGAAATGCTTTAGGTCTAGAAGAGAAGGGCACCTATCTAATATTTTTTGACAAGAAAAACTCAATGTTGTGACAGAGGAGAGGAATGCTTCATTCTACTCTCAATGAATTATTCATTGCTGCAATTAAAAAAACTAGGTCACTTTTCAAACAAGTGCCCTATTCCAAGGGTTTTTATATGAAACTGACAACCTCCCAGGAAGAAAGGGTGAGCTTTTTCCATCACTACTACTAAAGAGAATCCTAACAATGAAGTTGTGATAGGTACCCTTGTTATTCCTTCAATAATAGAAAACACACTTTTTGATTCTGGTTCTATGCATTCTTTTATATATCTAAAGTTTATTAGAACAATCAAAACACCACCACTAATCATGGAAGTACAAATGTTGGTGAGAATAAAAAAATGGGGAAATTATTGCATCTCATGAATATAACTCCTCCCCTGTCACAATTTTTGGTTTGAACAACCTGAAAAACTTAATCATACTCCCTCTGGTGGAAGTTTATGAAATTATTGACATGGATTGACTTTCCCTATATAGAGCCAACATAAATTGCAGTGAGAGGGAAATAACTATCTATATGTCAGATCAACCCCTAATTCAGTACAAGTGTAAGGAGGAGGATGAATTTTATTTAGAACCAGCATCTCAAGTGTGGATATTACTACTCTATGAACACATGTATCTTTCTCAGATGATTGAGTCTAAGGAATGAACCATCATTGAATACATGCCTATTGTGAGGGAATTCACTGTCATGTTTCCCAAGGAATTGTCAGGAATTTTTCCTAGAAGAGATATTGAATTATCTATTGATATTATACTTGGGGAATTGAAAATATATAAGACTCCTTATAGAATGGATGTTTTGGCGATTAGGTAGCTAAATAAACAAATATAGGATAATCTGGATGAAGGGTTTATATGCCGAAGTGCTGCACCATGGGGTATAGTAGTCCTATTCATCAGGAATAAGGATGGGTCAATGTGTCTTTTAATTGATTATCTTGAGCACAAGAAAATCATGATAAAGAACAAGTATCCCCTTCCATGAATTGATAACTTGTTTAATCAGCTACATGGTGCACAATACTTCTCCAAGGTGGATCTGTGGTTGGGATATTACCAAGTAAGGTTAAAGAAGGAGGATATCCCTAAGACTGCTTTTCGTACTAGGTACGGGCACTATGATTTCATAGTAATTCCATTAATTCTCACTAATTCTCCAGAAATCTTCATGGACTTGATGAATAGAGTCTTTAGTTATTACCTCAATATATTTTTGGTAGTATTTATTGACTATATTATAATATACTCAAAAAAAATGGAGGAGAAAGAGGAGCATCTAATTACTGTACTAGAGACCTTGCGAAAGTAGAATATCTATGAAAAGTACAATAAGTGTGAGTTTTGGTTGAATGAAGTCTCATTCTTGGGTCATATCATCACAATAAATGGGATATCTATAGATCCCTCCAAAAAATGCAATTGAGGGATGGTCGAGGCCAACATCTGGGATGGATATCTGTAGCATCCTTGGGTTATTTGGATATCATCGCCAATTTGTGATTAATTTCTCTCTATCATCAATCCCTCTTACTAAGGTAACTCATAAGGGATAAAGTTTGTTTGGAATTATGAATTCAAAGATATATTTAAAGAGTTTAAAAGGAGTCTTATCACTACACTCGTTCTCACACTACCCACAAGTGGAGAAATTTTTGTGGTATTTACTGATGCTTCGAAGAGGGGATTGGGTTGTGTGTTGATGAAAAATTAAAAATTCATTGCACATGCTTCAAGGAAATTTTAATTTCATGAGTCGAACTGTCCAACACATGATCTAGATTTGGATTTACTAATCTTGTCTTTAAAAATTTGGAGACATTGCCTATTTGGGGAGAAGTGTGAACTATATTTAGATCACAAAAGCCTCAAGTATATATTCACACATAAATATTTGAATATGCACCAAGGAAGATGGTTAGATTTGATCAAATACTATGACTGCTCAATCCATTACCACCCTAGGAAAGTGAACAAGGTGGCAGATGCTCTAATTAGAAATGACCCGGTGATTCTATCATTGATGAGAATTGAAAAGAATCCAATATTCTTATATTTTATGAATATGGACATGGGAATCATAAATAAGGGAACATCATCAATCCTTTCACAAATTATTATTCAACCATATCCTTTGGAAACGTTGAAGGATACTCAAAAGGGTGATGTGGGAATTTAAAAGAAAGTGAAGACTACCATAAAAGAGAAATCCTCGAAGTTTGATATTAATGAAGAAAGAATTGTGAGATTTGGGTCAAGACTATGTGTTCCATCAAATCTAAAGTTAAAGAAAGAACTTTTGGATGATGCAAATAGTTCATATTTCTCTATTCACACAGGAAACACAAAGATGTATCGAGATCTATAAGATCATTATTGGTCGGATAACATGAAGAAGGAGACTGCTAACTATAAATCAAAATGTCTAGTATGTCATAAAGTGAAGGCTGAGAAACAAAAGATTAAGGGGATGATTCAACCATTTTCCATACCAACATGGAAATGGGAGAACATCACCATGGACTTTGTCACCGGACTTCTAAAGACATCCAAAGGAAACAATGAAATCTAGGTTATTATGGATCTTCTTACAAATACTACACACTTCATTTCAATTTAAGAGTATTTATCATTGGATTGGTGGGCACCGATATACATCATAGAAGTTGTAAAAATTCATGGAGTACCACTATCAATTGTATCTTATTGAGTTCCAAGATTCAACTTAAAGTTCTGGAAGATTATCCAACATGATCTAAATATTGAGTTGAACTTTAGTACAGCTTATCATCCTCAAACTGATGGCCAATCTGAGCGGACTATCCAAACACTTCAAGATATGTTGAGAGCATGCTCAATGGACTTCAAAGGAGGATGAGATCAACATCTTCCTCTGATTGAGCTTTCTTACAGCAACAGTTTCCTCTCAAACATTGAAATAGTTCCTTATAAATCCCATTATGGGAAGAGGTGTAGAACATCAACATGTTGGGATGAATTTGGGGAGTGAAAACTTCTAGGTCTAGAAATGGTCGAAGAAATTGTGGAGAAGGTTAATACCATCATGCATCACATTAAATCTTCTTAGAGTCGACAAAAGAGCTTTGCTGACAATCATCGATGAGACCTAGAGTTTGATGTTGGAGACATGGTATTACTATCCAAATCACTATATAAGGGGGTTATGATATTTGGTAATAAGGTAAAACTTATCCCATGGTACATCATCCCTTTTGAGATCCTTGATCGCATCGGAGCAGTGGCCTATCGACTAGCACTCCCACCAAACCTGTCTCAAGTACATGATGTATTCCATGTATCACTCTTGAGAAATTACATACCTGGTCCATCACATGTACTTAATCCAAAGGTGCTACCATTGGAGAATGACCTCTCTTATAAAGATAAGATGGTGAAAACCTCAGATATTAGAGAAAAAGTTCTACGAAATAAGATGATTTCCCTCATCATGGTGTTGTGGTGAAACCACAAATTTGAAGAAGAAACATGGGAACCTAAGGAAGTGATGAGGCAGAGTTACCCTCATCTATTTTAGTGGGAAAAAAGAAAATTTCATGGGTAAAATTTCTTATGGGGGGCTTATTGTAACAACCCGATCATTTATGAATAAAATTACCTTTCTTTTAATGTCTTATAGATATAGAAAACACATGCATGTTTTTTTAGTATTGGACTTAAATGACTGTTAAGTATCATTAACTTTGATAATATAGCCATTTAACAGTGACCCCAAGAATGATATAAATAGAAGGCTTTAAAAAAATCCCTTCATCATAGAAAAAGGAGAGGATGGCCTCATCCGATAGACTCAGGTCGTACGAAGCTCGTTTTTCAAAACAAGAAAAGGAGGTAGTGCTACTGGGCTTTTCTCTTGACCAAGTCCAATTTGAGCTTCTACATGTTAAGCTTGAATGGAATCTCTTACAGGAGAAGTTCAATTTAATAGATATTACCACCCGAGTGATGTTATCTAAGCCGCCCCAAGAGTCTATCACCATCACACACCCTACCCTTAGGTCTTATGCAGGTCTTATAAGGGGTTATGTAATATGGTATTAGTTACTTACTGTGTAATAAATTTTTTATAAATAAAAGTCTTATACCATCAACTCCTTTATTGGAATAGTCTTTCTTGAAAGAAAGATGAATTTGATAAATTGATTTTTTGGGTAAAAATGATACTTTTGAGAAATAAATACACTGTTATATTAATATAAATTTTTTATTAAAAATATAAAAAAAACTATTATAAATGATTATTATATCAGTTCCTTATCTGTAAATTATTATGTAATCAGTTGGATGAGAGTTACATTTTTTATATGATAAAACAGAAAGTGTATTTTAAAAAATTTATTTTTAGAAGTTAAGGAATTTTTGAAATAATTAATATTTTAATAAAAATATTATTATTAAATTAATTTTATGAATAATAAATGGGTATATAATTTTTATGAAGTAAAATGTAATTTTTATTAAGTTTTGAAAACTATTTTTGTCAAAACTGTGAATTTTCAAAAAATATCGATTTTAATTTTACAAGTAAAAATTCACATATTTATCAAATTATTTAGATGAAATTAATATTATTTTTTGGATCAGGACGTCGAAATTATCCAATGGTTATTTTTTCATAATTTTCATAGACAGTCAAATTTTTGGGTAAAAATTAAATACTGTATAAATAAAATATGTGTTTTATGACATCATAATGACCCAAAAATGATGTAATAAATAATATAATGGGTATTATTGACCCCATATATGTTTTCCAATTAAAATTATGTGATTTTATAATTTTTTACTAATTTTATAAAGCCTTAGGGAATCCTCCAAAATGTATAATATATTTTGTGATTTTAAATTCATTTCCTTGAGAGTGTGACTCACCTCCACATAGTCAAAGAAATATTTTAATATGTTTGGCCATTTTACTTATAAAATAATTTTTTCCACTCTTATTTGGAAAAAAATTTGAAAACCATGGGAAGGTTTGTGGTTATGAATATTTAATTATATTGATTCCAAAACATAAGTTTGTTAAGTATTAAAGAATTCCCCTCCCATTTTCTATATAAACCCACCCAAGCTCCCACTTATCTTCACTAAAAATACTTGTACCACGTCACTACTATACCTTACCCTCTCTATAATCCTCCCAAGGCACCCCATGCTCTCAATAATCCCCTCTTCAATATTTTGAACTCACATACTCAATAAAGGGATCTTCCACCCTCCTCTTTTATCAAGCATTTTTTCCTGTTATGTCTTTTAATATATTTAATTACTATGTTGGGATATGTTATTAAATATCCTAATTACTTTCCATTTTATTTATAAATGATTATATCCCATTTCACTCTCATTTATTCTTCTTATGAACCCTTATGTCCACCCGTTACCATGTTGAATTTTCATAAGTGATCCTTACTTTCCTTCCTTTCTCATTTTTATCCATGTTTCTTTATGTTGATATACCCTTTTATTTTAAATTAAAAATGTCAGTATATTATTTCTCACCTCTCACATACTTCCCTACTTATGTTTTAATGATGATATATCCCTTTATCTCTCATTAATTCCTTTTGTGTACACCTGTTACCATGCCAAAATTCCATAAGGGATTTCTCTCTACTTATTTCTATTCAAGTATTTCTTCTATTTTATATATCTAAATTCCTTTAATATTTTGGGATATTATGTTAAATGATCCCCTTACTATATATTTCATGTATAAATTGTGAGATACCCCTTTATCTCTAATCAAACCAATTTATAAATTTCTATACGATGTCGTTATGCTGCAAAAATTGCACCGTGATTTTCCAATCCAAAATCATAATGTAATGAATACCATACCCATTTATTTATCAAGGGTATTCACCTTTATGAACATATACATAATTAATGGTGCATACATTTATGTATTTTACATTATTTGATTATGGAATAAATTATGATGTTGAATGAATCCATGTTATATGATTAATGTGGCACACTTAATCATTTGATTGAAATTTTTATGAAGGGTGTGCCCTGATGGTGTTCCAATGCATTTGGGTAATGTTTAGTATCATGATACAAAATTTTAAATGAGTTTTTACTCATGATAATTAATTTTCATTGATGTTTTACTCATTCTAATCCATTTTCAATGATTCTTGGCACATGCTAATATCATGTTGTATGTTGTTTCCACATTTCCATGTTATGATGATCATGTTATACCATGCCTTTATGTTCATGTTTCTCTTATTCTCCATTGAAATTCCTATTTCCTAACATGTATTATATTCTTCATGTTATTATTTTTTTACTTCTTTACTGGACTTTATAGCTCACCCCCTTTTTATGTATGTCCTTTGGTTATCCCATACAGTGTTAAGTACGAAGGAATGAGTTGGTCATGTCAAAGAAGTATGAAATAAAGATGTTTTATTTCATGTTTTAAGTTCTTATGTAATGTTTATAATTTCCCACCACACTAGACCTATCAATCCTTAGAGTCTTATTAAGTGAAATTTTATGTAATAAATCATGTTTTAAGTGTGTAATAATTAGCAGGGTTGTTATAGTATAGGTGTATATAAGTTTCATGTCCTTTGGAAGTACATGCAAGTGGCAAAAAATATATAAATAAATATGGATACAAGTTTATATAATTTCATACATCTCATTTTGTAGTACATCTAGGTGTGTAAAATAATGTGCATAATTTATGGAAACAAGTGTATTTAATTTCATACAATGTATACATATCGTATGCAATTTCTTAATCTATAAGTGTAATGAGAGGAATAATAAACTGTATATATAATATATTCATATTGTAATTTCATACAATAAACAATGTATGCATACTAATGATAAAGTGGAAATTTAATGTCCATTTATTATAAATGTTTTTTATGTTATTTCTCTAAAAGCGGGAAAATTTATTTAAGTGCTATATGCAACCTTCATATTTAATGTTTATTTTAGGCTTGGTATGGTTCACCTTTTCTGAAGCATAATAATAATCATTGAATGTGCTTGTAAGAATTTTCTATAAGAGATCATGTTACATGTACTATACAGTTCATTTATAAGTTTTCAATGACAATTTCCCAATAACTAACAATAAGTTGTGATATACATTAAATCATCACAACCCTTTGAGTGAAAAAAATATAAGGATGATACTAAAGTACCTAATTCATATTTGGATTCATATGTAAAAATATGGTCCTTGGAAAACATAATATATAGAACACATGAAAAAAATTCCTTAGAAAACAAATGATAGAAAAACAAACACATGGAATCTGACTCATTAGATGCTCAAGTACAGGCTACTAAAATTAGGCATTCCTTTATGATACTTATAAAAGCATGTTGAGTCTATGATGGTAGTTCATCCTTCTTTCTTACCCTATTTAATGACCTTATCATGTTTTGCAGACACATGTTAATCAATGAATGTTTCACTTTAATAAGAAACATTTACCTGCCTGAATGGCCCAAAGGCCTTCATTTTTATTGATTTTTGATAACCACACTTTCAAGGGATGAGAGGGAACCCTTACAAGGCCAGTTGGTTCAGAGATTACATGGATCGTAGGCTTAGAAGATTACATGACCCGAAGGTCTTGGGGAATTCAACCAGACTATCTACAAGGAACAACCCCTCCCCAGCATCTGCATCCAGACAGTAGCTCTCCACCTTTTCATGACCGTCTGGATAGGCTTCTCATGCAAGCACAGGCTGGTACCGATGGCATAGCCATACCCTCTCATTCTGACAATCCATTTTGCTCTGCTCTGGTGAGTGCACATGCTTTGAATCCTCTTTTGGGGATGCTCCTTTTTGTAGTGTGTCTAGAGCCTACATTCATGTGGCCTAAAGGCCTTGGGGTGTCCCTAAGGCCTTATGGTGGCCCGAAGGCCTTGATAATTAATTGTCCCGAAGGTCTTGGGTGGCCCGAAAGCCTTGCAGGACCCGAGGACCAAACCGGTGGCCCGAAGTCCCAGATTTATGAATAGTTCTAGCTGCTACAGTACCGAACATTGCATGCTATGGTACTGATACAGTAAACTAGAAATATGCCTCCACCTGAATTTTATCTCGAGTCTCTTGGATGCACCTAGAGAGTCCTCACCAACTGGGTTAAGGCTCATGTGCTTATAAGAAACATTTAGACCATCAAATCATAACTTATAATGCAGTATAAATACCAATGAAACAATTTAGTATAAAAACATTTTAATATAGTAGAAACACCATAATATTATGACTTAATGCACTATTTCACTTAAATCAATGTAAAACTATAATGTATAACACAATATAAATAATTTTTCATGCAACAAAAAAATTTATGAATTAATGTAGATCAAACACATGTGAATTAATGTTTCTCATTACTCATCTAGAAAATCTTCACCAATTGTTTCACTATCATCATCTTCACCTGAAAATTAAATTAGGAACTAAAATAACATATTTCTACATCTATGTAATATATTTTAAATTACAATTTTCAATCATAAAGCAAAATATTTTTTACAAATAGATGATATAAAAGGGGTAGAAAATAATTTTGATAACTAGACTGACTGCCATAGATTAATTCTTCTATAGAAGATTTGAATAAAAATTGAAAGTATTTAAGGATAAATAATGTTTTATAAATTTCCTATATTTAATGCTAATAATTAAATAACATTTTTATAAAAATTTTAAAATAGAATCCTCTTAATTAAAAACGTTTTTTTATTAATGAAATGAAATTAGTATGTGTTTGTGCCTATATATTGTTATTAAGAAAGATTTTAATTTGATAAATAAAAGGTGATTAATAGGTGTGTGTGAATGTGTTCTAGATTCAAAGTAGACATGCTAACTTTTAAAATTACTTAAATTTTTATTAAAAATCCTCCATTCTTACTCTAAATTAATTAAAGGGAACCTAAAATATTTGAAAATTCCTATCTTTAAACTTATGATGGCACTATGACAGCCCTAAAAATCAAAAAATAATTAAGGGAAAATATGAATATAAGAGAATTTGAAAAAATGGTTGATATCATGAAAATTCATAGCTTCATAGAAACATAAAATATGTTGTATAGTTAAAACCTTATGATAATAAAAACTACTAGTTTTTTTAGTATGAAAAAAATATAATTGATTAAGATAGGTAAAACCATTTAATTCATTCTTATAAAACATGATTATAAAAACATTTGAAGAAAGTTTCATGCTTTCATAGAAAAAAACTACTCAAATGACTATACATTCATGATAACATATACACGTATAATATCCTACTCGAGAATACAATATACTAACCTTGAATGGAAACACATATATATCATGAAAGCATATAAAATGAATAATATAAATACAAAATATGATATTTAATGGAAACACATACACAAGATGGTAAAATATATGCCAACATACAAAGTTACCATATGCTTTAAAGCATTGCAACCATTTAAGTGAATAAAATATAAGAATGGTTCTAATGTACCACATTCTTGTTGCGAATCATATGTAAAAATAGGGTCCTTGGAAAACTTAATATATGGAATACATGATGAAAAATCCATAGAAAATAAATCATAGAAAAAAATATAAAATATAACTCATTAGATGGATAATCATAGGATATTAAAACTAGGCATGCATATAATATACTTATAGAATCATGTTGGGTATATGGATGTTAGTTCGGCCGTCTTTTTTTCCCTCTTCAGTGACCTTATCATGTTTTAAAAACACATGTTAATAAAAGAATTTTTCATTTTAATAATCTAAATAAGATATATTTAGAGAATCAGTGTAAAACCTTAAGATATAATGCAGTATAAACACTAATTAAATAATTTAGTACAAACATCATTTTATAATGTAGGAACACAGGTATATTAAAATTTAATAATCCTTTTCACTTAAATCAATATATAATTATAATTTATAATATACTACAAACTCATTTTCATATAGTAAAAATACATGTGAATAAATATAGTACAAACACATGTGAATTAATGTTTCTCATTAACCATATTAAAAATATTCAATGATTATTTCAATATCATCATCTTCACATACAGATAAAATCTAGAACTCAACTCCCATATTTCCACACCTAAGTAATAACTTGGAAATTACAATTTTCAATCATAAAGATCAAAAATTGTTTCCAAATAGATGATCCAAAAAGGAAAAAAATCATTTTGATAAAAGTACTGAAGAATGAAGAATAATTATTTTATACAAAAATTGAACAAAAATTAGAATACATAAGGATAACTAATATATTATAAATTTTAAATATTTAAATGATAAACTGACAATTTAAAAAAAAAATAAAAATAGAATCCCTTTAATTAGAATCATTTATATTTGATTAATATAAGGAAATTAGTAGGTTTTTTTCTTATATAATATTATTAAGAAGCTTTTTCAATTGATAAATAAATGGAAATTAGTAAGTGTGTGTGTTCAAGTGTTCTATAGAAGATAGTCAAAGAAGTATATAGGCTCACTTACCAAATTAATTTAAAAATTTTTTGTTCTCCTTTATTTCCCTCAATTCATTATAAGGAACCTATAATCCTTCCAAATTCATGCATTTAAACTTATGATGCCACTATTTTGTCCCCCCCCCCCAAAAAAAATAATTTGGGGAAAATATGAATTTAAAATTATATGAAAAAATAATTTACATAATTAAAATGAATACCTTCATATTAAAATAGAATAGTTTTTATGGTTAAAACCTTATGATAAGTAAAACTATTTCTTCATATTAGTCCATAGTTTAAAAAATAAAAATAAATAGTTTATATTTTAGTCTTCAAATGAAGAATATATTTTATACCTTCATGATACAACCCCTAAGTTATTGATTTGGAAACATGTTCATAACAAGACACAAATTAAACTGTTAGATTTTTTTTTGATGAAAATATAAAAATGTAGATAAGTGAAACTATTTAATGAAATCTTATAACACAAAACTATAAAATTTTTGGAATTTAATTTTATGTTCTCATAGAAAAAACTATTGCAACAACTATACATTCCTAAAAATGTATACAAATATACAACATTTTAGGAGTGAATACAATATAATAATAGTGAATGAAGATAAATATTCATCATGAAAATATATATAATGAATAATATAAATACAACATTACAATATAAAATAGAAACACATATACAATATTCTAACTTATATGATAACATAATAAGTTACCATACGCTTTAAATAACCACACCCGTTTGAGTGAGGTAAATAAAAGGATAATCCTAAAATACCCAATTTCTATTGGGGATCATATGTAAAAAAGGGTTCCTTATAAAACATAATATATGACACACATAATAAAAAATCCATAGAAAAAAATAATATAAAAATAATGAAAATTATATTTAATTAGTAATAATGATTCAAATACAGATAAAGTTAGAAATTTTTTAAAGATGTTCGTTGATGAAAATAGTAATTCATATTATACAAAATAAGAAAAAAAATATACTGAATAATTATTAGAAACAATTGAAAAAAATATGAAAAAATAATGTTACAATTAGAATAAACAACCTAAAGAAATGGGATAGTGTAGTATAAAGGTATGTACCACCATATATCCTCGAAATTAGTTGTCTAAATAATATACCTCGAGGATCTCGTGGATAAACTCTTAAAAATAGTGAAAAAATAAAATAAAACAAAGAAATGTTAAAAATTTAAATTTAAATTGATCGAGTTGGTACTAATATTCAAAAATGTTAATACTTAGTGTTTTATTAATTTTCATGAGATATAGAAATATTTAGTTTTTTAATTGTATCAAATGAATATAATAAAGGAAACTGATATTCCAATATTTAATTACAAAACACAATTTAACATTACAATTGATCAAATAATTTACTTATATGTAATATATTTAATTTAAATGATGAACAATGAACAAAATGTAATATATGATATAGGATTTTATTTTACTTGTTAATATATGTAATAAATTGACAATTTTTAATAATGAAAGGAATATTTAGATTAGGAAAATCATATATTATTGAAACTAAACATCTGTAAATCTTGTAATTGTGTATAAAAAATATATAATAATAGTTTAAAAATATTTAACTCTAAATTTAACTATTATTTTAAAATATAGAGTACTTATGATTCAATATTTTATTAGTATACCACTACATTAGATGAATAAAACATATAGACATTAAAAAAAATATACCAAATTTCATACATTAAATAAATAAAAACACATATACCTATCAAAGATACTAATAATTAGAATGTTATATTCATTTCAATTTATAATTATCATAGTGATAAAGATAATGATACAATTCAAACACTATGTTAATTTATAAAAAATTAATGTACAAAGTAATGATATATATTGAAAAAAGTATGTAAAATTAAGAGAAATTTTTACAAGTTTTCAAAAAAAATAAGAAATAAGAAATTTTTTCAAAGAATTTATTACATGAAATATAAAATAGAATTAAAATTTAAGAAACCTTGACTCCATGAAAAATATCTAGAGTTTTTTCAAAATACATTGTAAATAGAAAAGGCATTTTAACAAAAATACATATAATAAAAGGGATTTAGTTAATTAAATTTTTTCCTCTTGATAAGGTAATAAAAATTCATATAATACCTATAATTATGAGAATATATTTCAATAGTTAAATAACATTAATATGTAATTATTATTATAGTGGAAATAGTGACTTTAAGAATTTTGGGAAACTTCTAGAATTTTGTTAGGGTGGAATCACTACCTATTGTATGGAAACTGAGCTTATTTAAACAAATAAATTAAGAATAAGTTATATAATTTGCAATATAAATGTGATAAATATATAGAGAACACAATTTTAATTCGAGTATAAGGATATGTCCTTGGAAGAATAGCGAACATAATCATGTACCTTCTATTGAACTCGTTGCACAGACTAGAAAAGGCCTGGGAGAGGGCTACGGTTTTTTCGAGTGGAATTGAGGCTTTCTCAAAGCTACAATCGAAACCATTATCCTTGTAGGAGCTTCAAAAATTGGTTAAATCTAAATATATGAGGCGAGATATAATGGTAAACTGAAAATGGATCTATCTTATGTGGCATTAGGGGAAGGGGATAGACAAACATATCATTTATAGGTGGTTAAATTTGAAAAAAAATTAAGATCTCATTCCAATGAGAATACTCATAAATGATTTTGTGGAGATCATTATGACTCAACTACTCATAATTATTAGTGATCACTACGGGGTATCACTCATTGTATAAAGGGTGCATGAAGTTGTGATTGATTTAGGAGGTGTGAATGGTTATTTATTTTAATCAATGCAGTATATGGGCTGGAATTATTGGGATGAGGAATGTAGGAGATCAGGGATAGATGGAACCCTAATTTAATGGGGAGAAGGAGATGGAGGTGTGGAGGTAGATTCAGGAATGTTGAAGTGATGTAGAGAAGGAGGTAAAGGGATTGAGAAATGAAGATAGAGGTGGTGAGACAAAGGAAAAGTTAGTGTGGAAATAGGGAAGGGGAGCATAGAAATGAAAATGAGAGTGGAGATGGGTAGCATATGTGGGGAGCATGAAAAACACTAACATGTGTGTTGTGAGTTTTGGAAATGGTGACATGTGTACTCCAAGGTATTTATCTTAATATAATTATAGATTGTAGATATTATTATTTATTTAGTCATTTTTATTCATTTTTATGTGTTTGCAATTATTGTAATTAATGTTATCTATTCACTTTTTTAAATATTTTTTTGATTTATTCAATTTTATTTCCCATTTTATATATTTATTATTTTTTAATATTTTTGGAATTTAACATTTTTAAAAATTTATACATATTTATTTACTAAGTTTTAATATTTTTGATATGTTTTTAATTTATATAATTAATA
Organism: Viscum album; assembly: GCA_963277665.1. Classification (NCBI taxonomy): domain Eukaryota; kingdom Viridiplantae; phylum Streptophyta; class Magnoliopsida; order Santalales; family Viscaceae; genus Viscum; species Viscum album. The sequence goes on along the minus strand of OY728147.1, from coordinate 66,832,531 downwards.
TTTATTCATTTTTATTCGTTATGTTTTAATATTTTTAATATGTTTGGAATTTATATAATTGATTTCTATAAATGTATTAAAATTTTAATGTTTTTCATAGTCAATATAATTCATTTTTAATACATTTTATATTTAAATAATTAATATTATTTATTTATTCATTTTTATTTGCTTTTTAATGTGTTTTTAATTCCTATAATTAATGTTACGAATTCACTTTTTAATTTTTTTTGTAATTTATTCAATTTTATTTATTCATTTTTAACATTATTTCATTTAATATAATTTATTCATTTTTAATATTTTTAGAATTTATTCATTTTTTAATATTTAATTATATATATTTATTTAATGAGTTTTAAAATTTTCAATATGTTTGTAATTTATATGATTAATATTTATTTAATTGTATTTATAAGGTTGTAATGTTTTTAAATAGTTTTAGATTTATTTAATTAGTTTTTAAAATGTATTTTTTAGTATTCTTGTATTTCAAATAGTTAATATAATTTATTTTTATTATTTGTTTTTATTTTTATATTTTATATTATTTATTTATTCATTATTCTTCTTTTTTATATTCATTTTCAATTCATGTTAGTAATATTACGAACTTGTTTTCTAAATAGTTTTCTAATCCATTAAATTTTATTTAATCATTTTTTATATTCTTCCATTTAATATTTTTTATTCATTTTTAATATTTATTAATATTTATATTTTTTCACATTTAAATAATTTTTAATATTTATTTACACATAGTTATTTAGTATGTTTTTATATTTTGAACATGTTTGTAATTTATATAAATAATATTTATTCATCTTTGATTATTATGTTTTAATATTTATAATAAGTCTCAAATTTATATAATAAATTTATTTAAATTGATTTGTTCATATTTTTTCAATTTAAATTGTCAATATTATTCATTTTTAGTAATTTTTTATTTATATAATTAATATTATTTATTTATTTTTGACATAATAAAGATATGGTGATGGAGGTTGCGGATTTAAGAGACTCTCTCTTTAAACTGTAATGGTGAGTAGGGTTTTGATTCCATGGCACTCAATCTTGATGAGTTTTTCTTTCCAAAATATGTATTTGTTGTCCTGTCAAAGACCACGGGTGATGTAGATGCTTCGAGTAAGAACATGAATCATTCAAAGGAGGAGTATGTGGGAGAATATGCAATTTAGATGCACTTGACTCTGATTTAGAATTCGAATCGACCCTCTTTTTCTGAGAAGATGATTAATAATCGGTTATTCTTTGATTTCATGAGAGAATCTAAGTCATTCAAGATGACTGTCAGAAATGGATCATTGGCCCTTGTTCTGGTGAATCACAAAAATCATGGATGGGGACCATAATAAATATAAGCATTAGATTATTGGTAGCCTCGTGATGGTGATGAACGATCACCAATGGAATATTGAGGATCTTTGAAAGAAGCTCTAATGGTTTTGGGGCCTTAGTGGATGACACTTCATTTCAATTGGTAAGGGAATTTTTCATTTCATTTTCCCTTTAGACGAGGTCGTGGTTTCCTTTCCCGGAATCTGGGAAAACTATGATTGTAGGATTGAAATCCTCTTTTCAACCCAACCAAGTTCAAAAACTAAATTATGTGAAAGTTTGGATCTAGATCAGGGGCCTTAGTCAGTTCTTCTGGCAGCCACAAATACTTTGGGATATTACATCTGCGGTGGGAATTCTTATTAATATTGATGATGATATTGGGCATCCTATATACGATCACTTTTCAATGGTTTTTTTAGAGTGTACTTATGTGCACCTATGATTGAGACTATATTTCTTATTACTTATAATTATAGGCCTGAAATCTCAATTGGATTTTAGAATAAACCTTCCTTTTAAAACAAATGATCTCAAATTATCCATTCAAATGACCAATATCATAGTAATTTGGTTTATGAAAACAGTAATAACTCAGCCACCATATGGGAAATTTCATATTTAAGTTGCCTACAAATGATTCCAATAATGAGGGAAGGGAAAAAAGTGAGCAAGATGAGACAAATGGGAGTCCACAACCAGACAGTGGTCCAATATCCTTTGCAGATATGGTTAGTGATCAACATATTCCTTCTTCAACAAATCATGGAATTTGAATAGTGAGTAATTCTTTACATCATTCTAGTAAAGTTGTTTAAGTTAAGGGTTCTCTATCTAAATGTTCTAACATGGATGAATTCACATAAAATCAAGACCCTAATTGTGATATTGAGGGGGAATCTACTGATTTAATTGAGGAGAAATCCTTTTCAAAAGCTAAACTAGTTTTTGGCACACACCAGGCAATGGGAGCACATTTAGAGGTTCTGAGAGTTGGGAAGATCTAATAGGTTGTGGATGTGAATCAAATAGAGGAAGCAACTAGGGATACTTGGTATACAAAGTCTGAATCTACTCTATATTAGGGTGAAAATATGGTTTCTTCCACTAACATAGGTGTTCTGAAGCCTATACATTTTCCTATTTTGGTTGTCTTTGAAGCTGGTTCATCAGGGTAGTAGGTAATAAAGGTATAGAGACCCTCCATTTAAATACATGACTTTTTCATAAACCCTTAACAAAAATTACATTAACAAACATAAATGATCTTTTTTTCCTTACTATCTTGGAAATTAGGCACATATTACATGAATTACATAAGGGAAACATAAACATAAACATTATTCAATTATTTTGGGAGACTCCATTATTATTTTATCCTAATCCATCTCACTACAAGTAATCTTCTAGAGATATACATCAAAATAAATGGGTGTTAATTAATCCCAATAAGGGAAATAAACATAGGAAAAACTTAACATTTGATAAAGAGGAATATGAATAACACATGATCATATGAATATGAGACATATCATAACAGAAATAACATGAATCATTACATGAAAATTCCACTACAACATAAAAATAGGACATTCATAAGCATATAGAATAAAATTTTGCAGTTCACAAGACATTAATCATAAATTAACATGAGCCATGATAGAATTAAATTGGAATATGACATGGAATTGTGGCATACACATAATCATAGAAAATCATTTCTATAGTAGTCAATGCTCATTTCCAATACTATCATAGAGGAATGGATTTAATCTCAAAACCATCATATTAGTCAAGGTTTAGTCCCAAGTCTATCATATTAGAATGCTTTTACTCTCCAAACCATCTTAGTAGTCAATGTTAACTCTCAAGATTATCATATTGGAATGGTTTCACTCCCCACACCGTCATAGTAGTCAAGGTTCACTCCCAAGACTATCATAGTGGATAAGGTCCCTTACTGAACTGAGTTCAATCCCAATTCCAGTCCTATTTATCTCATGTGATATCATTATTTACCCAATTATTTTATTATAACAAATCATTTAATAAAAACCTGCTGAAAATTAATAATGGGGTTTACATCAATGTTATTGCATACAAGTGATTAAATACTTGAACACAACAACATTTTTTACCCATGGAAATGGAATATGGGTTTCATATATCTAAATAATCGAATCAATAACATGTTTTTTCATCTATGTGAGTACCCATGGAATATATTTGGGTATTCATAATATGATAATTTCTCATGTATAAAATATAAATTTCAAGAAAATAATTTGGCATCATGACTGTGTACATTGTGGATTATGAAAAGGGAATAATGGGAGGGAATTGAGGTATCTCATTGTAAAAACACTATTATGGAATATGTTATAATGAGAGAAGATAAATCATATCTCATCCTAAGAAAATAAATTATATAGTAAAATTATATTTATAAATACATAACAACATATAAAATTTAGATTCAAAATTCTAAATACAGATATAAATCTTGAATGTAAAAGAAGAGGGTGATATCCCTTATTAACTTTCAGCCGCATAACGACAATACTTAAAGACTCATAAAATGGATTAATGAGATATAAATAGGTATATAATAACTTTTAAGTAAAAATTATAGTAATATGGATGTGTAGTATCATTTTACATTAATAGTAATCAGAAAACAAAGTTCATTTCATAAATAAGGTGGTTGAATAAAGAGGAGAAAGGGAGGATCCCTTACCTTGAAGAGTTACTTCCTATATCTTGGAGATGAAAACCTTAGGAACTTGGAGACACCTTGGGTACAACTTGGAGGATATTTAAAGATGATAAATGGGAATAATTTAAAGTATTTTCAATTTTTAGAGGAGGGGATTGGGGAAATTTTGGTATTTATACATGAGGAGAGGTGGGTTTTAAGAAATTAAAAAATTGGTTATTTTACTATATAAGAAACCCAATTGTGAGATAAATCAAATCAAACCATTTATATGTACCATTAAAGAGTAGGATAGCATTGTTTGACGTTAAAGGCCATAATAAGCTGAAATATTCATTCTAAACCACCTAATATATGCACATAAGTCAAAAATAGTTTTTATATTTTAGATTTCAATTTTTGGTTCCAAAATGAAAGGAATAAATAATTAAATTAATATTAATATTTTTAAAATTATTTTTATTCTTATAAAATTATATTTTTATTAAATAAATTTTTTCATAAATTTTTAGTAATTCTTACATAATAATGATGTTATAAAATCACAATGACTTTTAAAGCGACAATTTTTACTTTTTCACTAAACGATCATCTTTGTGAGAAAATTCCTAAAAATAATCCTGAGATAATTTTTAAATGATGGGTGCAAAAATTAATTTTATTTCATAAAAATAATTCTCTAAGTATTATAATTTTAATTTTTAAATAAGTCAATATTTTAATGAAAACTTCCCATTTAATAGAAAAAACAATATTCACACCATCATAAAAATTACTTTGGGATTGTCATATAAAAGTAATTTTATAATATTATTTCATGAAATAAATTTTTATTTAATACTTCCACAAAAACATATTTTACTATAATGTGTTTTATAGTCTTTGAAAATAATAAAATTTTTATTATATCATTAAATAACCCTGACGATCATTTAAATGCATCTATGTAAGCAACAATAATAATGACCCATTATTTTATTGACTAAAGGCCATAATGCCAGTCAACTGTATTATTTTAAAAAAACGTTTTTTATTGATCATATTTCCCTATAGATACTCCATCATTATTACTCTTCATCATTCACTTCGATTCAAATCAAGGTTCGATATTGTTCCCAAATGAATATTTCATTACAAACTCTGTTTCTTTACTATAGCACTACTCATGGGTGTGATGATTCTAGGGGATCGAGGTGAACCAAAATTTTATATTTTAAATTATATATTATCTGTTTTTATTCCAATTTTAAAATTTATATTAATAATAGTAATTTTTTTGGACTGAATGTAATGTTCTTAAATAAAGGAATAGAGTATTGTTAGTTTTCTAGTAAGTGTTTTCTATCATTTTACTATTCCTGGTTGTAAATGAACATCTCAACATATGATGTAAAAAATACCCATGAAATATAAAATTCATTCTATGTTTTTATATTTTAAAACAAAATAAAATGTTATTGGTAGGCAAGAGATCCATTAATAAAGGAAGAACACTTTTTGGGTTGTTATATTCTTCCCCCTTTAAAATAATTTCATACTTAAAATTTCAACTCATATTCTCGACTGATGGTAGATGAGGGTACTTCTATATCATTTTTTACTCTAGTTACTAAGATTATATTCACATTTATTGTTACTTATCTATAGTATTATAATAATAATTCTAAAATAAATCCGAATTTTAAACATTTTATAATATCATAATTCTAGGATGATATACATCAATATTATTAAAAGTTTTACATTATCTTGATATCCTTCATAATGGTTTGTACGATATTTTTATTAACTAATGCACATCCCTTGGAATTATCAACCCAGGTGTGAATCAAGGTCTATTTTCATGCACCAGTTCCGGATTGAGTCTAGATCAATGTGGTGTTTTCGGGTGTTACCCCTAGGTATATCTTTTCTAAAGGCATATCCACTTGTAGTATCCACACAAAGATGTATTTTCATGTAAACCACTTACTAAATAATCACCAAAATTAGAGGATATTTTTCTATATTTAAACTTATCTATAGTGTTTTTACTAATGTTTTCAAACGCCAATTTCCACAAATAACTAAACCATCCTTTGATACAAATTATAGTGACTCGCCTTTTAAATACATGAATTTTGCATAAATCCTTACCAAAAAATTTCATTAATGAATTTGAAGAATATTTTTAGATTTAGTGACTAGAAAATTAGGTAAATATTACCTAAATTACATAAGGATAACATAAACATAAACATTATTCAATTATTTTGGTATACTCGTTTGTTATTCCATCCTATGTCATCTCTCTATAAGTAATCTCTTAGGGACATACACCAAAAGAAAGGGGTGAGTATAATTCTTAGTAAGGGAAATAAATAAAGGAAAGAATTTGAATATGAGAAACTGACATATGAATAAAGCATGATAATATGAATATAATACATATCATAATATAAATAACATGAATCATTACACGGAAATGTGGCTACAACATAAAAATAGGACATTCATAAGCCTATGGAATAAATCCTGGCAGTTCAAAAGAAAAAAATCACAAAGAAACATAAGCCATGAGAGAATAAAATTAGAATAATATGTGGAATTTTGGAATACACATAATCATAGAAAATATTTTTCTTGGTAGTCAATGTGATTTTTTAGGACTATCATAGTGGAATGATTTCACTCCCCAAACCATCATATCAGTCAAGGTTCACTCCCATGACTATCATATTTGAATGGGTTCACTCCCCAAACCATTATAGTAGTGAAGTTTTGCTCCCATGAATATTATATTGTAATGGTTTCACTCCCCAATCAATCATAGTAGTCATGGTTCACTCTCAAGACTATCATATTAGAATGGGTTCACTACCCAAACCATCTTAGTAGTCAAGGTTCGCTCCTAAGACTATCATAACAAACAAGGTACCTTACCGAACTGGGTTCACTCTTCTTTATATTCCTATTTATATAATGATATATCATTATTTAACCAAGGATTCAAATATATCAAATCATTTCATCAATAACTTATTGAAAATAAAGAACAAGTTTCACATCAAAATTATTTCATAAAAGTGCTTAAATACATGAATATAACATCAATTTTAACCCATGAAAAGGGAATATGGGTTTCATATATGTAAATAAAAAAAATAAATAATACGTTTTAACATCTAGGTTAATACCCATGGAATATATTTTGGTATTCATAATATGATAATTTCCCTTATATAAAAGAGAAATACCATGAAACGAATCTGACAACATGATGATATACATTATGGATTATGAAAACGGAATAATGGGAGTCAATGAAGGTATCCCATTGTAAAAAAATTATTACTAAAGTATAGGTATGAAAAAATAGAATTAATAAAAATATAGAATATGGACACTTAAGAGACGCATAATAAGTACGTACTTGAATGAAAAAAGAGAGGAAGAGAAATCCCTTACATCTGTATAGTAACAGCTTAGAAATATGTTATAATGAGAGGGAATAAATGATATTTAATCCTTAGAACATAAATTTTAAATTAAATTTACATTTATAAATACATAACAACATATCCAATTTATATTCAAGTGGATAAATACAAAGATGAATATTGAATGGAAAAGAAGAGAGTGAGATCCCTTACTAAATTTTGACAGCATAAAATTGGTACTTGAAGACTCATAAAATGGATTAATGAGAGACAAAGGGGTATCTAATAAATTTTAAGTCAAAATTACAGTATGTGGGATTTGTATAAGTATATCCCATCAATAGGAAATGGAATATATAGTTCATTACATGAATTAGGTGCTTGAATAAAGAGAAGAAAGGGTGGATTCCTTACATTGAAGAGTTGCTCCCTATATATTGGAGGGGGAAACCTTAGAACATTTTAGAAAACTTGGGGAAACCTTGAAAGATATTTATATAGGGTAAATGGAGAAAATATTCTATTAAAAATTTGGAGTAGAGATGAGTGGGGAAAGGGTGGTATTTATACATGAAGAGGGGTGGGTTTTAAGTGATTAAAAATTGGTTATTTTACTATATAAGCCATCGAATTGTGAGATAAATCAATTATACCCATTTATATGGGAGCTTAAAGAGTGATAGAGGGTGGGAGGACATTAAATTCCTTAATAAAACTAAATATACCTTACAAACCACCCAATTAATGCATGCAAATCAAAAATTATTTTTATCTTTAAAATTCCAATTTTTGGATCCAAATTGTAAGGTATAAATATCTAAACTAAAATAAATATTTTTGAAATAATTTTTATAATTATTAATTGATATTTTTATTTAATATTTGTTTTTAAAATTTTAGTGATGCTAACATAATAATGATGAAAAAAATTGCAGTGATTTTTAAAGCGGTAATTTTCACTTTTTCACTAAAAAATCATCTCTGTCAAAAAAATTACAAACAAATAATCCGAATATAATTTTGACACGATGATTCCAAAAATTAAACTTATTTCATAAAATAGTTCTTTACGAATGAAAATTTTTAATTTTTAAATAAATCATTATTTTTATAAAAATCAACAATTTGATAGAAAAACAATTTTCAGACCACTATAAAAATAAAATGGTGATTATCATCTAAAAATCATTTTATAAAATAAATTTATGAAATAAATTTATATTTTATACTTAAACATAATATATTTTAATATTATATTTTTATAGACTTTAAAAATAATATAGTTTTGATTAAACCATTAAATAATTCTGATGATCATTTAAATGCATCTACATAACTAAAATAACCCGTTTTTTATTTTAGGTATGGAAACTATTCTTCTTAGTTTAATTCCTTGGTTTTTACTTAATATGAATGAATAAATCAGTTAGGGAATAAAAGAGGGATTTTGAAGCTTGTTCGAAGCTCAAAACCCCGACTGATGGAAGAAACTACCGGGCTGCATGATGAGTGGAAATGGTGCATCCCAATCCACACGGTTTCTCCTAACTATGTAGGGTGTTATAGATAGTAGAATAAGGAAGAATGGTTTTCCATAACTATGATATCTAAGCCACATGAACATGAAAAAGTATTAGTTTTTAAATGATATAAAATTCCATGTCAGTTCACGTTTTGTCTAACCTTGTGCCATGATCGTACGAGGGGGGTCTTGAGGCAGTGCATGGTACATGGTAAGCGTACGGTTTGTAAAATCATGTGATCCCTATAAGTTGGGTAAATGAACAGTTTGACCTTAAATGTATTATAACCAAAACACCCTTTCTTATTTCTTCCTCCAGTGGACATAATACCACTTCCTCCTCCCTTGAGAGCTCCTCAACAAGCTTCCACCAGGATTTTTTAACAACTTCTTCATTTGGACTCTAAATTAACTTCTAATCATCTCATTATAAGTCCATCAGTGAGTGATTCAATCCTTATGCTCCTTTAGTCATTATTATTTCTCTAAATTATTCTATTTTGACATAAAGTCTTATACACTATTTTTTGGGTTTTTTTATGTTCTTCCATTTTATTTTGATCTAGGGAAAACTAAGGGATGATACTTGACAAGGAATCTGATATAGGAACAAGGTAGGTGGTCTATGACCTATCCCTTAAAGTCTCTCCATCTATAAATTTTTTGTATTCTGAACACCCTGATTTCTCTAAGAATTTCCCCTTAAATCCATCTTCTTTAGTTTATTTTTTTAATTGTAAGTTATGGCCCTGATAGGACCTCTTTGACATGGTTGGAGGTTGAGACCTCAACACAAACCACCCATTTATAGCGTGTTCTTTATTTAGGCATTGATGAACTTTATTGAGATTAAATGTAACATTGTTTGGGTTTATTCTACTTGTCCTTTAATGAGGTAATTGATTCAATTTAATAAATGAATCCTAAAATTTTAAATGGAAAGTGTATATATATATCACTTGGCCTTGGAATGTATAATTGACTTGGTATTAGTTGAATGTCATTAACTCACCTTGTCATGCTTAATAAAAGCTAATGGAATGAACCTATTAAATGATTATCAATTTAATTGACATTGTTTTCATGTCATTGATTCGTTTTATCTTGTTTTTTGAAAGGCGATGGAATGAAACTGTTGAAGGATTTAATGAAACGAGTATTACATGGACCTTGATTACATATTATATAAATGGAATGATTATAAGGTGCCTACTGCTTTGGATATATTTAATCTTTATGTGGATGGTCGGACTTGAGCCAACCTTGGATTCCCTAGGATTTTCATGAGCACTAAGAAGAATCCATTATGATTCATTGATCCAATTGTCGTGGGAGATACCCACCATAGAATTTGGTCTTTTTATTATTATGTGAATTCCTAAGCGTTGGATAGATGATTAACTTGATATATCTTCCAGATATAATAATTTCTTGGATTCAACTTGATGTCTTCAGACATGCAGTTACATTGATTCACCCCATTTAGAACATTAATTCTTAGCCTAATAATACAATGGATGAGGTCCATAGACTTGGTTAAATTCTTTTATAGTGTAATTACTTGAGTTTACCCCTTAGATTACACTCAGACCACTTATAGCCAGCCTATGTGATACTAATATGATTTTTCTGACCCCTAAGTTCAAGGATTCCTTGGTTTCACGATAGATCCACTCTTATTATTATTATGATATTTTTCAGTGATTTTTACACATTTTTTATATCCATTGATATAAATAAAATCTTGAATAAATTAATTAAATGATCTCATGTTTAGATACATCGACAGCAGATGCTAAAGTAGACATGGGTCATTTATTATAGCATTTCCTAAATTCTATATATACCTACACACTGTTCAGTTTATATACATAGGCTGGATTTTTGTAGATTTCATTAGTTGTGGCATATTAATATTTATCTCAGACTCTATCCATGCTATCATTGGTACCCGAATAGATTATATGATTATAGGTGTGGGAAAAGGGAAGCGTTCCGATTTGGACACCAGACTTGCATGATTTTGGATGGGGGATTGGTAGTTGATTATCGAACCAGATCTCAGGATTCTTGGATAGTTTTTTCTTCTTTTTTATTCTTTTGTATATCGTGTATTTCACTATCTTCCAACTATAATGAATGCCTTTTTTTGTAGAGATATTCCATAATCATTTAGTATATAATACAGTTTATAGCTCTTGTGTTTTTATTTATTCCATATATGTTTAAACTTACATTTTCTACCATTTTTATTATTATTAATCATCAGTTTAGTCATATAATATCTTCATTGTGATCCACTTTTACCATAGGGTATAGCCTTCCCATTTCACACCCCAATTCCCCACTTCTAATTAGCATTCTCTAGAATATGTTGAGGCTCTCTTGATTACATGTGACAAACTAGGTTTATTTACTCAGAAGTTAACCAATTATAAGACATCACAAAGTGGTATTATATGGGGTTTATTTTCTTATATTATTGTTTTGTAAATTTACACGGGATGTTAGGAACATGTTTGGACATGGTTATAAGCAGTTTTTGGGAGTATATAACCCACATTCAGGGTAAACACCACGTTTCCTAATAAATGAGAAATTGTTGTTCTGTATTTTTTATTATAGTAGATATAGTTTGACCATTGATGGTATCATCTTAAATAGCCAATTTGGACTCATGTAATCTATATATCCCTAGTTGCATGATTTGGGATTTAACTATGATTCCCAAACAACCAACTTCAATTTAAAATATGTATGAGCTCTTATAAATTAAAAATGGTAATCTATCAGAATAGATCCAACATATTTCAACCATTACATTATGAGACTGAATGTGTGTGTGTGTGGGGGGGGTGATTGTAATTAAATGGATGTAAATTTCAATTTGTAAAGTGTCTAACCCTTTTTAAGCAGGGAAGGATAATCCATTTAATCGAACCTTGTGATGTGTAAAAAATCACTTATGAAAAAAATTAAAATTTTTACTTATAAATGAAATGATTTATAGTAAATGAAGAGGAAAAGTTAAATTTAAAGAGAGTTTCCCTCCTTAAATTTCAATCTAACCTCCAAATACCAAAACCCCTATTAAAAATATCTAACACTTACCAATACCCAGACCTTCTAAGTAGGTATTTGGGGTAATATGTTGGGTAGTGAGGCATTCTTATTTTTCTTCTTCTATTAATGATTTTATTTATTTTCAAATTTTATTCTAAGGTGTGTTATTGGAATTTTTATAGATATTACACCATGAAATCCTTGAGTTGTGTGTTAGGAGGGTGGCGATGACCATTCCCCAGAGATGGCGGGCCTTGAGACACTAGTTTTACCACTTAGAGTACCTCCTACAGTGTCATATCCATGACATATTTTAAATTTATTTTTAATTTAATTTACATTATTTCTTTTTTGGGGGTTTCACATGCATTTTTTGAGGAATGGGTGACTTTTCATGATTTGGGCCAAACCGTGAGCCCAATTCCATATTTAAAAATAATTATTGTTTCCTTTATAACTCCTTCTTTTTTCAACATTTTTCATCCATTCCAATTACTACTAGGACTGCCCGGACCTATTAACACCACCATATTAATTTGGACAATTTAGTAATCCATAATCAAGGTGGATTTGGGGTTTTTATGGAATTAGGCCTGCCCAGAAACTCATTTCTAGTTTTAAAAATAAATTTTGTTTATAAAATAACTTATTCGTTATTTACTATGTTTTGGTGATTCTACCTCCCACTCAAATATAACATCCTTAGGCATGCCCCCATTACCTTTCCCCCATATTTGGAACCCGTATGCATCACGAATTAGGGTAGACCTTCATAGGGGTTCTCAAATAATCCATATTTGAAGAGGTAACTTCTTTCCATCATCACTCCTTCATTTCTCACTCATTTTCCCCCATTCTAGTTCCTACATGACCTCCTCATCTTTGTTCAAACCTCACATGATTTTTTGACTGTTATGAAATTCAGATACTAGTGTATTTTGGGATATTTCTTCAAGATCCCTCAAGTAAGTGGGTTTCCATCCTTCTTGTTCCCATTTGCTTAGGGTTTATTCCCTTATTCCTGATGTTCCTAATGTCAAGAAAGCAGGGTTTTGAAATTAGGGTTTTATCATTTATTTTATGGTCTGAAATTCTGGTTTTAGATCTTTTTTACCTTCCTTTAGATTCAACGGTGGTGCGTTTGAGTTTTTCCACAATGGATTCAAGGGTTTTCATTACTTTGGTAGGTGATTCCATGTTTATGCAATCATTGTATCTTAGCATGTTGTATTTATCATATTTTCAGTCTTATCTAGTTTTATTATTGCTGCAAAAATTATTTTTTGCGGTGTTTGTATTTAAAATGAATTTTAAAGGCCAATTTTATGTGAAATTGGGGGTTTTCATAGAAATGTTTTATTGGTTTATTTGGGGCTGCCCTGTAAATACTTAAATGGTTTTATTGAACTTAAATAGGGATTCCAATCATGTTTTTTAATGTTAATCTCCTTTGGTTGTTTCTGCAAAAAATGGGTTTTAATGGTGTTTGTGGAATATGTGAACTTTAAGTGCCTTGTTTGTGTGAAAATGGAGGATTTACAAAGTTATTATTTATTGGTTCAGTTGGGGATTCCCTAAAATTAATTTTTTAGTTTAATTGAAATGTATTGGGCTGCCTTTTCTATTTTGGTAACTTACAAGTCTGAACATAGTGCACAAAGTGGGGTTTTTAATGAGTTTTGGGTGCAAAACAATGCGAGGTTTTGAGAAATTATTTCATTAAAAATCAAAGTGTTTTGTTGGGTGTTTTAAATGGTATAAAATGTGTATAGATGTTGTACTGATATTATGTGACCATTAGTGGTGTTTTATATGAAAATGGATTTACGTAGCATGCTGAAATTATTTGAGCACAACGGGGGAAGCCCGAGTACCTAGGTGGGGCAGATATGTACTAGTACGGCTAGTGGAAAAGATGGGTTTTGTCCCTGTTTCACGTAGAATTTGGATAGAAAACTATAACTAAACTATATGGATAATTATTTGGGACCACTAGGTTATGGGTATGTTCCCTACTAGTAGATCATGCACGAGAACAGATTTTACTATGGTTACTTTACACGGAGGTACGAGGTACATGGGGTCTGAGACTATCTAGTGCCTAGGGGTGTTCCCAATTCTATTTCTCAATGGATTTGTGGTATTTTACCTTGTATTTGGGTGTGTTTGGAAGTATATTATAGTAGCTAACATGAAAATTTAAATGTGTTAACATTCTGAATGTTTTAGCTTGAAAATTATTTTCAATTGAAAGTTGCATTTCTTGGAATTTGTCATCATTTTTCATTGCATATTAAAATGGTTTTCTTTATCACCTTGTATTTCATGAACTTTGGAATAATTGGGTATTATTATATAGGGATTATTCTAACACCCTACTTACACCACTTGGGAATAATTATAATTTATTATTCTTGAGTCATGTAAAGGAAAGGCTTTGGGTGATGGTGGTTCGAGGTTTTAGTTCCTATCCTTAGGGTGGAGTTATGGAGACAGATGGTGGGTGATGTCCCCTTGTCATGTGTAGTCCTTGGAGATATTTTTATGGTTGTTTCTTTGTGACTTTGGACCTTTTTTAATGCATTTGAACGTATTTATTCAGTTCTATATTTTTTTATAAACCTTGTTGGTATGAAATTTTTAGGTTCAATTTATCAATATTTTTTTTATGTTTTATGTATGAATATTTGGGTAAATCATTCCCAAACCAAGATAAATGATACCTGGGAACTTGTGTCAGCCCGTGGTGATAGGGAACGCCCTTTGGTCCTTGCCACAGGTTGGGTTTGGTGCCAATATTGGTGGTAAACAGATTCAGTTCGTGACATGCAGCACCAACTCTTATTATCAAAATGGGAACTGACACTTAGATTTTAGAGTGTTTCCAACATTTGGAGCAGTCTATATAGGTTTATCTATAACCTAAACCTAAAATTTCACATCTAACTCCTAATTTCCAGAAATAAAATCCTTTCATTTCTTGGGTGTATGGAAGTCCTTAGGATGATGAGTCCTAACTAGAAGTCATTATTTCTATCTTTGAGATTCTAGAGATGCCTCAATAGAGGAGGGTCAAGCTATCCACCTACATGATGCATGATATTGATAAGAGTTGGTAGGATGAGTTTACCTGGGATGGTAGTCTTCAAGAAATGGTTTGGGCATAATTTCAGACCACCTTCTATGATTACTTTTTCCCAAAGAAGTTGAGAGATGACTGACCCATAGAGTTGATGAACCTGGAGAATGGTGATAGGTCCATCATGGGCTATTCTGGATGTTTCACCAAGATTTAATGTTTCTCCCATCTTATTTTTGGTGATGATTTGTCACAAGTGAGATGCTTCTAGGGTGGGAACATGTATCCCCTCTACTTATAGTAGATTATCTTTCACCTATTTACCATTTCTAAGATTGTGAACTAGGCTCTTATCACTAAGAATAACTTTAAGGAAGCAGAAAGTACTATGAAAATAGGATCATTTCGAAGATAGGGTAGTAGTTATTCTGGTATTAGGATGTGTATCCTTAAGATTTATCATCAGAGAAGTGGTGAACAGAGTCCTTCATTAGTAGCTCTGTGTGATGTCGTCTGTAGGGACGATAGGGGCATGTGAATCGATAGTGTGATAGAGACTCACTTAAGTGGCATGCGTGTGACCAAATGAGTCATATTCAGAGGTTATTAAAGGAAGTTATACTTATTTCTAGTGTAATTGGACTCGTACCAACTCCACCTTAAGGATTAGGATTAGAAACATTATTTCATTCATGAAGCTAGAGTAGCACCAGCTAAATAGGCCAAGTAGGCGACAATGGTCGAGGTATCCATACATTTTATTATCAGTGCAAGTAGAGAAAACTTTTTTAAGGTATTCTATCTATAGTTTAATTCTATGTTCAGGCCATTTGCTTGTACCATTGATAATACCCAAGGATCAGAGTGCATGACCGCCTACTATATGAGGTACTATTCTAGTAGCATCTAATATCATATCTTCTTTATTCAATATAGTTTCTTCTCACTCCTTTATCTCTGTATCGATCGCCAAAAGTCTTGGCCTAGAAATTCAATATTTCTATGGGGTGATAAACCTAGAAACACCATTTGGTGTGTTGTTAGAGGATATACTACAGTGTAAGGATTGTACCCTCATGTCAGGGAGTTTCATTTCATATGGGACCTCTTCATCCTCAAGTTGATGGGCTTTGATGTCATTCACAAGATGGATTGGTTGGTTCCTTATCATTCCGATGTGGACTGTTATAGCTATAGGGTGTCATTTACATCACCAAAGGGCAGAAATTACCTTTATAATGGTGAGTGGAATTTCTAGACCAATAGAAATATACTAGAGGATCGTGAGTTGGGAGTAGTGACAAGCCATATTTCCATCATTTTCATGGATGATTAGAAGATGCATCTGAAATATTTTACTCCCATGGTAGATCATTTCAGGGATGTATTTCTTGAGCATTTTTCTGGCTGACCACTTGAGAGAGAGGTAAATTTTATGACAGAACTCATTCCAAGAGTATCTCCAATATCTATTCCTCCATACATGATATAACCTACAAAGCTACAAGATCTCAATATATAGTTGGAGGATTTAAAATCTAAGGATTTTATCTAAACCAGTACATCAGATTAGGGTTTAAATGTTCTTTTCTCTAAGAAGATAGATGGGACCATTAGTTTATGCATGGATTACCAATGGTTAAACTAGTTTACAGTTAAGAACTAGTATCCATTACCTCAAATAGATGATCTACAAGAATAGATTTGAGGAGAAAGGTTGTTCTTGAAGATTGAACTGATATTAGGATATCATTAGTTGCGATTCAGGACTACAGGCATACCACATATGACTTTCTAAAGTTGGTATTGTCTATATGAGTACCTATTTATGCCTTTAGGTCTTACATACACACCCACTATTTTCATGGTCTTGATGAACATGATTTTTCACACCTACTTGGATTCCTTTATCATGGATTTTTTGGATGACAACTTGGTGTATTCTCATACACAAAGAGACCATACCAAACATCTTGAGATCCTTATGGATACACTGAGATATCATTAGTTATATTCTAAGCTCATTGAGTTCCACTTCTTGATTGACAAGGTTCACTTATTGGGTCATATTAACTTGGAATCAGGAGTATTAATAGTCCTAGAGAAGGTGAGTTATATGGTTTATTGGGAGAAACCCAAGAATATGTTTAATATACATAGTTTCTTGGGTATGTCTAAATATTATAGGTGTTTTATACAGAAATTATCATTCATTTAGGCACCTCTTACTAGTCTAACTAAGAAGGGAGTGAAGGTCTTGTGGTCTGATGAGTACAAAAAGGACTTTTAGTAGATTAATGGACGGCTTACTTCGGCACCAATCCTAATTCTTCTAGTTCCTATAAGAGGTGATACAGTGTTCTATGATTCATCTGGCATAAATCTAGGTGTAGTGTTGATGCAGGTGGGTCGAGTCTTTGCATACGAGTCTCAACATTTGAAACACACAAGCATAATTCTCTGATGCATGACTTTGAGAATAAAACATTCATTCATGAATTTAATTTTTGGAGCTATTATGTGTTGGGAGAGAACTTTTTTTGTGTATACAGACTACAAGATCGTCAAATATATCTTTATCTTGCATGACTTGAATCCTAGACAGTGAAGATCGGTTGAATGCCTTCAGTACTTTGACTTTGAGCTTGCCTATATTCCTAAAAAGGGGAATGTGGTAGATTATGTGATGATTTAGAAAAATCAGTCATAATCCATTAAGTAAGCCAATGATCAATGTAAATTTATGGTCCTTCTTTATGATATAAATATAGAGTTTCAAGAAATTCACAAGTGCACTTTTCTTATAGCCATAGTAGTTACCTCTTCACTTCAAGATTGAGTGAAGAGAAGGAAGTTTTTAGACCCTGGGGGGTTAGTCCTCCAGGAATGTATTTCTAGTGAGGACCCCCTTTGGATGGGTTTGTCAATAGAGATGACATCCTATATATACATTGGTGTATTTAGGTGCCTATGGATATGATAGAGGAGACGATGCGAGAATCCCATGCTTGTCTGTAGAGACCCATATATTGACGTACATGGAAATTACATTAGATTTATGGAATACTTAATACATAACAAAAACAAACACCAAAGGACCGTAATAGTTTAGTGTCTCTGGAAACTCAGAACATAATCTTCTAATCGTTGTGAAAGAACTTCAACATATCCCATAAAGATCTTCCCCTTTTTTTCTTACCTAAAACCTTTCGTTAAATCCTGGGGAAAAGGAAACATATAAAGGGTGATCTCAAATGCTCAGAAAGGGTAATCATGGAGAAAATAAAACAAATCATATACATTTGAACTTAAACATGAACATAATCTTTAAACATCAAAATCTTGAGCAATGACATAAAATATGGAAGTACGTAAGGCATAGATCATAAAGAAACATTAATCATGATAAAATATCTCGAGAATAAAACATGTAATTATGGAAAACATTAAGCACATGTTATGATATCCATATTAGCCATGGAATTACTGCCAAAACCATCTTAGTGGACAAAGTCCCTTTTTGAATTGAGTTCACTCCTCGTTCCAGTCCTCTATCACTGAACCAGATTAACTTGTCATTCCAGCCATGTGTATCTCATGAGATATAAATCTTTACCCAATGCATTGTAGGGAGATATAGGTCCTACCCATCTCATAATGAAATCATTCTTATGTGTGCCGCAACATAAACATAAATCATTCATCATAACCCAAAGAATAAAATGGGGTTCATAAACATCATCCCATCATAATATAATCCATATAAAACAAATGGATATCATTTCATCATAAGAGAAGTGAAACCATGTAAATCATAGAGACATTATACTTGAAACACAATCATACTAAATAATGCCATCTTAGATGGAAAATAGTTTTGACAAAACACTTGAAATGAATTCTTAAAGAAAATATCATTTCTTCTTCAAAATCATTTTCTTTTCAAAAAATGCCATGCAATTTTAAATGAAAAGGATTTTTTTGAAAATAATCATGAAATCTTGTGGAGGAAGCTTCATGAAAATAAGGCTTTATGAAACCGTAAAAATCCGTTCATGTTGTATAAGTTAAAAAACCATTCATCTTCTACTTTTTCCGGAAAAGTCAAAAAGTGCCTCGTATGGTAAATAAACGAAAGATTCTTTCCATATCATGTAGTAAAAGTCAACAAAGGGTAAAAATGACTTTAAACATACATGGAAGAATGGTAAGAATTTTATTAAAACATTTTTAGAATACATGGATGTGGATGATAAATATAACCCCAGTAAATACTTACAAATAAAAAATCTCGGATAAAAACGAGATTGGAATAATTATCGCTTACATTATGTCCGATATGCTTCGTATGTATCTGAACCTCCTGTATGATGATTTAAATAATATCATTGACATATTACATAATCATATTCATTGTTATAGTATCATATATGGTTCACTAATGACTTTATATTACCCGATCTTTTGCAAATTCCATGTTAAAGCAGTGTTTTGGGTAAAATCGTTTTATTTATCATATGTGTTTGGACTTGTTGTTCTTGATATTATTATTACTTATATTGTCACGACCCGTCCTCGGGGCCCATGCCGTGACTACCCCAAAACCGCCTTCCATAGGCCAGGGGCTGGCAACTAGCACCAAATGGGTAAATCCCGATAAAAGGGAAGGCATTGCCTTTATATAAGAAAACAAACACAACAGAGTACGCAAGCTGAAGTAAACAAAAAGTAAACTAAGTACAAAAGTAAGTGCTGGAATGTAAATGGGCCAGTAAACAAACCCAACTGAAATTACAGTACAACTGAGAAAAGTGAAGTACAATGGCCAAAAAGTAAAGCAGCAACCACCGAGACGTCCTTCGGAAACCCCACCTGAAGGGTGGGTACAAATGGTCTCCTCAGCTCCTCGAATCTGTCCATCCACTCTGTGTACGTCTCACCTGATAGTCCACCTCCGGATACCGTCCTACTCCACAAGACTCAACCACGATCAGCGTTGTCCGTCGTCTGCAACCAACCCAATGTAGTGCATGCATAGCCCGTACATGGGTGAGTATACGATACTCAGTAGGGACCCCAAGACCCCCAAAGGCCTCCTAGAATCCACAAAGGATAAACCAAAAAGGTAAGATACAAACACGAAGTATCAACCAAATCTACTTATGTATATGCCCATACATATAACTAAGTCATCAATTCCAGTTCGGCTCCAACTCCCAAGCCCAAGTACAACCTAGTCGACACAGGAAAGTACAACTCAGCCCACACAGGAAAGAAAGACAATCATATCGAAGATAATGATTGAAAGTCAAGACTAAGCTCACACAGGTATACTACTCACGAAGAGGGGTGGAGATTATAGATGTTGCCTCTGAATCATCTCCCCTGCCGAACCCATGTAGGATCCAAGTATAGAAGTCTTCGCTGCTGAACCCACATAGGATCCTAGTACAGTAACCATGACTGTCGAACCCACGTAGGATCCATGCACAGTCCTCCTCGCTGCTGAACCCACGTAGGATCCAAGTACAGTCGTCCTCGCTACCGAACCCACGTATGATCCATGTACAGTCTTCCTCGCTGTCGAAACCACGTAGAATCCAAGTACAGTCATCATCGTCGTCGCAGTCGCAGCCAACTCTAGGGTTCCCGCACACAACACGCTCGATTCCGGGAGGTTCTGCTCCACGATCCAAGAAGTTTGATACATCAACCGTCACAAAGTCTAGAGTTTATGTATCCAAAAGTTCTGTCTCATCAAAAAGAACTCAATGCAACAAACGACGCGTCAATCAGACGCCCAGTCTGTGAGATATAGGCTTTTCCGTACCAGGGGCCCGGTTAGAAATATACTCGTTTCTAACCCGAATGATATCCAAAATCATCTAAAACTCACTTAGAGTGTTGCAAAAGGTACGTCTCATCGAAAGAGTCCTAGTTCCGTAGACGGCGCGTCGATCAGACACACAATCTTTAAGTTAACCCTGTTTAAGTGATTAACTGTCTCGGCCCGTTTAGCCGAGTGGGCAAACGGGTCGGGTTGTCCCAGTTTGATGGGTCCGACCCAGCAGGGGTGTCGGACCGGTCCGAAGGGAAAACTCAAGTTGGCCCAACCCGAAGTGGCGCGGCCCTGCCCGAAGTTGCGCGGTCCGGCCCGTCGGGGCGCGGCCCGGCCCGACCTAGCGCGGCCCGGCCTGGCGGGCTCGGCCAAAGCCGAGCGGGCTCCAAGGTGGGCCAGTATTTTGCACCGGTGGCTCCGCCCTTCCCTAAATCGGCCGGCTAGGCCGGCCGGCCCTCTGGAATACGCGTCCCGCACGGTGGGCAGCGGCTTCTTTGCCACGACACCCTCCTGTCACCGCGGTCCGATTCCCCCCGGCCGGCCAACGGGCCGGCCGATCTTCCTACGTGGCGCCCTCCTGGCGCCGTGTCTCCTCTTTCCCCGGCTGGCCGATGGGTCTTCCGGTTCTTCCACCGAAGCAGCCTGAGTAGCGGGCCGCGGTTCTTTCCGTACAACCGGTGTGACGACGCTGGTTCCCTTTGCCCTGTTCCTGGCACAGCACGACGATGTTGTGCTTCCACCGCCATCAATTATCAATTCTAAAATAATTAATGAGAAAAATAAAGGGTTTTCGGGCTGTGTTCGTTTGGCCTGTACCCTCCGCGTAAAACGATAGAAATCGGCCAATGTAAACGAGATGCTCAACGACAAACCCAAGAACAATTTTAATCTATTAAAATTGAACTTAACCCCTACCTCAATAAATGATGTCATTTGCCAGCGTCGCGGAAGATGGCGTCGCGGGGTGAGGTTTCGATGACGGCGTTGGCGTGCGTCCATGGAGGGGACGATGTCTCACAATAGATGTGGAGAGAAGAAGGAATGGCACGTTATCTCTCCTCTTGGTGACGGCGTTCATCGTCGAAGAGGTGACGTTCTTCATGGGAGGATGAAGTTCTTCAAAGAAAGTTAGAGTTCTCCCAAATCTCCTCACACAACAATTCTAACCCAAAATAAAATAAGGCTTCCTCTTATTTTATTTTTCATTTTCCAAGCATTAAAAATTACAAAATTCAAATTCCAATTCACTTAATTAATTATACCATGAGTTGTATAATTAATTGGGTGAAAGGTTGGAAACTTTTGAGGGAGAGAGAGAAGAGGAAAAGTCACCCCAATAGATACAAGGGGGTTGACAACATTAAAATAAATAAGTTTAATGGGAGGTTTATGGGGTTTAGGTAATGTGAATGGTTGGGGCTTGTGTGGGCCCCACCTCACAATTATCCTCACATGGGTAGTTAAGAGTTTTTGGGTCCCATCCTAACTACCCCATGTAGGATATAACCACTTAAGATAAAGATTAACAATTGTTCCACAATTTTTTATTCACTTATTATTTAAACCACAAAAAATTAACTCCTTCTCCCATGCAAACACATCTATGGTAAAAGTCCTCTTAACCAATTACCGGCGTTGCGGTTTCATCAGAGCCCTCAGATTTCAATTTCGAGCACCGGTTCAAAAGATAGAAAAACCCACTCGTTTGTTCACTGAATGTACCTGAGAAAAACTTCGGAAATTGATTCTGGGCACACTCGGCCTCAGAATCAGGTGCCGTTAGAAACTGCGTACTCATATAATCCCAAAGAATTTAAGGAAAAAAATTTCCTTGAAATTTAAGTGTCTTTAAATTACTCCCACCTCAGCGCTTTATGTCTCCGTAAATATTCATCATAAACTAGGGAAACAAAAGAGGGTATTGTGCATGCATCTGAGCCTTCCGCTCCTATGTGCTCTCCTGGAGGTTCCCGTGCTACCACCAGATCTGCACTAGAGGAATCGACCGTCCATGTAGGACCTGCTCTTGCCGATCCTCGATCTCCACCGGGACCTCTATAAAAGTCTCCTTGTCATATATGTCCAGCTCCCCATGGTCGATGATATGCGTTAGGTCATGCACGTATCTACTCAGCTGAGATACATAGAAGACGTCGTGCACTCGGTGCAACTGAGGTGGAAGGGCTAGGCGATAAGCCACCTCTCCTACCCTGCTAAGATCCTGGAATGGTCCGATGAAGCGCCAAGATAACTTGCCGCCCTGGCTAAATCTCCGTAATCCACATTGAGGTGACACTCGTAAAAAAACGTGGTCACTATCCTTGAACTCTAGTGGTCTCCGTCTCCTATCAGCATATGACTTTTGTCGGCTCCGTGCAGTCCTCATCCTCTCTTGGATGATATGCACTATCTTTGTCGTGGCCTAGACCATCTCTGGTCCTACAAGTGCTGACTCCCAGGGGTCAGTCCAGCGCAGAGGTGATCTGCAAGGTCGGTCGTACAATGACTTATATGGTGCCATCTCGATGGTGGAGTGGTATCTGTTATTGTACACAAACTCCACCAAAGGTAGGTGGTCCTCCCAGCTACGACCAAAGTCGAGGACACATGCACGGAGCATGTCCTCGAGAATCTGAATGGTCCTCTCCGTCTGGTCATCCGTCTTAGGATGAAAGGCGGTGGTTAGGCGTAGCTACGTCCCAAATGCCTCCTGCAACCCCTTCTAAAGTCAGGAAGTAAAGCGAGTGTCTTGATCGGAGACGATACGTAGATGTGTCCCAAGCTCTCCACTAAGCCCTGCTCTATGATAGGTAGAAAGTGGGCCAACTTGGTGAGTCGTTCGACGGTCACCCAGATGGAGTCGTGTCCTCTGGATGTACGTGGAAGCCCTGTCACGAAATCTATAGATATCCCATCCCACTTCCACTCTGGGACCTCTAAGGGATGTACCAAGCCTGATGGTACCTGGTGCTCCGCCTTCACCTGCTGGCAGGTGAGGCATCGTGAAACGAACTCTGCCACAACCTTCTTTATGCCTGGATCATCTGAGATCCTGGTACATCTTCGCTACACCTGGATGTACCGCCAATGGGAATGTGTGAAACTCCCTCAGCACCTCCTCCTGTAATGCAACTCGTACCATGGTACGTCCCCTACAAAGGATGACATGCTCCCTGCCTTCAGAAAATACATCGGGTACCAGCCCTGAGGATATCTGAGCATGTCGTGCCTCAAAGTCAACGTCCCCACACTGTGCCTCCCTGACCCGCTGAAGTAGTGGAGGAGTGACTATGAGTGATTGTAGAAATGCTGCCTTATCTCTATCCACGAAGGATATCTGAAAAGCAGCTAAATTCTCTGTCGCCTCTCCAAATAGCTGAATGCCCGACCTTCAGCTGAGAGCATCAGCTACTACGTTCCCCTTCCTAGGAGTATATACTATCTCAAATTCATAGTCTTGGAGGAACTCGAGCCATCGCCACTGCCTCAGGTTCAGGTCCTTCTGCAAGAAGATGTACCTGAGACTCGGGTGGTCAGAGTAGTCTGTAAAGTGTTCTCCCATCAGATAGTGTCGCCAAATCTTCAAGGTGAAGACCACTGCTGCTAACTCCAGGTCATGGGTAGTGAAGTTCTGCTCGTGCTGCCTCAACTGTCATGAACCATAGGTGATCACTGCCCGCTCCTGCATCAGGACACACCCGAGACTGGTCCTTGATGCATTGCCGTAAACTATGTACCTTATGCCCTCCTCCTGTAGCCTCAAGATGGGTGCACTGGTCAATCTCTGTCTCAGATCTCGGAAGCTCTACTGACATCTATCAGACCACACAAAGGGTTTACCCTTCTTCGTCAAAGTTGAAAGTGGTGCTGCAACTCTGGAGAAGTCTTGCACAAATCTCCGATAGTACCTAGCCAGACCTAGGAAACTCCGCACCTTAGTCTCGCTCCTGGGTGGCTCCCAAGCTAGTACTACCTCGATCTTCGCAGGATCCACCATAGCTCCCACCTTAAAGATGACATGCCCCAAGAAGTGGACCTCCTGAATCTAGAACTGGAACTTCGAAAGCTTACCATAAAGATGGTTCTCTCGGAGTGTATCCAGTACAATCCACAAGTGGTAGGCATGATCCTCCTCAGTAGTTGAGTAAATCAAAATGTCATCGATGAAGACTACAAAAAACCGATAGAGTTAAGGCTGAAAGATCCTATTCATGAGACTCATGAACACAGCTGGAGCATTGGTTATGCCCAAAGGCATAACCAAGAACTCATAGTGGTCACACTGACACCAAAAGGTCGCCTTCTGCACATCCTCGTCTCGAACTCTGAGTTGATGATATCCTGACCTGAGGTCTATCTTTGAGAACCATCGTGCCCCCTTGAGCTGATCAAAGAGGTCGTATATCCTTGGGAGTGGATAATTGTTCTTTACAGTCACCTGATTCAGGAGACGGTAATCGACACATAGTCGTAAGCTCCCATCCGCCTTCTTGGTGATTAAAATCGGAGAAGCCCAGGGTGAAACACTGGGTCGGATGAATCCCTTGCCCTGCAAGTCCTCTAGCTATACCTGTAGCTCACGAAGCTCAGTGGGAGCCATCCAAAATGCTGGAGTAGATATCGGGGCTGTCCTGGGGTATAGGTCATGTAGAAGTATACCTCTCTATGAGGAGGTAGTCCTGGAACATCATCAGGGAAAATGTCTGCATAATGATCCACCACAACAGGAAAACTCGGACTCCGCACATCAACCGCTCCAAGGATGAGACTAGACAACTAATGTGTGATCGACTTCCCTCTCCTCTGCGTAAGTCCATCCTGCGCTGCAAAGGCTCCCTTATCACTGGTGAAGGTGAACCTACTCCCATCTGTGTAGACACACCGCACTTTGTGCCTAATACAGTTGATCTGAGCATGGACTGTAGATAACCAATCCATGACCAAGATGACATCGTAAGGCCTCAACACCACTACAAGAAGATCCCAGCTGAATATCTTGCCTCCTAGAGTAAGCTCACACTTCCGACACCAGTGTGTAATCGTCAAGTCTACTCCTGTGGGAGTCTCTAACCGTAAGGATCGAGCCAATGACACTATCAGAATCTCCGAGCTCCGAACAAGGGTAGTGGGAATGAAATAATGACTCGCCCATGTGTCTATATAAACTATAGTAAGGGTGAAGTAGACATAAATAGTACCTCGAATCATCTCAGGTGCACCATTGTCGTAAGCCTCCACTGCCTGAAGCTGAGCCTGCCTCTGTCTTCCAACTCCCTGTGGTCGGGGTGGACCTCCTGATGGTGGTGGTGGTAGATCCTCGAAGTGTCGTCCACCACCTGTAGCTCGGACAGCTCCTCTGCCTCGTTTGCCTGCTCCCTACAGACCACCATGGTTGAACCTATGCCTCTACCTGGGTGGTCCCTCAACTGTCTATTTCTCCTCTGCATGGTGGGTCAGGCAGTCACGAGCCATGTGAACCTGCCCGCCGCATGCGTAGCACTGCCTGCCTCTCGTATGACTGGATCTGCTGTGTGTTCCCCGCACATCTGAACCAGTATCCCGAGGTCACCCACATTATGGCCTGGTCCTCTTGGACCTCTGCTACATTTGTCTATTGCCGGCTGTAGAAGAATCCACTACATGTCACCCTACGGTAGGCCTCGCTGCTGGTGTAGGCTACGAAAGGAATCTCTCCACAAGAAGGGCTTGCTCCAGTACTCCTACCTGCGTCGGAATACTGAGGGAGATCATTGAAGCCCTGATCTCATGCCTCATTCCCTGCTCGAAGGTTCGGGCCCAAAAGAATTGGTCTTGTACCATGTCCATGGAGTAGCGCGAGAGGTCAGTAAATCTCACCGAGTACTAGGCTACTGTAATGATGCCCTGCTGAGCTGTAATAACTGCTGGATGCGCAACGCACAGAGGGTGGCTAGAACGAACTCTGAGCGGAACAGGCTCTTGAAGTCCGTCCATAGTAGAGATTCCTCATCGTGCACCTGGAGCATTAGGATCCACCATCTACCTGATGCTATGTGTAGGAGACTCGTCGCAATGATCACCATGAGGTCAGCTGGTGTCCCTACTAATCTGAAGACTCAGACGATGGCCTCCAGCCAATCCTCGGCTACCTGAGGGTTCGTCTCTCCACGGAACCTGGTCGGCCTCTAACGCTAAAACTCGTGCAGTGCACTCAGGCAACGTGCACTCTCAGCTACTAGGGATGGTGGCATTGGTGACTTGGCAGGTAGAGGAATCGCTTCTGCCTCCGCTGTAATGGGGCCTTGCACTGAGGCCTCGTCGCTCGGTGGGCTGCCATCTCGCACGTAAATGAGAACCCTAGAAAGCTACCGTCGTGGGGCCATCCTGAAAAGAAACAGGTGCCCCACGGTTAATATAGTATACCTAGTGAGATGACACAAAGTAATCACAAAGAAAACTTTTGAAACACTCATGCAATCAATGTTTTCATGACCTGAGTCGAAAATCCGAAGTCAGGGTCTGAGTGTTTGGATACGTCAGCCGCCGCACCAACACTGGACTCCTAGGACTGATAACCACACTCAATACCCTTAACACTATTTCTTCACATTGAATAAATTATCAGATTCCTAAGTTCTGTGGTAGAACATACTCCTTTGATACCAATTTTGTTGGAGTTGGTGGTCTAGAACCAACTACTTTGTACTTTATTCATTAAATAAAAGCCTTATCACATCATGATTGTTCTTCTGCATGACATGTCATGTGATAATGTCCTAAGGACAGCTGTTGCATTAAAGGGTCGTAGCGGATCCCTGCTATGATGAGAACCCGGAAGTGCCATAACACTATTCTTGAATGTATGTTCTATGGACATATGATATTATTTGAGGGACACAAATAATACAGGTCATTAGGGGTGAGGACTCATAAAACATTGAGGCACCTTCTCATGGTGCGCGCCCTTGGTAATATCCAGGAGGATATTATGAGAACGAGACCCGCCAGTAAGAAATCCACATTTCATAGTGTCATTGGATGTTCCTATCTACGGACGTGTGTATTGATCCTTAGACTTTAAGATTATTATTAATGGGTATTACAACTCGCGCACTTAGATGTATTGATGAAAACTATGATGACACACTGTTCGCAGCAAGGTAGGATATGTTGGGTGCGTCACGAGTAATACCTCATTAATAGATAATGCGAGAAAGGATTTGTCCCTTCCGTTCCATAACAGAAGTAGATATCACATGCCCTTTGATGGAATTGATATAGACTAAATAAATCCATGGCCATGGTAAGGTATGAGAAAGTTCAATTCCAGGAAGTCAAAGAAATAATAATCAAGCACATGGGTTGATGGCACTAGCATGCAACCCGCTTGATTGGAGATATCGAGACAAAGGGATTATATTACACGGTAAGCGTTCGTAGGAGGTGACACATCATTGCAGCGTTAACTTCTTTCTCTATGGGTGCCTTGGCGTGTTGCTAGACGCTAACCTTGGACTTTAGGCAGGCTCAGCCTAATGCCACTAGGAAAGAGGCCTAGAGGGTCACACACTAAGTGTGTCCATGTATCTCAGTTAAATATTAATTTAACAAGTTAAATAAATATTATTCCCGACTCTGGTTTAATAATTATTTAAGGATGTCTGATCGCTTTTATTTTGACACTAGTTATTCGAGAAAATATACTATGGATAAAATTATATATTTATTAGCGAGTAATGCAGTTATATTTATTTAAGAAATAAATAGTCATTACTCAAGGTCTAATAAATGTGGTGGAGAAAAATGGAAAATAAAAGTACACGCCGTGTATATTAAATATACACGCTGTGTAGTTTTATGAAAAACAAGTACACGGCGTGTATTAATTATTACACGCCATGTAGTTTTTCCAATTGGGATTTTGAGGATTTAATAATGTTTTATTAAATGATATTTATTATAATCAGCGTGGGAGCATGTCAAGGAATTAATAATTCGACATTGGTGTTTTCAATAAGAGTTAATGAAATAAATAAAATGCGTAACGCGTTTATTTATTGTCATAACTCTATTAACCTCAAACCTGATTATAAATATCCTCGCAACCCCAACATTTTTTTAGAGCCATTGTTGTGCACAACGGATTTGGAAATACTCTCAAGCCAAGAGAGAATTCCCTTTCCACCAAGAACGCCCTCAAGTTACGAGAGCAAGATCCTCCACCGGATCAAGGCGGTCGAAGGCAGACATCGCAAGCGAAGGTTCTTCCGCGCTAGCACCCGAAGATCTCTTTGGTGATGTCCGGAGATTCGTGACACACGCGTGGATCACCGCTAGAGGAATCCTACACTTGGATTCTATGACGCAACGACGGATCACTGAATCATGACCGGAAACATCAACGAAGAAAGAATTACAACAAGGTAATTCTTATGCATTAATTAAATTATTTATAATCAACATATGATGATCCTCCTCAAGGGTTTCGGGACACTTATTTTCTTTTCGTTCTTCATTATATTCTGAAGATTCGGTGTTTTATATCGTGACAGATCTCGGATTGAACGTTGTTTAACGTTAAAAATAAATTTGTTCAAACCTACCAATGCGCTTCCGCTGCGCCCGGAACCTACACAATCAACCTAACCATATCATGTATTAAACAATGTTAAAACCCAAAAAAATCCAGACCCAAACATGGGTATCAGGTAAATTAAGATTATATATACCAAATACAATAAGATAACGACACAAACCACATACCTTGATGTTGTACGATGAACACTCTTGAACATAGGACTTTGAATCGGCCAAGAACAATGTAGATCTATGTCAGGGGTAAGAATGATCAACAATCAGTAACTCATGGGAGGGGAGAAATTATAATGTGAGGCTCTAGGGAATGTGATAACTCGCCATTGAGAATCCAACGCAACCGCAGCATCCCTATCCGGGATGAAATGGAGAATCGGGAGGAGCTTGATGTTATTTGGGCATGCGTCGCTATCATATATGATTGAAGGGGAGAATAAGTGTGTTCTAGATACAAAACACATACCCACTCTGATTCATCATTAAAAAAGAATAATACATGATGGGTGTATTTAATGGACACACTGTGTAATATCCTCAATCAGCCCCCGCTTTAGGCGGTCATCCAGGCCACATACATGGCCATGTACTTTACCATTACATGACCAGTACACGATTACACATGGGAACCTCTTACATGACATGTCGTCAAGAGTACATTTCGTGTACATAATAAATTTTACATTTCTTCATTTTTCCTTAAAATAGCCCAAAATAATGATCCATACCAAAAATAAAGATCCAGGTTCTTACAAACATCTCCCCTTAAATAAATTTGTCCAATAATTTCCCTTCCAAGGGTGGTGAAGAAGAAACATCAGACAACTCTAGCCACTATGATCGTATGTTGGCCTCTCTCAACCAAATTATGTTCTGTACTCGCCTGTGCAAACATATCACCCATATTAGAGGAACAAAACATCCATGGAGAACCAACATGTTGTGATCTACAATTTAGTTAGGGTGTTCCTTGAAGGATAAATCCACCTCCCAATCATTCTCATCAGGTCAGAAAAAATTAGATGGGTCTGAAAAGTAACTCCATAGATGAGAAATATTGAAGACGTGATGCATATATCGGTTCCTCTGAGGTAACTACAAAGATAGGAAACCAGACCAACTCTCTCTAAAACCTCAAACCATCTGATGTATCTCGTTGAATGCTTTCCTTATATCCCAATAATCTTGTGTCCCAACCTCTGTTTGACATGTAGGAAAACCTGGTCCTCAATATCAAACTCTAGAGGTCATCTCTGTTGATCAACATAAGATTTATGTCATGACCATGCAGTATCAATCCTCTTTCAAATCAACTCCACCTGGACAGTGGTCTCCATGAAAAATTAAGGTCCCATAATAGCTACCTCTCCAACCCCCATTTAACATTGGGTAGATCAACATAGCCTACCAAACAAAACCTCATAAGGTTCTGTCAGAATCATCACTTAAAAACTATTATTGTTGGAATACTCCACTAGTGGTATTCATCTCCCCCAATTGACATAAAAATCTAGGATGCTTGCTCTAAACATGTCCTCCAAAACCTGTATCATATGATCAAACTAGCCAACTGTCTAGGGATTGTAAGATGTTATTAGAAGAACCTGTGTACCCAAAGCCCTCCATAGTCCATGCCAAAAATGAGAATTAAACAAGGCTTACCTATCTGAAACAATAGTGTATGGAACCCCATTCAAACTTATAATCTCTCGAATGTACAAGCTTCCCAGATCTTCAACCCTAAAGGATTCCTTATTCGGAAGGAAGTGTGAAACCTTTGTGCCACTATTAATAACAACCCAAACTACATTAATACGTCAGGGTTACCTTCATAAACCCATCATGAATTCCATCATGACATGATTCCACTTCAACATGAGAATGGGTATTTACTATAACAACCAGTCGGGTAGCTGATGCTCTGTCTTCACCAGCCGACTGGTAGAACATATCCTAAAAAACACATTAATATACTTCTCCATACCAGGCCAACAATAATAATTATGTAGATTTTGATTCATCGTGGTGACACTAGTATGAACTTCAAATTATAAGGCATGAAAATATCGAATAAGATCCTAGATTATGTCGGCTGACACCCATATCCACCCATGAAAACTGAAGACCACATTGTTGCCTATGGTCCACCCAGGAGTAGGTTCCCCACCTAACATACTCTCTCATAGGACTAGGCGTTCAAAATAATATAGGTTCCACATTTTCACTTGCTCCATAACTATAGAGTTATTAGATTTAGATGAAATAAATGTATCTCCCTATCAGTCATGAAACTCCAAATACATCTCAGAGAATAGATATATAATATCCAGTAAGATATTATGAGAACGAGACCCGCCAGTAGGAAATCCACATTTCATAGTGTCATTGGATGTTCCTATCTGCAGATGTGTGTATTGGTCCTTAGACTTTAAGATTATTATTAATTGGTATTACAACTCGCACACTTAGATGTATTCACAAAAACTATGAAGACACACTGTTCGTAGCGAGGTAGGATACGTTGGGTGTGTCACGAGTAATATCGCATTAATAGATAATGCGAGAAAGGATTTTTCCATTTCGTTCCATAACAAAAGTAGATATCTCAGGCCCTTTGATGGAATTGATACAACCTAAATAAATCCATTGCTATGGTAAGGTATGGGCACGTTCAATTCCGGGAAGTCAAAGAAAGAATAATCAAGCACATGGGTTGATGGCACTAGCATGCAACCCGCTTGATTGAAGATATCGGGATAAAGGGATTATATTACATGGTAAGAATTCGTAGGAGGTGACACGTCATTGCGGCGTTAACTTCTTTCTCTATGGGTTCCTTGGAGTGTTGCTACACAAACCTTGGACTTTAGGAAGGCTCAGCCTAATGCCACTGAGAAAGAGGCCTAGAGGGTCACACACTAAGTGTGTCCATGTATCTCAGTTAAATATTAATTTAACACGTTAAATAAATATTATTCTCGACTGTGGTTTAATAATTATTTAAGGATGTATGATCACATTTATTTTGACACTAGTTATTCAAGAGAATATATTGTGGAAGAAATAATATATATTTTTTAGCGAGTAATGCAGTTACATTTATTTAAGAAATAAATAACCATTACTCAAGGTCTAATAAATATGGTGGAGAAAAATAAATAAAACTGAAAAATAAAAGTACAGGCCGTGTATATTTATATATACATGCTATGTAGTTTATTTTTTCGGGATTCGTGAGAAAATATTGTTTATTTAATTAAATGATATTAAATGTAATACGTTGGACGCATGTCAAGTAATAATGATGGTCAACTGTCATTATTAAGACATGGGGTATTGCTAAGAATTAAATGAAATGATTAAATTCTTATGAGCAATTAATTTATTTTATTATTATAGGTATTATAAATCCTAATTACATTATTCTCAAGTGGTTAGCCATTGTTGTGCACAATGGATTTGGAAATACTCTCAAGCCAAGAGAGAATTCCCTTTCCACCAAGAACGCCCTCAAGTTACGAGAGCAAGATCCTCCACCGGATCAAGGCGGTCGAAGGAGGACATCACAAGTAAAGTTTCTTCCACGCTAGCACCCGGAGATCCCTTCAGCGACGTCCGGAGATACGTGACACACATGTGGATCACCACTAGAGGAATCCTACACTTGGATTATACGACACAACGACGGATCACCGAATCGTGACCGGACACATCAATGAATAAAGAATTCCAACGAGGTAATTCTTATGCATTAATTAAATTAATTATAATCAACATATGATGATCCTCCTCAAGGGTTCCGAGACTCTTCTTTTCTTTTCGTTCTTCGTTCTATTCCGAAGATTCGGCGTTTTATATCGTGGTGGATCTCAGATTGAACGTTGTTTAACGTTAAAAATAAAGTTGGGAAAACCCACCAACGCGCTTCCGCTACACCCGGAACCTACAAATTTGTCACGAACCATCCTCGGGGCCCGTGCCGTGACTACCCCAAGCCCGCCTTCCACAGGCTAGGGGCTGGCGACTAGCACCAAAGGCGTAAATACTGATAAAAGGGAAGACATTGCCTTTAAATAAGAAAACAAACACAACAGAGTACGCAAGCTGAAGTAAACACAAAGTAAACTGAGTACAAAAGTAAGTGATGGAAAGTAAATGTGCCAGTATACAAACCCAACTGAAAGTACAGTACAACTGAGAAAAGTGAAGTACAACGGCTGAATAGTAAAGCAACAACCACTAAGACGTCTTTCGAAAATCCCACCTGAAGGGTGGGTACAGATGGTCTCATCAGCTCCTCAAATCCGTCTATCCTCTCCGTGTACGTCTCGCCTGATAGTCCACCTCCGGATACCTTCCCGCTCCACAAGCCTCAACCACGATCAGTGTTTTCCATCATCTGCAACCAACACAATGTAGTGCGGGCATAGCCCATGCAGGGGTGAGTATATGATACTCAGTTGGGAACCGAAGACCCCCTAAGGCCTCCCATAATCCACAAAGGATAAACCAAAAAGGAAAGATACAAACACGAAGTATCAACCAACTCTACTTATATATATGCCCATACATATACCTAATTCATCAATTCCAGTTTGGCTCCAACTCCTGATCCCAAGTACAACCCAGTCCACAAAAGAAATTACAACTCAGTCCACACAGGAAAGCAAGACAATCATATCGAAGATAATGATTGAAAGTGAAGACTCATCTCACATAGGTATACTACTCACGAAGAGGGTGGAGATGATAGATGTAGCCTCTGAATTATCTCCCCTGTCGAACCCACGTAGGATCCAAGTACAGAAGTCATCGCTTCCAAACCCACATATAATCCTAGTTACAACAAACATCGATGTCGAACCCACGTAGGATTCAGGTACATTAGTACTCACGGACGAACCCACGTAGGATCCAAGTACAGTAGTCCTCTCTGCCGAACCCACGTAGGATCCAAGTACAGTCGTCCTCACTGCCGAACCCACGTAGGATCCAAGTACAGTCATCATCGTCGTCGCAGTCGCAGCCAGCTTTAGTGTTCCCGCACACAGCACGCTCGATTCTGGGAGGGTTCACTCCACGAGCCAAGAAGGTCGATACATAAACCGTCACAAATTCTAGATTTGATGTTTCATGAATTTTCGTCTCATCAAAAGGAACTCAACACAACAGACGACATGTCAATTGGACGCCCAGTCTGTGAGATATAGGATTTTATGTCCCAAGGGCCCGGTTAGAAATATGCTCGTTTCTAACCCAGCCGATATGAAAAATCATCCAAAACACACTTAGAGTATCAGAAAAGGACTGTCTCGTCGAAAGAGTCCTAGTTCCGTAGACGGCGCATCGATCAGATACATGGTCTTTATGTTAACCCCATTTAAGTGATTAACAGGCCCGAACCGTTTAGCCCAGTGGGCCAACGGGTTGGGTTGTCACAGTTTGACGGGTCCGACCCAGTAGGGGTGTCAGACCGGTCCGAAGGGAAAACTCAATTTGGCCCTAAGGCATGCGGCCCAGCCCGATGGGGCATGAACCGGCCTGAAGTGGGGCGGTCCGGCGGGCTCGGCTGAAGCAGAGCGGGCTCCAAGGGGGTGGCCCCGGTCTTCTACACCGGGGGCGCCTGGTGGCGCCCCCCTTCCCCAAACCGGCCGGCTAGGCCGACCAGCCCTCTGGCGCACGGGGCCCGCATGGTGGGCCGCGGCTTCTTTGGCGTGGCGCCCTCTTGGCGCCGCGGTCTGGTTCCGCTCGGCCGGCTGACGGGCCGAACGGTCTTCTTGTGCGGTGCCCTCTTGGCGCCACGATTCCTCTTTGCTTGGCCGACCGATGGGTCGGCCGGTTCTTCCGCCGAAACCACATGAGTAGCGGGTCGTGGTTCTTTCCGCACAACCGGCGTGACAACTCTAGTTCCCTTTGCCTCATTCCCGGCACGGCGCGACGGTGTTGTGCTTCCACCACCATCAATTAATAATTCTAAAATAATTAACGAGAACAACGGAGGGTTGTCAGGCCGTGTTCGTTCAGCCCACACCCTCCGCGTAAAATGATAGCAATCAGCCAAGGTAAATGAGATTCTCAACGACAACCCAAAGCACAATTTTAATCCATTAAAATTGAACTTAACTCTTACCTTGATAAATGATGTCATTTTACGGCGTCGCAGAAGATGGCGTCACGGGGTGAGGTTTAGAAGATGGCGTTGGCATGCCTCCAAGGAGGGGACGACGTCTCACACTAGCTGCAGAGAGAATAAGTAAAGGCACGTTGTATCTCCTTGTGGTGATGGCGTTCTCCGTCGAAGAGGTGATGTTCTTCGTGGGAGGATGAAGTTCTTCAAAGAAATCTAGATTTCTCCCAAATCTCCTCACACAACAATTCTAACCCAAAATAAAATAAGGATTCCTCTTATTTTATTTTTATTTTTCGAAGAATTCAAAATTACCAAATTCAAATTCCAATTCACTTAATTAATTAAACCATGAGTTGTCTAATTAATTTTGTGAAATTTTTTCAACTTTTAATGAGGGAGAGAGAGAAGAGGAAAAGTCACCCTAATAAATACAAGGGGGTTGACAACATTAAAATAAAGAAGTTTAATGGGAGGTTTAAGGGGTTTAGGGAATGTGAATGGTTGGGGCTCATGTGGGACCCACCTCACAATTATCCTCACGTGGGTCGAAATACTCTCAACCAATAGGTTTTAGACAAGTTTATGTTATTATTTTGACCTTATCATTTTGATTTAACTCTAAGTTAAATAATTTAACTTTTACCGTGTCTTCTTGTTTTCTTACACTATATGGTTAATAAACTTACTATAACAAGCCAAACGAACCCCAAGTGGTTCATTATTAATATATATAACCTTATATAAGTCATTTTGCCAAGCCTTATATTTTTAGGTATATAATAGAAATTAATAATATAATATTTGTTTTAAAAACTATTTTATGTCAATTTTGACAGTATTTGGTAATTGATTTTTGGGAAACTTATAACATCATGGTTAGTTCTAAAAAAGTTAATTTAATCAATAATAACATGTCATATTAACCTAAAAAATTAGTCTAATTTATAAAAAGTCTCAAATTACATTTATTTGGGTATTTATAACATCAATTATGTTAATATTTCAATAATAAGGTAATTACTACATCATCATTGTGTCTTAAATAAATTAAATTATTTAATGTATAAAAATTATAAATAAAATAAAATTATGTAGGAAATATTTTTATCTTTATAATGAATATTTATAGTCTAATTTATCTTATGTATAACCCTATATTAAAAATGTTTTAGTTATTAACCTTTGATTTTAACTATTTTAACTATTCTTTAAATAAAATAATAATAAATGTCCTAATCTAATCCAAGTGGACCTAAAGGGTAATATTTTATTCCTAAGGTTGTTTTTTGTAGAATTAAACTTATCCAATAGAATTAAGACATGTTTTAGGGTAATAATAATATCATTTTTACCCTTAATTACCCTATTTACTTTTAACCGTGGTAAATAAAAGTAAACAGTTATTATTCACCAAAAATTATTTTTATCTTATTGAACCACATTTTACTCCTTGATATTAACTTTTTCTCTATAAATTTAGAAATTCCACTCACAGAAGCGGTAAAATTATGTTTTATGTAAATTTTCAAATTCTCCTAGGAGGTGGGTAAAAGACGGTGAAAAGTTCAATAAATTTTTTTTATATCTAAAATTATTATAAAAATGACTCTAATGAATTAAATTGAACTTATATAGGTATTATATTTCAATTTTTACCTAAAATAAATTTAAATTAAATAAATAATTATTTCAATAAAAAGTCGGTTTTTAAATAGTAACCGAGTGTTTTCACTATTCATCAAAAATTGAAAGTTTTCAGAAAAATACCAAAAATTCACCCTAGGCTAATTTCGATATTTTGAATCCAAAAATGAATCCCATTTTGAAAGATAATATTTATAAAATTTTAAAAAGTGGGTATTACTATTCATAACGGCTAGTTTATATAATATTTTAATAACATATCGTTGTTTAGTGAAACTCAATATTGCGTAAAACACACGCTATCGAAGAAGGTCTTGATTGTGTGTAATGCAAGCCAAGTCAGGGTTGCATGTAGTTAAAGCTCCGTTTGGTGTTGTGTATAACATAATCAAAACTTATTTCATTTATACATTAAACAAAATCTATACTTAATGTTGCGTAGAATAATTTCCACAAAACAAACTTGAAATTGTATGTAACACGAGCGAAGAATAGTGTTGCGTATACTGCAAGCTAATATGGTGTTGTGTATAGCGCAGGCTAAATTTGGTGTAGCGTAAAACACAAGACATCAATTAAAAAGAATAATTCTCATAAAATCTCAGGTTGTTACATTCTACCCCCTTTAAAATGAACTTTTCCCTCGAAATTCGTCGAGGTTGTAAATGGTTTACTACTTGAAAGTTTCTTTCATAAAAAACCACATCGTAAAAAGGTATACTAAAACTAAATTTTAAAAAATAATGTAAGAAATGTAATGGTTACCCAGATTAACTCATCACTGGGTTTCTATATAAGAGAACATAGGTGGAAATATGGATATAGAAGAAAAATATAACCATCAAGTTCTGATGGAGAGTGGTAGAGAACATGGCTATAAAAAAACCAACAATCACAAAGCCATAAATTTGTGATGATTTTAGGTACCATCTGATTCATCGGATATAAGGACACTAGGACTACATTTTTTTTGTTTTCAAGATCATTTCCCTAAAGTTGAAGAATTTTTGAATTAAAAGAAATACTTACTTGATTTTGGTACAATCTCACTGTTGTTTGTGACATGAACAATTTCCACTTCATCTATTAAAGAAATGAAGTTGAATTTGTCTTCCATCAAGTGTTAGCAGATCATGCGATAGAATGATAGGTCATTCCATCTGTCTCAAACATAAGGTTTGCAAAAGTTATATACATAAGTCCATCTATGGTGAGATTAATCATATATGGTTCCTAAAATGGACTTATACTTCATCTATCATACCTCTTAATAAAATAAAACTATTTTCTACTAACCAGGTACTTCTTGTAGGCCAGTGGTAGGCGATAAAGGCCTGTCGCACATTAGTTGTGGGTTCGATTACTGCAACCTTGTCCGACGTGATGGTTTGTCGCCCGGCTTACAGGTTGTCCCTTTTCTAAAACTACATTATTATAACATGATAGCAATAATATCGAAAAAAGTTCTAGCCTTAAACAATACTATATTATGTCTACCTTAATTCATTCCAATCACTACTGAAAAACTAACCTTTACCAACGATTTGGAACCGTTGGTATAGGCCTCCAAACCGTTGGTATAGCCTATTCCGACGGTTTGGAGAACCATAGCCAAGTAAGCTGTTGAGATAGATCTATACCAACGGTTTTCCAAAAACCGTTGGTATAGGTAATATGAAATCTATACCAACGGTAATGGAACCATTGGTATATAAATTTCAAAAATAAAACATCCACTGGGATTTGATCCAAGGACCCCTCGTTTATCATTGAACGACTCAACCACTAACCTAACATGACTTTTGTGATCATAATTACATAAATATATATATGTATTCTCATAAATATTTTAAATTTTGATTTATATAATGTTCTCGGTACGAAGGTCCGATAAAAAATGAAAGTACCTACACCAACGGTGGTTAAAACAGTTGGTATAGACCTATACCAACAGTTTTAACAACCGTTGGTATAGGTCTTTGGTTGTGATTTTCATTCTGTGGAGGATGTTGAATTTTGGACCACTTTTCCCAATGGTTTGGCCAAACTGCTGGGAAAGGTAGACCTATCCCAACGGTTTGGCCAAACCGTTGGGAAAAGTGGCATATTTGGGGACCTTTCCCAATGGTTTGGCAAAACTGTTGGGAAAAGTGGTATATTTGGGGACCTTCCCCAACGGTTTGGCCAAACCGTTGGGAAAAGTGGCCAATTTGGGGGCCTTTCCCAATGGTTTGGCCAAACCGTTGGGAAAGGGGACCTATACCAACGGTTTTTGCAAACCGTTGGTATAGATGCGTTGGGAAAGATCTAATTTCCAGTAGTGAATATTTAGGCTTATCCAACATACTTCTGTCCAAGCTCAAAGTATAAAGAAAATGATTACTTGAAAGGTCACATAACAAACACTTTAATACCATCATTTATCCCCCATATATCATAAGATATATCTTGTTGATCACATTCCAAACATGTGAATACCTTAATCATGTATTCTTTTGAAACTTGAATTTCCATAAAACCTTAGTGAAAACATGAATGCTGTCAAAAGTTAACTCTTCCCACATACCAAAATCCCAAAATTACTATATAGTCAAACCAATATATCACTTTGTCCTTATATCAGTCATGAGCTCATGAATACTATCAAAAATTTCATTTTCTCCTTATCCCTTCATTATGCGCATATCATCTACTTTCCAAAAATATCTCAATCACTTTCCATGGTTACTAGTACCATAAAATTATTGAAAACCACAATAGACTAATACATAAGTATTCTAATATTCCATGATACTATATACAACATTATTTTGGAATCCCATTACAAAAACACTTAATCATTCCACCACATCGTTTTCATATTCAACATCAACAATAGTGATCGCATGTGACTTCCCTTTAACATTTTCCTTAAGTGGTTTCTCATGTCGATCATCATTATCCCTTGGATTAGGGCATTGATTAGCATAATGCCCCACTTCCTTTCACTTGAAGCATTGAAGTGTTAGTGGAGCGTTCTTTGTAGTCTTTTCTCTATTCACATCATTAGCTACCTTTTTCCCATTACTTCGACACTCAACTACTCGATGAAATTCATTCCAACACTTAAAACATTTTCTAGTACCTTTTAGACAATCTCCACCGTGCTTCTTTTCCACACTTAAAACATTTTCTAGTACCTTTTGCTTAAGCTCAAGGATCTCTTTCTCCATCTTTGTTTGAAGAATACAAGTTAAGTACTTATTGAAAAACAAGTTCTTGAACTCGTTCCATTCCATGGATTCAATTTCATCTTGGGGCCTTGTATTCTTAATTAGAGTCGACCACTATTCTGCTTCACCTTCTAAATGGTAAACAACTAAAATGACTTTTTCATGTTCTGAACAATGAAGTATCCAAAATATCTTTTCAATGGTACTGATCCTTTGTTCAGCTACAAGTGGACCAGAAGACCCATTGAAAGAAGGTGGGTGTAGCCTCATGAAGGACTCAATAGAATATTGTTCCCTTCTCTGCTCATTCAGAAGTACAGAATGATTCATA
Organism: Viscum album; assembly: GCA_963277665.1. Lineage (NCBI taxonomy): Eukaryota > Viridiplantae > Streptophyta > Magnoliopsida > Santalales > Viscaceae > Viscum > Viscum album. The sequence continues at coordinate 66,791,643 of OY728147.1, read as the reverse complement.
GCTTGTGTAAGTATATCAATAAGATTTTGAACTCTATATCCCATAACATTGGTTTGTTTAGGATGAAAATCATTACATTTCCCATTACATTTATCAACATGGTTCCTTCGGGTTCCATCTATCGTCTAAAACCCAAAAAGAATAATGTAAGAGGCAAAAATCATGCTAGGAAAACAATATAATAAAGGGGGAGTACTTTCTATCTCTAACATAATAGGTTTAATCCTAGGTTATTCATGATCATTATAATAATTCTAGGACTGTAACCTATACTTATACCTAACATTAGAGACATCCCTATACATACCTTAGAAATATCTCTTGGGATTTCACTACAGTTCACGCATCCTAGTTTCCAAAGGTTGACTAAACCTTTCCTCTAATACCAACTGTAGAGACCCATATCTTGATGTACATGGACATTACATTAATTTTTCATAATACTTAATACATAACAAAAACAGACACCAAAGGACCGTAATATTTTAGTGTCTTTGGAAACTCGGAACATAATCTTTTAATCGTGGTGAAAGATCTTCAACATCTCCCATAAAGATCTTCCCCTTTTGTTTTCTTACCTAAAACATTTCTTTAAATCCAGGGGAAAAGAAAACATATAAAGGGTGAGCTCAAATTCTCAGTAAGGTTAATCATGGAGAAAATAAAATAAATCATATACATTTGACCTTAAACATGAACAAATGTTTAAACATCAAAATCTTGAGCAATGACATAAAACATGGCAGTAATTAAGGCATAGATCATAAAGAAACATTAATCATGATAAAATAGCATGGGAATAAAACATTTAATTGTGGAAAACATTAATCACATGTTATGATTTCCATAGTAGCCAAGGCATTACTTCCAAGACCATGTTAGTGGACAATGTCCCTTTCTGAATCGAGTTCACTCCTCGTTCTAATCATGTATCACTGAACCGGATTAACTTTCCGTTATAGTCATGTCTATCTCATGAGATATAAATATTTACCCAATGCATTGGAGGGAGATATAGGTCCCACCCATCTCATAATGAGAGCATTCTTACGTTTTCCCCAACATAAACATAAATCATTCATCATAACCCAAAGAATAAAATGGGTTTCATAAATATCATCCCATCATAACATAATCCATATAAAACAAATCGATATCATTTCATCATAAGAGAAGTGAAACCATGTAAATAATAGAGACATTATACTTGAAACACAATCATACTAAATAATGTCATCTTAGATGGAAAATAGTTTTGACAAAACACTTGAAATGAATTTTTTAAGAAAATATCCTTTCTTCTCCAAAATCATTTTCTTTTCAAAAAATGCCATGCAATTTTATAATAAAAGGATTTTTTTTTTAAAATAATAATGAAATCATGTGGAGTAAGATTCATGAAAATAAGGATTTATGAAACCATGAAAATCAGATCATGTCGTATAAGTTAAAAAAACATTGTTCTCATACTTTTTCCGAAAAAGTCAAAAAGTGCCTCGTATGGTAAATAAAAGAAAGATTATTTCCATATCATGTGGTAAAAGTCAATAAAGGTTAAAAATGAATTTAAACATACATGGAACAATGGTAAGAATTTTATGAAAACATTTTTAGAATACATGGATGTGGATGATAAATATAACCCCAGTAAATACTTATGGATAAACAATCTCGGATAAAAACGAGATTGGAATAATTATCCCTTACCTTTTGTCCGATATGATTCATATGTATCCAAACCTCCTGTATAATAATTTAAATAATGTCATTGACTTATTAAATAATCATATTCCTTGTTATGATATCATATATGGTTCACTTATGACTTTATATTACCCGTTCTTTTGTAAATTCCATGTTAAAGCAGCGTTTTGGGTAAAATCGTTTTATTTATCGTACGTGTTTGGACTTGTTGTTATTGACATTATTATTACTTATATCATGATTTAATTACTTTCAGAATTTAAATCATGATTTATATAGCATATATATTCAGTATATATATATATATAATAGATAGATAAATGAAATAAAATACACCGTTCATTGAGACGGTAAGCCGTACGTACGCATGAATGCTGTTTTCTTTTCCTTATTGACTTGAATGGAAGTAAGTATATGAAATATATATATATATAAATACAGTATCTTTATCATGTCATATAGTTAATTATTTTTCATTATATATACTTTATAATAATTCTTGATTGGTTAACATTAAAAATGAATCTCATCGCGTCATGGAGACGGTAATCCGTACGTACGCACGAGCGATGATATCGTTCCCATAATTATTGAATTGAATTGGAGTGGATTATATAATATCTCAGAATAAGTATTATTTTATAATAACTATAAATAGTTATTCTTTACACCATTATACCCATCCAAGTAAGGTGGTGGTGGAAAACAGATTACACCACGGCGTGGAGACGGTATTCCGTACGTACGCACGCGCGGTGATTTCGTTTTCTGTAGGATGGATAGTAGGTTAAATGGGGTTGTTTAATATTTATAATAACATATAAGTATATTAGTGATACTGATGTTATTAATTTATGATTAAACAACTAAATAAGAAGAAGTTGAAGAAGAAAGAAAACTTGAAAGAATTGGTAGAAGAGATTACCTCTTCTTCGACGCACCTCTTTTAAACTTTCTTCTTAAGGCACTATAGTTGGTATTTTTAGGAGACCAGAACCTCTATAATGTTTCTAGGTAATTTTATAAGGGAAATTTGAAGGGGTATCCGAGCTTTAAATCTCAAAATTGTTTAAAGAGAAGAGGGAGGAGGTTTCTTTTTATAAGGGAGGAGAGGGGCACCTTAAGAAAAACTTAAAATATTATTTTATAATAAAGTCATATTCGGTTTATAATAGCTCCAAATTGATTTATTTAGAAGCTAAAGTAGGTATGGGTAGACATACTCTCAAAAAATAGTTTTTAGACAAGTTTAGGTTACTATTTTAACCTTATCGTTTAGATTTAACTCTAAGTTAAATAATTTAACTTTTACCGTGTCTTCTTGTTTTCTTACACTATATGGTTAATAAACATACTATAACAAGCCAAAAGAACCCCAAGTGGTTCATTATTAATATATATAACCTTATTTAAGTCATTTTTCCAAACCAAAGATTTTTAGGAATATAATAGAAATTAATAGTATAATATTTGTTTTAAAAACTATTATGTTAATTTTAACACTATTTGGTAATTGATTTTTTTGAAAATTATAACAGCATGATTAGTTCCAACAAAGTTAATTGAATCAATACTAAAATTTCATATTAATCTAAAAAAATAGTTTAATTTATAAAATATCTCAAATTACATTTTTTTGGGTATTTATAACATCAATTATTTTAATATTTCATTAATAAGGTAATTATTGCATCATCATTATGTCATAAATAAATTAAATTATTTAATGTCTAGAAATTATAAATAAAATTCCATTTTTTAGGAAATATTTTTATCTTTATAATATATATTTATAGTCTAATTTATCTCATGTATAACCCTATATTAAAAATGTTTTAGTTATTAAGCTTTGATTTTAACTATTTTAACTATTCTTTAAATAAAATAATAATAAATGTCCAAATCTAATCCAAGTGGACCTAAAGGGTAATATTTTATTCCTAAGGTTGTTTCTGGTATAATTAGACTTATCCAATAGAATTAGGACTTGTTTTAGGGTAATAATAATATCATTTTTACACTTAATTACCCTATTTACTTTTAACCGTGGTAAATAAAAGTAAAAAGTTACTATTCACCAAAAATTATTTTTATCTTATTGAACCACATTTTATTCCTTGATATTAACCGTGTTTCTCTAAATTTCAAATTTCACTCACAAAAGTGGTAAAATTAAGTTTTATATAAATTTTCAAATTCTCTTAGGAGGTGGGTAAAAGATGGTGAAAAGTTCAATAAAATTTTTATATATCTAAAATTATTATAAAAATGACTCTAATTAATTAAATTGAACTTATATAGGTAATGTATCAATTTTTACCTAAAATAAATCTAAATAAATATAATAATTATTTAAAAAAAAGTCGGGTTTTAAATAGTAACAGAGTGTTTTCACTATTCATCAAAAATTGAAAGTTTTCATAAAAATACCAAAAATTCACCCTTGGCTAATTTCGATATTCCGAATCCAAAAATGAAGTCCATTTTGAAATATAAAATTTATAAAATTTCAAAAATTGAGTATTAATATTCATAACGGCTAGTTTATATAATATTTTAATAATATATCATTGTTTAGTGAAACTCGGTATTGTGTACAACACACGTTATTGAAGAAGGTCTTGATTGCATGTAATGCAAGTCAAGTCAGTTCTGCGTGTAGTGAAAGCTCTGTTTGGTGTTGCGTATAAGATAATCAAAACTTATTTCATTTATACATTAAACAAAATCTATACTTAATGTTGCGTAGAATAATTTCCACAAAACGAACTTGAAAATGTGTGTAACACGAACCAAGAATAGTGTTGCGTATACTGCAAGCTAATACGGTGTTGCGTATAGCACAAGCTAAATTTGGTGTAGCGTACAACACAAGATATCAATTAAAAAGAATAATTCTCATAAAATCTCGTGTTGTTACATTGTCAGTGGGAAGTGCATCTAGGTATCTCTAATATGTATTGTGATGTGTGTTGTGAGTATTAGTTGCCTAATCTGAAACATTAGATGGTAGGTTTTATCACTAGGTGTTACACCTATTAGTAGGTAATGTAAGATAACTAGTTTCCTATTATCTTGTTAGATTCATTATTAGATTTGTAATGGAAATTAGATAACATCATGATAGATTTTTTGGTTGGCTTACTGAGGTCTCCTTGAGGTATCAATGTAGTGTGGGTATTCATTGATTGGGTGAAAAAGTTATCCCACTTCATTCCTATCCAGGATAATTTCTTAGTTGATGAGAAATGAAGATTATATTTCCATGACATTATATGTCTACATGGGGTATATCATACTATAATTTCATATAGGGATGCTCGTTTCACATAGAGGTTATGGAATGGGTTAAAAATGATTGGATATACAGATGCATTTAAGAACATATTTTCACAATCATACTAATGGCTAGTCAGAACAAACCATATAGGTGTTAGAGGAAATGCTGCAAGAATGTTTCCTTGATTTTGTTGGTTCTTTGGAGAATCATATCCCTCTCGTTGAGTTTTCATACAATAAAAAATTTAAGAAATGATTCAAATGGGTCCATATGATTCCTAATATGGTAGGTCATGTCGTTCACCTCTTTGTTGGATAGAGGTAGGAGAGGCCGTGCAACTAAGTCCTCATATCATTTAGGATACTTAAGAGTATGTGTAATTGATCAAAAAGTGTATTTATACTACTCAGTCTAGGTGGGAATCTTATGTTGATCATTATCTATGACCTCTGGAGTTCAAGGTTGAGGATCATGTTTTATTATGGGTATCACCCAGAATTGGGCATAGGAAGATGTAGAGAAGTTGTCAACACTCTTTTTTAGGCCTTTTTAGGTCTTGGATAGAATCAATTTGTTATCCTTTCGGTTCCTATTACCTCATAGGTACTATTCCACGCATGACATCTTCTATATTTTATAGATTTTCGATTACCTTCCTAACTTATATAATACTTTTTTTCCCATTTATTTTGATTTACATGTTGATACTTCTTTTGAGGAGTATCCTATATGCATAATTGACCAAATCATGAAGGCTCTAAAAGGATGGTTTGTCCCTTTATTATGGGTTCCATGGAAGCATAACCACGTACAACATGATACTTGGGAGTGGGAGGCAGACTTATGTGCCTAGTGGCCGAAGTTTTTCTCAGATAGTGTTATACCACCCTTATAAGGGAAAACCATGGATGATTTCCTCTAAGGTGGGAACATTGTAAGAACCTAGATTTTATTTGTGGTATAGATTCTTTTATTCACAGTATAATTATTAGGTTTTGGCCTAATATGAATTCCTAAAGTGGTCATAAGGGAAATGAGGGTGTTCAATGATTTTTCAAAGATCAAAACCCCAACCAGTGGAAGAAACATCTAGGTTTCATGGTTAGTAGAATCCGTGAAGCTAAATCCTCATTGTAACACCCCATGTAAATAAAGAATATGAAATTTTCATATTTATCCATATTTTTGAATAAAATATTGATATGCCTTTAAAGGGGACTCTATGCTCGTTGGCGTACCCAACACGCAATAACGAGTTTCTTGGGAATCTCACGTTGCACTCTAATGATAAAATAATATTATTTTAAATGGTAGTTAACATGTAGCCGTTGTAATGGCGGGAATCGACAGAAATAACTAAAATATGATTATATATGTTTTTAAATGTTTTTACATCGATACAATAAAAGATAAAGGCTTAAAATACGGAAAGAATTCAATTTTAGGCGTATATGCCCTAGTTTTCCCTAAAGGTTCACTTGTCGCCTTTTGATGGAGAACCGTCATTAAATATAGTTTTGATCACTCTTATACATTATTTTGGACCAAATAAAACTCTTATTAAGAATCGGGACATCAAATTTTACTTTGTGTAATTTTTTGGTATTTTTCCGATAAAGTTCATTTTTTAATGAATAGTGTAAAATGTTGTGTTTTAATTCAAAACATATTTTTAATCTAATTTATTTATATGATTAGATAATATTTTGAATTGGTTTTAAAGTGAAATTAGAAAATATTTTTACCATTAAATCCAATAGTGGTCGTTGGAATTAATTTCACTTTGAAATCGGACTTAAACTAGTGTCAATCTTTTGATACTTATTGTTTCATAAAAACACGCTATTTGTCATGACAACGGGAATTCATTATTATATTAATTAATTTGACTTATATGTTTTGAATTTTGTAAAACGGACTTCATTTTTGAATTCATAATATCAAATATAGCTTAGGGTGAATTTTTGGGATTTTTCTAAAAAACTTCAATTTTTGATGAATAGTGAAACCACTAAGTGGTACTTATAAAAACTGATTTTTCCGTTTAAATGGAATTTTTCCATCTTTGTGTTTTGAATTTCAAAAATCCTACATAAATGGTTGTAATTAAGAAGTCAAATATGGTTCAATGGGATAAAAATATTTTTTTGGTGAATATTAACTTATTAAGTTTTTAATCGCGATTAGTGGTAATTAGTGTAGTTTAAGGTAAAAATGATATTATAAGAATGTGAAAACACCATGAAACTTGTCCTACACCTATTGGGTGAGTCATGGCCGACCAACACAATCCATGGGCCAACTTGGGGACCCCATGGAGCCACTTTAGTTGGAAAATAAAAATAATATATTTTTATTTAATGTTAAAATTAAATTGACACAAACATGAGTTGTTTTACTAAAACAGTTTTTAAGTAGGGTTACACAAGTCCAAATTTTGATTATAAATAGTCATTGGAAATCTAAAAATATTTCCTACATCATAGTATTTTTTTTATATTTTTTAGACATTATATAAATAATTATTTATGACATAATAATGATGCAGTGATGACATCATTATTTGACGATTTAAATAAAATGGAAAGATAATGTAAAATCTATGAACTACACATGTCCAAAACATATTGGATGGGTGGATTTCGAAGCCTTATCACCTTATCCACGAATTATATCAATGTGGGACCTTTTAAAACCGAAACACATTTTCAAATAAAGTAATATTTCTTACTTTCCAAAAGTGCCCCTCCCCTCCTCTTATAAAAGGCCCCCACCTCTACCTCATTTCACACACTCCTAAAGCCTTTGAATCGGCCAAACCCTGCCCATTTACTCTCTCCACATCCCTCTACTCATACTAGAGGATTCCCTTTGGACAGAATCCTTTCAAAGAAAGCCTTTAGGCCCAAATCAAAAGGAGTTACACTTTTAAAGGTAATTCATTCTCTCATGTTCATTTGTTTTATTTTGCTTTTCCAACCCCCTAAACTCTTTTTATTTATTTCTTTTGTAACAACACCAGTATCTTCAATATACTATGATGTTGTTATAATATTTATTCGAGATACACTCTCACACAACTACATCAAATGGTTAAAGAACATACGGTTTCCGTGGATGGCGAAATTCTGCCTCCCGAAACGATGATTGTTCAATACTCATCTAACACCTTCAAAGGTGGCCATTATGATGTCACTATTTTTATATATGATATATAATATGTTTATTGTTTCCTTAAGCTTCTGTTTTTTTTCATTTTGGGCATACCTCTATGGTTTCCATTACGGGTAAACGCGATATCTTCATTTAAGGAAGTGCGGACTACCGCCCCCTCAAAGTGATTTGATTCGTTAAATACCATATGTGGGATGTATAAAGGATGGAACTATGATATTATATATTATATTATACTGGAATTATAATATTCCTTTATATCATTATTATTCCATTCTATAAAATACGAAATAGAAATGAAAGTAGCGTTCATGCGTACGTACGACTTACCGTCTCCATTAACGGTGCATTTCATTTATTACCTCTAAATGATTATGTAATGTTATAAATGCATGCATGTACTGGATATATATGACATATATTATATCTAAATCATGAATACAATACTGTATATAATAAACATTTGGCCACACGAACAACATGTAATTGTAAGAAGTCCACTTTCGATTTAAGAACCAAATATCGACAAAACAATCATTATTAACTTAATGATTACATATTGTTTATAACATGGTAATAAGTGATATAAAAGGAATAATGAACTTGAAAAAGGTTCTTAAGGAAGTAGAAATTAACTCAAGTTTATTATTCAGGAGATTAAAGAACGATCGAGTCAAGTCGAACCCGGGGTAAGGGATCCTACTCCTCTCTTTCTTTTTAAGTACACTCTTTTATGTCATTCCTTTTAAAGCTCATATTTCTTGATATTGGGATGATCTTTTATATTAATCCTACTTTAATTTTTATTTTCATGTGATGAGAGACCCTATTCTCTCTCATCAATCCATTTTGGAAGTTTTGATTGGCACTGTTAGGCTGCCGAACTTTCGTAAGAGATCTAACTTCTCTCTTTCTTTTTAAGTACTCACCATTATGTCACTTCTTTTAAGCTCCTATTTGTAATGTTGGGGGATGTTATTTTATATTCCTCTTGCTGTACATTATATTTTAATGTGATGAGATACCCTATTTGATCTCATCAATCCATATTCGGATGTTTTATGTGGCGCCGTTAGGCTGCCGAGTTTTCGTGAGGGATTTTTCATCTCACTTTTATTCCCGTGAGATTTATGCTACATTTGACACAAATTCCATTGAGTGGTGTATGTAATGCCCATTATTCTACTATTTTTGTAATATACTTTCGTTTATGAGTATCTACATCAATGATCTATTGTCCTTCTTTCATGGGGTGTATGTTTTGAAAGATACCCAAGTCGGTAAGGGAACCTTTCACCCTCCTCTTTTTTAAAAGACATTTTTTGTTGGGTCTTTTAATTTGCATATTTTTATGTTGGGATATGTTCTAATATATCCTTATTGATGTAAATTTTATGTCCAAGTTATGAGATACACTTTTTGTCTCTCATCAACTCATTTTGATGTGATGTCATTAGGCTGTCAAGGGAACTTTTTAACCCAATTTTGATTTCTTTGGGTTCAACATGTAGTCATTGAATATGTCATCCATTGAATATGTGTGAATGACCTTTTATTGTTTTACACTTAAAATCCACTTATATTGTGTGTATTTATATTTGTCACACATATTTTTGAGATTGATTTGTCCTTAATTTAAGGATACCTTCTTTATAAGGGATTTCATCACATTTGACATTTCTATTGAGGGTTCATTGTTGTTATGCACCAATTCACTCTTATATGGTGTATATACTGTGATTTGGTGTATTATATCATGAATCCATTTATTCTCATGATATTATAAAGTTCTGACTAAATGTTATTCCTCAATTATTGTATTCAAGTGTCTCTAATTTTGGTAAAACCCCTTTAACCAAAATATCGTTTTAAATGTTTTAATTATTTGTTCTTATTAATATCCATGTTTTCAAAATGGTTTTAAGGATTTATTTATATGGATATTAATGGTTTAAATTTTTTAGCTTCAAGGTGGTATGGGACACTTTGATTCAAAAATCTCTTTATTAAATGTTTTAAATGGTTTTGGAAATGGTTTCTTTTTGAATGGATTCAATATTTCAACATACTAAAATGTTATATTGTGATTGAAATGTGGAAATGTTATGTTTCCTTTATGCATGTTTTATGTGACACATTTATGTTATGGTTCTTGGGCATTGTTATGAAAACGGGTGGGTCCGTGATAAACTAAGGGCAGGTGAGCCTGTTATAGCTCTCCAATGCATTGGGTAACGCGAAGGAGTGAAACGTCAAGGTTTCTCCGAAGAGATTTAGGGAATATACTGTGATGGGTATTCCAAACGTAACCAAGAGGGTTACTCCCCATGTAAGAATGTTATGAATGCCTCAAGTTACCTTTATGTCTTATGTTTTCTATGATTTATTCATGGTTTGATGAAGTATGTTAAAGTGACTATGATTTATAGGTAAAGTATGATTTCATTCTTATGTATATATGAACTCATGTTTCCTTTCCATATTTTTAAAACCCTTACTGAGCTTTTTATGCTCATCCCAATTTTTTGAAATGTTTTTCACAGGTCAAGGGAAAGGTACATGATGTGATGATAGTGTCAAGGATGTGTCAAGAAAGAATCTGTGTTATATTTGAAATATGTTTCCGTTGATGGGAAGAATGAATATTGTCTTTTATGTAACCACTTTGTTTAAATGTGGAATGTAATGAAAGTTTCATGATCTAATTCTCTAAAACTCTAAACCTGAAAAGATCCTCAATGTGTAATCTTGTAATAACTCAAGATTAAGTAAGGTTTAAGGCTGGGGCCTTATAGTTGGTATCAAAGGTCGGTTTAGATAACTTTAGAGGTTAGGGTATTCTTTAAGCATAAGTGACATTACCATAATGGTTAGGATTTCAGAAAGAGTCCTAATTTTAGATAAAGTGAATGAGTAAGTATATCTTAGTGTTTAACTTCCTCATTAGTACATGATGGTTTTGTTGATATACTCACACTGAACTTTTTGGTTTTAGTAAATAGCTGGATCTAGCAGGCACCAAAGTGACAATGGGTTTGAAGGAAACTGTGGTGGTTCTCTGATTAAGATACTGGATGAGATGGGGGATTCAATGAGGAATCTCGTAGTTGTTTTAAACAAACTATCAAGGAGTCATGATCAATCACTTCAACCTTGGTGAGTTGTTTAATGGATCATGTACGAGATGGCCAACTCGATGTGGAAATTCAGGTAATAATTATTAAGGTAACCATTAGGGTTTATATGATCCTTATTTTGAGGTAATTATGGGTTATTATATGATATGATGGAAAATGAAGGGCATGAGATAAACTTGAGGTTAAAATATGTTATGATTATTCTTGAAGATTTTATCTCATTTTGGGGAATGTTTTAAGAATTATATAGTTTTGAAAAAAGAACAACACGTAGACCGTGTGACTACCCGTCGCGTCGGACAAAGCTGCGGGAATCGAACCCACAACCAAAGTGCGACTGGTATTTATCGCATACCACTGGACTACGTGAAGTCCCTGGTTATTTTGACTGATTCTTTTTAGTTATATGATTTTATGAATTAAGAGTAAGTTGATTCTGGGTTATTTATGAAAATGATTAACCTATCATAGAGGATATGTGATTAGGTTAATTACTTTTAAATACGAGACTTTAGGAGAAACTGATGTTGTTTGGAGATAAATGTTACAATTTATCTTGGAAGACTATGTGACTAAATCCTTCAAATATTTGGGTTTCAATCTTAGTTTGGTTTACTTTGAATAATTTTATGGACAAATTGATTATAGAATGGTCCTCGTTGAACTTTGGGTTTTGTTGGACAAATTTTGGAGGTTAAGAATAGATTTTCTTTTTATAAAGGGTTATCCTTTTCTGGATTATCTGATCTTGTACTAACCTTTTGGTTTTGGTTTTGGTTAAAGCCTAAAGAAATGGGAAGTATATAGTTCTCTTTTGTGGATTAGGTGATTCTCTAGAAGTTGATTATAGTACTCTTAATGTGAATAAGTCTCCCTAAATACTCGTCTTTTGGAAAAAAATATGAGTTTGATTAAGGAATCTAGTAAAAGTTGAAAGTCAACATGATAAGTGATTATGTTTCCTTATGAATAAATTCCTCAATAAAAAAAGTAACTTAAAACAAAAATGTTGTCTATTAACTTTTCCTACTGGGGAACCCAACACCGTTTAACCCATCACAAGTTTGTGATTTTCTCATTGTTAACTTTCTCCTAAACATGTTTTCTATCACTCTCCATCAGAACATGACCCTATGTTTTCTCCTCCATGTCCATGTTTTCCTACATGGAGTCCTAGTATGGGTTAACTCGGGTGACCTTTGTACTTATCTTCCTTTATTTTAAAGTGGTTGTTTTTACCGACACTTGTTCCGATGTGGGACTTTCAAGGATGTTTCCAAGCGCAATTTTAGAATTGCGAGGACGCAATTCCCAAAAGGGGGGAAGGATGTAACACCCCAGGTAAATAAAAAAGATGACATTTTCATATTTATCCATATTTGTGAATAAAATATTGATATGCCTTTAAAGGGGAATCTATGCTCGTTGGCGTACCCAACACGCAACAACGAGTTTCTTGGGAATCTTACGTTGCACTCTAATGATAAAATAATATTATTTTAAATGGTAGTTAACATGTAGCCATTTTAATGGCGGGAATGGATAGAAATAACTAAAATATGATTATATATGTTTTTAAATGTTTTTACATCTATACAATAAAAGATAAAGGCTTAAAATACGGAAAGAATTCAATTTTAGGCATATATGCCCTAGTTTTCCCTAAAGGTTCACTTGTCGCCTTTTGATGGAGAACCGTCATTAAATATAGTTTTGATCACTCTTATACATTATTTTGGACCAAATAAAACTCTTATTAAGAATCGGGACATCAAATTTTACTTTGTGTAATTTTTTGGTATTTTTCCGATAAAGTTCATTTTTTAATGAATAGTGTAAAATGTTGTGTTTTAATTCAAAACCTCTTTTTAATCTAATTTATTTATATGATTAGAAAATATTTTGAATTGGTTTTAAAGTGAAATTAGAAAATATTTTTACCATTAAATCCAATAGTGGTCGTTGAAATTAATTTCACTTTGAAATCGGACTTAAACTAGTGTCAATCTTTTGATACTTATTGTTTCATAAAAACACGCTATTTGTCATGACAACGGGTATTAATTATTAAATTTATTAATGTGACTTATATGTTTTGAATTTTGTAAAACGGACTTCATTTTTTAATTCAGAATATCAAATATAGCTTAGGGTGAATTTTTAGGATTTTTCTAAAAAACTTCAATTTTTGATGAATAGTGAAACCACTAAGTGGTACTTATAAAAACTGATTTTTCCGTTTAAATGGAATTTTGCCATCTTTGTGTTTTGAATTTCAAAAATCCTACATATATGGTTGTCATTAATAAGTAAAATGTGGTTCAACGGGATAAAAATATTTTTTTGGTGAATAGTAACTTATTAAGTTTTTAATCGCGATTAGTGGTAATTAGTGTAGTTTAAGGTAAAAATGATATTATAAGAATGTGAAAACACCATGACACTTGTCCTACACCTATTGGGTGAGTCATGGCCGACCAAGACAATCCATGGGCCAACTTGGGGACCCCATGGAGCCACTTTCGTTGGAAAATGACAATAATATATTTTTATTTAATGTTAAAATTAAATTGACACAAACATGAGTTGTTTTACTAAAACAGTTTTTAAGTAGGGCTACACAAGTCCAAATTTTGATTATAAATAGTCATTGGAAAGATAAACATATTTCCTACATCATAGTATTTTTTTTATAATTTTTAGACATTATATTATATAAATTATTTATGACATAATAATGATGCAGTGATGACATCATTATTTGACGATTTAAATAAAATGGAAAGATAATGTAACATCTATGAACTACACATGTCCAAAACTTATTGGATGGGTGGATTTAGAACCCTTATCACCTTATCCACGAATTATATCAATGTGGGACCTTTTAAAATCGAAACACATTTTCAAATAAAGTAATATTTCTTACTTTCCAAAAGTGCCCCTCCCCTCCTCTTATAAAAGGCCCCCACCTCTACCTCATTTCACACACTCCTCAAGCCTTTGGATCGGCCAACCCCTGCCCATTTACTCTCTACACATCCCTCTACTCATCCTAGAGGATTCCCTTTGGACAGAATCCTTTCAAAGAAAGCCTTTAGGCTCAAATCAAAAGGAGTTACACTTTTAAAGGTAATTCATTCTCTCATGTTCATTTGTTTTATTTTTCTTCTCCAAGCCCCTAAACTCTTTTTATTTATTTCTTTTGTAACAACAACAGTTTCTTAAATATACTAGGATGTTGTCATAATATTTATTCGAGCTACACTCTCACACAACTACATCAAATGGTTAAAGAACATACGGTTTTCGTGGATGGCGAAATTCTGCCTCCCAAAACGATGATTGTTCAATACTCATCTAACACCTTCAAAGGTGGCCATTATGATGTAACTATTTTTATATATGATATATAATATGTTTATGTTTTCCTTAAGCTTCTGTTTTTTTTCATTTTGGGCATACCTCTATGGTTTCCATTATGGGTAAACGCGATATCTTCATTTAAGGAAGTGCGGACTACCGCCCCCTCAAAGTGATTTGATTCGTTAAATACCATATGTGGGACGTATAAAGGATGTAACTATGATATTATATATGATATTATACTGGAATTATAATATACCTTTATATCATTATTATTCCATTCTATAAAATATGAAATAGAAATGAAAGTAGCGTTCATGCGTACGTACGGCTTACCGTCTCAATGAACGGTGCATTTCATTTCTTACCTCTAATTGATTATGTAATGTTATAAATGCATGAATGTACTGGATATATATGAAATATACTATATCTAAATCATGAATACAATACTGTATATAATAAACATTTGGCCACACGAACAACATGTAATTGTAAGAAGTCCACTTTCGACTTAAGAACCAAATATCGACAAAACAATCATTATTAACTTAATGATTACATATTGTTTATAACATGGTAATAAGTGATATAAAAGGAATATTGAACTTGAAAAAGGTTCTTAAGGAATTATAAATTAACTCAAGTTTATTATTCAGGAGATTAAAGAACGATCGAGTCAAGTCGGACCCGAGGTAAGGGATCCTACTCCTCTCTTTCTTTTTAAGTACACTCTTTTATGTCATTCCTTTTAAAGCTCATCATTCTTGTGATTGGGATGATCTTTTATATTAATCCTACTTTAATTTTTATTTTCATGTGATGAGAGACCCTATTCTCTCTCATCAATCCATTTTGGAAGTTTTGATTGGCGCCGTTAGGCTGCCGAACTTTCGTAAGAGATCTAACTTCTCTCTTTCTTTTTAAGTACTCTCCTTTATGTCACTTCTTTTAAGATCCTATTTGTAATGTTGGGGGATTTTCTTTTATATTAATCATTCTGTACATTATATTGTAATGTTATGAGATACCCTATTTGATCTCATCAATCCATATTCGGAAGTTTTATGTGGCGCCGTTAGGCTGCCGAGTTTTCGTGAGGGATTTTTCATCTCAATTTTATTCCCGTGAGATTTATGCTACATTTTCCACAAATTCCATTGAGTGGTGTATGTACTGCCCATTATTTTACTCTTTGTGCAATATAATTTCGTTTATGAGTATCTACATCAATGATCTATTGTCCTTCTTTCATGGGGTGTATGTTTTGAAAGATACCCAAGTCGGTAAGGGAACCTTTCACCCTCCTCTTTTTTAAGACATTTTTTGTTGGGTCTTTAAATTTGCATATTTTTATATTGGGATATGTTCTCATATATCCTTATTGATTTAAATTTTATGTCCAAGTGATGAGATACACTTTTTATCTCTCATCAACTCATTTTGATGTGATGTCGTTAGGCTGTCAAGGGAACTTTTTAACCCAATTTCGATTTCTTTCGGTTCAACATGTAGTCATTGAATATGTCATCCATTGAATATGTGTGAATGACCTTTTATTGTTTTACACTTAATATACACTTATATTTTGTGTATTTATATTTGTCACACATATTTTTGAGATTGATTTGTCCTTAATTTAAGGATACCTTCTTTATAAGGGATTTCATCACATTTGACATTTCTATTGAGGGTTCATTGTTTAATGCACCAATTCACTCTTATATGGTGTATATACTGTCCTTTGGAGTATTATATCAGGAATCCATTTATTCTCATGATATTATAAAGTTCTGACTAAATGTTATTCCTCAATTATTGTATTCAAGTGTCTCTAATTTTGGTAAAACCCCTTTAACCAAAATATCGTTTTAAATGTTTTAATTATTTGTTCTTATTAATATCCATGTTTTCAAAATGGTTTTAAGGATTTATTTATATGGATATTAATGGTTTAAAATTTTAATCTTCAAGGTGGTATGGGACACTTTGATTCAAAAATCTCTTTATTAAATGTTTTAAATGGTTTTGGAAATGGTTTCTTTTTTAATGGATTCAATATTTCAACATAATAAAATGTTATATTGTGATTGAAAAGTGGAAATGTTATGTTTCCTTTATGCATGTTTTATGTGACACATTTATGTTATGGTTCTTGGGCATTGTTATGAAAACGGGTGGTTCCGTGATAAACTAAGGGAGGGTGGGCCCGTTATAGCTCTCCAATGCATTGGGTAACGCGAAGGAGTGAAACGTTAAGGTTTCTCCGAAGAGATTTAGGGAATATACTGTGATGGGTATTGCAAACGTAACCAAGAGGGTTACTCCCCACGTAATAATGTTTTGAATGCCCCAAGTTACCTTTATGTCTTATGTTTTCTATGATTTATTCATGGTTTGATGAGGTATGTTAAAGTGCCTATGTTTTATGGGTAAAGTATGATTTCCTTATTATGTATATATGAACTCATGTTTCCTTTCCATATTTTTATAACCCTTACTGAGCTTTTTATGCTCATCCCAAGTTTTTGAAATGTTTTTCACATGTCAAGGGAAAGGTACATGATGTGATGATAGTGTCAAGGATGTTTCAAAAAAGAATCTGTGTTATATTTTAAATATGTTTCCGTTGATGGGAAGAATGAATACTGTCTTTTATGTAACCACTTTGTTTAAATGTGGAATGTAATGCAAGTTTCATGATCTAATTCTCTAAAACTCTAAACCTGAAAAGATCCTCAATGTGTAATCTTGTAATAACTCAATATTAAGTAAGGTTTAAGGCTTGGGCCTTATACTCATGGTTTCTCCAAACCATGTGGGGTGTTCTGATGAACAGAAGAGGGAAACATGGTTTTCACAAACTATGTGATAGAGGATACATGACCATGCAAAACAACTCTAGTTTTAATTGAGTAGAAACACATGTCCGGATCATGGTTTGTCTAACCATTCACCATTAACATGTAAGGGTGGTCTTGAGACAGTTCATGGTGCAAGATTTGGGCACATTTTGGCCAACCATGCAACCGAACTATACGATCCATGTAGATTAGGTAAAATGACTATTTTGACCTTAAATTTTATATAATTTAAACACCCTTTATTAATTCTTCCTCTAGTGGAGAAATACATCCTCCTTCTCCCTTGAGAGATCATCAACTTGATTCCACCTCAATTTCTTGATAACTTCTTTGTCCGGACTCCGAATTTATTTCCAATCATCTCATTGTATACCTATCAATAAGTGTTGCAATACATAGTCTCTTTTCATCATTCTTATTTCTATTAATGATGCTATTTTAATATAGGCTTTTAGGCCTTATTTTCAGGTCATTCATTCATTCTTCTTTTTTTCTTCCAATCTGAGGCCAAACTAAATGTAGATAATGGATGAAGAATCTATTATAGGCACAAAGTATGCAATCTATGATGTATCCCTTAAATTCTAGACATCTATAAAAATTTTTTGTGTGTGTGCCTGTTTCACCTGATGTTTCCCCTTAAATATGTATTTTCTAGTTACTTTTATCTAAATTTCATGCTATGTCCCTAGTAGGACCTCTTTAAAATCATTGGAAGTTGAGACCTCAACACGGACCACCCATTTAGAGTGAATTATTTATTTATGTCTTGATGGTCTAAATTGAGATTAAATAGGACACCATATGAGTTTCTTTTATTTAGAATTTAATAAGCTAAGTGCTTCAATTTAATAAATTAATCTTAAATTGTTAAATGTAAATTATATATAGAGAGAGATATAACCAGGCATTGGATAATATAATTTAATTGGTATCAATTGTATGTACTTAACTCACATTTTTATGCTTAATGAAAGGTTATGTAATGAACATACTAAATGATTAGAAATTAAATTTATATTGGTTGAATGTCCTTGATTCACCATATCATGTATAATGAGAGGTAATGGAATTAACCTATTAAAGTGTTATATGTCATGAGTATTACATAGAACTTGATTGAATAATGATATAAATGGAATGAGTATAAGGTGACCACTACTTTGGACCTTTTTCATATTTATAGGGATGGTCATACTTGATCAAAACATGGATTCCTAAGTGAATTCCTTGACTACTGAGAGGACATCATTCCAATTAATTGAGATGATTTGTATCAGAGATACCCAACATAGAATCTGGTCTTTTTCTTATTATGTTAATACCTCAGCATTATATTGTTGATTCTCATGAAATCCTTCCTAGATATTTGAATGCCTTGGATACACTCCATGGATTTAACTTGATGTATTTAGAAACATGGATCCATGGATTCAACCCATTGAACCCAATCGTGCTTAGATTGGGATTACCATGGATGAGTTCCATGGACTCAGTTAGACTTATTTGTAATGTAATTCCTTAGGTGTACCCATTTTGATTAAACTCAGGCCCCTTATAACCAGACTGTGTGTAATATTACTATTATTTGGTCAACCCTTATAGTCAAGGATTCCTTGGTTTCACCTTGGATCCTCTTATTAATATTATGATATTTTTCGGTTTTGATGACACCTTCAAAAGATTCATCAATATAAACTGAATATTGAATAAATTAATAAATGATCTCATATTTAGAGACATTACCAATAGAGTCTGAAGAAATTATGGGTTATTTATAATAGCACTGCTTTACTTTTATTTATACCTACACACTATTCTGTTTATATACATAGAGTATATTTTTATAGAAATCGTTGTTGGTGGCCTATTGAGATTTATCTCACACCCTATTAAGTCCACCATTGGTACTTGGGAAGATTATATGATCATAGGTGTGTACAAAGGGAAGCATCTTGATTTCGACACCTGAATTGCAAGCTTTAGGATGGAATCATGGTAGTTTATGACCAAGACAAATCTCGAGATGCTTTTATAGTTTTTTCTTCTTTGCGATTATTTTGTTTATCATGTATTACACTAAATCCCTACTACCATGTATTACTGATTTCCTTTTTAGAGACATGCCATCATCATTTTTTATGTGATATAGTTTAAATCTCTTGAGTTTTTTATTTATTCTATATATATTTATCCATTCTTATGATGTCATGTTTATTATTATGATTATTCTATTTAGTCATATATTATCTCCAATGTACTCCACTAAGAACATAGGGCATATTCTCCCCACTATTACATGTATCCCCCCACCGATAGTCACTAACCTCTAGAATATGGGGAGGAATTATTGAGGCTAGGTGGCCAATTAGGTTCGGTTACTCAGTAGTGACCCATGTATTGGACATAACAGTAACCAACAGTAATAATGAAAAACTATTTTATTGACTAAAGACCATAACTTTGATCAACTATATTAGTTAAAAAAGATAAATGTTGATGATCACATTCTATGTATCAAGGCATCCAACGGAATTCAGTGATTTAGGGATTTAAATTTTTTTATTTACTAGGATGATGAAACTTCTCATATCCCACAATTCGAGCCCCGGTATTGTCTGAAGATCTCACATAATTTAAACAGATCACAAAAATAAAATAATAAACTTACCTTTGTCTGATCTAAATCCATGCTTGAAATCAGCTTATCACTGAAAATTACTACTTGAAGGATCCAAATAAGAATCTCCCTATATCATCCACACATGCTTCAAAAACACACAGAAGCATCGATCATTGAATTCTGGGTGCTAGCACAGAGATCAAGTGAAGACATTGACATCCCGATGATCACCATATCAACATGCCATCAATGTAAGGAGATGTGCTCGATCTGATCACTTGGATAAATAGTTTCTCTCTCCAAAAAGTGGGAGAGTATGGATAGGATCTAGAAATCTCATATTGAATCATTGTTTAGTGAGAGACTCTCTCACCTATTTATAGTGTATTCTTAAATACCAAGAAAAGGTTACCCAACCCTTGTATATTTAACACCCACAAAATAAATAATTATGATAAACTAAACCATGTCATAAATATTTCTTATATTTTATCACATACTTTTAATATATATTAAATATGTTACATGATAAAACTGAGTCATTTAACACCCCTCATAATCCCCTCTTAATATTAAACGAACCAGAATATTAAAATAATATTCATTTTATTAATATTATTCTTTATATTAACTTAACTTGTAAATAATTTTAATAAATTAATTCAATCCAATTATTCTTTACATGAATAATAATGATTTTATTTATTCTTCAGTGATCAATGGATTAGATATCCCTTGGACCCTATGGTGGGGACCACCATGTATGATATACCTATTAACCAAAATATGTTAGATTATTTAATAGACTATTATATGTGACCCTCTAGGCACTTATCCCGATAGCAGTGAATAGTATCCATAGACCAAGAGTGGATTCTTGTAAACCATCAAGGCCCCCAAAGAGATAAGGAGTAGTCATAGCAACAACAACCAACCTATGAACAAGTACTGCATAATATAATCTCTTTGTCTTTAAATATCTCCTAAATAATGACTCGCACTTATGTCATTTTCCTTTCTTGTTTTATTATTTGTTGATTGAAATAGATGGATTTACCTTCTGACTACCTTGTCCAGGGATTTACAAAGGTACTACTGTCCTAATCAACCAAGACTAAGATATACTACTTCCTTAACTCAGAAGAAACAAATGATATCTTGATCATTCAACCAATGTCATAACACTAATGAAACACCCAACACAAGATTCCTTTCCAGGATTTACTTTTCATGGTTTTTTCTTACATCAATGTACACAATAAAATGGCACACACTAGTAATGATCTCAAATTAGGAGACTAATACACATGTTCATAGATATAAACTACCAATGAAACTTGAAACATGAGGTGTTTCTATTGTTGGGTATGTTCTCATGATCTCACCACTAGATATCACCAAGTGTTAACTTCATGAGAAGAATTATTAATGTTTATGAGTCCCCAACACCTAATAGTCATACATCAATTTTTTCCAGTCAGTATGATATATATAGACTATAGGACCTTTCTTTTGGATTAATGTCATAGTAACTTCAGGTTTTAATTATATCTTAGGATCTACTATAATCTTTTTATATGAAAATTAATCTATCGAAATTACAATTAAATAGTGGATATAGAAATATATACACTATAATAGTAATATAACATCATGCCTAACTAACTTTATACATGATATGGTAATCAAAAGTACACTTTAGTTGGGTTTATGGTGCCCACTATTATAACACTCTCACTTTCACTAGTGCCAACTTGATGATAAACCTTTTTATCTATCACATGATAAAGATCACATTTCTATAGAGTAATGACTTTATCTACTGGGTCTGCCACATTTACGCTGTACAGTTATTCTGATATATGTGACCACATCTCCTTGATTGAAACTTATCATGAGATGATATAGCAGAGTATATCCTTTTTTCAACTATAAAACATTAACATCTTGGATAGTACTAGTAATAGAACTATCATTATGATAAAACTTTACTTACTATGTACGATCCTACGAAATAGAAAAACAAATTCACACTGCTTATTTAGCTACATTAGAAAATGAAACACACTCGGTATTTTTAGGAATGAATACCACTAGATTGAATGAGATTATCTTGATAATTACCTTGTCATAAATATGATTTTATATCACATTAATCCAATAAATACTAGTTTGTGTCCCCTGGAAAATAGAATCATTTCCTCTCCACTTACTAGGTACATATCTTTTGTACTTTCCCAAATATAATCAGATAGTTTTGACTACATTCCTTTATATTCTCCTAGAAATAATTGATGTTTTCCTACTATAAATTATATCCTAGCAATATAAATTCATGCACATATCATGACAAATGTGATTGATTCGTCACAAAATCATATGGAATGAAACTCACTAATTTAATCTTCATCTATGCCCATTAATGTCTTCTTGGATGGATTTATGCAATGTTACATTGGTAACAATTCTCCCTTGAATTATTCCAGCATGTAATTTTCATTACCATTTCCCTATATGTTTGATTAACTACTTCCAAGCAACCATTAGATCTACCACAATATATCATGTTCCCCAGAACTTAGGTTGATAATTTTAAGTAAATCACTTGAGAATTACTTTAATCATAGTATTATCTAATTGTAGAACCAATATATATTTTCCATATATAACCACACATATTTTACATAAAAAATTATGGCACTCCCACTAACCACTAGTAGACATATGGAAAAGATTCATTTTTTAATGAATATTTTATGATCTAGATGCTTTAATGATAAATGGATTTTAGTAGATTGTACTCTTATTGGCATTTTGTTATGTAACCATCCCTTTATTGTTGCATCATATAGATACGTTCCATGATTGGTGGTCATGAAATTAAATTCATAATAAAATGATCAGAGATATTAACCATGAAAATTAAAGTTTTAATGGATTTAGGCATAATGACTTAGTATTACCAATCAAGCATTATTGGTAGCACACTTTAATCATCCATGTATCATTTCACGTGAATACCCACCGCAGTATTCAAAATAATAATCCCCTTTGCACTTTGATAGATTGAATCCATTACTAAATTTTAATTGAACTTGTCAATCTTACCTAAATGGAATATACTACTTACTTGTAAGAATTATTATTCAAAATAAATAATTTATCACCAACCAAAGTGAATATAAAACAAAATCTATGGTTTCAACCTTCCTACACAGTATGTGCCTCTAGAAAATTTTCTTCCACACCTCTTTTGGAACTTGTTCATATGCTAACTAAATGTTCATATCTAGCATTGACTAAACCCAAGTCAATATGGATCCCACTATATCTAATTTATATGAACACCCTTTTATATAAATTTAGTCTATCACTTGACTACAACTTTTTTATCATAGGGATTTATATAATATTTTAAGAAACTTTTTAGATTGTTACTTTAGATGCACATTATGTTTTTCTTATTGTAAGTTTTTTTATATCCTAAAAAACTCTTTGCATCTAAACACATATCCCTATGAAATAATGAATTTCTATCGTACTATGACTCATATGATATCCATTTTTCATTATAATTGGCATATGGTAATGGGATATTGTCATTAGTTTCAAATCATATATTTAAATATAATGTAAGTTTCTATAAGTTGCAATATTGATATTACCTACATCATGACGCTGATTTATAAAATGTGTGTTTATAAATTTCTCCATGCTAAATATTATTGATCAATATTAACATGTATGTCTTACCATCGATCCACCCCATTAACATCAATGTTGTGACATAGATAAGGTAATGTGTGTTTAGGAATTACTCCACGCCACATTATATTGATCAATTAATGCTTACTCAAGAAATACTTCGACATTCCAGCTCGAAGCAAGTAATATCTTCTAACCATCAAAATTACATACTTTACATTACAATTCCTTAAAGACTTAATGGAATATTTTTATGTATATTTACCACTTGGTTACCCCTAGAATAGTTCATGATCACTAGTTTAACAAATTTCAAAATCTTTTTGGATTAACATTATTTATAAAGGTTTCTTTATCCAAACTAAATACTCCAATAATACCAAAGGTGTTTAGATTTATCATGTATAAATAAAAAACTGGGTATATCTTTGATGTAAGCTTTTAGTTTTACTTGATAGAGAATTATCTTATCGTAACTAGATAAATAAGTCTTATATTTTATATTCATCTTGTATTACCTATGATTCAAGAATCACTGAAATATTGGTGGAGTACCACAAAAAAAATTAATTACTAAACTTTTAACAATGTCTCCTTGTGTCCAAAGGACATGTGATATAAATATATCCTTGACTTGAATCATTAATTTGGAAATTAGAAGTCATGTGTTTCTCACCGCTAACTTAAGAATCACCCTTTCTCAAAAGTTTGGAGAATAAACCTTACTTCTTATAATGCTTCTATTATTTACATGGTTACTGTATTTTAATATGAATATGTAATGATAATATTTTATTTAATACCCATGTAGTATATCAAAAACATTAGTTGTAATTGATGAATATAAATTGAAGACAAAGAAACTAATTGCTTCTTTAATTTAGTTTATTTTGATTAAAATTCCATAGATTTATTTCATGATATGATAAGAAAATAACTTCTTATTTATTACATATCTCTTTGAAGGGAATTTTGAAGGTTCATTTAGAATCATTCTTTCCAATATCCTTATCACCTTGTCTTTTAATTCTCTCTCTATAAAATCTAACGATTACACTATATTTAATATTCATATTAACATAGTGAACCTTACCTAAAACATAATGAAGTGTTTACTCCATCATGTAATTTTTTAAATCTTAAATGAAACTAGAGTAACTGGGAAAAAATATTTTAAGAATGGGATATATTGAAGGATCATGTTTCATCTTTCATATTTACACATTTCCATTTTAATATATCACATTCATATCTTGTTACACTATCTCCTTGCATACTTCTCAGAGATGAGACTACATGCAATATCATCCATGAACTGATGTAGTATCCACAACTAACATCTGATGTTGATGATAGCATTATGACATAACCATCATATATGTATGACATGTGTCTCATGTAATCAATTTTACACCATCTCTTCCTGAGCTGACTTAACAGGTATTGGGGACACTAGCACCTAGAATTTCTGATATCATAGTTTTTTGCACAAGTGCTAGTACTAGACATGGAAATTCATTTTGGATAAGATATTATATTTATCCAATGATTATCATAGTGTGTCTGGTGGTTTCACTTCACACTTTCTATAAAAATAATACTAGAAAATTGTACTTTTATTTTGATTACAAATTTAGACATTATTGATTAATCAATTAAATCATTTAATTTATACCACTATTTTATTGAATTGTAGGAACCCTCTATACTAGAATTGGAATGATTTTTCACGTGAGTATTCTAATAGAAAAGACCCTCAAACTACCCCTCATAGTCTGCAAGATTTGCCTAAACCACTACTCAGAGAGTTCAAGGTAGGTGTTAGACTGGTGAACCGCATTAACTTTCAGAACCTTAATCTTTTGAGCGAAGTCCCATCTTCTAAAATTATAAACTTGATTTTCTCAAAACTTGCCTCTAAAGTTATAGAGAACTAGTTTTGGATACTTCTTTTCTACCAACATTAGTTAAGTCTATCCACCACTCTTATAAGAACTCCCTAGTTTTAAGAGGCACCCACAACTTTGGCTGACGAGCACCCTGAACACCCAGTTTTGTTCAAATTCAAATGGTGGAATGAATTTTAACAACTTAATATTTTTGTGTGGTTTTATTTTTTTTATGAATGTACTTCATTTTTTAATCTAGTTCATTCTATGTTGTCGTTCTCACAATTGAATATTAATAGAAAAACATTCATTTCTTCTTTATAAATTTTACTTTTTTTTCACACTACCATAAAATGAATAAAATAATAAATAAATGAATAAAGTAAATAAAATCCCAACTTATCTTGAGCATATAAAATTGGTTGATCCAATTAAACTCAATGGCTCAAATATGACCTTAGGGTAACATACCTGAGACGTAGCTTGACCCCCGATGTTGCCCGCCCCCATCCATTTTGTCCATTTCTCATCTGAATTTCACCTCTACTTGGATTTGTCAACATCTTACACAATCCTCATCATGAAGGTGTCCACATCATATTTCATCCTCATCAAAGTACGAAAATACTCGCACATAGTTGAGGGGAACTCAGGTGTTGAAAATATAGACTGATAAAATGGATGCGTAAGCCCTGATAAATATTGATCAAAAAAAGAAATGAGGATGCAAAGATCATAATAATTAATTACAATCTTCACACACAATTAAATAATTAATTAAAATAAATAATGCATACATTCACAGGTTGGTCATTTGCTCAAGACTGGTCAACGGGTAAAATTAGAGCGCGATAAAAATTATATTTAAATAAATTAAAGTATGATGGTATTTAATTAAATTCAAATAATTTAATTATATTCGGTACCTTAATTAATTTAATTTTAATTAAAAAACTTATGTTTATTTATTTATTTATTTTAATACCAAAATTAAATTAATTCTACCGAGGTACTAAAATGATAATTTTTAATAAAAATTAATTTATTAATTAATATAATTTAATTCTAAAATTAAATAAATAAATTTAAATTAATTTAGATTCATCAAGGCCCCAAAACCATGAGCTGGGCCTCTGTGGGTCAGGCCAAACCCACACACGATGCAGGGTCATTCTGGCCTAATCAGGTCCACTCAGACCTATTGAGTTGGATGGACCCACCTAAGACCTTTGCATGGAAAATACAATCTAGTAGAAACTGAGTAGGGAGTTACTTTATTACTTATAGCACAACATAGTGTAGGATCTGGGTGTGAGAGCACCAGCATGTGTGGTCTCAGTCATGAGGTCTAGGCGAGTGGTTGGGCAGTGCGGCGAAGCATCAGGACTGCAGCGGCCAACTTCAGTCAACCAAGGAATGCGTCGGCCGGAGGTGGACGATTGGAGGAGTCCGTGGCGGGAGCCTCAAATTGGTGGTGGCCAACAATACAGGATATGAACATAAGTGCTGGGATATGGTCATTCGGCGATTCAGCAACACTGGGATGGGGTGGAAACTGACTTCGGGTTGGGTGGAGCAATGATCTTTACAGGGATGAGGTGCAGAGGCTTATCCATGACTCAACTTGGACAGTGGCAGACTAGATTTTCCCGAAGGAGGGTCTCTCAGGAGGTGGTGTGGTCTAACGGTCGGTATCTAAGTAGAACAGTGGCCAGGGTAGAAGCGGCCTTGACCACGTAGTTCATGGCTATGTGGTCATCTCAGCGGTGGCTACTGGCGGTGAGAGGGAGGGAGGAAAACTGAGACATGGCCGAAGAAACCCCAAGGGTGGAGAGACACCTAGTGGTCATTTTCTCGATGAGGTAGCCAGTATGCAGAGCTCATGCATGGAAGGGGAGTCCACAATTGGCTCATGGGGAAGACTTCCATGGTGGCTCGTTTTTTAAACCTCAAAGTATCCATTTTGGCATATTTTTCTAACTAGCTCAAAAATTCAAATAGTGATTTTAAAATTTTGTTTAGATACTCTTCGGTCAAACCGACTCCCATCATTTCTATTTAAAATAATTTTTGTAAATATAAAAAAAATAATTTTAAGATGATCTATATATCAAATTATTGGATAATTGAAGGGTCAATATGAAACCCTTATTTAAATTTTTTTATTAACATAATATAATAATTAATGTTATTATAATTATATTATTATATTTTTAAAAAAATTATACAGAAAAAAATTGTGGCCAAAAATAGTTTTCTGGTCACCGTCCCACCACTAAAAATCATCATTTTAATATCCATAAAAACCCACAATGGATCTGAATCAACTATTTGAATTTCCATAACTTGACCATTTGATATTGGATCGATGTGCTGTTAGATCCGTTGAGACTGAAATTAAACCCTATATTTAAATTAATGAAAATTAATTTTTTTTGGCTCTTAAAAATTCATGAAATCCATTTGATACCAATTTTAGGTATTGAGTTGTGCAGTGGAAGTTGGTGGGACAAATATTTAAATTTTATTCATAGCCGGGATGATGGAACATCTCATATCTAGTGATCTGAATGCTAGTACTGCCCAATGATGTCACATAAATTAAATAGATCCCAGAAATAAAATTGAAAACATACCTTTTTCCGATATGATGTTCCACTTGACACCTGCTTGTTGCTGATGATTACTACTTGAAGAATCTAAAGAAGAATCCCTCTAGATCACCCAAAGACACTTTAAAAGTCTATAGAAGTGTTTATCATAAAATTCTGGGTTCAAGCGCATAAAACTGAAAAACTTTTGACGTCCTGACGATCACTGCATCGATATGCCTTTGATGTAAGTAGATACACTTGATCCGATCACTTGGATCAAGAGATCTTCTCTCTATAAAGTGGGAGAGGAGATAGAGGATCCTAAAATCTCAAAGTGGATAGTCATTCTGTGATAACCTCCCTCACCTATTATATTTGATACTCAAATACCCGAAAAGGTTCCTCAACCCCTGTATTTTTAACGTCCACTAAATAAATAATTATGATGAACTAAACTCTTTCATAAATATTATTAATATGTTATAACATACATGTAATATATATTAAATATATTACATTATAAAATCAAACCATTTAACTCGACTCATAATTCCTACTTAATATTAAAAAAACCTAAATATTAAAATAATATTTGTTTGATTAATATTATTCTTCATTTTTACTTAACTTGCAAATACTTTTAAAAAAAATCAACCCAATTATTCTTTCCTTGAATAATACTAAATTCATTTATTCTTTAGTGATCAATGGTTTGGACAACACTCAAACCCCATGGTGGGGCCTACCATGTCTGATATACCTATTCACCAAATAGGGTGTATTCTTGAATATGCTATTGTGTGTGACCATATAGGCCCTTATATCGATAGAAGAGAATAGTATCCACATACCAAGAGTAAATTCTAGAAACCCATCAAGGCCCATAAAGAGATAATGAGTATTCATAGCTATTCTAAGCAACGTAAAAACATGTACTATGTAATATAATATCTTTGTAGAGACCCAAAGATTGACATACATATACGTTACATCACTTTTGCGAAATACTTAATACATAACAAAAACAAACACACAAAGACTGTAATAGTTTAGTGTCTTTGGAAACTCGGAATAAAATCTTCTAATCGTGGTGAAAGATCTTCAATATCTCCCATAAAGATCTTCCCCTTTTTGTTTTCTTACCAAAAACCATTCTTTAAATCCTGGTGAAAAGAAAACATATAAAAGGGTGAGATCAAATGCTCAGTAAGGGTAAGCATGGAGAAAATAAAACAAATCATATACATTTGAACTTAAATACATGAACATAATGTCTAAACATCATGAGCTTGAGAAATGACATAAAAAATGGAAGTACCTAAGGCATAGATCATAAAGAAACATTAATCATGATAAAATTGCATGAGAATAAAACATGTAATTGTGGCAACCATTAAGCACATGTTATGATTTACATAGTAGCGAAGGCATTGCTACCAAGACCATCTTAGTGGACAAAGTCCCTTTCTGAATCGAGTTCACTCCTCGTTCCAGTCCTGTATTACTGAACCAGATTAACTTACAGTTCCAGCCATGTCTATCTCATGAGATATAAATATTTACCCAGTGTATTGGAGGGAGATATAGGTCCCACCCATCTCATAATGAAATCATTCTTCCTTGTTCCACAAAATAAAAATACATCATTCATAATAACCCAACGAGTAAAATGGGTTTCATAAATATCATCACATCATCACATAATCCATATACAAGAAATGGATATCATTTCATAATAAGAAAATTGAAACCATGTAAATCATAGAGACATTATACTTGAAACATATATATATATATATGAAATAATGTCATCTTAGATGGTAAATGGTTTTGATAAAACACTTGAAATGAATTCTTGAGGAAAATATCCTTTCTTCTGAAAAATCAATTTCTTTTCACAAAACGTCATGCAATTTTAAAAGAAATTGATTTTTTTGAAAATATTCATGAAATCATTTGGAGGAAGCTTTATGAAAATAAGGCTTTACAAAACCGTAAAAATCCTTTCATGCCGTATAAGTTAAAAAAACATTCTTCTCGTACTTTTGCCGGAAAAGTCAAAAAGTACCTCGTAAAAGAAATATTCCTTACATACCATGTAGTAAAAGTAAAAAAATTGGTAAAAAGGACTTTAAAATTACATGTAACCATTTTTATAAAATTGGGACATGGATGATAAATAAAACCCCAATAAATACTTATGTATAAGCAATCACGGATAAAAAAACGAGATTGGAAAGTTATCTCTTACCTTAGGTCCGATATGCTTCGTACGTTTCCGAACCTCCTGTATAATGATTTAAATAATGTCATTGACTTATTATAGAATCATATTCATTGTTATGATATCACATATGGTTCACTTATGACTTTATATTACCCGTTCTTTTGTAAATTCCATGTTAAAGAAGTGTTTTGGGTAAAATCATTTTATTTATCGTACGTGTTTGGACTTTTTGTTCTTGATATTACTGTTACTTATATCTTTATTTACTTAATTCCAGAATGTAAATCATGATTTATATATCATATATATATTCAGTATATATATATATATATATATATAATAGATAGATAAATGAAATGAAATACACCGTTCATGGAGACGGTAGGCCGTACGTACGCATGAATGCTGTTTCTTTTTTGTTTCCTTATTGAATTAAGTAGATGAAATACATACATATATATATATATATATATACATAAAAACAGTAGCATTATTATGTCATATATTTCATTATTATTCATTATATATACTTTATAATGATTCTTTAATGATTAACATGAAGAATGAATCTCATCGCGTCGTGGAGACGATAGACCATACGTACGCACGAGCGATGATATCGTTCCCATAATTATTGAATTGAATTGGAGTGGATGACAAAACATATCAAAATCAATATGATGTTATAATAAATATGTATAGTTATTCTTTACACCATTATACCCATCCAAGTAAGGTGGTGTTGGAAAAACAGATTACACCACGACGTGGAGACGGTATTCCGTACGTACGCACCCGTGGTGAATTCGTTTTCCGTAGGATGGATAGAAGGTAAAATAGAGTTGTTTCATATTTATAATAACATATTAGTATATTATAGATACTGATGTTATTACTTTATAATGAAACAACTAAATACGATGAATTTGAAGAAGAAATAAACTTGAAAGAATCGTTAGAAGAGATTACCTCATCTTCGACGCACCTCCTTTAAGCATCCTCTTAAGGAAGAAGAGTTGGTATTTTGAGATGAAAAAAAACCCCAGAATGTTTCTAGGGAAGTGTATAAGGGAAATGGTCTGGGTTTGGCAGAGCTTCAAGGCTCAAAAGGGTGTGAAGAGAAGAGGGAAGTGGTTCCCTTTTTATAAGGGAGGAGAGGGGCACCTTTGGAAAAACTTAAAATATTATTTTATAATAAAGTCATATTCTCTTTTTAATAGATCCAAATTGATTTATTTCAAATATAAGGTGGGTATGGGTCTAAATAATCTCAAACAATAGAATTTAGACAGGTTTGGGTCATTATATTAACCTTAACTTTTAGTTTTAACTCTTAGTTAATTAGATTGACATTTACCATGTCACTTTGTATTTTTATATTATATAGTTAATAAACTTACCATATCAATCCAAGAGACCCCACAAGTGGTCCTTTAATGATAAACCTATCATTATATAAGTATCTTGGCCGAACCTTAGTTTTTCAAGAATATAATAACAATTAATAATATAATATTTGTTTTTAAAACTATTTTATGTCGATTTAGACACTATTTTCTAATTGATTTTTGTAAAAATCATAAAAGCATTATTAGTTCGAAAAAAGTTAATTAAATCAATAATAACATGTCATATTAACCTATAAATTAGTGTAATTCATAAAAAGTTCAAATTACATTTATTTGGGTATTTATAACATCAATTATGTTAATATTTCATTAATAAGATAATTACTGCATCATTATTGTGTCATAATTAAATTAAATTATTTAATGTCTAAAAATTATAAATAAAATACCATTATGTAGGAACGCTTTTTATCTTTCTAATGGATATTTATAGTCTAATTTATCTTATGTATAACCCTATATTAAAAATTATTTAGGTATTAAACTTTAATTTTAACTATTTTAACCCTTCTTTAAATAAATTAATAATAAATGTCCTAATCTAATCCAAGTAGACCTAAATGGTAATATTTTATTCCTAAGGTTGTTTTGGGTCAAATTACACTTATCCGATAGAATTAGGACATGTGTTAGGGTAATACTAATATCATTTTTACCCTTAATTACCCTATTTACTTTTAACCGTGGTAAATAAAAGTAAAAAGTTACTATTCACCAAAAATTATTTTTATCTAATTGAACCACATTTTACTCCTTGATATTAACCGTGTATCTCGGATTTTCAAAATTTAACTCACAGAAGCGGTAAAATTAAGTTTTATGAACAAATACAAAAGCTCTTAGGAGGTGGGTAAAAGATGGTGAAAAGTTCAATACAATATTTATAAATCTAAAATTATTATGAAATGACTCCAATGAATTTCATTTAAAGTATATAAGTATTATGTATCTATTTTAACCTAAAATAAATTTAAATCAAATCAATTATTATTTAAATAAAAAGTCGGTTTTAACCAAAAACTCAGTGTTTTCAGTATTCCTCAAAAATTGAAGTTTTTTCAGAAAAATACCAAAAATTCAGCCTAAGCTATATTTGATATTCCAAATTAAAAATGATGTCTATATTGTATAATTAAAAACATTGAAGTGGAATTAATTAATTTTAAAATTAATTCCCGTTATCAAAACAAATAGCGTGTTTTGAAGAAACAATAACTATCAAAAGATTGCTACTTGTTTATGTCCAATTTCAAAGTGAAATTAATTACAATGAACAACATTGTATTAAATGGTAAAAATATATTCTAATTACACTTAAAAACAAATTAAAAAGATAATATAACCATATAAATTATCGCGATGAAAAAAGTTGTTTTTAATTAAAATATAGCGTTTTTTTACTATTCATCAAAATATGAAAGTTATCAGAATAATATGGAAAATTTATCCAAATTAAATTAATATATCTTGATTCCAAGGGAGAATTTTATTTTGTCAAGTTGAAATTATAATCAATGTCAAAAACTAGATTTAATGTGGGTGTGCCATCAAAAGGCGGCAAAACTACATTTTTTGAAAATTACTTATTTTACTCGAAATATTGATTTTGTTCTCATACCATGTTCTAGAAAATGTGTAAGATGAATAATAATGTTATAAAATTAAAAATGTATTTGATTCTATTCATAACGGATAGTTCATAATAATATTATAATAATATATCATTGTTTAGTGAAACCCGGTATTGCGTACTACAGACGCTATCGAGGAAGGTCGCGATTGCGTGTAATTCAAGCCATGTCAGGGTTGCGTGTTATGAAAGACTCTTTTGTTGTTTAATTATAACAGAATCCAACCATTTTTCATTTATACATTGAATATATATATATATACACTCAATGTTTCGTAGAATAACTACTATCAAAATTTTGTGTAACATGATCCAAGAATAGCATTGCGTATACTGCAAGCTAATATGGTGTTACGTATAGTACAAGATAATCCTGCTGTCGTGTATAATAGAACACATCAAAGAAATTAAAAATAATATATCTCATAAAATCTCAGGTTGTTACAATCTTTGTCTTTAAATAGATCATAAATAAATTCTCAAATTTGTGTCATCTTTCTTTCTTGTTTTTTTATTAGTTGATCTAACTAGATGAATTTACCTTCAAACTACCTTGGCCAATGATTTATGAAGTAACTACCATCCTGATCATCTAGATCAGTGATATATTACTTCATCAACTTGAAAGAGACAAATAGTATCTTGATTATTCAACCAATGGAATACCACCAATGACGCACCCAACACAATCTATCTCACCACGATTTCATTATCATGGTTTTTATCTTGAATCAAATTATTAGATAAAATGGAACACACTTGAAATGATCTCATGTCAGGAGACTAATACACATGTCAATAGATAGGACTACCAATGAGACCTGAAACATGTGGTGTTCATATTGGCAGGTCTGCCCTCATGATTTCTCTACTAGAGATCACCAAGTAAAAAAGTTCATGAGAAGATGCCTCAATGCTTTTGATCCCCAAACACCTGATAGCCAGATATCAAGTGTGTCTAGTCAGTATGATGTTTCTAGACCCTAAGACCTTTATTTATGATTAATGCCATAGTATCTCAAGGTTCTCAATATATCCTAGGATCTTCTACAACCTTTTGATATGAAGATTAATCTATGGAAATTACCATTAAATAGAGGACATTGAAATGTATACACTATAATGGTAATATAACATCATGCATAACTAACTTCACACATGAAATGGTAATAAAAAGTATTATTTATTTGCGTTTAGGGAACCCACTATTATAATGCATATTTCCCTATAAATACTCCATAATTATTACTCTTCATCATTTACTTTGATTTGAAACAATGTTCAATATCATTTCCAAATTAATATTACATTACAAACTCTCTATTTATTTTCTATAGTGTTGTTCATGGGTGGGATAATTCTAGGGGATCAAAGCAACCCAAATTTTTATATTTTACTTTATTTATTCTCTATTAGTATTACCATTGTAATATTTGGATTAATAATAAGAATTATTATAGGCCAAGTATAATGTTCTTAAATAAATGAATAATGTTTTGTAAGTTTTCTAGTAAGTGTTTTCTATCGTTTTACTATTCCTAGTTATAAAATATCATCTCAGACTATGGTATGAAACGTTATCATTAAATATAAAATCCATTAAATGTGATTCTATTATAAAACAAAATAAAAAATTATTCGGATTCAAGAGATCCATTAATGAAATTAGAAAATTTATTGTGTCATTATAGGAGGTTGCAAGGCTAGCAGATGTGGTGTAAGCCTATGATAATGAAGGATAGGCCCCTATTATAGAGGATGTATTTTCTGAGATGAATTCATAGGTTGTTTTGGTTGGAAGAAGTAAGAAGAAGAGTGTTTCTTCACCCAACTTATTTTTCATGTTGGAATCCATCAACAACCTATATTTTGATGCCCTATATCTTGAGAGTCATGATAGGGAAAGTATTAGGAGTGAGATAAACTATGACTCTAATGAATATTTCTATCCTTTGTGAACTATTCAACCTTCAAATTAGGGTAATAATATGGTTTCTTTCCATTGTTTTCAATCCTAACTTGGGGATAATGTAACCACTCTAGATATTCCTAAAGATAGGACACCTGCTAATGAGGCATCATTTAAGGATGATATCCCAAAAAAAGATGAATCTAAGAAAGATTCACAAATTTTGGAAACAAAAAATGATTTCACTAGAGGTCAATAAATTAAGCCTCATAATGAAGAAGATAAATCATCAGGCATGGATGATAAGAATGATTCTTCAAAGACTCATAAGTAATGGAAGTGAGGCATACACCTGATAAGTTGGGGTGCCTCACAAGGAAGAGGTCGTAGACACCAAAAAGGTGATTACTGGATGGTTAGGTGTTAACAGTGTCATTTTTTGTGCCACTTTTTTAGCCTTTTAAACTTATATATTCTTCTTTTTATAAACTTTTTTCTTAATTATAATTTTTTTGGGACCATGGGTTCTAAATCCAGGGTTCACATTAATTCTATTATTTATTTATTTATTTTTATTCATTTTTATGTGTTTATAATTTATGTAATTCATGTTTTAAATTCACCTTTTAAAAATATTATTGTAATTTATTTAAATTTATTTATTCATTTTAATATTCATTTATTAAATATTATTTATTAAAATTTAATATTTATTATTATTTAATATTTTTAATATGTTTTAAATTTTTATAATTAATTTATTCAAATGTATTTTAATGTTTTTTAAATTTAAATAGTTAATATTATTCATTTTTATTAATTTTTTTATATAATTAATATTAATTATTTATTCATTTTTATCCATTTTTATGTGTTTGTAATTAACGTAATTAATGTTATAAATTCAGTTTTTTATAATTTTTCTAATTTGTTAAAACTTACCTATTCTTTTTTAATATTCATTCAATATATATAATTTATTAATTTTTAATATTTGCAAAATTTATTCATTTTTTAACATTTATGCATTAACTTTCAATATTTTCAATATTATTTTATTAATTTTTAATATTTGTGGAATTTATTCATTTTTAGTATTTATTTATACATATTTATTATTTTCTAGAAATACTACAGTGGAACTATAGAAATGTAGCAGTGTGGGTACTGTAGAAAGTATTATAGTTGGGTATTGTAGCAGCAATACCATTCATCCTGATTGATCCTTCATTCCATTAAGGGGATGGGAACATAGGCATCACATGGTAAGGTGGTGATGCGTGCATGATATAAGCAACGCCATCAGACCATCCAATGGTGGGACTATGGGCCATGGAATGGGATTCATTCCCATTAGGCCTTCATTCCAAATTTACTATGTAACAAAGCAGCTAGTTGGGTGGGTTATCCCTTGGGGGGGGGATATTACATTCCTTTCTAGATTATGTGTGTGTGGTGTGTGTGTTTGTTTTATTTTAATTGTACCCCAAAGCACCTAAAATATATATATAGTTCATTTTCAATAGTTTTATTATTTATATAATTAATATTATTTATTTATTCATTATTTTTTACATTTTTGGTAGTTCTAGGTTAAGCACTAATAAAATTCTATTTTATGAGCACTAAAACATAAGCACGAAAAAAAGTGTTATGTTTCAATGCTTTTGTTTTTATCCATGATAAAATAGACATTTATCAGTGTTTTTTAATAAGAATTGATAAAACCCTTCACTTTCTTTATAAAAGAACCCCAACAGATCATGTCTTCCTCGCACCACACTCATGCTCTCATAAAATGATCCATAAATCATTTGTGACATGTAAGAATAAACCAAACCTTAATTTTACACAGGGTGTTCCTGGTATGAATTGAAGTGTATGTGATAGTTTATAATTGAAATTTTATTTCAAAACACATGTCACAAACTGAAAACTAATAAAATTCAATTATATTGGCTTCTTACTTTAATACAATGATCCACATATCATCGATGATGTATAGAAATTAGTCACAGACTAATCCAACACACGGTGTGATCGATATGACTAGAAGTGTATGTTTTCAATTTAAAAGTGACATTTTATTAATGCATTGTTTTATATTTAAATTTGATTTATTTCTTTACAATATTACTAATATAATAATTTTTTATACAGTTTCACTCTTCATCTAGGGATGGGTTAGTTTTTCCAGACCTAGTAGCATTATCAAGTTCTTTTGAGAGGGGTTCAAGGTCTAAAGACAATAAAACATTAATGTTTTTGAATTAATTGATGATTTTGATAATTTATATGTACCAATGTAATTGTAAAAACCGTTGTTTAGAATGTTTATAATAAAGGTTTTTTTATTTGGGATGTGAATTTAATTGAATTCCAATTTTGTATTTGATGTTTCAGTGCACAGTAATTTCAGTAGTACACTGTTGCATGATGACTTTTATCAACAAGAGAAATATCACATATAAAATTTCACTTTATCATTGCTAAAAACATGATAGTAAAGTGTCCCCGTTATCAGTGATACCAGTTTCTCTAATAAAATCTCTCATATTTTAAAGGTGCTTACAATATCAGTTATTTTTTTTACACTGATGAAGTCTATTTCTAGTGCTGTTAAATCCCATATCCATCGTAGTACCTAGTTATGTGAGGATTTTAATTAAATATTTAAAGATGAGGTGAACATGCTTGGGATGGTAAAGAAAATCCAAAAGATACCTTGATATTTCTATAAATTAGGGACTTATGTTCTAGGTTGAGTATAATTCATAGTAGATATATTTTCATATCTAGATCATTCATGGACCGTTTGTTTGTATTGGAAAATATGATTAGTGTACAAGATGTAGAGTTGGATAAATTATTATAAGTTGTGATGTTTCAGATGTTGAAGTTCAAATGATGTGTAACACTAAAATTCCATTGATAATGAATTATGTTGAAGGAACAAGAAAACTTCTAGGGTTTTTTCAATATAATTTGAAGGTTTACACATTTTAGAAACTATAAGACCAATATTTTCGATGGTTGTAAATGAAATTTTTTTTCTAGGGTTTTTAAAATTTTTTGGTATAAAAAATTTGGGTATAATGGTGTTTTCCATGCAGTAGGTATATAGTGTCTTTGTGTTTGGTATGTGGACCGAATGGTCAATATAGAGCACCCTAAGATTTGGAAATATATTTTTTTCTCTAAATCAATACTATGTTTGATAGCTTGTTTCACATGCAGCACTAATCTAAAATGAATCTTGAAATATTAGATAGATATTATTAATAAAGTTTAATAATAATAATACCTATAGTAAATAAAAATATTTTAATCAATTAAAAATTCATAAAAATAGGATTAGATACACTTACATTTTTAAATGTGTATTTTTCAATAAAAATGATTTCTTTATATATTGTATTTTAATTTAAAAGATAAATTTATAGATTTTGGAATTTTAATTTTGTAAAATGAACTTATTTTTTTGAAATCATAATTAAAAAATTTTCTTAGGGTGAATTTTTGATATTTTTCTAAAATAAATGATTTTTAAGTGAATAGTGAAAATAATGAATTTACCAATACCATCAATTTTATGAAATTATCATGATACAAGAATAAATTAAAAGTTTTTGAAAAAAAATCTATAAAAATATATTTCCTTTAAGTAATATAAATAATTTAAAAATACTATATTGAATTTATAAAACCCATTTTTAACGTTTTAGAAACTTAGAAGATATTTTACTCTAAAAAATTTTTTTATTCGCATATATTAAAATTTAATTTTCATTAGTAATTGAAAATAAATCTAATAAAATTAATTTCATATTTTATATCATAAATTACATATTATTTAATAATTTAAATTTTATTTTAGATGTAACAGTATCATTACTAGTAATAAAGTTAATTATTATCATAATAGTAAAACTATTATTTTCAAAAATAAAATTATTAACATTGTGATATTTATATCTAATTAAGTAAATTAATATATTCTCAAAAATACTCCAATGTAATGGTTAAAACTATATATAAATATTTTAACACTCATTCAATTGGTAATCAATAATAAATAATATTAAAAACACTTAATGGTAAAAACAAAATTTTTATACAAAAAATTAATATATTATATATTTTAATTTAAAATTTAATTTTCAATTACTTATAAATTTAATTATATTATATGAAGCATAGATTTAGGTTTAGAACATCAAAATGTTTAGGAAAAAATTGAAACCTTAATGGTAAATGACTAAATTCATGGAACCTAATGAATTGTGCAGGGATGACTAACATTACCTCATCCCCCGCTCAATTATTTTTTTTGGAGTCTTTGAACTTTTAATAGTGTCATTCCATCATTGAAAAAGTAATTAGTATCTAAAAAAGTTTAATTTTGATCACTTATAAAAGGTAATCACTTCCACCACATTTCTCCACCCATTACAAAGCCTTAGATCTATAAACACTATAACCTAATTTCTCCTCAACCCTCTACCCATATCCTATAATCCATATCTTTTTAAAATACTAGTTTAAGGATCTTTATGGTGTTACCAAAGGGAGAATGTCCAAAGAGAGAGGTAATGCTCTCAACTCATCACTCTTAGTTCCATTTTTTCTTCCACCCTCTCAAATTATTTATATCCATGAATGTATGATAAAATAAATATTATTAATATGAATAATTTTATTATACCAATGGAATATCACTTTTCTACCTCCATCTAAAATTATTTGGAAAATGAATACATTATCATGTGTTTGTGTGGACTACCGCCTCCGTGAATGAAGTGTTTTATTTTTCTCAACCACCTTACATTTCTATTCCAAAAGATTTATTTAATAAAAAAATATAAAAAATTGTAACATGATTGATATTATAAAATGATAATTAAGTTATTTTTTCTATGTTTTTCCATTCCATTAAAAAAATGATTCATCCCTGTATGCATAGACTACCGCCACCGTAAAACGAAATATTTAATTTTCTATTACCGCACAACATGGATAACTTTAAAATTTTATTTAATGTATGAAAATGTATTTTATGACACTATAAACATTATATAAAGATATATTGCATATTCTATTAGTGATATCAATAATAAATTATCATAGTAAACTTAGCCATCTTGAATGATCATATCGAGGGACCTTTCTTAAATTTACTCCATTTTTGAATAACCTATGTAACTATAAAAATTTTGTGTTAATGTTAAATTAAAAGACCTAGAAATATATAATTCTAGATTTTATTAATTAATTTATAACAAATTTTACCATATTTAATATATTGAAGAAGTTTCAAAGAAATCGACTGAACCACCTCAAGTAACTTATACAAGCTAAAAAAATTTAATAATTAAATAACATATGATAACACATAGACCATAGAAAATAAAATATAGATGGAAAATTTTCATATAATTTTTTTTCAATAAACTTAATTTAATTTTTCAAAATTTTAGGCACATGCAAAAAATTAATTTTGATTTGAGTTAATGGTTTTTTGATCTCAATTTTGCATCATTGAGATATGATTCATATTCACCACCTGTTTTTTTTTATGGTGTATATATTTGACATTGAATTTTTAAATCATAACTTTCATGAAATTTAGGGAATTTAAAAATCCATCTGATGTTATACCTTCCTTGAATTTTCAATTTTAATGATTATGATATTCTAAGGGTTTGGTTTAACTCAAACCCCCTTTCTTTGAATTATTATACTTCATCTTGAACTTCTTAATTTTGTGATTGGTTAATTATTCCATAATATTTTATTTTCGAGTAATTTATCCTCCTATATAAGGAAAATTAATTATCAAATTCAAATATTTTACGTTTATGGATTTCTTCCAAAAATATTATATCATTATTGATAATATTTCACATTCGCTTTAACAACTGTTTCCCCTCCTTATCAATGTTTTTCTATTCCTACAAATTTTCTCCTTTATATTTGGAAACCAAATGATATACTATATCATGTGAAATTTATATGTCCCTTCTCCTATTTTCATACAATGGTTTATTATTATTATTTACAATGTGGTATTTCAAAAAATCATTTTAAAACATAAAAAGGGATCTCCAGAAAAAGCCTCAATATTTTTAGGTTACATGTTCTCATTATTTTTCTAACTTTTTCCTATAAGTTATTATCAACTATTATATACATATTATAAATATATATATATATCCCCTACATATATACCTGGTTTTATTTACCTACCTTTTTTGGCGATAATTCATGTTTAAAGTTCTTTTCACAATTCTCTCTTTTAAGTATACCCAATTTAAGGGAACTTCCCAATTTCTTATTTCATGATAAGTAACACCTATATCAAGTGGTTTTTTCTATGAATAAGTTTTTAAAACCCTAGTTATTTTATGTATAACTCTCATAATATAGTTATGGTCTTGTGAAAAATAATAACCTACTTCCATTTTTAAAATATCATTTACTCATTTCATAAATCTTAACATAAGTGGATCATTTTTATGATTAGTCCTCCAATTTTTATATTGACTTTTTATACACTGGAACTCAATTTAAAATTAATTTATCTATTTTATAAATATAAACATCCAAAATAATTTAGTTACTTTGTTTCCTGGTAATCATTATGATATATCTTTCAATTAGGCCTCGATATAATACTATTAAACCAACTTTGTTCTCCTGAGTTTTATCATGATAATGAATTATGTGTGGTTTATTTTCCTCATGATATATACATATGTATGTATATATTATAATGTAATAGGTGAGTCAAAAATTATCTATCCCTCCAATGTATTTTGTAATGTTTACACCACATGAATAATATAAAAATAATGGGGAGTGAACCCAATCCACCCTGATTCTTTGTCTATTATGTTTATGGGATTCGAGAGTGAACCCTATACACCAAGAGACGTTATCTACTAAGTTTATTTGAATGGGGAGTGAACCCAATCCACCCTGGTGCTCTTACAACATGTTTATGATAATGGAATGTAAACCTAATCCACCATGATACTTTTTAAACTATGATGTGATGGTATTTTAAGTGATCCTTAGCTTATACTTATCATGTAATGTTCTGTGTTGTTGAAACATATTTATGATTCAATTGACTTATGAGATCATTGCCTTATGTAATATTTTCATACTTATCTCACACTATTATTCAATGGTACATGTTTTTAAATTTGAGATTACATGTTCTTATATCATGACTTATGAAAAAATATTATTTTTTCATATATTTTTAATAAGTAATTTCTCCCATTGATATGTGTTCTCATATACTTATGATCAAACCCTTTATTACATTTT
This sequence comes from Viscum album, assembly GCA_963277665.1. Lineage (NCBI taxonomy): Eukaryota > Viridiplantae > Streptophyta > Magnoliopsida > Santalales > Viscaceae > Viscum > Viscum album. Next base: position 66,748,797 of record OY728147.1, on the reverse strand, counting down.
AATTAGTTCTTCCCTTACTAAGTGTTTGATCTCATACCTTGTTATATTTCCGTTCCCCAAGTTACGAGTATGAGTATAATTTATGAGAAGTCTTGAAGGGATTCTAGTGTGGTTTAATTATAGAGAAATATTTTCAAGAATCTTGAAATAGGTTTCTTATATAGTCAATCCTCGAAGACAATAAAATTTTCTTGTGATTCTGAGATTACTATGATATGTAATTTTTATATTATCAAAATGATGTTTAATAAGGATATGTTTATCTTGTTTCATTATAGTTGGTATTAGAGAAATTGTTATCTATTTTTTAGGATTAGTTTTTTATTTTTAAAGATTATGGTAAGATAAATTTAGTGAAAACTCTAGGTATAAGTCTAAGTTTATGATAACATCCTAAACAATTAGTGAATTTATAAGTATGTGGGTTTTAAGAAATTAAATTCCAATATAGATACAGGAAAGTGGATATAGATATAAAATATATGCACCTAGGGGAAATCAACCTAAAAAGGTTGTTTGAGAATCTACTCAATCATCACTCGGTACATAATCAGTGGTCCTAAGACAATACACCTTCATAGACACTCATGGGGGAAATTATTTAATCAATAACATTATATTTATGATTCGTTATAAAGGATTTATTATGTCATGGGATTAGGTTAAGAATTGTGAGAGAGCCTATTATAATGAAACCTAGGTTGAACTAAGAGTGAACTAGCTTTAGCTAAAATAATCAAAGGCTAACATGACTGTGTCATAAGGTGAGATAACTTGAGATTATTTTTTTCTGGGTTTCTTTATAATAAATCCATTATGATGTTATTATTGATAACTCATGATTAACCCTTTTGGTTTTATAAATGGTTGGATCTATGATGAACCATGTTAATAATGTATGCGATGTACAACATAATAGTTACCCTAATGAGGAACCAAATAGGATAATATTCAGTGTTGAAAAAATTATGGTCATGCTCACCCAACTATCTCAAGTGATGATTAAAAACTTGAGTCTTTATAAACATCAAAACACACCAAAAATATAATAATGGAGTTTTATAGAAGACCAGTTGATGATGATGATAAATTAAAGGAGTTTCAACTTCCTAAGTTTCAAAAATGTGGGAAGAAGTACCGAAGGGAATGTATCAGAGGAACAAGAAAATGATTAAAGTGTGATAGGGATGACCATTGTGCTCGTTATTTTTGATATGTGGTGAAGAATCTAATTAATGAAATGGAGGTAAATAATATTCAATGTCACATATGTAATGAGTTTGGGAGTTATTTGAATCAATAACTTAATCTATGGACTGATAAAGATAACATACCTTAAAAACCTCCTAAGATAATAGAACAAGGGAAAGCCGGTGTAATGGAAACTACTGAAGTGGATAGTGATAATTAAGTGGTTCAAGCTACACTTATCCTCCACCCTAAATTTCTAAATGCCTTATTAGATACTAGTCAATCCACTCTAGTATATTTAGGATGTTCTCTAAGAGCATAAAATCATATCCCCAATGATTTCATATTATCAAGGAAAAAATTATAATATTATTGTATCTCAAGTTTAGGATTATGGAATATGATTCATGAAATTCATTTTATCCATATTTTAGATGAATTTGATGTGATTTTTAAAATATATTGGCTATCTCTACATAGAATCCATATTAATCAATGAAATAATTAAATCGCATTTCATATCTCAAAACATGCTATAATCATATATAAGTGAAAGTATGAACATAGGGTCTCTTCAAGAACTAATAGTATTATAATAAATTACGATACCCAATCATGAGGGATGTTTAGGTCAAATGAAAGGACATGAAACAAAATTAATAATGACACATTCTAAGGGAAAGAGATATATTTCTTAAGTTTGTAAGGATGATATCTCTCTAGAAATTATATCTCATGTTGTTTCTATATTTTATAAACCCTTTTATATTTTTATTTTTAAGTGATAATTAAAATTTTTAAAGCACATTTTATTTATGGGAGGGGGATGTAACACCCAAATCTTTTAGAATATATTTTTTATTTAAATTTAATACCATGTTAAATAGATTGTTTCACACATAAAACTGAACTAGAACAATACATGACATTTTAAGTGAATATTATTGAGAAATTTATGGATAAAAAATCTATATTAAATAAAATGATTGTGATCAATTAAAAATTCATATAAAATAGGATCAAGACCACTTAAAATTTTAAAATGGAATTTTCAATAAAAGTATTTTTTTTCTTTATATATTGTATTTTCATTTAAAAGATAAATATATAAATTTTAGGATTTTAATTTTTCAAAATTAACATAATTTCTAATAACATAATCTCAAAATTATCTTATGGTGTTTTTTGACATTTTTATAAAATAATTGATTTTTTGTGAATATTGAATGATGTTGAGTTTTCTAATACCACCACTTTTATAAATTATCATAATACAATAATGAATTAAAAGTTTTTGAAACATTTTTTATATAAAAATATATATTTATAAAGAAATAAAAATAATATAAAAATTATATTGAATTTATAAAACTCGTGTTTAATTTTTTGGAAACTTTTGTAATAATCTACTCTAAAATTATTTTTATTCACTTATATTAAAAATTAGTTTTCATTAATTGTTTAAATTAAATCCAAAAAATGGATTTTCATATTTTAAATCATAATATTCATATTATTTAATAAGTCTCTTTTAATTTTTTAAGAATAAAAGTATGATTAATATGATTAAAGTTAGTAACCTGGATAATGGTAAAACTGTTATTTCCAAATAATTATTTTATTAGCATTATGTAATTTTAATATAATCAATTAAACTAATATATTCTAAAAAATTGGATATAATATAATGTTTAAAAATAATATATATATATATATTAAAACCCATTTTTAAAAACCTTGATATTTTAAAAGAATACTATGTTTGATAGTGTATAAAATACACAACAATGAGCTTAAATGAACCATGAAATATTTTATTTAAATATGAACATTATAACTTATCCATTGAATTGGAAGGTATGAATAATATTAAAAAATTTATGAAATATATATAAATTACCTACTCAATAAAATTTTCCTATTAATTCTTATGAAATAAACACTCCATATTTAGTAGACTTTTTGTTCTTTAAAAATACATTTTTCCTCAAAAATATTTATTATTACAAAAATCAGCAGATAATATAATTAATTTTTTCCAATTTTGTAAAATATATTTAAAATTTTAAAATATATTTTTAAAATAATTATATAAAAATTAAATTTGGGTAAAATATTGGTATTTTTTTGAAATGATTGATTTTTTAGTGAATAGTAAAAAATACATATTTTTAAAATACTATCATTACTTTAAGTAATTTAAAAGTCTTACTATATTTTGGATTTTATTTTTTTAAATATGATCCTTTTTATTTATAATAATCTAAATAAGTCAGTTGGAATTATAAATATTCATGATTTTGATATAAGTAAATATTTATGCTTAAAAAGTCATTTTTCCAAAAAATAGTTTTCATTACATTTTACTTATTTATATTAAAATTAATTTATTCCAATTATATAGATTGAATATTTAAAATTTGATGTCAAATTTTGGAATTATCATGTTCAAATTTAGTAAATAATAACCTTTTATTTTTTTATCATTGTAAATAGTAATCATGATGAATATTTGTCACCTCAGTAAGGGTAAAATGGGTAAAATAGGGTTAAAATCATGAGATAAGGTATAAAAATCAATTAAAAAGTGAATTTATCCTATTTTAATGGTGGATTTCAAATATTTACATCTAATTGTCGAATATAAGGCCAATTGGTTCCATTTTTTTAGTTATGAACTTTATAATAATTTAAGAAAAGAATAAATACAAAATATCACTCCCTTGAATTTAATGCCTCTAAAATTTTTATATAAGGATTAAAAGAGGATAATTTAGGTTATAAATGTTTATTTGAAATATAAATTAATTTTTTTATCATGGTAATTTATTTCTAATCTACTGGGATTAAATAATTTCCTTAAATATGTACACAACACCAATATTGTATTTAATAAAATAATATAAAAGTAAAATAAATGAATTTAAAAATAATACAATTAATACAATTTGGTTTAATTATTGTGTTACTTTATTTTTATATGTTAATATAACATAATAGGAATGTATTAAAGTTTTATATTCGAATTCCTTTCGTGTCATGTTGCCTTTAAATTCAAATTAAATGAATAGTAACAAAAATGACATTAAAGATATTTTAGATTAAATAACAACTTATTAAATTATTTGAAAATAATAAATGACTTTAAAGAGGAAAATTAGGATTATAAATGGTCAATAATTTTATCCCTTGGAAATTTATGAGCTAATTTTTTTCTTATAAGTAAATTTATAACACTTTAATATTAAAAAAATGTCATTTCCATGGTTAAGACTAAAATTGGTAAACCTAGGGGTTAAACAAAAAGATATTGTTTAAAATGGAACTAAAACCTGTCTATACTTCATTGGAATATTATATTTAATTATTAAACCCTTTTTCTTTGAATCCGTATCCATTTGGAAGGATTTGGTTTGAGAATGACTTAATTATATTTTAATCTTTTTAGTAACTCCATGTGTTCTATTTCTATTCCTTATACAAGGAAACGCCTTATCTATTTTTTTACACCACTTTGATACAAATATCTTGATCAAAACCTATCCAATTATCTTATGAACTTCTATACACACAAATAAGAGGTGTTGTACTTCCCAAAATACCAACCCTATTGTTATTAAGATAAGATATAAAGGAGTTCTTTCAATGACAAGGTAACTTCATTAATTGATAAATATATTTTTAATTCCTTATAATCCACTAAATATATAGTATTTATCATGAAATAATAACATATGTATCCTAAATATATTTTACAATTGTTCATGGGAGGAGGGAAAATCAACCAAAATCTAACCAACATGTTGCTACGGAGTCTCGAAACCGAGATCTCCCTCAAAACCACCACATGTAATTAAGTATCCAAAATATACATAAATGTAATTATGATCATGAAACCACAATTATCCACCCTATTTTCCATAAAATTATAAGTGAAAGTATTACTCATGCGTACGTATGGACTACCACATTCACAACGAGATACAATTCATTTTTTTATCACTATCTTTCATGGATGGTTATTAAGAGGGGTTTAAAGATTATATATGATATTTTTGACCTAATTATTATCATAAAATTATAATATCATATCTACCTTCTTACCTTCCAATCCATTGTAAAACAATAATGTCTCTCATGGGTATGTGTGGACTACCACCTCCACGAAGTGATGTGATTTGTTTTTCCTTTCCAATTTACATTGATGGTAATAAGGAAAGATTTAATAAATATAAATTATATATATGATAAAATAATTATTTTTTAAAGGTAAATTATTATTTATCTTTCTTTTATTCCAACCATTGAAAAGTGAAAATAGTGTTCATGTGTACATATGACATACTGTCTCTATGAACAGTTTAATTTATTTTTATATCTCTACCTTTTATGAATGATTCTGAATATATAAAATGAATATATATGATATTTACATCATGATTAAAACTATAGAGATCATGGAACCATGATCGAAGTATAAGTACTAAAACTTATATACCAAAATATACATGAAAAATGAAGCAATTCTCACACAAAACTATGATTTTAATAAAAAATTATTAATAAATGGGTAATAAAAGGTAAAAATTAAAACATATATGGTTTTATATATATGTGAATGGTTTTGGGATATATTTATAATAAATATATATTTATTATATAGTATTTTTGAACACATACTAAGGAATTTGAACTCAAGGTACGGGTTTATTTCACAATCTCATCATTATTCGGGATCATTTGTGATTAAGTATAGATTAGGGAAATTATATGATATTTATATATTAAACAAAATATATTTTATTCTCTTGTTATTATTTATAATAATTATATGTTTTCCTTTCATTTTCTTCTTTTAAGTACTCAAGATATAAAAAGGTTTTTTTTAAGGAAATATGACTTTGTTTTGTATTCAGTCATGAATGTTTTCCTTACATTTCCATATCTCATTAAAATTTCTTCAAGAATGTTTTTAATATTATAATAATATTTTTTTAAATTAATTTTTACCCATGTTTTAATTTCTATAATTTTATTAAAATAATATTCTTTTCTTTTTCCAATTGAGGTTCTTGTTGATTTTTTACCGAAAAGGTGAAAGGAATCATTGTTTTAATATAATTAGCATTAAAACAATTCCCACCATAATGACTACAAAATGATTTGAATATTCGTTTAAAATTTTCCATTATTATTTTCAAATAATTTTTATCCTAATATTTTGGATATTTTTTGTTTTTAAAAGTAAATTTCATAGTGAAAAGGGTATTTTCATCAAGAATGTTTTTAGTGATATTTTTATGGTATTTATATTCATAAATTATTACAAACCTTTATTTTAATTATACTATAATTGGGATGTATTCTAATAATACCATCCTTATTTTTTCTTTGGTTGGATTATGATCAGTTTGACTAGGAAATTATTGACATTATGTATACTAGTTCTTCCTATGAAGGTTTTTTATTATTAAGGAATTTTTATTAATATGTATTATTTATTAATATGATGAATGAATTGGACTTATTAAGTAATAGAATTGGTCTATAATTATATAGACCCTCGATATATTATTTGGTATCATGAGAAAAACTAGTTTGGGTATTTGGTGTACACCTTGCCCATTTATGTATGATGTCTTGGCATGAGGCCTTGACAGTATGTTTAATATGTATTTTCACAAGGCCTCAACCGTAAGCTAAATATGTATGAAATTATGCATTCTAAAATTATGAAATTAGTTATTGATGTTTATATGATTATTTTAATAGTTATGATATCCATGGATAAGTTTAATGTTTATGTGATTATTTATATGGCATTATTTTATTATCATTTATTCCTTCTATATTATTTTTCATGATCAAGTTATTGATTAAATGGAATGTTTTTCAGTTATTTAACATTCTATATAGATTATGTATTATTTACTCAAGATAGTTCTACTCTATATAACACTTACTGATCATTTTATCTGAACTTTTTTTATTTACCTTCTCTAGGATTCCAGGAAGTGTACTATGATTGGTATGAAAGGATATATTAGATACAATAATGACTTCTTCAAAGAAAATATTTTTTTTATTTTATATTTTCAAATTTTTGTGAGATTAAAGTATGTATCTAGCTTACACAGAAGATTAATATATTTATTCCATTGGGATGATATCACTTGTATCTAGATCTAATGTAATAAATAAGACATTGGGTCTGGGTTACTAGGGTAGGGGCATTTATAGTTAGTATTATAGGAATTTTAGCATAAACCTGGGGAACCATATTTATGAAAACATATTTTAGAGAATATTACCCTATTAATAACTTTTAGGATAATAATAAGTATATGATAACATCCTAAAGTTTTTGAAAGGTTGATATTATGTGGTTTTCTTATTAATACATTTCTATGTGGATGCTACAAGTAGATGTGGTTTTGGAACTAATGAATATAAGGGTAATAAACTTGAAAAGAGTTTGATGATTATATCTAGACCATAATTCTAGTGCATAATGTGTATTCCCATATTGTGAACATAGTTTGAAACTCTTGGGGAATACACTTAGATTAACTCACATTTTCTTTGTGAACCATTATGAAGGATTTGAATAAATAATTACCATGAATGACCTAGGTTAATCATAAGGTGTCTTAGATATAAAATAAGGTATCATTATTTAGACATTATATAAATGATTTTCATGATTATGTGGTTTCCCACTATGATTATTATTGCTCATACTATGATTTTTGGTTTTATTCAATGGCTAAAACTAGGAGGAATCATGTTAACACCGAATGTGATGGAAAATGCGGTTATTATGAGAAACCAAATCAGATGATGATTATTGTGAAAGATATTATTATTATTATTATATTATAATGATATATGATTTACAATGTACACCTTAACCAACTATCGGTCTCACCAAATAAGAGAAGAATAGAGTTTGTTGAGATCGAGGGTGGTGGAGACAATGACAGAAAAAATAATCAATTTCATTCATGTTAGAAAAATGTAAAGATGAACCACAAAGAATTTTTCAAGGGAATAGGAAAATGTTTTATGTGTGTAAAATAAGGTAATAGATCAATGAACTATTGAGGAAAAATGAAGAGTTTGATAGAGGGATATGAGGTTTATCCCAAGGTACCATTTATAGTTTGATGTCTTATGTGTGGGGAATATGGGAATTATCCAAGATAATGACATAATACAAGGGGTAACTCCTAGACTAAGTAAATACCTATTCTATACTAATAATTGATGCGATGAACCTAACCCCAATACCCTCTCAAAAAGTTACCTGATCCAAATTTTCCACATTCCTGAAGGGTGTTCCTGATCCCTACAGGTTATCATCTAGTACTCAGTCATAAAAAACAAACAGTGGGAACAATTTTGAACAACTTAAATTAAAAAAAATGACCCATATACACGTGTATAAAGGAAAAAAAAAGAAAACATGAATACATATATATTTCATAATAGAAAGAGAACAACAGAAGTGATATAAATGAAATAGGTGGTAGAATAATCTTTAATAGACAATTCAAACTACAAAGAAAAAAAAAGAAAAATAGATACTCCAAAATTCTACATATGATAGTGTAGGATAACCCCCACCATATCACCATCTAGCTACCGAAACCCAACTAATAGAAAACCTCACTACATCATTATGGCACCTTGATTTTCCCTGCATCGAAAGACATAACCTGGTTTATGCACTGACAAAGGGATATATAATGTGCGTGCAAACATGATCAGTATGATCCCACCAAGGTATTCCATATCAATTCCATGAACAATAATCAAATAATGTTCAACTTTAATGAAAATAAGGCATGATATACAATTTTGAAGTTTTTATATCAAAAGCATGAGAAAAAATTTTAATTTCCCCTTTTCCACATTTCGAAATAAAGAAGGTAAATTAGTTCCAAATAATTTCATATACATATAATAGAAAATATATATCATGCCGAATAAAATCAATCATCACATATCATATCAAATCCATGGTAGTACAATAAAAATAGTACAAACCAAAATAGTCCAAATCATTTAAAAGAATAGGTAACATAACACCAAAGATCACACTAGGTTAGGATATCTAGGACACTCTTACCCAAACATAGAAAATTTTGTGCATATAAAGCCTCTAGACATATGCATAAATAATAGATATTAGAAGAACACCTTGACAATTTATCCCCCCAACAGGTCTAATAATTCCCTGGAATAAAAGACCTAGGGAGAAGAAGAACACCCCAGAAAGTGAACTCGCTAATAGTGGATGACGCCTATTACTACACCATACACCTAAGTACCCAAGGCTTACCATGTTCTCTATTTTCTAACCATTTAATCTAGCCATTTCATCATATCATTATTTTAAAACCATTTCATAAAATCATATCACAATGCTTTGAAAACCCCTTTTTATTTACCCAAACCAGGGGAAAACTATCTTTTATCAGAAACCCATTTCCAAACACACAAATTAAATCAGTAAATCATTCCATTTAATTTAATAAAAAAATTATAAAAAATTGGATTAATTAATTTCACCAAAATAGGCTAGATATGGAACCAATTACCTCAAAACTTGAGCCACACATGCCTGCAATGGGATATACCAATAGGAAGAACACAATGATGAAAACTAAGGCCCTAGAATCAGTCTAAAAATATCGGAATAAATATTATTTAACAAAAGTGTTGGAGAATAGGAAATATCACAACATATCTCAATAAATCACACTCACCATACAACAACCAATAAAGGATTGGCCTTTAGAACAACACTACACAATGGATCGAGAAAAGAATCAAGAGAATTACCATCATAGATCAACAGATACAATAATTAAAAACAATGTCACTACCATGATCCAAGGTAATGAAAAACCAAAAAGGATTACTCACCTGAAGAAATTCACCTTAACCACAACAATGATCTATCATCAAAATAAATGATCTAAAAGGTTTGAAAGTCTTAAAATCACTAGAGAGGATCTTTAGGTCGAGATCAAGGAGGTTTGTGGCCGAATAAGAAAACAATTTAGCTGACCAGCACCCTAAAATCCATACTAAGGTGACTTACATATTGTGTAACTCATTTACATGTCATGTAATCCATATGGTCCTTATACACTAAGAAACTATAATTGTTTTATTAAAAACATTATTTTTAACATTACATAATCTGTAATATTTACATGATGTGTAATATTTCAGGAAGTTTATATAGCTCATGACATGATCTCGGGGAACATTACACATTGTTTACTCTAATTACATAGCATGTAACTTTTTAGCATATAGAAAAAACTGCAGACTCTTACATGTAAACCCAAACCATCATGGGCTTTCTCTAAACTCAAGGAGAACCCTGATAATCTATTACATGTTTATACCTTAACTGTATTAATTCAAACAAAAATTAATCCCATAAATTTAGGTCATTTTTCTTAGAAAATGTTCTTTATCCTTAGGAGTCCCAATACACACTCAATTAAAGAGGAAAAAATGTAAATAGAGTGGAATTACCTGAAAGTTAGCCACAGGATGTTACAAACTCACCACCATAAGGCTTTCGTCCCCTCGGAAGTCATGTGGAAGAATGACGTCTGGTTAAGAGGTGAGGCCACTTTCCCTTTGAATAATCCAATAGCTTGTATTGTATGCAACTTCGAGATTCTAACACACCACGGCCAATCAAACTATCCGTTATGAATATTAATACCCACTTTTATAAATTTTCTAAATTTTATTTTTCAAAATAGACTTCATTTTTGAATTTGAAATATCAAATTATCTTAGGGTGAATTTTTGGTATTTTTCTGAAAACTTTAAATTTTTGATGAATAGTGAAAAACACTACGTTATTTGTTAGAACTGAATTTTTTATTTAAATAATTATTTATTTTAATTAAATTTATTTTATGTAAAAATAGATACATAATACCTATATAAGTTCAATGTAATTCATTGGAGTCATTTTATAATAATTTTAGATGTATAGAAATTTTATTGAACTTTTTACCGTCTTTTACTCATCTCCTAGTAGCATTTGAAAATTTGCATAAAAAATAATTTTACCACTTCTGTGAGTTGAATTTCAAAAATAAAAGAGACACGATTAATATCATTAAATAAAATTTGGTTCAATAAGATGAAAATAGTTTTTGGTGAATAGTAACTTTTGACTTTTATTTACCACGATTAAAATTAAATAGGGTAATTATGGTAAAAATGATATCATAATTACCCTAACACATGTCCTAATTCTATCGTATAAGTGTAATTAGACAAAAAAACAACCTTAGGAATAAAATATGATCCCATTTGGTCCACTTGTGTTAGATTAGGACATTTATTATTATTTTATTTAAAAAAGTGTTAAAAGAGTTAAATTCAAAGTTTTATAACTAAACCATTTTTAATATCGGGTTATACATAAGATAAATTAGACTATAAATATTAATTATAAATATAAAAATATTTCCTACATAATTTAATTTAATTTATAATTTTTAGACATTAAATAATTTAATTTATTTATGACACAATGATGATGCAGTAATTACCTTATTAATGAAAGATTAAAATAATTGATATTATAAATATCCAAATAAATGTAATTTGAGACTTTTAAAAAATTACACTAATTTTATAGGTTAATATGTCATTTTAGGGTTGATTAAATAATTTTTTTTCTAAGTAATCATGTTGTTATGATTTTCACAAAAACCAAATACTAAATAGTGTCAAAATTTACATAATTGAGTTTTTAAAACAAATACTACATTATTAATTGATATAATATTCTTAAAAATATAAGGTTCGGTGAAAGGACATAGATAAGGTTATATATATTAATAATGAACCACATGGGGTTCTCTTGGCTTGTTATAGTATGTTTATTAACCATGTAATATAAAAATACAAACAGACATGGTAAATGTCAAACTAATTAACTAAGAGTTAAATATAAAACATAAGATTAATATGGTGATCTAAACCTATATAAAACCTATTTGTTTAGAGGTTTTAGACCCATACCCACATTATCCTATAAGTAATTCATTTTTGATCCATTATAAACCGAAAATGATTTTATTATAAAATAATATTTCAAGCTTTTCCTAAAGTGACCCTCACCTCTCTTATAAAAGGGTACTTCCCCTTCTCTTAATTTCATACCTCCAAAACCATTTTTCTCGGCCAAAACCTGTAGAAATATCCTCCCATCTTTCCTGACTTCATCCTAGAGTCCTTTCCTGGTCAGAAATCTATCCTAAGGAGCCCTTTTGATCAAATCAAAAGGAAGAACCTGAAGAAGCGATAAATACTTCATCACCTCTTTCATGTTTTTTTCTTTTTCCACTTCCTCTTTATTTGTTGTTTCCATTCTAAAATAATAAATCAAATATCTTTTATATACTATGATGTTATTATAAATATTAGAAAACAATATTATTTATTCTATCTATCCTATAAATGACAAAGTCACCATAGGTGCGTACGTACGGCTTACCGTCTCCACGTCGTGGTGTAGTTTGTTATTCACACACATCATTATTTGGATGGGTAAAATAATGAGTATAACTGATGTAAATAATAAATATAACATTTTAATGATTTTTTATATATGATATATGATCCAATTACATATGATTTCACCATCAATATAATGATATTGTCGCTCGTGCGTTTGTACGGATTACCGTCTCCACGAACGCGATGAGATTCATTTCTCATCGTAATCATTCAAGAATTACTTTTATTTTATGATTAAAAATAATGATTATAAACATAATATAATTATTTATATGAATCAAATAAATCCTATACATAAAAAACATTTCTTACATAACAAATCATATAAAGGAAAACGAATCAGTTAACACTCGAAATGATGATACTACTAAAATATTATTAACAAAGTAATATTATAAGATCATATATGATATAATATTTATGTATATAGTTATTGTATAATTTATTAACAAATATTTAACTATTGTATAGGAGGTTAGTGTACCCTTGACCAAGTAAAATTACAACGTAAGGGTTAATTTCACAATCTCTTTATTATTCGAGGTTGTTTTTACGTAAGTATCTAATGGGACCTCTTTATCATCCACATCCGTGTTTTCTTAAAAATATATTTCAAATAAATTTTAATATTTATGAGACAATGGGTTAAATTAATTTATACCTTTTTTTGACCTTATATGTTTTTAAAGGAATCTTTTCGTCATTTTTTAAACAAGGTACTTTATGACATTTTCGTCAAAATTAAGGTTAGAATTTTTTTAACTTATATGGCGGGTGCACCTATTTTCCACCATTATAACATCGTCAAAGCTTCCCTTACAAGATTATAAGAATATTTTAAAAATAAATGATTTCTTTTATAATTACATGACTTCTAAATTATTTCAAAATAGAAAGATATATTTCTCTCAAAAAGTTTGGATTTCATCTATGTCAACATTCTTTGATGGATGTTAAAACTGTTTGAAGTTGATTTATTTATGATACAAATATTCCATATTGTATTAAAGGTTTTGTGATATATTTTACTCTTGATGTGTTATTTTTATACCATTCATGGTTTATGGATAAAGTATTTACGTTTCGTATGCTAGTTTTAATATGAATGTTTATGTTATGTTTAAACATTTTCATATGAGGAATGAATTGGACTTAGTAAGTGATAGGTGGAGCCCGTTGTAGCTCCTCGATGCATCGGTAGGTCTCATGAGACAAACTAGTGTCTTGACACAAGTCCTTGAAAAAATCTTATTTTTAGTCTTAGCATAATTCCTTGACTATGTGGTTATGAAGTCTGGCATTATGCATTCCATCATTATGAAAATGGCTATCGATATTGCATGTGATTATTCGACTTGTATAATATCCATGTAATTAATTAAATGGAATTATGAAATTTTATATTTTCCATATTATTCTGAAGTTTAAGTTTCAAAGGCTTTTGTTTTAGTCTTATACATTTCCTTAAATGTTTATGCTGTTTTTAAAAGTTTGGGGCCGAAGCCTCATTTATTATTAAAGAAAAGCAAAGACCTCTTTAACTGGGTAGAGGGAGAACCATTACATAGCCCGAAGGCCCAGTGGGAATTTAGCCCATTACATGGCCTGTAGGCCCATTTTTTTGACCCAAAGCCCATTCTGTGAATAGTACTGCTATAGTACCCTATGCTGCTACAATACTGCATTGTGCCCGCCGCTGCTACAAATTTTTATTCTTATTTATGAACGTTTGCGCTATATTTTTGTCCTTACTGAGCATCTATGCTCAGCCCTTTATATGTTTTATTTTTACCAGGGTGTGAAGAAGTATTTTATGGTTGACCTACAAGGATAGACTAAAGATATATGTGTGTTTAAAAAGGGGGAAAATGTTGTTGATGTTTTTATTTCATGATGTAATGTCAAACTTATGAATGTATCTAGTACTTATAAGGCTACTAAACTGATCGGTTTTTTGAGACATGATTCCCTATATCATGCCAATGTTTTTTTATAATGCACTAACTCTGGGTAACTGGGGTCAGGGAATTACATTGTCTCTAGGTTATTGGATTCAGGGTTGTTAAAAAATGTTTTAAGGAAAAATGAATTTGTTTTTTATTAGGTCGGGAATGTTTTTCTTCCATATCCATATTTTCATTAAAATGTTTTCAATAATGTTTTTTATATTCTACTCTTATGTTTTGAAGTGATTTTTGGTAAAAATGACTCATGGTAACATTGTAGTGTTTTTAGATTGATTGTGTTTATTGACAAAGAAGGTTTTTAGGGTCAGTGGTTGAGTTCTTGAGAGATTTTTGACAAGGTGTGTTGATAATGATCCAAGATAAAAGAATGGGTGCCCTGGTGGTGGTATAGAAATATGTGTAAAAAATGTTGTGTGCAAGTCAAGATTCAGTATCATCACATCAAAATAAGGCTAAGGAAAATTGTGTGTGAAATATTTGAATGTTTATGAAAGATGAGTTTTCACAACAAAAGAATAGTTGGGCATATCCATGAAATATAGCTAGAGATTATTTGTGAAAGGATTTTATGTGCCCAATGGGACGTCAAATGGAGATATTCTATGCTCGGAGAAAAATTACACATATAGTGGAAGAATCATAAGGATTTAGTGTTCAAGGTTCATCCAGGGATATAAATTGATGGCTACCACCTCACTTCAGTAGCTCAACCCATCGAGAAAACTAGGGCTCTGAATTTGAATGCAAGTCGGAAAATTTTCACACAAGAAGAGTTGCATGAAGGAATAAATAAAATATTTTTTGTGTGAAAAAATGGATTTGAGTCTGTATGACCAATGGAGTTGTGCACAACTCATAAAATTTTCATGCAAGTTGGACTTCCACAACAAATTTAATTTTTCCATGAAAGGTGTTAAAGTTTCATGCAATACATCTAAAAGGCCGTGTGAATGATAAAGTTTGAACACAAAGGTATTTACCAATAAATTTGTGCTAAAGTGGTATTCATCAAGTGAGTGAAAATGGGACTTAATGATGCACTAAAATAGGTTCAAAAAATATTGATTTAATTGATCAAAGTGGAATCTTCTAAAGGATCAGTTAGAACACTTCAATTGAGAGAGTAATGATCTTTCAAAATTTTGATTGGTTGTAAGCTAGGAGGGATAGTGAGTTTGATCCAAACATTGTAAAGGCAGTGAGCCTAGGAATATCATTGATCTAGATGAAACCTTATTTTTGTATTGATCCTTAGTATAGTTGGTACATCAAATCATTTTATTTGTATCCTCCTTGGACGTAGCCCGGTAAGGTTGAACCAAGTTAAAATATGTGTGTCTGTGTGCTTACTTTCTTTCTTTACATTCAATTCATCATCATCAAATAAATAAAGAAAGAATAAGATCATCATAAAAACATAATATCAAATAAAGTGAACCTTATAATAAAGAGTTCAATATATAGTGGGGCGAGAATGATTTTAAAAATAATATGCATACACTGATTCACCTCCTCTCTCAGGGTATCTAATCCCCTTTTGGGCCTAATAGTAAATTTTACCCATGCTTGAATTTCTATAAAAATGTTTCAAAGGAATATTCTTGTCATATTCAGAATGATGTACTCTTTGATTTATTACCGATAATGTTAAAGTAATCATTGTTTTGACATACTTGGTATGAACAAAATTTCCCATTATAATGACCACTGAATGATTTGATGATTCCTTTATAAGATTCCACAATTATTTTAAAATATTTTTTCCCTAATATTGTGGAAATTATCAGTATTTCAAAGTGAATTTAAAATTGAAAAGTTTATTTTCCTCAAGAATGTTTTTAATGATCTTTTTATAGTATTTATATTAATCAATTACAACATCCATTTATTTTACTTATTCTCTATTGGGTGTATTTTTTAATGATACCATCCTTATTCTTTATCAAGATGGTTTATGATTAGTTTTATTTGGAATGTATTAACATTATATATACTAGTTATATCTATATGATTGGTTTTTAATTATTAATTAATCTTGATTAAGTTGCATTATTAATTCATATGATGAATACATTTGACTTATTAAGTAGTGGGTGAGGACAAGAATTACATATCCCCCCGATGCATCGGAAGGTCTCATGAGAGAAACTAGTTTGATTATTTGGTATATACCTTATCTATTTATGTATGATTTATTTAAATGACTCCTTAATGGTATATTTAAGGTGTCATGGCATTATTCCTTTCCAGTAAGTTTAATATGTTTGACTTTATGCATTCCATGTTTATAAAATCAGCGTTTGATGCCCATGTGATTATTTGAATAGTTATGATATACATGGATAATTTTCAATATCATGTGATTATTTATATGGAATTATTAGATAACAATTTATTCCTTCCATATTATTATTTGTGTTCAATTTATTTATTAAATGACATGTTTTTCAGTTATTTAACTTTCTAGATTGATTATACGCTCTTTACTCTAGATAGATTCCACTTTATATAACACTTACGGAGTATTTGAGCTCACCCTTATTTTTATTCCTTTCGCAGGATGCCAAGATGTATTTTAATATTGATATAAAATTATATTCTAGAGAGAATAATTATTTTATCAAAGAAAACACTATGTTGTATTTTATGTTTTCAAATATATTTGAGATTCAATTATCAATCTAGTTAACAAAGACTACTAAACTATTCATTACTTTGGGATATAATCACATGTATCTAGTTTCAATGTAATAAATAATACACTGACTCTAGGCTACAAGGTTTAAGGTATTTACACATTCTGTTTTTAATCAATACTAAAAAATATTTCGAACACTGAATGGTAAAAACAACATTTTTCTAAAAAATAATTTCTCAATATATTAAATGTTCTAATTTAATAGTTTATTTTATTTTATTTATAAATTGAATTAGATTATATGTATATTTTATTTAGGTTTATAAAATAAAAAAATTTAAGATGGTTAACCTTATATGATTAATAAAACATAAATTAAATGGGTAAAAACTAGTTAACAGAGTAATAACTAAAAAGTTAGAAGTTAAAATCCTAATTTCAAAAGACTTAAAATATGTTAAAAACATGGAACCAAATGAATTTTGGAGGGATGATATACCTTACCACATACACCACTAAATTATTTTTCATTTTTGATCGTTTTACTCTTTAATAATGTCATGATATCATTGAAAAGCTAATGGGAATTTACAAAAGAGTCATTTTATTCATTAATTAAATGAGATCAATCCCCCCACATTTCTCCACCCATTAAAAAGGTTTATATCAACCTAAAATATTCCTTAGTATCTCTTAAACCCTCTACTCGAGTCCTTGAATCTTGGCTTTTCCAAAATACCAATCTAAGGTGTCTTAAGGTGTTACCAAAGGGGGCACACCCAAAGTGAGAGATAATACTCACAACCGAGCTCTTATAGTTCCTTTCATCTTATAACCTCACAAAACTATTACATAAATTAATGTATGATAATATAAGTATTATAAATTTTATTTATGTTATTATACTAAGCTAATACCAGTTTTATACCTCCCACCAAAACCATTCGAAAAATAAACACGTCATCACACGTTTGTGCGGACTACCTCCACTGTGAAAGACGTGTTTTATTTCTCATAATAACATTACCTAGATAGTACAAAATAGGTATTTATGAAAAATAAAAATAACTATAACATGATTAATATTATTAAATGAAAATTATTATTTTCTACCCCCCCCCCCCTTCTATGTAAAATGAAAGTGTTATCCGTGTACGTGGAGACTATCACGTCTATGAAAGAATGTATTTAATTTTCCATCACTACCTACCATGGATAATTTTAAAAATTTATTTAATGTATATAAATGATATTTCACAATTAAAATTCCATGAATATAATATTTTGCATTCTATAAGTAAAATCAATAATAAATAGTCATAGTAAACTTAATAACATTAAATGAACATATATAGGAAACTTTCTTAATTTGAGTCAATTTTGGGAAAACCAATAGAACTCTATAAATTTTGTAATAATTAAATAATAAAATAAATAAAACTCTAATATTTTATCTATTATGTATATATTTTAAAAAAATTCACAATCAATGTACTGAGGAACTTTCAGAGAAATTGACTAAACCACCTGTCACGACCCGTCCTCGGGGCCCGTGCCGTGACTACCCCAAGCCCGCCTTCCATAGGCCAGGGGCTGGAGACTAGCACCAAGGCGTAAATCCTGGTAAAAAGGGAAGGCATTGACTTTGTAATGTAAAACACAAACACCACCGAGCAAGCAGCCATAAGTAAACACTAAGTAAAAACTAAGTACAACAGTAAGTGCGGAAAGCAAGTGGGCCAGTATACAAACCCAAACTGAAAGTAAAGTACAACTGGAAGGGAAAACAGCAACTGAAAAGTAAAGCTGCAACGTCGAGCTGTCCACTGGAAGTCCCACCTGAAGGGTGGGTACAGATAGCCTCCACTGCTCCTCGGGTCCAACCGACCACTCCGAGTACGTCCCGCCCAGTGGTCCCCCTCCAGGTACCGTCCTGCTCCTTAAGCCTCAACCACGATCAGCACTGTCCGTCATCTGCAACCAACACAACGTAGTCTGGGCATAGCCCGTGCAGGGGTGAGTATAAGCTACTCAGTAGGGACCCCGAGACCCACGAAGGTCTCCCAAAATACACAAAGGATAATCCACAAAGGAAAGATACAATCATGAAGTAACATTCGACACTGCTTAGGTATATTCCCATACATATACCTAAGACATCAATTCTCGTTCGACTCCAATATCCGAACCCAAGTACAACCCAGTCCATAGAGGAAAGCAAAACGTATACCCACACAGGATAGCACAACACAATCCAAATAGGAAAGAAAAATGTATACCCACACAGGATAACACAAAACAATCCACATAGGAAAGAAAAACTTATACCCACAAAGGATAACACAACACAATCCACATTGGAAAGCAAAACGTATACCCACACAGGATAGCACAACACAATCCACAAAGGAAAGCAAAACAGGATTCAGCTCACACAGGTATACTTTTTCGTATAACGATAGAGATGATCAGATATTGCCACTGATTCATCTAAGCCATCAGACCCACAAAGGATCGATAGGTACTAACCCCTGCAATGACCCAGAAAGGAACTGACCCACACCGGATCGATAGGTAACTAACCCCCGCAATGACCCACACAGGATCAGACCCACACAGGATCGATAGGTAACTAACTCCTTCAAAGCCCCACACAGGATCAGACCCACACAGGATCTGTAGGCGCTGGATCACACAGAACCGTTGAGTGTTGACCCACACAGGATTGGACCCACACAGGATCAGTAGCACTGATCCACATAGGATCGCTGAGTGCTGAAGTCGTCGTCGTCGAATCCACAGAGGATCTCTGTACAGTCGTCGTCGTCGTCACAGTCGCAACACAGCCAACACTAGGGTTCCTGCACACAGCAAGATCGTTCGGGCAGGTCCGCTCCACGAGCCGAGATGATGATACATCAACTGACACATAGTCAGAGTTGATGTATCCAAAAGCTCCGTATCGTCAACAGGAACTCAACGTCGCAGACGGTGCGTCAATCGGACGCCCAGTCTGAGAGTTATTGGCCTTTTCGTCCTAGGGGCCCGGTTGGTTTTTAAGGAAAAACCAACCCGACCATACTCCACCTACGTACAAACGTCAGGAGGAGTAAGCCAAAAGATCCGTCTAACTAAGAGGAATCTAACAAAGTCGATGGCACGTGAATCGGATGTCTGATGCTTAAGATATGAGTGTTTCCGCTCTGAGGGCCCGGTTGGTTTCGTGTAAGAACCAGCCCGGCCGAACCTAAAGTATTCCGAAACCTTGAGTGCGATATACTAAAACGACCGTCTCGATCCAAGGATCGTATCGAAACTAACGGTGTGTCGATCAGAGGTCTGTAGTCCATTTTATGGGTAAAAGACCGAAGATGGTCTGAAAATGGGGGTTTCGGGCACAGACCGACCCGGCCCGAGACCCCCCCGGTCGGCCTGAACCGAGTCGACCCGACCTGGGTCCGAGTAGTCCCGGCCCGACCGGCGACCCGGCACGCGGCGCCGGCTAGCTCGGCCAAACCGCCAAGCCGTTCCTGCTCACGGGGGGGGGGGGGGGGTGCTGCCCCCCGGTTTCCCTGTAACTGTAGCCCCATTAATGGGTCTGCTCGCTTGGCCTATCGGGGGAATTGAATCCCCCAGTTTTCCCTTTGTCCGGCCGGCCCGCACCGGCTGGCCGGTTCTGCCAACAAGGACCGGCGATGGCCGGTCCTTCCTCCTTCGCCGACGCTGGCAGCCCGGAACCGGCCGCCGGTCACCCTACTCCACCGAGGCCCTGCTCCGACCGCGGTGTTTTTACGGTTCTCCAGCACGGCGCGACGACGCCGCGACTTGGTTCAATTTTACAGTGCGGCGTGACGGTGCCGTGAATTCCTTGTCGTACGATCCAGCGTGGTGCGACGGCACCACGCCATTTCGTTCCAATCCGCAAAAGAATCCATCATGGAAAAAGGAGGTGGGTCGGCCGTCTTTGTGTGGTTCGGCCCCCTCTCGTTAAACGATAGCAGTTGGACATATTCACGAAGAATAATAAAAAAATTAAGGGACTGATCTCGAACAAAAACAAAATAAATCCCCTACCTCGTGTGAGCTTGAACGGAGGTTTGTCAAACGAGGATTCGTTATGTAAAAACCGTCGCAGAAAGAGACGTCGTGGAAGGAGGAAGTCACGTCGGTGTCATGGTACACGACGTCGTGTAATCGGTTTCCGAGAACTTGGCGTTCTTCGTCGGAGACCGATGTGTTCTTTGCGTTCTTTGTCGAAGACGAAGAAGTTCCTGAAATCTTTAGTCTTTTCTCCCAAAAACTCTACCATAAGGTTCCAACCCCAAATAAAATAAGCTCACCTATTATTTTATTAACATAACATAACTTTTGAATTTCAAGAGTTTGAAATTCAAACATCCACACTTAACTCACTTAATTAATAACATAAGTTGTCAAAAATTAATGGTGAGTTGAGGGGGTTTAATAATATGAAGGGGTGGGGTTCGTGTGGGCCCCACCACCCTCATAACCTCTCTTGGGAAGTTGGGTAGTTACCCAACTTCCACCCAAAGCCTTAAACCACAAAAATAAAAATAAAAATTATAGTTAAATTATAAATTAGACTTCCACAATTTTTATCATCTTCTCTTGTGAAAATGCAACTCCGGAAATGGCGTTTATAAGCCATTACTGGCACTACGGTTCCATCGGTGCCCTCAGAATCCGATTCCGAGAACCGGTTCAAAAGTTAGAAATTCTTGCTCATTCGTTCACTGAACGTACCCGAGCTAAACTTCGGATAGAAATTCCGGGCACACCGGGCCTCAGAATCAAGCGCCGTCAGAAAATGCGTTCTTGTAAAATCCCAAAGAAAATTAAGAAAAAAATTTCCTTGAATTTTACGAGTCTTTACATTACTCCCACTATAGGGCTTTACGTCCTCGTAAAGATACATCATAAGCTAGGGAAACAAATGTGGGTAATGAGCACGCATCTGAGCCTCCCGCTCCCAAGTGCTCTACTGGAGATTCCCGTGCTGCCATCTGATGCGCACTAGTGGAATCGACCATCCACGTAGGACCCGCTTCTGTTGATCCTCGATCTCTACTAGGACCTCCACAAAAGTCGCCTATCATCAACGTCAAGCTACCCATGGTCAATGATATGCATCGGGTCGTGCACGTATCTTCTCAGCTGAGATACGTGGAAAAATTCGTGAACCCGGTGCAACTGAGGTGGTAGAGCCAGTTGATAAGTCACCTCGCCAATCCTGCTGAGGACCTGGAATGGTCCGATGAAGCGTGGAGACAACTTTCCGCCCCGACCAAATCTCCGTAATCCACGTCGGGGTGAGACACACAAGAAGACGTGGTCGCCATCCTCGAACTCCAGTGGCCTCCGCCTCCTATCATCATAAGACTTCTACCGGCTCTGAGCTGTCCTCATCCGCTCCTGGATGACCTGGACCTTCTCTGTCGTAGCCTAGACCATCTCCGGTCCCACAAGTGCTGACTCCCCAGGATCTCTCCAGCACAAAGGAGATCTCCAAGGTCGGTCGTACGACGCCTCGTATGGTGCCATCCCGATGGTGGAGTGGTAGATGTTGTTGCACGCGAACTCCACCAAGGGTAGGTGGTCCTCCTAGCTGTGACCAAAGTCAAAGATACATGCGCAGAGCATGCCCTCGAGAGTCTGAATGGTCCGCTCCATCTGACCATCCGTCTGAGGGTGAAAGGCTGTGCTCAGACGTAGCTGCGTCCCGAACGCCTCCTGCAACCCCTTCCAAAGCTGGGAAGTAAAGAGAGCATCTCGATTGGAGATGATAGATGATGGCACATCGTGAAGCCGTACAATCTCTTGAATGTAAAGTCACCCCAAGCTCTCCACTGATCCCTGCTCTCTGATGGGTAAGAAGTGTGCCGACTTGGTGAGTCGGTCGACAATCACCCAAATGGCGTCGTGACCTCTAGAAGTGCGTGGAAGTCAAGTCACGAAGTCCATAGATATGTCGTCCCACTTCCACTCCGGGACCTCCAAGGGATGTACCAAGCCTGCTGGTACCTGGTGTTCTACCTTCACCTGCTGGTAGGTGAGGCATCTAGAAACGAACTCTGCGACAACCTTCTTCATGCCTGGCCACCAGTGTTGTCGTCTAAGATCTTGGTACATCTTCGCCACTCCAAGATGTACCTCCAAAGGAGAAATGTGAAACTCCCTCAGCACCTCCTCCCATAAAGCAACTGGTACCATGGTACGTTCCTTGAAAAGGACGGTGTGCTCTGTTCCAAAGGAGAAACCATCAGCTGCCTATCCGGAGGATATCTGTGCACGCCGCGTCTCACAGTCAGCATCCCCATGTTGTGCCTCTCTGACCCGCTGCAGTAGTAGAGATGTGACTGTGAGAGACTGAAGGAAGGCTGCCCCATCTCTATCCGCGAAGGATATATGCAAAGAGGCTAGCTTTCCTGTCGCCTCCTCAAGTAGCTGAAAGCCCGTCCTCCTGCTGAGAGCATCGGCTACTACGTTCCCCTTCCTCCTTAACATTCTGCAAAGATGCAAAGATTTATCCTTTGCCAAAAAGGGAAATCTGGTCTCATCCCCTGGATGAACCACGTTCCTTTCCTAATACAGTCAATCCCTTCACGATTAGTTAATTCATGGCATGGATGATGTCGTAAGGCCTCGATGCTGCTACCAAGTGATCCAACCGTTACTCTCGCCTCCAAGGGTTGAGTCACACTGTCAGAATCAGTGTGTGTTCAATGGATCTCCTCTAGTAAGAATCTCACAAGTGAGGGTAAAGTCAACAGTTTTTAAACAACACCTCTTAGTAATAACAAACAATAGACAAGAAAGCAAACGTCACCATTGCAATTGTCTTTTATTACTTCAACTCAAAGTACAAGGACACAAGGCAACACAAAATACGAAGATAGAGGCATTATGGACAAAGGCATCAATGCCTGGAGCTAGTCCCGCACTAGTTCACCTGCTTCCGGAGCTCCACGATCATAAGCTTTAGCTGCCTGAAGCTGTGCTCTCCCCTGAGGTCGTGGTGGACCTCCTGGTGGTGGTGGTGGTAGAGCCTCAAAGCGTCGTCCACCACATGTTACTCGGCCTGCTCCTCTGCCTCATCCGCCTGCTCCCTGCGGACCGCCACGGTCGAACCTATGCCTCTGCCTAGGTGGTTCCTCAACCATCTGCTTCTCCTCTGCATGGCGGGTCGGGCAGTCACGAGCCATGTGGCCCTGCCCGCCGCATGCATAGCACTGTCTTCCACTCGTAAGACTGGTTCTGCTACGTGTGCCCCGCACCTCTAAGCCAGTATCCTGTAGTCGTCCGCCTGTTGGCCTGCCCCGCTTGGACCTCTACGACATCTGTCCACTGCCAGCTACAGAAGACTCCACCACGTGTCGCCCTACGGTAGGTCTTGCTGCTGGTGAAGGCTCAGCAAGAAAGCTCTCGATCAAAAGGGCTCGCTCCAATACTCCTGCCTGGTTCAGAATGCTGAGGGAGATCAGCGATGCCCTGGTCTCATGCCTCAATCCCTGCTCAAAGGTCCAGGCCCAGAAGAATGGGTCTCGTACCATGTCTGCCGAGTAGCGCGAGAGATCTGTAAATTTCGCCGAGTACTGGGCGACTGTCAAGCTGCCCTACCGCAGCTGAAGAAGCTCCTGGATATGCACCGCACGGAGGGTGGCTGGGACGAACTCCGAGCATAAGAGTCTCTCAAAGTCCTTCCAGAGAAGAGATGCCTCAATGTGCACCTGGAGCATCAAGCTCCACCATCGGCCCGCTGCAGCGTGCAGTAGGCTCACTGCGAGGATCACCATGAGGTCTGCTGGTGTCCTCACTAACCGAAAAACTCATACCACTGCCTCCAGCCAGTCCTCGGCTACCTGGGGGTCTGTCTCCCCACGGAACCTGGGTGGTCGCTGGTGCTAGAACTCATGCAGTGCACTAAGGTGACATGCATCATCAGCGGCTGGGTCTGGAAGAATCGGTGGCTCGATGGGTAAAGGTACCACCTGTGCCTCAGCTGTCAAAGGGCCCTGCACTGAGGCCTCCTCGCTCGGTGGGCTATCGTCACGCTCAACTCTCAGAACCCTAGCTGGCTGCCGTCGTGGGGATATCCTAAAAGAAACAGGTGCGCCACGGTCAAACAGTATACCTGGTGAGCTGACACAAGTAATCACAATGAAAACTTGAAACACAAATGCAATAAATGTTTTTGTGTATTAAGTCGGAAATAAGAATTTAGGGTCCTGGTGTACGGATACGTCGGCCGCCGCACCAACAATGGAATCCCTGGACTGATAACCACACCTAATACGCTTAACATTATTGCTCCACATAGAAAAAGATCAGAGTCCATGTTCTGCGGTAGAACCAAACACCTCGGATACCAATTTGTCACGACCCGTCCTCGGGGCCCGTGCCGTGACTACCCCAAGCCGGCCTTCCATAGGCCAAGGGCTGGAGACTAGCACCAAGGTGTAAATCCCTGTAAAAAGGGAAGGCATTTCCTTTGTAAAGTAAAACACAAACACCACAGAGCAAGAAGGCAGAAGTAAACACTATGTAAAAACTGAGTACAACAGTAAGTGCAGAAAGCAAGTGGGCCAGTATACAAACCCCAACTGAAAGTAAAGTACAACTGGAAGGGAAGACAGCAACTAAAAATTAAAGCCGCAATGTCGAGCTGTCCACTGGAAATCCCACCTTAAGGGTGGGTATAGATAGCCTTCACTGCTCCCCGGGTCCAGCCGACCGCTCCAAGTACGTCCCGCCCAGTGGTCCACCTCTAGGTACCGTCCTGCTCCTTAAGACTCAACCACGATTAGCGTTGTCTGTCGTCTGCAACCAACACAACGTAGTGCGGGCATAGCCTGTGTAGGGGTGAGTATAAGCTACTCAGTAGGGACCCCGAGACCCTCGAAGGTCTCCCAGAATCCACAAAGGATAATCCACAAAGGAAAGATACAATCACGAAGTAACATTCGACACTGCTTAGGTATATGCCCATACATATACCTAAGACATCAATTCTCGTTCGACTCCAACATCCGTACTCAAGTACAACCCAGTCCACACAGGAAAGAAAAACGTATACCCACACAGGATAGCACAACACAATCCAAATAGGAAAGAAAAACGTATACCCACACAGGATAGCACAACACAATCCACATAGGAAAGAAAAACGTATACCCACATAGGATAGCACAACAGAATCCACATAAGAAAGCAAAACGTATACCCACACAGGATAGCACAACACAATCCACATAGGAAAGAAAAACAGGATTCAGCTCACACAGGTATACTTCTTCGTATGATGATAGAGATGATCAGATATTGCCACTAATTCATCTAAGTCGTCGGACCCACAAATGATCGATAGGTACTAACCCCCGCAATGACCCACAAAGGATCTGACCCATACCGGATCGATAAGTAACTAACCCCCTCAATGACCCACACAGGATCGAACCCACACAGGATCGATAGGTAACTAACCCCCGCAAAGACCCACACATGATCAGACCCACACAGGATCTGTAGGTGCTGGCTCACACAGAACCGCTGAGTGCTGACCCACACAGGATCAGACCCACACAAGATCGGTAGCACTGATACACATATAATCGCTGAGTGCTGAAGTCATCACCGTTGAATCCACTGAGGATCTCTGTACAGTCGTCGTCGTCGTTACAGTCGCAATGCAGCCAGCACTAGGGTTCCCGCACACAACAAGCTCGTTCGGGAGGGTCCGCTCCACGAGCTGGGAGGCTGATACATCAACTGACACATAGTCCAGAGTTGATGTTTCCAAAAGTTTTGTATCATCAGCAGGAACTCAACGTCGCAGATGGCGTGTCAATTGGACGCCATGTCTGAGAGTTATTGGCTTTTTCGTCCCAGGGGCCTGATTGGTTTTTAAGGCAAAACTAACCCGACCGTACTCCACCTACGTCCAAAGCTTGGGCAGAGTAAGCCAAAAGATCTGACTCACTAAGAGGAATCCAACAAAGTCGACGACACATCAATCGGACGTCCGGAGCTTAAGATATGAGCGTTTCCGCTCCGAGGGCCCGGTTGGTTTCGTGTATGAACCAACCCGGCAGAACCCAAAGTATTCCGAAACCTTGAGTGTGATATACCGAAACAACCATCTCGAACTAAGGATCGCATCACAACTGATGGTGCGTCGATCAGAGTTCTGTAGTCCAAGTTATGGGAAAAAGACCGAAGATAGTCCGAAAATGGGGGTTTCGGGCCCAGACTGACCCGGGCCGGGTCGACCCGGCCCTGCGCGGCCCGGATCGGCATGGCCCGGCCCAGCGTGACCCGGCCCGACCGGCGTGCTGGCGCGCGGCACCAGCTGGCTCGCGGGGGGGGGGGGGAGGCGCTGCCCCCTCCCAGTTTACCTGTAACCGTGGCCCCATTAATGGGACCGCTCGCTTGTCCGGCCGGGGGAATTGAATCCCCCAGGTTTTCCTTTGTCTGGTCGGCCTGCACCGGCCGGTCGGTTCTGCCAACAAGGACCGGCGACGGCCGGTCCTTCCTCCTTCGCCGACACCGACAGCCCAGAACCGGCCACTGGTCACCCTGCTCCCCCGCGGCCCGGAACCGGCCGTGGCCTTGATTCGTCCGGTGCGGTGCGATGGCGCCACACCTCTCCGCCACAGCACTGCTCTGGACGCGGTGTTTTTACGGTTCTTCGGCGCGGCGCGACGGCGCCGCGACTTGGTTCAATTTCACAGTTCGGAGTGACGGCGCCACACATTCCTTGTCGCACGATCCCGCGTGGTGCGACGGCACCACGCCATTTCATTCCAGTCCGCAAAATAATCCAACATGGAAAAAGGAGGTGGGTCGGCCATCTTTGTGCGGTCCGGCCCCCTTTCGTTAAACGATAGCAGTTGGACATATTCATGAAAAATAATAAAAAAAATTAAGGGAGTGATATCGAAAAAAAATAAAATAAATCCCCTACCTCGTGCGAGCTTGAACGGTGGTTCATCGAATGAGGATTCATCTTGGAAAAACTATCGTGGAAAGAGACGTCGTGGAAGGAGGAAGTCGCGTCGGCATCACGGTACACGGCGTCGCGTAATCGGTTTCTGAGAACTCGGCGTTCTTCGTCGAAGACCGATGTGTTCTTCACGTTCTTCGTCGAAGACGAGGAAGTTCAGGAAATCTTTAGTCTTTTCTCCCAAAAACTCCACCACAAGGTTCTAACCCCAAATAAAATAAACTCACCTCTTATTTTATTAACATAACATAACTTTTGAATTTCAAGAGTTTTAAATTCAAACATCCACACTTAACTCACTTAATTAATAACATAAGTTGTCAAAAATTAATGGTGAGTTGAGGGGGTTTAATAATATGAAGGGGTGGGGTTCTTGTGGGCCCCACCACCCTTATAACCTCTCTTGGGAAGTTGGGTAGTTACCCAAATTCCACCCAAAGGCTTAAACCACAAAAAGAAAAATAAAAATTGTAGTTAAATTATAAATTAAACTTCCACAATTTTTATCATCTTCTCTTGTGCAAACGCAACTCCGGAAATATCGTTTATAAGTAATTACCAGCACTACGGTTCCATCGGTGCCCTCGGAATTCGATTCCGAGCACCAGTTCAAAAGTTAGAAATTCCCGCTCGTTCGTTCACTGAACGTACCCAAGCTAAACTTCGGATTGAAATTCCGGGCACACCGGGCCTCGGAATCAAGTGCCGTCAGAAAATGCATTCTTGTAAAATCCCAACGAAAATGAAGATAAAAGTTTCCTTGAATTTTACGGGTCTTTAAAACACCTCAATTAACCTCCATAAGAGAAAACCACATAATAAATAAATAAATAATTCTACTAAATATACCCTAAAAATATAGATTTTAATGTTTATTAATAAATATTTTAAAAAAGTATTATATTATTCAAGATTTTAGGCACACACATATAATGAATAAGGACCCAAGGTAAGGGTTTCAAATCTCAATTTGTTTCATTAAGATATGATTCATATTAACCACTTGTTTCTTTTTTATGGTGTATGTATTAGATATGGATTTATTTTTATCATAACATTCATGAAATCTAGTTTATTTAAAAATACATTTCATATTATACCTTCCATTGATTTTCAATTTTAATGATTATGATGTTGTAATAGTTTTGTTTAACTCAAACCCCCTTTCTCTGAGTTATTATACATCATCTTGAATTCATAAATATATGATTAGTTTCTTACACCCTATTATTTTATTTCATATTAAGTCATCTTCCTGTATGGTGAAATTTAATTTTGAAATTCAAATATTTTACCTTGATGTATTTCTTCCTCCAAAATTATATCATTGTTCATAATATTTCTCATCCTCTTTAGCGATAGTTTCCCCTCATTTTCCATATTTTTCTATTCTTACCAATGTTATCCTTTATATTTTGAAATATAATTATGTTTTATATCATGTAAAATATATATTTACCTTATTATATTTTCAAAAAATGATTTATTATCATTTTTATAGTGTTGAATTTCAATATAGGTATTTTAAAACATAAGATGGGTCTTCTGAACAACACCATATATTTTTGGGTTTTGGGATTGATTTATTATTATACATTTTTCCTTTATATTAATACCATGTATTATATTTATATTATGTTTATATTTTCATTAAATATACACTGATTTTACTTTACCTTCCTTTGTTTATGATAATAAAAGTTTCAAATTCCCTTAGTGAATCTCTCTTTTAAATAAACCTGATTTAAGGGAACTTCCCAATTTCTTATTCCATGACAAGTACCACCTCCATCAAATAGTTTTAATGATGAATATTTTTTTTAAAATACTAATTATTTCATATGGATATTTATTGGTTCAATTATGATCTAATGTAAAATAATAATATCCTTCCTTCTTTAAAATACCCTTTACTCATTTCAAAAATCCTCATCGAAGTGACACATTTTTATTCTTACTCTTCCAATCTTTATAAAAAAAAATTAGAAATTTGAAATAAATGTTCAAATACTATTTTTTTCCAAATATTAACATACAAAATAATTTAATTTTTTCTTCTCTTGGGAATCATTATGATATAACCTTTGGTTATGACTTGAGATAAGATTATTAAACCCAGTTCCTTCTCTTGTATTTTAAAATGCTTATGATTTATGTATGATTTCTATTTATCATGTGTAATATATATACCCATATATATTATGATGTGATGGGTGATCCCAGAATTATATATCCCTCTAATTCATTAGGTAATGTTTTTTATCACATGATTTAATATGAAAAGGAATATGGAGTAAACCCAATCCACCATGGGACTTTGTCCACTGTCTTTATAGGAATAGGGAGTGAACCTAATACACCATGGGACTCTTTCCACTATGATTATGGGAATGGTAAGTAAACACAATCCACCATGGGACTCCTTCCACTATGTTTATAGGAATGGGGTTTGAACTCAATCTATCATGGGACTCTATTAACAATGATATTATGGTCTTGGAAGTGAGCAGAGAGTTATATTATAATTATATGTTCTATGTTATTTATGCATATTTATTATTCTAAAAAGTTATTATATCATTCTTTTATGGCATGTTTAAATGATTATATCACACTATTATTTCATATTACATGTATTTACATTTGAGATTACATGTTTTTTTATAATGACTTCTAGACAACACTTATTATTCCATATTTATTTTAATAAGAAATTTATACCCTACCCATATTTACTCATATTCTTATGATATAACCATTGATGACATGTTTATGTGTTTTCCCCTTAGCCATAATTTTTTCCACCATTTCTGATATTTTATTTTTACAAGTTATGAAGATTACAATAACTTAAGGGATGTCTAAAAGGGTGTTTAGTATGGCTAAATTATATATAAGTGTTTACATGTATTTTAAAATAAGTTTCTTATGTAGTTGATAATCAAACACACTAATGATTTTATTCTTGGTATTTTGATATTATCATGAAATGTAATGTTTATATAATAAAAAGATATAAAATAATGATATATTTAGATTGGATCGTTATGTTGGGTTTGAATAGAGTTTACAATAACTAGAAAGCATTGATGGTTGGTGATCATAAGGAGAGAACACATTTCTGTTGACCTTGTATATAAGTTTTTGTTCATGAAGGAAATATTTTGTCTCAAAATTTTGTTTTTTGTACAACTATGGAGATCATATGTAGTTCACATGTTATGTCCTTGGTGTCAGAGATGAGATTATTTGAAAACTGTGAAGTAGGTATGCATATTTCATGGGAATTCCAAGAAAATGAGTTCATGATATAGGATCATAGTGGGTTCATTGTTATGTTAATACATAGATGAAATTTTATGAAGGGTTTTAATGTAAATTTGGTGTTTAGAGTGATATTTAAGGGAGTTTTCCAATAACTATGAAACTATTGACACTATTATGAATAAATAAAAAACTAAAGGGAGTGATTAGAAGATTTATCTGAAATTTGTTTAAGGTAGATCCATCCACAAAGGAAACTCGTAGAGGATAATTCTATGAAGAAGCTCACAAATTAGGTCAGTGAATTTAGTCTATAATAAAATATTGTCTATAAAGTCATTCCCTGTAAGGAGTGATTCCATGAAGTAAGAGTGGGAAGAAGTTCTGTGAAGGAGGGTGTCCACAAAGAAAGTTTGCATAGGAATTTTATAAGGGAGGTACAAAGAGGAGGATTTTGTGATTACAAGTAGCTCATGATGGGGTTTCATAAAGCATAACACGTGGTCTGTGAATGGGAGTACATAGTCCATAAGGTAAGTATGCATTCTATGAGGTGAGTACGTCTATGAGGTGAGTACATGGTGATAAGTGTACCATTTTAATTATTCTCATATGGAATATTCAAGTAGTTATTTTCATAAGAAGATCTCATTTGGGAATTCTGGTGATCAAGGAGTACATTATAGCATCTGGGATATATCTGTTTTTATAGGAAGAATAAGGAGATTTAATAGAATAATTTTACTACCACATATAGTATTTGAAGAGGAGGAAAGTGGAAGGATAATATTAGTGTGAAATTTTACTCATATAGAAAGATAAATGTTATTGAAAATATGTAGTGTAAGAAATAAACTCGTTTCTCACATTGGGTAGTAGATTTCGTCTAGAATTTAATAAATATATTAC
The DNA here is from genome assembly GCA_963277665.1 of Viscum album. NCBI lineage: Eukaryota > Viridiplantae > Streptophyta > Magnoliopsida > Santalales > Viscaceae > Viscum > Viscum album. Next base: position 66,716,240 of record OY728147.1, on the reverse strand, counting down.
ATCAAATTTGAGTACAGTAGAGAACCAAATGTTGAGATATAATGAAATAGAAGTCTCAAATTGATCATAGACTGACCATCTTGTTCATTATCGATTTAAAAGATATACAGGTTTATAAATATTATATGACTCTTCACTAAATAATTCATAAGAGAAGAAGAAGAGGGCGTGTTCATTTTTGTGAGTAGTGACCAACCCCATTAAATTATAATGGTAGTGAGTCTAGAATATAGTGATTGAATCTGAAAAATTGTATCCAATGAACTATTAAATATCGGTGGATTCTTTGTTGCAAACAAACTAGGATCTCCAACAATAAACAATTCTGTAAGAAGAGTAAAAGGGAGGAAAATAAAATAATGATAGTTAGATCATAACACAAAAATATCTAAGTGGTTCAAGAATTGATTACTGCATCTATAGATAGGCATAAATTTCCTTATATTTTGGAGAAAAAATACAAGGAAAATAATAGAGTATAGAAAAATTATCTTTAATGAGCTAATAAAGAAGAATATTACAACAAAAAATCACATTTATATAGTTTCACTAAACACATAGTAAGTCAAATGTGCTACAGTAACTAGTGGTTGAAAGTCTAAAGTCCTATAGTAACTTATCGGTGTCTTTAGTCATATATTACTATAGTTCCATATAAAAGACAACATTTCTTCAATGCTCTATCGATATCTGGTGTATAATTTGGATCACTAGAAATTGGCCCAGCTTTATTCAATGGATCATACTATACCATTCTAAAATTATGGTTCCTTAACATAGGATTGTGTAATGCACCTTAGACTAGACCATAATGGTGAACCAAGGAAAACTTTTGTGTTTTTTTTTTACTTTACTCTCCTATATATTTGTGTTTTTTTTATTAATATTACATTTAGAGTAACTATTTGAACATAGTTCATACCAATGTGTGAACAATATCCTAAATAAATTTAAATAGATTAAGGATAAAATTTTAATATTTATAACACCCTCATCCCCCTTCAGGGTGTCTCGTGTTATAATAAGTGGTATCACAACCTCAAGTTTTTATCTTGTTGTTTAACCTTAGAATATATTTTTGTATTTTTATTCATTATGGATTCTATGATGAATCTTCCATTTTTCTATGGAACAGAATTTTTTTTCGAAAAAAGAAATGCTTATATTTCTATAAGATTGAGAAAAATTGGGTACATTCCTTGAGATTCATATCTCACTAAGAAAAATGAAAGATTTATAAATGAAAAGAAAAAAAATATCTTGAAAATATCATTATCCAATGAGTTTTATAATAATATTTTTACAGTGTGTCACTACCTTCAATATAAGAACTTGGAGTCTGTTTATGAAAAATATAGTGGAAAAGGAGAATGTGGTTTCTACCTTAAAAAAAGGCTGCAAAACTGGTCATGAAGAGAAACTTGTGGGAAAGACTACTGAAGAATTCCTTATTACTAAAGAAATTAAGAAGAATAACAATAATAATAATAATAAGAGGATTCATGATAAGGAGACACCCACTATGGTTAGTGGGATCGATATCCATGATAATTTTAATAATGAAATTGATTTTGATAATATATTTAATATAATAATTTTGTATTCTATTTCGAAAAGGAAGGAAGTCAAGAGTTCAAGAAATAAGTTTCAATGACATTTGGTCTTTAATTTAGTGAATGTGTGTGTAGATACCAATAAAAGATCCAATCCCTTCAAGAAAGTATGGATCAATTTGAGATCATATAAGAGGCAGAATATGAAATAATAGATGATCTTTACATATAACTCAAGATGTTGAAGAGAGTAGAGGAGGTCATAAGTGATGACAAAAATAATATGGGTGCTAACATAAAATAATAAAGTTACTCAAAAAACATACCCAATAAATCAAAAAATAGATGACCAAAAAAAAATATTTGAAGGAATATATTATCCCTCTCAAGATGCAACTATAAGAGAGGATAAAATCATCAAACAAAGTTGGAACTAGAATAAAGAAGATAAATACACAATTGAAATAAAAAATTATCAGATCAAATATATAGAGTCAAAGAAAAAATCCTCAAAGGATAAAATAAAATATGGGTATTTCCTCTATGGAATCCTCAATATGTAGATGGAAAGAAAATTTAAATCTAGAATCCTTAATGTCCTATAATTTCTGTAATTTTATTAATTATATGGAATTATTTCAAGACTAGGCACTGAGATGACATGTGATTCTGAGGCCCATAGTGCTCGGAATGATCCATCAAAAAATGTTAAGATTTAAATAGCATGCCTGAGTGGTTTTCCTAAAAAAGTAAAATAACTTTTTAACAGGTTCCCATATTATACATATTAGGGCATCGTTGTGTTCAGGATGGTGGGTTTACTCAAGGCGCGACTTAAGTTTTGTCACGACCAATCCTCGGGGCCCATGTCGTGACTACCCCAAGCCCGCCTTCCATAGCCCAGGGGCTGTCAACTAGCACCAAAGGTGTAAATATCGATAAATGGGAAGGAATTGCCTTTATAAAGTAAACAAACACCACAGAGTACACAATTTGAGTTAACACTATGTAAAATGAGTACAAAAGTAAGTAATGGAAAGTAAATGGGATAGAATACAAACCCAACTAAAAGTAAATTACAACTGAAATGGAAGTACAAAAACTGGAAAGTAAAGCAGTGAGCCCGAGCCGTCCTCTGGAAATCCCACCTGAAGGGTGGGTACAGATAGTATCTTCTGCTCCTCGGCTCCAGCCGTCCGCTCTGAGCACGTCCCATCCAGTGATCTAACTCTAGGTACTGTCTAGCTCTACGTGCTCCCACCTCAATCAGCATTGTCCATCGTATGCATCCAGCACAACGTAGTGAGGGCATAGCCTATGCAGGGGTGAGTATACGCTACTCAGTAGGGACCCCGAGACCCATGAAGGACCCCCATAATCCACGTAGGATAAACCACATGGGAAAGTTACAATCACGATGTAACAACCAACTCTACTTAGGTATATGCCCACACATATAACAAAGTCATCAATTCTAGTTCGGCTCCAACATCCGAGCCAAGTTTGATCTAGTCCACACAGGATAGTACAACCCAATATACGCAAGAAAGCACAACCCAATCCACACAGGAAGGCAAGTCAATCTTATCGAAGATAATGATTGAAAGTCAAGAATCAGCTCACACAAGTATACTTCTCGTAAGTCAATAGAGATGATCAGAAGTATCCACTGATTCAACTAAGCTGTCAGACCCACATAGGATACAAGACCAACTAAGCTGTCAGACCCACAAAGGATACAAGACCAGCTACTCTGCAAGACCCACATAGGATAAAAGTATAGAGTCAAATACTGCCGGACCCAGATAGGATACAAGAACAGTAGTCAAGTACTTCCGGACCCACATAGGATACATGAACAGTAGTCATCGTCGTCGAACCCACAGAGGATTCCAGTACAGTTGTCTTCACTGCAAAACCCACGAAGGATCCCAGTATATTCGTCATCGACATCGCATTCGCAACCCGCTCTAGGGTTCTGGCACACAACATGCTCGATTCCGGGAGGGTCCGCTCCTTGAGCCAAGGGGGGTCGATACATCAACTGACACGAAGTCCAGAGTTGATGTATCCCAAAGTCCTGTCTCGTTAATGGGAACTCAACGCAAAAACGACGCGTCAATCAGACGCCCGGTCTGAGAGTTATTGGCTTTTTTGTCCCAAGAGGCCGGTTGGTTTTTAAGCTAAAACCAACCCGATCGTACTCCAGCTGCGTACAAACCTCGAGCGGAGTAATCCAAAATAACCGTCTCACTATGAGTAATCCAACAAAATCGACGCCACGTCAATCAGACGTCCGGAGCTCAAGTTATAAGCATTTCCGCTCCGAGGGCCCGGTTGGTTTCGTGTTCGAACCAACCCGGCCGTACCCAATGTTCTCTGAAACCCTGAGTTTAATATACCAAAACAACCATCTTTATTCAAGGATCGCTACAAAATTTACGGTGCGTCGATTGGAGGTCTGTAGCCCAAGTTATGGGCGTTTGAACGGATCTGTCTGGAAATAGGGGGTCTGGGCCCGGTCTGACCCGGGGCTGGGTCCGGCCCGGCCCGGCTGGTGCGGCCCGACCCAACCGGTGCGGCCCAGCCTGGTGCGGGGCTCCGACCCTGCACGGGCGGCCCAGCCAGGCGCGAGCAGTCCGGCCCGGACCGGGCGGTCCGGCCCGATGCGGCCGGTCAGGCACTGTGCGGGCGCCCGCGCACTGAGCGAACGCGGAAGGGGGGGGGGGCTCTGGCCCCCCTTGTTTTGAAACGGTGGCCCCCACTTGGGGGGGCCTACCCTTGGACCTGCCGGGGGTTACGAACCCCGGTCTTCCGAAATCTGGCCGGACGTAATGGTCGGCCGGTGTGCCGCCGTGGGACCCCTGCGGGTCCCGCCTTCCGAAGCGCCAGCGGCCGGCAGATCCGACCACGCTTCTCTGCACCGCCGCAGCCCTTGTCTGACCGGCGTGGCGCGACGGCCCCACGGCCCTCCGTCGCGGCCCTCCATGGTGCTCCGGCACGGCGCGACGGTGTCGCGCCCCTCCGCCGTAGCCCGGCTCCGGCCACGACCTCTTTCGGCCTCAACGGTGCGGCGCGACGGTGCCGCGCTCCTTCACCGTGTCCCGCACCAGCCGCGGTTTCCCTTATTCATGCGCATTGCAACGACACCACGTCGCCTCCATTCCAATCCACAACGAAGTACAACAACAATGGATAGGTGCGTCGGCCGTGTTTGTGCGGTCCGACCACCTCCCGTTATACCAATAGAAAGCATCCAAGAACGAGTAATCTAATCGAAAAATAAAGCGCAAATTTAATTGATTAAATTTGAACTTAACCCCTATGTTGAAGAAGTTGTCGAACGATGATTGTTGCGGGAAACGACGTCGCGAGGTGAAGCTCCGTATATGTAGACGGAGAACGTCCGAGGAGGAGTGGTGTCTCCCTTCCTTTGATGCGGGAGGAAGATCGAAAGAGGGAACATCGTCGTTCTTCGAGAAAGGCATCTCCCACCAGCCGTGGAGAAGAGAAGAGGCGGCACTTCGACATCTCCTTGCGGTGATGGATTTCTTCGTCGAAGTCTTGGCGTTCCTTGTGAAGAAGATGAAGTTATTCAGACCAAGAGTTTTCTTCTCCCAATCCCCTTACACCACAAGACAACGTAATAAAATAAGATCCCTCTCATTTTATTATCTTAAGTCATGCCTTTCAAAATTACAAATTTCAAAATACATAACTCAATTAGTTAAATTAACGAGTTGGCATTGAATAAATGTGGGGAGAGGGAAGGTCACAAATTAATGGAAAGTTTTAAGGGTTACACACTTAAGAGGGAGATTATAGGAGTTAAGGAATATGAGAATATGGGGGCTCGTGTGGGCCCCACCGCCCTCATAACCTCACATGGGAAGTTGGGTGGTTTTGGGCCCCACCAACAACTTCCCATGAGAGAATTAAACTACCATCGGTAAAATAAATTTGCACACAATTTATTTTACCTATCATTTAATTTCCTAATTTTTAACAACTCCTCCCGAGCAAATGCAACTCCAGTAAAGGTCTTCTTAAGCAATTACCGGTGCTGCGGTTTCATCGGTGCCCTCAGATTTCAATTCCGAATAATGGTTCAAAAGTTATAAAAACCCACTCGTTCGTTCACTGAACATACCCGAGCTAAACTTTAGAAATTGATTCCGGGCACACCGGGCCTCACAATCAAGTGCCGTTACAAACTGAAAACTCATAAAATCCCAATTAATTTAAGAAAAAAAATTCCTTGAAATTTACGAGTCTTTACATTACTCCCACCTCAGGGCTTTATGTCCCCGTAAAGATACATCACAAACTAGGGGAACAAATGAGGGTACTGAGCACGCATCTGAGCCTCCCGCTCCCATGTGGTCTCCGGGAGGTTCCCATGCTGCCACCTGATGCGCACTAGAGGAATCAACCACCCACATAGGACCTGTTCCTATCGATCCTCGATCTCCACCGGGACCTCTGTAAAAGTCTCCCTGTCATCGATTTCCATCTCCCCATGGTCGATGATATGCATCGGGTCGTGCACGTATCTCCTTAGCTGAGATATGTTGAAGTCGTCCTACACCCGGTGCAACTGAGGTGGTAGAGCCAGGCGATAATCCACCTCGACTATCCGGCTGAGAACCTGGAGTGGTTTGATAAAGCGTGGATATAACTTGCCGCCCCGACCAAATCTCCATAATCCACGTCGAGGTGAGACCCCTGAGAAAACGTGGTTGCCATCCTCGAACTCTAGTTGTCTCCACCTCCTGTCGTCATAAGACTTCTGTCGGCTCTGAGCTGTCCTCATCCGCTCCTGAATGACCAGGACCTTCTGTATCGGCGCCTGGACCATCTATGGTCCCACAAGTGCTGACTCCCCAGGGTCTGTCCAGCATAGAGGTGATCTGCAAGGTCAGTCGTACAATGCCTCATATGGTTTCATCCCGATGGTGGAGTTGTAGCTTTTTTTGTACACAAACTCCACCAGGGGTAGGTGATCCTCCCAACTACGACCAAATTTGAGGACACATGCACAGAGCATGTCCTCAAGAGTCTGTATGGTCCTCTCCGTCTGACCATCCTTCTGAGGGTGAAATGCGGTGCTCAGGCATAACTGTGTCCTGAATGCCTCCTGCAACCCCTTCCAAAGCTGGGAAGTAAAGTGAGAATCTCGATCAGAGATGATAGATGATGGCACACCATGAAGCCGTATGATCTCCTGAACGTAGAGGCATCCCAAGATCTCCACTGAGCCCTACTCTCTGATGGGTAAGAAGTAGGCCGACTTGGTGAGTCGGTCGATGATCACCCAAAAGGAGTCGTGTCCTCTAGAAGTACGTGGAAGTCCAGTCACGAAATCCGTAGATATTCCATCCCACTTCCACTCCGGGACCTCCAAGGGATGTACCAAGCCTACTAGTACCTGGTGCTCTACCTTCACCTGCTGGAAGGTGAGGCATCGTGAAACGAACTCTGCTACAGCCTTCTTCATACCCGGACACCAGTGCTGTCGTCTGAGATCCTGGTACATCTTCGCCACTCCTGGATGTACCTCTAATGTGGAAGTGTGAAACTCTCTCAGAACATCCTCATGCAAAGCAGTTGGTACCATGGTACATTCTCTGAAAAGGATGATGTGCTCTCCTCCTACAGAGAATCCATCAAGTGCCTGTCCTGAGGATATATGTGCACGTTGCATCTCACAGTCAACATCTCCATGTTGTGCCTCTCTGACCCGCTGAAGAAGTGGAGGAGTGACTGTGAGTGACTGAATAAAGGCTGCTCTATCTCTATACATGAAGGATATCTGCAAAGCGGCTAGCTGCTCTGTCGCCTCTCCATGTAGCCGAATGCCCATCCTCCTACTGAGATCATCGGCTACTACGTTCCCCTTTCTAGAAGTATAAACTATCTCAAAGTCATAGTCCTGGAGGAACTCGATCCATCGCCGTTGTCTCAGGTTTAGGTCCTTCTAAGAGAAGAAGTACCTGAGACTCTGGTGGTCATAGTAGACTGTAAATCACTCGCCCATCAGATAGTGACGCCACATCTTCAGAGCAAAGACCACTGCTGCTATATCCAGGTCATGGGTAGCATAGTTCTTCTCATGCAGCCTCAACTGTCGTGATCTATAGGCGATCACTGCCCGCTCCTGCATGAGGACACACCCGAGTCCGGTCCTTGATGGAACACAGTAGACTACGTACCCTACTCCCTCCTCTGGTAGCTTCAAGATAGGTGCGCTGGTCAATCTCTATCTCAGCTCCTGGAAGCTCTTCTGAAATCTATTTTTCCACACGAAGGTTTTCCCTTTCTTCTTCAAAGCTGAAAGCGGTGCCGCAACTCTGGAGAAGTCTGGCACAAATCTGTGATAGTACCCAGCCAGACCTAAGAAACTCCGCACCTCCGTCATGATCCTAGGTGGCTCCCAAGCTAGAACTACCTCGATCTTCGCAGGATCCACCACAACTCCCGCCTCAGATATGACGTGTACCAAGAAGTGGACCTCACATATCCAGAACTGACACTTCGAGAGCTTACCAGAAAGCCGGTTCTCTCTGAGTGTGTCCAGTACAACCTGCAAGTGGGAGGCGTGCTCCTCCTTAGTGGTCCAGTATATCAATATGTCATCGAAGAAGACTACGATAAATCGATTGAGGTAAGGCTGAAAGATCCTATTCATGAGGCTCATGAACACTACTGGAGTGTTGCTTAGGCTGAAAGGAATAACCAAGAACTCATAGTGGCCATACCGACATCTGAAGTTCATCTTGTGCACATCCTCGTCTCGAACTCTGAGCTGATGATAGCCTGACCTGAGGTCTATCTTCGAGAACCATCGTGCTCCCTTGAGCTGATCAAAGAGGTCATCAATCCTTGGAAATGGATACTTGTTCTTTATGATCACCTGGTTTATGTGACAGTAATCGACACACAGTCGCAAGCTCTCGTCCACCTTCTTGGCGAACAAAATCAGGTAATCCCAGGGTGAAACACTAGGTCGAATGAATCCCTTTCCCTACAAGTCCCCTAGCTATACCCGTAGCTCTCGAAGCTTAGCGAGAGCCATCTGATATGCTAGAGTAGATATCGAGGCCGTCCTAGGGTACATGTAAATATAGAATTCTACCTCTCTACGAGGAGTTATTCCTGGAACGTCTTTAGGAAAAATATCTGCATACTGATCCACCACAATAGGGAATCTTGGACTCTGCACGTCGACTGCTCCTAGGATGAGGCTAGCCAACTGATTAGTGATCGGATGTCCTCTCCTCTACGTGATTCCATCCTGCGCTGCAAAGGATCCCTTATCACTGGTGAAGGTGAACCTGCTCCCATCGGTGCGGACACACCACACCTTGTCGCTAATACAGTCTATCTGAGCCTGAACCGTAGATAACCAATCCGTGCCCAAGATGACGTCGTAAGGCCTCGACGCCGCTAAAAGAAGATCCCAGCAAAAGCTCTCGCCTCCTAGAGTAATCTCACACTATCGTCACATGTGCGTAATCATCGAGTCTGCTTCCGTAAGAGTCTCTAGCCGTAAGGATCGAGCCAACGGCTCCGTCGGAATCTCCGAGATTTGAACAAGGGCAGCGGAAATGAAATAATGACTCACTCCCCTATCCATAAGAACTGCAGAAAGGGATTAGTAGACACAGATAGTACCTCAAATCATCTTAGGTGCACCATGGTCATAGGCCTCTGTTGCCCAATGTTGAGCCTGCCTCTGTCCGCCAGCTCCCTGTGGTCAGGGTGGACCTCCTGGTGGTGGTGGTGGTAGATCCTCAAAGTGTCTCCCACCACCTGCTGCTCGGAAATATTCTCTTCCTCGTCCGCCTTCTCCCTACGAACCGCCATTTTCAAACCTCTGCCTCTACTTGGGTGGTCCCTCAATCATCTTATGCTCCTCTGCATGGCGGGTCGGGCAGTCACGAGCCATGTGGCCCTGCCCGCCTCATGCATAGCACTGTCTGCTTCTCGTAAGACTGGCTCTGTGCCGTGTTCCCCGCACCTCTGAGCCAGTGTCCTGAGGTCATCTGCCTGATGGTATGGTCCCCTTGGACCCCTGTGACATCCTTTGACTACCATCTGCAGAATACTCTGCTACGTGCCGCCCTGCGGTAGGTCTCGTTGCTGGTGTAGGCTCAGCAAGAAATCTCTATATAAGAAGGGATCGATCCAGTACTCATGCCTATGTCGAAATACTGAGGGAGATCATCGATGACATGATCTCATGACTTAGTCACCACTTGATGGTCTAGGCCCGGAAGAATGGGTCCTGTAACATGTCTGTGGAATAGCGTGAGAGATCGGTAAATCTCGCCGAGTACTGGGCTACCGTCTTTCTGCCCTGTCGCAGCTGTAGTAACACTTGAATGCGCACCTCACGGAGGGTGGAGGGAACGAACTCTGAGGGGGAAGAGGCTCTCAAAGTCTGTCTAAAGTAGAGATGCCGCATCATGTACTTGGAGCATCAGGCTCCACCATCTACCTGTTTCTGCGTGCAGGAGACTCGCTGCAAGGATCACCATGAGGTAAGCTGGTGTCCCCACTAACCTGAAAACTCATACAACAGCCTCCAGCCAATCCTTGGCTTCCTGAGGGTCTGTCTCCCTGCAGAACCTGGGCGGTATTTGACGCTAAAACTCGAGCAGTGAACTAAGGAAACGTGCACTCTAAGCTGTTGGGGGTGGTGGCATCGGTGGCTCAGCGGGTAGAGGTACCAATGGTGCCTCCGCTGTAATAGGGCCCTGCACAGAGGCCTCGTCGCTCGGTGGGCTGTCATCTTGCACAAAGCTTGGAACCCTAGATGGCTGCCGTCATGGGGCCATCCTGAAAATAGATAGGTGCACCATAGTCAATACGGTATACCTGGTGATCTGACACAAGTAATCACTAAGAAAACTTTGAAAGACACACACAAACAATGTTTTCGTGCATTGAGTCAGAAATCAGAAGTCAGGGTCCTGGTTTATGGATACGTCAGCCGCTGCACCAACACTGGACTCTTTGGACTGATAATCACACTCAACACCCTTAACACTATTACATCACATAGAAGGAAGATCAGAGTCCTAAGTTCTGTGGTAGAACTGAACTCCTCTGATACCAATTTGTCACGACCCATCCTTGGGGCCCGTGCCGTGACTACCCCAAACCTACCTTACATTGGCCAGGGGATGGAAACTAGCACCAAAGGTGTAAATCCTGATAAATGGGAAGGAATTTACTTTATAAAGTAAACAAACACCACAGAGTATGCAAGATGAGTAAACACAAAGTAAACTGAGTACAAAAGTAAGTGCTGAAAATTAAATGGGCCAGAATACAAACCCATAGGAAAGTAAAGTACAACTGAAATGGAATTACAACAACTGGAAAGTAAAGTAGTGAGTCTGAGCCGTCCTCTGGAAATACCACCTGAAGGGTGGGTACAGATAGTCTCCTCTGCACCTCAGCTCCATCCGTCCTCTCTAGCCATGTCTCGTCCAATGATCTACCTCTAGGTACCGTCCAGCTCTACGTGCTCCCACCTCAATCAGCGCTGTCTGTCGTCTGCATCCAACACAATGTAGTGCAGGCATATCCCATTCAGGGGTGAGTATACGCTACTAAGTAGGGACCCCGAGACCCCCGAAGGTCCCCCAGAATCCACATAGGATAAACCACAAGGGAAATTTACAATCACGAAGTAACAACCAACTCTACTTAGGTATATGGCCATACATATACCTAATTCATCAAATCCAGTTCAGATCCAACATCTGAGCCAAGTTCGATCTAGTCCACACAGGATAGTACAACCCAATCCACACAAGAAAGCACAACCCAATCCACATAGGTAGGCAAGTCAATCTTATCAAAGATAATGATTGAAAGTCAAGACTCAACTCACACATGTATACTTCTTGTAAGGCGATAGAGATGATCAGATGTATCGACTGATTCATCTAAGCTGTCAGAACCACATAGGATACAAGACCAGCTAAGCTGTCTGACCCACAAAGGATACAAGACCAGCTACTTTTCCGGACCCACATAGGATACAAGTATAGAGTCAAATAATGCCGGACCCACATAGGATACAAGAACAATAGTCAAGTACTGCCGGACCCACATAGGATATAAGAACATTAGTCATCATCATCAATCCCACGGAGGATTCTAGTACGGTCGTCGTCGCTGCCGAACCCACGGAGGATCCCAGTACAGTCGGCATCGTCGTCGCATTCGCAGCCAGATCTAGGGTTCTCGCACACAACATGCTCGATTCCGGGAGGGTCCGCTCCTCGAGCCAAGGGGGATCAACAAATCAAATGACACGAATTATGGATTTGATGTATCCCAAACTTTAGTCTCGTCAATAGGAACTCAACGCGACAGACGGCCCGTCAATCGGACGCCCGGTCTGAGAGTTTTGGCTTTTTCGTCCCAGGGGCCCGGTTGGTTTTGAAGCTAAAACCAACCCGACCGTACTCCAGCTGCGTCCAAACCTTTAGAGGAGTATGCCAAACATATCACTAAGAGTAATCCAATAAAGTCGACGACACGTCAATCAGACGTCCGGAGCTCAAGTTATAAGTGTTTCCGTTCCGAGGGCCCGGTTGGTTTTCTGTTCGAACCAACCCGGCCGTACACAAAGTTCTCCACAACCCTGAGTGTAATATACCGAAACGACCATCTCGATCCAAGTATCTCTACGTAGTTGACGGTGTGTCGATCGGAGGTCTTTAGCCCATGTTATGGGCGTTTGAACAGATCTGTCCGAAAACAGGGGGTTTGGGCCGGGTCCGACCTAACCCAATACCCCCGGGTCCGGCCCGGTTGGGCGCGGCCCGGCCCGGATGGCATGCCCCGGCCCAACTGGGGAGGGCCGGCCCGGCGCGGGGGTCCGAGCCTGTGCGGGCGGTCCACCCCGGCGCGGGCGGTCCTACCCGGTGCGGCTGGTCCGGCCCAGTGCATGCGCCCAGGCTCTGAGCGGACACAGAAGGGGGGGGGGGGTGCTGGTTCCCCTCATTTTGAAATGGCGGCCCCCAGTTGGGGGGCCCGCCCTTGCCACTAGCCGAGGGTTATGACCCTCGGTCTTCCGAAATCCGGCCGGCCGTAATGGCCGGCCGGTGTGCCGCCACGGGACCCCTACAGGTCCCGCCTTCCAAAGCACCGACGGATCCCGCCGCCTTCCTCTGTACCGCCACGACCTTAGGTCACGGGCCTTGTCCGACCGGCACTGCATGGCAGCGGTGCACCCCTCCGCTACGGCCCGTCTCTGGCCGCCGCCTCTTTCGGCCTCAACGGCGCGGTGCGACGGCACTGCGCTCCTTCGCCGTGGCCCGCACCGGCCGCGGTTACCCTTGTTCGCGCGCAGTGCGACGACACCGCGTCGCCTCCGTTCCAATCCACAATGAAGTACATAAATAATGGGGAGGAGGGTTGGCCGTGTTTGTGCGGTCCGACCTCCTCCCATTATACCGATAGAAAGCAGCCAAAAACGAGTAATCTCATCGACAAACATAGCGCAAATTTAATTTATTAAATTTGAAATTAAGCCCTACCTCGAAGAAGTTGTCGAACGATGATCATCACGGGAAATGGCGTCGCGAAGTGAAGCTCCGTATATGTTGATGGAGAACGTCTGAGGAGGAGCGGAGTCTCCCTTCCTTTGACACGGGAGGAAGATCAAAATAGGGTGCGTCATCGTTCTTCAGGAAAGGCGTCACACACCGGCCATGAAGAGGAGAAGAGACGACACGTCGATCTCTCCTTGCGGTGATGATGTTCTGCATCGAATTCCTGGCATTCTTCATGAAGAAGATAAAGTTCATCAGACTTAGAGTTTTCTTCTCCCAATCCCCTTACACCACAAGCCAACCTAATAAAATAAGATCCCTCTCATTTTATTATCTTAAGTCATTACTTTCAAAATTTAAAAATTCAAAATAATTAACTCACATAATTAAATTAAAGAGTTGGCATTGAATAAATGTGGGGAGAGGGAAGGTCACAAATTAATGGGAAGTTTTAAGGGTTACACTCTTAAGAGGGACATTAGAGAAGTTAGGGAATATGAGATGATGGGGTATCGTGTGGGCCCCACCGCCCTTATAACCTAACATGGGAAGTTGGGTGGTTGTTGGCCCCACCATCAACTTCCCATGAGAGAATTGAACTACCATGGGTAAAATAAATTTTCACATAATTTATTTTACATAACATTTAATTCCCTAATTTTTAACAACTCCTCCCGAGCAAACACAACCCCAGTAAAGGTCTTCTTAAGCAATTATCGGCATTGCGGTTTCATCGGTGCCCTCGGATTTCAATTCCGAGCACCAGTTCAAAAGTTTGAGAAATCCGCTCATTCGTTCAGTGAACGTACCTGAGATAAACTTCATAAATTGATTCCGGGCACACCGGGCCTTGGAATCAGGTGCCATCAGAAACTGCGTACTCGTAAAATCCCAAAGAATTTAATAAAAAAATTTCCTTGAAATTTACGGGTCTTTACAAGTTTAGTCGGCGCAGACCTATAGTGAGAAAACCCAAAAATGGTGTAATTGTAATTAAAATAATTAAATAAAATTATTTAATTTTTCAAATGATTATAACTCTCGAACATTGACTCAGATTAAAAATATGAGACTATCGCTGAGCTTGTGAGGGTATTATTTCCTTAGGAAGATTCTAACATTGGTCGGTGCGGGCCAACAGTGGAAGTTAGTTTTTGGTCTCAAATAAAATAATTAAGTAACAATTATTTTATTTTCAAATCCTTATAACTCCCAAATGGTAACTTTGATTGGAAATTTGAGAATACCATTGATCTTATGAGGGTGTGTTCCCCTTAGGCGGAGCCTAACCTTGACCGGCATGGGTCAAGGGTGAAAGTAAATTTTCTAACTTTTGAAGGTTCATTTAAAGGAACGTGCGAGGGGGTTTTTCTAACATTTTAATCGGTGCTTAGATAAAAAAATATGAGGGCACCATTTCACAAAAAACGTTGGAATTTCCCTAGAAATGGCTTAACTTTTGTTGGAAAGGGCCGAGCAGAAAAGTTTTTTTTGGAATTTTTGAGGAAAATAATAAAATAACTAAAAAGAATTATTTTATTTCCACTTTTGTTGTTGGGTGGAAGATGAAGACGATGTAGTGAAGTGACTAGGAAGTGACATAGTGAATTAATAAAGCTCATTAATGGCCCATATCACATAGTGTAACAATGCAACAAAGTAAGTGTAATAGTGATGTTGTTTTGTAAATGAAACAGCCTAACGACGCAACATAGAAGCGTAACAGAAACGTTGCGATGTGATTATTTTTTTAAACCAACACATGGAAGAATGGGGAATTAAAAATGTAGGGATTCTCTGACTAGTCATCGGTATTTTTCCCTCTCCAACGATGAATGAAGAATGACGAATCAGCGGATCATCATCATCTTCGACGTGCCTCAAAGAACGGAGCCACAAGCGACGTCGACATCTGGAAACCTCGAGGACGAACGCTTCGACATCGAACATCAATGAGGTAGGTGTTTATGAATTCTACGTATTTGATGATTTTTCCATTGTTAATATAAATTAACGATTAACACGGTCCAACCAGTTAACGGGTTGATCCACGAATCGCTCGTTCTTGTGGGTGAATATTATGTAGGGTTTTGATTTCGGGTTTTTCAAACTGTGTGATTATACAATGTTATCCCCATGATTAAACTCTAACGTGGAGGGAACTGGCTGATACAAACAAGTCTCAAACCCTCTTCTATGGTTGTTTATTGTTTTTTCATCATGGACGATTTCTTGAGAAGACGACAAAGAAATTTTGACGCCATTATAGCAAAGGTGATGGCCTAGAATTTCCATAGACGCAAGTGGGTTGAGAAACGAACCACCAGAGTGACTTTGTTGGCCCATCGAAGGTAACACCAGTGCACTGGCGCCGGCATTGGCAGTGGGTGGCAGCGCACTGTGGCGGTGAGGAGATGCGGTGCCTGTCAGTGCTGTATGGAGGGGGAGGCCCATGGTCGGACCACATTGACATGTTTAGCCGTAGTCCGTCGACCGTGCCTGGAGGAAGGCCCCAAACTATGCGAGGCTAGCAGGGGAGTCGTATGATGTTCTTTTGTGGCATCTTGGCTAAACGGTGCCACACTGTCCACATCGAACGACAGGTCTTTACCTGGCAGGCTGTGCCCCAGCCAGCGGCTGGGCCAGACCACGCTGGCGGGCCAGACAAGACCGACCCCAACCCAGACCGGGTCAGGTCGTGTCAGTCTAATTAAACCAGGGTATCATGGAACCCCCATGCTGAGTTGGTCGGGTTGGTCCGATCGGGTCGGACCAGGCCTAGAGGCAACTAACCACTGTTTACTAAAATGACCGTATCTCTCAGACCGGGCATCTGATTCATGCCCTTTCAGTGGCATTGGGACCCTTACAATGGAGCAGCCGTTCTAAAAAACTCTACATGAGTTTGGCGGAATCTGGTGCACAACTAGGTTGGATCAGACTCGAATCCACCTAGGCCCTTTTCACAAAAGGCCTACAACTTACTGACCAGAAGTCCGAATGATGCATCATCTATTACATTGGGACCCTTACGACGATATCGTCTTTTTGGGTTACTCTATGTGGGACTTCGTGGTGATTGAGGTATGACCGATTTCTTAAAGAGTGGATCTTCCAAGAATTAGGCATACATAGTGTGGGAATCCAATAGATGGTTGTGATGTGAAGAAAGAATAGTGATCTTGTGAGGGTTAGTACCTAGCGATCCTCTGTGGGTCAGCACCTAGAAATCCTCTGTGGGTCAGCACATAGCAATCCTCTGTGGGTCAGCGCCTAGCGATCCTCCGTGGGTCAGCACCTAGCGATCCTTTGTGGTTCGGAACCTAGCAATCCTATATGGGTCAGCACCTAGCAATAATCTGTGGGTCCACACCTAGCAATCCTCTATGGGTCAGCACCTAAAGACCCTCTCAGGATCATCAATGAAGCCTCTCGATAGAATAAGATGATCAAGCTTTAGGAATAATCATATTTACTTATGTACTTAAGTTATACCTGGTGTGATATGTGTATTTTACTTTGTGCTATGTGGTTGAGGTCTTTCTTGGTAGTATTACCTCTGTGGTGTATTTTCCTTTGTGTATTCTTCCTTCACAGATTACTGAGAGACCTTCGGGGGTCTCAGGGTCCCTACTAAATATTTTTATACTCACCCCTGTATGGGGTCCGCCCGCATGTGTTGTGTCTGATGCAGATGGTCGACGTTTCGATAAAGGTTCTTAGGGGGATGAGACAGAAGGACGCTACGATGATAGACTTGGTGGCCTAGAACTAGGTGGGGCCCATTAGGACCAGGAAAGTAGGATATACTACTTCAAATTCCAGTAGCTTCACTACTCTTTACTATCAGGTGGGGTTTTCCACAGATGGCTGCCAGAGTTTCATTTTTTTACTTTGCTATTTTAAATTTCTTGTTGGGTTTGTATTTTTTCCCACTTACTTTCACTTGTACTTGCACTCAGATTTTTTAGTGGTATACTTGTTTTCTTATTTTTGTGTGTTGGGATGTGGTTTGTCGTGTGTGTGTGTGTACAAGATTAAAGGCAATTCCTTCTCTTTTTGGGATATACCTTTTTAGTGCTAGTCACCAGCCCCTGGCCTATGGAAGGTAGGTTTGGGGTAGTCACAGAATGGGCCTCGGGATATGGGTCATGTCAAGTGGTATCAAAGGGTGGTCAATTCTACCAGAAGAATTAAGAGTCTGTATTTTCAATGGGATAAATAGTGATAAGTGTATTGAGTTTGGATTGCAATCTAGGGAGTATGGTGTTAGTGCAGCGGCTGACGTATCCACGCACCAGGACCCTGAATACTATTTTCCAACTCGGTACATGAAAACACTAGTTGAATGTGTTTTGAAAAAAAAATTCTTGATCTCTTTTGAGTTAGCTCACCAGGTATAACCTTTTGACCGTGGTTCATCTTGATTCTCTTTCAAGATGCCTCCACACAGGCAGCCAGCCATGATTCTAGTGTGTGACCATAAGGATGGTCTACAGAGTGATGAGGCTTCGACACATGGACTACTGCCCAAGATGGTACCTTTGAGCGGTGTCCCAGCAATACCACCGCTTGTTGGTCAACA
Source organism: Viscum album (assembly GCA_963277665.1). Classification (NCBI taxonomy): domain Eukaryota; kingdom Viridiplantae; phylum Streptophyta; class Magnoliopsida; order Santalales; family Viscaceae; genus Viscum; species Viscum album. Next base: position 66,698,526 of record OY728147.1, on the reverse strand, counting down.
GTTACTACCGGCACTAACAGTAGAGGACACATGTAAGCTCAGTGCCTTACACAAGTTTCACCGATAGATACCCCTCAGGTTCCAAGGCGAGCCCGACTCACAAGCAGCTAACGACTGGTTTGAGGTGGTGACCGAGTTTCCATCTAGCCAGGGCACCATTAGATCATATGGAAGTCCTAGAAGTGAGCCTTCTATATGGATCAGTAGGGCGATGTCAGGGTCTAGATTAGCATGATATTACGATGATGTGAATTTTTTGCAGACAGATCTTGAGAAACTTCCTCAGAGAAAGAGTCTCTTTACATAAAAAGATAAGCAGTATTTGTTCCCAGGAGATTCTAAAGCTTTTGTAGGAAGACATGTCGATAGCTGAGTATTCGTCAAGGCGTACCAACCATTCTAGGTACTTGATGAGTATGATACGACCGGTGCTTCAGAGCTCAGACCTCTGAGTGAGATGTGTTTAGGGACATCTAATCCAACACTATTACTCTGTGCATTTATACTTATGTTAGGGTGCTAAAGAGAACATTTTTGGTTGAAATTTTTTTTGGCTGAGCAGATATAGCCAGTGAATGTCATCTGTGGGAAAGCAGAAAGCTGACATCAGTCTCAAAGACGTAGATGTGTAAAATTTTTTATGAAGAGGAAGTAATTGGTATATATGAATCTGTAGGGAAGAAGACACTAAAGAGGATCTAGGAGAGAAGCAGGAGATGGTATACATTTCATTATGTTATTACTAGCACCCCAATGTAGTCTCCTCCAGGCTCAGGAAGCTGGAGGATAGGGGAAGGTAGTAGCTTCATGCGGTCAAGGAGTATAACCCAAGGGATCTAGGAATTATTTGAGGTACGGTCTGTGTCTAATACTAGATGTTGTATTAATAGACATAGGTATTAATCATTCTTTCTTATCATGAACCTTGTTCAAGACCTATAGTTTCTGATTAAACCATTAACTTGATCCTTACGTCTGGAGATACCTATGGGAGGAGAATTGATAATAACACTTATGTTGATGGTGTGATTTGACCCTTGAGGTGAGAGTTTCGGTGGGAACCTCTTGGTGGCAGCGTCGAGGCCTTACGATGTTAGTCTAGGTATGGACTACTCATCCACAGTTCATCCTCAGATTGACTATTTTAGGCAAAAGGATACGGTATATCTGCAACATTGGAATGGGGTTTTCCTTGGTTAGCAAAAAGGAAACCCATGAATCACGGGATAAACTTTTTCATAGGAGGGTGCAACCGATCATTCTTGAGTTGGCCAGCCTTACCCTTGTGGTAGCAGGTTTTTTGAGTTCTCAGTTCCCAACAGTAGTGGTGGAGTGTTGGAACATCCTTTAAAAAGATGTTTCTAGGATTACCCTGCCATAAGGAGAGGGACTTTTGTATCATTTTACACCCCATGATTTCCCCGATATCAGTATCTGTATATTAGAGGGCTTTCGTAGAGCTACGCAAGTATGAGGCGTAGGTGGGGGGCTTGTAGAGGAATGTCATAGTAAGAGTATTTGATGTTATTTGTGGATTATTGTTACTTTATCCAAGTGTTTGTGTAGACAAAGTAACCACTACCAAAGGGATGATGGGCACATCAATCAGTAAAAAGGGGTAGACTTTTGTGTTGATGGAAATGTGGTCATAGGTTTTTCAGGAGTTGATACAATGGTGATGGCTGGATTTCTTCTAGGAATATGACTTTGAGAGAGTTTATACTCCTGGGAAGGGGAAGGTGGTTCCATAAATTCTCAGTAGGAGGTCTGGATTATAGCTACTAAGTGAGTAGACATAGAAGCTAGCCACGATGCAGATATAATTTATGGATGATGATGGAGCAGGATAACTATAGTCTATGACTATTACTCCCCCACTCTTATAGCGAGTTAGGGAGGAATAGCTGGTAAATATTGACTGTGAGGCCTAACGTGCTCAATTATCCTCATGATATGGTCATGATGTATTTTTGATAGGTGGGGTGTGCGCCATCCTTTCCATATGGTGCACCATAGTATCAGTGGCATTGTGGGAGGAGGTGTTGAGGGAGTTCTATACATCCCCTTTGGCAGTAAATATTAGGGTGATGAAGATGTAGCAAGACCTTCGACATCAGTAATGGTTTCCAAGGATGAAGAAATCAGTTGAAGATTTCATTTCACGATGACTCACTTTTCAGCAAGTGAAAGTTGAGCACTAGGACGCAGCTGCGCTTGAGCACAACTTTTCACCCCCAGATGGATGGTTAGACGGAGCGGACCATTTAAACATTGTAGGGCATGCTTCGTACTTTTGTCCAAGATTTTGGTCGTAGTTGGGAGGACCACCTTCCACTGGTGGATTTTGAATAAAACAACATCTATCAATCCACCTTTGGCATGGCACTGTTTAAGACCCTATACGGGTAGCCATGGAGGTCACCTCAATTCTAGACTGACTTAGGGGAGTCGACACTCATGGGTCTGGAGTTGGTACAGGCTACCACCGAGAAGGTGTAGATCATCCAGGAGTAAATGAGAACTTCACATAGTAGGTAAAAATCTTATGCTGATAGGATACATAGACCCTTGGAGTTTGAGGAGGGCGATTGTGTATTCCTTCGGGACTCACCCTGATGAGGATTTCGGATATATGGCTAGGGTGGAAAGCTACCTCTGAGGTTCATCAGACCTTTTTAGTTTCTGAGTGGAGTTGGTGAGGTGCCATACCACCTAGCACCTTGCCCACAGATGCACCAGGTGCACAATATTTTTCACATGTCACAGCTGAGGAGGAACGTGCATGATCCAGCACACGCCATCTACTGGGGCGAGCTGGACTTTCACAATGGGGTGATGTTTGCGGAGTTTCTGGTAGAGATAGAGAATTAACAGGATTAGGTCCTTTGTGGGTGGTCAATTCCTCTAGTGTGCATTTAGTGGAATCATGGGAATATCAATGAGAGTGCAATAGAGCGGGAGGCTCCGATTCATGCTCAGTACCCCCACTTGTTTGATTAGACTTTTTTTTGGATTTTGGGGAAGTAAAGTACTAAGGTGGGGAGAATGTAATGTCCCAGAATTTCTATAATTTTTTTTAATTATATGGAATTATTTTGAGACCAAGAGCTGAGATGACGTACGATTTCGAGGCCCGGAGTTCCCAGAATGATCCGTCAAAAAATGTTAAGCTTTAAATAGTGTGTGTGAGCAGTTATCCTGAAAAAATTTAATAACTATCAAACGGGTACCCGAATCATAAATAAGAGGGCACTGTTGAGTTAAGTATGGTGGGTTTACCCTAGGAACAACTTAATTTTAGTCGTTGCAGGCCTCTAGTGAGAAAACCCAAAAATGGAATAACCGTAAATAAAATTATTAAATAAAATTATTTTATTTTTCAAATACTTATAACTCAAAATTGTGACTTGGATTAAAAATATGAGACCACCTTTGAGCCTGTTATGGTATTATTTCTTTAGGAATATCCTAACATTGGTCGGCACGGGCCAATAGTGGAAGTTTGGCCATAAATAAAATAATTAGGTAACAATTATTTTTTTGTCAAATCCTTATAACTCCCAAAAGGTAACTCAGATTTAAAATATGAGAGTACCATTGAGCTCATGAGGGTGTGTTCCCCTTAGTCGAAGCCTAACCTTGACCGGCGTGGGTCAAGGTTGAAAGTTAATTATTGAAAAAAAATTAAGGTTCATTTAAATGAACGTGCGAGAAGATTTTTTGAACTTTTGAAACGGTTCTTGGATCAAAAATATGAAGGAACCATTGAACTCAAAATGCCAGTATTCACCTAGAAATGACTTAACTTCGGCCATCAAGGGGCGATCAAAAAAGTTATTTTTTGGAATTTTAGAGAAAAATAATAAAATAACTTAAAATAATTATTTTATTTCTTTTCTTGTTGTTGGGTGGCGGACGACGGCGTTGCAGTGCAGTGACCAGGCGATGACTTAGCGCATTAATGAAGCTCATTAATGTCCCATATCATGCAACATAACAATGAAATAAAGTAAGCATAACAGAAACATTGTTTCATAAATGAAACAACATAAGGACGCAATGCCGTAGTGTAATTGAAATGATGCGATGTGATTATTTTTTTTAACCAACATGTGGGAGAATGGGGAATTAAAACTACATGGATTCTCTAAGGAACCGCCGTTAGTTTTTCCTTTCCAACTAAGAGAGAAGAATTATGCATCAGTGGATCATCATCATCTTTGAGGTGCCTCGAAGAACGGAGTCAGAAGCAACGTCGACATCTTGAAACCTCAAGGATGAATGATTTCGCATCGAACATCAACAAGGTAGGGGTTTATGTATTTTAAGTATTTGAGAATTTCTCCCTCATTCTTGGAAATTAATGATGAACACAGACCAACTGATTAACATGTTGATCTGAGAATTGCTCGTTCTTGCGAGTGGATATTATACAGGGTTTTGATTTGGGGTTTTTCAAACTGTGTGATTATCCCATGTTATCCCCATGATTAAACTCTAACGCGGAGGGTGTGAGCCGACACGAACAAATCCCGGAACCTCCACCATGGTTGTTTATTGTGTGTTATTTGTGGACGATTTCTCGAGATGGTGGAAAATAATGTTTGAAGCTGTCAGAGCAAAGGTGAAGGCCTAGCGTTTCTGTAGATGCAATCGGGTCGAGAAACGGACCCCTGGAGCGACTCTGGTGACCCGTTGAGGGTACCGCTGGCGTGCCGACGCCGGCGGCGGCCCACAAAAATGGCTATGAGCAGAGGGTAGCAGCACATCCATCAGCACATTGTGGAAGAAGGAAGCTGTGGCCAGACGGTCACGATGGTGAGGAGACGCAGTGCCCGTCAGCACCGCATGGAGAGGGTGGCCCGCGACCAGGCCACCTGGACACGCTAAGACACGTTCTATCGACCATGGATAGAGGAAGGACCCATACCGCATGGGGTGAATGAGGGAGACAGATCGCATCCCTACTGGTAGGCGCCACACCAGCCATACCACGTAGTCGGTCTTCGGCTGACAGGTCATGCCCCTGCCAGCGGCTGGGCATGACCCACACCGGTAGGCTGGACCCGCACCAACAAGCCGGACCAGACCAACCCCAACGTAGATCGGGTCAGGTCGAGCCTGTTTACTTGAACTGGGGTATCATGGGACCCCCAGTATGAGTTGTTCAGGTCAGTCCGACCGGGTCGGACCGGGCCATGACGTAACATACCCCTATTTACAAAAATACTCGTATCTCTCAGACTGGGCATCCGATTGATGAGTCTTTAGTGGCATTGGGACCCTTGCAATGGATTTTTACTTTTGATATACTCTACATGAGTTTGGAGGAAGCTTGCATACAACCGGGTTGGATCGAACTCGAATGCGATCAGGACCTTTTTGCAAAAAGAACCATAACTTACAAACCGGGCGTCTGAACGACGCGTAGTCTATTACTTGGGGACCCTTACGATGAGATGGTCCTTTGGGGTTACTGTATGTGGGAATCCATGGTGGTTGAGGTATGACCAATGGCTTGAAGAGAGTATCCTCTCAGAATCAAGTGTGCTTAGTACCAGAATTCAGTGGCTGGCTTTGATGTGAAGAAAGAATAATGATCCTGTGTAGGTTAGCACCTAGAGATCCTCTGTGGTCCGCACCTAGTGATCCTCTATGGGTCAGCACCAAGAAATCCTCTGTGAGTCAGCACCTAGCAATCCTCAGTGGGTCAGAACCTAGAAATCCTTCGTGGGTTAGCACCTAGCGATCCTCTTTGGGTCGGCACCTAGCGATCCTCTGTGGGTCCGCAACTAGCGATCCTCTAAGGTTCAAAACCTAGTGAACCTATGAATATCATAAAGAAATCCTCTTGACAGAATAAGATGATCAAGCTTTATGAATAATCATCTTTACTTATGTACTTAAGTTATACCTGGTGTGAGCTGCGTCTTTTACTTTGTGCTATGTGGTTGAGGCCTTGCTTAGTGGTATTACCTCTATGGTATATTTTCCTTTGTGGAGTTTTCCTTTGCAGATTACTAAGAGACCTTCATGGGTCTTGGTGTCCCTACTGAGTATTGTTATACTCACCCCGACACGGGATTCGCCCACACATGTGGTGTCTAGTGTAGACAATCGACGTTTTGATAGAGGTGCTCAGGGGGATGAGACTGACAGACGCTACAACGGTGGAATTAGTGGCCTAGGACCAGGTGGGTCCCAGTAAAACTAGGCGGGTATGACATACTACTTCTGCTTCCAGTAGATTCACTACACTTCACGACCAGGAAGGGTTTTCCACAGATGGCCATAAGAGTTTCTTTTTTTTACTTTACTATTTTTAGTTTCTTGTTGGGTTTGTATTCTAGATCACTTTCTTTCACTTGTACTTTCAGTCATCTTTGTTTTAGTGGTATAATTTTTCCTCTATTTAGTGTGTTGGGGTGTGGTTGGGAATGTGTGTTTGTTTGTACAAGATTAAATGCAATGACTTCCCTTTTTGGAATATTCTTTTCTACTGCTAGTCACTAGCCCCTGGCCTATGGAAGGCGGGTTTGGGTAGTCATGGAACAAGCCCTTGGGGATGGGTCATGACAGAATCTATATGAAAAAAGTCTCTTTCCATATTCATATGTAAAGTCTCTCCTTGAGAAGTATCTATAAAATACTACTACTGTGGAAAATCGATATACAACTTGAGTGTATGTCTTGAAACCCAAAATCCCAATAGTGGAAGAAAATTTATTGCATCCACATATCAACATAATTATAACCATAGAAGGTGGAGCATCCTTACCATTACCTATTTTCTTAGGAAGAGGTGGAGTTTTCACTAACCTAAGGCAAAAACCCTAAGACACCAAAGTGCAGCAATAAATACCAAGGGCTAAGTAGAAAATTTGGGGATGATTACCCCTAAAATTAAAACAATCAGGAGAGAGAAAACACAGATAGCCAAACCAACTATACAGGGATTGAGTGATAATAATACAACTCAAATAGAAACCAATAAATAATGAAATTGAAGTAAAGATACCAAGTAATAAAATATGATACAAGACACCAAGGTACATCTAAACATAGTAACACCAAAGTGGCATCACTCTAACAACACTAAGAGAGATATCCAAGCTCTAAAAAACAACAAAGGAAGAAGAATCATGAAGTGACCACAAAGAAAAGTGGTGGTTCACCCTTACATAAATCTAGGTACATAATATTTAAAAATGCACCAATGTTCCCAAGTAGGGGACGAGTATAAAATCAATAGGTCACATGCCACTTGGACAAGAACATGTTATCACATTTTATATAAAATATAAGAGATGTAGTTAAATAGTTATATAAATCCATAAACAAGTTCCATGTATAAAAAACATTTAACAAAATTTATTACCATATCTTACCACTTGACATAAACATCCCATGTTCACACTCTCTCAAACACACATTCATGTATACTATGGACCTCTCTATAAACATGAGTGGTGAGTCATTCTTTCACTAAGTGTTATCTTGGTGAACAATTTTTATGATGGAATTTCTGACCATGATTTATCCCATTTCATACTTATTCATGGTATAACTTCTAACCATGATCCATCCAAAATTCACATAAACACACACCATCATGTCTTCCATGTTCTCATGTAAAATTATTCCATATAAAACAATTCTTTTAAAACCCATTTCCTTTCAAGCATTTTATCAAACACCTTATGATTAGAATTTTAAAACTAATAATTTAGTTAATAAAAATAAGATTGTTTTCAAAAAAATCATAGAATGCAATTAAAATACCAAGAACTCAAGATATAAAAAGAGTACAATGGTAGAGAACCCACCTACCCCACAACAGTTGAAGAAAATAGAAAATGGAACACAAAACCTCTCATTATAACCTTGAATATTTTTTCCTTCATTAGATCCTAAAATATCTCATCAATAACATATCCAGGACCATATATCTATCCATAAAATAAAATATCTAACACTATGGTTGAGAGAATATAAAGATATATAAGAGGAAAGTGAGAAAATAAGGACTTACTGATTATTTTTAAGATCCAACGCATTTGATCTCTCTAAATCTTTCTTCCAGAATAAAAAGAATCATCAATGGGGGATAGGGGAGAAGTAGAGTTCATGTTCCTAGGAGAAGAGGAGAACAATGGGACTTTAAGATCCTTAATATGAGTTAAATATTAGTTTTCAAAGAATTAATTGCATGTTTTATGGTTATGATATATGGTTTTTTAAACCATGCACCAACCATTCACATACTACTAGATATCACCCATGTAAAATCATGATTTTTCTACATGGTTTGTAAAACTATGCACAAAATGTGTGGTGATAAAATCTTAATTCCATCCCCTTATATGATTGGCTCGCACTTTTTAACAAACTATACTCCAACAATTCTTCTCTAACCATATACAATTGCATGGTTTATCCTAGGATGTGCATGGTTAGGCCAAACAGTGCACCATCTGTGCACCTACCCAAAACCTCTTACATGGTTTCATATGGAATTTTTATTGTTTCCTCAAACCATTCTCAAATCATTCACTCTTTGGAACACTTAAAAAACACGCCAAAACCATCTATAAATTCTCAAAACTCAACCCAAGTATTATATAAGCTCAGAATACATAATAAAAGGAAAAATTACCTAAAATCGGGAGTGTAACATTCTATTCACCATTGGTATTCCATCCTCAGAAAGTGGGAGACTTGTTTTAGTTTAGAAGAGATTTGGACACTAATCTAGCATCTCTATATAATATTCCCATGCCACTTCTTGAATCCAAAAATGCTACCATAAAACTCATACCAAATGGATGCTTTTCCCATGAAAAATATTCTCTTGTCTAACCACAATCTATATCATCACAAGAATAATATTATCATCTTGTTCAAGATCAACATGGATCCTTGTTATCACATGGAGAGGACTAGGCTGATACTACTTTAATTAAGATACATCAAACACATTGTGCACAAAACTAAATCTTATTGGTAAATCCCACTAATAAGCCACATCACCAATATATTCAAGTTTTTTAAATGGTCTAATATACCAAGGAGATAACCTACCTTTCTTGACAAAATAATGATTTCCTATCCTTTGATAGATTCTCAAGAAAATATGATCACCCACCTCCAAGGATAACAGTCAACATTGATGATTCACATATGATTTATGATGAATTTGAGATATCTCCAACCTATTTTTGATTAACTATACCTTCTGTATTATCTCATGTACAATAATATGTATTATAAGTGAAGTCTCACACATTTCCACCCAATTTTTTTAATGACAAGCATTTCCATAAAGATCTTCGACGATGTCCATATATTTCACGTCCTGAAAACTATTATTATATAAGAAACTCACTAATAGAATATGATCTTCCCCTGATCCACCAAAAACTAGAACATAAGATCTAAGTATGCCTTCCAATTTTTGGATTTTTTGTTTGGATTGTCCATCAATTTGAGGATGATAAGTTGTCCTCATGGGCAACTGGGTTTTAAGGGATTATTTCAAGAAATTATAAAAATGATATATAAACTTTGAGTCTCATACAGAAACAATTGAAACCGGTACACCATTCATCTTTATAAGTTCCCAAATATATATTTTTGACAAGTCTTCCAACATATTGGATTCATGGATAGGGAAGAAATTATCTAAATTTGTGAACTAATCCACAATCACCCATATTGTATTGTTTTTACAAATCATTCTTGGTATACCTATGAAACAAATCATAGATATCTATACCATTTTTATATGGGAATAGATAAATAATTCAGTATACCATCTAGTTATTGGTGCTCCACCCTCACTTGCTGGAAGGTGTGGTATTTTGATACATACTCTACAAACTTTATTTTAATTCTAGCCCACAAAAACAATGTTTTCATTTCCTTATACATATTTTTAATGTTACGATTAATGGACAATATCAAATGGTGGTAGTAAGAAATAAGTTGTTCATAATAAGTTAAAGGAACCACACATTAATATCAAAAACACAACACAGATCTCCCATATAGTGTTTATCCATCAATTTTCTCCCCACCATTGATATTTAACCTCATGGTGATATATTTAGGATCAGATTTCTAATCATATTTAACCTGCTCAACCAAATTAGGAACAAAATAAACTATAAATATGACTGTGCACCCACCTTGCTCAGAACAATCCAAATGCATATCATCTATGACTGATATTAGCTCTCATTTATATGAAATATCTTTAGCCAAATGATTATTTGAATTTATACTCAATGAATCATCCACATAATTCTCATTTCTTAGTGTATAGATCAATTTAATGTCAAATATATGAAGATATTATATCTATATTTGTTTCCTTAGATTCAAATCCATCTAAGAGAAAACATCTTTCAATATTTTATGATCTATAAACACCATGAATTCCTCACTAAAAAGATAATGACTCCATGTTCTGAATGTATGGAATACAGATTATAATTTAAAAATCATGTTTTAGATAATTATTCTCATCTACACATAACTTTCATGATCCAAAATCTAAAACATGATCACCCTGCATGAGAACACATCCCAACCCAGATCCATATACATCTTAATATACCACATAACATCATCCTAACTCCAATATTGTAAGTATAGGTGATGATGTATGTAAAACCTTAATACATGGAAAATATTTTTATCACCCAATGATCTATTGGAAAGGATCACCTTACCTTGGAAAAACATTCAATGGTGAGGCAAGTCATGAAAAATCAAGAACAAAGAGTGTATAATATCATACTAAGTTGAGGAAACTATATATCTCAAAGACATTATTCGATGGTTTTCAATAGATAATAGATACTACCTTTTTAGGATTGACGGAGAATCCTCATTTAGAAATGACTTGTCTAAGGAAACTTACCTCTTGTATCCTGAAATCACACTTTAAAATCTTACCATAAAGGCAACGTTCCTAGAGTATACCCAATGCTATGACCAAGTGTTATTCATTACCGAACATAGTCCTAGAATATACTAGAATATCATAAATGAACACCACTATAAAGGATTCAATGTACCTCTAAAATATATGATTCATCATTTCGATTAACACCACTTGTGAATTAGTAAGACTAGAGGGCATAACCACATATTCAAAATGTCCATAACACCTCCTAAAGTCCGTCTTCATAATTTTCTCCAACTAAAATAAATTTTAGTGATATCCTTGTCATATAAAAATCTTAGAGAACCATGTGGATACCCTAAATTAATCAAATAGATCATCAATTCATGGAAGAGGATATTGATTATTTATCATAAGTTGGTTTAACTTATGATAATCCACATAAATTCAAAGAGTTCCAAATGTTTTATTGAAAAAATGAATTGGTGCTTCCCATAGAGGTGTATTAGGTTTAATGAACCATTTTCTTTAAAAAATATTCTATCTTTACCTTCAATTTGCTTAATACCACTTTTTTACTGTTATAATATAAAATTTAAATAGGATCGGTCCTTAGTAAGAGATAAATCAAAGATTTTACTTTTATTTCTAGAGTAAACTTAGAGAAATTTTCAATAAATACATCAAAAATTGTTCCATAATGGATTGAAATATCTATGTTTTATTACAAAATCAGATTATAGAGTAACTACTGACAATTGATAAGAGATATCACTAACCACTGGTATCAATGGCCATGCATTACTTGCATTCACAACCCAATTTCCTTTAAGATGATGCTTAACATCATTAGAAGATGTGAAACTAATCTGATATGAATAATAGTTGATATGGTCTTTGAATAATTTAACCAATCCATTCCCAAAATAAGTTCATATATATTCATCACAAGAACAGATAAATCCTATAAAAACTCAACCTCATCAATTTTCATAAAACACACTACACATTTCAAGGATTGACACTCTTGTTTTCCTAGAGCTGTTTGAAGTTTCAATACATGAGGTGCCATTTGGAGATGAAACCAACATGATCCACAATATGAGAAATAATAAAATAGTGGGATGTTACATTATCAAACAAATCTTTCATGTTGGTAGAGTTCAAGAGAGTAGTTTATCAAATCATCAAAGGACCATATTGATCGACCATTATCATTTTCTCTACACTATATAGCTACTTACTTCCTCCTCCTTGATCCTTACTTCCTTTCTAGTATTACATAGTTTGAAGAGTCATGGTGTTCCTTGAGTCACCTTGGATCACTCTATTCTAAGGATGGGAATTATTCCAATAATATCTTCCCCATCAAAGCATAAAAAATCTAAGAAACATGAGAAGTATCTCTAGAAACAAACTTTGGATCACTATAATGATAGTTCTGAAAATATCACTATATATGTCCCATATAATTAGAATTATGAAAACATTAATATGGGGTCATACTGTCATGCTTTATGTGAGAAAAATAACTACACTAGAAACAGACTAGTTGAACATGGTTTTTGGAGGAAATTTAACTGATATAGTGTTATGAGTTTGATGTGTTCCACCTCCTTGAGAATAAATCTCCCACTTCCATTTATTCTCAACATTAGAGTTACTTCTTATTCTTGTGAGGACCAACACACTTCCTCTTGTAGGATTCCCAGTAATATCCCCCTTTTTACCTTCATCATATTAACCATATCTGTATAATTAGCAATACATTGGACAATAATATTGGAGTAAATTTCTAATAGTATCCGAAAATAAAAAAAAATCCTTTCAAGGACTCACTAGTTACTAATTCTAGGAAAAAACAAACAAATTATATAAACCTAGATACATACTTTGTGACTAAAATATTTTCTTACTTTAGACTAAAGAAATATGTCATTCTTTCTATATTAAATGTGTGAAGATATAATTGTTTGTTGAAAAATTATTCAAATTACTCCCACATAATACCTTGGATAACTATATATTGAATAGTGAAATCCCACCATTGGTGTACAAGATCCTCTAGGATATAGGTTTCTAACATGACCTTTAGATCAATGTACTAAGGAAATCAAAATTTTGATTAATTCTATTAATCCACACTTAGGATATTTTTGGTTTATAATACCCTTAAAATATTGGTGGCTTATATTTTTGAAACTATATAGAATGATTAACATTCCTTGGTTTTTCATTATGATTTTATCTATCAATAGTTTTAAAATCCTGAATGTTTATTTAGAAAATTTTTTAGTTCACCTATGGATTAGGTGTAACCATGTTTTACGTAGTCTATTCAAAATGATTTCTACGATTTCGACTCAACGACATTATCTATAACCAAAAAAATAAATTATTTAGTCATCAATCGACATAAACTGGTGGTTTAGAACATTTTAACTCATCAAAAGAAACAATCACCAAAAATCATTTATAAAAATATTTAAAAATAAAAAACTATTATAACCTTTATTTTAGATATAATTGAACTTTTTACGTACAATGTGATACTAGAGGATAGTCTTAGAACTAATGTATGATATGATATAATCATCGGATAAACCCATAATGATGAGACACAAACAAACATGGAAGTTTCTTAGAATACTTTTTGACAATAAACTTTTTATCATTTATATTCTTATATCATATTTTTATTAATTAGTCACTACTACTTTGATGTCATTATTGATTGGTATTTTTAGTTATTTTTTTATCACTCATGCATCATATAATTGGTTTGTTTTCTTATATTGTGTCTCTATTATTTGTGTTGATTATACAGGTAAAATCAACCCCCAACTTTCTACTAATCCCTTATCATTTATTATTGACCTTTGGTGTCTTAGGTACGTCACCTAAGTTAAGTAGAACCTTTTCCATTTCCCAAGATAATGGGTGAGGGGTGGGATGTTACATAAGGTATGAATTTCATGCAATATGCTTTATATTTTCTAATTTTGGTCATATGGAAAAGTAGTGATTCTTAAAGAATGTGTGGAAGGAAAAAATCCTTAAGAAGATCCTAAAATCATATCGAATACATGAAAAGGGAATTTCTTTGAAAAGATAATTTTTAAGCTAGAAAATAGATTCATTATTCTAGAGGAATAATTTTTATCATAATGAAGGTTTTAACAACCACCTATATTATTACCCTAATAGAAGAATTCTTATAAAAAATGAGGAAACCCTAGAAGAAAATATATAAGTTTCTTTATTTTCAATTAAGACAGATATGCACTTGAAGAAAGAATCATTGTAGTTGAAAAATATCAAGGTGGATGTTATATTTATTAAAATGGAAAGTCATGAATAATGACTTAGTTATTTATCAATTCAGGCCATAGGGAGAGAAGTGAAGGAAAGATAAAGAGCCCTCCTATAGAAAAGGAGGAATAATGAGATGAATACTAAGTCTAAGGGGCCTATAAAAAATAATATTGAGAATGCACGAAAATAATTATTAATAATGTGGTCGAATTACTTGTAATTTACTAGGAATATGGAATAAACATATATGGGAAAAAAATATTTACTTGAAATTATAATGAATCCTAATCCAATAAATGTGAATTTCAAAGAATTCAACTGAAAGGAAAAAAGTGGAGTCTTACAAATAATCACCATGGTGAAGGATTAGAAGAAAACTGGAATTTAAGGGTTAGTCTACGATGACTAACCACAATCCTCTACTTGGGGAGTCTAGAGGTACCCCTATCCCCATGAGTTAATTATTTCTAATAAATATAGGAAGTGGTATAGTCTTAAGGGGGAGATACAATCCATTGGGTGCATAGAAGATGAAAGTAGATATGTATAAATTGGAAGGTGTGTATGTGCTAAAAAATTCATATGTGATTGAGTTGAAATTAAATCTAATCAAATAAAGGATTTAGAAAGTTTGAAATTATTAATTAGAATTAGGCCTTTACAAAAGCATGAATTTGTATTAATACTAAGAAATGGTGTCAATATTGAATCTAACTCAACAAGTGGTTCTAAATAACCACTTTGTTTTTCAATTCTAAATATAAAGGGTTTTTGATTAAATGAAGAATTTTAAGTGATGTAGGGTCTAATATAAAGGGAAATGGTGTCAAATGATCATCAAAAGAAAATAGTGGCAACATACTGAATTTGATACCAAAAAATTGAGAGAAGGGTACATCACAAGTGGTACAAGACTACTAGAAGAAAAAAAGGAAAAAAAATTAAATAAGGTGTAACTTTTATAATTTAATTTTTATTTTTTGTGATTTAACAAATGTGGTATCAAATGACTATTTTCATGACGTCCGACAGATTCTAAAATAAAATGATATTTTCATCAAATGGATCCCCATGCTGAAAAAATGTCTAAAAATATTTTAACAATATCTAAAGTCATTCAAGGGGAGTTGGTATTTAATTCTCAAAAGTTGTTTATCCTTATCTAAATATAGATTTTCCCTATTAATATGTTACATGTTTATCACGCTTTTATAAAAAACAAGTGGTATCAATTAATCCTATATGTGGTATGTCTCACATAATTTTATTTTATTTATTATTCATTGAAGGATTGGTGTTAGTGTGATTGAGTTCATAGGATTTGATAGAGATGGAAAAATTTCAAGATATTGAAATATATAATGAATTAGGTGAGTTATATAGATAGATTTTATATTTTTAACTTTTAATCATGATTCCAACAATAAGTTCCATATCTGTAGGCTTCAAGGATATGTTGATGTCTCAAATTCCAAGAGTTAAATTCACTCATTGAAAATATGTGTTTGTAGGAAAAATATAGATAGAATAAAGAAATGGTATGAGTAATGTGAAGAATAAATCAACAAGTCTTTGGGATAAATTAAAGGTTGGGTGGTGGAAAATGAGATCAAATGATTAAGTTTTGTATCTAGTTTAAAATTGGATGGAAATAAAGTATATTAAAAAGGGAAGAATGACTTAGTGAAATTCAATTCACAATTTTCTGGTGGTAAGATCCAATTCCATAGTGGGAGATAAAAATATATATTTACCAACAAGAGGTATCAATACTAAAATATCTCATAAAGAGGGAGTGGATCTAAGAGGTGTTCCCATATTATATTCTATGTTAAAGGGTGAGAATAATCTCTCCTCATCTGGTTGTCTAAAGCTGGTGTCTCTAAATCTCATTGGATATAAAGTGAAAGTAAATTAAAGAAAAGGTTGAGCTAAGGTAGAAAAATAGAAAACATTTAGTTTAAGGAAGTATAAAAGTAAATTCTAAATAAAATGGACCCTTTACAACCCTTTTCATTTTATTTATAAAGGGGTAGTGATCTAGATTTACTATAAATCCATACAATTTTCTGAATTTTTTGGAATCAAAATATGGTGTAGAATTTATGGTTGTGTTTTCAACAAAATAAAAAGAGGGATAATGTTCTAATCAATAGGTTGTGTGTTAAGTTTATTGAAAAATTATCTAACATAAGTATTTATATTAAATACATAGTGATGTGAGAATGTTTATTAACTATATGAAGATGAGGTGCATGTGTTAATTCTGGTGGAAAAATACCAAGAGATGCCTTGATATATCTATAAATAATGGACCTGGTTTGCGGTATGAGGAGAATTTATAGTAGAAATATTTGTATATCCTAATCAATAGAGGGCCATTTGTTAGTAATGGAAAAAAAATTTGGTGTAAAATATATGGATCTGGTTGAAGTCTTGGAATTTGTGATGTTTCATATGTTGATGTATAGATTATGTGTATCACTTGTAGATTAGAGATAAGAGATAAAATGTCCAGAGGGAGGGGGTAGATTTCCCTTTAAAAAATAAATGAATACACAAAAATTTAAAAAATCTTATTTATAAAAAAATCAAATAACCAAATCATGGAAAGTGAAATAATAATATTAAATATAATAATAATGTAATAGAATAAATTAAATTACATAAAGTAAATAGGACACAATATTTGTTAAGGTAGTTTAGAAATATTAATCGAAGGTACCCCTATATCTACCTCAATCCCTTGAGGATTTAATGTATTAGTCCCTTAGATTTAGTAGTATCCAATATACCAAAACCATCCCATATTTGTTTAGTTATAATAAGAAATAAAAAATAATGACACTAGCTCTTTAAATATAGGGCTAAAAACCACAAAATAATAACCCCTTGACTTTTGAAAGGAAATAAGAAAAGTAAACCTTAGTCAAATACATTCACGGTAGTAAAATAAAAAATAAGAAAGAGGGGTAAGGGGTAGTTTTATCTTAGTCTCAATTCTCCCAAGGAATCTGAAGAACCAAAGGGGTGAATGAGAATACAAGAAGAGAGTGATTTGGATATTAAAATTTGTGCACAATTTAGAAGGAGAAAGAAGATTTATAAATAAAAGTACTTTGAGTGAAATTGATCATGTTGAAAATTATAGAATGATTTTCAAGGAATATCTATGTTGTGTGTAGATTTCCAAGGCCTTTAAAGGTATTTATTTATAGGATCCTCATCCTTTAGTAATGTTCTGGAATCATTCGGTTATTTAAGTCATTGAAATCCTCATTCAATTAATCTTAACCACTATATATTTAAGCCTTAAATCAATTTGAATATAATTAACTCAATAATATTAAGGAAATCATTAGGTAATTAAAATTTAAAATAATAATAAAAATGTTATTTTATTATGAAGGAGAGAGAAAGGGATTATCAAAAAATAATATCGCTTGAATTAAAAAACATTTTAAAAGTTGAAATTCATTTGAAAACACTAGTTATAAAGTTTTAAAAAAATCCATAATAATAAGTCAAATATAACACAAAAAGATTTCATAGATGTATTCTATAATATTTGAAATTTTAAATAGAAATTTATTCCCATATTTAAACATGTAATAATTTCAGAATTTAAATATACCACATTAAAAACAATTTAAACATGTTTTAATAACTTCATTAGCATACAAAATTATTTTTGAAACATTAAAATAAAATAAAACAATTCAATGTAATAAAATTTAATTATTTGAGTTTCATATGTAAAAATATATATGAATGAAGAATATATTTAATCCACATAATAATTTTTTTAAACATTGTAAAAATGCTTCCCATATAATCTATAACATTAATATGAATTTATAAAACTTTTAGATAAATTTAAATAATTGTTATTATCATGAAGAAAATCAATATAACAAGAATATCAAAAAATAGAGTAAACGAGAGATTTCTAGATTCATGCAAGAGTTGGATGACATGCAGCATAAAGGAAAGACAAAAATTCAATATACTACATAATGGTAAAATAAAAATACTACAAAACCCATAAGGGTGAGTAGGTTACATAAGGGCAATTTGAAAATATCTTGTGTTGCATGAAGGTTAAATACTTACCCATGCAAGGGTAACTATATATGCATAAAAGTAACAAAGAGTTTGAACACTATGTGTAAATATAAACTAAAAGATATGTAAAGGTAAAATTAATGCTACATAAAGGTAAGAATCATTTTCTATATAAGGTGTAAGGGTAAACCAAATAGATATGATATGTAAAGCATGGAATTACCTATGTAAGGATAACTAGATGGCTGTGTAAGGGTAGAATTAACTCACATAAGGGTAATAAAGCATGCATAAGGGTAAAACTCTACTACCTTTACAAAAAGTAAAAGAGTTGCATAAGGGTAAATAAAACCATATAAAATAATTTTTTTCACACGAAAAGAATAATAAAACCTAAAATAATAACAATAGTAAAAATAAAAATAAAACATAAACAAAATAAAAAAAATAAATAAATAAACAAACAAAAAAAACAAACAAAAGAAAAATAAAACAAAACAAAATAAAATAAAACAAAGTTAATAAAATTGATTAAATTGATTAAATTGATTAAATTAACTTATCAAGAAAATAAATTCTGAAATTTAGAATCTTTTAATTATAAAAACATAAAATAATTTAATTGATAAGGATTCACTCCAACGATCTCTCCATTTTTTATAATTACAAAAAATATATAAATTTCAAAATTTCTACCATATTTTTCAATTAATCAAAAAACCTAAAAAATTGAAAACAATTTCTACCACTTTTTGAACTAAATAAAACAAAATTTGAAAACATATTTCTCCACAAAATAAAAAAATATAATGTAAAAAAAGATAGTTTCCCCTAAAATAAAGTTTCCAAAAAAATAAAAACGATCCATGTAAACAAATAATATGATATTAATGGAATTTGAAATAAAAACATAGAAAAAAGATATTTTGATAAATCATTTTCATTATTAAGTATTATTAAAGATTGTATTAATAAACTATAGAAAATTCATTAAGAGTGTTAAACTAAGTGTGTAGTAAGGCCCTATCACTCTGACCAAGATGGTGAAAGGGTTCACAAACCTGGTCAAATCTTTTCTAGATAGATCCCTTGGATCATATGCATCAAAAAAACATCAACATGTTTGTATCCTAGCAGTAATTTTTTCCTTGGAGTATTAAAATCACTTCAATTTTTTAAAATTATAAAATATTCTTGAAAAAATATTATTTTTTAAATTAAATTTTAAATCCATTTTGGAAAAAAAATTTAAAAGTAAATTTTTCTAAATAAAATTTAAAAGAAAATTTAAAAATAAATTTAAAAAAATTAAATATAAATTTTTTAAAAATAAAAATATATTAAAAATATACTAAAAAATATACTTAAAATATGTCTAAAAAGTAATTTTAAAATGACATTTAAAATGAAATTTAAAATGAAATTTCAAAGTAAATTTTTAAAAAATTAAAAAAATTAAAGGAATATTAAATATAAAATCAACAAGAAAAAAAATATATATAAAAAATAAAAATATAATCTGTCAACTTTTGAGAAAGAAATAAAATATGAGAAGAGATTTTGAAAAAAATAGATTCAAGAAAGAAATTAGAATTAACAAAATGAAGAACCATATTCCCATGAAGTTCAATATTGATGTTTAAAGCTTCTCCAATAAGGAAAGGGCTAGACCCCCCCACCTCACTTGGAGCATAAACATTAAGCTGAAGGTTTGAAGGAGTTGATCAATCGATTCAAGGTGTGAAGAAAACATTTATTTAGAAGCCTTCATATGAGAGATTAATGAGGTTTGGTTTAAAATACCTATAAGAAATCATTTAAAAGGAGTCTTTTAGTACCTGGAGTTTTGGTCTAGAAGTGTGAGATAATAAGTATTGATATGGAGAAACAATTTTGGGTCCACTAAAATTTGATAATAAATATTTTTAAATTCAAATTTGGTTAGAATGAGAATTTATTTTAGAAAATTGATAAGAAAGATGAATGGTTTTTCTTCAACCATATCTTGAGTTTTTATAATTTCTTTCATATATAAGATGAATATATTTCTTACAATAATTAAAAAATTATTTTAAAAAATTCCCTATAAAAATTAATAATTTTTGACGAAATTGTATTATCTTTTGAAAATCCAAAACCATGATTATTTATTTTAATGAATTGAGAACCAAAGATCATATTAAGATATTTTTAGCCTAGAGTGAATTTTTAAAGAGGTATTTTTATATCCTTGATTTCATTTTTGAAAACCTCAACATATGGTTGATTTTTTAATTTTAGAATTAAATAATCATTTTTCCTTTAAAATTTGATCTTTTTTAGAAACAACAAGATTTAGTTCCTTTTTAAGATATTTGAATTTTTAAATAAGATCACAAACTCATTTTAAAGTTCATTTTTATAAATATGAATATATTTTTAATTTAAATAAGATTTAAGAGAGGTAGAATAATAATAATAGTAATGATAAGGAGAGAGATAAGTTTTAGGACTGAACTCGATTTCATCCTCGATATGTATCATGAGATGCTTGGGACTTTATTCACTTAATTTTCATATTGAAATAAAATATTCACTTTCACTCCAATTTTAATCCTTTATAGCTTTATTACCATGCTTATTTTATTTATACATTTTATTATTCAAGGGGAAATCTGGTTTGATGTGGCCCATCTTTTTGTAACCAAAAAATTTTACCTCAAATTATTGATTTTACTTTTTGAATTATTGAGCAGATATCTTCTTTTTTTCAACATGTGTAATTTGTTCAATCTTAACATAAAATATTCAATCTAACTTTCATTATCATATTCCATTTCAAAAGAATCATCATCTTTTATTTCTTTAAAATCTAGGTTCTTCTTGGTTTTCTTGGGTTTAAAATATTCTTTAACCGCTTGGCGTTGCATTGTTATCTCATAAGTCATGGGAGATCAAATGATTAATTAAACTGCAAAATTTTTAATGTCCTTGTATTATTTGATCTCTATCACTTTGGGATCCCATGAACATAAAAAACCCATAATATTTTCATGACTAAAGTTTTTATAGAAATAGAGCCACAAAGGGATTTTTGGACATTACAATTATCTGAAAAATGTGTAAACATGCTAGTAATAGACTCATTTTCATGCATGTATTAACATTCAAAATCATATCTAAGTATATCTAGTCTAGTTTATTTAACATTATTGGTTCCTTCATGAGTTACTACTTACAATTTACAAATATCATTGGTCATTTTTCAATAAGATACTCTACAAAATTCATTATGATCTAAAATATAAAACAATACATTCATAGCTTTTACATCAAATTGAAAATTAAAAATATCATTGGGAGCCCATTTTCTTCTTTTTTAGTCATAGGGATCTAACCATGCATAACCATTTTATAAACCAGATAACAAATATTTAAAAGGAAAATAAACATGTGACTTTTCTAATAAGAATAATTTGACCCATAAAAGAAAGGATCATGCATATAAGAAGTAGATTCCATTTTAAAAAGAGATATTTATTTGAAAAATGAGTTAAATATATTGAAAATAAAACCTTCAAAATAACTTGAACATTAATTAAATTTAAAAAATTCAAAATTCATTTGATACCCAATTTAGTTAGGGGATAAGTGATAAAATTAAAATAGGGGGTGAATTTACCTTTAAAAATTAAATAAAAACAACTAAATTTATAAAAACCTTTTTATAAAATAATAAAAGAATCAAATTATTTAACGTATAACAATATATTTAAATATAATAATAAAAATAGTATAATTAATTAAATTGTTGATAGTAAATAGATCACAATATTTGGTAAGGTAATTTTGAAATAGTACCGAAAAGTAACCCTATATCCACCACCTCAATCCCTTGAGTATTTAATGTATTAGTCACTTTTTTTTAATGGTATCCAAGATACCAAAACCATCCCTTATTTTTTAGGTTATCACAAGAAACTAGACACAATGACACTAGATCTTTAATGGTGAATCTAGTAACCATATAAGAATAGTTCCTTACCTTTTTAAATAAATAAATACAAGTAAAAATTATTTTATTACTTTAATGGTAGTAAGAACCAAAAATAATAAAGGGTGGAAAGAGGATATTTTTAGCTTATTTATAATTTTACCAAGGAATATTAAGAACACAAGGGGAGAATGAGAATAAAAGAAGAGCATGATTTGGATATTAAATTTTTTTCACATTCTATAAGGAGAGAGAATATTTATAAATGAGATAACTTTGAGAGAAATTGAGCACCTTTGAAATTGTAGAATGGCTATCAAGGAATGTTGATATTGTCTGTGTATTTCCAAGGCCTCCAAACGTCTCAATTTATAGGCTTCCCATCCTTTGGTAATGTTCTCAAATCATTTGACTCTTTATGTCATTGAAGTTTGGGTTCAATGAATCTTGACCACCATATGTTTAAGCCATTGATCCCTATAAAAATAATTAACTCAAAATGACCAAGGGAATCATTAGTCAATTAAAATTTAAATATTAATAATAATAATAATAATCTAGAATTATTGAGGGGAGAGAAAATAATTTTCAAAAAATACTATAGTTTGAATTTAAAAATATTTGAACATTCCAAGATCATTTCAAAATACTCGTTATAAATTTTAAAAAAATCCTTAATAATATGTTTAAGATAACACACAAGATGTTCATAGTGTTTTTTTACTATATTTGAAATTTGAGAATAAATGTTTTCCCATATTTTAACATGGGATAATATCAAACTTTAAAGATACCAAAATAAAAACATTTTAAATAAGTTTAAATTACTTAATTAGAATACAACATGATTTTAGAACAATTAAAATCAAATAAAACAACTCAAAATAATAAAATTGAATTATTTGAGTTCCATACTATAAAAATATTTGAGAATAAAGAACAAATTCAATCTGAGTAATAAAAGTGTTTCAAACAATTTAAAAATACTTTGCATAGATTCTATGACATTAATATGAATTTACAAAATGATTAGAATTATTTAAACAATGGTTATTAGCATTAATAAAGTAAATATATCAAGAATTTATAAAAACGAAGTAAACTAGAGATTTCCAGATTCACGTAACGGTTAGATTGGATGCTAGGTAGTGGTAAGACTAAAAATTAATATACTACATAAGGGTAAAATAAAAATACTATAAAATGTTTAAGGTTAATAATGTTATGTAAGGGTAAACAGAAAATATTATGTTATGTGTAAAGGTAAAATACTTACCTACATAAGGGTAACTAGTCATGCACAAAGGTAACCAGAAGTTTGAACACTATGAGGAAAAGTAGACTAAAACAGGCATGAAGGTAAAATTCATGTTTCATAAAGGTAAGAATTTTTTTAAATATATTACATAAAGGTAACCCAAATACCTATGTAAAGGTAATAAAGGAATTAAAAATATATTTAAGGTCTACCAAATAGATGTGTAATGGTATAATTAACTCATGTAAGGGTAATGAAGCTTGCATAAGGGTAAAACCATGTTAATTTTATGTAAGAACGCCGATCTTCTTTTCAGGTATGTTTTCCCTTTTCTGGTCGTTTTTGAGGAAAAATGAATTTCTGGAAATTTTCTAAGTACACAAATTGTACTTTATGAGTACACGTCATGTACTTCCTCCCCGCAGGAGGCCGTGTGCTGGTTGTGTAGTAGCCACACACACGGCCATGTAGGAGTGACTTGGAGGCCGCTTAAAGCGGAGTACAGAAATGGTGAGTACATGTCATGTACTTCAAAATTACACGCCATGTATTTTGTTTTCTTTTTCATTAAATGCATTGGGGTCACGTCTAATAGACATAACCATCTCCTTCCCAACCTAGTTTGTCCGAAAGCACCAAGTAGTCGCGGATCTTCAATGAGCCCCTGAGCCTCCATCCGTCCTCTGAATCAAACACTGTCAGTTGCGTTGGAATCACATCAGTGGTTTCTTCCTTCTCCTAGAGCATCATTTTCTAATTCCTCCTCTTTTCCAAGTTATATTGGATTGAATGTTTTATATGTTTCCATAGATCTACGGCGTTCTAAAGAGTTTCAAATTGCGAGGCTCACATATAGTGATATCCTCACCTCGAGGTTAGTGTTTTGTGCCTTAATATTCAAAGTCTTTGAGCATTATGTGCCAATTCCACCAATACCCTTGAACGGGGTATTGCATGTTTACCATTTTACCGCTGTTGATTTCTTTCCATGCTTGTGTGCTTGTGTAGAGGTAATTTCAGTATGAATAGGGTTGATTACTATGCTTTGGATGTATTGCCCATGCATGTTCTGTTTATGACCGTTTGGTCCTGCTTAGCCAGTTTGGCTGCCTTGCATGTTTACCATGCCTGCTGGTGTAGGATGGAGAGTTGTATTTTGACATACTTGTTATGTTATAGACTATTTAGCCATGTATTTCTATAGGTTTACTTGTCCATATTACACTACTATTCTCGTTGAGCTACACCGGGCCGTGAGAACCTGGTGTAGTAGACTATAAGGGGAATTGACCGAGTGAGCTTCCTCAGAGAGCCTTTGAGCACTTCTGGCTATAAGGGGTATTGACTGAGTGATCATCCTCATAGAGCCTAGAACCACTTGGGGATATAAGGGTAATTGACCAAGCGAGCTTCCTCAGAGAGTCCTTGATTGCTTTAGACTATAAGAGGATTTACCGCGTGAGCTTTCTCAGAGAGTCTTTGATCTTATTCCTGAATTATTTAGACAATAAGGGGAATTGATGGTGAATGCTTCCTCAGAGAGTCTATGAATGACCTGGGCTATAAGGGGAATTGACCAAGTGATATTCCTCAGAGATTCCTTGACCTTAGGGATATAATAGGAATTGACCGCGTGAGCTTGCTCAGAGACTTCCTGACTACCTTAGACTATAAGGGGAATTGACTGTGAGTGCTTTCTCAGAGAATCTTTATATACTAAACCAGAGGGGTTAGGCTGAGTGCACTACCCAGAGGGTTACCTATTTGTGTTTAGCTGTTTGATTAGCTATTTCTTGATATTGAAATGGTGGATTGTTACTACTAAGTACTTCCTATTTACTGCTTTCTATACTTTTCCTACCATATATTCACTAACTATTAGGTATAAATCTTTCGGTGGTTTCCTATTGGGATTTAGTATCACACCCTATTTGGGTTATTCATTTAGTCCCAAACAGATTATATTGTTGCAGGTATAGATAAGGGCAATCACCCTTCAACTTCAGGTACTTGAATTGCTGTGGAGATGGAGAGCATGGGACCAGGCTATGGCTTGCGATGCTGAGGAGTTTATATGTTTTCTTTTGCACTTTGGTTTAGCACTGTTTGTATTCCTAGAATTGTGACTTGTTTGGATGATTTAGTAGACATATGTATCATGCATCATTATATATATATGTGTTCTCTAACTATTTATTATTCCAGTATTCCATTGTTTACTGTTGTTGTATATTTACTTCTTCCGTTATTGTATGTATTTGTTTACTTCCACTGTGTAACCTGCCAATGAGGTCATTGTTTCCCCACTATCACACCCAAGGACCTCACTGATATTCGGTTGCCTCTGGCATTCGGGGAAATGCGCTTGAGACCATGTGACCAACCATGTACGGGGCGCCTCTGGGTGGATTCCGGAACTGGGATGTTACAAAGTGGTATGAGAGGAATTATTTTCTCTTGATTTACCATTTGGAGCCTTTATCCTGGGATAGGAAGGAATTGGTACTTGGTAATATGTTGTGACCAAGAGTAGCTTACCCGTGTATAGGGAAAATCCAATCTACCTCATTTATTGTAATTTCTTCTGGTTTTTCAAGTTTACGGTTGATCTGATTTTCACTGTTGGGTGACCCACATTTTTTGTGTTATTACTGTTAATGTTATTGAGGTTCTATTTCTATCGAAAACTGATGAGATAACGGTATTCCATATCATGCATCATATATGAATTTTCTAGAAATCACATGTCATGCATTCTTGCCTTGTCATATAGGATGCATTAGTTGTAACGACCCAAAGTTTCATTAATGCAAAATACCTCTTGATCTAGTTAATTGTCTCTTTATAAAAATTTTTTTTTATAAGATGTCAACATCTTTGGTTTTATGATAATATTTGTGACCGTTACTTTTATAGTGGTTGAACAGTGATCACTTGTTTAATATAAATATAAGGCTTTAACGAACCCAATTTTACTCAGAAAAAGGAAGCGATGACCTCATCCCGTAGAATTGCCCCATACGAAGCCCATTTGTTGGAGCTAGGAAAAGCGGTGGCATCCTTGGGCTTCTCCCTTGACCAAACCCAACCTGAGCTTCATTATGTCAAGCTCAAACGTGACCATCTACGGGAAAAGTGGAAGTTGATTGAAATTACCACTCGAGCGATGTTATCCGAGCCACCCCAAGAGTCTGTCACCATCGCACACTTTACCCTTAGGTCTTATGCGGCTGTTTTAAGGGGTTATGTAACAAATAATTAGTACTATGTTCATGTAAATTATTTTTTGTATGTAATAATGAATATAATTTCTAGTCATTTTTGATACATTGTAAATAGTTTTTAAAGTACAAATGGTGTTTTTAGTTATTATTTAAATAAGAAATCTATTTTATTAAATTAAGGGATTTTTGAATAAAATAATATTTTAGTAATATATTATTATTATTATTAAATTAATTTTTATTAAATATAAATGATATTATAATTTTATGAATGAAATTAAAATTTTTATTAAGGTTTGAAAGCCATTTCTGTCAAAACTAGTGAATTTTTTATAAATGTTGGTTTTTATTTTAAAGTGTAAATTAACCTATTTAGAATTTTTTTTAGATAAAATAAATGTCATTTCTGTAATCAGGACATCGAAATTATCCAATGGTGAATTTTTCATAATTTTCTGAGACAGTCAAATTTTTGGGTAAAAATTAAATACCATTTAAATATATAATGTGTTTTATGACATCATAATGACCCAATGGTGATGTAATAAAATACTATAATCCTTATGTTCGGCCAATATATGTTTTAAAATTAAAATAAAGTGATTTTGGGTTTGTTTGACTTACTTTTCAAAGCATTAATGAACCCCGCAAGACATATTCAACACTTTGCCTTTTTAAATTAATTTCCATGGGAGTGTGAATCACCTCCACATAAGCAACCTTATTATTTTAAAAAGTTCGGACCTTTTCCTTGTAAAATATTTTTTTACTCCTTCCTTTTCCATAAACCATGTGCAAAAACCATGGTATGGTTTGTGGTTTGGATTAGTTTAATTTAAGGGGTCCCAAACCTAAATAATAAAGAATTTTATCACCTTTCCTATATAAACCCACCCATGCTCCCACTTCCTCCTCACTAAAATTCTTTGGAGTTCGTCCAACCTCTGCCCTACTCTCTCTATAATCCTCCCAAGGTTCCCCAAGCTCCCAAGAATCCTCTCACAATCCTTTCTCTAGCCTTTGGAAACACACCTCCATGTAAGGGTTTTTTCTTCCTTTCTCATTTTTTTCGATTTTCTTTAAGTTGTATTTCCCTTTTAATTTCAATTATGAATGTTGGGTTATGGTTTCTCACCTCCACCATACTTCCCTATTGTTGTTTGAATGATTGGAGACCCATTTCTCTCTCATTAAATTCCTCCCATGTACACCCGTTACTATGCCGAAATTTCGAAAGGAACTTCTCTCTCTTCTTTTACATTCAAGCAGTACTTTTGTATCATGAATCTAAATTCCATTTCAATTGTTGGGAAATGTATCTATATGACCTCCTTACTTTCAATTACATGTAAATATGATGTGTAACCCCTTTCTCTCTCATCAACTTTTTTATGAATTCGTATGTCACGCCAATACGCTGCCGAAATCGCACCGATTTTCAAAGCCAATGTCATTGGGTAGTGAATACCATGCCCATTTCTCCATCATGATTATTCAAATTTATGCACATTTACTTATTTATTGTAAAGTTTTATGTATTAATTCCACATTCCTTTATCGTGGAATAAATGATTATGTTTTATGAATCCATGGTTTATGATCCATGTGGCACACTTATGCATGAAATGAAATGTTCAAGAAGGGTGCGCCCTTATAGCGCTCAAATGCATTGGGTAAAGTATAGTATCATGATACATCATGTGCAATGAGTGTTTAATCATGCTAATTAAAGTTCAATGAGGGTTTACTCGTGCTTCATGTGCAATGAGGGTTTACTCATGATTTATGTGCAATGATCCTTGGATCATGCTAAATCCATGTTAAGTGTTGTTGCCACATTTCCATGTTATGATTATCATGATTTATCATGCCTTTATGTTCATGTTTCTTTTATGATCTATTGATATGCCTATTGTCTAACATGTATTGTACTCCTCATGTTATTCCATGTGTACTCCCTTACTGGGCTTTATAGCTCACCCTTTTCTTATGCATGTCCTCAGGTTATCCCATGCAATGCTAAGTACAAGGGGATGTAGTGGTCATGTACAGGATGTTTTCAACAAAGATGTTGTATTTCATGTTTTGAGTTTTTATGTAATGATCCTAAGCCCCAAAGACACTAAACCTCTCGATCTTCTTTGTTGTATCAAGTGAAGTTTTATGTAATAAAGCATGTTTATGTCGTAATAAAAAGCAAGGTTGTCATAGTTGGTATCAAAGGATAGGGTTAGTTATTTTTGGGATTAGGAAACCCTAGTAAGCCTTAGATACAAGACTAAGTATAATATAAACATCCCTAAGTTTTGGTAAATACTATGTAAGTGGTTTATCAAACAAATACATCCCTGTCTGGATACGAGCATGTAGAGGTGACTATGGCACAGATCTATCCTAGGGGTAAACCCCGAAAACACCGCTTTGAGCTAGAATCGAATGGGAACTGGTGCACGAAAATGGGCCTTGCTACACTCTTGGTTACGACACTCCCGAGGGATATTTTTTGATAAATTCACAATCTTAGTATGAACCCTTATGTCACGACCCGCCCTCGGGGTCCGAGCCGTGACTACCCCAAGCCCGCCTTCCATAGGCCAGGGGCTGGCGACTAGCACCAAGGCGTAAATCCCGGTAAAAAGGGAAGGCATTGCCTTTGAAAAGAAAACACACACCACAGAGTAAACAAGCGGAAGGTAATCACTAAGAAAGCAGAGAACAACTGAAAGTGCGGAAAAGTAAATGGGCCAGAATACAAACCCAAACTGAAAGTAAAGTACAACTCGAAAAGGGAAAAACAGCAACTGTAAAGTAAAGGCCGCTACTCCGAGCTGTCCACCGGAAATCCCACCTGAAGGGTGGGTACAGATAGCTCCTCTGCTCCACGGGTCCCACCGTCCGCTCCGTGCTCGTCCCGCCCAGTGGTCCACCTCCGGGTACCGTCCCGCTCCGCGAACCTCAGCTAAGGTCAACGCTGTCCGTCGTCTGCAACCAACACAACGTAGTGCGGGCGAAGCCCGTGCAGGGGTGAGTATAAGCTACTCAGTAGGGACCCCGAGACCCCTGAAGGTCTCTCAAAATCCACAAAGGATAAACCACGAAACAAAGTACAATCACGAAGTAACAACCAACACTGCTTAGGTATATGCCCATACATATACCTAAGTCATCAATTCAGATACGCTCCAACCTCCGAGCCCAAGTATAACTCAGTCCACGCAGGAAAGTATACGTATTCCACAAAGGAAAGTAACAGGATTCAGCTCACACAGGTATACTTCTTCAAGGACGATAAAGATGATCACTGATCCATCTAAGTCGTCGGACCCACGAAGGATCGATAGGTAACTAACCCCCGCAGAAGACCCACACAGGATCGGGCTCACACAGAACCTGTAGGCGCTGGCTCACACAGAACCGCTGAGCGCAAGGACCCACACAGGATCGGGCTCACACAGAACCTGAAGCACTGATCCACGTAGGATCGCTGAGTGCTGTAGTCGTCGTCGTCGAATCCACACAGGATCTCTGTACTGTCGTCGTCGAATCCACACAGGATCTCTGTACTGTCGTCGTCGAATCCACACAGGATCTCTGTACTGTCGTCGTCGCAGTAGAACAGTCGCAACCAGCACTAGGGTTCCCGCACACAGCAAGCTCGTACGGAGGGTCCGCTCCACGAGCCGAGAGGCTGATACATCAACTGTCACGAAGACCGAAGTTGATGTATCCAAAAGTTCCGTATCGACAAAAGGAACTCAACGCAACAGACGGCGCGTCGATCGGACGCCCGGTCTGAGAGTTATAGGCATTTTCGTCTCCGGGGCCCGGTTGGTTTTTAAGGCAAAACCAACCCGACCGTACTCCACCTGCGTCCAAACCTCGGGCGGAGTATGCCAAAAGATCCGTCTCACTAAGAGGAACACTACGCGACTGACGGCGCGTCAATCAGACGTCCGTAGCTCAAGATATGAGCGTTTCCGCTCCGAAGGCCCGGTTGGTTTCGTGAACGAACCAACCCGGCCGAACTCAAAGTAAACCGAAACCTTGAGTGCGATATACCGAAACGACCGTCTCGATCCAAGGATCGCGTTGCCGCAGACGGTTCGTCATTCGGAGGTCCGAGGCTCAAGTTATGAGCCAAAAACCGAATCTGGTCCGAAACGGGGGGGTCCGGGTCCGGAACGACCCGGCCCGACCCCCCCCCCTTGGGTGGCGCGGCGGCCGGCGGCGGCGGCCGGCGGCGGCGGACGGCGGCGGCGGGCCACGTGGCGGCGGCGGGCCGCGTGGCGGCGGCGGCCGCGTGGCGCGGCGGCGGCGGGCCACGTGGCGGCGGCGGGCCGCGTGGCGGCGGCGGCGGGCCGCGCTGGCGGCGGCGGACCGCGCTGGCGGCGGTGGCCGCGACTCACGCGGGGGGCTAAGCCCCCGCCCTTCCGAAGGCGGCGCGGCTTTGCCGCGCCGTTTGAGACAAAACGGCCCCCGCAAATGGGGGCCGGTTGAGTAAAACCGGGGGGGCTTTGCCCCCCCCTCCTTAAAAGAACCGCCCCCTCATTAAGAGGGGGGTCTTGATGGACCGGCCGGGGGTTTAAACCCCCGGTTTTTATGACATCCGGCCGGCCTGCTGGCCGGCCGGTTTTTACCAACGGGACCGGAATTTCCGGTCCCGCCCTTGACTTCCGACGCCGGCGGCCCGGCCGCCGGTCTTTCCTTCCGCCGCGGCCCGGAACCGGCCGCGGTCTCCTCGTCTCACCGCGGCCCGGAACCGGCCGCGGTGTTCGTCGTCCGGCGCGGTGCGACGGCACCGCGCCCCTTTCGCCGTGCCAAGAATCCTCCCAACGCGGCGTGTCGGCGTCGCGGTCTTGAAGTCTCTCCTCGGCGAAGCGCGACGGTATTGCGGAAATCATAAGCATGTTCATCCGCGTGGTGCGACGGCACCACGCCTCTTGCTTCCACCCGCATGAATCAACATGAACGAAGGAGGGGGTTTCGGCCGTGTTCGTGCGGTCCGACTCCCCTCGCGTTAACAAATAACATAACTAAAAAGTCTCACGTTTAGTCATGCTAAAATCCACGATTCAGGAATGGAATAAAATAATTAATAAAAACATCCCCTACCTCTGGATTCAAGAACGATGAATGTCAACGACCCGCGGAAGACGCGTCGCGGTGGTCGGCGTCACGGAAGAAGAACGTCGATGTCGTGAAGCGAGGATTCGAAGTTCTTTGACGACGATTTCGTCGTGGGAAATCGTCGCGGAAGAGATGACGCGGAAGAAGACGTCGTCGGTGTCGCGGGTATGGCGTCGCGAAAGACGATTCCCGAGAACGTGGCGTTCTTCGTCGATTTCTTCGCGTTCTTCGTCAAAGCTTGAAGAAGAAGAAGATGAAGGCTCCAAATTCTCTCAAGGTGGCTAGAGAATTCTAACCCAAATAAAATAAGCTAAAGACTTATTTTATTCACACAATTATCAATTTGAATTTCAAAGGTTTGAAATTCAAACAATTCAAACAATTCAACTCCATTAATTAACAAAGTTGTCATGTTATTAAAAGAGGAGTTTAAGGGGGAAGTTGAGAGGTTATTAAAAGATTTAGGGGTTCGTGTGGGCCCCACCACACTTAATCCTCCCAAGGGAGGTTAAGTGGGTGTGGGTCCCACTTCCAACCCCCTTAGGTAGGTTTTTTTTTTTAATAAGTTTAAATAAAATTTGTTTTACACAAATTTATTTAACTTAACTGAAAAACCCCAAAACGTAACTTTCAACCCGCAACAAACGCAACTCCCGAAAAGGTTTCATTAAGCGAATATCGGCGCTGCGAGTTCATCGGTGCCCTCGGATTTCAATTCCGAGCACCGGATCAAAAGTTAGGAATTCCCGCTCGTTCGTTCACTGAACGTACCCGAGCCAAACTTCGGAAATTGATTCCGGGCACTCCGGGCCTCGGAATCAGGTGCCGTCTGAAACCGCGCTCTTGTAAAAATCCAAAGAAAATTAAGAAAAAAATTCCCTTGAATTTTACGGTCTTTACATTACTCCCACCTCAGGGCTTTACGTCCCCGTAAAGATACAACAAAAACTAGGGGAACAAAAGAGGGTACTGAGCACGCATCTGAGCCTCCCGCTCCCAAGTGCTCTCCTGGAGATTCCCGTGCTGCCATCTGATGCGCACAAGAGGAATCGATCGCCCACGTAGGACCCGCTCCTGTCGATCCTCTATCTCCACCGGGACCTCCGTAAAAGTCGCCCCATCGTCAACGTCAAGCTCCCCAGGGTCTGTCCAGCACAAAGGAGATCTACAAGGTCGGCCGTACAACGCCTCGTACGGTGCCATCCCGATGGTGGAGTGGTAGCTGTTGTTGTATGCGAACTCCACCAAGGGTAGGTGGTCCTCCCAGCTACGACCAAAGTCGAGGACACATGCGCGGAGCATGTCCTCGAGAGTCTGAATGGTCCTCTCCGTCTGACCATCCGTCTGAGGGTGAAAAGCTGTGCTAAGACGTAGATGCGTCCCGAACGCCTCCTGTAACCCCTTCCAAAGCCGGGAAGTAAAGCGGGCATCTCGATCGGAAACGATAGATGATGGCACGCCGTGGAGCCGCACAATCTCCTGAACGTAGAGACGTCCCAAGCTCTCCACCGAGCCCTGCTCTCTGATGGGTAAGAAGTGTGCCGACTTGGTGAGTCGGTCAACAATCACCCAGATGGAGTCGTGACCTCTGGAAGTGCGTGGAAGTCCAGTCACGAAGTCCATAGATATGCCATCCCACTTCCACTCCGGAACCTCCAAGGGCTGTACCAAGCCTGCTGGTACCTGAGGTCTATCTTCGAGAACCACCGTGCTCCCTTGAGCTGATCAAAGAGGTCATCAATCCTCGGTAGCGGATACTTGTTCCTCACTGTCACCTGGTTCAGGCGACGAAAGTCAACACAAAGTCGCAAGCTCCCGTCCGCCTTCTTGGCGAACAATATCGGGGAAGCCCAGGGTGAAACACTGGGTCGGATGAATCCCTTGCCCTGCAAGTCCTCCAACTGTACCCGTAGCTCTCGAAGCTCGGCGGGGGCCATCCGATATGCTGGAGTGGATATCGGGGCTGTCCCGGGGTACAAGTCAATATAAAAGTCTACCTCTCTGCGAGGAGGTAGCCCTGGAACATCGTCGGGAAAAACGTCCGCATACTGATCCACCACTGCAGGAAAACCAGGACTCCGCACGTCAACTGCCCCAAGGATAAGGCTAGCCAACTGATGAGTGATGGGCTGTCCTCTCCTCCGCGGAAATCCATCCTGTGCTGCTAAGGCTCCCTTCTCGCCGGTGAAGGTGAACCTGCTCCCGTCGGTGCGTACACATCGCACCTTGCGCCTAAAACAGTCAATCTGTGCATGGACCGTAGACAGCCAATCCATGCCCAAGATGACGTCGTAAGGCCTCGACGCTGCTACAAGAAGATCCCAGCCGAAGCTCTCGCCTCCTAGAGTAAGCTCACACTGCCGGCACCAGTGCGTAATCGTCGAGTCTGCTCCCGTAGGAGTCTCTAGCCGTAAGGATCGAGCCAACGGCTCAGTCGGAATCTCCGAGCTCCGAACAAGGGCAGCGGCTATGAAAGAGTGACTCGCTCCTGTGTCTATAAGAACTGCAGCAAGGGTGGAATAGACACAGATAGTACCTCGAATCATCTCAGGTGCGCCGTGGTCGTAGGCCTCTGCTGCCTGGAGCTGTGCCTGTCGCTGCCCGCCATCTCCCTGTGGTCGGGGTGGACCTCCTGGTGGTGGTGGTGGTAAAGCCTCAAAGCGTCGGCCACCACCAGCTGCTCGTCCAGCTCCACTGCCTCGTCCGCCTCCTCCCTGCGGACCGCCACGGTCGACCCTCTGCCTCTGCCTCGGTGGTCCATCTACTGACTGCTGCTCCTCGGTACGGCGGGTCGGGCAGTCACGAGCCATGTGGCCCTGTCCGCCGCATGAGTAGCACTGTCTGCCTCTCGGAAGACTGGCTCCGCGCTGTGTGCCCCGCACTGCTGAGCCAGTGCCCTGAGGTCGTCGGCCTGAAGGTCTGGTCTGTCTGGACCCCTGAGTCATCCGTCGACTGCCTGCTGCAGATGACTCTGCCACGTGCCGCCCTGCGGTGGGTCGCTGTGCTGGTGTAGACTCAGCAAGGAAGCTCTCGATCAGAAGAGCCCGCTCCAGTACTCCTGTCTGAGTCGGGATGCTGAGGGAGATCAGCGATGCCCTGATCTCGTGTCTCAAACCCTGCTCAAAGGTCCGGGCCCGGAAGAATGGGTCCCGTACCATGTCGGTCGAGTAGCGCGAGAGATCGGTAAATCTCGCCGAGTACTGGGCGACCGTCATGCTGCCCTGCCGCAGCTGTAGAAGCTCCTGGATACGCACCGCTCGAAGGGTGGCCGGGACGAACTCAGAGCGGAAGAGGCTCTCGAAATCCGTCCAGAGAAGAGATGCCTCATCGTGCACCTGGAGCATCAGGCTCCACCATCGTCCTGCTGCTGCGTGTAGTAGGCTCGCAGCGAGGATCACCATGAGGTCTGCTGGTGTCCTCACTAGCCTAAACACTCGAACAACTGCCTCCAGCCAGTCCTCTGCTGCCTGGGGATCCGTCTCCCCGCGAAACCTGGGCGGTCGCTGTCGCTGAAACTCATGCAGTGCGCTGAGGCGACGTGCATCGTCAGCGGCTGCTGCTGGAAGCATCGGGGGCTCGGCGGGTAAAGCTACCGCCGGTGCCACTACTGGAAAAGGGCCCTGCACCGAAGCCTCGTCGCTCGGTGGGCTGTCGTCTCGCTCGACCATCGGAACCCTAGCTGGCTGCCGTCGTGGGGCCATCCTGAAAAGGAAACAGGTGCGCCACGGTTAGAACAGTATACCTGGTGAGCTGATATAAGTAATCACAAAGAAAACTTTGAAACACACACGCAATCAATGTTTTCGTGCATTAAGTCGGAAATCAGACGTCAGGGTCCTGGTGTGTGGATACGTCGGCCGCCGCACCAACACTGGACTCCCTGGACTGATAACCACACTCAATACGCTAAACATTATTGCTTCACATAGAAAAGATCAGAGTTCGCGGTAGAACCGAACTCCTCTGATACCAATTTGTCACGACCCGCCCTCGGGGTCCGAGCCGTGACTACCCCAAGCCCGCCTTCCATAGGCCAGGGGCTGGCGACTAGCACCAAGGCGTAAATCCCGGTAAAAAGGGAAGGCATTGCCTTTGAAAAGAAAACACACACCACAGAGTAAACAAGCGGAAGGTAATCACTAAGAAAGCAGAGAACAACTGAAAGTGCGGAAAAGTAAATGGGCCAGAATACAAACCCAAACTGAAAGTAAAGTACAACTCGAAAAGGGAAAAACAGCAACTGTAAAGTAAAGGCCGCTACTCCGAGCTGTCCACCGGAAATCCCACCTGAAGGGTGGGTACAGATAGCTCCTCTGCTCCACGGGTCCCACCGTCCGCTCCGTGCTCGTCCCGCCCAGTGGTCCACCTCCGGGTACCGTCCCGCTCCGCGAACCTCAGCTAAGGTCAACGCTGTCCGTCGTCTGCAACCAACACAACGTAGTGCGGGCGAAGCCCGTGCAGGGGTGAGTATAAGCTACTCAGTAGGGACCCCGAGACCCCTGAAGGTCTCTCAAAATCCACAAAGGATAAACCACGAAACAAAGTACAATCACGAAGTAACAACCAACACTGCTTAGGTATATGCCCATACATATACCTAAGTCATCAATTCAGATACGCTCCAACCTCCGAGCCCAAGTATAACTCAGTCCACGCAGGAAAGTATACGTATTCCACAAAGGAAAGTAACAGGATTCAGCTCACACAGGTATACTTCTTCAAGGACGATAAAGATGATCACTGATCCATCTAAGTCGTCGGACCCACGAAGGATCGATAGGTAACTAACCCCCGCAGAAGACCCACACAGGATCGGGCTCACACAGAACCTGTAGGCGCTGGCTCACACAGAACCGCTGAGCGCAAGGACCCACACAGGATCGGGCTCACACAGAACCTGAAGCACTGATCCACGTAGGATCGCTGAGTGCTGTAGTCGTCGTCGTCGAATCCACACAGGATCTCTGTACTGTCGTCGTCGAATCCACACAGGATCTCTGTACTGTCGTCGTCGAATCCACACAGGATCTCTGTACTGTCGTCGTCGCAGTAGAACAGTCGCAACCAGCACTAGGGTTCCCGCACACAGCAAGCTCGTACGGAGGGTCCGCTCCACGAGCCGAGAGGCTGATACATCAACTGTCACGAAGACCGAAGTTGATGTATCCAAAAGTTCCGTATCGACAAAAGGAACTCAACGCAACAGACGGCGCGTCGATCGGACGCCCGGTCTGAGAGTTATAGGCATTTTCGTCTCCGGGGCCCGGTTGGTTTTTAAGGAAAAACCAACCCGACCGTACTCCACCTGCGTCCAAACCTCGGGCGGAGTATGCCAAAAGATCCGTCTCACTAAGAGGAACACTACGCGACTGACGGCGCGTCAATCAGACGTCCGTAGCTCAAGATATGAGCGTTTCCGCTCCGAAGGCCCGGTTGGTTTCGTGAACGAACCAACCCGGCCGAACTCAAAGTAAACCGAAACCTTGAGTGCGATATACCGAAACGACCGTCTCGATCCAAGGATCGCGTTGCCGCAGACGGTTCGTCATTCGGAGGTCCGAGGCTCAAGTTATGAGCCAAAAACCGAATCTGGTCCGAAACGGGGGGGTCCGGGTCCGGAACGACCCGGCCCGACCCCCCCCCCCTTGGGTGGCGCGGCGGCCGGCGGCGGCGGACGGCGGCGGCGGGCCACGTGGCGGCGGCGGGCCGCGTGGCGGCGGCGGCCGCGTGGCGCGGCGGCGGCGGGCCACGTGGCGGCGGCGGGCCGCGTGGCGGCGGCGGCGGGCCGCGCTGGCGGCGGCGGACCGCGCTGGCGGCGGTGGCCGCGACTCACGCGGGGGGCTAAGCCCCCGCCCTTCCGAAGGCGGCGCGGCTTTGCCGCGCCGTTTGAGACAAAACGGCCCCCGCAAATGGGGGCCGGTTGAGTAAAACCGGGGGGGCTTTGCCCCCCCCTCCTTAAAAGAACCGCCCCCTCATTAAGAGGGGGGTCTTGATGGACCGGCCGGGGGTTTAAACCCCCGGTTTTTATGACATCCGGCCGGCCTGCTGGCCGGCCGGTTTTTACCAACGGGACCGGAATTTCCGGTCCCGCCCTTGACTTCCGACGCCGGCGGCCCGGCCGCCGGTCTTTCCTTCCGCCGCGGCCCGGAACCGGCCGCGGTCTCCTCGTCTCACCGCGGCCCGGAACCGGCCGCGGTGTTCGTCGTCCGGCGCGGTGCGACGGCACCGCGCCCCTTTCGCCGTGCCAAGAATCCTCCCAACGCGGCGTGTCGGCGTCGCGGTCTTGAAGTCTCTCCTCGGCGAAACGCGACGGTATTGCGGAAATCATAAGCATGTTCATCCGCGTGGTGCGACGGCACCACGCCTCTTGCTTCCACCCGCATGAATCAACATGAACGAAGGAGGGGGTTTCGGCCGTGTTCGTGCGGTCCGACTCCCCTCGCGTTAACAAATAACATAACTAAAAAGTCTCACGTTTAGTCATGCTAAAATCCACGATTCAGGAATGGAATAAAATAATTAATAAAAACATCCCCTACCTCTGGATTCAAGAACGATGAATGTCAACGACCCGCGGAAGACGCGTCGCGGTGGTCGGCGTCACGGAAGAAGAACGTCGATGTCGTGAAGCGAGGATTCGAAGTTCTTTGACGACGATTTCGTCGTGGGAAATCGTCGCGGAAGAGATGACGCGGAAGAAGACGTCGTCGGTGTCGCGGGTATGGCGTCGCGAAAGACGATTCCCGAGAACGTGGCGTTCTTCGTCGATTTCTTCGCGTTCTTCGTCAAAGCTTGAAGAAGAAGAAGATGAAGGCTCCAAATTCTCTCAAGGTGGCTAGAGAATTCTAACCCAAATAAAATAAGCTAAAGACTTATTTTATTCACACAATTATCAATTTGAATTTCAAAGGTTTGAAATTCAAACAATTCAAACAATTCAACTCCATTAATTAACAAAGTTGTCATGTTATTAAAAGAGGAGTTTAAGGGGGAAGTTGAGAGGTTATTAAAAGATTTAGGGGTTCGTGTGGGCCCCACCACACTTAATCCTCCCAAGGGAGGTTAAGTGGGTGTGGGTCCCACTTCCAACCCCCTTAGGTAGGTTTTTTTTTTTAATAAGTTTAAATAAAATTTGTTTTACACAAATTTATTTAACTTAACTGAAAAACCCCAAAACGTAACTTTCAACCCGCAACAAACGCAACTCCCGAAAAGGTTTCATTAAGCGAATATCGGCGCTGCGAGTTCATCGGTGCCCTCGGATTTCAATTCCGAGCACCGGATCAAAAGTTAGGAATTCCCGCTCGTTCGTTCACTGAACGTACCCGAGCCAAACTTCGGAAATTGATTCCGGGCACTCCGGGCCTCGGAATCAGGTGCCGTCTGAAACCGCGCTCTTGTAAAAATCCAAAGAAAATTAAGAAAAAAATTCCCTTGAATTTTACGGTCTTTACACATTATTAAGGGAAAAATGCCCCTAAGAATATTTGTTAGAAAGTATATCATGAAAAGCCTAGATTAAAGCCTATAGACTCATGAGTTAAGGAAATAAAAGTTTATTTATAAGTCATCAACTATTGTCTTTGGATTAACCTTTATGTGTTACCCCTA
Organism: Viscum album; assembly: GCA_963277665.1. Classification (NCBI taxonomy): domain Eukaryota; kingdom Viridiplantae; phylum Streptophyta; class Magnoliopsida; order Santalales; family Viscaceae; genus Viscum; species Viscum album. Next base: position 66,659,044 of record OY728147.1, on the reverse strand, counting down.
ACTTTCCTTTTATTCCAGCCAATGGCCGGTAATAGGAGGACTTGGGCTAACAACAGTTGTGAATATCAGTGTGATGATTGTACTAATGAGATGCCCAATCCAGTGGGAACCGGAATCGCTAACTTTGTCACGCTTCTCTCTTACTAACTCAAGTTTTGAATAGAAACACGGGTCAAGAGGAACATTCAACCCCCCCTAAGAAAGAACAAGTCTCTATCGAGAGCTTCATGAGACAAAGGCCTCCTACTTTTAGTGGATCATCTGATCCCACGATCACTGAACAATGGATCAACTCCATTGAAAAGATATTCTACATCCTCCAATGTTCTGAACAAGAGAAGGTTCTCCTGGAGGCTTATCGTATGGAGGGTGAAGCTGATCAATGGTGGATGTCGATCAAAAATACGAAGCCTGAGGAGGAGATCGAGGCTTTGGAATGGAAGGAATTCTGGAAGATGTTTTTCGTTAAATATTTTCCGCGCACCCTCCGGCTTAAGATGGAAAGGTACTTCCTTTACCTCAAGAAAAAAGATGAGGAATATTTTGGAGCATACGAGGCAAACTTTACAAGGCTTGCACGATACAATTCCACCTTTTTCGTTACCCCCAAATGCAAGGTTGACCGCTTCTTTGGTGGGCTGAAGCCTAGTTTGCGGAAAGCATTAGCGATCCATGACTTCGACAGCTATGAGAAAATTGTCCGATGTGCCCTCAAGGATGAAATGGAGATAGGAGAATCACAGGGGTATCATGGGGACAAGAAGCATAAGGTGGAATTTAATGCTGGTGGTCCGATGGATAAATCCAATGGTGCTAAAAAGTTCCAGCACCCCACTTTCCAAAAGTGTGAAAAGAAGCACCCTGGAAATTGCCTTAAGGGGACGAGAAAATGCTTCAGGTGTGGAAGAGAAGGGCACCTAGCTATTAACTATCAGCAAGAAGGACCCGCGGCTACGACAGAGGAGAGGAATGCTCCGTTCTAACCTCAACACGTTGTTCAATGCTACAAATGCAAAGAACCGGGTCATTTTTCAAATCATTTCCCTAATCCAAGGGTTATCGGAGGCAACCAACAACCTCCAAGACAGTAATGAAGAGGTTTTGCCATCACTTCTACCGAAGTGAACCGCAAAAATGAAGTGGTGATAGGTACACTAGTTATTCATTCAAGAATAGTGAATATACTTTTTGATTCAGGTTCTATGCATTCTTTTATATCTCGAAAGATTAGTAGAACAATCCCAGCACCACCACAAATCATGGAAGTAAAGATGTCGGTGAGTACGGAAAATGGGGAAATCATTGCATCCCATGAATATAAGTCCTCCCCTATTATAATCTTTGGATTGAATTTCCCGGCGAACCTTGTCATACTCCCTTTGGTGGAATTTGATGCAATTCTTAGCATGGATTGGCTTTCCTTATATAGAGCCAACATAAATTGTTGGGAGAGGGAAATCGCACTCCATATGGAGAATCGACCCCCGATTCTTTACAAGTGTCAGGAGGAAGATGAATCTCCTTTAGCTCCATCATCTCAAGCATTGATATTACTACCCTATGAGCATGCATATCTGGCTCAGATGATTGAGTCCAAGGAAAGCACCATCCTTGAAGAAATGCCTATTGTGAGGGAATTCGCTGAAGTGTTTCCCGAGGAACTACATGGTCTTCCTCTAAGAAGAGATGTTGAGTTCTCAATTAAACTTATACCTGGGGTACTACTAATATCCAAGACTCCATATAGAATGGCTGTTTTTGAACTTGAAGAGCTGAAGAAACAACTACAGGAGAATATAGATAAAGGGTTTATACGCCGATGTGCTTCACCATGAGGTGCACCAGTCCTCTTCATCAAGAAAAAGGATGGGTCAATGCTGCTTTGCATCGATTATCGTGAACTTAAGAAAATCATTATAAACAACAAGTATCCACTCCCACAAATTGATGACTTGTTCGATCAGTTGCGTGGAGCACAATACTTCTCCAAGGTGGACTTGCGGTCGGGATATAATCAAGTAAGGGTGAAGAAGGAAGATATCCCCAAGACTGCTTTTCGTACATGGTACGGGCACTATGAATTCATAGTAATGCCTTTCGGACTCACCAATTCTCCATCAATATTCATAGACTTTATTAATAGGGTCTTTAGAGATTACCTTGACAAATTTGTGGTAGTCTTTATAGATGATATTCTAATATACTCCAAAACTGAGGAGGACCATGAGGAGCATTTAAGAACCATACTAGAGACTTTGTGCAAGGAGAAGATCTATGAAAAGTACATCAAGTGTGAGTTATAGTTGAAGGAGGTCTCATTCATGGGCCATATCATCACAAGAAATGGGATATCTGGGGATCCCTCCAAAACAAATGCAATTGAGGGATGGCCGAGGCCAGCATCGGTAACCGATATCCGTAGCTTCTTGGGGTTAGCTAGATATTATCGACGATTTGTGAGAAATTTCTCACGATTGTCCAAATCTCTTACCAAGCTAACTAGAATGGAGTAAAGTTTTCTTGGATTGATGAATGCGAAGAAAGCTTCAAGGAGTTGAAAAGAAGGCTTATCACTGCACCCGTGCTCACTTTACCCACAAGTGGGGAGATTTTTATGGTATTCAGTGATGCTTCGAAGAAGGGCTTAGGATGTGTGCTGATGCAGAATGATAAAGTGATATCCTATGCCTCAAGGTAGTTGAAAATCCATGAGCAAAACTATCCAACACATGATCTGGAGTTGGAAGATGTGATCTTTTCCTTGAAAATCTAGCGGCATTATCTCTATGGAGAGAAATGTGAGATATATACTGACCACAAGAGTCTTAAATATATATTTACACATAAAGAGATTAATATGTTCCAGAGAAGATGGATAGAGCTCATAAAGGATTATGACTGTTCAATACATTACCACCCTGGGAAAGCGAACAAGGTGGTGGATGCCCTAAGTAGAAAGGATCCAATGATTCTATCAATGATGACAATTGAGAAGGATCAAATCTTCTTAGACTTGATGAAGATGGATGTGGGAATCATAAAGAAGGGAAAATCATCAATCCTTATACAAATGATTGCTTAACCATCTCTTTTGGAAAGGTTAAAGGATGCTCAAAAGGATGATGAGGGAATTCAAGAAAAAGTGGAAGCTATCAAAAAGGGGAAATCCTCGGAGTTTAATGTTAATGAAGAATGAATTGTGCGGTTTGGGTAAAGACTATGTGTTCCATCAAGTCCAGAGCTGAAGAAGGAACTTTTGGATGATGCACATAGTTTAAATTTCTCTATTCACCCAGGGAGCACACAGATGTATTGAGATATCCGAAAAAACTTTTGGTGGGATAATATGAAGAATGAGATCGCCGAATATAAATCAAAGTGCCTGGTGTGTCAGCATGTGAAGGCAGAGAGGTAGAAGTATAAGGGGATGATGCAACTGTTGCCCATACAAGAATGGAAATGGTAGAACATCACTATGTACTTTGTCACCGGACTTCCGAGGACATCCAAAGGCAACAATGCAATCTGGGTTGTTGTGGATCGTCTTACAAATATTGCACAATTCATTTCTATTCCGGAGGATTTCTCATTGTATAAACTGGCACAAATATATATTAGGGATGTGGTAAGGTTTCATGGAGTACCACTATCTATTGTGTCTGATCGAGATCCAAGATTCACCTCTAAGTTTTGGAAAAGTCTTCAACATGCTCTGAATACTGAACTGAACTTCAGTACGGCCTATCATCCTCAAACTGATGGACAATCCGAGCGGACTATCCAAACACTTGAGGATATGTTGAGAGCGTTCTCACTGGACTTTAAAGGAGGATGGGATCAACATCTTCCTCTGGTTGAGTTCTCTTATAATAATAGTTTCCACTCGAGCATCCAAATGGCACCATATGAAGCCCTTTATGGGAAAAGGTGAAGAACACCGGCATGTTGGGATGAGGTCGGTGAACGTAAGCTTCTTGGACCAGAAATGGTAGAGAAGGTGAAAACCATTCAGTATCATATCAAGGCAGCCCAGAGTCGACAGAAGAGTTATGAAGATAATCGTTGATGAGACCTTGAGTTTAAAGTTGGAGATATGGTGTTTTTACGCATATCTCCTTGGAATAAGTTCATTAGGTTTAGAAAGAAAGGGAAGTTAAGTACAAGCTACATCGGTCCCTTCGAGATTCTTGATCATGTTGGGGCTGTGGCCTATCGACTAGCACTTCCACCTGCCATGGCCAAAGTACATGATGTCTTTCATGTATCCCTCTTAAGGAAGTACATACCGGACCCTTCACATGTACTCTCTTCTGAGGTGGTACAATTGGAAGACGATCTTTCTTATGAAGACCAACCAGTGAAGATCTTAGATTGTAGAGAAAAATCTCTATGAAATAAGACAATGCCCCGCGTCAAGGTGTTGTGGAGAAACCACAAGTTTGAAGAAGCAACTTGGGAGTCGGAGGATATGATGATTCTGAGTTACCCACATTTGTTTTAGTGTGGGAAAAGGAAAAATTTTGAGGGTGAAATTTATTAAGGGGGGAATATTGTAACAACCCAAAGTTTCATTAATGGAAAATCCATCTTGATCCAGTTAATTGTCGCTTTATAAAAAAAATGTTTTTATAAGATGTCAACTTCTATGATTTTATGATAATATTTTTGACCGTTACTTTTATAGTCATTGAACAGTGATCACTTGTTTAATATAAATATAAGGCTTTAACGAATCCAATTTTACTCAGACAAAGGAAGCGATGGCCTTATCCAGTAGAATTGCCCCATACGAAGCCCATTTTTCGAAGCTCAGAAAAGTGGTGGAATCCTTGGGCTTCTCCCTTGACCAAGCCAAAGCTGAGATTCATTATGTCAAGCTCGAACGTGACCGTCTACGGGAAAAGTGGAAGTTGATTGAAATTACCACTCGAACGATGTTATCTGAGCCACCCAAAGAGTCTATCACCATCGCACACCTTAACCTTAGGTCTTATGCGGCTGTTTTAAGGGGTTATGTAACAAATAAGTAGTACTATGTGCATGTAAATTATTTTATGTATATAATAATGAATATAATATCTAGTCATTTTTGATACATTGTAAATAGTTTTTAAAGTAAAAATAGTGTTTTTAGTTATTATTTAAATAAGAAATCTATTTTATTAAATTAAGTGATTTTTGAATTAAATAATATTTTAATAAAATAATAATATTATTATTAAATTAATTTTTATTAAATATAAATGATCTGAAAATTTTATGAATGTAATTAAAATTTTTATTAAGGTTTGAAAGCCATTTCTGGAAAAACCCGTGAATTTACGATAAATGTCGGTTTTTATTTTAAAAGTGAAAATTAACATATTTATAAATTTTTTTAGATAAAATAAATTTCATTTCTGGAATCAGGACGTCGAAATTATCCAACGGTGAATTTTTCATAATTTTCTGAGACAGTCAAACTTTTGGGTAAAAATTAAATACCGTTTAAATATATAATGTGTTTTATGACATCATAATGACCCAATGGTGATGTAATAAAATACTAAAATCCTTATGTTCGGCCAATATATGTTTTAACATTAAAATAATGTGATTTTGGGTTTGTTTGACTTACTTTTGAAAGCATTAATGAACCCCTCAAGACATATTCAACACTTTGCCTTTTTAAATTAATTTCCATGGGAGTGTGACTCACCTCCACATAAGAAACATTATTATTTTAATAAGTTCTGACCTTGACCTTGTAAAATATTGTTTTCCTTCTTTCTTTCCCAAAAACCATTGGAAAAAACCATGGGATGGTTTTTGGATTGGATTATTTTAATATAAGGGGTCCCAAACCTAAATAATAAAGAATTCTCTCACCTTTCCTATATAAACCCACCCATGCTCCCACTTCCTCCTCACTGAAATCCATTGGAGTTCGTCCAACCTCTTCCCTACTCTCTCTAGAATCCTCCCAAGGTGCCCCAATCTCCCAAGAAGCCTCTCACAAGCCTCTCTCTAGCCTTTGGAAGCACACTTCCAAGTAAGGGTTTTTTCTTCCTTTCTCATTTTTGACAATTTTCTTTAAGTTGTATTGCCCTTTTAATTTCAATTATGAATGTTGGGGTATGGTTTCGCACCTCCCCCATACTGCCCTCTTATTTTTTGAATGATGGGAGACCCCTTTCTCTCTCATTAAATTCCTCCCATGTACACCTGTTACTATGCCGAAATTCCGAAAGGAACTTCTCTCTCTTCTTTTACATTCAAGAAATACTTTTGTATCATGAATCTAAAATCTATTTCAATTTTTGGGACATGTATCTATATGACCTCCGTACTATCCATTACATGTAAATATGATGAGGAACACCTTTCTCTCTCATCAAACTTTTTTATGAATTCTTATGTCATGTCGTTACGCTGCCGAAATCGCACCGATTTTCTAAGCCAATGTCATTGTGTAGTGAATACCATGCCCATTTCTCCATCAAGGTTATTCACCTTTATGAACATTTACTTATTGATTGTAAAGTTTCATGTATTAATTCCACATTCCTTTATCATGGAATAAATGATTATGTTTTATGAATCCATGTTTTATGATCCATGTGGCACACTTATGCATGAAATGAAATGTTTAAGAAGGGTACGCCCTTATAGCGCTCCAATGCATTGGGTAAAGTATAGTATCATGATACGTCATGTGCAATGAGTGTTGACTCATGCTAATTCAAGTGCAAAGAGGGTTTAATCATGCTTCATGTGAAATGAGGGTTTACTCATGCTTTATGTGCAATGAGCCTTGGCTCATGCTAAATCCATGTTAAGTGGTTTTGCCACATTTCCATGTTATGATTATAATACTTTATCATTCCTTTATGTTCATGTTTCTTTTATTCTCTATTGATATGCCTATTGTATAACATGTATTGTACTCCTCATGTTATTCCATGTGTACTCCCTTACTGGGCTTTATAGCTCACCATTTTCTTATGCATGTCCTCAGGTTATCCCATGCAATGCTAAGTACGAGGGAATATAGTGGTTATGTAAATGAAGTTTTCAATAAAGATGTTGTATTTCATGTTTTGAGTTTTTATGTAATGATCCTAAGCCCCAAAGACACTAAACCTCTCAATCTTCTTTGTTGTATCAAGTGATGTTTTATGTAATAAAGCATGTTTAAGTTGTAATAAAAAGCTGGGTTGTCATATTAGTGATTTCATGCTGTTGTGATAGACGTTGTGTAGAATATACATGATGGTGTTATATATGCCTTGATTAAAATACACGTTGTTTGATAGGGTATTGTTTTATGTAAATTTTTTCTTGAATGGATGCCAAACTTTGGTTCTTGAGGTGTTATGGGCCCTCATGGACCGGAATTTGGTGGATCATTGATCTGTTTTCCTTATTATAACAAGTATAAGATTCCAGACTTTGATTCGTGGGGAGTATGGGCCCTCAAAGATCAGAATTTGGTACCTTAAGTGTCCATTTCAGTGTTTTCTGGGTTCCGAAGTAGTTTCTGAGGCTTATTGTCCGAAAAAACCCAGAATACATGCCATGTTGTGTTATGTACATTCCATGTGTTCTTCTGTTCGGGAAGAAACTGTTTTTCTTAAGTACACACCGTGTACATTATGTACAAGTCGTGTAGTCACTGACCGTGTCATAGTCCATGTGGGCAGAGACACGGGATGGGAAAATTCTAGTGGGAACACACCATGTACCGGATGAAAACGTTGTGTAGTGTCGACCCAGTGTCCGCCCATGTAACCAACAACACAGATGGATAAGACCTTAAGCTATGCATGTCATGTTCATGTTAATCACACCGTGTAGTCTGACCCAGGTACTCATCCATGTCACAAACAACACGGGTCGGTGTTATCCCATCACGAACACACTGTGTCCATTCGGAACACACCGTGTAGTGTGATCTGTGTGTTAGGCCGTGTCACTAACAACACGGGATAGGTGAAGCTTGTCTAGTACATGTCATTTCTGTCTTGAACACGCCGTGTAGCCTTGTCTTAGGAGAAACGTGTGGCTTAACCGTGTAGAAGGAATCAAGTAGGGGAAGAGGATTCAAGTACATGCCATATGTAAAGACAACACGCTGTGTGTTTGGGGTGTTACACGACCAGTTTAGGTAGGATTGCATGCCCATGTAAATGAATTAAGGGAACACGCCGTGTAGGAAATGTACACGCCGTGTAGTCATGTTTTGTAAAACTTGAGTTCTTTTTTCTCATGTTCCCTTCTTACTCTCCTTGTTTCAGTCCTTGATAATCTTGATCTAGGGTGTGTGCCTGACCATGCAGAGTCATGCCACCGAGACGTCCTTTGGTTGTGCACTAGTTTCCAGATGGTGATCAGACACCGAACATGGCCGATCAGGGACTACCTGTAGATCCTCCTGTTGTGATAGCCTTGGCACCAGCCATTGTACCTGACATAGGTGCTGAAGCACAGTTCATGGAGGGTTTATGAGGATGATGCAGACCTTTTAGGGAGTGCCGCCTCCTGCCTCGTCGATGGCTGATTTGACGTGGGTCTTCCAACAGCAGCATCCTTCTACTTCCTCTTGGGATGGAGGACCTCAGGTTGCAGAGTCATGGCTAGAATCCACGCTGATTATTTTCGAGCATCTAGAGATACCTCCAGAGAAGAAGGTGAAGCTTGCTACAAACATGCTCAGAGAATCAGCCAAGAGGTGGTGGGATGTGATCTCACAGGCGGGAATCTAGCACAATATGACTTGGGATGAGTTTCGGTGCATCTTCTATGATTACTTCTATCCGGAGACCTTGAGGGTTGGTCAAGCCTGAGAGTTCATGAGTCTAGAGCAGGGTACTCTTTTTGTTATGAAGTATTCCTCTAGCTTCATAGAGCTGCAGAGTTTCATGCCTATTCCAGGAGGTGATTAGTTGTTTCTTTCACGGAAGTTTGAGGATGGTCTGAGGCACAACATCTGATCACAGGTGAACATCTTCAGGTTGACTTCGATATCTTCTATAGTCAATCAGGTGCTGATCACAGAGCGTAATCTGAGGGATTCTGGAGCTAAAATCCAGGGTGGTTTGGAATCCAGAGTTAGTTCTCCGCTATCTGAGAGCAAGAAGCACCACAGGGAGCTTTCACAAGGAGATTAGAACAGGCAAGATGCATCTTCCGGTAGCCAGGTGGTGTGATACCAGTGTGGGAGAAGCGGGCATACAAGGCCACGTTGCCCGAGAGACCCTATGGAGTTCCGATATTGTACCAAGATGGGTCATCTTCAGCGATTTTGTCAGTTCTTCTCACCAGTAGATGATCACAGGGGTTCTTCTATGAATCCTCGTTCAGAAGCAGTGCCACCAGTTTCTCACCAGTTGGGGAACTGAAGTTCTTCCGGTCGTTCAGGCCGATGTGGAGGTTGTGGATGTGGTATCCAGTCGCCCTATTTTCAGCGACATCAGGGCGGATCTGCTCGGAGTGGTCAAGTAGAGTCATAGGGCCATGGCACGGTCCATACTTTTGCAGTGGATTAGACCCAGTAGGAGTAGGATCCCAAACCATCCATAGTTTGAGGTACGATCTTAGTAGACACATTTTTAGCTTCTGGTCATTTCGATACAGGGGTTTCCCATTGCTTTATATTTGTTTCTATTGTGGAGAGCATTGGTCTCTGCATCTTTTCTTCTACTGATATATTGATGCTAGACACTCCATTGGGGACTATAATAGCTAGTGTACATCGGTGAAAAGATTTCCCTCTAGAATTTGGTGGGTGTCACTTTTTACGGGACCTCTATATCCTAAAGATGACAGACTATGATGTCATTATCAGAATGGAATGGATAGTTCCCTTTTAGGCAGTCTTCGACTGTTATCACCACAGGGTGAGTTTCATATTACCAGAGGGTGGATTCTTTCTTTATAAGGGTGAGTGGGATTTCCAGGAGAGTAGAGTGGGTCCAGAGAATCATGGGTTGGGAGGAGTTACGGCCCATATTGCTAGTCTATATCTTGAAAACCAGGGGACTTCACAGTTATACTTTCCTCTAGTGGTGGATCGTTTCAGAGAAGTCTTTCCAGAAGACTTTTCAGGTTTTACTTTGGAGCGTGAGGTAGACTTTTCTATTGAGCTTATTCCAAGAGCGGCACCAGTGTCCATTCATCATTATAGGATGGCTACACCAGAGTTGCAGGAGATCAAGAAACGGTTTTAGAAGTTACAGGCCAAGGGTTTCATCTAACCCAGTACTTCTCCTTGGGGTTTTCCCATCTTGTTTGCGAAGAAGGCCGACGGTACCCTCAGGCTTTGTGTGGATTATTCAAAGTTGAACCAGTTGACGGTCAAGAATTAATATTCCTTACCTAGGATTGATGATCTCTTTGATCAGCTTCGAGGATACTGGGTGTTCACAAAGATTGACTTGAGGTCCAGTTATCATCAGTTTCACTTTATACCATCTGATATACCTCTTACAGCCTTCCAGAGTAGGTATGGTCTATATGAGTATATGGTTATGTCGTTCGGGCTCATAAACGTGCCTATAGTTTTTATGGCACTGATGAATCGAGTATTCCATCCATACTTGGATTATTTTGTGGTTGTCTCTGTTGACGATATATTGGTGTACTCTCACAATTGACACGACCATGCTACCCATCTTGAGATCATTTTGAGTATACTGAGGGAGAATCAGTTATATGCTAAGCTCTCAAAGTGCCACTTTTGGATGGATCATATTCACTTCCTGGGTCATGTTATGTCAGAGGCAGGGGTATCAATAGACCTAGAGAACGTGAAAGCTATAGTTTCTTGGGAGAAGCCGAAGAATGTATTTGAGTTGAGAAGTTTTCTAGGTATAGATGGATACTAAAGACGTTTCATATAGGACTTTTCATGCTTACCAGCACCACTGACGTGTCTGACTAGGAATGGTGCGAAGTTCTTATAGTCAGATTATTGTGAGTCATCCTTTCAAGAGATGAAAGGGAGGTTGACTCCATCACTAATACTAGTCTTGCTAGAGCCGGGAAAGAGCTATAATGTTTACTGTGATTCTTCAAGTATCAGGCTGGGAGCTGTGCTTATGTGGGGAGATGGAGTCGTTGCGTACGGTTCTCGACAGTTAAGGCCACATGAGAGGAACTACTCGACACACGATCTGGAGTTGGAAGCTGATGTTCATGCCCTATATTGTTGGAGACATTATCTTCTAGGCAATAACTTTTTGGTTTTCACCGACCATAATAGTCTCAAGTTTATCTTCACTCAGTGTTATCAAAATTTGAGATAGCACAGGTGGGTCGAGTATCTTCAGTCCTTTGACTTGGAGATTGCCTACATGCCTGGGAAGGGCAACGCAATGGCTGATGCATTAAGCAGTAGGACTCAGATACATACAGTTCAGGATGCTAGTAGTGATTGGGATCTTATGTCTCTATTCTTTGAGATGCATTTGGAGGTGCAAGATAGACAAGGGCAGAATTTTCTATCATCTCTAGCTATTACCTCTACTCTTATTGATTTAGTTCGAATGAGGAAGCTATTAGATTCTGAAGGACTAGTCCTAAGGGATAGTGTTTTAGGAGATGACCCTATTCCTGGATGGACTATAGGCGAGGATGAGATCTTATATTTCTAGGGGTACGTATGGGTGCCAGCAGACATATGTGAGGAGCTTATACGGGACTTTCATTCCTCAGTTTGGGCAGTTCATCCTGGTGTCACCAAGATGTATCGTGATCTACACTGTCAATATTGGTGTCCAGGTATGAGGAAGTATTTTGTTGGTTTCTTCATGAGGTGTTCCACCTATCAGGAGGTTAAGGTGGAGCATCAGCGGCCAACAGGGATTTTACAGCAGTTACCCATTCCCAAGTGGAAGTGGAACGACGTCGCGATGGATTTCGTGACAGGGTTATCGAGGTCACCTCGAGGGAATGATGTTGTTTGGGTTGTCATTGATAGACTCACAAAGTTTGATCACTTATTGCTGATCAAGGAGACTTTCAATGTTGATGAGCTGGGATTATTTTACATTCGATAGATTATACGTCTTCATGGAGTTCCACACTCCATTGTTTCAGAAAGGGATGCACGTTTTACTTCTCGGGTCTGGCAAGAGCTTCAGAAGGCTTTGTGTACACAGGTACTTTTGAGTATAGCTTACCACCCCCAGACAGATGATCAGTCATAGCGTACAATTAAATTGATTGAGGACATTCTCCAAGCATGCATCCTGAATTTTGTAGGTTCTTGGGAGAAGCATATACCTCTTGTGGAGTTTTCCTACAATAATATTTTTTAAGAGACTATTCAGATGGCACCTTATGAGTCTTTTTACGGTAGGCCATGCCGATCACCCTTATGTTGGCTGGAGGTAGGAGAGGTAGCTTTGCTGGGACCTTGTCTTGTTCAAGAGACCACGGAGTACATAGAGTTTATTTGGAAGAGGATGGCTACTGCACAACCTTGACAGAAGTCTTATGTTGATCAGCGGAGACGACCTCTAGAGTTCGAGGTTGGGGATCAGGTTTTCTTGTGTGTCATACCGAGGTTGGGACACAAGAGGATCATGAGACAACATAAGGTTTCACCAACATACGTTGGGATGTTTGAGGTGTTGGAGAGAGTTGGGTTAGTTGCCTATTGATTTCAGGTACCTCATAGGTACTGAGCTATGCACGATGTCTTCCAAGTTTCTCAGCTTCGACATTACTTCTCAGACTCATCTCATGTCTTCCAACCTGAGGAGGTTGAGCTCGAAGTGGATGCATAATTTGAGGAGCATCCTATCCATATTTTAGATCATATTACAAAGGTTCTCCATGGCCGGTCCATTCCTCTGGTACGAGTGCTATGGCAGCACGAGCGGGTGCAGGATGAGACTTGGAAGAGAGAGGCTGATGTATGAGCACAATGGTCAGATTTGTTTGGGGTTTCTTCTTCTACACCATGATAGAGAAATTCAGGGATGAATTTATTTAAGGGGGGATGTTTGTAAGAACCCGGATCTTCTTTTCAGGTATGTTTTCCCTTTTCTGGTCGTTTTTGAGGAAAAATGAGTTTCTGGAAATTTTGTAAGTGCACGTCGTGTACTTTATGAGTACACATCGTGTACTTTTTCACCATAGGAGGTCGTGTGTTGGTCGTGTAGTAGCCAAACACACGACCATGTGGGAGTGAATTGGAGGCCGCTTAAAGTGGAGTATGAAAATGGCGAGTACATGTCGTATACTTCAAAAGTACACGCCATGTATTTTGTTTTTTTTTCATTAAACGCACTGGGGTCGCGTCTGACAGATAGAACCGTCTCCTTCCCAACCTAGTTTTTCCAAGAGCACCAAGCAGCTGTAGATCTTCAATGAGCCCCCAAGCCTCCATCCGTACTCTGAATTGAACATTTTCAGTTGCTTTGGAATCGCATCGGTGAGTTATTCCTTCTCTTAGAGAATCGTTTTCCAATTCCTTCTATTTTTGAAGTTATCATGGATTGAACATTTTATAGGTTTTTGTAGATCTACATCATTCTAAGGATTTTCAAGCTACAAGGTTCACATATAGTGATCTCCTAACCCCGAGGTAGGTGGGTTTTTCCTTTTTGTTCAAAGTCATTGAGTATTATGTGAAAATTCCACCAATACCCTTGAATGGGGTATTGCGTGTTTACCATTTTACCCATGTTGATTTCCTGTCATGCTTTTATGCTTGTGTAAGAGTAATTTGGGTATTAATAGGGTTTCTTTATATGCTTTGGATGTATTTCCTATAGATGATCTGTTTATCACCATCTGGTTCTTCTTAGCCAGTTTGGCTACCTTGCCTTTTTTCCATGCTGTCTGTTGTAGGATGGAGAGTTGTATTTTGACATGCTTGTTATGTTGTAGACTGTTTAGCCAAGTAGTTATATAGGTTTACTTGTCCATATTACACTGCTATGCTCGTTGACCTACACAGGGCCATGAGAACCTGGTGTAGTAGACTATAAGGGTAATTGACCAGGTGAGCTTCCTCAGAGAGTCTTTAAGCACGTTTTGCTATAAGGGGGATTGGACGAGTGAGCGTCCTCAGAGAGCCTAGAACCACTTGGGGATATAAGGGGAATTGACCGATCAAGATTCCTCAGAGAGTCCTTGATTGAATTAGACTATAAGGGGATTGACCATGTGAGCTTCCTCAGAGAGTCTTTGATTTTATTCCCGAATTTTTTAGACTATAAGGGGAATTGACGGTGAGTGCTTCCTCAGTGAGTCTATGAACGACCGGAGCTATAAGGGGAATTGACCAAGTGAGATTCCTCAGATAGTCCTTGACCTTGGGGCTATAAGATGAATTGACCACATGAGCTTCCTCAGAGAGTTCCTGACTACCTTAGTCTATAAGGGGAATTGACTGTGAGTGCTTCCTCAGAGAGTATTTATATACTGAACCAAAGGGGTTAGACCGAGTGCACTACCCAGAGGGTTGCCTTTTTCTGTTTATCTATTTGATTATTTATTGCTTGATGTTGAAACTGTGGATTGTTATTATTGAGTACTTAATGTTTACTACTTTCTGTACTTTGTATGCCATATATTCACTGACTGTTAGGCACAGATCTTCGGGCGGTTTCCCTACTGGGATTCAGTATCACACCCTATTTGGGTCATGCTTTTAGTCCCAAACAGATTATATTGTTGCATGTATAGATAAGGGAAAGATCCCTTCTACTTTAGGTGCTTGACTTGCTGTGGAGCTGGAGAGCATGGGACCAAGCTATGGCTTGTGATGCTGAGGAGTTTATCTGTTTTCTTTTGCACTTTGGTTTAGCACTATTTGTATTCCGAGCATTGTGACTTGTTTGGATTCATTCCTAGACATATGTATCATGCATTATTTTATATATATATGTGCTCCAATTGTTTATTATTCCAGTCTTCCACTATTTACTGTTGTTGGATATTTACTACTTCTGCTATAGTATGTATTTGTTTACATCCATTGTGTACTCTACCAATGAGGGCATAGTTTCCCCACTATCACACCCAAGGCCCTCTCTACTAGTCAGCAGCCTCTTGCATTCAGAGAAATTCATTTGAGGCCATGTGACCAACTGGGTATGGGGTGCCTCTGGGTGGCTTTCGAAACTAGGAAGTTACACTTTACGTAGATTATAAGTGTTCCATAAGGGTAAATAAAAAACATAGAAAATAAAGTTTTCATTAAAAGTGATTAAAAACTTATAAAAAATAATATGAATAATAAAAATAAAAGATAAAAAAACAAAAAAAACAAAACAAAATAATCCATTCATTCATTCATTAAATTATCTGAAAAATAAGTAATTAAATATAGTATATTGTAATTATAAAGTCCCACTCTAACAATGTGAGCTTTTTTATATGTTTACTAAAAAAATTAAATATGTGTAGGTTAAATTTTTTAAAAAATCTATGCTAAAGGTGGTAGAGTCACTACTGCATTCCTGAAAAAAAAATTATTCATGTTTTTTATATTTATTAATATATTGGTTTTTATCTTATGATTTATGTATGTATTAATATAAATCACTTAAATAGGGAATTATTGGTCATTTCATTTAGTTAAATACTAAATTTTTTCATTATTATATAACTATAATATTATTATACTTCATAAATATATGCATTATGATGACATGTCTTATGTTTGTGCCACACTTTATGCCTCCAAGATATTCCATGTAGTAAAAGTAAGGCGAGGTCTAGGAGAGAGTATGGAGATGGGAATAAAAGTCTATGTTATTGTTTTTATCATGAACCAAATTCCCAAAGATGTTTTACCTCTATATTTTTGGGATAATTATATAGATGTTTGTGATAATGATGATGCAATTAAATGTATATAATATCTAGGTCATTAAAAAACATTTGAATAGAAATTATTTATTATATTTATGAAATTCATTTTATTTTCAATTTTTTTAGATTTTTAGGCTATGTTTTAAATTATGTTTAGATAGTTTTATAGTGTATATTTTATAACTTTTTAAATTTACCAACTTGACATTTAATAATTTTGTCTATGTTTCAAGTAGTCGACTTTGAAAGCTTATAAAATATAAATTGTGACTAAAATATTAATGAAAATTGAAACCCTGGTTAAACATGTAAAAATGACTGATAGTAATAACAATATATTCATTTCAATATACATAAAACATATACATGAACTTGTACAATCAATGTTTATAGGGAGGATATTCTGTCCCACATGGTGGTCTATGAAGGGCACACCCATATCGAGATCTCCAAGCTTCGTGTTGGGGTGGAGTCTGGTGACCTAGATAGGGATGATCCTAGAGTACCGGAATGTCAACTGTTTCATACTCCACCTATGTGTCGTTGGGAGGAGGTGTCAACTGAATGTCATATTTTTCTCCCGATCCTTCTCCCACTAGATTAGTAGAAGGAATTTCCATCATTATAGTGGGTAACCAATCCTATAATGGATCTGAACTCTATTCCTATGATGGATCTAGACCCCAAGCTAGATAGAACTGTGGATATACTATCAAAAAAGAAGGATATCATTTCACCTAATTCACATCCACAATCGTTTGAGGCTGGACTGCTAGTGGGACAACCTCTATCTATAGAACAGGTGAGGGCTCACATGCAGGATGACATGGTCTATGTCATCATTGTCATGGCTCCTCATCATCAGTAGCTGCTGGATGAGGTTCTTCAAGCGGAGGTTCCTTAGCAGGAACCTCCACTCTCTTGGATGGATGATCGAAGATGCTCTCATGAATTTCCACATAACATAGCCCCAACCCCAGTTTTGTGGCATGGATCACTGCCAGACTAGAGACCCACTCTACCTCAGGATCAGTCATGTGAATAAGTTTCTATGAATGGGAATGCTGGAAATTGATAAGAACAAACACATTAAATAACACATGGATGATTTAAAAAATACAAGAAATACATTGAAATTTTTCAATAGAACATGATTTTGGTGAGATGAACCTCAATTTGGAAGTGAGGTAAAATACAGATTATTTTCAATTAACATATTATTAACATCTTTGAAAGGTATGTACTTAACTTTGTAATTTTTAAAACCTTTTTACATAATAATAACATATCTTAGATGTTATCTAATATTTCATTGGAAGGTTGAAATATTTTCAAAACTAAAAAGTTAAGTAAATATCTTTCAAAGATTTTATTAATCTACTAACTAAACATAATCTGGATTTTACCTCACATATGAAGTGAGGCTCATCTCATCCAAACCATATTCTATTTAAAAATGTCAATGTATATCATGTATTTTTTAAATCATCTATGTGTTATTTAATGTGTTTTTTCTTATACATTTCACTTTATATGATCATAACTATCATTTTATCAATGATAATTAGATTTATTTGGTGTTATCTTATTTTTATCCCACTTTTCAATGAATTTATTCACTTTCTTCACTTTCTTCCTCTTCTCAGATATGGAATGGGTTTACGTCATCACTATCATCATTGTCACCATTCCTCCTATGTTGTGGTTCATTTCCCATGAATTATGTCTTGATGTTCACTTAGTGTTATAGAATCAGCTATACTAACCATTTTTGTTGTTTTTGTACTATGAGAATCTCTTTAATCAGTTTTAATAACCTCCCCATAATAGTACACATAGAAAAACATGACTCTCTACATCATAAATGTTTTATGATAATGATTATGAGAGTGTAACTAATATTTAAAACGATGTTTGACCATATAATCTTTATTATACTAAAATTTTATAATGACTTTTCATACCCTAATATATGATACTATTATTTCTTTATATAAAATTTTATTAGAATATCAGTCACATATTGTTTAAAAAACTGAGGTAAAAAGAAGAGAAAACACTAAATTAGTTCAATTATCATTGATAAAATTAAAATTATGATCCTATAAAGTTAAATGGAGAAGAACAAACACATTAAATAACACTATATAATTTAAAATATGAAAATATCACAATGGAGACAATACATCATTGTGGATGAGAGTGTGAACTCGAACAAAAAATGTTAGGGAATCATTTCCAGTTATGACCTTATTTACAACATATGGTGAATCTCAAAATTTTCCCTTGTTCTTGAGGCCATTCAATCTCATTTTTCATCCTTCTGGCCTTCAGTCTCCCATGGCTATGCAACCGGTTGATGTCAGGTATCACTATCGGCTGGCCTTTGGGCATTGTGAAATAACAAAAATCCCCAATAGGCATCCATGGTGCAACATAATTGTTATTAATGGTGTCTATCTAGTATATTATATCAACATATTCTTCTCATGATATGTTCACAGAGGCATATGTTACGATGGAATGTGCACATGGAAACCGTAAGGCTGAAAGTTTCCACATTGACATTGTCTTACTTCCAGTAATACCACCATTTTTTCACCAATTCTATTTGTGATAGGGCCTGAATGCTCTTGAACTTCAATTCGTGAGTCTTCTTGGTGAAATAATCATACATGATAACCAGAATCTTCTTCAATGTTCTTTTCAATCTCATATTTAAAGCTCCTTCCGTACCTTAGCCCATGTTGAATCCCATTCGAGGCTAGTTTTTCTATATTAATGAAGTACTTCACGCAATGATAAAATGTCTTATGTACTAGGGAAGTTATTGGAAACTTGAAAATCCTTTTGAAGACACCATTCATCCACTCCAAAATGTTTTTGGTCATGTGTTTGTACCTCTTCCCCCATCATATGTCAATGTCCATTTTTCTTTGGGAATCTACATCATATAATCATACAATTGTTGATTATCCTTGCATATTTTTTTAAAATGTTCTTCAAATATTCATTTATTTGGCTCATATTCTATACATAAGAGATTATATTTCACATAAATTTATTTTATCTTTATGTTGAAATAGTAAAAAATAACAAATATAATGCATACCAAGCCTTGTGATTGTCTTCTTCATCGGTTCATTATGGAATGTTTTCCACATGTTGCTAGAAATGTGTCTGATTCAGTACCGATGATTTTCATTTGGGGATTTCCATGTATTAGGGTCACCATTGATTTCCTCATTTATTTCTTGATACCAATTAGTTATCAAGTAGACACCCCTAATGTTGGTGAAATGGTTTCTGATACATTCTAAAAACCAACTCCATGATTCGTAGTTTTCCATCTCCACAATGGAAAAGGAAAGAGAAAGAGGTGAACGATTTCCATCTCAGGTTGTTGCAATCAACAATATGCCCCTGTATTTTCCATATAGAAAATATCCATCAATCTGTATGAATATTTTTCTAAAAGGAAATGTGAAGATCCAGTGGAGGAATGCCTAAAAAACCAATGAAATTGAACCTGAGATGGATCGAGTCAATTATCTTGAGAAACATGTCCATTCATATGAAGATGGAAGAAAACATAGTTTTTTTATCGTAGTATGGATAGAAATTGTAGAAACACCCAATACGAGTCATCCTAATCACCATAGACCTTCACAATTTCCTTATGTTTTTCTATCCATGCCTTATTATAAGAAATATTATATCATAAATTTTGTTGTATCCTCTCTTTCACAAGGGATATAGGAACATCTTAGCATGTCCTAGTCATCTTGATGATAATAGATAACACAAATTTAGCATCCAATAAGGTATCTTCTTGTGTCAGGTTTGGATGAAAGCAAGTATGAGCTACCACAATCTTCTAGATTCTTCGACCTCCAAATCTAATGTCCAAAATCTCCCTCAAGTGGAATCTACAATCATCCCCATACTTTTCACACCGTATGAGGTATTTCTTACAAACTGATTCTTGAACTATATATCTACAGTACCTCTCAATGTGAAATATATTTAGTGTGTTTTTAATGAATCTTTACTTGGAAAATACCATCCAACATATAAGGTTTTGTCCAAATCACTAAACCTATCTGGTACAACTCCAGGAAACTCAGTTGCGGGTGTGGGATCATTGCAGTAAAATTCAAGAACATGTTTTATTTCTTCTAACCAAGATAATAAGAGTGGTGGATCATTTATTATGGGTTGAGGATGATGTACAACTAATGAATTTCTAGAAAATTCCTCCCCAACTTCTGCTGCTCCCTCCTCATCGGCACTATTGTCACCATATGTTACATCATTATGAAAATTCTCATCGGAAGTTGGATTGACATGTATATCTGGGATACCATATAGTATATCATCTTCTGCATCATTTAGAATAGGCTCAATTTCATGGGGTGGATCTTAAACCACTCTTTTAAGTCTATGTATTCATAAAATTGGATGTTGTTATTGTACGGTAGAAACATCAACATATAACTCCATCATGGCACCATCTGACTATTAAGAAAATAAATTTATTTCTTGGACCCACTATGCATGAGCAACAAATGGACAAGCTAGATGTCACAGTGTAGCTGGGAATTTAAAATCTCTATAACTCATAGACTTGATCTCTTGATCAACTCTAAGATTTAAGGAAGCACAAATTTTTTCTTGAAGTTCACTTAGGGTTACATAATCAACTATACTAACCACTATAGTTGGTTATGTACTATAAGAATCTCCTTTCTTAGTTTGAATAACCTCACCATAGCAATACAAAAAGGAAAACATGACTCTCTACATCAAAAATGTTTTTTGATCAAGATTCTTATAGTACAAATAATATTGAAAATTATTGATGACCATATAATATGTATTATAATGAGATTTTAGAACATCTTTTTATACCCTAAAATATGATACTAATGTTTATTAGAATACAAGTCACAAAAAGTTTTGTAAACCGAGGTAAAAAGAAGATAAAACATCGAATAACTTTATCATTGATAAAATGAAAATTATGATCATATAAAGTGAAATGGCGAAAAAATTTATTAAATAGAACAGGAATGTTTTACAACATACAATAAATACCAACATTTTTCAATTGAACATGGTTTGGATGAGATGATCCTAACTTCAAAAGTGAGGTAAAATCTAGCAGATTTTTATTTGGTATCTTAGTAACATATTCTAAAGATATGTACTTAATAAGTTAAGTACATACCTTGAGAAGATGATATAAAGCTACCAAATAAAAATCTTCTAGATTTTACCACACTTTTGAAGTTAGGATCATCTCATCCAAACCATGTTCCATTGAAAAATGTTGGTATTTCTTGTATGTTGTAAAAATGTATATGCTATTTAATGAGTTTTTTATTCTCCATTTCACTTTATATGATCATAATTTTCATTTTATCAATGATAAGTATTATTAACTAATCATTATATGTATTTATATTTTAATTCTATGTTATTCATTATTTAATTTATAATTAATCATTACTAATAATAACTATTGTTTCTAAAAAAATATAATCTTTACGATACTAAAATTTTAGAACATCTTGTTATATCCTAAATAATGAATATAGTTTTTAACTAGTTAATCATTCATTAATCACTAGTTAATCATTACTAAGTTATTATTTAGTTAATCATTGTTTAATCATTCTATAATCATTCCTTATTCAATCATTAAAAATATGATATTCATTGGTTAATGATTATTATCTAATCATTACATGTATTCATTTTTTAATCCTAATTTATTAATTAATTAATTTATACTAAATCATTACTAATAATAACTATTATTTATAAATTGTGATACTAATGTTTCTTAGTATAGTTTTTTAATTAGTGAATCATTCTTTAATCAGTAGTAAATCATTATTGAGTTACTGATTATTTAATGTATTTGTCCTCATCCATTTCATTTTATATGATCCTTATTTTTATTTTATCATTGATAAATATACTGATTTTATGTTTTCTTTTCTTAGGTATTTTAGTAGTTTATAAATAAAATATAAATCATCTAAATCATATCCACCGGGAGTGTCAAATCAGGATGCAGTAAGGCCCGTTGTCGTGTACCAGGTTACCCCAAGTTAGGCCCAGGACACCTTGTTGGAGTTGTTACTCCTAGGTACATCTCTTTGAGAGCCACATCCACTTGTTTGTATCCAGATAGGGATTTGATTTCATAGATAACCACATAATATTTATGCTACCAAAATTTTAGAACATTTAATCCTAATTTATTCATTAGTTGATCTACACTAAATCATTACTAATTATAACTATTATTTCAAACTATATATAACTAAATAAACTAATTAATAAAAAAAATATTTAGAACTAAGTAAAATACTTAATAAATAAAAAATTTATAACAAACTAAAAATAATTCAATTAAATAAATAACTTTAAAATAAATAAATAAATAAATTTTAATTAAATAAAAAGATACCCTTAAATGATGCTTCATGAAAACCTGGGACTTCTTTTAGGCCACTGGATCCACCACACACAAAAATAACTTTTTTAGAGAGAGAAGCTCAAGAATGTAGAGAGGGGAGTGAAATTGGAAGTGAGGAAAGGGGAGGTGGGTTCCCTTTTATAGGGCGTTGAGGAAAATGTGTCGCCCCACTCATTGTTGTTGCTATGTCATAGATCTGGGGAAAAGACGGTGGGTGGGGGGAAGGCGGCAGCAGGGTTTTCGCCTTTAATACAATTTTTTTAAAAAATAATACAAATTTTAAAAAAAATCAGAAATCATATTAAAAAACTCCTAATAGAACTCAAAATCTGATTAAAAATAAAGCACGTTGAAGGAACAAGACGACTTCTTGGAGTTTTTCATGATAATTTGAAGGGTTAGATGTTTTGAAACTGGGAAACCAAAATTGAAGGAGGTTGTAAATGGAATTGTTTTCTAGTATTTTTTATATTTTTAGGTATGAAAATTAATAGGGTAAGGAAGGTTTCTATGCAATACATACATGGTGCTTCTTTCATAGGTTCCACTACCACAAAATGGGGCAAGGGCAGCCCCTGGTTTTATCAGCACTAAATAGAAAGCACTGATAAAAGGGGGTATTTATCAACGCTAGCCAAATGCACTGATAAATATACCCTTTATCAGTGCTAAAAAACACTGATGAAGGTTTGCCCTTTATTAGCACCTTTCTTAGTGCTAATAAAGGATAGATTTATCAACGCTATTATGAGCGCTGATAAAAGTTTTTAATAAAATATATTATTAATTTACATAAAATTATTATTCTTATATTCAAAAATAATGTTTAGTTGTATACATTAAATAAAAAACGCATGTTTATAATTATTATATTTTTTTCAATAATTCAAATATATATATAATGTTTAAAAAAAATTATTTATATGATTATAATTATATATATATATAAATATATAAATATATAATTATAAGATTATAATAAATTTTATTAAATAATAAATATATTTATTAGATTTATTAGATTTATTATATTTATTATATTTATTATATTTGTTAGATTTATTAGATTTATTAGATTCATTAGATTCATTATATTTTTTATATTTTTTATATTTTTTATATATTTATTATATTTATTATATTTATTATTAATTTATATAAGTAATTTTTAAATATATATTTATAATTATAAATTATTAAAAAAATATATATGTTTCTAATAAATTTGGTTAATAAATATGTTGATCATGTGAGTATACGTGCATATATGTTATGTATCGTCATGAATGTTCATTTATATAGTACACCCTTCTTATTATATTCATGTTGTCCATATGTGATGGCTTGTTTTTTATTATGTATACTTTTCTAGGTATATGATTAATTCATGTTACCCATATGAACTATTATATATGTTCTCAGAAATACTTGTAAAATTACATTAAATATATTTAAATAATATATATATATATATATATATTATTTATAATTATTAAATTTTAATTATATATAAATACTTTTTAAATATATTTATTTATAATTATAATTATAACTATATATATATAACATTACAATAAATACATATATTA
The DNA here is from genome assembly GCA_963277665.1 of Viscum album. Lineage (NCBI taxonomy): Eukaryota > Viridiplantae > Streptophyta > Magnoliopsida > Santalales > Viscaceae > Viscum > Viscum album. The sequence continues at coordinate 66,635,155 of OY728147.1, read as the reverse complement.
TAATTTTATAAATATATATCTATATAAATATATTTATAATTATATATAAATATTTATAAATATATTTATTTATTGTTATAATTATAACTATAAATATATATATATATATATATATATGTAAATAATTATATAATTATAATAAATATATTTATTATACTTATAAAATTATAAATATATATAATTATATAAATATATATATAAATATATAAAAATATTTAAAAATATATTAAAATAGTTATAATTATAATTCCTAAATAAATATAGATATATTTTCATAATTAAACATTTATAATAAATATATATTAGTTATATATATTTATATAAAAATATTTATAAATAAATACAAAGAGTTATAATTATAATTCTAAATAAATATAGATATATTTAAATTTTTAAAAAATTATAATAAATATATTATTTATATATATTTATAAAATTATAAATATATTTGTTATAATTTTATAATTATTTAAATATTTGTTTATTTATTTATAATTAAACCTATAAATAAATATTTATTTATTTAAATTTTTAATAAAAAATAAATATATATTTATTTATAGTTATAAATATAAATAAATATTTATTTATTTAAATAATTATTAATCTATAAAAAATATATTTATTATTTTAAAATATAATATTATATGTAATTAAATAAATATATTTATAAATATATACAAATATTGATAAATAAGTACAAATATTTATATTTATATTTATATTTATATTTATATATAAATACATATGTATTTAAATAATTATAAAATTATAATAAATATATTAATTATATATATTAATAATATTATATTAAATATATTAATTATATATATTAATAAAATTATAAATATTAGAAATATAAATTTGTTATAATTTTTTAATTATTTAAATATATATATAATTATAATTATAAATAAATATATATTCATTTAAATAATTATAAAATTAGAAGAAATATAGTTATATATATCTATAATCTAATAAATATATATAATTAATATATTTATTATAAATATTTCAACGATTATAAATATAATAGGTATATTTCTTATAATTTTATAAATATAAATAATAATTTATTTACTTATAGTTATAATTATAGATGAATATATATATATATATATATCATATATATAATTTTATAAATATATATAATAATATCAATAAATTATTAAAATTATATCTTTATCAATGCTAAAAAACGCTGATAAAAGGTGTATTTATCAGCACTATAATTTTAGTGTTGATAAAGACACCATTTATCAGCACATTTTTAACAATGATAAAGGCATATCTTTATCAGCGCCAAAAAAGCACTCATAAAGGCATGTTTTATCAGCACTTTCTATTTTAGCACTCATAAAACATGCCTTTATGAGCACTTTTTATCTAGCGCTGATAAAAGGTTCAGACTCTTTTCTAAAGAAACCTGAACAGTCTCCTTCATTCTTACTCCCCTCAAGATTTCGCGGAAGCCGACCCCTACAACGTCGACCCCTCCTTCATCGACCACTCCTCTGCCAATGACCCCTTCTCCATCGCGACCCCTCCTCCACTGCGTCCCCTCCTATGCTATAGACACTCCTCCACTGCGAACCCTCCTCCACCGTGGATCCACCTCCACCATGAACCCCCCTCCAGGATTTCTTTAAGCCCTTATAGCTCAATATTTGGGTGGTTTTGACTCTGATTCTTTAAAGAATCATCAAGTAAGTCTTGTTTCCCTTCATTTATCCCTGTTTTTAGGGGTTTTCTTCCCCCTTTTTTGAGTTCTTATAGTGGGTTGTTCGACATAATGTTGGTATGATCTTGTGTTATTGGAAAAAATATTCATGTTTGAGTTTGGATCTTCCCTTAATAGGGTCTTACTGAGGTGTGGCTATGGTTTCACACCGATTTCTGAAGGTTTCCAAGTGTGAGGTAGGTGATTTCATGTTTTTACATTATTAGATGATTTTGATATGCTTCATTGTTTACTTATATGTGTTCTATGGATTATTCATGTGGTGTGAAACATGTTTTGGAAATGGTTTGACATGAATATGTGATGAATGTTTGTTTTTGAAAAGAAATTGGTTATATTTCTTATGTGCTTTGTGGTGGTGTTCCTTGAGAATGTTTTCTGCCTTGTGTGAAAGGTGAGAATTGTTTTTTCAAAAGATATTTAAAGGTGAAAATGTGTTAAAAATGGATTTATCCGAGGGAAATAGATTTTTAGTGTGTTTTGGCTTCCTTATTGTGTACCTTAAATGCATTTTTGAATTGTGAATGTAATGTGAAGCATGCTATGAAATAGTTTTTTTGTGAGCATGATTTTAAAATAGATATTTGATCATATGCTTGAATCGTTGTTTAAGATCCCAACATGAAGGTGATAATTTGATCACATCAGTGAGTCATACTCTGAATTTTTCCTGGTTTGGTCTTTATTTTGAGGTGGTTGTAATGAATATGAAGCGACCCACCGCTGAGTGAACCCATGTTCTAGATCGAAGGAAGGTTTTCTTGCCTTTTTATTCTATCCACAACCATAATCGATGTAGACCATATTTTGGAGTTGGTGTCTCCTTTGACTTTGCAGGATTCACACTCCTTGATCCCTCCCTCTACTACACATCCACCTTTAATGCTCAACATCATTGAGTCATTTCCTTCTTCCCTCATATTTTGAACAATTGGTGGAGTTTTAACACCCTCAGTGTTACCCCTCCATGAACCCACACACTTTTATTAAGAATGTCAGTGTTGATGGTGAATTTTCAACCTGACTTCTCTTTTCACCAATCGTGCACGCCCATGTGATAGTTGGGACACTTTAAACTCATTTTATGACACATCAAGCATGGATCATTTGGGGTTAAGTGATGTGGTAGGGTCTTCCCCACATGGTTGAGATGCTTCAAGACCCCTATCCTCTAAACCATCAAGACCTTATACTATGGGTAACTCTATCCAAGGTCGTTTGTGTGGTGTATAACCCCCTTTCCTCTAATTCATGTTGGGATTAAAATTTATAGTGCCACACAAACCCTCCAGAACACATAACCCTTTTGTTCAATGCTCTATGACCTTAAATTGGAGGGAATCCTTTTGGTCCAATATATAATCAATTAATCTAGAAACTTTTTTCTAGGCATCATCACATTAAACTATGTGAAACTTGTCTTGTAAATATTCATTTGGTGAGAGGCCTCCATGGAAATATTTTCACATTGGGTTCATAATCTCTCCCTTTCCACAAGATCCTCTCCATGATACCCATATTTTTGGCACAAGCTATAAGAATTTAAACTATAAGAAACCCTTTTGGTCCAAGCATCATGACCTTAAACTATGTGAAACTAGTTTTGGGGATGCTTTCATGGCATGAGGACTCTTTGGACTTCTATTCACATCATCTTTTGAACCCTGTGATGCCACTCAAATCCTTATGGAATAATCCCCTTTGGTCTGATCTCTATAAACATAAAATGGTCGCGATCTTGTTCTAAGCATTATGAACTTAATCCAAAAGATAGTTGGAAAATACCATGTGTTGTATGGATTGGATTTTTATCTAGTGTTGAAGAGTTATATGATACTTTAGTCACTATGATGTAGTCTTCAAGCATGAAAAATATTTGGAATGGGAATCCTTACTCATGTTTTGATTAATTCAAAAAAAATGAGAGGCTCCAGAACATATCATTAATTTTTTATATATGATGTAGTTATTGAAATATGCTATAGATGTAGAAATTTTGAAAGATATTATATTTATTAGTAGATGGTGTAATGCTAAGTAGTCTATAAGTTATGAATAGAAGTTATAGTTCATTAAATATGGGTTTTTAATGGTGATATACTAAGGACTTCTCCTCATTGTATTGATAAAATGTTTTTGGAATGTAATATTTATTCATTGAAAAATAAGAGTGATATTAAATATTCATCAAAAGTGAAAGGTTTTAGCTGGATATTATATAGGTGTTAGAAATTCCACATGTTCAATAGGGAGACTTCCATGAAATTTTGGAAGTCGGTGAAACTGGATGAACAGTTGATTCTTACTATAAGCAAGTGGGCCAACTTGCATAAGAAACATGTGATAGCCCCAGTTCCGGAAGTCACCCAAAGCTGCCCCATACCTAGTTGGTCACATGGCCTCAAACGCATTTCCCCAAACTCCATAGGCTACCAACTAGCAGTGAGGGCCTTGGGTGTGATAGTGGGGAAACTATCCCCTCATTGGAAGAGTACACAACGGAAGAGAAAAACCATAAACAATAACAATAATGGAAGTTGTACACAATCCAAACACAAGAGAACAACGGAAGACTAAATATGATAAATAGCAGGAGCACATATATATATATATATATAATGCATAATACATGTCTAGGAAAACAGCCAAACAAGTCATAATGCTAGAAATACAACAGTATGAAAAACAAGTACAAAAGATAGATAAACAGATCCTCAGCATCGCAAGCCTAAGCTTGGTCCCATGCACTCCATATCCACAGTAGTCAAGTACCTGAAGTATAAGCGTGTTTTACCTTGTCTATACCTATAACAATATAGTCTGTTTGGGCCCAAAATCATGACCCAAATAGGGTATGAGACTAAATCCCAGTAGGAAACCACTCAAATAACTATGCCTAACAGTCAGTGAATATATGGTAGGTAAAAGTAAAGAAAACAGTAAACAAAAACATGATGAACAATAAATAATCCACAGTTCCAGAGTCAAGCAATAGCTAACAAGCATCATAGAACAATAGGAAACCATCTGGTTCTACCTAGAAAAAACCAACAACCCTCTCGGTAGTGCACTCAGCATAACCCCTATGGTTTGTTCATACGGAATTATAAATACTCTCTGAGGAATCACATGCAGTCAACTCCCCTTATAGTCTAGGGTAGTCAGGAACTCTCTGAGGAAGCTCACACATTCAATTCCCCTTATAGACCCAAGGTCAAGGACTCTCTGAAAAAGCATGCGTGGTCAAATTCCTCTTATATCCCAGGTCATTCATAGACTCTATAAGGAAGCTCACACAGTCAATCCATCCTATAGCCTATGGTAACCAGGTGATCCAAACAAACAGAACATAGACTCTCTGAGGAAGCTCACGCGGTCTATTCCCGTATAGTCTAAAATAGTCAAGGACTCTCTGAGGAAACTCTCACGGTCTATCCCCTTATAGCTCAAAGTAATTTTAGGCTCTCTGTGGATGCTCACTCGGTAAATCTTCTTATAGCTTAAATCTCAAAGACTCTCTGAGGAAGCTCACTCTATCTATCCCCTTATAGTCTACTACACCCGTTTCTCATGGCCCTATGTATGATAGCAGCATAGAAATAAAATATGACCAATGATTACTTACATAACTACTTTTCTAAATAGTCCTATAGCATATCAAGCAGGTCAAAAAAACATTTCTCCATCCTACTACAACAGGAATGGAAACAAACAAAGCAGCCAAGGCAAAACAGGACCAAACGGTCATAAAAAGAACGTGCGTGGGATGAACCTCCAAATAATAACAGTTCAAACATATTCATATTCAAAAATCCTATACACAAGCATACTATCATGGAAGGCATACAACAAGGGTAAACGGAAATCACACAATACCCCGTTCAAGGGTATTGGTGGAGTTTTCACATAATATTCAAGGACTTTCAACAGAAAGGAACAAACCACCTACCTTGAGGTTAAGAGATAAAAATACTTGAACCACGAGGCTTGAATCTCCTTTGAATGTCGTAGATATACGAAAATGCACAAAAAGTTCAACCCATGATAACTTGAAAAGGAGGAGGAATTGTAAAACGATGCTCTAGAAGAAGGGAGATCTTACCACTGCGGTTCCAACGCAATAGATGACGGTCGATTTGGAGAACAGACAGAGGCTCGGGGGCTCGAAGAAGATCTGTGGTCATACCCTCGCTCTCGGATGAACCAAAGCTAAAAGTAGGGTGTTATGTCCGTCAGACGCGACCCCGGTGGGTTTAATGGAAAAAATACACGGTGTGTACTTTATGAGTACACAACGTGTACTTACTGTTTCTGTACTCTGCTTTAGGGGGCCTCCACGTCACCCCACATTACCATGTGTGTGGCCCTTAAACGGCCATCACATGGCCTCGCGTGGCGATGAAGTACACAACGTGTACTCATAACGTACGCGACGTGTACTTCAAAAATTTCCAGAAACTCCTCTTTTCTCAAAAACTCCTTAAAAAGGAAAAACATACCTGAAAAGAAGGTTTGGGTTCTTACAAACTTCCCCCCGTAAAGAAATCTGTCCCCGAATTTCCCTAGAGAGACGTAGAAGAAGAATCCCCGAACAGATCCAGCCACTACGATCGTACATCGGCCTCCCTATCCCAAGTCTCATCATGTACTCACTCGTGCTGCCATAGCACCCGTACCATAGGAACAGACTGACCATGGAGAACCTTTGTACTGTGATCGACAATACAGATAGGATTCTCCTCAAATGATGCATCTTCTTTGAGCTCAACTTCCTCTATTTGAAAGACATGAGATGGGTTGGAAAAGTAACGTCGGAGCTGAGAAACATGGAAGATGTCATGCATAGCCCGGTACCTCTAAGGTAACTGCAACCGATAAGCATCCTTCCCAACTCTCTCCAATACCACAAACGGCCCGACGTACCTCGGTGAAAGCTTACCATGTCTCCTAATCCTCATATGCCCTAACCTCGGTGTGACGCACAGGAAAACCTGATCCCTGACCTCAAACTTCAGAGGTCGTCTCTACTGATCAGCACAAGACTTCTGTCGAGACTGTGCGGTAGCCATACTATTCTGAATCAACTCTATCTGCTCTATGGTCTCCTGAACAAGACAAGGTCCTAACAAAGCCACCTCTCCTACCTCCAGCCAACATAAGGGTGATCAGCAAGGCCTATCGTACAAAGCCTCATAAGGTTCCATATGAATAGTTTCTTGAAAACTATTATTATAGGCAAACTCCACAAGAGTTATATGCTTCTCCCAAGAACCTCCAAAATCCATAATTCAAGATCGAAGAATATCCTCAAGCACCAGAATCGTACACTCGGACTGACCATCTTTCTGGGGATGGTAAGTGGTACTCAAAAGAACATGTGTACCCAAAGCCTTCTGAAGCCCCTGCCAGACCTGAGATGTAAAACATGCATCCCTGTCCGAAACAATGGAGTGTGGAACTCCATGCAGACGTACAACCTCTCGGATGTAAAACTATCCCAGCTCATCAACACTGAAGGAATCCTTGATTGGTAAGAAGTGAGCAACCTTCATAATTATGTCGATGACAACCCAAACAACATCATTCCCTCAAGGTGACCTTGGAAAACCGGTCACGAAGTCTATCGCGACATCGTTCCACTACCACTCTAGAATGGGTAATTGCTGTAAAAGACCTTCTGGTCGCTGATGCTCAACTTTCACCTACTGACAAGTTGAATACCTCATGACAAAACCAGAAAAATCTCTCTTCATACCTGGCCACCAATACTGGCGGTGTAGATCATGATATATTTTGCAGATGCTAGGATGAACTGCCCAAACTGAGGAATGAAAATCCCACATCAGCTCCTCGCGTATGTCTGCTGGCACCCATACATGTCCCTAGAAACTTAAGATCTCATCCTCGCCTACTGTCAATCCATGAAGAGGGTCCTCTCCTGACACATTCTCCCGCAGGACTAGGCCTTATGAGTTGGATAACTACCTCATCCATACCCGATCGAGAAGAGTAGAGGTAATAGCTAAATAAGATAGAAAATTCTTCCCCAGTCTGTCGTGAACCTCCAAATGCATCTCAGAGAATAGAGCCATAAGCTGCTACTCACTACTGGCCTCCTGAACTGCATGTATCTGTGTTATCCAGCTCAATGCGTCAGCCACTGTGTTGCTTTTCCCAGGTGTATAGGAAAGCTCCAATTCAAAGGACAGGAGATACTCGACCCACCTATGATGTCTCAGATTCAGATCACACTGAGTGAAGATGTACTTGAGACTTTTTTGGTCAGTGAAAACCCCAAAATTCTCTCCCATAAGATAATTTCTCCAATTGTGTAAGGCATGAACAAAAGCTGCCAACTCTAGATCGTGCGTCTAGTAATTCCACTCATGTGGCCTCAATTGCCGAGACCCGTATGCAATAACTCTATATCCCTACATCAGCATAGTTCAAAACCCGATACTTGAAGCATTATAGTAAATAGTATAACTCTTTCCCAGCTTGGAAAAGACTAGTATCGGTGGTGATGTCAAACTCCATTTCAGCTCCTGAAAGGATGACTCACAAGAATCTGACCACAATAATTTCGCACCCTTCTTAGTCATACCTATCAGCGGTGCTGATAAGCATGAAAAGTCCAATATGAAGCATCAGTCGTATCCAGCCAGCCATAGGAAACTTTTTACCTCAAAGACGTTCTTCGGCTGCTCCCAGGAAACTACTGCCCTCACTTTATCTAGGTCTACTGATACTCCTTTCTCTATGATAAATGACCCAAGAAGTGAATCTGATCCGTCCAAAAGTGGAATTTTGAGAGCTTAACATATAACTGATGATCTCTAAGTATAATCAAAACAATCTCTAGATGGGTATCATGGTCGTGTCGAGTGTGAGAGTACACCAAGATATCATCAACGAAAACAACAATGAAGGAATCCAAGTATGGATAGAATACTCGGTTCATCAGTGCCATGAAAACTGAAGGAATGTTCGTGAGACCGAACGGCATAACCATATACTTTTATAGACCATACCCACTCTGGTAAGCTGTAAGAGGTATATCAGATGGTCTAACGTGCAACTGATGATAACCGGATCTCATGTAAATCTTCGAGAACACTCGGGCCCCTCAAAGCTGATCAAATAGATCATCAATCCTCAGGAAGGGATATTGGTTCTTGACCGTCAACTGGTTCAGATTCCCATAATCCACACAAAGCCTGAGGGTGCCATCTACCTTCTTCAAAAACAGAACAGGCGAACCCAAAGGAGAAGTACTGGGATGGATAAAACCCTTTTCCTGCAACTCCTCCAAGTGCTTCTTGAGCTCTTGCAACTTAGGTGTAGCCATCCTATAAGGAAGAATGGACACTAGTGCTGCTCCTGGCACAAGCTAAATCGATAAGTCTACCTCACGATCTAAAGGCAAACCAGAAATGTCCTATAGAAAGACATCTCTGAAACGATCCACCACTGGAGGAAATTCTAATTATGAAGTCCCCTGGTCATCGAAATATAGACTAGCAATCTGGGTTGTAACTCCTCCTATCCCATGATCCTCGGGTCCTGCTCGACTCGCCTGGACATCCCACTTACCCCAATGAAGAAAATATCCACCCTTTGGTGATATAAAACTCACCCTACGGTGATAGCAATCAACGACTTCCTAGAAGGGGACTAACCAGTCCATTCTAAGAATGACATCATAGCTCATCATCTATTGGACATAGAGGTCCCATAAGAAGTGGCACCCGCAACCTCAAGAGGGATCTCTTTACACTAATGTACACTAGCCATCCTAGTCTCCAATGGTGTGTCTACTGTCAAGATATTGACAGAATAAAAGATGAAAAGACCAAGACTCTCCACAACAGCGATAGATATAAAGATATGGGAAGCCCCTGTATCGAAAAGTTCTGAAGATAAAACTGAGGATACTAAGATCATACTTCAAACTGTGGAAGTTATGGGATCCTGATCTTGCTGGGTCTGCTCCATCGCAAAGGTCTAGCCTACTCCACAGCCCTGTGACCCTGCTTGTCCCCTTTGAGCTGATCTGACCTGCTGTCGCTGATAGAATGGTGACTGACCACCCCGGCCACAACCTCCACCTTGGGCTGAATGTCCGGAAGAACTCCAGTTCCCAGACTGGTGAGAAACTGGTGGTGATTCTCCCGAACACGAAGTTATAAAAGAACCCCTATCTCTGGCTGCTGGAGGGAAACCTGACAGAAACGCTAGAGATGGCCCATCCTGCCACAAGATCGGCACTCCATCAGGTCTCTCGGGCAACATGGCCTTGTATGCCCGCTCCTCCCACACTGGTAGCACACCACATGGCTACTAGAAGGTGCATCCCGCCTACTCTGATCTCCTCGAGAAAGATATCTATGGAACTTCCTGCTATCAGTAAGAGGAACACTAGATCTAGAGGTCAAACCGCCCTGGATCACTACTCCAGAATCCCTTAGATTGCGTTCTGTGATCAGCACCTGGTTGACGATGGAGGATTTCGAAGTCAACCTGAAGATGTTCACCTGGGAATGGATCTTCTTCTTGAGACTGTCCTCAATCTTCCTAGCCAAGAACAACTCATCACCTGATAGAATAGGCATTAAACGCTGCAACTCCTTGAAACGAGATGAATACTCTATCACAGAAAGGGTACCCTGCTCTAAGCTCATGAAATCTTGGGCCCGGTCAGCCCTCAAGGTCTCTGGGTAGAATTAGTTGTAAAAGATACACTGAAACTAATCCGATGACATATTCTGGTGGCTTCCCGCCTGAGAGATGACATCCCACCACCTCTTGGTGGAGTCTCAGAGCATGTAGGTCACGAGCTTCACCCTCCTCTCGGGTGGTACCACGATATTCTCGAAGATCGTCATCATGGATTAAACCCACGACTCTGCAGCCTAAGGTCCTCCTTACCCAGAGAAGGTGGGAGGATGCTGCTGCTGGAAAACCCACGTCAAATCAGCCATTAACGGGGCAGGAGGATGCACTCCCTAGAAGTTATGCATCATCCTCAGAAACCCTTCCTAAACTATCTATATGTGACCGCAACTGGTATAACCTCTAGTGACAAGGCTGGCACAATAGGAGAATCTACATGAAGTCCCTGATCAGCCATATCGGGTGTCTGATCACTCCCCTACAACTGGAAGTCAACCGGAGGACCTCTAGGTGGCATGATTATGCAAAGTCAAATATACACCTCAGATTCATGATTAACAAGGAGTGAAAAACTGAAGCCAGAAGAAAGGAACAAGAAAAGGAAGTCATTGAAGTTATGCAAAACATGACTACACGGCGTGTTCTTTCCATACATGGTTTGTTCCCTTAAGTCATTCACATGGGCGTGTACTCCTGCCCAAACTGGTCGTGTAACACCCCAAATACACGACATGTTGTCCTAACACACGGCATGTACTTGAATACTCTTCCTTTTCCGAGTCCTTCTATACGATTAATCCACATGACTCTTCTAAAGAAAAACTACATGGTGTGTACAAGGCAGAGACGACTTGTACTAGACATGCCTTACCTATCCTGTGTTGTTAGCTACATGGCCTGCTACACACCTAACACCACACGACATGTTCCAGGAGGACACAGCGTGTATGAGAAGAGGTAACACTGACCCATGTTGTTTGTGACATGGCCGGACACCCAGGTCATACTACACGACGTTTAAAATTCAGACATGGCGTGTATGTGAAATGATAACACGACCTATGTTGTTCGTGACACGGCCAGGGTACCTATTTCATACTACATGGTGTTCTAAACTAATACAAGGTGTTTTCCTACAAGATTTTTCACAACCCCGTGCCCCTGATCAAATAGTTAGTGACACAGATATAGACTACAGGGCGTGTATTCATAAATTATACATCGTGTATTCTCTATTTTTCCAAACAGTAGCCTCAGAAACTGCTCTGGGGCCTAGAAAACACAGAAAACCAGCATTAAGGAGACAAATTCTGACCCGTGAGGGCCCATACTCCCCACGAATCAAAGTTTGGCATCTTATACAAGTTATAACAAGGAAAAGAAGAAATGATCCACAAAATTCTGGTCCATGAGGGACCATAACACCTCAAGAACAAAAGTTTGGCATCTATCTAAGCAATGTACTATACAAACAAATTCCCTATCAACAAAAAAGATTCTATCAAGGAATATACCACAACAACATGCATAATCTACACAAAATCTATCACAACAACATGCAATTGCTAATGCATCCTAGAATGCATGGAAAGAATGCATGTCATGTGATTTCTAACAAGTGCCTATATGATGCACGAGATGGAATATCCTCATCTCACCGGGTTGCGACAGAAATAGAACTGCAGTGACAACAACGGTAACAACACAAACCAAGTGAATCACCCAATGGTGAAATCAAATCAACTGTAAAATTGAGAACCAATAAAATTTCAATAAACAAGTTAGTATGGATTTTCCCTGTACATGGGTTAGCTACTCCCCAGCACAACTTATTACCAAGTACCTATTCCATCCTATCCCTGGATATAGGCTCCAAACAGTAAGTCAAGAGAAAAGAATTCCTCTGATACCACTTTGTGACGCCCCAGTTCTGGAAGCCACCCAAAGGCTCCCCATACCCGGTTGGTCACATGGCCTTAAGCGCATTTCCCCGAATGCCAGAGGCTGCCGACTAGCAGCGAGGGTCTTGGGTGTGATAGTGGAGAAATTATTCCCTCATTTTCAGAGTACACAGCAAAGGAGAAAAACAATAAACAATAACACTAATGGAAGCAGTACACAATCCAAAAAAAAAGCGGACAATGGAAGACTAAATATGATAAATAGCATGAGCACATATATATATACGATGGATGATACATATGTCTTGGAAAAAAACCATACAAGTCACAATGATGGAAATACAATAGTACTAAAAACATGTACAAAATAAAGATAAATAGCTCCTCAGCATCACAATCCTAAGCTTGGTCTCATGCACTCCAGCTCCACAGCAGTCATGTACCTGAAGTCTAAGGGCGCTTTCCCTTATCTATACCTGCAACAATATCTTCTGTTTGGGCCAAAAATCATGACACAAATAGGGTGTGAGACTAAATCCCAGTAAACAACCACCCGAAGATCTGTGCCTAACAGTCAGTGAATATATGGCAGGTAAAAGTACAGAAAACAGTAAAATGGAACATGATGAACAATAAATAATCCACAGTTTTAGAGTCAAGAAACATCTAACAAGTAGCATAGAACAATAGGTAACCCTCTGGTTATACCTAGCAAAAACCAACAACCCTATGGGCAGTGCACTCATCCTAACCCCTCTGGTTTTGTCATATGGAATTATAAAGACTCTCCGAGGAAGCACATGCAATCAACTCCCATTATAGTCTAGGGTAGTTAGGAACTCTCTGAGGAAGCTCAAACAGTCAATTCCCCTTATAGCCCCATGGTCGGGGACTCTCTGAGGAAGCACGCTCGGTCAATTTCCCCTTATAGAACAGGTCGTTCATTGACTCTCTGAGGAAGCTCACATAGTCAATCCCTCCTATGGCCTATGATAATCAGGTGATTCAAACAAACAGAACATAGACTCTTTGAGGAAGCTCACACGGTCTATCCCTGTATAGTCTAAAACAGTCAAGGACTCTCTAAGGAAGATCTCACGGTCTATCCCCTTATATCGCAACGTAATCCTATGCTCTCTGTGGATTCTCACTTTGTCAATCCCCGTATAGCCTAAAGCTCAAAGGCTCTCTGAGGAAGCTCACTTGGTCTATCCCTTTATAGTCTACTACACCTGGTTCTCACAGCCCTGCGTAGGATAACAACATAGCAATACAATATGACCAAAGTATATTTACAAAACTACTTGGCTAAACAGTCCTACAACATATCAATCATTTCAGAAAAATATTTCTCCATCCTACTACAATAGTAATGGAAACAGACAAAGCATCCAAGGAAAAACAGGACCAAACGGTCATAAATAGAATGTGTGTGGGTAGAACCTCCAAAGCATAACAGTTCAACCATATTCATATTCAATCATCCTCTACACATGCATACTAGCATGGAAGGCATACAACATGGGTAAAACGGTGATCACATAATACCTCGTTCAAGGGTATTGGTGGAATTTGCACATAATATTTAAGGACATTCAACGGAAAGGCACAAACCATCTACCTTGAGGTTAGGAGATCAAAATACTTGAACCACAAGGATTTAATCTCCTTAGAACGTCGCAGATCTACGAAAACACACAAAATGTTAAACCCATGATAACTTGCAAAAGAGGAGGAATTGGAAAATGATGCTTTAGAAGAAGAAAGAGCTTACCGCTGTGGTTCCAACGCAATTGACGACAGTCGATTCTGAGAACAGATGGAGGCTCGATGGCTCAGAGAATATCTGCAGTTGTACCCTCTCTCTTGGATGATCCAAAGATAAAAGGAGGGTGTTCTATCCGTCAGACGTGACCCCGGTGCATTTAATGAAAAAAAAATACACAACGTGTAATTTTGGAGTACATGGTGTGTACTTACTATTTCCGTACTCCGCTTTAGGCGGCCTCCACGTCACCCCACACAACCATGTGTGTGGCCCTTACATAGCCAGCACACAGCCTCGTGTGACGACGAAGTACACGGCGTGTACTCATAAAGTACACGGCGTGTACTTCAAAAATTTCCAAAAACTCATTTTTTCTAAAAAACTCAAGAAAAGGAAAAACATACCTGAAAAGAATGTCTGGGTTCTTACAATCATTGAGAATAAAAATCATTTCAAAAGAACCATTGGAACATGAAATGCGAAATTTATTATGGTGATTTTATTAGGGGTTCAATATTATTATCATAGGGTCAACCGGGATTCCTCCTGATTGGAAGTACTAAGAAGGGCTTAACCAAGAATGTGGTATGGTTACTTTTCTTAGATGTTCATGAGAGATCCTTCTAATATATTAATGGGAGATTGATGAAAACATCAATCTTAACCATAAATGAGTTGGGTAATGAGTATGGCTTATATTGTGATGTATGAGGAGTCAGGATTTCTAGTCCATGATGGTCATGTGGTTGCTTATGGGTCCAGACAGTTAAGAACACATAAGAGAATCTTCCCAAATCCTTTACTAGATTTTTAAATAGTGGTTCCTTCCATGAGGTGTTATTATAATACACTTAAAAAGTGTTTAAAATATATTCAATCATAAAGTGAAATGAACCATTTATATCGGAGAAGGTATGAGTACCTATAGTCCTTTTACTTTGAGTTAATGTATACCCTCAAGAAGGAGAACATTTTTTCTAATGTACCATATTGGAAGGATCAAACTTAGGTAGTACATGATTCAAGCATCAAGTGGAATATGGTTTCCCACTTTGAAGAGATATGACTTTATGTTCAAAAGTATCATTTCTAAGTGATACTTATGTATTTATCTATCACTTATTCACTCTTTAGTAGTATTATGGGAGTAAACTATAGGATTTATACTATTTATTCATGAGAGACATGATAAACCTTTTATAGCTATATATTTTATAAAATTTTGGTTATTTTTTATTTATGTATCCTTTTTAAAGTGTCTCTATTGGGATTTATGTCTTTGTGAAGATTCCAAGTGGATCTTATTAAATGATTCAAGTGTTTTTAAATGTTTCTTAAGAAATATATGTGTTCAACATACCTTTTTTTGGTTTTAAATTGATTTAAAATGATTTAAACACTTCTCACGGACTTGGTTTCATGCCAAGTGTTTTTCAACTGACCTAATTGGCTTTCTGAAAGGGATGTGAATGTTTTGAAATTGTATGTAATGTTGTTTTCATTTTAACAAGGGATGTGATATTTTTTAAATGAAAATTTATAAAATATAGAGGGTTTTCATTATTTTTAAATTATTAAGATTTTTGGGTCAAGAAGTTTCCTTGAATGATTTAAAAAAATGAATTGGGGTTTTGAGAAAGAGTGTTTGATACTGATTGACTTATTTTAAAAAGGGCATGTTATATTAAAGAGGAATTGTGTAAATGGTTGGTCTTTTTAATGGTATTTCAATTGAGATTTGATAAATAGTTTTCAAAGGATACTTAAAGTCTATAACTTATTTTATACTTGGTTATTTTTTATATCAACCTTTTGTGTATTTATTTTTTTAAATATTTATATCACCAAATCAAATAGGATGTATATGAATAAAGAATTGATGGATGTCAATTGTTTGACAAAAGAGTATGAAGATGGAGTGAAAGAGTTCATCAAGTTTGAAAAATATGATGAATATAACCCTTCTCAAATCCTTTTTCCATGTTTACGTTGTTGTTATTAAAGACAATTTAGTCCATAGGAGTTGGAAGAACACTTGATCTATCACGGAATAGATTGATGTTATAAATATTGGAATAAACACTGGGAAAAAGTGAATGTAGCTAGTGGGTGGGATACCACTACATTTTATGGATCATCTGATATGATTACAAGTGTGGACAATGAAGAAGACAGTATCGAGGATGTGATTACAAATGTGAATGATGAAGAAGATCTTATTGAGAAAACAACAAGGATAGGTGAAGATGAACTTCATGATTTCCCAAAATTGTGTGAGCAGTTAAAGGGTTGTACAAAGACATCGTTGTATGGTGGTTGTACTAAATATATGGAATTGTCATTTGTACTGAAGCTGTATAATTTGAAAGCAGGAAATGGATGTAGTAATGACGGTTTTATGGAATTACTTACTCTCTTGAATGACATGATACCAAAAGATAATGATCTTCTAATCCGAACATATGATGCCATATAAATGCTACGCTCGATGGGGATGATCTGTGAAAGAATGCACACATACTTGAATGATTGTATACTATCTCACAAGGACCAAAAATCACATATAGAATTTCCAAAGTGTGGTGCTTCTTGATATAGGAAAGATGAATCCAGTCCTATGAAATTTGTATGGTACTTTCTAATCAATTCATGGTTTAGGTGCCTGTATGGAACTGAGGAGACTGTAGGGAAATTGACGTGGCATGTAGACAGAAGAAATAAATATAGGAAACTATGTCACTCGACAGACTCTCCTCAGTAGAATAGAATTGATCATGAGTATCCTAGCTTTGGAAACAATCTGAGAAACCTTCATCTTACATTATCTATAGATGGATTGAATACATTTGGTTTTCAAAGAAGCACTCACAGTACATGGCTGGTTATGTTGGCAAATTATAACTTTCCACTATGGTTATGCATGAAATTAAAAGACATCATGTTATTTATTCTTATATCAACACCAATACAATGCAGTAATGATATTGATGTTTATTTGGCTTCATTGATTGAGGATTCGAACTTATTATGGGATTCAGGTGTTACATTGTATGATACTTACAAAAATAAATATTTCACGTTGAGAGCCATGTTGTACAAGATGATAAATGAATTTCCTACTTATGGAAATTTGTTATGATATATCATTAAAGGAACTCATGGGTGTATCATCTACAAACAAGGTACACATTCAATTAGGTTGAAACATTTATCAAAAACTATGTTTCTAGGACATTGCATAATTCTACCCTAATGACATAAGTATTGATCTTGGACGACATCATTTGATGGAAGTTTAGAAGAATATGCATCGCTATATCCGCTAATAGGTGATAAACTATTTGAGAAAGTAAAATATGTGGACACTTCTTTTAGTAAACCATTTTTGAAAAACCTTATAAAAACCAATTGTAAAAAGAGATCAATTTTCTTTGAATTACCATACTGGAATTGTCTGTACATCAAACACTTTCATGATGTTATGCATGTCGAAAAAAAATGTATGTGATAGTGTTGTCGACACGTTGCTAAATGCACCTGAAAAAATAAAGGATAGAATTAAGGCTAGGTTGGACATGGTTTTCATGGGAATACGAGATGATTTGGCGCCAATGAAGGGTGAAAAATGAACTTTTCTTCCTCTAGATGCTTACACACTTACCATAAATGAGAGATATTAGTTTTCAAACTTCTTGAATGATGTAAAGGTTCTATAGGGGTATTCATTGAATATCAAGAATATCGTGTCAATGACCGATTTAAAGTTAAAGGGTATAAAATCACATGACTGTCATGTTTTTATGTAAGATCTAATGACTATATGTTTACATTGTTTTTTTCAAGAATGTATTTTATACATTAACCATACTCTATTTCTTCTTCAAAGCTATATGTAGAAAATTTATAGACCCTGTGAAATTGCTGAGTATGGGAAGGGAAGTTTCTGTCATATTATGTGAATTGGAAATGTTATTACTGCCAGTATTCTTTGATATGATGGTTTATTTGATGTTTCACTTCGTGAAAGAGATTTGATTATGTGGTCCTGTACACTATAGATGAATATACCCCATTGAACTGTATATGAAGATTTTGAAAGGGTATGTCAAAAATCGAAGTCGGCCAGAGGGTTGTATTGTGGAGAGATATTTTTTTGCGGAATCCATTGAATGTTTTACCAAATACCCGCCTGATGTAGAAAATATTGGTCTACCAAAATCTCATCACACTGGGTGGCTTGCGGGTGAAGGAATTTATGGAAGATATGTTGTCACAATCAATATTATAGTTCAGGATCAGGTCCACCTTTATGTTTTTCATAATAGTTTATAGGTTTTCCCATATTTCAAAACCCATAAAGAAATTCTTAGGAATTTGAATTAATCAAGGGATAAAAGATGGATATCAAATACATATAATCAACAAATTATAGAATTTTGTTAGGACCATATTTTAAAGGACTCAGATGAAAATCCAATTCAATTTCAGAATGACTTTGATGGATTGCTGGAAGACCAAGTGTGTATATATTATATTACAATGGTTGTGGAATTAATGGTTATACATTCTATACAAATGAAAATTATGAAAATAGTTTCATTCAAAATAGAGGAGTTACACTTGTGGTTGAAGCGCTGCATGTTTCCGGTACTAAGGACATAAATCAAATTTACGTGAATATGTCATACTTTGGCATCATCAAAAAAATATATTAGTTGGATTATAAAACATTGAAAGTTCCTATTTTTCAATGAAAGTTGGGTGATAATAGGGGTGTCGTTAAAATAAATGAATTGGGATTCATGAAAGTTGATTTTAGTAAGGAATGGTACAAAGAAGAACCGGTTATAATGGAATCTCAAACAGACCAAGTATTTTATGTTACAGATCCCATAAACCAAAAGTGGTCAATTATTCTGTTATCAACCAAAACCACCGAAGGGTCAGATGAAAATTCAACCGAGGATAACCCTTTCATTGGTATGTCTCAATCATTTCACAGCGGTCCCAATGTATATAGTGTTTTGTATGTCAGAGATGACCACAATGAAGGGATTTGTATCATCGATAAAGGAATAAAATCCCTTTATACTTTAAAAAATCAAAATAGAGTTCAATAATTAGGTTACATTTTTTTATAATATACACCATGTTACCTCAAGTTATTATCTATTTTCTATTGCATTCATGTACTCTAAATTAAATGTTAAAACACTTCTACAGATAATGAATTATGCATGTGTTGGTGCTCCCAATCTAGAGGAAAAACAAGTATCTCAACCCACTGCTACTCACAGTGTAGAGGAGAAACATACTGCACATGCTGGTTCTCCCATTCTAGAGGAACAACAGGTTTATCAATCTTCTTCTTCTCTCATTATAGAGGTAAAAAAACTATATGCACATGTTGATGCCACTTCTCTAGATGAACATATTGACAATATTGATTTCGGGGAAATGGTAGGAGATGAAGGACTGGTGTCATAGAAAAAATATTAGCACCGTAGTTTGATGGTGTTAGAAAAAATCATTAAGGAGAAATTCAAAGGAATCAAATAGGAGGTTGGATAAAATTTTTGGGGTCATCATGTTAACCCCAACAAGGCCATGCTCAGCAGTTATATAGGAATCATCACTTGGAAATGTGTGTCGATTGATGTAGATTTGTGGAACCATGTTGTGACCAAGCTAAAGACATGGATGTGAGAAGAGATTACAGTAACATTATGATATCATTTCTTTATTTTACTAAAAAATAAAATAATGAAACATTGAATTACTTTTCATCATTCATTGAAAAGTTCATTTATAGTAGATGAATCCCACAAGAAGTATGTATTAATGCTTGATGGAAGTATTTATAGAGGATTTCACACAATCCAAACAAGACATCATCTTAAATATGCTGAAGGAAAAATAAACTCGCACCCACCGCATATCTATTAACACCTAATAACCCAAAAATCATGGGATTAATTTATTAGCTGTTGTGTGGGTGTGTCTTTTTTGGTACATTTTAGCCAGTAATATGTTGTTTGAAGATACATGTATTAATCAATTTTATTGACTATTTTTTATTTATGAGATAGAAACTGAGTGCGGAAAATAAGGAATGAATAGAAAAACTATCATACCCCTACTATAAATCAAAGATGGGGTGTGCGTCACTTGAAAAAAAATCGGCACCTATTTTAAATCTAAGGTAATACTTTTATGTGACATAAAACAACACCATAATTGTGTTCCTCTGTTTATATGTAGATTGATGACTTGAAATCCAAATCCACTTCCATCCCACACCATGTGCTATGGAAAGAGGCATGTGTAAATATATATGTGATGCTAATAGATGAAAACCCACAAAAAGTTTGGGAAACGTGTGTAAGTATTACATAATAAAAAATTGTTCTGCTTTAAATTTCTATTAATTAACAATGACTGCTTATTTTATGATATTTTCAATCTGACATAGTCACAGGAATCAACAAATCCTATATTAGATGAATACATACTATCAATGGCCTTGAAGCAAGCAGAATAGTATGGTCATGTTAGAGGTGTGGGTTTTGTGGTGACACCCTAAACATATTTTGAGGAAAAAAGAAAGAGGATGATCAAAGTGCATTTATAAAACAGTTGAGAGAAATAATATCTAACCTTGAAGGATAATTATAATGGAAAAGATAGATGATTAAAACATTAATGAGGGAGAGAAAAATAGAATAAGAAACTCAAGAACAACCACCACATGAATATCCTGCCCCACCCCCACCAGCTATGAGGCTGAACCTTCCCCTATAAGAGATGTCTTAGCATAGGTAATCAATAATCTAATAAATTTTTATGTGACATGTGAATCATATATACACTGATACCTTTCCTATAATGATATTCTATAGGGTGACAATGACTGTGATTTATATCTAGCAACACCCACCAATCTCTTTGTGGCAAGGGATATAGTGTTTAATATTCAAAACGAAACACTACGCACTAGAACACTTCCAACAGGGCATGTGTGAGTGTAGATAAGTGTATCCCATGATCCAAGTGATAAGCTACCTTTTCCAATTCATGAGAATGATATTAATATGGTTGAAAAATCTATTGGAACATTCATTACATGGCTATCAAATCTTGTAAAAAACATGTCGACAAAGAGGTATTGACAGAGATCATATTTTCATATTTATACATATGTTTTTAAATGATTTAATCCCTTCCCATTAATCAATTTGATCTTATTTTCATTATTTTATGACTTTTGGTGAGTTTTGAGCTTAAATGTGAAAAGTGGTTAATTATGGACATTAAACAGATTTATGATGCTTCTGTATTTCGAGCATAACTCTTACATTTTTCAGCCAATTCACCTGATTCCTTTTTTAGGATGTAATTATTCGTGGTATACATATAATTCTTCAGGAAAAAAATCCAATTAGATCTACAACAAGACAAAATAATTCGGTCAATGTGGACATTTATTCTAGCAGGCAAAATGGACCATGACTCATTCAATGATCAATATCTCGAGCTACCAACCACAAAATAGGGTTCTTCCAGTTGGGTCAGAAATCCAAATTGACGACGCAGCTCAAAAATAAATTTCAAGCATAACTGAGTTGATTAAGTATGCCTTTAAACCGTTCAAACTTTGGTTGGTGGAATAGTGATTTGGGGCCAGAATAATTCAAGTCTACTAAATTGGCCATAACTCCTTTCACACGGCTCCAAATGATCTGATATTTCGTGGGTGGATGGCCAACTCCATCACTCACCTCCTATAATAAAGAACCTCGGCATGATTCAATGAGAGGGTGGGAGAACCGAAGCTATCTTTCCGGTGGAAAGAATCTAGAGGAGAAATTTTTGGTTCTTTCTTTTCTTTTTTTGTTCTTCTTAGTTTTATAATGCATACTTCTTCCCCCTTCTACTCGATTACCCTTACCATGGCAGGGTAAATATTATTATTGATTGGGAAAGTTTAGGGTTTCCATTTTGTAATGTTTGATTTCATGCTCTTAATGTAATAAAATGTTTTCTCTATTATGAAGTTGGTTTCAATTGTAATAAAAATTTATATTATCTTGTGTGATTGTATTTGATTTTATATTCTGTTGTTATTATTGATTTGTTTAATAAAAATTATATCCCCCACTAGGTTATGGTCTATATATGATGGAATATATCAGAACATAGTGGTTAAGTACTTGGCGATCGTCAGAATGTGTGAGATTTGTACTGAATATTCAAGATTGTTTGGGATAAACAAGACCCGATTGGGAATTGCCTTAATCAATTGAGGGTCTTCGCTACAAATCATTCACAAAAGGATGGATATTAGACCAAACTAAGATATTAGTAAGGTTTAATCTCCCCAACATCATTAAACAAATAAGTGTGAGGAAGCAATTGTGAAATCTCATTTTAATCGATTTAATAAAAGATGAATGAATAAATAAGAACTATGATAAAATTCCAAATAGAAAACCAATCCCAACCTGATCACCCCAAACTTATCACTATTTTTAATCACATTACTTTTCAATTAGTTTTAAATCTTATACTTAATTTATTTCTTTAGTTTTGTTTCATTGTTTTCAAAATCAAACAAAT
The DNA here is from genome assembly GCA_963277665.1 of Viscum album. Classification (NCBI taxonomy): domain Eukaryota; kingdom Viridiplantae; phylum Streptophyta; class Magnoliopsida; order Santalales; family Viscaceae; genus Viscum; species Viscum album. Next base: position 66,612,453 of record OY728147.1, on the reverse strand, counting down.
TCAAATATAAAGTGACAAACATGATTGTTGTGCGATCCTCTCTGAAGACTACATAGGTTAACCACTATACTATATTTTAACTGAGTAAATAATTATTTTTCTACACCCAACGATAGGCACGTGTCATAAATTTGCACCATTTCCGGGGAGGCAGTTCCACAATCTAATTATAAATATTTAACACTTTTCAAAAAAAACATAAAAAAAATATTTTTCCATGATGTTTTCAAAAGATCATCTCTTTAATACATGGAATAATTACCCACAAGTGGAACAAGAAGATGATTTTGGGTATAATATAGTTCAGATGAAAGAACTTAGAAGTGAAATAGAACAACTAGATAGAAAAGTAGAAATTCCATTTTAATATGTTCATGCAATGATGGAGAAACCCGAACCTAACCATGAACCTATGGAGGCAAAGATGGAAAAACTGACTACTGAGATACATGTGGATGATCAATAAGATATGGATGGCTTCTACACTGAGTGTGAAGAACTGCGTGATCCACATATTCCTTAAAAAGTAGATTAACCAGAACCATTGAAGGAATACACCACCAAAGTGGTAGAATTTGAAGAAAAGATGGAGGAGCCTGACTACCTACCTTTTTCTTGTGAAATTCAACTACAAGAGAAACCTCATACTGAAGAAGCAATTGAATTCAATACACATAAGGGAGATAATATTTTTCTTAACTCTTTTCATTCTGATTATATAGAATCTTAATTGAGCATCACTTTCCCTTTCTTGAAATTTTCATATTTGGGAAACAAATATATTTCCTTGGTGTATGAGGAAAAAGAATAAGATACACATCATAAGGAAAATATAGGGCTCTCTAAACTTGTTGAACACTTATTAGAAGGTGTTCAAGAGGAGTTCAAAGTGGATTTGCCTAAGAAAAATGAGAAACAATATGCTTACTTTGGAAGGGAAGAATTTGATTTTGATTAATCATGTTTTAATATTATTCAAATATAATTGCACTCTAATTCTACCATTGATTATTATTTTGATAACGCATGCCTTAAGGAACTATTAGAGAATGAAGAAGAAGTTATAAAAGTGGAAACCAAGAAAGAGGAGGACTCATTCTTTATCCCAACCCCACCATGAAGGTTTAATATCATTTTTCATAGGGGTGGATTTGATGTACTATATCCATAGAGTCACTATCAATAAGGAATAAGTTCAAACTGGAAGAAAGATATGTTGGTGGTTTATCTCAAAGAAACTCAACCCACCATCAGATTGGAGATAACCAACTGAAACTGCCCATCTAGAGGCAGTCAAAAATCAGGGCCCACTTGGGGGATTAAACCAAGATCTATCCTTCTATTCTCATTCTATTTCTATTTTTTTTAATTTTAATAAATTTATTATGTTTTATTATCTACCTTTGTTTGTATGTTTTTATATGCGTAACACTTAGGAGATTAACTCAACATTTCACTACCAATAAGTCAGGTTGTAACTCTCATTATCTCTTGCTTGATTGTTGTGATTCAATTTAACCAATAATTACATGTTAAATCCAATTGAATGCATTGTAGACAGGGAATCATTTAAGTGTGGGGGAGGGAACCTTTGTAGATTAGGAATTTCAATTGTTTGTTTTTTTCTTCTATTTTTTATAAAAAAAAGTGTTTTTCAAATTTCTGTGTGTTTTTAAAACTATTGAGCTAAAATGAATATCATCACCATTTTTGAAACCCATTTCAATGTTTATACAATTTATCAAATGAAACTAAGCTTAAATGAATGCTGAAAATGACTGTGTTTCATGTTTAAATATTTGGAAATTTGATGAAAAGTACTCTGATTTTTTAATCACATGCCACAATTCACTGTCATGATATATGAAATAACTTTACTGTGAGGCTTATAAACCTATTTTTCATACTCTTTTAATTCACCTCACTTCTTGAGAGAACCATATTATGATTGATTTAACCAGAATTTGATTTATTACTGTCAAAAATTGAGGATTTGAGGTACATGTGTTTTAAATGATTGAGGCATTTCATTGGTATTAAAGCCCCTATTTCATATGAATCCTTTTTATAATGTCCCACCTTGTACATTTAATCTTTGTATCCTATAGAAACCATGAATATCCTGTTAGGTTAGCCACATTACAAGCTAATTTTCCCTATCCAACCTGCTCTTGAAGTGAAATTGTATAATCTAGTTGAACTTAAGTGTGGGAGAAGCTTTGTTGTACTGTGCTGCCACATTTGGAGATACTTTGGGTGGAAAATAAAATTTTGGAGAGAAGAATTTACTGCTGAAAAAAATCATTTTTTTGGAAGTTTTTCCTATCTGGAGCTTTTATGATACGTGAAGTTGTGTCTCTCTAGAGCTTTCAATAAAAATCATGTTTGAGATGAGTTGTACTTTTTTCTCTCCTAAAATGATGAATAGTGTGTAATTTAACTGATTTTTCATGCTTATTGAGCGGATTTACTACTAAGTGGAGTGAGGAGGATACCATATTTAAGTTAAAATTAGAATAATTCAATTTTTCTTCAAAAAGAGCCAAGCCCTCCTTCTTCAGCCTCATAATTTGTCACATCTAAATCCTAATAACCTGAAGCCACAGAACAACCCTATTAAGTCCTCATGATAAACATATGTCCTTGACTCACATCGGGTGGAGATTTAGAAATTTATCAAGCCTATGGTGACCCTTGCATGAGTATTGGATGAGAAAGGCATGGTTGAAAATTGATATTTGTGTGATGAGGAAAAAAATGCATGTTAGGTAGGTGTTTTGTGTGAATGGGAGAAGGAATGAAGCTGAAATATATTTAACGAACTAAATTGAAAACTTGTAATAATGGTTGTTTATGAGGCATTATATTTTTTGTTTCTTAGTGTTAAATTGTTAGATCACATGGATATGTGTTTTAAATTTGTTTTGATTTAATATCGATGTTCACTTGTCCAGGAGACCAAGTTATAAGTGTCGGGGAATTGACAGAGCTCATATTTTTATATTTATATATCTGTTTTTAAATGATTTAATCCCTTCCCATTAATCAATTTGATCTTATTTGCATTATTTTATGACTTTTGTTGAGTTTTGAGCTTAAATGTGAAAAGTGGTTAATTGTGGACATTAAACAGATTTATGATGCTTCTGTATTTCAAGAATAACTCCTAAAGTTTTCATCCAATTCACCTGATTAATTTTTTTAGGATGTAATGATTCTTTCTCTACATATAAGTATTCAAGAGAAAAAGCCAATTAGAACTCCAACAAGACAAAATAATTCGGTCAATGTGAACATTTATTCTGGCCGGTAGAATGGACCATGACTCATTCAATGATCAATATCTCGAGCTACCGACCACCAAATGGGGTTCTTTCAGCTCGGTCAGAAAAAAAACTTGACGAGGCAGCTTCACATTAAATTTCAAGTATAAATGGGTTGATTAAGGCCGCCCTTAAACCAGTCAAAGTATGGTTTGTGGAATGGTGATTGGCCGCCAGAATAAGTCAAGTATACTAAATCTACCATAACTGCTTCCACATGACTCCAAATGATCTGGTATTTTGTGTGTGGATGACCAACTTCATTACTCACCTCCTATAAGAAGGGACATCAGCCTGATTCGATGAGAGGTTGGGATAACCGAAGCGATATTACTGGTGGACAGATTCTAGAAGAGAAAAGTTTGGTTCTTTCTTTTCATTCTTTTGTTCTTCTTAGTTTTATAATGTATACTTATTCCCCCTTATACTAGATTAACCTTACAATGTTGGGGTAAATATTATGAGTGATTGGGGAAGGTTAGTGTTTCCATTTTTTAATGTTTGATTTCATTCTCTTAAGGTTATAAAAGGTTTTCTCTATTATGAAGTTGTTTTCAATTGTAATTACAACTTATATTATCTTGTGCGATTGTATTTGATTTTATATTCTGTTGTTATTATTGATTTGTTGAATGAAAATTATGTCCCCCACTAGGTTATGGTCTATATACGATGGAATAGATTAGAACATAGTGTTGAAGTACTTGGCGATCTTCAGTACGTGTGAGATTTGTACTGATTATTCAAGATTGTTTGGGATAAACAAGACCCGATTGGGAATTGCCTTAATCAATTGAGGGTATTCTCTACAACTCTTTCAAAAAAGGATGGATATTAGACAAACTAAGATATTACTAAGGTTCAATATCCCCAACATCCTTAAAAAAACAAGTGAGAGGAAGTAATTTTGAAATCTCGTTTTAATCGATTTAATAAAAGAGGAATGAATAAATAAGAACTATGATAACATTGAAATTGAAAAACCAATCCCAAACTGATCACCCAAAACTTATCACTATTTTGAATCACATTCCTTTTCAATTTGTTTTAAATATTATACATTATTTCTTTCTTTAGTTTTGTTTCATTGTTATCCAAATCAAACAAATTCAAATACAATGTGAAAAACATGATTGTTGTGTGCTCCTCTCTGAAGACAACTTAGGTTAACCACTATACTATATTTTAACTTAATAAATAATTGTTTTGCTACACCCAATGATAGGCACATGTCAGGTATTCATTTCCAATTTACTTTTCATTCTAAACCTTTAATAATCAATGAAAAAGTTCTGAACCGGTGAATGTTATTATAGACAAACAAAGAGAAGGGGATGAAACGAAATACCATCTCAAAAATATCTAAAGTATTGACCATCCTATCAAAAATATCTATTGAAATCACAATTACCCCACCCATTCTATATCCAAATTTTCTATCATTCAAGGCTCATGTGGATACAAAGTAAAAATATGGTCACAATCACATAATTAATTTTGAATAAAATATTTATGGAGAGATATATAATGAATTTGTTGGTGTTGAGAGTGAAACTGAAATCCTCGACAATGACTGGCTAGGTAGCTTAGTTGTAAATGTATACATGAGGTATGTTCTCATGATTTCATTTTCCCAAATCTCATATATTGTGTTAATTATTACTATATACATTTCATATTTTTTTAGCCGTATATATGAAAAAAAATTGAATATATTTTCCCATCACAAAAATTTTGGACTCATTAGTCCCCACGTCACCTTAATGGAACAAGATAAAATAGAAAAAAAGGATGAAATAGTGGCAGGTCTGCTCAAATCCTTTGAAACAAAATTTTTAGATGACATACTATATTTAATACCAACGATCCAGGGGTAAGACTCTATAATTTAATCATATCAAATTTATTTTTATTTCTTTCATTATTTATTCCTTTTTGTGTTTTTAGGCAGCATTGAATGCTCATTGTGGTAAATTTAGATACTCCAAAGATTTATTTTCTGGATTCAACACATGGATATCCAAAAAACTATACACACATAATGGAGTTTTTCAATTTTTAATACATTTCATCAAACATTTTAGAACTCACCATCAATTTATATAATTTATATTATCTTTTAAAGAAGATTATATTATGATAGGGTGGTGTATCAATATCGTGAAAAAAAGGAATGAGGCCAGGGGATAAGGATAAGAAAAAAAGACAAGTACTAAGACTGGATGAGTATCAGGGTATATATAATAATAATTTACTATCCAAACATATATCAAAACAAATTACTTATTCTACTCAATGTTTCCACAGTGTCTGAAACAAACCAATGGGAAAGATTATGGTTATTATGTTTGTAAATTTATGATAGATATCATATTCCAAGATCAAACTAGCATCCCTAAAAAGGTATTTTCGATGATAATTTCTATTTCATTTAAAATATTTTCTAATCCTTTATGTATTTACATTTTTCAGTACTACAATGATTGTCAAAAAAACTCATATTCACAAGACAATATAGATGTGCTCAGAAATGAATAGGCAACAAACCTGATGGAAGAATGTACACAAATAGAATGAATATGTGACTTCCATATGTAGGGTATGAATTTATAATGTTACTATCATATTATAACATATTTAGTCTCATGTTATCATTATATGATCACTGATATCTCTCTTTTTTACACTTATTGAACATCTATGATCACCCTTTCTTATGTTTCGTATCCTTAGGTTATTAATAATGGTTTCAGAAATTATGAATAAGAAGGATTATAGTAAGTAATAACTTAATATGATTCATAAGTCATTTTTGATGTGTATGAAGTAGTCTCATGTCAAACTGACACACGATGCGACCGGCATGACTCAAAATGTGTGTTTTCAGTTTGAAATGCCATTTTATTGAAAAATAAAAATTGGCATAATGAAAACTGAGAAAACAAATTTTTATTGTTTTAATACACTAGGAAAATTATCAATAATATATTTGTGATGTGTAGGGATCAGTCTAACCTCAATACGACGCACGGTGTGACCAATATAACTCACAGTGTCTCTTTTTATTTAAATTTGACATCAATTTAAGTAAAAAACAACAAGTGACATACTAAGAACTGAGAAAACGCATATGGATTGTTTTGATACACTTGGGATTTGATATATAATTAATTTTTTATGTTTATGAATCAACAACACCTAAATATGACACATAGTGTAGCTAGTATAACTCCAAGTGTGTCTTTTTATTTAAAATTGACATTAATTTATGTAAAAACAACAAGTGACATACTGAAACCCAAGAAAATGAATTTGGATTGTTTTTATACATTATGAATACAATATATGAGTCATTTTTGACATGTAGTAATAACCCACCCCTCAATAAAACACATGGTATGACCGGTATAACTCAAAGTGTCTCTTTTTATTTAAAATTGACATTAATTCAAGTTAAACCAACAAGTGACATACTGAAAACCGAGAAAATGCGTTTGGATTTTCTATATATTTTATTAAAACAATATATTATTCATTTTTAATGTGTAGGGATCATCAAAACCTCAATATGATGCATGGTGTGGTCAGTATAACTCAATGTATCTTTTTTTATTCAAAATTGACATTAATTTAGGTAGAAACAACAAGTGATATACTGAAAACTAAGAAAATGAATTTGAATTATTTTGGTATTTTAATAAAATTATATATTAGTAATTTTTGATGTGTAGGATCAGAAAGACCTCAATATGATTCACGGTGTGTCCAGTACAACTCAAAGTGTCTCTTTTTATTTAAAATTGACATTAATTTAAGTAAAAACAACAAGTGACATACTGAAAACCACGAAAATTCATTTGAATTGTTTTTATTTTTTTAGGAAAATGATCGATTAGTCATTTTTGATGTGTAAGTACTGGATACACCTCAATTAAACACACGGTGTCTCCAGTATAACTCAAAGTGTCTCTTTTTATTTAAAATTGACATTATTAAGTAAAAACAACAAGTGACATATTGAAAACTGAGCAAACAAATTTGCATTGTTTTAATATTTTAGGATAAAATATATTAGTAATTTTTTATGTGCAGGAATATGACACACCTAAATATGACATATGGTGTAGCCGATATAACTCAAAGTGTCTCTTTTTATTTAAAATTGACATTAATTTATGTAAAAACAGCATGTGAAATACAGAAAACCAAGAAAATGCATTGGGATTGTTTTGATATTTTAGGAAAATGATATATTATTTATTTTTTGAATTTATGGATCATACACACCTCAATAAGAGACATGGTGTGTCTTGTATAATGAAAAGTGTCACTTTTTATTTAAAATTGACATTAATTTAAGTAAAAAACAACAAGTGACATACTAAAAACTAACAAAAACACATTTTTATTGTTTTTATAATTTATGAAAATGATCCATGAGTCATTTTTGATGTATAGAATCCACCCTCACCTCAATAAAATGCATGGTGTGACCGATATGACTAAAAGTGTCTGTAATCAGTTTAAAATTGATATTTTAGTTCAAAAGGTTTCACTCACTAAAAACCAAGAAAACATGCTCTGATTGAATTAATAATTTTGTAAAACAATTCATAAGTCATTGTTGACATGTATGAAGAAGTATCACATCAAATAGATGCACGATGTGACTAGTGTGACTCAAAATTCATGTTTTCAGTTTGAAATGACATTTTAGTAAAAAAACAACCAGCATACTAAAACCTAAAAAACGCATTCGTATTGTTGTGATACTTTAGAACAACAATCCATCAGTAATTTTTGATCGGTGAGAATTACCTGAACCTCAATACAATGAACAGTGTGGCTGGTATAACTCCAAATGTGTCATTATTTAAAGTTGAGATTAATTTTAGCAAAATAACAAGTGACATACTCAAAACCGAGAAAACACATTCAGATTGTTTTGATATTTTAGGAAAATGATACATAACTCATGTGTAATGTGTAGGAATCAGTCCTATCTCAATAGAACACACAGTGTGACCTGTATAACTCCGAATGTGTCATTTTTTTTAAATATTGATATTTTATTAATGTATTTTTTTATATTAATGTTTAATTTATTTTTGTATAGTGTTACTATTATAATATTTTTTTCTTATATAGGTGAAATATTTTTCTCAGGTTGAGATAATTTGTTCGACAACTGATATCATGGGTAGAGATTTTTTAGAGCGGATCATGGGTGTTAAATGATGAAATATCAATGTTTTAGAATGTTGTTGGACTTGTAAATATAATTATATAAAACATTTTATTTGAAATTTAAATAACAGTGTTTATTTTTTTATATATAATGGGTGGACAATTGTTTATTCATATTGTCAATTAAATGTATATATTAGGTTTTCTTCCTATTTTATGTTTAAATTGTAGTTTACTTATGTGCTTGGTGTGCTCTTTTTAAATTGTAGATTTGATTTCATGTTTTATTCTTCTAGGTGTGCTATTATATAAATAGCACACTATAGGTGGGTATCCCTTTATCAACGCTAGGAAATCACTAATAAAGAGGTTCCTTTATCAGTTCTTTTTTAGTGCAGATAAAGGACCCCCTTTATGTAACACTCTCACCTTAGAATCCTAGAGCCAGTGCATTATTTTAATACCTAGGAATCAATTACAAAAGGAACGATCAGTTTAGTAATCTTGGAAAATAGATTACACACATGAAATTTACATTACAATTTCTAACATAAAAAACAACATAGATAATCCGTTAAGAACACCATTATTCTCCTAGCTTGACCCTACATATCATTCATAAAACACTTCTTGGAATCCTGGGAAAATAAAACATAAGAATTGGGTGAGATCATATGCTTAGTAAGGATAAAAAATATAGTGGAAGCTATCATAAATAAGCATAAACTTTTAAGTCAAGGTATAAAACTAAAACAAAAGCCTTTTAAATATAATCTTCAGCATAATATGGAAAGAATAAATTGAATAATTCTATTTAAAATTTCACATGGATATTTTACTTGTCAAATAATCACATGAAATATCAACAACTAATCTCATAATGTGGGAATGCATAATGTGAGAGATCTGAAACATACTGTTGAGGCCTTAGTGAAGACATCTAAAAATAAATGCTTATGGCCTCAACCAAATCCATATCAAAAAATTAATGGGCATGGACTGAGCCATTTTCATATCTATTTTTTCTCATGATACCTATCAATGCATCGAGGGGCTATAGCGGTCCATTCCCATCACTTATTTAGTACAATGCATTCCTCTTATGAAACAGGTGAAACATAACATAAAAATTCGTATTAAAACTAGCATACGAAATGTTAATAATTTAACCATAAACCATGAATGGTATAAAAATAGAACATCAATAGTCAAAACTCATCTAACTCATTAAATAAAATATGGAAGATTTTATTCTAATAAATCAACCTCAATCAAGAATAAAATCCAATAAAGGATATTGACATAGATGAAAATAATCAGTAAAACTCTTTGAGAGAAATATCCATTTTTTATTCAAATCATTTAAAAGTCACACAATTTATGAAATATTCCATTTAAAAGAAATTTTTGTACCAAAGTGTCCCATGACACTTTGAAACTTTTTAAAATAATTAACATTTTAAAAAAATCATATCCATATAAATAAATCCTTAAAATCATTTTGAAAACATGGACATTAATTAAAAAAATTAGAAACATAGATATTTAAAACATTTAAAAATATGTTTTAGTTAAAGAGTCCCTTCCATAAAACATTAAATTATTCATTTTGAATACATTATTATGAAACATGAACATGGATGATAAATATTTATCAGTAAATACTTACACATAAACAATCTCATTTAATAATGAGATTGGGGAATTAACCCTTACCTTAGGTCTGATACTCTCCGTACGTGTCTGGAACTCATGTATAATGTTTTTAAACATATTATTAACTTATATAATAGTAATTATAATATTTATGATATCATATATGATTCTTTTGTGACTTTATATTACCCATTTATTAACAATTCCAAGTTAATGAAATGATTTGGGTAATAATCGCTTTGTTTATCGTACGTGTTTTGACTTGTGATTCTTGATCATATTAATTAGATCATGATTTAATTACTTAAAGAATGTATAATATTATTTATATATTATATATATTAATAATATAAATATATATAATAGATAGATATATGAAATAGATTACACCGTTTATGGAGACAGTAAGTCGTACGTACGCTTGAACGATGTTTCCGTTTTCTTATCGTATTGAATGAATGTAAGTGAATGTAATATATGTACATACAGACATATATATATATATTATTAGAATTATTATTTCATACTTTTGCTTAATATATATTTTTATAATCATTCTTGGATAGTGAATCGTGGAAGATTAATCTCATCACGTTGTGGAGACGGTAAGTCGTACGTATGCACGAGCGATGGTATCATTTACTTAATGTTTAAACGATATGTAATTGGATTTAATATGAATTTTACAGAAAAATATCATTTTATATTTATTATTTAATTAATTTATATTCATCATTATACCCGTTGAAAGAAATTATAGATGAAAGACAGTTTACACCACGGTGTGGAGATGGTAAGTCATACGCACGCACGCATGGTGATATCATTTTTCATGGGATGGGTAAAAGGAGTAATATGGTTGCATAATAATAGAAAAAAATACCAGCATATATTATATGTTGGATTTATTATTTTATAATGGTAATAACTTAGGAAGAAGAAGTAGAATAAGAAAAAAAATTAAAGAAGGGATAAAACGATTACCTCTTCTTCGGGTGTGTCCTTTTTATTTTCATTAAATGACTCATTAAGTTGGTTTTTTTCCCAAATTAAGGCCTCTAGGATGAATTGAGGGAATATGGGAGGATATTTGGGAAGGGTTTGGCTGAGCCAAAGGAATTTGGAGGTGTGAATAAAAGAGAAGGAGAAGTGCCCTTTTATAGGAGTGGTGAGGGGCACTTTAGGAAAGTCTTGAAATATTAATTTATTATAAATTTATTTTCAGTTTATAATGGATAAAAAGTGATTTATTTCGAGGATAAGATGATTATGGGTCGAAATCCTCTCAACCAATAGGATTTATAGATGTTTAGGTCATGAATTTAACCTTATCTTTTGGCTTTAACCCTTAGTTAAATAAGTTAACTCTTATCATATCTTCTTGTATTTGTATACTATATGGTTAATATAGTTACTATAAAATTTAAATATAACCTCATTTAGATAATTAATGAAATTTTTATTACTATCTAATTCATTTTTCCAAATCTTAGTTCTTTATGACTATTATATCAATTAATAAAATAGTGTTTGTTTTAAAAATTCATTTAGGTCAATTTTGACACTATTTAGTAATTGATTTTTGTTAAAGCCATAACAACTTGATTCCTTAAAAAAGCATTAAATCATCCCTAATATTTCAATTTTATCCAAAACATTTGTGTATGGAATAAAAAAGCTAAAATTGCATTTATTTTAATAATTATTATATAATTTATTTCAATCATTCATTAATGTGGTAATCACTACATCATTATTGTGTCATAAATAAATTTAACTATTTAATGTCTAAAAATTAAAAATAAAATACCATGATGTATGGAATAGTTTTAGATTTCTAATGATTATTTATAGTTGAAGAGATCACTTATATAACTCAAATTAAAATTGTTTTAGTAATAAGATACATGTTTATTTTATATTTCTCTTTACATTAAATTAATTATTATAACATGACATTTTCACACCCAAGTGGCTCCACAGATCCTAAAATTGACCTAAGGATGATAATGGTCAGACATATATCATCCAATATGATTAGGACATGTGTTAGGGTAGTTTTATATTATTATAATATTATTATTTTTTACCCTTTTTTACCTCTCTGAATGGCCCGATGGCCTTTATTTTTATAGATTTTTTATAACCCCCCTTTCAAGGGATGCGGGGGAACCCTTACAAGGACTATATGATTTAGTGATTACATGGAACATAGGCTTAAGAGAAATTACATTGCCCACAGGTCTTAGGGAATTCAACTAGACTGTAACTACAAGGAACTGCCCCTCCCCAGCATCTGCATCGTGATGGTAGCTCTCCCCCTTCGCGTGGCCTCTGGATAAGCTTCTTGGGTAAGCACATGCTAGTCCCAATCGAATAGTCATACCCTCTCATTCATCCAAATCCATTGGTTCTGATCTGGTGAGTGTGTTTTCTCTAAATCCTCCTCTGGGGATGCTCTTTTTGTAGAGTATGTCTGGGGAAACTGCATGTGTCCTGAAGGCCTTGAGGTGGCCTAAAGGACTTAAGGGTGGCCCGAAAGCCTTACTAACCCGAAGGCCTTAATGACTCCATGTATAAGGACCCTACCTTATTACATACATAATCTTTAATTTAGTCCAGAAAACACTTCATTTAACATTGATTATCCTTTCAAGTTTAGAGCATTATAGAATTGGGACATATTACATTCATGACACTACACATTATTACATAGTGGATACCATAAAAATAGTTTCCATTTTTTTCAAAAATAAAACATTAAAACTTAAAACATGATTCCTTGACAATTCTTAAAAATTTAACATGGCTTCCTTCTTTGTATTACACATCCATTAACCTATGAAAATCACTTAAAACTTGGGATGAGCACAAAAACTCACTAAGGGATATAAAAAGAAGGAAGGAACGCATTATTCCAAGAATACTTGTAACGTATGAAATCATTTTCAAAAGACATAGTCATCACCTATATATATAATTACTTTGTGAAATATGAAATTTCCATAGTACATAAGAATATAAGTAGAAACATAAAGGCATTTTGGGGCATTACTTACATAATCTTGTAACCCTCTTGGCTACCTTATAATTTGTAACCCTCACGGCTACCTTACTAATTGTGTAACCATCGCAATTAGACTTAGAGTAACCATACTTCTGACCTCCAACTTACACATAACAAATGTATTGGAGGTAGATATAGGTCCCACCCTTCATTATAAACAATTCCCAAGAACCAGAACATAATCATACACCATTAATAAAAACATTGCTTTTGAATTTTGTAAAACATTATTTTAAAAGATGATCATAAAAGAAAACCCCCTTATAAATATCATACAATTGAAGATAGAATTAATAGAGTGGATGTAATATGTATATTATCTATAAATATACATAATTAAACATAGTATAATCAGAAGTCATCACACAAAAAAATTTAAATCCCACATAAATAATTAAGAATAAGGTTAACCCAAAGGATGGAAATCGGGTTAAGAATTCACTTACCTCAGGCTTGTCTTACATCAAACTATTTTAAACTTTCTGTATAATGGTTAAAATAGTGTTATTAGTATTTTAAATAAGCATTTTAATGTTTAAAACATCTTATATGATCATTTCATAACCTCATTTCACCCCTTAATTGTCAGTATTTTGTTCCTTGCACTGTTTTGGGTGAGTTCCTTACATGATTTCCATGATTGGTTCATGATGAATGTTCTTGTCGATTGGAATTGAAACTCCAGAATTGGAATGGAAAGGTATTTACATATTTCTAGTACCATAATTTATACCATTTATTATTTTGATTTTTTATGTGAGGATTATTCTTATGTTAAAAATTAATGATGTTTGTTTAGATCATTTTAGTGGTTCTTTGACAATAACAACCTCATTTTGTCTTATTAATTAAAAAGATGAGTGAAAAATAACTACAGAACCATGGATGAGACATAATACATATATTATAACCTGGTTCAATTAAAGAAATGTTTTCATGATCAGACATGATAGAATTGATGAAAATTGAAATCACATCGTCCACGATGTCGGTAATTCGACACATCACAGACAATGTTTTTATTCCTTGAATAAGTGGGGGAGGAGAAGAATAGTGATGATTAATTTTCCATGAACATGAGAAAATCCAGAATATACATGATTACTATAGATTTCAATCCTCTTGGGTAAGAAGATATGAATAAATAATAAAAAAATAAAGGAACTCAAAATAAAAGAATAATTGAGAAATCACTTACAAAAATTCGGCAACCTAACGGCCATGCGACATGGGTTTAGAAAATATTAAAAAGAGAGAGTACAAGGTTCACCCATCTAGAAATTAATAATAATACATAATAGAACAATAATAATTAGGAAGTAAGAACATGTTATGGAAACTTGAAAGTTATACCACATAAAAGAGAACTTGAATGGAAAAAGAAAGAAATTGATAATTTTTTTACCTTGTAGAGTAACTCATATAACTTGATGGTTGGGACCTTGGGGGCTTGATGAAACCTTGGTAGGGCTACTAGGGAGGTAAGGAGGCCAGATCTTCGTTGATGAGGAATTTCGAATGATGTTAATAAAGGAATGGGTTGGTATTTATAGAAAAAGTGAGGGATTATTTTAATAATTTCCAAGGGACATCTCATTAGTGGTATTTGCAAAACCATAGGCTTGGCCATGGTATTTTCCCATGGTATAAGCCACTAGGGACACCTCATAACATATTTTATGGTAAACAAGTTGACCAGATTTATTACATCATTAATGATGTCATTAACACACCGAAACTCAAAACTGTATTTTTTACTATTCACCAAAAAATCAATTGTTTCAGAAAAATCCCCAAAATTCACCCTAACCATTTATCGACGTTTAGAATTAAAAAATGAAGTCCATTTTTTGAAAATAATTTTATAAATAATTTTAATTTATTTTTAAATAAAATCATACTTAATTCAAAAAATAATAATTTATAAATAATAACTGTTTTTACATCACATTGAAAAATTAATCAAGATTTCATTATCCTAAAACCTTAAGAAAATGAAATAATAATATAATTTACTATTCATTAGGGTCATATTACTATTCATAAGGGTATGTTACTATTCACTAAAAAAACAAGTTGGTTCCAATAGACTCTAAATAATATACTGAACACAATTGCAGATTACCATTTTTCGAAATTCAAAACATAGATACAGTAAAGTTATGTTTAAAGGGTACTTATAGATATCTACTTTAAACAAAATTTCAAGAATTTAAATTTATTTTTAAAAAACCTTGGGGTGTTACATTATCCCTTCCTTCTAGAAATTACGTCCTCACATTTTTTTTACTTATTAAACAAGTGAGGGTACCTTTACCTTATAGAATTTTTAGACTCCCATGTTGCTTCTATAACCATGTAGTTTCTCCGGAAAACCTTTACCTAGTGGATTAACTTATTCTGCAATACTTGTTCCCTTCGATCAAGAATCTAAACTGGTATCTCTTCATAAGAAATGTTCTCTTCCAGCTGAACAGCTTCTGGGCTTAGGACATGTTATGAATCTGGCACATACTCTCTCAACATCGAAACATGAAAAACATTGTGTACCTGAGACAAGCTTGGAAGCAAAGCTACTCAGTATGCAATTGTAAGAAATTTCTCTAAGATTTTAAAAGGACCGATGAACCGTGGACTTAGCTTCCCTTTCTTACTGAAACGCATCACACTTTTACAATGAGAGATTTTAAGGAAAACATGGTCACCTACCTCGAAAAAGAAGTCTTTCCTTTTGTTATCTGCATAAACTTTCTGCCTGCTCTGAGCTATCCTTATGTGTTGCTGGATTATCTTCACTTTCTCAGCCACTTCTTCTACTAGTTATGGCCCCATAAACTTTCTTTCACTGACTTCATCCCAAAACACTGGAGTCCAACACTACTTCCTATAGAAATCCTCAAAAGGTATCATCTAAATACTGGAATGAAAACTATTTTTATAAGAAAACTCAACTAAAGAAATATGTTGATCTGAACTTCCCTTGTAGTCCATTGAACAATCTCAAAGAATATCCTCCAAAGACTGAATCGTTCGTCTTGAATTCCCATCTGATTGAGGATGAAAATTTGTACCGAAATTTAATTTTGTACCCATCAACATCTGAAGTCCCTTCCAAAAGTTATAAGTGTACATGGGATCTCAATCAGATATAATGGAAAGAGGAACTCCATGTAACCTAAAAATATCTTTTAGGTATAGTCAAGAATGTTGATCCAAAGTCATTTTATCACGAATAGAAAGAAAATGTGCAGATTTTGTCAGCCGATCAATAATAACCCAAATCGCATTATTACCTTGAGAAGTCTTTGATAGTCACACCACAAATTCCATGGATACATTCTCCCATTTCCACTATAACACTGGCTATGGCTGAAGCATCCCCTTTGGTAACTGCCACTCTTCTTTAACCTGTTGACATGTCAAAAATTTCATGGTAAAATCAGCAATATCTCTTTTCATTCCATCCCACAAATAATACTTCCGAAGGTCTCTGTAAATCTTAGTACTACCAGGATGAACTAAAAATGGATAACTATGAGCTTCACACAATAATTCTTTCTTCAAATGGGAATCACAAGGCACACACAACCTTTTAACAAATCTTAAAACATAATCTATATCAAGGTTAAATTCTGGAAACTTAACCACTTTAACCAATTATACCTTTTTCTGTAGCTCATGATCTTCCTGCTGAGCTCGCTTAATTTTGTCTAACAATGAAGACTACACTAAAACCTGAAACAAAACAGATGTATTCCCTACACCAACTACTTATAAGCCAAAATTCATCAAATAATTAATCAAGGGATCATGTTCCAAACGTAACATAGTTAATGATGCATGATGTTTTCGACTCAAGGCATCTGACACTTTGTTTGCTTTTATAGGATCGTAATTGATCATGCAATAATAATCTTCCATCAGTTCAATCCATCTACTATGCCTCATGTTTAATTCCTTCTGAGTGAATATATACTTCAAACTTTTATGGCTAGTATATATTTGACATTTTTCTCCATATAAATGATGCCTCCAAATTTTCAAAGCAAAAACCACAGTTTCCAATTCTAAATCATGTGTGGGATAATTTTACTCATGAGGTTTTAGTTAACTTGAAGCATAAGAAATTACCTGATCATTCTGCATCAAAACACAACCAAGTCCCTTCAACAAAGATTCACTATAGATGAAGAAATCACCATTTTGGGAAGGTAAGGCCAAAAATGGAGCATTTACCAATCTCGTCTTCAGTTCCTGAAAACAAACATCACATTCTTCAATCCAAACAAATTTAACCCCTTTCTGTGTTAACTTAGTTATCAAGATAGATAACTGAGTAAAGTTATTAACAAAACATCGGTAATAACCTACTAATCCATGAAAACTACAAATCTTTGTAACATTTGTGGGTCCTGGAAATTCATCAACAACTTTTGTGTTGGAAGGATCAACTATTATTCCATCCTTATTAAAATGTGCTCAAAAAAGTAATCTATTACAACAAAAAATCACACTTTCTGAATTTTCCATACAGTTTATTTTCTTTTACGGTTTATAAAACAACCCTTAGATTTTTTTCATGCTTCTCTTTATTTTTAGAAAATACCAGAATTTCATCAATAAACACAACCAAAAACTTATCCAAGAACTCATGAAATACTCTATTCATAAGATTCATGAATAGAATAGGTTCATTAGTTAACCCAAATGGCATAACAACAAATTCATAATGCCCATATCTAGTACGAAAGGCTATTTTTGGGATGTCATCCTTCTTCACCTTCATCTGATGGTATCCAGATCTCAAGTCAATCTTGGAAAAGTACTGAGCTCCCTGGATCTTATCAAACAAGTCATCGATATGAGGCAAAGGATACTTGTTTTTAACAGTGATGTTGTTCAAATATATATAATCAATGCAAAGTCTCATGGATCCATCTTTCTTTTTAACAAACTAAACCAGATCTCCCCATGGTGATGTGTTAGGATGAATGAATCCTTTATCAAGCAAATCCTACAACTGATTTTTCAATTCAAGAAGTTCTATTTGAGTCATACGATGTGGGGGTTTTGAACTTGGCTTAGCATCAGGAACTAAGTCAATTGTGAATTCGACTTCCAGTTCAGGTATGACACCCGGTAACTCATCAAGAAAAACATCAAGGTATTCATTTACCACTGGAACATCATTAATCTGAATAGTTTCCTTGTTTTCAACATTATGAGTAAGATAACGTTCATTTCCATATTTCAATAGTTTCTCATATTCCTGATATGTTATCAATTGTATGGTTTCATTCTTATATACGAAATGAAACACTTTCTGAAAAAACAACTTCTTTAGCTCTATAGTTAATCTTAGAATGATAAACAGAAAGCCAATCCATTCCCAAAATAACATCAAACTCGACTAAGGTTAAAAAAAAGATTTTTAGGTAAAGTATTTCCAAACACCACAATAAAAATATTCTTATAATTAATCTTTTCTATAATATTTCCCCTGGTGTTTTAACATAAAGTTAAGGTCTCATTTGTTGAGGTGATATTTCCAATTTACCCGAAAATTTCTCATAGATGAAGGAATGTGTAGACCCTGTATCAAACAAAACTTCAGAAAAATATGAGTGAACAAACAAAGTACATGATATAACATTATTGGATGGCTCAAAATATACTGATGTAGTCGCAAAGGATCTCACTGCACCCTTCTGCTTATAGTTTGGATTCTTTGCATCATTTGGATCTCTCTTTGGGTAGGCATTTACATAATGACCATCTCACCACATTTAAAACACTTTATAGTTTTATTATCAGTATTAGTCTTAGGATAATTTTCATTGCAATCTCGGTCCATATATCCAAACTTACCACATTTAAAACAATTCTCATTTTTTCTAAGACATTCCCCAGGGTGTTTCTTGTCACACTTTTCAAAATCTGGAAACTAGATTTTCTTACCATCATATTTCTTTGGTTGATTCTTACCCATCACTTTCTACCTATGCCTCTTCTTCTCATTGTTTCCAAAATTCATATGATCATCAGTAAACTCCATATCTACCCTCTCAGCACATCGGACAAGTTTCTCATAAGTTTTTAACTCACGGTAGGCCAATGCCCTTTGATACCTTGGATTCAATCCTGAGAAAAAGCAGTTGATTTTTCTATCAAGATCTAGAATAAGATTTGGAGAATACCTCGCCAATCGGGTGAAGTTCACTTCATACAAAGCCATAGAATCTTCCTCTTTTTGCTTCAATTCAAGGAATTGCTTCTCCATCCTAAGTAGCACCACCTTAGGAAAATATTTTTCAAGGAAAAGAATTTTATATTCATCCCACTCAAAGGCATAAATATCCTCTTTACCCCTGATATTCCTTATTATTGACCACAACCAATTAGCTTCACCTTCAAAATGATAAATGGAAAGACTTACCTTTTGATTGTCTGAATATCCCATAACATTGAATATCCTTTCAAGGGATTTGATCCATCCTTCAGCTGCTACTGGGTCATAAGATCCATTGAAAGTAGGAGGGTGTTGTCTCATAAAATGTTCCACTACTATCATGTTATGTTGTGGTACCTCTGGTTGTTCCCTTTCATTGATGCCACCACCATTTATTTCTTGCGTTAACTGAGCCATTACTGTCACAAACTGCTCAGTTCCAATCCCTATTATTCCGGGCAATAGATTCATAAGGATATCATTTTTCTAGTGCCTCCCCTCTTCAGCTTCCCTGTTTCTTCTACGGACAACCATTCTGAAAAAACAAATCTTAGACGAAGCAACATGGTAATCTTTAAATTCTATAACATTTAAAATTAATCACAGAGTAAAAATCATTTATAGTATTCTTTTAACATCATCCTAACCCCTAAAGTTATCTAAACCATCCTCTAATACCAACTATAAGGACCCGGCCTTATTACATACATAATCTTGAATTGTTCAAGAAAACACTTCCTTTTACATTGAGTATCTATTCAAGTTTAGAGCTTTAGAGAATTGGGACATAATACATTCATGACATTACACATTGTTTTAGAGTGGATTCCATAAAAATAGTTTCCATTTTTTCAAATATAAAACATTAAAACTTAAAACACGATTCCTTGATAATTCTTCAATATTTAACATGGATTCCTTCTTTGTCTTACACATCCATTAACCTTTTAAAATCATTTAAAATTTGGGATGAGCATAATAAACTCAGTAATGGATATAAAAATAAGGAAAGAACACATTAGTCCATGAATACTTGTAACGTATGAAATCATTTTCAAAAGGCATACTTATCACCTATATATATATACTTCGTGAAACATGAGATTTATAAAATACATAAGAACATAAGTAGAACCATAAAGGTATCTTGGGAATTACTTACATAATCTTGTAACCCTCTTGGATACCTTATAATTTATAACCCTCAAGGCCACATTACTAATTGTGTAACAATTGCAGTTACACTTAGAGTAACCATACAACCAACCTACAACTTACACATACCCAATGCATTGTAGGGAGATATAGGTCCCACCCTTCATCATAAAAAATTACCAAAAACTAGAACATAATCATATAACATGAATTTAAAACATTACTTTTGAATTTTGTAAAACATAATTTTATAAGAGTTTTTTAAAATAAAAGACCCTTATAAATATCATACAATTGAAGGGAGACTTAATAGAGTGGATGTAATATGTATATACTCTATAAATATACATAATTAAACATAGTATAATCAGAATTCATCAAATAAACAATTTAAATAACACATAAATAATGAAGAATAAGGTTAACCCAAAGGATGGAAATCGGGTTAAGAATTATTTTACCTCAGGCTTGTCTTAATTCAAACATGTTAAAAATTATTGTATAATGGTTAAAAGAGTGTTATTAGTATTTTAAAGAAACGTTTTTATGTTTATAACATATTATATGAACATTTCATAACCTCATTTCACCCCTTAATTGTTAGTATTTTGTTCCTTGCACTGTTTTGGGTGAGTTCCTTACATGATTGGTTCATGATGGATGTTCTTGTCAATTGGAAGTGATAAATACAAAATTGGAATGGAAATGAATTTACATATTTCTAGTACCATAATTTATAACATTTTTCATTTGATGTTTTATATTAGGATGATTCTTAATTTAAAACATTAATGATGTTTGTTTAGATCATTTTAGCGGTTCTTTGATAATAACAACCTCATTTTGTCTTATAAATTAAAACCATGAGTGAAAAAGAATTACAGAACCATGGATGAGACATAATAAATATATTATAACCTGGTTCAACCAAATAAATTGTTTCATGATCATAATTGATAGAATTAATGGAAATTGAAATCACATCGTCCATGATGTCAGTAATTCAACACATCACGAACAATGTTTTTATTCCTTGAATAAGTGGGAGAGGAGAATAATAGTGATGATAAATTTTCCATGAACATGAGAAAATCCATAATTTACATGATTCTGGGAGATTTCATACCTCTTGGGTGAGAAGCGATGAAAAAAGAATAAGAAAGGAAAGGAACTCAAAATAAAAGAATAATTGAGAAATAACTTACAAAAATTTGGCAGCCTAACGACTATACAACATGGTTTTAGAAAATATTAAAAAGAGAGGGGAAAAGGGTCACACATCCATAAATGAATCATAATACAGAATATATAAATAATAACAAGAAAATAAGAACATGTTATGGAAACTTGAAAGTTATACCACATAAAAGAGAACTTGAATGGAAAAAGAATGAAATTGAGATTTTTCTTACCTTGTAGAGTCACTCCTGTAACATGATGGTTGGGACCTTGGGGGCTTGAGGAAACCTTGGGAGGGATACGAGGGAGGTAAGTTGGCCAGATATTTATTTATGAGGAATTTGGAAATAATTTAATGAAGGAATGGGTTGGTATTTATAACAAAAGTGAGGGATTATTTTAATAATTTCCAAGGGACACCTCATTAGTGGTATTTAAAAAAACCATGGGCTTACCCATGATATTTTCCCATGTTATAAGACACGTGGGACACCTCATAACATATTTTATTGTACATAAGTCTACCAGATTTATTAAATCATTAATTTTGTCATTAACACACCGAAACTCAAAACTGTATTTTTTACTATTCACCAAAAAATAAACTATTTCAGAAAAATCCCCAAAATTTATCCAAACCATTTATCGACGTTTATAATTCAAAAATGGATTCCATTTTTTGGAAATAATATTATAAATATTTTTAATTAAATTTTTAAATAAAATCACACTTAATTCAAAAATTAATAATTTAAAAACAATAATTGTTTTTATATCACATTGAAAAATTAATCAAGATGTCATTATCTTAAAACCTTATGAAAATAAAATAATAATAAAATTTACTATTCATTAGGGTCATATTACTATTAATATTACTATTCATAAGGGTATGTTACTATTCACCAAAAAAACAAGTTGGTTCAAATAGACTCCAAATAACATACTGAAAACAATTTTAGATGACCATTTTTCAAAATTCGAAACATAGAAGCAGTAAAATTATGGTTAAAGGCTACATATAAATATCTACTTTAAACAAAATTTCAAGCATTTCAATTTTTTTAGAAAACCTTTGGGTGTTACACCAAGCCCAGACCGGTGTCCTAAGGTGAATAGTTTCAGCTGCTATAGTACCGAACAATGCTTGCTATAGTACCTGCTACAGTAACCCAAAAATATGTATCCACGTGTTTTTGAACCTAGGTCTCTTGTATGCACTTAAGGATACCTCACCAACTAGGCTGAGGCTCATGTGCCCCTTATTTACCTGATTTACCCATTAACCATGGTAAATAAAAATTACAGAAGTTACTATTCATAATGTCCAAAAATAAAAGGTACCTATTTACACAATTTGGAACTTTTGATTCCAAATATGGAATCCATTTTTCCAAATTCAAAACACAGAATTGATAGAAAATAATTTAAAATGAATTCTTGTTGTCAAAACGAGAAAGTGAGTTTTTAAGAAGTAAAGACTATCAAAATATTGACATGTGTTTATGTCAAATTTCAATGTGAAATTACTTCCAATGATCAGCATTGGATTAAATGATAAAAACATAATCGAATTACACTTTAAAACCAGTTAGCAAGATAATCTAACTATAAAAATAATTTAGATGAAAAATCATTTTTGAATTAAAATGCATTATTTTTCACTATTCATTAAGATATAAAAATTATCAGAAAAATACCAAAAATTTATCCAAAATAAATTTTTATGTAACTCTTCTAAAGAAGAATTTAATTTCATAAAATTGAATATATAAAAGTTTCAAATATTGTATTTAGAAAGGGTTCGCCATTAAAAGATAGAGAAACTGCATTTTTTGAAAAATACTTCTTTTATCTGAAATTTGAATTTGTCCTCATATTATGTCTAAGAAAAACTTAAGATGAATGTAAAAATTATATGGGATGTATAAAATTTAAAATGTGGTTAATATTATTCCTAACCTCTTTTTAAACGGCTAGTTTGATAGGTCATAGTGCTCTTAAACTCAGTGTTGCGTGTAGCTCAAGCTATTGAATTATGAAGAAGAAGAGTACCATAAAAGCTTGGGGTGTAACATTATCCCCTCCTTCAATAAATTGTGTCCTCGCAATTTAATCTTAGGATTGAAAACTAGGGGTTTGAGATTTCAAAATATATTAATTTAAATCCCACATCAAAAAATGGATTAATGAGACCTCTATTTTAAAATAAAGAAAGGTAAGTATAAAGTTTACCAAAAATAACACATACTAGGGTTTCATGTAGAAAAACATGGACATGAAAGAAAAATATAACCATAAAGTTCTGATGGAGAGTGATAGAATATTATTAGGAGAAAGTTAACAATATGAAGGCCATAAATATACAATGATTTAAGGAACCATCTGATTCATCAGATAAGAAGGTACTAATATAACATTTTTTGGTTTTCAATATCCTTTCCCTAAAGTTGAAGAACATGAGAAGAAATAATTACTTGATTTCACTATAATCTCACCATTGGTTATTCCTTGAACAATTGCCACTTCATCTATTATTCATGGAAATGAAGTTGAATTTTTCATTCCTAAAGTGTTGGAAGATCACACAATCCATAAAAATAATGATAGGTCATTCCCTAAATTTCAAAAAAACTATTAGCACATATTATCACAAATTAATAAGTCCACCTATAGTGAGATAATATATTAATCTAACAAAATTCAAATGGAGTATAACTTATACTATCCATAAATGGATAACCTTACAATCTTTCAAAAAAACTGAAAATATAAAACATTATAAATAGGTGAACCAAATTTTCTTATCATTTATCTCCCGTATCTCATAGGGTAGTTCTTGGTTGTCACATTCCAAGCATGTGAACACCTTCATCGTGTATTCTCTTGGGTCATGGTAATACCTAAATTATCAAATATCCTTATTGAAAACATGCATGTTTCCTTGTTATAAAACATAGTGGATTATTCCTTAAGTCCCAAAAGGTTTATACCTCATCCATGATAGCATAACCCTCTTGTCGACAAATCCAAAATTAGTTCTCAAGAAACTAGCATCATCCAATGTACTTATTCAAATCCAACATATATTTATCCAAACATCATTATCTTAACATAAGGAACATATTAAGGGTTATCTTTACCTTAATCATATGTTATCCAAATATAATCATACCCTTAAATCAATTTTCTTGTCCATTATAACTATTCAACATATTCTTGAAAATCCTTAGCGAAAAACATAAACTGAATACTCCTTATATAATTCACTATTCATAATTCTTGGATCCAAATACTTAAAAACATCAATCCTTCCAATTTAATGGTTGGAATGGAATAGGTCATTCCTTGGTTTAGAAGTAGATTCTTATGTCTGTGCATTGAGTTGGGTAATTCCCATGATTTCCACAGATAAGACATTGAACTCAATAATAATTGGTCACTCTATAACCCTTTTTCCCCACATAGATAACATCTTCCCCTCCATTTTAGGTATTCCTTAAGGTTCTTATTCCTTTCCTCTTGACATGTAGGAACCTGAATCTTCTTTCCTCTATGCTTCTTAAAATTTGAACATTTATAAACGTTCATCTTCCTCTTACACAGTGTGTTAGCAAAGTCATCAAAGATCACATTGTTAATCATATATCATGATAACTAATTCAACATAATCAGAATATCTTTATCTCTAGTCCTTATCCAATTTTGTTGCTCAAAAGCACCATATTTTCTATTAAACACAATGTTAATCTAATTCCTTCTGGTTTCCTCTATTAACTAAGACTAGAAATCATAGGGTGAGAAACACATCTCATTGAAGAATACCACATAGTCAAGGGAATGTACTTTCAATATATAACATCTTAGGTTTAATTATAGGTTATCTATGATCATTACCAAAATTCTAGGGGGTTCTTATATACATATCCTCAAAGTCTATCTTAGGGTTATGATCCCTAATCTATGTTTTCTAAATATATTTCCAGGGTTGTTTCTAAACTTCCTCTGATACCAACTATAATTCTCCAACCCCAAAAGCTCAGAGCCAGTGCATTATTTTAATACATTAGCATAATTACAAGTAAGAAAGTCCCAAAGGACTAATCAGTTTAGCAGTCTTGAAAAAAAAAATTACATACATGAACATTACATTACAATTTCTAGCATAAAACACAACATATATAATACTTTGAGAAGTTCATTATTCCCCTAGATTAACCCTTCATATCAATCATAAAACAATTCATGGAATTCTAGTAAAATAAAATTTAATAAAGGGGTGAGATCATATGCTCAATAAGGATAGACAATATAGTGGAAGCTATAAAAAATAATCATAAACATTTAAGGCAAGGTATAAAGCTGAAACACAAGCCTTTTAAAAAAAATCATCAACATAATATGGGAAGAATAAATCAAATAATTCCATTTAAAATTTCACATGGATATTCTAATGGTCGAATAATCACATGCAATATTAATAACTAATATCATAATGAGGTAATGCATAATGTTGGACATCTAAAACATATCATTGAGGCCTCGACCAAGACATCTAAAAATAAATGGTTATGGCCTCGGCCAAATCCATAACTGAAAATAAATGGGCAATGCCTTGGCCAAGTATTGAGATGGTATGTGAGTATGATATAATCTATAATACCAAATTTAGGATCGAAATAATAAAGATATTGTATGGAGTATCTAATGATGCTCATAATATAAGAGGGAGGTGAATTGTACACTTTTAAAAATTCCTTTAGAACATTTAAAGATGGTTATGTTTAACAAGGTTAAACAAGATAATTCACAAAACCTCTAGTTCTACACACTTGTCTGATTCCAGAAATATGATTCTGAGAATGTGAATCTGGAAAGATGGTTCTGGAAAATGAACCATAATGAAAGTTTAAAAAGATTAAGATTCTACCTTAAAGAAAATAGAATCTAACTAAGTCAAAGTATAAGTATAAGAAAGTATAATATAGTTATACTTTCCTCAACAATACAAATTCATTGGAAAAAATTGTAACAAAACAAGTAACAGTAGTAAGTCTTTTATCCCAAAGAGAAGAGTATCCATCAAACTTGGACAAAGGTACTTTGATTTATACTTTCAAGAAAGTTTGTCTTACCCACACCAGGGTAAGCCCTCGATACAAATATCAAAGTCTGTCTTGCTATCCTCGCAAGCCCTCAACATCAATGTAGTCGGCACCTCTATCTTCCTCAACAAGGAAGCCCTCAACTTCAAGGTAGACGTCACCTCTGTCTTCCTATCCCTAAAAGACATCGATTGTACACAAAAACCATCGGAGTCGCACAAAGAAAATCTGAACAAGTAGTTTAGTACGCACAAAGCAATGAATGTCTTTCTCTAGAAATAACATCAAAAGCATGTAATCTATAGAGTCATCGAACAATGTTGATCTATTTTCAAATGAGCTCCTATTTATATGCATGGATTCAATGGTCAGCTACCTCCTCCAACGATCATATTTTTCCTTGAATTTCAGAGGGACCTATACATGTGTCACTCAAACAACGGTTAGTTAGTAACTGAATATACGACAAGGTTTTATGTAAAAAAAGGTGTAAGCAAAAATATGGTTACATAACCAAAATCAATATTCAGAGTGTAATGAAATATAAGTTCAGAGTCTAACCAAAATTGAATTTGGTGTCTATAATACAAGGATATTAGGATTCTATTTTCTAGGAATTCAGAACCAGAATTACATAGAATTCCAGAGTATGAATTTAAAGGAAATTAGGAATCTGGATTCACAATAATTAGGAACCTGAACTTACAAAGTTCGGAGTTAGAGTTCATGAGAATTTAGAGTCAGAACTCATAAGAGTTCGGAGTCTGAATTTAGATAACTTGAAGTCAGAACGTAGAGAAGTTCGTAACCCGAATTTGTATTTGGAATTCGGAGTCAGAACTCAGAGGAGTTCGTATTTAGAATTCGTAATCCAAATTCAGAGTTAGAACTCAAAGGATTTCATATCCATAATTCATAATCAGAATTTGGAGTCAGAACTTAGAAGAGTTCGTATCTAGAATTCGTAATTAGAATTCAGAGTCAGAACTCAGAAGAGTTCGTATCCAGAATTCGTAATCAGAATTCAGAGTCAGAACTAAGAAGAGTTCATATCCAGAATTCTGAGAAATCAGATCCTAAAACAGAATGCTTCATATCTAGGTAATTATAGGATTCCGAGGTTTCGTTTTCAAAATGAATTTTATACTTAGAAAAAATTATGATATGAACAATTAAAAAAAGACCAGGATAAATTTCCTTGGTGAATGAAACTTTTCCTTATATAAGTAAAACACAATGTAAAAAGAGATTTTCCTTGAGATAAGGTGTTTGTGATTTTCAAAACAAGAAGGAATGTTAAAGTCATAAGGAAACCTTATTGACTAAACAATATCCCCTAAGTATGAAGGAATGGAAAAGTCATAAGGAAAACCTTATTGACTCAACAATCTCCCCCTTTTTGTAAATCACAAACATCCTTACAAAAAAGAATATAAGAACTTAGAAAAACAATTTCTAGACTTGAAATAAAACTTTTATCCCTTTTCACATTGGCAAATATGAATACGACTAACTCCCCCTTAGGCTTTTGAACACTAAGGATCATATTATAGATTTCTATAAAGAGAATTTTCATTATCTTGAGTATGGAAATCTTCATAATGAAAAAATACCCCTTAGATAAACTCCTCCTTAGAGATATTTCTTTTATACTTAGAATTCTTTTTCCTTCTCCCCCTTTGTGATTTTCAAAAAGAGTTTGAGGGAATGTAGAAAAAAATAGTACCTGAAATATTAGTACAAACATCCAAACAAAAAACAAGCAACCAAAATTTCATTAAGATTGGAAGAATTTTTACATGGGAAAAAATACAACAAAAGATAGAATTGAGCTATTTTATTTCCTTCTCCTTGGGTATCAACTTCTTTACTATGTATTTCATCTTCTTTAGCTCGTTGTGATTTTATCTGCTTGTTTCTCTAAGGCATTGATCCTATCATCCTGAGTCTTCAGAGACTCTGCCTCAACTTTCAACATGTCATCTTTCTTCACTAGCTTTTATTCAATCTTGATCCGGAGATCCCCTTCTATTTTCCCACTTTAGACAACATAATTCAACATTCCATTCATATCCTTGTCCTCCAGAATTCGGATATTCTGTTCAAGAGTTAGATTTTTCTCAAAGCTATCTGTGAGGTCCTTGATTTTTCTGTACTGAGTATCAAAAGTTTCCTTAACATAATTTTGAAAGTCATCAATCCCTCTCAAATATTCAACAATATTCTTCTACCAGATGACCATTTTCTTACAAGATTTTCTATGGGATTCATAGTTGATAAGGAAATTCTTGTAATCAGCCTCAATTTTTATGCACCTATCCATCACCATGGATACATAATCTGATTTTTGATTCATGATATGTTGGAGCATTTGAAATCTGGAGCCAATGGTTGGAAAGATCTAAATAGTGTCAACAAACTTCATTAGAGATTTAATGAAAAAATCATGTCCTAGAGCTGATGATTCTGAATCTGACACTTTTCTCGGTGAAGGTTCTTCCTATAGCTCGACCAACTTCCTCTTAGAAGATGCACCAGATTCTTTCTTTCTTAAAATTTCTTTGGTTGGGGTATCAACAACCACTTATTTCCCCTTGTTGGTTTTCATAACAACTTCTTCATCTGGAGACTCACGCTCACTTTCAGTCAATTGAACAATCTTATCTTCATCAATTTTTTTTCTCGGCTCCTGCCTCAATATCTTTAAGATGAATGAAGTCATGATTATGACTCTCTTTCTCAGATAACGTGTTCACTTCCTCTTCAAAATTCTCTTCTGATCCTTCCTCATCCTTCATGGGAGTTGGGATCTTTGAATACTCTGCTTCAGAAGTTTTTATAGATAACCTCTCAGATGGGGTTTCCTTTTTAGAAAATTCCTCCACTTGATTAATCAAATCATCTGTATTATCACTTCTTTCAGCTTCTTGTACTTATTTCTGTTTCTCTTAGAATTCCTTTCCATTCTTTTTTTTTCTCTTTAGCATAGGACAATCAGGGCTTATATGTCCAACTCTCTTGCATTCATAACACGTAACTTCTAAATCTTTCTTATCTTTCCTTTCTTTCTTCTTATATTTGAATTGAAAGTTCCTCTGTCCGGATATCTTGTTCATTCTTCGAGCAAGATTTTCTAATTCATTCTCTGAGGATTCACTTCTAGTAGATTCAGATTGGATAGAAACCTTTTTAGATTTGGATCTAGTAACTCTCTCAGGAGTCTTAGCTTTCATATGATTTGAATTTGTAGAAAAAGAAACACTACCATTTCCATTATTCTTCATTATGTTGTTAGCATCTCTCTTCATTCTAGTCGCATGTTGAAGTAGAGTTCCAAACAGCTCATCTAATGAAATTTTAGTAGCCTTTCTATTCTCATCTATAGCTATCCTCTTGGATTATCACTCATTCAGCATGATGTCTATGATCTTATCAACAAGAGATTCATCATCTAATCCTTTCTCACCCATGTATTAAAAACTATTCACAATAGTCATGAATCTTTGTTGCACCTTACATATGGTTTCTCCATAAGGAAAGAAAAAACCATGATATTCAGCTCTAATCATGGCTCTTCTTGTTTCAATGACTTTGGATGTTCTAAAGTGAGTAACTTCAAGTTTCTTCCAAATACAATTTGCTGATTCAAAAGATGAAATTTGGCTATATATATTTCTAGTCATGGAGAAAAGAAAAGTATTGCGTGCCTTATAATTCAATTGATATTCATTCTTTTCTTGATTAGTGAAGGTACTAACTTCCTTGTAAGGGATTTGATATCCTCTAGTAAGCATAACAAAATTATCAACACCAGTATTGATAATGAAAGTCATCATATGATATCTCCTATATTCATAGTCATTTCAATCAAAGATAGGTGGTCTAGTTGGATTGAGATTTTCTATGGAACTGACATTTATTACTGCCATCTTTAAGAAAAATTTCTTTCCACACAAAACTTGTTAATAGAAAAAGTTTGTAAACAAGGAAAATATTCCTAAGCAAGGAAAATATAGAACAAGAGTTATCTCTAAGAAAAATGAATATGAACATTATGAATCTGAAAAACTGATTCTGGAAAAGAGTGAGATGATTTCTCTTATGAATCTAATCATGAGATTAATTCAGATTTAACCAATCCTCTGATACCAATTGTTGAGATGGTATGTGAGTATGATATACTCTATAATACAAAATGTAGGATCGAAATAATAGAGATACTGTATGAAGTATCTAATGATGCTCAAAATACAATAGGGGGTCTAATTGTACACTTTTAAAATTTCCTTTGAAACTTTTAATGATGGTTATGTTTATAAAGGTTAAACAAGATAATTCACAAAACCTCTAGTTCTACACAGTTGCCTAATTTCGGAAATATGACTTCGAGAATGTGAATCCGAAAAGATGGTTCTGGAAAATGAAACTTAATGAAAGTTTACAAAGATGAAGATTCTACCTTAAAATGTATAGAATCTAAATAAGTCAAAGTACAAGTATAAGAAAGTATAAGATAGTTATACTTTCCTTAACAATAAAATGCATTGGAAAAACTGGTAACAAAACAAGTAATAGTAGTAAGTCTTTTAACCCAAAGAGAAGGGTATCCAACAACCTTGGATAAAGGTCCCTTGATTTATAGTTTCAAGAATGTCTGTCTAACTCACACCAGGGTAAGCCCTCGATACGAAGATCAAAGTCTATCTTGCTATCCCTGCAAGCCCTCAAATTCAAGGTAATCGGAACCTCTGTCTTCCTCAGCAAGGAATCCATCAACTTCAAGGTAGTCGGCACCTCTGTCTTCATATCCCCGAAAGCCCTCTATTGTACACAACAACAATCGGAGTCACCCAAATCAAATCTGAAAAAGTTGTTCAGTACACAAAAAGTAATGAAATTATCTCTCAAGAAATCACAGCAGCAGCATGTAATCTCTAGAGTCATCGAACAGTGTTGAGATTTTTTCAAATGATCTCTTATTTATAGGCACGTCTTCAATGGTTGGATCCCTCCTCCAATAGTCAAATGTTTCATTGAATTTCAGAGGGACCTGTACATGTGTAACTCAAACAATGGTTAGTTAGTAACTGAATACACAACATTGTTTTATGAACAAATAGGTGTAAGAAAAAATATGGTTACATAACCAAAATCAATATTCAAAGTGTAAGGAAATATAAGTTCAGAGTACTACCAAAATTGAATTCAGAGTCTATAATACAAGGATATTCAGATTATGCTTTAATGGAATTCAAGACCTGAATTCTATAGAATTCCGGAGTCTGAATTTAAAAGAAATTCAGAATCTGGCTTCATAAGAATTTGGAACCTGAACTTACAATGATTGGAGTCAGAGTTCATGAGAATTCGGAGGCAGAACTCATAAGATTTTGGAGTCTGAATTCAGAGAACTCAGATTTATAACTTAGAGAAGTTCGTAACCAGAATTCATATTCAAAATTCGGAGTTAGATCTTAGAGGAGTTCGTATCCAGAATTTGTAATCCGAATTTGGAGTCAGAACTCAGAGGAGTTCGTATCCATAATTCGTAATTAGAATTCAGGGTCAGAACATAGAAGAGTCTGTATCCAAAATTCGTAATTAGAATTTGTAGTCAGAACTTAGAGGAGTTCGTATCCAGAATTATTAATCAGAATTCAGAGTTAGAACTCAGAAGAGTTCGTATCCAGAATTCTGAGAATTTCGATCCTAAAACAGAATTCTTCATATCTAGGTAATTATAGGATTCTGAGGTTTTGGTTTCAAACCAAATTTTATACTTAGAAAAAAATATGATATGAAAAATGAAAAAAAGGTAAGGATAAATTTCTTTGGGGATGGAAATTTTTCCTTATATAAGTAAAACACAGGGTAAAAAGAGATTTTCCTTGAGATAAGGTGTTTGTGATTTTCAAAACAAGAAGGAATTGTAAAGTCATAAGGAAACATTATTGACTAAACAATGTCCCCTAAGTATGAAGAAATGGAAAAGTCATAAAAAACCTTATTGACTCAACACCATGTCTATATCTAATTTTTCTTATGAGACCTATCGATACATCGAGGGGCTATAGAGGGTCCCACCTATCACTTAATAAGTCCAATGTATTCCTCTTATGAAAAGTGTGAAACATAACATAAACATTCGTATTAAAACTAGCATACAAAATGTTAATACTTTAACCATAAACCATGAATGTTATAAAAATAGCACATCCACATTCAAACATATCATAAATCATTCAATAAAATATAGAAGATTGAATTCTAATAAATCAACCTCAATCAATAATAAAATCCAATACAGGATATTAACATAGATGAAAATAATCAATAAAAATATTTGGGATAAATATCTATTTTTTTCATAAAATACTTTAAAAGTCACACAATTTATAAAAGATGTCATTTAAAAAATATTTTTTTATCAAAGTTTCCCATACCACATTGAAACATTTTAAAGGAATTAACATTTTAAAACAATCATGTCAATATAAATAAATCTTTAAAATCGTTTTGAAATTTTGGATATTAATGAAAAAGATTTAGAAAAATAAATCTTTAAAACATTTAAAATGATGTTCTAGTTAAAGGTTACCTTCCATAAAACCTTAAAACATTCCTTTTAGATACATTTTTATGAAACATGTACATGGATGATAAATATGTCCTAGTAGATACTTACATATAAACAATCTAAGATAATAATGAGATTGAGGAATTAGGTATGATACTCATAGTATGTGTTTGAAACTCATGTATAATATTTTTAAAAATATTATTAACTTATCTAAGAGTCATAATAATATTTATGATATCATATATGATTATTTTAGGACTTTATATTACCCGTTTATTAACAATTCTAAGTTAATGCAACATTTCGGGTAATAATCGCTTTGTTTATCGTACTTGTTTTGACTTGTTATTCTTGATCATATTATTTATATAATGATTTAATTACTTTAAGAATGTATAATATGATTTAAATATCATATATATTTATAACATAAATATATATAATAGATAGATATGTGAAATGGAATACATCATTCATGGATACGGTAGGTCATACGTACGCTTAAACATTGTTTCTGTTTTCTTATCGTATTGAATAGAAGTAAGTGAATGAAATATATGCACACACACATATATATATATATATTATTCCAGTAGAATTATTATTTCATATATTTCATACTTATTCTTAATATATATTTTTATAATCATTCTTGGATGGTGAATTGTGGAAGATGAATCTCATCGCGTCGTGGAGACGGTAAGTCATACGTATGCACGAGCGATGATATCATTTTCTTAATGGTTAAATGGTATGGAATTGGATGAAGTATTAATTTTACAAAAAAAACATGTTATATTTATTATTTAATTCATTTATATTCATTATTATACCCATTGAAACAAATTATAGATGAAAAACAGTTTACACCACGGCGTAGAGATAGGAAGTCGTATGTACACACGCATGGTGATATCGTTTTTCATAAGATGGGTAAAATGAAGAATATGGTTTTACCATAATCATAACAAAATATCATCATATACTAGATTCTGGAGTTATTATTTTAGTATGGTAATAACTTAGGAATAGTAAGTTGAAGAATAAAAAAACATTTAAAGAAGGGATAAAACGATTAACTCTTCTTCAGGTGTCTCCTTTTGATTTGCATAAAAGGACTCCTTAAGTTTGTTTTAGACACAAAGGGTGGCCTCTATGATGAAGTGAGGGAATTTGAGATGAGATTTGGGTAGGGTTTTCCTGATCCAAAGGGATTTGGAGGTGTGAATAAAAGAGAAGGAGAAGTTCTCTTTTATAGGAGAGGCGAGGGGCACTTTAGGAATGTCTTAAAATATTTATTTATTATAAATGTATTTTCAGTTTTTAATAGATAAAAATTGATTTATTTCAAGGATAAGATGATTATGTGTCGAAAGAATCTAAACCAATAGGTTTTAGACAAGTTTAGGTCATGAATTTAACCTTATCTTTTCGCTTTAACCCTTAGTTAAATAAGTTAACTCTTAACATGTCTTCTTGTATTTGTATACTATATGGTTAATGTAGTTACTATAAAATTCTAAGATAACCAAATGTGGATAATTAATGAAATTTTTAAGACTATATAATTCAGTTTTCTGAATCATAGATTTTTATGACTATTATATCATTTAATAAAATAGAGTTTGTTTAAATCATTCATTTATGTCAGTTTTGACACTATTTAGTAATTGATTTTTGTTAAATTCATAACAACTATATTCCTTATAAAAAAAGGGTTAACTCATCCCTAACATGTCAATGTTGTCCAAAAAAAATGTGGATGGAATAAAAAATCTCCAATTACATTTTTTTAAATAATTATAATATAATTTATTTCAATCATTCATTAATGAGGTAATCACTTCATCATCATTGTGTCATAAATAAATTTGATTATTAAATGTCTAAAAATTAAAAATAAAATACCATGATTTAGTAAATAATTTTATATTTATAATCAATATTTATAGTTTAAGAGATCACTTATATAACTCTAATTAAAATTGTTTTAGTAATAAGATACATGTTTATGTTATATTTCCCTTTACTTTAAATTAATTATTATAACTTGTCATTTTCACACCCAAGTGGTTACATGGGGTCCTAAAATTGACCTGATAATTCTCATGGTCGGCCATATAGCATAAGATAGGATTAGAGCACATATTAGTGTGGTTTTATAATATTATAATATTATTTTCTACCCTTATTTACCTGATTTACCCTTTTACCATGGTAAATAAAAATAATTACAGAAGTTACTATTCATAATGTCAAAAAATAAATGGTACCTATTTACATAATTTGGACCTTATAATTCAAAATATGGAATCCATTTTTTCAAATTCAAAACACAGAATTGGCAGTAATTAATTTAAAATTAATTCTCATTGTCAAAACCAGAAAGCATGGTTTTAAAAAGTAAAAACTATCAAAAGATTAACATGTTTTTATATCCAATTTCAATGTGAAATTACTTAAAATGAACAAAATTGAATTAAATGATAAAAAACAATCCAATTACATGCTAAAACCAGTTGAAAAGATAATCTAATTATATAAATAATTTAGGAAAAAAAACAGTTTTGATTTAAAATACAGTATTTTTCACTACTCATTAAAATATGAAAGTTATCAGAAAAACACCAAAAATTTATCCAAAATAAATTATTATGTCCCTATTCTAAAGAAGAATTTCATTTCACCAAATTAAATATATAAAGTATCAAATATTGTATTTAAAAAAGATTCTCCATTAAATGGCAGAAAACTGCATTTTTTGAAAAATACTTACTCTATCTGAAAAACTAAATTTGTCCTTATATTATGTCTAATAAACACATAATATGAATGTCAAAATTATATGGGATATATAGAATTCAAAATTTGGTTATTTATATTCATAGAATTTTTTTAAATGTCTGGTTTGATAGGTCGTGGTGCACTCGAACTCGGTGTTGTGTGTAGCGCAAGCTATTGAATTATTAAGAATAAGCATACCATAGAAGCTTAGGGTATTACAATTTATCATCAATGTGATTAAAATCACTTTTTTAGTGCTGTTAAAGGCCATTGTGTGCACTGTTAAAGGCCATATGTGTAGTAGTTACCCTTCTAAATAGCCATGGCCTCATCCACCATAGGAGACATACATGCAATGTCTAAGGAATGATGAGCCACAATAATAGAGCCAGCTTGATCCCGGAGAACTTCCCTGAGTCCAATCGAACTGTAGTCAAGAATTTCCGCATCAGTATTAAGTTTGAAAACACATGGTGGGGGAGGAATCCATCTTGTCTGAGGGGATTGAGCAAGCATAGGAGGACAAAACCCCTCAACATCCATCCACTGAGAGCCCCAATTGTGCATCCTACCAAGCTACACTCTCTCGTCTTTGACAATGTTTTCAAAAATGAAGGCATTGCGATGAAATCATATAATCCAAACATAGATGCACAACCCCACAATATTTTGATTAGTCAATGATCTGAACCACTCCCCCATGATAAGTCTAATGTCCCCAAGATTTCTTTAAAGGGTGAGATCATGAGCCGCACAAGTCGACCAAAGCCTGGTGACCCAGGGGCAGGAGACAAAGGCATGTAAATTTGTTTCCATCATAACCCCACTAAGTGGGTTGTGGCCATTATCAGAAAGGTTCCTATCAGCGAGGCGGTCACGAGTAGGAAGGATTCCCCTACACAATTGCCAAATGAAAATCTTGGCCTTTAGTGGTGAATTTAGATTTTAGAGATGTTTCCAAAAAATGAGCGAAGAGCCTTCATCACATTCAACACTCGACCTGTAACACAAGTAGTCAGTGTAGATGCTAGAGGGATCATGAGACCGACACAACCTGTATGGGTCTGCATATTGAACCATGGGAACCGCCAAGATAGCCTTACGTTCGGGATCGAAAACTGAAGATTGAGCTTCTGAAGGGACCAGCTGGAGAGGTCATCAACTAGGAGTTCTCTCACAACGACATGCTCATTACTGGGCGCAAGAGAAGATGTGGGAGTCATACCATCCAACTATGGCAACCAAGGATCGTTCCAAATATTAATCGAGTCACCACCAGAGATTCCCCAATAAATTTCGCGGTTCAAGACATACTTTGACCCCCCAAACACTCCTTAAAAAATAACTCAGTTTAAGATCTTGGATAGAAGACAAGAAACCAACATGAGGGAAATACTTTTCCTTGATAACTATATCATAAAAGCTGTCCATATTATGTAAGATGTGTCATCCTTTCTTGGCCAGAAGGGCGTTGTTAAAAATACTCAAATCTCAAAAGCCCATACCACTGTAAGCCTTAGGAGAAAACATCTTCTCCCAAGCAAGCCAATGAAGTTGATTTTTTCCATTGGAACGGACCCACCAAAAATTAGGAAACTCTGAATGAAGTTAATGGATGAAGAACTCCGGGAGCTTGAAGAAGGACATAACATAAGAAGAGACATCTTGGGTCATAACTTTAATGAGAACTTCCATTCCAGCCCTGGAAATATTATTACCTAACCATCCATGAATTTTCTTGTGGACATTATCTGGAATCCTAGGTATTTATTATGTTTTTAGACGACCTTAATACCACTCAAACAAGAAATAGCATCTCTCATCCCTTCTTGAACACCTCAGCTAAAGGAAATCTTTGATTTAGTGAAGTTGATGTGTTGTCCTGAGGCAATGGTGAAAGCATCAATGATTTGAAGAATCTCCTGAAACTCCTGAGAAGTTGCTCTCAAAAATAGGAGGCAATCATCAGGGAAGAAAAGGTGAGTAGTAGGAATACTTTGTCGACACACCTTGGCCTCGTGGATAAGTCTGTCCAAAGCTACTTTAGATAACATATGAGAGAAAACATCAGCGACAAGGAGAAAAAAGTAAGGGGAAAGAGGGTCACCTTTCCAAAGGAATTTAGATGGTTTGAAGATGGAGACCTTATTAACTCTTTTATCTAGATCTAATAAAAATATATCCTCTATCAGTGATTTTTGTTCAACACTTAGCACTAAATATTGTATGATCTTTAGTAGTGAGGTCTTAAATTTTTATACCCACTTCACCCCACATTGTCAACAAATCCAATATACAACATCTTGGTTGCAACAACGACCTTTAGGTGAATAGGTGGTAGTGATGGAAGAGGCATGACGATGATAATGGAAGGTGGGATGCGCAACTCAAGGGTGCCTGTGAGGTCGATGGTGAGTGCATGGCACTAATGGAGGGTGATAGGTGAAGGGAAGGTGATAGGAGAGCCCCATCCAAGGTATGTTGGGGAATGAGGTGAGTAAATTGCCATCAGGTGGGTGCTAATGGGGTGGTTGTCTCATTCCCCATCCTTAGAAGCCGAAATCTTTCATAACAAGTGGAGTTTTGAGTCAATATCGATAACTTAAAAAAAATACTATCGTTTTTTTAGGTCAAATGATCAATAATATCAGAAAACCCAACCCAATCAATAAAAAATTCATCCTAATAGTGAAACCTGATGCAACCCAAAACCTGCCAACTGGTGGGAAACATCATTACCCCCACACCTAAATTTTATGAATTAATTAATAATTTTTGTGAAATATAAAATTTAGTTCTTTTTTTCAAAATTTAATGTAAATTTGTAAATATATATTCATTTTTCTCAAAAAGATGATGTTTTTTATTTTATTAAATTAATCATTAACCTGCCATTTGATTCCTTTAATTTTTTTTACAAAAATTAAAAAATAAATTGTGAATCGCTATCCAATTTATGTTTTCAAAATTCCACATGTGTGGCCCCTGTTGACTTCATCCCATAAAACTGTTAAATTAACTCAAGTGGCCACTTTAGGTTTTCAAATTTCCACCATGCGTTGACTTAGTTTCGGTTGTCATTATTTAATATATATTCACCACCGCCTCTCATATGGTTATATTATTTTTTAAACATTGAATCAGAAATTATTACAAACCTATACATTCAATTATAATTAATAGGGGTGCCAACAATCCATGAAAGTTGCGATATTAATTTTTTTTAAACACTTGTATTAATAATAAAACCAACAATAAAAGCCAAAAAATAGTAACATTAACAATAATAATAATTTTCACATTTGGGAAGGTTTGAAGGGCCTTTGGATAAGGTTTCAAGGGCCTTTGGGTAA
Organism: Viscum album; assembly: GCA_963277665.1. Classification (NCBI taxonomy): domain Eukaryota; kingdom Viridiplantae; phylum Streptophyta; class Magnoliopsida; order Santalales; family Viscaceae; genus Viscum; species Viscum album. Next base: position 66,572,835 of record OY728147.1, on the reverse strand, counting down.
GATTTCAAGGGACCGCAGGTCCGTCTTTTTGGCCATTTCACTATGTAATGATTGGTATAATGCGTATTGGTCCATCCTTGAGATGAGAGTTACCCATTCAGTGTATGGGGTGTATGTTTGATTTGATTGTAATTATTTATATCTATATAAAATAAATAATAATTAATGATATAATTTACTAATTAATAATTAATTATTACTAATTACTAATAATTCATGATTAATAATAATTATTAATAATTAGTATAGAAATGGTTTGGGATTGGACCCCATTATTAAAAAAATAAAATGATGAACTCCTATCTAACTGGGTTAGAGGGACCCATTACATTTCAACAGACTCAAATAACATGACAAGTCCAGGAAAAAACGAAAGAAAAAAGGCCTGTAAAACCCAGTGACAATAGCATGATCCAAAGGCCCCAAAAAATAAATGGTTCTGAGGGGAATGAAATGGTGAAATTTGATCGCTTAAATTCAGGCCCGAGGTGTGGGCCCCGCAGGCATCCGTTTGGGGCGTTCGAGTAGTCGTTTCCGCGTGTGTTTCCGAGAGCATCGCGATGGTGTAGTTCGCCCGACGAGTATCGGAGTCGAGGTGCGGGCCCCACACGGGTTGGTTACAGTGAATATTACCCTTTTCACAGGTTGACCATTTCGACTGAGTAAGTAGTCTATCTCACGTATTTTTTCCGCAGGGATTACAACGGTGTAATCTGTTCAGGCGAGCGGAGCCTCATACACGATCTTATTAAATATGGAAATGTAAAAGGTGCCCCGGTGGCGGTTCTTCTACCGTGTTTGTAGCGGACCTTTGGCGTGTGATTGCGCGCACTCTCGTGTGAGTGGAGAAAATGCTTAATGAGATGTGGTTGGATGTGCCTGGTCCGATGAGGTGGCAAGTTGGAGAAGTTACGTTTACGCCCTTCGTGTTGACATTGGGGTGTCGTGTGCACGATAGCCTTATGGCTGGAGACATGCTATACTCTGGGAGTATACGGGAATTCTTGGAGGTACATGATGTAGTATGTGACTGAGAATGTTTGTGCTTGGTTTGGAGTTGGATTGGGGCCACACGTCGTGTGGGACCCATGTGTGTGATGTGTTCAGCTTTGCGTACCTTTGACCTCTCGCGAAATAGAGAGTCCTTCTGTTCATGATGGTTTAGATCAGCAGGGTTGAGTGGTTTCCCCTGGTTTTGTTCTGGAGTTGTGTGGTTGCACGATACTCACTCCGGGTTCTGTTGGCCAGTGTTGTACCATCCAGTAGGGATGACCAGAGCAGTTCTGGGTCTACCTTCTAGTAGAGACTGGGCAGTGGGTCACTCATCGACTTCTTCGGGTTTACCCTCCAGTAGAGACTGGGCAGTGGGTTGCTCACCGACTTCTAGGGTTTACCCTCCAGCAGAGACTGGACAGTGGGTCACCCGACACTCTTAGGGTCTACCCTCCAGTAGATACTGGGTAGTGGGTCACCCGACGACCTCTTAGGGTCTACCCTCTAGCAGGGCTGGGCAGTGGGTCGCCCATAATCTAGTTCCAGGTCTACCCTTCAGCAAGGCTGAGTAGTGGGTCACCTGTCGACTTATTCCGGGTCTACCCTTCAGCAAGGCTGGGTAGTGGGTCACCTGTCGACTTATTCCAGGTCTAGCCTTCAGCAAGGCTGGGCAGGGGGTTGCATGTCGACTTATTCCAGGTCTACCCTCCAGCGGGGTTGGTCAGTGGGTCGCCTGACTATGTATTAGGGTTTACCCTCCAGCAGGGCTGGGTAGTGGGTCACCCGGTATCTTATTATGAATTACCCTCCAGCAAGGCTGGGCAGTGGGTCACCCGTTGGCATTTCAGACTCAGTCCTTTCTACTAGGCTAGTCTTTGTCTTTACTCCATGACTACCGGAGTGGGACCCTTGTTTGTATGGGTCAATGTTGTGACAGCTTTGACTTTGAGAAGACCTCTCGACTGTGGGACAGTGACGAGGTGTGGTTTGGATTAACCTGAACTCTCAAGTACGAGGGGAGCTTTCCCCACTGAGATGCATCATTGCGACGTGACCTAAAACCCTACGGGTGAGTTAGTACTGCCCAGAGCGGATAGTGTCGAGGTACGGTGATTTGAGCCCCTTGACTTGTAGTTCGGGGCAGACGTGTGGGATTCTGGGCATCGATGATGGTGTTTACTTCTGGGACTGTTGGCTACTCACTTTTTTTGTGCTGAGCTACGGGATGGATATCCCCTTGCGATCTTTTGCGGGCTTTTGGATTGAGCATATGGATATGTATATACCTTGTTCTAGTACCCACTTCTTGGGTTTGGTTACTCTTCTTCGAGGAGAGGTGAAGACGCGTGGGGTATACCACGTGCTTTATGTGTCTAGATTCTCGTGGTTGGACGAGTCTACTCTCCTGCTATTGGTAGCGAAGACTCGACGAGAATTTCATATTCTCACCATTTCCGTCTCCTTGTGTCTGGACGAGTCTACCTTCCTTCCTCTTGTTGGGTTGAGGTGGACTCTTTACTATACTCTTTACTGTACTCTTTACTGCACTCTCGGTTTTACTCATTTAGTTTTCCTGTTTGATCTACTGCTCACCCTACGATACCTCCTTTGTTGCTCCCTCGAGCCTTTGGGGTATCCTACTGAGTATTTTTATACTCACCCCTGCTTGGTCTTTGCCCGCACTTGGTGTGCCCTTGCAGATGATGGACATGTTGGTCGTGACTTTATTAAAACATAAGTGTTTGGCAGCTTGGACCGCATGCGGTGGTAGTAGCCGGGTTCTAGGTGGGGAACCCTTCCAGCTGTTTTTCTTTTGTTCACCTATTGCCGAGTTGTGGAACTTTTCTGGTTGGTCTTGTGTTTTTCCCTTTTCTTTTCAGTTTACCTCTAGCTTTTACATTGTACTCTAGAGGTCGATGAACATTTTTGGTTTATTTATAGCAGTTGGAACTTTGATTTTATTTTTACTCTGCACTTTTTCATTGAGTGTGTTGTGTGTGTGTACAGGTACTTAGATAAAGGCCTCCCCGAGTTGTTGTACCTTCAGCGCTGGTCGCCAGCCCCTGGCCTATGGAGGCGGGCTTGGGGTAGTTACGGATCGAGCCCAGGTAGGGTCGGGCCGTGACAATAATAATCACCCTAATACTATGTAATCATCATTTAGTGAAACATATATATGAATTTTTCTTTCATAAACATCAGTCTACTTCTTTATAAACATCATCTAGCTGCATAGGTATGAAGTCTTGTGTACATAAGTATTATTATTGAACTTCATAAGGGTTGTCCTATATATTTATAAACATCATATATTCTCTATGTATACATCACTTAACCCACATAAACATAAATCTATAGTTGTGTATACATTATATATCATCACTGTAAGGATTAGTTTTTTGCATAGACATCAAGGCATAGTGGAATTTTCAATTTTTGTTGACTGAAAAATGAGATTTTCATATTTAATAACTAGAATATATATTCAAATGTGATGTTTACTATTCCATTATTAAGTGTTCAAAACATCACAAACAACTCAAATAGTGTGCAATCCATGTATTGAATTATGATAAGATTATCTTCAATGCTGTGATGAATATGATCATATTTGAATGAAATTTATGTTTCCAGAATTTATAATTCTAATGAAAGTTAAATATGATGAAGATGGTGCTAATCACATGTGTTCTAAATATCATGAATTATTTTTCAAACTATGATAAAATACTAAGATTCAATAATATCAAGTTAATGATCTTCTTAATGAATAAATTGAGTTTTCAATAATAATATATAAGAAGCTTCATTGAATCTCAATTGTACATCAATGATTAAAATTAAAATAATGATTGCAATTTAAGCCTTAGAATATGAGTTTGATGTTTATTTTATTTCCAAAAATGTATTGAGATTTTATGAAACACTCATTAAAAAAGTAAAAGGATTCACACATGTTATTTCTACTATATTTTATACAACCCTGTAACAATTAATATTTGTGAATGTTGTGGAATGTATTTGGGAATAAGAGTCTTGAATATGTTGTAAAAATTTCATAAAGATCTATTTGTTAAAAAAATGATGAAATAGAGAAAAATTATTTTTGGAATAAACCCTTTAGTTGAAAAATTAAATATATGGAAATCCTGAAGATTATCTTTGAACATGTAACTATTGATTTTTCTTTACACAAATTCCACTGAACATTTCAATTTCTAAAAATATTATAAGACCTCAACAAAATGGTGTATCCAAATGTAAAAAAGTCAAGTCATTTGAAAAAAAATATGTGAGAGGATATATTTCTATGGTGTGGTGTGTTAGTTATCTGAGAGAATCACTAAGACACTTGAGGTTGAAGATGTGAGCGATTTGAGATTTTATAGATACCTCTTAGAGAAGGAGGGGGAGGAGGAGGAGGAGAAGCCATTCCAACTTATAGTGAAGAATAATAGTGTATTCAAACTTTTTTTGAGTAAGATAAAATATATATTTTCAAGTAATAATAAGAACATGTAGAGAAGAAAAAAAGGATCAATAGTTATATTAGTTATTGCGTGTAGTGAGAAAGATCAGAACCTATGTTCCCAGTGCATTCATATCTAGACAAGATTTTGTGGCCATATTATTCAATACTTGTTCATTCACTAAGTGAGTTTTTTGGGCTATATTTTTTAATAAAGTAGTGATATAATAAAATGAGATGTTTTTACTAAAAAATTTAGGAGTTGAGCAGTTAATATAGGCCGAGTTTCATATTAATTGATTAAAGAATTGAAGGCAGTTAAAGATTATCTATTGTGAGGAATCAGATCCTTATTTGAGGGTGTAGTGACATCCCTATAAGACATTTTATATATACTTCAAGATGACAAAATATGATAATATCTAGTGGGTGTAATTCCAATTTGAAGACTGTCACAAGCAGCATAAAGATCCATTCACTTTTGTAATATAGTGGGGGCATTTCACCTATGTAATATGGTGACCTTACCTATGTGATATGGTTAACTCGGTTTCAGGGTAGTACCAGACCGACACACTATAATTGATAACAATATTATTAGTGGAGAATTAGTACTTCAATGATAGTTAAACATGACAAGGAATATGTTTCCTATATTGGGGCCAAACATTACAAAATCATGTGTCATATTTACTTGTAGTATCTATATTGAATATATGTGCATGATAGGGTAAAATATATGTGAGGTATGGAGTGGGGAAAAGAGGAAAATCAACACACAAGTGTGGGGAGGGGTTTTGGTTTATGTGATGAAAGTTTAAGGAATAAAGAAAACAAGAGGCAGAAGAAAGACCGTACCAAAATGAACAAGAACAGAAAAGAAACATACTGAAAAGTAAAGAACATGAAAAATCAATGTGGTTCGGACTAGTTTGGTTCTTCTCCACGGTAATAACACCACCACAATAGTTTATTATTATGTACAAAAAACAAAAGTAGGCATACAAAAGAGAATAATTAAACAAATAGAAATACATGGGGACCAATAAAAATATCTAATATAAGGGGCCTTATCACTCTAGAAATCAATCATGAACCCATATTTTGAGGATGATAACATATTCTCTTGATCTGGATGGACTCATGAACACCAACCCAACACACAGACTGTAAAGAGAAGAAAGAATATAAAAAACAAAGACAAAGAATAAGAGAAACAATATTATGAGGACAGAACCATGGAAGGATCCCTGATCTATTGAAGGAGAAACCTGACTGCCAGGGTTATACAATATTGAAGGGGATACAGTCTAGATAGAGCTCACAAGGTTCAAGCTCTCTACTGGAGATGATGACTTGAATGAGGATTTAATAGGTGTGTAAAAGGAGAATTATAGATTATCTTTATCTCAAATTACTTTCTCCCTAAACAAAATATGTTGGAACCACTCCCTCCAAAGGACAAAGACAACCAACTCACACAAATGAATTGATGAGGCATAATAAATGAGGAGAAGGAGACGAGGCAATGAATGTTACAAGAATGAAAAGTTAGGAAGGATGTATGATTTCTTAAGGGTACAAAAATGTTTTGAGAAGATAAAGTAGGTGAAAAAACTCATGAAAATCATGAAACACACAATACGTGTAGATAGGGATGGAGCCAGACAACATAGATCACCAAGAAATAGAGAACAAAAAAGCCGTACTGAAGAGTTGTTGGATCAACGCTAATAAGTAGACATAAAAATAGGAAAAATATGGATCATTCCAGTAGAATAGTTCATGACACAAGGTCCACATGCCTAGTACACATAGAGGCCCATTAAACAAGCCTAGATAGAAAATTCAAATATAAAGTGAAGGTCCATAAAAACATAATTTTTTTGTATAATAATTAAAGTAATGCCATTTTTCATGGATTAAAAAAATAATATAAAAAAATATAATTTGAAAACCCAATTTAAAAAATCAACACATTTTCAAATTAAAATAATAAACCAATATATAGTTTTTTATAAGGCTTATCTAGCCTACCAATAGGTTCATAAAATTTTTTTATTAGCAAAAAATAAAACCAAGACTACACTATCCACCCAAAAAAATACTCTTAGAATGATCCACAATGGCACATGAAATTCCTATAACTACACTTATACTTACATCAAAATATGAAAAAAAGATGCTCAAAAATTAAAACCAAGAAATATTATTAAACAATAGATCTCACAAATATTACCTAAGTCTCCACAATAGCTAGCAAAACTCCCAAGCATGCAGATATCTATACACACATAACCTTCCTCGAGGGTAAAATATAGTGAACAAGAAAACTTAGAAAAGAAAAAAAATGGAAATAGTAAAAGGAAAGAGAACACACAATGAACCAAACCAAGAAGATTATAGAATAAAGATCTCTACCTAATCTCGAACGACTTAGAAAATCCTATAGAAAACCCTCCCTTCTCACTTGTGGACCATGTAAATGTATTATAGCCAGTCACTGGATCATAGAAATGATACAACCTAGAAACTATACATATATTTATCTAAAGGGATACTAATATAAGTCAAATAACATCCCTATAGTTTTAACCAAGGTATACCCTATTTCTTTGGTCTACACTATCCTTATTTTTAAATTATTGACAATATCTTTTAATATAGATAGTTTCCCCATACTCAAAACACCAAAGAATATTAAATAATCTCTTATCCTTCTATTCATTTATATTGTTCCTATTCTAACCCTTATTTCTCAACATTTGGGGTTTGGTTTTAACCCCATTACCTCGTTCCTTCAAATAATGTGTTTAAAGATCATGTGAGAAAACAACAGCCTTAACCCCTTATAACGTTATGAAATCATGACCATACATCATGAAATATTTTAATGAATTAAAATAATCAACAAGAGTGGTTAGAAGGATAATAGATTGATCTTTTTCTTTAACTTCAACATCTATATTAGCTAAATCCAGGAGCACTTTTTTAAACTCATCAAGATGAATGCAAACTGATGAACATGGGTTAATCTTAAACGTATAAAGTCTCATATTATTGTAAATATGGACAAACAAGGTTTTAGTCATATGTTTAAATTATCTTAGAAATTATTTCATGGGAAACCTCCTAAGGTAATTTATCTCCTATGTTTAAGAGTAATGTACAATGAGCCTTTTCCAAAAACATTAGGTCTGACATCAATATACATTGTGGAAGACTAACCATCAGTATAAATAAGAACTACAAGTTTCTTAGGGCTGTGTGAGTAATATAACATTCCATTATGGACTATAAGAACTTGCATATGGACACTCCACCTATCAGAATCATTCACATTTAAAAACTTATCAACTTAGAACATAGCGGATGACATCAATAAAACGATAACATAATCTGATACTAATTGTAAGGGATGAAGTAGGTCAAAAGAAGGTAGACCAAATCACATTGAAAGAAATGGGTATTTTTTTAAGTGATGAGAGTTAATGGAATGAAGAAAATAAGAGACAAAAGTAAGAGGATACCAAGAATGAACAAGAGAATAAATGAAACACATTGAAATGTGAATAACATTAAAATTAATGTGGTTCATACCAGTTTGGTCCTACTCTATGATAAGAACATCACCAAATTTTTTATTATTATATAAGAAAACAATAGTAGACATAAAATAGAAAAAAATTAAACAAATAATAACACACAAATACTAAGAAAACTGTCCATGAATAGAGTCCTTTCACTCTAGGAATCAATTATGAACACTGGTTAGAAGATTTTAATGTATTCCATCGATCTGGAAATATTCATGTGTGCCAACCCCACAAAAAAATCATAAAGAGAATAAATAAGATAGAACACTAATCCAAAGCATAAAGGAAACAAGCTCATGATACTAGAACCATAGAAGGATATTAGATCACCTAAAAGAGATATAATAATGCTAGGGTTGTATAATATTGAAGGGGATGTGGTCTATATAGAGCTCAAAAGGGTTGATCTCTCCACCAGAGGTGATTACTAGAACATGGACTTAGTATGAGTGGAAAAGGAGGACCGAAGCTCTTCCTTATATTGAATTACCTTCTTTCTGAATGGAAACTGAAGAAACTACTCGCTCCAAAGTATGAAAACAACCATACTCACACAAATGTAGTGAAGAGGTATAATAAATATGGAGCAGATGATGGGGTGATTCAAGTGATAGGAACAATAGGCGAGGAAGGAAACGTCGATGACTAATGGTGCACAAAATGGGTTTATAAGACTAAGAAGGTGAAAAAACTCATGGGAACCCTGAAATATGTGACAAGTGGAGATAGGGTGATATCCAGACAACATGATTTTTTGAAAAACAGGAAAGAAAAATCCCACAATCAAAAGAAATTATATTAGTAGTAATTAGTGGACATAAAAAATGGAAGGAAAACCATTGATCATGCCAATGTAACATGCCTGTCATGACACGACCCACTGGGGCCCCACCCGGGCCTATAGTAATCCATTAGTGACACCTTAAGGCACCTCTAATTGGCTAGGGGCTAGAGACTAGTGCTAAGTCGGAATATAATTTAAATGGGAGTCCTTAGACTAATGTACTTGTTCACACACACACCTATTTCAATGAAACATTGTAGATATATAACAAATTAGTAACCTTTAGTGAGTAAACAATGCATACAACAACCTATATAATATATATCAACGTTCAGAAAGGTAAAACAATAGTATAAGGGAAAAACTTCACACCCAAATTGATATATAGGGGGAAACCAAAACAAAAAAAACGGTAAAGGGTTTAGTTGGGGAGAGCTTAAATCAATATCGAAGAGTTGGACCACTGAACATGGTCAGTGCCACCTCATTTTTCTAAGCTCCATCGATACCAGGTCCTCCATTGTCATCACCAATCTATCCATATTCTATATAAGATAGGACACAAGCGGGAAAATCTTATATAGTGATGAGTATATACATACCTAGTATGATTCCCCAAAAACCAAGATAGAGGAAAACTAATAAAATAGTAAACTCAACCCAAAGTCATAGAGGGAAAAGAAATGAAACATCAGATATGATCATACTAAAACCCCAATCATAAAAGAAGAGAAGTATTAATCTCTATAGATAGTTAAGAAATGATGAGGATGATTACAGATAAAAAGGTCCCATATCTAATGCCAATCACCACACACAACCTCATAAGAATCTAGGTGGAGGGTCCATACCTTGTCACTGTGCCCTATAGTCGAGGGAGCACTAACTCCAGCAGAGGACTCACTCCTTATCAAATCTTGAAGATGGGGGAGTACCACTATATAGATATAGGAACCATGTACTATGTAATGTTGGTGAGTACAAAATATACCTAAATATTGGGTATGGGGGACCTATGCTCTGGTGATATTGGGGATCACTGACCCCAAAATCTCTCTCATGATTAATCCCAACCACCATCATTGGTTGAGCATCACTGAAAGAAGAATCCAAAACATTTCACCTCACATCATTTCTATGATCCCAAAATAAATTCCACCATTGTGACATATATATAAAACTACTCAAGATAGGCTACCAATTTTCCAAAATATAAGACCCAAATAAATATATATGCAAGGTAGAAGGTTATGAGGGGAGTACACAACATGTCCCACTGGGGTACACGACATGTCTCCCAAAGCCGAAGATTAGATTTGTACCACCACTACACTTGGCATGATTAATCCAATATACATGATGTTTCATCTAGGTGACACAATATGTGGGACCACCTTGGGTCTAAGTCGTGTTCCTCAATAAATGTGGCATCACTGGCCAAGTAGGGGTACATGGGTTGTGGTTGAGGTACACGACATGTTGGCCACATAGACTACCTGAGTGTGTACCAGCAGTACATGATTGGACTACCCAGAAAAGGTCACACAACATGTGGTTCCTACACACAATGTTTGATATTTTATATCACACTAAAACCCTAGTTGTGGTGGGACTTTGAGGAACATGAAGTGTGTTCCTTTGGATTAAATGGTGTGTATTCTTGTTTTTCTCACTAGATGTGGTTGCTTCCTCATGTATCACTATCTACTTCATCTTGAACACCACATTCACATAACAATAAACCCAAGGCCTAATATAGAAAGGAATCATTAATTTCCATCATTTTCTAATCTCCAATGGATGGAAAACAATATTTTTATCCCCAGCATCAGACTCATCACACATCCTATCACTACAAAGGGGTCTTATTCTCGGAAAAAACCTACAGATTATATCATTGAATCACCCAAACCACATAAATTGAAGGATAAAATCTCCAAATATTGATTCCTGAACACTAATGTTTAGAAATCAATATTCCAGTCACCTACACAAGATCTTCCGCACCTCCCGTCACCGAAACAGGGTTTTGATACTCCAAACAATCACCCACAATATATTTAGATGTCTCAATAAATCCATATACCATTAGTCCCAAATTCATTTTGAATATTTTCTTGTATATGGAGGTTCGATCACACTCAAAACGGTTAATTTTATTTTAATTTCTAACCCCATGGGCCAACTATAGAGACCCGATTTTTTCCTTGTAAGGCTTTTGAATATTTCTACATATTTTTTTAGAGTTAGGCGCGGAGATGACGTGCGATTCCAGGTCCCAGTGTGCCCATAATTTTATAAAAATAATAATTATTTATATACTATACATGAAGAGGAAACAAGATATCACTAAAATGGTAGCTCAGATAAGAAATCTGAGGCCATAGTTGAGTCTGAAGTGTGGTGTTTACACTATGTGTGGTATAAATTTTGTAATCACAAATATTCTGTGGAATAAGTCAATGAGGATGTAACCATAAATAAAATAATTAAATAAAAATTATTTTATTTGGATGCAACGTAGGATAACTTATGAACGGGAAGTCATATTGGAAATCTCATACCACCGTTGAGTTCATATCATAGTGTTTACCCTAGGCATGACCTCATGTGAGAGGGCGTGGGAGGTTCGGATTCCGCGACAGTTAGAGGGAGACTTGCTAAATCTCATAAATAGGTATTTAAGGAAATGAGAAAGAGTTTGTCTCATTTTCTCTCATGGATGGCAGAGCTCCTCATCTCCTTGTGATGGAAAATCAACAGCAGATCCTTGGTGGATTACTAAAATATTGTAGATCTGATAAGAGCAGAGTTCGATGAACGCAATAATGGATCTAAAATTTTTGTAGCATTATTATTTTAGATTCTACTTTTCCTTGATTGAAGTTTTGTTCATTGAAATTGCTTTATAATTATTTTCTATGTTTTGGAAGCCTTTATCGTTTTCCATACTAACACATCCATCAACCGTTTTAATTATGGATTTCTCGTTCTTCCTGTTCTTCATTCGTTATTGATGTCCTTTGTCGATAAACTTTTCAATGCATTGAAACGACATCCAAAATTTAGGATAATCATAGATCTGTGAAGGACACGATCCAAAGATTTAGTATATATGGAAAATTTGAGTTTCGGGCACTAAAGGAGGAATGAAGGCGATCAGAAGTGACACCTACTTTTCATCTCGTCGAAACGTAGATGAATATTTGAGTGAAGAACGAGCCTGTGTAGACCGGGACCCGAGGTTTCCAGATCGGGTCTTGTTTTTATTTTTTAAGTACCAAAGGAGTCCTCGTGGTCTGTGGAAGGCACCATTAGTGTGCAGTGGTCTGCGATGGTTGACAGTGGCATGAAAAAGCTGTGGAAAGGTAGCGGAGTACCTAGGATGACAATGGAGTGTTGGGTGCGGGGTGTGGGAGGCCTGACGACCGGGAGCTGGTGGGGTTGGTGAGGTGGTTGGGCCACTTGGCCACAAAGTGGCGGGTCGGACTGGATGGAGTAGGCTGGGAATAGGTGGGGTGGGCCGTCCGGAGTAGTCCGGGCCCAGGGAGAGTGGACCGGGTTGGAGCGGGTCGATCCAATCTTTGGGTGTATCTTAATCCACCATAAATTCTAAACTATGCGTCCTTTTGATATACCATCTATGGCCACATGATCATAGTTTTGAGAGAAATATTTTGAGGCTAGTTTGGTAATTCTATATATCAATCTTGTGGCTCGGTTGCATGAAATGCCTAAATATAATAATAATTATAATAAAATTATTATTATTTGAGGATTTTTTATCAGGCCTAACTCTTGCATACGACGTCCGATCAATGCATCATCAATAGCATGGAGACTCTGAAATTGAGTTGGAAATTTGAAGATTGATTTTGGGCACTCAAACCAAAATCAAGGTGTGGGGACCATGAGGCCTTGTTTGGGCATCAACAGTGAAATGTGACTTTTTCACCAGGTGTCTGTATTGGACAAATGAATAGTCGACCCCGTGCATTTTTCTGTGAAGATCTCCATGGTGTGATCCACATGTTTTATATTGGGATTTTGGCATGTGCCCCGTGAAGCACCATTCATGTACGATGTTGAGAGATGAAACGGTGTGATCCGTTTGGTTAACTGGGGTCGTTTGAGGAGGCTTGTTGGTAGAATTACGTTTTCCCTTCAGACAAACAACTAGCTTCATGCGCTCGTCAGCCTTTCAGCCAGATGTGCCATGTACTTTGGGAGTGCAGTGTTGTACCTCAAGGTAATAGTACACAGTTTAGTACCTGAGTATGGCTAGGTACATAACCAAGCGATGAGGCGGGGTCACGCATCATTTGGGCCCCACACACACCGTGTACCACATTATGATTCTTCTATCTCTCATATCTTGTTCTTTTAGAATCATATTTTGGCCCCCGGGTAGCCTATATTGAGTGTTTTTCCACTTGGAACATGGTGGTTCCCTCAGTTGTGGATTTCAAGATACTATGTGAGATATTCTGTGCATGATGCCTATTTAAGCGATGTCCGACGACGGCTGTGATCAGGCAGTTTTATAAGATATTTCCAAACATACCCTCCAGATGGGTTGGGTAGTAGTGTTCCTCAAAACTTTCCAAGTAGTACCATCCATCAGGGATGACCAATGTAGTTCCTCGATGCCTTCTGAGTGGAATCCCCCTATCGGGTATGGCATGGGTCCTTGATGACTAGTGTGGAATCCCCTTAACGCACTAGGGAGTGGGTCCTCTACACCGGCTATCAAAGTGGAATTCCCCTAATGCACTAGGTCATGGGTCCTCTATAGCTACTTGATGGGAAACACCCTTTAGTGTATTACCCTTCAGTAGGGCTGGGTAGTGGGTCCCCATCGACTCCCAAGTGTTGATCCCCCTAATTCACTAGGGTGCAAATTCTGGATGACTAGAGTGGAATCCCTCTAATGCACTAGGGATGGGTCCTCTACGGCTACTACTAGAGTGGAATCCCACCGACTCACTATGGCGTGGGTCCTCTACGAATACTTTTAGAGTGGCATCCCTTGACTTACTAGGGCACTGGTTGTCTACTTCGAGTTTTCACAATCCGACTATGCAGATTAATGGTGAGACATGGTTTGATGTACCATTGGACTCACGAGAAATATGGACTTTTCCCCACTGAGACGTGTCCTTGTGACACGACCTAAAACCATGAGAGTGAGTCAGTTCCACCCAAAGTGGATAGTATCAATGTGTGGTGATTGAGACCCTTTGACTTGCATGTTTAGGGCAGACATGTGGGATGTTGGGCATCATTGGTGGATACTTATAGAACTATTGGAAACTCTTTTTCTGGGATGAGCTGATAGAGATCCTTTCACTCTCATTTGGGATTCATTGTCTGAGCATATATATATATATCTTGTTTCAGTACCCATTTTTGTGTTTTTATTACTCTCCTTCCAGGAGAGGTGAAGATGTACGGGGTATGCCATGTGCTTTCCATGTCTATCTTCTCGTGGTTGAATGAGTATACTCCCTTATTATAGGTAGTGAATAATTGACGAGAAGTTCATCTTGTCACCATTTTGAGATCCTTGTCTAAGGGCCTAAATCCGCATGGATTGACCCTTTTATGTGTTTTCGAAGATCAGAGTGCTCAGAGGTGGCTCAGAAGAAGTTTAGAGATGTTCAGTTAAGTAAAAGAATGAAATAGGGGATCACACATCATGTAACAACATTACACGATGTGACATACTATTTCACGGTATCTCCTAGAAATATTCATGACGTGTAGACTTTTACATGGTTTTAAAGGGGGATTCATGACATAAAAACTTTGGGGTTTGAAAAATAAAATAAATCATTGAGGTGATATATTTTTCTATGGAACTCGACCTTGAGGAATTACATGATATTAAAGGGGATTATATGTCAGTTAACGACCCGATGCTGTATGTTTTAAGTGTTTTTCTAGCTTCTTGGGTTTTGTCAAAACTGTGGCTACAATGGATCTCTCTTGACCCCAGGTGATCCAATGACCCTCTCTTTAGTGTTTTGGTGATTCCTTCATCAAGGAACGATCCCTCACCCCCTACTTCAATCTGTAGCGATCCATCTTCCATATAAAGTATGATCTACCTCCGTTCTTGGGGTTTCTTTGATCCATTTCCCCCTGTTTCTCCTTTACATGTGATGGAGCCTAATATCCATGTTTCTAATGGAGTTTTCATGATGGTTGGTTTTTGTGGTTGTTCTGAATCGTCCTCGAGTGGATGCAGTTGTTGCGGGAGAGGTGACCATGATCCATTGCTTTCATCTGTTCTCATGTAAAGAACCTCAACAACCTTTTGAGGTAGGGGATTCGATGATTCTCTATTTTCTTATGTGGAATCATATAGATATAATGATTTATCCCTTTATATTTCAATGGAATTAACATAATAATTATATAAACTGGATTAAAGAAATTGGTATCAATCATATGTTGTTTCTTTATACCATGATAACAGTTTTCCTCTTGATTTGATAGAGAGTTTGATATATGTAATTTTCATGATTTAGAATGTTGTTCTTGATGAAAATTGGTAAAGAAAAAAAGTCGAAATTAATTGATAATTCACTAGCTAAAAGATAAAGATCCATGTTTAATGAATATGGTTGTTGTTGTTGTAATTTGATGATAGTCAAATTGATGCTAGTGATAATGTTTAATTGAATTAGTTGATGGACCTGAATCATGTTGATGCTTGTTGATAAAAGAGTTAAATGAATGATAAATAAATTATTCAATTAATTTGGTGATAGCTTGTTGCTTAGGTTTCCCATAGTTGGAACATATGAATAATTAATCAGTTAATTCAAGATGGAATAAGAAACAGTTTTGTGATAAAGTTAATACCTTTATCAGGCCTAAGTTTCCCACTTGATTCTAAAGGTCAAGTGCCTTGAGATTTGGATCTCTGAGAGCTCATTGTGTGTGAAGGATGGATGCCTTGTTTTAGGGCCGAGTTTCTGTTTCTATTTTTTCTTCTTTCTTGTGATGTGCTTTAGATACAAAACTTGTGGCTGTGGGGGTAGGGAGACCCAAATGTGATGTGAGGCTAGGATGACTGAGCCTAGATGGATTTTGTGGTAAAGGGGAAGGTATGCCTTGTTTTTTTGGCAATAATCAACACCTAGAGTGGTGAGATGCATCGGTTTATGCATATGGGTGTTAGGGACGACACCAGAGATGATGGAATGGGTTGAAGCTGGGGTCACCCATTGATGTAAAAGTGGTTTCTGTTGAATCAATTTTTTGTTTGTCTGCTTTAATTTCTCCATTTCATTAGGAATATTTTCTTGGTTAACCTCATTATAAAATAGGTGAAGATGTATGGGGTATTCCAAGTGATTTACTTGTTTAGATTCTCAACGATGGATGGGCCTACGCTCCTACTATAGGTGGAAAAGACTCGACTGGTAGCTCATCTACTCACTGTGTTGAGACCCTTGCATTTGGTATATTATAATGATTTTCTAGAATCCCTGAGAATATGGAAAATGAGAATTTTTTGAATAAATGAACAATGATGTTTAACCCATGGGGTTTGAACTTATTGGGATGCAATGCTGAGGTTGTGATTCTGAGAAGCCATGGACTCAGTTTTGGTTATGGTAGGAGGGCATGGATCTTGTTAGATGCAATAGATTCTAACACTAGGTTATTCCCATAGTGTGGTTTTGAGCTATATTATACCTTATATTTTTTTATATATGCTACCCCAACCTGTTGGTTAGGGAGATTGACACCATGGGGATTCTGAGCCTTGGGGGGGGGGGTTCCCTAACATTCTGGTGGGAGGATGGATGACTGACTACCCCCTTTGGTCCCATTCTCTTATCTTGGCATTTACTTGTACCAGTATGCATGATGGTTAGTTTCCCACATATATGTGTGTAGAGGGATGTAATGTCTTGTGGTTATTTCACAGACATGTATTCTGGATATATTTTCCTATGGAATATTGTAGGTATGACATGTATAGGTTGTGATGGCTTGAGGATCCTTACTCGGTGTATGGACTGTAACGACTTGAGGTATAATACATGATGTATGATACACACTATGTGAGCTGCGGTGGATCTCGAAGACTACCTAGTTTTTGTTGTGTGGTTGTGGTGGTGAGTTGTATGAGGTTTATGTTGTGGTACATCACCCAGGTGTCTGTGGGTAGGCCTTCTTGGAGATAGATTCTTAGGATGTACGATGTTGGGGAAAAGTGGAAAAATAGTGGGTAAGTGGCAATGGGGTACCCTTGATATTATTTATTATATTATATACTCTTGTATGCAATACCTGGTGAGAGTATCCATGGAGATCCTAGAAACTTAGTTTACATGTTTAGGTAATGAGTTAGTTTAACTTGTTGTTCACTATTATTTATCATGCTTTCTTTACTTTTTCACGAGAGGCTCCAGGGAGGATCCTACTGAGTATACCGTTATACTCACCCTACGTCTTATAAACTGCATTTCATGTCACTTGGAGTAGGTGGGGGATCAGGATGGTTTGTACTAGCTAAGAGTTTTACAGGAGCTATTTGTGCTTCATGGTCACTGCCGTTTTACTTTCTTTTGGTACTTGAAGTTTTCTCCTTTCATAAAAGTATTTTCATGGCATTACATATATGTACTTGGGGTTTCTTTTATATTGTATCATGAGCAGGAGTTGGTTGGTGTCTATCTTATCTCTCTCTTTCCCATGTGTTCTCTAAGAGGGTAATGCCTCTCGTTGGTATCTTTACTATACCCTCAGTGCTAGTCGCCAACTTGGGGCTTACTGGAGGCAGGACTTGGGGGGGTCATTATCTTTCTTCTCCCATTTCCATCCTAGGAGGGGTACATTATGTGTGGAGGGGGTCATGACAGAGTGGTATCAGAGGTTTGGTTGAGGGATATGATGGAGTTTAGAGTTAGGAATAGGTGAGGTTGCATTGGCTGGTAGGGAAACAATGTTAGTCGAGTTCAGAAAGCACTGTAAACATTGGAGATCGACTGAGAAACAAATATTTAGGCCCCCCTATGATCTGATGCACAAACCTTTAACTTTATAGTGGCTACTATATGATGTGATAATTGTACTAGGGTAGAGACCTAGTAAAGGATCGTGCATCATTCTTCTCTGTGCTTATGTTTGAATGGGTAGACCTTGGGATAGGTTAACCTAAAATGAATAAAATAAAACAATTAATTAATGTTAAATTCTTTAATATTCCATGTTTAGGAGCTCTAAATGTTTTTTATTTTGAAGATATGGCTCTAGGTCGACGTCCTCGTCCGGTTCCCGTGGATGATGTTCAGCAGGTTGTGCTAAAAGATTACCCCCAAGTAGAGGTTAATGAAGAGAACACTTGGATGAGGAAACTCCAAGAGTTTTAGAATTAGAGTCTGCAAATGTATGAGGCTTCCATTTTAGATGCAATCACAAAAGACTGGTTGGGGGAAGTTGAGATAACTTTTAGTTTGATCTATGCTCAAGAGGAGCACTAGGTATCATTGGTTGTGACAATGCTATGTGGGGCAGCGAGGTAGTGGTGGTTCTTGTTCCTCAGGTATTGTGAGGAGTCAGTAGTATTATGGGAAAAGTTCCAAGAGAAGTTCAGAGCAGAGTTTCTTTATTTGGTCATGAAGGAGTCCAGTCGCTAGGAGCTGCTTACCCTTTGGTATGGAAGCTCTAGTGTGCGAGAGTTTGGAATACGTTTTAAGAACCTTTTGAGATATAATTTGGACTTGTTGCTAAATGAGGAGGCTAGGGAAATGCATTTGAGGAGGATTTGCATTCAGATATCTAAAGTCGGGTCACCTTATTTATGATGAATACATATATTGAGGTGTTGGCAAGGCATAGGTTATTGAGAGGAAGTTAGACAGGACTGGATCATCATGAGAGGGGAGTCCTCAGGATTCCTCATGAAGCAGAGCTATGGTTCGAGGTTCCCAATTTTCATGGAAGAATAGTTTCTATTCAGCCAAGGGTAGGTCCCATCCCTTATCATCTCATTTACCTAGGGACAGAGGCTCTAAGACCTATTTTAAGGGATCAGCTGCTTGTTTTTATTGTGGAGGCTGAGTTCATCAACAATGTGAGTGACCGACCTTTCTGAACAATTAGTGTGCATCAGGTGTTCCACTTCAGGTTCCTCTGTTGAGGCAATTCCAGCCGAGGCAGCAGCAGCAGATTGCCCCAGTTTTGGATCCGTAGAGAGTAGATGAGGTGGGTAGATGACAACCCTAGGATGCTCCTCATTCTCAAAGAGTAGAGTGCGGTTGTGGAGGTGGTCATCAATAGGGTCAGAGAGGTCATGGATCATGTCACAATCAGCTTCATTCTTTATCTTTGCCAGCGCCAGGCAATCAATATGTCGTTTGAGGTACCCTTTTCTTATTTTCTACATGGGTGCATGCAATGTTTGATTAAATAGCAACATACTCCTTCATATCACCCACCCTTTTCCATGATTTAGACATGGGGTAGAGTGGCTTCTAGTTCCCTTCATGTTAACTACACCAGTTATATGTCTAGTTGACTTGTTTGAAGTATGTAGAGACCATGAGCTAGTGTCGACGAAACACCGCTCTTAGGGAGATTTCCTATGTTTATGGATACAACCATTTGATGCCATCCATAGCATGGATCGGTTGTATTTTCTAAAGGATATCCTGTATTTACTCAGGAGGTAGGTGGTGTTCTTTGATGCTGATGGAGAGACAAGAGTGTTCGTTGGCGATCGAGACCCTTAGATGGGTCAGAGGCACGTTCCTTCCTTGTCATCCTTGATTATTGAGTTGATGTTGAGTTCAACAAAGGTTTAGCAATCAGTGTTTCCTAGGGTCATTGAAGAGTACCCTGATGTATTTTCAGATTAGGTTGTAGTGTTAACCCCTCGACGAGAGATCAAGTCCAGGATCGAACTACAGCCAAGCGTGTCTCCTATCTCGATGTCTTCTTATAGGATGATGCCTTCTGAGTCGTAGGAGCTACGAATATAGCTCTATAGTCTATTGAATTGTGGTTTTGAACATCCAAGCATGTCATCATGGGGTGAACCATTTTTGTTCATGAATAAGGATAATGGTAGTTTGCAGTTGTGTGTCAATTATCGTCGCTTGAATTGAGTGAAAGTGAAGAATTGCTATCCTCTTCCACAAATTTATTATTTATTCGATGATCTAGAGGATGAAAATTGGTTCTTGAAGATTGATTTTCGGTCTAGATATCATCAGATGTGTGTGAAGAATGAGGATATTATGAAGACTACTTTGTTTTGTCATCATGGGTATTAAAAGTTCATTGTGATGTCGTTCAGTGTGACGAATTCTCAAGCTGTGTTCATGGGGTTAATGAAAACTGTGTTCCATGAGTTCTTGAATAAGTTTTTGGTGGGTTTCATTGACGAAATCCTTGTGTAATCCGCATCCGAGGATGAGCATGCAGAGCATCTGCATGCCATTTTGGGAGTTCTTCATCAACAACAGCTATTTGGGAAGTTGTCAAATTGTGTGTTTTGGGATCGATAAGTCCATTTCTTGGGTCATATTGTATCCCAATAGGGAGTACCCATGGATCTTCTAAATATATAAGTGGTTTTGTCTTGGGAATCCCCCAAGATAGTGGTAGAAGTGTGAAGTTTCCTTTGTCTTACAGGATATTATAGTAGGTTTTTAGCCAATTTCTCTCGAGTTATGACTCCTCTAACAGCATTGACCTGAAAGGATCAATAATTCATGTGGACTGATCCATGTCAAGTAGATTTCAAGTATCTAAAGGAGAAGTTGGTTGGTGCTCCAATTTTTTGTCTTCTAGAAGAAAAGGTTCAATTTGATGTTTTTTGTGATTCCTCACATTTGGGGTTAGGTTGTTTTCTGATATAAAAAAGATCAGTCATTTTTATGGGTCTCGGTATTTATTCCCCCATGAGCATAACTATGCTACCCACAACATCAAGTTGGTGGCAGTGGTGTTTTCCCTGAAGTTGTAGAGACATTACCTCATCGGCGAGTGCTTTGTGGTCTTCACCGATCAACAAATCCTAAGGTATGTTTTCTCCTAGCGTGACTTAAACGTGAAAAAATGTCATTGGATGGAGTTCTTACAAGATTACGACTTTGAGATTTCGTATACACTAGGAAAATGGAATTTTATAGATGATGCATTGAGAAGGAAGTCGTGTAGTGATGTAGTACGAGAATCAGGTGATTCCTGGAGGGTGATGAAAGAACTTTTAGCATTACATATGGATACGAGATAAGTTGTGGGAAAATGTTTTCTTTTTCATATGACAATACAGTCATCTCTAGTGCAGAATATAGAAGATTCTTAGTTGAAGGATCTTGAGGTGGAGGTATGAAGAGACGGAGTTTTTTGTGACGAGGCCCATGATGGTTGGTTTAAGGATAAAAAACATTGGGTGTTGTCTAGGGAAGGCTTTTCATTCCTTTGGTAAAGCATGAGGTGGTTCTCAGAGAGTTTCATACTTCACCTCTAGCAGTAAATCCTGGTGTGAAAAAGATATACCAAGCCTTGAGAGGTCAGTTTTGGTGGCCTGAGTTGAATCATGCATTTGCAGAGTTTGTGTCTTGATGTTTGGTCTTCCATAAGGCAAAGGCCAAGCACCATGTTTCTGATGGTTTTCTCTAGCCATTAGATGTTCCTTAGTGGAAGTGGGAGAAAATATCAATGGACTTTGTTAATGGTTTACCTTGATCTCAGGGAGGCTATGATTCTATATGGGTAGTAGTGGATCGTTTGATGAAATCATCCCACTTTACAATGATCAAGGAGTAGAGATCAATAGAGGTTTTGTTGAGGCAATATCAGGTGGAGGTGGTGATAATCCACAGAGTACTGAGGATGATCATTTCCGATTGAGATCCTAGTTTTAACTCCAGGGTGTGGAGAGGTCTCCAAAATGATTTTAGTTTTCTTTATGACTTAACACTACTTTTCATCCATATATGGATGGTCAAACAGAGTAGACCATCCAAACTCTTGAAGACATGTTACACTGTTTTTCCCTTTATTTTGGAGGTTTGTGGATAAGCACATCCCTTTAGTCAAGTTATCCTACAATAATAGTTATCAATCTACCATCGATATGACACCATTTTAAGCCTTTTATGGTCAATCTTTCCATTCTTATTTTTGATGGACTGGGGTCAGAGAGTCAGCAATACTCGGGCTGGAACTGGTACAAAATACAACAGATATGGTTCAGATGATTCGTGAGTAGATGAAGGCAGCACATGATCATCATAAGTCCTATGATTAACAAAAGAGGAGACCTTTGGTGTTTGACATTGGGAATCACATGTTTTTAAAGGAGACTCCCCATCATGGGTAGTGAAGGTTTGGTGTTGGGAGTAAAATTTCTTCCTAGTTTGTTGGGACTTTCGAGGTGTTGGCTCATATTATAGCTGTGGCGTATCAAGTAGCACATCCCCCATAGATAATCCATATATGTTATTTTTTTCACAGGTCATAGTTTTGTCGTTATCTTCCTGATGAATCTCACAGCATTGATTATGGAGAGATCGATTTTGATAATTATGCGACCTTCAAGGAGAAGCCTATAGAGATCTAGGGCTACCAAGAGAAGGTGTTGTGTGGGGATTCTACCCCCTTGGTTCATGTCATGTGGATGAACAATGGTATGGAGGAGAGTATGTGGGATCGTGGGTCACAGATACATTCTCAGTAACCTAAGCTATTTGATGTTTAGATATTCTATTATAACTTTGTTCCTTTGGTATTTGTAGACCCTTTCTGTTATGAGATGGATTTATTTTTTTTCTTTCTATGGCTTGCTCTTTTTTGAGAGGTATCTCCCATGGGAGAGTGTATAGAAGCTATTTTTTGTTGTTTCCTGGTTTTCCACTAGTTCCTCTAGTGAGGTGGTGAGCTCCTGTGGTAGCGAAAGCTTGAGAGGTATCTCGCGGGGTGGAAGTTCGGATGACCCCTTTCTATTTCTTCTAGGGTTAGTTTTGGATTCTCGAGGATGAGAATGTTTTGAGAGGTATCTGATGTAAATTCCCAGATCTACATGGATCGACCCTTTTGTGTGTTTTCAAAGATCTAAGTGCTTGAAGGTGGATCAGAAGAATTTTGGAGATGTTTGGTTAATTAAAAGCTAGAAGGAGGGGATTACACATTGTGTAACAACATTACATGACATGACATCTTGTTTCACGGGTTTTATTTGAAAGTTTTACGATGTTTAGGATTTTACACAGCGTGAAAGAGGGATTCACAACTTGAAATACTTGAGGGTTTGAAAAATATAATAAAGCATTGAGGTGGCGTGTTTTTCTGTAGAACTTTACCTCGCGGAATTAAACGATATGAAAAGGGGATTACATGTAATGTAATGTGCCGTCACTATATGTTTTAAGTGTTTTTCTAGAAACTTGGGTTTTTTCAAACCTATAGTATTAGAGGATCTCTATTGACCCTAGGAAACCCAAAAACCCTCTCTTCACAATTTTGGGGATTCCTTTGTCATGAAATGATCCCTCGCTCCCTCCTTCGATCCATATCAATCTGTCTTTCATTTAAGGTATGTTCTACCTTCGTTCTTGTGCTTTTTTCAATTCATTTCCACATGTTTCTCATTTTTATGTGATGGCATGTGATCTCCATGTTTCTAATGGATTTTTCGTGGTGGTTAGTTGGTGCAGTTGTTCCGTGGCGTCCTTGGGTGGATGCAGTTGTTGCGGGAGAGGTCATCATGATCCATTCTCATGTGAAGAACGCCAACAACCTTTTAAGGTAGGGTATTCGATGATTCTCTATTATCTTATGTGAAATCATAGAGTTATAATGATTTATACCTTTTGATCCCAATGAAGTTGACCTAATAATTATATGAACCAGATTAAAGATATTGGTATCGATCGTATGTTGTTTCTTTATACTATGATAATGGTTTTCCTCTTGATTTTCTAGAAAGTGTGATATGTATGATTTTCTTGATTTAGTATGTCATTCTTGATGAAAATTGGTAAAGAACATAAATCTGGAATTAATTGATAATTAATTGGATGAAATATAATGAGACATGTTTAATGAATCTAGTTATTGTTATTGTAATTTCATGATAATCAAATTGATGCAAGTGATCATGTTTAACTAAATCTGCTGATGAACCTGAATCATGTTGATTCTTGTTGATAAAATTATTAAAGGCATGATAAATTAATTTTTTAATTAATTTGGAGATATATTATGATAGATTTTTTCTTAGGATAACTGTATTTGGAACCTATGAATAATGCATTAGATAATTCATGATGGAATAAGAACCGGTTTTGCGATAATGTTAACGCCTTTATCAGTCATGAGTTTCCCTCTTGGTTGTAAAGGCTGAGTGTCTTGTGCTTTGGAGCCATGAGAGCTCATTGTGTGTGAAGGTTGGATTCCTTGTTTTAGGTTTGAGATCTCGTTTCTATTTGTTCATACTTATTTTTATGTGTTTTGGATATGAAACTTGTGGTTGTGGGGGAAGGGAGGCCCGAATGTGATTTGAGCCTCAGATGGATGAACCTGTAGGGATATTGTGGTACGTGGGGCATGGAGACCTGGTTGTTGTGGCAGTAGTTGACGCCTAGAGTGGTGAGATGCATCACTTTGTGCATATGGGTGTCAGGGAGGACACCGAAGATGATGGAACAGGTTGAATCTGAGCTTACCCAATGATGTCAAAGTGGTTACTATTGAATCTATTGTTTTTTATCTACTTTACTTTCCCCACTACTTGAGGTAGATGGTCATGCTTACCCTACTTCCAAAAGAGGTGAATATGGATGGGGTATGCCACGTGATTTTTGTGTTTAGATTCTCAATGATGGATGGGTCTAGGCTCCTCCTATAGGTGGAAAATACTTGATGGGTAGCTCATCTACTCACCCTGTTGATCCCCTTTCATTTGGTAACATAGAATTATTTTCTAGAATTCCCGGGAATATGGAAAATGGGAAGTTTTTAAATAAATGAATAAATGTTTTTTAACCCATTGGGTTAGAGATTACTAGGATTCAATGATGAGGTTGTGATTCTGAGAAGCTGTGGACTTGGTTTTGGTTATGCTTGGAGGGCATGGATCGTGGTTGGAATGTTAATGGAATGTGATTTGGAAAAATGATAATGGTGAATTAATGGTTAAATAATTAATTAACATAATGTGAAACTGATAAAAAGGGGATAAAGTAAATTATTTTTACTCTTTAAATGGTGGTGTTCTTATAGGATATCTAGTCTTAGTAGTGGCAGTTGAGAGTTTGAGAAACGTTAGCTGAAGTTGATTCCAAGACTAGGTTATGCCCATAGTGTGGATGTGAGCTATATTATATCCTGCACTTTTTTGTGTTTCTATACACTACTCCACCTTGTCGGTTAGAAAGACTGATACCCTGAGGATTCTGAGCCCTAGGGGGGTTTTCTCCAACATTCCAGTGGGTGGATGGATGAAGGAGCACCCCCTTTGGCCCCACTCTCATCTCATGGTAGTAACTTACGCTGGTATGTTCGGTGGTTAGTTTTACCTATATATGTGTGTAGCGGGATGTAATGGATTGTGGTTATTTCACACACATGTATTCTGGATATAGTTTTCTATGAATTACTTTAGGTATGACATATATAGGCTATGTTGGCTTGAGGATCTTTACTCAGTGTATGAGTTGTAATGGCTTGAGGTATAATACTCGATGTATGATACATGATATGCGAGCTATGGTGGCTCACATAAACTACCTGGCTACTTTTGGTTGTGTGTTTGTGGTGGTGAGTTTCACGAGGTGTATTTTGTGGAGCTTCCCCCAGGTGTCTGCAGGCAAGCCTTTTTGGAGAGAGATGCTTTGTACGTATGACATTGGGGAAAAGCGGCAAACCAGTGGGGAAGTGGAAGCATGGTACCCTTGATATTTTTTATTATATTATATACTCTTTTTTGAGATACTTGGTAAGGGTGGATATGATAAGGCTGGGAACATTGTATAGCTGTTTAGGTGATGAGTTAGTTTCACTTGTTGTTCACTGTGCTTTAGAATGCTTTGTTTACTTTTTCATGAGAGGCTTCAGGGAGGATCCTATTGAGTATACTGTTATATTCACCATACAACATATAAACTATTATTTAGGTCACTTTGAGTAGGTTGGAGATTAGGCCGGTTACTACCAGCTGGGAGTTTTGTAGGAGCTATTTAGTCCTCATGGTTGCTGCCGTTTTACTATCTTTTGGTGCTTGTAGTTTTCCCCTTTCAGTTGTAGTTGTCTTTACATGAAAGTACATATATGTACTTGGGTTTTATTGTACATTTTATTTTGAGCAGGGGTTGGTTGGTGTCTATGTTATCTCTCTCTTTCGCATGTGTTATCTTTTAGGGTGATGCCTCCCATCGATGTCTTTACTATACCCTTAGTTCTAGTCGCCATCCCGGGGCCTACTGGAGGCGGGACTCAGAGGTCATTATCTCTCTTATCCCATTTTCAACCCATGAGGGGTGCACTTTGTGGGGAGGGGGTCATGGAACCTTTTGTTTGGATGAGTTTTATTTCACTATCTTGTTGGGTTGAACTTTACTCTTTTACCATACCTTGTTATATCTAATGTTTTCCTCTTTAGTGTATCTCTTACTACTACCCCTTCACCGTTTTGGGGCATCATATCGAGTATGTACATACTCACCGCTACAAGGGATTTTCCCACAAGTATCGTGCCTTATGTAGACGATGGACGGGTTTATTGTGACTTCAGAGGTGCTTAGGGATATAGGGGGGTTGGATAGTGTACATTATTCATAGTTTGAGATCCTGGAGAGGGGCTCTCTTAGCTGTTTTACTTTTTTGGTTGGGACACTTTTCTGGATGGATGGGTATTTTACCCCCTTTTTCCTTTCAATTTACTTTATAGTAACTATACTTGTACTATTTAGAGGTCGATGCATGTTTTTGGTTTATATATAGCACTGTTGTATCTTGTTTTTCTTTTCATTATGCACTTTTTCATTCAATTGGCTACATGTGTGTGTACAGGTTCTTAGGAAAAGGACTCCTTACGTTTTTTGTTCCTTCAACACTTGTCACTACCCCTATCCTATGGAGGTAGTCTTGGGGTAGTTGTGGCTCGAGCCCTGGCATGGGTCAGGTCTTGACACCAATGACGAAGAATTCACAAAATGGAGATGGGAGTGGAAAATATAAGGTGAGAATCATCATTGTCCCTTTCAATCCCATCCAACAATCATAAACATGGAAATCAAAAATGGTGAAACATAAGCGCAATGAAAATAAATAATTATGATCAAGAATGCTGATTAAATTTCTAGATCACACAAAGAACGAAATTCAAGAATTAAGAATATATACGATCCATGATCCACAATCTAGAATACAAGGGTGATAATCCATAAAAATAATGATACATACCTAAATAAATGATATATAATTAGTGAAAAAAATTTCACTAGCAATGTTGTTTAAGATTGAACTATGTTCATCCTTTATTTCTTAATTCTTCTCGATCATTCATCATTAATCTGCGTTCTCAAGCTCATCAATGAAAATGGTGGATCCTCCTCCTCTATCCTCACATGGGTTGTGAGACTAACCTTAGAGGTTTTCTAAATTGATTAATTTAAATAGGGTAAGGATAGTTTTTCACATTTAATGCATTAAATATACTATTCAATTAATTTATTTAATCCATCTCCCAACAACTGCATATAATAGATCATATGATGCTGACCAAACTTATACAATTCTTATGGAAAATCACACATTCTGGAAACAACAATGGTCTCAGATTATTCATACGATATTCCAATAAATGGTAAATCCATTTATTCTGAAAATACGTGCATGTGTGCTTTAATATATTTAATATATTAATTCTGGGGTCTCGTGACATCCAAAACATAGTTCCAACTATGAGTAAAAATCCTAAGGCATATATAAAAATATTCAAACGATCAAACTATGAAGTATAAATTTTTCACAAGGTTTCATCCCAATGCCCACATGCCGAACACACATTGAGGCCCAATAAACAAGCCTAGGTGGAAAATCCAAACAGAAGGAGAAGGATCACAAAAAATATAAAAGGATTTTTTCATAATAATAAAAGTAAAACAGTTTTCCATGGATTAAAAAATCAATGAAAATAGAATTTTAATTTCAAAACCTGATTTATTACTACAAGAGATTCATTTACATTATAACAAGTGACAGATGTTTAAAAAACCAAACTGGTGGAATGAACTAAAAATAAGTAATTGGTTTTTCGTGATATTTGATCACATATAATTCATTATCCCTCTTAGGTGTCTCTACAAGATCCATATTACACCCACATAAGTTAATGTCATAATGACACCAGGCTTTATATAAATTTTACTATGCAATATAATCCATTTTTATTAATATGACATCATGTATGATGCATACTCGTGTCGTCACTATATATGTTTAATTTATCTTTATTTTAATTTTTGAAAAGAAATAGTCGATAAACTACCATGTACATGGATTTAATTAGACACTTATATTTCAATCAAAGGGCAGAATATATCTCCATTCATTAACTTGGAAGGGAAAAACATTTCATTACTTATTTAATTAATATCATATCATTTATAATGCACTGAATGTATGCTACCTCACCATGGGATTATGTTATCATGATTTTCATACATAAATAGAATTACATGATTATTGATATACATTAATAATAATATCAAGTCTAAATACCAATACACATGCCGAGAGATAGAAATATCCAATGATATATAAAAAGTGATAAATTTCTATTAGTGGGTCTATCCTTATAACCTCTCTTATTAGAGATTACAACGTGTGAAATTCATGACAACAAGTCTCAATGTATTAGGATCATCCAACACCTGATAGAGAAAAACCATCTATGTTTCATCAAATAGATATTATATAGATTATAGGAAATATGTTTAAGATTATTCTTATAGCATTTCTATATTCTCATTACACTGAGAAACTGATAAAACCTTTCGATCACTACTGTAAATTTTGTTATATTTAACACTACCCTTTATCAATTTTAAGAAAAAACAAAGATAAAGGGTAACTCTTATCAATGATAGAAAAAAACATTGATAAAGGTGTTTTTTATCAGTGCCAAAAAGCACTAATAAATGGTCAACCATTGTGAGTGATTTTTTAGCATCGATATTGAGTGCCCTTTCTATGTTCTTTTTTAGTAATGATAAAGGGTACCATATATAAAATATTTCACATATATATATTTATATTTCATGAAATATGATTTATATAACAATATATATATATATATAAATACAAAAATATATATATATTTATATAAATACAATATATATATATATATATAATCATTAATACTTTTTTTATAATATAATAAAATTCAAATTATATAATTTATCACACACACACACACACAATCATATTTAAATTTAAATATTCATATTTATATTATATAATTTATAATATACAGACATACATATATATATATTTATAATATACACATATATATATTTGTAACACACACACACACATATTTATATTTATAATATACATTTATGCTTACAATATACATTTAATTTTATAATTATATGTGCGTGTTTTTATATATTTTTATATATATAAAGACACACACACATTCACACATGTGCACACACACACAAACACATTCAAAACAGATATATATATATATATATATATTAAAAAATATGATATGTACTATATAAATAAATATATAAATTCATTAAATATGGTTCATATTTAAATTTACTGTATATTTATATAAATATTTTGTAATTTACAGTATAAATGTATTTATAATTATATGTGTGTCTTCATATATATATATATATATATATGATTTTATGAAAATTAATATATAAATATCAAAACAAGATAGGGGTCGAGCCTCCTTTATTAAGGAAAGAGAACCCCTTTTTTACTGGATTGAGAGAGAACCCCATTACAAGACCCATAGCCTCAGAGGCACAAAAGCCTTAATACATAGATGGCCTATATGCTTAGTAGCCCATAGTTGATAATGGTCTAAGGACATAGATATATATGTATGTATATATATATATATATATGTATATTGTTAACAATCATTGAAGGGGGAATGTGGCACCCCTATTTCCTATCGGTGTCACCTACCCCTTGATCGCACTATTCGACCATTTTCTGCACCCCTTCCTCTTCCTTTCTACTCTCCTTAGGCCTCCCTACCTCATACACCCCACCATATTCCTCCATTACACACCCATCCCTCCTCTACCACTGATCATTCTGAAGACTTCCCACACCTTCGTCACCCCTACTAGTAGTTTGTGCCTCCATCAACCCTACCATAAGCCCACTAGAAGAAGCCACAAACCTATTTCCTACTGGTGTCACCTTCTCCCTACCCACGATGCTCGACCATTTTCTATACCCCTCCCTCTTCCTTGCTACGCTCCTTGTGCATCCCTGCCTCATACCCCATACTAGCTTCCTCCACTACACACGCACACCTCCTATGCCACCGATCATTTTGAAGACTGCCCGCACCTTCGTCGCCCCTACTGGTAGTTTGTACCTCCATTAGCCCTACCATAAGACCACCTAAATAACCTATTCTTCATGTATAAACTACCATTCCTTTACAAGGACCTACCACTATCTCATTCTGTTGGTGTGACTCTAGCTGGCACCACTCCCATGTGTCTGTAAGTGTAAGTATATGTATTTGTGTGTGTGTTCATATGTGTTTTTTAGGTATATATATTTTTATGTATGTACGTATATGCATGTGTGTTCAAGTGTGTAGTTATGTGTATGAGAGAGAGAGAGAGAGCATACATGTATTCATGTATGTGTATATATGTGTACGTGTATGTGTGTGTATGTGTATGCATATGTATGAGTGTGTATGTATGTGTATGTATGTGTATGCGTGTGTATGTTCATGATAATCCTACTTATATATTTATTAATGATATAATTTAAAAAATATTTATTCATTCATACAATTACTGCTATTTTAAATTATAATTAAAATTTTTAAATATAGTTAATAATTAATTATATTTATTCATTTTTAATTTTTATTCACTTTTATTATAAAGAATTATGTATTTTTTTTAATTAATTATAATATTAATACATTTATTTATAATATTATTAAATATATTAATACATTTACTAATAAAAAAATTTATTGTAAAACTAATATATTCATTATAACACTAATATTTTTTTTATAATATCATCATATTTATAAATATATTATAATATTAATAATAGATTTATCATAATAGTAATATATTTATTATAATATTAATGAATTTATTAATTAATTTATCATAATATTAATACATTTATCAAAATATAAACACCTATATTAATACATATAATGTAAATAATATTGTTTTTTTATTTTAATATTTTTTTAATTTATTCATTTTTATTATAATGATTTTTTTTTAATTTTTTAATTTATTATAACATTAATACTTTTAATCATAAATTTCATTATAATATTACTAATTATATTAATACAACATTTATTATAACATTAATAATACATTTATCCTAATATTAATACATTTATCATAATATTAATACATTCATCAGAATATTAATACATTTATCATAATATTAGTAGATTTATTATCATATTAAAATGTTTATTATAATATCAACTTATATATTAATACATTTAATATAATTAATAATGTTTTTTTCATTTGCGCATTTTTAATATTTATTCTTTTTTATTATAAGGTAATTTCTACATTTCATTATTATATAATTAGTAATTGATTGTAATTTTTTAAATTTTCTTAATTTTTAATTTTTTATTAATATTTATCAGTGCTAAATTTAGCTCGTATAAATCTATACTTTATCAGCGCTAAATTTAACACTTATAAAATGCTTCTCTATCAGTGTTTTTCGTTTTAATGATTATAAATTTATATTTTATCAATGTTTTTTATTAGCACTGATAAAACTGTTTTCCCTCTTTCAAAATAATCCAAACAGATCATGATGCTCATTTATTCTAGTCAACCTATAGTGGAAGGTGATCTTTATTGCAGCCTTCATTGTTTTTTTGGATGAATCGACCCATAAAATTGAAGATACGTTATTTTTACTTGTTTTTAATCGATGCTGGATTGTTTTTCTTGATTTTTTGTTGATATTCTTATCTGCTCGAAGCCAACGCATGTGATATTCCCTCTTTTCCTTTAAAAATCACCACATCGAATAAATAAAGAGACTTTAATACAATTGTTTTATTCTGCCTACACCTTTAACCTCAGTCAGACACCACCACCCATCTCTCTCTCATTCCCACTACTTATAGCGAGTATTTTCTCTTGGTTTTCCCATTAGTAGAATGACCACAAAATTAATCTTACATGAATAACCATGAAATGATGTGACTTGATCATTAATCTATGTAATATCATCCCTTTTTATAAATTAGAACCACTTTCACATTTAAATTTCTATACAATTACACTAATCAGTTCCACCACCTATTGGCTCCTCACACTTTTCATACAAAAACTCCCCTATTTGAAACCTCTACTATTAACCCCACCTTGGCAGTGCGTCTCACCCATATGTAACTATTTCATGTTATTTATCCTTGATTAAATGGTTTTAAACATGAATCGTAATTCTTAAAGGGGTAAATTCTACCTATTGTTCAAGTTGTATCATGAAATGATTTCTAAAAGTAAGGTAAAGTATTTTTTTATAAGAATAAGGGTTTTTTTGGATAATATGAATTAAATTATTATTTTATTTCTTGTTAGTTAATGTTTGTATGTTTAGTTTTATAAAAAATAAAGAGTGATTTTAATTATATTACCTTCATTTTAGATATGTTTTTTGGAAAACATTATTCTTTTATGATTTTAAAACATTATTTTGTTATTATTTGTTATATAATACCTTTTTCTGTTAGGTCCCTATTTATTTTGAAATTGTTAAAATTAATCTTCCATGATAATGTATATAATTACATGGAGTATTCAAAATACAAACTAAGAAAACTAATCAGTGATTTATGACAATATATACCATGATACACTACAAAAAGAATCAAACTATAATATTTTTTCATGTATTATAAAACAAAAAATTTATATATTTACTAAAAATATATATTTTTACACATTAAATATGTTTAGATAGACACAAACGCTCCTATACATACTTATATATATACACAAAAATATTTAATTTTCTTAATTATATATATATATCTACATTATATGCATACCTTATGTGTATTTTTTTAAAATATGAATATTTTTGAACTAAATATGATGAATATGAATAAAAAATAGATAGATTCCAATCATATGACAAAGGAGTATGAAGATGGGGTTAATGTTCATCCAGTTTGCAACAAAGTGTGCATATGGACCTTCCCAAATAATTTGTGAGTGTTTAAATTGTTTTAATTGAAGATGAATTTTTACATAGGAGTTGGAGGAGTACCTGATCTATAATGGAATAGATCAAAGTTATAAATTTTGGAATAAACACAAGGAAGAACTGAATGTTATTAGTTACATGGGAAACACTGTGATATATAGATAGTTTTATATGATTACAAGTGTAAATGATGATGGAAATCATATTTAAAGGTTCTGGGCGTAGCGAAAGTACTAGTAGGGGCATGACCAAACACAACTATTTATCATAATCAATTATTAATCTGAGATGTATAGGAAGAATAACTCCATGTGCAATAAAATTGAATCAAATATTAATTTACATGATAATTCCAAAACCAAACATAATATCATTTCATATTGATTTTTAATAAATTCAAACAGTCAAAGAATTACCTTGTGATGCATTATTTCTTCGACGATGAATTTAGTAATATCTATACACCCTACCATTATTGTGTCATATGAATCATGTATATATTCTCTCCAATGGTGATCCAAAAGCGTGACACAAACCTCTGAGTTGCATTTTATTAATCCTCATGTTCTAGCATGAAAGATCCTAATGCTTGCACCATTCTTCAATGAATTCCATGAGAATAACTTTAAAGAAGGACTCTCCTTGATCTTTCTAGAATCAAGAGGTATGGTGGATGAGTTTCCCCCTATATTTTTGAGAGTTTTCTTGGAGAGGATATATTTAGGGATTAAAATGAATCTCTTGAGTCATTGGGCACAACAACAAAATGGCTAACGTTAGGGTTGGAAATATTATAATCAGGTTTAAATAGTTCTAGGTTTCAAAAATAATAATTTCATATGTTCTATTATTATTTTTATTAATCTCAATATAACCCCATGTTTATAATAATAATAATAATATTATTTATTAACATGTGAAAAACAAAAAACTAAATTAAATATTACCTCTTGAAAAAATTGTTTAAAATTTATTAAAAATAATGTTTAATATATATTATTTCTCACTAGAACTTTAAACGTGGTATGCCATTACTGAAAAATATTTATTAGAACCTGAATAAAGAATATTTATTTAATAATAAATATCACTACATTATTCAAAAATAAATAAATAAATAAATATTATATCCACTAAATATAAAATAAATATTTATTAAATACTCTACTCACAATTATTCTCTTGAATAACTAATGGTTCAATATATGTGATCATAAAAATAGAATAATTATTAAAACATGCATGAGTATAATATTTATTCATAATTTTAAATAATAAATAATATTTAGTATTTAACTAAGGTTCTAGATATACTTAGTGTGTGATACTCTAGGTCTCTTTCTCGATGGAGTTAGGTGGAGTTTCCAAAAGTCCAAGTGGAGAATCTAGGAACACAAAAAGACACCCATAGAGAATGAAGTAAATATCACAATGACATAAATCCTCATATAAATTCTTACTAGGTAATATAATCCCTTTATCATGATATCTCTAATCAAGCTGGTCGCATGCTTGTGTTATCAAAAAATGTGCTTGATGTCTCTTTCTTTGACATTCTAAAAATGAACCTATCTATAGAATACCATGACCTTGGATTTATTTATGTAGTTTCATTCCCATAATAGGGCCTAATATATCATATTCTGTTAAAGAAAAAAAAGGGACACATCATTTCTTGCATTATTCATTAGTTCAATATTACTCATGATGCATGTAATGTATCCTACTTCATCGCAAACATATATCGTCATGATTTTATTCAATACATCAAAGTATGTGACTAATAATACCCATTAATAATAATCTTAATGTATAAGGATCATTGAAAATGACCGCATACATGAACATCAAATGACACATATACATGTATATTTCTTGCTGGTAGGTTGTGTTCTCATAATCTCCTATACTAGAAATTATCAAAGGCGTATACCATGATAAAGTGCCTCAAAGTCCTATGAGTATTCACCTGTGATAGCCTATATCATTTTCTTCCCTTTAAAATATATCATTGGACTATAGAATATATATTTAAAATTATTTTCTTCACACTTCTGGGTTCTCATCACAATGGGGAACTACTATGACTATTTAGTGTGAAAGTTACTATTATGACATTGTCATATACTATGTCACATAGAAGAACAATCATGATATGATAAAATTTTATTAATATTATAAAAATTGAATACAAGTAATCATAAAGTACTTATAAATTGAATCTAGGTCACCTAATCCAACAATATTAAGGAAATGACAATGGAAATTGAAGATGATCTTTGTGATTCTCAGAAGTTGCATGAGAAGTTAAAGAGAAGTGAAAAGACACTATTATATACTAGTTGTACCAAATATACAACATTTTTAGCTATAAAGAAGCTATATAATTTGAAATCTAGAAATGGATAAATCAATACCAGGTCTATAGAATTACTTTCTCTCTTGAATGATATGATTCCATAAGATAATAAGCTTCCATTATATACATATGATGATAAATGTTTGCTATGTTCAATGGGTATGATCTCTAAAAGAATACATGCCTATCCAAATTATTGTATATTGTTTTTAAAGGAACATGAATCACTTAAAAGATTACCTAAGTGTGGTGTGAGTCAATACAATAATGATGAATCATGTTATTATAAAGTTGTATGGTATTTTACAATCATTCCATGGTAAATACACTTATATGAATGTGAGGAAACTGAAAGAAATTTGATGTGGAACAAAGATAAAATAATTCAAGATGGAATTTATTTCACCCAACAGACTATCCTCAATGAAAAAAATTGTTTACTATTATCCTGAATTTAGAAATGAGATGATAAACCTCAATATTTCCATATATATAGATAGTATGATTTTTTTCTGTATAAAGTATCACTCACAACACATGGTCAATTATACTGGTAAATTATTGTCATGACCCGTCCTCGGGGCCCGTGCCATGACTACCCAAATCCCGCCTTCCATAGGCCAGGGGATGGCGACTAGCACCAAAGGCGTAAATCCCGATAAAAAGGGAAGGCATTGCCCTTATAAAAGTAAACGAACACAACAGAGTACACAAGTGAAGTAAGAACCAAGTAAAACTGAGTACAGAGTAAGTGCTGGAAAGTAAATGGGCCAGTATACAAACCCAACTGAAAGTACAGTACAACTGAAAGGAAAGTACAACTGCAGTAAAGTAAAGCAGCAACACCGAGTCTTCCTTTGGGAATCCCACCTGAAGGGTGGGTACAGATGGTCTCATCGGCACCTCAGGTCCGTCCGTCCACTCCTTGCACGCCTCACTAGGTGGTCCACCTCTGGGTACCGTCCAGTTCTACAAGACTCCTCCAAAAATCAGTGTTGTCGGTCATCTGCATCCAACACAACGTAGTGCGGGCATAACCCGTGCAGGGGTGAGTAAATGATAGTCAGTAGGGACCCCGAGACCCTCGAAGGTCTCCCAGAATCCATAAAGGATAAAACACAAAGGAAAGATACAATCATGAAGTATCAACCAAATCTAATTAGTTATATTCCCATACATATACCTATGTTATCAATCACAGTTCGGCTCCACCTCCCGAGCCCAAGTACAACCCAGTCGACACAGGAAATAATTCAATCACATCGATGATAATGATTGAAAATCAAGACTCAGCTCACCCAGGTATACATCTTTTTTATAGAGATAGAGATGATCAGATGTATACCTGGGTGAGATGAGTCTTGATTTTTAATCATTATCATCAATGTGATTGACTTATTTCCTGTGTGGACTGGGTTGTACATGGGATCGGGAGCAGGAGCCGAACTCTGATCGATAACTTAGGTATATGTATGGGCATATACCTAAGAAGAGTTGGTTGATACATTGTGATTGTATCTTTACTTTTTGGTTTATCCTTTGTGGATTCTGGGAGACCTTCGAGGGTCTCGGGGTCCCTACTGAGTATCGTAAACTCACCCCCTGCATGGGCTATGCCTGCACTACGTTGTGTTGGATGCAGACAACAGACAGCACTGATCGTGGAGGAGTCTTGTGGAGCTGGATGGTACCCAGAGGTGGACCACCTAGTGAGGCGTGCACGGAGCAGACGGACGAACCCGAGGTGATGAGGAGACCATCTGTACCTACCCTTCAGGTGGGATTCCCGGAGGACGACTCGATGTTACTGCTTTACTTTACTGCAGTTGTCCTTTTCTTTCAGCTGTATTGTACTTTTAGTTGGGTTTGTATACTTTCCCATTTACTTTCCAGCACTTACTTTTTACTTACTTTTACTTAGTGTTTACTTCACTTGCTTACTATGTTGTGTTCGTTTACTTTTATAAAGGCAATGCCATCCCTTTTTATCTGGATTTTTGACTTTGGTGCTAGTCGCCAGCCCCTGGCCTATGGAAGGCGGGCTTGGGGTAGTCACAGCACGGGCCCCGAGAACAGGTCGTGACAAATTGTTATCAAAGGAGTCAGTTTTACCACAGAACTCATGACTCTGATTATTCATTTCTGTGAAGCAATAGTGTTAAGAGTATTGAGTGTGGTTATCAGTCCAGGGAGTCTAGTGTTGGGGCGGTGACCGACGTATCCATACACCAGGACCCTGACCTCTGAATTCTGACTCAGTGCACGAAAACACTGATTGCATGTGTGTTTCCTTTGAAATCTTTTCTTTGTGATTAATTTGTGTCAGATCACCTGGTATACTGTTTGACCGTGGCGCACCTGTTTCTTTTCAGGATGTCCCCACGAAGGCAGCCAGCTAGAGTTCTGAGTTACGTACGGGATGGTAGCCCACCGAACGACGAGGCCTCGATGTAGGGCCCCATCACAGCGGAGGCACCAGTGGTGCCACTACCCGCTGATCCACCGATACCACCAGCCCCAGCAGCAGAGAGTGTTTGCCACCTGATTGTGTTGCACGAGTTCCAGGGACAGTGCTCGCCCAGGTTTCGCGGAGAGACAGACCCACAAGAAGCTGAGGATTGGATGGATGTTATCGTCAGAGTTTTCAGATTGGTAGGGACACCATCCGACCTTATGGTGATCCTTGATGCGAGTATTATACATGCAGCAGTCGGTAGATGGGGGAGCCTGATGCTCCAGGTGCATGACGAGGCATCACATCTTTGGACAGACTTCGAGAGTCTCTTCTGATCGTAGTTTGTTCTAGAAACCCTTCATATAGTGCGGATTCAGCAGTTACATCATCTGCAGTAGGGCAACATGACAGTAGCTCAGTACTTAGAGAGGTTCACTGACCTCTCACACTACTCCACGAACATGGTACGAGACCCATTCTTCAAGACCGGACCTTTGAGCATGGACTTAGACATGAGATCAGGGATTCTATGATCTCCCTCAACATCCCAACGCAGGAGGGGGTGATGGAGAGAGACCTTATGGTGGAGAGTTTTTTCACTGAGCAGTCACCAGTGGGGAGACCCTCCACAGGATGACACGTAGCGGAGTCTCCTGCATCTGATAGTAGACAGTTGACATAGTGTTCCAGGAGGACCATGCCATCGGGAGAGTGACATCAGGATACAAGATCAGTTGTGCGGGGCACATGAAAAAGAGACAGCCATACGAGCAGCAGGCAGTTCTATTCATGCGGTGGGCAGGGTGACATGGCTTGAGACTGCCTGACCCTCCCTGCAGATGAAATCAGGCAGTAGAGGGACCTCCCAGGAAGAGGTTTGACTGTGGTGGTCCACCGGGAGTAGGAGAACATTGCAGAGGAGATGGACGAACAGTAGGTGGTGGACGACGTTTCGAGGCCCTACCACCACCACCACCAGGGGGTCCACCCCAACCGTAGGGAATAGATGGACAGGAGCGAGACTAGCTCCAGGCATAGAGACTTTTTGCTTCTATCTTTGTTGATGTCGTTGTATGTGGTTTCTCTGTGTCTTTGTACTTTGAGCTGCTATAATAAAAGACACTTGTCCATGTGATGTTTTCTTTCCAACCGTTTCATATGGTTGATACTAAGAGGTTATGGTTAAAACCGTTGACTTGATCCTCACATTCGAGATTCCTACTAGGGGAGACCCAGTGACCACACACTATACCCGACAGTGTGACTCGACCCATGGAGGTGAGATTAATGTTTGGATCTCTTGGTAGTAGCGTCGATGCCTTACGACGTCGTCCATGGCATGAAATAGTACCGTTCATTCCAGGATTGACTGTATTAGGCAAAGAATGTGGTTCATCCAGTGGATGAGACCGAATTTCTCATTTCAGGAAAGGATAAATCTTAGAATCTCATGCAGGACGTAAGAGAATGAGGGTGTAGTCGAGTTATTTACAAATGGCTTGTCACACCCATAGTTCATTGAGCTAACTGTTTACGGTTTACTCTAATCTCAAAAGTCTCAGGTGTGTCTTCTCGTAGAAGGACCTAGACCTGAGACAATGACATTTTCTTGAGTTCCTCCGAGAGTAAGAATTTGAGATAGTTTATACTCCTGGTAAGGGGAAAATTGTAGCAGTTTCTCTCAGTAGGAGATCAGAAATTAAACTGCTAGGAGACGCGACAAAGCTACTGGCCGCATTGCAGATATCTTTTGTGGATAGGGGTGGAGCATCCTTTCTGCAGTCCCTCACAGTCACTCGTTCACTACTTCAGCGAGTCAGTAAGGCACTATACGACCGACCTTGCAGATCACCTATGTGCTGGATTGACCCAAGGGAGTCAGCACTTATAGGACGAGAGATGGTTCAGGCTATGAGAGAGAAGGTGCATATCATCCAAGAGCGGATGAATACTGCACAGAGCAGACATATGTCTTATGCTGATAGGATATGGAGACCACTGGAGTTTGAGTATGGCGACCACGTTTTCTTACGGGTCTCACCTCGACGAGGTCAACAGAGATTTGGTCGGGGCGAAAAGTTATCGCCACGATTCATTGGACCTTTCCAGGTCCTCAGTAGGGTAGGCGACGTGGCTTACCGTCTGGCCCTTCCACCTCAATTTCACAGGGTGCGTGACGTCTTCCACGTATCTCAGCTGAGGAGATACGTGCACGACCCGTCCCACATCATCGATCACGGGGAGATGGACATTGATGACGGGGCGACATTCATGGAGGTCCCAGTGGAGATCGAGGATCGATAGGAGCAGGTCCTACGTGGACGGTTTATTCCTCTTGTGCGCATTCGTTGGCAGCATGGGAACCTCTAGGAGAGTTCTTGGGAGTGGGAGGCTCAGATGTGAGCTTAATACCCCCATTTGTTTCTCTAGTGTGTGTTGTAGCTTTATAGGGACATAAATCCCTGAGGTGGGGGTAATGTAATGTCCCGGAAATTTCAAAGATTTTTTTAAAATGATTTGGAATTTGTCAAGTCCTCAGTTTCTGACAGCACCGGATTCTGAGGCCCGGTGTGCCAGGAATCAATTTCTGATGTTTTTTTAAGATTAAATTAACGCGCGTAAGCAATTTTCCTGAAAAAGTGGAATAACTCTTAAACGATTACTCGGATCAGAAATCCAAGGGCACCGTTGTGCTCAGGATGGCGAGTTTACCCTAGTCGCGACTTAAGTTTAGTCGGCGTGTATAATGACCCATACATTACATACATTGTTAATACTTCAAAATTGAAGCATACTTATTACAACATATGACAAAACCACAAAGGACCGTATAGGTATTGTGTCTTTAGAAACTGGGAAACATAAATAACTTGTTCATAAATCTTCTACAGTGTCTCCCATTTATTTCATTATATCTAGGGTCCCTTTTAGCATATTATACTTAATATCCATCTTCCTGACCTGGGGAAAATAAAACATAAAAGGGTGAGCTCAAATGCTCAGCAAGGGCAAATAAAGGAAATAAAAATCATATCATATCTTTTTGAAAATCATAACCTACAAAAGAGATCATAATATCTTAACATGGAACAAATCATAGAAGTGAAAATGAGATCCCCATAATCATAACATGAAACTTTAATCTTTGTGGCATGCACACATAATTATGGAAAATCATTTCTTGTTAGTCACGACTCATTGCCAAGACTATCTTAGTGGACAAAGTCCCTTTCTGAACAGAGTTCACTCCTCGTTTCAGTCCTGTATCACTGAACCGAAATAACCTTCCGTTCCAGCCATGTCTATCTCATGAGATATAAAATCTTTACCCAATGCATTGGAGGGAGATATAGGTCCCACCCATCTTATAATGAATCCTTTCTTATGTGTGCCACATAATCATAAACCATACATCATAGCGTAACCCATGTAATAAAAATGGAATTCTTAAACAACATGACATCATAAAACAATTCATATAAGATAAAGGAATTCATAAAAATATTTCCATCACAACATAATAAAATCCATGTAATAATAGGTATAAAAACAGAACCCTTTTATTATCTTAGATGGAAAATAATTTTGATAAAATACTTGAACTCCATTCTTGAGGAAAATATCTTTTCTACTTCAAAAACATTTTTCCTTTCATAACATGTCATACGACTTTAAAATAAAAGAAGATGATTAAAAATAAACTTGAAAACTAGTAAATAATGCTTCTTGGAAATAATGTTTTAAAAATCCATTCATGCCGTATAAGTTAAAAAAAAATTCTTCGTACCTTTGTCGGAAAAGTCAAAAAGTACATCGTACGAAAAAAAAACGACAAAATATTCCTTTCATATTCTTTACTAAAAACTCACCGAAGGGTAAAATTGGATTTAAACTATTGTAAGTGGATGGAAACAATATTACATATTGAGGGAACATGGATGTGGATGATAAAATACACCCCAGAAAATACTTACGAATAAACAATCTCAGATAAAAATGAGATTGTGGTATTTTCCCTTACCTTAGGTCCGATTTGCTTTATACGTGTCCGAAGCTCCTGTATAATGGTTTAAATAATGTTATTGACTTATTCCAGAATCATACATATTGATATGATATCATATATGGTCATATTCTGAGCTTCTTGTTAGTAATATTTCATTGTTACTTGTTACTCGGGTCTTTATTGCCTTTTGTTCTTATGCGTGTTTTGCCGAATAAATTCTTATTCTTCTTTTAAGGTTATAGATACCTTATATCCAGAATGGTATTAGTGTAACATATATCATATTTATTCATTCAATTCATTTATATAATTATTATGTAATGATGATCATGTAGAACGAGTCGCTTCACATCGTGGAGACGGTATTCCGTACGTACGCACGAGTGATGATATCGTTTATATGATCGTGGAATTGTATTGGAGTATATATATATTATTTCAGTATCAATATTATTTATAATAATCATAAATAGTTACTCATTACACCATTATACCCATCCTTGTAAGGTGGTGGTGGAAAATAGATTACACCACGGCGTGGAGACGGTATTCCGTACGTACGCACGCGCGGTGATTTCATTTTTCTGTAGGATGGATAGAAGGTGAATTAGGGTTGTTTCATATTTATAATAACATATCAGTATGTAAGTAATACTGATGTTATTACTTTATAATGAAACAACTAAAGGAGAAGAAGTTGAAGAAGAAAGAAATTTAAAAGATCGGTAACGGATATTACCTCTTCTTTGGAACGCCTCTTTGAATCCTCCACTTAGGGAACTAAGATTGGTCTTTGAAGAAGACCAGGACCTCTAGGATTATTCTAGGGAAGTGGAGAGGAGAAAATGGCAGGGGTTGGCCGAGCTTGAGTGCTCAAATTGGTGTGAGGAGGAGGGGGAGGAGGTGTCCTTTTATAAGGGAGGAGAGGGGCACCTTAGGAATATCTCAAAATATTATTTTATATTAAAGTCAAAATCGGTTTATAATGGTTCCAAAGGGTCTTATTTCGAAGCTAAAGTGGGGAAGGGTCGAAATCCTATCAACCAATAGGATTTAGACAAGTTTAGGGTATTATTTTAACCTTATCAATTAGATTTAACTCTAAGTTAATTAATTTAACTTTTACCGTGTCTTTTTGTTTTATTTCACTATATGGTTAATATACTTCCTATAACATTCCAAACGAACCCCAAATTGTTTATTATTAATATATATATCCTTATCTAAGTCATTTGGCCAAACCTTACATTTTTAGGAATAAAATAACAATTAATAATATATTATTTGATTTAAAAACTATTTTGTGTCAATTTTGACACTATTTGATATATGATTTTTGGGAAAGTCATAACAGAATTATATGTTCAAACCATGTTGATTAAATCAACACTAATATATCATAGTAACCTAGAAAATTTGTGTAATTCATAAAAAGTCTCAAATTACATTTATTTTGGTGTTTATAACATCAATTATGTCAATATTTCATAAATAAGATAATTATTGCATCATAATTTTGTCATAAATAAATTAAATTATTTAATGTCTAAAAATTATAAATAAAATACCATTATGTAGGAAATCTTTTTAGATTTCTAATGAATATTTATAGTCGAATTTATCTTATGTATAACCCCATATTAAAAATGATTTACTTATTAAACTTTGATTTTAACTATTTTAACCCTTCTTTAAATAAATTAATAATAAATGTCCTAATCTAACCCAAGTGGGCCTAAATGGTCATATTTTATTTATACGGTTGTTTTTGGTCGAGTTACACTTATCCAATAGAATTAGGACATGTGTTAGGGTAATAGTAATATCATATTTACCCTTAGTTACCCTATTTACTATTAACCGCGGTAAAAAAAAAGTAAAAAGTTACTATTCACCAAAAAAATATTTTTATCTCATTGAACCACATTTTACTTACTGATATCAACCTTGTTTGTCGGATTTTCAAAATTCCATTCACAGAAGCGGTAAAATTATGTTTTATACAAAATTCAATTTTTAACCTACCACTTAGTGGTTTCACTATTCATCAAAAATTGAAAGATTTCAGAAAAATACCAAAATTTCACCCTAGGCTAATTTCGGTATTCCGAATCCAAAAATGAATTCCATTTAAAAAAATAAAATTTATAAAATTTCAAAAAGTGGTTATTACTATTCATAACGGCTAGTTTTAATAATATTTTAATAGCATATCGTTGTTTAGTGAAACTCGGTATTGCGTACGACGCAAGCTATCGAGGAAGGTCGTGATTGTGTGTAAAGTAAGACAAGCTAGTATGTAGTGAAATATTCCTTTGATGATATATAAAAACAAAATATTACTCATAAAAATCTCAGGTGATACATTCTACCCCCCTTAAAAAGAATTTCGCCGTCGAAATTCATCACTTTGTAACAAACAGACGAGGATACTTCTCCCTCATCATATCCTCATGCTCCCATGTAGCTTCTTCAAGATGCTGGTTCCTCCATAAAACTTTCACCAAGCGAGTGGTCTTGTTTCGTAGGACTTTTTCGCTATGATCCAGAATCTCTATCGGCTGTTCTTCATAAGAAAGATCTTGCTCCAGCAGTACAACTTCTGAGCTGAGTACATGTGAAGGATCAGGTATGTACTTTCTCAGGAGATATACATGGAACACATCGTGAACTTGAGAGAGATTCGGTGGAAGCGCCAATCGGTAAGCTACCTTCCCAACACGATCCAGTATTTCGAAAGGACCGATATATCTAGGGCTCAACTTCCCCTTCTTTCCAAATCTCATAACCCTCTTC
The DNA here is from genome assembly GCA_963277665.1 of Viscum album. Taxonomy (NCBI): domain Eukaryota; kingdom Viridiplantae; phylum Streptophyta; class Magnoliopsida; order Santalales; family Viscaceae; genus Viscum; species Viscum album. The sequence goes on along the minus strand of OY728147.1, from coordinate 66,527,909 downwards.
CAGGGAGATATTCGTAAGAACACTTTATCACCCACTTCAAACTCTAGGTCTTTTCTTCGGTTGTCGGCATAACTTTTCTGTCGACTCTGAGCTGCTCTTATGTGTTGTTGAATAGATCTGACCTTTTCTGCCATTTCATCAACGAGATCAGGTCCTAACAGCTTTCTTTCCCCAACTTCATCCCAGCAAGTTGGAGTCCTGCATTTTTTTCCATAGAGAGCTTCATAAGGAGCCATCTAAATACTGGAGTGAAAGCTATTATTATAAGAAAATTCCACCAAAGGTAGGTGTTGATCCCAACCTCCGTTGAAATCCATAGAGCAAGCTCTCAACATATCTTCTAGGGTTTGAATTGTTCTCTCAGACTGACCGTCTGTCTGTGGATGATAAGCAGTGCTGAAACACAACTCTATATCTAGAGTGTGCTGAAGACTTCTCCAGAACTTCTAGGTAAATCTCGGATCCCGATCAGATATAATAGAAAGTGGTAATCCATGAAATCTTACCACTTCCTTTACATATATCCTGGCAAGCTGATCTAGAGAGAAATCCTCTCTAACAGCAATGAAGTGTGCAGACTTTGTAAGACGATCAACTATGACCCAAATAGCATTATTGCCTTTGGATGTTTTAGGAAGTCCTGTGACAAAGTCCATAGTGATGTTCTCCCATTTCCATTCAGGTATGGGTAATGGTTGTAACATCCCCTTAGACTTCTGTCTCTCAGCTTTAACTTGTTGACAAACCCAGCATCGAGAGACATATTCAGTAACATCTCTTTTCATGCCATCCCACCAGAAGTACTCTTTCAGGTCTCTATACATCTTCGTGCTTCCAGGATGAATAGAGAATGAAGAACTATGAGCCTCATCCAGCATCTCCTTCTTTAATTCGGGGATGGGAGGAACACAAACCCGATTCCTAAACATTATTATCCCATCACAATCAAGGTTGAATTTAGGAACATTTCTCACCTTATTTTGTAACTCGACATCTTCTTTCTGTGCCTCCTTAATCTTTTCATTGATAGATGGTTGAACATTCATTTGAGAAAGATAAGATTTTCCCCCTTCCATTATAATTCCAAGATCCATCCTTTGTAAATCCATAAATATTGGATCTTTTGTGATCCTCATCATGGATAAACTAGCATTGTCTTGTCGACATAATGCATCTGCCACCTTGTTTGCTTTCCCAGGGTGGTAATGTATTGAGCAGTCATAATCCTTAATCATCTCCAACCATCTTCTTTGACGCATATTCAACTCCTTTTGTGTGAAAATATACTTTAAACTTTTATGATCAGTATAAATATCACACCTTTCACCATAAAGGTAATGCCTCCAAATCTTTAATGCAAAGATTACCGCAGCCAACTCCAAATCATGAGTTGGTTAATTTTGCTCATGGATTTTCAACTATCATGAGGCATAAGCTATCACAATATCATTTTGCATAAGAACACACCCCAATCCCTTCTTGGATGCATCACTGTAGATCACAAACCTTTCTCCACTACAAGGCAGTGTGAGCACAGGTGCACTGGATAACCTTCTTTTCAACTCCTTGAAATTCTCTTCACATTCCTCTGTCCAAACAAACTTAACTCCTTTCCGAGTCAACTTGGTGAGTGGATTAGATAATCGTGAAAAATCATTTACAAAACGTCTATAATATCCAGCCAAACCAAGAAAACTTCGGATCTCAGTTACTGTTGTTGGTCTTGACCATCTTTCGATAACCTTTGTTTTTGCTGGATCCACAGATATCCCCTCTTTTGAGATTATGTGACCCAAAATTGCAACTTTTTGAAGCCAAAATTCACACTTGGTAAATTTGGCATAAAGCTTCTCCTTTCTCTGGGTCTTCAATATAATTCTAAAGTGATCTTCATGGTCTTCCTTGATCTTTGAATAGACAAGAATATCGTCTATAAAGACTACCACAAATTGATCAAGATGGTCTCTAAAGACTCTATTCATTAGATCCATGAAGATAGCAGGGGCATTAGTAAGACCAAATGGCATCACTATAAATTCATAGTGTCCATACCTTGTGAGGAAAGCCGTATTTGGTATATCCTCTCTTTTGACCCTTAATTGATGATACCCTGAATGAAGATCAATCTTGGAAAAGTATTTAGCTCCGCGTAGTTGGTCAAATAAGTCATCAATGCGTGGGAGAGGATATTTGTTCTTGATAGTGATCTTGTTAAGTTCTCGATAATCAATGCAGAGACTCATTGATCCATCTTTCTTCTTAACAAATAGAACAAGTGCTCCCCAAGGTGACGCACTAGGGCGTATGAATCCCTTATCAATATTCTTCTGGAGTTTCTTCTTCAATTCCTGCAACTCAATTGGGGCCATTCTATAAGGTGTCTTTGAAATAGGCAAAGCACCCGGTACGAGTTCTATTGAAAACTCAACTTCACGATTTGGTGGAAGACCCGGTAATTCCTCCGGAAAGACATCATCAAACTCCCGTACGATGGGAAAATTCTTAATCGTGAGTTTCTTACCAACCATTTGAGATAAATAACCTTCATTTAGTGGAATCAAGACCCATAAGATGGAAGAAATTTCCACTGGAAGGTTATATTCATCCTTGCATCGATAGACGATCGTAGATTGATCTGGAATATGAAATGTGACTTCCCTTCTTTGGCAATTGATATGAGCTCCATGTAGAGAAATCCAATCCATGCCAAGAATCACATCAAATTCCACTAAAGGAAGTATCACAAGATTTGCGGGAAGCACTTCCCCACAAACTTTGATCGGAGAAGAATTATAAACTTTTGATGCGACTGTTGTGCCATTAGGTGTTGTCACATCTAACTCAACATCTAATTGTTGAGGTAGTACGGTGATACCCTTAGAAAATTTTTCAGAAATAAAAGTGTGGGTGGATGCAGAATCAAATAAAACATTTGCAACTTTAGAGTGGATGGTAAGTGTACCTTTCACCACTTCGTTATCGTACTCTACATCGCTGATAGAAATTGCATGTGACTTTCCTTTGTCTTTAGGCTTAAGATTTTTTTGACGTTGACCATCATCATCAACCCTTGGATTTGGGCATTGATCGGCATAATGCCCCATCTCCTTGCACTTGAAACATTGATGTGTAGTAGGTTCATTCTGTGTATCCCTTCCTTTGTTTGCATCATTAGACATCTTCTTCCCATTATCGGGGCATTCAAATGCCCGATGACCTTCCTTTCCACATTTAAAACATTTACTTGTCCCTTTAAGACAACTCCCTCCATGTTTCTTTCCACACTTTAAGCATAAGGGAAAGTTCATCTTCTTTTCAGTGTGCTCTTTAGATTTTCCTTTGAATTCCATCTTCCTCTTCTTATCAAACCCATGTGACTGATGGGTTACTCCAATCTCCATCTCGACTTTGAGAGCACATAGAATGATTTCCTCGTAGCTATTGAAGTCCCTTATGGCTAACGCCCTTCGAAGACTTGGTTTTAAGCCACTAAAGAATCGATCGATCTTACTCTCAGGTTGGATAATAATACCAGAAGCGTAACTTGCAAGTCTTGTAAAATTTGTTTAATAGGTACCAACAGATTCATCATCCCTTTGCTTCAGTTCAAGAAACTCTTTCTCCATCATTGATCGGAGAATATGAGGGAAGTACTTATTAAAAAATAAGTTCTTGAACTCGTCCCATTCCATAGACTCAATTTCATCCCTTTGCCTCATATTCTTAATAAGATTCCACCATTGATCAGCATCTCCTTCCAAACGATACGCTGCTAGGATGACTTTATCATGTTCAGAACATTGAAGAACTGAAAATATCTTTTCAGTAGTACTAATCCATTGTTCAGAAAATAATGGATCAGTAGACCCACTGAAAGAAGGTGGAAGCTGCCTCATGAAGGATTCAACAGAATGTTGCTCCTTCCTTTGCTCGTTTGGAAGTCCTGCATGATTCATATCTTGAGAAAGTTGTGTGAGCATGGCTACAATATTTTGCATTCCAGCTCCCATATCGTTTGGTTTCTCAGGGGGACAATCATTGCATTGCCCATCGCATTCCGCATTAACACGGTTCCTTCGGGTTCCAGCCATTGACTAAAACCAAGGAGAATAGTGTGAGCAACACTAATTATAATAGGAAAACCACATAATCAAGGATAAAATTTCACACTTAAGGTCTTATCCTAGGGTATTCATGGCCATTTCTAAAACACTAATATTGTGTTCTATGCTTAGACTTATCCTTAGGGTTCTTACTAAGACTTTCATATCCTAGTTTCCAAAGGTTGACTATACCTTTCCTCTGATACCAACTATAACGACCCATACTTTACATACATTGTTAATACTTCAAAATTGAAGCACACTTATTACAACATATGACAAAACGACAAAGGACCGTATAGGTATAGTGTCTTTAGAAACTAGGAAACATAAACAACTGGTTCATAAATCTTCTATAGTGTCTCCCATTTATTTCATCATATCTAGGGTCACTTTTAGCATATTCTACTTAATATCCATCTTCCTGACCTGGGGAAAAGAAAACATTAAAGGGTGAGCTCAAATGCTCAGCAAGGGCAAATAAAGGAAATAAAAATCATATCATATCTTTCTGAAAATCATAACCTGCAAAAGAGATCATAATATCTTAACATGGAACAAATCATAGAAGTGAAAATGAGATCCCCATAATCATAACATGAAACTTTAATCTTTGTGGCATGCACACATAATTATGGAAAATCATTTCTTGTTAGTCATGACTCATTTCCAAGACTATCTTAGTGCACAAAGTCCCTTTCTGAACTGAGTTCACTCCTCGTTTCAGTCCTGTATCACTGAACTGAAATAACCTTCCGTTCCAGCCATGTCTATCTAATGAGATATAAAATCTTTACCCAATGAATTGGAGGGAGATATAGGTCCCACCCATCTTATAATGAATCCTTTCTTATGTGTGCCACATAATCATAAACCATACATCATAGCGTAACCCATGTAATAAAAATGGAATTCTTAAACAACATGACATCATAAAACAATTCATATAAGATAAAGGAATTAAAAAAAATATTTCCATCACAATATAATCAAATCCATGTAATAATAGGGATACAAACGGAACCCTTTTATTATCTTAGATGGAAAATAATTTTGATAAAATACTTGAACTCTATTCTTGAGGAAAATATCCTTTCTACTTCAAAAACATTTTTCCTTTCATAACATGTCATACGACTTTAAAATAAAAGAATATGATTAAAAATAAACTTGAAAACTAGTAAAGAAAGCTTCTTGGAAATAATGTTTTAAAAATCCATTGATGCCGTATAAGTTAAAAAAAACATTCTTCGTACCTTTGTCGGAAAAGTCAAAAAGTACATCGTACGAAAAAAAAACGACAAAATATTCCTTTCATATTCTTTACTAAAAACTCACCGAAGGGTAAAATTGGATTTAAACTATTGTAAGTGGATGGAAACAATATTACATATTGAGGGAACATGGATGTGGATGATAAAATACACCCCAGTAAATACTTACGAATAAACAATCTCAGATAAAAATGAGATTGTGGTATTTTCCCTTACCTTAGGTCCGATTTGCTTTATACGTGTCCGAAGCTCCTGTATAATGGTTTAAATAATGTTATTGACTTATTCCAGAATCATACATATTGATATGATATCATATATGATCATATTCTGAGCTTCTTGTTAGTAATATTTCATTGTTACTTGTTACTCGGGTCTTTATTGCCTTTTGTTCTTATGCGTGTTTTGCCGAATAAATTCTTATTCTTCTTTTAAGGTTATAGATACCTTATATCCAGAATGGTATTAGTGTAACATATATCATATTTATTCATTCAATTCATTTATATAATTATTATGTAATGATGATCATGTAGAACGAGTCGCTTCACATCGTGGAGACGGTATTCCGTACGTACGCACGAGTGATGATATCGTTACTATGATCGTGGAATTGTATTGGAGTATATATATATTATTTCAGTATCAATATTATTTATAATAATCATAAATAGTTACTCATTACACCATTATACCCATCCTTGTAAGGTGGTGGTGGAAAATAGATTACACCACGGCGTGGAGACGGTATTCCGTACGTACGCACGCGCGGTGATTTCATTTTTCCGTAGGATGGATAGAAGGTGAATTAGGGTTGTTTCATATTTATAATAACATATCAGTATGTAAGTAATACTGATGTTATTACTTTATAATGAAACAACTAAAGGAGAAGAAGTTGAAGAAGAAAGAAATTTAAAAGATCGGTAACGGATATTACCTCTTCTTTGGAACGCCTCTTTGAATCCTCCACTTAGGGAACTAAGATTGGTCTTTGAAGAAGACCAGGACCTCTAGGATTATTCTAGGGAAGTGGAGAGGAGAAAATGGCAGGGGTTGGCCGAGCTTGAGTGCTCAAATTGGTGTGAGGAGGAGGGGGAGGAGGTGTCCTTTTATAAGGGAGGAGAGGGGCACCTTAGGAATATCTCAAAATATTATTTTATATTAAAGTCAAAATCGGTTTATAATGGTTCCAAAGGGTCTTATTTCGAAGCTAAAGTGGGGAAGGGTCGAAATCCTATCAACCAATAGGATTTAGACAAGTTTAGGGTATTATTTTAACCTTATCAATTAGATTTAACTCTAAGTTAATTAATTTAACTTTTACCGTGTCTTTTTGTTTTATTTCACTATATGGTTAATATACTTCCTATAACATTCCAAACGAACCCCAAATTGTTTATTATTAATATATATATCCTTATCTAAGTCATTTGGCCAAACCTTACATTTTTAGGAATAAAATAACAATTAATAATATATTATTTGATTTAAAAACTATTTTGTGTCAATTTTGACACTATTTGATATATGATTTTTGGGAAAGTCATAACAGAATTATATGTTCAAACCATGTTGATTAAATCAACACTAATATATCATAGTAACCTAGAAAATTTGTGTAATTCATAAAAAGTCTCAAATTACATTTATTTTGGAGTTTATAACATCAATTATGTCAATATTTCATAAATAAGATAATTATTGCATCATAATTTTGTCATAAATAAATTAAATTATTTAATGTCTAAAAATTATAAATAAAATACGATTATGTAGGAAATCTTTTTATATTTCTAATGAATATTTATAGTCGAATTTATCTTATGTATAACCCCATATTAAAAATGATTTACTTATTAAACTTTGATTTTAACTATTTTAACCCTTCTTTAAATAAATTAATAATAAATGTCCTAATCTAACCCAAGTGGGCCTAAATGGTCATATTTTATTTATACGGTTGTTTTTGGTCGAGTTACACTTATCCAATAGAATTAGGACATGTGTTAGGGTAATAGTAATATCATATTTACCCTTAGTTACCCTATTTACTATTAACCGCGGTAAAAAAAAAGTAAAAAGTTACTATTCACCAAAAAAATATTTTTATCTCATTGAACCACATTTTACTTACTGATATCAACCTTGTTTGTCGGATTTTTAAAATTCCATTCACAGAAGCGGTAAAATTATGTTTTATACAAAATTCAATTTTTAACCTACCACTTAGTGGTTTCACTATTCATCAAAAATTGAAAGATTTCAGAAAAATACCAAAATTTCACCCTAGGCTAATTTCGGTATTCCGAATCCAAAAATGAATTCCATTTAAAAAAATAAAATTTATAAAATTTCAAAAAGTGGTTATTACTATTCATAACGGCTAGTTTTAATAATATTTTAATAGCATATCGTTGTTTAGTGAAACTCGGTATTGCGTACGACGCAAGCTATCGAGGAAGGTCGTGATTGTGTGTAAAGTAAGACAAGCTAGTATGTAGTGAAATATTCCTTTGATGATATATAAAAACAAAATATTACTCATAAAAATCTCAGGTGATACATTCTACCCCCCTTAAAAAGAATTTCGCCGTCGAAATTCATCACTTTGTAACAAACAGACGAGGATACTTCTCCCTCATCATATCCTCATGCTCCCATGTAGCTTCTTCAAGATGCTGGTTCCTCCATAAAACTTTCACCAAGCGAGTGGTCTTGTTTCGTAGGACTTTTTCGCTATGATCCAGAATCTCTATCGGCTGTTCTTCATAAGAAAGATCTTGCTCCAGCAGTACAACTTCTGAGCTGAGTACATGTGAAGGATCAGGTATGTACTTTCTCAGGAGATATACATGGAACACATCGTGAACTTGAGAGAGATTCGGTGGAAGCGCCAATCGGTAAGCTACCTTCCCAACACGATCCAGTATTTCGAAAGGACCGATATATCTAGGGCTCAACTTCCCCTTCTTTCCAAATCTCATAACCCTCTTCCAGGGAGATATTCGTAAGAACACTTTATCACCCACTTCAAACTCTAGTTCTTTTCTTCGGTTGTCGGCATAACTTTTCTGTCGACTCTGAGCTGCTCTTATGTGTTGTTGAATAGATCTGACCTTTTCTGCCATTTCATCAACGAGATCAGGTCCTAACAGCTTTCTTTCCCCAACTTCATCCCAGCAAGTTGGAGTCCTGCATTTTTTTCCATAGAGAGCTTCATAAGGAGCCATCTAAATACTGGAGTGAAAGCTATTATTATAAGAAAATTCCACCAAAGGTAGGTGTTGATCCCAACCTCCGTTGAAATCCATAGAGCAAGCTCTCAACATATCTTCTAGGGTTTGAATTGTTCTCTCAGACTGACCGTCTGTCTGTGGATGATAAGCAGTGCTGAAACACAACTCTATATCTAGAGTGTGCTGAAGACTTCTCCAGAACTTCTAGGTAAATCTCGGATCCCGATCAGATATAATAGAAAGTGGTAATCCATGAAATCTTACCACTTCCTTTACATATATCCTGGCAAGCTGATCTAGAGAGAAATCCTCTCTAACAGCAATGAAGTGTGCAGACTTTGTAAGACGATCAACTATGACCCAAATAGCATTATTGCCTTTGGATGTTTTAGGAAGTCCTGTGACAAAGTCCATAGTGATGTTCTCCCATTTCCATTCAGGTATGGGTAATGGTTGTAACATCCCCTTAGACTTCTGTCTCTCAGCTTTAACTTGTTGACAAACCCAGCATCGAGAGACATATTCAGTAACATCTCTTTTCATGCCATCCCACCAGAAGTACTCTTTCAGGTCTCTATACATCTTCGTGCTTCCAGGATGAATAGATAATGAAGAACTATGAGCCTCATCCAGCATCTCCTTCTTTAATTCGGGGATGGGAGGAACACAAACCCGATTCCTAAACATTATTATCCCATCACAATCAAGGTTGAATTTAGGAACATTTCTCACCTTATTTTGTAACTCGACATCTTCTTTCTGTGCCTCCTTAATCTTTTCATTGATAGATGGTTGAACATTCATTTGAGAAAGATAAGATTTTCCCCCTTCCATTATAATTCCAAGATCCATCCTTTGTAAATCCATAAATATTGGATCTTTTGTGATCCTCATCATGGATAAACTAGCATTGTCTTGTCGACATAATGCATCTGCCACCTTGTTTGCTTTCCCAGGGTGGTAATGTATTGAGCAGTCATAATCCTTAATCATCTCCAACCATCTTCTTTGACGCATATTCAACTCCTTTTGTGTGAAAATATACTTTAAACTTTTATGATCAGTATAAATATCACACCTTTCACCATAAAGGTAATGCCTCCAAATCTTTAATGCAAAGATTACCGCAGCCAACTCCAAATCATGAGTTGGTTAATTTTGCTCATGGATTTTCAACTATCATGAGGCATAAGCTATCACCATATCATTTTGCATAAGAACACACCCCAATCCCTTCTTGGATGCATCACTGTAGATCACAAACCTTTCTCCACTACAAGGCAGTGTGAGCACAGGTGCACTGGATAACCTTCTTTTCAACTCCTTGAAATTCTCTTCACATTCCTCTGTCCAAACAAACTTAACTCCTTTCCGAGTCAACTTGGTGAGTGGATTAGATAATCGTGAAAAATCATTTACAAAACGTCTATAATATCCAGCCAAACCAAGAAAACTTCGGATCTCAGTTACTGTTGTTGGTCTTGACCATCTTTCGATAACCTTTGTTTTTGCTGGATCCACAGATATCCCCTCTTTTGAGATTATGTGACCCAAAATTGCAACTTTTTGAAGCCAAAATTCACACTTGGTAAATTTGGCATAAAGCTTCTCCTTTCTCTGGGTCTTCAATATAATTCTAAAGTGATCTTCATGGTCTTCCTTGATCTTTGAATAGACAAGAATATCGTCTATAAAGACTACCACAAATTGATCAAGATGGTCTCTAAAGACTCTATTCATTAGATCCATGAAGATAGCAGGGGCATTAGTAAGACCAAATGGCATCACTATAAATTCATAGTGTCCATACCTTGTGAGGAAAGCCGTATTTGGTATATCCTCTCTTTTGACCCTTAATTGATGATACCCTGAATGAAGATCAATCTTGGAAAAGTATTTAGCTCCGCGTAGTTGGTCAAATAAGTCATCAATGCGTGGGAGAGGATATTTGTTCTTGATAGTGATCTTGTTAAGTTCTCGATAATCAATGCAGAGACTCATTGATCCATCTTTCTTCTTAACAAATAGAACAAGTGCTCCCCAAGGTGACGCACTAGGGCGTATGAATCCCTTATCAATATTCTTCTGGAGTTTCTTCTTCAATTCCTGCAACTCAATTGGGGCCATTCTATAAGGTGTCTTTGAAATAGGCAAAGCACCCGGTACGAGTTCTATTGAAAACTCAACTTCACGATTTGGTGGAAGACCCGGTAATTCCTCCGGAAAGACATCATCAAACTCCCGTACGATGGGAAAATTCTTAATCGTGAGTTTCTTACCAACCATTTGAGATAAATAACCTTCATTTAGTGGAATCAAGACCCATAAGATGGAAGAAATTTCCACTGGAAGGTTATATTCATCCTTGCATCGATAGACGATCGTAGATTGATCTGGAATATGAAATGTGACTTCCCTTCTTTGGCAATTGATATGAGCTCCATGTAGAGAAATCCAATCCATGCCAAGAATCACATCAAATTCCACTAAAGGAAGTATCACAAGATTTGCGGGAAGCACTTCCCCACAAACTTTGATCGGAGAAGAATTATAAACTTTTGATGCGACTGTTGTGCCATTAGGTGTTGTCACATCTAACTCAACATCTAATTGTTGAGGTAGTACGGTGATACCCTTAGAAAATTTTTCAGAAATAAAAGTGTGGGTGGATGCAGAATCAAATAAAACATTTGCAACTTTAGAGTGGATGGTAAGTGTACCTTTCACCACTTCGTTATCGTACTCTACATCGCTGATAGAAATTGCATGTTACTTTCCTTTGTCTTTAGGCTTAAGATTTTTTTGACGTTGACCATCATCATCAACCCTTGGATTTGGGCATTGATCGGCATAATGCCCCATCTCCTTGCACTTGAAACATTGATGTGTAGTAGGTTCATTCTGTGTATCCCTTCCTTTGTTTGCATCATTAGACATCTTCTTCCCATTATCGGGGCATTCAAATGCCCGATGACCTTCCTTTCCACATTTAAAACATTTACTTGTCCCTTTAAGACAACTCCCTCCATGTTTCTTTCCACACTTTAAGCATAAGGGAAAGTTCATCTTCTTTTCAGTGTGCTCTTTAGATTTTCCTTTGAATTCCATCTTCCTCTTCTTATCAAACCCATGTGACTGATGGGTTACTCCAATCTCCATCTCGACTTTGAGAGCACATAGAATGATTTCCTCGTAGCTATTGAAGTCCCTTATGGCTAACGCCCTTCGAAGACTTGGTTTTAAGCCACTAAAGAATCGATCGATCTTACTCTCAGGTTGGATAATAATACCAGAAGCGTAACTTGCAAGTCTTGTAAAATTTGTTTAATAGGTACCAACAGATTCATCATCCCTTTGCTTCAGTTCAAGAAACTCTTTCTCCATCTTTGATCGGAGAATATGAGGGAAGTACTTATTGAAAAATAAGTTCTTGAACTCGTCCCATTCCATAGACTCAATTTCATCCCTTTGCCTCATATTCTTAATAAGATTCCACCATTGATCAGCATCTCCTTCCAAACGATACACTGCTAGGATGACTTTATCATGTTCAGAACATTGAAGAACTGAAAATATCTTTTCAGTAGTACTAATCCATTGTTCAGAAAATAATGGATCAGTAGACCCACTGAAAGAAGGTGGAAGCTGCCTCATGAAGGATTCAACAGAATGTTGCTCCTTCCTTTGCTCGTTTGGAAGTCCTGCATGATTCATATCTTGAGAAAGTTGTGTGAGCATGGCTACAATATTTTGCATTCCAGCTCCCATATCGTTTGGTTTCTCAGGGGGACAATCATTGCATTGCCCATCGCATTCCGCATTAACACGGTTCCTTCGGGTTCCAGCCATTGACTAAAACCAAGGAGAATAGTGTGAGCAACACTAATTATAATAGGAAAACCACATAATCAAGGATAAAATTTCACACTTAAGGTCTTATCCTAGGGTATTCATGGCCATTTCTAAAACACTAATATTGTGTTCTATGCTTAGACTTATCCTTAGGGTTCTTACTAAGACTTTCATATCCTAGTTTCCAAAGGTTGACTATACCTTTCCTCTGATACCAACTATAACGACCCATACTTTACATACATTGTTAATACTTCAAAATTGAAGCACACTTATTACAACATATGACAAAACGACAAAGGACCGTATAGGTATAGTGTCTTTAGAAACTAGGAAACATAAACAACTGGTTCATAAATCTTCTATAGTGTCTCCCATTTATTTCATCATATCTAGGGTCACTTTTAGCATATTCTACTTAATATCCATCTTCCTGACCTGGGGAAAAGAAAACATTAAAGGGTGAGCTCAAATGCTCAGCAAGGGCAAATAAAGGAAATAAAAATCATATCATATCTTTCTGAAAATCATAACCTGCAAAAGAGATCATAATATCTTAACATGGAACAAATCATAGAAGTGAAAATGAGATCCCCATAATCATAACATGAAACTTTAATCTTTGTGGCATGCACACATAATTATGGAAAATCATTTCTTGTTAGTCATGACTCATTTCCAAGACTATCTTAGTGCACAAAGTCCCTTTCTGAACTGAGTTCACTCCTCGTTTCAGTCCTGTATCACTGAACTGAAATAACCTTCCGTTCCAGCCATGTCTATCTAATGAGATATAAAATCTTTACCCAATGAATTGGAGGGAGATATAGGTCCCACCCATCTTATAATGAATCCTTTCTTATGTGTGCCACATAATCATAAACCATACATCATAGCGTAACCCATGTAATAAAAATGGAATTCTTAAACAACATGACATCATAAAACAATTCATATAAGATAAAGGAATTAAAAAAAATATTTCCATCACAATATAATCAAATCCATGTAATAATAGGGATACAAACGGAACCCTTTTATTATCTTAGATGGAAAATAATTTTGATAAAATACTTGAACTCTATTCTTGAGGAAAATATCCTTTCTACTTCAAAAACATTTTTCCTTTCATAACATGTCATACGACTTTAAAATAAAAGAATATGATTAAAAATAAACTTGAAAACTAGTAAAGAAAGCTTCTTGGAAATAATGTTTTAAAAATCCATTGATGCCGTATAAGTTAAAAAAAACATTCTTCGTACCTTTGTCGGAAAAGTCAAAAAGTACCTCGTATGAAAAAAAAAACGACAAAAGATTCCTTTCATATTCTTTACTAAAAACTCACCGAAGGGTAAATTTGGATATAAACTATTGTAAGTGGATGGAAACAATATTAAATATTGAGGGAACATGGATGTGGATGATAAAATACACCCCAGTAAATACTTACGAATAAACAATCTCGGATAAAAATGAGATTGTGGTATTTTCCCTTACCTTAGGTCCGATTTGCTTTGTACGCGTCCTAAGCTCCTGTATAATGGTTTAAATAATGTTATTGAATTATTACAGAATCATACATATTGATATGATATCATATATGGTCATATTCTCAGCTTCTTGTTAGTAATATTTCATTGTTACTTGTTACTCGGGTCTTTATTGCCTTTTGTTCTTATGCGTGTTTTTCCGAATAAATTATTATTCTTCTTTTAAGGTTATAGATACCTTATATCCAGAATGGTATTAGTGTAACATATATCATATTTATTCATTCAATTAATTTATATAATTATTATGTAATGATGATCATGTAGAGCGAGTCGCTTCACATCGTGGAGACGGTATTCCGTACGTACGCACGAGTGATGATATCATTCCTATGATCGTGGAATTGTATTGGAGTTTATATATATTATTTCAGTATCAATATTACTTTATAATAATCATAAATAGTTACTCATTACACCATTATACCCATCCTTGTAAGGTGGTGGTGGAAAATAGATTACACCACGGAGTGGAGACGGTATTCCGTACGTACGCACGCGCGGTGATTTCATTTTTCCATAGGATGGATAGAAGGTGAATTAGGGTTGTTTCATATTTATAATAACATATCAGTATGTAAGTAATACTGATGTTATTACTTTATCATGAAACAACTAAAGGAGAAGAAGTTGAAGAAGAAAGAAATTGAAAAGATCGGTAACAAATATTACCTCTTCTTTGGAACGCCTCTTTGAATCCTCCACTTAGGGAACTAAGATTGGTCTTTGAAGAAGACCAGGACATCTAGGATTATTCTAGGGAAGTGGAGAGGAGAAAATGGCAGGGGTTTTCCGAGCTTGAGTGCTCAAATTGGTGTGAGGAGGAGGGGGAGGAGGTGTCCTTTTATAAGGGAGGAGAGGGGCACCTTAGGAATATCTCAAACTATTATTTTATATTAAAGTCAAAATCGGTTTTTAATGGTACCAAAGGGTCTTATTTCGAAGCTAAAGTGGGTAAGGGTCGAAATCCTATCAACCAATAGGATTTAGACAAGTTTAGGGTATTATTTTAACCTTATCAATTAGATTTAACTCTAAGTTAATTAATTTAACTTTTACCGTGTCTTTTTGTTTTCTTTCACTATATGGTTAATACACTTACTATAACATGCCAAACGAACCCCAAATTGTTTATTATTAATATATATATCCTTATCTAAGTCATTTGGCCGAACCATAGATTTTTAGGAATAAAATAACAATTAATAATATAATATTTGATTTAAAAACTATTTTGTGTCAATTTTGACACTATTTGATATATGATTTTTGTGAAAGTCATAACAGAATTATATGTTCTAACCAAGTTGATTAAATCAACACTAATATTTCATAGTAACCTATAAAATTTGTGTAATTCATAAAAATTCTCAAATTACATTTATTTTGGTGTTTATAACATCAATTATGTCAATATTTCATAAATAAGATAATTACTGCATCATAATTGTGTCATAAATAAATTAAATTATTTAATGTCTAAAAATTATAAATAAAATACCATTATATAGGAAATCTTTTTAGCTTTCTAATGAATATTTATAGTCGAATTTATCTTATGTATAACCCCATATTAAAAATTATTTACTTATTAAACTTTGATTTTAACTATTTTAACCCTTCTTTAAATAAATTAATAATAAATGTCCTAATCTAACCCAAGTGATCCTAAATGGTCATATTTTATTCATAAGGTTGTTTTTGGTCGAATTAAACTTATCCAATAGAATTAGGACATGTGTTAGGGTAATAGTAATATCATATTTACCCTTAGTTACCCTATTTACTATTAACCGCGGTAAAAAAAGTAAAAAGTTACTATTCACCAAAAAATTATTTTTATCTCATTGAACCAAATTTTACTTACTGATATCAACTGTGTCTGTTGGATTTTCGAAATTCCATTCACAGAAGCGGTAAAATTATGTTTTATGCAAAATTCAGTTTTTAACCTACCACTTAGTGGTTTCACTATTCATCAAAAATTGAAAGTTTTCAGAAAAATACCAAAATTTCACCCTAGGCTAATTTCAGTATTCCGAATCCAAAAATGAATTCCATTTTAAAAAATAAAATTTATAAAATTTCAAAAAGTGGTTATTACTATTCATAACGGCTAGTTTTAATAATATTTTAATAGCATATCGTTGTTTAGTGAAACTCGGTATTGCGTACGACGCAAGCTATCGAGGAAGGTCGCGATTGTGTGTAAAGTAAGCCAAGCTAGTATGTAGTGAAAGATTCCTTTGATGATATATAAAAAAAAAATATTACTCATAAAAATCTCAGGTGTTACAGCGTGGGCCTCCTATGGAAAATCCCATAAATGACATAACCGTAAATAAAATAATAAAATATATTATTTTATTTTTCAAATGCTTATAACTCAAAAATGGTAGCTCAGATTAAAAAGCTGAGACCACGGCTGAACTTGTGAGGGAATGATTTGTTTATGTAGATGATAACTTTGGCCGGCATGGGCCAACAGAAAAAGTTAGTTTTTGGCCGCAAATAAAATAATTATGTGACAATTATTTTATTGTAAAATTCATAACTTCTAAACGGTGATTCAGATTAAAAATCCAAGAGTACTGTTGGGTTTGTTTGGGCGTGTTTCACCTAGGCAGAGCCTAATCATGACCGGAGCGAGTTGAGGGTAGCTGAGAATAATTTTCTGAACTTTTTTTGGGTACGTTCAGTAAACGTACGTTCAGGATTTTATATCTTTTGGACCGGTGCTCAGAATTGAAATCCAAGGGCACCATTGAACTCACTTTGCCGGTAATTTATTAGTGAGACCTTCACTGCAGTTACGTTCTGAGGAGTTTGGAAGTTAGTTTTTGGATTTTTATTAAAGAAACTAATAATAAAATAAAGTATAGTACTTTATTTTATTTTTAAGCTGCCATGTGCTATGTGTGCGGTTAGTTGGAACCTCCTTTTGGGGGTTGGTGGTAGGACAACCACACCCTAACCTCCCATGGGAGGATGATTGGGCTGGGGACCACCCGAGCAGCAGAACCTCCCATGAGAGGTTATGACGTGGGGTCCACATGGGGCTTACCCCCCCATTAAATGGGGAGGGAGAGAAAACCTCACAACCCTCTCAATTAAATCCCGTGTGTCAACATAAATTTAATTGTTATCAATTAATTTTATGAGTCAACGTGAAATTAAATGATGTGTGTCAACATAAAATTAAAGCTATCAATTAATTTTACGTGTCAACATAAAAATAATTGCTGTCAATTAATTTTATGCGCTAACCATTTTTAATTCGCTTGACCCCCTCTTCTTTTTTTAATTTGAGCAACCGCATCGTTGGAATTTAGGAAGGTTCTTAATAAATGAACCGTAAAAAATTACACAATGGTTACATACCTCTCCCCCACACCTATATATAGGGAGCTTGGGAGGTTGATTTGGGATGGCTTCACCAAGTGAAAATGCACTGGTAAAGTGACGAGACGCCCAACACTTGGAGGATTACACTTCCTCCAATGAAGAACGCAATGACTCTGACGATGAAAAATTCTTCCTTGGAACCCCCCTTCCGATGTGTGATCTCTTCGACGACCCTTCATCCTCCCTCTTCGTCATCAACGGACCGACGCCCGATCTCGGAAGTGGAAGCATACGGCGAACGACGTCAACATCATCTTCCCCCGCGACGAACGAACGCCCCTCGATTAAAAAGGTAGGGGGTTTCATATAATTTATAAGTGAATAAATTATCTCGATTGTTTTTTCTTTGGAATAATCTTGGACATATGTTACCGCCTAATGCGGAGTGCGCGAGCCGAGCGAACACGGCCTGACGAACCTCTGTTGTTCTTGGTTTTTATTTCGCAATGGGAAGGGGCGACGATCGAAGGCACCGGCCACGCGTCGGCCACGTGCGGAGGAACCGGGGCCCGCAACAACAGGCCGCTCGGCCAAAGGAGAACCGCCCGGCTAAAGCCGGTCGGGTTGAAGGAGGACCGCAGCGCCGCGCTGCGGAAGACCGTGGCCCGCGTTCTGTGGGCCGCTCGGTGGACAAACCGGCCGGCCAGACGGCCGGGCGGTGAAGACCCACAATGCCAGGAGGGTGCCGCGCTGGAGAAACCGCGGCCCACCCATGCGGGCTGCGTGGGCCAGGAAGGCCGGCCTGTTTCGGCTGGCCAGTTGGGAGGGCGGCGCCTCTTGGCACCGCCGGTTCGAGAAAGCGGGGGGGGGGGGGGGGGCACCCCCCTCGGACCGCTCGGCCAGCCGATCGCACCTTGTCGGGCCGGGCCTCACCCCTCGGGCCAGGCCGCACGATTCGTTGGGCCGGTCCGACCCACTTCAGGGTCGGACTCTCCAAAACTTGGTCGACCAGACCCGTCGGCCCACTGGGCTTGACGGGCCGAGCCCGTTTCCACTTAAAGGTGAATATCTTGAAGACCGTGCGTCCGATCGACGCGCCGTATGCGGCACTGGGACCCTCATGATGTGGCGGTACTTTTACGATACTCTAAGTGAGTTTTGGGCATCTTTGGAAAACGACCGGGTTTGGAATGAGCATAATTCCAACCGGGCCCCTCGAATAGAAAAGCCAATAACTCTCAGACCGGGCGTCCGATTGATGCGTCGTCTATCACGTTGGGTTTCTTTTGTCGAGACGGAACATTGGGATACATCAACTTTGGACTTCATGAATTTTGATGTATCGACCCCTTGGCTCGAGGAGTGGACCCTCTCAGAATCGAGCATGCTGTGTGTGGGAACCCTAGAGCTGGCTCCGAATGCGTCGACTACCATATTAGGATCCTCTGTGGGTTCGACAACGACGAATTCCATTCTAGGATCCTCTGTGGGTTCGACGATGATGACTTCTGTAATGGAATCCGCCACGGACTCAACGACGACATTTAACATACTAGGATCCTCCATGGTTTCGATGACGACGACTAACATACTAGGATCCTCCATGGGTTCGATGACAACGTCTACCTTACTGGAATTATTCGTGGGTTCGATGGTGATGACTTCTATACTGGGATCCTCCGTGGGTTTGACAAAGATTATTACTGTACTTGTATCCTAAGTGGGTCTGACAGTTTAAAATTTGTTCTAGTATCCTACATGGATCCAATAGAGTAGTTGGTCTAGTATCTTACGTGGGTCCGACAGCTTATCTGGTCTATTATCCTACGTGGGTCCTACAACGTAGTTGAATCAAGGGCTACATCTGATCATATCTATCGCTATAAGAAATATGTATACCTGGGTGAGCTAAGTCTTGATTTTAAATCATTATCATCGATGTGATTGACTTCTTTCTTGTGTAGACTGGGTTGTACTTGGGCTCAGGAGATGGAGCCGAACTGTGATTGATATGTAACACCCTGAGATTTTATGAAAAATATTATTTTAATTTCATTAATGTCTTGTGTTGTATTCTAATCCAAGATTACCTTGCGCTATACGCAACACCGTATTAGCTTGCTGTATATGCAACACTAGTCTTGGACCGTGTTACACACAATTTTGATAATAGTTATTCTACGCAACATTGAGTATATATATATATATATTAAATGTATAAATGAAATGTGGTTGGATTCTGTTATACGAAAAAATGAAGGATTCTTTCACAACACGCAACCCTGACTTGGCTTGCATTACAGGCAATCACGACCTTCCTCAATAGCGTGTGTTATATGCAATACCAGGTTTTAATAAACAATGATATATTATTTTAATATTGTCATGAACTAGCCGTTATGAATAGTATAAATTAAATTTTGAATTTTATAACATTATTATTCATCTTACACATTTTCTAGAACATGGTATAAGAACAAAATAAATGTTTCGGGTAAAATAAGTATTTTTCAAAAAATGCAGTTTTGCGGCCTTTTGATGGAGCACCCACTTTAAATCTAGTTTTTGACATGTTTATATGTTCAATTTGAAAAAATAAAATTCTTCTTTTTAATCAGGATGTAAAAATTTACCTTAGATAAAGTTTTGATATTTTTCCGATAACTTTCATATTTAAATGAATAGTAAAAACACGCTATATTTTAATTAAAAACAACTTTTTTCATCATAATATCTTATGTGGTTAAATTATAATATTGAATGGTTTTAAAGTATAAATATAATATATTTTTACCATTTAATATAATTTATGTCATTAGCATTGATTTTACCTTGAATTCGTAGGTTAAATCAATTCAATCTTTTGCAATGTTTTAAATAAAAACCCGTTTTTATTCGACAACAGGATTAATTTTAATTTAATTTCTGCAACTTCTATGTATTTAATTTTAAAAAATGGATTCCATATTTGGAATCAGTGGGTCCAAATTATGTTAATAGGCTGCTTTTTATTTTTGAGAATTATGAATAGTAACTACGGTAAATTTTATTTACCATAGTTAAAGGTAAATCGGGTAATTAAGGGTAAATATAATATTATAAAATTACCCTAACACATACCAAAATTCTATTTGATGGCTAAAAATAAACCCATATCAACTAAGGGTCGGATTAGATTCATTTTATGGACTTTTGACCATGAAAATAATTTATTTATTATTAAAACCAAAGAAAGTGACAACATGTCACTTTCTTAAATCTTATAAGTATAATAATTTTAACATAGTGATAAACATCATAAAACTTCGAACATGAATAGTATCAAGAAAGCTAAAAAAATTATCTACATCATGAGAATTTATTTAGAATTTTTTTGGGATTAAATAGTTATCATTAATTATGACACAATAGTGATGCAGAAATTATTTATCTAGTGAAAAATCAAGAATATCGTTTTTATTAAATTAATAGTGACCATAAAAGGCACAAAACCCTGACCCAAACTTATTGGTCATGTACATTGAAACTATAATCATCCAATGGTCGAATATTTTACCATTTGGAGTCTTATACAAGCAATTATGACACTTATATTATTTTATTTTAAATGATTCCAAAGTTGTCACCTTCATAATTTAATAAATATAACAATTTAAATATTGTGATTTTAAGATGATAAATTCGAGTAAAAGTATTATTGTGAAAGGTACTATATTTATCTTCATCATAGGATTTTATTTTAAATTTTTATGAAACAAATAAGTATATTAAATAATTATACAAAAATGATGTAGAAATTATTTTATTAAGAGATAAACCAAATAAATGGTTTTAAAAATAATAAAATAAATATTATATGAACTATTTAATGTGATAAACTAATTATATAGATACATATGACCTTTTATTAATATATTAAAGCTTTTAGTTTGAACATATCTTCTGTATATATTTTATTTAAATTCAAATAAATGAATAGTTTCAAAATTGACACTATTGTTAGTTTATAAAAATAACATATTATAAAATTGTTTTAAAATCACAAAAAATATTTAAAAATTATAAATTTAAATTTATATGGTCTATAATGTTATAAAGTAAACAATTATGAAAAATTCACAACAAATAAGTAATTATTTGTTATAATTTAAAATTTAGAATTTTATTACCACAAATAAACATAAATAGATTAAATAAGGATAAATCAAAATGATAAGGTTTAAAATAAGATCCAAACATGTCTAAATTTGATTGGTTGATGATATTAAAACCATATCTCATCTATTCTTCGAATATGAGTAATTTTTGGAGGTTTTTAAGTGGGGTTAGATTTATTATAAATTAATATTTTTACGAATTCCAAAGGTGCCCCTCTCCTCCCTTATAAAAGGGCACCTCCTCCCTCTCCTCCTCACACCAATTTGAGCCTTCAAGATCGGCCAAACCCTTCCAAATTATCTTCTCCACTTCCCTAGAAACATCCTAGAGGTTCTGGTATTCTTTAAAGACCAATCTTAGTGCCCTAAGAGGAGGTTTCAAAGAGGCGTATCAAAGAAGAGGTAATTTCTTCTCCCGATTCTTTCAAGCTTCTTTCTTCTTCAACTTATTCTTCTTTAGTTGTTTCATTATAAATTAATAACATCAGTATCACTAATATACTGATTTGTTATTATAAATATTAAACAACCCCTTTTCACCTTCTATCCATCCTAAGGAAAACAAAATCACCGCGCGTGCGTACGTACGGAATACCGTCTCCACGCCGTGGTGTAATCTATTTTTCCACCACCACCTTACATGGATGGGTATAATGGTGTAAAGAATAACTATACATAGTTATTAGAACATCATATTGATTCTTATATATTGTATCATCCACTCCAATTCAATTCAATAACCATGGGAACGATATCATCGCTCGTGTGTACGTACGGACTACCATCTCCACGGCGCGATGAGATTCATTCTCCACTTTAACCATTCATGAATGATTATAAAGTATATATAATGAATAATAATTGAATATATGACATGGTAAATCTACTGGATTTATGTATATATATATTCATGTCATATACTTACTTCCATTCCAGACAATAAGGAAAGGAAAACAGCGTTCATGCGTACGTACGGACTACCGTCTCCATGAACGGTGTGTTTCATTTCATTTATCTGTCTATTATATATATATATACTGAATATATATGATATATAAATCATGTTTTATATTCTGGAAGTAAGTAAATCATGATATAAGTAATAATAATGTCAAGAACAACAAGCCCAAACACCTACGATAAATGAAACAATTTTACCCAAAAACGCTCTTTAACATGGAATTTACAAAAGAACGGGTAATATAAAGTCATAAGTGAACCATATATGATATCATAAAAATAAATATGATTCTTTAATAAGTAAATGACTTTATTTAAATCATTATACAGGAGGTTCAGACACTTACGAAGCAAATCGAACCTAAGGTAAGGGAAATATCACAATCTCATTTTTATCCGAGATTGATTATATTTTGAAATTTACTGGGGTGTATTTTATCATCCAAATCCATGTTTCCTCAATATGTAATATTATTTCCATCCACCTAAAATTATTTAAATCCAATTTTACCCTTCGGTGAGTTTTTAGTAAAATATATGAAAGGAATCTTTTGTCGTTTTTCGTACGAGGTACTTTTTGACTTTTCCGACAAAAGTACGAGAAGAATGTTTTTTTTTACTTATACGACACGAACGGATTTTTACGGTTTTATAAAGCCTTATTTTCACGAGGCATCCTCCAAAATATTTCATGACTATTTTCAATAAAATCCCTTTCTTTTAAAATTTCATGACGTTTTGTGAAAAGAAATTGATTTTGAAGAAGAAAGGATATTTTCCTCAAGAATTTATTTCAAGTGTTTTATCAAAATTATTTTCCATCTAAGATAACATAGGGTTCTGTTTCTATCCCTATTATTACATTGATTTGGTTATGTTGTGAGGGAATTATTTTTATGAATTCCTTTATCTTATATGAATTGTTTTATGATGTCACGGTGTTTACGAATCCCATTTTTACTACATGGGTTATGAAATGATGTATGATTTATGATTTTGTGGCACACATAAGAATGGTATCATTATGAGATGGGTGGGACCTATATCTCCCTCCAATGCATTGGGTAAAGATTTTATATCTCATGAGATAGACATGGCTGGAACGGTAGGTTATACCGGTTCAGTGAAACAGGAATGAAACGAGGGTGACTCGGTTCAGAAAGGGACTTTGTCCACTAAGATAGTCTTGGCAATGAGTCTTGACTAACGAGAAATGATTCTCTATGATTATGTGTGTATGCCACCAAGTTTCATGTTTTAAGTTATGATTATTGTGATTACATTTCACTGCCATGATTTATCCCATGTTATGAAATTATGCTCTCTTTTGCAGGTTAAGATTTCCAAAATGTTATGTTCTTATGAATATGATGTGATTGATATTTCTTTTGTTTACCCTTACTGAGAATTTGAGCTCACCCTTTTATTTTTTTCCCCAGGATATAAAGAAAGGTTTTAGGTATAAAAAAGGAAGATCTTTATGGGAGATGTTGAAGATCTTTCACCACGATTAGAAGATTAAATTCCGAGTTTCCAAAGACACTAAACTATTAAGATCCTTGTGTGTGTGTTTTTGTTATGTACTAAGTATTCCTCAAAAGTAATGTAATTTCCATGTACATCAGGCTTTGGGTCTCTACATGATAACTTAGGTATATGTATGGGCATATACCTAAGTAGAGTTGGTTGATACTTCGTGACTGCATCTTTCCTTTGTGGTTTATCCTTTTTTGGATTATGGGAGACCTTCAAGGGTCTCGGGGTCCCTACTGAGTATCGTATACTCACCCCTGCACGGGCTATGCCCGCACTACGTTGTGTTGGATGCAGACGACAGACAAAACTGATCACGAAGGAGTCTTGTAGAGCTGGAAGGTACCCGGAGGTGGACCACCTAGTGAGGCGTGCACGGAGCAGACGGACGGACCTGAGGTGCCGAGGAGACCATCTGTACCCACCCTTCAGGTGGGATTCTCGGAGGACGACTCCGTGTTTCTGCTTTACTTTACTGCAGTTGTACTTTCCATTTAGTTGTACTGTACATTCAGTTGGGTTTGTATACTGGCCCATTTACTTTCCATCACTTACTTTGTACTCAGTTTTACTTAGTGCATACTTCAATTGCGTACTCTGTTGTGTTCGTTTACTTTTATAAAGGCAATGACTTCCCTTTTTATCGGGATTTACCCCTTTGGTGCTAGTCGCTAGCCCCTGGCCTATGGAAGGCGGGCTTGGGGTAGTCACGACACGGGCCCCGAGGACGGGTTGTGAAAATTATAAATTTCTACCATGGTTATACATGAATCACAAATACATTACATTTTCTCTACTTATATGAGGACCAAAACAACTGGGTTTCAGAATTTATGATTATTTTAATCCATTGATCAAATATCTAAAATTTCTATAGGATTTAGATGTTAAGTTGTATGATTCTCATATAAATGAAGTCTTTATGCTGAGAGATATGTTTCATGAGATTGATAAATTAATTTCATCATTTTAGAAATTTCCTAGGATATAACATTAAAGTAATTCCAGGGTGTCCCATTTGTGCATGATTTAGAGTGTCACCTTGAACACATTTTTATAATTCAAAGACAAAGGGGGTTATAGATGTGACAATGAAATATATTCATGAAAACATATATATTATAAGAAAAAAAATTTACTTATTAGAATAGTTTTTAGACCATTTTATGGGAAGGGATCAAGAATAAGAAACAATGCACCATCAACCACTACATAAAGAGAACCCCCCCTCCATCTTTGAGGCTAGATATCCCCCTCAAAGGCCTACCTTACCCAATGTAATTGATTTTATCAGAACAATTTCTACTAAATTTTAATAAAAAAACCAACCATACATTTCTTGTAATAAAATTTTATAGGGTGAAATTGATTTTGATTTATATCTTTCATTATCCACCCATCATATTATTATGAGGGGTACAATGTACAATATATAAGGTGATATTATATATAATGAATAACTTCCAAAATATCTCATGTGAGTAGGGATTCATGTATATCCCACGTTGAGCACCAACCTACATATCCCCCTTGATGATTTGGATGTTCACATAGTCTAACTTCCTATTATAACTTTATTAGTATGGTTTTTTAATCTTATAAACATACATGGTGATCATGCTGCTTCTCCTGCTCATCCCAATCCCAGATTTGTGTTTCGGATTCCCTCCATGGCTCTCAGTCTGTGCCTAGATATATTTCATATTTTCTATTTCTAAAAATATCTGGTAAATATTTCTAGTGGAAGAGTCATGTTCATGTAGTCAATACAGGAGGGGGGAAACAATGTCTATGACTTCAGATGATGACAATACCATATTTTAGTACTAGAAGGAATCAAGGCTGGTGGTGGCGTTTTTTGGCTATATACGGTGATGAATACATGATTCTATGTGGAGATGGAGGTGTAAAATGGTGGGTGGAGGTAGTATCCCAAAATTTCATGGTTTTAGGTGATGTTGGGAGTATGGACTTGGTGTTGGTAGTTTTTTGTTTTGTCTATGATGCTCATGGATTCAGGTGGCAGTGGTGGATTTTCTACAGTAGCGGAAACGATTTGATCCAACATAGGTGGTTGGTAGGGAGGATGGTGGTGCTTTGGGTTTTCTTTTTACGACCCATTTTGGGTTCTCCTAACCCACAAAACCTTCCTTTCATAGGGCCTATAGGTTATTTCTGGGATATAGGAATCATGAAAAGACCATCCTTTGTCTTGGCACATTTGGAAGGTGGTACAATACGCCATTCATGTGCCACCGGGTGGGTTCCCTTGAAAGTGGGATGGGTGTGTTGACATCCATCATTATACCATATATCTTATAGTATATATGGGCACCCAACCTCATATATTTCTTTATTTTGTTCTATTTATTTGTTGTGGAGCATTAAGGTGATGTTGCAATGATGGACACATAAGAAATAATGGGTGGACAGATCACAAGATTGATGGGTGTGCTAGAACCTTTCATTTGATCCTCCCCCTGATTCCTATGTGGTAATTAGGTGTTCCCTTCCTCATTGTATCGATCCAGCATAGTGTATCTTCTGGAAGGGAGGCAACCTAACATCCTTGTCTTGCAGCACAGGTGCAATATATTTGTCTGTGGGGGTGAGACATGTGACTGGTGCTTGGCATGATGTTTTATACCTCTTGGTCCTTCAAGAAATCCCCTTGTCGAGGTGTGTTTTCTATACCTATGTGTCACTTGTAATTTGGACCACTTTTTCCCTTATGACATGTTTCTCTTAGGCCTATGTGCCTCTGGGTCTGTAGGTCATGTATTGGGTTCCCGCTCAACCCAGTTTTAAGGGGGTATTCCTATTTTTATTTTAATAAAAGTGGGATTGAACCTCATACAGTTCAATAATAATTATATGTTTATGACAATAATATGTTTAAAGATAAAAATATGACCTATATTTAATTTTAAGAACAAATGTATGGAGAGGAAATTACATAAATGATTAGTCTTGAGAGTGTAAAGGAAATTCTCAAGAATGAATGGCTAGGAGCCTTAGTAATGTATATATACATTAGTTATATTTTGATAATATGTTTTCCAATAATTGATCCACTATTTTAATAATAGTTATATATTATTCATATTTCTAATAGGTGTATATATGACTAATATGTGAAAGGAAATACATATAAAGAAAAATTTGGACTCATTAGTCCTCATATTACATATGCATAATAATTTTTAATGTAAGAAGTTGGAATTTCAAAAAAAGAAGAGCTAGTTTCTATACCATTTGAAAAAAATAACTGAAAATATAGTATTCTTAATATCTATAATACATGGGTAAAACTCTATAATCTAATCATATAAATTTTCGTTTATTTTTATCATTGCTTATTCTTTTATGTTTTTTAGGAAGCAATATATTCCCATTTAAATCAATTTTGACACTAAAGATTTATTTTTAAGATCTAAATCATGCTTCCCCAACAAGTAAACCACACATGTTTCCCTTTATCAAATTTTAATACAATAAATTCAATATTTTATAAATAAAAAATATATTATAAATTTTATATTGTGTTTTAACAATAATTTTATTATGATATGGTGGTGTTTTATTATCATCAATATCATGGTTTGAGGATGGAAAATATTCACAAGGAGCTTATGTATTACTTAAAATGGTTAAGTATGAGGGTATATATAATAATATTTCACTATAACAAAATATATCACAGAAAATTACTTATTTTGATCAATGTTTTAATAGTTTCTGAAACAAAGTAATGAAACTGATTATAGTTATTAAATTTGTAAATTTATGACATATATCAAATTACATCAATAAATAATAAACCCTAAAGATGTATTTATGAAGTTAATTACTATTTGACTTAAAATATTTATTAATTTTTTGTTTATCTATATTTTTCTAGTACTATCATGACTATTGATAGTGCATGTATTCAAAAGAGGAAGTAGATTTGTTTGGAAAAAATTAATCAGCTTACATAGTGTAAAAATGTTTCTAGACATCATGAAGATGTGATTTATTATCATGTTTGTCATTTTTTATTTGACATATATCTTGATGTGTTGATTTATCTACTGATTATTTAGGAATACATCGATTGATTAATTTATTAATTGTTGGAAAAGATTCCGTATTAATTTGAACTATGGTATGAAGGCTAAAATCATTTCTCCTTTTGAATCCCATTTCATGAGTTTACATTTAGTGGGATATTAAAGGGGAAATTATTTTAGTCTTTAATTCTTGGTAAAGGTTTCAGAAAAGATGATGCACTTATGTATTTTTTAATGTTCTCTCTATAGATCTGTTTGTTACATATTTGTTTTTTAGTAGTGATGAAATGAATTCCATTTTGAGTTTAATCCCTTTTAATATCATATTGGTGAGAAAGATTTGTGTTTTACCGATAGAAAATAATTTTATTGAATTTACTATAATTTGTACGAATTTTTTCCTACATCATTTGGGTTATTTTTATACATTTATACCTACTCCCTTCATAGTTTTCCAAATAATTTTGTGGTTAGTAATTCCCCTCGAAGTAACATTTTAGACAACAACACACATCAGATACTAAAAACTGACTGAACATGCTAATATTTTCTTGATCCTTTAGAAAAATGACCCATGATTCGTTTTTTATGTGTAATAATTAAACAAATTTAAATCCAATTAATGGTGTGACCAGTTTTATAAAAAGTGAATGTTTTTTAAATTGATATTTTTGTTCAAAACATAAATCACATACTCCGAATAAAGAAAATGGGATCATATTTTATATAAAATTAAGAAAAATGATTCTTGATTAATTTTTGTGTGTGTGTGAATCCCCCACACATCAATATGATATAAAACGTGATTTGTATGAATCAAAATAAATGATTTCAGTATAAAAGAAACATTTTAGCTCACAATGCTCATCACACAGTCAAAATCAAGCAAACATGATTTGATTATCTTGATATATTATTATAATGATATGTGATTCATTTGTGATGTGTATGAACTAACCAACTGCCAATCTGACACACAATGTGACTAGTATGACTTAAAGTGTACATTTCCTATTTAAAATCAATATTTTTTTTTGTCAAAATGTATGTTAAATAGTAAAAAAATAAATCACAATCATATTATTATGATAATTTTGGATAATTACCCACAATTCATTTTTGATGTATTAGAGTCAACCAAACATCATTCTAACACATGGTGTGGCTATATTGACCAAAAGTCAATGTTTTCTGTTTAAAAGTGAAATTTTAATCTAAAACCCATGTCACATACTCAAAATTCAGAAAATGAACCCATATAATCTTGATACTTTAGGAATATTATTCTTGATTCATTTTAGACATGTATGAATTAACCTCAAGTCAATCTAAGCTAAAATGTGACTATTAGGAATGCAAGTGCATGTTTTCATTTAAAAATGAAATTTTAGTTGAAAATGTGCATCACATACTCAAAGCTAAATAAAACACACAAATATTATATTGATATTTTATGAAAAAGTTCAATAATTCACTTGTAATGTGTTGTTTTTGACTTCATTTCAAGTCAACACATGATGTGGATGCTGTGATTGAAAGTCTGCATTTTCATTTAAAAGATTAATTTTAGTTCAAAATATGTGTCACGTACTCAAAATTGAGAAAAAATTCTAATATTACCTTTTTAATTTATAAAAAATATTTAAAATTCATTTTTATTCATATGAATCAACTACGTGTTAATTCGACATACAGTGTGGCTGGTATAATTGAATGTTTTTTTTTATTTAAAATTGAAATTTTTGCTCGAAACAAGCATCAAATACTCTAAAATGAGAAAACATGATTTAATTTTATTTATATTTTAATAAAATGATACCTGATTCATTTTTGATATGCATAAGTCAATTGTACATCAATCCAACACATGCTGTAGCAATATGACGGAAAGTGATTGTTTTTCAGTATAAAATTAACATTTTTTCTCAAAACACATATCATATAGTAAAAATTGAGAAAAAATGATGAAATTGTAGTGATAATTTATAAAAAATATTAATTAATAATTTGTGATATTCAGGTATTAAAAATATGTAAATTTGACACACAATGTGGCCGATATGACTCAAAGTACATGGTTTTAGTATAAAAGCAACATTTTTCTCACAACACACACCACATAGTGAAAAGTAAGAAAAAATTATTTAATTGAATTAATAATTTTGAAAAATGACCCATGAATTATTTTTGACATGTAGGAATTAAGAACACATCAATCTGGCACATGATGTGATCAAATTGACTAAAATTTCATGTTTTCAGTTTAAAAGTGACATTTTAGTCTAAAACACACATCACATGCTCAAAATCTAGAAAATATAACTTGTATTATTGTGAAATTTCAGAAAATATATCAACAATTTATTTGTGACATATACAATTAACCACACATAAAACCAACACATAGTGTGTCTGGTATGACTAAATGTGTATATTTATATTTAAAAGAAAAATTCTAGTTCAAAACATGTATCACATACTCAAATATGATAAAAAACAATTCGATTGTATTTATAATTTATAAAAATAAACCCAAATTAATTTGCGACATTCATGAATCATCTGCATTTTAATATGATAAATGGTGTGGCCAGTATGACTCAAAGTGAATGTTTTTAGTATAAAAGATACATTTTAGTTCAAAACACCAATTACATAGTAAAATTTGAGAAAACACACTCAAATTATCTTGATAATATATCAAAATGATTCATGATTCATTTTTAATGTACATGAATTAATCGCACATCAATCCAAAGTGCAGTGTGGTTGGTTTGACTAAGTGTGTATGTTTTCTTTTTAAAGTGACATTTTACGTCAAAACAAACTTCACATACTAAAAACTGAGAAAACATGATCATATTTTCATAATACTTTTGAATAATGATTAATTTTTCATTTCTTACTTATAGGAAGTGAACATATATCATTATAACTGAAATTTATAATGGATTATATAACATTTTAACATTATTTTTTTTCTCTCCATCTATGTATTATTTCTAAAATAAGAATTATTTCTATTATAGGAACACACTTCTTTTTATAAGGTTGGGTTAATAATTGGAGATGGATTTATATTAGATTTTTTTTATATTGGCTGTAATTATTTTTGTTTATAATTGATTTTTTCATCACTAAAATTGTTTTATATTGAAATTTTTTAACATAATATTTGTATTAGAATAATGGAGAAATATAATTTTTTTTGTTTAATATAATATTTATATTCTAATTTAATTGTTTTATAATATTTTATCAGTTTCTATTGAGTGTAAAAAATATAGTTCCTAGCATTCTATAGAAACTATTTTTGGATTTTATTAGATCTAATTCTTGAGATGATAAATTGTACTTTTATTAGTGCTAAAGTTAGCAGTGATAAAAGGGCCTTTATCAAAGTTAATGCTAGTGCTAATAAAGTCATCCTTCATAAGAGCTTAAATGAATACTGATAAATATATCCTTTTGTTAGGTCCACTAGGATAGATACCCTGAGAGGGGGGGTGGGTGAATTAGGGTATGAAATATTAAAACAACTGCCCCTATTGATCTGCTCTTGCTATTAAGCAAGACTCTCTTCTCTCTCTTTCCTATAGCACAGTATAAACAAAAACTAAAGCATGCACATGACACAACGATTTTTACTTGGTTCACCCTCACTGGGCTATGTCCAAGGTGCATACACTGGCGATGTGCCTATGTACCAAATCCACTAAAAACACACTGCTGTTTACAATGTTCAGGATAGATCACTTCTATTCTCAAGCTTACTACCTTTACAATGTTTAGGGTCAGCTCACTGCTTTCCCAAGGGTCACTCTCTGTTTCTCCCTCTCTGGCTCACTGCCGGTGGAGATTTGATAGAGAAAATATTTTCAATTAATTTATATTTACTATTAATTTTTTAAACCCAAAAAATTGTTCCTCTAACATTAATTGTTTCATTTTTATGATATTGGTGTTATTTTGAGCTGAATAGTAAAAATTGGCCATTTTGGATTTTTAACAGTTTTAAATTATTTCTGTAGTTTGGCCATAAAATTATCTAAACTGATCCCAATTGGAAATTTCTTTCTTTTCCAGATTCTAAACATCCAGGGCTTCATTTACTATTTTTGGACTAAAAGCTGAATCGGCCATATGGAAGCTCAAAAGAAGCTCACAAGTGGGAGAAAGAAAACTGTTTGCAGTTCTGCCTAGTTTTGGTGTGGGCTCCATAACACATCCATGGTGGGCCAAAATGTTGTTAAATTCATTGGGTGGACGCACAAGGAGTTTGGATCATCTTTTATTAAGGAAGTACCACGTGAATTGGCCGTTTATGGGGTCATTAAATCACCATAATCCGGAAGATTGCATTTTGGAGACTCTGACAGAATAAACGCTCAGAGTTAAACAGCCATAACACTCGGAATACATGTCCAAATCCGCTTAGATTTTGAGGGGACACGGACAAGAGAATTATGCATAACATTCAAGAAGGTATCAATGCGTGAAGATGTCATTAAATGGGCCTCAAACGTGTCAACATCCGGGTTACAAATTATGGCTATAAAAGGAGGAGAGCTCCACCCTCTCAAAGCATCCCATTCTCAACCCCATTCCCTCTAGGACACCGAGAAGGAGAACTTTTCAGCTTCCTCTTTTATTTCTTTCCTTTTTCATTGTTTTTTAATGTCTTCTTCTTCCCCTTTCAACTTTATTACCCTTCACATGGAGGGGTAAAACTTTTGAGTGATTAGGGGAGGGGGAGTTTCACTTTTGTAATGTCGGAGTTTTGTGCTTAAATTTAAAATCCTCTTTTTCTTTTGAATGACTTATATTATCACTATTTCCCAATTATCTTAATGTGACCGTGTTTTGAGTTTGGTGTATTAATTTTTAATATCTTTGGTTAAAGATTTTAATCTCCCTCCGCATAATGCAATTTCTCTCAATTGAGCAGATTGTGTTTGGTGGTGAGTGTCTAGCGATCGTTGGCACGCGTGTGAAATTATTAAACTTTTTCTAGAGTTCTAAGGAGAAAAAATTCCAGATTGGGAATTTCCTTATTTGTTTAAGGATTGTTTATGAACTTTCACGCACATAAGAGTGAGTCTCATTTGTTTCTTAAACCAAGGTTGATTAATAACTCGATCGAGGAGTTCTTCATTTGTTATTCGAAAGGAAGAGAGATAATATCATCTTTATTACTATGATGACATTGAAAAAGTGAATCCTACCCTCACCCCATCACTCTCATCATCCATTAGTGTTCAAATTTTCTTATTATTGTTTTCTTTATTTTTTAACCTAAACAATTTCAAAAACAACCTTTTCTTCTTTCTTAAATTCAAGTGACAAACATAATTGTTCTGCACTCCACTTCGGGAGACTTCCTCAGGTTAATCACTAGAATACACTTAGGAAATTTAAAAATTGTTTTTCCACGCCCTATGATAGGCATGCGTCAAACTTGGCATCATTGCTGAGGAGGCAGTGCAACAACAACAACAAAATTCAAAATTGAATGACCCACAATTCAAATGAACCATTAATTGAATTTGATCTAGAAATTGAAAGAACATTAACCCAACAAAGAAAAAGAAATCTACCAGAAATTTTTGAAGAAATAGATCTCTCAGATTCAAGTGAAACTCTTAGTGTTCACTCTGAACTTGAAATCATGGCTAGAAATCCCAACCAAACCCTTCGTGATCTATGTGCACCACAATTTTCCATTCAAAATAACCAACTAAATGCACACATTGAACCAAATGATATTAAGTTTCATGTCAATGTGATTACTGTTATTCCAAAGTTTCATGGTCTTGTAGGAGAATATCCAAATCGGCACATGCAAGAATTCAGATGCACTTGCTCAAGCTTCAGGCCAAGAGGAGCACCCAAAGACCAATTTCAGTTGAGGGCATTCCCCTTATCACTTCAAGGAGAAGCTAAAGAATGATTGCACAACCTACAACCTGGGGAGATCAGTGATTGGGAAGAACTAAAAAGAAGTTTCATGCAAATATTCTTTCCCACATCAAGGAGGACTACCATCAAGAAGGATATTTACATCATACAGAAATCAACAGGAGAAACCCTCTATGAGTACTAGGAGCGCTTCAAGAAGCTATGTTCCAGCTGCCCACATCATGAAATGGAGGAACAATAATTCCTTGTGTTCTTCTACCAAGGAATTGTGGATAATGATCGAAATCTTCTAGATGCCTCATCATGGGGGTCCCTGATTGACAATTCGCCTGCAGATATCAGAATACTAATTGAGAAGATTGCTCAAAACTCACAACAATTTGGACTAAGAGGAATGGGAGCCAGGGGGATTCATGAGGTAAAAAAATCTGATTCATCTATATTGATTGAAACCAAAGTTGATCACCTTGCAAGGTTAGTCCGTCAAATGGCTGTAACACAAGCAAATGGACAACAAGCTTTAGCCTGGGTATGTGGTTTATTTTATTCTTCCACTCATTATACTGACCGGTGCCCAGAGATACAGGGGATATAATACTGTGTTGTGGACATCCATCCAAGAAAATTCCAACAAAATCAACTGCATCATCCCCGAGCCCAACAAGGATATGGGAACCAAAAAAACCATATGAGACCATTTAACCAACACCCCAGTCAACCTACTTACCACCAGCAGCAATACCAGAACCCCCATCCCTCCATAAAATCCTATAAAAAACCCTTCCAACAACAAAAATCTTTTCAGCCACCACCATTCCAAATAATGACATATGAACAACCATCCACCAGCACACAACCTTCTGTGGAACAGCTACAATCCAAGTAGGAGGGCCTAGCAGATAAGGTTGACAAGATGGCAGACACAGTGGGAAGTCTTGCTGAAATCATGTTCAAGAATCCAGGGAAGCTTCCATCCCAAATAGTGCCAAATCCTAAAGAGAATGCTAGTGAAATCATAACAAGAATTAGAAAAGAAATCCCACCTCTATCCAACCCTGAACCTGAAATAATACCACCTATTCTGAGGGAGAATGATTCAGAAAGTCTTGTGAAAATCCACCATGAAGATGAAAAGAAGGAGGAGAAGGATAGGCCACCGAATAAGAAACAAGAAACAAAAATGTGAAGAAAAAATGGATAAGAAAGAATTACCCCCACCATTTACAACAAGGATGATCAAATCAAAGAAATTGCATGAATAAGAACTTCAAAAATAAATTATGTACACCTTCTAGAAAGTGGAAATCAATATCCCCCTACCTGAAGCTGCTAAACAAATACCTAAATATGCAAAATTTCTGAAGGAGTTGTGTACTAAAAGAAGGAGGCTGGATAGAAATGAAAGAATCAACTTAGTAAGACATGGCTCAGCATTGATCACACCACTAGTACCACAAAAATGTCAAGATCCAGGTACTTTCTCTATTCCCTGCACTATCGGTTCTTTAAATTTCTTTAATTCTTTGTGTGATCTAGGTGCTTCAATTAATGTATTGCCTCACTCAGTATACACTTCTTTGAAGATGGGAGAATTTAATCCTACTAGAGTGGTGGTCCAGCTAGCAAAGAGATCCACAGTTTTTCCAGAAGGTGTTTTGGAAGATGTTCTTGTAAAGGTAAAAGATCTATTGTTCCCAGCTGACTTTTATGTGCTGACAGTGGAAAAAGATAAGAGTTCATCACACTCACCCATCATCTTGGGAAGACCATTCTTAATGACAACGAAGACCATCATAAATGTGCATGAGGGAAGACTCTCAGTGTAGCTCAGAGATAGTCAAGTGCATTTCAATATACTCGAATCCATGAAGAATTTTTCAGATGTTCATTCATTGAAAGAAATCTACCACAAAGAAGGAAAAGAACTAGATAAAAATTAAGAAGGGACAACCTTTGAATTTTTGGATAGTTTATTAAAAGAGGCTGGATAATCAAAATCAAGAGAAGATGTTGAGATCAAGAAGTATAAACTCAAGGAGTACTAACATGAAAATATTATCATAGATATCCAGAAGGAACTTGCTACAAAGGAAGAAGAACTAGCTAAGTGTAATTCCATATTCCTTGCAATGGAACATGAGATGAATAAGGTCAAGGAAACCCCCATTAAAACTGTAGAGTGTAAAAGATATTATCAAACAAATGGGAAGAGGGGATCACAAGAAAAAGAGGAAAAACTCAAAACTATGTTCATATGGGTAAATAAAATTGAGGTTCAATCTCTTTCCTCTAGAGAAGAGAGGAATTTTCAAAGGACACCATAAACCCTTAAAGAGTTATGTTCACATTACAACAAGGAAGAAACAAATATCCAAAAATATTGAAAACCATTCCACAAGAACAAGATTTTAGGGGTTTTGCTGGTGTTGTGGTATCTCTGGAAAGAAATCAGACTCTTTTTGGTACAACATGTCTTTACCATGAAATAGAAAAGAACCAGTGGAGGACATCCCGCTCCTCAAACCTGTATATCAATAAGAGCCATCAGGTTGTACCTCTCCTTCACACATTCTTGATGTTGTGATTCATTTTAAAATTGGATTACATGTTAAATCAACTTGAATACATTGAGGACACTACATCATTTAAGTGTGGGGGAGGGATCCTTTGTAGTTTAGTATTTTCATTTTGTGTTTTTTTTTCAAAAAATAATTTTTTTTGTGTGTTTTCATATTTTTGTGTGTTTATTTTTCAGTTTTTGGTGTGTTTTTGAAACTTTTGAGCTGAAATGATTATCAATACCATTTTTGAAACCCATTTCAATGTCTTAACCAATCTATTTCATGAAATTGATTTTAAATGAATACTGAAATTACTTTTGTTTCAAGTTAAAATCTTTTGGAATTTCATGAAAAATACACATATTTTTGAATCTCATGCCATATTTCACTGTCTATATCATTGAAATCACTTTCTTGTGAGGCTTCTAAACCATTTTTGTCATATTCTTTTTAGTCACCTCATTTCTTAAGAGAACCATACCATGATTTATTTAACCAGAATTTGATTTATTCTTTTCAAAACTTGAGGGTTTGGGGTACGTGTGTTTTAAATGATTGAGGAATTTATTTGGTTTGAAGCCCCTTTTTCAAAATAATACTTTCCATTATGGCCCACCTTTACATTTATCCTTCATTTTATCCCCTATTATCCATGAATTTCCTATTAGGTAAGCCACATTACAAGCCAATTTTCCCTATCCTACCTGCTCTTGAAGTGAAATTGAATGATCTAGTTGAACTTATGTGGGGGAAGATGTCTTGTGGTGTACTACCTCATTTGGTGATACTTTTGGAGGAATATAAAATGTTGAAGAGATGATGTTCCTACTGAATATTTCATTTTGTTAAAAGCTATGCTTTTCTGGATCTTTCATGATAAGAGAATCCATGCCTTTCTGGAGCTTCCGATGTAAAAAAAAAAGAATGTTGTGCCTATCTGGAGCTTTCAAGAAAAATCATGTTTGAAAAGATTGAAATTTTTACTGTTGGAATCCTCAGCTGATTGAAAGATGATGAATCTGAGTTTCTATAAAGGGGAAGATAAAGAGACCATACTTGAGTGAAAATTAGAATCTTTCAATTTTGCTTCAAAAAGAGCCAAGCCCTCCTTTTTCAGCCTCAGAATATTTAACATCTAAATACTACCAACCAAAATCCACAAAACAACCCTTAAAAGTCCTCATGAGAAACACATGTCCTTAAATCACATCGGGTGGAGAAGTAGGAATTTATCAAGCCTATAGTGACTCTTGTGTGAGTTTGGATGAGAAAAGCCTTGTTCAACATTTACATTTTTGATATGAGAGAAAATTCATGTAAGGTAGGTTTTTTGTGTGCATGTGATATTAAATGAAGTAGAAATATATTAAAATCTAAAATGGAGAACTTGATATAATTTTTTTTATGAGGCATGATATATTTTTGTTTATTGGAATTGATTTGGTAGATCTCATTGATATGTGTTTCAGATTTGATTTGATTTGATTTTTACTTGTCCAGGAGTACAAGTGTTAAGTGTGGGGGAATTGATAGAGAAAATATTTTCAATTAATTTATATTTAATATCATTGTTTTAATCCCAAAAAAGTGTTCCTATAAGATGATTTGTTTCATTTTTATGATATTAGTGTTATTTTGAGCTGAATAGTAAAAATTGGCCATTTTAGATTTTTAACAGTTTTAATTTATTTCTGTAGTTTGGCCATAACATTATTTAAACTGATCCAAATTGCAAAATTCTTTCTTTTCCAGATTCCAAACATCAAGGGCTTCATTTACTATTTTTGGACTAAAAACTGAATCGACCATATGGACGGTCAAAAGAAGCATACATGTGGGAGAAAGAAAACTATTTGCAGTTCTGCATAGTTTTGGTGTGGGCTCCAGAAATCATCCATGGTGGGCCCAAATGTTGTGAAATTCGTTGGGTGGAAGCAAAAGGCGTTTTGGATCATCTTTTAAGAAGGAAGGACCGCATGAATTGGCCGTTTATGGGTTCATTAAATCACCCTAATCCGGAGGATTGTGATTTGGAGAGTCTGATAGAATAAATGCTAAGAGTAAAATGACCATAACTCTCAAAATACATGTCCAAATCCACTAAGATTTTGAGGGGACCTGTCTAAGAGAATAATGCAAAACATTCAATAAGGTATCAATGCATGAAGATGTCATTTAATGGGCCTCAAATGCGTCAAAATCCAGGTGACAAATTCTGGATATAAAAGGTGGAGAGCACCACCCTCTCAAAGCATCCCATTCTCCACCCCATTCCCTCCGAGACACCAAGAAGGAGAACTTTTCAGATTCCTCTTTTATTTCTTTCCTTTTTCATAGTTTTGTAATGTCTTATTCTTCCCCTTTCAACTCTATTACCCTTCACATGGAGGGGTAAAACTTTTGAGTGATCGGGGAAGGGGGAGTTTCACTTTTGTAATGTCGGAGTTTTGTGCATAAATTAAAAATCCGCTTTTTCTTTTGAATGACTTCTATTATCACTGTTTTCCAATTATCTTAATGCGATCATATTTTGAGTTTGGCGTATTCAATATTAATATCTTTGGTTAAAGACTTTTAATCTCCCTCCACCTAATGCAATTTGTCTCGATCGATTAGATTGTTTTAGGTGGTGAGTGTCTAGCGATCGTTGTCACGTGTGTGAAACTATTAAACTTTTTCTAGAGTTATAAGGAGCAATAATTCCCTATCGGGAATTTCCTTATTTGTTTAGGGATTTTTTACGAACTTTTACGCACATAGGAGTGAGTCTCATTTGTTTCTTAAACCAATGGTGATTAACAACTCGATCGAGGAGTTCTTCATTTGTTATTCTAAAGGAAGAGAGAGAATATCATCTTTATTACTATGATGACATTGAAAAAGTAAATCCTACCCTGATCCCATCACTCTCTTCATCCATTAGTGTTCGACTTTTTTGTTATTATTTTCTTTATTTTTCAACCTAAATAATATCAAATACAACATTTTCTTCTTTCTTAAATTCAAGTGACAAACATAATTGTTGTGCACTCTTCTTCGGGAGACTTCCTAGGGTTAATCACTAGACTACACTTAGGAAATTTAAAAATTATTCTTCCATGCCCTATGATAAGAGTGCGTCAAGAGGATCACCTTCTTCCTCTTCCTTTACTCACTGCTCTGAAATGAATCCACTCACAGTTTATAAACATGTAGGTATCTTCATTATAACTAATGAATGCATCCTCTGTTGTATGTAGATGCTTTGTTGAAGTCCAGCTTTCACCCGTAGATGAATCTCACTTTGCACCGAAGGTATCAAGAAATTTTCCAGATTTCACGTAGCTCTAAAATGACTGGTGTGCTTCAACCATACCTGGCGCGCTTCTCCAAGCCGGCGTCCAAGTTCACCTCAACCACTTGCGCGATGCTCACTTCTTAAACTCCAAACTTGCGTGACTCACAGCATTCTACACCCAAACTAATTTTGGTGTGCAACTATCAACTGTCGTGCTTCTTCAAAACCTAGCACGCAAGTGTAAATAAACCACTTGTGCGACACCCCCTTCTATAAATCTAAACATGGGAGACTCACAACCTTTCTCTCCCAAACCACTTTGGGCACACAACTATCATCTGGCGCGCAACTTCTGAATATCTTTAAACTTGCGCGACCACACCACCACTTGTGCGACCACTACACCTGTGCGATGAGAGCTCTGATTTTCTCCAAGTGTCTAAATCACACAGAATGAGGAGGGGTAAGCCTCTATTAATAGGAATTTGGACACCCTGAGTGCCAGGCATGCAAGTATCCTCTTAGAGCGCAAGTCCAGCCACCCTAGTCTCTGTTGCGCATGTCACTTGCATGACCAAACCCAAAACTTGAGTGCCCCTTTTTCCATTTCCATATTTTGATGTTATGATCTTGAAAAACATATGGCGCGCAAGTTTCCAAGCCTCAAAGACATCGGTGCGCAATTCCCTTTTCCAAAAACACTTTTCTCCATTTGCCGATTTTGAGGTCCAAAAATTTGGAAAACACTGGAAAACGGCGCCACCTTTATCTGCTCTTTTTGAACTGCCTCCAGATCGACCATTCCTTTTTCAACGTTCTTGAATCAAACATGGATCGTTAGCCACATACCTTGAACTAGACATGCCACCATGTAATCCCCTTTGTCAGTAAATTTTCATGTCATGGTTTTCTTTGTCAACAAACACAACACAGAGGCCCACTTTGTCAACAAACACAATCACCTCAAAAATGCTTCAATGATACCGTGAGGGATTTTTTCCCAACACATTTTTTAGAATTTTTTTTGCATTGATCATGGAGGAATTTATTAGTTATTTTTAGTGTTTATGAATGTTCTTAACTTTTAAATACACTCACAACGTTAGAGCATTTTTAATAATGATAAAAGTGTTTTATTGCACTGATAAACGAATGTTCTATAGTAGGGTATGAGACAAATATTCTAAAAAAATTATGACATTAATTTCATGAAAAAGAAAAATCATTATTTGATAAGGTATTTATTAATATTATAGTATTTGAAATTATAATTTAATTTGGTTCTATGTCACTAACTCCAAAAAAATACTTAAAAAAGGGGGACTTACCTGTCAAATTCCATATATCACAATTTTAAACAGTAATATTCCTGTAGGATTTTACACTAATATTTTGTAGTATATTTTTTTGAGTCTAATTTTCATTTCCTATTTTTAGTGATTTTTTATATATTTTTATAATGAAATTTTATACCAACTATTAGAATAAACCCCATTAGATACCATTAATTTCTAACTATCTAGTGATTTACTTAACTCCATAACTTTTGGAATGATATGAATCCTTGATACTTATTAAGAATATAGTATACAATTACTTTTTATTATTATCTCTATATCAAAGTAGTTTTTAAACTATGAATTGAACAAACTCAAAATGGTTAACATGGAAAATATTACTTTAATAAATGAATGAAACATGATAAAAATGAATTATAAGAGATGAAATAAGTATAAAAAACGTGTCTACTAAATTAATTAATTAATTTAACTTTATTATTTAGGAATTTAGTATATCATATGAAGCAAGTCAGGATTCGAGGAAAGGTTTCATTTCTATAGATTTTCATTCTTGAAGATATGTTCTCTATCACCCTTTATATCTCTCTATTCTACTTTTTTTTATTTAATTTTCTTTGAGTTATTTGTAATTCTTCCCCACTTTTATTGGGGTACACATGTCTTCTTAGTTTCTTTCCAATATTTTTATTTAAATGAATGAACATAGAAGGGAATATTTTGATTTCATCTCCCTTTTCATGTTTTGTTTTTATAAATAATGTTTTATTTATTTGATTTCCAAATAGCCCCCTCATTTTAACAAAAAATTTTGGGGGTTATTTCTATTTTTTGTGATAACTCTATGCACTTATCCCTTTTACTGATTATTCTGTCCGTTTCTTAAAATTTCAATAAAATAATTTCATTTCCTGAAAACTTTATTATTTCTTATGGTTTTACATCACTTTGAGATATATTTTCATGAATTTTTATTCTTTAATTAAATATTAATGAACAAGATAAAATAATCCCATATTTTCTTAATATCTTTTATTATACCTTGTGAATAAATATTTATGGACTTACTATGTTAGACATTTCTTCCTCATGTGTTTATTTAATGTTTATAAAATATATATGTTATTTTTCTTTTCGGAACACATATCCATTTAATATTATGATGATTGGTGAGATGGGATTTATATATACGCCCTGATTAATTGGTTAATGTTTTTTATATCAAGATATTCTAAAGAATGGGAATGACGTGGTCAACTCTATCCATAATTATATGTGTGGGAATCATTCAATTATATTTGTACAAAACATTATTTTTTTACATGATAGAGTTAGCTTTATACATAATTTTATGGTGTTTCTATAGGAATCCATGGATTTTTTAATGATGGAAACCCTTATTTTTTATTCTAGATTTTATAACTCTCATGTTTACCATACCCCAATAATATTTTGATTATTATTTAATGTTTTTATATTATGGTTTAGGATCCTTACCTTATTGATTGCATGGTATCATTTTTTACACTCATGATAAATCCCCACTTATTTATATTTTTTACAGACTTTATAGTGACCCAATCATCTTACACATATCATTACTTGATTTTAAACATAAAAATACACAAAACCAACCCCAAAGATATAAAGGTCTAGTGTCTCTGTAAGAATAGGTACATATATTATTGACCTAAAACTAAAAATACCAAATTTTTTTTAATCACTATAATGACTTGCTAGATCCTTTTGAGATTCTAAAACTACATAGGATAAATTAGGGGATATATAAAGAAAAGGGATGAGCTATAAATCCAAGTAAGGGAATACACATAATAAAAGAGCATAACATATGAGTCAAATGGAATAACAATATATCAATTAGATATGGTACATGAAATATCACATGGTGGCATGAAATAAACAAGGTGGAATCTAGAAACATGGCCTTTTAGGAATGTGACAACAATAAAAAACATGAAATAAGTATATGTTAAAGATCACTACTAAAGCAACATAACATGGTGGATCGAGTCCCATTGTAGATTAAGATTACTCTATAACCCTATGTATATCATATCATGAGATATAAACATTAATTATGTCATTGGATCACTATATGGGTTCACCCATCATGAAATTTATATGCATATGTGTTCACCAAAGATAATAAAATGTAAGACAGAAACATAATAATTTTCTATGGAAATAAATGGGTTATATAATCATGTCTTATAAAATAACCATATGGAATATCATAATGGTTTACATTAAAGAAGGGAATTTTTTTCAATGTTAACAGGGTAAAATAATCATATAACATGAAAAATTATGTCTAAGTGAAGGGAAGATGTGAAAAAGAGTGGATAAATAAATTTGGAAATGTATCACTTAAGTGGGGTATTAGGTAAAAGGTTAAAGGGTATTTAAAAAGGGGAAATAGTATATTAATTTCAATAAAACCAAATATAAACTAAAAAGGGTTTTCTATAAAAAATGAAAAATATTAGAAACCATGTACGAGTTAAAACATTTTATGGAGTGGTACTTGAAATGGGGTATGAAATAATGACTTTCTCTTTAATCGGGGTTTCTCAATGAATTTAATTGAGAGTTAATATTTAAAAATATGTATATTTACAAAAAATAAAAGTAATTATAGCTAGTTATATATATTATTGTCATATATAAACAAAATATTAAATCAATACACTATAATAATAGTGTGATGAATTGAGTTTTATAGGGAAAAGGCATGACCCAAAATAGGGGGTTGTTCGGAAGTTCCCTTACCTTAGGTCCTTGAATTGATAATTACTATCACATAAATTATTGAATAATAAAATTAAATTTATTGTATTATTTCTTAATAAAATTTT
The DNA here is from genome assembly GCA_963277665.1 of Viscum album. NCBI lineage: Eukaryota > Viridiplantae > Streptophyta > Magnoliopsida > Santalales > Viscaceae > Viscum > Viscum album. The sequence continues at coordinate 66,483,910 of OY728147.1, read as the reverse complement.
CATATAAATTTTATTTATTACTATCCTTTCTTTTTTTGAGAAATCATTTTTATTCCTAATCTCCTGAGGGTGTTCATTTCACAGATCCAAAGCCGCTTTAGTTTTTTGGATAAATACAGAAGTTATTATAAAGTGGGAACAGAAATACATATGTAAAATTAAATTATATTAATTTTTTATATAAGTTTAGATGTTACTAAATATCTTGATGTGTTCTGACACATGGATGATTCATTTATTATAAATGTTATCATTAAACGGTTAGTTTATTTAGGAAGTTTTACTGACCATCACAAATATAATTAGTTTTATTTAATTAAATGATTGATATTAAATTAAAAAATAAAATAGGTTATATATTTACCATCATAATATTTAATCATAATATAATTTCTATAACCAACCATGAAGGTAGTGGAGAAAAATGAAGTATGGTGTTCATGGATTCAGTGAACCCCTCATAATATTAACAATCATATTTGTTTTAGAATGAAATGAAAAGAGGTTTGATAATTTATATTTCATTATAAAAATAAAATAAAATAAAATATATTATATTTTAGTCATTAATTCATGTTTTATGGAATTTTCTTAGAGTAAGAAAATGAAGAAAGGTTAAAAATCTCGGTTGAGAGTATTACCATATCCTTTGGATATATACTCCTAATCCACCCACTAAGGATCATTGGAATGGTCATTAGGTAGGAATAGAACTCCTTATACATGGGGAGTATAGTTAGGGAGATAAATAGGTAGATTTTTGTCTATATACAGGCTAATAAGGTGTGAGGAGAAGGGGTGGTGAGAGGTGCTATTTTTAAGGGGAGGAGTGGGGTGTTTTTTAATATAATATTGATTAGTTTATTATTTTTTCTCAATACTATAAATAATATTTATTCATGTGACTATATTTAAAAATTAGTGCATCTGATTCTAATATAATGGTTACTTACAACATCCATGAAGTAATTACTCACATATTCAACTAATAATGTTAAATACCGAATTTTGTTGTATTATACTATTCAATAGAAATTTATCATTAAAAAAAACCCAAACCCACACTAATTTTTTTTAATTTTTATATTAAAAATATGAATTAAATTTTATAAAAATAATTTTACAAGTATAATAAATTTAATTTTTAAATAAAATCCTTATTTATCTGAAAAATACCAATTTTTATATTATGATTACTTTTACGACCTTTTGAAAAATTAATCATGGTATCATCAAATTATATTGTCATTATAATAAAAAAATAATATTTTTTTATAATTTTTTTATGAAAATAAATTTTATTTAAAATATTTATATTTATCATAAAAACATAAATAAAATATATATGTTTTACAATAAAAGAAAATACTTATTTTATCATTTTTAAAACAAATATTTATCTGTAAGATGATATAAATTTGTTATATTTTTGTTTTATAAGATACTAAAAAATTATGTTACTATCCGATAGGTGAGGTTACTATTCAAATGATCAAATACTATTATTAATAGTCATATTACTATTTCAATGGTCATATTTTAATGTTTCTATGGGGTTTAAACCTTCTATAAATACCTCCTAATTCATTCATTCTTTGTTCAATTATATTTTCTCCCAAGGTTATATATTTTCATTCTCAAGAGTTGCGTTTCATTAATCATATTCATCCCTATTTCTTAAATGTCTTTCTTGAGTGTGATCATTCTAGGGGATCAAGAAAATCCAAATGTTCATATTATAGTCCTCTTATTTTATATTTTTTCCCATTCAAATGATTGACATTTTATTTAGAATATTTGTACTTTAAATGAAATATTTGAATTAATATAAAAAAGATATGTTGATTTTCATTATTTGATGAATGTGTTTTATATTATACTATATTACCAAGTCTAAAACACACACAATTCCATAAGGGAAATTTATTTCATAAATTCTTGGGATGTTAAACTCTTCCCCCTTAAGTTATTTCTCCCTCTAAATCTCATTTCATCCACTAGGGTGAAAACAGTTGAGGGTAATTCTATTTCATTTCTTCCTATAAATCATATTTCACCTTATCCTAATTATGGATCTATCATAGTACATTAATGATGTGGGTTTTATTATTTCACAAAAAATTTATCTCCATGGCCCAAGATAATCAGCGACACCTCCTCCTAAGAAAGATCATACTACAAGTGTTCCACATTAGGATTCAGTAAATGTGATAGATCATGTTTTTACTTTCTCAAGAGGGATACTTGTAACACATAATGCACTTGTGACATGTTTTTTTAGGTGTTTAATTTGATAGTCCCCAACTATGATGTAATTAAGAATCTCAAAGGGGACAATATATGTAGGTCTTACCTTTACCTTCTTATAGAATCTTATGACTCTATTACTTAGTGATATATATATTAATAATTTATCTAAAACCAAAAACTAAAAGTCTCTATTATGGTTATCAATATATATTTTTTGCTGACTATGATTTTTCCTGATGTGATGCTAAATGAACATGACCTTTTCAAACATTTCTTCAACTATTTCAGGTTCCAGAAGCTTCCATTCACCAAATTAATCCAAACATGTTATAATCCTAAGTATCTTCACATAATGTTATTTATATGGATTAATATTTATTCTTGAGTGTATTTAATATTCCAATATTTTGAAAAAACACTATATTTAATAGTGTATAAAATACGCAACACTGAGTTTAAAAAGACTATGGAATATTAATATTTAAAAGTTATAGCTATAACCAAGATGTAAAATTGGTGGATATAAATAAGATTAACTTCATCATGAAATATATATTGATTTACTACTAAATAAAAATTTATTGATTATGTTTTAGGAAACTATAACTCATTTTTTTAGTAAAGCCATTTTATGTTTCAAAAACATTTTTTTTCAAAATTGGATTTTATTTCTTTTTATGGGTGAATTTTATAATTAATTTTTCATAAACTTTAGAAATTTTATTTTATAAAAATCATATAATTTTAGTATTAGAAATCAATATGAGCCCGTAAGGGGCACACCGTTTCTAGGGTTCATCCCACACCGCCTTCCTCCATTCTGGATTGACTCCCCATATTCTCCCTTGTTCGGCGGATCGAGGCAGTTGTTCTCTTCTACGGTGGATTCTCATTTTGTTCTTCATGCTCTGGTTTTTTCTCTGTCTCCGACTCGGATGAGTTTGGTTTCTATGGTGGAAAGGTGTGGCATTTGAGTTTTAGCATCGGTGGCTTGAGAACGACTCTTTGTCCATAGATCTGGGTGTTTGGTGGCCGAGAGTGGTCTTCATGGATCTTTGGGATAGCAGTGATGGGAAATCATCCGGGATTCAGGTTGGGCTTCTCCCAGAGATCTGGTGATGTTTTATTTTTTTCTTACTGTTTTTTTGTCAAGATTTCCTTTTGGATGATTTCTGGGATGGCGATTTCTACACCGGCTTGCTTGATTTGGCGAGGGTTCTTCGACGGAGGCATGCTTGATGGATTTTCTTTCACTTCTTGAATTTTATATGCAAGTGTTTGATGATTTTTATGGATTGATATGGAATGTGGGATGGTCGGTATGAATCTATTTTTGTGTTGGTTGCAGTACGGGATAGTTATGCGATGATGGTGAAGGGGGTATTGTGGTTTAAGGGCAAGGTGGAACTTCTGGGTTGTCTGCGGATCAGGGTGCCTGTGACGTCAGGATATGGTGAACTTCATTCTAGTTTCATTGACGTCCTTTTGTGGATGGATGATTCTTGGAGGTCCATTTCATTTCTCTTGATGGCTGGGTGAACTCCTTCTAGAATTTTCCGATGGGAGATTTTGGGCTGGTGTTGATTGTCGCACCGGGGGACGTTCGAGGTGACACTTTATGAGGTTTGTCCAGCAGTTCTGATGTTCTTGTGCCCTGGTTCGTGGTTTCTTGGACTTGTTCATGTTGTTGGTTAATGGTGTTTTTGTGTTATGGTTGGAATCATGTAGGGTTTCTCACTTTCTACCCCAAAAGTGTTTTCATAATAAAAAATTTAATTTTCAGTCATATATTTTTTGTATTAATCATTTTATAAGTATCTTTGGTTGAGTTTGTGTTAATTTTTTGAAAAGTTTTATTTCTTCAATGAATAGTGAAAATATTGATTTTTATAGAAAGTTGTCTTTACTATTCAAGTACTTTTGAAGTAGCATTATATTTTTTTTATTAGTTTTAAAATGTTATTTATTTACTTTGATTAATAAAAATTAGATAAATTTTATTATTATTAAAATTATACTTTAATTTGGAATATAAACGATTTATACTTAAAAATACATTTTCTAGGAAATTGCTTTTCACCAAGTTTGGAAGATTTAATTTTAAATTAAATGATTCAACTTTTATGAATAAAATTTGATAAAATAGATTCCATATTTTGAATCATAATATTTAATATTTGGTAATAAGGTTAACTTAATTTTTTGTCTATAAGAACAGTTACCATAGTAAATTTTTGTTACCACGACAAAGGTAAAATGGGTTAATTAGGGTTGAAAATAATTTGATTAGGTCTATAATTCATTAAAAAACATATATTAATTTGATTAGATAATAATATCTCATACATAATCATTTAAAATTATAAAATATTATTTTTTATATTTTGATTTTATTATGATTTTTATAATATTTCAAGTAATGGATAAAGTAAAAAAATAACATTCTTTCATTTAATATTTATAAAATTTTGTGTAATAGATAAAAAAATTATGTATATTTTTGAATAGTTATTTAAAATATAAATTATTTTAATCATAGTAATTTTTTTTAATTTTTAGTGATGAAATAATTATCTTAATTTTTACCCAATGTCGACACATTCAAGGAATAGAAAAATAAAGTAAATGATTTTAAAAACTCTAAAAGTAATATTTTTTTGGTGAGTTATACTAAATTATAAATTTTATTGATCAATATAAGATATTAATTATTTTTTAAAGGTTTATATTATAATTCCATTATTATATTTATGAAATTAAAGTCATATTAAATGAATAGCTTTAAAAGAGACATTAATGATATTTTATGTTAAATAATATTTTATTAAATTATTTAAAAATAATAAAAATATTTAAATAGAAAAATTAAAATTTGAAATGGTCTAAAATTTCATACCTTGTCCATTTATCATGCAAATTTTTAATTATAAGTAAAATTATAACCCATTAATATTGAAAAATTCATTACTACAATTATGGTTAAAATTTGATAACCAATGGGTTAAACTATAATATAAGATTTAATATTATTTTTAAACCTATATAAATTTAATTATATGATTATATTAAAAACACATCGTCTTTATCTTATAAATAAATTTCATTTTGTAACCATTTTACAAGATTTAGACACATATAATATTATAATATTTCAGGAATTTGCATAATGCTCCTCCCCTCTATTATAAAAGGACACACCTTCATTCTCTATGATCAATCAATCTTGAAAAAACCATTCTAAATTATTATATAAAATTCCATAGTGAATAATTAGAGGTTTTTATCTTCTTAAAATACCATTAAATGGATCCTTAAGAAGATATATTAAAGTGGTCGATCAAAGAAGACTTAATCATCCAACCCGAACACTTTCAATTTATTTCTTCTTATACACATTTTAAATATTCTTAAACCATGGTGATATAATAAAATAAGTATCTAATATATAATTAAGTTCTATTATTACTTGGTAAAACCTTTTTATATCCTTTTTCATCATATGGTGAATGAAAACATTATTCATGCGTACGTGCAGACTACCACCTCCATGAAGAGATGTATTTTGTTTTCCATCACCAAATCTCATAGATATTTATAATGATGGACTTAATGTATTTTTATTATATTCATGACATAATTATAATTACATAAATATAATATATCATATATTTTCATACATTTCAATCCATTAAAAAATTATAATGTTGTTAATGCATACATGTGGATTACCACCTCCATGAAGCGATGTGATTCGTTTTTCATCACTGCTTCACATAGAAGATATATATAAATTATTTAAATATATAGTATTATATTTACAATATTATAATAATTCTATAAATATAATATAATTCTTACCTTATTTCACTCATGTTCTTTGAAAAGTAGAAACGTTTCTGATGTGCACGCATGCCCTACCATCATTATGATTGTAAAATAATCCATTTTTCATAACCATACTTAGTATATGGTTTAAAATGTATAATTAATGTATAAAAATGTTAATTATTTCATCATTATTATTATTTATATGATATAATAATCACTTCTTTAACCACAGTCAACATGCCAAAGTCATTTTGAAATTATGAACCAAACGACCTAAAAATACACGACACATGATAATCTGATTAAGTAATTAAATAAGTCACTGTAATAAATAAAAAATGTTTAATGATAAATTAGTAAAACAATATAAAGTTTTTAAACAATTAAATAATTGATATAATTTTATTATATTTGAGTTAAAGAACATACATGGAAAGTTTGGACTCAAGGTAATATATTTCGTCTAAATTACCTCCATTGAGGTATATTTTAATGTTATACTCCTAATTTATTTTATATGGTGTATATAATTTACTTTAAAATTTTATATCACTAATCATTCATAATTTATGGTATTTTATGTTTCAATTCCAATTACTTCATTCAAATGGATTTGACTTGAAATTTACATAACTTAAAGTATATTCATTGGGTATAATTCTATTTCATCGACATTTTTATGCCCTAATTATGTGTAAATTGATTTATAAATTGTTCTATTATATATTTTCATTTTTTTTATTTAGATTTACATTTTTTCACATAATCAATTAATTTATTAATTATCACTTCAAAATTTATGATCTTTTCAAGGGTTTTCTTTATCATAATATATTATTCTTAAGAAATGTTTCTTGTCATGTACCATGATTTCCTTGTATGATGTATTTACTGACACATGAATGAATTTTGAAATAAATTTATAGGATTTACAAAGACATATAATACTATTTCATTCAATGAATTTTGATTTCAAAAGTTACCAAATTGGTAATGACTTTATTCTACAATCTTATTTCTTTACCAAATTGGTAAGATACCGAAATTTTTTCTTTATGATTACTACGAATTTCTAAATTTTATATTGATCAGTATTAACATCACATGGATAAAAATTATTTATTCCTAGGAATCTTTCCTTTATTAAATATTTATTCCATGTATCATATTTTAAGATATAGGTTTTTGATGTGTATGAATTATCTTATGTTATGCCCACACACTTTGATTATGACATCATACATTTTTTCTCATCTTATACCCACTAATGAAATTCAATTGTAGTGAAAATTTTTAACCTTACTAAGAATTTAATCTCACCCTTATTATGTTTACTTTTCCCAAGTTTTTAAACAAATATTTAAAGTATTTTATTCCTAACAAGGTTACTAGATGTGAAGACCTTAGTGGTAGATGATGTAGAATTCTATGAACCATTTGTTTGTGTATTCAAGTTGTTATATAAGAGTTTATCCTAATTCAATAAAAATCTAAACCTAAAAGGCCCATGGGTATGTAAGTGATACAATATTTAATTTGATTTATTAAGTTTTTTATTAATGAAATTAGATCACATTTATTGGTATCAATGCCAGAAATATAAAGATGATGCCGTAGCATCTGATCTGTGTGTGCTAGTTTGGAGATTTTATTGTTGTTATGAGAGAGGTTTTAAAAAACATTTATGATTATAGTGTTTTTTCGGAGGTTATCTTGAGAGTTATAAATAAAATCATGAGGCTATAAGTTTATGGTTTATGATAAGTTCAAATTCTTAGACACCACTTTTTAGGATTTAAGTGATAGGATTTTAACACGATTAATGATATTTTGGGAGATGTTTTTTTATATTGAGATATATATATATATATATATATATATATATGACTTAGGTTTAGCATGAAATATGTTTTTGGAAGAATGATATTGCAATTTTAGGGACCCATGATGAAATTTGTGAGATAAATTTTTAGGTTAAACCTTTCTATAATGTTGAGGTTATTGAAGTTATTTGAGAATTATCTACATTTAAACTTTTGTGTTATTATTGAATTTTGGATGTATTTATTCATATGTAGGTTTATATATTTTGGATATTATATTAACATATTCTAACCATTTTTTTTGTTTAATATCTAAATAGAGGACTATGAGCTTGTTATCTTTTTTTATTACGTGATCTGATAGATGTTGATTTTAGTTCCTTAGGCATGAAAAATTCATATTTAATACTCGTAATTTGGAGAAAAAGGTGATATTGGGGTGATAATTGATTAAAGGATGAAATTTTACTTTTAACGAAATTATATTTACTTATGTTCTTAGTATATATAGACAAATAATTACTCAAATTTAGTAAAATTAAAATGAAAAAAATGTTTTCCTACTGCATTCATTTTCAATAAATCTGTAGTCATTTTCACACCTTATTGGTTTATGGTTTTGGGTTCATTTACATTCCCATGACCATTCACTTTCTTATGCCCAATAATCTATATCACTCTCCATCATTATTTTAAGATTATGTTTTTTTATCCATGTCCATATTTTCACTTTCCACTAATTTTCTCTTATTTGGAAACCTGGTATGTGTTATTCCAGATTATCTTCTTATTTCCCTTTTACTCTTATCAAAAGAAAGTTTCATAAAATATTCTTACTATTCAAGTTTTAAAATTATAACCCTTTAATATCAAAAAATTCATTAATGCTAAAAAATAAATATAGTGCTTTCACAAGTAGTTATGAAATAATTACCTTAAATGCTTATATAATGCCAATATAATGCTTTAATAAGTAGTAGAAAAATCAAGTAAATGATTTTAAAAATTCTAAAAGTAATATATTTTTAGTGATTTATAGTGTTAAAAAAAATTTATAGATAAATATAACTTATTAAGGATGCGTGAAATGTTTTTACTTTAATTCCATTAAAATATTGATGGCTCTAAAGTCAAATAAAATGAATAGTGTAAAAAAGGATATTAATGTTATTTTATGTTAAATAATATTTTAATAAATTATTTAAAAATCATAAAAAATATTGAAAGGGAAAAATTAGGATGATAAACTACCAATAATTTTTTCACTTTTACATATATGATCCAATTGTCACATTATAATTAAAATTATAACCCTTTAATATCAAAAAAATCATTAATGGTGTTAAGGTAAGAATTGGTTAACCAAGGGGTTAAATCAAAATATAGGGTTTATAATAATATCTAAACCAGTATAAATATGATTTTAGGATTATACTAAAAACATATCTTATTTTTCTTCAAATCCATGTCATTTTGGAATCATTTCACATGGGTTAGATGCAAATTATATGATAAGATTTTTTGAATTTACAGAACCCCCTCCCCACCCTAATAAAAGGACTCCCCTTATTTCTCTTTGATCCATATTTATGGTCCAAAAATGTTATGACTAGGATTTCCCTAGGCCTTTCCTCTGTGAAAAACTGGTTCTTGTGGTGTTCTTGGGGGTTTTAGTGGTTTGTTGCGAGGGTTTTCCAAAAATATTGTTCCACCGAAATGGTTGCACACTATAATAGTTTCACCGTAACGACGAAACACTGAAATGGTGGCACCGTAATGACGTCACACCAAAACAGTGGCACCGTAACAGTGGAACACCAAAATGGCGGCACACCAAATGGTGTCTCTCCCTTTACTGAATTTCCAGTTTCTCTAGTTTTCCCAATTTTACCCCCTTACATCTTATTTGACATAAACATAGTTTCAAGCCTTCCATGGGCGTTTTAATGTTGTTTTGAAGGTTAATAATTATATATTTAATATCACAATATCCAGGGAAATTTGAGATACTCAAACCACATGATCTTGATCACAATCCCATGTAAATGTCTTTTAGAAACCGTTCTTCCATTAATATCAGATCTTATTCTTCAATGCCCACATATTCCCTTTTGAGTGTGTTTTTTGTTTCCCCTTGGGGTTTCTAGAGACTTACTCTCTAGTGGATTCATGATCCTATACTAGAGTGTATGATCCTGTCCTTTTTTGCAGCAATCTTGGGCGTTTTTAGGTACTTTTTTTGTTATTAAGTATATTTGGGTTGGGGTATGACCTGGGGTGTGTTTGGGTGAATTTTTTAAAGAACATGAGATGACAGGGGGCTGCGCACAGTTTGCGCACAGTTTGGGCAAACCGTAAAAAATATAATAGAGTGAACAGTGGAGTTCAGCATGGTTTTCACATGGTTTTCCTAACTATGCGCCATTGATCCATACAGGTAGTGGAAGATCACATGGTTGGTGCATGGTTTGTCCTAACCCTGTGACCTCCTAGGTGAAAGATTGCGAATAGAGAAGTTCAATCCAAAAAATGTCATTCAAACCACTCAAACCCCTGAGACCTCTCTAATTCTACATAGGCTTGATATTAACAATTTTTAGGGGATCTCAGATCCTTTTAAGGGGATTCCATGGTGATTCTAACACCATTCTTTGAGATCAAAATCCCATATTGAAGATCCCCTCTCTTCCCGATAAGTGGATTTTATCCCGTTGCTTCTCCCATTCTATCTATTATCTTTTCTATATATTTTCATGGAATATACCCCCCATTTTATTGGATCTAAACCTATGAGTTAGGATCTAGATTTAGGATTGTGGATCTAAATATATATTTTCAAGATCTTGATGCTTTTGATCTTAATTCTAGTTTAGTGATTTAGTTCCAGATCTTGATTGACGACGTTGTGCCGCTCAGATTTTGGGGATTTATGTTGGGCTAACTTCCATCAATAAACTGACGTAGGTGGTCTAAATCTAACTCCCATAGCCTGGATTTTGATATTTAAATGTGAGTTTGTGATTTTCTAGATTCCCTTGATAAATGATTTCCTAAATTAGAGTAATTACTAAAGTGTAATTGAATTGAGTTTGCGTTGGTGGTTAATTGATAATTGAATCATGGAACAGATGAAGGGGGTTTCCCAAATAGTTATTTTGGAGATTTGATATTGGTTGAGATATTTTAATAGAGATATTTAATTGATTGTGTTAATATAATTAGTTGGGTGGAATTAATTATGAAATGATGTTTGGCTGTGTGAGATAATTAATTATGAGAATTAATTATGTTCAATGATCTTGACCAAAGATAATTAATTGTGAGAATTAATTATGTTCCATGTTGATGATCAAAGATAATTGATTGTGAGAATTAATTATGACAAGTTTATATTTGATATGGATAATTAATTGTGAAGAATTAATTATGGAATGAGAATTATGTTCATTGATTAATTAATTGATGAATTAATTAATGTGTTATGTGATTAGTTAATTATTAAATTAACTAATGCCCATTGAAATTTTTAACTAATAATTGTATTAGTAATGGAATTATGTGGAAACTTATTGTGAATTAATGAATGATTAAATGGATGATATTTTTGTGGTGGTATACATGGAGTTCTAGACCAATTAGAAGTTGAGACTTGGATATGGATTTCCTTTCTAATAGTTATCCAAGATTGAGATTTTGGGGTGCTGGGCATGATGGCCTATAATGAATGAGATATATAGTTTTAGGCATGGAGACCTACACTTAATGAGTATTGTGTTTATAGGCATGATGATCTACACCAAATGATTAATGATAATGAATGATGATTCAAATGGGAAACATGAACTGAAATTGACCTAATGTGATGATTAAAGATTAAAGGACTATGTGGAAGCTATTTAAATTATGAATTTTATTTATTGATTCATAAAACAACATGCACTATCTTTTGAATGGACTCGTTTTAGACACCGTTGGTGGTGTCCTACTGAGTTGTACTCACACCCTATTCAGGTTGCCTGATCAGCACCCGAGCATACTTTGTTATTCCAAGACATGATAAGGGCAAGGTCCTGTGATAGGTTGTTGTTTGGAATTGAAGCATGAGTAAGGGAACCAAACTTGGTTCTGGAACCTCTTGGGATTCTTCGTGTCTTTACATTCCTTTTAATTGTAGACACATGACATTTACATTGTCATAGAATGTTTTACCTTTTAGTTGAGCATTGTATTTTCAGGTTTTAGTTATCATATGACATGGATTTTTTAGTTATTTATATACTTCCACACTTGGTTATTGTTATTTATTTCCATTGGTGTTTTATTATGATAAAATAGGGTATAGTATCCCAAAGATTGACTTACTAGACCCTCGCTGCTAGTCGACACCCAATAGTGTAAGAAGACGTGCACTTGAGGGCATGTGGCCAATTGGCTCGGGGCACCGTTCAGTGGCTCTCGGGTTGGGACGTCACAAAGTGGTATCACATGGAGGTTTTATTTCATTCTTGTTCTTTGTCTTACTATTTTGGGAAAGGTAGATAGGTGACTTGGAAGAGTCGAGGCTTAGTAATGATCTCATGCATGGGATTTTCAAACCCGTGTATAGGGAGAAAATTTATTACGTAGGGTGGGATTGTTGTTATTGCTGTTTGTTGTTATATTTGTATATTATTTCACCTCGGTTGATGCACTTGTGGTGTAATGTGATGTTTGTTTTGAAAAACAATTACTGATTTTTGATTTTTGGCCTAAAGAGGCATGATAGTTGAGTCTGGATGCATCATTCTAGGCATTCAATGTTGTTGTGACATGCATCATTCTACGCACTCATGGGAAAATGGGTTATGGGTAATTTTTTGAACTTCAAATTTTTTTCCTTATTGTGAGATTGAAATAATGATGAAAAATGAGAATAAATGGGTGTCTAATGAGAATCTTGATTGATTAAATGATTATGATTAATTAATTAATTTTTCAATTAATTAATTTGAGATAATGTGATTAATTAATGGTTGAATTAATTAATTATAATGTTTGTATCATTATTAACAAGACCTAGGAGTAGGATGGTTAAGGGTAGTGATAAGTCCTTAGTGTTGATCATGGGGTGAGAAAAAGGGGAAAAGGATATGTTGAAACATGTTTTGTTAGTTTCTCCTCTTACATAAATGTTATAAGGTTGCGTTATAAGACTGAAGACGTGTGTTTGGATTTGTAGAGATATGCCTACATGATGCTTGTTAAGGGAGATAACGAGGGGTATGTCCTGGAATGAACTTCCAAATAGGGATCTTGAGGCATCATTGTAGAAAGATTAAGAGGAAGGGGAATAGTTCCAAGAGAACATTACTCAATTCATGCAGTTCCTGGAGAGAGACCATGGGTGGGTTCATAAAATGATGTCTGAGTTCACAAGGGAGTTTCAGCTTCATCACCCTCTTACTTTTACTGGGGAGGGTAGACTTAAGGGAGCTCAATTTTGTATTGAATCCATAGAGATGATACTTTACCATTTGGAAACTCCAGCTGAGAGGATGGTAAATTTCATTGCTTATATGCTACACGGTTCAGCGAAGCGTTGGTGAGACATTCAGGTATGATTTGGACAGATTAATTATATGTTATGGAAGGACTTTTTGGAGAAGTTCTTGGAACACTTATATATAGTGACCCTGAGATAAGAGAGGGATTCATAGTTTATGCATACTACCCAAGGAAGCATGTACATAATGGAGTACGCTGAATATTTCTTGGATTTACAATGTTTTTCTCTAGCTTTGGCGGCAAGTGAGGCTTCTTCAAAAAAAAATGATTTCAGGACAGACTTAGGTGTAAAATTAAGTCCCGAGTGAATATATTTAGGTGAAGAAATTCTCAAAAGTGGTTAATCAGGCTCTCATTTTAGAGGGGAACCTTAAGGAGGATTATAGTACTAGATAGGTAGCTAGACAACCAGTGAATGTGCATTCCAAGAGAAAGGAGCACTGTTATGAGAACCTTAGTTAGGAAAGTGGAATTCAAGGTGGACATCTATGAGGAATGGTTGCACCAGATCTTACTCATGTTCTTTTCCACCAGTTCAATAGGTAGGGACACTATTAGACATATTTTACTAAACCACCAGTAGAGTGCCGGTTTTTGTGGAAAGATGGGGTACCTACATATGTTTTTCAAGAATCCGCGGCAAGTTGGTTCTGAGGGAGTAGCCTCTCAGAGTCAGAGTGTAGGAAGGGGGTCATCTACACCATATAGGTCTAGAAGTTGGATTTCCACTCATAGAGGTGGTAGAGGTGGTGGACGTGGTACTTCAGGGTATGAGTTCCCGTATCGGTAGAGTGGTGCTACTCAAGGGAGTCAGGCAACACCACAAGGAAGAGGGGAAAGACAATTACATGCAGTGCAGCCTACACTTGTGGAGAGAGGTACTGGTCCATCGACAATTATAGGTACTATTATAGATGATTATACTTTAGCTAGTGCCATGTTTGATACTGGTACCTCTCATTCCATTATATCTACAAATCTTGTTAATGGATTAATCCAGGAGGTGGAGTCCGTAAGCGGGGTGATAAATATTGATACACCATTGGGAAGATGGTCTAGGGATATTTTTTTATGCAAGGGATGTTTGATAGAGATCAGAGGGTATCATTTTATTTTGGATATCTATGTTCGTGATATAACTGGCTTCGACCAGATTATGGGTATGGAATGGATAGTCAAATTCCAAGCCCACATAGATTTTTACAAAAGGAGAGTGACCTTTGTAACTCCTGAGGGTGACCTGTATGTTCATCATTGAGAATGGGATATCCACGTAGGAAGAATGAGGAAAATTACTCAACATCTAGGAGAGATCACAACCCAAGTTTCTAGTATTTTTATGGATTATGCGAGTGGTAGGAAAGACATCCTTCCACTAGTAGTAGACCTATTTCATGATTTCTTTAATGAATACTTTTTAGGGTTTCCAACTGAGAGGGGAGTTGAATTCACTATTGAGATCATACAAGGGGATGATCCGGTATCTATTCCACATTACAGAATGGAACCGAATAAGATTCAAGAGCTCAAAACATAGTTGGAGGAGTTGGAGGATAAAGGGTTTATCTGTCCAAGTACGTCACCCTGGGGATCACCTATTTTTTACAAAGAAGGCCGAAGAGAGATTACACTTGTGTGTCGATTTCCATATGATGAATAAAATGACTGTGAATAACAGATATCATATTCTATATATCGATGATTTTTTTGACCACCTGAAGGGGGATTGTGTGTTCTCAAAGATCGATCTGAGATCAGGGTATCATCAGGTGCAAGATCGGACTTCTGATATACCAATAACTACTTTCTGGAGTAGGTATGGACTTTATGAGTTTTTCATAATTCTCTTTTGGTTGAAAAATTCTCCAGTAGTTTTTATGGCCTTGATGAAAAGGTTCATTCATATGTACTTATATCAGTTTGTGGTGGTGTTTGTGGATGACATCTTGGTGTACTCTAAGACTCATGATGATCATGCCCAACATCTTGACATTGTCCTGGGTACACTGAGAGATCATCGAATATATGAAAAGTTATATAAATATCAGTTTTGGATTTACTGGGTACACTTTTTGGAGTACGTCATCTCAGAAGAAGGTGTGGCAGTTCACCCAGAAAAAGTGTAGGCAGTGATTTCTTGTGAAGTTTCCCAGTCAGGATCCAAGTATCACTGAGAGGGGGAGGGGGTGAATCAGTGATATCATTTTCTTTTATGTTTCCTTTTTTTTGAAACAACCTTTGCCTCTTGTTAAAGAGTTCTTTCCCTGCTGAACACACATAACCACATGGACATAAGATTTACAAGGTTCACTACTCAACAAGAGTAGGTACGTCCTTGGTATGGTACGAAAATAATCTAATACCACCCAATCCAATAGAAAAAAAATCCTTTGATGTGGAATTAAATGAGTTGGATATATCGTTACACTCATGTTTCAATTGGGAGATAATACTCAAGTGTTTGTTCACCCTCTTAGCACAAACAGGGTAATGTAATATCTCTATGCTTCTTGACAAACCTTCACAAATTTCATTGCTCAAAAACAAATCTTCTCTTTCCTATACAGAAGCTAATAGGAACTACTTGGACTTTGTTATAATACTTGTTCCTATACCCTAGTCATATCTTGATCCACTTGAATGCACTTCTCACTTAATTTGGGTCCCCAAAACATCAGCTCGCAAAGCTCCTTTGCAGAGCTCCTACGAGAATCTCCCAGCTTCGCAAAGCACTCTAGTTTACATATCTATCTAGTTAGAATAGCTCACTAGATTATAGAGCTAACTATTTTGTGAAGCACAGATTGGTCTTTGCGAAGTTCACTTCTTTCGCAAAGCCCAAAGGCTCTCCATGAAGCTCCTTTCCTTCGTGGATCATACTACCTTTACAGTGCTCACTTTCTCCGTGAAACTTATTTGCAATTATTGAGCTATAAATTTTTTTTAAGTCTCTTTAATTTTCTCAAAGGGATAGGGGACTATTTATAGGTGTTTCTCACAGACTATAGAACCTTCTATCCACCTCAAAGCCATGTCAGCACCAAATCGCAGAGTTTTGAA
Organism: Viscum album; assembly: GCA_963277665.1. Classification (NCBI taxonomy): domain Eukaryota; kingdom Viridiplantae; phylum Streptophyta; class Magnoliopsida; order Santalales; family Viscaceae; genus Viscum; species Viscum album. Next base: position 66,467,405 of record OY728147.1, on the reverse strand, counting down.
ATTTCCTCTGAAATTCACTCTGTTTCGTGAAGCGCCATTGATATTTTTTGGATTCATGAAGCTTTTCATAATCTCAAAGTGTTTTGTCAAATGATTTTCACTACTACGATGATCCAATCACAATTCTATTTACTACCACAATGATTTATTTCAATTCTCTTCACCTCTGACATTCTTGTAGCTCGTCGTAGTCGTAGAGAGCACCGTCAACTTTCTTCATGTCTTTGCAAAATCGACTTCATGAAACCCATATTCACGAAATTAATTCCTTTTCCATATTTTGATAAGATATTCAATAAAATACACATTTTTCAATGCTATCCCAACTCTAATGTTTGGACCCCAAAAATTTGGCCAACATTGGAAAACTGCGCCATCTAAGACACCTTCTTCTGCAAGGCCAACCATTATGATTGACCACATATTTTCTACCCCTTTCCTTAATAAAGGTTTCATCATAAGTTCTCCTACCGAATTATGATCTTTGTGAAAAATTAATCAGAAAATAATCATCTAATTTACGATGGAAAGTATTGTAACATTCTTTTCCTTCCTCAACCACTTATACAAAGCGAAGTGATTTCCTTTATTCTAAAACATCCTTGAAAACAAAAGACAACAGTTCATGCATCCAAAAAATTCATCATCCAACTTGGTCCCAACATCTTGGGATCATTCCAATAATGGTTTTGATATCCAAATCTTTTTGGGATTAACTAGTTGTTACAGGAGGTTCATCCAAGACTTTTCCCATTTGTCAGCACCACTTATAGGTTTGACAAAGAAAGGGATAAATTTTGATTGGATAGAAGCATGCAAGAATTCATTCCAGGTGTTGAATAATAACTTGACATCGACACCAATTTTGATCTTACCTAAGTCAGGTGAGGAGTAAATGGTGTATTGTGATGCTTCTGGGATTGGACTTAGAGATGTGTTGATATAAGGGGATCAACTCACAACTTATGGGTCTTAGAAGTTGAGGCCACATGAACAGAATTACCCTATGCATGAACTTGAGTTTGAAGTAGTGTTTTACGATCTTAAGTGATAGAGACACTATATTTTGGGTGAAAAGTTTATAGTATTTATGGATAAAAAAATCTTGATGTATATCTTTTCACAGCGCGACTTGAATCTTAGTCAACGAAGATGTATAAAGTATACGAATTCCTTTAATTTTTAACTAGAATATATAATCGAAAAGGTTAATAGTGTGGCTGATGCCTTGAATAGGAAAACTCAGACTCACTTGGTACATGAGTCATGTGAAGAGTGGAAGATGATGAATTTTCTGGTAGAAATGCATGTGGTAGTTCAGGAGAGTCAAGAGAGGATGACTCTGGTTTTTGTATAAATGGAGTCTACACTCATGATATGGATCAGGGAAATGCATTATGAGGATATAGAGTTTTTATCCTTAAGGTAAATCCTTGAAGGTGGGAATATACCTTCATATAGGATAATAGATGAGGATGAGATCATCTATGTGAAAAATCAGGTTGTTGTCCCTACAAGTATACGAGAGGAAATCATGCGAGAATTTCATGCTTCAAGGTGGGTGGTAATCATAGGGTGAAAAAAATTTACCATGACCTATGATGAATGTTTTTGTGGACAGGAATGAAAAATGATATAGCAGGGTTTGTAACAAGATGTTTCACCTGTCAGCAGGTGAAAGTAGAGAATCAACGACCTGGAGGCCATTTTCAGCCATTTCATATTCTAGAATAGAAGTGGGATGATGTGAATACATATTTCATGCTAGGAATTTCAAAGACTCTTAGGAAGGATGATGAAATTTGGGTCATTATGGATCGACTAATGAAGGTATCACAATTCCTTCCTACCAGGGAAACCTTTAAATTAGAGCAGTTGGGAGAATTGTACTTGCGAGAGATAGTTCATTTTCATGGGGTGACATAGACTATAGTTTCCGATCGCGATTCTCTCTTTACTTCACTTTTTTGGTAGGGCTTACAAAAGGATCTTGGTACATAGGTTCTATTAAGTATAACCATCCACCCATAGACAGATGGGAATTCAGAGCGTACCATACAGGTGTTAGAGGATATGATGTGAGCATGTGTGCTTTACTTTGGTGGTTCTTGGGAGAAGCACATGGATTTAGTGGAGTTCACCTATAAAAAGAGCTATCAAGGAACTAAAAAGATGGAACCATACGAGGAAATTTATGGTAGACCTTGTAGATCAACTCTATGTTGGTTAGAGATGGGTAAGTCAGAGCTGTTGGGACCGAGTCTTGTTTATGAGACATCGAAGCAGGTGCAATTGATTTAGAAGCGTATGGATACGGATCAGAGTAGAAAAATTTTGTATTCTAATAGACGGAGATGTCCCATAGAGTTTATAGAGGGTGATCATGTATTCCTTTAGGTTTCTCCTAGATTGTTTCACCACAGGATACATATGCAAGACAAGTTGGTGCCCAGGTTTGTAGAACTATTTGAGGTGTTGGAGAGAATCGGGCCATTGGCGTATCGATTAGCAATTCCGCATAAATTCAGCATAATGAATGATGTTTTCCATGTGTCATTACTATGGAAGTATAAACCTGACCATTCTCTTGTGATTTATGTGGAAGGGGTTGACCTAGAGATTGATGCATTCTTTGAGGAGCATCTGATACGTGTGATGGGTCGCTGTGAGAAAGTGTCACGGGGAAAGACTATTATGTTATTTCATGTGTTATGGAAAAATGGAAGTTTTTAAGAGGAAACTTGGGAACAAGAATCATACATGAGAGATCAATGGTCCAATCTTTTTGGATCAGATTCTTATATAAGTTCGGAAGTGCATATTGAGGATGAGCTGTTGTAAGGTGGTGAGATTGTAAGATCCCCACCTTTTCTGGATCAATCTCAGGCATGTTTCTAGGTATTTTTTTGGTTATTAAGTACCTTTGGGATGGGGTATGACATGGGGTGTGTTTGCGTGAAGTTTTTAAGGAACTTGAGAAGACAGAGGGTTGCGCACGGTTTGCATACAATTTGGACAAACTGTGCACAAGATAACTGTGTGGATAGTGGAGGTCGACATGGTTGGCACACAATTTTTCTAACAATACGCCATTGGGCCGTGTGGGTAGTGGAATACCACATAGTTAGTGCATGTTTTGGCCTAACCATTTGGTCTCCTAGGTGAAACCGTGCGTGAAAATCAATTTAATCAAAAAATTGGTTTTAAAACCACCCGAACTCCCAAAACCTCTCCAATTCAACCTAGTATTGGGCTTAACAATTTATGGGTGATCAAAAATACTTCTAGAGGGATTACAAGAAGATTCAAACACCATTATTTGAGATCAGAATCCCATATTGGAGATCCCCTCTCTTCCCGGTAAGTGGATTTCATCCCATTGCTTCTCCCATTCTTTCTCTTATCTTTTCTAGATCTTTTCATAGATGTTATCCCCAGTTTTCTTGGATCTAAACCTATGAGTTGAGATCTAGTTCTAGTATTGTGGATCTAGATCTAGATTTTCATGATCTTGATGCCTTTTATATTAATTTTGGTTTTGGGATTTAGATCCAGATCTTGATCGATGGCGTTGTGCCGCTCATATTTTGGTTATTTCTATTGGGCTAAATTCTATCAATTAATCAAGCCAGGTGGTCTAAATCGTACTTCCATAGTCGTTATTTTCATATGTGACTGTGTGTTTATGACATGATAGATTCCCTTGATAAATGATTTCCTAAATTGGAGTAATTAGGAAAGTGGAATTGAATTGATTTTTCCATGGTGGCTGATTGATAATTGAATCATGAAACAAATGAAGGGGTTTTCCCAAATAGATATTTTAGGTATTTGATGTTGGTTGAGATATTTTAATATAGATATTGAATTTATTGTGTTAAGATAATTAATTTTGGGTAATTAATTATGAAATGATATTTTGCTGTGTAAGACAATTAATTGTGAGAATTAATTATGTGCCATGATTTTGACCAAAGATAATTAATTTTGGGAATTAATTATGTGCTATGATGATTATCACAGATAATTAATTTTGAGAATTAATTACGACAAGTTGATTTTTGATATGTATAATTAATTATGAAGAAATAATTATGGAATGATAATTATGTTGATTAATTATTTAATTAACGAATAAATTAATGGGTTGTATGCTTAGTTAATTATTAAATTAACTAATGGCCATTAAAATGTTTAACGAATCATTGGATTAGTAATGGAATGATGTGGAATATTCTTGTGAATTAATGAATGATTAAATGGATGATATTTTTGTTGTGTTAGACATGGATTTCTAGACTAATTAGAAGTTGCAATTTTGACATGGAATTCCTACCCAATAGTTATCCAAGCATGAGATTATGGGGTGATAGGCATGACGACCTACACCGAATAAGACATAGAGTGATAGGCATGGTGATCTAAACTTAAAGAGATTTGGGGTGATAGGTAGGATGACCTACACCAAATGATTAATGAAAATGAATGATGATTCAAATGGGAAACATGATATAAGATTGGCCTAATGTGATGATTAAATATTAATGGAAAATGTGATAACCGTGTTAATTATGCATTGTATTTATTTCTTCATAAAATTGCATGCAATGTCTTCTGACTGGACTCATTTTAGAAACCATTGGTGGTGGTCTACTGAGTTGTACTCACACCCTATTTGGGCCTCCTGATCAGCACATGAGCAGACTTTGTTATTGCAGGATAGGATAAGGGCAAGGCCCTGGGATAGGTTTCTGTTTGTAATTGAAGCATGGGTGAGGGAACGAGACTTGTTTCGGGACCCAATTGGGAGCAATTGTGTCTTTACTTTCAGTTTCAATTTAGAAACTTGTCATTTTCATTATCATAGCATGTTTTACCTTTTGGTTGAGCATTTAATTTTTATGTTTTAGTTACCATATGTCATGTATTTTTTCTTGTTATTTATATGCTTCTGCACTTGGATATTTTTATTTATTTATGTTGCTGTTTTATTCTGATAAAAGAGGGTATAGTCTCCCCAAGACTTACTTACCAGACCCTTGCTGCTAGTTAGAACCCACTGGCATAGGAGGAGGCACGCTTGAGGGAATGTGGCTAACCAGATCGGGGCACCGTTTAGTGGATCCCTGGCCAAGACGTCACATACAACCCCTCCTGCTCAGTCTCTTGTAGTTCGGTGCTACTCACGTGATCCCCTATTCTTGGTGTAAGGAGGAACTTAGATCCTTTGTTCATCTAGGTAGGGATTTATTATGCCTCTCTTTATTTTTGCATCCTGATGGGTGGGTGTACTAATGATTTCTTGTAAAGAACAACTGAATCGTTTTCTTTAAACAAGTAATAAATAAGTGATGAAGAATTTGATGATAAAAAGATAACATGACCTGTTATAATAATGGAAGGAAATTATATATTGGTTGGCATTAATCACTTGTTTTATTTGTTATCTTTGGTTATTTTTTGGTTTTTATGTATGTATACCTTTGGAAAATCATGGATATTGGTGGTATTTATCTATGCATGGGTGACACTTTATAACTATTGTTGTTTCCTTATGAATAATTGGTGTAAATTCTAATCTAGCTAATCACATATACCCAGTTAAATGAATTTAATTCCCCAAGATGAAAATACTTGTGTGATCACCCCTATTTATTAAAGTGTATTAAATACTATTTTTTACCAAAATATTAATATATCATATTTAATAGGTGTGGATGAGTGTTGTGCTCTGTTAGGATTTGTGACCCTGTGTGAGTTGTGTGGTGCTGTTTTTGGGAGCACAGTTATGGGTAAAGGTGTAGGTAGGGGAGTTGGTTCTGTGGGAAGGGTGTAATATGTATGTACGATGGGGTGGTTATTTAATGGTAGTTGCTGTCGGTTTGGTGTGTGGGGTGGTATAGGTGGCGTGTTCATATCCTAGTCTGAGAGACTAATTGACTGTGGAATGGATGGACTTGTAGGCAGTGGGACTACCTTTGTTTGTGTTGTGGCCACAGAGCTACATTGGGAAGTAGGATTGTGGTGTGGTTATGAAATTGTTATATAGTTGTACTACATCGGGAAAATATTTTTATTGTGCGGTAGAACTTTGAAGAATGATAGTTGGAAGTGGTTGAATGAGGGTGTTCAGTGGGACTGTAAATTTGGTTTTGTTTGTTGTTTTGACATGGTTATGGTTGGTAGGTTCCCAGTAGTGTTAGAATAAATTAAAGTGAAACCCTTAATTAATTAATGGAATTTGGTTAAATGAAAAAGGGTTTGGGTTATGCTTTGGCAGTGGCTGTTGTGTGGTTATGCATATATGGGTAGCAGAAAATGTGGTTCTGTATGAGTTGGCTATGTATTGTGGGGAACCGTGGGGTTGGATCTGTGTTTATGTACCTATACATAAGTAAATTGTAGTTCCTTGTGATTTCTATACACACCCCACCATTATTGAGCACCATGTTTCGAACACCCCATTCATGGGGGGTGTCTATCCCAACATCCATATGGGAGGATGGATGGATGGATACCGATTTTATTCCTCACATGCTGTTCCGGTTCTTACCGCTTGAGTGTATTCGGGTAGGCTATAATGGATTGAGGATTAACATAGTCCCATATCCTTTGGGCAGGTTTGTTGTGGATGAGATTCCTAGGTGATTGTGGGCCAGTTTTGTTTTCCCAAGTGTCTTCAGGATGAGGCCCATGTGTCTTCGGGCGAGAGGCATGGTTGTTGTGGCCCAGGTGTCTATGGGCGGGATTGTGTGTAGTTTGAGGCCCACGTGTGTGCGAGAAGGTTTTGGTAGTGGGAATATATATGGGAAGAGTGGTGGCATCAAGAAATTAGCCATTATGGATGAGCAGTTAACTAGTGGGGAAGTGGTGCGGGGTATCCAAATGTCGATGTGCTTATACTACTACCTTACTTGACTTGCGTTATTTGGTAAGCGTGCCTTGATGAGGATGAGATGGTTAGTATTCCTTAGTAGGTGCTTTTAGGTTATACTATTTTCTCATAGGGACATTAGTATGTTCCCCTACTTGTGCACAAGTAGCTTTAGTTTCCCTACTGAGTATACTCATATTCTCACTCTATGTATATAAAAATATTTTCAGGTATCCCAGAGGACATTGAGGACCGTGCTGGACTTTAATATATCGATCATAGAGATTAGTTGTTGTTTCTTCTTAGTATCTTTTTTTGGTAATTTATTTTGGAGTTTTGTTTTACCTTGTATCAACTTTACTTTTGAACATGCATGTAGGAATGAATTTTGGATTTACTTTTACTTTTAGTATTTGGAGTTTCTTGGGATTTACCATCTCATTTCCCAATCGTGTTCTATAAAAAGGCTAATGCATTTCATATTATTTGAGATTCTATACCCTTGGTTCTAGTCGCTGCTCTGAGTCCTATTGAAGGTGAGTCTCGAGGGTCATTATCTCTCCTTCATCTTGGGGAAGGTAGGGCGTGGCATTTTGCTGTCTATTCCCTCATCTTGAAGAAGGCGCACCATGAAAATATGGTATCAAAGGGGAGGTTTGGGATTTGAAATATATGATGGAGTTCAGAGTTAGGAAAATTAAGGATTTCATGGGATGGTAGGGTGATGGTGTTACGTAATCTTGGTGCATGAAATAGGCCAGGGAAGACTGGCTAGGACACATGATTTTAGCCCCCCCCCCCCATGATCTGATGCAAGGACATTGAACCTACTTAATGACCAAGTGAGGCTACACTGATTACAGGGTAGAGACCCTAGGAAAAGTAAATGCATCATAAAAACTTGTGTTTTTATTTGAGTTGGGTGTTTTGGGAAATTAAATTAAAATTAAGAGTTAAAATAAATTCAAACAAAAATATCCATACAACCCAGGCTTACGAAGTTCCTTGTTTCCTTTTCAGCTATGGAACTTAGATGCCACCCATGTGTGGTATGAGTAGTTGGGGCCCAAAAGGTCGACCTGGTTGATTATCGGAGGACCGATCAAGAGGAGGAGGATGACTAGTGGAAGAATACGCTTTACGCCTTCCAGCGGAAGACTCTTGGAAAGTATGAGGGCATCATCTTGGACATGGAGATAGAGAGTCGGCTCAAGGATATGGTGGTCAATTTTAGCTTGTTATGGGTTCCAATAGAGTAATGTGTTCCTTTGGAAGTGAGCTAGATATGAGGGGTGACATGTCAGTGGTGGATGATTTACCTTGGGGAGAAGAAGGTGACCGATGTATCATGGGATGACTTTGAGAAGGAGTTCCGAGAAGAATTACATTCTTCCATGATGAAGGTCAAGAAGAGGAAGGAGCGGATCTCCCTCCAGTAGGTGAGTATTTTGGTAAGGGAACTGGGGATCAAGTTCAAGGATTTCCTATGTTTGGCATCAGATCTCTTTCTGGATGAGGAGTCCCAAACGAGATTCCTAGAGGATACACTCTAACCTTCTATTTAGTATCTTATTACTCTAATCTATTAACATACTTAGAGGTTCAGAAGAAGGATGAAGTAGTGGAAAAGTTGCACTAATTGGGAGGTGTACCATGAGAAGGAAGCCAAACAAGTTTGTCAAAGGGGAAGGCCATCAGCAGCAGGTCTCTGGCATCAGGGCCTTCAAGGTTATGGCCATCGGGGAGTAGGCCTCAATAGTTCCAGTTCTGATATTCTAGTCCTCACCATTTCTATATGGTCCCAGGATCGAGGTGCTTTATCTATAGAGTATATGGACATATTTGGAACTATTGCCCAGTTGGAGCATAGTACAGTGGGGGTGGGAAGGTCCGACACCCATCCCAACAGCAGCAGTTGCCTATTAGTCATTTCCAATAGTAGGGGCAATGATCTCTCACTCCACCAAGGGTAGATGGTTCCAGAGGAGGAAAAACTCAGTGCGCTCCTTAGGGAACTCAACCAGGGTGTGGTTGGGGAGGCAGTCAACATCCAAGGGGAAGAGGAGAAGGGAATGGGCAGATACACACCATAAAGGTAGCAGTTCCAGCGGGACCAGAGGTAGTTCAAGGTACAATAAGTCTATTTAGTACTCGTTCATGTGCTTTGTTTGATTCAGGAGACTCACACTCTTTTTTTCACCCATTCTATCCCACGCCATGGGTCTAGATATGGAGATAATTTCTGTTCCCCTAGTGTTGAGTATGCCAGTTGGAGGTCAGACCGGTCTGTTTGATGTTTTTCGGGGATGTAGACTGATGCTGGGACCACATCAGTTTAGTGGGGATCTTCTTCTTCTACAGATGAATCCATACAATATCATCATGAGAATTGAATGGTTATTATCTATGTGTCTTGTTATTGACTGCTTCCAGAGAAGAGTTGTGTTCTCAGATATGGGAGGCTAGAGCATAGCTTTCATTAGCGAGTGGATTTGTCCGGTGGGAAGCTAGCATGTGAAGCCCCTTATTTCTTTGTTAGCCAAGATGTCAATGGAAACAGCTGACACAAAGATGTTGGAAGTGTTAGGGGTTGTCAGTGAGTTCTTGGATGTATTCCACAAAGAGGTTGTGATTCTACCCCCTTGATGTGATGTTGAGTTCGGGATAAACTTTCAACCTAGTGCCCATCCGATTTTGATGGCCCCCTATCGGATGGTTACTTCTGAGTTGCAAGATTTGTGGGTTTAGGTTGAAATCCTAATGAAGAAGAGTTCTATCCGGCCAAGTGTGTTGTCGTGGAGTGCTCCGGTCTTGTTTGTAAAGAATGTAGATGGTGGTCTAAGACTGTTCATAGACTAACATAGACTGAATCAGGTGATAATCAAGAACAGTTACCCCCATCTTAGGATCAATGATCTTTTTGACCGGTTAAAGGTAGCATATTGGTTCTCTAATATAGATCTATGGTTTGGATATCACCACTTGGGGGTGACATCATCAAGACTACTTTCATGTGCATATATGGGCACTATGAGTTCTTGGTCATGTTGTTCGGTGTTACAAATGTACCAGACGTGTTCATTGGGCTCATGAAATTTGTTTTCTATGAGTATCTATACCAGTTCATCATCGTGTTCATAAACAACATCTTGATATACTCAAGATCATAGGGGGAAAACACCGAACTCTTGAGGATAGTCTTGGAGGTCCTCCAACACCACTATCTCTATAGAAAGTTGTCTAAGTGCAAGTTCTGAACATGAGAGGTTCACTTCCTTGGACACAAGGTGTCCCAATGGGGGATATTAGTGGGCTATCAAATGAAAAAGTGGTTGTTTCCTAGGTATCACCCAAGAATGTGGCGGAGGTTCATAGTTTCTTGGGTATAACAGGATACTACAGGAGCTTCGTACCCAACTTATCTCGAGTCGTAGCTCCATTGATAGCATTTGAGAGAAAGGGTTTGGCCTTCATGTGAAGTGATCAGTTTCAGGAAGCTTTTAGCTATCTAAAGAGGAAGCTGTTCTGTGCTCAAGTACTCAGGTTTCCAGAGGAAGGGGTGTTGTTTGAGGTGTTTTGTGATGCTTATGGTCTAGGATTGGGGTGTGTGCTGATGCAGCAGCAGGGAGTGATCTCTTATGGTTCTAGGAAGTTACATACTCACGAACGTAACTATGCCACCCATGACCTATAGATTTCATCGGACATGTTCACACTGATGTTGTGGCGACATTACCTCACCGGGGAATGCTTTGTGGTCTTCATAGATCATAAGAACTTGAGGTATATATTTTCCTAGTGAGACCTAAACTTGTGACGATGGAGGTGGATAGAGTTTCTATAGGACTAGGACATTGATATCTCTTACACCCTAGGAAAAGGGAACATGGTGGATGATTCCTTGAGCAAGAAGTCTTAGAAGGAGGTAGTCTGGTAATCCACAAATGATTGGATGGAAATGGAGGAGTTTTCCACTCTTCCCCAGGGTGAGAGAGTGGATAGTTGTAGATAATGTCCATTTCAGATGACATTGTAGTCTCCCTTAGTGCGACTGGTGGAGGAATCTAAGTGGGGAGACTTAGAGGATAAGTTGATGAATGATCACATTGGCTAGGGTGATGCTATGGAAGAATGGTCAGTGCATAGCCAGAATCAGATTCTATTTCATGGGAAGTTGTTTGTACCTATAAAAATACATGAGGGAGTTCTCTGTGAGTTCTATAGCTCACCCCTGGCAGTAAACCCAAGAGTTTAAAAGATGTATTGAGGCCCACAAGAACTTTTTTGGTGGCCCAGGGTGGAGTGGGTAGTGGAGGAGTTTGTGGAAAGGTGTTTAGTGTTTCAGTAGGTGAATACTGAGCAGCATGTTCCTGGTAGTCTGTTGGATCCCTTAGATGTTCCCAAGTAGAAGTGGGATTACATATCAATAGATTTTTTCACAGGACTACCCAAGGATCGGGGATGAGGTGATGCTATCTGGGTAGTGGTGGATCGATTGACAAAATCAGCTGACTTTTTAGTGATCAGGGAGTTGAGCATAGTGGATATGTTATCAAAGAGGTACATAGGTGAAGTGGTGTGGCTTCACGGAGTTCCAAGATCCATTGTCTCAGATCAGAATAAATGTATTATGTCACGAGTCTGGATGGGATTGCAACATGCTTTTGTCACCCAATTATTCCTTGGCACTACATTCCACCCTCAGACATATGGGCATATAGAGTGGACCATCCAGACATTGGAGGATATTCTACGAGTATTTTTTCTGGACTTCAAAGGATTGTGGGAACAACACTTACCTTTGGTAGAGTTTTCTTACAATAATATCTATCACGCTACCATTGGAATGAATCCATTCTAAGACTTTTATGGAAGGTTGTGTCATTCACCCATATAATGGAAAAAGTTTGGGGAGAAAGGTGTTATTTCCCCAGAGGTAGTGCAAAGCACAACAGAGAAGGTTAAGATTGTTCATGAGAGGATGAAGATAGTTCGTGACCGAAAAAATTTATATGTTGATCATAAGAGGAGGCACTTGGAGTTTGAGGTTGGGGACCACATGTTCTTAATAGTTTCTCCTCGGTGTAGAAAGTAGAGGTTCGGTAAGGGAAGAAAGATTTCTCCTAGGTTTATTAGACCTTACAAGGTGTTGGGACAAGTTGGAAAGGTGGTATATCAGCTGGAATTTCCACCATGGTTAGAGAGGATCCACGACATCTTCCATGTCTCTCAACTTTGTCAGTATCTATATGATGACTCCCAAATCATTAATTGGGGAGGGTTAAATATCGAGAAGGACGCAATGTTCATGGAGCAGCCGGTAAGAATCAAGGATCATAAGGATAATTTTCGTCATTGATGGAACATCCCTTTGGTTCGTGTATTATGGATGCATTGTGGTCTTTAGGAGAGTACTTGGGAGCAAGAGACACATATTATTTCCCAATACTTAGAGTTGTTCTAAGTTTTGTTTAGGTGGTTTTCTTATGTGCTTCGTTATATGATGTAATGATTGAACTCGTTCACTATCAAATGAGTTGTTTACATATTCTCTAAGTGTGTGAAAATTCACCAAAAAGGGGGAGGGTAGGACCTAATCCCTAATCAAGACACATTAATGTGGTTACGATTAAACCTGTGCGGAAGAGTAAGTGAAACCCAAAGTGGATAATACCTTGAAATGGAGGAAGGTTCTCTCTAATCCATGTGCCTGAGCAGTGTGACCTTTGGTGTTTATGTGGATTTTTGTGATAGTGGGGCCTTAGTGTTTGTATAGCAGTTCAGGAGATATATTCCAAGGTGGTGTCCTTGGATGTTGAGGTTTTCAATCCATATTATTAATAACACATGGTGGTTTTCTCCTTAAAGGTATCTTAAGGAGTGGTTTCTCATAGATCTTTATTATGGGTTAGTTTTGAATTCTCTAATATGGGAATAGTTTGAGAGGTATCTGATGCAATGACCCATATTTCCCCAGGTTCTTCCTTTGTGAAAATGTAGTGCTTCTAGTGTTCATGGGGGTCGTAGTGGGTTTTTGTGGGGTTCTTCCAAAAATCATGTTTCACTAAAATTATAGCACATCGAAACGGTGGCACCGTAATGGTGGCACACTAAAATGGTGGCACCGTAAGGTGGAACACCAAAATGATGACAATGTAACCATGGAACCGTAACGACGACACACTTAAATAGTGGCACACCAAAATATCAGCACACCGAAATAGCGGAACACCAAAACGGTGGCATACCAAAACGATAACACACCAAAATGGAGGCACACCAAAATAGAGGCACACCAAACGTTGTATCACCCTTTACTAAATTTCGAGTTTTCTGAGTTTTCCCAGTTTTATCCCTCTAATGTCTTATTTTATGTGAAAAAAGTTTCAAGCCTTCCTTGGGTGTTTTTAAGGGAGTTTTAGAAGATATTAATTATATATTTAATATCCTAATGTCCTGGGGGATTTGAGATACTGAAACCGAATGATCATGACCAATATCCCACGTAAATGAATTTTGGAAACTATTCTTCCTTTAATGTAGGATATGGTTGTTCAAAGCTCAGATATTCCCTTCCTAGTGTGAATTCAGTTTACCCTTGTTGCTTCTAGATACTTCCTCCCTAGACAAGTCATGATCATATTATAGATCCCCTCATGCTCAGTTTATTGGAGTTCTGTGATCCTCAAACGACCCCCTGTTCTTGGAAGAAAGAGGAACTTCGATCATTTGATCACCCAAGTAGAGATTTCTTCTTAATATCTTTATTTTTGCATCATGCAGGGTGGGTGTACTAATGATTCATTATGACAAACGGATGAATCCTTTTATTTAAACAAGTAAAAAATAAGGGACAGAGAATTTGATGATAAAAAGATAAAAAGATCTGTTATAAAAACGGGAATGAAATTTAAGATTGGTTGGCATTGGTCACTTTTATTATTTGTTATATTTGGTTATTTTATGGTTTTTATGGTTGTATACCTTCTAAAAATCATGAACATTGGTGTTATTTTTCTGTGCATGGGTGATTCTTTAAAACTATTATTGTTTCTTTATAAACAATTGGTGTAAATTCTAATATGTCTAATCACATATAAATGGTAAAATGTAATGAATTCCCCCAGATGAAAACCCCAGTTTGATCACCCCTATTTATCATAGTGGATTAAATAGCAGTGTTTACTAAAATCTGAATATATCCTATTTGATTGGTGTGGCTGAGTGTTGTGTTCTATTAGGATTTGTGACCTTGTGTGAGTTGTGTTGAGCTGCTATTGGGAGCATAATTATGGGTATAGGGGTAGGCATGGAAGTTGGTTCAATGGGAAGGGTATGGTATGTATGTATATCGGGGGGGGGGGGGGGTTATTTGTATTTTCAATGGGTTTGGTTTATGGGGAGGTAAAAGTGGTGTGTTGGTATCCCCGTCTGAGAGACTGATTGATTGTGGAATAGATGGACTTATACGCAGTTGAACTGCCTTTGTTTGTGTTGTGTCCATGGATGGAAATTGGTAAGTAGGACTAAATTGTGGTTATGAACTTTTTATTAAGTGGGACTATATCAAGGAAATATTAGGATTGTGTAGTATAACTTTGAAGAATGATATTTGGCAATGGTTTAACAGGGACATGCATGGGACTGAAAATCTGGTTTTGTTTGTTGTTTTGATATGGTTAAGATTGGTTGTTTCCCAGTAGTTCTAGAATAAATTAAAGTTAATCCCTTAATTAATAAATTGTAAGTGGTTAAATGAAAACGAGGTTGGGTTATACTTTGGTAGTGGCTGTTGTGTTGTGCATATAGGGGTAGCAACAAATGTGGTTCTCTATGAGTTGGTTTTCTATTGTGGGGACCCGTAGGTTAGGCTGAGTGTTTGATTACATATACATATATAAATTGTAGTTTCTTGTGATTTCTATATGCACCCCACCCTTATTGAGCACCATGTGCCAAACACCCCCATTCATGGGGGAGGGTGTCTTTACCAACATACCGATGGGAGGATGTGTGGATTGTTACTGGCTCTCTTTCTCACACCCTCTTCCATTTATTACCTCTCATGCATATCCTAGCATGTTGTAATGGCTTGAGGCTTAACATATTTGCATATCCTTCAGGAAGGTTTGTTGTGGATGAGATTCATAGGTGTTTGCGGGCCAAGTTTGTTTTCCTAAGTTTCTTTGGGATGAGGCCCAGGTGTATTCAGGTGAGAGGGGTGGTTATTGTCGCTCTGGTGTTTGTGGGAGAGATTGTGTGTGGTCTGAGGCATAGGTGTGTGTGGGATGATTTTGGTAGTGGGACTACGTATGGGAAGAGTGGTAACATCAATATGTTTTCCATTTGGGATGAACAGTTAACAAGTGGGGAAGTGGTATAGGGTACCCAAATTTCGATGTGCTTATACTAGTACCTTACTAGACTTGTGTTATTTGGTGAGTGTGCCTTGGTGAGATTGGGTTGGTTAGTATTCCATGGTAGTTTCTTTGAGGTTCTATTGTTTTCTCATAGGAACATTAGTATGTTCCCCCACTTATACACGAGTAACTTTAGTTTCCCTACTGAGTATACCCATATGTTACCCTATGTATATAAAAATATTATAATGTTTCCAAGAGGACTTTGAGGATTTTTCTAGACTTTACTTGCTTGGGCATTGAGATTATTTACTGTTTCTGCATAGTCTCTTTTCTATTGGTACTTTACTTTGGAGTTGTATTGTACCTTGTATCAGCTTTACTTTTAAACATTCATGTGGGAATGGATTTTTGACTTACTTTTACTTTTAGTATTTGAAGTTTCTTGGGATTTACCATATTATCTCTTGACCTTGTTCTATAAAAAGGGGAATTCCGTCTATATTAAATGATATTCTATACCCCTGGTTCTAGTAACCACTCTGGAGCTAATTGAATGTGGGTCTCATGGGTCATTATCTCGCCTTCATCTTGAGGAAGGAAGGGCATGCCACTTTTCCGTCCCTTCCCTCATCTTGAAGAATGAGGGTCCTAAAAACATGAACAATTATCTTATTATATTCACTATACATGTATTAGAGGTATTGGTATTCTTAAAATAACGTTCTAATGGTCCTTTATAATGGATCTAAAGGAGGTCTACTGAATAAGAGGTAATCATGTAACTTGACCTCTTTCAATTTAGTTATTTTTATACCCCCCTAAAATATTATTTAAATATGATCTTATAATAATATTATTATATCATATACATTGAATTGTTATTATAAATATATATAAACCATTTTTTATCTCATTTTCCATCTCATGGCTAAGAAAAACATCATTTGTGCGTGCAATTGGACTACCACCTGTACAAAGCAATGTGTTTCATTTTCCACCACCAACTCTCATGGATGTTTATAATGATAGATTATATATATATATATGATATTAATGACATAATTATCATTCTATAAACATATTATATCATATATTTTCCTACCTTTTGTTCCATTAAAAAATGATAATGTCATTTGTGTGTTTGTGTGGATTGCCACCTCAACAAAGCGATGTGTTTCAGTTTTTCTAACTACATCACATGGATGGTACATATAAAGTATTAAAAGATATAATATTATATTTATGATATAATCACAATAATTTAAATATAAAATAATACATTCCTTCTTCCACTCAAGTTTGTTGAAAAACGGAAATGTCACTCATGCATACGTATGACCTTCTGTCTCCATGATTGTAATGCAATTATTTTTTCATAACCATATTTCATAGTTGGTTTTAAAAGAATAATTAATGTATAGAAATTATAATTATTTCACTATTATTATTTTAGATATGCTTTAATAATTACTACTTTTACCATAGTTAACATTCCAAAAGTTGTTTTGAAATTATGAACCAAACGTCCTTAAAATACCTGACGTGGGATTAACCTATTAAGTACTATAATATTTCATTGTAATAATTGAAATAATGGGTTAATGATAAATTATTAAACCTAAAAAAGGTTCTTAAACAATTAAATAATTTATATAATTTTATTATACATGAGTTAAAGGACATACATGAAAATTTTAGACTTGAGGTAAGGGATTTCTTCTCAATTTCCCTTCATTGAGGCGAATTTTAAAGTTATAAAACAAATTTATTTTATATGGTGTATATACCAAACTTTGAAATTTTATTTTATGAATCCTTCATACATCATTTTATTTTATGTTACAATTCAAATTACTTCAGTCAAAGGGATTTTCCATGAAAGTTACTTAACCCAATTTCTATTCATTGAGTTATAATCCTACTTCATTAAATTTATTATTCCATGATTATGTGGGAATTTATATCTAAATTGTTTTATCATATTTTTAAAATTATTTTATGTGAATTTAAATATGTTTACATAATCAATTCATGTATTAATTTTCACTTCAAATGTTATGATATTTTCAATGGTTTTTTTGTCTTAATCACTTTTCCTTGAGGCTTGTTTCATGTTAGGAACCATGATTTCCTTACATGATCATTTATAAGTAGAAAATATGCCACTTTATTTTACTTAATATTATGTTAAGGTATTGAGAATAATATTCCTTTATAATCTCTAACCATATTCTCTAGTTTATATTAGTATCCTACTCTATTAATACATATTTAAGGCTCTTATGATCCTTATATATTTCACACTTATCCCCACATAGATATTTTCACAAAATCATCAATACTGAAATCACTATAGACAACAATAGATCATGAACTGTATAATTGTGATCATGGAATTTGAAATATATTGAGTAATAGGCTATCACTTTATCATTTTTCATGTGTACACAGCCCAAGCCCCTCTTTGAATCATCACTATATATACCCTAGAAAGTTCCCCACTTGAGGTTAGTGTGAATATTACTTCACCTATAAGATTAATTTTGAACTCATTGAAGATATATATACATTAATTAGTCCAATAAATCTTCAATATCTTCTATTTTATCTTGTATATAGTGCTTTAAAATCATGTTAAGTTTCAAAAAAACCATTTATGCTACCCAGCTAGTCCAAGGAAACTAAATCTCTCCATTATAGATGTTGGTCTGGGATACTCCTTAACTGCCATTTTCTTAGAGGTATCTATAGAAATACCATAATCGGTGATAAAAATCCCCATGAATGATACTTCATAAATATAAAACTCTAATTTAATATACTTTTCATATAGATTTTACTTTCATAATACCTTTTTCACTGTACAGAAATGCTCTTTACTCTTCTCCTTTATTTTAGTGTTTATCATAATATCATCTATAAATTCATCCAATTTTTTTTAATGTAATCTATAAAGTAAATACTCATTAATTAAATAAATATTTCGAGATAATTAGTTATTCTGAAAGGAATAACTATGAACTCATAGTATCCATACCTTGTTCAAAATGCAGTCTAGTGAATATCTTTCTTCCTCAACGTTAATTAGTGATATATGGATTAGAGATCCACCTTAGAGAAGTACTGGACCCCCAATAGCTTATAAAATAAGTAATAAATCCATTTTAGGAGATAATTTTTATTTATCGTGATTTTTTTGAGTTCATGATAATTAATGTAGAGCTGAATTTACCAATCCTTCTTCTTAGTAATGAGGACAAGCATGAACCTAGCAAAGAACTCAGGTGTATAAAACCATATTTTAAATTTTATTATATATTCTTCATTAGTTATTATAGTTTTATGGTGTCCATTTTATTAGGAGTCTTGGATATGGGTAGAGATATAGGTATAATTTCAATTGAGTGATCAACCTATCTATCAAGATGAGGACCAAACAATTATTTTAGGAATTCATCATTATAGTCCCCCATAATGGGAATGTATTCAAGATCAATTATCTCATTCTTATTAATAATTTGAGCTATATATGATTTCTCACAAGGAAATATTATCCATTATTGAGAAGAATATTACAAAAGGGGTTCATCATCTTCCTTACACTTGTATATAATTAGAGGATGATTCAGGATATTGAAAGTGATTTCCCTATCTAGATAGTTTATTCTATATTTATATAAGGATATCCAATCCATTACAAATATAACAAAAAATTATACTAAAGGAATGATGATAGTATTTCTTGGGAGGATTAGTCTATGAACATTGATTGTGAAGATGTTATATACTTGGGATTCAATAATTTTACAATTTTATGTTCTCATAGATAACTCAACCTAAAAGTTTTAGGGTGGTATTTGAATAGTTATTATAAACTTTAATGATAATAAAGAATGGATAGAACTAGAAACACACAATACATTCACCATTTTTTCATGAATAACTAGTGTACCAATCATCATTTCAATCTTAGGGTCCACCCCAACAGTAGTGATAACATAATAATTTACTTTATCACTAGCCCTTGGAGGTTGTCATAATTTATTATTTTTGATAAACCTTGGATAACGGCATTGGATTTCATAATTTATGTGTTCTTTTTAGTTTAAAAACTTTACTAAAAGCTGAGTGCTGATCAAAACCATATATTATTTAATCACATTATTGGGATTCCTTATCTCATTTTGACATTGATTAACCTGATTCCATTGTTTTCCATAATTTAAGCATCCAGTTAATCCCTTGATATAGTTTTTTGGGATGATTCTTACCACACTTTTGACTTATGGGAAGTTGGGTTTTTTTTCTCTCCATGGGATTTATTCATTGATTCTACTAAATAAAACTCCACTTTCATTTTTTTTATCTCATTACCCTCATAACCAGTGAGAAAAACCAATCTTCATCCTGACCTTAAATGGAAAACAAAAAATATCTTAAGAGATATCAAATTCATTAATTATTAAATATTTTAATATAATTATATTTAATCCCCTAAATAATTGGTCCACCTTAAATTCAGTGTTAATGATAAAGTCAAAGGTGCACTATGAAATCATTGTAATTTTTTCCTCACAAGCCTCGACAAATTTATTATTATTTTACTTAATTATAATGATTTTTTTATCCATTTTAATATGGAGAGTTCATAGAAAATATTTATTGAAAAATATTTTTTTTGAATCCTTCCAATTCCATTGAATCAATTTTCTTATTGGAATTTTTGTAATTGATAAGTTCCCACAACTGATCAACTTATCCCTCCAGGAAATAAATGGATAATAAAACATTCTCGTAATAAGATCATTGGATGATAAATAATATATTCTCAACTGATATAATTCATTATTTTATGATGATTAGATTAAAAGATACAATAAATGTAGGATGACTCTATCATATAAAGGATTCAATCTCACAATTTTATTTCTTAGAAGGAGGGAGTTCTAGAAGATTCAAGATATTATTCATTAATTTTTTTAGTTGAGATAGTACCACCATAAAGTTCTCAGTTATCAATAACATTAGGTTAGGTATCTAATTAGGGAAATCTTCACATTGTTTGTTGGAATGATTCATTATATTTTCTACCATGAACTAAAATAAAGGAAAAAAAATTGGGATGTGAATAATTAAAATAATAATAATATAAACATGAAAACTATGAAAATAGATATAATAATATATAAATGAAATGTGTATCCTAAATTATGAGTCTCTTGGTTTTAATATTGGTTATCCATTGAAATTTTCCTATTAGGTTTTCTAACATAAAAATCTATTCAGGTCCTTCATAATGGTCCGTAAAGATATTATGAATTTAATAAATCATATACCACATGATTGTCAAATTAGGTGTGTAGTAGGACCTATTTTGTATACACCATGTATAGGTTGTTTTAAAACACATTGATCCATTTCAATTTTATTACCCCAAATAACATCCTTGTTAGATCCATATCCACTTATAATATCAAGACACTGATTTCAACACTTGGAAACCACTCACTCTATACTTTACCAAAATCTCAATACTTTCTCAAATACTTAGACTTATCTAAAGGGTTATAACTAATATATTATTTTCCCAATAAAAAAATAAGTATAATTTTATATGATACCAATTATAAAGATCAAATCCTCTAAAAAATATCATTATATGATTTAAAAAAATCCAGAAACAAATGCCTGAGGGTCTAGAGGTACAATGTCTTTAGAAGACTAGATACATAAAATATTGAAATTAAACTATTTTTTTACATTAATCTCCATAATGAGATCCTAAATAATTTTTATCTTCTAAAACAATATAGGATAACTTATGGAATACAAAAAGAAAAGGGCTGAGCTATAAATCCTAGTAAGGGAATAAACATAATAAATGGGAATGACATATGAGTCAAATGGAATAACATGATATCAACCGAAAATGGTACATGAATGATCACATGGTGGAATGAAATTAATAATATATAATTATAAAATATTTGAATATAAGTAATGTTGAAACAATATAAAACATGACATAATATAATTCAAGGATCACTATCAAGTCAATATAACAGAGTGGATAAAGTCCCATCATGGATTAAGTTTACTCCAAAATCCTATATATATAATTTCATGAAAAATAAAAAATACCAAATGAATTTTTGCACTATATAGACATAACTATTATAACATGAATATGCATATGTGTTCTATACAAGGAAATCAAACAAAAGGCATAAGCATAAGAATTACCCATGGAAAGAAATGGGTTAAATAATCATATCTTATAGCATAACTAGATGGAATATCATAATTGTTTCGATAAAATAAGGTATTAAATAATTATTGGATGTTCACGGGTAAAAAATAAATATATTCCATGAAAAATGAAGTCTAAGTGAAGTAAATATGTGGAAAAGAGTGGATAAGTAACATTAAAAATGTACCTCTTGAACATGATTTTAGGGGAAAGGGTAAAGAGTCATTAAAGAGGGAAAAAAGAATATTAATTTACATAAAAACAAAAATGAACCAAAAATAATTTTTATAATAAAATGTGAAATTTTATAAACCATGGATGGTGTAAAAAATCTTATAGAGTTTGACTTGAAACGGTGTAAGAAATAGAGAAGTTCTCTTTAATCAAATTTTTCTAGAGAATAAAATTGAGAGGGAAACCATTGAAAATGCATATTACCATTGAATAATGGTAATGATAACTAGGTATATATGCAAAGGGAACATATATAAATAATTTTAAATCAATATATGATAATAATTGTGTGATGAGGTGTGTTTTATAAGTAAGAGGTATGATCTAAAGTAAATGAGGGTGGTTCAGAAGTTCCCTTACCTCAGATCCTTGACTCGATTAGTACGATCACCTACACTCCTAAGTAAAAAAAATTAAATTATCAAATACTTTATTAAGAACCATTTTCATTTATATTTTATTTATTACAATTTTTTATTTTTTTTGAAATAATGTTATTAAGAAATCATTTTTATTCTTACTCTCATGAGGGTGTTCACTTCACGGTTCCAATCCCACTTTATTTTGTGGATAATTAATAAAGTTCTTCTAAAATGGGACTAAAACACATAAGTGAAATGAAATGATATTCATTTACTTCAAAAATTTTAAATGTACCAAAATATCCATATATGTTCTGAAATAGGGTTGATTCATTTAGTATAAATGATATTGTTATATAGTTAGTTCATTTAGTTAGTTTTACCGATCATCATGAACTTGATTATTTTTATTTAATTAAATGACTATTAATAAAATATAGAATATCAATAAGTTATAATATATTTACTATCATCATAATTAACTATAATATTATTTATATAACCATCTAATAAGGAGGTAGAGAAAAATAATATACATTGTTCATGGAGGCGGTGAACCCACCTTAATACAAACAATCATTTTCATTTTAGAATGAAATGAAAAGTGGTTTGATAATTGATATTAAATTAACACAATAATATTTATTTATAAAAATTGTGTCATTAATTTATTTTGTATATAATGTTTTGGATGTTTAACAAAAAGAAAGAATAAAAAGCTCTATTGAATGTATTACCCTGTCCTTTGGATATATCCTCTTAGGACACCACTTTAGGATCCTTGGAATGGAATTTAGGTAAGAACATAACTCCTTTGATATGGGGAGTATCTTTAGAGATAGTGATTTAAATAGTTTGGGAAATATCCAAGGCTTATAAGGTGTGGGAGAAGGGGTGGTGAGGGGTGGTATTTATAAGAGGAGGAGGGAGGTATTTTTGAATATAATATCGATTACATTATTAATTTTTCTCAAGACAACCTATGAAATTGATTCTTGTGAAATCATAGAGGAATCAGTTCATGTGATTACAATACAATTTTTTCTTACGACATCCATGATTTAATTAATCAAATATCTAACTTAGAATGTTAAATACCATATTTTGATATATTTCACTATTGATAAAAATTTCAACAATGTTAGATAAATAAAAAAATTCACCCCAAACAATTTTTGTTGTGTAGATTCAAAAAATTAAATTAATTTTATGAATATAATTTTATAAATATAATAAATTCAATTTTTGAATAAAATCCTTATTTATTGGAAAAGTAACTCTTTTTTTATTATGATTAATTTTCTGACCCTTTGAACAATTAATCATGGTCTCATAAAATTATATTATTCTTATAATGAAACATAATTTAGTTTTATAAAACAACATTTGGAAATAAATTTTATTTCAAATATTATTATTTATCATAAAATTATAAATAAAACATATAGATTTTACAAATATAAAGACACTTATTTTATCATTTTGAAAACATTTATTTATCTACAGGTTTTTATAAATCTATCATATTTTCATTTTATAAGATACATAAATATTATTTTTCTCACAGCAAAAATTTTTATTTTTTTATTCTATTATTTTATCTAGTATAGAATATTTTTGTCAAGCTGCAGGCCAAGCCCGATTGAAAATATTCATTATTTTAGTTAAATTAATGTTTTGTGATTGATAGTATCTGAAAAATTGGAAGGGCATAGTTGATGATGTGTGGCTTCGCTAAGTCACCATGTGGCATGCCCAGTTTTTTTGAAAAAATATTATTAATTATTTATTTGACAAGATGAATAATAAAATGAAAGAAAAGAAAAATAAGAAAAATAAAATGAATTAATACTAGTTTTAATAATACTGATGATAAAATTATTTAAGATGATTATTATTGTTGTTAATATTTTAATTAATTTGTTATTATTATTATTATTGTTATGATTTTTGTGTTTAGTTTTTTAGGTTTACTTTTTTCATTCTTTTTTTTCTTTCATTTTTTATGTTCTTTTTTTCTCTCTCCCTATTTTCCATATCCCTCTCCCTCTCCCATCACACCCCCTATTTGGCATCACACTGTAACTTCCCTTTCCCTAGTGCTCCCTTGGCTACTCCTTTGGCCGATTCCCCCTCTATCTCCCTTTTGAGAGACCATCGGTCAGAGTCTCCCCTCCAGTGACTTCCTCACACCACCCAACCACCCATCCACCCTCACATCACTCTTCTCCCCTCAAAGCATGCCCTCTCTTTGTTATACCCCTATCAGAGAGACCTCCTTATGAATAAACCTCCTACAACACAACATTTCCTTTCCAACATGACCTCCGACGACCCCCCTTAGCACGCAACCCTCTTCAGTACAATTTTACTCCGCCTTTAGGGTTTTGATGCACATTAGGGTTCCAATTTTAGGCTTCTATTTTTATGTTTGTGGTTTGAATTCTTTAATTAGAATTTAATTCAGTTTTATTACAGTGTGATTGTTATATAATTGATGTTTCCCACATAAATTTGGGGGTTTTGACATCAAAGGTAGGTGGTTCCATGTATAAACATTATTTAATGATTTTTTGGTTGCATAATTAATATAGTGGGTTCTTTGATCATTTTATGGTGTGAAATTAATTTTTTAAAGAGTTTTATATGTTTTTGATTTTTAAGTAGCTTGTTTATGTGAAATGGGGTGTGTTTTTATTACAAAACCATATTGCGTCACTTTTTAGTGTTTTTATAAATTGTGAGACCAGTTTATTAAATTGTAAAAGAGAGATAGATTGTGCTTTGGTGTGGCATAGATATTAATTTGATCATAAAATATTATTTGAGTGGGTTTTTATGAGTAAAGACAAGCGGTACTTCTTGAAAAATGTTTAACATTTTTCTTAGTTGTTTATTTGATCATGCAAGTGATGTGAATTATGTTTTGAAATATTTTTTAGTGTGAATATGATTTTAAAAGAGGGTTTGAGTATGCAAATTATGGTATTTGGTGTGTTTAGTTCTTTTTTTTGGGTTGGGTATATGAATTTGGAATGTGATATGAACTTGGAACTTTAATGATCAGAAAAAGGGAAGCCCATGTACTAGGTGGGCGGACTAAGACTAGTGTGCTAAGAATACAAAAGTTACTTCATCCTAGTTTCATATAGTTAGATTGATGACAAAAACACTAACTATATATTTTAATGATTATTGGAGACCACTATGTCTAGGGGAATGTCCCATACTAGTGGATCGTGTACGATAACGCAGTTTGTTGTGGTTCATATACCACTTTTCATCTAGATGAGATGTTATAAGTTCCATTACTTTCTAGTACCTATAGAGACCCTACCATGTTTAGTTCTATTTATCTATTTAGATCTCACCATCTTCATAAGATATGGCATTTGGGTTACTTCAAAAGTAAATGTGTTTTTAAATTGAATTTCATTTTCTTGAAGTCGTTTTCATTAAATCTCTTTTCTTTTAAACTGTTCAATAAATTACATTTCATTTATTAAGACTACAATTTTATTTTCCATATAATGTTTATATCATGGAAACTTTTCTTGGGTGTAATCCTTCTAGGCATTATCTCACACCATACTTACAACATTGGGTGTAATTAGATTTGGTATTGTTTGAAATAGGTAATGATAAATATTATGAAGATGGTGGTTTGAGTTTTTAGAGATCTTTCATGGGTGGTGTTGTGGAGATGGATTGAGGGTGGTTTCCTCTCTCCATGTGGTGGTTTTGAGCTATTTTTTGGTCACATTATCTTGTGATAGTTTGGGATTTGGTTCCTTTTTGGTAGTAGCACTTTTGGTTCTTTTTTCATTACAATTGCAACTCAAATATGGGGTTTTAAAGGCTTGTTTGGTTATGATGTTTATTTTATATTTATTTAAATCTTTGATTGATTTATATTTTCATATTTGGGTAATAATTCCCACATGTTAATTTTTATACATAGGAATTTGTGCCAGCCTGTGGGGATCAATAACGCCCTTAGGACCTTCCCATAGACTGGGTCGGGCACCAGTTCTGATGAAAACCTAGCTTGGTTTGTGAAAAAATGGTATCAGAGGAAGGTTAATCCCTTTGAGTTATTTTATTTGGGATGAGTTAGGTTAGGTAGAAGATAGGAATGTTGGGGCTTAGAGTTCTGGTTGTGATTAGGGTTCCTAGCTAGTCAACCACATGAAAGACCTCGAGTCACCATGGAATGTTGAGATATTTTCTTGACTTCTCTTCTAGGTGGGATGTGCAGTCTATAGACTACACCTGGAAAATAGCTATAGGTGAAGTGGTTGGGTCAATTCATGCCAAGAAAAGTTTTATTTATTTATATTTTATGGTTGGTGAAAATTTCGAGACCTTTTGTACTAATGATTTTCTTATGTGACTGTTTCTTATTGTAGCAGCATGCCTTCCGGAAGAGTTCCCCTATAGCTACAGGAAGAATCCATATAGAGGTCTCCCTAACTGATTGATTAAAGGTTGGTGGAAGTTGTATTTTGGTCTGTTTAGGCTCTAGGATAGGAAGCGACTCATTTTACTACTCCTATCCTAATTAGTGAAGATGAATATTGTCCTAGAAAGGACAAGGACCAGGAGTTTCTCAAGAACAAACCCCCTTATTTTTGAGGTAGCATAGAGCCTTAGGAAGAGGAGGAGTGTCTTGAGAATATTGAGTGCATGTTTTGGATTCTCTATACTCCTAGGGAATTGAGAGTAAAGTGTTCTTAATTTATACTAGAATATCCCATTTGAAGGTGGTTGGACTCAGTGATGCAAGATGGGAATTATGAACTGATGAGTTAGAAGGAATTAAAGGAAGTCTTTAATGAACAGTACTATCTTGAGGTCTTAGCTTATGGTAGATCCTGAGATTTCATGGATCTTGTTTAGGGGGACCAGTCAGTGATGGAGTATGCCGACTTCTTTTCCGAGCTAGTCCGATATGCACATGAAAAAGTCTCTAATGAACAGATGAAGGCTCAGAGTTTTGAAAAGTGACTGTGACCGAATATCTACTCTCAGGTATTCCTATTCAAGATGAAGAATTATGCTGAAGTGGTTGACCGAGATTGTATGGTGAAGATTGGCCATAAGGGCAAGTCTGGTTCCTTTGGGGCTATGTATGTTATTGACAGCGAGAGTTCATCTGAGAAGAATAGGAAGAATGATGATCATGGAATGAAGGGTGGTGGTAGCTTAGGCCATCCTTCCAAGAAGACTTAATTTGTGGATTCTTGTGCAGGTTTTGTTTTGTACCATCGGTGTGAGAAAGTCGGACACATCAAACCAGCATGCCCTCATCCGCCCAGGACTTTCCATCTATGTAGAGCTATGGGGAACCTACAACATTTTTGCAGAGTGACACACCCTTATTAGAGTGGGGAATGATTAGTGACTTCTTGGGGAGTGTCATATCAGTGGGAGCTGACCAAGACAATGGTTTCTCATTTTGGTGGTCATGACGGCATGACTAAATCATCTTCTAGGAAGAGATAGATTAGGGAAGATCTATAGGCGAGTGGTCGTTCTCAGGAAGGGACCAGGAATGTTCATGCTATGGATTGGGCACAAGTTGGATCATATGTAGGACCTTTGAAAATTCAAGGTACCATCCTAATTGTTTCTTCTATAACAACTATTTTATTTAATACTGGTGTGTCGATTTCTTTTATCTCAGCATGTCTTGTGAATCTGCTGAACCTTCCAACTGATCTAATGTCTTTTTCAATGGAGTTGGTAGCACCATTGGATAAGAAGGAGAATGGTCTCAAGTTCACATCATGTGCACTCTATGTGTTAGGTTTTGAGATGGAGTGGTACTGTTTAGTCTTGGATGTGGAACTTTTCGATGTAATCCTTGGTATGGATTGGATAGTGCAATTTCATGTGTATATTTATTGGTATAGGTGAATGGTGAGTTTAATGGAACCTGATGTAAGTCCTCATATATTTCTTTGGGAATGCGATCCTAGGTCGACCTGTGTGGGACCTCCACTCCTAGAGTTGAGAAGACATGCCTTTCAGTTATCATCGGTCATGCTGGAGGATGAAGGTGGTGCTCCTAAGTGTGGATTACTTATTGTAGTGTATGGGTTCCCATAGATATTTCCAGATTATTTTTCAGGCTTACCCCCATAGCGGGACATGGAGTTTTTGATTGAATTGTCACCAAGAACACAACCTATATCTATTCCCTCGTATCTCATGGCCCCCACCAAATTAAGAGAATTGAAGATATAACTGTATGGTATAGGATCCAAAGGGTTCATTCACGCAAGCGTTTCTCCTTGGGCCACCCTAGTCTTGTTTTCAAAGAAGGAAAACGGATCTCTCTGGTTGTTCATTGATTAATGGAAGTTGAATAAGGTAACCATTAAAAACAAATATGATTTTACATGAATCGGTGATTCGTTCGACTAACTAAAGGGGGAAAAGTGGTTCTCCAAAGTCGACTTGCATTTGGGTTACCAACAAGTCAGGGTGAGAGAAGAGGATATCCCAAAGATGACTTTCTGAAGCTAGTGTGGCCACTTTGAGTATTTAGTCATGCCTTTAAGATTAAATAATTATATAGTGATTTTTATTGCACACATGAATAGGGTGATCAACCAATATATTGACTCCTTTGTTGTGGTATTCGTGGAAAAAATCCTGGTTTACTACAGATCTGAGGAAGAGCATGAGCATTATCCGTGGATCATGTTGGGAACTCTACATGATCATCAAATTTATGAAAAACATTCAAATTGCACATTCTGGATTAGGTAAGTGAATTTTATGGGCCATGTGATTTTGGAGCAAGGGGTTTTAGTAGAACCTGAGAAGATAAGTGATGTTATTTCATGATAACAACTAAATAATGTATTTTAGATCAGGAGTTTTCTTGTCCTGGTGGGCTATTACATGCGGTTTGTTCGGGATTTCTCAAGACTTTCTTCTTTTATGACTGCAGTCAACCAGAAAAGGGTAATGTTTGAATGGATCCCAGAGTTCCAGGAATCCTTTGAGGAGTTGAAGCAGCTATTAACTACTAAACTTGTGTTGATATTTCTAGATCCTAGGAATGGATACATGGTTTATTGTGATGCTTTGTTTATAGGCCTCGGGTGTGTGGTTATACAGGATGGTCATGTAGTAGCTTATGGTTCTCACCAACTTTGACCACATAAGAAGAACTACCCAACTCATGACTTGAAGTTAGCCATGGTGCTGCATGCCCTAAATACATGGCATCACTACCTTTTTGGGGAGAAATTTGTGGCCTACTATGATAATAAGATCATAGACTGCATCTTCTCATAGAAAGATCTTAATTTGAGGTAGTGACTTTGGATCACGTATTTTCAGAGGTTTGACATTGGTATCGTCTATACCTCAGGAAAGGGTAATGTGGTGGCTGAAACCTTGAGTAGAAATGTTCCAGTATAGGACTTGAGGAAGTCTAGTGTTGAATGGACCTTGATGGGGCTCTTTTACCAAATGCACTTGGAGACCAAAGAGCATAGAAGAGGTGTATTATTGGTAAGTGTTTAGTTGACTCCTTCTCTTCTGGAGTTGTTTTAGTGGGAGAAGTCGAATGATGATCTGTGTTAGTGGTCTATGAAGTTTCTTTATGGTGGGGAAAATATTTCTGATTGGTCTTCATCACCTGAGGGGATCTTGTACTTTAATGACCATGTAGTGATTCTATTATCTTTGAGAAAGGTGGTGATGCGGGATGGACTCCAGTATCAGTGGGCCATCCATAATGGAAATACTAATATGTATTATGAGGTTTTTCATATGTTTTGGTGGCCAGGTATGAGACGAGACATAGATGACTTTGTATTGAGGCGATATACTTGTCAGCAGGTAAATGCAGTGCACCAAGGGCCCTGTAGTTTGCTTCAGCCGTTAACCATTCCTACATGGAAGTAGGACTAGGTCACCATGTAATTTATTATTGTATTTAATCATACACTTTGGGGAAGGAACTCCATTTGGGAGGTTATTGAATATTTAACCAAATCATCCCACTTCATTCTGATTAGAGATACAACTAAAGTGGATGACCTGGGCCAATTGTATATTCAGGAGGTGGTCAGACTTCATGGTGTGCCATCAGTGATTGTTTCTTATAGAGACACACACATTACCTCTTGGTTCTGGTAAGTTCTTTAAATTACATTGGGGTTGTAGATCAAAATGATTACGGTATACCATCCTCATATGGATGGGAAGACAGAGCAGGAAAATCAGATTCTGGAGGACATGCTTTGTGCATGTGTTTTGGATTTCAAAGGATTGTGGGATAGAAATTTTGGATTGGTTGAGTTCACTTATATTAATAGTTAACAATCCTATATTCAATTGGATCCTTTTGAGGAGATCTATGGTCATCCATATAGGTCTCCTTTATGTTGGGATGAGGTAGGTGAGACCTCACTTTTGGGACTGAACCATGTGTAGGAGACGTCTGAGAAAGTCAAGTTAATCAGGTAGAGGTTATTAAAATCTCAAATTCACCAAAAATCTTTTACTGATCAGGGAATTCGAGATGTCAAGTTTTCCATGGGTGATTGGGTGTTCTTGAAGGTGGCCCCTCATTTTGGACATCATCATTTGGGAAAGCATGGAAAGATGATGTCGAGGTATGTCAGACCTTTCAAGATCAATGAAAGTGTTGGAAAAGTGAAATATTGGTTAGATTCACCTTCTCAGTTGACATAAATTCATGAAGTATTTCATGTCTCCCAGTTTAATAAGTATAATCCAGATCTGTCCCATTTGTTCAATTGGGAAGAGTTGGTGATAGAGACCGATTTATCAGTGTTTGAATGGAAAGTGTAGACAATGGATTCCCAAGATAAAGTGATTTGTGGGAAGTCTATTCCATTGGTCCGTATCCTATGGTATAATTTTAATGATGTGCATGAGACATAGGAGTAGAATTCATGGGTAGAGTAGGAGTTACCATTTTTAATCTCCGATCAGGTTTTGATTTGACTTTCTGAGGACAGAGAGTTTTCATGGTGGGGATAATTGTCACTCCAACTTTTGAAACATTTATTATTCTGTTATTTTATCTAGCATGGAATATTTTTTCAAGGTGTGGTCCGAGTCCAATTTAAAATTGTCTTTTTTTGTTAAATGAATGTTTTGGGCTTGATAGCATTCGACGCATGGGCAGGGCACGGTCAAAGCCGTGCAGCTTCGCCAGGTCACCGTACAACCTGCTGATGTTCAGTTATTATGATTATTAATAAAATAGTTAACAAGATGAATAATAAAATGAAAGAAAAATAAAATAAGAAAAATAAAATGAATTAATAATTATTTTAATAACAATAATGATAATATTTATTATTATTATTATTATTATTATTATTGTTGTTGTTGTTAATATTTTAATTAAGTTATTATTATTATTATTATTATTATTTTTGTAGTTAGTTTTTTAGGTTTTATTTCTTCTTTCATTTTTTACTCCTTTCCCTTTTTTTCTCTCCCTCTTTTCCCTCTTTATCTCCCTATCCCGTCGCACCACATTGTATGACATCACATTGTAACCCCTCTAACCCTAGTACTCCCTTGGCCGCTCCTTTGGCTGGTGCCCCCTCCATCTCCCTTCTAACGGACAAATGACTGATGTCTTCCCTCTAGTGACTACCTCACACCGCTCTTCCACCCTCGAGCCACCCTAATCCCCTCGCACCAACACTCCTCTCAACCAGACCCCCATCAGTATGAACTCCTTCCTGTGAAACCTCCTCCAGCATGACCTTTCCCTACCAACGTGACCTCTGATGACCCCCCTAGCGCACGATCTACTCCAGTAAATTTTCTTTCTTCTATTAGGGTTTTGATTCTCATAAGGGTTCTGATATTAGGGTTATATTTTGATGTTTTTAATTTTAATTCTTGAATTAGGGTATAATTTGGTTCTCTTGTGGTGCGATTAGCATGTGATTGAAGTTTGACACTGAAATTTGGTGTTTTCAACATCAATGGTAGGTGTTCCATGTATAAAAATTATTTGTTGATTTTTTTTTCTTGAGTAATAATTTTAGTGGGTTATTTGAAAAAAAATTCAATGTGAAATTACTTTTTTAAAGAGTTTTATAAGCATATTATTTTTAAGTAGCATGTTTATGGGAAATAGGGTGTGTTTTTGTTTCAAACCCATATTTCATCACTTGGTAGTGTTTCTATAAATTGTGTGACAAGTTTATTAAATTGTGAAATGGAGGTAAATTGTGTTTTTGTGTGGAGTAGATGTGCATTTGATCATAAAAGTTGATTTTATTGGGTTTTTGTGAGCAAATCCATGTGATACTTCTTGAATTTTTTTAATAATTTTTCTTAGTGGTTTATTTGATTTTTCAAGTAATGAAAATTATGTTTTGGAAGAGTTTTGGTGTGCATATGATTTTAAAAGAGGATTTATAAATAAAAATGGTGGCATTTGGTGTGTTTAGTTCCTTTTTTTGGTTTGGGTATATGAATGTGGCATGTGATATGAACTTGTAACTTGAATGAGCAAAAAAAGGGAAGACTATGTACAAGGTGGGACGACATGGACTTTTGTGCTAAAGATACGAAAGTGACTTCAACCCAGTTTCAATTTACTATATTAATGAATAAAACACTAACTAAATATTTGGATGATGATTAGAGATGACAAGGGTTACGAGGATGTCCCATACTATTGGCTCATGCAAGAGAATGCGGGTTTTCATGGTTCCTATACAACTTTTCATCGAGACACAAGGATCCATGGTCCCATTACTTGCTAGTACTTATAGGGACCATCCCATGTTTAGTTATATTTAGCTATTTGGTGCTCACCATCATCATACAGTGTGGAATTTGGGTTACATCAAAAGTAAATGTATTTTAAAATAGAATTTCATTCTTTTTAAGTGATTTTTATTAAAGATTATTTCTTTTAAATTGTTCAAGAATTTACCTTTCATTTATTAATCTTGAAATTTTATTTTCCATATAATTTTTACAACATGGAACTTTTTCTTGGGTAGAATCCTGCTGAGCATTATCTCACACTCTACTTACACCTTTGGGTGTAAGTAGATTTGGTAATGTTTAACACAGGTGAGGGTAAAGGTTATGGAGATGACAGTTCGGGTTGTTAAAATATTTCATGGGTGGTGTTGTGGAGATTTTTTTAGGGTGGTGTCCTCTCTCCATGCAGTGGTTTTTGAGATGGTTTTTGGTCACCTTCTCTTCTAATAGTTTGGGATTTTGGTCCTTTTTTGGAAGTATCCCTTTTGGTTCTTTTTTCCATTACACTTGTAACTCAAATTTATATTTTAAGGTGTGTTCGGTTGGGGTCTTTTGTTTCTTTTTATTAATTTTTTTTATTTTTTTATATTTTAATATTCTGGTAAATCTTTCCCACGTGTTAATTTTCATACCTGAGCACCTGTGTTAGCCCATGGGGACTAGGAACACCATTTGGGCCTTGCTATGAACTGAGATTGAGCATATCCAAATTTTCAAATTATAGTTATCATATTGCCTATTTTCTCCATTGAAATTATAATCATTTTATTGAGTATATTAATACTCTAAATATAATATCTAAATTAATATAATAATGTTCTTTTGATTTTAATTATGTGGTGAATGATATTTTTATTATACTATATTACTAAATATAGCACAAAAATAAATTCAGAAGGGAAATTTCATCCTTAAAAGTTTGAGTTGTTACATCCTTACTAGGATTTATGGATCACCCTTGATTTTATGAATTCCCCATGTATATCCCATGCAGTTATATGGGTTTGATGAACTTTTGGATTAGGTTGTCAAGATTGAAATAAAAATTTACATAGTTTATTTAAAATTATTTTATTATGATCCATTTTCCCAAAGAGACAATAAATCTAAATATTTTTTAGTGTTTTATAGATATTTATGTTTAAAATTATGTATTGTTATGTGTATTGAATATGGGTCATTATATGGTGTCTTAATGGAATGTATCTTAGAGTGAGATTCATGGATATGGGCTATGTATCCTAAATGTTTTGAATTTTAGTTTATTTTGTAATGAGTTATATTTTATATTTACATAACTAAATTTTTTCCCTTAATATTTTATCGAATTTGTACTTTTTTTATGGTGATATTTCTTTTTGAGAGGTATCTTGTACAGTGATTGTGTTTTTTGAAATATTTTTTTCTTCATAGTTTTTTTGGATTCACAAGGATGAGAATAGTTTGAGAGGTAACTAATGTAAAGATTTTTTATGGTCCTACAATTTTTTATTTTCAGGCGTTAGAGGTTTTTAGAGTGATTTTGTGGATAGTGGGAAAGGAGATGAGTTTATATTGAAATTTCAACTAGTGATTAAATCATACTATTAATGTTATAAATTCTTTAAGGAATTTTTTTCTAAGTGATGTAGAGGAATTAGTGATACCATTGAAAATTAAAACCTAATATTTTTATCACCATCTGTGAAATTAAAACATGCTAAATTATCTTGTGACTTTTAGTTATGTCATTATTTATCTTATTGAAATAGTTAGAAAGTGATTTATACCATGGTTATTAATCATTATCTCATGATGTATTTTATAAGGTTTAAAAATTAAGTGGAAAGAAACTTTTGAGGTTAGTGGAGGGGAAAATTTTATTCCATTAATTTTAGGAATCCATAAATTGTGGTGTAATATGGGTTAACACCATGATTTTCCTTAGAATTTACAAATTTAAATGGAAATTAGATGAATTATGAGGTAAAGATAAGGGGGGTTTTTCATTGTGGTTTCTGGAGGTTCAGTTGATTGATAATATACCATAATATAAGGAGTTACACCATGATTTGTGAAGACTCATTTTTAAATATTAATTGATGCTATTTCTCAATTTTTAATTTCCTTTATATTTATTAAAACCCTTTATACTTTAATTACTCTATTTTTATAATCGTAGGTATTATTGGATGTCACTTGAGTTCTTGTATTCGTATAGTAACACTGTTACAATATAAGGTATTTTTCTCATTCATTTATTCTATTATTTAATTTTTCTCTCTCAAGGAGAAATATAATTATATTTGTTTGGGTTTTGTTGGATTATAAATAAATATTTAATGGATTATTGATTTTCTATAGGTTTTTTAGGGATACTTATGAGTTCGTTAGTGCTTGATCATCAATTTATTTCAATCTTTAATGTGTTTTTTCTTTTAGCCTCATTCAATCTAGGTGATTTAGATTCTCTATATATATTAGCATATTTATTTGGTGTTACATTATATTAGGTTGTTTATAAGAGATATGAAATTAAACTATTAAAGACAATTTTTTTGTATTTTTATTGGGATTTGAGATGAATATAATTTTATTATTTTCCTATTATTTGTGAGTTAATTATTTTTCACTATTTTTAGTCCCAAACATGTTGTTGTGATTCCATGTTGTTATTGATGTGATGAAACATAGTTAAATGTATTAAATTATTTAAGGATGGTAAACTAATTTGTAAATATAAATATTAAATTATTGTTCATGGTTCTTGGGAAATAACCTTATTGTGATAATTGCAGTATCTTGGTGTGGTTCATTATTATAGGGGATGTGTTTTGGTATGGGTTATTGATAGTTTGTTAATGTGATGGTGTGATAAGTTTATGTGGTTAATATCATAATCTCTCAATGATATGGATTCTTTATAGAGTTAATTAATTAATAAATTTGGAGGAATATGAATGGGCTGTGATGAATAAATAAGGGCTGAATATGGTAATTTGATGAAGTGGTAATAAAACATGAATAGTGGTGAAAATGAACACTCTGAAAAAACACATTTCATTACACATGGTTCAGTGTAATATTATATGTGGAATTGAATTGAAAATATATTTTTTAAAGTACATGTAAATTTAAATAAATATAATTTTTAAAACATGATAAAGAACCATATACCAAAAAATATTTTATAGATAATATTTTGGGTGTTGTATGGATTTTGGTGAATAATAATATTCAAAGAATATTATTTTTCATTCATTGGAAATTACGTACAATAAGAAGATGAAGTGAATTTTTTTAGTTTTTTCATTAAAATTATAAAAAATTTTATGGACTGGTTTATTAGTTATAAATTTAATGATGAAAACATAATATGTAATTAATTTACATTGAATTTCATAATTAGTTAACATATATTCAAATTAATTTAGAGAATAAATTTTTACACTCATTTGATTTCAATTTTTTTTGGTATTTATAAATATTATAAATTGAATGTCTGAAATAGCGAGTTAAATGTAAATGTTTTTAAGGATATCTATTTTGAAAAATACAAGGATGAAAATAAAAATCCTATTTATAAGATCTACTAAAGGAGATATCAATAAAATGAAATATAAAATACAAATAAATGTACCTTATTATCCATGATCAATATTATCAAATAGATAGTTTCATAAAGATAACTCTAGATAAACCAATGTTTTCCTTCTTCAAAAGGAATCATTGAAAAATAAAATCATAGAATAGTACAATAAGATCCTTTTTTTGAATAGTGTGCTAGAAACTCCTCCATAAATTAAAATGAATTGAATATGATTAGAAATATTTTCTTATTTTTAATATAATTGTATTAAATATCCTTCTTAGAAAATTGAGTTAGTTGAAATCATTATATTATAATAATTCCTAAAATAAAGGAATCCATTGGAGTTATAATGTTTCATGAATCATGAAACAACTAACTCTTTGGATAATATATTATTATATTTAAAATAAATAGTCATTTATGTATTTTATTATTAAACTCCTTTAAAAATAAATAATCAAATTACACAACATGGCTTGACATGTCACAATATGTATAACACATAGTAATAAATATATTAAATTTACCAAAATTATATCCAATATCATTAATTATATACTAAATGATATTATATCGTGATCTATGAGATAACATGTACCAAAATATAGTAACTCTCAAAATGTCATAGTTTATGTTTATGTAATAATTCTTACAATCTCTTGAATGCACTAAAACCTTGAAAAAATATTCAAAAACTTTATAAGTCTTTTAAAATCCTTCCAAACATCATTAGATTTGAATACCATATAAACTATCATTTATTTTAGATAAAAAATTTGTAAAAAAAATTCTTATTCCATATCCTATTATGTGACCCTAATGTTCTATATAGTATTGACACAAAATATGAATTCCTCAATCCCTAATTACATGTAATGTGTCTCCCCTAAAAAATAATCTATACTTTAGGCATAATGAGTTTTGGAATGAAGTCCATCAAAATCACTCATGTAACCATATCATCATGTCTTCCACATGATATATCTATATACATAATATGCATGATTATATAATATTATTTAAAAATATTTAAAGGGAAAACTATACATGGAACATGGAAATAATTCAGAATTCAAATCATATGTTCTTGATTATCTAAAATATATTGTTCAAATTTAATGAATCCACCATATTTCATTCATCCATGTAGTTCAACACATTATATGTCAGTAAATTAAGCATGGTCATGCATTTAGATTATATAATTCAATCAATAGACCGTATATTATACATTTTATACAAGAGGAATTTTTTACATAGTTAATCTCAACTAATGAAATAATAAACAACATAAAAAACCCCTAATTAGATGAGCCTAAAATTCATCATATTAAATGTATCAAAATGTGGATGTACACATGTTAGGTTATCTTTTCAACCTTATGTTATGGTGTTTCGTAAAAAAAATATAATATTAATTATATTAATGATCTTATGAAATTATATGTGATATAAATTTAAAAGTAAATTTATAAAATAAGTCTCTAATTATTATCTAATGATTCTAATTTGTGTCACATAAAATATTCTATACATAAAATTCCTAGAATATCATCACCACCCATAATACTCCATGATGATCATTTTTTATGAATAACTGAAAGTCATAAGTTGGGAGATTTTTATCCTTATTTTGTTATTTTAAAATATATAGAACACATGAATTAATGATAAATATATATTTACTTTAAAATAAGTTCATGATACATTTAAATTATCCATAATAATTATATCCAATGTCTTATTTATTTAACACCCAAAGACATTACATAGCCCTCTTATTTCAGTTGAGTTAATTTATTTTTCAATGGATCCATTACATTATCCTATGTAGCCATAAATATGATCATTTCATCAATACTATCAAATAATTATAAAAATATATAGTATTTTAGAATGATTTTTTAGTCTTTTTTGGGATTCTAGTTCCTTTTCCTGAGAAATAGATCCATTATTTTCATAATAAAGACAATTGATCCCAAAATACAAGTCATTATCCCATGATTTGTAATGAACTTATTCATAAAAAGTGCCTCCTTTTAATCATTTGATGTAGAGATGTATTCTACCTATGTTATCAGGTCTGAAATAGTAGGCTATTAGGGAATACACTAGCTAATATATCCATTATTGGGGAAATAATAAAACCAGATTGATATCTCATATAACTTTCATTGGTTTTGAAACACACATTTTTATATCCCCATATAATGATATGTCATTCACATTCAATTAACAATAAAAAATATTTTATTCTTCAAAATAAAATAATGATGATTTTGAAAATTTAAGTGACACTTAGATGAATTGTATTTGAATCACTTAGTTATGCTAAAATAATAAGATAAATTAGGATAAGTATACAATATAGAATACAAGATAGATCCTTTAGAGGATGAAAAAGGAATATTAATCATGTATTTCATATTTAACTCTTTATAAATACATTGATCCTTTGTATGACTCATGCCATGTAGTGCTAGTAAATATCCCTTCTTAGAGTTTTCTATACTAAAGCTATTTATCACCTTAAATGTATAATTTTCTAACAAAGTTAATGAATCCATTTTGATTTATCTCTATAGATGTTCATATATAGTATGTATGATACATAAACCATATATTTCATTAAGATACACTTTCCAAAAATTTCATTTATAGATTATAAATTTGGGATGTCATTTATGATGAGTAATATGTCATCAAAAAAGATACTAGAAATAACATAACACTCCCATTAACTCTCTTGTATATAGAAAAATCATGCAGTTTCATGATGAAAAATTACTCAATTATTGAAAACAAGATGTTATGACTTCAAGAATCTTACTACAATCAATATATATACCATTTCAAGTCATTTTTAAATTCATAAACATTGTCCAATATTAAATATATGAATTCAGTTAAATTAATATTAAGGAATTTATAATGGATATTCATTTTATATATGTCATAATTATAATGATTTGATATGGAATCCAATATCTGAATTGACTTTATCATCACTATCAATAAAAATATTTTTTTATCCAATACTAGGAATTTTATTATAACCTTCTACCATAAATCATGACTTATAGGTACAAACTATACCATTCATGTCATTTTTCTTATAAAAATCCTATATTCACCTTACCGGTACCACCCATTAATGTGAATCCAAACATGGTTAGTGTACATAGAGACCATCTTATATCTCATTAATTATAACTATTTATCATAATCAAGACTCTTAATAAATTCATGGTAATAAGTAGGTGAATAATCAATCAATAACACTTCATCATCATTATCCAAAAGTAATACACTTAAGATCTAGATAAATTCCACTAATATTTTTATGTTCTTGTGTATCTTTCTTTTTTTATACTCTTATAAAGACTTATATAAAGAACCCACTATCCATTTTTATTTTTTAACTTCTCCACGTTCAAATTTCATCCCACTAACATCTTGAAAAATATATTCCTTCTCAAAGAGTGTAAAAAATAAGGAAACAAATACTTCTTACTTAGTAGGTTTATAGAATTATCATCCTTTAGTTTCATTTATATAACCAAAAAATACTAATTTTTAAAATATAGGGTCAAATTTTTCAGATCCAAATATTGTATGTATTATTTTTAACCCAAAATAATTTTAAAAAATATATATGGATTCCTATTAGATTATATATAATCTAAGGTCTTTATGTCTACTTTTCAAGGAATCTAATTAAATAGTATGGTGGAAATTTCTATAGTATTTTCCAAAAATGAAATATAAAGGTTACAATGAATCATCGTCAATTGATCCAGGTATAGTAAGTATTTATTTATCCTATCAAACAAAAGATTCCACTTTGATTTTATAAAAAGAGTGAGTTATGTTATAACTCTAGAATCACTCAAATTATCAGTAAATTCAGAACTCATGTTTTAATTATATTGAACTAAATATGAAATATTTAAAACTTTTCCTTATTAATTGTTTACATTTTTTTAAAATTATTTTAAATTTTCAATATTTTCAAACTTATGTCTCACAAAGAATGTATAACTATAATGACCAAATTCATTAATAAAGGTTATAGAGTACCTATACCTACCACTTTATTATATACTCATTGGTTCAAAAAATCACTATGTATTATGTGAAATAGTCCACCACCCCTCTCAATATTTCCACCAAGTGGTTCATTAGTTAATTGTGTTAATAAATAGTATTTTTATTTTTCAAATTCTTTATAATTAGATTAGTTAAATAGTCTATATATATATATATATATAATATTTTGGGATGATTTCATTTATAGTTTGAAGAAAACAATTCTAATGATAAGTGGTGTTAAAATAAACCATAAAATTATTATTCTTATAGTTATAAATTAGGTTATTCATTTGTAGAATGTAAATACCATTAACAATAATCCTAATTTTATAAGAAAATATATCCATGAATATTGAACAACTCATGTTTTTTAGAATTTTAAAAATCACTTTTTCTCTAAAAATGATATAGAAATAAATTTTGTATTTATATTTGGAACATAATTACAATTTTACAATATTAAAACTAATCTCGTTTGTATAATTATATGTTGGTATATCTTTTTACAAAGGGATGAATAATTTAAAATAGTGAAGGAAATATCCTAGGGGAGGCATGAGGATTTCACTTAAGACTACTAAGGTTTTCATAGGCTGCTTCACTAAGGCCCCTAGAAGTACAACCATGTTCCTTTTTCCTATTATGCTATCCTTATCCATTGTTTGACTTTTTCACCTAGAGTTTAGTGATCAGATCCACTTATGTTCATAGAAAGTGCACCCAACATTCTACACCTAACTCCACCTACATTTCCAACCCCCTATACTCATCCATCTCATGAACATTCCCTAAATTGTTTGTATAAAATGGATCTTTGTCCCCATAATTTGAACCTTTTTTCATGATGAAGAGACAACCTAGGTCTCTTATTTCCCTAGTCCCAATCCTGGGTCTCCATGCATTTAATGTAGCTTAATTAAGATTAAATTCAAGTTAAATTCACCAAAATGAGGGTAATTGTGTTTCCTGATGGTTTAATAAAATAAAATACTTTGAGAGAAACCACTTGCACCGTAGTTATTGAACTCTATGATGAATGGATTGTACTTGGTGACACACTAGAGTTCTATTTACTTAATGCTGCCTTTATAGACCTCTGATCACTGGGGAAGAGCCTTTCCCAGGTTCTAACACTAGGGAGATAATTTAAGCCTAATATCTATAGGGCAAACACTTCTCCCAAGTATCACCATGGAGACCAATTATTCATTGTATCACTTGGGTGACCACTTTTCTACTGTATCACTGGGATACCATTTTACTATGTATCACTCAGGTGACCACTTCTCTCTAGTATAACAAGGGTAACCACTTCACCCTAGTATCATTTGACAGAGAACACTTCATTATAGTATCACTTGGGAGATAAATTCTTCTTAGTATCTCTATGGTGAACACTTCAACCTAGAATGACATGGGTGAAACGTTCACCATAAGGTCACTAAGGAGAATCACCTCAATTATCCCACACAAGGGTGAATCACCTCACCTCGCCCTCCCTAGGGTGAATCCATGCCCAGGTCCTTCAACTGGGTGAAATTATTTTCATCTACACCAAAACTAGGGCACCCTTAACTCCCCGGTTTTAATGGTAGATCATCCCTTTACCCAGGTATTCTACTTGTGCATACATCTATTAATGAGTTCTCCAAATCCAACAAACATAAAATATTATAGCATGATCATCTATGTGAACCCCTTTGATCATGTATTCCATTGAAAAAATTATGCCATAGAATTGCACTCATAGACAGGTGGATCCATTAGGATGGTCACAATCATATATTCCCTTGATAAAAAGTCTCTATATCACAATGAAACAAGATATATCTCTATTTTCTCAACATGATCATCCTGGATCTTGATTTCAATCAATGAGAAATGTAGACATGGAATTCCTTCATGGGTGTAATCCCAAACTATGTTACCATTTATGGTTTCATCACTAGGAGACATCAATGAGATGGTAAATTCCATATATGGGTATAAAATATTTATGTATAATCCCCATTTATTCTCTGAAAGTCCCCAAGAATCACTATGGGAATCCTTCTAGGTATAATTTTTAACCATTTCCTCATTGATGGTTCCGAACCTTTGGTAATTTTAATGATCTATTATCACCATAAGGGAATGAAAT
Source organism: Viscum album (assembly GCA_963277665.1). NCBI lineage: Eukaryota > Viridiplantae > Streptophyta > Magnoliopsida > Santalales > Viscaceae > Viscum > Viscum album. Next base: position 66,424,728 of record OY728147.1, on the reverse strand, counting down.
AATATGTGTAATCTCCACCACATATCCTTTCCCCTCTTAATCATAACACTAGAGCCTCCTCCTTAGTTAAATGCCCCATTTTTATATTCTTCCATTTAGTTACCAATAGTTTGGTTAAACTAAAAGGGATTCCCAACATAATCTCCAATAAATCCTCAGTTTTTTATACTTTCTTGAAACAAAACTCTATATTGCATTAAATTAGACTATGTGGGAAAATCCTAGTCACACGATGTAAAACTTCACAACAACATCCTTACCACATGATGATGTACTTTATGGTAAAGTCCTATCACATGAACTTAAACTATACAATTCAAACTATGTGGTCTTTGATTATTTTTTAAAATGATATGTATGATTCCTACTTGAGGTTCAAACCCAATATCACAAACATCTATACCCTTGCTCATCAAGCCATATTACACATGAAACTAGATTTTCATACTCATTTATCCATATTCCCTCTAAGACTCCCATTAACCTTCACTAAGGATATATTCCCTATGAACTCATTTTCATGGGTCCATATTCCTTGTGAAATCACTTACATCCTTCTACACCAAGCTATATTCCTTGAGAACACAATTGAATTTTCACAAGGGCTATATTTCATAGAACCCTCTAATTAGTCTATATTTTTAGTACAAATCCATCATAACCTTTGGGATATACCCCCACTAGATAAACCATCCACATTATTTATGTCTCCCTTGATGGTGATAAACTCTAGAGTTCCAAGGTCTGTGTCTTTAAATAATAACACAATCAAACTAACAAGAGAATGACAGAGAGGTTTTGATATATATAGAGTGTCAAATTAATAAAGTGTGTCTAATATATAAAGATTCCCGCATTGATGGGGAACCCAGGAATTGTAACACGTGTCAACCTTAACACATTCCTATATCCAATCATTAGTATATATGTAACCTACCATACACTAGTATTTGGGAAAGATCCATTAAATATATGTTAAATCTATAGTAAAATCATGGAGTTGGAAATAATTTTCCCATAAAGAGTGAGATGAGAATAAAATACCATCCTCTTAGACAATGAAAAACCATAGTATCACTGGTAAAGTCACTAGGATTGCCTCCCTTTGAAAATTAGGTCCATGAAAAATCAATACAAAATGTGGGAAAAATATCACATCAGATACAAAATAGTGAAACTCACATGAATCTTTTAGCCATGAAAAATATTGGTTGAACATGATCTTGTAATATTTACATAATATATTTTCTTTTTTGTATTTATTAATTATTATCAGTAATTTCAGAAATAATTGTAAGTTCCCCTTATTCTAAATAGATGGCATCATCTAAATGAGAGATGTATGAATCAATCATTCTGAAGGCTAATTCCCCATTATGTAATAGGGAATTATCACCAATTAAATTTCTTTAATAGAAAGTTACTGATTCACCCGTGAGGTATTATTATCATAATGTTTCTATCCCCACATTAGAGTCAATAAAATAAACCCTCCAAAGTATCATGCCCCATAGATCACCTCATAAGTAGAGGAAGATTGTGGAAAAGTTGACAGCGACCATTTCAATATATAATTTATTTGAGGGTATCTCCATATGGAATGAAAATAATTACCTCCATTACCCTATAGATATGGAATAATATGGATATAATGACCTCAACATAGCCTAGAATTCATCTATGATGGATTTTTCTAACTGTTTACACTACTACCACTACCCAGTAACTTTCCGAGGATGCTTCTTCGGAATTATCCACCACATCTACCTAGGAAAAACCACTCATGATATCTTTCTAGGGCTGTAAAAACCATTAAACATATAGAGTGACATCATATCCCTTATTACACATAATAATTCTACTAGTATACTTTTATTATAGATGATTAGCCAGACCATATTCTTATTAGCACATAGAAAGTCTTCCAGCATACCATAAAAGCACAAAAGTAACAATATAAGTATATCCTAATATAAAACAAGGTATGGATCATATTATTGATCTTACTCATCAAGATCTATAGTGAACTATCAAAAACATTAGTAGAGTAATCGGTGTAAAGGAAATATTATTTCCCATGGAAATGATGCCCATCGATATAACCCAAGGATAACCAAGGGACTAGAGTGGGATCATATCCCCATTCACATAAAAGGGTGGGTATATATCCCCATGCATATGGAATAAGATCCCCATTATATTCTAGAGATGATTAAAGGGAATGTTGATATCCTTCCTCACACATTGTAAAACCATTATCATATCCTGGTACAAATATTGAATGACTATAGTAATCATATATTGATGGCCAATATAGGAAAGGCACATATTACTACCTCAACTGTTATAGTATCTCATCAGTATACTTGAAGAGCTACTTAAGAGAGAGCATATATTATTTTCGCATTCAAGAATATGGTTCACATTTTTAGTAAGGAATGAAAAATAGGATCAGCTCTATATCCCCATTCCAAATAAATCCCACCATCATATCATAGTATTCACTTTTAGGTAGGCTCATATTCCTACCGAGTTCTTGGTAAATCACCAATATATTCCTATGGTTACTCAAAATTAGTAACATATTCCTGTTCTTCTCCAACATAAGTAAGTTCATTGGAATATCCTAATAATAATCAAAATACAATAATATATTCCATCCCATTTTGAAGAATCCCATCAGTATAATCCAGTGGTAAGTAATGGGAAGAATCATATTCCTATACAGTCATAAAATTTCCATCAGTATATTCTATTGGAAGTGTAATATTCACCTAGGATAAATCACACCTATGGAGGTTATTATGAATTATACATGAACTCAACTATTAGGTGAAAAAAGTCTGAGAATAAATCTCTTCGGGGTCAGCATACAACCCAGGAGTAGGATCATATCTCTGTAATAATCAATGATTATGTCCTTGAGAAACTTTAATATCCATTAATAATATCAAAATAATATATTAAATATTTCTTATAAATATAAAGCAGATATATTGGCTGAGGTCCAAGATGTAGTTATTGAATTAGTAGATCTTGACTTCCTTTATGGAACATCCTCTATAAAGGTCCTCCCTGTGGAAACCAAAAGAAAAATCCTGGTAACTTCTACTACGATAATATAATGGAAAATAATCCTTGAATATGAAATATAAATCAATAATATGTTACACCCCTTATCAATTCACTGAATACTGGTGACCATGAAGTTCCTCCCTACAAAATCTAGACTATCCACCCTAAAGTTCCTCCCTAGAGAATATGTTGAAAAAATCCTCCCAACATTTGGAAATTAATCCACAATGTATGTCCTAATAATAATGGTGAATATGATGTTGAATATGGAGGACCACCCCATGTAATTTCTTATGATGGTCCTCCCCATAGTGATATATTATTTAAATGAGAATTCCCCCTTATTAAAGTATCTCCAAGAATTACCTAACATCAAGAGAAAATCACCAAATTGAGGCCAAACACACCAAAAACCTCATATATGACATGAGAAATATACTCCGATCCAAATTATATTCAACTTTAGTGGGCATCTTTCATACCACATTTGTATTTTCAATCCATTACTGCAATGTATGTGACTTTGACTTATCCCTCTTTCCTAAAAAAGGAAGCTGGGAAATGACCACTCTGGTTAGGTCAAGTGGAAGAATCCATTTGATAATATGAGAATAACACCATGGTTTTTCATAAATAACTCGATGAAGGAAATATACCAATTAGGATTTATCCCATATCCACCTCCCATTATGTCATTCCCAAAACATTGAATGAAGAATGGATACATTACCTACACATAAGATTATTGAAAAATCATTTTCATCTCAAGATAGTGAAATTTTATTATAGAAAATATTCTAGTTGTCATAATACTAATGTTTTAAAGGCACTGAACTAGCTAATTTCTAATACTCTATATGATGTGTACATTAAAGTTTTCGGTGAGCATGGAACATTAAATTTTACCACACTCTATAGACAAAAAATCCCACTAAGGAAAGTATCATACAATGTTATTTCCATAGGTCAATTATTAGGATAGAGGTATGCATATGATGAGCAGTTAATATAGAAAAATCTCAATATCTACAAATCTCAGAAACAAGGAACATAGTGTGAATGATCCATTGACAAAATCCTATATCTAGCTCTAATAAAGGTTGAACGCGCTTCTCACTTGAGAAAAGTCAATACCCTGAATATAATTCTACCATCAATAGTGAGAATATAGGATAAAAACATGAAATAAATCTATCTCATGATCAGATTAAATCTTGAAAAATCAATAGGGTAGTAAAAATATCTACCGAAGTAATAATAAAATAGAAAATCTATCCCATAGATATCGTAGAATTTTTACCACCGGAACCACCATTGCGATCATCAAATACTTAGTCCATTCAAGATCCAAAAGTGGTAGAATGAAGTTCGACCCCATCCCATATTTTTGGGGGAATTTATATCTTAACCTCCTCCACCCCCATAGAAATTTTTCTTATTTATATCGGGGGAGACTTCACAAGATATTACTTTACAAATTTTCAATTGAAAAGTCCATTATTCTCTCTCGGAATGTTGTTGGAGATGAATGTTGGGAACTTCATCAAGGTTACTATTTATAAATCACTCCCAAGGGAGTATTGGGTGGAGAATATAAATATTTGTAAAGGACATAAGGTTAAATAGTCCCTAAAGAAAATGAATATTGAGAAGGATGACAATTTTTTCCATGGTAGATATTTAAGAGGTAAGAAATATCATTATCCTTTTGATGAAGAAATGGTTTAAGATTTATATCTTGCACAAGTGAATGTCATTATCGTCATATCCATAGATGAGAAAGAGCATGAATCGTGTACAAAAGGGTATGACGTATAAGTTTCTATCCAAATCATTGTTCACACTAGAAAACGTGAAAAGGAATTCTTAATCTACACTAGAGGAAGGATAAAAATATTATAGTTCCTCTAAACAATCAAATCCCACCTCTTTAAGAAGATTCAAATAAAGAAAAGGCGAAGAATGTGGCCACATCCCACCCACCACATGAGAAAACTGAGGCTCCTAATGTTAAGTAAATTTTTACTCAACATTATGCTAAGTTGGTGGAACTTAGACCACTAAACACTGAATTAATTAATGTAAATATTCCTTCTATGTATAACTTTCTAGAAAAAAACCAACATTTATCCTCTAGTGGATATTCCTTATTCAGATAAAACTTCCCAATCCATTAGTGTAGAATCTAAAAATCCAATAAGCATATGGATCAGAAAATTGGTGTATTTAAACTATATAGTCAAATAATATCTTGAGTTACTTCTAGTGGGGTGGTATCCCGAGATATATCTGGTGAGATACCCGTTGCTGACTTGTATCGAGTATCAAAAATTGAAATGATAAATACAAACAAATCAAGATGAACCCAAAAAATATACTTAAGTTTTATCTCAAAAAAGCATTCCTATGAAACTTTTTGGCTCCATAAAATCTTTGGATGCTTAAATAGAATCCAAGGAAGGGGGAAAACACCATTGTAGCTGGAAAGGAATCCATATCCAGTGTCGGATTCTGTGAATTATCCTCTGCCCAAATTCTAAAATCCAATTTCAATAATATTTAATATAATTGAAGACCCATGATAGTATATAATTCATTTTACATTTTATTATATCACCATGATGGGAAAAATCAAGAGTATAGAAGCATCAAATACCAAATGATTCATAAAAACTCTGAAATGACCAAAATTTTCAAAAATAGGAACCAGTTAGCTAGATCTATTATAGGATGTGAAGACCACTATAGATAATTTCTCTAATATTTCATTTATAAACTAAAAAATAAGAATATCCATGATCCATATGACTATAATTAGCATGAGAATTATAGGGTATAAAATTTCATAGTCTTGAGGAAGGGTCTAACCTATTCCCTAATAATGTAACTCTCATAAGAAGAGAAACATGATATTTTCATATAAACTATCTAGGATGAATTGAATATTACATTGATCCTATTGAAAAATCCTAATAGATTCTATGAGTTAAAAATAGTCTAACAAAAAAATTGAGGATGTTATATGACACCTAATGGTTAAATCTCATCTGTCATTGGAATCTTAAAGAAATTGGGCTCAGAACGAAGAAATGGTAGTAGTTATACCAAATACAACACTAGAACTTGATATAGTTCCTAGAACCATGAACTATCACATAGTTTCACCCCCTAAATGAAAACAAAGGCAACATTGGATCTATTAAAAAAGTTCAATGGAGAAGATACACCCACCATATAAGGGTAAAATTAATAGAGTGTACTATTTTTGAAAAGATAAGTTCCTATAGTATTTCATCACTACCCTGAAAAATAACTTTCTCAAGATTACTAAGGGGAGGAAACCTAATAAAAGTGTCCTCAATGAACACCTTAATTATTTCCCATATCATCATATTCTTGGTCATAACTTCCAAGAGTATATTTCTTTTGAATACATGATCTATAAGATGGTTGATTTTGGGAAATTTAAATTTAAAAATCCATCAGCATTAGTATCATGAACAACTACTATCTCACCAGAAGAAGAAAGAGAGTGGTAGGAAGTCCCAAGAAAGGGTATATAGAGTTTAAATAATTAGATCACTGAATGGTAAGTCAATCAAGTTCATGATATACTCAGGGAGAAACTAAATCAACCAACTAAGAACCTAACCCCTCTATAAAAATAGGGTCATCTCCTTCAACATTGATGTCTCCCAAAATTTGGTCTTATAATATCTAGAATAATTAGCATAGAAATAATTAATCATAGAAGAAATAACCCCCTCCAACTCCTATTATAGTTTATATTCATCAATATTTATCACCAACATCACCAGGAGGGTGATAACCATCACATAATATAGTTGTATAAGCATTTACATGGTAAATGAAATCCTAATCGAATGTAGAATGAAAATAAAAGTTTATCAATGCTCTTAAGTTGGGAAACCTATTATCCAATGAGTAAAATGCATATAGAACTAAATTTCCAACCATAATTAAGGATGAAGATGCCTCATAGGCTATAGAGGTCGAAGAATATGATGTCTATATAGATCTTAATACCTAGGAAATGTCTCCACTAAATCTATATACGCTACAAAAACCTAAAGAAATGCACTTTAGTGGGACCAGTAGGAGAATAAATCTACTATTTAATCATTTTGTGTTCATTTAGATCCAATCATATTGGAATATTTACTAGATAATGTGAACTTTTACTATGTACATTAAAATATTGCAGGGTCAACTCAACACAACCTATATAAAAAACAATTCCCTGAAATTATGGTCAAGGAATATAGAAACCAATACAAGGAGCCTCAACTTCCAAGACTTAGATTAGGAATTAGCCTCATAGTGGTAAGAAAAATACCATGGTCCAAAATTATGAAATATTGAAATATCTTGTTATTATTATAGATAAGATATCAATTCTATATTCCCTTTACCTTTAAAAGGAACACTAAAGAGTTCTCATTGTGTCCATTCTAATCCTTTAATAATTTAATGTTGATGTTGTTTTGGTAGAGGTGTATAGTGTATTGATTGACCCATATAAGTGTCAAAAATTACTCTATTTCAAAGAGAAAGTCTGAGAATTAAATATACAGGGGAACATTATGATTTTACATATATCTGGGGAGAATTTATTACATCCACATTCACCAGGAATTGATTTATAGAAACTATAAAATCAATATTGTACCTATCTGGTCTCTTAAAATATGAGTATAAAATAAAGTTAACTTGTCTCCCTTCACTCTAAAAATACATGGTTATGACAAGAGTAATTAAAATATTCTAGGTTGAATCAATAGTTTATCCAAATTTAGATACCTTTCCACTGAATTTGAGTTCATATTGTCCTAACAATGCACATCCTTCAACATCCTATTAGGAAGATTATGGATTGATTTTCATATAATAGTACATTAATAATAACATAAGTACCATGAATATTCCATAAATTTAAATGATGGAATACTATATAGTGATATACCCCCTTTTATATCATTGATACCCCAATACATAGATGCATGATTCAATCAAAGGAGGGAAAGTAGAAAATGACAGATGAGTCTATCCTTATCACTTTCCCATATGGTCTAGAAAATGAACCTTTCAATATGTCCAATGATATAATTGAAGATTTCATAATTCCCATAAATTGGATTGAATAAAAAACTCTTAATCTATGCATTCTAACCCCTATCATCATGATATTAGCCATATTGTTAGAACCATTCATGTAACACCCCAAGTTTTTCTAAAAATAAATAGAAATTCATGGTACTTTGTTTTAAGTAGATATTTATAACTAGCCTTTAAACATAATTTTTCCACTTCTATGTTTTGAATTTCAAGAAATTGTCATCTACAATTGTGTTCAGTAAGTTATTTGGAGTCTGATGAAACCAACTTGTTTTTTTGAATAGTAAAATACCCTTATGAATAGTAATATGAATAATAATATAAACCTAATTAATGGTAAATTTTATTATAATTTTATTTTCTTAAGGCTTTAAGATAATAACATCTTGTTTAATATTTCATTGTGATATAGAAGTAGTTATAGAATTAGAATTGTTAATTTTTGAATTAAGTATGATTTTAATTAAAAATTAAATTAATAATATTTAGAAAATTATTTTCAAAAAATAGACTTCATTTTTTAATTCTAAATGTCGAAAAAACTTTAGGGTAAATTTTTGGGATGTTTCTAAAATTCATGAATTTTCGATGAATAGTGAAATACGATAAAATACCATATAATCAAATTATTAGTAAAATACACTATTTATGACATCATAAGTGATTAAAGGACACTTGGTTCTAACTCACATTCCATTATTACTTTTTTAGGTAACATGACCTAAGACTATTCATAATATTGGGCAAACATATTATAATAATGATTAAAATAATGAAAAATACCCCCTCTCCTCTACTATAAATACCACCCTCACCCCCTCTTCGTCTCACACCTCTCGAGACATGATCCATGACTATGTTCCACCCAATAATTCTCCCAAGGATCTTCCCCACTTCCTAGAGAATCTGGTCTCACCAAAATACCAAAACCGAAGCCCTTAAGAACGATCTCAAGGAGAAGAGATCAAGAGGTAAACATCCTCTTTTATTTTCTTTCTTTTCATTCATTTTATGTTATTATCTTCCTTTCCATTTTGATTATGTTCGGATATTTTATTCCATATCCCCCCTTAATTTACATATTTTTTATGAGTGATGAGATATCCCCTTTCTCCAATCAAAATATTTTTATGAAATTTTAAGAGACGCCGTTAGGCTGCTGAATTGTCATGAAAAATTTCTCAAGTTTTCTTTTATTTCAATATTCCATTATTTTCTTATTTTTCCGCACCACCTCTTATACAAGAGGCATGAAAGCTCCATAATCATGTATATTTTGTATTTTATAATTTTCATGGAAAATTCATCATCATTTTTCTCTTCTTCTCGCACTTATTCCAGGAATTAAAACATTGTCTATGATGTGTCGAATTACCAACATCGTGGACGATGTGATTTCAATTTTAATAAACTATTTCATGTATGGTCATGAAACAATTTTTATGGTTGAACCAAGTTATAATATATGTATTATTTTTCATAAATTGTTCAGGAATTCTTTTGTACACATGGTTTTAATTTATAAAACCAAATGAGGTCGTTATTATCAAAGAACCATTAAATGATCTAAAGGAACATCATTAATGTTTTAACTTATGAATCATCCTATTGTAAGAATTATAAATGATAAATGTTACAATTTATGTTACTGGATATATGTAAATACTACTCCATTCCAATTTATGAGTTTCACTTCCAATCGACAACAACATCGACAATGAACCAATCTTGGAAATCATGTAAAGAACTCACCCAAAAACAGTGCCAGGAGAAAAATAATAATAATTAAAGGGTGAAATGATGTTACAAAATGATCATATAAGATATTATAAACATGAAATTTTTTCTGTAAAATACTAATAATACTATTTTAACCATTATACAGTAATTTTAAACAAGTTTGAAGTAAGACAAACCCGATATAATGGAATTCTTAACCTGATATCCATTCTTTGGGTTAACATTATACTTCATTATTTATGTGGTATTAAAATTGATTGTGTGATTTATTTTGATTATATTATGTTTAATTATGTCTAATTACTATGTATGTACATATTTCATCTACTCTATTAAGTTTCACTTCAATTATATGATATTTGTAAGGGAATTCTTAACCCAATTTCCATTCTTTGGGTTAACTTTCTACTTAGTTATTTATGTTGTATTAAAATTGATCATGTGATAGATTTGGATTTTATTATATTTAATAATGTCTAATTATAGTTTATGTACATATTACATCTAATCTATTATGTTTCACTTCATTTATATGATATTTGTAAGGGAATTTGTAACCTGATTTTCATTCTTTGGGTTAACCTTATACTTCGTTATTTATGTGGTATTAAAATTGATTGTGTGATGGTGTTTGTTTATATTATGTTGAATCATATTTATTTTAATTGAATATACATATTCCATCCACTCTATTAAGTCTCTATTTAATTATATGATTTATGTAAGGGGATTTTCTTTTAAAAAACCTCTTTAAAAATTCTGTTTTACAAAGTTGAAAAGCAATGTTTTTATGCTATTATTCATCTTGTATAATTATGTTATAGTTATTTGGAATTGTTTATGATGAAGGGTGGGAACTATATCTCCCTCCGATTTATTGGGTATGTGCAAGTTGGAGGTCGGCCGTATGGTTACTCCAAGTGTAACTGTGATGGTTACACAGATTGTAACACAGCCATCAGGGTTACAAATTATAAGGTAGTCGTGAGGGTTACAATGTTATGTAAGTAATTACCCAAGATAATTTTATGATTATATTTATGATCTAATGTTTTTGGTGTATCTTGTGTAAATCTCATGTTACACAAATTAAGTATATATATGGGTGACATGCATGTTTTTTGAAAATGCTTTCATACGTTATGAGTATTCATGGACTAATGTGCTCTTTCCTTCTTTTTCATCCCTTAATGAACTTTTTTGCTCATCCCGTGTTTCCAAATGATTTTCACAAGTTAATGGATGTGTAAGACAAGGAAAGAAGCCATGTTAAATGTTTAATAATTGTCAAAGATTCATGTTTAAGTTTTAATGTTTTATATTTTGAAAAAATGGAAACTGTTTTTATGGTATCTACTCTGTAATAATGTGTAATGTTATGAATGTATTGTCCCAATTATATAGATATCTAATCTTGAAAATATCATCAATGTAAAAGGAAGTGTTTTCTTGACTAAATTCATGATTTTTTATATAATAAGGATGGATCCTTATAGTTGGTATCAGAGGATGGTTTAGATAACTTTAGGGGTTAGGATTATTTTAAAATAATACCTTAAATGATTTTTACACTATTATTAATTTGAAATGTTATAGAATTTAAAGATTTATATGTTGCTTTATCTAAGATATGTTTGTTCAAAATGGATGTCCATAGAAGGAACAAGGATGCTTAAGAGGAGTGGCACCGACAGAATGGAATCCTTTCGGATCTACAACCCAGAATGGTAGGGATTGGAACCGAGCAATTTGTAACTATAATGTCTCAGCTAACGCAGGAAATAAATGGTGGTGTAATCCATGCAAGAAGAAAACTAGAGGTACCACAACTGAACATGAAAATAGTGTAACATTTTATGAGACAACACCCTCTTGATTTCAATGGATCTTCTAACCCAGTACCAGCTGAAGGATGGATCAAAGCCCTTGAAAAGATATTCAATGTTATGGGATGTCCAAACAATTAAAAGGTAAGTCTTTCCATTTATCATTTTGAAGGGGAAGCAGATCAGTGGTGGTCAATGATGGGGAATATCATAGGTAGAGAGGATTTTGATGCCTTTGAGTGGGATGAATTTAAACTTCTTTTCCTTGAAAAATATTTGCATATGGTGGTACGACTTATGATGGAGAAGAAATTCTTTGAATTGAAGAAGAAAGGAAGAGGATTCAGTGGCTGTGTATGAAGAAAACTTCACCCAAATGGTGAGGTATGCTCCAAATCATATTATGAGTCTTGATAGCAAAATCAACCACTTTTACTCAGGACTAATGCCAAGGTATCGAAGGGCGTTGGCCTCCAGGGAATTCAAAAGTTATGAGAAACTTGTCCGATTTTCTAAGAGGGTAGAGATGTAGTTTGATGATGATCATGTGCATTTTGGAAATAAAGATAATAAGAGGTATAGATGGAAAGAAATGGGTAATAATCAACCAAATAAATCTGATGGTAAGAAAATATAGTTTCTAGTTTGTGAAAAGTGTGGAAAAAAACACCATGGGTAATGTCTTATCAAAACAAGGAAGTGTTTTAAATGTGGTAAGTTTGGACAAATGGCCTGAGATTGTAATGAAAATGATCCAAAGAATAATCATGATAAGTAAACTATAAAGTGTTTTAAATGTGGTGAGATGGGTTATTATGTAAATGCTTTCCCAAAGAGAGATATGAATGATGCAAAGAAGACATACTACAAGCAGAAAGGTGTAGTGAGATTATTTGCGACTATGTCAGCAGATGTCGGGCCACACAATGAAGTTTTATCAGGTACTTTGTTAGTTCACTCAGATTTTTCTAAAGTTTTTTTTGATACGGGGTCTACACATTCCTTTATCTCTAATAAATTTTCTGGTAAATTGGAAATATCACCTCAACAAATGAGACCTGAACTTGTTATTAAATCACCAGGGGGAAATATTATAGTAAATAAAAATTATAAGAATCTTTATATTGTGGTATGTGGAAATAATTAACCTGAAAACCATGTTGTTTTACCCTTATTGGAGTTTGATGTTATTCTAGGAATGGATTGTCTTTATGATTATCATTCAAAGATTGACTGTAGAGCTAAAGAAGTTGTTTTTTAGAAAGATTTTATGTTTGTATACAAGAATGAAAACATAAAATTGATAACATATTAGGAAGCTAATAAACTATTTAAAGATGGAAATTAATGTTATCTTGCTCATATTGTTGAAAACAAGGGAACTATTCAGATTAATGATGTGCCAGTGGTAAATGAATAGCTTGATGTTTTTCCTATTGAGTTACCTATTTTCATACCTCATCGGGAAGTCAAATTTAATATTGACTAAGTTCTTGATGCCAAGACAATTTTAAAACCCCCATATTATAAGGCTACAATAGAACTTATTTAATTGAAAAAATCAGTTGTAGGATTTTCTTGATAAAGGCTTTATTTTTCCTAGCACTTTACCATGGGGAGGCTCAATTTTGATTGTTAAAAAGAAAGATGGTTCCATGAGACTTTGAATTGATTATAGAGCTTTAAATAACATCACTGTTAAAAACAAGTATCCTTTGCGTCATATCGTTGACTTGTTTGATCAGCTCCGGGGAGCTTAGTACTTTTTTATGATTGACTTGAGATCCGGATACCATTAACTGAAGGTGATGGAGGATGACATCCCAAAAATAGCCTTTTCACTAGATATGGGAATTATGAATCTGTTGTTATTCCCTCTGGGTTAACTAATGCACCTTATATATTCATTAATCTTATGAATAGAGTATTTCATGAGTTCTTGGACATGTTTTTATTGCATTTATTGATGACATTCTGGTATTTTCTAAAAAAAAATAGGAGCATGAAAAACATCTAAGGGTTGTTTTAAAAACCTTAAAAGAAAATAAATTGTATGGAAAAGTCATCAAGTGTGATTTTTATTGAAAAAATTTTCTTTTCTTGGGAATAATATAAATAAGGATGGAATAACTATTGATCCTGCCAAAACAATGGTGGTTGATTAATGGTCAAAACCCACAAATGTTACAGAGGTTCATAGTTTTCTTGGGTTAGCAGGTTATTACCAATGGTTTATAAAGAACTTTTCACAGTAATCTAGCCCGATAACTTAGTTAACATGGAAAGGGGTTACATTTGATTGGACAGAAGAATGTGATGTTTGTTTTCTAGAACTGAAGAAGAGATTGGTGAATGCTCCATTTTTGGCCTTGTCTTCCTGGAATGGTGAGTTTTTTATCTACAATGATGCTTCTTTGAAGGGACTTGGTTGTGTTTTGATGCAGAATGATCAGTTAATTGCCTATGCTTCGAGACAACTTAAACCTAATGAGCTAAATTATGCGACACATGACTTGGAATTGGTAGCTATGGTTTTTGCTTTGAAAATTTGGAGGCATCATTTATACAGAGAAAAATGTCAAATATATACTAACCATAAAAGTCTGAAGTATATATTCACTCAGAAGGAATTAAACATGAGTCAAAGAAGATGGCTTGAACTGATAAATAATTATGATTGCGTGATCAATTACCATCCTTGAAAAGAAAACAAAGTGACAGATGCCTTGGGTCGCAAACTATAAGGACCCGAACCGGAAACTCAGGTTCATCCCTTACAAATATCGTGTATATTTTGTTTTATAAAAGGAACTTGAATAATTACAAAAAATTAATTACAATAGAAGAACTTTTACAGGTCTAGGTTTTGGAAAATTAGATTCATCACTTACACTTCGATAAAAAAACAAATTGAAAACATTAATTTTTAGTGTGTTTCTTCCACAACTTAGTTTAGACGCATCAAGTATGCTAAACCTACAAAAGTGTTTATAAAACATAGGGTGAGCATAAAATTCCCAGTAAGGGGTTTATGAAAAATTAATAAAAACTGTTTTAGTAAATATTGAAAATTTTACAATCATACAAAATAAAATAGATTTCACAAACACATGAATATATATATATAAATTATTTTGAAAATAATTATACTTGAAAATCCATTGGAGATTATCCTTAAAAAATATTAATATTGTTGTGGGAAGTTAACAACATATTGCAGTCTATGGCTAAAATCCATAACATAGAGTCACATGTCTTCTCTTAGACTTACGGGTTCACCCCCTGTAACATTATTTAATTAACTAGTGCCATATTTTTGAAAATGTTTTGTCATAGACCTGCCATTCTCATCTCAGTCCCAAAACATTTTTAAAATTCCCACATATTATTAATTCACTCAAATGAGTGTCCATGAAACTTTCAAAAAAGTTTCTGAAACCATTTAGAGAGAATCCCATTCTTGGAAACCTTTTAAGTACCATAAATGCAAGTCACATGAATTAAATGTGTGCAAGATACAAAATGTTGACAATTTCATGTATGAGTAGATGATGGCCATACCTCTACATGCATGACACAGAAGATGATGCAGATATATTTATTCAAAAGAAATGATAACTCGTTCCATAAATTCACATAAAATGATAAGTGTTTTCCCATGAAATTTAAACCAAGGCACATTTAGATAATTAGTTTAGAGATAGTCAAACACCATAGTTTCTAGAAAAATGAGAAGAATTAACTAAACCTTGGTGGTTTATATCAAACTGCATATATATATATATATATATATAACTCTATATATATATATATACACTTATATATATGTATATATAACAAACATTGAAAACCATAATGGTTTTCAATAAACATAGGTTCTTAAAAAATAAATGGTAGGAATCCATATCATGATTATATATACAAATAATGAAAATATTAGACAATACATATGTATATATACGTATGTATATACACTCATGTAACTCTAGCTTTAAAAAAAATCTTTTCCTGATCATCAAAATCATACATTAGCATATATAATATTTTTATGGAAAGATCATTTAAAATAAGAAGATTTATTATATATGTGATACGGATTAGGAAAATATGTGTTTAACATATACATACATATATATATATATAACTATGTATATATGTATATATTCATGAATTCAAATAAAATTCCCTTACCTGATTTTGGAAACGGAAGGGGAAAGAGAAATCTTGGGATTTCTTAATAGCTTGAAACCATGGAGAGTTTTGATTCTGGACTTGTGACCATGGAGTAGGGGTACTATCGAGTATCACTTATTTATAAAAACGTAGGATTGAAATCTTCTCAGAGAAGGTAAGTAATTTCATTTTTTTAAGAAAAACTGAATAATGCTCATAATCACGGGCATGTTTATTATTTTATTCATAACCCCGTGATTATGAATGTGGCATGGATTTTTTTTGACAATTATCATTTTTTTCTTCTTTAATTTCATTTTCGTTATTTTTTTTCACTTTTCCATATTCCACGATTCCCTAATCTTCTTTTCTAACTTTTCATGTTTCACCCAATTTGTTTACTCTCTCTCATATTGAAAAAGTCAACAAAGTAAATATATTACATTATTAATCAATCATTATAATATTTTATTATAATTATATTATATATTGTTATGTTATTTAACATTACTTTTATCGAAACACTTATCATAATTTTTTTTATAACATATCATTTTTATAAAACCATTTTTAAATTTTCTTTCCTAATATATATATATATATGTGTGTTGTTTTTTATAACATAAAGCATATCTTTTTTAAATAAAAAATATGTAACATTTTTTTGTATTTTAAAATAAATAAATAAACTAATTAATTCATTATATATACATATAATGTTTTTAATATATATATATATATACATGCATAATTCATTTTTTAAAAAATTAATCAAATCACACAAATAAGCGTTTTTAGTAAAATAATTATAAACATTTATAACTTATAAATGTTATAAAACATAATATATTTTCATATATTTATAAAATATATTATCTTAAGAATAATAATAATAATTTTCTAAAAAGTTTCATCCTTAAAATATTCTATTAAATAGATTTAAAAATAAACTGTATTTTACAAAATTAATTAAATAAATATAGTTATTTTGAAATATTCTTTTAAACTATTTAACATCATATGTGTCTTTTATAATATTAATTTGAAAATTATAAATAATGTGTATAATTAATTATTAGTATTCGAATTTAAAAAATTTATTCACAATATTTTTTCAAATATTTTTGTCTCAAAAATAGGTTTTATTTATAAATTCATTTATTTTTATAATAAAACTAGGTTTGATAATCTTAGGATGTTACATTATCCCCCCCTCAAAAGAATTGCGTCCCTGTAATTCATTTATTGGACACACGGGGAAATAATGTTACATAAGAAACATATATATATGTTTTAATTTGTTCTAATTTTCCAAAATTATCTAGGTCATTCCTTTGATACCAATTATAAGGAATTGAACCTGAAACTCAGGTTCATCCCTTAAAAATGTTGTGTATATTTTTTTATAAAAGGAACATGAAAAAATACACAAAATTAATTACAAAGGAGGACCTTTTACTGGTCTAGGTTTTGTAAAATTAGATACATCACTTACACTTCAATAAAAACAAATTGAAAACATTAATTCTTTAGTGCGTTTCTTCCAAAACCTAGTTTCAACGCATCATATATGCTAAAACTGAAAAATTGTTTATAAAACATAGGGTGAGCATAAAATTCCTAATAAGGGGTTTACAAATAAACTAATAAAAAAACTTTACTAATTCTTGAATATTTTACAATCACACAAAATAAAATAGATTTTCCTAAACACTTGAATACATATATATATACAGTATTTTGAAATAAAATATACTTGAAAATACCTTGGGCATTCTCCTTTAAAAATATTATTATTATTGTGGGACGTAAACAACACATTGCAGTATATGGATAAAATCAATAACATAAGGTCACAAGTCTTCTCTTAGACATATAGGTTCACTCCCCGTAACATCATTTAATTCACTAGTGCCAGATTTTTTAAAATGTTTTCACATTGACCTGCCGTTCTCATCTCGATCCCAATTTTTTTTTCAAAATTATCATATAGTATTAATTCACTCAAATGAGTGTAAATGACATTTTCTAATTTTTTTTAAAACCATTTATAGAGAATACCATTCTTGTAAACCTTTTAAGAACCATAAATGCAAGTCACATGAATTAAATGTGTGCATGATACAAAATGCTGATAATGTCATGTATGAGTAGATGATGGTCATACCTCTACATGAATGACATGGAAGATGATGTGGATATAGGTATTCACATGAAATGATAACTCGTTCAATAAAATTCATATTAAATGATAAGTGTTGTCCCATGAAATTTAAACCAAGGCATATTTATATCATTAGTTTAGAGATTGTCAAATGCCATAGTTTTTAGAAAAATGAGAAGAATTAACTAAACCTTGGTTGTTTATATCGAAGTGCATATATATATTTATAACTATATATATACACTTATATATATGTATATATAACCAACTTTGATAACCATAATGGTTTTAAACAAACATAGGTTATTTAAAAATATATGGTAGGAATCCATATCAAGATTATATATATAAATAATGAAAATATTAGTCAATACATGTGTGTATATACATATGTATATACACTCATGTAACTTTAGTTTTAATAAATATATTTTCTTGATCATTGAAATAATACCTTTGCATATATAATATTTTTATGGAAAGATCATTTAAAATAAAAAGATTTATTATATATGTGATACGAATTAGGAAAATATGTTTTTTTACTTATACATACATACACACACACACACAGACACACACACACACACACACATATATATATAAATATTTATATATGTATATATTCATGAATTCAAATAAAATCCCCTTACCTGATTTTGGAAACGGAAGGAGAAAGAGAAATCTTGTGATTGCTTAAGAGCTTGAAACCATGGAGAGTTTTGATTATAGACTTGTGACCATGGAGTAGGGGTTCTATCAATTATCACTTATTTATAAAAACACAGGTTTGCAATCTTCTCAGAGAATCTAAGTAATTTCAATTTTTTAAAGCAAAACTAATTAATGCTCATAATCATGGGCATGTTTATTATTTTATTCGGAATCCCGTGATTATGAATGTGGCATGATTTTTTTTGAACAATTATCATTTTTTTCTTCTTTAATTTCTTTTGTGTTATCTTTTTTTTACTTTTCCATATTCCACAATTCCCTTATCTTTTTTTCCAAATTTTCACATTTCACCCAATTTGTTTACTCTCTCTCATATTGAAAAACTCAACAAAGTAAATATATTACATTATTAATCAATCAATACAATATTTTATTATAATTATTTTATATTTTATTATGTTATTTAACATTACTTTTATGAAAATACTTATCATCATTTTTTTTAAAACATATCACTTTTATAAAACCAATTTATCATTTTTCTTCCTAATATATATATATATGTCATTTTTTATAACATAAATCAGGTATTTTTTTAAATAAAAAATATGTAACATTTTTTGAATTTTAAAATAAATAAATAAACTAATTCATTAATTATATATACATATTGCATTTTTAATATATATATATATATAAATAATTATTTTTTTAATAAATTAATCAAATCACACATATAAGTGTTTTTTAGTAAAATAATTATAAACATTTATAACTTATAAATTTTATAAAACAAAATATATTTTCATATATTTATAAAATATATTATCTTAAGAATAATAATAATATTTTTCTAAAAAGTTTCACCCTTAAAATATTCTATTAAATACCCATAAAAATAAATTGTACGTTACAAAATTAATTAAATAAATATAGTTATTTTGAAATATTATTTTAAACAATTTAAAATAATATTGGTTTTTATAATATTAATTTGAAAACTATAAATAATGTGTATAATTAATTATAAGTATTCTAATTAAAATAATTTTTTCCCAATATTATTTCAAAATTTTTTTCTCAAAAAAACTTTTATTTGTAAATTCATTTATTTTTATAATAAAACTAGGTTTGCAAATATTAGGATATTACTGAAACATCATGCATCATTAACCATGCTACGTTTGGAACATGATCCCCTGATTAATTATGTGATGAATTTTTGCTTAGAAGTTGTCAGTGCAAGAAATACCTCTATTTTGTTTCAAGATTTAGTGCATACGTCATTGTCAGACAGAATTAGGAGAGCAATGAAGGAAGACCGAGAGCTACAGAAAAAGGTAGAATTGGTTAAAATGGGCAAGTTTCTAGAATTTAACCTTGATAAAGATTGTGTTTTAAGATTTGAAAAAAGGTTGTGTGTGCCTAGTGATTCTCAGTTGTAGAAATATTTATTGTTTAAAGCTCATAGTTATCCATTTTTTGTTCATCCTAGTAGTACTATGATGTATAGAGTCCTTCGGGAGTATTATTGGTAGGATGGAATGAAAAGAGATATTGCTGATTTTACCATGAAATGTTTTACATGTCAACTGGTTAAAGTAGAAAAGAATTTACCAAAGGGGATTCTTTAAACTTTTCCAGTGCCAGAGTAGAAATGTGAGAATGTATCAATGGACTTTGTGGTGGGACTACCTAAGACATCTTGAGGAAACAATGTAATTCGGGTTATTATTGATCGACTGACAAAATCTACACATTTTCTTTCTATTCGAGATACAATGTCTTTGGATCATCTTTCTCGAATGTACCTCAAGGACATTTTCCGGTTACATGGAGTTACACTTTCCATTGTATATGACAAGGATCACAGGTTTACTTCTAACTTTTTTATGGGACTTCAGAAGTCGTTGGGCACAAAAATAAATTTCAGTACAACTTTTTATTCTCAATTAGATGGGCAGTCAGAATGAACGATTCAAACTTTGGAGGATATGCTTCGAGCTTGTTCAATGGAATACCAGGGAAGTTGGGATCAACATATTTCTTTAGTTTAGTTTTCTTATAAAAAAATTTTCATTCCAGTATTCAGATGGCACCTTCTGAGGCCTTGTATGGGCAGCGGTATTAGACTCCAGCGCTTCGGGATGAAGTCGGTGAAAGAAAGTTGACGAGGCTAGAATTTGCAGAAGAAGTGGTTGAGAAAGTGAGGATGATCCATTAGCACATGAGGATATCTTAGAGCAGATAGAAATGTTATGCAGATAATAGAAGGAAAGAATTTTCATTCTAGGTAGGTGACCATGATTTCCTTAAAATCTCTCCTTGGAAAAGTGTGATGCATTTCGGTAAGAAATGGAAGCTAAGTCCACAGTTCATTAGTCCTTTTGAAATATTGGAGAAATTTGGAATAGTGGCATACTGCGTAGCTTTGACTCTGAGTTTGTCTCAGGTAACAATGTTTTTTACGTTTCGATGTTGAGAAAGTATGTGCCAGATTCATCACATGTCTTGAGCCTAGAAGTATTTTAGCTGGAAGAGAACCTTTCTTATAAAGAGAAACCAGTTCATATTCTTGATTGAAGGGAATACATATTGCGGAATAAGGTAATCCACCAGGTAAAGTTTTTGTGGAGAAACCACATGGTTGAATAAGTAACATATGAATTTGAAAATGCTATGAGGGAAAAGTACCCTCAGTTGTTTAATATGTAAATAAAATTTCAAGGACACAATTTCTAGAATGTGGGGATAATGTAACACCCCATGTTTTTCTAAAAATAAATAGAAATTCATGGAACTTTTTTTAATTATATATTTATAACCAGACCTTAATCACAATTTTTCCACTTCTATGTTTTGAATTTCAAGAAACTATCATCTACAATTGTGTTTAGTAAGTTATTTGGAGTCTGATGAAACCAACTTGTTTTTTTGTGAATAGTAACATACCCTTATGAATAGTAATAGGAATTGTAATATGACCCTAATGAATAGTAAATTTTATTATTCTTTTATTTTCTTAAGGCTTTAAGATAATTACATCTTGGTTAATTTTTCATTGTGATATAAAAGTAGTTATAGAATTAGAATTATTAATTTTTTAATTAAGTATGATATTATTTAAAAATTAAATTAATAATATTTAGAAAATTATTTTCAAAATATAGAATTCATTTATGAATTCTACATGTCGAAAATGGTTCGGGTAAATTTTTGAATATTTTTTGAAATTCTTAAATTTTCGATAAATAGTGAAATACAATAAAATATTGTATAATCAATTAATCAGTAAAATACAATATTTATGACATCATAAATGATGGAATTCCACATGGTTTGAACTCACATGCCATTATTACTATTTTAGGTCACATTAACTAAGGCTATTCATAATCTTGGGCAAAATATTATAATAATGATTAAAATAATGAAAAATACCCCCTCTCCTCCACTATAAATACCACCCTCACGCCCCTCTTCTTCCCACACCTCTCAACACTTGATACATTCCTAAGATCTACCCAATAATACTCCCCATTATCTTTCCCATGTCCTAGATCTGTTGGTATCACCAAAAGACTAAAACCAAATCTCTTAAGAAGGATCTCAAGGAGAAGAGATCAAGAGGTAAACATCCTCTTTTAATTTCTTTTTTTTATATTTCATTTTATGCTATTCTATTCCTTTCCCTTTGGATTATGTTTTGATATTTAATTCCATATCCCTCATTATTGTCCATATTATTTATGAGTGAATATATATCCCTTTTATCTCATCAAATTATTTTTATGAAATTTTAAGAGATGTAGTTAGGCTGCCGAATTTTTGTGAAAAATTTCTCAAGTTTTCTTTTATTTCAAGATTTCTTTATTTTCTTCAATTTTCCTCACCTCCTCTTATCCTAGAGGAATGAAAGCTACAGAATTAAGTATATTCTGGATTTTCTCATATTCATGTAAAATTCATCATCATTCTTCTCCTCCTCTCCCACTTATTCCAGGAATTAAAACATTGTCCATGATGTGTCGAATTACCGACATCGTGGACGATGTGATTTCAATTTTTATTAACTCTTTCAAGTCTGGTCATGAAACAATTTTTATGGTTGAACCAGGTTATAATATATGTATTATTTCTAATCAATGTTTCTATAATTCATTTGTACACATGGTTCTAATTTATAAAACAAAATGAGGTCTTTGTTATCAAAGAACCGCTAAAATGATCTAAATGAACATCATCAATGTTTTAACTTATGAATCATCCTCTTGTAATAATTAAAAATGATAAATGGTATAATTTATGTTACTGTATATTTTTAAATACTACTCCATTCCAATTATTGAGTTTCACTTCCGATCGACAAGAACATCCACCATGAACCAGTCGTTGAAATCATGTAAAGAACTCACCCAAAAACAGTGCCCGGAGAAAAATACTAACAATTAAAGGGTGAAATGATGTAATGAAATGATAATATAAGATTTTATAAACATTAAAATGTTTGTTTAAGATACTAATAACACTATTTTAACCATTATACAAGAATTTTATACAAGTTTTATGTTAGAAAAGCCTGAGGTAAGGGAATTGCTAACCGGATTTCCATTCATTGGGTTAACCTTCTACTTCATTATTTATGTGGTATTAAAATTGATTGTGTGATTTATTTTGAATATATTATGTATAATTATGTATAATTACAGTGTATGTACATATTCCATATACTCTATTAAGTTTCACTTCAATTATATGATATTTGTAAGGGAATTCATAACACGATTTCCATCATTGGGGTAACCTTATACTTCATTATTTATGTGGTATTAAAATTGATTTTGTGATTAATTTTTCTTATATTATGTTTAATTATCTCTAATTATAGTTTATTTACATATTCAATCTACTATAGTAAGTTTCAATTCAATTATATGATATTTGCAAGGGAATTCTTAACTTTGTTTCCATTATTTGGGTTAACCATCTACTTCATTATTTATGTGGTATTAAAATTGATTGTGTGATGGGTTTTGTTTATATTATGTTGAATTTTGTTTATTTATAGTTTATATACACATTCCATCCACTCTATTAAGTCTCTCTTTAATTATATGATTTATGTAAGGGGATTTTCTTTTAAAAATCCTCTTTTAAAATTCTGTTTTACAAAGTTCAGAAGCAATGTTTTTATGCTATTATTCATGTTATATGATTTTTTTATAGTTCATGGGAATTGTTTATGATGAAGGTTCAGACCTATATCTCCCTCCAATTCATTGGTTATGTATATGTTGGAGGTCGGACGTATGGTTACTCCAAGTGTAAGTGTGATGGTTACACAAATTGTAAGGTATCCGTGAGGGTAACAAATTCTAAGGAAGCTGTGATGGTTACAATGTTATGTATGTAATTCCCTGAGATACATTTATGATTATATTTATGTTCTCATTTTTTGTATAGATCTTGTGTAAATATCATGTTACATGATGTATGTATATATATGGGTTACAAGCATGTTTTTTGAAAATGCTTTCATACGTTACGAGTATTCATGGACTAATGTGCTCTTTCCTTCTTTTTCATCCTGTGTTGATATTTTATGCTCATCCCATGTTTTTAAATGATTTTAACTGGTTAATGTATGTGTATGAAAATGAAGGAATCCATTTTAAATTTTGAATAATTGTCAAGGATTCATGTTTAAGTTTTAATGTTTTATATTTTGAAAAAAAGGAAACTATTTTTATGGTATCCACTCTATAATAATGTGTAATGTTATGAGTTTATTTTCCCAATTCTATAAATATATAAACATTAAAATATCCTCAATGTAAAAAGAATTTTTTTATTAACTAAATTCAACATTATGTATGTAATAAGGTTGGGTCCTTATAATTCAGGTGGAAGAATGCTATAATTATTATGAAGATAATGATGAACATGATGAAAATATTACATCATTGTCTTTTAGATCCAAGGATTCCCACACAAAATTATCTTCTAGACCTAAATATTTCCCCTCAAAATTTGTGGGAGTGGATAATTCCGCTATACAATCCCATGATTCTTAGGATCCTGACACCTTTTCTAGCCCTCGAGATAGTTTTAAGAAAGGATAAAATATCTAGGATTCCCCTGATAGTAATGCATGACCATTAAAACCCGCAAGAATAGAATATTTATACTCAACATTCATAGGATATGAAAATATCCCAATATCATATTTTTAATAAAATAAATCCACTTCATATTCAACATCTAATGATATTAAGGTCTAGGTGGAATAAGATCACAAATATACACCTATATAATTTTAGTAAGGAGTCTCTACCACCAATGGAAAGATCATGAAAGTAAATATAGGTATATAATAAGATCCACTAACCACATTGATTTTTGAAACCATTTCCTTAGGATAAAAAGATAAACAAATCATCTTATTGAATCATCACCAGGGTGTTTTCACCAACAATTGTATAAAAATTATTGGATATGACCTTGATATTTCCACCCATAATTTGGGTCTACCAAAGGATCCCCATGGTTATAGAAAATAGTTAGAAGAATATTTCCTACACATGATACCAATATTGATGTTGAAGTTGATAATATCATTAATTCCAACTTCATTCTGGATGTACAATAACTAAAATGACTCACCCACATTGTCCACATCAATAAGAAGAATATGGAAATTAGGGTTTTAATTAATTTCAAGGACCTAAACTAACACTATATGAAGGATGATTTCCAGATCCTGATCACGAAATTTCTAATTGATGAAACTACTGGTTTTCAAGCTCTCACCTTCATGGATGGATACTCTGGATACAACCATATTTGTATGGTTCATAATGATGAAGAGGAAACCACCTTCAAGGTGCCCTAATAGGTATATTTATATCAATTAATTCCCTTTTCTTGAAGAATGATAAATTTACATACTAACATTCCATGAACTATATATTCAATCCTTCCTGAGTATAACCATGGAATATTTCATTGATGATATGAAAGTAAAATCCCAACACAACTATGACTATATCACTAATATTAAAATAGCTTTCAATAAATTAAAAAAACACATAATAAAGATAAATCCCCAAAAATGTGATTTTGGGGTAACATAAGGGAAATTTTCTAGCTTCATGGTGCACTATCATGTCATTGAAGATGACCCCAAGAATACCAATCCAATCCTTGACATGCCACTTACTCAAAACCTCAAATATTTAAGAGGTATTTAGGGATGTATCCAATACATCAAAAGCTTCATAAATAACCTTACATGAAAGTTTTTACCCTTCAAAATGTTGATTAAGAAGGGTGTCACTTATTAATGGTATAAGGTTTTCTAAGAACCATTCAAAATTATTAAAAAATTTCTCTTCATTCCACTGGTATTAATGAATCCCTTTGAAGGAAAGCCGCTAATTTTTTTTATAGAAATATTTGAGTGATCACATAGAGTCATTATTTCATAGAATAATGATTTAGGGAAGGAGAAAGGTCTATATTACATTATAAGAATAATTATTGATACCTAGAATTGGTATTCTAACAGCGATAAGAGTTAACTTTTATTAATCATTGCAGTTAAAAAGCCGAGACATGACCTATAGGATCATGATATCCATTTGGCCTCTATATTTGAACCACTCAAATACACCCTCAATCATTTGATTCTAAATAGTCATCTTGAATAATGGGAAGTCATATTGCAATAATTTGATATTTAATTCATATATTAGAATGAAATTTAAGGGATGGTGTTGGCCAATTTTTTCACATCACACCCTATCCTAGAGAAGTATTTGGTGAATATAGAGTTTATTGATAAAGGTGTTTTATATTTTCATGGAACTCCCCAATCATGGGAGATTTATTTTTGATGGTTCCACTAGTTTCCTGATAGAAATAAGGATAGAAGATCCAAAACTCAACAATGTTGGCTTGGTAATTTTCTTTATCTCCTCAATAAAGGCTCATTCCTTCTTATTTTTAGAGTGATTAAACAATTATAAAGCATAATAATAAGCTATCATTAAATTCTTAGAACTGGACCTATAAATACTAGTTTCCTGATTGAGTATCAAAGCTGACATAGAGTTGGTAATCAATAAAATCAATGTTAAATATTCCATCAAAAATGAAGAATCGATCCCCCTTATTGGTTACATATAAAGGTTTATGATATATTTCCCCTATGATCCAATTCTATCTCACATTATACATTTGAAAAATGCTGATCCTAATGCATTGGATAATTTAGACAAGACCTTCGTAGATCTTGACTAAGACAAAATAATCATCCACAACACACATCATAGATTGGTCTCTCCATTCATCAGGACTAACATGAATGTAATTAATAAGATCCCCATCACCTTAGAATAAGGAAGGAAAATATTATTTCTAATTGATCACATTATTGGATGAATTTAAACATAATGTAATTCCATCAAAATATAACTCTCATGTTATATCGAGCTATGAAAGTTCACATTTGGTAGAAATAAATTGTTGATTTGAGAGAGACCAGTGATCATCATCATCTATGATAGCCTAAAACTATAAAAAATTTATCTAAAAATAAGGTATTGATGGATTACTCATTATTTGAACTAAAGGGGGAGAAACCTTCATTATTATGATGTAATTACAAGAAGGTACTTGAAATTATCACCAGTTAGGAACCAAGAACTCCCAAAAAATCATGTGGCTTGTATTTTTATTCACAGTGATGAAACAAGATTCCATGTATTTCACTAAGAAATTCCATTCTATCCAAATACATTCTAACTTAATCCATCAACTCCTAGAGCCACTTTATACTACTAAATACTCTAGGTTATTTTCTATCTTGAAAATGGATGTCATGGGGCCATATTCCCCAACTATATCTAGGTAGTTCAAATATATCTTTATTGAAACTGACTTATTCATAAAGTGGGTTGAGGTTTTATTCATCAAGGAAGTTATGGGAAATGCTATTAGTAGTTTCATGAGGACAAACATCATAACTAAATTTTGTGTACCTCACACAAGATTGACAAAAAATTTAACATATTTCTATTTTTTTTTGAATTTAAAAACTATATAAGGAATATAATATTTAGTCCAACCACTCATACCACATACATGTAATGGTTAATGGATAAATACAGGACTTCAAAAAGACTATGCATAAAATACACTAAAAGATATTGGAAAAGGATAAAAACTATTGGCTTGAAAAACATTGGTATGATCTATGGTATTATCAAACAACAACTTGTACTACTATGAACACAACCCCATATTATCTTGTATGTGGAAACAAGGTAGTGTTTCCCATTAGTGTCTAACTACCTTCACTTTGTGTTTCTATATATAATAAATTGTATGAATATTATCAGTCTTATAAGTTATTGGACGAGTAGGTGTGTCTTTATGAGAAAATTATGCACACACCAAATAACCTATAAGTTCATGAAACCTAGATTGAATACGAATTCAATAAGAAAGTTAAACACTTATTACTTCTGCCTGGAGAATTGGTTCTGGATCTGATAACTCCAATTATCCTAGAGAATAATCCTCCAAATCATGAACCAAATTGGGAAAACCCTTCACCATTCAGATGGTTTAATCTAATGGTTTGTACTGACTAATAACTAAATACGAGGATCACATTACACCTCACACCAATCAAAGGTTTGTCCAAAATAATATTTAAAACCTTCATGTAGGTTCAAAATGTCCCAATTCCAAGATGTTAAATTTCACAACCTAGTCCTATATGCATGATTTGAAACTATAAAAGATCTTTCATCCTTATTGTATGGAAGTAATATAATATCAACTTCCTAGATATATAATGTTAATGACCATAACCTATTTCTAGATATATTAATTTAAATAGCAAAAATTGTTTTATCCTCACTACATTATGTTAAACTACTTAATCAATACACTAACAAAAAAACTTTAAACAACCTAGTCATGATACTTATCATATGATCTCAAAATAAAATTCCTAGTCCTAGATACTTGAATTTTAACAACCAATTACCCTTCATACTATTTATACAATTCTAAAATACATGGTAAACTTTTACCCCTATCATACACACTCATGTGATTCATGTAATCTTCAAATCACCTCTGGTTTCTCAAAAAATGAATGAATTACATGAGATTAGATGTTATGGTTAATTTACCTATTTAACATGATTAAATAGAATATTTTTCAAAAGTAGGATTGAATCCCTTTTAACATGACTATAAAATATATAGTATTGATTCAAAATTTATAGACATTAAACTACTTAGATCATCCCACTTTCTACTAACTCATTTCTAATTAATATAGATTGATCAGTGTAGATATTCTTGGTGCATGATTTTTTCTTTTCTTTAGTCTACACTTAAACCAATTTCTCATATACTAGATCTTGATTGGAATAAGTTTAAATCATAATAACTATGTTTGGATGGATACTTAGTATTTTAAGATACATTATAACACACAAATATCCAATCCTAGGATTAACTTTGAATTTTCATCATTATCAGTACGCCAATCCTTAAATGAGGTATAAATCTATGTACATGTTATTAGTTTATATTTTTTTACACACATTTTAGTTTGGTTAAAGACAAAATCCCCCTATATAATTTTTTATTCACTCCAAGATATTAAAATATATATTTAATATCCTCATAAAATGAAACTAAATTAAATAACACATGTATTCCCATTGCATTATTCTAAAACATGAGACATAAATTACACTATATATATCCTATCAAGTTATTGATGTTGGAATATTTATGAGACCCATTTCTTTTACACACAATCCAGATCGATGTAAGTAGTCTTAATGTATCCATGGATTCACAATAATGTAATTTTCCCTTGTCAAAAGAACTAAATGTGGCTTGATTCCCATGAATTTGGACATGTAGTGATGCCAGGATCTTCTATACGTGGAAAAGATATAGATTTTAGTATTATTAATTATGCTCCAGTGTTGATTCCATTATTAATTCACATTAGGTTATATACTTCCTTCTCTAACTAGGGTTCTCATTTTTTTCATCTTCTCCTTTGAATGAGTTATATCTATATAGAGGTATGGTATATCATAATAATGTGTAGATTGATTCATGTTAACAAAGGTTACGTAGTGACACACGCATCTTCTCTCTTGAGACCAGCTAAAAATTCAAACAAAATCCCCTACTTTATATTGGTACTTTGATCCTCTATGTTAATTTCAAACTTTCCTTCAATGGGTCAAACCCTGAAATGAAGATATCAAATTCATTGAAAAATATAGACCAAAATAAGACCTCTTATGTATGGTTATATATATATATATACATTATTGTGTCAATACTCCCCTATCCTATATGAGATCCATATCTATATAGGAGACTTTAGCATAGAGATCTTTTTTCCTTAAGCCTATGCTAAAAAATGAATCTATCCACCAAATCGTCCTTTATATAATTTCACTATGAATATGGATGCATTTGCCTATATGGGTGGCTCATATAATCTATAACTTGAACAATACCCCCAGAACATGTTTCTAATTACTCTTGAGAATTCAAAAGCATCCTAGTCATGTGATGATATAATATGTGACATATGGTCCATGCTACATGAAATTAAACAACATAAACTTGCATGTGTCACATAAAATAGATTACATATATAAGATCCAAATCCAACTAAGGGTTTATGATATCTGGGATCCTACACTAGGTTAAAATACCTCTTTTTACCTAAAATTATATTGGTTGGAAACCAAACACCATATCAATTTTCACAAGTGATGGGGGTTTAAATATAAACATCAATAAGATTATTCTCATATCACTAATTGATTTTAGGATACAACATGAGAAGGAATTTTGTATCTGTCTATGAAGTTCTAGGCCAGAGGAATTAGATCCCAAAAAGTGGTATCATATCCTTATTATAGTCTAGGTGTGAAGTGGTTGATAGATCTATAAACAAATTTAAGAATAAAAATAACTGATTAAGTCATAGAATATTGTTGATCCATAGTGGTGTCTTATATCAAAATTCTATCTAATAACAGTTTCTAAGATCCATGTTCATATGAAGATAAAAATAGTGGTTCAAGTGAAAGATCGTTGGATTATATTGATTATCATTGAAGTGAGGAGCAATTGTTTGGTATTTGGTTTGAGGGGAATATTATTAGGTGAAAAACAAATCCTGAATTAGTTTTCTCATGAAATGAAGGTTGACATAAAAGCCTAAATGGGATACTCCTATCACCAATTACTTTTAGATGGTTCTCAAGAAGGTCTTATGTGTTTGAACCAGAAGATCTATTCTGTAAGAATTAGATCCTAATTTTTTTTTTCATGACCCATCACCTGGGGCCCATGCCATGAATACCCCAAGACAACCTTAAACAGGCTAGGGTTAGCAACTAGAACCGGAAAGGCATATCCCAAAAAGAGAAGGCATTGCCTTTAAACCTATATACACAAAGACTATGTACATAAAAAAGAAAACCACAAAGTAAAACTACTGATAGTAAAAGTAAGTACTGAAATTAAAATGGGCTAGTATACAAGCCCAACTAAAAATAAAGTAAAGAAAAAAGGAAAAAACATGCTCTAAAGGTCATCCACTAAGAATCCTACAAGAATGGTATGTACAGCTTGTCGTCTGTCATCACTGCTGCTCACCACACCTATCAATCACCTTCGAGCATCGTCTAGTCCTGGATCCACAAGTCTCAATCCAGATGTATGTCATCTATAAAAGAAAAAACAAGGTGCGAGTGAAGCCCATGTAGGGGTGAGTATAAAAATACCTAGTAGGAACTTGAGACCCTTGAAGGTATCCTGGAATTCCACAAATGGAAAACCACATAGCATGATCTCAATCAAAAATCATAAATTAAAAGACATCTCACACAAGGTATAAAACTTAGAGAATAGAAATAAAGATGACTAGTCTTAAGCTAAATTATTTTATTCTCTTGGGTGGATCTGATACTGATCTGAGAAGGGTTGCTTTGTTGCTGATCCACAATGGGTTTCTCTGCCACTGATCCACGATGGGTTTTTCTATGTCTAGTCCACATTGGGTCATGTTACTGCCGATCCAAAAAGGGCCTCACTATTGTTTATCCACATATTGTCACACTACTGTAGATCCATGGAGGGTTTCTCTAATTCCAATCTATGAAGGTCCATGGTATTACCGATCCATAGAGGGTTGCACTGCTGTCGATCCACATAGGGTCTCTCTCATGCCGATCCACGGAGGGTCTCTCCTGATTTGGCAGCCAACTACTAGATTCCCTCGCTTAGTATGATTGAGTTTTGGAGATTATTCTACTCATACAATTGGTCTTACCTCAACCAACAATAAGCCCTACTAAGAAGTATCCCAAAGGACCATCATGTCTCAAGGGTTCCAACGCGAAAAACGTCGCATCAATCGGACACCCAGTTTGTATGTTATAAGTAAAAAGGTAAATCGGGCTTGGTTGGATTCGAGTTTGATCCAACCCTCGTAAGAGTCCTCAGGCTGTAAACATCACGTCAATCAGACTCCTGATTTGTGAGTTACGTTAATTTTAGTGAAATGGGGTAGGTCGGGTTTGGGTCCGGTAGGGGTCTGGCCCGGCCGGCCCATTGGGCTCACTAGTCCAGACCTGCTGGTGGGTCTAGCTTGGATGGAAGGTTTGTCCCTACCGGTGGATCCGGCCAGGCTGGAAGACCCAGCTAGGATGGCGGACCAGGCCCAAATGGCATGTCGGGCCCATCTGGAGAACCCAGCCCACGCGGTGCAAGCTGGTCGAGCCAAACTGGACACTGGGCATCCAGTTTCTCCCAGCTGGCAGTGCCCGTGGGGCACCATCTTGTCTTCCGAAATGGACAGCACGAGATGGCCATGCATGTCTAGCCAAGCGGCCTAATCAAGCCCTCCTCTCCCATGTGATGCGTTAACACCGCGCCTTCCACACGTCGTGGCTCTTGCGGGCACTGCTTCTCCATGCGGTCGGCGTGGACCAACCACCACTGTTGGTCACCAGTGCCACAACGCTGGTGGTTCTGTGTTGGCATCCTCTTTTGTGGGCCACCTGAGATGCTTTGGTGGTCCGTTTTTCTTCCCATCTACGCCTACAGGCTTGCCGTGTCACCACCTTCACTGAGAAGCCCATAGAACTGCCTTGCCACCATGTTGCTCGGTCACCCATGAAGAACGCACAAAACTCTTGAGTAGCGGAGGGTCTGGGCCTTGTTTGGATTTGCTTGCTCCCTCCACATTAGCATTTTATCACAGGGGTGGAATAATAATCATTATAAGATTAAGAAAAACCCCAATGTGTTTCCATAAAACAACCTCCCACAATTAAGAATGAATCACAGATCAACCTATTGGTTGTTTCATTCGGGTTCTTCATATTATTCAATAATGGGAAAAGAGGGATATAAAACACATAAATCCCCTACCTGGATATAGTGTAATCCATTAAGGATGAAGGTTGGAATCCATGTTTGAATTCATTCTTTATTGTTCATCGATGTTTGGTTTGAGTTCTACAACGGTCATCGATCGATCACAATTCTTTGTTGGAGGGTGACATCGTCGGTGTTTTGTCAGAGCTTTCACCCCTGTGGTTTGTGAATTTTCTTTCCAAGTGTTTGATTAATAAAATAATTAATCCTCACATTGTGTTCATTATTATGGTTCATTAATAAATCCTAATTAATGAACCTATTTAAAAAATGGGTGTTGCGATTAAACAAAAAAAGAAACAGGTCATTTATTGATCTTTAATTAAGGATCATCGTTACACTGTAGTCCCACCAACCATCTCTCAATGGTTAAATAAGAATAAAATAACTCAAAGAGTTATTTTATTATTTTTCTGCAAACCCAAAAATCATCTTTTTTATCCGACCCTTGCTGGTCAAAGTTAAGCTTCGCCTAAGTGAATCTTGGCACTATGAATTCAATGGTGCCCTCAAATTTTCAATCTGAGCACCGATTCACAAGTTAGAAAATCTTGATCGCATGTTTACTAAATATACCTTAAAAATTTCATAATTTTGTTTCGGCCTCTCGAGGTGTTGGAAACACATGTAGTTGAATTTCACAGTCTCACAATAATTACATATAATTAAAATAAATTATATGGAATTTATAGATCTTTACATTCTCCCCACCTTTGGGATTTACATCCCCAAAATCCATACAAAAATATAAGAAAACAAATGGGGGTACTGAGAAGGAATCTGATCTTCCTGCTCCATGTGCTCTCCTAGAGGTTCCTGTGCCACCACAGAACTCACACCAGAGGGATTGACCATCCACATAGGACCTGCTCTTGTCGATCTTTATCTCCATAATAAACTCTATAAAATTCACCACATCATCAATGTCCAGATCACCCGAGTCGATGATATGCGATGGATCATGAACGTATCTCATCATTTGCAACACATGGAAAACATTATGAACTCGGTGCATCTATGGGGGAAGAGCTAGGTGGTACGCCACCTCGCCAAATCTTCTCAAGATCTAGAAAGGTCCATTGAACCTCGGAGATAGCTTGTCACCCCATCCAAATCACTGCAATCCTCATTGGGGTGAGACCTGTACAAAGAAATGGTCTTTCACCATGAACTCCAAGGGTGTCCTTCTCTTGTTGGCATAAGACTTTTTCTTACTATGTGTAGTATTCATCCACTCCTAGATGATTTTCACCTTCTCAGTGGTAGCTCCTACCAACACTAGACCCATAAGTGCTAACTCCCATAGGACTGTCTAGCATAGCGGTGATCTGCATGGTCTCCCATACAAGGCCTCAAACGCTTCCATGCTGTTGGTGGAGTGATAAATGTTGTTGTATGTGAACTCCACCAGTGGTAGGTGGTCCTCCCAACTATATCCAAAATCATGGAATCAAGCAAGAAGCATGTCCTCAAATGTCTATATGGTCCACTCCATCTAAAAATCTGTCTTAGAGTGAATGGTGTTTCTCAAGCATAGCTGAGTCCCAAACACCATTGTTAATCCCTTATACAACCAGGATGTAAATCAAGCATCATGATTGAAAACGATCATTGATGTTACCCTGTGAAACCGTACTATATCCTGAACATAGATGCGTCCCAATCCCTTTACTGATCCTAGCTCTCAGATGGGTAGAAAATTGGCTGACTTGGTGAATTGTTCAATGGTCACCTAGATAGAGTCATGGCCCCTAGACGTATGCGGTAACCCGAAAGTGAATTCCATGTAGACACCATCCCATTTCCATTTTGGTACCTCTAGTGGTTGTGTTAAGCTTGATGGAACCTGATGCTTGACCTTCACTTTCTGACAAGTGAGGCATCCTGAAGCAAACTCCGCCACTATTTTCTTCATCCCTGGACACCAGTACTGACTTTAGAGGTCCTGGTACATATTTTCCACTCCAGGATGCACCGTCAAAGGGGATAAATGGAACTCTGTAAATAACTCCTCCCGATACATCACTGGTATCATAGTTCATCCTATGATAATAATGACGTGCTCCCCAACTATTAAAAATACAACAAGAGCCTTCCCTGAGTATATATGAGAACGTCAAGCCTCGTAGTCAATGTACCAAAGATGTGCCTCCCGAACTCGCTGAAGGAGTGGGTGACTGACAAACATAGACTGGAGGTATGTTGATCCATCCGTATCCGCGAAGGATATCTACAACATGGATAGCTGCTCTTTTGCCTCATTCAGAAGATGTAGACCTGGCCTCCTTCTAAGTGCATCTACCACTATGTTTCCCTTCCCAGGAGTGTAGAATATCTCAAAGTCATAGTCCTGTAGGAACTCCAGCTATCGCCGATATCTCAGGTTCAGGTCCTTTTGTGAGAAGATATACCTGAGACTCCTGTGATCGGAGTAGACTGTAAACCGTTCACCCATAAAGTAATGCCACCATATATTCAACGCAAAAAAAACCACTACTGCTAACTCTAGGCTATGGGTATCATAGTTCTTCTCATGCTTCCTCATCTATCATGATCCGTAGGTGATCACCACTCACTCCTGCATCTGAAAACACCCCAGTCTGGTCCCTGATGCGTCGTAATAGACTATACCCAATTCAATCTTCTGGTATCCTCAATACGGGGGAACTCGTCAGTCTTCGCCTCAGCTCCTGAAAACTCAACTGGAAGCTATCCAACAATATGAAGGGTTGTCCCTTTTTTTTCAATGCAAATAAGGGTGATGCTACCCTAGAAAAGTCAGGTAAAAATCCCAAATAGTACCCAACCAACCCCAGGAAACTCCGCACCTCGGTTACACTTCTGGGTGGCTCCCGAGCAAGCACCGCCTCTATCTTCTCCAGATGCACTGAAACTTCATCTTATAATATAACTTGTCCCAGGAAGTGGACTTCCCATATCCAGAACTAGACTTCATGTGCTTTCCATAAAGTTGGATCTCTCAGAGTGTATGAAGAACTATCTTCATACGTGTGGCATGATCCTCCTCCGACGCTGAGTACACCAAGACGTCGTCAATGAAAACCACCATGAAGCGATCAAGGTATGGCTGGAAGATCCTTTTCATGAGTCCTATGAACATTGTTGGGGAATTGGTAACACCTAAAGGCATAAACATGAAATCATAGTGGCCATACCAACATCTTAAGGCTATCTTCGGTACATCCTCATCCCACACCCAAAGCTGATGATATCCTGATCTGAGATTTATCTTTGATAACCACAGAGCTCCCTTTAGCTAATCGAAGAGTTCATCAATCCTCAGTAGATGATACTTGTTTTTCATGGTCACCTGGTTAAGGTGCCTATAGTCCACAAAAATACTCAAACTCCCATAATCCTTCTTGGAAAATAGAATCAGGGCTTCCCATGGGGAAACACTTGTCCTTACGAACCCCTTTATCGACAAGTCCTCCAACTGGACCCTCAACTCATGAAGCTCCACGTGAGTCGTCCAATATGCTGGTGTAGATATCAGTGTTTTCCTAGGGTACATGTCAATGTATAAGTGTACCTCTTTTCAAGTAGGTAGTTTTGGAACATCTTCAGGAAATACATCAGCATATTGGTCTACCACTATAAGATAGCTTAGACTTCTCTCATCAACTGCATCGAGGTTAAGGATATCCAATTAATGAGTGATTGGCTACACCCTCCTCCAAGAAATTCCATTATGTGCTCCAAAGTTTCCTTTCTCTCTGGTGAAGGAAAACCTTGTCCCATACTCCTAGACACATGACACTTTTCACCTAAAATTGTCAATCTGATCATGGACCATGGATAATCAGTCCATTCCCAAAATGATGTCGTAAGGCCTCAACACTACTACTAAGAGATCCCATCTGAATATATAGCCTCGTAGAGAATGCTCAATCTTATGGAACTAGTGTTTAATCATTGAATCATCTCCCGTAAAAGTCTTTAATCGCAAGGATTGAGCCAACAACTCCACAAGAATCTCTGAGCTCCGAACGAGAGTCATGGAAATAAAAGAGTGACTAGAACTTGTGTCTATAAGAACTGAAGAATGGGTGGAGTAGACATATATCATACATTGAATCATCTTCAAAGCACTATGGTCATAGGCATATTCCTCTTGAAGTTGAGATTATCTCTGTCCACCTGCTCCTTGAGGCTGGGGTAGACCACTTAGAGGTGGTGGCGATAGTACCTTAAACCGTCATCCACCACCTGCTGCACGACCTACTCCTTTTAAACGTCTTCCTCCCTATAGACCTCCTTGATCGAACCTTTGTTGCTGTCTTGACAGTCCCTCGACCATCTGCTGATCATAAATATGGCAGGTCGGGAAGTCACATGCCATATGACCCTACCCGTCGCACGAGTAGCATAGTCTGCTCCTCTGTTGACCTCCTCTACCTTGCGAGCTTTGAACCTATGACCATATATCCTAGAGATGTCCTTGGAAAGGTCTAGCCTAATTGGACCTATGTGTCATCTGTATACTTCCTTCTATAGATGACTCAACTACTTGTCGTCTGGTGGTGGCTCTCAACGTCAGTGCCTTCATAGCTAGAAAGCTCTCCACCAATAGTGCTCACTCTAACACTCAATCCTATATCAGAATGTTGAGTGAAATCATCGATGATATGATCTTATATTTGAAACCCTACTCAATGGTATAAACCCTGAAGAATGGGTCTTGTACTATGTCAGTAGAGTAGCGAGAGAGGTCAGTGAATCTTGTCGAGTACTGGGCCACAATCAGGCTGCCCTGCTGTATGTGCAATAACTTATGAATATGCACTAAGCATAAAGTCGCTAGTATGAACTCCACCCTGACGAGCCTCTTGAAGTCCAACCATGAAATATACATCTCCTCATGTGTCTGGAGTGTCAGAATACACCATCTCCTAGCTATTCCCTAAAAGAGGCTGGCATCTAGGATCACCATCTGGTCTACTGGTGTCCCAACCAAGCAGAAAACTCATGCCACAACATTCATCTAGTCTGTAACAACCTGCAGATTAGTCACACCTCAAATCCTAGGTGACATCTGTCTCTGGAAGTCGTGAAATGTGCTCAGTCGGTGTGCATGGTCTGCTGGTGGAACTTGTGGCAACTGCTACCCTATGGGCGGTGGTGCCGCTGGTACACCACCCAAAGGTGCTATCCCTGTAAGAGGGACTTGCACTAACGCCTCATCACTCGGTGGGCCATCATCATGATCTATCACTAGAATATTAGCTGTCTATATATGCGGTGACATCCTGTAGAGAAACATATGCACCATGATCAATAATTTATACCTGGTGAACTAACTCAAAAGATATCAAAAGAAAAACATTTTCAAAACAAACTTAAATAATGTTTTTGTGTATCGAGTCCAAAATTAGAACTCCAAGTCCTAGTGCATGGATACATCGGCCACCACACTGATGCTGGACTCCCCAAACCATAATCAGAACTCACGACACTTAACACTATTTCTCCATTGAAAGCACATACTCTTGGTTCTTATGGTAGAATCGACTGCCCCTCTGATATCACTTTGTCACGACCTGTCCCTCAAGGCCCGTGTTGTGAATACTCCAAGACTACCTTCCATATGACATGGGTTGGTGACTAGCCCCAGAAAGTAATTTCCCAAAAAGGGAAGCAATTTCCTTTAAAAATGTACACACACAAACTAGGTACACAAAAAAAACACAAAGTAAAACTACTAATAGTAAAAGTAAGTACTAAAAGTAAAAGAAGCCAGTATTCAAGCACAACTAAAAACAAAGTACATCAAAAAGGAAAAAACACGATCCAATGTTCGTACACCAAGAGTAATACCTAATGACTAGGTACAACTTGTCGTCTATCGTCACTTCCGCTCACCACATCTATCAATCACCTGTGAGGAACGTCTAGCCCTGGCTCCCCATGTCTCAGTCATGTTGTCCGTCATTTTCACAAGACAAAATATGGTGTGGGTGAAGACCGTGTAGGGGTGAGTATAATAAATCCTATTAGGGACCCTGAGACCCCCAAAGGTCTCCCATAATTCCACAAAGGAAAAACCATAGAGCATAATCTCAATCACAAAGCATAAAGTCAAAGACAGATCACACCAGGTATAAAACTTATCGAACAGGAATAAAGATGATTAGTCTTAAGCTTGATCATTTTATTCTATTTAGTGGATCAAATAATGATCTGAGAAGGGTTTCTCTATGGATGATAAAAAAATGGTCGCTTTGTCCCTAATCCACGATGGGTCACTCTATGGCTAGTCTATATCGGGCCACGCAACTGCTGATCCATAAAGGGTCGCACTACTACTGATCCAAAGAGGGTATCACTACTACCGATCCATGGAGGGTCTCTCTCATGCCAATCCATAAAGGGTCACATTATTTCCGATCCACAGAGGGTCTCACTGCTACCGATCCACGAAGGGTCTCTCTCATGCCGATCCACAGAGGGTCACTCTTCACTTGACAACCAACCACTGGATTCCCTCAGTTAGTACAATTGAATTCTGAAGATTCTTATCATCATACAATAGGTCGTACCTAAACCTCCAAAACGTTCCATGAAGAAGTAACCCAAGGGACTGCCTTGTCGTAACGGTCCCAACGCAACAGATGACACATCAATCGGATGCCTGATCTGTAAATTATAAGCAAAAATTTAAATAAGACCCGGTTGGAATCAAGTCTGATCCAACCCGGCCGTATTCCAACATCTACCAAAACCTAAGTGGAGTATATCAAAAATAATTCCTCATCGTACGAGTCCTCATACCACATACATCGCATCAATCAGATGCCCAGTTTTCGAGTTACGTTAGATTTATTGAAACGAGGCCCGTTGGGTCCGGGTCCGGGTCCGGTAGGGGTCCGACCTGGCTGGGGAATCCGGCCCGACTGGCAGTCCCGACCTGGATAGAAAACCTAGCTTGGCTGGTTGGTCGGACCCACCTGGAGAACCTGGCCCACACGGTGCGGGCCGGTCGAGCCGAACCGGACACTGGGCGTCTGGTTTCTCCCAAATGGCGGCGGCACCCTATCTTCTGAAATTGAAAACACGAGTTGGCCTTTCACATCCCGCCGAGAGGCCCAAACAGGCCGTTTATCTACCATATAGCACATCTGTGCCACACCTTCCACCCGTAGGTGCCTCTTCTCCATGTGGCCAGCAAAGGTCTTCCACCACCGCCGGTCACTGGCACCGCCGTGCCGGGGGTGCCTTCCCAACGACACCTTCCGCAGGCCACCAAAGATGCTCTAGTGGTAGTTTTTCTTTCCCGTTTTCACCTACGGGCCTCCCAGGTCACCAACTTCAATGAAAATCCAACAAAACATCCTTTACGCTATGTTTCATGGTCTCCCATGAAGAATGCACAAAACTCAAGAGCGGCGGAGGGTCTGAGCCTTGTTCGGATTTTCCTGCGCACTTTGTGTTGTAATTTTATCATAGGGGTGGTATAATAATAATTATAAGATTAAGAAAAACCCCAAAGTCTAACCACACAACAAACTATAAAAAATAAGGATGAATCACCGATCAACCCATTGGTCGGTTTATCCACGTTCTTCATATTATTCAAGAATGAGAAAAGAGGGATATAAAACACATAAATCCCCAATCTAGATTTGGTGGAATCTGTTGTGGACAATGAAATGAATCCACGTTTGAAGTTGTTTATCATTTTTTATCAGTGTCCGGTTTGATTTCTCTAATGGATTTCAATCGATCACCATTCTTCGTTGGAGGGTGACGTCGTCGACATTTCTTTAGAGATTTCTCACTCGTGGTTTATGAATTTTCTTGCCAACAGTTTGATTAATAAAATAACGAATCCCCACATTGTGTTCATTATTATGGTTCATTAATGAATCTTAATTAATGAACCTATTAAACACTCGGGCGTTGAGCTTACAGAAACAAACTAACAGGTCATTTATTGATCTTCAATTAATGATTGTCATTACATTGCGGCCCTGCCAACCATCGCTCAACAAGTTAATAAGAATAAAATAACTAAAAGAGTTATTTTATTATTTTTATGAAAAGTCCAAAAATTACCTTATTTGTCTGAACCTTGCCGGTTGATGTTAAGCTTAACCTAAGAGAATCCTGGTGTCGCAAATTCAACGGTTCCCTTATATTTTAAATCCGAGCACCAGTTCAAAATATAGAAAATCCAACTCCCAAGTTTACTGAACATACCTCAAAAAAGTAAAATTTTTTGTTTTGGGCTCTCTGGGTCTCGGAAACACATGCCATCAAATTTGATAGTCTCACAATAATTCCATACAATTAAAAAAAATATTTTAAATTTCTGAGTCTTTACAAAATTATTAGTATTTGGGTCCCCTGCACTCAAATTTGTCTATGCATAAATGAAGTTAGCTAGATAAAACCAAACGGTTCTTTTTATTTCCAATCCCATACTAGGATATTGATGTACCCCTACCTTGTATTTGATCTAGATTGGTGTAGGGTATATTAATAATATTAGAACTACTTATGGATAAATTCATGTTAATTCTAGATACATGGTGAATTATGAACTAAATATTTTGGACCTAAACATAAAACACAATATATTTACACTATATGATCATCATTAAAATGAATTATCATAGTTAGATTAGGATTATGATGTTTTTAAAATATTTTGGATATTTTTTACATATGTTACACATCATGATTAAACTATTTGACTCTATATGAATGTTTCATGAATATCAGTAATGAGTGTATCCAGGTACAACATTCCCCTCTCTTTGGTAATAATCATAAATGTCACAATATTTGGCCCTAGAAACTAGAGGAATCTTCATCCTAAAGAGAAGGTCCTTTAATATCCATACACCTTTGAAAACATTGTAGTGAAACCAATATTTCAAATATTGGTCAGTGGTCATCCTGGGTGAATTCTTCCTATCTCAAATTCATTTTTAAAATAATTCAGGTCATAATTTACTTCTTTCTTACACCTAATTCATAGGTTTTGGAGCGAACTTTTCATTTTTCCCCAACTCGGTTACCATATCACACCCGCTTTTCAATGGTTAATGAACTATGAAATGATATTACATGTGATATTATTTAGATATATTTCCATGATAATGGATACTATATTCAAACTGAGTCTTAAATTTCTATTAATATGAGAAATTACCTCAACATTTTATAGTCTGATCACCATGAACATAAACTGCATGTACCTCCCTTAAGGTTGTCTACATTATTGGTGAAAGTTTTCAGTTCATGTGAGGTCAACATTTACCTTATCATTAGGTTTACTTCCTTATTGGTTCTTTTTTTCATTTCTACACAACCATAAAATTTAACCATTAGTGGTTCAAGAAACAATACCTTAAACTATGTTCACACCTCCGAGATGCTCTATAGTAACACTAGGTTCTCCATTCATATTGGGTTCTTACTTACCCTTATAACATAAATTGTTTCATTTTTTTAATTTGTGTGCAATTAAACTCTTCCCCTTAATGGTCCAAATTTATTGTCCATTACACTAAAAATGAAAAAGACACTAACATTTTCTAGTTGAAAACCTATAAAGGTTGTTCAATGAAAAATTCATGTCTTCATTTTTTAGATAACCCCTTTTATGAACTATGAATAAGTTATAGCACATAAAAGATAATACATAAGGCTTTCGAGGCCCATAATATGCCACTAGAAAAATTTAATCTATGATCACTAGGCCCATTATTCTAGAAAAAAATTAGAGCAATTTCTTACTATAACTATTAATCCTAGATACGTGTTCAGTACATTGGGACATTGTTTTTTGGGTACCTGGAGAATTCTTGAGTGACCTTACTTTTGTAATCCCACTTAACTCCATAGGTGTTTTGAATCCCCGTAAAGGTTTAAAAAAAACTAGTAATGAGTGTATCCAGCTTCAAAGGACAACCCTCCTTGGGAATGATCATCAGGGCCTATATATTTAGTCTTTCTAACCAGTGAAATCTTTATCCTTGGGATAAGGTCCTCTAATATCCATATGAATAAAAAAAATTGAAATATATCCCATCATTCTAACGTGATCCATGATTTTCCACTATATACCTATTTTATACCATTATCCTCTGATTCAGATACTCAATGTGGTGATTTACATATTCCAAATTACATAAATTAAAGTTATAACATTCTCAAACATTTAATGGAACTCTCTACATGACCCTAAACCATATTATTTTTTGGTCTAAGTACTATGAACTTAAAATTCATACACCATCCCGTGGTAAGATCTATGATACTAGTAATGGGACTCCATTATT
The DNA here is from genome assembly GCA_963277665.1 of Viscum album. NCBI lineage: Eukaryota > Viridiplantae > Streptophyta > Magnoliopsida > Santalales > Viscaceae > Viscum > Viscum album. Next base: position 66,381,124 of record OY728147.1, on the reverse strand, counting down.
TTTGGGGGTTTTCCATACCCTTTTTGGGTAAATCATTTCACATTCTTGTAAAAAATGTCAAACCTTAAATATCAACAACCATTAGTCTGAACATCATGAACATAAACCAAATTTCCCCATATGTGATATTGTCTATTTTAGTAGAATTATTCTTCCTCTATTCACATTAGGCTTATCTTTCTAGTGTTACTAGATAGCTCACCTCACCCATTAGTTAAACCCACACGACCTTAATCTCTATATCCTATTTGTCTCCACACTGTGACCATAAAATATGTTCACTATTCTCTCAGGTTTTCTACATTTAATAAATTTGGTTATTTATTTATATTTCAATAGAAATGACCTCACCTTTCATCAAAGTGGTTTGGCCTAAACCATCAAGTAAACGTTAGAAATTATAAAACCTAAAAATTTCCATGGAAAGAGACTTAAAAATCATCAATTTGAAAACTAGAAAAGGAAGGCTCATGTAAAAAAAATTATACCCTTCTGTGACCAATATAAAACTGAGAACTTGTAGAAAAAATGCACAAAACAAGTTCATTTGAAAATCTGTAAAGGCTGGCCAGAGAAAAAGTTGATTTTATACTCATAAAATATCCCTCATATGAAAATTATGAAAAATACAGGGATATAAAGAGGATGAAAAACTTATGGTGTCCACTTAATTATACTAGAAAATTTCAATTCATTTTTACTAGGTTCTTTAACTTAGAAAAAAGTTAGAGCACTCCTCTTTCCCATGCATATTGGTTTTGAAATTTGTATAAATTTCACAAAATCATTATCTCTGGATTCTTAACACGTTTTGAACATTATAATCCTCATACCATAATTCCCCCTTCATGATACTCATCAAATTAATTCACCTCCCTTCATATTTTAATGATTCAAGCACAATTTTATAGTGATGGGGTTTATGCCTATACTCTATCACAAGCCACATATGAGAAGAAATAATCTCAAATTTAAATAGACCCACTCTAGTGTTACAATGATGGTTTTTATGCCTATAATCATCAATAATCTAAACCCTTGAGGAAATAATATCATATATTAATGGAATAACTTTGGTGTTATAATAACCAATTTGTTATCCATGCCTAGGATGAAATCATCTCACATTTGAATAAAACAACTCTATGGTTATGGTGATGATATCTATTCTTATACATGTTTTTGGGATACGACCAAGATGAATCTATGAATCATATCCTAATGGATAAACTCTAGTATTATGATGATGGTATATATGAATACATCTATTCATCATCCAAACCTAGGAGGAAATATCTCCAGCTCAAGTGTTTGGGAATTATTTTTGACTTATCCATTTCTAGTTCAATATTTCTTTTGGATTTAATTTATCTCAATAGTTATCTTATAGGTTTATTTAGGTCACTATGATGTTATAGTTAGAGTGAAATAGGGATCAAAATATTGAAAAAAAGTGAGAATAAAATTAATTTTCATTAATTTTATAAAAATAGAAGATTAGGAGTACCTACAATTTCTATTCCCACTTTATAACAATGAAAATATTACAAAATTACTTTTATAGAAGATCGGAGTTCATCAATGGATTCTTAATATTCATCAATAATATGTTGAAACTTGTATAAATATAAAACTTTGAATTCCTTATTAGAATGAAGACTCTTCTTCTTAGCAACTACCTTTTTCAACTAAATTTGGGAAACTTTAAAGAGATTTTGGTATCTTTCTAGTTTAATTTTAGTGATATCTATATATAACTGAAGTAAACATACATTTTATAACCCTTAATCATTCAAATTACATTACATTAATGCCACCCATTCATAACAAGATTCTTATTGAATCGCTATAGGTCAAATTCTAGAATAACATGATGTTGATTATGCCTTTAAAATGAATCCTTGAGGTTATTATTCTTTCTAACAAGACTTTATAACCACATTTATGGTAGAATAGAAAACATTATAATAAAATATTCTTAAAAACATGTACTTGTGATGAAGTTAGTGTAACTTTTTACTAAGATAATTTATATAATTTTCAAAGATTAACTACCATACGAACTTCCGTGAATCTTATAGGTGATGCGGTGGAAGCCCAATGACTTATATTCAGGTTTATTTTATATCACAGAAGCTATAAAATATTCTAGGACTAAGCCACTCAAGGAAAATTATAGGTTTCCCCCTTCAGAGATCATTAGTATGGGGATAAACCCTTCCACTGTGTACTATTGATGATGAAGAATAGGTACATGATCCTCTATGGTTGGAGTTTCCACTTTTTGTATAATTTCTATGAGTGGTATAAGAAGTATATATTAGTCTTTTAATGTTAGGGTTAAGGTTGGGTAATGCGGATACTCACCTCCCTCTATTAATGCATTAATCCATGTGATTGGCATCACTCCCATTAGTAGAGCCACATTGTAATCACCTTTAATAAGTGACTCCTCACAAGAAACAACATGATCTTTAATCATTGAAAAAAAATTGTCTATAAGAACAATATAAAAATTTTATCCTCCCACTATAGCTTGGTTACCAATCGTGTCTTGACCACCTCCCACAACGAACACCTTAACATTATGTTGGGAAGGGATCTCTAAGTGAGGAAGATCACTAGAAGGATGCCTATGATCTTACTTAGGTAATTATAATGGGGTTTTTTACCACAAGTGTTTGGTATTTCGATGATTCTAAATAAAATAAAAAAATTATAAGAAATTAGTTATTTGTATGGAGTGACCAAAAAAAGAAAAAGAACTTACTTTTATCTATATATCAGTTGACATCTATAAACTTGGAAAGAGTTGAATATGTATATGGAAGAATGGATATCATCCATCTTGTCTTTGGACTCATAAGGTATAAAGATCCATATTAATGGGGATAAGAGTCCATAGGAGTTACACAACACCAAAAATAATTATATATTATCATACATGAACTATCTCCACCTCCATTGATAGGGTTGTGTAGAACAATGGATTTTAGTGTTCCCTCTACCGTGGATATAAAAATCTTTGCAGAAAAAGCGCATACTTTCCCAGAATCCCCGTTTTAGTAACCTAATGAATTATCTTAGATTTTTGAAGGGATTGAAACTTTATAGTCAATAATCCATGATGTTTTCATTTTCATGTGTACACACACACACACAGATATATATATATATATATATATATATATATATAATTTAGCATGTATTAGGAGACTGAACACTCTCACCAGGGTAGACATGCTTGATCATCATATTTTGACTCCATCAGAACCCAATTAAAAGTGTTGGTGTATTAGGATGTGACCCTATATTATTCAATAAGGGAATGAGATAAAAGTACAAAATATCACCCAATTATTAATTTATTAACTATTTTCCAAAATATTGTTTATGTTCCACTACAGGGGTTAGTTTATCAAAATCTAGGGGATTTCTAGTAGTAGTTTATGTTATAGACTTTTTCAGTTGTAGAAACCCCTCCCATGATTTTAAAATTAAATTTTGATTTCATCTATGGAATAGTTTTCCATCATAATAATTATCCAGTTAAGATATTTACATCCTCATGATTGAAAAATTCATTCCACCCATCAATGGATTAGTCGACCACCCCTTAGGTAGTACCATGATCCACCATATCATTCAATTTTCTTGTGGTTAGGATAAGATGTTTGGTATCATAGATGAGCATATCTAGTTATTAAACACATTTTTTCACCTATTTAGAGTTTTTCTCAAAATTGAAATATTGAGGAAATTTTACATCCTTGAGTTAGGGAATAAAGAGTGTAATTGGAGGATTACCCATAAGTCTTCTACATTAGTGGATGATTCCCCATATACCCTAGTTTGATTAGACTTGAGATGTATATAGTAATGAAAATATCTAGTTGTCCCTTATTAAGTATCACTGCTCCTCAACATTGGTTGCTTCCTGAGTCTCCCATCCTCTGTACATATAAATCTTTGTCAGCCGTTGATGGATTATATCTTCCCAACATCATGTTTCTTCATCTGTTCAACTATGGGTCACTAAGGATCTTATGGTTGAGAATGAATTCATGAATCCAAAGCCTCAGCACATTCATTCATTTTGTGGAATATTATTGTATTTCCTCTTCATTGGTCTAGGTCTAACTCAATAGTGACCATGGGGAAGCAGTTTGATAGAATTCCCCAAGGGTAGGAAGAGATATTGAAATAATAATGCAAAGGTGTTATCTGAATAAGTTCAATCAGAGGAAGAGACATGATTAAGGATTGGGTGGAATCCTAGGCCATCATTACCTTGTGTTTACATACCACCATCAGATTTTTCTCTTCTCTTACATCCCATGTTCTGTAATTCATCTATTGATATTATATGTGAGACTTCATTTTGTGAGTGGCTATAATGTCGTGCATCAGAAACGACTAACTAGTTCCCCCCTCATTGACATAAGAACCCTTAATGTAATTTTTGAAAAGTTTACATTGGTGTACTAAAAATGGGAGCTTGGAATGTAGTCAACCAATTTTAGGATAATTAAATCCATTAAAATAATATGCCTCTATAATGAAAGGATCTCAAAATAGGGTTACTCTTGAAGATGTTTTCATAAAATTCTTACAAGATACCTCATGAAGGAATAGCATTAATGATTATATCCCATCCTAATAATCTAATTAGTTTTATTTATTTGATTGAAAACCTCAATATATGAATTAGTAATTATTTTATTGTCCATTATTTTCCTTTATTGAGAATAAATGGTTCATAGAAATGATATATTATTAATAAAAAAGAAGAAACTATGATAAAGGTAGGTGATTTTGGGAACCAATGGGTATTTGTTTGATAAAGTACAAAACAATTCACCAAAATAACTCACCCTAGTTCATCCCACTATTACTTTTCCAAAATCATCACTTAGATGAATCCACACACAACATATGTTATCACTTTCACCCATGCAATTTCATACAAGTGGAAGGTCTAGAATAAAACGTAACACCTTGTATTATTTCACTTAGGGAATGGTGAGGTCGGAGGGAAATGTTCCTACATCAAGAAGTGTGAATCAAAAGGGCACATTGAGTATTTGAAAACCCTATCACATCAAGGTTAGATATGAAAAATTGGGAGTCCCCCCACAATTAATAGGCACCAGGTTGTAGTTTTCCAAGGTACTAACACAAAGAAGGTAGTGTGAAGTCCCTAGAAGATAAAGGCAGAACATGCCACCACCATGTTCTATTGTATCCCGGGTTCCAAAATTTCACTATTAGGAAGACACATTCATTCTATTATCACATTTACATTGGGAATATACCCTCCTTATTCTAGACATATCTTATCTTTTGGGGGATCATTTTTTAGTGATCCGTTTTTCAAACAGGATAAATAATTTGTAATAATAAAGGAGAATTCCCATGGAAGACACCTTCATTTAACATAGGACTACTGAGGTTCTCCCAATTTACTTCTCTATGGCCCTGGGGAGTGCACCCAGGGTCATTTGGCGATGTCTCATTGTATGCTTCCTAGTTTGATCTGTATGCCCATCTGACGACACTTAGCTCCACCTACGCATTGAGCCTGCATGCCTAGCACACAAAGCCAAAATTAACCTATGCGCCCAACCTAATGTGATCACTTATTCTTATACTAGGTCCCAAATCTTGTCTATAAATAGACACTTGGTCTCCTTTCATGTAAGTTATTGGAATATAAAGAGATTATCTAGATATATTCTCTCTCTCATGTAAATCCCTAGTCTCTAGCCCCTTTATGTATCATAATTAAACTTCAATCAAATGGAAATTTACCAAAATGAGGCTAATTATTTTTCCAAAACATTAAATAAATTAAAAACTATTGAGAGTAACCAATTCCACTCTATTCCTTAAACATTATGGAGAATGAACCATACTAGGAGACACACTTGATCACCATTTTATAAAATCAATCCATGGAGATCCCTGACCACCAGTGAAAATATTTTCATAAGATCCATCATGAGGGAGACAACTTTTACCAAATATCACCATGATGACCACTTCTTCGTTATATCACTTGGGAGATGAATTATCCTTATTATCACTTGAGAAAACACTTATCCTTAGTATCATTAGGGAGATCACTTTTTCCTTGTATTACTAGAGTGACCAATTTAACCTAATATCACTAGGGTGACCACTTCTCCAAAGTATCACTAGGTAATACACTTCTCCATAGTAACATTTAGGTGGCCACTTCACCCCAGTATCACCTAGGTGACCACTTTTCCCTAGCATCACTAGGGTAACTACTTTAACCTAGTATCACAAGGGCGGTCACTACACCAATGTACCATAATGGAAACAAACCTCACTTCACACATATTAGGAAAATCACCTATATTATCACTCACTGGGTCTAAGATGAAACCCGGTCATTCACCTAGGTGAAATCCTTTTCTTCTTCTACGACACTAGGTTACCATGAATACCCTAGTTTCAATGGTAGATAGTTCCCTCACCTAGGTCTTCTACTTGGTCATGAACATTACCACTTCAATATTGTATTCCCTTGATAAAAGGATACACCATAATATTACTTCTAGATACTTGAAAACCCTAAAATGGACATAATTTTGTATTAACTTGATAAGAAGGGACCTTATCAAGAGGGAATTTGAGTGATCCTTCTTGGATCAATATGGTCATCCTAGCTCTTGATTCCAATCACTGACCCATAGGGATAAGTCTTCCTTCATATATGTAACAACTTATAATGGCCTTATTGAAGATTTCCTCCATAGATTGCCTCAATGTGCTTGAAACATAAATATATAGGAAACACATATTCTCATATAATCCCAAAGAATTATATCTTTGTTCATATACAACAACATAAGCCTCTTTCTAGGTATTAACCCCATTATGTTATCATTTAAGGGTGTGTGATCACACTAGTATTAGTTCCCTATATCTCATTAAATGTTTTATCCCTTTAGTTCATTAAATGAATTTTCATCAAAAAGGGGAGAAACGAATATGTGTAAGACCTTCAACATATCTTTTATTCTCACAAGAAACATCCTAGGTCCTCCTATTTAGGTGTAATTAATGACCATATCTCCTTATATATATTTACCAACATTATAGATCAACTAAAATGGAATCCCTTATGTAAGCCCCACTCAATCCAATATTTTCTCTTTTTTATGATATAGATTTATTTATCATACAATATAAAATTTCTTGACAATTTCATATCCAAATGATGTAAAAATACACCATAACGTTTTTAATAGACAATAATACTATCACATAACCTTAAACTACATTCTTAGATCTATGTGAGATATTACTTTTTCGATAGGATCTATAGGATGCCTCCTTAAGGTACAAACCAACATCATAAGTATCCATATCCTTCCTCACCGTTCCATATTACATGTGGTTATAGAAATACTTTCTCATTGGTCTATATTACATCTAATATTCCAATTCACCATCACTAGGTCCATATTCCCAATGAACTCATCTTTATGGGGCCTTATTCCTTTTAAAATATCATATGACATTACTTGTTGGGATATATTCCTCAAGAAAATGGGAGTAAATTCCGTAGGGAAATATTCCATAATACCCTCACTGATTAAGTCATATTATAGATGAGGCAATGATCATACTTGTTGGGTTATATCCCTACTAGGAAAATTAACCACATTCTTATTACTTACCTAGATAACCATAAACTTCATTGTGCTTAACTACGTGGCTTTAAACAATAGTATAATCTTAATAGAAAGAGAAATATGGATAGGATATGACATATATATGGTCACATTAATAGAGATTTTATAATAAATATATAGTATCACATCGATAGGGAACCCCTCGTACATAACTACGATATACATTGATGCATGTTGATGACTAATAGTTGGCACAGGGGTAACCAATATCATGCCAAGATATTGTTAAGATTCATAAAAAATGACTTAAATATATAATATAGTCCTTATATAGGAAATAATTTCCCCTAAACGGTTTTATGTTCCCAAACTCCCATTCTCAACCAATGAACAACCCAAGTTCTGTTGGAAATGTTCCAATAACATCCTTTTTTTTGAAAGTAGTTCCATATAAACTTGAAATAAAACCTAAGAACATTTTACATAAAAACATTAGATCATATGTGATAACATATAATGAGGAAACTATTACCCTATTTAAAATTCAAATATCTACTTATCATCTCATTAATAATGTATCATTTATAATCCCATGTTTATCATGTAGAGGCCCGAAGCCTGACGTACATAGACTTTACTTTACTTTTGCGGAATACTTAGTACATAACAAAAACACACACACACAAGGATCATAATAGTTTAGTGTCTTTGGAAACTCGGAACGTAATCTTCTAATCGTGGTGAAAGATCTTCAATATCTCCCATAAAGATCTTCCCTTTTTTTTACCTAAAACCTTTCTTTATATCCTGGGGAAAAGAAAACATAAAAGGGTGAGCTCAAATGCTCAGTAAGGGTATACAAAAGAAAAATCAATCACATCATATTCATAAGAACATAAATGTTGGAAATCTTAACCTGCAAAAGAGAGCATAATTTCATAACATGGGATAAATCATAGTAGTGAAATGAAATCATAACTTAAAACATTACTCATTGTGGCATACACACATAATCATAGAGAATCATTTATTGTTAGTCAAGACTCATTGCCAAGACTATCTTAGTGGACAAAGTCCCTTTCTGAATCGAGTAATCCTCGTTTCAGTCCTGTTTCACTGAACCGGTATAACCTACCATTCCAGCCATGTCTATCTCATGAGATATAAAATCTTTACCCAATGCATTGGAGGGAGATATAGGTCCCACCCATCTCTTAATGAATCCTTTCTTATGTGTGCCACAGAATCATAAATCATACATCATTGCATAACCCATGTAATAAAAATGGGATTCTTAAACAACATGACATCATAAAACCATTCATATAAGATAAAGTAATTCATAAACATAATTCCATCACAACATAGTCAAATCAATGTAAAAATATGGATAGAAACAGAACCCTTTATTATCTAATATGGAAAATAATTTTGATAAAACACTTGAATTGAATTCTTGAGGAAAATATCCTTTCTTCTTCAAAATCAATTTCTTTTCACAAAACATCATGAAATTTTTAAAAGAAAGAGATTTTATTGAAAATAGTCATGAAATATTTTGGAGTAATCTTCATAAAAATAAGGCTTTATAAAACCGTAAAAATCTGTTCGTGCCGTTTAAGTTAAAAAAACATTCTTCTCGTACTTTTGTCGGAAAAGTCAAAAATTACCTCGTATGAAAAACGACAAAAGATTCCTTTCATATCTTTTACTAAAAACTCACCGTAGGGTAAAATTGGATTTAAACAATTTTAGGTGGATGTAAATAACATTACATATTGAGGAAACATGGATGTGGATGATAAAATACACCCCAGTAATTACCAAAGTAAAAACAATCTCGGATAAAAATGAGATTGTGATATTTCCCCTTACCTTAGGTCCGATTTGCTTTGTATGTGTCCGAAGCTCCTGTATAATGGTTTAAATCATGTTATTGACTTATTACAGAATCATATTCATTGTTATGATATCATATATGGTTCACTTATGACATTATATTACCCGTTCTTTTGCAAATTCCATGTTAAAGAAGCGTTTTGGGTAAAATCGTTTCATTTATCTTAGGTGTTTTGACTTGTTGTTCTTGACATCATTATTACTTATATCATGATTTACTTACTTCAAGAATATAAAATATGATTTTTATATCATATATATTCAGTATATATATATATATAATAGATAGATATATAAAATGAAAAACACCGTTCATGGAGACGGTAGTCCGTACGTACGCATGAACGCTGTTTTACTTTCCTTATTGTATTGAAATGGAAGTAAGTAGATGACATACATATATATATATATATACATAAATCCAGTAGCTTTATAATGTCATATATTTCATTATTATTTCTTATATATACTTTATAATCATTCTTAAATGGTTAACATGGAGAATGAATCTCATCGCGTCGTGGAGACGGTATTCCGTACGTACGCACGAGCGATGATATCATTTCCATAAATATTGAACTGAATTGGAGTGGATTATACAATATATCAGAATCAATATGATGTTGTAATAACTATGTATAGTTATTCTTTACACCATTATACCCATCCATGTAAGGTGGTGGTGGAAAATAGATTACACCACGGCGTGGAGACGGTATTCCGTACGTACGCACGCGCGGTGATTTCTTTTTCCGTAGGATGGATAGATGGTGAAATAGGGTTGTTTCATACTTATAATAACATATCAGTATATGAGTGATACTGATGCTATTACTTCATAATGAAACAACCTAAGAAGAAGAAGTGGAAGAAGAAATAAAGATGAAAGAATTGGTAACGGTAATTACCTCTTCTTTGAAGCACCTCTTTGAGACCTCCTTTTAGGGAACTAAAATTGGTCTTTGAGGAAGAACAGAACCTCTAGGATGTTTCTAGGGAAGTGTAGAAGAGATTTTGGCAGGGGTTGGCCGAGCTTGAGTGCTCAAATTGGTGTGAGGAGGAGGGGAAGGAGGTGTCCTTTTATAGGGGAGGAGAGGGGCACCTTAGGAATTTTTAAAAATATTAATTTATAATAAATCTAACCCCACTTAAAAACCTCCAAAAATGACTCATATTCGAAGATTAGATGAGATAGGGTTGTAATCTCATCAACCAATCAAATTTAGACATGTTTGGATATTATTTTAAACCTTATCAATTAGATTTAACTCTAAGTTAAATAATTTAACTTTTACCATGTCTTTTTGTTTTATTTCACTATATGGTTAATACACTAACTATAACATTCCAAACGAACCCCAAATTGTTTATTATTAATATATATATCCGTATCTAAGTCATTTAGCCGAACCTTAGATTTTTAGGAATAAAATAACAATTAATAATATAATATTTGATTTAAAAACTATTTTGTGTCAATTTTGACACTATTTGATATATGATTTTTGTGAAAGTCATAACAGAATTATATGTTCGAACCAAGTTTATTAAATCAACATTAATATATCATAGTAACCTAGAAAATTAGTGGAATTCATAAAAAGTCTCAAATTACATTTATTTTGGTGTTTATAACATCAATTATGTCAATATTTCATTAATAAGATAATTACTGCATCATCATTGTGTCATAAATAAATTGAATCATTTAATGTCTAAAAATTATAAATAAAATACCATTATGTAGGAAATCTTTTTAGCTTTCTAATGAATATTTACAATCGAATTTATCTTATGTATAACCTTATATTAAAAATGGTTTAGTAAATAAACTTTGATTTTAACTCTTTTAACTCTTCTTTAAATAAATTAATAATAAATGTCCTAATCTAATCCAAGTGGGCCTAAATGGTCATATTTTATTTCTAAGTTTGTTTTTGGTCGAACTACACTTGTCCAATAGAATTAGGACATGTGTTAGGGTAATAGTAATATCATATTTACCCTTAGTTACCCTATTTACTATTAACCGCGGTAAAAAAAAAGTAAACAGTTACTATTCACCAAAAAATTATTTTTATCTCATTGAACCACATTTTACTTACTGATATCAACCGTGTCTGTCGGATTTTTGAAATTCCATTCACAGAAGCGGTAAAATTAAGTTTTATGCAAAATTCAGTTTATAACCTACCACTTAGTGGTTTCACTATTCATCAAAAATTGAATGTTTTCAGAAAAAATCCAAAATTTCATCCTAAGCTATATTTCATATTACGAATTCAAAAATGAAGTCTATTTTACCAAATTCATAACATAGAAATTGCATTAATTAATTTTATAATTAAATCCCCTTGATAAAACAAATAGCGTGTTTTTAAGAAACAATATCTATCAAAAGATTGACACTTGATTATGTCTGGTTTAAATGTGAAATTACATCCAATGACCAACATTGTATTAAATTGTAAAAATATATTCTAAATATACTTTAAAACCACTCAAATTAATAATTTATCACTATTAATTATTTCGATTAAAAAAGTTGTTTTTAATTATAATTTAGTAATTTTAACTATTCATCAAAATATGATAGTTATCCGAAAATTACCAAAATTTCACCCTAAGCTAATTTCGATATTACGAATCCAAAAATGAATTCCATTTTGAAAAATAAAATTTACAAAATTTCAAAAAGTGGTTATTACTATTCATAACGGCTAGTTTTAATAACATTTTAATAGCATATCACTGTTTAGTGAAACTCGTTATTGCGTACTAGACACGCTATCGAGGAAGGTCGTGATTGCGTGTAATGCAAGGTAAGTCAAAGATGCGTGTTGTGCAAGCTCTTTTTGGTGTAGCGTACAACACAAGACATTAATAAAATTAAAAAGAATAGTTTTCATAAAATCTCGGGCTGTTACATTCTACCCCCCTTAAAATGAATTTCGCCCTCGAAATTCGTCGGGGTTATAAATAGTTTACTATTCGAAAGTTTCTTTGATAGAAACCCACATCGTAAAAAGGAATACCAAAACATATCTTTAAAAACTAAAGTATAAAACGTAATGGTTACCCAAGTTAACTAATCACTGGGTATCCACTTAGGAGAACATAGGTGAAAATATGGACATGGAAGAGAAATCTAACTGTCTTGTTCTGATGGAGAGTGGTAGAGGACATGGCTATGGAAAAACCAGTAATCACAAATACATAGATTTGTGATGATATAAGGTACCATCTGATTCATCAGGTATAAGATCACTAGGACAACATTTTTGTTTTTCAAGATCATTTCCCGAAAGTTGAAAATTTGAATTAGAATAAATACTTACTTTATTTTGGTACAATCTCACTGTTGTTCGTGCCTTGAACAATTGCCACTTCATCTATTAAATAAATGAAGTTGAATTTGTTATTCGTGAAGTGTTAGCAGATCATGTGATAGAACGATGGGTCATTCCATCTGTCTCAAACAAAAGGTTAGCAAAAATTATATACATAAGTCGATCTATAGTGAGATTAATCATATATGGTTCCTAAAATGGACTTATACTTCATATATCATACTGCTTAATATAATAAAACTAGTTTCTACTAAACAGGGACTTCCTGTAGGCCAGTGGTAGGCGATAAAGTCCAGTCGCACTTCGGTTGTGGGTTCGATTCCCACAGCCTTGTCCGACGCGATGGGCTGTCGCCCGTCCTGCAGCTTGTCCTTTTTCTAAAACTACATTACTATAACATCACATAAATAATATCGAAAAACAAACTAAATTATTTCCAACATAATTCATTCCAATCCTTAGGCTTATCCATAATACTATAGTCCACTCTCACAAAGTGAAAACGATTACCAGAGATTTAATACCATCGTTGATCCCCATATATCATAAGATATGTTTTGTTGGTCACATTCCAAACATTCAAAGTCCTTAATCATGTATTCTCTTGAATACCATAGTGAAAACATGAATGCAGTTAAAAGTTAACACCTTCCACATACCAAAATCCTCAAAATTCTATATACTCAAACCATGATATCACTTAGTCCTTATATAAATCATGAGCTCATGAATATAATCAAACATCTCATTAGCTTCTTATCCTTTCATTATGCGCATATCATCTACTTTCCAAAAATATCGGAATAACCTTTCACGGTTACTGGAACCATTAATCATACACTTTAAGGAAAGACAACAGTGTAACAATCCTTAGATGTCTCTTTATTCCATGAGATTACTTATACAACATTATACATGATAAACATGTAATCATTCCACTACATTCTTAGACCATTGACCGAGCTTCAACATTTCTTTCATCTCACATATCATTTGTAGTTTCTTCATCATCGTCAACATAAATACTTCCCATAAGACCATACTGATTCTCTTCATGAGACTTTCCCTTAGGGCATTGGTTTGCATAATGCCCGTACGTTCCACATTTAAAGCATTTAACCATTGTTGATGTCATAGCAATACCATTATCCTCATCCATGGTGTTAAATGAACCTTTTCCTTTGCACTTACTTGCTTTGTTTCCTTCTTTTCCACACCCAAAGCATCTTCCAGTTCCTTTGAAACATTCTCCTTGATGCCTCTTCCCACATGATTTACATAGGGGAAATTGAACTTTCTTTCCTCTATGATCATCATGAAACTCCATCTTTCTCTTATTAGCCGAGTCAGGAAACTTACCAAATTTTACTTTATTGATCATATTATGAGATTGCTGATTCGGCATAATAATGATTTTTGGACTTCCAAATCCCATTTCATTATGAATAATATCATTCCAGTGTCCATCATATCCTCCATTATTGTGAATCATCTTGTTTCCAACCATTTTCTAAAACCCAAAAAGAATAGTGTGAGCGGCAAAAATCATAATAAAGGGGAAGTAACTTAAATATCTAACATCTTTGGTTTAATCTAATATCGTTACCATAGTTCTAGGACTATATCCTATACGTATACTTATCCTTAGGGGCATCCCTAGACATACCTTAGAAATATCTCTAGGGATCTCACTAAAGTTCTCGCATCCTAGTTTCCAAAGGTTGACTAAACCTTTCCTCTGATACCAAATGTAGAGGCCCGAAGCCTGACGTACATAGACTTTACTTTACTTTTGTGGAATACTTAGTAAATAACAAAAACACACACACACAAGGATCGTAATAGTTTAGTGTCTTTGGAAACTCGGAACGTAATCTTCTAATCATGGTGAAAGATCTTCAATATCTCCCATAAAGATCTTCCTTTTTTTACCTAAAACCTTTCTTTATATCCCGGGGAAAAGAAAACATAAAACGGTGAGCTCAAATGCTCAGTAAGGGTATACAAAAGAAAAATCAATCACATCATATTCATAAGAACATAACTTTTGGAAATCTTAACCTGCAAAAGAGAGCATAATTTCATAACATGGGATAAATCATAGTAGTGAAATGAAATCATAACTTAAAACATTACTCATTGTGGCATACACACATAATCATAGAGAATCATTTCTTGTTAGTCAAGACTCATTGCCAAGACTATCTTAGTGGACAAAGTCCCATTCTGAATCGAGTAATCCTCGTTTCAGTCCTGTTTCACTGAACCGGTATAACCTACCATTCCATCCATGTCTATCTCATGAGATATAAAATCTTTATCCAATGCATTGGAGGGAGATATAGGTCCCACCCATCTCTTAATGAATCCTTTCTTATGTGTGCCACAGAATCATAAATCATACATCATCGCATAACCCATGTAATAAAAATGGGATTCTTAAACAACATGACATCATAAAACCATTCATATAAGATAAAGGAATTCATAAACATAATTCCATCACAACATAGTCAAATCAATGTAAAAATATTGATAGAAACAGAACCCTTTATTATCTTAGATGGAAAATAATTTTGATAAAACACTTGAATTGAATTCTTGAGGAAAATATCCTTTCTTCTTCAAAATCAATTTCTTTTCACAAAAAATCATAAAATTTTTAAAAGAAAGAGATTTTATTGAAAATATTCATGAAATCTTTTGGAGGAATCTTCATAAAAATAAGGCTTTATAAAACCGTAAAAATCCGTTCGTGCCGTTTAAGTTAAAAAAACATTCTTCTCGTACTTTTGTCGGAAAAGTCAAAAATTACCTCGTATGAAAAACGACAAAAGATTCCTTTCATATCTTTTACTAAAAACTCACCGAAGGGTAAAATTGGATTTAAACAATTGTAGGTGGATGTAAATAACATTACATATTGAGGAAACATGGATGTGGATGATAAAATACACCCCAGTAATTACCAAAGTAAAAACAATCTCGGATAAAAATGAGATTGTGATATTTCCCCTTACCTTAGGTCCGATTTGCTTTGTATGTGTCCGAAGCTCCTGTATAATGGTTTAAATCATGTTATTGACTTATTCAAGAATCATATTCATTGTTATGATATCATATATGGTTCACTTATGACATTATATTACCCGTTCTTTTGTAAATTCCATGTTAAAGAAGCGTTTTGGGTAAAATCGTTTCATTTATCTTAGGTGTTTTGACTTGTTGTTCTTGACATCATTATTACTTATATCATGATTTACTTACTTCCAGAATATAAAATATGATTTATATATCATATATATTCAGTATATATATATATATATAATAGATAGATAAATAAAATGAAAAACACCGTTCATGGAGACGGTAGTCCGTACGTACGCATGAACGCTGTTTTACTTTCCTTATTGTCTTGAAATGGAAGTAAGTAGATGACATACATATATATATATATATATAAATAAATACAGTAGCTTTATAATGTCATATATTTCATTATTATTTCTTATATATACTTTATAATCATTCTTAAATGGTTAACATGGAGAATGAATCTCATCGCGTCGTGGAGACGGTATTCCGTACGTACGCACGAGCGATGATATCATTTCCATAAATATTGAACTGAATTGGAGTGGATTATAAAATATATCAGAATCAATATGATATTGTAATAACTATGTATAGTTATTCTTTACACCATTATACCCATCCATGTAAGGTGGTGGTGGAAAATAGATTACACCACGGCGTGGAGACGGTATTCTGTACGTACACACGCGCGGTGATTTCTTTTTCCGTAGGATGGATAGATGGGGAAATAGGGTTGTTTCATACTTATAATAACATATCAGTATATGAGTGATACTGATGCTATTACTTCATAATGAAACAACCTAAGAAGAAGAAGTGGAAGAAGAAATAAAGATGAAAGAATTGGTAACGGTAATTACCTCTTCTTTGAAGCGCCTCTTTGAGACCTCCTTTTAGGGCACTAAAATTGGTCTTTGAGGAATACCAGAACCTCTAGGATGTTTCTAGGGAAGTGGAGAAGATATTTTGGCAGGGTTTGGCCGAGCTTGAGTGCTCAAATTGGTGTGAGGAGGAGGGGAAGGAGGTGTCCTTTTATAGGGGAGGAGAGGGGCACCTTAGGAATTCTTAAAAATATTAATTTATAATAAATCTAACCCCACTTAAAAACCTCCAAAACTGACTCATATTCGAATATTATATGAGATAGGGTTGTAATCTCATCAACCAATCAAATTTAGACATGTTTGGGTATTATTTTAAACCTTATCAATTAGATTTAACTCTAAGTTAAATAATTTAACTTTTACCGTGTCTTTTTGTTTTCTTTCACTATATGGTTAATACACTAACTATAACAAGCCAAACGAACCCCAAATTGTTTATTATTAATATATATATCCTTATCTAAGTCATTTGGCCGAACCTTAGATTTTTAGGAATAATATAACAATTAATAATATAATATTTGATTTAAAAACTATTTTGTGTCAATTTTGACACTATTTGATATATGATTTTTGTGAAAGTCATAACAGAATAATATGTTCGAAACAAGTTGATTAAATCAACATTAATATATCATATTAACCGAGAAAATTAGTGTAATTCATAAAAAGTCTCAAATTACATTTATTTTGGTGTTTATAACATCAATTATGTCAATATTTCATTAATAAGATAATTACTTCATCATCATTGTGTCATAAATAAATTAAATCATTTAATGTCTAAAAATTACAAATAAAATACCATTATGTAGGAAATCTTTTTAGCTTTCTAATGAATATTTACAATCGAATTTATCTTATGTATAACCCTATATTAAAAATGTTTTAGTAAATAAACTTTGATTTTAACTCTTTTAACTCTTCTTTAAATAAATTAATAATAAATGTCCTAATCTAATCCAAGTGGGCCTAAATGGTCATATTTTATTTCTAAGTTTGTTTTTGGTCGAACTACACTTGTCCAATATAATTAGGACATGTGTTAGGGTAATAGTAATATCATATTTACCCTTAGTTACCCTATTTACTATTAACCGCGGTAAAAAAAAAGTAAACAGTTACTATTCACCAAAAAATTATTTTTATCTCATTGAACCACATTTTACTTACTGATATCAACTGTGTCTGTTGGATTTTTGAAATTCCATTCACAGAAGCGGTAAAATTATGTTTTATGCAAAATTCAGTTTTTAACCTACCACTTAGTGGTTTCACTATTCATCAAAAATTGAAAGTTTTCAGAAATAAGCCAAAATTTCATCCTAAGCTATATTTCATATTCCGAATTCAAAAATGAAGTCTATTTTACCAAATTCATAACATATAAATTGCATTAATTAATTTTATAATTAAATCCCGCTGTTAAAACAAATAGCGTGTTTTTAAGAAACAATATCTATCAAAAGATTGACACTTGATTATGTCTGGTTTAAATGTGAAATTACATCCAATGACCAACATTGTATTAAATTGTAAAAATATATTCTAAATATACTTTAAAACCACTAAAATTAATAATTTATCACTATTAATTATTTTGATTAAAAAATTTGTTTTTAATTATAATTTAGTAATTTTCACTATTCATCAAAATATGATAGTTATCCGAAAATTACCAAAATTTCACCCTAAGATAATTTCGATATTACGAATCCAAAAATGAATTCCATTTTGAAAAATAAAATTTACAAAATTTCAAAAAGTGGTTATTACTATTCATAATGGCTAGTTTTAATAACATTTTAATAGCATATCACTGTTTAGTGAAACTCGTTATTGCGTACTAGACACGCTATCGAGGAAGGTCACGATTGCGTGTAATGCAAGGCAAGTCAAGGATGCGTGTTGTGAAAGCTCCTTTTGGTGTAGCGTACAACACAAGATATTAATAAAATTAAAAAGAATAGTTTTCATAAAATCTCGGGCTGTTACATATCACCACTAATGTGTGATGTGTACCTATTATAAAATACTGATGAGTCAGAGTTATAGAAATTTATTTCTATAACATTAACATCTTTATGCTCTAAATTATTCTCTATGAGATTACCTCTTGAACTTTTAGTCAAATCAATTAAAAAATTAGTCTAAAAAATAATAGGTTTAAATATTTAATAGACCTTAGAATGTTTAAAGATTCCTTAGAGATTGTGGAAATTTATTGATGTTGGAAATTTAGGTGCCCTCATGAATTGAATTAACGAAGGGGGAGTTGTGAGTTATTATTAGTTGTAAAAAGGATAATATTGTATTACTATTTCCAATGAGAGGTTATAGAACTTTTAAAAATAGCGTTCTATCCTATGATATAGTAGTTAAGTAACCTTTTCATTGAAGGCATACTATGAATTGCTTCCTAAAGAAATTAATTTAATATTTATGGACGTGTGTTAGTGTTTTATTTATTGAAAACATGTTAATGGTTGAGTTGGAAGCTCATTATTAATGAGTGTTAATACAACAGAATAAATAATGTTGATAATAATTTACAATTACCTAAATTGGGCCATTTATAGACTACATTTTTACAAGATCAAAAGGACCCATGAAGAGTTAATGGAAATTGGTTGTTTTAGTGGGAATTACGTCATATAATTATAGTTGTATTTCATGGGAAGACCCAAAAATGGTGTCTCAAAAATAATTAACTTGGAGTGAAATGGTAAGGGTTAATTTTCCATAGTGTATTTGATTTCACTTCAAGGATTCAAAGTAGTAATTGATAATTCCTTAAAATTTCATTTTTTTTTCATTTTCTAGATAAGAAATATTTTTAAATAGGTTTAGTTGGAACCCCTTACATGGATTAAAATACACATAGTACATGTACTGATGTCCCTAAGGTATATGGATTTAAGGCCTAGAGAAAAAATAATGACACCTATAGTATCAACTCCTAATATATTATCATCCTCCATCCTGATTCCTTGATATCACATTATTATCTTTCCATTTTTGACCCAGATTGTAGATCATAGTGTAATTTGAGAGTTGTTTAATACTCATAGTGAATGATCGCATAAATGACTTTCATGTATCTAGATTCTCCACTGATTTCCATTGCACTATCACATTTATCTGAAAAAGTTACTCCTAATGGCCTAGAGGCTCTTTAATGATGGCCTAGAGGCCTTTTTGCCTAATGGTTAGTGATTACTCAATGGACCTATATCCAAAAGGCCTAATATATTAACCAAAATCCCATTTCATAGGAATAACACCATTTTTATAGAATCTACTGTAGTACCCACATCACTATTATGAATTAAACATTGGAAACCATGCTCTAAATAGGAATGGTGGATCATATTTATGAAAAGGAAAATCCATATGAGAAACATATTGGAGGAAAAAATCATATTTCTTGAGATTTGAGTATAAATCCAATCGAACCGCGCTAAATTACTATCTAGACCATGGCATAGTAGACTAGTGGTGGCACACAAGGAGAATAATAGGTGTTATGAAGGTTTTTTTGTGATGAAGTTATATCTAGAGATTTTAAATGAGTTGATATAATAGATGGAGGAGATATAGTCATATAGATAATAATTAAGAAACTTCTAAAATTAGTATTTCGAAGACCTTAATTTTATGGTGATACCATTCCAATAGATACAAGATGAGTTTTAGTTTCCAAAGTGTGAGAAATTTTTATAAAACTTCACCACAAATTCCATGAATTGTTCTTGGTTGTTTTATATTTTTGTTGAGGAGAATAACAATCATTAAAAGACAATCCAATTTATAGAGGCTCTTAAGTAAAAGGGAAGTGAAGATTATTTGACTTGTTAATGCTTGTCATTTTATCTTGTAATTAGTGTTCAAGAACATATCACCATTAAATTCCCTATTATTATTGATTATAAAATATTATTGTCGGTATAATGACAAAAACTTTTACAGCATGGGGTTTAACCACATGATTATAAGAGTGATAAACCATGTATTCACCCTTTTTCCATGTGTGTATTCTTTCTCACTCTTTATATCAATATTATATCATCACCATTGAGATCTATACACACCAAAGTATAACATAAAATTATTGATTGAGAGTTTGTGTTTTAGGATAAAAACTAAAGCACAAACCTCTTAGTGGTGTTAGACTCCCTCTTAGGAACATTATTTGAAATCATAATAGTCATGAAATGATTCTAGTAATTTACATAGATTTGGGTTTTCATTTCACTAGTTATATGTTTGATCTTTGAGTTCTATAACAACCTTGATCTTTATTTCACATTAATATTTGATTTATTACATAAATTACACATAATAAAACCCAGAATATTGAGAAGTCCAGTTTATTTTGGAATTAGGTACATTATATATCAATTTAAATAGGAAAAACACCATAATTATTTGAAATTTCCCTAACATGTTCTCTCTTAAAACTAAATGGGATAACCTAGCAGCTTACAAAAGAAATAGGTTAGATATAAATCTTAATAGTGGTATAAGATGGAATAAGGTGATACCTGATAGATACTAGGGTTATCAATGGGGAATAAAAGGATTGAGAATAATAAAAATGAACAATGAGGGATGATATATCATTATAATCATAAATGTAACATGTGAATTGGAAAAACAAATTAAAACACTACCTAATAAACATAGTTAAAGGATAAATTATAAGATATAATGATGGAAAAAGTACCAAAAATAAAAAAACATCACTCTGTATCCCAACATGATGTTTCATGAGACTAAACATTACCCAATACATTAGAGCACTATATAATTCTGGGGGCACCCATCACTTTCATTTAATTCTCATGTTTAATTTTTCTATAGAAATCATAAAATATGGATTCATTCATCGCCATATTTAATTAAACAATTAATGAGTGTTTAATAAATACATATATGTCCAATTTCTATGTTTTAAATGTATAAATGTGGATTCACTTTATAGGAAATGGTTATGGTATTCACTATACAATTTTTTTGGCAGGGAAAATCACGGTTAAATTTCTCCAGCATAACAACATCTCTTAAAAATTCATAAAAAAAGGTTGATGAGAGAGAAATGGATATATCATTATTTTTACATAAAATTGGAAATAATAGGGACATTTAAAGACATATCCCAATAGTAGTAATTGGAAATAAAAGGCATAAGATAAAAAATAAAAAAATTAAAGAAGAGACGGTGAGGATCCCTTACTTGAGTTCGTGACTCCAAATTCTTGAGAGGGGATTATTGAGAGTTTGGGGGAAACTTTGGAGGACTCTATAGATGTTAAGGTATAGTAAGGAAGTACTCTAGAGGTTTTGAGTGAAGAAAAATGAGATCCTGGGTGGATTTATATAGGAAAATGTTGGGGAATTATTTATCATTTCTCAAACTTAGGTTTTAGACTATAAAATAAAATAAAAAAACAAGCATTTACATGGTTTTTTCCCATGGTTTCTTCCAAATTGGATTGTTTTTAATTATTTTAAAAATCTAAGGGCCAAAATTAATAAAATAATATCCTAGATTATATGGAAGTGAGTCATACTCTTAAAGATATGATATTAAAAAATTAAAATATATTAATGGGTTGGGAGGATTCATAAAGGATTTATAAAATTGACCAAATAAAAATAAAATAACATTATTTTAAATTTAAAACATATATTTGTTCATGTATAGCCTCTATGGTATTTATTAAATCACTATTTGATCATTATGATGTCATAATACACATTGTATGTTTACACAGTATATAATTTTTACCCAAAAATTCGGCAGTCTCAAAAAATTATGAAAAATTCACCATTAGATAATTTTGATGTTATAATTAAATAAAAAATATTAATTTTAACTATTTTTTTTAATTATGTGCATTTTCACTTTTAAAATAAAAATGGGCATTTATTAAGAAATGTTGGGTTTTTTTGACAAAAAGAGTTTTCAAACATTATAAAAATTATATTTAACATCATAAATATTATATAATAATTTATATTTAATAAAAATTAGTTTATATAATTATTTTATTAAAATATTATTTATTTCAAAAATCCATTAATTCATGGAAATAAGTAACTTAATTTAATTTGAATATTACCCGAAAATACAATTTTTGTTTTAATGAATAAAAATAAAATCATTTATAAACTAATAATAAAACGAAAATGTGAACATTATTATAATAATAAAAATAAAATATACATATTAATATTATTTTGTTGTTGATATATATCCCTTTAATACACTAGAAAACGTTCTATGTGTAAGGTGTGCGGTGGCGAGACATTCATGGGGTAGTTCGACGTACATGGTTTGATCGTGATCTTGATGAGCTTGAACATCTCTAGTAAGTGGTTTCAATCATACTTAAGTTGTTGGATCTTAGATTGGGATTGATCATGGGAAAATTCCATAGATTTTATCTCCCTTAGAAGCTCTGATAAATAGGCTTCACAGGGTACAATATTACTTATTGAGGTCATAACTTACACTTTCCATGTCAATTTGATTTTTTAAAACCATATAATTATAATAATCATGTGATAAATTTTTAATGAATAAAATATCAATGTTATTAATGCTTAATAATACTTAAATAAGATATAATAAGAACAAATAATTGCATGAGTTTTCTATAACTATAATATAAAATAAAGGAGAATTTTATTTAAAGTAGTTAAGTTCTTTTCAATCTTCCCGTTAAAGAATTTTACCCTTTAAATTTTCATTTCCAACATTAAAAAAGATGAGGGAAACTCTGTTTCATCACCTCCTCTGGTTCCCAGGTATTTTCTTAAAACTTGTGGTTTCACTATTGCACTTTGACAAGGTACATTGTCTTATTTCAATGAAATTTTTCTCTATGATCTAAGATTTTCACCAGATTATCTTCATAGAAAAGATCATTATCTAATGGTACCACCTATGGATTGAGTACATGTGAGTGGCTTGATATGTAATTCCTCAATAGGGATACATGAAATACATAATTTAATCAAGATATGTTCGGTGGTAGTGTAAGTCGATAAGCCACCTCTCTGATGCAATCAAGGATCTCGAAGAGGCTGATGTATCTTGGACTACACTTCAACTTCTTTAAAAATATCTTGAATTTATTCCATTGAGATATGTAGAGGAATTAAAAATCTCTAACATCAAACTCTAGGTCTCATTGATGATTTACAAGAATGCTATTTTTTTGACTTTTAACATTCGTGATGTGCTGCTGAATGGTCATAACCTTTTCAACCATTTCATCGACCATTTCAGTTCCTAGAAAATTTAGTTGACCAACTTCATCCCAACATGTAGGTTTTTTACCCCTTCCCATAATGGTCTAAATAGGGGGCCATTTGGATGCTTGAGTGGGAACTGTTGTTGTAAGAGAACTCGACCAGAGGCAGATATTGGCACCATACCCATTTAAATTCTATAGAACATGCTCTCAACATGTCTTCTCATGTCAGAATAGTCCACCCAGTTTTTCCATTAGTTTTAGGATTATAGGCCCTACTGATGTCTGTCTTAGTTATTAGAACATTCTGTATACTTTTCCAAAACATGGATGTGAATCTCGTATCTTGATCATTTAGATTCGACAATGGTACTCCATGAAACCACACCACTTCTCGGATGTATATCTGTTCATGTTGATCTAGTGGTAAATCCTCTAAAATCGTAATAATGTGAGCAATGTTTGTAAGATGATCCACTACAACCCATACAACATTATTCTCTCTTTATTTCTTTGGAATACTAGTGAAAAATTCCAGGGCAATTTTTTCCATTTTCATATAGGTATGGGTAATGGTTTCATCATCCCCATGTATTTTTCCTCTCCACATTCACTTTCTGTCAAATAAGAAATATTGATGTTTATTACATTATATCCTTATTCATATTGTCTCAGAAATATTGTTCTCAGAGATCTCAATACATATTTATGATTATTGGGTGGATGGGGAAGGTTGAGCTATGTGCATCATCCAACAACTCCTTCTCTAACTCAGTATTTGATAGTACACATAAAATTTACCCAAATCTCATAACTCCTTATTTATAGAAATTAAACTCCAAGGATTTCCATTTTCTTATATTTCAACTTTATTTTGAATTCCCACATAATTTCTCTGAGCATCCATTATCTTTTCTAGAAGGGATGGTTGATAATGATTTGTGAAAGGATTAATGCATTTCCTTCCTTTATGATTCCAATGCCTATCTTTTCCAAATATAAGGAGATAAAATACCTCTAAATTATAATAAATGATATAATTACTCAATCCTTTCTACTTAGATCATCTACCACTTTATTAGATTTACCAAGATGATAGTGTATGGAGTATTCATAGTGATGGATACTCTCTAACCATATTGTTTGGCACATATTCATCTCTTTTTGTGTGAATACATATTTGAGACTTTTGTGATATTTATATATCTCATAATTATCCCTAAAGAGGTCATCGTGATACATTTTCAATGAAATGATCAGTAAATAAAAATCCAGATCAGGTATTGGGTAGTTATGTTTTTGAAAATTCAACTTTTTTGAAGCACATGCTATGAATTTGTGATTTTTCATTAACACACACCCCAATACCTTCTTCAAAGAATAGTTGAATGCCTTGAAAATTTCCCCAGTTATAGGTAGTGTGAGAATAGGGGTAGTTATAAGAATCATTTTCCATTACTTTAGTCTCTCTTGAAACTCATCATTCTAAGAAAACATGACTACCTTTTGAGTTATCTTTTTTATAAGGTTTAAAAATCATGAGAATTTTCTCACAAATTGGTGATAATACCCAACTAATTCAAGGAAACTACGAATATAACTCAAATATGTTTTCCTCAAATATACTTCAATTTATTCTATTTTTTAAGGGTCTAGATATATCCCATTTCTTATGATGATATGACCCAACAATTATACTTCCTTCAACTATAACTCACATTTTATATACATTTAGAAAATCTTCTTATTTTCCAAGGTCTTTATAATAGTGCTCAAATACTCCTCATGGTCCTCATTGGTTTTGGAGTATATTAGAATATCATCTATAAAGACTACCATAAATTTATTGAGGTAATCTATAAAGACTCTATTTATCAGGTACATTATGATTTATAGAGCATTAGTGAGTCCAAATGGAATTACTGTGAAATCAATCTTCCCATACCTTGTATGAAAGGAAGTCTTGGCAATATCCTCCTCCTTCACCCTAAATTGGTAATTTATCAACCACATATCCACCATGGAGAAGTATTGTGATCCATGTATCTGATAGAACAAGTGATCAATCCATGAAATATGATACTTTTTCTTTATCACGATCTTATTGAGCTCACGATAATCGATTCAAAGGTGCATTGACCC
The DNA here is from genome assembly GCA_963277665.1 of Viscum album. Classification (NCBI taxonomy): domain Eukaryota; kingdom Viridiplantae; phylum Streptophyta; class Magnoliopsida; order Santalales; family Viscaceae; genus Viscum; species Viscum album. Next base: position 66,354,824 of record OY728147.1, on the reverse strand, counting down.
ATCTTTCTTCTTGAAAAATATGACTGGTGCACCCCGTAGTGAAGAACTTGGTTGTATGAAACCTTTATCCATATTTTAATATAGTTGTTTCTTCATCTTCTAAAGTTCCACAATAGAAATTCTATAAGGAGCCTCAGATAATGCTAATTACCCAAGTATAATATCGATTTAAAATTCAACCTCTCCATTAGTAAGAAGACCAAACAATTACTTGGGAAATGCATTAGCATATTCCATCACAATGGGCATGTATTTAAGGATGATTATTTCCTTAGAATAAATCATTTGAGATATATACGCTTTATCATAGGGAAATAATATCCATTACAGAGATGTTGGTTCAAAATAAGATTCACCCTCCTCATTTTACTTATACAAAATATGGGGTCAATTCACAATACAGAGAGTGATTTTATTATCATATAAATTTATGTTGGTTCTATATAGGGAAATGAAATCCATGCCTTGAATTGAATAAAATTACACAAAATAGAGTATGAAAAGGTTAAATAGGATGTTTATCCCACAAATTTTTATAAGATAAGAGTTATATAATTAGGGTGAAATAATTTCCCCATGTTTTATTTCCACCGATAACTCTACTTCCATTCTTTGTAATGGTGTTTGAATAGTTCTACTAAACATTCATGATATGAAGGAATGTGTTAAGATAGAATCAAAAATTATATTCTCAATTCTTGAATGAATAACTAGCATACTAGTAACCCCTTCATTGTAGAGATAAACCTTAGCAATTGTGATAGAAAAAGATCAATTTTGATTCCTTAGAGGTTGTTGGTCGTCTCTGAAAACCACTGTCTTAGTGAATTGGGTTGAAAAGTTCCCTGGTTCTTTGTAGTAGAAGAAATGAACAATACAATGAGGTTTGAAAGGATAATTTCTTTCCTCTATAACATTAGTGGGTTTCTCATTTTGGAAATCTCTAGCTAGGTCCCCTTCCTTCCGGCACCTAAATAATTTCCTTACCCCCCTTAGGAAATTTTTGGTGCGCTTCTTTCCAGACCTCCAAGAAGTGGAGTGTTTAAATTTCTTATCATCGTTAGATTTCTCCATCGAACATCTAGAATTAAATTTCACATTACACTTGTTATTCACATGATATCATTGACAATCAACAATCTCTGTTTCTACTTTGAGGTAACATCAAACAATTTCTTTATATCTATCAAAATATAAGATCTCTTGGAATTTTTGTAGACTAGGTTTTTCCCCACTAAAGATAAGGCCAACCTTGAATTTTGGGGCAATGACAAAGATGGAGGTTTATCGGGAAAGTTATGTGATGTTTTAGTCACACTCTTTGATAAATTCATTGTATTTTTTCTTGAGGGAATAGAAATCCCTTCCTATTTTAAGATATATAGTGGGAGGAAAATATTTATCAATTTTTTTCCATAATTCCCCCCACTCCATCACTTCTATATCTTATTAAGGATTTATATTCTTGATCAATTTACACCATTGATCAGATTATCTTTCTATATAATAAATCACTAGTAGAAACTTCTCTTGTTCATAACATTGAAGGATTGAGAATATCTTCTCAATGGATTTGATCCATTGTTCTGTGATTAAGGGATTAGATGATCCATTAAAAGTCAGAGGCCACTGTCACCTAAAGGTATCAGTCATAGATTGTTCTATTTTAGGGGGATCTAGATGATCCTCCTGATCTAGTTTTCTATTCATTACTTGGTTCAGCTGTGAGTGTATCATTATAATGTTCATGATTCCTGCTCCCCTCGGGTTGGGTATCTCATTGGGTTAGTAACGACATTTCCCATCACATTGATTTTTTAATTTATTCCTTCTATTTATGCACATTGGGTAGAATAAAGGGAAAATTAGGGATGAATATTTTGAAATTATTAAATATATAAAAGGGAATTTAATGACACTAAAGGGGTAACTTATAACTTACAATTGTTTCCTTTAAATATGAATCTATAGGATTAAATCTATGTTATCAATGATCTATTTCCTAACATATATTCTTATGGGAATTTTTTTTTGTTCCCTTAATAATATTTTTTAATGAGATTATGAATTTACCAAAGAATATACACTAGGAGTGACAAACTAGGTGTGCGGTAAGGCCCATTGTTGTGTACCAGGTTACACCATGTTAGGATTGACACAACTTGTTGGAGTTTTTACCCTAAGGTACATCTATTCCATAATCTTGCCCACATGTATTATACAGATAAGGATGCATTTTTTTGATAAACCAATTACTCTATACGTACCAAAATATCAGGATGTTTTCTTATACATAGTTTTATTCCTAAGGATTACCCTAGAGTTTTTAATCAGAATACTAAAAACAACTAAACTTTTCCTTTGATACCAACTATAACAACCATGCTCTTTATTTCACATTAATTCATGATTTGTTACATAATATTACACATAATATAACCAATAATAATGATAATTATAGTTTATTTTTGACTTAAGTACATTTCATAACAACTCCAAATAGGTAATAAATCATCTTTATTGAAAACTTCCTTAACAAGCTCACACTTAAAACTATATGGGATAACCTGGGGATATACATAAGAAAGGGGTGAGATATAAAGCCCAGTATGGTTATAAACATGGCATGATGTGTTATGTTTTAGATAATAGGAACATAAATATGGAATAAATGGAGGGATAACCATAAACATGAAGATTGAGGTCGGATATAACATGATAATCATAAAGGCAACATGGGAAATGTGGCAACAACTTAAAACACTGCATCATAAAAATTGGTCAAAGATAACTACCAAGAGACCATGATGGAAAAATTCCAATAAAGGAATCAGGTTCAAACCCTTTTCCAATGTGAATCTCATGTCACTAAGAATTACCCAATTCATTGGAGTACTATATAATTCCGGGTGCACCCTTTTATTTTATTTCATTATCACACATAAGTGTGCCGCATAGATCACACACAATGGATACATTCATCATCATTTTTCATTCCATGATTAAGGAGTGTCAAATAAATATATGTAATTCACAATTCAAATATGTATTAGGGTATAAATTTTAATACAATCGATTGGAAATGGTTATTATATTCACAACACAAATGTTTTGGCACAGATAATCAATGTGAAATTTTGGAAGCATAATAACATCACTTAGAAATCCATTAAAATGTTTCATGAGAGAGAAAGGGGTATCTCATTAACTGGAAATAAAATGGGCTGTAATAGGGAAACATAAAGACATATCCCAACATTATTAATTGTAAATAGAAGGTATAAGGCAATAAAGATACTTTAATAAAGAATAGAAGGTGAGGATCCCTTACTTGAGTGTGTGATGCCACATACTTGGGAGGGGTTACTTGAGAGCTTGGGGGAACCTTGGGAGGACTATAGAGAGGGTAGGTTAGATTAAGGATGTTATAAAATGATTTTTTTTGAATATAAATGGTACCTTTGGTGGATCTATATAGGGAATATGTGGGGAATTGTTTTTTATCATTTCTCAACATAAGTTTTGGACTCTATAAAATAAAACAACCAAAACCAAAAACATAACAATGGTTTTTTTCAATGTTTTATTCAAAATGGGATAAATTTTTATTATTTTAAAAGTAATAGGTAAGTACATAATAAAATAATACCCTTTCTTATGTATAAGATAGTCATAATCTTAATGAAATGATTTCAATACTTTAAAACATATTAATGATTTTGGAGGATTCATAAAGTCTTTATAAAACAAAACAAATAAACATAAAATAACATTATTTTAAAGTTAAAACTTATATTTTTTCATGGATACACTTTATAGTATTTATTATATCACTTTTGGGACATTATGATTTCATATTACACACAATATATTTATATGGTATTTAATTTTAACCCAAATATTCATCTTTCTTAGAAAATTATGAAAAATTAACCATTGGTTAATTTCAATATTCCAATCCCAAAAATAATATTTTTATATTTTTTATAAATATGATTATTTTCACTTTTAAAATAAAAAATGACATTTATTAAGAAATGATGTGGTTTTGGAAAATAATATTTTTCAAACCCTTTTAAAAATTAAATTCTACTTCATAAAAATGATATGATACTTTATATTTAATAATAATTATTTAATAAAATTATTTTATTAAAATATTATTTATTTTAAAAATACATTAATTCATGAAAATAGGTGCCTTAATTGAATTTGAATAATACCTGAAAATACTATTTTTGTTTTATTCAATAAAAATTAAAATTAATTATAAATTAATAATAAGAAGAAAATATGAACATTATTATATTTTAAAAAAATACAATATACATATTCCTATTATTATGGTATTGATATATATCCCATTAATACACCATCAAACACCCTAAGAGTAAGGTACATGATGGTAAGACTTTCAGGGGTCGTTTATCGTACACGATTTGGGACGTGATCTCGATGAGATTGAACTTCTCATATAAATAGTTTCTATCAATCTTAATTTTTTGGATCTCATCTTGTTATTGGTAAAGGAAAAATCTTAGAGATGGTATCTCCCTAACAATCTTCGATAAATCACTACTAAAAAACGAGAAAGGGAAGCACCCCCTTATATCAACGCTAAGAAAAACCGCTGATAAAGGTTACCCTGTATCAGCGCTAGAATAGCGTTGATAATAAAACCCGATATCAGCGCTACAATTTTAGTGCTAATACAGGGAGTCGTTATCAGCGATTTTCTAGTGCTGATAAAGAGGCCATATATCAGCGCTAGAAAAGCGCTGATAAATAACTCCTTTATCAGCACTAAAATTTTAGCACTGATACAGGGTAACCTTTATCAGTGCTAAAATAGCGCTAATAAAAAGACCCTTTATCAGCATTAGAAAAGCGCTGATAAAGACTCCCTCTATCAGCGCTAAAATTTTATCACTGATAAAGGGTATTATTATCAGCGCTAAAATGTTAGCGCTGATAAAGGTAGTCTTTATCAGCGCTTTTTTAGCGCTGATAAAACCTTAGTGCATTATTTTATAAGGTTGGTCGCACAGTGCCCTCGTTTTATTGCGACCTAAAGCTCTCGTGGTACTTGAACCCTACAACTCACCTCGTCCGCCCGCTGAGATCACGTTGTCGGACCTCCACCGCCCTCACTTCTCGTTGTCGGACCTCCTCCGCCCACTGAGTTCGCGTTGCCGGACCTCTGTCGCCCTCGAGATTCAGTTTGCCAGACCTCCGCCGCCTGCAACGCTTTCAAGCTTCAGTTTTCCGGACCTCCTTTAAGGCATGTTTTCCAAATCTTTTTTCTATATTGTTCTCCTCTCCCATTCGTATATCATTTTTTAACATGATTTTTTATTCTATGGGTGAGTATTATGGATAGACCGATTGAAGAAAATGATCCATACTTGATGGAAAATGATGCAAAGGGGATGATTCACATGTGTTTACTAATTTTCATTATATTTCTCAAGAACATGGTTCTTGTTTACTTTTATTGTTGAAAATCACCATTGTTTTTTGGTGGGGTTGTTTGAGAAGTTTTTTGTTAGTTTTGTTGTGATAGATTCCATTGGGGTAAAATGTGCGATTGTTGAGGTGGTAAATCGTGCAGTGGGGAAGCATTAACATTTACATTGTTAAAAAGATGTAATGAGTGGGTTACTGTGGGAGATGACATCGTTAGTTGATATGGGTTTTCCTTTTAGTTTCCCAGTGACATAGAATATAGTTTTTAATGATGAATTCGAAAAGGGTTTGGTGGGAATTGAATAACTTCATGGATAAAAATGAAATGCTGGCTATAAAACTATACTCACCCCCTACGCGATGAGTGTATCAGGTGGTTACCTCTTCTAAAATTAAAATATGTGAGTTCCTTTACTGAGATATAAACCTATGACCACTCTTAATTTAGGAAACATCCAACTCTAGGTGATAATCATAGGTTTCCTTAGGTGACAAGAATATGAAGTACCTATGTTATGGGAATTTGAGATCTTCTTTATCTCCCAAATAATGTTCCTTTGATTATACCTCATGAGATTATAAATAGATTCATTAGGGGATATGCCTATGAATCCCCTAAGTGATGATCATAAGATCTCTTATTCATCTCCAAGGTAATGATCCTAGGATTATACCTCACATGAGGAGCATGAGATTCCTTAGGCGATGTGCCAAAGAATCCCCTATGTGATAAGAATACGATCTCTAAACACTTCGCTTAGTAGATGATCATATGTTCTTACCTAGTGTGATAAGAACACGATTCATTAGTAGATGAATATATAAATCCTCATGTGCTATGAATATATTTTATGATCCAAATTGGTGTAGATTCTTCACATGAAAAATGTGTTCCACCTTGTGTAATGAGAATAAGATTATAGAGGTTATAAGACTTGAATTCCTTCTGCAATAAGAATAAGTTACCAATTATAAATCATGGTATGACTCATGTATTACAGATAATACACCTCATTTCATGAGATAATGAAAAATTAATAACCTCAATTTTAGATGAATTTTATAGTTTATCAATACACTCATCACCATTATTATATTCATCTAAAAGTATATTCCCTGTAACTAGAATAATAATTGTAATTAACTTGTTTTTACTAGAGAGTAGAACCAAAAGCTAGATTCAGAAACATGTCTTATATCTGGAACAGAGACCCAGAATAGGAATCATACTCCAAGAAGGAATCTATAGATGGAATATCTAACATCCCATATTTCCATTCCAATCAAGGGGACAATATTATCAACCATGGCGGTGGACTCTTTCCACCTTTGGAAATAGGTAAGGTAGGTTATGAGGATTGTGGCTAGCCCAAGGAAACAGATTCAAGCCGGAGTGATTTCCCCAGTAGAGGCATCAAAAAATTACCCATAATCCCAAATATCCAATTCAAGTGGGCCATATTCTATGGGAACCATACATATTAGGCCATACTCTAAATGAAAATATTCCCACACATAGAGGAGCATATTCACTAAGTGGTCCATACTCCTACTAGTTAAAAAACCCTATACCACATAGATTCATATTTTTTGTGAATCCAAAATACACTCATTAGGCTTTATCCCCTTTTAGTTAGACCAAAAATGTCTTATCACACATATTTACCATACTAACTTTCACTTGGTATCATTCAAAAAATCATCTATACAACTTGATGTTAAACTATATCAATTATTTATTATTAGAAGTACATTGCACATGGTTGTGATAAATACCCTCGGTGCATTCACTAACCCATGACATGTTGGAGGATGGTTTTAGGGGGTCAATATACTATAATCTACTAACCAATAGAAGTGTCTAAATGGGTATAGGCCATGAAATAGTGTTATCAAAGAATTTTATTAGGATATATGATGGGGTTTGATGTTAGGAAGATTTGAGGATTTCAGTGGTTTGGTTTAGAAATTATTTCATTTGAATTCATTGGTATGTTTTGGGTGCACCTTTTCTTTGGTTTCAAATTATGCTCTTAGTGGTTCTTCATGGTTATTGGTTGTAGTCTCTTATTTGGGTGAAGGGATGTGTTCTTATTATATTTCCATCATATGATGTTCTTCATGGTTAGTGGTTGTAGTCTCTTATTTGGATATGTATGTTGTTCTTGATGAGGGACACTATCTAGCTAGTGGTGTCGTTGTATATGAGAAAGCATCGATGTAGTTGGAGATGTATGATGTTATTCATTTGAGTAGACTCATTCAGATTCCAAGTGGGTGTTTCTATACTATATCTTCTTTTTGGGATTCATGTGTTTCATGAATTCATATTTTATCCATTTGAAGTTGGTTAGGCATGTTTTGATCATTTTGAAGAACAGAATAACCCTATTAATGAAAATAATATATGGAATGGATGGTATCTTGTTGTTAATTAACCTTTTTCATTGAAATAAATTAGGATTCCTTCAACTTTTGGTGGATTTGATATTATCAATGAAAATCATGGTTTAAAATAAAGATAAGTTGATTCTTTAAATAAGATTCCAAATGGTTTGTAATGTGTTTTGTTATTTAATTTTTTTGGGAATGATTTCCAAAATAAATTAAAATGCCTTGTTTTTAAATGGTTTATGGTATTGGTATTTTAAAAAATTGATTGGGATTGATTGTCCTTTTGAAAAAAAACACCTTCGATCCCGACCACCATCCATTATTTGTTGGGGGTGACTTTAAGGTCATTTCCAACCCAAAGGAAAGGAAAAGTAGATGCCCATTCTAGAGGAAGGCCATCATGGTGTTTGTTCAGTTCATGGCTGGGAAGGGCCTCATTGATCTCAGCTTCTCAGGTGACAGTTTCACCCGGTGCAACAACTGTAGGGGCCATCACCGCTTGTGGTGTGTATTGGATAGGTGTCTAGAGAAAATGAAATCCACTAACCTATTCTCAAATACCATGTTTTTTCATCCTTTTTTGGGTATTTTGATTCGCTCCCCCCTTTTGGTTTCCATTTCTTCTTGGCATGATCATCAGGAACGGTTTCACTTCCACCAGTAGTGAGTATTTAGGCATTATGAATAAATACTTATGGTTAGGCTATATTAATCTCCATTTTTATAAGGAAGTGGTTCTCTTCTACTGTATTTGGAATTCCTGTTTTGTGTACTTGAACCATAAATAATAATATTTGAGATTCAAATAGGATGGATATGAATAATGATTGGATGGATGCTAATCGTTTAACAATAGAGTACGAGAACAGAGTGAAAGAGGTTATCAAGTTTGAAAAGGATCACGCAGAGGATCCTTCTCAAATCATTTGTCCATGTTTATGTTTTTGTTATTCTAGACTACTTCATCCAGAGTAGTTGGAATAAAATTTGATATGTCACAGAATAGATCGGAGTTATAAATGTTGGAATAAACACGGAGAAAAAGTGAATGTAGCTACTGGCTGGGTTAAAACTGCGTTTTATGGATCGTCAGATATGAATACATATATGGATAATAAAGAAGACCATATGGAGGATGTGATTACAGATTTCAGTGATGATGATGATCGTATTGAGGAAATGAAAAAGACAATTCAAGATGAACTCTGTGATTTCCCAAAATTGTTTGAGAAGTTAAAGAGTTGTGCATAGACGCCATTGTATGCTGCTTGCACTAAGTATACAACATTGTCAGCTGTACTGATGTTGTATAAATTGAAAGTAGGCAATGAATGGAGTGATGTAATTTTTACGGAACTACTTTCTCTCTTGAATGACATGCTCCCGAGAGATAATGAGCTCCCAAGCCGGACATATGAAGCTAGACGAATGCTACACTCGTTGGTAATGATTTATGAAAGAATACATGGTTTCCCAAAAGACAATATATTGTTTTGAAAAGAGAACAAATCACTTACAGAATGACCAATGTGTGGTGCTTATCGATACAAGAAAGATAAATCCAATCCTACGAAAGTTTTATGGTACTCTCCAATCATTCCAAGGTTTAGGCGACTATGTGGAAGTGAAGAAACTGCAAGACAATTATCGTGGCATGTAGATAAAAGAAATAAAGATGGGTTATTACGTCATCCGATCGAATCTCCTCAATGGAAGAAAATTGATCATGAGTATCCTGAATTTGGAAAAGAGCCGAGAAACCTTCGTCTCGAGTTATCTACAGATGGAGTGAATCCTTTTGGTTTTCAAACCAACACTCACAGTACATGGCCTGCTATGTTGGTAAATTATAACTTCCCACCCTGGTTATGCATGAAGTGGAAATTCATCATGTTATATATGCTTATATCAGGACCAAAACAACCAGGTAATTATATTGATGTTTATCTAGGTCCTTTGATCAAGGATTTGAAGTTATTGTGGGGCTTAGGTGTAATATTTTATGATTCTTATAAAATTGAATACTTCATGTTGAGAGTGATGTTGTATGGGACAATAAATGATTTCCCTGCTTATGGAAATTTTTCAGGCTATACCATTAAAGGAACTCAAGGGTGTCCCACGTGCGAAGAAGATACAAAATCAATTAGGTTGAAACATTCATTGAAATCTGTGTTTCTTGGACATCTTAGATTTCTACCTCGTCGGAATAAGTACCAATCTTGGACGACATCATTCAATAGAAGTTCAGAAAATGTGAAACACCGTCTCCACTAACAGGTGATCAGCTATTTGAGAAAGTAAAAGATCTGAACACGATTTTTGGTAAACCATTTTCAAAAAACCTTACAAAAATCGGTTTGAAAAAGAGATCAGCTTTTTTTGAATTACCATACTGGAATTGTTTGTACATCAGACATTTTCTTGATGTGATGAATGTGGAAAAAAATATATGTGACAGTGTTATCGGAATGTTTCTAAATGCCCATGAAAAAAAAGATGGAATTAGGGAAAGGTTGGACATGGTTGACGTGGGAATACGAGAAGAGTTGGCTCCCGTGAAGGGTGAAAATCGAATGTTTTTTCCTCCAGCTGCTTATACTCTTTCTAGGGTGGAGAGATATCAGTTTTTCAACTTCTTCAATTATGTAAAGGTTCTAGAGGGGTACTCATCAAATATCAAGAACATTGTGTCAATTAATTATTTAATGTTAAAAGGTTTGATATCACATGATTGCCATGTTTTGATGCAATATCTAATTCCAATAGCTTTACGTTTCATTTTTCCCAGGAATGTTCGTCATACATTAACCAATATTTGTTTCTTTTTCAAAGCTATATGTAGCAATGTTTTAGTCCTAGGGAAATTTACAACTATGGAAAAAGAAATTGTCATCATATTATGCGAATTAGAAATTTTCTTCCCGCCAAAATTTATTGATATGATGGTTCATTTGATGATTCAATTGGTGAGAGAGATTAGACTTTGTGGTCTTGTGCACTATAGATGGATGTATCCTGTTGAATGGTATATGAATATTTTGAAAGGGTATGTCAAAAATCGAAGTCGGCCAGAGGGGTGTATAGTGGAGGGATATATTGTTGAGGGAGCTATTGAATTTTGTACTGAATACCTATCTGATGAGGAAAGCATTGGTCTCCCAAAATCTCGTCACACTGGACACATTGAGGGTGAGGGAATTTCAGGAAGAGAAGTTGTGAAAATCAGTATTACAGATCGGGAGCAGGATCATCTTTATGTTTTGCATAACAGTTGGGAGGTTGCTCCATATATTGAAACTCACAAAGAAATTATTAGGCATTTGAATCCATCGAGGGCTGAAAAATTGTTATCAAATACACATAATCACTATTTTATAGGATGGTTTCAGGACCATATTTTTAATCAGTTGGATGAAAATCAGAATTCAATTTCAGAACGTCTTTGATGGATAGCCACTGGACCAAGTGTGTATGTATTATCTTATAGTGGTTATGTAATTAATGGTTATACATTCTATACATATGAACATGATGAAGATAGTACCATGAAAAATAGTGGAGTTACACTAGTGGATGAAGTGATGCATGTTTCTAGTAGTAAGGACAAAAATCCAATTTATGCAAATATGTCATACTTTGGAATTATCAAACTAATATGGGAGTTGGATTATACAACATTCAATTTCCGTTTTTTCAATGCAAATGGATTGATAACAACAGTGTTGTTAAAATAGATGAATGAGGATTTGTGAAAGTTGATTGTAGTAAATAAGGGTACAATGACGAACAGTTTATAATGGCATCACAAGCGGTACAAATTTTTTATTTTCCAGACCCCGCAAACCAAAAGTGGTCGATTGTTCTGTTATCGTCCAAAACTACTGAAGGGTTCGATGAAAATTCAGTTGAGGATGATACTTTTAGTGGTATGTCGCAATAATTTCGGAGATGTCCCAATGTAGATGATGTTTTCTATGTTAGAGGAGACCACAATGAAGGGATTTGGATAGTCGATACAGGTGTCAAATCCCTTCAACATTTGAAAAAAAGAAAGAGAGTTCAGTAAATAGGTTATATTTTGTTTGTAATATAGATCTTGTTATCTCATGTTATTATATTATCATTACTGAATTTATGTAATCTGAATTAACTATTCAACCAATTTTGTAGATAATGACTTCTGCACATTCTGATGCTCCTAACATTGAAGTTGAACAAGTCTCTCAAGCAGCTGCTGCTGCTGCTCCTACTGCTCCTGCAGCTCATGCTGCTGCTGCTGTTGCTCCTGCTGCTGCTCCTACAGCTCATGCTGCTGCTGCTGTTGCTCCTGCTGCGGCTCTGGTTGTTCCTGCTGCTCATCCTGCTGCGGCTCCTACTGCTGCTGCTCCTCCTACTGCTCCTCCTACTGATGTGGCTCATGCTGCTCTTAGTGTTGAGGTCCACCAACCATAAACACATGTCATTGATACCATTCTAGATGAACATATAGATGATGTTGATATCGATGAAATGGTTGGGAATGAAGTACCAGCGTCACAGAAATCACAGGTGCTTCGTAGTTTGACGGTGTTAGACAAAATTCATAAGGTGAAATGCAAAGGCATAAAATTTGAAGTCGGATAGAATGCTTGTGGCCAACATGTGAATCCAAACAAGGCTATGTTTAACAGATACATTGGAGTTGTTACTCGGCAACGCGTGCCGATTGACATAGATTCATGGCACCATGTTGTGTCCGGACTAAAGGTTGTGATCTGGGAAGAAATTACGGTAACATTATGAATTTATTTCATTAATTTACTAGCAAATAAAATAATGAAACAATGTATTACTCTTCTAAATATCTTGCAGAGTACATTTATAGTAGAAGATTCACACAAGGATTATGTACTAAGGCTTGCAAGAAAGATTCATCATGGTTTTCGCACTATTTTAACAAGATGTCACCTCAATGATTCTAAAGGTAAAATAAACCAGCACCCACCCATTGTCTACGCTCACCTGATATCCCAAGAAGCATGGGATGAATTTATTGGCCGTCAAGGGGATGAGAAGATTCAGGTACATTGTGAGTGATAATACGTTGTTTGAGGATACCTGTATTCATCACTTTGATTGTCAATATTTTATTTATGAAACAGAAACTCTGTACTAAAAATAAGGAATGTGGTCCAAAACCAACATACCCCTATCATTAAGCAAGGATGGGGTACACTTCATTAGAAAAGAAAATGGTACGTATTTTAAATTTACAATAATATTGTTAGGTGCCAATAAACAACATCATAATTATTTTTCTATGTTTATATATAGATTGATGAGTCTAAAACCAAATGCACTTCCATCCCACGTCATGTGCTATGAAAGGAGGCACGTGTGAACAATGAAGGGAAGTTAGCAGATGAGAACAGACATAAAGTTTGTGAAATATGTGTAAGTATGACACGACGATAAAATAATTTGTTTAAAATTGCCATTACATAAAAATAATTAGTTATTTTCCTATATCTAACAGTCACAGGAATCAGCAAATCCTGTAGCTGATACAGACCTATTATCGACGGCTTTGAAGCAGCCAGAAAAATACAGTCGTGTTAGAGGTGTAGGGTTTGGGGTGACACCCCGAGTATATTTTGAGAAGAAGAAAAAAATGGACAATACAGATGAAAAATTGGAAAAAATGAGTGAAGAAATAACAACCTTTTAAGAAAAATTGCAATGGCAGGGAGAGTTGCTAGAAACTTTTATGGGTGGTAAGCAAAGGAAAGCCACAATTCTAGAACAACTGCCACATGAACATCCCTCTCCACCCCCACTAGCTTTGAGGCGATCCATTCGCCTCAAAGAACTGTATTAGCCGTGCTAATAAATATTCTAATAATTGTTCCCATGAAATATGAATCATAAAAACACTGATAATTTTTCTGTACTCATCTTCTAAAGGGTGATAATGATTGTGATTTATATCTGTCAACACCCACCTATCACCTTGTAGCGAGGGCTATAGTGTTCAATATCCCAGATTCCACACTGCATAATAGACCACTTCCGAAAGATCATCTGAAAAATGATGATTACTGTAGCTCATGAGACAAAGGCAGAGCTACCTATTCTACTTGATGATGATGATATTCATATAGTCGAAAAAGCTATTGGGACATTCATTGCATGGACGTCACAACTTGTAAGAGTATATGCAGACAAAGAGGTATTTATTTCCTTTTCTTTTCAAGATAAACCCTTAACAATTAATGAAAAAGGAGTCTGAACTAATGATTGTTGTTATAGACGGAGAAAGGGAAGGGGGTGACAAATGTCGGCTCAAAACCATCTAAAGGATTGACCAACCGATCCCAAGGAGCTACTAAAAGCACAATTACACCACCTATTCTCTATCTACATATAATAGCATTGAATACTCATTTGGATATGAAGCTAAAAGATGGTAATAGTCATATAGTGGTTTTAGAAGAGAATATATATGGAGAGGAAAGTCAAGATTTCGTTGCTGCTGAAAATGTAAATGAAATCCATTAAAACTGTTGGCAAGGTGTCACAGTTCTAAATGAATATATGAGGTATGTTTCCATGAATTGATTTTCCAAAAGCCGATCTAGCTTGAAAATTATGACTAAATTCATTTTATATTGTTGACAGAATCATTTATGAAAATGAATTGAAGGAATTTTCCCATGGGAAAAGATTTGGACTGGTTAGTCCTTATATCACATCAACACACCTAACAAAAATAGAGCCATCAAAACGGGATGCAATAGTGAATGTCTTGTTGAAAACATTTGAACGAAAGATTACAGATGACAGACTTTTCCTAATACAATCCCTGCAGGGGTAATACTCTACGATTAAAGCATATCAATTATATTTTCACTTCTTTTATTACTTATTCCTTTTTTTGTTTTTAGGAAACATAGGTTGCTAATTGCGGTGAACATGGATACTTCAAAGGTTTATTTTCTAGATTCAAAGCAAGGATATCCATCAAACCGACCACAAGTGATGGAGTTTGTGAATCTATAAGACACTACATCTTACGTTTTAGGTCTAAACATCAAGTAATATAATTTATATTATCTTTTAATGAGGATTATATTATGATAGGGAGGTGTATCATTATCATCTAAAAAAAGGAATGAGGACTGGGGCTAAGCATATGGAGGCGAGCAAGTACTACGTCTGGACAAATATCAAGGTATATATAATAAAATATCACTATCCAAACACATCTCAACACAAGTTACTTATTCTCCTAATGATAATTCTTTTGTAGTGTCCAAAACAAACAAACGATAATGATTACGATTATTATGTTGGTAAATTTATTAAAGAGATCATTTTTCATCAGTAAACTATCATCCTTAAAGAGGTATTTTTGAAAACAACTACTAGTTTGTTTAAGTTATTTATTAATTCATTATTTATTTATTTTGAAGTACTACTATGACTCTCGAAAATACTCATAATCAAAAGACGATATAGATGTGTTTAGAAACGAGTGGGATGCATACTTGATGGAATAATGTACACAAATACAATGAAGATCTGACTTGGGGACAAGTACAATTTGTGGTAATTTTTGAGAAGGGTTAAGGGGATCAAAAGATGAAACATTATTGTATATAAATGTTCGTAGAGAAATTGTAATTGTTATTAAATAAAACAGAGTTACTCCAATGAGACATTTTCCCATTTTAATAGATGATATGCACCAGCAACAAGCAAGAATGCTGAACCACTCAAAGGGTCTCTATTTTGTTTAAAATGGACACGATTTTAAGTGAAAACAACGAATGACCTTCGGAAATATGACCAAACACATTCGGATTGCCTTGATATTTTATAATAACGATCCAAGTGTCCTTAGTGACTCGTACGAGTCAACCCCGCCTCAATCCAAGGGACGGTGTGGCCGCTATCACTCAAAGGGTCTCTATTTTGTTTAAAATGGACAAGATTTTAAGTGAAAACAACAACTGACCTATGGAAATCCAACCAAACACATTAGGATTGCATTTATATTTTATAATAATAGTCCAACGGTCTTTGGTGATGTGTACGATTCAACCTCGCCTCAATCTGAGGTGCGGTGTGGCTGCTAGCACTCAAAGGGTATCTCTTGTTTAAAGTGGACACGATTTTAATTGAAAACAACAACTGACCTACAGAAATCAGACTAAACGCATTCGGATTGCAATTAAATTTTTT
This sequence comes from Viscum album, assembly GCA_963277665.1. Classification (NCBI taxonomy): domain Eukaryota; kingdom Viridiplantae; phylum Streptophyta; class Magnoliopsida; order Santalales; family Viscaceae; genus Viscum; species Viscum album. Next base: position 66,338,738 of record OY728147.1, on the reverse strand, counting down.
AAGAGCGATCCAAGGGTCCTTCGTGACGTGTATGAGTCAACATTGCCTCAATCCAAGGCACGGTGTGGCCGCTAGAACTCAAAGGGTCTCTATTTTGTTTAAAATGGACACGATTTTAATTGAAAACAACAACTGACCTACGGAAATCTATCCAAATGAAATTGGATTGCATTATTCTTTTATAAGAATGATCCAAGGGTCCTTGGTCACATGTAAGAGTAGGGATTGCCTCAATCTGAGGCACGGGGTGGCCGCTAGCACTCAAAGGGTCTCTATTTTGTTTAAAATGGTCATGATTTTAATTGAAAACAAAAACTGACCTACAGAAATCTGACAAAACGCATTCCGATTGCATTGATATTTTATAAGAACCATCCAAGGGTCCTTGGTGATGTGCAAAAGTTAACATCGCCTCAATCCGAGGCATGGTGTTGCCGCTAACACTCAAAGGGTCTCTATTTTGTTTAAAATGGACACGATTTTAATTGAAAACAACAACTGACCTAAGGAAATCCGACCAACCACATTCGGATTGAATTTATATTTTATAAGAACGATCCAAGGTTCCTTGGTGATGTGTAAGAGTCAACAATGCCTCAATCTGAGGGACAGTGTGGCCGCTATAATTCATAGGGTCTCTATTTTGTTTAAAATGGACACGATTTTAAGTGAAAAGAAGAACTGACCTACGGAAATATGACCAAACGCATTAGGATTGCGTTGATATTTTATAATAATTATACAAGGGTCCTTGGTGACGTTTATTAGTCAACCCCGCATCAGTCTGAGGCACAGTGTGGCCGCTATCACTCAAAGGGTCTCTCTTGTTTAAAGTGGACACGGTTTTAATTGAAAACAACAATTGAACTATGGAAATACAACCAAATGCATTCAAATTGCATTTATCTTTTATAAGAACGATCCAAGAGTCCTCGGAGATGTGTAAAAGTCAACCCTACCTCAATCCGAGTCATTGTGTGGCCGCTATTACTCAAAGGGTCTCTATTTTCTTTAAAATGGAGACGATTTTAATTGAAAACAACAACTGACCTACGGAAATATGACCAAACACAATAGTATTGCATTGATCTTTTATATGAACGATCCAAGGGTCCTTGGTGACGTTTAAGAGTCAACCTCGCCTCAATCCGAGGCATGGTGTGGCCGCTAGAAATCAAAGGGTCTCTATTTTGTTTAAAATGGACACGATTTTAATTGAAAACAACAACTGACCTATAGAAATCTGACCAAACACATTCAAATTGCATTTTTATTTTATAAGAACGATCCAAAGATCCTTGGTGATGTGTAAGAGTCAACCCCGCCTCAATCCGAGGAATGGTGTGGCCGATATCACTCAAAGGGTCTCTATTTTGTTTATAATGGAATATATTTTAAGTGAAAACTACAATTGACCAACGGAAATTTGAACAAACGCATTCAGATTGCATTGATATTTTATAAGAACTATCCAAGGGTCCTTGGTGACGTGTAAAAGTCAACCTCTCTTCAATCCGAGGCACGGTGTGTCCGCTAGCACTCAAAGGGTATCTATTTTTTTAAATGGACACGCTTTTAATTGAAAACAACAACTGACCTACGGATATCCAACCAAACTCATTAGGATTGCATTTATATTTTATAAGAATGATACAAGGGTCCTTGGTGACGTGTAAGTGTCAACCTTGCCTCAATCTGAGGAATGGTGTGTCCGCTATCACTCAAAGGGTCTCTATTTTGTTTAAAATGGACAAGATTTTAAGTAAAAACAACAACTAACCTACGGAAATCTGACCAAATGCATTTGGATTTAATTGATCTTTTATAAGAACGATCAAAGGTTCCTTGGTGACATGTACGAGTCAACCCCGCCTCAATCAGTGGCATGGTGTGGCCGCTAACACTCAAAGGGTCTCTATTTTGTTTTAAATGGACAAGATTTTAAGTGAAAACAACAACTGACCTACAGAAATCCGACCAAACACATTCGGATTGCATTAATATTTTATAAGAATGATACAAGGGTCCTTGGTGACATGTACGAGTCAACCCCGCCTCAATCCGAGGCACGGTGTGGCCGCTATCTCTCAATGGGTCTCTCTTATTTAAAGTGGACATGATTTTAATTGAAAACAACAACTGACCTACGAAAATCTGACCAAACGCATTCGGATTGCATTGATATTTTATAAGAAAGATCCAAGGGTCCTTGGTGACGTGTAAGAGTCAACCCCGCTTCAATATGAGGCACGGTGTGGCTGCTAGCACTCAAAGGGTCTCTATTTTGATTAAAATGGACACCATTTTAATTGAAAACAACAACTGACCTACGGAAATACAACCAAACGCATTTGTATTGCATTGATATTTTATAAGAACGCTACAAGGGTCCTTGTTGATGTGTACGAGTCAACCCAACCTCAATCCGAGGCATGGTGTGGCCGCAATCACTCAAAGGGTCTCTATTTTTTTTTAAATGGACAAGATTTTAAGTGAAAACAACAACTGACCTACGGAAATACGACCAAACGCATTCAGATTGCATTGATTTTTTATAAGAACGATCCCAAGGTCCTTGGTGATGGTTAAGAGTCAACCTTGACTCAATCCGAGGCACGATGTGGCCGTTAGAACTCAAAGGGTCTCTATTTTGTTTAAAATAGACACGATTTTAAGTGAAAACAACAACTAACATACAGAAATCGGACCAAACGCATTCAGATTGAATTGATATTTTATATGAACAATCCAAGGGTCCTTGGTGACATGTACGAGTCAACATCACCTCAATCCGAGGAACGGTGTGGCCGCTCTCACTCAAAGGATCTCTATTTTGTTTGAGATGGACATGATTTTAATTGAAAACAACAACTAACCTATGGAAATCCAACCAAACTCATTTAGATTGCATTGATCATTTAAATGGGGTGTCATGGAATGTGATCTATCAGGGGCCTCATATATATCAACTCATGGTTGGCCTGGTATACTAGGGAGATCATGTTTTTGGGTCTATGATACTTATGGGTTTATATCTGGATGAAAATACTCCCATTTGGGAGGGTGGATATGCTTATAGGTCTTATTCCTTAAATGAGAATACTCTCAGAGGGGAGGGATGAGATGTATATAGGTATTTTTCCACAAATGAGAATACAACCATAAGATTGGGATGAGATTCTTATCGGGAATATTCACTAAATGAAAATAATCCCATAGGGGAGGGATGAGATGATTATATAGATTATGCCTCAAATGAGAATACACCCATATTGGAGGGTTTATATGCTTCTAGGGATTATTATTTGGATGATAATACTCCCATATGGTAAATAATATATTATTCTTAGTATTATTCCTTAAATAAGGGTACTCCCAGAGTAGAGGGATGAGATCCTTGTAGGTCTTATGCCTCAGAATTGGAAGAACACCTATGGGTGGTCTGAGATACTGTTGAGGGTATTCCCTAGATGAGAAAACTCCCATAAGTGGATTTCCATGATAGAGTATAAATAAAACTCACATATTGGAGGTCAATGATAATTATGGATATAGTGGGGAGACCATGGTATATTATATGTTTTGTGTGGTTCCTATGATGTACTCAGAGAAACCCTAACATTGGATGAAGCAGGTATGGTTGATCAATCTTTAATAATTGAAAATCAATGTTTCTTGATATAGATTGTGCAGGACTTGGTCAAACTATATTTTTATAATGTCGAAACGATCCTTGTGAAATTCTTGGTAAAAGTTCAGCACTTGGAAAATTAATTTGGGTTTAATCATGGTCATGGATTTGAGGATCAATGATGATTTTTTATTAGTTTTATTCTAGTTCTTTCTCAACTAGGTTGTGCATATTTCCTGATCATGCACTTACAAAAGCCTATTGCAGGTTTAATATTGGGGGTTTATTAACGAGATTCATCACCCCCCAAGTACGTGCATCTCAGTGTGTGTACAAACATTATAACTTCTTCGAGGTTGAGAACATGATGCATAGTGGATAGAGAAAAGTCCAAAGATTTTTGTATTGATAAAACAAAACCATGTGGAGCCTTAGGATTGAACTGGAAAGCCCCCTCGGACACCCCCTACACCCCCTTGGATAGAAACCCCGAACCCTTGAACAACCCCCAAACCCCCTGAATTATGAATTGATTTCTTTAAGTACATGATTAACTTATAAATTATGTGTTAATGGTGTACGTGTATAATTGTTGAATGGGTATACATGGTCTAATTTGCTTATGATTTATGAGTTAATTTTGTATGGGTATACTTGCTTTAATTGACTTATTGAGATTCTTTTTTTTAGGTGTTCGGCTGTGCTGCTGCAGATTTATCGGAGTAGTAGAGAGGGAATTTAACAGCGCTAAAGAAGTGCTGATAAAAGATAAGTTTATCAGAGCTGATAAAAAATCATTTATCAGCACTTACTATGTTCTGATAAAGGGGTACCCCCTTTATCATCTCTGAGCTTTACAACACTTTTTTGGTGTTGTTAAAGCCCGTTTTTAGCGCTGTTAATGCCCATATTTGTAGTACTGAATGGGTTTTATTGTGTACAATCCAATAAGTTGAGGCCATCACTTCCTCTTTTTGTGTCAATCAGATTTGTTAAAACACTATATTTATACAAATCATGTGATCACTATAACGCCACGTGTTTCATAAAAAAAGAATAAGTTTAAATAAATTATAATTTAAAATGAATAATGTTATAAATAAACAATAAAAGAAGGCATTTTATAAATTAAAATTTATGAATATTTTGATTTATAAAAAATGTCTTGTTTTAATACGTGACGACGTTAAATATATTTTCAATGTCGTTGTTCTAATAAATGAAATAGTTAAGAATGATTTTTGTTATAAATAATGTTTTGAATTAATCTATGTCACATATATATATTTATATAATTACATAGATAAAATATTGAAAGAAGATTAATAAAAATTAAGTGTTCAAAATGATTTACAAACATGAAATGAATTTGTTAAGATCATTATTTCTTTTTAAACTAAAATAAAAATTATGTTAAAGTACGAATTTTAATAAAATTTGTTTTAATAAAATAATTTTTGGTTCAGAAAATTTATTTTACAAGCTAAATAAATATGTAAATCAATTTATCAAAATAAATAAATAAATGAATAATGATGATAATCTAATTATATTGTAATTATTAATTTTGAAATTCTAAGTATATGTATATGTATGTGTATGTAATATATTTATATATAAAAATATATTTAGTAATATGCAATGTATTTTATTTATATATGTAATTGGTTTATTAAAATATAGACTTATTCTAATTAGGTTGATAATGATATAAATCAAAATATTATTTTTGAATTATTTGTTAATAAAACTAATATTATTATAAAATTATAATTTTATTATACATGTCTTATAAAATTATTATTATTATTATTATTAAGATAATTTATATTATTAATATATGATATATATTAGTCTTTTGTTTATATAAAAGTTTTAAATTATAAATACATATAATGGTTATATTATAAAAAATGCATAAAATATTTATGTTTTAAATAAAAATATGTAATTTGAATTATTTATATAAATAAAACAAATTATATATATGTATATTTATATAAAAATGCAAATATGGTGTGTATATATATATGTAATTTTTTTTATAAATGGTATAAACGTTTTGAGATATTAATATAATGAGTAAATAAATAATAATAAAAACATTTTATAAGTATTTGTTTTAAAACAATTATATTATGATAATATATGTTTATAAATTTAATAAATAAAATATTATTATCTTTGCTTTTAAAAAAAGTGATTATTATATTAAACTTTTACTTTTTAATGTATTATTAAGTTAAGTTAACTTTTGACTTTTTTTAAAAAAAACATTAAAGATGTAATAATATATGATAATAGTAATGCTATAAGTATTATAGTGGTGATAATGATGGAGAGTCAGGGGTTGAATGTATAGAATGGGAATAAAAAACAAATAAAATGAAATAATTGAAAGATAAATCGGTTGTGGGGTGTACCCACGAGTTGAGTAAAATAAAGAGATATTAAGGATAAAATAATAATAACTTATAATGTTAAAATATTAATAAAATAGAAAAATAAATCACGGGTAGGGTTTGATTTGGGGAAATCCCACAGGGGGTTCGGCATGGTCGAACGCGATTGGGAGGGAGGTGTGAGCCGAGTGCGCTGCTGTGGCTGGGCATCGCGAGCAAAGGTGAGTCCGAGTCCTGAGGGGCGCACGTCGGGGGTGGTCCGAGGTCAGCTGAGGCTGGGGAGGCGCGACGGGGGCTGGTGTGACATGCTGAAGCTGAGCGCGCGGAGGTGAGGTGTGCGCTGCCATGGCCGCATGTCAAAGGTGGTCCGAGGCTGTGCGCATCACGAGCAGCCATCAAGGCTGAAGGAGTTCTTTTAGTTTGTGGTCCGTCTGCGGTTATGGTTTCATAATGGTCCGGTTCTAAGGTAGGTTCTCTATTAAGGTTGTAGGATTTTATTTCCATATTCCTTAAGATCCGGTTTGGATCTCTTTCGAAGTACTATTCTGTTTTTTTAATCTTGTTTTGACAATTTATGAACAACGAACCACTGTTTTTTGTCTGAAAATGTCATTATCACCACAATTGTATATTTAATTCGTCAATTTCATTTTTCTATTTTTGGATGAATCTGTCACATATTAAATCTGTCAATTTTATTTATGTTGTGTTTTGTCTCTACCCAAACTCAGAGGTTTTTTTGCACCTCCGTAAGTCAAGCAGTAGGTCCTCTGTTTTGGTTGAGTTGGGACCTGTGGATCTTTTAAGATCCCTCTTCCATGCACATGAACCCCACATGTTCATTCTCTTATTCTTCTCCATCTCTCTTTCATGCTCCCTAGCAAGCTCCTGCCAGTCTGAACCCTCCTCCTCCATCTCAGTAAGGGGATTTATCCATTTGTTTTTGTGATGCAAAGTTTGATATACACCGACTTTGTATATTCTTTTATATAGTATGTATAAATATATATATATATACTTATTATAATAATTGTTTCCTCTTCCTCCTCTACCTAGATAAGGGACTATTTTCAATCGTTTCTATTTTAAAAAACCTTTACTATATAATTCTGTATATGCAGTTATATATACATAGATTTCAATACCTCTTTTAAAAGTTTCCAAAGAGTGTTTTATGATTTGATTTCATTAAGCATAACCAATTTTTATATACCTTGGTATATACAGATTTACATATAAATATTTATATTTCAAAACCAAGATAAATATTAATTATATTTATTGGTTTTGGTTTTCTTTTATTTCACAGAATTTTACGAGGGTGAAAATATTATTTTAAATTGTGATATTATTCTTATTATTCAAGATATGTTATTTTAAATGGTTATAAATGTATATATATATATATGCATATGGATGAAATGATGATTATCATTTTTACAATTTTATTTCTATTTATCATCAAGATTCCAGAAAAAAATTCACATAAAATATTACATGTTTTATCGACATTATGGGCGTCACAATTTCATAGATACATGGCCATGCTATTATGTTCATCTTCGACACTCATCGTACTATAATTGACTCATACATTTCATACAAATAATGACCATTATTTTTATAAACGACATGTCATGCACATCGGTTTCACTAATCTTGTTTGTAAAATATTTATACATATTGTATGCACAAAATATATATGTATGTATGATGCTTTCTCAATGTGTTAGTATAAATGAATTTTAAAATAATGATTCGTTAAAGGGGAAAATATGTACGATAAATCATGAAGAGATATGTCGTTATGTTAATCGACTACTTTAGAATAAGCAGATGAAATCGTATAAAAGTATATACCAATATATATATATATATACAAATATGTATATATAATTTTGTACTAATGCATTACTTATGTATCAAATGTTTTTTACAAGTTTTAATATATGAAAACCTAGTGAAAATGTATACATATTTAATGAAAGATTAAAAACGGCTTTAGAAAACCCTACTTTCGAGTGTGGTAGACAAGAAGGCATTGGGAGTGGACTCATCATAGCCTGAAATTAGTCGAGCAGTCTCAGAATTAGTTGTTTTGTTTTCAGAATCTTGCCTAATGTTTTCAGAAAAAAACTGGAGTATATTTGAGTAATTTTAAAGGTAAGTATCTTCTTAAAAATGAACAAGTATTTTGATACTGTAATTAATTTCAAACGTTATTTTTAAAAATGGTATTTCTAAATGTTTATACACCGTTTTTCAAAAAATATTTATCGAAGGTTTTTAATCCTCTTAATGAGCATCTTTTGTGCTCACCCCTATTTTTCGAAATGTTTTTCACATGTTTCCAGAGATGTTTATAATTGTTGTAGTGCATGGAAGGGGAGTTGAAATTTCAATTCCTTTTAATTTTCTTACTGTAACTCTGATGTTTTTTTGTAGGCATGTATCTATTTCCAGAACCTAGACCAGAATAAGGTCCTCTTGTATGACATGTCTAAGGCTGGGTCCTTACAATCACCATTCAAGAACTATATTATCAATGATAATGATACTTAAAAATCATTTAAATAGGATATAATAAGACCAAATAAGTGCATGTGTTTTCTGTGACCATAATTTATAATAAAGGGTAATTTTATTTATAATTTTTTGGGTCGTTACATGGTCTATTGAGTCAATGAAAAAATAATCAACAATGTATTTTCTATTTGATGGAAATAGATTCCATGTATTTTGAGAGAAATGATGGTTCCATATATTCTATCACTTTTCATGGTTGCTATTAACATCACCTTGAATGGTGTAAAATATTCTAATGATGCAATATCTTAAAATATATTTGAAAATAATAATTTTTAATTTAATTGGAGAGCACACAGTGCATTACTTTAATCTTTCTCAATGAAGGATATGGAATAATTAATAGGAAAAAAAGTTAATGGAATATAAATGAAATTTCATGATATCCATGATGGAAAATAAAGTAAGGGATTATTGGGTACAAACTTAACACGTTCAATTCAAATATATTCAAATTGGAGAAGAGGTAATGGTGGAGGATTTATTCATTCAAGTTAATAAAATTTTAGGTTCTATTCAAAGATATAGAGAATTTCATGATGTTTTAACCATCATAAAGAAGGTAATGAGAATCATCATAGATAAATTTGTTTTAATGATGTCAGCCCTATAATATCAATACATGGATGAGTGGTCCATCAATAAACTAAACAATTTCATTATTGCCTAAAAATGAGGATATGGACTTCCTTATAGAGAAAAGACAAATTTTAGAAGGAGACAACAAATAGAGAATTAAAACCAGTGGAAATAAAGAAGAATCTTAAGGATGAAATTGATGTCAAATTTGATTCCATGGAATTTTATGCGGTCATTTAATTATTCTCTATAGTTTGATATAGCATAAAAGGTAAATAAAAAATATAATATTATTTTAATGTTTTAATTAATGAAAAATTATTTACTTTATGTTAATTGTTTTGAGAATCAATACAAATATAATGAGGTTAATGGCCATTCCCAATTGTTATCAAGGAAAAAAAGTGGTAAAATTCACAATGAGATAAATTTATTAAAAGGAAAAGGAAAGGATAATATATCTAATAATAAACATTTATTCTCAAAGTATATAGATGAATCTTATGATGAGGAGAGTAAAAGAGAAAAATATTACTTGGAGGATAAAGGGGAAAAATTTAATGGATAAATAAAATCATCCCAAAGATCCCTAAATTGAAGAATAAGTAGGGATTATTAATGAAGAATAAATTAGTTATGTGTATAAAACAAAGGTGTTTTAACTAACAATATTTCTCTTTGTATTATTAAAGTAAAATTTGAAATTTTGAAGTGAAAATTAATCATCCAAATATATAAATGATTCACTGAGTAAATATCTTAATTAGTTAGAAGATAAAGAAATTTTTTAGATTCAAGTGGAGTTAAAATAACAATATACTATATATCAATGTAATTTAGGAAGCCATGGAAAAGATTCTAGAGATTAAAATAGTAAATATTAATAACAAAGTAAAGCAATAGTTAGTCTTGATGGGAAGTTTGTTTATGATGAAAATTCCTTGTGGAGAACCCACCCTTTCATTCAAAATTCTATCAATGAAATAGGTGAAATATATAAAGGAGTGTAGTGGGTTAATAATTCTACCAATAAACTTGGATATTGACTTATGATACCAAGGGTCATTATTTTTGAAGCCTAGTATTATAATAAGAATTGTGGAACAAGTTAAAAAGGAAATAATAATGTCATTATGTAACATAAAAAGGTAAAAATAACTATTTAATTTATAAATAAATATGATAAATATACTAAAGGTGAGATAGTTTGAAATTAGTTGAATACATATACTATGAAAATTGAAAAACTATAGTAAAATATAAATCCCCCAAGCTTTTGAATAGTTGATAATATGAAACCTATTTCAAATTAGTAGACACAACAACTAGGTTTAAAGGAGCCTATCCATAAATTGATAAGATTTATCTTTGAAGGAAGATTCGGGTGATATTCAGTCTCTATATAATAAGAAAATTTATTATAGTATAATTTATCACTTCCTCAATCAACAAGAGTATTTTAATTGAGTGGTATTAAATGTAAAGTTCATAGAGACCAGTAAAGACAACATCTAAATGAAAATTTAGGATTTCAAAATTATTTTAATTTTATAAAGAGGAATATAAGAGGAATGATCATCCTAGAAAAATAAACAAAATAGTTTCTCACTATAGTACTATATAAATTAAAGTAAATAGACAATTAAAAATTAATTACTAGGTGGAAAATCAAGAGTAATAAATAGTGATTGTTGTCGAAAACAAATTAAAAAAATTATAGAAGATGTGGATACTTGATATCAGTTTCTTCTTAAACATGATTAGAGACATGAATCTACTAAAATACATCCAAATGTATTAGAAAGTAATTTTACCATTATTTAATATGGAGTCACTTAATGATTAATTAATTTTTTTCACTATGATTGCTAAGAGGAAATCCAATGATGTTATCTTTATTGATGTGTTGGGGCATAATTTGTTCAATGTTTCTAAACTCCATGACAATGGGAATGAAGTGATTTCATAAAAAATGAATTTTTTATTTAAATAATGAAGTATAAAAAAATTAGAATTATGGGAAATATAGTAAGTGGAAATCTATTAAAAATATCCAATGAAAAACGGTTGTTCATCTTAAGAACGAAGGAGAACAATCAGTTTTGGAATAAGAGACATGGAAATTAGAGGTAAAACAACACTACTTAAATTTTAAAGTATTAATTATTAAGAATTATATCAAGGCTACATCATGTAAGGCTCAATCAACACCAATGAAACTTTTCATGAAATAAAAAATTTTGAACAAGAGCTACAAACCTATGAAAATCAAGATAAAGAAACCTCTTGAGATAGTACACTTGGATATGTGCATACCAATGATTATGAATTCAATAAATGGATATAAGTATTTCCAATTTTTTTTGATGAATTATTGTGATTGAATTATGTTTATTTCATATCAAATAATTCCTAATATCTTTAGAAGTTTTAACATTTTTGATCAATGACTCAGAATCAAGTGGGATGCATTGCCATAATATTTTAGTTTGAAAATGGATTTTAATACAAGAATGAATAATTTAAATAATATATTTAGAAGAATAGAATAATAAATTAGTATATTGATACATAAACACACCATTGTAATAGAGGCATTGAGTGGACTATTCAAAGTTTAGTGGACATAAAAATAACCATGTTTTTGGAGCATCCCACTCAAAGTAGTTTAGAACAAAAAATAAATAAGTCAACTATTATTATTCTTAACCAGTGTATACACTGACTAAATTAAATAAAAAACCAATCTATTTATGGTTTGGAAGTTATCCAACCTTAAGAAGCATGGATGTTTTATGTAGTTCATGTTACATCATGAACTAAACCAAGTATTTGGGAACGTTTTTGGAGAGGTATAAGGAAGGTGTATTTTTTATATACATATATTGTCGAAGAATTCATTGATTTTCTAAAAATATATGAGAAATATTATTGATAACTTCGATTTAAGTGTGTTATAAAATAAAAATTCTTCCCTAAAACAATTTTTTAAAGATTAATATTAAATAGATCCTTAAATAAAATGTTAGATAATGTGGGAATATTTTGGATAAGGAAGTATATTTTTAAAAATATCATGATTATTATGAAAATTCAAGTGATGAGGAAGTTACAAATAAAAATGGGTATATTTTTAAATACTAATAACAAATATGGATCATATAAAAATATTTGGAGATAATATTAATAGTATGAAAAAATGAAGAAGTTTGAGGGTTTACAACCATTCCATATTCTTGTAAAATGTTTAACCAAATAGTATTAAAGATATATTATGACAAAAGGATTGAATAGTAGTGAATTAATAATAGGTAAATAAAATTGGGATGAATGAAACTTAGGTATTGGTTTATTTTCCTAATAAAACAATATTAACATGATGGAATTGATTTATTTTGATAAAATATCAATGAGAAAGGATAATTATTAGCGAATAAATATGATATTATTTTTAATTGATACTATAAAACTGAGCGTATTCATTCTTTCGATGCATTTACTCCATTCACGAAGCGTGAACAAATCTAAATCTTTCATTCCATTTGTTCCCAAAAAAATTTAAATTTTTTTCAAATGGATGGGAAGTCACTATTAATTAATTATAAACTCTAGGAATAGGTCAATATTAAACAAAAATAAGGTTTTATCCTTTTTAGTGATGGTTATTAAGTGTAAAAGTTGTACAAGTTGATATATAGGTAGAAAACATACATGGAGAATAATATTCAATGCAATAAGGTAACTTATGGATTAAAAAATCCAAGATAGGAAATATAGATTCTAATCTCTATGTTAAGGGATATTAAAAATCTCCCTCATAGTGATAGTGTATAGATATTCCATAATTTTTATTAAAAACAAATAGGATACTTATGAGGATTATTCTACCTACATGGAATTATTTTTTGAACTATCAATGATCAATGAGATTATATTTTTCTTTAGTTTTGAAGTCACATATATAGAGGATTATTTCATTCACAATAATATTTTTCTCATGAGTTACTCAAAATATTTAGCATGGAGGAGTCCATAGATGTCACCACTCTTAGTTTTTTGTCATAATCTATCTGTTTATAAGAAATTATGGACTGTGGATAAAATGGATTTATAAAGGCTCATTGGTAGCCTACTCTATTATATAGAATATATACAATGTTTTAATTTTTCACCATTCTATATTCCTTATTCTAATTTTACCCAAATGGTTTTGAATATTTTTGTGAAGGATAATATCTTTTAATATGTTAAAGTAACTATTGATTAAGGATTTATCTACTAAAAAATATACAAATTTTTAAATTTATTTCTACACTGATGTATAATGGAAGGGGATGTTGGTAATCAAAAATATACTTCTAGTCGTTTTTTTCTTTATCAAATAAAATTATTTTTCTTGGAACCCCATGAAGAAATATTCTATCACTTTTAGCTCTGTGTAAGATAATAATGTTGCAGAAAATCAAGCCATACCTGAAACGATTTGGATGAAGTCACAATATAAAGACATGCGGGTGAGTGTTTAACAGCTATCGATGATTTGGTGTGATAATCAATGTGAAATACACAATTAAAAGTATACAGTGAAACCTTAATGGTCAAATAATATTGACATGAAGTGAAAATTCATCAATGGTAAAGAAAATCATAGGAATATTTCATTAGAATATGCCTGAACCAAGGTGAAAATTTTGAATATTTTGATGAATACCCTACTAAAGGATTCCTTATATCACATATGAATGCTGGGGGCTATTCATTCTCTCCCAAAATCCATATAATTTTTATCATTTATTTTTTCTATTTCATTACTTTTCATTGTTTTAGGCGTAGAATACAAAATGGACTCTTTTTTCAAAGGAGGGGTGGGAAGACTCTCTTTTAATTTTTGGATAATAATTGAGAGGGAATTATAGATGAGAATTTTCTCATGAATAGGGAGAACTTATGTGTTGGTAGATTGTGTTTAGATAAGATCTCATGAATTGATTCACATGATTCAAACAAATAAAATGGGGTTATATTGAAGATCTTTTTGGAAGATTTAATAGTCCTCTGACCTTGAGGAAATTAATGAGTTTTTTAATTGAATTCATACCATGAATTGAATTATCAAATGGAGAGTTATGAGTTTTTAATGGTTGATAAATGGTCAATAAAGTATTTTTGTTAAAATGAATATGTTGTATATCTCTCAAAAACAAAATTAAATCATAGGCGTGGTGTTTAAATAACCTATACATTGAAGGTTATATATATATTTTTTCTAGAGCATATTTATTCATGGGTTATAGAAGTGTTTTTGTGTTGTATTTATTGAAAACATTCTCATCAATTAGTTTTATGATAATTGGATTTTATTTTTTTGATGAAGGAAAGAATAATCCTATTAATGAGCCACAATAGCCTATATTATACCATGTCCAAATAGTGTTTTGATAAGACCAAAACAGATTATAAATCACTAAAGATAATTCATGAGTATCAGTGTGTGTTGATTCATGGTTTTATAGAAAATGACATGGGGAGAGGCAAAATATGTGTTTTGAATGTTATTACTCGAGAGTGAAAAGGTTAGGGTCAGATTTTCATTGTGCCTCATATTTTACTAAAGGAAATTGAAGGAGGATCCAAGAAGTCACTGCGAGAAACCATGATCAAAACATGTATGATGTATATAAATTTAAATAATGAAAATACTTTGTAGAAATTACTTGTTTGGAAATTATTAGGGTTTCCAAAAAATTTATTTGGAATATATATTTACCACATTAAAGTGTAGTATAAATACATAACAGTAGACATGCGGTGGATAATCAGGAGAAAAATATACATTAAAGATGGTGTTTCATGTTGAATTTATATTTGAAAATTTTAAATCTATGCAGATAATAGTTGGTGGATAAGTAGCCACATAGATATGATTTGGTCATTGGACAAAAAAATATTTTAAGACCTCCATAACATGGTAATTCCCTTACTAAAAAATAATGGTGATTTTTTATTTCTAAACCGTGATATATTTTATCATTATTTGGAAAAACATTCTTTAGATCATTCTAAGATGTTTCCATGGTGGTGTTAGGAGAATAATATGGATGCTCACAAAATGAAAATTTTAGGGGAACAAGAGAAAAAAGAAAGAAAATATCATTTAACTTATTGTCCCTCATCATTCTATCTTGTTATTAATGTTCATGGACATACAACTACTCTTTTCACATTATTAATAATAATAAAATAGAAACTTGGGTAGTGGGGTCACAACCACTTCACACTGAGTATTATCCACTTGATAAAAATAGTTGGTGAATAATGTATTAAGCCTTGTTCCATGTGCATGTTTTTTCTCACTCTTTCTATATTCATCATATCATCACGATTAAGATCCTTATGCACTATCTAATAATGTAAAATCTTTTTATGAGAGTTTATGTTTCATATTTACCACTGATTCACTCTTAGTGGTGGTACGATCTCTCTTGTGCCTATCAAAACTAAAATTCATGGTGCATGCCATATTCTATAAGAAGAAATATCTTTGGTTGATTATCACGGTTTATATCATTTTGGTATGAAAATTTATTTAATTTAATCCCACTTAAATTATGAAGACATAAATCCCATCAATTTTATCGGACAGAAACTATATTTTACCATTATTTGAGTTTGATTTGGTGTTCTTCTCAACACTTTTCTACTTAGGCAAGACATCATTCAAATCATGTCACCTAGGAGTCTTGGATAGTTTACTAGAAATCACTTTTCCAATATCCATCATTTGGAATAACTCAAATATATTAAACTGGTATCGCAACTTTTATGTTTTCAATTTCTATTTAACATAGATCTCATAAAAAGACACGATTAAATAACTCTTATAGTTAACAACATCCACTATGCCTTACACAAGGTAATCCATAGACACCCTTATTTGGAAGAACCTACCCATTTAAATGATAAAGGTATTGATTTATGTTTTATTTTTATGGAATCTCACATATAGTATTTATAGAGTTTTCCTAGTCTCACTATATCTAAAATAATCTTATGTATAATATAAATAACTATTTCATCTCATATAATCATTATATACCATTCTATTTCTATATGTATATATATATTTAGTGTGATGTCTGAAGAAATGATGCCCATGAGCTTATTATATAGAACAACTTCATTAAATAATGTGTCCCATTAGAGTTTTAATGTATCATAAATTTTGAAACAACTGAATCATTATCATATTCATTATATGTTTATGTATTTGATTATTAATCTTATTTAATAATCAATAATATATTATCACATACTCATATAATGTTTCATAATCTAGTGAAGACATGATAATAATTGTATTTGAGTCAGTTAAATGATATAAATCATAATTTACTATATACATAGTGATGTTGTATAAAAAATAAGATAACACTAACCCTGATGTGGTGACTCTCACCAGATCAGGGTTTATGTTATAAGTTATTTTTCAAAATCAATTATCACAAAAGTAATTTTTCACCACATCATTGGACCAGAAATGGTTTGTTTACCATGGGGTTCATGTTTGGTGAAAATATGGATCATTAATAGAATTAGGGAGTGATTTTACAAAGGATACATGAATACTTACTTGGTTACAGATACCATGAACATTTTCTATGCATTTTTTGATTTTAACACAGTAGAGTCTACATGGTTAGTTATATAGTAAGGGAGATTATGCATTTTTTCTATCCATTTTTAGATTTTAGTCAGTTATGGTTTCATAGTAACATTAAATATTGGGGAAACTATGAATGATAACTAGGAAAAATAAAGTAAGTTAAGAAATTTGACATTAAACTATCATAAAATCCCAATTTAAATACTCAAATAAATTCTGAACACCTCTAATATTTCATTGTCCTTTGTTGTGTATAGTTCTCTATTTGAAAAATATTTTTTATATAACATGTTATCATATTGTCACCAAATTAATTATTTCTATGGATATATTCCTTAATTTTTCTTATGAAAAAAACAGGCTTCTAAGTGAAGAATATTTATTTAGATAAAGCTAATTTTGAATGGTGAATCTGGGTAGTTGATTTAGAAATTCTTCTCATATTTATGTTTTTATGTGTCTTTTTCATGATTTAATGATTATTTTGGAAAGATTTATATGATCATTAAATTAATATTAAGGGATATATGATTATCTTTGGTGTATTATTGAATTATTTTTGTTATGTAACTTAAATATAAGATAATTAATATTTAATTACTTATAATTTAATTAGGTGGAAGTTGATTAATGGGTTAGTATTGGATATTATATTCAAAATTGATATAATCATATTTTAAATTCTAGTATGGTGAATTAGACATGGTTTTTCGATGTAGTAATGTAGATGTGGTGTTCTATAGGAAATTTTATGGTAGATAATTATTCAAATATTTTATTCTAGGTGATGAATAGAAGACATATTATTTTTTCAAAATTTTTGGTTGTGATATTTAAAATGTAGTATTAGTAAATATTTTGATATTAACAGAAGGTTTTATTACATTATTTCACTATATTCCCTATATATAGAAACTACAGAAACTAATAAAACTAGGTAAACATGATATGAAAATAAAATATTATTATCATTCTATGTAATGGGAGAAATTATTTTATTTTTTATGAAAATAACTAGATGAATTAAAAATTGTAGGTAGAAATTGATGTATATTGATTCAAGGGTGCTGACTTAATTACTAATGGGGAAGAGTTGAATTTAGAAAGAAAAATGATGTAAGGTATTTATAGAGACTAAAAGTGGATAAAAGAGCCTATTTTAATATATTAAAGGCCAAAAACATATCAACGTACAATGATAGAGAGAATGGGCCCATTATAAACATTATTTAATCCCATATACAATTCATAAAAACAAAACCCCAAGGATTCAAAAAAAAAATTGGAATATGAATTCACATAGTGAATATCTAAAATTATCCTTGAGTATAAGATATTAAAATATTGTGGGATATGAAATCAAATTAAAGACATATACTTTTAGATGCATTTTCTATCAATTCTAAATTTCAAATATTTTTTCCTAATTATCTATGAATTATTTATTAGATATAAAGTTTTTTTACCTTAAGCAGATAATTTGGTGTAGGATTTTTAAATTTATTTTATTATAACCTTAACCTTTTATATATCTATTATTTTATAAATTTACATTTTCATAGAACTTTTATAGGATTCATGTTTATATTAGTAAAACCGTATGCGTATTTTCTATCCATTAAGGACCCTCATTTCCACTTCCCATGTTATTGTGAATTCCCACCTTCTCAATATATAGGTTAAATTGGTGATCTATGAATAGAAATCCCATAATCTATGCCTTAACCCAAGTAAGTTGTTCTATGGATTAGTGATAACATCACACTCTTGAGTGTTTTTTCTATATAAAATGCAATTATTCCTATAACATTTGTTCACTAGTTTCATCCAGCAAACCACTACCCACAACCACGATGAATAACATATCCTATAACGAAATCCTTCATCCACTATCCTACTCCATAAAGAAGAGTACACTTTGTTCACTCACATTATTTGTTATCAGAGCTTCTGTTTATAGTATAGTCACTTATCAATTTTTTTCCATTCCTTTGGTCCTTCGTACTTTTTATGCAATATTATCCATACTTTAATAAAAAACTATATTTCCAAACCTCTTAAATATGAATGTATTGTTTATTTTTATATTATTTCATATAGAAATTTTTTAACCACCCTTAATTTGAGTTTTATATCAATTGTATCTTGTATAAAAAGAAGAAATTAACTTATTTCATCATTTTCTCCATTTAAATGATAAGAATATACATCATTTGATAGATATAATTAAAAAATATAAATTATATTTCTCCATTAATATTGTTATCATATATTACATGCACAACCAATTTTAGAGTGATATAAAATATGATACATTTTCTACATCATTGAGTTGTTCTTTCATCATTATCAGAATTCAATTTTCCAAAAAATTACATCAATCTATTCTATTAATTTTTTCAATTTTATAATTTCAAAATTTGGTATATATTTTTATGTTGTATGTATGGGGAAATCCCACACACCATACCCATCATCCTTTATCACCCTTTAACCATTATTAATCATTTCATTTACACCTTTTACCCACATTGTATTACTTATCCACTTAAATGGGGTGTGTTAATATATTTCCCAATAAAATAAATATTAGGAATGTATTGATGGAACATGAAATCCATAAAAAAGGTATGCACATTGTAATATCTAAGGATTTGGTTTGATTTCTATATATGAAGATAAAGTTAAAAAATTATGCGCATCATTGTGTGAGTAAGTGTACATCTTCGGGTTCATGTAAATTTTCAGCATTGGTTGTTAGTGGGTACTTATTAGTTTTGTGTATCCTTATATGTGTGATTATGTATACATATTTGGGTGTGTGGGTTTTTATCCATGCATTTTGAGTCTGTGTGTGTGTGTGGGGGGGGGGGTCATAGTGTTTAACTAATTTTTTATCTAATAATCATTGAAAAAGATCACTTTAATATAACCATACATGCTAGTTATATATAAAGACTATGTAGAAAACCTGTACTGGAAGCTACAAAACTATAAATAATAAATTTGGTTTTCATTTTGAGAAACCCACTTATCAAAAGTTAGAGTTACATCATCATTTTATCAATTAAATGGAGAGTAGAATAATCCCAAGGATGATCTGTGGTAATCCTGGAATGATATAAAACCATTTATCTCCCACATTATGTAGGATGATATGGAAAACAATTAAGGATTATTTCAAGGATATCCTAGAATAAGTATTTTTATTACAATAAACAATATGATATAAAAGTGGACCAATTAAGGATTTTGTTCTTATTGGGATGATGTAATGGACCCTTCATTTCATGGTAAGGGTTACCTTGAACCATACTTGGAGTAGTATATGTGTATAAATTTTTTTTCTCATTGAAGGAATATTTTTAGGTGAAATATGTGAAAATTGTTCCCTTTGAGTTTTTAAAATAAACACTATTATGGAGGGACCATGTGAAAACAAGATAACTTGGCATGAAGGATTCTTAATCAATACTTGGTAGGAAATGAAACATTCAATGAGGATGTTGTTTTTTCACTCATACTTCTATTGGGATATCAATAATTAACTTTAATTACTTAATTAAGTAAGTAAACCTTTTATAGATCAATATAAGGTACTAAATATATCTATGATACAGATAATGTAAAGAGGGATGAAAATGTGACCATGGATTGATTTTTTCATGGTCTCAATTGTGAGATAACCGGTCAAGTGGAGATATTCTAATATATTGGTATATAAGTTAGGATCAGCCAATGAATTAATATTTTTAAATAAATTAAAATGAGATGAAATTTTAGAAAACCTAATATAACTTTCAAATCTTAGAGAAATTCAAGTAATTGTTTAACGACACAACCAAACTAAAGTATGTGGTTAAGCATAAGAGTGATAAGGAATTCTACCACCCAAGAAAAGTTTTTTATATTCTATATTGATAAGAAACAAGGATATTCTATTTATAAATTTAAATTGGGAGATTACATTAACAATGATAACCCAAACAAGAAAACCATGACTATAAGAAAATTTGGAAAATGGGAGACTGATGTAGAGACCCTTGGGGAAGAAGAAGTTTATTACTCAGAATTATAAAGTGGATAATTTATGGAAGAACGATATATTATTATCTACAGAAGAGTATTTTTTTAAAAAAATAATGTCTCATGAATTGGATAATAAGGATAACCTTTTTTCATAAATTCTAAAATATCAATGTGAAGGTATGTATTATCATTATTAATAGAGGAAGTTATTATAATTTGAAGAGAGTGAATTTTGTGGAGATTTTGGGACTTCCAACACCAAGGCTATAACATCTATACTTGATGGAATGATTAAATGATTACGTAGATATCATGATAAAAATGGTAAATGATTTATTCACCATTTAAACTTACAATTTGATGTTTTACTAAGGAATCTATGTCACCTATTACTAGGTAAACCATAAGATTATGATTGGTGAGTTACTTAAGTTGCTTTCTTGAAATATAATTATTTTTTACTCTATAGCAATCCATATCCATCATACCCATGTATGAAAAATATATTTTGGAAGATAAAATATTGATGTAAAATAAAACAATGATCGAACAAGAAATGATGAGAGAAAATTAAATATGAGGGAATAATTTGAGAGGTGGGAAAAAGAGAGGAAATGATATTTTTTCTCAAAGAAAAATCAAGAGAGATAAAAATTATGGGTTGAGAAAAAATTTATAATACAAATAAATAGAGAAGTTTTGAATTATTCATTTTTCATGAAAAATATCCTAGCACTCATAAAGAAGAAGGTAATGGAAAACACATACCACTTAATATCTTCATTTTGAAGTTATTTTTTAACCTTTGGTATAAGAGTATGATCATATTTTTCTAGATGATTTGTTACCAAAATTACTATTAATTTTAGATATTGATAAAAAAATTAAACTCACACCAATATAATCACTATTAAAATTGAATAAAATATCATTCAAACCCTACAAACTTAAAATAAATTCAATGTAAATTTTATGAGTTGTGTAAATGTGTTAATTAAAATAGATCTTAATCCCTTGTTCCATATTGGTTTTAGATATTATAAATAATGATAGCGCATAGAGAATTATCATGGATTACATGAAAAACAACAACATCAAATTCAGGATGCTTCATATATAAATATTTTATATGATATTATTAATGGGTTAAATGGTTCAATAATTTTATTTGGAATTAATTTATGAAGTAGTTTTAAATATATTTGAATGAAAAAGGAATTTCAATGGAAACTATTTAACAAAATGGTTTTTATAAATATATAGTGATTTATTTTATCCTTATAAATTATCCTATTATTTCATGAGATTTATAAATCACATCTGACATGACCAAATTAAGTAATATATTTTTTTATACTTTGAAAATATTATAGTACATAGTTGTACATTATATAAATATATATACAATTTAATAAATGTAAATGATATTTTAAGTAAGGATGATTTATTTTTAATATCTATATGTACCAATTATTTATATATAAAATTTTTCTCTATGGATATTCTATAAATTGAGACATAATTGAAGTGGATAATGAGGCAATCATACCCATCAAGGCGTATCTATCCTTAATTACATCATCCATGGGAGATGTTTTCATGGGATTTTATGTTTTTACAATAAATTTGTGAAGGTATTTATCACAATGGCCGCACTATTAAATGTTTTGACTAATAATAAAATTTCATTCAAATGGGAAAACACTCATTTTAATTATTTTAACACCCTAAATGAGAGATACATCTGATCCCCCTTACTTGTACTTCTAAATAGACTATTAAAATTTAATATGATGCATGCAAAATTTTCATGAGTGTGTTACTTATGAACAAAGGTAATCCTATTGGTAAATTTATTTGGATATTAAATGGGCCACCACTAAATTATTCTAAATTTATAAAATAATTTGATGAATTATTTAATGTATTAATAAAATTGAAAAACAATCTTTTCCCAAAAAAGTTCATGATCCATATTAATAACAAGCCTCATAAAAAATCATGGTACAAAAATAAATTCAATATGAGGCATGCTAGGTTGCTAAAAATCATTAAGTCATTTTTATATATAATCAAATATAAAATGGGTAATGAAAATATTTTTACCATTTTACTTTTACATATATATTCACTTATATCTGATTTGGGTTCAAATTTCCATGGATAAAAATTAATTAAAAAATTAATATGACACTAATCATTATTTTTATAAATATTTTTTCATTTGTAACCAAAACAAAGTTTTGAAAACATCTATTTACATGATTTATTATTATTCCAAATTGATAAGTATCATATTCTAAATTTCCCTATCTGATTTAAATTATTGATAAATTATTATTCTAGTGGGATAATGGGATATTTTGGCTTTAGAGAAATTTAAGTGTTCTTAGTGATCACTTTTATTGGCCTAAAATATCTAGATATGTTGAGATAATTATGAGAAAGTACATTTACTAGCATAAATCAAAATCTAAACTAAACCCAAATGGATTTTATATTCGTCTTCCAATCCCCAATACCCCTTGATAGATCATATCTATTAACTTTATTATGGGGTTTATTAAGGAACAAGAGGGGTAGATATTTCATATTCATTATGGTAGATCAGGTTTTCTATATGGAACATTTTATTTATTATAATAAAGTTAAATATGCCTCTCACATTAAACTATTGTTTTTCAAGAAGTTATAAGAACACATGGGATGCTAAATAAAATTAAGTCTATTATAAATAACAATTTCTAAAAAAAATTAGGAAACATCCTGGAGTAACATGGAAATAAAGTTAATATTTTGAATCATCTATCACCTATAAAATAATGGTTAAAGTGAGTTTATTAATTAGATAAAATCTATAGTTTTACAAGAAATCATAAATAAAAATCACAATAATTGGGATAATTTTCTACCCCATATAGAATTATATTATAACATATAAAAACACTTAAATTATTAATTTTATTTATTCATAACTATTTATATATTTAACCCCCTTTTCCTTTTGATATGGCCTTTATAACTTTAATATAATGAGAAAATATTAAAGGGAAAGTTTATAGAATTTTATGAGAAACTCTATGTAATGGCAAGAGAAAACATTGAGATAATAAACCCAAAGTGAAATGATAATATAAGAAGGGATTCTAACAAATTATATTCAATCATTGTGACTTTTTATGGATTCCATTGTGAATATAAATTCTTCCTAGAAAATGGAAGTAAGAGATCATTCCACAAGGTGATGAATCATCCCACATGATTCAGAAAAATAATAGTAGTTCCTAAAAAATTATATTTCTAAGTGATTATGGTGTGAGTGAAACATTAAATGCTATACATATTTATAATTTTCTAGATGAATAGCATGAAGAGTCAAGGATGAATCCTTTTAAAAGGGATATAAATATATGAGTTGATTCATAGGTGCTAAACATGTTACCCTTGTGGAGGATTTAGAGTTATATGGCCTTAGGATAAAATGGAGATTATGGTGACTACCTAAATAAATTTGAGTATATCTTACTTCACTAAAGGCTTAATGAAGTTCCCCTTACATGGATGGGTAAAATTGGACTATTATCACCTATATTTAGGTCAATATATGACAAATAAATCTAAATATGTTAGGTTTTGAAAATTTAGGAGACCAATCCAAATTAATAATCTTGAAATTCATCCTTGGATAAAATATAGAGAAATATGATGGGTTTTGAAATTTATTTCAAGATTGATGCTTTTGGATGCATGTGCTAACCATCATTATAGTAAAATATGTAATTATGAATTTCCCAAATGTATTCATTGAAAGTATAGGCTCTAAATATAAGGAAACAATTAGTATTAGGATTTATAACTTTAGGGTATTATAACCTAAACATTTTTACCTATATTTTTATTTAAATATCCATTTCCATATCACTTATATCATATTCATGTTTTTATTAGGGAAACATTTCAAAATTCTTATTTGAATCATGTGGGGAATCTGATCATCTATTTTCTTTCTCTTGTGCATTATTTCCTTATCAATATATAAGTTCAATTAGTGTAGATTAACTATAAAATCCATCCCTTGAGTAAATTTTATAAGTAGTAGGTTACAGTTTTTATAGTATTTATTGACCATATTCATCTAAATAATGAATAGTTATACCCATAATATGTCACTTAAATACAAGATATAATTTAAATATATTATTCTATACTATGAAGATCATGAATCTCCGTGTATTTGACATCAATGATGGTTGTAAATTTTTACTTAAAGTGGATAAATGAAACATTTAGTTATTTTTATTATTAGTATATCATTTTTTATTTTATTATTTAAATGGGTTTTTATATTCAATTCTAATTTTTTATTCCAAAAACAACTTGGGTTGTATCATAAAAAATCGGATATCCATAATTTATCAGTGTCTAAGTAAATCCCAACATCCATGTTGTATTTGATAGTTATCTACTGACCTATCATGAAACTCAAATGAGATGTTCCATTCACATAGTAGATATTTCATTATATTTATTTGCTCGTGTGTGTGTGTTTATATATAAATTGTACATTATTTTTCCTTAGTAATATTATATTCCCTATAATGATGGATTCAGAAAGAAGTGGGTTATGGGGGATATTTATGTTATATTATTTTATAAATATTGTGTTATATTATATATTTATGTTTCATGGGTTCATGTTTTTTTATAATTTTAAATTTTTAGTATTTCTTTTGGGTAGATCCTTATTATTTTATTTTTCTATTTACTTATAATAAATTTAGTAATCTTTATACAGTTGTACACATGATATTTCATTAGAAGGAAACTATAATGTATAAATCACAATCACACCTTTATATATAAATCAACATTACATTTTCAAGGATAGGATGGTGGTGGAATTATACTTCACTGAATTATAATATATATTTGCATTTGGAGTAAAGAGAGTGTACATTTCTATTACATTTCATTTTTAGTTAATTGGGGTTTTTATCAGATTTTAGTGTTTCTTGGGTTATATATTTTTTATTAATATGAAATATCATGCATGTTTTTGGTCAGTTATGTTTCTACATAGATATTTTATGGTGTTGTTTTTAATGTATGGGTGTGTGTGTGTATTTATTAAAAGAGGGTAATGCATAATGTAATTTGATTTTATAGCATTTTTGAGCTTCATGGTCAACCCTCTACCTAATTATAGACTCAGAAAGAGTATTGGTTGTGTTGGTTCATGAAAGAATGATATCAAAGGGTGGAAAAATATAGATCGTGGAGTATGAAATTTTCATAGTTTCATTATGTTGGTGGAGAAATAGCATATATGATGTTTGTATTGAATGAATACTAGAGGAACCAAAAAATTATTCATCATCTAATGCCTTTCAAAACCTATATCATTATTCTTAACTAACTACACTCAAAGGATGGTATATTTTTTAAGTTATTTAGATATGGTGGACATATGTTATGAAGAATATGTTAATGATGACTAATCATGTAGATTTTAATTTTATTTATGTAAAGGGATGGATTTTGTATAAATGATATGATGATTCCATATTATTTAACTTATGATTTATTTTTAATAAATGTATATATATATTTGTGAAATCATTATATAGTTCAGTTAGAGGATAAATAGGAACCCGAGTTAATTTTTTTGATGATTTATTTTAATCAAAGTGATATTTATATAAGGATATTATGGTAGTTACAAAAAATAGACTATAGTAGTAAAATTGATTTGTTACTGATTGGGTGACCACTGGTTATTGGAAGTGTATATTACCCATATATTGATTTAAGAAAGGTATTATCATTATATTTTGTTAGATGGTATATTGTTTTTTGAAGGGTGTAAAATTATTGTATTCTTTACCTTAGTGTTGAATATGTTTCCAGACTCTTATTGATTTTTTTTGACATCTGTTCAAGAAATAATTTCTATCTTTTACTCTCAATGATAAGTGATATTATAATTTATTGACCATGAAATAAATAATATATATCATATATAAATTTATAATATTATTTATGAATTAGTTGTTTAATAAACCATATCTTATATAAAATGAGGAGTCTATGGCCTTATGCTCACATATATAGAATTTGGTAAGTCTCTTTAATATCACGGCATGGTTGGAATTTGGGAAAGATCCCTATTATTTCCTTAGAAGATTTGTTAATAATGTATATGTGGATTCCAAACATTATCATTATTCTATTTAATTAGTGTATGATTTTTTAACTTATATTGGGAATTCATATAGTATATGTAACATTTATGGTGGTCACAAAAATAAAGTGTACTTATTCCAATCTTATAATACTATTTAGAAAGTGTAAGTCAATATGAAAATTAATAGACCATATTTGGATCATATTCCACAATATTATTATTATCTCCATGATAGTGACAACAATAATATGATCATTGATTATTTGGGCCATCAATGAATGGTTATGCTAGTGGATGATAAATGACGGATACTAATTTGAATCAAGGATATCAAATAGAGTGGGGATGAGGTAGTGGTAGATGTTATGGACATTGAGGTTGAGGGGATTGGTGTAGGACACTTCAAGGGGTGGAATTAATAGACCTTGGGTGATGACTATTTCGATATGGTAGTATATTAAATCTTTACACCTTTTCATCAATACTGATGGATATTAGTGGTATTAATTCTTTAACCATGAATTTTTTAGTTTCTATATTAGTACCCAATATAGAGATCCTTTATAGAACCTTGGTTTTTTGCACCCCTGTTGGAGGTCGATCTAGTTTTTTTGAGTTATATCGATGGTGTGAGTTGGTTCTATGGAAATAATAGTTATATTATGAGATCATATTACTATAAATATAACTATAGAACCTCAATATTAACAAATATTTGTTATAAATTATGTGAGACTACATATTTTTTTGTCAAAATTATGTAATCCTTGATAACATGGTAAGGGAACTTGTGATTTTATTTAGTAGATAGTATCATAGTATAGATCATTGAATCATGGAACCTATCACTTGAAAACTAATCAGTTTAATATTATCTATATTGAAGTTTTGAGTGAAGGATTTTCCAGGGGTTGTGAAAGATTTTTTTAATTTCTTTAGATGGGGATGTTATGGAATATTCTCTTCATCATGGGATCTAATTTAATATCGGGTTTTATCTAAGTGATTCTACCAGATATTGATCACCTTAGTAGATTATCCCTGAAGAGCTTTAGAAGCAGGTAGTTAATATTTAAGACTTTTAACTTAAGGGTTTCATTTAATAGAATGGGTATTTATAGGGATCCCAAATTATATTTCCCTAGAAAAATAATTGGAGTATTATCTTGTGTACCAATTATTGATGTATGACCTAGGAAATAAAAAATTATTGATTCCCATTACCAAGAATTTATCAAATATTTGATCTATTAGATTAGTGTTATGGAAAAGGATACTTTTGATATGACATTATATGGGTATTTTTAGTTTTTAGTGTTTCTATTTGTGGTTACAAATGCACTGTAAATGGATATGGGGCAGATGCACTTAGTATTTCATATATATATAATTTTTTATATATGAAATACTAGTTTACTGTATGTTAAATGAATATTATATAGGAAATATGAGGAATGTATTGGAACTTTTTTGAAATAATCAGTTGAATTGTAAGATGTCAAATTTTTAATTTTAAATGTGAGAGGTATATTTTATTAGAAGTATAATGTCTCAATGGATTATATATATTAAAATATAAAATATTTATGTATTAATTTCTTCAAAAGTACCTAAGAATTTATCATAGGTTCATTGTTTTATTATAATACTAGGTTAACAGGATTGTGTCTAAATTTTCCTGAATTGAAAATCCATTAAAAACTATAAATAAGAATGATAATGCTTCAATATGGGTAGAATAGTACTCGAATGATTTCAAATGATTTAAAGAGGACTTTATTTTATTTATTATCTTTATTTATATAAGTAAAAAGTTTTTTAAGGTGTATATTGATTGTTCACATATGGGATGGGCTTACATGTGTATGAAATAGAGGGTTGTCATATCTTATATGTAACGAAGAAACTTTTATCAATGGAATTAATAACTTATTATAGTAATTTAATATAGTATAAATCACATAAAATCACTTTTAAACCATAATAAAAACTTTATAAACAAATAATTAATGAAATAAGAAATATTTCTAGAAGTTAAGGTACCAATACTGATGAAATAGCAACTGACCTCAGGAATAGTAATACAAACCTTATGAATAGTATATCCACAAAATAAATAGTATCCTCACCCATGAAAGTATAAATAAAATTTAGGCATCTTAAAAATAAAATTATAGTACAAATATAAAATTATCTAAGTAAATAATTTTTTAGAAATTATTAATTAAGTGTTTGCATTTTTGTAAGACATAAATACTTAATTTCAATTTTATTATTAATTTAATACTTTTTAAAAAAATTTATATTAATGAAATGTGTTTGTAAATTAATATTTTGATGTCTTATTATTTTAAGATAATTTTATGATACCTTAAGTAGTATTTCAAAGCGTTATAAAATCAGTTATGAAATTAAAATTTATATTTTTCAAGTAAAAAAATTATTTTAATGCAAAATTAAATTACTCATATTTATAAAATTGTTTTTATAAAATGGATTTCTTTTTTTAATTCTAAATTTTGAAAAATGGTTTGGGTGATTTTTTTGGGATATTTCTAAAATATTGGAATTTTTTGTAAATAGTAGAATACGGTAATTTATGGTATATATACATTATAAGTTAAATACACTATTCATTGAGTCATTACTGATATCACAACCACAATATAAAACATAACTTGATTATTTTAATATATTTATAGATAATTCTCAAACTATTCATAGTCTTGATCCTAAATAATATACTAATGAATAGAATAATGAGAAAACACCCTTCTCCTCCATTATAAATACCACCCATCACCTCCTCTTCTCCTCACACCTCTTATGAATTGATACTCATCAAAATTTTTACCAAAAAACATTCCAAGACCCTCCCTGATTTCTAGTAGCTGTTGGTCTCATAAAAATACAAAAAACTTTTTCCCCAAGGAAGTTCTCAAGAGGATAAATCAAAGGGGTAAAATCCTCTTTTTTTATTTTTTTTTATTTTCAATTTCATTAATTTCATTCTCTTATACTGACAAAATATTATCCAAATGGAATGATAAATAAATAATGTTTAATATAATGGTATTCTATCATGTTAATGGAATATCCATAATCAAACTCCTTTCTCTATTTCTTTTATTCTAAAATGAAATCTTCGCCTGTGATGTATCAATTTACCGACATCATGGGCGATGTGATTTCATTTTCCATTGAAATGTTCAAGTATATTAATAAAAACAAAATAATAGTTGAAAAATATTTTTAAATTTAGATTATAAAACTTTTATTTTATTGAAATAACTTACATACATAATACAAAATAAGAAAACAAAATGAGTTTTTTTGGGTTTGAAAAACCACCAAAATTTACCTAAAACGACCATCATTATCTTTTATCTAATGATTCATCTTGATAACTTATAAAAAATTATTTATAAGATTATTTAAACTTATGGAATATCATTAATTACATATAATAACAATAATTGATATTTATTCGCATTTTACACAAACTTTCATTCATGTAGACAAGTGAACTGATCATGAAAACTAAGAAAATGAACACTCTCGAACGATGAAATTAAACTCTTTAACTCATCCAAAGACAATAAATAAACTCAATAAAACTATAATGACTAATAATCATATATAAGAGGTTATTTTTTTAATTTATTAATATAATGTGATTTTATAGTATATTGACGTGAGGGAAGCTTTCGGACACAAGGTAAGGGGAATTATCGAACCTAACTCTCTTTCTTTGGGTTTTCCCTCTTCCAACCCATTTTCAGTATGGATATTATTTAAAAGTAATTTATTCATAATTATCTTAATTTTTTTGAATATAATTTTTTTTACTTAGGTTTATGACAATCCAATTTTTTTCAAAAGTAACTCTTTTTAAAAAAAATACACCTTTTGCTTCTCAAGATTGTTTCTTCTTCACTCAATGTTTATAATTATTATAAAATGTGTTGTATTCCAAATTTCATTTGGGGAACAAATGTTTATGAATATATGATTTATGAAATGAATACCATTCCTTTCCATGGCTTATTTGTAAGATTTATATCCATTCTAAGTAGCATGAATGATAACGTAAATATCATAATGTGACGGGTGCACTCAAAATTATATAGAAAAATGTAAATGTTATGATGTGAAAAGTGCACCCAGAATTATGTAGTTCTCCAATTAATTGTTTAATGTGATGTATCTCATGTTTAAAAGAGAAATATGTGTGAACATGATGTTAGATTTTTTCCCAAAAATGTATGGTAGTTTACCACTAATACATGATGTTTCATTTTTATGCATTTCCACATTCCAAGCCTTTTTTAATGCTATCTCTCGTGATTATGATCATATGACTATGTTATGATAATAATGATTGTGCTCTCCCCATGTCACACCCTTACCTTTTCCATTATTTATTTTAGTAATTTTTCTAGGTATCAGGTAGTTTGGGTTGAAGCCGGACATAGAATTTTGAGTTCTTTTAAAAAAACAATTGTTTTGTCCTTGATAGCCTTCAGCACCCCACGGTCGAAGCGGTGCAGCCATGCCTGAGTCACAGAACGACCTCACCCACTTCACCATACGACCTACCTGATGTTCGAGGCAGATAAATAAAATTTGATGAATAATGAAATGAAAATAGAAAGTGTAATAAAAAAAAATAAAAAAAAATTTATGGATTTGTTTTAATGATAATAATAATAATATTGTTTGAAGATATTAATATTATTATTAATAGTGTTAAGAATATTAATTTTATTATGTTTGTATATATATTTTAGTTAATATAATATTAAGTTATGGTCACTTTATTATTTTATTTGGCTTTAAAATATTTTTTTTGGGGTGCGGGATGAGTCCCGTTAGAATTTTGAGTTTTTGTCGATAAATGGGTCCTTGCGGCTTGACAGCGTTCGACGCTTGGGATAAGCATGATTTAAAGACCGTGCGGCTTCTCCTAGGCCATCGGGTGACCTGACGATGCCAAATAATTAAACAAAATAAATTAATAAAGAAACAAAATAAAAATATAAAGTCTAATAAAAATTAATGAATTGTTTTAATGATAATAATAATATTATTATTATTTAAGGATATTATTGTCCTTATTATTGTTATTTCTAAGAATGATAATTTATTTAAGTTACTATTATTATTCCTATTATTATTATTAATATTATTGATATGTTAATTATTATTATTATTATTTATATTGTAATTACCAATTTTTTTAAATTAGCATTTTCTTTTAAGTAGGTTATTTTTATTAACAATATGATTATTCTAGGTGTAAGTTTTTTTAAGGTTTTTATCCTGTTTTTATTTTCAAATTATTTCTTATTATTATTATTATTTTTTTGTGTATTATTTTTATATTTCCTTTTATTTTTTTATCCCTCCTCTCCCTCACTTTCTCTACCTCGCCACACTATACTATCTCCCGAACCCTAATCGTGCTTCATCCCATGGCCTCTCTTCACTCCACCGCTCCCCAGCTCAATGACTCCTCCTCAACAGCTGACACATCCCTCATCCTCACCTCTAGTCGCACCATGCCGCCAACATCTTAGCCAGACCTACCACCATCACACTACAACACTCCCATCACGCCGCCCACCCAGCTCGCTCCCTGCTTGTCGGACCCCTCCCCGGCCAGCCCGCTCACCCACTCACCGGCCTCCCGACTAGCGTGAACCCCTTTTCCGACCAACCCCCCTTCTGTATCACCTCTCCAGTAGCGTGAGATGACCCGTGACACCCCCATCATGCACCCCTCTATGTTCGGTGCTTACTCCTCCAGCTATCCCCAACTCCAATGACCACTTGCACGACCATGCCCCTTCCTTCTAACAGTTTTCCTCTCATCGAGCCGGCTTTGCCCCACTACCTCGCACCACTCGAACCCTCACCAGATCTCCTTTCCGGCTGATTTTTCTGGCACAACTCACCACCGACGACCTCCTTTATACTGTGACTAGCCGATCGTATCTCCATAGTAGGTGCGTTCTATTTCAATTAGTTATTATTACTTTCTATTAAAGTAGAGGGTAAGGGTTTCATGTTGTTTGGGGTCCAATTTACGATGTTTTTGGTTTGACTTTAATGATCTGGCCTATATATTGTTTTTTAAGGTTCATTTTGAAATGGTTGTGGTGCGTTTGATGAGTAATTGAAGTTTCGCGCTGAGTGTTTGGGAAATTCATTATGCAGGGTAGGTGTTTCCATGCCATAACATTATTAGAAAAATTTAATATGTTTGTTTAAATTTATTAAGTTATTCTTTGTTTTGATTGTGTGGTGATTTTGGTGTATTTATTTTTATTAAGTATAGTAGGATGATCTTTTATTTTTTCATGTGGTGTGAAATAATGTTTAAAATCGGTTAGATGAGTATTTGGTTTCAAATTGGGATTTTCATGTAACATCCAATGGCCCGAAGGCCTTCATTTATTAATAATTTTTGATAATACACCTTTCAAGGGGTGAGGTGGAACCCTCACAAATCTCATAGGCATAAGAATTACATGGCTCCTAGTCCTAAGAGAAATTCATTTTCCCATAGGCTTAAAACATTACATACAACCCAGACTAACTACTTGGAACTGCTCCTCCCCAACATCTTCATCAAGACTGTGGAATGAGCGATGTTTGGTTTGGTTGGTTGTGTGTCGAAGTTTTTTTACAGTTTAATTGTGTGGTGCAGAAATATGTTTTGTAGGTATTTGACATACATGCATGATAAAGTGAATTCTTTTTAAGTGAATTAGTTGTGATTTGTGTATGCCATGTGGTGTTTCTTGAAATTGTTTTATTCTTTTTGATGAAAGTACAAGATAAATCTTAAAAGGTATTTGAAAATTCAATTGAGTCATTTAAAAAAAAATAGGAATTGTTTCACATTGGCATCCCTATTGTGAATTTTAATGGAAATGAAACATTGTGAAAAACACATTTAAAAAAATGAATTGGATTTATGTGTGGATTTGAAAAGGGGATTTTCATGAAAATGATAGGATTTCTAATGTTCTCTTTTATTATGTTTTCAAATGGGTTTTCTTGAATTGTGAAAATAGTGGGAAAAATATATTTATATATGGTTTTGGAGTGCGTGTGTTTTGAAATTAGTGATGGTGTATGCAAGTGGTGACTTATGTGGGTAATGTCTTGTTATGTTTGGGATGTGTGGAAACGATATATATTATGTGAATGCGGAACTTGTTTGAGCATAAGAGAACACCGAGTATCTAGGTGTGTAGACTAGAACTAGTGCGCTAGTGATCTGGAGTGGTACCATCCATGTTTCACTTAGATGGATTGACGATTGAAACACTAACTAAACTTATGAATGACTGAGGGTCATGTTTTATAAGCCACGTTTCATCGAGGAATGAGGTTCTAGGATCCCACTCGAGCTAGATAAACCATAGGGGATTTACCCACAATGCTCTACTATTCATGATGTGGTGCCTTCCGTCGGCATACAAAGGACCACTTGATTATGTTCATATTATTTAAAAACATTTCTCTTTTATTTTAATGTTGTATTTGTGAAATGTTTTTTCTTATAGTGATCTTTTATTTTTTTTTAATTTCACCATTTAAATATTTTCCTTAAAAAGAATTTTAAAAGAATAGTTTTAAATAAGAATGTTAAATTATCTTTTTGATGTTGTGGCATGGAACCTTTTTTTATTGGGTGGTATGCTACTGGGATCTTGTCCCACACCCTACATACACCCTTGGGTGTATGTATATCTTGTTCTTTGTGTATCCCAGGTTGAGGAATCACGATTAGTGACAGTGGTTCAGGTTATCAATGGTCTTCCTGT
Source organism: Viscum album (assembly GCA_963277665.1). Lineage (NCBI taxonomy): Eukaryota > Viridiplantae > Streptophyta > Magnoliopsida > Santalales > Viscaceae > Viscum > Viscum album. Next base: position 66,303,826 of record OY728147.1, on the reverse strand, counting down.
GTAGTTCTGATGATGGTTATGAAGGTGGCTCCTCATGTTGCATGAAGGTGTGAATAGATGTGTTAGTCTTATTTTCTTTGTTGTCTCCTTGGTGTTTTGGGTTGAATTGTAGACTTTAAGTTTGGTCCAATGTTAAGGGATTTTTTCCAATGTTTGTTTATTTATCTTGTTAGTTGTTTTTCTATCTCTTATATTGGGTAAACCATTCCTAACTATTACTCTTGATACCTGGGCACTTGTGCCAGCCTATGGGGATCAGGAATGCCCTTTGGGACATATCGTAGACCGGGGCAGGCACTGTGTCAGATGGCGACCCATCCTGGTTTGTGAAAAAATGGTATCAAAGATGAGGTTTTCTTTCTTGAGTCGTGTTCTCTAAGGGATAGAGTTAGGTAGACCAAATTTAAGGGTGTTGGAACTCAACGTTCTAGCTACGATCATGGTTCTTGTTCAACACATCTCGTGGCGGGACTCGAGTTACTGAGGTAAATTGAGGTTTGTCTGAGTCTTTGGATCTTGTGATTAATCTTTTATAGGGGAGATGAAAAGGGAGTAGGGTCAGTGATCCTAGTGAGCTCGTAGGGTCTGGAAGGCTAGGTGGAGCTGGGGACGCTGTACTAGAATACTCTCCATGGTAGTGACATGATTGGCGTATGGTCACCAACCATATGTTCCAGTCACCCGCTGACACTAGTTTTCCCTTTCTTTGTTTCTCATTTCTTTATTTTGGAATTGTGGAAATTTTAATTTTAAGTAAACATGATTTGGTCTTGGAAGATATTTTGGAAATTTTGGATGTGAGACATTTTGAGCCGAGGATCCTTTTTGACTGATTTGTGTCTTGAGTTTGAATTGTTATTGGTACATTGCAGTGAAGGTGTGTGGTTAATGGTTTTTTTTTAAAAAGTGATTTGGGAAGCCCTTGCAGTGGTTACCCCTACACATTTAGTGTTCTGTTGTGGTATTTCTTGATCATTGGACCAGTTTGGTTGGGTCCATGGTTTTCGTTCTTGACCAGTGCATGCCCCCATAAAGCGTTAACATGCGATTGAAGTGAGGCCATGGAAAATTCGATGTTGGTCAGACATCCAGTTGATCGAAGGGCTCTCTTCTTGAATTCAAGAATAGAACCCAACTCTCCTTTTTACAACAAAGCGTATCCTCTCACAAAGATATGATAGATGCGAGGGGAGTTGAAGGGAGTTTTGGTCTCTTTGATTTTTTCAAGTCATATGGTATGAAGTTTGACACCGTTGTGTATGAAGGTCCCCCTTGTAAATTGTGAAAGGAATTCTAGCGAGGAAGGGTGAAGGCGGTTCAGAATTATCGGTACTGGTCGATGTTTTGGAGGGCTTGTAGTGATTTCATAGGTCATAAGGGTCCTGGTTGGTGGCATCTTGCAGTGTGAGTTCTCTTCAAAGTGAAAAGGTAGAATTCATAGAACCCTTCGAGAATCCCTGTTTCATAGGACTGTGTCTTCATTTTGGGGAGTTCTAATTATTCTATTCAAAAGGGAGTATTTGGATGTTGGGGTATGTTGTGATTGTTGGAGTTTTCTCAATTGCATTGTGGTCTCATGTGGCACGAAAAAGTATAATCTTCGTTCGAGAGTCTTCAATGCGTGACTGTGAGGCATGAGATGCTTCAAACATCAGGGCTCCAGCCATAGGCCTCGGAGTGAAGCTGGCATGTGGTTAAGAACCCTGGGAGTGTATGTGACCCTGACCTTATTCTTGTTTTTGGTATTGAAGGTAATGGTAGTTCAAATTTGTTTCTGTGGTTTCCCTATTCCGAATGGCCCATTTTGGTGCGTGAGGTTTCTCGTAGTTATGAGGAGGCAGGGTCGTCTTATACCTTAAATTCCCGGTGGATGCGTCACACCAGATGTAATCTCTTCATTCAGTCCTTATGAGGTCTGTTTGGGTAAATCGGTATCAAATTTGAATAGTGTTCATCTGAGGATTTTGGTTTGTCGTTGGCTGTGGATTTGACACCCCTGTAGTTGGGCCCCACCCTCCCCGCCCCAAATGGTGGGGTGTTTGGTCAGTGTCGGTAAATTTTCAGTGTTTCTATAATTTCTAGTAGTTATATTGGTGGGGATACCCACGGTGGGTCTCGCTTAGGTGTGTCACTAGAATGAATCAGTGTTGGTTTCTTATCATGGTGGGGAGTCCACCCAGGCCTCCCCATATCGGTTTTCTGGTCTCGTCTCAAGCGTTAGTAGGTTTCTAATTATGGGGAGCCCCTTCAAGATTTTCCCTGTTGGCCTTTTAGTCCTATTATTAGAGATGACTTGGTGGTAGGTGATAAGAGTGTTCCTTGGATGTGGTTTGTCTTGTTGTTGTTCCAGTTAAACGATGTGGTTTTCGTTTAATGGTTCTTGAGGTGTTTCAGTTTGTGAAGTTGTTTTTTGTGGGTGTGAGAGTTTCTATCCTTGATTAATCAACCGGAGGTGTCCTAGATCTTTGGGGTGGGTGAAACATAGCATAAAGTCTTTTTATCGGTTTCTTTAGGTAGTCATTTAAGTAAATTTCTCTAGGAATGATTCGTTTTCCTCTTTTTTCTTGTTGATTGTGGGGATCCTCTTTGATCCTTAATGGGGTATCATTTTCTTCTTTCCATCTCAACCATAGTTATAGATTTCTAGGGATGGAAATCTTTATGGTGGAGAGATTTTTCACACCGTCATCTTTTATATTATTTATTTTAGTAATTTTTCTGGGTATCAGGTATCCTAGGTTGATTCCTGAATTAAAATTTTGGTTTCATTCAAAAAAATGCTTGTTTTGACTATTAAAGCATTTATCTCCCCAAGGTTGAAGCCTCACGACCATGCCTGAGTCACCGCGTGACCTCCCCCGCTTCACCGTATGACCTGCCCGATGTTTGAGGTAGATAAATAAAATGTAATGAATAATGAAATGAAAAAAAAGAAGTGTAGTAAAATAAAATAAAATAAAATATAAGGATTTGTTTTAATGGTAATAATAATAATATTGTCAAAAGATATTATTATTATTATTAGTGTTAAGAATATATATTGTATTATGTTGTTATCAATATTATTGTTATTATAATATTAAGTTATGGTCACTATATTATTTTATTTGGCTGTAAAATAATTTTTGGGGGTGTGGGATGAGTCTCGTTATATTTTTGAGTTTTTGTTGATAAATGGGTCTTTGCGGCTTGACAGCATCCGATGCTCAGGCGAAGCACGATTTGGAGACCTTGCGGCTTCGTCTGGGCCACCAGGTGACCTTCTTATGCCAACTAATTAAATAAAATAAATTAATAATGAAACAGAATAAAAATAAAATATCTAATTAAAATTAATGAACTGTTTTAATAATGATAATAATATTATTTATAAAATTTATGCATATTATTATCCTTATTATTATTAATTCTAAGGATGATAATTTATTTAAGTTATTATTATTATTCCAATTATTATTATTATTATTATTATTGATATGTTAATTATTATTATTATTATTATTCATATAGTTAGTACCATTTTTTTAAATTATCATTTTGTTTTATGTATGTTATTTTTGTTAACATTATTATTATTCTAGGTTTATGTTTTTTTAAGGTTTTTATCGATTTTTTTATTTTCCATTTATTTATTATTATTATTATTTTGTGGTTTCTTTTTTTTCTATTGCCTTTTATTTTTTATCCCTTCTCTCCCTCACTTTATCTCCCTCATCACGCTATACTCTTACCCAAACCCTAATCTCACTTTCTCCTGTGGCCTCTCCTCACTCCACCGCACCCCAACTCAACAGCTCCATCTCCTCACCAGCCGATGCATCCCTCTTCCTCACCTCTTGTCGTAACGCGCCACTGACCTCTCTTCCAGACCTAACACCATCACACTACACCTCTCCCATCGCACCGCCTTCCCAGCTTCCCCCTGCTTGTCGGACCCCTCCCTAGATAGCCTGCTCGCTCGCTTGCCGACTTCCCAACCAGCGTGCGCCCCTTGTCCGGATGACCCCACCTTCTACATCACCTCTTTTCTGACATGAGATGACCAGCGGCACCCCCATCGTGCACCCCTCTACATCCGGATCTTACTCCTCCGTCTGTCCCCAACTCCGATGACCACTTTCCTGGCCGTGCCCCTTCCTTCTAACTGTTTTGCCTCTCATCGAGCCAGATTCGCCCCACTACCTCGCACCACTTGAACCTACACCACGGCTCCATTCCAGCCAATTATTCCAGTACGACGCACCGCCGATAGCCTCCTTAAAGATCCTACTAGCCTCCCGTATCTCCGTCGAATGTTCATTTTATGTCAATTAGTTTTTCTTCCTTTCTAGTAAAATTGCAGGTAACGGTTTCACGTTGTTTGGGGTCCGATTTGTGCTGAATTTGATTCTATTTTAATGCCTTTTCCAATATATTGTTTTTTAAAGGTACATTTTGAAGGGGTTGTGGTGCGTTTGATGAGAAATTGAAGTTTCACGTCGAGTGTTGGGAAACTCTTCATGTGAGGTAGGTGTTTATTAGACTAATTTAATATGTTTTTTTTAAATTCATTAAGGTATTATTTGATTTGATTGTGTTGTAATTTTGGTGAATTTATTTTTCTTAAGTATAGTATCATGTTATTTTATTTTTTCACGGGGTAAGAAAGAATGTTTCAAATCCGTTAACTGAGTATTTTGTTTCAAATTGGGGTTTCAAGTGAAATGTGGTGTATTTGTGGTGTAAAAACCATTTTGCATTATGAATGCGTTTTTGTAAATTGTGTAAAGGTTTTATTAAATTATTTTAGCAGTGAAGATTTTATTTTTTAAGGGAGTTAGATTATGTGTGGGTTTGAAATATAATTTGGGGTGTGTGAATGGTGACTTTGGAATGTGCGGTGTTTGGCTTGGTTGGTGGTGTGTATAAGCTTGTTTTACGGTTTAATTATGTGGTACAAAAATATGTTTTTTAGGTGTTTGACATACATGAATGATAAGGTGAATTCTTTTTAAGTGAATTAGTTGTGATTTGTGTATGCCTTGCGGTGTTTCTCGAAAATGTTTTATGCTTTATGTGGAAAGTACAAGATAAATCTTTAAAGGTATTTGATAATGCCATTGATTTGTTTAAACAAAAAAATAGTAATTGTTTCACGTTGGCTTCCCTATTGTGAAATTTTAATGGAAATGAAACATTGTAAGAAACACGTTTAATAAAATTAATTCAGTTTATGTGCATATTTGAAAAGGGGATTTTTGTGAAAATGATAGGATTTATAATGTGCTCTTTGGTTATTTTTTCAAATGGGTTTTCTTGAATTGTGAAAATGGTGGAAAAAAAGTATTTCTATATGGTCCTGGTGTGAGTGTGTTTTTAAAATGGTTTTGGTGTATGCAAGTGGTTACTTTTGTGGGAAATGTCTTGTTTGGTTTGGGACGTGTGGAAGCGATATTTATTATGTGAATGTGGAACTTGTTTGATCACAACGGAAACCCTGAGTATCTTGGTGGGCGGACTAGAACTAGTGCTCTAGTGATCAAGAGTGGTATCATCCCTATTTCACTTAGCTCGATTGAAGATTTCTGCACTAACTAAACTTATGAATGACCGAGGGTTGTGGTTTCTAAGCCACAATTACTGAGGGTCATGGTTTCTAAGCCATGTTTACAGAGGGTTGTGGTTTCTAAGCCAGGTTTCACTGAGACCGGATGTTCTAGGGTCCCACTCGAGCTAGATAAGCCTTAGGGGATTTACTCACATTTCTCTACTATTCATGATGTGGTGCCTTCCACCGTAATACAGAGGACCACTTGAGTATGTGCATGTTCTTTAGAAAATTTTCTATTCTTTTTTAAATTAGTATTTGTGAAATGGTTTTTCTTCCATTTCTCTTTTCTTTTTTTACTTTCACCCTTTAAATGTTTTCCTTAAAAGAATTTTAAAAGAATAGTTCTAAATAAGCACGTTAAATTAGCCTTTTGACGTTATGACATGGAACCTTTTTTTATTGGGTGGTATCCTACTGGGCTCTTGACTCACACCCAGTATACACCCTTGGGTGTATATAGAACTTGTTCTTTATGTATCCCATGTTGAGGAATCATGCATAGTGATGATTCTTCAGGTTATCAATGGTCTTCCCATGCAGGTATGACGATGGTTGAGGAGGTGGCTCATCATGTTGCATGAAGGTGCAAATAGATGTGTTAGACTTCTTTTCATTGAAGTCTCCTTGGATTTCTGGGTTGAATTTTAAAATTTAATGTTGGTCCGATGTTAAGGGTTTATTTGGTTTTGTTTTCCAGTGTTTGTTTATTTATCTTGTTAATTGTTTTTCTGTCTCTTATTTCGGGTAAACCGTTCCCACATGTTACTCTTGATACCCGGACACTTGTGCTAGCCCATGGGGATCGGGAATGCCCTTTGGGCCATGTCGTGGATCGGGTCAGGCTCTGGGTCAGATGGCGACCCAACCTGGTTCGTGACACCCCATATTATATTTATTCATGTTCTTATCTATCCTATTATTGGGCTTTCTACTCACCCATTTCTTTTATTTGTTTCCTCAGGTGACTACCTGTACTAAGGAGAACACAAGGGAAAATATGAATCTAGAGAAGAAGGAATTAAATAATTTTTTATGTTTTTTAAATGTTATATATAGTTCTAATTTACCAAATACACTAACCGTTTGGATCTTTGTCATGTAATTCTTGTATGATGTTTATGATTAACATTATGTAATCTTAATTTTAGAAAAAGTAGTGTTTCTATAGTTGGTATTAGAGAACGGTTTAGTTAATTTGGGAATTAGGATTACAGAACATTCTTGAAAACCCATAGTATCAGACTAAATAAATGTAAGAAGAGACGATGATTTTAATTAGAAAATAATAAACATAGGTATCCCATAAGATATGCCTTTATAGTTAATTTCAGAAATGGATAAATTATTTATGATTTGTTAACTTATGTTTTGTTTTAACTTTTTTTTTAATTTTGAAAATGGTGGGAACTAGGAGAAACTAGGACAACAACCCATGTGAGGTATAATGCATCGATTTCTTGAATGACATCCCCAATGCTTTGGGAGGCGGAGTTTAAAATTTCATGGTGATTTTTACCCAATTGTCTCAGGTTATGAACAATAACCTATATAATGTGGGATGTTTGACTTCACCTATGAGGGAGAAACTAGCTATCAACTGTTTTATATTGAAATTACCACCAACATTTAGTGGATCCTATGATCCACTAGTCGTCGAACTGTGGGTCAACTCAATGTATAAGATCTTTTCTATGGCTCACTGTTCTGAGATGGAGAATGTGACTCTTTACATTTACCATGTTGATGGAGATGCTGATCAATGGTGGGATTTTATTAAGAACACCATGTAGAAGGAAAAAATTGAAGATATGGAGTGGGAAGAATTTAAGATAATGTTTATTAATTAGTATTTCTCACAAACTCTTCATAAAAATATTGATAGATAAATCATAGTGATGAAGTAAAAGTAAGGAGAATCTATCATGACCTTGGAAGATAATTTCACAAGGCTTTCAAGGTACACTTTGGGTATTGTTATCAACATGGTAGAAAAATTGATATATTCTTTTGTGGATTAAAACCACACTTTCTAATTTATATATAAATTAGAGACAATGTGAGTTATGGAAACGTTTTTTGATATTTTATCAACGTGGAGATGGAGTTTGGAGAATGGTCCCATGGATATGGTTATAAGAAATGAATGATGGAGTTTCTAGATGGAGGATCTAATGAGAAAGGAGGATGGAAAACTCAACGACCCTAACGTAAAAAATTTGGGAGGATGCATTATATGTAATGACTCAAATGGATTGGAAAATTCTTCAAGTGTGGGAGATAAGGCCACCAAGATTATAAATGTAAAAAAGACATGAGAAGGCAGGATAATGTGGCGGATGAAAGGAGAGCACCACCCATAATCCAATACTACAACTATATAGAAAAGGAGATATGAAATCTAGTGCACTAAACCTCAAGTCCTCCAGGGTAATTAAAAATAGTATCCACCAAAGAAAAAGGATAAAGTAAAAGATTATATATCCATAATAATTAAGTGGATCAAGAAAACAATGTCATAAAAGGTACAATTCATATTCACTCAAGAATGGGAAATTTCTTACTTGATTCTGGTTCTATGTATTTTTTTATGTCTTGTAAGTTTTCTAGAACTATTGAATCAGAGCTTCAAAACCTTTAAATATAGATATCTATAAAAACTCATAGTGGTGTGACTATTGCAACCCAAGTGTTGGAATATTTTCCTATTGGAATACGTTGGAAGATTCTTCAATCTAATCTCATGATAATACCCTTGTTGGAATTTTTATATAATGGGAATGTATTGTCTCTCATTATATAGAGTACTTATAAACAGATGAGAAAAGGAAACATATTTTCATATTCTGAGCTACCCCATGCTCCTCTAGAAACTCAATAAAGATCATGAATCTAATTTATAAAACCATTTAATGGTGTGGGTATTGATTCCACATGAAGAAGCATACCTAGATCAAATGGTTGAGTCAAAGGAAGGTATCATCCTAGTGTAAGTTCCAATTGTGAGGGAATAAAATGATGTATTTCTTTAGGAGAAACCCAAATTCCCCATGGATTGTGAGTTAGAGATTTCAATATAACTCATATTTAGAACAAATCTTATCTCAAAGTGTCCCTATCAGATGGATCCTATCGAACTGGAGGAGTTAAAGAAGTAGCTACAAGAGAATCTGGACAATGGGTTTATACAACCCTAGTGCATTACCTTGGGGTAAAATAGTGATATTTTTCTAGAAGAAATATAGAACAACGAGTCTGTGTATCGATTTTTGGTAACTCAACAAGATCACTATAAAAAACAAGTATCATCTTCCCATGATTTATGACTTGTTAAATCAACTATGAGAAGCTCAGTACTTCGCAAAGGTGTATCTTTATTCTTGATATCCTTTTCTAAAGAGTAAGAAGGATGATATTCATAAGACTGCCTTCTTATAGAAGGTATGTGTACTATAAATTTATGGTGATTCCCTTCAGACTTACTAATTAACCGGTAATATTCATTGATTTTATAAATAATGTCTTTAAACATTACAATGATTTTTTTGGTAGTGTTTATTGAGGATATTCTCATATACTCCAAGATTAAGTAGGAAAACGAAAAACATCTAAGGCTTGTGTTGGCGATATTAAGAAAGGATAAGTTGTACAACAATATTAAAAATTGTGACTTGTAGATGCAACAAGTCACATTATTGGGACATGTTATCACAAGTGAGGGTATTTCTGTGGACCCTTCAAAAACAAAGGAAATCAAGGAATGGACTAGACCATCTAGTGTCACAGAAATCTACAGTTTTTTTGGATTATCTATGTACTACCGATGTTTTGTGAGAAATTTCTCAAAACTGTCTTTCCCGATAACTATGTTAATAAGGAAAGGGAAAAAATATGTCTGGATATAAGTGTGTGAGGAAAGATTCGAGGAGATAAATAGAAGTCTGATCACTACTCATGTACTCACATTACCAAAATTGGAGAAAGTTTTGTGATATACATTGATTCTTTAAAAAAAGTCTTGGGTTTTTTACTCATGAAAAATGATAATGTCATAGCCTATGCCTCACAGTAGTTGAAGATCCCGTATTAAAACTACCTGACACATGATCAGGAGTTATCAGCTGTAATGTTTTCATTAAAAATATGGCATAACTACCTCTATGGTGAGAAGTGTGACAGATATACTGATAATAAGATCCTAGAGTATATATTCACACAAAAGGATCTCAACACGTTTCAAAGAAGATAGTTAGAGCTAATCAAAGACTATGAATTTTTTATTATCTATCATCATAGAAATGCGAACAAGGTAGTTGTTGCTCTGAACAGAAAATAACCTTCTACTCTATCCATGTTGTGGAATGGGAAAGACCATATCCTCATGTATATGCAAAGGATGGATTTATAAATCATAACACTAGGGAATATATCCTACCTTTCCCAAATGATTTCTCAACCATCAATGCAAGATAATTTTAAAGAGGCATAAAGGGATGATCTAAAGTTACAAGGTATGGGGAATGTAGTAATAGGATGGAATTTTCAAGAGTTCCATATCGATGTTGATGGTGTGCTTTGGTTTGTATTGATGATCAATGTGCATTCATTACCTAGGATAAAGAAGAAGCTGTTGGATAATTAATATTGATCAACATTCTTTATCCATCTCAAGAGTGCCAATATCTACTATGATCTCTTATATCACTTTTGGTGAGACAACATAAAGAAAGAGACTGCTGAGTATATCTCAAGGTTCTTGATATGTCATCAAGTTAATTCTGGGTGATATGAGTCCAAAGGGATTATGAAACCATTGCCTATAACCATGTGGAAATGGGAGAATGTCACTAAGGACTTTGTCACGAGCCTTACGAAGACATCCAAAAGAAGTAATATGATATTGGTTTTAGTGTACTGACTTCCCAAGACTATACACTTTATCACTTTTTCGGAATACCTCTCACTTTTACAAATTGCTAAGATATATGTGAAGGAAGTGGGTGAGACTTTATGGAGTTCCACTATTGATTTTCTATGATCCTGATCCTATGTTAACATCTAAATTTTGGACAAGTATTTAACATGTTTTGTGTGCTGAATTAAATTTCATCACAACCTATCACCCCCAAACCGATGGCCAATCTGAATGGACTATTCAAATTATTGAAGATATTCCAAGAGAATGATCTTTAGAATTCAATGGTGGATGGGATCAACATCTCCCATTAGTTGTGTTTTAATAAAAATATTGCTTCCACTCAAGTATTCATATGGATCCATATGAAGCTCATTATGGAAAGTGATATATAACTCAAACCTTTTTATATTAAGTTGGAGAAATAAAGATATATGGACCTTATCTTACGAAGGCGATGAAAGAGAAGGGTTATGAAATCCAGAAAAAAATCAAAGCTACTATGGGTCGGAAAAAGATATATACTGAAAACTTTTTAAGGTACTTAGAGTTCTAAATTAGAGATAAATTATTCCTTAAAATATCACCATGGAAGAGAGTCATGCAGTTTGGAAAGAAAAGGAATCTTGGCCCAAGTTATATTGGCCTCATTTGAGATCCTTGATCTCATAAGTTCCATGTCCTATCATCTTGCACTTCCATCGATTATGGCTCAAGTTCATAATGTGTTCCATGTATCACTTATGAGGAAGTTCATACCAAATCTCTCACATGAACTGAACTTAGAGGTGGCACAATAGGAAGATTATCTCTCTTATATGGAGCAACCAATAAAGATTCTGGACCAGAGAGGTAAGGTTCTATGCAACAAAACAAACCAACTTGTAAAAGTGTTGTGGATAAACCATAAGTACGATGAAACAACTTGGGAACTGTATGAGGCGATGAAGGAGAATTACCCTCACCTGTTTATATAAAATTAAATTTTGGGGGTGAAATTTAAAAAGGGGGGAAGAAGGTAACGACTCAAAATTTTGTCAACAGAATTTCTACCTTATTATAGTAATTTCATATAGTATAAATCACATAAAATCACCTTAAGAACATAATAAAAACATTATAAATGAATAATTAATTAAATAAGAAGTATTTCTAGAAGTTAAGGAACTAATACTGATGAAATAACGACATAAGATTAGGAATAGTAATATAAACCGTATGAATAGTAAACCAGCCAAATAAGTAGTAGCCTCACCCCTGAAAGTATAAATAAAATTTATGGATCTTAAAAATGAAATTATGTTATAATTATTTAATATTCTATAAATGTTTAAAAATTATTAATAAAGTGTTGATGTTTTTTAAGTCATAAATATGTAATTATAATATTATGAATAATTTAATAATTTAATATAAAATTAATTTTAATAAAATGTGTTTAAAAATTAATATTTTTACATCTTATGATTTGAAAAAAAATTATGATACCTTGAGTAAATTTTCAAAGCATTATAGAATCTATTATAATTTTAAAATTTGTATTTTCCATGTAAATAATGATTTTAATGAAAAATTAATTTTCTCATATTTAGAAAATTATTTTCATATAATTGTGTTTATTTTTTAATTCTAAAAGTCAAAAAATGTTTCGATTCATGTTTTGGTATTTTTCTAAAAAAATTGAATTTTTGGTGAATAGTAAATTACAATAATTTATGCTATATATATATTATAAGTTAAATATACTATTCATTGAGTCATCGTTGATGTAAGAAGCATAATATAAAACATACCTTCATTATTTTAATATATTTAGTGATAATTCTCAAACAATTTATAGTTTTGAGCCAAAATAATAAACTAATGAATATACTAATGAGAAATCACCCCTCACTTCCACTATAAACACCACCCCTCAACCCCTATTCTCCTCACACCTCTAAACGTTGATCCTTGTCCAAATTAAACTCAAAAATATTTCCAATACCAACCCACATTTCCAAGAGACATTTTTCTCATAAAAATACCAAAACCTTCTACCTAAGGGGGTTCTCATGGAGGATAAATCCAAGAGGTAAAATCCTCTTCCTTTTTCTTTTAATTTATTTTCAATTCCATTTCTTTTCTTATATTATAATAATCTTCTCTTCTCCAAATTTCATGATAAATACATTAATTTTGATATATTGTTATTCTATAATGTTAATGGAATATCCATCACCAAACTACTTTCTCTATTTTTTATTCTATAATGAAATTGTCGCCCGTGATGAGTGAATTTACCAATATCGTGGGTGATGCACTTTCAGTTTACATTAACTCCTTACAGGATGCTAATAAAACAATTATAATGGTTGAAAAATATTTTAAAAATATATTTTATATCCCTTTTTATGTTAAATATTTATCTTATATACATAATACTAAATGATAATACAAAATGAGTTTATTGTGAGTGAAAAACCTCAAAAATTAAACTAAAACGATCATCATTAACTTTTATCTAATGATTAATATTCATTACATATAGCAAATTATTTATATTTCCATTTAAACTTATGTAAGATCATTAATAACATATAATAACAATTATGTATACTTATCAACATTTTACATGAACTTCCATTCATGTATACAAGTGAACTGATCGTGAAAACTATGAAAATGAACAATCCCAAACGATGAAATTAAACTCTATAAATCACCCAAAATCCCAAAAATGAAATAAATAACACCAAAATTGTAGAGACCCTAAGCTTGAAATACATGGACATTACATTACTTTTGAGGAATAATTAGTACATTACAAAAACACACACACAAGGATCGTAATAGTTTAGTGTCTTTTGAAACTCAGAATATAATCTTCTAATCGTGGTGAAAGATCTTCAACATCTCCCATAAAGATCTTCACTTTTTTTCTTACCTAAAACCTTTCTTTATATCCAGGGGAAAATAAAACATAAAAGTGTGATCTCAAATGATCAGTAAGGGTAAACAAAAGAATTATCCATCAAATAATATTCATAAGAACATAACAATTTGAAAATCTTACCCTGCAAAAGAGATCATAATTTCATAACATGGGATAAATCATAGTAGTGAAATGTAATCACAATAATCATAACTTAAAACATTAATCTTTGTGTAATACACACATAATCATAGAGAATCATTTCTTATTAGTCAAGACACATTTCCAAGACTATCTTAGTGGACAAAGTGCATTTCTGAACCGAGTTCATTCCTCGTTTCAGTCCCATTTCACTGAACCGGTTTAACCTACCGTTCCAGCCATGTGTATCTCATGAGATATAAAATCTTTAACCAATGAAGTGGAGGGAGATATAGGTCCCACCCATCTCATAATGATACCATTCTTAAGTGTTCCACAAAATCATAAACCATACATCATAGCATAACACATGTAATAAAAATGGGAATCTTAAATATCATGACATCATAAAACAATTCATATAAGATAAAGGAATTCATAAAAATATTTCCATCACAACATAATCAAATCAATGTAATAATAGGGATAGAAACAGAACCCTATATTATCTTATATGGAAAATAATTTTGATAAAACACTTGAACTCCATTTTTGAGGAAAATATCCTTTCTACTTCAAAAACACTTTTCCTTTATTAACATGTCATACAATTATAAAATAAAATAAGTTTATTAAAAATAAACTTGAAAACTTGTAAGGGAAGTTTCTTGGAAATAATGTTTTAAAAATCCATTCATGCCGTATAAGTTAAAAAACATTCTTCTCATACTTTTGTCGGAAAAGTCAAAAAGTACATCGTACGAAAAATGAAAAAAGTTTCCTTTCATATCTTTTACTAAAAACTCACCGAAGGGTAAAATTGGATATAAACTATTGTAGAAGGATATAAATATTACATATTGAGGAAACATGGATGTGGATGATAAAATACACCCCAGTAAATTTCAAAGTATAAACAATCTCAGATAAAAATGAGACTGTGATATTTCCCTTACCTTAAGTCCGATTTGCTTCGTAAGTGTCCGAACCTCCTTTATAATTATTTAAATAATGTTATTGACTGATTCCAGAATCATACTTATTTTTATGATATCATATATGGTCATATTCTTAGCTTCTTATTAGAAATATTTCATTACTACTTGTTATTCGGGTGTTTATTACTTTTTGTTCTTATGCGTGTTTTGTCGAATAAATTCTTATTTTTTCTTTTTAGGTTATAGATACCTCATTTACAGAATGGTATTAGTGTAATATATATCATATTAATTCATTAAATTCATTTATATAATCATTATTCAATGAAGATCATGTAGAACGAGTCACATCACATCGTGGAGATGATATTCCGTACATACGCACGGGCGATGATATCGTTCCCATGATCGTGGAATTGTATTGGTGTGAATGTATACTATTTCATAATCAATATAACTTTATAATAATCATATATAGTCATTATTTACACTATTATACCCATCCAAGTAAGGTGGTGAGGGAAAATAGTTTACACCACAGCGTGGAGATTGTATTCCGTACGTACCCACGCGCAGTGATTTCGTTTTCTGTAGGATGGATAGATGGTGAAATAGGGTTGTTTCATACTTATAATAACATATCATTATATTAGTGATACATATGTTATTAATTCATAATGAAACAACTAATGAAGAAGAAGTGGAAGAAGAAATAATGTTGAAAGAATCGGTAATGGACATTACCTCTTCTTTGAAGTGCCTCTTTGAGATCTCCTCTTAGGGCACTAAAATTGGTCTTTGAAGAAGAACAGGACCTCTAGGATGTTTATAGGGAAGTGGAGAGAAGATATTGGCAGGGTTTGGATGAGCTTGAAGGCTCAAAGTGGCGTGAGAAAGAGAGGGAGGATGTGCCCTTTTATAAGGGAGGAGAGGGGCACCTTTGGAAAAACTAAAAATATTATTTCATTATAAAGTCATATTCAGTTTTTAATAGCTCCAAATTGATTTATTTCAAATCTAAGGTCGGGATGGGTCGAAATACTCTTATAAAATATAATTTAGACAAGTTTAGGTCATTATATTAACCTTATCTTTTAGTTTTAACTCTTAGTGAATTAGATTGACATTTACCATGTCACTTTGAATTTTTATATTATATAGTTAATAAAACTACCATATACATACAAGAGACCCCCAAGTTGTTTATTACTAATATATATAACCTTATCTAAGTCATTTTTCCGAACCTTATATTTTTAGGAATAAAATATCAATTAATAATATAATATTTGTTTTAAAAACTATTTTATGTCAGTTTTGAGACTATTTGGTAATCGATTTTTGTGAAAATCATAACAGAATTCTTAGTTCTAAAAAAGTTAATTAAATCAATAATAACATGTCATATTAAACTAAAAAATTATTTTAATTCATAAAAAGTCTCAAATTACATTTATTTTGGTATTTATAACATCAAATATGTCAATATTTCATTAATAAGATAATTACTGCATCATCATTGTGTCATAAATAAATTAAATTATTTATTGTCTAAAAATTACAAATAAAATACCATTGTGTAGGAAATATTTTTATCTTTCTAATTAATATTTATAGTCGAATTTATCTTATGTATAATTATATATTAAAAATGATTTACTTATTAAACATTGATTTTAACTATTTTAACCCTTCTTTAAATAAATTAATAATAAATGTCTTAATCTTATCTAAGTGGGCCTAAATGGTCATATGTTATTCCTAAGGTTGTTTTTGGTCGAATTACACTTATCCAATAGAATTAGTACATGTGTTAGGGTAATAATAATATCATTTTTACCCTTAATTACCCTTTTTACTTTTAACCATGGTAAAAAAAGCAAAAAGTTACTATTTACAAAAAATTATTTTCATCTCATTGAACCAAATTTTACTTACTGACATCAACCGTGTCTCTCAGATTTTTGAAATTCTATTCACAAAAGTGGTAAAATTAAGTTTTATTTAAATTTGGAAATTCTCCTAGGAGGTGGGTAAAAGACTGTGACAAGTTCAATGAAATTTTTATATATCTCAAATTATTATAAAATTACTTCAATGAACTTATAATTCATATATCATACCGCGTAATAAAATAAAACTAGTTTCTACTAACCAGGGACTTCTTGTAGGCCAGTGGTAGGTGATAATGGCCAGTCGCATTTCGGTTGTGGGCTCGATTCCCGCAACATTGTCCGACGCGACAGGTTGTCGCCCGTCCTGCAGGTTTTCCTTTTTCTAAAGATATATTACTATAACATCCCATCAATAACATCGAAAAAAGTTCAATCCTTAAACAATACTAACTTATGTCCAACATAATCCATTCCAATCTTTGGGATTATCTAAAATACTTTGGTCCAAGCTCATAGTATAAAGAAAATGATTACATGAAATGTCACATAACAATCACGTGAATGCCATCATTTATCCCCCATATATCATAAGATATATCTTGTTGGTCAAATTACAAACATATGAATACCTTAATCATGTATTATCTTGAAAAATGAATACCCATTTTACCTGAGTGAAAACATGAATGCAGTTAAAAGTTAACACTTTCCACAAACCAAAATCCTCAAAATTCTTTATACTCAAACCATGATATCACTTAGTCCTTATATCAATCATGAGCTCATGAATACAATAAAACATCTCATTATCTTCTTATCCATTCATTATGCACATATCATCTGCTTACCAAAAATATCTCAATCACTTTACATGGTTACCAGTACCATAAAAGTATTGAAAACCACAATAGACGAATACATAAATATTCCAATATTCCACGATACTATATACAAAATTACTTTGGAATCCCATTACATAAACACTTAATAATTCCACCACATCATTGTCATATTCAACATCGCCAATAGTGATCACATGTGACTTCCCTTTGTCTTTTTCCTTAAGTGGTTGCTCATGTCGATAATCATTAACCCTTGGATTAGGGCATTGATTAGCATAATGCCCCATTGCATTGCACTTGAAGCATTGAAGTGTTGTTGGTGGGTTCTCTGTAGTCTTTTCTTTATTTACACCATTAGAAACCCTTTTTCCATTACTTCGACACTCAGCAGCTTGATGACCTTCCTTTCCACACTTAGAACATTTTCTAGTACCTTTAAGACAATCTCCATCACGCTTCTTTCCTCACTTTGAGCATAAAGAAACATTCATCTTCTTTTCACAATTATTCTGAGATTTCTCCTTGAACTCCATCTTTTGTTTCTTGTCAAAACCATGAGATGGATATGTAACAATAACTTCCATTTCTACCTTAATAGAACAGCGCACAATTTCTTCATAGCTACTGAAGTCTCTTAGAGCTAATTCCCTTCGAAGAATTGGTTTTAACCACTGAAGAATCGATCAACTTTGCTTTTAGGTTGGATGATAAAGCCAGAGGCATACCTTGCAAGCCTTGTAAAATTCGCTTCGTATATACCAATAGATTCATCATCCTTTTTCTTTAGTTAAAGATACTACTTCTCTACATTTTTTCAGAGAATACTAGGGAAGTACTTAATGAAAAAATAAGTTCTTGAACTCGTCCCATTACATGGACTCAATTTCTTCTCTTGGCCTCGTATTCTTGATAATATTCCACCATTTATCAGCATCACATTCCAAATGATATACTGCTAAGATGAATTTATCATGTTTTGAACATTGAAGAAGTAAAAATATCTCTTCAGTGGTACTGATCCATTGTTCAGCAACAAGTGGATCGAAAGACCAACTAAAAGAAGGTGGGTGTTGCCTCATGAAGGACTCAATAGAATATTGTTCCCTTATCTGCTCATTTGGATGTCCAGAATGATTCATATCTTGGGTAAGTATAGAAATAAGATTTTTCACTCCATATCCCATAACGTTGGTTTGTTCAGGAGGACAATCATTGCATCGTCCATTACATTGATCAATACGGTTCCTTCGGGTTCCATCCATCGTCTAAAACCCAAAAAGAATAGTGTGAGAGGAAAAAATCATTCCAGAGAAAACAACATAATAAAGGGGGAGTACCATCAATATCTAACATCTTAGGTTTAATTCTAAGATGGTTAGCGCAATTCTAGGACTATAACGTATACTTAACCTTTGGGAAATCCCTAGACATACTTTAGAAATATCTCTAGGGATCTCACTAAAGTTCTCACATCTTAGTTTCCAATGGTTGACTAAACCTTTCCTCTGATACCAACTATAGAGACCCTAAGCTTGACGTATATGGAAATTACATTACTTTTGCGGAATACTTAGTACATTACAAAAACACACACACAAGGACCGTAATAGTTTAGTGTCTTTGGAAACTCGGAATATAATCTTCTAATCGTAGTGAAAGCTCTTCAACATCTCCCATAAAGATCTTCACTTTTTTTCTTACCTAAAACCTTTATTTATATCCTAGGGAAAATACAACATAAAAGGGTGAGCAAAAATTCTCAGTAAGGGTAAACAAAAGAAATAACAATCACATCATATTCATAAGAACATAACAATTTGGAAATCTTACCCTGCAAAAGAGATCATAATTTCATAACATGAGATAAATAATGGTAGTGAAATGTAATCACAATAATCATAACGTAAAACATGAATCTTTGTGGCATACACACATAATCATAGAGAATAATTTCTTATTAGTCAAGACTTATTTCCAAGACTATCTTAGTAGAAAAAGTCCATTTCTGAACCGAGTTCATTCCTCATTTCAGTCCTGTTTCACTGAAACAGTTTAACCTGCCGTTCCAGCCATGTCTATCTCATGAGATATAATATATTTACCCAATTAATTGGAGGGAGATATAGGTCCCACCCATCTCATAATTATACCATTATTATGTGTGCCACAAAATCATAAACCATACATCATAGCATAACCCATGTAATACAAATGAGAATCTTAAACATCATGACATCATAAAAAAAGTCATATAAGATAAAGGGATTCATTAAAATATTTCCATCACAACATAATCAAATCAATGTAATAATAGGGATAGAAACAGAACCCTATATTATCTTAGATGGAAAATAATTTTGGTAAAACACTTGATCTCCATTCTTGAGGAAAATATCATTTCTACTTGAAAAACATTTTTTCTTTCTTAACATGTCATACAATTATAAAATAAAAGAAGATGATTAAAAATAAACATGAAATATTGTAAGGGAAGTGTCTTGGAAATAATGTTTTAAAAATCCATTCATGCCGTATAAGTTAAAAAACATTCTTCTCGTACTTTTGTTGAAAAGTCAAAAAGTACCTCGTACGAAAAATGACAAAAGATTCCTTTCATATCTTTTACTAAAAACTCACCGAAGGGTAAAATTGGATATAAACTATTGTAGAAGGATATAAATATTACATATTGAGGAAACATGGATGTGGATTATAAAATACACCCCAGTAAATTCCAAAGTATAAACAATCTCAGATAAAAATGAGATTGTGATATTTCCCTTACCTTAGGTCTGATTTTCTTAGTAAGTGTCCAAACCTTCTGTATAATGATTTAAATAATGTAATTTACTGATTCCAAAATCAGACTTATTTTTATGATATCATATGTGGTCATATTCTTAGCTTCTTATTAGAAATATTTCATTACTACTTTTTATTCGAGTGTTTATTACTTTTCTGTTCTTATGCGTGTTTTTTTGAATAAATTCTTATTTTTTCATTTTAGGTTATAGATACCTCATTTACAGAATGGTATTAGTGTAATATATATCATATTAATTCATTCAATTCATTTATATAATCTTTATGAAATGAAGATCATGTAGAACGAGTCGCATCACATTGTGGAGACGGTATTCCGTACGTACACACGAGCGATGATATCGTTCCCATGATCGTGGAATTGTATTGGAGTGTATGTATACTATTTCAGAATCAATATCACTTTATAATAATCATATATAGTCATTATTTACACCATTATACCCATCCAAGTAAGGTGGTGGTGGAAAATAGTTCACACCACAGCGTGGAGACGGTATTCCGTACGTACGCACGCGCGGGGATTTCGTTTTCCGTGGGATGGATAGATGGTGAAATAGGGTTGTTTCATACTCATAATAACGTATCATTATATTAGTGATACTCATGTTATTAATTCATAATTAAACAACTAACGAAGAATAAGTGGAAGAAGAAATAAAGTTTAAAGAATCGGTAACGGACATTACCTCTTCTTTGAAGCGCCTCTTTGAGATCTCCTCTTAGGGCTCTAAAATTGGTCTTTGAAGAAGACCGGGACCTTTAGGATGTTTCAAGGGAAGTGGAGAGGAGATATTGGCAGGGTTTTTCCGAACTTGAAGGCTCAAAGTGGTGTGAGGAAGAGAGGGAGGATGTGCCCTTTTATAAGAGAGGAGAGGGGCACCTTTGGAAAAACAAAAAATATTATTTTATTATAAAGTCATATTCGGTTTTTAATAGCTCCAAATTGATTTATTTCGAATCTAAGGTGGGTATGGGTAAAAATCCTCTCATCCAACAGAATTTAGACAAGTTTAGGTCATTATATTAACCTTATCTTTTAGTTTTAACTCTTAGTTAATTAGATTGACATTTACAATGTCACTTTGTATTTTTATATTATATAGTTAATAAAATTACCATATACATCCACGCGAACCCCAAGTTGTTTTTTATTAATATATATGTCCTTATCTAAGTATTTTGGGCGAACCTTATATTTTTATAAATAAAATAACAATTAATAATATAATATTTGTTTTAAAAACTATTTTATGTTAATTTTGACACTATTTGGTAATTGATTTCTGTGAAAATCATAACAGCATGATTAGTTCGAAAAAAGTTAATTAAATCAATAATAACATGTCATATTAACCTATAAATGTATTTTAAGTCATAAAAAGTCTCAAATTACATTTATTTGGGTATTTATATTATCATTTATTTCAATATTTCATTAATAAGATAATTACTACATCATCATTGTGTCAAAAATAAATTAAATTATTTATTGTCTAAAAATTAAAAATAAAATACCATTATGTAGGAAATATATTATATTTCTAATGAATATTTATAGTCTAATTTATCTTATGTATAAACTTATATTAAAAATTATTTACTTATTAAACTTTGATTTTAACTATTTCAACCCTTCTTTAAATAAATTAATAATAAATGTCCTAATCTAATCCAAGTGGGCCTAAATGGTCATATTTTATTCATAATGTTGTTTTAGGTCGAATTAAACTTATTCAATAGAATTAGGACATGAGTTTGGGAAATAATAATATCATTTTTACCCTTAATTACCCTATCTACTTTTAACCGTGGGAAAAAAAAGTAAAAAGGTACTATTCACCAAAAAATATTTTCATCTCATTGAACCACATTTTACTTACTGAAATCAACCGTGTCTATTGGATTTTTGAAATTCCATTAACAAAAGCGGTAAAATTATGTTTTATGTAAATTTGCAAATTTTCCTAGGAGGTGGGTAAAAGACGGTGAAAATTTCAATGAAATTTTTATATATATAAAATTATAATAAAATTACTCCAATGAATTACATTGAACTTATATAGGTATTACGTATCAATTTTGACCTAAAATAAATTTAAATAAAATAAAGAATTATTTAAATAAAAATTTGGTTTTTAAATAGTTACCCACTATTTTCACTATTCATCAAAAATTGAAAGTTTTCAGAAAAATACCAAAATTCCACCCTAGGCTAATTTCGATATTCCGAATCCAAAAATGAAGTCCATTTTCAAAAATAAAATTTATAAAATTTTAAAAAGTGGGTATTACTATTCATAAAGGCCAATTTTAATAATATTTTAATAGCATATCTTTGTTTAGCAAAACTCGGTATTGCATACAACACACACTATCGTGGAAGGTCGCGCTGGTGTGTAATGCAATCCAAGTCAGGGATGCATGTTGTGCAAGCTCCTTTTAGTGTAGCGTACAACACAAAACTTTAATGAAATTAAAAAAAATATTTTTGGTAAAATCTTGGGGTGTTACAAAAATAAATAACATTCATATATAGATAGTTATTTATTTTTTAATTAATGAATATAATGTGGTTATAGAGGATATTAATGTAAAGGAAGCTTTCAGACACAATGTAAGGGGAATTCTCGAACCCAAATCTCTTTCATTGGGGTTTCCCTATTTTACCCCATTTTCAGTTTGTATATCACTTAAATAACATTTATTTATCATTATATTAACTTTTATATGATATAAATATTTTCTACTTTATTTTATGACAAACACAATATTTTCCAAAATAAATATTCTTAAAAAAAACACCCATTTTACTTCTTGATAGTGTTTATTCTTCAGTCAAATATGATGATTCTTATACCATGTATGTTATCCCCAATTTAATTTGAGAACCCAAGGTTTTTTAATGAATTATTTATGAGATGATACCCATTTATTTCCATGAGTAATTTCCATGATTGAAATACATTCTATGTGGCCTGCATGATAATGTAAATGTTATTATGTGATAGGTGCACCCAGAATTATATAGCACAATTTAAATGTTAAGATGTGATGGGTGTGACTAGAATTATATATCACTACAATGAATAGTATAATGTGGTGTATCTCTTGAAAAAAAGTGAAATATGTGTGAACATGATTCTAGATTTGTTCACAACTATGTGCGGTATTTGACCACTAAGGCATGGTGTTTCATTTTTATGCATTTCCACATTCCAGACCTTTTATTAATGATTTATCCCATGATTATGATCATATTCCATTTTTATGATGATAATTATTATTCTCACCCCATTTTATATTGATTCATTTTCTTATTCATCCTCTTACTAGGATTTTATATCACCCATTTCGTTGATGTATATCCTCGGGTGACAACTTTTACTAAGGAGAAGACAAGGGAAAATAAGAAGATAGAGAATAAGTAATGAAATAAATGTTTATGTTCTATAAATTTTATGTATGGTCATTATTTACCCAACAAAAAAACTTTTACCTGGTCATGTAATGATTTTAGTTTTTTATCATTAAAACTATGTAATAATAATGTATGAAAAAACAGGGTCGCTATATTATAGATTCATGTAGTTATATCCCAATGAAAATAACATTACTACTTATGAACCTGATCTTATGTAAGTATATTCATATTGAATATTTAGAGAAATTATTTTCTCAAAGAATTATTTTTGATATTCCTTAGATATAAGAGTTTGTAATATCATATTGATAATTGAAACAACATTACCAATGATGGATGTGGTACCTAAAGGATAATTATATTGAAATTATGTACACTCTTGGGAAATGTAATTTGGTAGCTGGTGTTTTAAGTAACAATACCTATAGTAATATTTTTATGGAATATAGTCATTAATAGATGATTATTTAATAGCTTGTTACATATAATCTGGATATGTATGAGGTTATATATAATATTATTATATCATATTATGGTATATTATCTATTATTTAAACAATTAGGAGATTCTTGACTGGGATTATGAAGACCCTGACCTTTATATCACATTTATTCTTGATTTATTTCATAAAAGTACACATAATAAAACCTGGAAGATCGAGAAGTATTGTTTATTTGGAAATTAGGTCTATGAATTAACATATTGAATATGGGATACAACAACATTATGGAAAACTTCTTAACATTTTTCTAAAATCCAATGGGATTTTAAATATGAACTTTATAACATGGGGACATACATAAGAAATGGGTGAGCTATAAAGCACAGTAATGGAATAAATATAGAATAAGGTGATACATGATAGGAAATAGGCATATATATGGGGAATAAAAAGTGTGATAATCATAAAAAAGAATAACAAGGCTTGATATATCATGATAATCATAACATGTGCAATGTGGAAAAAATTTAAAACCCTACATCAAAAACGTAGGTCCATGATAACTAAAAATAAATCATGTTGAAAACGTACCATAAAAGTATCATGTTAACTCCATATTCCAACACGACGTATCATGGGACTAAAAATTACCCAATTCATTAGAGTGCTATATAATTCAAGGCGCACCCATCACTTTCATTTCATTCTAACAATTATGTGTGCCACATAGATCATACAACATGGATTCATTCATTATAATTCTTTATTAAATGATAATGGATTGTAGAATAAATTTATGTATGTCCAAATTAAAATAATTATATGTGTATAATGGTGAAAACCCTTGATAAGAAATTGGTATGGTATTCACTACACAATTGTTTTGGCACGAAAAAATCACAGTGAAATTTCGACAGCATAACAACGTCACATAAAAATTCATAAAATGGTTTGATGAAAAGAAATGTGTTTATAATAATTTGTAAATGGAATTGGTATTAATAGGAAAATATAAATACATATCCCAACATTATTAATTAAAAAATATAATGCTTAAAATAATAAAGAAACACAAATAAAGAGGAAAAGGTGAGGATCCCTTACTCGAGTGTGTGACTCCAAATACATGAGAAGAGATTATTGAGAGATTAGATCCACCTTGGTAGGTCTATAGATAGAAGAAATAACTATAAGGACATGCTCAATGTATTTTTAGTGAAGGTAAATGGGATTTTGTGTGGCTTTATGTAGGAAATGAGTGGGGATTTCTTTATTATTTCTCAAATTTAGGTTTTGTAATCTATATAATAAAATAACAAAAACCAAAAAACAAAACATGGTTTTTCCCCATGGTTTCTACCAAATGATAGTTATTTTAATAATTTTATAAGTACATGGAAAGAACATAATAAATCTATACCTCTAATTTTGTGGAAGTGAGTCATCTTCTTAAAGAAATGATTCTAAAACCTTAAAATATATTAAGGGTTTTTGATGATTCACAATGGGTTTGTAAAAATAAAAAAAACAAACATAAAATCAAATAATTCTAATGGTAAAATAGATATTTGGTCATGGATAACCTTTATTGTATTTATTACATCACTTTTTGGGACATTATGTTGTCAGAATACACAAAGTATATGTATATGGTATTAAATTTTTACCTAAAAATTTTACTACCTCAAACAATTATGAAAAATTCACAATTAGATAATTTTGATGTTCTGATTCCAAAAATAAAATTTATTTTATCAAAATAATATTATAAATATGTACACTTTTACTTTGAAAATGAAAATATATATTTATTAAGAAATGATGATTTTTTTACAATAATAGTTTTTAAACCCTTATAAAAATTACATTTGGATTCATTAAAACCAAATGAATATTTATATTTAATATAAATTCTTTAATAATAATATATTATTAAAATATTATTTATTTCAAAAATCTATTAATCCATCAAAATAAATTCCTTTATTGAATTTTAATATTACCCAAAAATACTATTTGTGTTTTATTGTATAAAAAATCATTTATAAAGTAGAAATGGCAGGATGAAGATATATTAATTGTTCTATAAAAAACCATTTACATAATAGTATTCATAGGGTCTTGATACAAATCCATTTAATACACCAGAAAACATCTTATGACTAAGGTGTGGGATAGTGAGATTTTTGTGGGGTGGTTCGGTGAACATGGTTTGGGATGTGATCTTGATGAGCTTGAACTTCTCCCATAGATGATTTCTCTCAAGATAGAGTTGTTGCACATCATTTCATAATTTTTTAAGGTAAAATACTAGAGATTATATATCCCTCATAATCTATGATAAATGGGCTTCATAGGGTACGTTTCTTATGGTGGAGGCCATTATTTCCTTTATTTGTATTAATTGGATTTGTTAAAACCCTATGGTTATAATAATCATGTGATCACTACTCAATGTCTATATTTTCAATGGTAATGATGCCTAATATTATTTTTAAATATGATAGAATATAATAAAACCAAATTATTTCATGTGTTTTATATTTCTATATTATATAATAAGACATTTAATTTATTCAGAAGGTTCATTTCATTTATAACATTTCAGGTCGTTACAATGTTTACCCCTTAAGAAATTTCTCCCTTGAAATTATCTTTTACCATAATAAAATAGATGAGGGTAACTCAATTTCATCAACTCCTATGGTTCCCATGTTTCTTCTTCAAACATTTGTTTTCTCTACAACACTTTGACCAGGTGCATTATCTTATTTCATAAAACATTTTCTCTACGATCTAAGATCTTTATCGGCCTCTCTTGATAGAAAAGATAATTCTATAATAGTACCCCCTTAGGATTTAGTACATACAAGAGATCTGGTATTTAATTTCGAAAGAGGGATACCTAGAATACGTCACGTACTTGAGATAGGTTAGGTGGGAGTGCTAGTGGGTAGGTCATCAGTCTGATGTGATCAAGGATCTCAAATGGGATGATGTATCTTGGACTAAGATTTAACTTATTTACAAATCCAATGAATTTCTTTAATAGATGTATGAAAAGTAATTTGGTGTTTCCAACATCAAACTCTCGGTATCATCAATGATTTTTATCATATCTCTTCTATCGACTCTGATCAGCCTTGATGTTCTATTGAATAGACTTAACCTTGTCTACCATTTCATAAACTATTTCAGGTCCTAGCAGTTTTTGTTCCCCAACTTCATCCCAACATACAAGAGATTTTAAATTCTTCCAATAAATGGATTCATAGGGAGCTATTTGTGTACTTGTGTGGAAACTATTATTGTATAAGAACCTGACCATAGGAAGATTCTGATCCCATCCTCCTTTGAATTAAATTTATCATGCTATCAACATGTCCTCAAGTGTCTAGCTAGTCCACAAATATTGGCCATTAGTTTGAGGGTGATATGCCATGCTGAAGGTTAACTCACTATTCAGAGTGTGTTGGAGACTCTTCCAAAACATAGTGGTGAATCTTGGATATACATCAGATATAATCAATAGTGTCACTGCCTACAAACTTACTAATTTTATAATGTATATGTGTTCTATTTGATCCAGTGATAAATCCTATTGAATTGAAATGATGTGTACTGTATTTATAAGATGATCCACCATACACCATATAAAAATATTCCCTAGTAGTGTCTTAACTAGACTAGTGACAAATTCCATGGTGATGTTTTCCCGTATCCATGTATGTATGGGTAATGGTTTCATAATCTTCATGGATGTTTTCCTTTTCTATTTTATTTACTAAAATACAGGACATCTTGATGTATATTTGATTATATCCTTCTTCATAATGACCCACCAATAGTTTTCTCGTAGATCTTGATACATCTTTGTGATTATTGGATGCATGGAGATTGTTGAGCCATATGTATTATCTAATATCTTCTTAATTAACTTAGGATTTGATGGTACCAATATTTAGGACCCAAATACCACAACTCCTCCTCCTTTAACATTTAATTCTGAAAATTTAGCTTTCATTATAGCTTCCAATTTTTTCTGAATTCCAAAATCATATCTCTGAGAATCATTTAACCCCTCCATAAGATATTTTTGAGAAATTTTTTGTGAAAGGATTAATGACATTCCTTCCTTTATGATTACCATGTACATCCTTTTCAAATATAATTGGATAAGATTCTTCTCAATTCACATCAATGATAGAATTTATATATCCTTTTTTACTTATAGCATCTACCACTTTTTTCATTTTCCTTAGATTGTAGTGAATTTAGTAGTCATAGTCCTTGATCATATCTAACAATATTTGTTGGTTCATATTCATATCTTTCTATGTGAATATATACTTGTGGATTTTGTGTTCTATATATATTTTATATTTATTTAGAAATATATAATTCCACTATATTTTCAAAGTGGAGATCATTGTATCCAACTATAGATCATGAGTTGGGTAGTTTTGTTCATGAACTTTCAACTACCTTGAAGCATAGAGTATGACTTTTTTATTTTTCATTAACACACAACCCCAATACTTCTTCAAATAACTACTGAATACCATGAATAGATCTCTAATTATTGTTAGTGTGGGTATAAGGGAAGTGATAATCCTTTTTTTCAGCTCTTGGAATGCATCTTCATATTCATCATTCTTATCAAACATGACTCTCTTTCGAGTTAACATGGTAAGATGTTTTGAGAATCATGAATAATTTCTCACAAATAAATGATATTTCCCACCAAATACAAGGAAACTATGTATATGTATCACAAATGTTGGCCTTGACCATCCTTCAATTGATTTTGATTTTGAAGGGTCCATAGATATCCTATTTCCTGTGATGATATGTCCAATGAATGAGACTTCCTTCAACCAAAACTCACATTTTATATTCCTGGTTTTGAAGTATATTATAATATCATCTATAAAGACTACCAAATTTTTTTAGGTAATCCATAAAGACTCTATGCATGAAGTCCGAGAATATTTCTAGATAATTATTGAGTTTGAATGGTATTACTATGAACTCATAGTGCCCGTACATTGTATGGAAAACAGTCTTGGGGATATCATCCTTCTTCACCCTAACTTGTTAATTTCTCAACTATAGATCCACCTTGGAAATAACCGTGATTCGTGAAGCTGATCAAACAAGTCATCAATCCTTGGAACATGATACTTTTTATTCATCATGATCTTGATGATTTCATGATAATCAATATAATGGTGCATAGACCCATCCTTATTCTTGATGAATAGGATTGGTGCACCCCATGGTGAAGATATTGGGAATATAAACCCTTCACACAAATTCTATAGTAGTTGTTTCTTCAGGTCCTCAAGTTTCATAACAACCATTCCATATGGATTCTTGGATAATGGTAATGCTCCATGTATAAGATCAATTGAAAATTCAACATCTCAGCTAGGAGGAAGACTAGATAATTCATTCAACACATCAATATAATCCCTTACAATAAGAATGTCTTAGAGAATGATTTTTTAGACTGAATAATTTTAAGTAGATATTATTTCTTATAGGTAAATAATATCCATTCTTATTATTTTGGTGCTAAAAAATATTCCCCCACCTCCTTGCACTTGTACAGAATTGGGGGTCGATTCGTGATATAAATAGTGATTTCATTCTCTTGGTAATTTATACTAGATCTATATAGGGAAATAAAATCCATACCCATAATTTCATAAAATTCTTCTATGGGGAGTATGAAAAGGTTTTTTGGGAAGATCATAATGCTAATTTTGATGGGGGAGGTGTTATATACTTAGAATGAAATAATTTCCCCATTTTCTGTTTTAATCAACTACACAATTTCCATGATTTGTGGTGGTGTATGAATAGTTCTACTAAACTTTTCTAACATGAAGGAGTGAGTTTAACCAGAATAATAAATTACATTCTATATTATAGAATTAATAACTAGAATACCAAACAGTAATCATTTTTTCAGGATCCACCCTAGTGATTGTGATGAAAAAATTTAACCCTTGATAAATTAGAGGTTGTTGGTTGTCTCTGAAAACCCTTAGCTTAGTACATTGGTTTTCAAAGTGACCTAGTTCCTTGAAGGTGTAGAAATACAAAATACACTGAGGGTTTAATGGAATATTACTCTCATCCAACACATTAGTGGGTCTCTCCTATTAGAACTAGCTAGCTAGGTGTCCTTATTTCCTACAACCAAATCATTTCCTCACCCCTTAGTAAATTTACAAGGTTCTTCTTTCTACACCTTTGAAAAGTGGGATGTTGAAATTTCTTAGGAATATTAGATATTTCCATTGAATCACTATAATTATACTCCAATTTTGGATTCTTATCCATATGATACCCTTGAGATTTGCTGATCTTCATTTTGATTTTGAGGGAAATCAGATAATTTTATCAGATATATCAATGTCTAGGATCAGCATGGGTTTTTTTAGACTGGGTTTTCTCCCACCAAAGAAGCGGTCAACCTTGTATTTGAGGGTAACAACAAATCCAGAGGCATATTCTACAAGCCTTGTGATGTTTTCCTTATACCCACTGATAGATTCTTTGTCTTTTTTTATTGAGGGTAAGAAAATACCTTTCCATTTTGAGAATGAGAGCGTGAGGAAAATATTTGTTGAAAAAAATTTTATGAAATTCATTCCACCCATTGCTTCATTCTCTTCCTCAGGCTTCATATACTTGATCAATGTCCACTACTGCTCAGCTTCTCTATACATATGATAAATATCCAGTAGAACCCTATCTAGTTCAGAACATTAAAGGATGGAGAATATCTTCTCATTGAAGTTGATACATTGTTCCGTGATTAAGGAATCATATTATCCATTGAAATTCAGAGTACATTTTCACATAATGTTTTAAATTATATCTTGTTTTTTATGGGGATTTGGGTTCTCTTTCTGAACTAGGTAATTTATAACCTAATTCAGCTGATAGAGTATCATCACAAAGTTTATGATTCTTGCTCAAATAAATTTGGGAATCTCATTGGGGTAGTCATAACATTTCTCATCCCATTTATTGTTTACTCAATTCCTCCTATTTCCAACCATTGGCTAGAATGAAGGGAAAAATTGGGATGAATATTTTTGAACAATTAAATAAAAAAATGGGAATTCAAAAAAAATTAAAGAGTTAACTTATAACTAAAATTTATTTTTTTGGCTTATAAATTTATAGAATTTAAATATATTGTCCATGATATATTTTATAACATATATTTTATGGGAATTATTCCTTTAATAATGTTTTATAATGTAATTATGAATTTACCATATCATATCCCTCAATAGTGTCAAAAAAGGTGTATAGCAAGACCTGTTGTCATGTACTAGGATACATCGAGTATGTCTAGACACACCTTTTGAGAGTTGTCACCCCTAGGTACATCTATATCAGAACCATGTACACTTATAGTATTCATAAATGGATTTATTTTCTTTATAAACCTCTTACTATATAATTACCAAAATTTTTTGATGTTTTCTTGTACTTTTTATTATCCCTAAGGATTTTGTTAGAGTTTTCTAATCCTAGTTCCAAAAATAACTAAACTTTTACGATGATACAGAATATGTCAACCCTGCTATTTATTTCAAATTAATAATTGATTAATTACATAAAATTACACATAATAAAACCTATAATATTGAGAAGTATAGTGACTTTGGTAATTATGTACATGTCATATCATCTTGAACATGGGATACAACAACATAATTGAAAACTTTTTTAGCATGATTCTAAAAGTATATGTCTTCTAAAACTACCAGGGATAACCTAGGGACATACATAAGAAAGGGGTGATATTTTAAGCCTAGTAAGGGAATAAAAAAGTAATAGGGTGATACATGATATACAATAGGCTTATTAGTGGGGAATAAATTTTTTGATAATCATAAAATTTAATAATAAGGCATGATACATCATGATAATCATAACATGGAGAATGGGGGTAACAACTAAAAACACTACATCATTAACATAGATCAATGCTAACTGACAGAAATCATGATGGAAAAAGTCTCGTAAAGGAATCAGGTTCACTCCTTATCCCAACATGACATACCCTGAGAGTAAACATTACCCAAGGAATTGGAGCACTATATAATTTAGGGCAAACCCATCACTTTAATTTCATTATCATTCTTAAGAATGCAATATTGATCATACAAAATGGATTCATTCATCATAACATTTTATTCCATGATTAAGGAGTATGGAATACATATATGTATATACCAAATAAAATATTTATAAATCTATAAAGGTGAATTACCTTGATAGGAAATGTGTATCTTATTTACTGCACAATTATTTTGGAATTGAAAAATCATGGTGAAATTTTAGCAGCATAAGGTTGTCTCATATAAATTCTTAAAATGGATTTATGAGAGAAAAATGGGATCTCATCATTTGGAAATGAAATGGGTAGTAATTGGGAGATATAAATATATAAGATCCCAAAATTTTTAGGTGATGAATCAGGCTTGTTTTTAGGTAATTTTGTGTGTGTTAAATTTTAGTAATTTTCATTTGGATTTTATCTAGGGGTGTGTTTGGGTGGAAATTGAGAAAAATGGAAGAAAAATGGGTAGTACGAGGTTGGCGCATGGTTAGGGAAAACCCTGAACCCTAGCCTAACAAATTGAGTAAACCAAGGATGAGAAGATTCACATGGCTAGCATACAGTTTTTCAAGCCATGCACTGTAAAAGGAGTAACCATGAACCCCTATAAACCAGGGATACAGTTAGGGAAAACTATGCTCCCCTTCCCAGTAAACCATGCATGAAAATTAATTAAGCCTGAGAAACATTTTTAAAATTTCTTGAACCCCCATTTTAATCCCAAATCGACCCCCACATGACCTTAGGTCCTTTTCCATGATTTTGGATCTCTTGAAATGAATTTCAGGCCTTCATGACCTTCATTCTTCATGATTCGAAGCCCATATCATAGATCTTCATCATTATAGGTAAGTGGATCATATCTTGTTTCTTTTTCATCATCCTTTTTTATTATTTCACTAATTTTGTGGGAAATTATCTTTTGTTTTTCTAGATCTAGATCTAAGAGATCTGTTTTGTTAATCTTGATTTATGGTTTTAGAACCAGATCTGGATTTATCATTATGCTGATCAATTTCGGAGATTTAATTTGGGATATCTTTTACCAATGAATTGAGTTTGATAGTATATAATTAAAATCCCATAGTAATTAACTTTATTATATATATTAACGTTTTATAATTTCAATTGTTTTTTAGAAATTTAAATTCCTAAATTTATTTAATTAATGTCGAAGATCAACAGATTGTGTAATTGTGAAATTATGATATTTAGGGATTGTTGAGTTAGATAATTAATTGGGGAATTAATTATGAGATATTGGGTTTTAAGAATTAGGTAATTAATTATTAGATTAATTACAAGAAAATTGAGATGGTTGAATTGAGTAATTTATTGTGGAATTAATTAGGGACATTGAGATTGTGTTTTAAAATAATTAATTATAAGAATTAATTATGGGATTTTGAGATTGGGGAATCAAGAAAATTATTTTATGAATTAATTATATAATGTTGATATTGATATGTGAATGATTAATTGATGAATTTACTATGGGTTCTCGAGATGGTTGATTTGGATAATTAATTGGGGAATTAATTATGGGATTTGATGTGATGAACTAATTATTGAATTAGTGATGAATGTTGAGATGTTTATTTAATTTTCAATTTAATTAATAAGATTTCAAAGATTAGTTAAGTGTTTTGTTAATTAATTAAATTTATATTATTAATTAACTATTGTTTAATTAATGATATTGGGATGATTACTTAATTGTTGAATTAATTGATGAGACAATGAATGGTAACAGTTGAATTAATATGACAATTGATGTCTAGAATGGTAATAATGTAATTTTGAGATTGATTTGATATAGAATGGTAATAGTGGAATTCAAAAATATGAAATTCATTGGTGATGATTCAAACTCCCACATTGGTTGAAGCTAGTAATGAGGTTTGAGTGTCCTAAAACCTGAGGGATTTTATGTGTTTAAATAAAGTGTTATTGATATTATGATAACTGTTTATTTATGATTTGTGGTTATTTATTTATACAACTTCATAGACAGTTATTTTACTATATAATGTTTTATACACCATTGGAGATAGACTAATGAGTTATAGTCACACCCTACATGGGATGGATGATCAGCACCTGAATATACATCATTATTTCCAGATAGGATAAGGGCAAAGACCCTATGTTTGATGGCTGATATAGGTATGGAGAGTTGATAAGGGAACCAGACGTGGTTCTGGACCCACTGGGGTGTCATTAGTGTCTTCATTTTGAGTTTTACTTTGACATAGGGCATATACTAGCATGGCATATCTACTGGTTAGTTTTGACATTTTTTTCCAGCATTGATTGACATGAGATATTTGTATTATTTATGGTTATGTGTTATTCCACTACTGATTATTTATTTCCATTAGTGTACTACTTTGGTAAAAGAGGGTATATTATTCCCATGATTGATTTATCAGACTATCACTGCTTGTCAGCAGCCTTTGGTATATGGGGAGGCGTGCTTGATGTCATATAATGGTCAGGTTTGGGAAATCAGTGAGTGGAACTTTGGTTAGGAAATTACAAAGTGGTATCATATGAGTTTTATTTTCTTTTTTATTTTTTCTTATTATTTGGGGAAAGGTAGTCAGAAGACTAGGAAGTGTCAGACCTTGGTAATGAGCTTGTGCATGGGAGTTACATACCCATGTACTGGAAAAAACCCAAGTACTCAGGGTGAGATTACTATTATTGATTTGTGTTGTTATAGTTGAATATTATTTGACCCTGGATGATGCACTTGTTGTGTCATTGTGATTTGTGTTTCTGATGTTGTTTGAGCATTGAGTTTTTTCCTTGTATGGAATGAGAGTTGAGTTTGCTAGTATCATTCTAGGCAATCCAAATTATTTTTTCACATGCACTATTTTTGGCACTCATAGGAAGATAGGTTATGGGTAAGTTATTGAACTTGAAATATGTTTCATTTCTTGTGAAACTGAACTGAAAAAGGGTACCTAATGTGAATTGAGAATTTAAAAATGATGCAAATTGTGAATAAATGGGTGTCTAATGTGAGAACTTGAATAATGATATGTGATTACCCTTGTTAATGAGGACCTAGGTATAGAATGGTTACACGTAGTATTGGAACCTCTGTTTTGAGCATGTGGCGAGGTTTAGGGAAAAGATTTATAATGATTTCCCTTGTTTTTAAATGTGTTGAAGTTGAGAAAAAGTATCCTAAGGTGTGTGTTTGGATTATAATGTTATGAATCCATGACGATGCATATAGAGTGAATGAAAAGTGGTCTTGGAAGGATATAATCTACTTGTAGTGGGACCTGAGACCCTGATAGTTCTAAGAGAGGAAGTACATGAGTAGTTTTTTGGGAACTTTGCTGGATTCATGTAATTCATTGAAATAAACTCATGGTGGGTTTTGAAGAGCATTCCGAACATGATGTGGGAGTTCAGATGCATCACCCTCCGACTTTTACTAGAGTGAGTGGTCATGAGGGAGTTAAGTTATGTATTGTGTCAATCCAAACTATCATAACTACTTAGAGACTCCCACTAATAGGAGAGTCAAACTGGATGCCTATATGCTATAAGGATCAGCGAATCACTGGTGGGATGTTCAGAAACTAACTGGATAGGTTGATGGCATGTTATGGAAGGAAATTATGGAGAGGTTCATAAAAAACTTCTATACAGAGATGTTGAGGAGTGAGAGAGTAGATAAGTTCATGTGATTGAGTCAAGAGATTATGTCTATGATGGACTATGCTGAATTTTTTACTGATTTGTAGTGATTTTCTCCATCATTGGAAGCGAATGAGGCTACTACGAAAAAAAGTTTCAGGAAGGACTTAAGTCTGAAATTAAGTCCCTGGTGAACATATTTAGACTGAAGAAGTTATCCAAAGTGGTAAATCATTATATCATAATATAGGGGAACCTAAAGGATGATTCTAGTGTACAATAAATGCTTGCTGCAGGATTATCAGAAGGCACATTTTCTGAGAGTAGGCAACGTCGTTATGAGAACATTTTCCAGAGTAGTGGAAAATAGAGTGGCCAGAAGGATAAGTCAATTTCATAGGATTTATCTATAATGATTTTCTACATGTGAGCTAGTCCAAGAAACTATATTAGACAATATCCCCAACCACAAATGGAGTAATGATCTTGTGGAAATATGGGAAATTTATATAAATTCTTTAAGAACCAATGATAGATAGGTAATGATAGGGAATCTAGATAGAATCATATTATAGGAAGGGGATCTTCTACACCACATTAGAATGATAGTTGGTGTTCTATTTGAAGTACTGGTAGAATAATTATACATGGTAACATTTGGGAAAGAGAACCCATATCAACAGATTGGTACAACTCAAGGGAGTTTGACTACGGTACATAGAAGAGGGGAAGGATTTTTTTATACCATTCAATCTACACTTATGGATAGAGAGGCTGGACCATCAACAATAAAAGGTCCTATTATTATAGATTTTACATTCACTAGTTTCTAATTTTATATTATTTCTTCTCATTATATTTTAACTACTAAACTTGTAAATAATTTGAGCTTGATGGTAGAGTTTGTGAGTGGGACAATGATGATAGATGCACCCATTGGGGTATGGTCTAGTGACATCTTCCGGTTTAAGGGATGCTCTCTTAAATTTTGAAAGTATAATTTTTTTGGGATTTCTTCATCCTTGACATGTAAATATTTGACCTAATTATGGGTTTGGAAGGAATAGTATCATATCGATCCCACATCGATTGTTATCATAGGAGGGTGAATTTTATGTCTCCTAAGGGTGAACTTTATATTCACTATGGAGAATGGGATATCTAGGTTGGAAGAGCATAACCAATTACTCAACAACCAGGAGAACACATAGCCCAAGGTGTAAGTCTATTGCAGGATGATGGAGGTGTAATAAAATATGTTTTTACACCTGTAGTGGATAGATTTATAGATGTGTTTATTGAAGACTTCTCTAGCCTTTCACCAAATATAGATATGGAATTCAGTATTGATATCATGGTATGTGTTGATCCATCTTTAATTCCACCATACAAAATGACATTGAAAGAGATCCAAGATCTAAAGTCTTAGTAGGAGGAGTTATAGGATAAGGGGTTTATCCATCTGAGTACATCACCTATGGGTTATCCTTTTTTTTTGAAAATTAGTCTAACATAATTTTCCATTTTTTTGTTGATTAGAATAATCTGAATTGAATGACATGAAGTACCAGTATCCTCTTCCATGTATCGAATATCTATTTGATCAATTGATAGGATCTTGTGTGTTCTAGAATATAGACTTGTGATCAGGGTATAATCAGTTGATAGTTTAGACTTCTGAAATATTGAGAACTAATTTTAGGAGTAGGTATGGCCTTTATGAGTTTGTCATAATGCAGTTTGGGATGACGAATTCAACAGTGGTGTTTATGGAATTTCTGAAAATAATAGTTCACCCATACCTAGATCAAATTTTGGTAGTTTTTGTGGATGATATCTTGGTGTACTCCAAGACTTGTGATGACTATTTCCAATATATTGACATCGAACTGACTACACAGAGATAGAATCAACTATAATCCTATATAAATAATATCAGTTATGGAATGTTTGGGTAAACTTATTTGGACACATCATACTAGATGAAGTTATGTTAGTGGAAGCATAGAATGTTCAGGTAGTGGTTTCTTTGGAGAATCCCAAGAATTCTTTTTTATACGAACAACTTTTTTGGGTTAGATGGATATTATTGTAGATTCATCCATGAATTTTCTAGATTGGAAACACTACCTATGGGCTTGACCAAAATGGAATAAAGTTTGAATGGTAGAAAGCTTGTGATAATTCCTTCCAAGAGTTGAATAAGAATTTGACATCTTCACCAATTTTGATCCTACCTGAGACAGTTGAGGAGTATACGGTGTATTGTGATGCTTTTAGAGTCAGACATAGAGTAGTGTTTATGTAGGGAGATCAAGTTCTGGTGTACAAGTCTCGACATTTGAGACCTCGTGAATGAATGTACCCTACACATGACCTTGATTTAGATGCTATTGTTTATGCATTGAAGAGTTAGAGGAATTTTCTGTTGGGTGAGAAGTTTATGGTGTATACTGATCATAAGTGCATAAACCATATCTTCTCCCAATGTGATTTAATTCTCCTTTAGGGGATATGGGTTGAGTATATGTTGTAATTTTATTTCAGACCATCATATACACCCAAGAAACGATAGTGTGGATGACACATTGAGAATGAAAAATCAGAAACATGTGGTTTAGAAGTGTAGTGTATAGTGGAAGATGATGAATTTATTGGATATAATACAATGTGTTGGTTCAAGATCATACTGTATAGGGGAATATGATGATTTTTCTCACTGCGATGAATGTGGTGGATTGAGAGAGTTAGGAGTATATGAATTTGGTATCAGTTTCAGTAGAGTCTACACTTTTGAGCTAGAATAAAGATAGTTAGTTTGAGGACTTCGAGTGTTTGGTCTTGAGGGAAAGACTTAAATATATAAATTCACATTTATATTAGAGGATATATGAGGACGAGAACATATACATTAATAATCAAGTTGTTGTGCCTATAAGAATGTGAGAGGAATTGTTGTAGGAATTTCATGTCTCAAAGTGGGTGGTACATCTAGGTGTTACTAAAATTTATTGTGGCCTTTGATGATAGTTTTGGTAGTAAGTCATGAAAAAAGATATAACAAGGTTTGTGACATGATGCTACACCTGTTAGCAGGTGAAGGCCAAGAATCAATAACCTGGAGTTTGATACATCCATTTCCCATTCTATAACAGATGTTGGAAAATGTAACTATGAACTTTTTTTAGGGTCTCCCAATGTTTCGTTGGAAGAATGACACTATTTGAGTTATTATAGACTATTTGGGTGGTTATATGAGAGACTTTATCAGTAGAGAAGTTGGGAGTTTTATGTGTAGGATATAGTTTGTTTTCATGGGGTTCTTCAGAAAATAATTTTTGATCATGACTTGTCTTTTACTTCACGCTTATGGAGGGGCTTACAGAATGTGTTGGGAATATAGTTTTTATTGAGTATGAATTTCCATCCATAAATAGATGTGTAGTAGGTGTGTACTGTATAGGTCCTTGAGTATATGCTATGATCATGTGTCCTAGACATTGGTGGGTCTTAAGAGAAGCACCTAGATTTGGTTGAATTTTACTATAACAACTGTTATTAGGATACAATATAGGTGGAACATTAGATCACCTTTATGCTAGATGTAGGTTGGCAATTCAGAGTTATTGGGACTAAGTATCGTGCAATAGATGTGAGAGAAGGTAATCATTATTTGAAAACACATGGCTATGACTAAGAGTAGACCAAATTTGTATGCTGATAGACCTTGATAAACCCTAGAGTTTTTAGAGGTTGATCATTTATTCCTTCTCGTATCTCCTAGGTTGGGTCGCCATAGGATACAGTGACCGAGAAATCAGGCATCTCAGTTTATTGGACCATTTGAATTGGTGGAATGAATTGGGCCAGTGGTGTACTGACTAGATCATACCCAGAAAAACAGTGATATTCCTGAAGTGCTTGATGCTTCAAAACTACGACGGTACAACCCCAACCCTTCTCATGTGATTTATGTGGACTATTTTGATCTCGAGATAGATGTGTCCTTTCAGGATCATCTAATATGTGTGTTATATCACAATGATAAAATGATGTGGGGAAAGACCATGCCAATAGATTTTATATTATGGAAATATGGACATGTGTAGGAGGAGAATTAGAAAAGGGAAGAAGATATAAGGGCTCAATGGAACACTATTTTTGACATAAAATCTTAGAGATTCTTGGGAGTGAATCTTGAGGACGGTATGTTATAAGGCGGGGATATTGTAAGATCCCAACCATTTCTATAGATTAGTCGGGATTTTTTCAGGTAATATTTTTTATTAATTTGATTAATTTTCATTGGGGTAATATCCTGGGGTGTTTTTGGTTGAAAATTGAGAAAATTGTACGAAAAGGGTCAGTTCATGGTTGGGACACATTTAAGGAAAATAGTGTGCCCCAACCCATCAAATCATGAAAACCCAGGTAGAGGAGATTCACATGGATAAGAAATGGTTTTGAAAACCATGAACCCTAAAAGGAGTAACCGTGTACCCCTATAAATGTGGTGTATAGTTTAGGCACATATTTCGGGAAAACCGTGCACCCCTTCCCAGAAAACCATGTGTTGGAATTAATTAAGTAAGAAAGTTGGTTTTAAAATATTTCAAACCCCTATTTTAATACAAAATCGAACTACACTTGATCTTATATGATATTTCCAAATTTTAGAGCTCTTCGGATGAATTCCAAGCCTTCCTAACCTTTTTTCTTCATGATTCTATTCTCAGATCCTAGATGTGCATCCCTATTAATAAGTGGATCCTATCTTGTTGCTTTCTCATTCATCCTACTTTATTCTCTCATTCTTTGGGTGAGGATTTATATTTTATTTTACTTATTATAGATCTATATTTGATGAATCTTGATCTAGGATTGTAGATATAGATCTATATCAAAGAGATATTGTTTTCATAATGTTGATTTAGGGTTTTAGATTCGGATCCCAATCTACGTCATTTGGTTCCTAAATTTTGGGGATTTCCATTGGGTGATATTTCATCAATAAATTGAGGTTGGTGGTATATAATTCAAATCTCAATGTCTTGGTCTTGGATTTATTTTTTCACATTATTAAATTTATAGAGTTGTTTAGTAATTTAAATTCCTAAATTGATATAATAAATATGATAGATTAATGAATTGTGGTAATTGTGAAATTACGAGATTTAGTGATTATTGAGTTAGATAATTAATTATGGAATTAATTGTGATATAAGGGATTATAGAATTAGATAATTAATTGTTGGATTAATTATGAGGAAATTGAGATCGTTTAATTGATTAATTAATTGTGGAATTAATTAGGGATATTGACATTGGGTTTTTTATAAATAATTGTAGGAATCAATTATGGGATTTTGAAATTGGGGAATCGAGTTTAACGTCCCGACCCACGTGCCACACAACTGTACCCCGATCCATCCAGTCAAAGGATCTTAAGAACGCCTCCCCATTTAATAGAGGATTATAACTAAGAGTGAGGGTTTGGTAAGTCATTCATGGGGAGACTATACCCAATTTTATCTGAGCAAAACACCAGGAAAAAATAAATAAACAAATGTGGAAGGAAATATAATCATAAACAGTCCCAATGTCACAAGATAACCAAAACAGGAAATACAACAATCTAGTGAAAGGGAAACATGCCATTCCAATGTAAGTGTCAAATTGTATAAAATGAAACTAAAAGTAAAGACACTAACAAATTCCAATCGGGTCCTAAGCTGTGTCTGGTTCCCTCATCCATTCTCTATCCCCAATCAACAATCTAATATAGGGCCATTTCCCTTAACTTATCCTAAAACAATAATGTCTATTTGGGTACCGATCATGTAGCCTAAATAGAGAGTGATTACAACACAGTGGTCCACCATGATCAGTTTCTAAAACAAATCCAGTAAATAAAATGTGTATGAAGTTTTATAAAGAAAAAATTACAATGTGTAAGTAAACAATTATCACGTTTTCAATTAATATTTATTAATTATATAGACCACCGGGTTCCTTAGGATACCCATACCCCAATACCTTCCCTAGTCCTCATCGGGTCTGATCCATGTTACATATTCAACTCACAATTTATTTAATCAAGATGGATTTCATTATCCATTTCATTTCATTCTCATTATCATGGCCACTTGGAACCTTAGTCCAATGCCAATGTTTTTGGGTATAGAACACTATTTCTAGGTCCCTACTTATCAATCCTTTATATTTAACATGGGAATAAAAGGTCATGTATAACACCCAAATTCTCAATCAAGAAAATACAACATATTCTTATAACTTTATTTCCAACACCCCAATTCTAAAATATTGAAATATCTCATTAGTGTAGATCATCTTGTCAAACATCCAAATTATCAACCATTAAAATAAATCTGTTATTGGCATATATTGTCACATATAACAAACCAAATTAACAATTATTCATGTATATCACTAGCATAGATCATAATGTCTAACACCCCTCTTATGAACTATGTAGATATATCATTCCTTATTAGAACCTCACGTGTATCTCAACATCACATGTTATCATGTTTCACATAGACCATGATTAATCATGTTAATTTTCTTATCATACTTACCCATTGTAGCTTCCATTAATTAATTCAAAAATTAAATTATCCACATCTATTAATCAATTTGACAATTAATAAATCTTTTCACAAGATCATCCTTCAATAATTAATTCACCAATTAAATATTCAAACAAACTATTTCAATGTCTTATAATTAATTCAAAAATTAATTATTCATTTTATGCCATCAATATCCCATAAATAAATTTACAAATTAAATATCTCAAATTAGGATATAAATATCCCATATTTATTTTCCCAATTAATTATCTCTATTTGTAACATCCATAACCCATAATCAATTCCACAATTAATAACCCAGTTCAAGAATCTCAAAGCGATCATAATTCATTCCGATAATTAATTATTAAAATTAGTAATATAAAAATCTAGTAATTAATTTTCTAATTAATTATATCATTCAACAGTTCCAAAATCCACAATTTCATAATCATCTCAATTAATTAATTTACATCATTAAGTAATTTTATTAGAGATATCAATTTCTATAAAAATCTTGCAATTATACAACTTTCATGTACCAGAAATTTTAGGAGGCAGGAGAACCTACTCCTAAAACAATTTATTAGAAAAACAATGTTCACACAAAGGATTACAAAGTCATATTAAAAAATATTAGTCATGTAACCATTTGGATCACAAGTTTCCAATCCCTTCCACCTCCCGGTCTAATCATTGAAAATCGTCGCCACTGTTGTCATACTGTCGCCGGGAACTCCAACGTTACACCACAGATCCCATACCAAAAAACCATTCACCATTCAAAAAATTCAAAAAATTCAAAAAACCACCATCAGAAAACCAAACAATGATTTCCGAAAGTCATCCAACATGCTGCAAAACTACAATAAAAAATCTCTTAAATCATTCTATGCCACCGTGAAGCCATCACCAAATGTTGTGCATCACCCCAAACCAAGATTTAGTTCTCCCATAGTCCATCACCGGTCACCAGAATCGAATCAGAGTCAAAAAAGCGCACCACCAAAGACATCACACCTTCCAAAAATGAAAAACATGCAGAAAAAATCTTAGAAACACAAACCAGGCCAAATCTCGCTAGAAGATGAAACCTTCGCAAAGCTGTGCCACATATCCCGTCGCCACCTTTAAAACAGTACCAGGAGATAGATCTACCTGTCACACCTATAGACGACATGAATCACGATGAAAACCCCTACAACACAGCATCTGTACCCACACAGGACCAACATCACGACTCCATGGGGAGCCCCAGCCAAAACAGGGACCATATGCCATAGTGCGGAGGTTCGCCAGAGATGACAAGCACACACGACACTACCACCTGAAGATCCTGCGCATTGTGAGAATGTGTATAAGAAGGAGAAGCCAAGTAAGATCTGAAATTGTGGAGAGGAAGGACATAATAGGGGATAACCTAGCGTCGTGAGGCCCCCTACGAGGCTCATCTTCTCTTGGGATTAGTGGATAATGTTGTATTGATACAACTTTCATATACATCTTCAAAATCACGTCTATGGGATTGAATTTTTAGACAAAAAACCTCAAGATCAGGGATGAAGAACACTCAACAATGAATATCCCTAAATTTATCTTAAACACTAAAGAACATGTCAAAGAATAATATTTAGATACAATTCCTTTAATGTGGAGGAAGTGGTGAAAAACTCCTTACGTTTGTGCTATAAATCATCTTCTAGATTCCTCTCAACAAGAACCAAATAGTCCATTAGAAATGGATTTAGTTTCAGAAAAATTACTTCAAGGCATATCTTAAAAAATATAGGTTTGAATACCCAAGATCTGATGCGAGATTGCTTCTAGATCAAAGCAAACACCCAAAAATCAATAA
Source organism: Viscum album (assembly GCA_963277665.1). NCBI lineage: Eukaryota > Viridiplantae > Streptophyta > Magnoliopsida > Santalales > Viscaceae > Viscum > Viscum album. The sequence goes on along the minus strand of OY728147.1, from coordinate 66,259,644 downwards.
CAGATGACCCACAAGAAAGAGGGAGATGCATGTAGGGTCTTTGGTTGAATATTGCGGTGCATGTGGGAGTTTTGGTAAAAGTTAGAGATGAATGACACCTCTTGCATCAAAAATGGTGGTGCGTAGAGTGTTTGTAGAAAATAAAGGCATGTATGGAGGTTCACACGATGATGGATTTTTATTTTTAATATGATGAATGTGAAAATTACACAACGTGAATTCCCATTTCAACTCATGTGAAAACTGTAACATATTTCATGTTTTCGTCATGGAAATACCATAAAACCATTTTATAAAACATTAATTGTATATTACATGTGGTGAAATCCAATTTTCCATGGTGACATATTACACGTGGTGAAATATTTCACATGGTGAAATATAATTACACGTGGTGAAATATTATTTCATGACATGTTGACATGTAGTGAAAGACAGTATGAGGGGGGTGTAAATTTTCAAGGTTTTGAATTAATTTGATCCATCAACTAAACTCAAAACAACCCATCTTGGTCAAAAAAAAATTAAATAGATTCATACCTAGAAAAAGATGATATCTTACAATATCCCCACCTTATAACAGACCGCCCTCGAGCTACACTCCCAAGCCTCTCTAAGATTCTGATTAAAAAATATTTGGTCAGTAAGCCCACATATCTTCCTCCCTTTCCCATGTACCCCCCTTCACGGGTCTATGTTTCCATAACACATGAACTATAATCACGGTCTTTCCCCGAAACACTTTCTTACTATGATCCAACACACATATCAGATGCTCCTCAAAAGGAAGCATCTAAATCAAGCTCAAAATCATCTACATTAATCACATGAGAAGGGTTGGGGTGATACTATTGAAGTTTTGATACATGTAAAATATCATGTGTAGCACTGTATTTCTCTGGAATGGACAATCGGTACACCACCAACCCGATTCTCTCCATAATCTCAAATGGTCCTACAAATCTAGGTGCCAATAAGACCTATCATCATATCCGGCAATGACCCAATAAAGGAGACAACTGAAGGAATACACAATCACCCTCAGTAAACTCTATGTGATTTCTCCATATGTCATCATAAAAATTATTCCTACTCTATGATGTAGCCATACGTTTCTGAATCAACTGTACCTGCTCTGATGTCTCATAAACAAGACTTGGTCCCAAAAACTCCGACTTACCAGCCTCTAACCACCATAGTGGTGATCTGCATGGACCACCTAAAAGTGGCTTGTATGGTTCCATCTTCATAGTTTCATGATAACTGTTGTTATAGGATAACTCCACTAAATCCAAGTGTTTCTCCTATGACCCACCAAAGATTATAACACAAGCCCATAGAATAACCTCAAGCACCTATATAGTACGCTATTACTTACCATATATTTGTGGGTGGAAAGATGTACTCAATAATCTCCATGTTTATAGTGACTTCTCTAAGCCCTACCAGAAGCACAAAGTGAAGCACGAGTCACAGTCTGAAGCTGTAGTTCATAGAACCCCTAGCAGTCTGACTATCTTCCGAACATGTAGTTCTCACAACTACTCTACAGTTAAAGTTTCACATATTGGGAATAAATGTGATAATGTGGTCAATCAATCCACACCAACATAGATATCATCATTGTTCCTATGAATCTTTGGATGTCCTACCACAAAGTCCATGGTCATGTCATCCCACTTCTATTCAGTAATAGGCAATAACTGTATCAAACCTCGAAATTGTTGATTCCATGACTTCACCAACTGAAAAAGTGCTTCATCATGTCAAAAACCATACTACATCCTTTTTCATGCCTATCCAATAAAACTATCTTTGTTGGTCAAGTTAAATTTTGGTCACACATGGATGTACTACCCACTTGGAGGTATGAAATTCCCACATGATCTCCTCTCACAAGATCGTAGGCACAAAAAATTGATTTTTTATATATCTGATCTCGTTCTCATCTATCAACTAGTATGAAGGTGTCTCCCCACCTTCAAAACTTTCCCTCAAGGCTAAGAACTCCAAATCCTCATAATATCTTTCCCAAATCCATCTCAAATTTTTTTACTCCATAGAAACTGATACGAGAGTCATATGCTCTTGACTCTCCTGAACCACAACATGCACCTCACCTTGTGACTTTATCATCTTCTACTCAGCACAAGACACCAAAACTACATAGGTCTGAGTTTTCCTTCTAAAAATGTTATCCACAATGTTTCCCTTACTCAGTGTATATACTAGATCAAAATCAAAAGAATGCATCTACTCAACTTATCTCTGCTGCTGAAGATTCAAATCTCTTTGGAAATGATATAACTCAAGAACTTTTGGTCAGTATAAAATATATACATTTCACCAAAAAGATAGTGTCTCCAACACTTCAATGAAAACAACACCACTGCTAGATTTAGGTCTTTTATAGGTTAGTTCCATTCATATCGTCTCAACCGTCGAGACCCATATTCCATGCCTCGATCTACTTGCATCAAAACAACTCAAATTTTAATCCCATAAGCATCACAATACACCATGTATTCTTCACCTAACTGAGATAGGATCAAAATTAATACTAATGTAAAATAGTTCTTTGACTCCTAGAAGGCCTTCTCAAATTCTTCAGACCATTCAAACTTTATCCCCCTTTTGGCCATGACTGAATTCTGTGCTTCCAAATGGTAAAAGTCTTAGATGAATCTCCTATAATATCCAGCTAATCCTAGAAATTTTTTTAATATAAAAAAAATTCTTGGGATGATCCCAATAAATCACTTCCTGAACCTTATTTAGGTCCAACGAAACACCTTTCACTAAGATGATGTTCCCTATGAAGTGTACCTATTCAATACAAATACGATACATAGATAACTTTTTATATAACCAATGATCTATCAATGTACCCAGGACGAGGTCAAGATATTGGGAATGATCATCATGAATCTTGGAGTACACTAAGATGTCATCAACAAAAAACACCTCAAACTGATTTTGGCACAAATGGAATATTTTATTCATAAAAGCCATAAAAAATACTGGTGTTTTTGTCAGCCGAAAAGGCTTTTCAAAAACTCATATAGGACCAACTTACTTCTAAAACCAGTCATCGGTATATCATATGTTCGAAATCTTGACTGATGATACCTCGATCTCAAGTCAATATTTGAGAACACACAAGCTCCTTTCAACTGGTCAAATATATCATCAACATATGGAAGAGGATATCGATTCTTTATATTCATCTTATTCAACTTCCAGTAATCAACACACAAACATAAAATTCTATAAGCCTTTTTTGTGACCAATATAGGTGATCCCCAAGAAGACAAACATGGATGGATAAATACCTTATCCTCCAACTCCTCCATATGATTCTTGAGCTCTTTAATCTTTTTTTGTTCCATTATTTATGGTAGAATATATATTGGATCCGCCCCTGACATGAGATCAATAATGAATTCTACATATCTATCAAGTGGCATCCATGATAAGTCCTTAGGAAAGAAATCTAAAAATAGTTTCACTACTACTGGAAGGACACCTTACCTAAGACCCCCATCATTTAGTAATAAACTAGCACAATGAACAGTGACATATCTTAGTTGCTGAGTAATTATCCCTTCTTGGCCCACCTGGATATCTTACTCTCCTCACTGAATGTAATGGTCACTCTTAGGAGATTTAAATATAACTCTCCTATGGTAACAGTCTATATGGGATCATTATAAAACTATCAATTCCATACCCATAATTAGGTCAAAGTATATCATATCAAGAATATAGAGATCCGACAGGAAAAAATACTCCCTGATCTCAAGAGAACACCCCTTTCACATATAGATGTATCTAGACCATACTACAAAAGGTGTATCTATCGTCATAACCCCACTCACAAAATCCACTGCCTGGATCAAACCATTAAAAGGTTTTTCAAATATAAAGGAATTAGAGGTGCTAGTATCAAATACGGAATTATCTAATGTAGAAGCTACTAAAATAGTACTTATCATTGTTTATGGCCCAGCCTCACTATACAAAAGTGTAGGCTTCACCGCATGAAACTATCCATCGCCTCTTCCTTGTGATGCAATTTGACTCACCTGTGATACACCACTCTACTAATGTGGGAGCTCTTACCCAGATGCTCCATTCCCACTACCTATACCTCCACTGCTAGTAGAACTACAACTGCCTACCTCATATGGTGTGAACGATCCCCTTTTGGCACCCCAGTTCTATCTATATCCTCCACCACTATCCTTCTAGAACAGGTTCTGGCATGAACTCTATAGATCTCCCATCCTTCTACAAGATTGAGACTCCAATGGTGGTTGGGGAAAACATTTCAGAAATTGTCAGGACTTACCACACTCTTGTAAAATCCCTTGAGTAAGATCATGTTTACCTGATCCCCCTGACTTGCCACTATGCTTCCTATTTCTCTGGATAAATTTTTCACAACAACACTTCTTGCAATTAGAATACATCCCTCCTGACCATCTAGTAGAAAATGTCTTTATATCACTTGAATCCTATATCAGGTTCCCTTCATCTATGAGAGCTTGATCCACCACCTCAAAACACTTCTTTAACTAAAAGAGGTCAACTTGGGACTTAATATTGCACATAAATTCATCCGGGAAATACCTCACCCTAGTTGTCTCAGCACCTTCCAACACTGGAGAAAATCACTAATGATCTTTAAAGCATCCCACAAAGTCCATCACAACCATACTCCCCTGAGTCAACTACATGAACTCAGATTCTCTTTCCTGCCTCACTATCTCTGGGTAAAAGTGATCCAAGAATCACTCCAAGAAGTCCTTCCGTAGGATCCCATCAACCTGTCTAGTACACACTTGAATGTCCCACAAGTGCTTCACTGATCCCCTTAGCATATAAGCAGCTAACATGACCCTCCTCTCAACCAGAGTCCCTAGATGGTTAAGTATCATCTTGATGGACTCAACCCAAAACTAAGATCCCTTAAGTCCACCCTCTCTAGTAAAATTCAGAGGGTGATGCATCTAAAACTCCCTTGTAAGATCATACATGCTTTTCATAACCCGCCCTGTGTCTCTATCCATCAATTTCATGAAAGAGGTGAAGTTTTCTCAGAACTGCTCTTTGACTTCCACACCTGGTACTATCAGGGTCTCAACTTCTGCCACTGGAGGATCATCTACTTCCATGTCCTCCTTTAATCTTCTCAACAAGTGACATCATGGATTCATATCTATAAAAATCCAAACACACACCATTGGAAATATTTTATGTAGTTAACACATTTATGTAAGAGGGAAACACAATAAGCTATAAAAAGCCTTTCCCCCAAGTCTTTCCACATGGTCAAAATCAAGGCATTATCACTACCCATAAACATATTCCACCTAGGTCTTGGTTAAAAAGGGTAAACACATTCTCAATAATCACCTTTATCATTTAGACACCCATTTATTCACATTTTTTTATTCTACCATGTTCAATTTCATATTTGGAACCTTTTTCAATTTAAAATGACAACAAGGAAAACCATCATATGTTCAAAAACATACCCAAAACCCCTTTTTTCATGTGTGCGTAAAATGATCCATGTAATAAAATTGTCCCATGTTCCTAGAATGATGCATGCAGGCTCAAATCTCATGCCTTTTTGAGCCACAAGTCAATTATCAATAGTTTCCAAAAACAATAATCACGTCACACAACAAGTTTATCACCCAAGGTGAAATAATATTCAAATGTAATAACAAAAAAAACAAAAATCCCACCATGATTATTTGGGTTCTCCTCTATACATGGGTCTACAAGTCCCATGTACAAGATCATTACCAATCCCTGAATGTTCTTAATATATTTTCAAAATTTCCCAAATATTAAGACAAAATAAGGGGAAAGAAAACTAGACCTCTGATACCACTTTGTAACGTATTGAACTAGGTGCCATGCAACTGTTCCCCATGTCGATCAGTCACATGACCTTAAGCATGAATCCCCATATGTGAGAGGCTGTGGAATTGCAGCGATGGTCTAGAAAGTCATTCATGGAGAGACGATACCCTCTTTTATCAGAGTAAAATAACAATAGAAAATAAATAAACAAATGTAGGATCATATATAATCATAAAAAATACCAATGTAACAAGATAAAAAAACAAGAAATATAGTACTAAACTGAATGGGAAACATGACATTCCAAAGTAAGTGTTAATGTTTCTAAAATGAATCTAAATATAAAGATACTAATGACTCCCAAGCGGGTCCCAAATCATGTTTGGTTCCCTCATCTATGATCTATCCTCAATCCAAAATCTAATCTAGGGCCCTTTATATTAACCTATCATGAAAGAATAAAATCTATCTAGTTACCGATTAGGAAGCTTAAATAGGGTGTGAGTACAACTTAGTAGGCCAAAACCAATGGTGCAAAAAAAATCCATTCAATAAAAAGTTCATGAAGTTGTATAAAGAAACATTTAAAACATGTAAGAAATAATTTATCACATTGTCAATTAATCTTTATTAACTATATAGAACACCAGGATCTCGAGGACACCCACACCCCAATACGTGATCTAGCCCACACCATGTTTGATCCATGTTACATATTCAATTCAAAATTCATTTAAAGAAGAGGTATTTCATTATCCATTTCATTTCAATCCCATTATAATGGCCGCATGTAACCTTAGTACAATGACACGGTTTTTGGGTATAGAATGCCATGTATAGCTCCCTGTTTATCACTCCTTCATATATAACATGGGAATAAAATGTCATGTCTGGCACCCCAATTCTCAATCATGAAAATACATCATATGCTTATAATGTCATGTCCAACAACATAATTCTATACTATGCACATATATAATTAGTGTAGATCATCATTTCAAACATCCAAATTCTAACCATTCAGATATATCTATCATATGCATAGTTCATCATGTCTAGAACCCCAAATTAACAACAATGTATGTATATCACTGGCATAGATCATCATGTCTAACACCCCTCTTATCAACTATAATGATAAATCATTCCTTATCACAATGTCACATGTATCTCATCATCACATGTTTTGATGTTATCATATAGACCAAGATTAATCATGTTAATATTCTTATCACAACAACCCATCGTCACATCCACTAATTAATTGATAAATTAATTAATCAAAATCCATTGATTAATTAGAAAATTAATTAATATTTTAAAAATATCAACATCCAATAATTAATTCACCAATTAATTATTCAAACAGTATATTTCAAATTCTCATTAATAATTCACCAATTAATTATTCATTTTATTGCATCAATATCCCATAAATAGATTTCCAAATTAATTATCTCAAATCCTAATAGTAATATCCCATAACTAATTTTCAATTAATTATATTAATTCTTAATATTCATAATGCATAATCAACTCCATGATTAATTACTCAATTATAGCATAAAAAATACATCATAATTAATTCCCACAATTAATTATTTAAATTAGTAATATCAAAATCTCATAATTAATTATTCAATTAATTATATCATTGAATGATCTTAAAATATCACAGTATCACAATCATCTAAATTAATTAATCTACAACCTAATTAAATTAATTAGGGATTATAATTTCTATAAAACTCTAGAAAATCTACAACTTGAACATACATAATCAAGATGATGGGATTTATATTTTAGACCACCTACCTAAAGATCAGTGATGAATAATTCTCAACAAAAAATATCCCCAAATTGAGTGTAAACACTCAAAAACAGATCGAAGAACATTATATAGATCTGATTCTTTGAAAATGGAGGAAGTGATGACAAACTCCATACATATGAAATTGTAATTAGATTCTAGATTCCTCTCAACAAGAACTATTACTACCACAAAATGGTCTTTATCAGCGCTCAAAACGGGCTTTAACAGTGCAAAAAAAACAATGTAAATCTCAGCACTGATGGGGGGGGGGGTACCCTTTATGAACAATAAAAAAGAGATGATAAAGAGTTCCTTTATCAGTACCAAAAAAGTGCTCATAAAGGGTTACATTATCAGCACGAAAAATGCACTAAAAAAGGGATCCTTTATCATCCATAAAAAATAACCAAAAAGGGCTCCTTTATAAGTGAAAAAAATGCGCCGATAATGGGATCCTTTATCAATGCTAAAAACACACTAATAAAGGGCTCCATTATCAGTGCTTAAAAAGCGCTGATAAAGGGATATTTTATTAGAACTTTTTTTAACGTTGATAAAATGATCCTTTATCAGTGATTTTTTTATCACTGATAAATGCCCTTCCTGTTGTAACATGAAATTCTACAACAGTACACCCAAAAAAACCTGCAAACAGTATATCAACCAAGCAGTTCACACAGATAAAATATGCAGTGGTTGTCAATTTGGGATCAAAGGATGGGAAAAAAATCCATACCTAATAAGATGTACTAATAATTCATTATGATTATCAAAAGGTACCATTAAATACTATCTCCTCCAAATGATATCATACATTTCCTCAGATAAAATATATAGAGAGATTTCAATGTCAGAACCTTAAGAAAAATTTGATTAAGGCATGATTTCAAGTTATTCTTCATGTTTTTTTGTGGTTAAGATTCATGTCAAGCTTGGATATGGAATTTGTTTATAGATTTTGAGTTCCTATTGGGATATGTTGCCTTAGGAATTAGAGAGTTTCTCCTATAGATTTCTCATGGTAGATGGATTTGGGTGATTCTTGGGACACTTAAGGAAATGTGTTCTTGTGGTTGATGCCTTTATCTTAGGGTGTGATGTATTCTTTTCACGCCATTTATAGAATTTATAAATGGTGGGCACATATATGCATATTCCTTTTCAATTCTATACTTTTGATTAGTAGTCATTTAGTTCTTTTATTAGGGGACACAATTTAGAAGAACCCATATGGGTACACATTCTTGGGGAAGTTTCATATTCATTTTGAACTTTTATTGTTTTACATATAGAGGAAAAGGATGGGTTGTATGGCTCCAAGTAAAAACCATGCAACCTACCTTTTTGAGGGAGTTGTTAGGAACAGGAGTTTTTTCACGGTTAGGAGAAACCATGTGGTATGGATATGTAGTTTAAATAAGTAATTTTGAACGATTGGAACACAGTTAGTTAACTGTTTTTCCAAACTATGCAGAAGAGGGTTTCTTATCCAATGGCTCCCAAAAAGTTGGTGAACAGTTTGGAAAACTGCCCAACTAGACCGTGAAAGTTTTCGATGATATGTCACAATTTAAGGGATTTCAACCTATTTCCTCCCTTCCCCTTACCAAAACATAGTATAAGAGCCCTTTATGTTGAATATTTATGAAATTTAAATACTATATTCCTTTTTATTTCCCTTTCATTCTTCTCCATCTCCCTTTCTTCTTTGTTTTCATCCATCACAATGAACTCTAGGGATAAAGGTTTATATTTAGGGTGTGTGATGAATTATTAATAGGGGATTATTGTATAAGTACTAATTAGGACTCTATAAGGCTTGTATAAGTGTCTTATTTTATAGGTGATGTCTTTTGGATTGTTTTCCGTACGCTAGTGGTTGTTTTCACTTAAAAATTATGTCCATTTTAAAAAAAAAAGAGACACTTTGAGTGATACCAGTCACACCATGCCTCAGATTGAGGTGGGGTTTACTCGTACATGTCACAAATGATCCATGGATCATTATTCTAAAGTATCAACACAATATGAATGCATTTGATCATTTTTCCATATGTCAGTTGTTGTTTTCACATAAAATTCCTTCCATTTTTAACAAAAGAGAGAAACTATGAGTGATACCGGCCACACTATGCTTCATATTGAGGCTGGGTTGAGTTTTACACATCACACATGACCCATGGATCATTTTCCTATAGTATCAACACAATATGAATGCGTTTGGTCAGTTTTACATATGCCAGTGGTTGTTTTTACTTACAAATTAGGTCAATTTTATACAAAAGAGTGAAACATTGAGTGATACCGGTCACACCATGCCTCTAATTGAAGAATGGTTGACTCATACATGTCACAAATGACCCATGTATATTTCTCTTAAATAATCAACACAATATAAATTCATTTGGTTAGTTCTCCATATGTCAGTTGTTGTTTTCACTTAAAATTCTATCCATTTTAAACAAAAGAGTGACTCTTTGAGTGATACCAGCCACACCGTGCCTTGAATTGATGCGGGGTTGACTCGTACATGTCAATAATGACCCATGGATCATTGTCCTAAAGTATCAACACAATACGAATGCATTTGGTCGGGTTTCCATATGCCAGTTGTTGTTTTCACTTAAAATTCTGTCCATTTTTAAAAAAAGTGAGACACTTTGAGTGATAACAGTTGCACCGTGCCTTGTATTGAGGCAAGGTTGACTCGTACACATCAAAAATTACCCATAGATAGTTATACTGATGTATAAACAAAATCCGAATGCGTTTATTCAGTTTTCAGTATGTCAGTTGTTGTTTTCACTTAAAAATTATGTCCATTTTAAACAAAAGAGAGACACTCTGAGTGATATCGGCCACACCATGCCTTAGATTGAGGAGGGGTTGAATCTTACTTGTCAAAATTAACCCATGGATCATTTTACTAAATTATCAACACAATATGAATTCATTTGGTCATTTTTTCGTATGTCAGTTGTTGTTTTCACTTAAATTTTTGTCCATTTTAAACAAAAGAGAGACACTTTGAGTGATACCGGCCACACCGTGCCTCAGATTGATGTGATGTTGACTCTTACCCATCAAAAATGACACATGGATCGTTCTAATAAAGTTTCAACATAATCCTAATGTGTTTGGTCCGTTTTCCATACGTTAGTTCTTGTTTTCACTTAATAATTATGTCCATTTTAAATAACAGAGAGACACTTTGAGTGATATCAGCCACACCGTGCCTCATATTGAGGTGGAGTTTACTTTTATACGTCAAAAATGATCCATGGATCGTTGGATTAGAGTATCAACACAATCCAAATTCATTTGGTCAGTTTTCTGTACGTCAACTGTTGTTTTCACTTAAATATTTTTTCAATTTTAAACAAAAGAGAGACACAATGAGTGATACCATTCACACTATCCCTCGTATTTAGGTGATTTTGACTCATACATGTCAAAAATGACCCATGGATCATTCTCTGAAATTATCAACACAATAAAAATGCGTTCAGTCTGTTTTATGTACATTAGTTGTTGTTTTCACTTAAAAATTATGACCATTTTAAACAAAAGAAAGACACTATGAGTGATACCAGAAACACCATTCCTCGGATTGAGGTGGGGTTGAATTTTACACAACACACATGACCCATGGATCATTTTCCTAAAGTATCAACAAAATCTCAATCCATTTGGCTAGTTTTCAATTCGTCAGTGGTTGTTATCACTTAAAATTATGTCCATTTTAAGAAAAAGAGAGACACCATGAGTGATACCGGTCACACCATTCCCCATACTGAGTAATGACTTACTCGTACACATAAAAAATGACCCATGTGTCATTATACTAATGTATCAACACAATCCTAATGCATTTGGTTTATTTTACGTATATCAGTGGTTGGTTTCACTTAAAATTCTGTCCATTTTAAACAAAAGAGAGACAGTTTGAGTGATATCGGCCACACCATGCCTCAGATTGAGGGGGGGGGGTGGGGGTTGAATCACACACATTAACCATTTCCCACAGATCATTGGAATAAAGTATCAACACAATCCAAATTTTTTTTGTTGGTTTTCCGCACGTTAGTGGTTGTTTTCACTTAAAAATTATGTCAATTTTAAACCAAAGAGAGCTACTTTGAGTGATAATAGCCACACCATGCCTCATATTGTGAAATATTTGACTCATACACGTCCAAAAAGACCCATGTAACTTTTTTCTAATGTATAATCACAATCCGAATGTGTTTGGTCGGTTTTCGGTACGTTAGTGGTTGTTTTCACATAAAAATTATGTTCATTTTAACCAAAAGAGAGACACTTTGAGTCATATGGTCACACCATGCCTTATATTGAGGCGGGATTGACTCTTAAACATCACACATGAAACATGGATCAGTCACCTAATGTTTGAACACAATCCGAATGTTTTTGGTCATTTTTCTGTATATCAGTTGTTGTTTTCCCTTAAAATTTTGTCCATTTTAAACAAAATAGAGACACTTCGAGTGATACCGACCACAAAATGACTTACATTGAGGAGGATTTGACTCGTACATGTCAAACATGACCCATGGATAATTGGCCTAAAGTATCTACACAATATGAGTGCATTTGGACACTTTTCCGTATGCAAGTTTTTGTTTTCTCTTAAAATTCTGTCCATTTTAAACAAAAGAGAGACACTTTGAGTGATACCGGACACACTGTGCCTTGGATTGAGGAAAGGATGACTGTTACACACCACACATAAACCATGGATCGTTTTCCTAATGTATCAATACAATCCTAATGCGTTTAGTTGGTTTTACTTACGTCAGTGGTTGTTTTCACTTAAAAATTATCTCCATTTTAAACAAAAGAGAGACACTTTGAGTGATACTGACCATACCATGCCTCAGATTGTGGCGGGGTTGACTCGTACATGTCGCACATGACCCATGTATGATTATCCTAAATTATCAACACAATCTGAATGCGTTTGGTTGGTTTTCCATATGCTGGTTATTATTTTCACTTAAAAATTATGTCCATTTTAAACAAAAGAGAGACACTTTGTGTGATACCGGCCACACCGTGCTTTGGATTAAGGCGGGGTTGACTCGTACACATCAAAAATGACCCATTGAACATTCTCCTAAATTGAAAACATGGATGTGGGGGGGGGGGGGTGGGAGACCCTATGGAAGAAGGAGGTTCCCACAATGTTCATTTTCTAATTACGGATAATCAGAAAACATATAATTTCAACTAATAAAAATGGTCAATGCATGGGAATCCATTTGGAATCTCGATAATCATACATCAATAAATTTATGGTGGATAATTATACTCATAAATTCTTGGAATGTGAGTGGGTATGCATAATATGAAGAAATTTTAGAGATTTTACGGGTTTTTCTTATCTAGAGCCCAAAGAAAAGTGGTTCCTCATCCTTTCATATTGCTGGTGCATTTCATCTGTTAAAATAAAAAAATAAATCATTGGAGAAAGGATGATTAATTTAATAACAATTACAATTTTCCTATGAACATTTACATAAAATAATGTTTCACCTTTTGATCTCCATGATCCCCTCTCAAAAATGTCTTCCAATTATACACGTCCCCAAGTCATATCTTCATGCTATTTGTGTACAATATTCCATCAGGTATGCATCCCACTCGTTTTTGAACAAATATATATTGTCTTTTGTATATGAGGCTTTTAGAAAGTTAGAGTAGTACTTCGAAATATATAAATAACGAATTAATAAATAATTTAAATGAAATAGTAGTTGTTTTTGAAAATACCTCATTAGGGATGCTATTTTATTGATGGAAAACGATCTCTCTCATAAATTTGCAAACATAATAACCGCAATCATTATCATTTGTTTGTTTTTGACACTATAAAAACATTGATCATTTGAATAATAAGTAACTTGTTTTGATATGTGTTTGGATAGTGAAATCATATTATATATACCCTGATACTTTTCCAAACATAGTACTTGTTCACCTCCTTATGCTTAGCCCCTATCCTCATTCCTTTTTAGATGATATTAATACACCACCCTATCATAAAAAAATTCTTAGTAAAAGATAATATAAATTATATAACTTGATGTTTAGACCTAAAACATGGATGTAGTGTCATACAGATTCACAAACTCCATAATGTGTGGTCGGCTTGTTGGATATCATTTTAGTTAATCCAAAAAATAAATCTTTGGAGTATCTAAGTGCACTGAAATTACCAACCAATGTTGCCTAAAAACAGAAAAAGGAATAATTAATTAAGGAAGTGAAAATATAATTGATATTCTTTAATCATAGAGTTTTACCCCTGCATAGTTGGTATTATGAAGAGTTTGTCACCCGAAATCTTGTTTTCAAATGTTTATAGCAAGCCTTTCACTATTTCATCCCTTATTGATGGCACTAATTCCGTTAGTTGTGTAGATGTGGTATGAGGACTAATGAGTCCTAATTTTGGCTCATGGGGAAATGCCTTCAAAAGTTTTTCATATATACTTCTTCCAAAAATATAAAATACATTTAGTCACAATCACCACATTAATTCCGCTTTTATAAAATCAATACATGAAAACATACCTTATATATACTTTTACAACTGTGACCCATAGACAATCATATTCAAGGACGTCATTTACATTTTCATCAGCAATGTAATATGAAATTTCCTCCCTATATATATTCTCTTCAAAAATAACTATATGACTAATACCACTTTTTATATTCGTATCCACATGAGTCATCAATGCTAGTAAATGTGGATAGAAAATAGACAATGTAATTGCGCTTTCAGTAGATATTTTTGATCGGTTGGTCGATCCTTTAGATGCTTTTGAGCCCACGTTTGTTGTCACCCCTTCCCTTTCTCCGTCTATAATAACATTCATTGGTTCTGAACTTTTTTTTATAAATTGTAAAATGTTTCTCTTGAAAAAAATGGAATTAAATACCACTTTGTCAACATGTACTCTTAAAAGTTGTAACAACCATGAAATGAATTTTCTAATACCCTTTTCAACCATATGAATATAATCATCATAATGTTGAATATGTAGCTCTACATTTGGATCACGAGCAATAGTAATCATCAATTTCAGATGATCTGTTGGAAGTGGTATATTATGCAACTTGTCCTCTGGGATGTTGAACACTGTAGACCTCACTAATAGGTGATAGGTGGGTGTCGAAAGATATAAATCACAGTCATTATCACCCTATAGAAGATTAGTATAGGAAATGTATCATTGTTTTTATGATTCATATTTCATGGAAACAATTTTTAGAATATTGATTACCATGGATAAGACATCTCTTTGAGGGGAATGGGTCGCCTCAAAGCAGGTGGGGGTCGGGTAGGATCTTTACGTGATGTTTGTTCCTGATTTGTGACTTATACTTGCTTCTTACCCATAAAAGTTACTAGAAACTCTCCATGCCATTGAAATCGTTCTTCAAGAGTTTCTAGTCTTTCGCACATTTTTTTCATTTCTTCATTTTTATCATCCGTTTCTTTTTTCCCCAAAATATACTTGAGATGTTACCCCAAACCCCGCACCTCTGACATGATTGTATTGTTCTGGCCTCTTCAAAGCCGTCGATAATATCTATGCATCTACTACTGGAGTAGCTGATTCCTATGACTGTCGGATAGAGGAAAATAAGTAATTATTATTATGTAGTAGCAATTTAAAACAAAACTTTTTATTGTGTCATACTTACACATATTTCGCACACTTTTTGTGTGTTTTCATCTACTAGCTTCCCTTCCTTATTCACACGTGCCTCCTTCCATAGCACATGTCGTGGGATGGAAGTATCTCTGGCTTTAGAGTCATCAATCTATATATAAAAATAGAAAGATAATTATGATGTTGTTTCTTAGCACGTAACAACATTACTATAAATTTAAAATATGTACCATTTTCTTTTCTAGTGAAGCATACACCATCCTTGATTTACGATAGGGGTATGTTGGTTTTGATGCACGTTCCTTTTTTCAGTATTGAGTTGTTGTTTCATAAATGAAATATTGATAATCAAAGTAATGAATACATATATCCTCAAACTACATATTATCAGCCACAATGTACATGACACTTATCATCCCCATGTCGGCCAATAAATGAATCCCATGCTTTTTGGAATATTAGGTGATCATAAAAAAGGGGTGGGTGAAGGTTTATTTTACCTTTGGAATATTTTAGGTGAAATTTTGTTAAAATAGTGTGAAAACCTCAATGAATCCTTCTTGCAAGCCTTAGTACATAATTCTTATGTGAATCATCTACTATAAATGTACTCTATAAGGGATTGAGAAGAGTAATACACTGTTTCATTATTTCATTTATTAGTAAATTAAAGAAATAATATTATAATATTACCATAATTTCTTCCCAGATTACAATCTTCAGCCTGGACACAACATAGTGCCATGAATCTATGTCAATCATCACATGTTGCTGAGTGACAATTAAAATATAACTACTAAACATAGCCTTGCTGGGATTCACATGTTGTCCTCAATCATTCCATATGATATCAAATTTTATGCCATTATTTTTCACGTGAAGAACTTTGGATAACACCATAAAACTACGACGCACCTATTTTTTCTGCGACGTCGTTCTTTCATCCTCGACCATTTCATCGATATCAACATCATCAATATGTTCATCTGGAATGGTATCAATGACATGTGCTGATGGTTGTTGGACCTCAACACTAGGAGAAACAAGAGGTTCAGAAACATGTTATTGATCTTCATTGTGAGCAACAACAGCATCAGTAGCTTGAGATACTTATTCAACATCGAGGTTAGGAGCACCAGAACGTGTAGAAGTCATTCTCTACAAAATTGGTTGAATAATTAATTTAGATTACATAAATTCAGTAATGATAAGATAATAACATGAGATTACAAGATCTATATTACAAACAAAATATAACCTGTTTATTGAAATCTATTTATTTTTTTCAAAGGCTGAAGGGATTTGACACCTCTATAGATTATCCAAATCTCTTCATTGTGGTCACTTCTAACATACAAAACGCCATCTACATTGGGACCGCTGCGAAATGATTGCGACATACCACTAAAATAATCACCCTTAATTGAATTTTCATCGAACCTTTCTGTAGTTTTAGACGATAATAGAACAATAAACCACTTTTGGTTTGTGGGATTTGGAACATAAAATACTTGTACCGCTTGTGATTCCATTATAAACAGTTCATATTTGTACCCTTCTTTACTAAAATCAACTTTCACAAATCCCAATTCATCTATTTTAACACCACTGTTGCTATCAACCCATTTTCATTAAAAAATATGCAATTAGAATGTCGTATAATCCAACTCCCATATTTGTTTGATAATGACAAATTATGACATATTCACATAAATTGGATTTCTGTCGTTGCTACTAGAATCATTCATTGCTTCAGCCGCAATTGTAACTCCACTATTTTGCATGGTACTATCTTCATCATGTTCATCTGTATAGAATGTATAACAATTAATAACATAACCATTGTATGATAATACATACCCACTTGGTCCGAAGGCTAGCCATCAAAGTCTTTCTGAAATTGAATTGGGATTTTCATCTAACTTATTAAAAATATGGTCCTGAAACCATCCTATAAACTAGTGATTATGTGTATTTCATATCCATTTTTCATCCCTTGATGGATTCAACTACCTAATAATTTCTTTGTGGGTTTCAATATATGGAGAAACATCCCAACTGTTATGAAAAAATAAATGTGGGCCAACTCTCGATCTATAATATTGATTGTCACAACATCTCATCCAAAATATTCCTTCACTCTCAATGCATCTAGTGTGACAAGATTTCGGGAGACCAATTCATTATACATCAGATAGGTATTCGGTATACAATTCAATGGCTTCCTCAACAATATATCACTTCACAATACAACCCTCTGTCTGACTTCGATTTTTAACATACAATTTCAAAATATTCATATACTGTTCAATGGGGTACATCCATCTATAGTGCACATGACCAAAAAAAGAAATATCTCTCACCAAGGAACCATCAAATGAATCATAATATCATTGAATGATGGTGGGAAGAACATTTCTAATTCACATAATATGATGACAATTTATATTTCCATAGCTGGTAATTTCACAAGGTCTAAAACTTTTCTGCATATAGATTTGAAAAAGAAACAGATATTGGTTAATGTATGATGAACATTCTTGGGAAAAATGATATTTAAATCTATACGAATTAAATATTTCATCAAAACATGGTATTTATGTGATTTAAAAACTCTTAACTTCAAATCATTCATTGACACAGTGTTCTTGATATTTGATGAATACCCCTTTGGAACCTTTACATCAATGAAGAAGTTTCGAAACTGATATCTCTCCTCCCTGGATATAGTATAAGCAGCTGGAAGAAGAAACATTCTATTTTTACCCTTCACGGGAGCCAACTCATCTCGTATTACCATGTCGACCATATCCAAACTTTACTTAATTCCATACTTTTTCTTTCCAAGGGAATTTAGCAACGTTCTAATAACACTATCACATACATTTTTTTCACATACAACACATCAAGAAAATTTCTGACGTACAGACAATTATAGTATGGTAATTAAAAGAAACTGATCTCTTTTTCCAATCAATTTTCATAAGGTTTTTCGAAAATGGTTTACCAAAAATAGTGTCCACATCTTTTACTTTCTCAAATAGCTAATCACCTGTTAGTGGAGACGGTTTTGTGCATTGTTCTGATCATCAATTTAATGATGTCATCCTAGATTGGTACTTATGCTGATGGGGTAGAAATCTATGATGTCCTAGAAACAAAAATTTCGATGAATGTTTCAACCTAATTGATTCTGCATCTTCTTCACACATAGGACACCCTTGAGTTCCTTTAAAAATATAACCTGAAAATTTTCCATAAGAATGGAAATCATTTATCATCACATAGAACATCGCTCTCAACGTGAAGTATTCACTTTTATAAGCATCATACAACATAATAACCGAATCCCACAATAACATCAAATAATCGATCAAAAGAGACAAATAAACATCAATATCGTTACCTGGTTGTTTTGGTCCTGATATAAGCATAGATAACATGATGAATTTCCATTTCATGCATAACCAGGGTGGAAATTTATATTTTACCAACATAATTAGCCATATACTGTGAGTGATGGTTTAAAAACCAAAAGGATTCACTCTATCTATAGATAATGCAAGACGAAGGTTTCTCAGTTCATTTCCAAATTCAGGATACCCATGATCAATTCTCTACCATTGAAGAGAGTTGGATGGGTGATATAATTTCCCATATTTATTTCTTTTATCTGCATGCCACGACAATTGTCTTGCAGTTTCTTCACTTCCATACAGACACCTAAACCTTATAATGATTAGAAAGTACGATTCAACTTTCGTAAGTCTCGATTAATCATTCTTATATTGAGAAGCTCCACACCTTGGTAATTCTATAAGTGATTTGTTCTCATTGAGAAACAATATACAGTCTTTCAAGAAGGCTTGTATTCTTTCCGAAATCACACCCATCGAGCATAGCATTCTTTTAGATTCATATGTCTGGCTTGGGAGATCATTATCTTCCATGATCATGTCATTCAAGAGATAATTTAGTTACATAAAATTTACATCACTCAATCCATTTATTTATTTTAATTTATACAACTTCATTAAAGCTGAAAATGTTGTATATTTAGTGCAACAAGCATACAATGGCCTCTTATCACAACCCTTTATCTTCATAAATAATTTTGGGAAATCATGGAGTTCATATTCAAATTTCATTGTCATTTCCTCAATACAATCATCACCATCATTGACATGTTTAATCAGATCCTCTATATGGTCTTCTTCATTATCCATATTTGTAATCATATCTAATGATCCATAAAATGCAGTTTTATCCCAGCTAGTAGCTCCATTTTCTTTTTCTCTACGTTTATTCCAATATTTATAACTCTGATCTATTCTGTGACATATCAAATGTTCTTCCAAATCCTATGGAGTAATTAGTCTAGAATAAAATAATGTAAATACGAACAAAGGAGTTGAGAAGGATCCTTTGCATGATCCTTTGCAAACATGATGAACTCTTTCACTCCATTCTCATACTCTATAGTCAAATGATTATCATCCATCTAATATTTATTCACCTCCATCTTATATTAATCTCAAATATTATTATTTATGATTCAAATACACAAAAAAGACTTCCAAATACAGTAGAAGAGAACCACTTCCTTATAAAAATAGAGATGAATAGAGCCTAACCATTTCCAATAAATATTTGGAAATAAATAAAACCAGGATAGACCCCCCCATCAAAATCAACACACTTTCTAGCCCCCTTACTAATAGTTCTAGCACCAACCACCCTTACAACAAAACATTAAACATCCTTTTAACCACCCTACCAGCCACCTCATTCATAAAAAAATAATCACATTAAACAACCCAAATCTAGTGACCAAAATCAACTAAATTGAAAACAAGGATGCAATTTTGATGAGAAAACTAATATAGTAGATACAATTACAAACACACAGGGGTTCGCAGGGGAGAAAAATAACCTAGTTTTGTCTAAAATTACTATAAAATATCATAGGTTTTGTTACCTAAATTAACATGAGAAATAGAAAATTGAGGTTAGTGAACATAAATTCTATCAAACCTCCTCTCAATAACTGTTAATAGCTTCCATAATATTGAAAAAATTTGTGAAATTAATTTTATAAATAAATTATTCTCAAAAGCATGACCTTTACATAATCATGCCTAGACTATAAAACCAAACTCACCACATCCCAAAATTTTATCAACTAAAACATTTTCATCTGACTAAATAAAAACCCACCTTACTCAAACTGAGAAACACCATGAATCATGGGGAACTCATAATACTGACGCCCCACTGCATCACCGTTGAAATATATCGACTATACAGTTATGTTACACCTTGATATACTCAACCCTAGGGTATAATCCCCACCATACATATAAAAAATCTCACCACTCCCTTATTCCTCACTCCATTAGGACCACAACCCAAGGCACCATCTTTAGCCTAATAAGAAACTCCAAGAAAACAACTCTTGATAAATTCATCACAATCCCTCATCTACAACCAAAAACTCAAACATAAACTCGCAACATTCCTTATAATCTCTAACATCAAATATGACTCAAAATTATAGGATTTCATTTATTCATCAACCAAGTGTTCTAAAAAATTGACCATCAATGCATAGATGTGAATCCCAAGGGAAAGCACATTGTATCCAACTTGATTGAATTACATGATATTTTGTATACCCTCATACTTATATATCTAGGGAATAAAACTCTTCTTAAAACCACTTTCGATTGAACATGATTTTCCTTCCATCATTCTCAGGGAAACCCTTAAATGTAATCCCACTACAAAGGAAAGCCATAAATGAGAGAGAATATTATCCAATTGAAAACTCTCCTCAAATGCTTCTAGCCAATTCTTAAACTTTGGACCCAACACCTAGACAATAAACATCAACACCTCCTACTATTTGAATTTGAAAACACTCTATCCCATGTCTCTTTATACTTCCTGCACACTTTACCATGATAATGTTTCAACATGTATAAGCATAAAAATTAATAAATTTAATCCAAAAAATTAAATAACTTACCAACACCAATGGATAATCTTTAAAACTAAAAGAATTATATATAACCCAAAACTTATAAACAACAAAACCAATTCATAATACATTACAAAATATTATATTCCTATGAAAGCATCACCATCAAACCCTCTAATAACACAACCACCTCATCAGCCCATGCCACCAAACTTAAATCCATCAAAAAATATAACAACCTCTTTTCACCTTTTCACTACTAACATTTACAATAGTGTGTTTAGAATAATATTAATCTTGAAAAAAACTTAACAAAAACCTATAAGTAATATACAATTCACTTGGTAAAAATTTAATCACATCATGTATTTTTGAAAGAATGTGACCAAAAAAATATGCCAAACACACAACACAACCCAAAACAAACCAAAATAAACCACCATAATGAATATTAGAATAAGAAAAAAAGTAAATGGGTGAGGATGTGTGAAGAAATCACCCAAGATCAAAGATGGGAAGCCGAGAATCAAACCTTGTCGAAAGGAATTCCAACCACTTGAAGTATGGTTCATGGGGAGTAGGGTCTAACAGGGAGGATTAGAAGTAGGGTTCGTAGGGAGGATGATCTATGGAAGGGGTTTAAGGGGGATGATAAGGATTATGGTTCTTGGAGGCGTAGGGATAGTGGAAGAGTAGAGCTAGAGACAGTGGAGTAGGTCTAGTAGTAGAGTAGGGCTGGAAGCGGTGGAGTAGGGATAACGGTGGTGGAGTAGGGCAGCGGCGACAGAGGTATGGAGAAGAGAAGATTGGGGGGGGGGAGGGGAGTGGATTTGTCATAGGGGTACAGTCCCAAAAGAGCTTGAGGGCATGATAAATAGAGGGCACTGTGCACCCCATTTTATAAAATGGGACTATGGTTCTATCAACGCTAGAAAATTTCTCACAAAGTATCCCTTTATCGGCACTAAAATTTTAGCGCTGATAAAGTGTCAATTTATCATCATTAGAAAAGAACTAATAAAGGAGAGTCTTTATCAGTGCTTTTAATTAGCACTGATAAAGAATTACCTTTATCCGTGATTTTTTCTTAGTGCTGATAAAAGTTGGCGCTTCCCTTTCCTGGTTTGGAAGTATTTTAGAAAGTCTATTAGCAATGGATCTAGAAGTAGATCAATAATAGAATGTAAAACCTTAAATAAATATGGGTCAGGATATCCATGATATGATGTGAGATCACTTCCATATCAAAGAAGACCCCTTGGAATTAACAGTAGATGACACACAATAACAAGGGAGATGTGTGGAGGGTCTTTAGTCAAATATTGTGGTGCATGTTGGAGTTTCAGTATAAGGTAGAGGTGCATGAGACATATTGGGTTTAAAATGGTGGTGCAAGGAGTGTTGGTAGTAAATAAGGGCTTATTTGGAGGTTCACACGACATTGTATATGTGTTTCCAATATGCTAAGAATCAAAATGACACGACATGAATTACCATTTCTTGTTGTGGAAAAACTGTAACACATTTCCCCATTTTCCATGGAAATAACATAAGACCTATAAAGATAAAAATTAATTATAGATTACACATGGTGAAATATTATATGTGAGGAAATCTATCTTCACGTGGTGAAATCTTACAAGTGGTGAAATATTACACGCGGTGAAATCCAATTACACATGGGGAAATCTTTTTTCGTGACATGTCGACATGTGGTGAAATACAGTTACAAGGGTGTCTTAATGTATGAGTTTTAGAATCAATTTAAGTCATCAACTAAATTAAAAACAACCCATCTTGATAAAAAAATATAAAAATATTCACACCTGAAAAAAGATGGGATCTTACATAGGGATAATTAATTGATTAATTAATTATATGATATTGAGATTAAGATGTGAATGATCAATTGATTAATTATTTATGGGTTATTGAGATGGTATATTTGGTTAACTAATTTGGGGAACTAATTAAGGGATTTGATGTGATGAACAAATTATTTAATTAGTGATGAAGATTTAGAAGATTAATTAATTATTGAGTTAATTAATAATATTGAGAAGATTAATTAATTGTTGAGATAATTAATGAAATTGAGAGGATTAAATAGCTATTGAGTTAATTAATGATATTGAGATGAATAATTAATTTTTGTATTAATTAATGTGATGATGAATGATAAAAATTGAATTCATATAAGGATTAAGGTCTAGAATGGTAATAATAGAATTATACAATTGGGTTTATATAGAATGGTAACTATGAAATTATAGAACACGATATCCCTTTGGGATTGTTCATACTCTTATGTTGGCCAATGAAGGTAATGAGGTTTGGATTTCCTGAAACCTAAGAGAATTTATGTGGTTAAATAAAGTGTAATTTCATAATGTGATAAACTTTTATATATGATTTCTTTATTTCATTATACAACTGCATACACAATTATTTGATTGGATAATCTATTAGACAATGTTGGTGGTGGCCTAGTGAGTTTTACTCACACCCTCCCCGAGCTACCTAATAGGTACCTAAATAGAATTCATTGCTTCAAGAAAGGCTATTGTCATAGACCCAATGTTAGATGGTTGATATGGGGATGAATAAGGGATGAGGGACCAAGACATGGTTTGGAACCTACTGGGGATTCATTAGTGTCTTTGGTTTGAGTTTCTTTTTGACACTGAAAACATACTAGAATAGAATATCTACTGACTAGTTTTGAAATTTTATTTCATTCTTTGATTGACTTGAGATATTAGTACTGTTTATGGTTATATGTTTTTCTAATATTTATTATTTATTTCCACTGGTGTATTACATTTTCAAAATAGGGTATAGTCACCCCATGATCGACTTATGAGACCCTCATTTCTAGTCGGAAGACACTGAAGTATGTGGAGGCACACTTGAGGTCATGTGGCAGTACGATTCAGGAAACTAATGAATGGAACCTAGGATGGTATATTACAAAGGATATATACTAACATAGGAATTATAAATAAAAGTCATAAGAGAATCAAAAACTTGAATAAAGAAGAAAAGGTGAGGATCCCATACTTAGGTGTGTGATTCCAAATGCTTGGTAGGAGCCTGATGAGAGCATGAGGGAACCATGGGAGGAATATATAGAGGATTGGGTAGATTAGGATCATGCTCTATGGATTTTTAGTGAATAGAAATGGGATCTTTTGTGAGTTTATATGGGAAATGAGTGGGGATTTCATTATTATTTCTCAAACATAGGTTTTTCGATTATATATAATAAAATAAACAAAAACTCAAATATTCCCATATTTTCCTCAAAATGGGAGGGGTTTTTATTATTTAATATCTCCAAGGTCAGATCATAATCAAACAATACCCATTCTTATGTGGAATTGAGTCATACTCTTAATGAAATGATTTTAAAACCGTAAAATACATTAATGGTTTTGAAGGATTCACAAAGGATTTATAAAATTAAAAAATAAACATAAATTAAATCTATATTAAAGTGATAAAATATATTTTTCCATGGATACCCTTTATTATTTTCATTACATCACTTTTGGGTCACTATGATTTGAAAATACATAATATATTTATATGGTATTTAATTTTTACGTGAAAATTTGATTGTCCTAGAAAATTATGAAAAATTCACCATTAGATAATTTCTATGTTATGATTCAAAAAATAATATTTATTTTATTTAAATAATTTTTTAAATATGTGATTTTTTTCTTTTAAAATTATAATCAACATTTATTGAGAAATGATGGGTTTTTTTTTGACAATAACAGTTTTCAAACACTAATAAAAATTACATTTGACTTCACAAAAATTAGATGACCATTTATTTTATTAAATATTATTTAATAATACTATTTTATTAAAATATTATTTATTTCATAAATCCATTAATTCTTCAAAATAAATTCCTTCGAATTTTAATATTTCATAAAAATCCAATTTTTTTTTTATTTTATAAAAAGAATCATTTATAAAGTAACAATAATAGGATGAAAATATATTCATTATTACATAGAAAAACAATGTACATAATCATATTTCTAGGTTCATGATACAAATCCCTTTAAAACACTAGAAAATTCCCTATGAGTAAGGTGTGCAATGGTGAGATTTTCATGGGGTGGTTCAGTGACCATGGTTTGGTCTGTGATCACGATGTGCTTTAACATATCCCATAAATGGTTTCACTCAAGATTAATTTGTTTTATGCTAGATTGATATTGGTAATGCGTAAATCCTAGAGATTATATCTCCCTTTTAAGATCTAATGAATGTGATTCATATGGTACGATATTACAAGTTGAGGCCATTATTTCCTTTGTCTATATCAGCTGGATTTTTTAAAACCCTATATTTATACTAATCATGGGATCATTGTTAAATGGCTATATTATAAATGGAAATGATTATTGATAGTATTTTTAAATTACATATAATATAATAAAATCAAATAATTTCATGTGTTTTCTATAAAAATATTATATAATAATACATTTAATAAATTCACAAGGAAAAATTTATTTATAACAATTCGGGTCATTACATGGAGACCCTACAGTGGAGGTATAGAGAGAATTTTTATCCATTAAAGATGATCTTAGTGGATATAAAATGGACTAGGGATATCATTTTTCAGTATGTGAAAATATATACATTCCTAGAAACATGTTGGAATTAGTATTACATGAGTTTCATAACATGACTTTAGTGGTATATCGAAACGTCATGATGATGATACATGATTTCAAGAATTCATTTTAGTGTCTTAGGATAATGAATAACGTGGTTTGTTTTTTTTCTTTGTGTCATATACCATAAATCAACAAAAAAATGGCCCACTTATACTGAAAGTAAACCAAGCATGTCACTCCAAGCCCACCTCCAAAAGTCCTGGGGTGGATGACTAGCACTTAGTAGGTATATCCAAAAATATGGGAGGACTTTTCCAGTATCAATATATACCTACACACATCTCCATTGCATAAAATAAAAACAACAATAAAATTACATGTATATAAGTAACCGAACTATAAATAATACATGAATGATGCACTAAATACAAGAAAATTTACATATAAAAAAATACCATAGGAAATGTAAATATGAAAATCATCTATCACTGATAGGTTTAAGACACCAAAAATATTCACCTTATCATATTTTTTGCTAGACTAATTTCTATCAACAATATTCACCACTACCATCATGAACCATCATGATTAACTATGAAACAAAAAGAGTCACCATGAATTATATCTAAACAAGAAACAATAAATTCCCAATAAGACCATCTACAAAAATTTTATCATTTATATAGATAAAACACATGTGGGAACCAATAACATATACAGGTGAGTATAAATATAGTCTGTAGAATACCCTATAATAATAAAGTAAAGACATGAAATAATTCTGTTCAAAACTTCTAAATCATATGTTATTCAAATGTAAGTCAGGGAATAATCTTGATTTTCTCTAGCACTAGAAGTTACATGGATTCAAAGAATTCCCAATATCCTCATCTCCAATCATTGTAGGTTCCATCTCCTGATAAACTAGAAATACTCTGGGTATCTAAAATCACACAAACTAGAATTAAAAATCCCAACCATTTGTCACATCTCAAAGGAAATAATATGGGTTCATGAGGAGCAACATTTATTAAAGGGTATGATGTTTTGAACCTCTCCAAATTATGTATTCCCATTAGAATCTATGAAGTAGTAATCGATCCTCATTGAATATTGTTCTGAAGTTAAGGGAGAACCGCACCATACCATCAACTATTACCTAGTCTCCATTCAAGAAACCTATAGAAGAATCTATACCTCATCCAAGGATTTGTGTTTTCTAAGGGAGTAATAACCCTTAACATCTTAAATACCAAATTTTAAACCCAAATCAGCTATATGAAAATATTGTGGGGAACCAGGGACTCATTGAAGGATAAATATCGATAGGGGGTAACAAACCCCAATTGAGGACCCACACTATAGAGTAGCACACAATTAGTGAGGGAGTAACAAAATCTATAGATAGATGAACTATGCATTCTCAAGTAGAACACATTATATGAGAGAGGAAGAAACATCATTGATAGATGGACCACACCCTATGTATTCATGTGTGTACTGAACTCAATCAGTTGTGTGTGAAGTACTTACACATTGTCATCATCAAGGGAGTACCAGCCCAATCCCAATATAGAGGACCCACAACCCATGTATATATGGGAGTATCTAAATATATTTTAAATATGAGAGACGTATGACCTAATAATCACATGATTCTAGGGGGTACCTACCGTATTTACACTCATATCATTTTGCATGAACCCTATTAATGGACCAATAGTTCTAAAGAGTATAAAATACTCATATATTTTCTTTTCATCTATGAAATGATGATGGGAAGCATACTATTATGTTCTATATGGGAAAAAAATCAAGGTAAACTACTTGTGTATTTGAATTTAATTTCTAAAAAAGGAGACATGAAAATACACTTAGTATGAAACAAACATGACAAGAACTATAGGGATACAAATCATATAGCTCTATAAGAGAAGACTCATAATGAAATTCTCTTCACATGGAATGAAGATTCATCCTATAATACTTATATGTACTTGGTTTGTGAAACTAATGGGTTATTTATCTTGTATAACCAATATCTACGTCCCTATTGTCTCAAAGTACATGATGTTTCCATAGCGGAACACATAGTGCGGTGGATACTGGAAACACACTGTGTGTCACTAGTTGATAGAGATTTGTAGTTTTGGAATACCCAAAATGCCTCTATGGATAGAAAACAAGTGTTCTATGATACAACCTTTATAATTTACTACTACCTAGTCATATCATCTCAGATGAACATGGAGAGTTCTCAAACTACATGTCATTG
The DNA here is from genome assembly GCA_963277665.1 of Viscum album. Lineage (NCBI taxonomy): Eukaryota > Viridiplantae > Streptophyta > Magnoliopsida > Santalales > Viscaceae > Viscum > Viscum album. The sequence continues at coordinate 66,231,347 of OY728147.1, read as the reverse complement.
GCTAGGAATGTACTAAGAGACACTCCTATATTAGCATGGCTTGTAAATTTATACCACATTTAATGTGATATTTATAAATTTTATTTTATGTAGGAACTATTAACAAGGAGGAATATTATGTGTGTGATATTTCTTACTATATATCATGCAGATGTTTTATTTCCCATATTTCTAGTTTATTCGATTGTCATGCCATCGTCGTTTAGAATGACCACCATTTGTTCCTTCACACAACCAATCACTATTTTATACCACCTAGGGGGTATATCATAGTGATCTTATAACCCTCATCACATCACTAAAAAACCAATACATCACCCTCAATTGAATTTACAATGAACTATCACCTGAAAACCTCCATACGCATGTGGAACATCATGCCACTCACCCAATATTAACTCTACATTAGGGTTGTTTGATCATAATACGAATTGAAACATTCAAAAATCGAACATGATTGGGGATAGAGGTATCTTCCATCACTATAAATTAATATGACTTAAGTGAGGAGGGAGAATCATGGATAGTGTGAATACAAGAAACATAAATATCTATATAGAATACCCACCACAAATAACATTGGTAAAATAAATCTTTCATAGGGATGAAAGTAAAGGAAATGAAATAATGAACTCACAATAGATCATCAAACCAAAGAGACATAGTATTTATGAAATTAATTTCTATTAATGATCACAAAAATATTTGATATTGTAAAAATCCATTACCATTTCAAGGATAACAAAAAACTACAACAATGGTGTTCTAATAATTTAATAACATGAACACTGAGGCATGAGATTGAAGGAAGAACCCCTAACTAATTAGAAAATGATCATAGATTTAATTCATTGTTAATTCCGTGGTTCTATTCATCATCACCATATAATTTGATCATTGATGTCACTATAGATATGATATTTTTTTTTGATCTGAGGTCATTTTCCACAAGATCTGGGTTCCTTTAATATCTCTTTATCTAAGGTTATTTCAATATTAAATAAAAATAACCATTGAGAGGAATTTCAATAATTTATTTGTAGAAATATTTTAGTGATTTGGAATAAATAAATAATTTAACTAACTATTTTTGTAACATATCTATAATGGACACCTCATAGGCCTAAAACATGAAAAAGTCTTATTCCACTCCCATGGTCAACCCAAAACCATGAACTCAATGGTAACATCATAATTTCCATATGACACATCATTTATGATAATTTGACATCCATACTCGGGATATTTTCTATTATTTAAAGAATAAATGATAAATAACCCTTTAAAATTCAATTAGTTTAGATATTACCTAAAAATCTACCTTGGGGAGAAAATTGTTTCCCAAGATCAATACAGCTATCAAAAAATATTTCATGGTTTTTGACAAGGATAATTTTATCATTTTACAGATAGGATAGTCCTAGTACTTGAACAACTCAAAATTGAGTTATGTATCAATCTATAAAATCCTAGGTTGCCACATCCTCCCAAACATTAACTATTTTCATCCATGAAAAGAAAAAAAAACTACATATTACCAGTGAACATGATAATGTAACAACCTCACGTGGAAAATAATCCACACTCTTGCAAAATTATTTTGTTTTGGAGGTCCAATTTCTAAAACAACTCAGTACATAATCACCATAGAAGAGAACATCCACTCTTATCTAAAAATTTATAATCTCTACCAAATATTTAATACATACCTTAATTGAAACATGAATGCACTCTATTATAGTATTTCTAAGCCTCATCATCTGGAAAAAAATATCAAAGCTACTTTAAATATTTAAAATCATCCATTTCACTACTCTAGCAATCACCAAGATAATTGATATCCTACTCCCATGATCACGATGTATCCCTTATAATAATAATAAATCATGGATATATAACATAGGTGGTGTTGTGAGAAAACATTATCATATCTTGATAATTCTACCTCTGGAGTATCCTCTCAAACCACTATGATCAAATAGTTATATCACAAAAGATATACAATAAACACCTCAAAGGGTCTTTGGGCCTAAATGTATACACAGACATGGTATTACTACCATGTAGAGGGTATAAAATACATATATTAAACTCCATGGTGGAAAAATAATTAAACTCTAACATAGAAGACTAATCCCATCACAATATTGAGAAAAAAATCACCCCTAATGGTTCACTATACCATATGGGAAGGTTAATGTATGACTCATCATCTTGTCAATGAGAGTATAAACTAGATGGAAACATGAGTCTCAGAATATATAAAAAAACCTCTATCTCCCTAGGATTTATAGTCTCTTTATAATACCATGAGATATCAGTCCTTAAAACCCATGCTATATATCTATCCAATAGGTTGTCTTGACTAACTCACTATGAAAAACCATATTCTCTATAATACATTATTCACTAATCATATAAGGGATAGAAACTATATAATATCATAGGGAAATTATATCTATCAACTAAATCTATAAAAAAAGATTCATCGCTCATTAATTAATGCTTGGAGTATTGACTATAGGCATGGTCTTGTTATATCCCTTCCTCTATACACAATATGGCTGTTAGGGGGTAGTTCCCTTTATTTGTTAGAATAAACCCACATAGATTAGAATATATTTGGATGATATGATATAGGAATAATATGAATGATCATAAATGAAAACCATATAAATAATGTGCCACATTCTTGTACTAAACAAACCATGTCTTCGAAATCTCATTTGACTAATAGGTTATCAAAATCATGATGAAATGACATATTAGGCACCACATCCACACTAGCCTTCCTAGTATAATTACTAAACTCAATACATTTTTATCAATATTTTACTAAATTCCCAATCCATTTCTCTTATTAATTATAATTCAAAACATTGGACCTAGTACTTGACCTATATGATACCACTTTGATATGACCCAACCCACCGAGGTCCTTCTTGAGTACATAACAATTCGACTGTTCCACCACAAGACCACCTCCAATAGGTTAGGATTTTTTCATTACCATAAAGTTTTAATATCACATTATATGGGATGAATTAGCCAATAAAAACTTGAAATAGACACATATCTACAATGAATAAAATAACCAGGAACACTATATATATATAACAAAAATATATATAATAAATTCATGTGACATCAAATACAAGAACATCTCCACATTGGAAAATACTAAAGGAACAGTACATCTGAAAAGCCTCTAGATCTGATAGGTGAAAGACCCCAGAAATCTCTTATTATCTATGTGTACCATTTGATCAATCTCCATATCAAATAGTCATTGATGACATTATGAAGAACCAAGAACCATAATACATCACCAAGATTCATCAAGAATTAACTCTGAGTAAGCCACACTAGCTCCATGTCTACTAAAACCATATCTGAATTGCATATTTCCTACACAAGCACAAGATGTGTGGGAAAAAAATACTATAGTGAGTATAAACATATTCAGTAGGACACCCCAAATCCCCAAAGAAAAGATAATAAACCAATCATATCAAAACTACAAAACAAGAAGGCATCTGGAAGTAAGTAAATGAAAGATCATGATTTTCTTCACCACTTGAAGACCGAAGGATGAAATGAAGTCTAAGTCATTCCAATCCCACTCATCAACACTCAATCCTCATTATAAAATAAATATTCCTAAATTAACATATAAAAACCAATGTTTGATAAAGATTTCACAAATGTACATTACATATTATGGAACCCAAGGGGGTTCTAGATGATTCATATGTATCAAATCATCTAATCTATTAACTCTCAAATTTTTTTATCACCAATGGAAACCATAAAGGAGTAATAAATTCTGTCTGATGCCTAAGTGATATTTGAGGGAGTACCACACCTTATAATCCATCATTACCGAGTCACTATTCTGTAAACCTATTAGGGAACTTGATCCTGGACCAAGGATTAATGTCAAAAAATGGATTACCAACCACTACCTTCATAACTACCTATCTAGAAACCCATGTCACCTCTTTGGAAATATAATGGGGGACCCATACCTCACCTAAATATTAGTAATGGTTGATAGGGAAACCAACCCATGTGGATGACCCCTGCCTTTTTGAGTGGCACATAGTTGATGTGGGAATACCTAAGCCCACTGATAGAGGAATTATTCCTCATTGAGAATCCTATAAAAGATGAGGTAGGAACTAGAGGATATGTACCATATATATATGCTTTGATCATCTTTCCAGAACCTATTACATGAACCTATGTAGCTAATGGTGTTAAGTTTCTCTAATCACCTCTTATCACATTTATGGTGATAAATGGAATCACATCATATTATTATATTCATAGAAATAATATGGATAAAATATTCATTACACTAAATCGTATTCTTAAGTATTAAGATATGAAAATCCATTAAGGATGGAATAGTATATGACATGTACTATGTGGCTAATCAAAGTGTTGTCTTGGTAAGTATGGTTCATTGTGTAATTCTCTTCAGTTGTAATGAACAATAAACCTATATAGTGTGTGCATCCATGTACTTGAAATTTTGAACCAATGGTATATTGGATGTGTATACCTATTACCCAGGTCCCAATCATCATAGAGTATATGGTGTGTCCAAGGTGGAACTCAATGTGTTGTGCCTACTAGAAAACCTGATTGGTATCACTTGTGATACAAGTCATATTGTTCTTAACCACAATTTCATGACTCCATGTCCACAAAAAATGTGGTCCATGATACCACCGTGGTGGTTTACTACTATAGAGTCATATTTTAAGGCTAAACATAGAACATTATCAAACTTCATAGTGTGTGGTTGGGTATGTACTTAAAGACCCAAATCTTTCTAAATAACATATAAATATATACCACATTTTATGTGATATTTATAAGTTTTCTATAAAACTATGTCCCCAACCACTTAGGTACATGCAATTTTTTCTTACCAACTAAACGTCATATAGTTGTGTTCTACACCTACATTGCATTTTATTTGGATTTTCATGTTGTTTCCAAAAACAAATTTCACTAGTAAATCAATCAAAAAAATAATCACTATCTTGGATCACTGAGGATCATTCATTGTGATATTTACATCATCTTTACACCCCATGAAGTTGATCCATCACTCTTATAAGGAATACATGTTGAATCTCTAAATAAAAAGCACCATATGTTCATTGAACATAATCTAAATCAGCTATTGTGATCCATTACATCACCTTGATACATCATCCATGATGGAGTCTAGAACTATAATCCCCCAAAATGAAGAAATGTGATCAAATGGATTAGAGAGAATCATTTTCGGTCGGAATACCAACCATCTGAATATCTAACTGCATTACGCACCATAATGATGAATGAAAATGAGAAGTGTTATAGTGAATAAAGTGAAGGAAGTAGTATAATGACATAGTCATATATCATCGAACAAAATATAATGATCAAAAGAATATCATATGTTAGAAAAATACATAACAATCTCAAAAAGAAATTATTGTTAATAATGTCCAAAAATTTAATAGAAAAAATAATGAGGAATTTATCTGAATGAATATGTGATAAATCAGATAAAAAGTTCCATCATGTTAATATTTTATTGATTATAGGGTTTTATTCCTCACCACTATACGATAAAAGAATTTATATCATTACGGATTTTATTTCATTTCATCTATCTGATGTTGACAACCCCAAGATCTCATTCACTATCCTCTCATAAGATCTTGGGTTATATCAGTGATAAAAGTGGTTAATCCTAGATATAAATCAAAATAATATATTTATAGGTATAGTAAAGGGGTTTTCCTATAAAAAAATCAACTTAATTAATTATTTTACTAACATAACCACAACGAATTCCTAAGTGTCCTACAACATGAATAAGTTTTATGTCACCCCATGGGTAAACTTGATATCCTAAATGCAATGAGGACATCATACATTCCATTTTATTTTAATTTTAGGAGATATAAAAATCCTAAATTTATGGATATTTTTAAAATAATAATTATTAAATACCCCTTTAAAATTAAATGACCTCACATATGTAGAAAAACTCATCCCTAGATAAACACTCCAACCTGAGACCAAAATTTCCATTATAAAACATTTTGAGGTCTTATTCTAGGGTAAAGATAAAATTTAACCCTAGGAGAGGACGTGGTACTAAGAAACCTAAAAGTTAATTTATGTATCCATTAGAAAATATCCATTTTACTATTATTTATACAAACTAGTGAGTGTAACATTATATTTTTATTGGTTTTTTATGACCCTTGAAATTTTATTATTTTATGTGTGTGGAAATTTCCATGGTTTTTAATAAGTTTTTCATATATATTGAGATGTTATGATGATATATTGGTAGTGGTTTAATGAATTTTAATGTTATCGCATGTCATACTGATCAATGAATCAAGATTAATAGTGAGTTTGGAATGAATTTATATACCATAGGTAATAAATCTACATAGAGTACTGAGAATAGTCATTTTATTTTATGATACTTGATTTATAATAAAATATTGTAGAGGATTTTAGCATGATTATTCTACCCAGTTTTGTGTTAGAACCATATTAGAACGATATAAAAATAGTCAAACCGCTATAATGATAGAAAAATTAGAAGAAATATTGAAACCTTTCAGTATAATATTATGGGAATCTTTAGCATAAAATTTAATACTAGTTGAGTTTAACTATAATAATGGTTGTCAATTATCTATTGGTATAGACCCCTTATATGAATTTTATGGATGACCATGCTGATAAACTTTGTATTATATAGTTGTTGGTGAATTAAGGATCATTATATTAGTTTTTTTGCCTGATATTATGGAGGAAGTGTTAATGATTTGATAGTTAGAGAAGATAATATATAGTTATCAGATATTATATATGGATCAAAAGAGGAGAAAATCAGGTTCTATATTTGGTAATCATGTTTTTTGAAGGTCTCACCCTATCATAGAAAACATATATTTTTATTTGGTAAAAATAATTTTCTATGGTTCATCAAACATTAAAAGGTGTTAAGTTATTTTGTTAGAGTAATACATTGATGATCACTTTCACCTATATTGGAATTAGTTCATGATTTTTTATATTTTATAGCTTTAAGAGTTCATGAATAATGATTCCAAGATCATCAAGAGAATATTATACACATTTGAGTTATACCATTTTTTTCATGTTCTATAGAGGCATGTATATTTTTTGGGGAACATTTTTTATTTTACAAAATGGGCTAATTCTCCATTTATAAACTTATTTTTAAATGTTTTCATTTATTTACTATTAGAATGTATGAAATTTTATATAGTATTTTTTGATTTTTATGATATATTTCAGGTTTTTAGAAATGAAAATATTTTTATTAGTATATATTGTGATGACCTATGTTTTTAGTGATTAATTGAATAATTTGTAAATTAATGGATTTTTTAATTTTAAAAAAATTTTCTTTAGGGGAATTTAATTTAGTAATCTAGAATATCCATTTATTTTAGTTGTGATTTTAAAGGGTATTTCATGACTTGGGTAAATTAAATGTGTGAAATGGTGAGTTAGAAGATTTTAAAAGTAGATTTTATATATACCATTGTATCTAAAACGAAGTTTTACTATCAGGTTAATGTTTAGTTAGAATATGATTTTTTAATAGATATTGGGAAATATTTTAACAAGGATAAAAGGTAAGCTGTATAAACAAAGAGACTGTTCATTTTTATCCCAAATATCACATTTTATGGAAGTTGGGGATTCATTATTTGATGAACAATAAAGGATAATGTTTATTATACCATTGAATTATAATTATGAAGGTAGTGGGGGTTTCATGTTTTATTTCACAATTAGGGAGACTCTGTAGACTCATAAGGTAAGCAATATTAAGATATGTAATCTGAATTTTTATCACTGAAAAACCTATATTTAATATCACAAATAAAACCTAAATAAATGAAATCATATTTTATGTATATTTCTAGTGATTTTTAATGTTATTTTCAAAAACATAATACCTAGTTTTTTATGATATGATCTTTTATAAATTGATGATTTGAGAGGATTATTTATTTGATTTTGATTGTGTGGACATGGAAATCTGGGTGGTAAATTTTTTTTTCTAATGAGAAAAATTATAAATGTTGAATTGTTGTAGTTTTTAAGAAATATTCTTATATTTCTGTATTTGTGTGGATTTAAAATGATTTTGTTCTTATGAATGGATTTATTAATGTGGTTATCATATTATGATGAAGGTGTATGTGATTATTCATAGTGTGTTATTGAATTAATGGTTTCATGTTTCTTAAATTATTCATATATTTTTTTTTTGAATTAAATGTGGTAAAAATTGATTTAAGGGTGTGTACAAGATGTTTTTTATAAATATAATTTTATAGATATGGAATTATAGTACGCTTAACGAAATGTCGTATTCTAATGAGGTGAGGTGGGTGTAGTATTTTATATGAAATTTAATGGTGGGAATTAATCAAAATATAAATTCTAATGGAAATGACTGGATAATGTATTACGTTATGGAAAGGGTTGATCATGATATTTCAAATGAGTAATTTCTTAGTAAAGATACACAGAGATAATGTTTTACTGTAATATTTAATTAAATTCCATGAAAACTATTATTATCAATATAGAAATTATAGAAATTTTTTATGATAATATATTATGGAAAAATTTTTATAGAATGAGATTAATTGTTTTAAGTTTTTTAATGAATGCAATGAAATGAATGAAAGAAAATAGATATGAATGATTAAGGGATTTATTGGAAGTTGAATTATGAGACTCTATGTTTTGGTTTTGTGATTTTATTATTTTATATATTTTTTACCTTAGTTTTTCTTGGTGTTTTATTATCTATTCATTACATAACCACAACATTGTTTTGAAAATTAACGATCTTACATCCATTTTGTGTTGAAATTATAGTGAAACCAAACATTTATATTTTATTTTATGGTCATTTACTATCATGTTATTCTACTTAGATGGGATATTTTAATATCATCATGGTTTCCCTATTATTGTGATATATATATATATATCTATATATGTGTGTGATATTTTATTTTTTATAGTGGAATATTAATTTGGAAGAGGGTTTTGGGGGGAATTTATTCCACATAATTTTAGTTATTATTTATTATATTATATATATTCATTTTAGTAGTGAAATATTTAATGTGACATGTGAATTTATTGGCATACTATTATGATGGCATGTATTATTAATTCTTTCTAATTATTAACTATGTATTTAGTATAGTAAGTCCACACTAACACCATAGGATTATTGAGTAGAAAACTAAAAATTATAGTGTATACTCTTCCGAATATTTATATACCTTTTTAGACTAACTAGACCAAGTTAGAGTGGGTGTTTGACCATAAAAATTTCGAGTACATGGTAATGATTTTTGTTGGAGTAGTTTTTATATCTATTACATTTAATTATTTAACCTATATTCTTATTAGCATGTAGTTGTTTTTAAATATTATTTTATTGTTTATATGAATTAGAATTCATGTATTTGGTCAGCGATGTTTACATAATGGCATTTCATAGTATTGGTTTTTTAGACTTCATTTTATAAAACGTTATTAAAGAGATAAAGTAATTTTATAACATTTGAGAATTTTCCAACACATGGATTACTAGATTTGGGATTTAAATGTCATTCATGGTCTCATTAGTGATTAGTGTTTAATTTAAATATGGTTTGGACACAATAATTATAGGTTTTTATACGAACCAACATAATTTGAATAGAAAAATAAAATAAGTTATTCATATATAATGATATGGAGGACAACCTATAAGCCCTCACATAAAGTTATTTTACAAAATAAAATTTATCATTGAGAAAAGTTAGTCATATTTTTCATAATTTCATGAAGGTATTTTTTTATTTATATGAATTATGAAATAAATATAAAATCAATCAAGCAACATAGTAAAAAAACTTATTTTCTATATAATTTTTTTCAAATTTATTTTACTCTTGGATTAATGGGTCTAAAATATAAAAAATATATAACAATCCTTTTGTATTGTTATTCAATTATTTAAAGGTAAATTGTAATGAAATATTACATACAATTATAAATATATATTTTTATTCCATTGTTTCCATTGAAATTATTTTTTACACATACAATAATCATAATTCTTAACATATAACATACATTGATCATATGAAAACTATAACTTATTTACGCCTTTATATATTTTTAAAGTTTTATATGTTTTATATATAATATTGAAAATATGTAAACATTTCACTTAAATTATTTTAGATATAAAAATATTGAAAAAGGGGCATTGGGGATGAAAACAAACTGCCATGTACTAGGATTTTTTAGAAAACCATCTTTTATGTGAATGCATTCCTTGAGTAAAATAAATAAATTTGGAATGTTGGTGAAGGAAATGGTGATAGGTGTTGGTGAGGATAAAACTTATCCCAATTATATATTAAAAATCAACCAAAACATATAAAACCTCAAGATATTACATTCATATTGGTATGAATAAATAAATAAATGAAGAATGGCATACCTTTGCTCCATTGATATGAATTTTCAAAGCACTTCCATAGGAGATTTATTGTGATCAATAAGGGATTAATGATCTTAAGATATCAATATTATATGAAAATATCCCAATACATGTGAAATAACATAGTTAATATTTGTCTAATATAACCTTTGGTTTAAAATTTTCATGAAAAAATGAAAGCGAGATTACTTTGGACAAAAGAGTTTTCCACCATTAAGAAGATCAAAAATAACAAAACCCAATCCAATTTATATATCTATCTATTTATTATTCTTATGAACCAATAATTCCACTTATTAAATGATATTTTAAATAAATTTTTCATTAGTTACATCTCTTTGTGACCATTAAAAATTAAATTTTTAACATTTAATCATTTTTTGGTGTAATCAAACTACTATAGATTATCATCATATGATAATAAAATGAATGTAATATATTGGAGTAGGAGAATAATGTAAAACAACATGATATAAAATTTTATGTATAATTCCCTGAAATTCACAATGGAATGGTGACATTATCCATACATATTATTACCTTGAACAAACCATGATGAGGTCTATCCCATTAGAATATTTATGTATAATTCCATGAGGGAGGGTACAAATATATGAGCGAGGGTACAAATGTGTAATAAATGTATATTAAAATGTCTAAATATATAAGAGAGGTTACAAATACATGAGGGGGGTGGGGGTAAAAGTGTGGAAGGGGAGATAATAATATAATCACATTAGCAAAACATATTATTGATTTGGTAATTTTGATTATATTATTTACCTATTATACTATGTAATAAATGTATATTAAAATAAATTTTTCAATAACATGATAAAAGATTTTTATAATTACTAAAATAATAAACATAATGTAAATGACACTTAAATTAAAAAACAATTATATCATAGTTAATAAAAAATAAAAAATATATAATTATTTGAAAAATTGTGAATATATATATATATTTTTCAAACATATAATTGAATATATTAAAGGTTTTTTAATGATAAATTTAATTTCTTTAAATAAATCATAAATAAACAAATAAGTATATATATAAATATATTAAAAAAATCAAAATTTTAAAAATATTCAACATTTTGAAAAATTCATAATTGAAATAAAAATTACAATATATGTTTAAAATAAAAATACATGGATGAAATTAATTAAAAATTAACATGTTATTTAAAAATTATATAAATTTTATTAGATAATGTATAAAATTATCAATGTGATTATAATATTATGTCCCCTCACACATTTTTATATTTAACTTTTTATATTTAAAATATTTTAATCTATATTAATATTAATAAAGACAAATTTTTCTTAATTTTATCTTTTTCCCTATATATCTTTTATGTATTTTTTAGTTTTTTTATTTTTAATCGTAATTAATAGGATAGGGTTGATTCTAGTTTTTTTATTAATCTATGTTCATTCATTTAACATTAAATCGGTTAACATTATACTTGTGTTTTATAAAAAAATACATTTTTTGGACAACTTGGTTTGTGTTTTCACTTTATTTATCCAATCTTGAATTCTTTGTAAAATTTAGTCATGGAAGAATTATTTTTATATTTTTATTGATAATTATACTATGAAAAAAATTAAATTCTACACTTTGAGTGAAAATATACTATAATAAACTAAAATAATATTTAAAATATTTATTTTTTAATGATTTTTATGGACAAATAATTTTAATTTTGATGTTAATATAGTTCCAAATAATATACATATTTTAATATATATACATAAACTCTAAATATTAATAATGATTTATAAAATTATGCTTTTGTTCAAATTGAAATAGTAATTTAAGAGGAAAATTGGTAAAAAATCATAGGATAAATACTATTTTTTCTTGTAATTGACAAAACTAAAAAAAATGTTCTTAAAACACTTCCCAATTACATTAAACAATTTAAAAAAGTAAATCTATTTCTCCTTGAAAATAATTTTCCACCTAAATTATTAATGAAAAACACTGAAATAACATAACAAAAATCAATTCTTAAATAAGTTTTCTAGTGATACTTTATAGTATAATTGAAATATAAAAAAACATTTGTAATGAAAAAAATGATAGTTGGAATGTAAAAAGTGTAATTAGTTTTATTGAGCTATACATTGCTATTTTTAAAAAAATTATCTATAAAAATTTCTAGTACTCTAATCATAATTTTACCAATTATTTAATAAGTTAATATATATGTTCTCGATATTTTGATCAGATATATTTTTTGTGAAACATTATTAATGAAGATTATTATAATCATTGAATTTTCCAGACGATCTATGATATGAATTTATTTTTATATATTTGGTTAATAATTAAATTTTACTAAAAATTTAATGTTATTATTTTTAAATTTCATGTGATAAAATGTGATATAGAGGCTAGGTTTCCTCCATTATTACTATTATTATTGATTGTTTTTTAGTTTTCTTACTTGATATAATCTATTATCCTAGGTGTGAAATTCATTATTATAAATATTTATTATTTTATATAGAAAATTTCATTTCTCTAATTTTTTTAGAGGAGACGAATTGTGTGTTTTTTGTTGTCTAACGAATATAAAATTGTGAGTTTTATTTTTTGAATTTTATTTGACTAGATTGATATATTTTACATTATGTATTATGTATTTCAAAAAAATTATTTTGGAAAATACTTAGATTTTTTGTAGATTAATGTATTATGGAATCCTTACGCCTAAAAAGAACTTTAATTAGTTGTAAATTATATTTATATTTTTAGGAATATGGCCCTTATAGTTGTATAAAATTTTTAATCTAATTCATAGAATAAAAATATGGTACATTATATATTTTTTTTGTTTTTTAAATTTGAAATTAAAATTGACGATGAAGCTTTGGAGGAATGAAAAATACATGGAGGGTAAATGTATTTGATTTTTAACATTATTAAATAAAAAAGACAAATAAAATAGTTCTTTCACATGCTTCATTATATATTGGATCTCTGTGCATGTTATCGACACTGCATTAATTTTTTATTTATTGGAAAAAATAAAAAATATATAGATATTGGATTTCATTAATAACAGACTGAAAATATACTTGAGAAACCACCTAACATTAAATTCTTACTTTACTAAGAGGCATTAATTAATACTAACTTGAGGACTGGACATATAATATCATGTCTGATGTACTCATTCAATATACCCAAGGAAAATTTAATCCCCTAAAACATTGGAATGTGATTTAAAAAAACATAAGCAATACTCACATAATAAATAAAAACTTCAAACTCAAAGAACTGAAAGGAAATGAATCAAGACTGAAACATCAATGGAATGTATCTACAACCACATCTCAATGAATTATAACTTATTGTTATGTTTCAAAAATATTTAACAAAGAAATATACCAAATATCTGATCCAAATAATAATATTGTAAGTAATGGAGCATAATATTCTATTATATTCTCTATAATATCTTAAACTCTATTTGTGTATTATTACAAGGACAAGAGTGTCAATGAACTCTCGAATGAGACAATATGTTTATCTATAGAAGAATAGAACATGCCTGGTTGAAAAAAGAAGATCTGTCAAGTAATAATGTCAATTATAGATGCACTATATATAAAACATCCAATTATACATAATGTAACATCCTTAGAGAGGTGCATAAATCATAGAGAAAACATATTTGATTTGATCAAATGGAACACTCCCAAAGTTGTTTGATCAAATAAGAAATTTTGGACATATGGGAAGCTTGAATAAGATAGTGTTAAATCAATATATTTTAAAGTACATTATATCAAATATGTAATATAATAAACAAACACACCAAAAAAAAACACCACAAATATTGGATGAAGGTAATTAATGGTATTAAATTAATCCACCAAAATAGATATATGTGAGAAAATTAATAAAAAGATCATTTGATAAAATTGAAAAAGGATATACAAGAAATATGGGCCTAGAAGATAAGCTATTGAATAACCGACTTTGTGTGTAAGTTTTTTTTATAATTATTATCAATGATATTCAATGAAATTGTTAGTTCTCATTGAATTCAACATGCTGAAGATTTTATAAATAATAATTTCATTAAAATTTTAGTTAAAGTATTCAAGCCTGGTAATGAAGTTAATATATCTTTGATAATTGGATGAGGTAGATAATAAATGATTATTTATTTCTGTCTTGTAAAATTTGATATGGTTTTTATGCCTTTATAATATTTGGGATATAAACATTACTTAGAAGGAAAAAAGTTATTTAAAGACAATGAGTTTGCTTAAGACGACTGGTGAGATATTTTTTTATCTATAAAAAAGTACTTATTTTTGTAGAAACATGTTTTTTATTAAATTTTTTTAGTTTAACTAAGAATTTATATTAATAATATTACTACTAGAATGTTACCAAATGGATAAGGTGAAGCATAATTGATAGAGAAAGATGACATTATCAGACAAAGTTTAGCAAGCCAAGGTGATCGAATGAAGTTGATCAAAATTATGTTATCTGAATAAGTTAATCAGAATGAGGTGACTATATAAAGGATGCATCCAAATTATAACATTAATATATTATCATTTATATTGAAAAAATATCTCCATATGAACTATATCAGTCGATGATTAGTGATGTATTCCTCATTGTTTAAAAATCACAATGTGTTATGGTTGTGGTTCAATGCTGATGAAGCTTAGAAGAAGATAAAAGAATCTCCGAAAGAGATATATATTGAGAAAATATTTACTATTCCTTGAATTACCAAAATTTTTGATTACTCAAAGCTATCATGATTCAAGCTCAATTCCAAAATGGAAGTTTGAGGTGTGGCTGTGAAAAGTTGAATTTAGGAAGATATTAAGTTGCATCAGAACTCAGGGAATCAATGGTTCAAAAATATTTTTATGTGATGATTGAAGTTTTATGAATAATTGAACATTGTTTAACTGATGTACTTTTATATAGACCATGTTAAATTTTTTTAGAGAAATAATTTTTGAGGTTGTATCTGATAAAAGGAATTATGAATTCTGTTGTTTGAACATAGTGATTTATCTAAAAGACTCCATTGGACAGATGCTTTCAAATGACTGAGAAGAGGTTTTCCTTGAATTTTTTTTAATGAAAGGAATTAGGTGAATATCATTGATCTAATAGGTTTCTATAGTAGGACGTTAGATATAATATTAGCCATGAATTCATCAGACTTGTGTTTTTGAATGAATCGATTTAAGGATTCTCAAATCATCAGAGAAAAATATATGGTTCATCAGATATTTGTATCCATATAAATCCATATGAAATATTTTATAAGTGATTTTAATTATAATGAAGTTTCCATTTAAATTCATCAAATAGAGGTTCGCATGAAGAGACATTAGATCAAGTTCACCAGATAAACGAGGTGTGGGGGTACATGAAAATACTTACAAATTCATTAAATATAGATGTTGTGATGAAAAATTAATAAGAAAAGTATTTCCATGATGTCATCATAATGGGAAATAGTTTGGGGAATGAATTCCTCAGGTAAATGAAAAATATTTTTATAAATGAACACTATAAAAAGTTTCCCAAATTAAAGAAGTGATATAAAGTTATACCATTTGGATGATTTTAAAGAAATCGAAAAGTTTTTATAAATTCATTAATTGTGAGAATACTAATCTAGTTATTCAATGATCAAATAATCATTAAGGTAAGAACCATTTTTCTAATTGTGATTTTAGGAATATTACAGAAGGTAATTGAAAACAAGATCTTCTAAGAGTTACTATGAATATTGTTGTCTACCTTCTTTTTGGAAGTTTTAAACAAGTCAAATGAATGATGAATCGAGTGATATATTCAGATTTGGAAGTGGGAAATTAAAATTTGTAGAATATAAATTCCATTGAATTTTGGATAAGTGATGATTATATAAAGAGGGTTCATGCACCAAGAAAAGGTTTGTGGTGTAATTGGTTATTATAGTTGTTGTGGATTTTTGTATTGATGAAGAATTGAAGGGCCATAAAGAAGTTACGACCATTAATATTGAAAGATATTATCATGTGGTCCAAATTATCAACTGAAGCAGTACCAAAAGGATCTATTGTTACCGGTGAGAACATAATCAATAGAACATGCAATCAAACCCTAAGTAAATAATAGAATGATTAATACTGGATATAGATTTCATATCCAGTGGTAGTTGATAAACATGGTGTAAAAGAAGGGATTCAGTAGAGCATGATCACTATAAGAGAAAGTACTAAAGTAACATATTATTATGAGATTATATGAAATTTTATCGGTCAAACCAATATCATATAAACATTCATATGACATATATGATTTGAATAAAACATAAAATAGAAAAGATCCATATAAAGAAAAGGAAAGAGCATCATTCAGGTCTCCATTTAGAATAAATAGAGTTTCATTCCTATTTATATGCAATTAGAATGTTTGATAGTGAAGAAAAAAGTAACAGTCTAACATCCAATAGAAGTCTCAGTAGGTGGAATATATACTTACTTTTACAAAGTAACTGGAGAAGTTAAACACTGTATACAAATGCTATATAAGGATATAATAAGCGGTTATAGGTGGATGAAGTTGTTACATATCTAGGTATACAATATTTTTTCTAATACCTACTCTTAAATTGTAGATAACTATACTTCATATAATTATTATTGTATTCCTAAACCACTATACTTGGTGTCACAATATTGAGGAAGATCTGTGTACAGGTAATCACTATACAAAACAATGACTCGAAACACTTATTGATTAGTAAAACCTATAAAATTATAATGTTCCATACAATACATTATTTCATAGACAATCATATGTTAAGGAAAATAAAATATAGTAATCAATATCATTATAGGTTAAAGAGGTAAAAGGATAAAAAACATTGGTTGGTTAAAATTTTACTAACACCGATTCACTCCCCTTTCAATGTTGAGCATATCCCAATGGGCTACTTATAATTAGAATCAAAGGGAAGGTTCAACACTATTAGGGCCTCCACATTCAAGTTTTCCTCTTTTGAATATTTTAGTTTCTTTATAGTATTAATAGTGAAGTGCAGTTTTGGGGAAGATTCAGTTATCTCAAAAAAAATTCTGTTTCTACAGGGCCATGATGAAAAAGATAAGGAAAGAAAAAATAATGTTGAAGAATATTTCCCTCTTAAGACAACATGAAGAAAAAAAATTAGTTTTTATATTCCTTTATAAAAATAATATAAATTCAGATTGTAATTTAATGAACATATGGTCGAAGTTTCTACTATGGAGAAGAATATAATTCATACCCTAAATAAACCAACGTTAAGTGACCATGAGTTATGTGTAAATTATTGAAAATAATTTCCCCGATAAAAATAACTAAGAATTATTGGCGAAGATGATAAATCTATGACCTCAGATGATATATCAGTTGTTCCATTAAGATATATTATTCTTTTTATTACCAAACAAACAGTCTCCCTTGTCTGTGGATTCATTGAAAGATCCAAGAAGTAATAACCCTACTAAAAGAATAAGAGGATAACATGGATATGACTTTAAAATAAAAATTTCTAAAATTTTTAAAGATATAAAATATGTTTGAAACTATAAATATAATAAATTTTTAACCTAAAATACGTTCCTAAAATTTTGAACATAAAAACCTTAAAGAATTTGAAAATAAAGATGGATTTAAGAAGACCCAAAATGAAAAGATCCATCCACTTGATTTTTTTTTGAAAAATTTAATTGAGTTTAAGGATTTAATATTGGAAGTAAAATAAAAAATATTAGGGAACATTAATCCTTGTTACAATAAAAATTTATGTTTCATTAAGAGGATGTTAAATGAATGAAGAAGGTTTGAGAAGATAAAGTGATTACGATTGAAGATTAGAAAACATTCTCAATGTTAGATGTATAGAATTATAAGTCAAGAATGTTAATATTGAAATGAAAAAAATTGTGTCTTTATAAAATAAATTTAATGATGGTACTACTAGTCAATGATCAATAGAAGATTCTAATGACACCATACCTCAAACATGTTATAAAAATATCATGACATTGTTTTAGGATCTATCTCAAAAATATGTGAAGGAAGAGGTACCATCTATACATGATTATAATAAAATATCTAAATCTATTTTATAAATAGTACAGGTTGGAAAATAATTTGTACAAGTATGGATTAATAAAAGTGAAACGAAACCAATCACCATGCCCATGGTGGATATAAAAAAATTTTAAAGAAGCAGATTCCCTAAGAAGAGCATAACAAGTTGTGAACCAGATCTAAGAATAGCAAAAAAATTGATATAAGAAGACAAAGGGTTTTGGCTCAATGTTGGTGCTATATGAAATAAGATCATTGTGAATAATATTGTTGGTATAATCTTATAAATGATAAATCACAAAATAAGACCCTACCATGGGGGATCAAGCTAGAGAGGAATAAGAAAAATTAGTAGAGTTTGAAAAATATGTATACTTCAAATAGATTTGGAAAAATTGAAAAGATATGTGATGTATAATATAATGGTGGTCATATGGTTTTTACATCCTGATATCCACATGTAACTAATGTTGATAAAAAAATAAGGCCACATAAGTTAGTGAAGAAAGATGAAGAAACCTTGCGATATATGTAGAAGAATATTGGAAAAAACAGAATTCTACCAAAAAAGATATCATGTAGGAAAGGTAAGAATTTATTGGATTATAATTCCAAGAAGTTGAATAAACGTTCATCATCCAAAATAACTAATAATAAGGATAACACTCAAAAGAATCCATGTTCAAAACCCAATCCTATTACCAATGTACCTAATGATATTTTAGTAATATGAATAGAAGATTTAGGGTTGATGAGGAGAATAGAATAATCACAAGAAATTTATAGTGAAAAATGAAAATAAAATATTCCCCATAAGGAATATGATGTTCATGAGATATTTTTCAACAAAAGAAAAATCTTGTGTTAAAGAATTTCAATGTAAAATATGTAAAAATGTGAACAATGTGAAAAATGTTGTTTATCCATTTTACCTGAAAAGAATAGATATTTAAATTTAATAAGAATGCATCATCCATAAAGTTTGTTAAGAAGAAATTTCACCAAAAAAAGTAGAATAAAAGTTGAAAATATCCTTCATAACCCAAGATAAATCATGACATAAGTTTTGATGTGAAATCATGAATACTAGATGAATTGGAGAAACATGGTTAAAAAAAATATATCTAGCATGCCTTTCACATTAATAAATTAATGAATAGTATCCTTATTACCTTAAACATTGTGTTTTTTATTTTTTATTTTATAATAGTGATTTAAAGGTGAAGCACAATCTCAAGGGGAGAACTAGAGATAATGAAATGAATATCAATATTGGGCAACAATAGTTAAGAACATTTTCATCTTAGAATTTTTTTGAAGTTGGTTTACTAGGAAAATTATTAGAGTATCATCCTTGATAAAGTTAAGCTCGTTAATTTCAATATATTATAGAAAATTTAAATAATATACCATCTTTATTTGATGTTACATTTCAAATTTTAGTGAAATATATTGAAAAAACTCATCTATGGTGAAGATGTGGAAATTTTAAAATTATGAAAAACCATATTAGGAAGATCCATTTTTTTATTCTAAACTTTATCTTCAAAAAAATATATTAAATAGATTAATAATTATTAATATTTTAATATACTTCTTCTTGAGGGGGAGATAAATAGATTATGGTGAAGTTTCTTTCAGAATCATTATCTTGTACAAATTTAATTATTCTAGACCATGGATGAAGGAATGTCATTGGAAAAGGTATGTCTTTATTAATCTCTCATCATTGGTTACTCATGATGCAAATTTTAATAAAATGGGTATAAATGGAATTAATTAGTGACATAGAAAATGTTAAAAAAATGAAGATTTAATAGGGCCGCTTATCCTGCTATTTTTACTTGAATGTTTCTAAAATGGTTGTTGATGTAAGTATAATAGTTTCATATTGATCTATCTTAATAATACTTCATATTTCAATTATTATCTTAAAAATGGAAGAAAATACATAAATAATTGATGAATGGATTATATGGTATTATTGCATATTGTATCAAGATAAGTTGATAAAGGAAAACATTTCTATCTAAATAAAATCCTCTTGTTTTCTACACTGAGAATGAAACGCATATAATTAGAGTAAAATGATGGATGAAATATTCTATAAGAATGTATCGATACCCTTTTAACCTAACATTTTTATTTCTTTCCAATAAGGGGGATACAAATTGAAATGAATGTTTGTAAGATTGGATATCTAAAGTGGAGGTATATAAGATAATGATTCACATATTAACATATTATTTTAAAAGAATATCAGGAGGTATTTCTAGCAAATACAAAGGGGTAGATTGAAGAGCCTACTTTTTCTGTGAGTTGAAATTATTATCAATGATTGTTAACGATTTTCAATGTCCTAGGAAGATAAAATTGAAGTCAATATGTTGAAAAAGTTGAAAATAAAACATTTTTCGAATTTTTTTTGAATTATCCAATACTGGTAATGAAGTTTATATGGCTTGGATGATTGGATTAATAATAGAATAAGTTCTCACATCTTGTTATCATGGAAGAAGATACACGGGGTTGTATCCTTTGGAATATTTTTTATATAAAAATTACTTGTAAGGTAAAAGTTATTTGAATAATTTGATTTTACTTAATGTGATTGGTGTGTTGTTCTTATTATCTACAAAAAATAGATTAATGTTATGAGAATTAATATTTGTTATAAACATTATGAAGTTTCAGTAAGATTTTTTATTATGAAGATTCTTTCCAAAATTTTACTAAACGGAGAAGTTGGTTCTTAATGGATGAAAATGTTGAGATGACCAGACATTGTAAAGAATACCAAGGTGATTGGATGGAGACTATAAAAAAAGGTGTTTTGATGATGTTGGGTAGACTAAGGTGACAATAAAGTATATATAACCAAATTATAACTCAAATTTATTCCCAGTTCCATTATAATATGATCTCTTTATAAACTATATAGTTCAATGCTTAGTGATATGTTTCTTATTATTTAAACATCACAATGTCTTATGGATATGATTCAATGATTATGAAGTATTGATGAAGATAAATACCTCTCATAATGAGAGAGATATCATATGATGCTTTAATAATCATTAGAGTACCAACCATTATGATAAGTGAATGTAATCAAGAATCTAGATTATATACAAAGGGGGAGTTTGAGGTATGGTTTTTTAATTTTCAAGTCATTACTATATTAAATTATGACTAAATTTAGTGAAACTATGGTTCCCTAACATTGTGAAGTTTTTATTGAAGAATAATTAAGAACAATATAAAGTCTAAAAGATATAATTGTATAATGATCTTATTAAGAACATATGTGGAAACTACTGTTGAGGTTATAGCCGATAAAAGGAAATATAAAGTCTATCATATAAACCTAACAAGTTATTAGATAGAATATATCTTAAAAAATATTTTTAATTAATGACTAGAGGTTTTCCAAAAAAATTAATCGTGATAAGAAATATGTGAAGTTACTTGATCAAATAAGATTCCAAATAGGGTCTTATGATATAATGGTGGTTATAAATTCATCAAAAAAGTGTTTTTAAATTAATAAAACAAATTATTATCAAATTTTTGGTCATATGTATCTATTAATTAAACATAAGTTTCTATATGAAGTTACTAGATAGATGTTTTTAAGTGAAAATCATCAGACTGAATTTTCTATAAAAAGGAATCTGATTTAAGTTTATATGTAGAGTCCTTATATCAATTCCACTAGAAAAATAAAGTGTGTGAATCTTTTGAAAAAACTCTTAAAAAGTCATTGTACATGAAGTTCTGTTAGAATATTAAGAGAAAAGGTAGTTCTATTTAGCCAAAATATATAAGAAGACTCTTGAATAATAATTCCAATGGTGGATAAAAAATATTTTAATGAAGAAATACTAAATGAAGTTTCTCCAGAGGGAGGAAGTGATATGATGCTATAACAGATAAAATACTTGAATATATTTGAGAAGTTTTCTTAAAGACATTAATTGTTATGATATGATCTAGTCATTCAATAATTAAACAATCATGAAGTGAAGAACTATGATTTTATATGAGATTATAGAAAATTGACCAATATATATGGAGCTTTGTTTGGAGAAGTTTATTTCCCTTCCATGGATTCAATATTATTTATTACCCCCTTACTAAAATGTAGGGAACTATACATAGGATAAGGATTATTTTCTTAAAAAACTATTCTACTTGGTATCACAGTACAGTGGAGAATCCATACACTAGTAATCACAATGCACATCTAGGGATAACTGCTATTATTGAGTTTTGAAACTTGTAAAAATATCATTCTCCATCCTTTAATAACTTTAATATACTTTCATATGATAAGTAATAGAGAATATGAGAATAAAAATACTAACTAGTCTAACAGGTAATGGGAAAAAATATTGGTTGGTTAAAAAGTCCCTATAACTGAATCAACCACCTCTTAGTGTTGATCACATCCTGATGTGGTCCACATATCCTATTTTTTAAAAACACAATAGAACAATCAATTTTGATAATAATAAAATTTAAAAGTATTTTTTATGGGGATTTTACTGAAATTAATATATAAGTAAAAGTAATTTTATTTCCAGAAAAACGAAAAAACAATTTTTACAAATATCACGATTTGTAAATAAAATTTTATAATAACTCAGAGAATTTATGTTCCTACTTCATTTAAATAGATAATGATTCAAAATATATAGGAAATTAATTAATTTTCAAAAACATAAAATATTTATTCAATGTATATATTAGGTTATCATCCCTGTTAATTTATTAACACATTATATACTATATTTATTAACCTCTATAGTAAAATGAAATATTATATAAATTTGTTTTAAACTAAAATATTATACAAATTTTATAGATAAATGTTGAGTCGAATGTCTATTATAGAATACATTAAACCTATCTAAGATAAGTTCATTAGAAATTGTTTTCATACATATATCATTTTTAAAGAATTATATCAATGTTAAATATTTTTCCATAGTGGAAGATAATGAAACTAATAAATGTATATTACATATTAAGGATATGGCCCCACCTTAAATAATAAGTACACAATGAGTTTTAGACTTATGTGTGTATATATTTCCAGTATAATCAGAGTCAATATAACTAATACATTAATGTTTAAAATTAAAATTCTATCCATATCAGTACAATATATTAATAAACAGACACACACACACAGATATATATACATATATATATTACTAGGTTGAAATTAAATTTTATTCAAGTTTGGTTTCTATGAATTCATAAACATAATTGATATTCAAACATAAAAAACTATTATATGGACTTAATGAAATCATTATATTCATTATTTTAGTAGTGATATTATCAAAAGGAATCATTATTATATACTCTATATAAGTCTTTATGCTAGGAGATTGGTTTAAATAATTTTTTGAAATTTAATAAAAAACATATTCAAATATTTTTTAAATTTCATAGAATATAGCACATCACATATATTTTGATATTATGATGTAATAAAAAATAAAAAAAAACTTATATTTTCCCAATCCTATATTATTTCCACACATAGATCCTTCCTCATATTCCCAAAATAATTTTTTTCAAAAAATAACTTAAATTAATTCTTAATATGACTTATAAGTGCAGTGTTTTTATATATTATGAGCATATAATTAATATATGGAATCAATTATAAAACATAATGTTCAAAAAAATTATTATCAATAATTCATAAAATTTTCTTTCATTTTATCTATTTCATAAAATAATGGAGTAAAATTTTTTATTCAACTAATGAGATAATTTCATTGTATTCTATGGTGACTTATTTAAAGATAAAAAATAATTGATTAAATTTATTTCAAAAATCATCAGGTGTTTTTATATAAACACTTTCACAAAATTTTCTATTAAAAAAATACGTTTTCACATCTAATTAATCAATAACAAAGTCAAGAAATAATAAAATACAACAAGTAAATGAAAAAATTAATTATTAATAATCATTGAAACAGTTTCACAATAATATATAATTTTTCATTATAGAAATTCATTCGCAACAAGTTGATCATTATATTTTATTTTAAATCATCTAATATTTTATTCCTTCATTATAAAAATCCACTTTTAGAATATTAATTTTCCATCATTGTTCCTATTCATAAAAATGAATGTATTATTTTAATATATAGAATACATGTTATCATTCATCATCACAATAACCATATTATATTTATGTTTATTATAAGTATAATATTCATATTTTATGTGATAATTTTCAATTATATCATGAGAATTATATAAATCATATTCATAAACATCAATAATTATATTCATAAGATTACCTATACAACATTTATATAAAGTATACTTTATTATTTAATGGTAAACTAAAGACCCAATGTTTTAGAATGATTTGAAATCATTGGAAAGATACTATATTCCATTATAAATCCTCAGAGCATTGTGTTTACAATAAGAAATTTTTTAATCATTATAATACTAGGTTAAAAAATCTTTAAAACATTATTCTTTTTTCAAAATTATTGTTCTAGTATTTCCTTGATAATTTATAAACTATGGTGAAAAAAATATAATCCTCCAAAATTAAAGTTGTTTAAGGAGAACCTTATAAATTAGTGTGAACATTTTTAGGGTTCAATTAGTTATAATGATGGATATTTTGAATCCTAGATATATTGATTTATTGAAAACATATTCTTCATAGAAAGAAAAGATAACTACAAATATTTTGATTTAATAATAACAATTTTATTAATTTCTCAATCTATTTAGAACTAATGTTACAACGTTCATAGTTCCAAATCAGGGTGTAATATTTTTTAGTAATGTAAGGTATTTATAACTATATAGTGTAGGTTTCATCATTTATATCACACAATATATTCATTGTGTAAACATCTAAAACTATGGTATATCCTTTGGTTTTATTTTGGTTACTAGTTTTTTATTTATGGGAAAACCTTTTTGATTGAGAAAACCTAGTAAATAATTTTTATTGGAATATTTGGATGTTCTTTATAACCATTAAAACTATATAGAAAATTATTTAAATTAAGAGAAAAACACTTCCCATGAATTTACTAATTTTTTTTTCTAACATAAAATAAATATCCACTAACTTAGTTAATTTAGAAACAATTTCCTAATATGTTAAAATGATAAAGATAAATTATAAGCTATACCCCATCCATTACTTTTATTATACTTAAATAAAATTAAAAAAGACACTCTATCATTACCATTTCATATTCTTTTTACTTAAACCATATTTATAATTATGATGGAATTTCAAACTAGGATTGTTTCCCTTAAACTATTCAGGTTTCTTATAGATACAAAAAATAAACTATTTATTTTTATATTTAGATCAATTATTTACTTGATTTATTTTTTTCTTCTAAAAAATATAATGTATGAGAAATTGGGTAATAATATGATATATTACTACCCAAATAACCATGTGTTTTATAAAAGTGATTTTAAATGTAGTACTCAATATCCTACTATTGCAGATAAACACTATATCCTTAAACTTTATCCCAATGAATATTTTATTATTTTATCATTATAATAGAAATAATTAATGGCTATATTTAAAAGTATTTTTTTAATTATAGAATCTGAATTTCGTAAAATGGATATCAATTTTGAGTCAAATTGATGAATTTACCTTAGGTTTAATTTTAATGATTTTTCTGAAATAATTGATTTTAGTTGAATAATGAATAATACTAATTTTACAAATACCATTAATTTTATGACACCATTATTATATAAGTATGAATTAAAAAAATATGAAACATTTGTGTTGACAAAAAATGTGTTTAGGAAGTAAACTAAATCATTTAAAACCATTTTATTGAATTTGGAAATCCATGTTTGACTTTTTGGAAACCAAATTATATTTTATTTAATTATTTTTTTAGTTATTTTCCTATAAATAAGTAATCATAATGAATATTTCATCTTTTTTTCTTTAAAAGTCATAATTTGTTTTTCTATAATTCAATAAAGCTTCAAATATCTCTTAAACTTGTATAAATTTGATTGTTTGTGTGTATTTTGCCCTTAAATTATCATATATTTGAAATTTAACTAAACTAGAGTCACTTTTGTTGAAAAAATACAATTTTTAATATATATATATATATATATATATATAATTTCATAATATTTACAAGATTATAACTCCTCTAACTTCTAAAAAAGAGTATCCTCTCCTCAATTTTCCATACAGTTTGATCCCCTTATATAAAAAAATACCTTCCAAAATTCCTTCTCAAAACTATTATCCATGACTTAGAGGTTCCATTATTCCCAAAATTTCCATCCTAGAATCTTTAATGTGTTTTTCAATAGATATTATCTATGAAATAGATATATGTTATTATTAAGAACCTTCAAGTTTATTATTTCTTAAGAATCATTCAAATATTATATAACCACAACAAAATAATCATGTCGATATATTTACTTTACTGAATTTTTTGTTATTGGTAAAACCATTTTCAATCTCATTTACTTATAATGGATAATAAAAGGGTCACTCATGCGTACGTGCGAACTACTACATCGATAAAGCTATATATTTTATTATTCATCACTGCTTCAAATGATGAGCTATATAAATGGATTTAATGAATATATATGATATTTATAACATATTTAGTATTTTTTTAAATATTAAATGTTTATAATATCTTTCATTATCATTACTTGGAAAATGGGAATGTCACTTGTGTATATATGAAGACCACTACCTCCACGAAATGTTTTAATTATTTTTTCATAACCATATCACATAAATTGTTATAAATATGTATTTTATGTATAGATATAAAATATATAATATTATTATAAATTTTAAAGTGATGAATCTATGACCATGGTGAAAGGTCCAGAGCTTCTGAATTTCAACTTTCTTAAGAAACAAAATAGTAAACATCTAAATAATTGTTTTTTACAAAGAATTATGTGTAAATAGGTAAAAAAGTGATGAACAAATGATATATAGAAATATGTTATAACTATGAATTTTTTATAAATTAATAACAAAACAAAATTTATTATATAAGAGGTTATAACACATCCATCCATGTAGGAATATATTGTAAAAGTATGGTTTAAAATCTCATTTTTATTTATAATTTTTTACATTTAATTTTTTATTTGGAAAATTATACACTATTTCTCTATTAAAACACATATATTTTCTTATACTCTAGTTATTATTTTATTCTAAATTTAATTATACTATTTAACCCCCCTTTGGATCAAAAATCAATAAAATTAATATTTAGAAGAAAAGTTGACCTTATTTTTCTTATTTGGTTTGAAATATTTTTTTCAATCTCAATATTAGCTGAATTACTTCAAAAATATTGATCTATAAATTTAAATAGGGTTTTAATGTCAATTTCAACTATAATTTAGATTTTTATAGGGTTTTAAAGTATTTTCATAACATTTTACATACATTTTATATTTTACATTTTATAAAATATGTGAAAAGAATGTTATGTTTTAACATATACTAATTTATCACATGTCCACCCCATTACCCTTAATCATTACCATTATTATTTTATAAGTTTACATGGTTTTCAAATAGCATTCTATTCCATTTATATTTTGATTTATTTTTTATTTTTTTGAAAATTCTCTAGAAGAACAATATATTTCTTCTTATTTTAAAGTGACTACCTATATCTTTTTATATGTGATTTTTCATCTATGTCAACATCCTTTGAAGAATATTATGATTTATGGGGGATATTATCTAAGGTTACCATCAACATAATTTATCTAGATGATTTATGATCATGTTGTTCTATTTATATTTTGAGGAAAATATTGAAAATACGTATGCTAGTTTTCAAATAAGGATGTTTATTACTGAGGAACATTGATTACATATTTTATTTGTTATTTGACCCCTTTATATAATTAATACATTTGAAATAGTAAGTGATTGGTGGGGACTCATATTAGATATCGCATTCATTTATTAGTAGGTCTAATGGTATACACTAACTTAGGTATTTAGAATATTCCTTACCTAGTTATGAATAATGACTTGGCATAAGGCCTTGATGATATGATTGAGATATTCAACACTATACGTTCTATCACGATGAAACTTGTTATTTCTATCCACAATATTATTTATGTTTCTATGTGAACTATTATTATATTTCCTTTTTATGATATTAGTTTATAGAATGTTTGATTATTTTTTACATCTATCATATTAATATTGCATTATTTATTTTATAATATATTACACTTTATGATTTCGCTTTCTGAGCATTTGTGATCACTCCATTATTTTATTTCTTAAACCAGGGCACCTAAAAGTGAAAAATTATGTATAGAAATTTAATTCAATATTTATATATGTATCTAGTATATCAAACTACTAAAATATTTGATATCATGTGATGTGATCTATTTTAACTTATGCAAATTTAATATAGTGAAAATTGGATTTAGGGTTACATGAGTTAGTTTTGTTACGATAATGGTTTTCCAGGATATCTTAAATGTGTGTTATCATAGTATAAAATGAATAAAATTTCATATGATTATCTATCTATTATGTCACACACTACATTTCCTAGTATGGTAATTTGTTGAATACATATAACTATTCATTTAAATCATTTATTTACAAAGTAAAAAACAAAAAAAAAGATTAATATGAAAAATATATGGTAAAATATCCAATTAAAAACTACATCATCTGATCAATTCCCTACAATAAAAATTAATTGATCAAAATTTTTAGATATTTTAAATAAATTTAGAAATATTATAGTTTATCTTTTCACAAATTTAGTGAATCGGTATTGGATCCTCTATAACAAATATATTTAAGGAAAAATTATATTGGTAAAATATAACTTTAGTCTATATATTTATATAAAAATTATAAATTATATAGTGGTTAATGTTTTCTAGACCAAAACAACTTAGATACGATATTGATGTATTTCTTTTATCATTGATTGATTATTATTAAACTAGTATCCTAAAAAAGAGTTAATATGATTGATATATATAAAAAGGTAATTTTAAATTGAACACTTTAATAATTTTTACTAAAGTTCATTTAAAATTGTATTTTTTCTAGTTATAGTGTTAAGAGGCGTAAAGCATTTCAAATTTGTATAAAATATCAATAAGTACAATATGATAAAAAGAAAGAATATAAGTTTTACCAATTATTTATATGTTTTAATCAAACTTTTAGAATATGAAAAATATTATTTAATGTATTAAAATAATATCATTCCACACCACTTCTTTTTTCAATAGAATAATGTTTTAAGAGGGAGAAAAATATTGAGGATGTATTTATGAAGGCTTAATGTTAAAAAATATAAAACCCCAAGGTTTTAAAAGAGGAAAACCATATTTGATAGAGTATATGAAAGCAACCACTAATATTATCAGAGAATGTGATGCCATAATACTTATATATATATATATTTAAATTCAATCTCTTTGATATCTTGGAATTCATGCAACATCAGGTTTGACCGAAACATGGTACTCTATTAAAATATTATTATTTAAAAATTACCAATATAACCTAGTCATTAAGTTGGTAGGTATGAATAATATTAATTAAATTTTGAAACTTATTTGTTTTACACATGTATAAAATAAATTCAATTCTTATATATTCATTAGAAATAATATAATAATCATTTGAAAGAAAAGGAAATGTTTTTGAAAAATTGTAATTTTCTAAAAGGTGTTCTAGTCATGCTTTGTGAAAATAATTTTAAATAAAAATTTTACTAATTTTTGTAAATATAATTTTCAAAATAAACATCATATTTTAAATCTACATGTAAAAATTATCTTAGGGTGAATTTTTGAGAATTTTTAGAAAAGTTAAAATTTTCATTAAATAATTAAAAATGATGGTTTTTATTAAGGATTTTCATTTATTATAAATCCTCTGAACAAAAAATTATTTGAATATGTTTTTAAAATGTTAATTAGTTCACACACACAAATATATATATTAATCCAATTTAGGCCATTAGAATTAATTTAAAATTTAATTTTGATATAAAAGTTGTGTAATCTTTTGAACATTTTCTCTTTGAAAACCTGCTTTCTCATCTCGCCTAAGGGTTCAATTTAAAATTAGAATATTCTAAATATGTTAATAAAAATGGATTGAATATTTATAATCTGAATAATATATATTATAAAATAAGTTCATCTTAATTTTATACAATAATGAATAGTAAAACACAGTAAAAATTATTTACTACTATTAGGGTAAAAACCGATTTTCCAGAGGTTAATCTAAGAAGATAAGGTTTAAAAATGAAACAAAACTTTTTCAACACAACTTTTATTGCTATATTTGACTTTTTAATGTCTATTAATATATAATAATCTATTTTTTTTCTTTTTGGTATGTGATAATTGTGGGTACACCTTTTTATTTTAAAACATTACAACTATTCCACTCACTTCACTTATAAAAGGACAACCATATCCTATCTTCTTCACACAAGAAAACTATTTTGGAAAGGAAAATACCTACTCAAATAACTTCAAAATTTTATTATAATCATATATTAATCCTTTATTTTTTCATAAATTCTGTGTAGGAATACATTTTCTATAATCCATAAGTGGTGGTTTGGAATCATGATTTTTAAATTTATCCAAAAGTCCCCATTTATTTTTGGTGAATATTAATATCAATTGTATTAGATATTTAACACCTAGATAATGTTATATCTGGTAATTACGGCTGAAAATATCATTAAGGCCTATAATTCCCTTAAAAGTTATATTTATTTTATTGTATAAGTTTTTTTAATCCTTGAATATTTGTGATTCTAAATTTTTTAAATCTATTACCACTTTCCTTTTATCATTACATTTAAATTATTTTAAGTAAATATAATGTCAAAAATGGCGCTCTCTTTATTTTAATATCTATAATATTTTGTAATAGGGATTGAAAAAAATTATATTTAGGATTAAAAGTATATTTTAGAGTTAAATTAATTTCTTCTGATTTTAATTTATTTATATTTTTTAGTGACGAAATAATTACCTTAAATATTTACGTAATGTTGAAAAAATATTTATTCAATTAATAGAAATATATAATAAATGATTCTAAAAATACTAAAAGTTATATAATTTTTATTAATTACTATGTTACTTGAATTTTTTAGATAAATATGACACATTATAATTTTTTTATATTATATTTAAATACATTTTCACTCATGCTATTTTGAAAGTAAAATTTAATGCATAGTTCTAAATATAACCTTAATGATATTTTTTAATAAATTGTTTATTACTAAATGATTTAAAATTCCTCGAAATATTATTTTCTGCTAGTTAAATGGGTCATGGTTGGGAATATAAACCATGGTCCATTTTTGGTACACTTTTACTTTTAAAATAACTTTATTAAAACCTTTATTGTAAAAACATTGATATCATGGTAATAAACCAAAGGGTTAAGAGTTGGTTAAAATCAAAAGATATGGGTGTAAAAATCACCTAAACGTTTCCAAATTTTATTGGATGAGATTTTTTGGACCCATAATTATTATTATATTAATTTCAAGATATTTTTATATAAAAATTAATTTATATTTATTTAATACTTTGATTAATTCCAAAAGTGCCCCTCCCCTCACTTAAAAAAGGGTTCATCCTCTTCTCTCTTCCCCACACCTTTTAAACACCACAGTTCATCCAATAACTACCCAAATACCTTAGAAAAATCCCAACCCACACTTTATAGGTATTATTTTGGGCATAATTCCAACCATACAGTGCTTAATATTTAATGCAAAGAAGGGTGTCGAGGGAAGAGGTATTGCTTTTAGTTGAATGTTTTAGTTTTACTTTTTCTTATACCTCCCTCAAATATTATTAAGAAACCATTAAATAAAAATAAAGGTATTTTACATATTATTATATATTGTAATATTTTTTTTATAACCTATATATCTCTTATATTCCATAAAATTAGAAATGGAACCCTTATTGTTGTGTTTGGAAGACTACTGCCTCCTGAATCGATGTAATTCATCTTCCATCCCTTCCTATCATGTATGGTTATAATGATGGATTTAATTTATATATTAATGATATTTAAAACATATTTATCATTATTTAATGATAATATATCATACAATTTCTTACCTTTTCGTCCTTTGAAATGCCATAACAGCGTTCGTGTGTACGTGTGGATTACCACCTCCATGAAGCGATGTGATTCGTTTTTCATTACCATATAACTTGACCACTATATATTAGTATATTTAAATAAATAATATTATATTTTTGATATATTAATTATTACATAAGGTTAAAATTATACTTACCTTCCATTCATTATGATGGTTGGAAAATGGAAACGTTACTTATGTGTACGTATGACCTACCATTAACATGAATGTAATGTAGTTCATTTTTCTGATCCATCCTTCAGGATTTTTTAAAAAATTGATTTATGTATGAAAATTACAATTATATCATGATTATTATTCTATATATGATTTAATAATGAACATCTTGACCGTATTCAACCTATTGATGTCATTTGGGAAATATGAACCTAATATCGTCAAATCCACAAATGTGAACTTAGTTGATTGAGTAATTAAATATAATATGGTAACTAATAAAATTTAAGGAAAAATGAACATAATAAATATTCATAAAAAATATAATAAACATCATAATTATATTATTGATAAATATAAATAACTTACATGATGAGTCATACTTGTGGAAAGGAATACTTTATCTTAAAACCCCATTTTAAATGTTTTAAATATATATTTTAAAAATTTTATTCCATGTACATGTTCTTAAATTTTTTTATGGATGATTTTTTATGAAAATAAGTGAATTATTAAGTAAATTTTATATCTCTCATTTTTTACTTTTTTTCATTGGTTTTCAAAAGGAATCATTCTATGTATTTTTTATGGAATGTATATTGAAAGTCTTTATAAAATTAAAAGGGAATGTTCAATTTTAATGTATACGGTGTGAATGGTTTTCTTGTCACTATAACCATTATATGATGTTTGGATTGCAGGAAAATATTTCTTGTTTCCTTTTATGAAACCCCCACCTCAATATTTTAGGGGTACTTTTCCTTGAATTTTTTATAAAATAAAATGGTGTTTCAATATTCAAAAGTTTTTTTCATAGGGTTTATAAGTGTTTTAGGGGTTTTATGATGAATGTGTGGAAGAATAAATTTTTTTATTAATGATTTGTAACTTAATTATTATACATGTAGAATGGGTGAGACCTATATAACTGATATGAGTGGTTATGCCTGATAAAACTTATATAATGGGTGGGCCTGATATAACTTGTACAATTCATGAGACCCACTAATGCATTGATTAATATTATTCCCTATTTTCATAGGCAATAAGTATAAAGTTAATTGAGTCGGTTTACCTTATGTATTTAACTGAAATATATTTATTTCTATCATATGTAATGAATATAAGAATCTATGTTTCCTAAAAGTGTTTCTATTTTATTGTTTTGGGTTTTATAGATTTTATTTGAGTAAAAAAGAGTGTGTTTTTTCATTTGGATATGATTTATTTTATATTCTCAAAAAATATTCTGATATAGATAATTTTTTGTAGGTTTTAATTTTATTTCACTAGACTACCAAATTGTATACTTTTATTTCCCTTACTAAGATTTTTTTTGTTAAACACACATTTTAAAAATATTTTTCACAGTGTTTAAGGGTGCTTAAAAACAAATAACAAGCCAAGAATATAGTTATAAAATTTTTCTATGATAATTAAACATGCTTCATTTAAATAGTTTTATATTGTGGAAAAAATTAACACCGCATATAATTTTTCACTTTTTAATATATGGTTTCGTTATGTAAGAGTTATGAACTAATTATATCAAACTAAAAATCATAAGGATCCTAGAAATTTAATAATGTGAATTATTGAATAAAAACCCAATATCAAGTAATTTGAAATGAAATAGAATATTAAGATTACCGTGGATATTATTATAATATATGTCTGTTAGAAATGGTTTTCTATAGGAGAAATAATGAAGTTTATATTGAAAGGTATCAGGAGGAAAATATCCTTTAAAATCATAATACCAGAATTATTTGAATTGAAACAGATTTTTTGTTGTTGTGATGGATCAGTTGATTCCTGATATATATGGTGGTTGCATATAATTTAGAGGGAAAATAAATTTACCATAAAGTAACAAGTTGATAGTTGATCATTTCATAAATGATAACCCTCTAGTTTTATGTGGAGCCTCAGATCCCATGGTTTCCAAATGATGTATAAATTCACTAGAAAATATATTTGGTGTTAGGGGATTTTTATAATTTCCAAAGAAAACTCTTTAAATTTATCATTATATAGGTGAAGATGATCATTGGTAGTATTTGGTTTAGAAAACCAATGAGATAGAGATGTGCTTGATGCTATGAAATGTGATAAATTTATGACATATTTTCCTTGAGAAATATTTCCCAAATACAGTCTAACTTAGGATAGATAAACAAATTTTTTAATTGAGGAAAAAATATAATATTCTATAGTTTTATATGAAGAAACTTTTAAAATATTATCCCAGTAAACACTGAATTTTATTCCAGTCTTTCAAAGTAAATTTTAAAAAATTTAATATGGATTTAAACAAAGTTTATGAAGATATTATTTCTTCTAATAATTTAAAATTTATAAGAATTTTGTTCATTATAGTTAGATGTATGAGATGAAGTTTGACAAAACTTATGTTCCTTGTGATGATAAGATTAAGAAGGGATCAAGGGGTAAAGAAATAGAGAATAATGTAACTAAGAAATATGGATGTAATCTGCCAACATGTTCCATGTGAAATAACAGACATTTTAGGGAATGTATAATAATATATGGAAGGCATTACTTGCGTGATAAGTTTGATCATAAAGAACATAATTGTAAAGAAAAGTTTCCATAACAATCCAAGAATTGAGGAACAGATATACATCTAATAGTGAGATGTTTTAAATATAATGAGTTGGGGATTTATGATAATGTGTATATAAAGTTAGTTGTATAGTATGAAAATCATCAAGATTAAATGAAAAATGTTTGTTAAAATCATTTACTACTACTATGGTTGATGTTATTCCATCTAATGAAGTGGTGAAAATTATGTACTTGTTTATTCAAATTATAATTATTCCCTGTTAGACTACGGATCTTCACATTCCTTTATTTTTGAAATTTTTTCATGTAAAATATCTATATCATATCTTTAAAATAATATAAAAATTTTTCTAAAAAAACTGGAGGAAATATTAAAGCAACCATGATTTATAAGAATTTTACAAATTTAATTTACGGGATGGATTTCACTTAAAATTTTGTTAAAAATGCCATAATAGTGTTCCATGTTATTATTGATATGTATTGAATTGAAGTTTATTATTCTATGATTTATTTTAGAGCTAATAATGTTATATTCAATAATATTATAACTTTGGTAATATTTCATGAAGCTAAGAAATTGATTAGATATGATAGTGGAATTTACCTAGATATTGTTGTTGAAAATAAAATAATCATTCAAATCAGTGATGTTTTGTAGTGAATGAATATATGGATATTTTTCCTTATGAATTTACCCATGTTATTACTGATCATGAGTTTTATTTTTATTTTTAATTATTTCCAAATGAAAATACTCCATCAAAA
The DNA here is from genome assembly GCA_963277665.1 of Viscum album. NCBI lineage: Eukaryota > Viridiplantae > Streptophyta > Magnoliopsida > Santalales > Viscaceae > Viscum > Viscum album. The sequence goes on along the minus strand of OY728147.1, from coordinate 66,194,851 downwards.
CCCCATTATTGAATGACTCATTTATAAAATTTTAAATTTTATATGTAGTTGTAATAGTTTCAAGATAAAGGTTTGATTCATCCAACAATATCAACCTAGGGTTCATATATTTTATTTGTTAAAAAGAAATACGATTTATTGAGAATTATCTAAAAATATAGAGCCTTAAATAATATCAATATTAAGAAGAAGCGTCATTTGTCTCATATCGATGGAATATTTGACTATGTTTTGGGAACATATTAATTTTTGAAGATTGATCTTAGGCGAGGGTGTCATTACATGAAGCTAAAATAGGAGGATACTATGAAGATAGTGTTTGAGACTAGATATGAGGATTATGAGTTTGTTGTTATTCCATTTGGGTTCTCTAATGTTCCAGCCATATTGATGAATCTTATGAATAGAACTTTCCATGATTTGTAGATAATATTTTTATCGTTTTTATTGATGATATACTGATATATTCTAAAATTCATGAGAATCATGAGAGAAATCTAAGGATTATTTTGAAAAACATTAGATAATGAATGCTATATGGAATATTTTGTAAGTTTCAATTTGGTTGCAACATATTTATTTCCTTAGAAAAATTGCTTCTAAATATGGAATAACGTTTGATCTTACTTAAACTAATGTTGTTTAATAATAGAAAATTCCAATAAATTTCATATATATTTATATATTTCCTTAATATGTGGGTAACTACCATATGTTTTTTTAATTCCATTAAATATTATCTATCCCACTAACAATGTTAACTTGAAAAAAAGTTAAATTTATATAAATGAAAGAGTGTGATGATTATTTCTTTGATCTGAAGTGAATCTTGGACAGTGATCTAGTTTTTGACATTACCATTAGAAATGGTGAATTTAAAATCTATAACATTGCTTCATAGAAGGTAATTAGTTGTGTTCTAATGCATAATTATTATGTAATTAATTATGCTTCATGTAATCTGAAATCTCGTTATATAAATTATCCTACTCATGATATGGAATTAGATTTTGTAGTTTTTTTAAACATTTTAGAGCATAGTTTATATGAAGTAAAGTGTGTAAAATATACTGATCCTAAAAGTTTAAAATATATATTTACTTAGAAAGAGTTGAACATGAGGCCTAAAAGATGCCTAAAATCAATTAAAGATCACGAATATATGTTTCTTTACCATCATGTAAAATCAAAAAAGAAATATATTCTTTGATTATGAAAGATAATTCTACATTAACCTTATTATGTTTGGAAGATGATGCTTTGGTTAATGATTTGATGAATTTCTTATTTCAAATTGGGAATTAATGAACTTCCTCATTTTTTATTTAGGTGTGACTATAATAATATGTATTAGAAAGGACTTATAAATCTTATAAGAGGGTCATGTTTTATAGGAGAAGATAGAATATGTTAAGAAGAGAATGTTTATAGAGTTTAATATTAATGAAGAAGATGTTATAAGATTTGAAAAATGATTATGTTTTCCTTGTTATTCCTATTTTAAGAGAGAATTATTTAGTGAATCTCATATTTCACCATTTTCAATTCACCTTGTAATCCCATAGATTTACAAAGACCATCATAAGTATTACTGGTGGGATGAAATGAAAATAAATATTGTTGAATTTATGATGTAATTTTTGGATTAGGAAATGGTTAAAGTAGAATGAAAAATACCTAAAGGGATAATTCAACCTTTTATAGTTACTGAGTGGAAATTGGAAAATATATCAATGGATCTCATGGTTGGATTACCAAATAAATCTTATAGTAATAATGTGATTTTGGTTATTATTGATTGAGTAACTAAATATAAACATTTTCTTCCAATTAAATATAATATGTATTTAGATCAGCTTTCTGGAGAATATCTCAAGGATATAATCACTTTACATGGAGTTACTCTCTCCATTATATCCGACATTGATCCCAGGTTAACTTATAATTTTGGAAAGGTCTTTTAAATTCATTAGGTACTGAATTATATTTTAGTATATATTTTTATCCACAATATGATGGACAATCTGATAGAATAATTTAGAATATAGAATACATGGTTTGTACTTTTTCAACAGTTTACCAGGAAAGTTAGTATAAAATTATTTTACTTGTTGAGTTGTATTATAAAAATATATTTAATTATAGTATACAGATAGAACCTTTTGAGGATGTATAAAGAAATTGGTGTTGGAATAGAGATTTTTGGAATGAAGTAAGATAAATGAAGTTGATGTGACTGGAGTTTGAATAGGAAATGATTGATAAGGTAAATAGTACTTGACAACATATGAGGATCGTTAATAAAATAAATAAATTTTATGCGGTCACTCATAAGAGTGAACTTTATTTCAAGGTAGGTGATCATGTTTTTTTAATGTATCTTAATGGAAAAGTGTTATGTATTTTGGTAAAAAGGGGAAGATAAGTTCATGGTTTATAGGAATGTATGAAATTCTAGAGATGTTTGAATATGTTTCTTATCTATTGAATTTCTTCAATTTTATCCCAGGTATATAAGATATTTCATGTTTCGATGCTAAAAAAATATATTTCAGATTTATATATTGATTGGATCCTAGAAGTAGTTGCGTTAGAAGATAACCTTTGTTAGGATGAAAAATCAATATATATTCTTCAGAATTGAGAGAATTTTTTGAGGAGTATCGTAATTAATTAAGGTGTGGTTATGTGGAAAAATTATATATTTAAAGAAACAGTATTGGAATCTAAAAATGTTATGAAAGAATGATATCCCCACTTGTTTAAGTTATGAAAAAATTGTGAGGTTGGAATTTTAAAAAGGGGGAAGAATGTAACAACCAAGATAAAGTTAATATAAACCATTTTATCTTATTTGTCAATTATATCTAATTAATTTATATTCATTGTAAAAATATTAGTTAATTTTTCATTAAAATTGAAAAACTTAATTTTTTACCAAATAAGATTTTCAGGAATTATATGGGTTTATTTAAAATCATGATTTCTAAATTATAAAATTTTAATTTAAAAATGAACTTAATTTTGATATCATTATATCAAAATAATCTAATAATGAAATTTTTCTATTTTGATGAAAATTATTATTTTTCAATGAATTGTGAAAAATAAAAAAAACAATTATTGAAAAAAATATTTTATTTTCATGTATTTACAAATTCAAATTATATTTTTGATTATTTTTAAAATTAATTAGTTCATTTAGTTTATACATAATCCAATTATGGTATTTTAAATGAATTTTATTCTTGAATTTGGTATAAAAATATTTTATATTTAAAATGGATTTTTTATGAAAACCCATTTTTTATCACGTTTTATTGGTTTAATTTTAAATTAAATTAGATCAATTATTTGAATTAAATCTTGAGAAATATATTCCTTGTTTTGAATCAGGATAAAAAAATTTGGTAAATAATCCCATTTTATTTTTTTCCACGAACCATCCCGGGTCGACTCGGGTTGGTTCGTGACAAAATGGTATTAGAGGAGACCCTTTTTATTTGGGGTGTTAGGTATCTTGGTGGTTAGGTGTGTCAGGACTCAAGAGGTAGGTGCGGGAAGGACGTCATGAACCCTTGCTCGTCCCGAGACTCTAGTTTCCAGGGGTAGTCTGGGATTTCAGTTTTTATTCTACTTTGTTTGTGTGGATGAGGGATGATAAAAGAAGTGATCTAGTGTTACACGACATGCTTGAATGGAGTAGCAAACCATGTACAACCCGAGTGCACAGTTCAAGACGCTTCAAGTGGTTAATGCTCGCTCGGAGCCTGGTCTGCTAAACCATGTTACCAGGTTGGCATGGCCACTAGTCCCTTATTTCAGTATGTTTTTATGTGAGTTATGTTAGGATTAGTTTTGACTGACTTTAGTGGACTTCAAAAATGAAAATGGTTCATATAAAAAGGGGTTTTCAAAAGGGAATGTGGCTGTGGAGTGCAAAAGAGGTTTGGAAATGGAAATTGTTTTCCTTTAATGGAATGTACGGTTTCAAAGGAACAAAATGTGATTTGTTTTGGAAGTTGTTTTCGGAACTCAGAAACAGTTTTTGGAATGTGAATTGGAAAATGTTTTGAAATTTGGAAATATATTATTTTAATGGTAAGTGAATTTTTCAAATTGGTTGAGAATTTTTGCTTTATGGTAATTGATCTTTTTTGAAAATGAGAAGTGTCTTGAATTGACCCTTGGTATTCTTATGAGGGATCACATATATAGAGGTGCGCATGTGGCATAGGGATGATTGGTGGAATGTGTGTATGGGTGAAGGAGCTAGCACAATGGTATATGTATATGCGAGATTTCATGGGATACCAATGGAAAATACTTAAGTTGTTTTGTTTTCTGAAAAATGGTTTTCAAAAAGGTAATTTAAATTTTTTGAAAGGTAACCAATTTTTCAGTGTTTTCTTTTTGTGTTAGGAATTATTTTTCGTGGGCTCTTAGCTTTGGACATATTGAATTGTGGTTTAAATAATGATTTGAGTTTGAGCTTTATTTTGTCATTGAGGTGTGGAATTTTGATTTATGATGATTTTTTAATACAGATTTGTGCCTCTTGTTTTTGAGTAGGGTACCCAGAAAAGTCCCTGAGGTTTCTAGTGAGTCACATATAGTTGTTGGTCCTACCCAGATTCTTAGCAGAATGGTGTAATTGAATTCATTTCTATTGTCGACCATCTTCCATTGTGATCATGATCTATTGAAGGTAGCAGGCTGTCTTGGTGAAATTGTTGGTGTTGTCAGGTTATTGGAAACTACCAAAGCTATGAGAGTCCATGCTGGTTTGGGATCCTTTGGAGGTTCATCTTTGGATTTATGGGAGAAGATGATCCGAACATCATTGTGTGATGGGATTTCATGGAAGTTTTTTAAGACCACTCTCATCCTATGGTTTATAGTTGAAGAAGTGAAGGTGAGGAAAGTGGAAGAGCTCGTGAGTGTCCAACAAGGCCAACGAATAGTAAAGGCCTACATTGGGCATTTCAAGGGGTTGATTCCCTTTCCTAGTGAGGTAGCGTCGTGAAATCAGTTAATGTTTCTCTTGTGTGGGGTCTTTTCCCAGGGTTCCATGAGTGATTCTTTATAGTGTTTGGGATGGTTCACCATTTGGTGAGGAGAGCGAACCAGAGGAACCTGTCTTAAAAAAGTTTTCTTGTCAATTCCATCTTCTATTAGTCAGAAAAATTTCTTGTTCACTTCTTGTGTGGTCGGTTTGGGTACTTTAAGTCACCTCATCTTTATCCATTGAAGACTTACCATCAGTTTGGTTGTTTAGGGAACTTAGAGAGATTCCGCTAGCATCAATGTCAGAAAGAGTCTCGACCAATGGATGTTATCTTCTAACTATGGGGCAGTAGATGCTTCAAGACATCAGAGCTCCAACCACATATCCCAGAGTGACGCTTTCCACGCAGTCAAGAATCGTTGGGTGTGGGGAACCGTGGTCTAACTTTTATCTTCAGTGCTAAAATAAGGATGGTTTGAATTCATCTGTTGTAACTTCCTCATATTTGAAGGTTCCATTTTTTTTGTGAGAGGCACAAAGGTATCCTTTTCTCATTGTGGTATTTGTTCTTAGAATACCCCACCTTGGTTGTAAAAAGTCATGGTGATCTTGTTTTCTTGCAATTCCAGTGGTTGTGCCTCCTCAAATATGAGTTTTGAAGTTTTTCTCCTATGGTTGTGAGTCTCAAGATGATTATATCTCTTATGTGGCTAGCTCCATTGGTGACTTGTTCTTATTTTAGGATGTTCTCATTTTGGAGACACATGCATCTTGGACAATAATGAATAGGGGTTTGGTCTGCTATTCGGTTTGGTGTTTTTCATCGATGATCCCATATGGTGGGGGTCTGGTTTATGTGGAGAGTTCATGGGTCAGGTTGTGTTGGGCCCATATCGGTCTGTGCAATTTGGCTTAAGCTGGCCAATTCTTAAATGGTGGGGACACCCACCATGAATCTTGTTATGCCTTCTTCGAGGTTTGGTCTGTGTGGTTGTTTCTTCTTGGATCATGTTTGGAGTTCCAGAGTTATCCCATGTTGAGAGGCTAAATTTTGGTTGTGCGAGTTGGTTCTAGTGGTGGGGAGAACACTCCTCACTTTTGGATGGATCTTCTCTTTGCAGTTTCCCTTAGAGTTGGTTGGGTGTGACTGATGGAGTGAGATGTCAAACCGAGTTAGTGTTTTGTTATCCTCGTCCATTTTCAAACTCGAGTTTGTTTCCTCATTTTGGTTGGGTGACTTTCTGGGGGTAGAATGTTTTAATAGTGGGGAGAATTGACAGATCTGAACTTTTAAAATAATATTATTATATTATATTATTAAACATTGAAACTTTATATCGAGATGCGGGCCAAGCCTGTTTGAATTTTTTGCATTTTTTTGATTAGTGACTGTTTTTCCTTTGATAGCGTCTGGTGCATGGGAAGGGAGTACTCAAAGCTAGGTGGATTTTCTTGGGTCACCGTGCGGCCTGCCTCATGTTCTAGACAAATAAATAAAATGAGTTTTAATGAGGTATTTAAATAATTATAATAATGAAAATTATTATTATTATGTTCACTAGGTTTTTAATATAATGTTATTATTATTAGGTTATTATTATTAACATTTTATTAATTTTGCTAATTGTGCCAGGTTTACTAACATCATATTAAATTTATTATAATTATTATTAAGTTATGATGAATATGAATATTATGATTATTTATTAAATTTTTATTTATTTTATTTTATTCCTTTATTTTTTTTCTCTCACATTTCTCCCCCTCTTGTTGTTCTTCCCTAGGTGTCACGTGGCCTCCCCTCCCTCGCGTCATGCTAATTTTCCCCCTTGAGTCATCAAACCCTACCCCGCCTTCTTCCCTTGCAACATCCCCCTTCTCTTTCCGGTGAGAAGCTCCGGTGACAACGCATGGGCACCCCGTCCAGCTACATGCCACCCCTTCTACCCACGCATAGCCTTGCTCCACCCTTCGTTCTCAAGAGGACTCTCCAGTGACTTCTCATTGGTGTTCTGCATCCCCTCCAGTGAACACTCTTTAGCACACAAATCTTTTCAGTGGCCTCCCCTTTGCACGATATGATCTGGTAAGCTCTCTTCCGCTTTGCGTAGGGTTTTCAATTAGAGTTTCTTTTGATTGGGGTTTTATTTCCATGTTATTTTGTACAGTTTCTTGATTTAGGGTTCATTTGACGTTGTTTGCGACGCTTTTGGTGTGTGATTTGAGTTTCTCATTGAAATTTGGGGCTTTCTACACCAATGGTAGATGATTCTACATTTAAATATAATTTAGTGAATTAATTTTCCTTTTTAATTAATTTATCAGGTTTTTTAAATTATTTGTTCTGTGAAAATTTGGTTTTAGTGAATTTTATCATGTGTTCGGTTTTTTCAGTGGCTTGTTCATATGGAATGAAGTGTGTTCGTGAAGAAAAACCATGTTTAGTTTTCTATTATAGTTTTATTATGTTGCGCAAGAACTATAAATTCTGTTTTTTCATCTTATTGGTGTGTGTTTAGCCTCAAAAGAATATTTTGAGTGGGAGTTTGTGTTCAAAGAATTTTGATACCTATTGGAGTTGCTTCATAAAATTTTTATGCGGTTTATTATATCTTTTAATAGGAATTTTGTTTTGAATTGAGGTGCAACATAAAATGATTTGAAATGGGGTTTTTACTTTTATTTGAAATGGTAGATTACTTTGAAAAATGGAACTTGGTTTTGAAATTGGGTTTTATCCATTCCTTATGTTGGATAAAAATTCCAATAAATGTTTTCATTGTGAAATGAACTTGATTATTAGACTTTAAAAAAAATGGGTTTTAGCGTGGGATGTCTTTGTGTATGAAGGGTTTATTTAATTTAAAAAGGGTTTTTGGTTTTATAAAATGGAAATGGAGTTTCCTTGGATTTATGTGGGTATGGTTAAATATGATTATTCGTTCCTTTGGAACGGTGATGAAAATTTCAGATTGGTTTAGAAATGGATTTTCAAATTTTTATGAAATGAGTGAAGGCCCAGTTGGTACATGTGATGTGATATTGATTTTTTCTTGTTGAGCTCTCCTATTGTAGATGATGATTATGGTTTATGTGATTGACTCCTATGTGACAATAAATGGGCATGTTATTGGTGTAGACCATTAGTGTGTCATTTTGAAATGTTTTATAGATTGTTAAATTATTAAATTGTTTTATTAAATTATATGTGTAGTGCGTTGGGCCTTACTTTGATGGTTTTGGGATGCGAGGGTCGAGGGATCCTATATGTACATGAATAGGGTAAGGCATATTTATATATATTCCTTCTTTGTATATATTCCCACATGGCATGGGGAATATGTGCAATGTAGCTAAAGGTGTGTATATATATAAGTATAAATACATGTGCGTGTATGCGCCAAGTTTCAGTTTGAGTAGTCGTCGCCTATGCCTTTAATTTGAATTTCATAATTTCGTGTTTGTTTTAAAAGTATATTTTACATTTATGCTATATACATAAGCTATGAAGTTTTGTTGTGGTTTATTGAAATTATTATACATTTGTTTTTTAAATTTAAATGTATTTCAAATGTTATCGGTCTAAGTGAAATTTTCTTGAAAATTTGTTTTCTAAGTGGTTTTGAATTGGTAATGTGTATTTCCAATGGTGTTTGGAATTTTGGTCAGTTAATTGTAAAAAAATAAATACCTCTCCTAAGGCACACCCCCTTTGGTTTTAGGAAAATTATTTTTTAAGTTGAATGTGTTATTATGTTCCTAATTTAATGCCTATGCATTGTGTGACGTGGGAGAGGGAGAATGCTCTTAAGGATGGAGAATGATGGTCAGACGTTGAATGGGTTTTAGAAAAAGAAAGTGTTGTACATATATGTTTTTTTGATAAATAAAACTCACCACCACTTGAAATAGAGCACAATGGGAAACCTGGATATCTAGGTGGGTGACCAGGACTAGTACGCTAGATGACACAGTAGGGTTTCATCCCGGTTCTTCTAGCAGGATTGATATAACAACACTAACTAAACATATGTATTTTTGAGGATCGTGGTCTTCTAAGCCATGTTATCTGATGTTTGTGGACTTCTATGCAACGTTTTCTTAGGTTCATGGTTTCTAAGCCATGTTTCACTAAGGAACAAGGTCCTTAGGGTTCCAATTGTGCTAGATACCTATAGGGATTACCCATAGTGCTCATTTCTGACATGCTTCTTGTGATGTAATTTTCATTTCAGTGTGTTCACATTTGATGTCTTATTTTTGAAAACCATATTTTTATCCAGACTGGTTTCTTTTCATTTTCAAAAGTAAATGCATGCTTGAAACTAATTTTGAAAATTTTTTGGGAGTGAAATGATTTACTTTAAAATGAAAACTCGTTACTTGAATTTGAAAAGAATGAAAATCATTATTTTATTATATCTTATTTTCAAAATGGCATTATTGGATTTCTTACAAAAGGTACGGGAATAAGATGCGGTTATATTTTGGCATTCCTACTGAGCATCTCGGTTCTCACGCCTACTTTTATTTTTAGTTTTAGGCTTCAGTCTTGGATCTCTTTGGGAGAAAGTGTAGTTTACATTCTGTGGTGACCCATGAGGTCACCTGAGGTATGTCACGTTCTGAAGTGCATTGTGTTGCATTTGTTGTCAATGAGACATGTTGTTGTCTTAGAATGAATGGATGTCGAGGAAAGTCAAGATGTAAATGACAAAGGTTGTGATGGTGTTGGTGATGAATGGAGAGTGGCCATGGTACTAAGAGACATGTCACTTAGGAGATTCACTAAGTGGCATAAGAGATGTGGTTGAAACATTCTCTAGTGACATCTGACGATTGTTGAGCTGATCTTTAAGTTCATAGAACTTGTATCAACTGGATACAAAGTCACAACATTGATAGAAGACCATGCATTGTCTTCACAATGCATGGGGAGTTGAAAGGAGTTCCATCCACAGTTACTAAGTGGATGATGTGCACTAATGAAGTCCATGTACTAACTCTTAGTGCATGTGAATTGGAAGTGATCCAACTTGATCTGTAATTGGATCAATGAAGAACATTGAAGAATTCTTTGATTCAGGAGTTCGGTTGAAGATTATGAAGGAACCTTTTGAATTCTGTATCCTAAGTGAAGATCATGGGAGGAGGATTAAGGAAATCTTAAGAAGTAGAGAAGGATGATGAATTCTAATGAAGAAGAAGAAATAAAGAGGAGGAAGAATGGCTTAGAAGAAGAAGGAGGCATTTGGCACTTGGCATGTTTTACATAGAGGAGGACTTTGTTTTTACAAAGTCTTATTTGAAGACTTTGCCAAAAAATTAGGCCAGCCGAGGCACCTTGGGGGGGTTCAACCCCAAGGCATGGGCACCAGGGCACCACGCCCGGGGGAACCCCGTGGGGCGAGCCAGGGCGGCAGGGCGCACCCAAGGACACCGCAAGGGCGCCAGGGGCACGCCCGGAGGAGCGCAAGGAGCATAGTGGGCGCTTGAAGCGCGCCCACAGGAGGCAGAGTGGGCGCAGAGCGCGCCCGCAGAGAGAACCCGGTGCGGGGCGGCACCGGGAGGGGGGAAGTTCAACTGAGCGCTTTCCCCCAGCGCTTATTTAATAAACCGCGGAAAATCCGCGGAAAGTTTCGATGTGGGACGCGCGATTTTCACCGGGAACAAATCCCGGCCGTCCGAGCGATCTCGCGCTCGATCTGGACCGCTCATCTGATCCGCCGCGCCCCCGATTTGATCCGGCCGTCCGATGTCCTTCATTCGCCCGATCGAACGGCTCCCGGCTCATCTCCTTCGTCGAGCTCGAGCCGAAGCCACCCGCAGCCGCCGTCAAACCAGAGGCCACCCGAGCACCGATTTCGAGCTCCGGGCCACCATTTTCAACGCCGAAGGGTCCATTGAGTTCGTCTGGATGTACTGAACACGACCATGCATAAAAGTAGGCATGCATGCGATGAGAGGATAATTCGGAGCAATGCCGAGGCAAACGAAGTTGCCGAGGATTCTTGGGTTCGTGCTTTGCATGCATGAGCCAAAACAGAGGCCGTGCATGCGTTATAAATCGCATGCACGAGGAGGAATAAAAATGAAAGAGCCCGCGGTGAAACAGAGAGTAAAAGCAAGATTCGTAAAGATTTTTAAAGAACCGAAATCTTCGGTGATTCAAGATTTTGAACGCGGATGATCAAAGGTATTCCTCTGCCTATATAAAGAGAGGCCGAGCCCTCGAGAAGCTTGCTGAAACTCTGTGAAAATCCGAGTCCCGTGAGCTCTGTGCCTCACGAAGTTTGGAGCTCCGCGCAACTCACTTGCGCGACGAAGCAGCCCGAAGCCATCCTTGGCTTCGTGAGTCCCTTTTGCGCATCCCTTGCGCGAAAGAAGAAAGGGAGAGATCCCCTGCGCGCTAATCCTTGCGCGGCAGGAAGAACCGGGGTCGCACCAAGCCTTGCGCGCCCACGGTTGAAGCCCCGCGGTGTTGCAGCTTGCACACCCGAGCGCTTGTACGGCCAAGTGCACCCTTGCACTTGCGCGCCCACGGCTGAGGTCCTTTGTGCCTTGTGCTTGCGCCACAGAAGCAGTGAAGGAAGGCCGAGCCCCTTGCATCCTTCGGTGTGTGCCAAGTGTAGTGGAAAATCACTTGTGTGTGTGCCATGTGCTAAGAAGGCCACCTCTTGTGTGTGCATTTGAAGAAAAGGCAGTAGCCTTGTGTGGTTTCAAAGGAGGGAAAGGCCGTAGCCATTGGTGGTTGTGAAAAGAAGTGGAGAAGGCCGTAGCCCTTGTTGGGTGTGCACACTTGACGATTAAAAGAAAAAGAACAAAGTGATTTATGTGCAAAGCAACAAAAGGCCATAGCCTTGTTTGTGCACACTTTGAAGAACAAACTTAAATAACACTAAAGTGTGTGTGTGCAACAAGAAGAGGAGAATAGCCCAAGTCTCATGTGTGTGCTAAAGTGAAACAAGTGTGTGCTAAGAGACAAGGAGGCTGAAGCCTAAGTTTGTGCAAAGTGGTTGTGCACACTTAGAAGAAGAAGAAGTTCCACACTAAAGTAAAACACACTTCTAAGTGTGTGAGCAATTTGAATATAGTGTGTGAAGATTGTGGAGAAGGTGTGTGCTTAAAAGAATTATACCCTTTGAGGGTTTACTGCACCAAGAAGAAGAAAGAAGGAGTGCATGCATGCATGCATGCACGTGCACACGTGAACAAAGATAAATCAGGCTGTGTGCATCTGAGTTGTTGAGACTGAGCCAGACTGAAGTGAAAGATATTGTTTGTCTGAGTTTTCAGTATTTGAGAAGAGCCTGATCAACAGAAGTGATCAGAAGTTGCTGAGCAAGACCAACAGACCTTATCAGAGGCTGTTGAAGATTCTTGAAGAGAGAGGCCAGGTCATCCTGAGAAGAAGGAGATAAATCCTGAGCAAGACAAGAAGACCTGTTCACCACAAGTGATCAGAAGAAGAGCAAGGCCAGCAGCCTTTATCCCAGGCTGCTGAAGTTACTTGAAGAACTTAAAGTGAAGAAGAGCTACTCGTGCGACTCGAGGAGCCAGGAGAAGACCCTGTGGGACTCAGGGAGAAGAAGTCTTCAGTGGGATTCTGGAGCAGGCCAGTGGGACTCTGGTAACACTGTGGGACGCAGTATAAAGACCCTCCTGTGGGACTCAGGAGAGATAAAGTGGGACTCTGTATCGACCATTGTAATTTTAACAGGTTATAATGGAGAATCCATGCTTGGAGAAGCATGGCAAGGATGTAGGCCTTTGGTGCCGATCCTTGTAAATCCTTGTGTCCTGTGCCTTTTCATTACTGCATTATCCGGGAAAGGTTGAGAGATACAAGAAGAGTGGATCGAGGCCTTAACAAGCCATAGAGGTTTAATTGATTAAGAATCAATTAGTAAAAAGTTTTAAAGGATCACTGATTCACCCCCTCCCCCTCTCAGTGATTCACACTGATCTGGGCACTTCAATTGGTATCAAAGGGAGGTTACCTCTAAAAGATCCAAGGGAGTCTTTATGGAGTGCAGATTTGAGGAAATGAGCGATCAGCCTCAAATGGAGATATCTGCCAAGACTCAGAAAAATAGAAAGAAGAAACAGGCCAAGAAGATGAAGAAAGCCTGTCCTAGCTGTGATGAAGTCGAAACAATGAATGATCTTCAGAGTGCACTCAAATATCTTCAGAAGACAGTTCCCAAGGAAGTGGCAATGTGTATAGCTACAGGAATCCTTGATCTTCAAGAAGAAAAATCACAGTTAGAAGAAGAAGCCAATGCTATGGAAGATCAGCTGACTAAAAGGGTTGGCATAACCAACACTCTCAGAAAGCTGGTAAATGCAAAAGATGAAACAGTTTCTCTTTGCAATGAAAGATATGAAGACACTGTTGAAGAATTGCAGAGAAGCCTTTCTGAGAAAGAAATCTTTAAAGTAATTATCAAAGAAGTTTTCCATGCACTGGAAAAGAGGCATAAAGTATCAATGGTTGTCAGAGATGCTCAACTTGAAGAAAAAGTCAAAATGGTGAAGGAGCTTGACAACTCATTGCATGAAATAAAGAAGGTGCATGATGACCAGATGGAACAGCTGAAACAGAATTGGGAAGGTAGGCTAAGATTGGTTGAGGATGAGAAGAACTCCCTCAACATGAAATGCTTTGAACTAGAGGTGATATTGAAAAATCTGCAATCACCCAAAGCTGAATCCTCCCAGTCAGCTGAAAGAAGAAATGTTGCTACTCAAGTGAGCTTTGAAAAGGATGATTCTAAAAGAAAGAAATCCTATAATAAAAGGGCAACAACTTCTAAAAGAAAGGTACCATCCATTCCATCTTGTACTGATGCTTCTAATAGTGTTTCTACAAAAAGTGCAGGATGGAAGAATAATTCCAAACAAATATGGATGAAGACAGTAAAGAAGCAGAGCTCTCCTGAAACAGCACAACAGGTAAAGAAAAGTACCCTACAATCAGAAGGACTCAAGAGGTCAAGATTTGTGGGTCAATGCTGGTGTTGTAATAAGTATGGGCATTGTGCAAAGGATTGTTGGTACAATCCACTGAATGCCAAAGCACAGAGGAAGCCCATGCCAAGGGGGAGCAAGCCAGAAGGAAGGAAGCAACATCCACAGGTCCAGAGACATCTGTTTACTGCAAATAGATTTGGATAACTTGACAACATCTGGGATGATTGCAAAAGTGGTCAAATAGATACATGTAAATCTCCAACTGTATCCAGAGCTCAAAAGAAGAAAAGATCACTGAACCTGGCTAAGAGAGATTCCTTGGGAAGCAAGCAGAAGAAAGTGGAAGATGCTCCCAAGAAGAGTTTGAAGAATGAAGAGAAGTCCTTGGAGTCTAAATCCAAGAAGGGTGAGTCATCCAGAAGGACCACTAAGAAATGCTTCTACTGTGGAAAGAAAGGACATATCATGGATCTTTGTAAAGAAGCCATGAAATTCAATAGAGGCAGACTGAACTCAAACAGACAATCAATCCAGAAGAAGCAGAAGGGATTGATTGAAAACAAGTTGCCTAAGAAAGGTAGCTTGACAGCATCTATGGAACCATGTGAAACTTCCAAAACTGAGGCCACACTTCCAAATGATTTACTTGTCATATGGCCACATCAGTTGCAACTTGCCAGAGAACTACAAAGAGTTGAAGATGAAGCTCTGGCAATTGCTAAAGCAAAAGGGAAGAAGAAGGTTTCACATGAAGATGTTTTGAGAACCACACCAGCACAATCATCAATGAAGATCAAATGTGCAAGTGTGAAGACTGGTGAAAATGGGACATCTCGGTTGAGAGAATCTTCTCAACCTTGTTGTTCACATTGATGAACCAAGGAGGTTCCATCTTATTCCCTTATACTATTGGTATTTACATGTACTGACATTGCAGGGAATTGAAGATGATGATCATTCACAGCTGGAGGATGGTTTGGAAAGAATGGAGTGCACCCCTTGAGGGGGAGCCAATCTGGAGAAGATGGTATTCTAAGATTTAATATCATCTTGAGAAAAGTGAAGGTATTCCAATCATACTTTCATCCCTTGTTGAGTTTATCTTGTCAATTAAGGGGGAGTATGGATTGAAGGCAAATGGATGAAAGGGGGAGCTTTATCATTGCACTGAACTTTCTAATGAGTTTTGTGGAGTATGTGCAGGATTCAGCAATTCATTGTTATATCTGAAAAATTTCAAACCCCTGAAGCATGATCTCACATGTGTAGAGAATTGTGGACAGCATTGAGTTCCTTGGTTACATCACTCTTGTTTTCTACACCGGGTTAGCCCAAGTAGACTTAGAGTTGATTTACTAAAGGTTCTTTGCTAAAGAAGAACATGTGGCATCATCCCTCTCTCAGTGTTTTTCAAGAAAATACTTTTCAAAGGGAGGAAGATATTTTTGGAAGAGAACCACACCACACCTTTGCATTTGATTGCCAATAAGGGGGAGAAAATATTGGCACACATATTGACCCATTCATATGTGCTGAAGGAGTGTATTGACAACAAATACAAAGGGGGAGATTGAAGTGCATTGTGTTGCATTTGTTGTCAATGAGACATGTTGTTGTCTTAGAATGAATGGATGTCGAGGAAAGTCAAGATGTAAATGACAAAGGTTGTGATGGTGTTGGTGATGAATGGAGAGTGGCCATGGTACTAAGAGACATGTCACTTAGGAGATTCACTAAGTGGCATAGGAGATGTGGTTGAAACATTCTCTAGTGACATCTGACGATTGTTGAGCTGATCTTTAAGTTCATAGAACTTGTATCAACTGGATACAAAGTCACAACATTGATAGAAGACCATGCATTGTCTTCACAATGCATGGGGAGTTGAAAGGAGTTCCATCCACAGTTACTAAGTGGATGATGTGCACTAATGAAGTCCATGTACTAACTCTTAGTGCATGTGAATTGGAAGTGATCCAACTTGATCTGTAATTGGATCAATGAAGAACATTGAAGAATTCTTTGATTCAGGAGTTCGGTTGAAGATTATGAAGGAACCTTTTGAATTCTGTATCCTAAGTGAAGATCATGGGAGGAGGATTAAGGAATTCTTAAGAAGTAGAGAAGGATGATGAATTCTAATGAAGAAGAAGAAATAAAGAGGAGGAAGAATGGCTTTGAAGAAGAAGGAGGCATTTGGCACTTGGCATGTTTTACATAGAGGAGGACTTTGTTTTTACAAAGTCTTATTTGAAGACTTTGCCAAAAAATTAGGCCAGTCGAGGCACCTTGGGGGGGTTCAACCCCAAGGCATGGGCACCAGGGCACCACGCCCGGGGGAACCCCGTGGGGCGAGCCAGGGCGGCAGGGCGCACCCAAGGACACCGCAAGGGCACCAGGGGCACGCCCGGAGGAGCGTAAGGAGCATAGTGGGCGCTTGAAGCGCGCCCGCAGGAGGCAGAGTGGGCGCAGAGCGCGCCCGCAGAGAGAACCCGGTGCGGGGCAGCACCGGGAGGGGGGAAGTTCAACTGAGCGCTTTCCCCCAGCGCTTATTTAATAAACCGCGGAAAATCCGCGGAAAGTTTCGATGTGGGACGCGCGATTTTCACCGGGAACAAATCCCGGCCGTCCGAGCGATCTCGCGCTCGATCTGGACCGCTCATCTGATCCGCCGCGCCCCCGATTTGATCCGGCCGTCCGATGTCCTTCATTCGCCCGATCGAACGGCTCCCGGCTCATCTCCTTCGTCGAGCTCGAGCCGAAGCCACCCGCAGCCGCCGTCAAACCAGAGGCCACCCGAGCACCGATTTCGAGCTCCGGGCCACCATTTTCAACGCCGAAGGGTCCATTGAGTTCGTCTGGATGTACTGAACACGACCATGCATAAAAGTAGGCATGCATGCGTTGAGAGGATAATTCGGAGCAATGCCGAGGCAAACGAAGTTGCCGAGGATTCTTGGGTTCGTGCTTTGCATGCATGAGCCAAAACAGAGGCCGTGCATGCGTTATAAATCGCATGCACGAGGAGGAATAAAAATGAAAGAGCCCGCGGTGAAACAGAGAGTAAAAGCAAGATTCGTAAAGATTTTTAAAGAACCGAAATCTTCGGTGATTCAAGATTTTGAACGCGGATGATCAAAGGTATTCCTCTGCCTATATAAAGAGAGGCCGAGCCCTCGAGAAGCTTGCTGAAACTCTGTGAAAATCCGAGTCCCGTGAGCTCTGTGCCTCACGAAGTTTGGAGCTCCGCGCAACTCACTTGCGCGACGAAGCAGCCCGAAGCCATCCTTGGCTTCGTGAGTCCCTTTTGCGCATCCCTTGCGCGAAAGAAGAAAGGGAGAGATCCCCTGCGCGCTAATCCTTGCGCGGCAGGAAGAACCGGGGTCGCACCAAGCCTTGCGCGCCCACGGTTGAAGCCCCGCGGTGTTGCAGCTTGCACACCCGAGCGCTTGTACGGCCAAGTGCACCCTTGCACTTGCGCGCCCACGGCTGAGGTCCTTTGTGCCTTGTGCTTGCGCCACAGAAGCAGTGAAGGAAGGCCGAGCCCCTTGCATCCTTCGGTGTGTGCCAAGTGTAGTGGAAAATCACTTGTGTGTGTGCCATGTGCTAAGAAGGCCACCTCTTGTGTGTGCATTTGAAGAAAAGGCAGTAGCCTTGTGTGGTTTCAAAGGAGGGAAAGGCCGTAGCCATTGGTGGTTGTGAAAAGAAGTGGAGAAGGCCGTAGCCCTTGTTGGGTGTGCACACTTGACGATTAAAAGAAAAAGAACAAAGTGATTTATGTGCAAAGCAACAAAAGGCCGTAGCCTTGTTTGTGCACACTTTGAAGAACAAACTTAAATAACACTAAAGTGTGTGTGTGCAACAAGAAGAGGAGAATAGCCCAAGTCTCATGTGTGTGCTAAAGTGAAACAAGTGTGTGCTAAGAGACAAGGAGGCTGAAGCCTAAGTTTGTGCAAAGTGGTTGTGCACACTTAGAAGAAGAAGAAGTTCCACACTAAAGTAAAACACACTTCTAAGTGTGTGAGCAATTTGAATATAGTGTGTGAAGATTGTGGAGAAGGTGTGTGCTTAAAAGAATTATACCCTTTGAGGGTTTACTGCACCAAGAAGAAGAAAGAAGGAGTGCATGCATGCATGCATGCACGTGCACACGTGAACAAAGATAAATCAGGCTGTGTGCATCTGAGTTGTTGAGACTGAGCCAGACTGAAGTGAAAGATATTGTTTGTCTGAGTTTTCAGTATTTGAGAAGAGCCTGATCAACAGAAGTGATCAGAAGTTGCTGAGCAAGACCAACAGACCTTATCAGAGGCTGTTGATGATTCTTGAAGAGAGAGGCCAGGTCATCCTGAGAAGAAGGAGATAAATCCTGAGCAAGACAAGAAGACCTGTTCACCACAAGTGATCAGAAGAAGAGCAAGGCCAGAAGCCTTTATCCCAGGCTGCTGAAGTTACTTGAAGAACTTAAAGTGAAGAAGAGCTACTCGTGCGACTCGAGGAGCCAGGAGAAGACCCTGTGGGACTCAGGGAGAAGAAGTCTTCAGTGGGATTCTGGAGCAGGCCAGTGGGACTCTGGTAACACTGTGGGACGCAGTATAAAGACCCTCCTGTGGGACTCAGGAGAGATACAGTGGGACTCTGTATCGACCATTGTAATTTTAACAGGTTATAATGGAGAATCCATGCTTGGAGAAGCATGGCAAGGATGTAGGCCTTTGGTGCCGAACCTTGTAAATCCTTGTGTCCTGTGCCTTTTCATTACTGCATTATCCGGGAAAGGTTGAGAGATACAAGAAGAGTGGATCGAGGCCTTAACAAGCCATAGAGGTTTAATTGATTAAGAATCAATTAGTAAAAAGTTTTAAAGGATCACTGATTCACCCCCTCCCCCTCTCAGTGATTCACACTGATCTGGGCACTTCACGTTCCTTCATTGATTTATTTCTTCTACTGCCAAGTTGTTATATTTTTTCCCTTTATTTATCTGTTTGTTCATTTTATGATTATTTATCTTTGTTATGGGCCAAATAATTCCCAACTGGTTTATTTTGATGCCTAGCACTAGTTTCCAGCCCGTGGGGATCAGGAACGCCCTTTGGACCATATCGCGGACCGGCTCGGGTGACCGTTTCATGGTTGACCCAGGTTGGATTGTGAAATTTTTGGTCATTATGAAGAGTAATCTTAGTAGATATTTGTCATCTAGGTAAGGGTAATTTGACTAATTAAGGTTAAAATAATGTGATAATGACTAAATATCTCCCTAAAAGATATATTTATTTTATTGGATAAGTGTGTTTGGACCTTGACTATTCAACATTCCAAAATGTTGAAATTTCATTCCACTTTCCTTTTATTATAACATTTATATTATTTTAATTAATTATAAAGTAATAAATGTTAGTTTGTTTACTTTAATATCTATAATATTTTTTTATAGTGTTAAAAAAACTTTTTTCGGGTTTAAAATAATTTTTTGAGAGATAAAGTATTTATTTTTATCATGTTATTTAATCTATATTTTTAATTGATGAAATAATTACATTAAATTCTATCATAAAATCGATGAAATATTTATTATATTTATAAAAATATAAAATATGGAATTGTGAAAATATTAATTAAATTTAATTTGAATGAATTATTTTGTTACATGAGTTTTTTATATAAATATATCATTTTATTATTGTGTGAATGGATTATATTCGAATTACTTTTCTATTATTACAACATCCAGAACCCGCACTCACAGATACTCTACTAAAAAAATACTGTATATTTTTATAAAAATATAACATAAAATTAAAAACCATGGACCTTTTAGTCATGATATTTGGAGGATTATAAAAAACATAATATATATAAAACATTTATACAAATTCTATAAACAGTTACCCAGCTTCACTTAAACTAGATCCTTATTAGAAAAAAGACATCAGTGAACTTATTCTAAAACTAGGAAATTCATATAGGGTGTGGAAAACAAATTTCTTATTTAAGGTTATTAAAATGATAAGTAAAATACTTTACAAATTTACCCTTAACATTAATGTTGAGTTTTCAAGAAAATAATTATTGTATACATTCTAAAACGTTTATAATACATATTTTGAAAACATTTTATTCATTGATAACATTAAATCCCTTTATTTTTTTAAATATAAAAACATTCCCTTGAAATATAATATCCTTTTACAATGTATAAAGATACTTCTAAAACGATAATAAATCCATGTGGCCACTAGCAGTATTGAGGGTCTAAACATCACATTGAGCACCAAGTTCCATTGAGGTCATGAGTTCACACCCCATTCATCTTCATTATGATCAATACCCAAGTGTCAAAATATTTAAGTAGTTTTTTAAAAATATTTCCTTTCGCACTATAGTTTCATTTAATATCACCTTGAAAAAACTAAACAAATATTTTATTCATTTTCTTGGTGGAAAATAATTACATAGCAATATATTTTTTATAATATTTCTTTTAAAGGAGAATTATCCCTACTTTCATGAATATTATAGATAATATAAATATAATAAACCCTTAGAAAATAAAAAAATTATTTACACAACAAATATGTAATGACAATGATAAATATAGTGCATCGAAAAAATATAATAATTAAATATATTTATAGATATAAAAAATATTTTTTAAACAAAATCACAAAATTTATCACTATAAAATCAATCTGAATTAAGAAGGAAAAAATACTTCTTAAAACTTATATAATTTTAATAGAGAATATTTTAAAAAGAATTTAATTTTAAATCCTTAAAACATACTCCTCTCCAAAGAGTTCTTTTTGAAAATAAGTTTCCTTTAAGATAAGTGTTTTATAAAAAAAGATTAGAAAAATAAGAATATATTTTCCCTTATAATAAAACAGGTTTCAAAAGAAATAAAAATTTAATAAAAATTATTTTATTCCTTTACTTTTGATTTTTTTAAAACATAAAACATGATTTTAAAATAATTTTCCCTTAACTTAAACCATCTTAGTCATTTCTTGAAGGACTTCTAGTGTTTGAAACTTGTAGGATTTTATAGAGAATATGAATTAATATTTAAGGTATAATAATGGGATGAGGGCTATCCTATATGGAAAATGGATGCCTTTATATAGTAGAAGCGATAATTCTTTAAAATTTTCAAATTTTTTTGATAAAACTTCCAATAAGATTTATTAACCATTAAATGTATTGGAATTAAAATATTTTGAAAATCTATTCAAATATTTAATTTTTTAATATGGTTATATGAATCTAAAAATGGTGACTATTTCATGTATTTTATATGTGTTTCTAATATTTGAGGGAGCTACTTTCAATAAAGATATTTAAGGCTTCATTCATGATGAATGGTAACATAGTATATTTATAAATCCATTGTGTATACATGTATTTTAAATGGTGAATAGAAGTCCATTTATGATGATCTATTATTCATGATAAAAAATTGATATGAAATATTTATCTATTGAGAATATAATATATATATATATATATATACATGTTATGTTTTTGTAACTAACACACAACTGAGGAAGTAGATGATGATAAAATCTAATTTAGCTTTCATTTTTTGGGTGTGTATTATCCAAGATTAAATTCAATTGAATATATATATATATTGGACCATTTATATCAATTTTTAGATCATCCATAGGAATATATATCGACATCATGATGACACTCGCCGAAAATATGATGTCACAACTGATTTTGGAGGCTCAAAAGAATCATGTGTTACGATCTATGATACTCATGTGAATGATACTTTGGTTTTATCACAGTACACTGAGTGAAGAAGGATGAAAGAGACATTTATGGATATTATAATATGAAAGGTAGTCATATGTATGGTTCCACCATTCTGTAGTTCAAGGACTAAAATCCTCTCACTGAAAGAGAGAAAGATTAGAATAATAAATTTTCATCATGTTAGGACATTTACAGATCATGCAAGACTTGAATATTTTGTTTCTTCACATTAAAAGAAGAAAAATTATATGGTGACATGGTTTCTAGGTTATTACACAATGAAGAAGATGTTTAAGACAATCAGATTTATGTGATTTATCATTTTAGATCACTATTGTTATATGATTTAGTTTTTTAATAGGTGAGAAATACCCCATGTACACATCCCATACTAGAGATTATATTGGTCACGATATTTGTTATTTGATTTCATGTTCCATATAAGCTTTATGTTAGTGGACCATGGCCTATTCTTGGAACCACAAAGAACCCACCAAATAATGTTGTTGTTCCTACTCACATGGTGGCACCGACACCTCTATATGTTCATTCTCATGAATACCTATGATCCTCATTGTGAACACCTACCTTCCCTATATAGGTTTATGTAACAGCCCAAGATTTTTTAAAAAAAATATTCTTTTTAATTTTATTAATGTCTTGTGTTGTACGCTACACCAAAAGGAGCTTGCACAACACACATCCTTGACTTGACTTGCATTACATGCAATCGCGACCTTCCTCGATAGCGTGTGTAGTACGCAATACCGAGTTTCACTAAACAACGATATGCTATAAAAATATTATTAAAACTAGTCGTTATGAATAGTAATAACCACTTTTTGAAATCCAGTAAATCTTATTTTTTAAAATGAACATTATTTTTGGATTCGGAGTATCGAATTTAGCCTAAGGTGAAATTTTGGTACTTTTCGGATAACTTTCATATTCTGATGAATAGTGAAAATTACTAAATTATAATTAAAAACAACTTTTTTAATCGAAATAATTAATAGTGATAAATCATTAATTTGAGTGGTTTTAAAGTATATTTAGAATATATTTTTACAATTTAATACAATGTTGGTCATTGGATGTAGTTTCACATTTAAACTAGACATAAACAAGTGTCAATCTTTTGATAGATATTGTTTCTTAAAAACACGCTATTTGTTTTAACAGCGGGATTTAATTATCAAATTAATTAATGCAAC
This sequence comes from Viscum album, assembly GCA_963277665.1. Taxonomy (NCBI): domain Eukaryota; kingdom Viridiplantae; phylum Streptophyta; class Magnoliopsida; order Santalales; family Viscaceae; genus Viscum; species Viscum album. The sequence continues at coordinate 66,171,889 of OY728147.1, read as the reverse complement.
TTTTATGTTATGAATTTGGTAAAATAGACTTCATTTTTGAATTCGGAATATGAAATATAGCTTGGGATGAAATTTTGGCATTGTTCTGAAAAACATCAATTTTTGATGAATAGTGAAACTACTAAGTGGTAGGTTAAAAACTGAATTTTGCATAAAACTTAATTTTACCGCTTCTGTGAATGGAATTTCGAAACTCCGAGAGACACGGTTAATATCAAGGACTAAAATGTGGTTCAATGAGATGAAAATAATTTTTTTGGTGAATAGTAACTTTTTACTTTTTTTACCACGGTTAATAGTAAATAAGGTAACTAAGGGTAAATATGATATTAATATTACCCTAACACATGTCCTAATTCTATTGGACAAGTGTAATTCGACCAAAAACAAACTTAGGAATAAAATATGACCATTTAGGCCCACATGGATTAGATTAGGACATTTATTATTAATTTATTTAAAGAAGGGTTAAAATAGTTAAAATCAAAGTTTAATAAGTAAATCATTTTTAATATGGGGTTATACATACGATAAATTAGACTATAAATATTCATTAGAAATATAAAAAGATTTCCTACATGATGGTATTTTATTTGTAATTTTTAGACATCAAATAATATAATTTATTTATGACACAAAAATGATGCAGTAATTATCTTATTAATGAAATATTGACATAATTGATAATATAAATACCAAAATAAATGTAATTTAAGACTTTTTATGAATTCCACTAATTTTATAGGTTACTATGATATATTAGTGTTGATTTAATCAACTTGGTTCGAACATATAATTCTTTTATGACTTTGACAAAAATCATATATCAAATAGTGTCAAAATTGACACAAAATAGTTTTTAAATCAAATATTAAATTATTAATTGTTATTTTATTCCTAAAAATCTATGGTTCGGCCAAATGACTTAGATAAGGATATATGTATTAATAATATACAATTTGGGGTTCGTTTGGCATGTTATAGTAAGTTTATTAACCATATAGTGAAAGAAAACAAAAAGACACGGTAAAAGTTAAATTATTTACCTTAGAGTTAAATCTAATTGATAAGGTTAAAATAATACCCTAAACTTGTCTAAATCCTATTGATTGATAGGATTTCGACCCATCCCCACTTTATCCTCGAAATAAGACCCTTTGGAACCATTATAAACCGATTTTGACTTTAATATAAAATAATATTTTGAGATATTCCTAAGGTGCCCCTCTCCTCCCCTATAAAAGGACACCTCCTCCCCCTCCTCCTCACACCAATTTGAGCACTCATGCTCGGCCAACCCCTGCCAATTTATCCTCTCCACTTCCCTAGCAACATCCTAGAGGTTCTGGTCTTCCTCAAAGACCAATTTTAGTGTCCTAAGAGGAGGTCTCAAAGAGGCACTTCAAAGAAGAGGTAATTACCGTTACCAATTCGTTCATCTTTATTTCTTCTTCCACTTCTTCTTCTTAGGTTGTTTGATTATGAAGTAATAACATCAGTATCACTCATATACTGATATGTTATTATAAGTATGAAACGACCCTATTTCACCATCTATCCATCCTACGGAAAAAGAAATCACCGCGCGTGCGTACGTACGGAATACCGTCTCCACGCCGTGGTGTAATCTATTTTCCACCACCACCTTACATGGATGGATATAATGGTGTAAAGAATAACTATACATAGTTATTACAACATAATATTGATTCTGATATATTGTATAATCCACTCCACTCCAATTCAATATTTATAGAAATGATATCATCGCTCGTGCGTACGTACGGAATACCGTCTCCACGACGCGATGAGATTCATTCTCCATGTTAACCATTTAAGAATGATTATAATGTATATATAAGAAATAATAATGAAATATATGAAATTATAAAGCTAATGGATTTATATATATACATATACATATGTATGTCATCTACTTACTTCCATTTCAAGACAATAAGGAAAGGAAAACAGCGTTAATGCGTACGTACGGACTACCGTCTCCATGAACGGTGTTTTTCATTTTATTTATCTACCTATTATATATATATATATACTGAATATATTTGATATATAAATCATATTTTATATTATAGAAGTAATTAAATCATGATATAAGTAATAATGATGTCAAGAACAACAAGTCAAAACACCTACGATAAATGAAACGATTTTACCCAAAACGCTTCTTTAACATGGAATTTACAAAAGAACGGGTAATATAATGTCATAAGTGAACCATATATGATATCATAACAATGAATATGATTCTGTAATAAGTCAATAACATGATTTAAATCATTATACAGGAGGTTCGGACACTTACAAAGCAAGTCGGACCTAAGGTAAGGGAAATATCACAATCTCATTTTTATCGGAGATTGTCTATTCGTAAGTATTTATTGGGGTGTATTTTATCATCCACATCCATGTTTACTCAATATGTAATATTATTTCCATCCACCTAAAATTGTTTAAATCCATTTTTACCCTTCGGTGAGTTTTTAGTAATACGTATGAAAGGATTCTTTTGTCGTTTTTTCTTACGAGGTACTTTTTGACTTTTCCGACAAAAGAACGAAGAATGTTTTTTTAACTTATACGGCACGAACGGATTTCTACTGTTTTATAAAGCCTTATTTTCATGAAGCTTCCTCTAAAAGATTTCATGACTATTTTCAATAAAATCTCTTTCTTTTAAAATTGCATGATGTTTTGTGAAAAGAAATTTGATTTTGAAGAAGAAAGGATATTTTCCTCAAGAATTCAATTCAAGTGTTTTATCAAAATTATTTTTCATCTAAGATAATAAAGGGTTCTGTTTCTATCCATATTTTTACATTGATTTGACTATGTTGTGATGGAATTATGTTTATGAATTCCTTTATCTTATATGAATTGATTTATGATGTCATGATGTTTCAAGAATCCCATTTTTGTTACATGTGTTATGCGATGATGTATGTTTTATGATTATGTGGCACACATAAGAAAGGATTCATTATAAGATGGTTGGGACCTATATCTCCCTCCAATGCATTGGGTAAAGATTTCATATCTCATGAGATAGACATGGCTGGAATGGTAGGTTATACCGGTTCAGTGAAACAGGACTGAAACGAGGGTGACTCGATTCAGAAAGGGACTTTGTCCACTAAGATGGTCTTGGCAATGAGTCTTGACTAACAAGAAATGATTCTCTATGATTATGTGTGAATGCCACAAAGTTTCATGTTTTAAGTTATGATTATTGTGATTACATTTCACTACCATGATTTATCCCATGTTATGAAATTATGCTCTCTTTTGCAGGTTATGATTTCCAAAATGTTATGTTCTTATGAATACGATGTGATTGATATTTCTTTTGTTTACCCTTACTGAGCATTTGAGCTCACCCTTTTATGTTTTCTTTTCCCCAGGATATAAAGAAAGGTTTTAGGTAAAAAAAAGGAAGATCTTTATGGGAGATGTTGAAGATCTTTCCCCACGATTAGAAGATTTTATTCCGAGTTTCCAAAGACACTAAACTATTACGATCCTTGTGTGTGTGTTTTTGTTATGTACTAAGTATTCCGCAAATGTAATGTAATGACCATGTACGTCAGGCTTCGGGTCTCTACAGTTGGTATCAGAGGAAAGGTTTAGTCAACCTTTGGAAACTAGGATGCGAGAACTTTAGTGAGATCCCTAGAGATATTTATATGGTATGTCTAGGGATGTCCCTAAGGATAAGTATACGTATAGGATACAGTCCTAGAACTATGGTAACGATCATAGAATTTAACCTAAGATGTTAGATATCAAGGATACTCCACCTTTATTATGTTGTTTTCCCTAGCATGATTTTTGCCTCTCACACTATTCTTTTTTTTTTGGGTTTTAGAAAATGGCTGGAAACAAGATGATTCATGATAATGGAGGATATGATGGACAATGGAATGATATTCTTCATGAGAAACCAAATGAAATGGGATTTGGAAGTCCAAAAATCATTATTATGCCAAATCAGCAATCTCATAATATGATCAATAAAGTAAAATTTGGTAAGTTTCCTGACTCAGCTAATAAGAGAAAGATGGAGTTTCATGATGACCATAGAGGAAAGAAAGTTCAATTTCCCTCATGTAAATCATGTGGGAAGAGGCATCAAGGAGAATGTTTCAAGGGAACTGGAAGATGCTTTGGGTGTGGAAAAGAAGGACACAAAGCAAGTAAGTGAAAAGGAAAAGGGTTGGTTAACACCATGGATGAGGATAATGGTATTGCTATGACATCAAAAATGGTTAAGTGTTTTAAATTTGGAATGTATGGCCATTATGCAAACAAATGACCTAAGGGAAAGACTCATGAAGAGAATCAGTATGGTCATATGGGTAGTATTTATGTGGATGATGATGAAGAGACTACAAATGATATGTGAGATGAAATTTTTTTTGATGCTCGGTCAATGGTTTGAGAATGTAGTGGAATGATTACTACTATGGAATAAAGAGAAATCTATGGATTGTTACACTGTTGTCTTTCCTTGTGTTTTGAAAGTGTATGATTAATGTTACCAGTATCCATGAAAGGTTATTCAGATATTTTTGGAATGTAGATGATATGTGCATAATGAAAGGATAAGAAGATAATGATATGTTTGATTGTATTCATGAGCTCATGATTGATATAAGGACTAAGTGATATCATGGTTTGAGTATATAGAATTTTGAGGATTTTGGTATGTGGAAAGTGTTAACTTTTAACTGCATTCAAGTTTTCACTATGGTTCAATGGGTATTCAAGAGAATACATGATTATGACCTTTGAATGTTTAGAATGTGACCAACAAGACATATCTTATGATATGTGGGGATCAACGACAGTATTAAATCTCTGGTAATCGTTGTCACTATATTATGAGAGTGGACTGCAGTATTATATATAAGCCTAAAGATTAGACTGGATTATGTTGGACATAAGTTAGTATTGTTTAAGGATAGAAGATTTTCGATATTATTGATGAGATGTTATAGTAACGTAGTTTTAGAAAAAGGACAACCTGCAGGACGGGCGACAGCCCATCGTTCGGACAAGGCTGTAGGAATCGAACCCACAACCGAAGTGCGACTGGCCTTTATCGCCTACCACTGACCTACAGGAAGTCCCTGTTTAGAAGAAACTAGTTTTATTATATTAAGCAGTATAAGTCCATTTTAGGAACCATATATGATTAATCTCACTATAGATCGACTTATGTATATAAATTTTGCTAACCTTTTGTTCGAGACAGATGGAATGGCCCGTCATTCTATCACATGATCTGCTAACACTTCACGAATAACAAATTCAACTTCATTTATATAAGAGATGAAGTGGAAATTGTTCAAGGCACGAACAATAGTGAGATTGTACCAAAATAAAGTAAGTATTTATTCTAATTCAAATTCTTCAACTTTAGGGAAATGATCTTGAAAACCAAAATTGTTGTCCTAGTGCCATTATATCTGATGAATCAGATGGTACCCTAGATCATCAAAAATTTATGGCTTTGTGATTACTGGCTTTTCCATAGCCATGTTCTCTACCACTCTCCATCAGAACATGATGGTTAGATTTCTCTTCCATATCCATATTTTCACCTATGTGGAAACCCAGTGATTAGTTTATTTGGGTAATCGTTACATTTCATACTTTAGTTTTTAAAGCCAAGTTTTGGTATTCCCTTTTACGATGTGGGTTTCTATTAAAGAAACTTTCAAATAGTAAACCATTTATAACCCCGACGAATTTCGAGGGCGAAATTCATTTTAAGGGGGGTAGAATGTAACAGCCCAAGATTTTATAAAAAAATATTCTTTTTAATTTTATTAATGTCTTGTGTTGTACGCTACACCAAAAGGAGCTTGCACAACACACATCCTTGACTTGACTTGCATTACACGCAATCGCGACCTTCCTCGATAGCGTGTGTAGTACGCAATACCGAGTTTCACTAAACAACGATATGCTATAAAAATATTATTAAAAATAGCCGTTATGAATAGTAATAACCACTTTTTGAAATCCAGTAAATCTTATTTTTCAAAATGAACTTTATTTTTGGATTCGGAGTATCGAATTTAGCCTAAGGTGAAATTTTGGTACTTTTCGGATAACTTTCATATTCTGATGAATAGTGAAAATTACTAAATTATAATTAAAAACATCTTTTTTTAATCGAAATAATTAATAGTGATAAATCATTAATTTGAGTGGTTTTAAAGTATATTTAGAATATATTTTTACAATTTAATACAATGTTGGTCATTGGATGTAGTTTCACATTTAAACTAGACATAAACAAGTGTCAATCTTTTGATAGATATTGTTTCTTAAAAACACGCTATTTGTTTTAACAGCGGGATTTAATTATCAAATTAATTAATGCAACTTTTATGTTATGAATTTGGTAAAATAGACTTCATTTTTGAATTCGGAATATGAAATATAGCTTGGGATGAAATTTTGGCATTGTTCTGAAAAACATCAATTTTTGATGAATAGTGAAACTACTAAGTGGTAGGTTAAAAACTGAATTTTGCATAAAACTTAATTTTACCGCTTCTGTAAATGGAATTTCGAAAATCCGAGAGACACGGTTAATATCAAGGACTAAAATGTGGTTCAATGAGATGAAAATAATTTTTTTGGTGAATAGTAACTTTTTACTTTTTTTACCACGGTTAATAGTAAATAAGGTAACTAAGGGTAAATATGATATTAATATTACCCTAACACATGTCCTAATTCTATTGGACAAGTGTAATTCGACCAAAAACAAACTTAGGAATAAAATATGACCATTTAGGCCCACTTGGATTAGATTAGGACATTTATTATTAATTTATTTAAAGAAGGGTTAAAATAGTTAAAATCAAAGTTTAATAAGTAAATCATTTTTAATATGGGGTTATACATACGATAAATTAGACTATAAATATTCATTAGAAAGATAAAAAGATTTCCTACATGATGGTATTTTATTTGTAATTTTTAGACATCAAATAATATAATTTATTTATGACACAAAAATGATGCAGTAATTATCTTATTAATGAAATATTGACATAATTGATAATATAAATACCAAAATAAATGTAATTTAAGACTTTTTATGAATTCCACTAATTTTCTAGGTTACTATTATATATTAGTGTTGATTTAATCAACTTGGTTAGAACATATAATTCTGTTATGACTTTCACAAAAATCATATATCAAATAGTGTCAAAATTGACACAAAATAGTTTTTAAATCAAATATTAAATTATTAATTGTTATTTTATTCCTAAAAATCTATGGTTCGGCCAAATGACTTAGATAAGGATATATGTATTAATAATATACAATTTGGGGTTCGTTTGGCATGTTATAGTAAGTTTATTAACCATATAGTGAAAGAAAACAAAAAGACACGGTAAAAGTTAAATTATTTAACTTAGAGTTAAATCTAATTGATAAGGTTAAAATAATACCCTAAACATGTCTAAATCCTATTGGTTGATAGGATTGCGACCCATACCCACTTTATCCTCGAAATAAGACCCTTTGGAACCATTATAAACCGATTTTGACTTTAATATAAAATAATATTTTGAGATATTCCTAAGGTGCCCCTCTCCTCCCCTATAAAAGGACACCTCCTCCCCCTCCTCCTCACACCAATTTGAGCACTCAAGCTCGGCCAACCCCTGCCAATTTATCCTCTCCACTTCCCAAGAAACATCCTAGAGGTTCTGGTCTTCCTCAAAGACCAATTTTAGTGTCCTAAGAGGAGGTCTCAAAGAGGCACTTCAAAGAAGAGGTAATTACCGTTACCAATTCTTTCATCTTTATTTCTTCTTCCACTTCTTCTTCTTAGGTTGTTTCATTATGAAGTAATAACATCAGTATCAATCATATACTGATATGTTATTATAAGTATGAAACAACCCTATTTCACCATCTATCCATCCTACGGAAAAAGAAATCACCGCGCGTGCGTACGTACGGAATACCGTCTCCACGCCGTGGTGTAATCTATTTTCCACCACCACCTTACATGGATGGGTATAATGGAGTAAAGAATAACTATACATAGTTATTACAACATAATATTGATTCTGATATATTGTATAATCGACTCCAATTCAATTCAATATTTATAGAAATGATATCATCGCTCGTGCGTACGTACGGAATACCGTCTCCACGACGCGATGAGATTCATTCTCCATGTTAACCATTTAATAATGATTATAATGTATATATAAGAAATAATAATGAAATATATGACATTATAAAGCTAATGGATTTATATATATATATACATATGTATGTCATCTACTTACTTCCATTTCAAGACAATAAGGAAAGGAAAACAGCGTTAATGCGTAAGTACGGACTACCGTCTCCATGAACGGTGTCTTTAATTTTATTTATCTACCTATTATATATATATATACTGAATATATATGATATATAAATCATATTTTATATTCTGGAAGTAAATAAATCATGATATAAGTAATAATGTTGTCAATAACAACAAGTCAAAACACCTACGATAAATGAAACGATTTTACCCAAAACGCTTCTTTAACATGGAATTTACAAAAGAACGGGTAATATAATGTCATAAGTGAACCATATATGATATCATAACAATGAATATGATTCTGTAATAAGTCAATAACATGATTTAAATCATTATACATGAGGTTCGGACACTTACAAAGCAAGTCGGACCTAAGGTAAGGGAAATATCACAATCTCATTTTTATCAGAGATTGTTTATTCGTAAGTATTTACTGGGGTGTATTTTATCATCCACATCCATGTTTACTCAATATGTAATATTATTTCCATCCACCTAAAATTGTTTAAATCCATTTTTACCCTTCGGTGAGTTTTTAGTAATACGTATGAAAGGATTCTTTTGTCGTTTTTTCTTACGAGGTACTTTTTGACTTTTCCGACAAAAGTACGAAGAATGTTTTTCTAACTTATACGGCACGAACGGATTTCTACTGTTTTATAAAGCCTTATTTTTATGAACCTTCCTCTAAAATATTTCATAACTATTTTCAATAAAATCTCTTTCTTTTAAAATTGCATGATGTTTTGTGAAAAGAAATTTGATTTTGAAGAAGAAAGGATATTTTCCTCAAGAATTCAATTCAAGTGTTTTATCAAAATTATTTTTCATCTAAGATAATAAAGGGTTCTGTTTCTATCCATATTTTTACATTTATTTGACTATGTTGTGATGGAATTATGTTTATGAATTCCTTTATCTTATATGAATTGATTTATGATGTCATGATGTTTCAAGAATCCCATTTTTGTTACATGTGTTATGCGATGATGTATGTTTTATGATTATGTGGCACACATAAGAAAGGATTCATTATAAGATGGGTGGGACCTATATCTCCCTCCAATTAATTGGGTAAAGATTTCATATCTCATGAGATATACATGGCTGGAATGGTAGGTTATATCGGTTCAGTGAAACAGGACTGAAACGAGGGTGACTCGATTCAGAAAGGGACTTTGTCCACTAAGATGGTCTTGGCAATGAGTCTTGACTAACAAGAAATGATTCTCTATGATTATGTGTTAATGCCACAAAGTTTCATGTTTTAAGTTATGATTATTGTGATTACATTTCACTACCATGATTTATCCCATGTTATTAAATTATGCTCTCTTTTGCAGGTTATGATTTCCAAAATGTTATGTTCTTATGAATACGATGTGATTGATATTTCTTTTGTTTACCCTTACTGAGCATTTGAGCTCACCCTTTTATGTTTTCTTTTCCCCAGGATATAAAGAAAGGTTTTAGGTAAAAAAAAAGGAAGATCTTTATGGGAGATATTGAAGATCTTTCCCCACAATTAGAAGATTTTATTCCGAGTTTCAAAAGACATTAAACTATTACGATCCTTGTGTGTGTGTTTTTGTTATGTACTAAGTATTCCGCAAATGTAATGTAATGACCATGTACGTCAGGCTTCGGGTCTCTACAGTTGGTATCAGAGGAAAGGTTTAGTCAACCTTTGGAAACTAGGATGCGAGAACTTTAGTGAGATCCCTAGAGATATTTATAAGGTATGTCTAGGGATGTCCCTAAGGATAAGTATACGTATAGGATACAGTCCTAGAACTATGGTAACGATCATAGAATTTAACCTAAGATGTTAGATATCAAGGATACTCCACCTTTATTATGTTGTTTTCCCTAGCATGATTTTTGCCTCTCACACTATTCTTTTTTTTGGGTTTTTGAAAATGGTTGGAAACAAGATGATTCATGATAATAGAGGATATGATGGACAATGGAATGATATTCTTCATGAGAAACCAAATGAAATGGGATTTGGAAGTCCAAAAATCATTATTATGCCGAATCAGCAATCTCATAATATGATCAATAAAGTAAAATTTGGTAAGTTTCCTGACTCAGCTAATAAGAGAAAGATGGAGTTTCATGATGACCATAGAGGAAAGAAAGTTCAATTTCCCTCATGTAAATCATGTGGGAAGAGGCATCAAGGAGAATGTTTCAAGGGAACTGGAAGATGCTTTGGGTGTGGAAAAGAAGGACACAAAGCAAGTAAGTGCAAAGGAAAAGGGTCGGTTAACACCATGGATGAGGATAATGGTATTGCTACGACATCAAAAATGGTTAAGTGTTTTAAATGTGGAATGTATGGCCATTATGAAAACAAATGACCTAAGGGAAAGACTCATGAAGAGAATCAGTATGGTCATATGGGTAGTATTTATGTGGATGATGATGAAGAGACTACAAATGATATGTGAGATGAAATTTTTTTTGAAGCTCGGTCAATGGTTTGAGAATGTAGTGGAATGATTACTACTATGGAATAAAGAGACATCTATGGATTGTTACACTGTTGTCTTTCCTTGTGTTTTGAAAGTGTATGATTAATGTTACCAGTATCCATGAAAGGTTATTCAGATATTTTTGGAATGTAGATGATATGTGCATAATGAAAGGATAAGAAGATAATGATATGTTTGATTGTATTCATGAGCTCATGATTGATATAAGGACTAAGTGATATCATGGTTTGAGTATATAGAATTTTGAGGATTTTGGTATGTGGAAAGTGTTAACTTTTAACTGCATTCAAGTTTTCACTAAGGTTCAATGGGTATTCAGGAGAATACATGATTAAGACCTTTGAATGTTTAGAATGTGACCAACAAGACATATCTTATGATATGTGGGGATCAACGACAGTATTAAATCTCTGGTAATCGTTGTCACTATATTATGAGAGTGGACTGCAGTATTATGTATAAGCCTAAAGATTAGACTGGATTATGTTGGACATAAGTTAGTATTGTTTAAGGATAGAAGATTTTCGATATTATTGATGAGATGTTATAGTAACGTAGTTTTAGAAAAAGGACAACCTGCAGGACGGGCGACAGCCCATCGCTTCGGACAAGGCTGTAGGAATCGAACCCACAACCGAAGTGCGACTGGCCTTTATCGCCTACCACTGACCTACAGGAAGTCCCTGTTTAGAAGAAACTAGTTTTATTATATTAAGTAGTATAAGTCCATTTTAGGAACCATATATGATTAATCTCACTATAGATCGACTTATGTATATAAATTTTGCTAACCTTTTGTTCGAGACAGATGGAATGACCCGTCATTCTATCACATGATCTGCTAACACTTCACGAATAACAAATTCAACTTCATTTATATAAGAGATGAAGTGGAAATTGTTCAAGGCACGAACAATAGTGAGATTGTACCAAAATAAAGTAAGTATTTATTCTAATTCAAATTCTTCAACTTTAGGGAAATGATCTTGAAAACCAAAAATGTTGTCCTAGTGCCCTTATATCTGATGAATCAGATGGTACCCTAGATCGTCACAAATTTATGGCTTTTTGATTACTGGCTTTTCCATATCCATGTTCTCTACCACTCTCCATCAGAACATGATGGTTAGATTTCTCTTCCATATCCATATTTTCATCTATGTGGAAACCCAGTGATTAGTTTATTTGGGAAATAGTTACATTTCATACTTTAGTTTTTAAAGCCAAGTTTTGGTATTCCCTTTTACGATGTGGGTTTCTATTAAAGAAACTTTCAAATAGTAAACCATTTATAACCCCGACGAATTTCGAGGGCGAAATTCATTTTAAGGGGGGTAGAATGTAACAGCCCAAGATTTTATAAAAAAATATTCTTTTTAATATTATTAATGTCTTGTGTTGTACGCTACACCAAAAGGAGCTTGCACAACACACATCCTTGACTTGACTTGCATTACACGCAATCGCGACCTTCCTCGATAGCGTGTGTTGTACGCAATACCGAGTTTCACTAAACAACGCTATGCTATAAAAATATTATTAAAACTAGCCGTTATGAATAGTAATAACCACTTTTTGAAATCCAGTAAATCTTATTTTTCAAAATGAACTTTATTTTTGGATTCGGAGTATTGAATTTAGCCTAAGGTGAAATTTTGGTACTTTTCGGATAACTTTCATATTCTGATGAATCGTGAAAATTACTAAATTATAATTAAAAACATCTTTTTTTAATCAAAATAATTAATAGTGATAAATCATTAATTTGAGTGGTTTTAAAGTATATTTAGAATATATTTTTACAATTTAATACAATGTTGGTCATTGGATGTAGTTTCACATTTAAACTAGACATAAACAAATGTCAATCTTTTGATAGATATTGTTTCTTAAAAACACGCTATTTGTTTTAACAGCGGGATTTAATTATAAAATTAATTAATGCAACTTTTATGTTATGAATTTGGTAAAATAGACTTCATTTTTGAATTCGGAATATGAAATATAGCTTGGGATGAAATTTTGGCATTGTTCTGAAAAACATCAATTTTTGATGAATAGTGAAACTACTAAGTGGTAGGTTAAAAACTGAATTTTGCATAAAAATTAATTTTACCGCTTCTGTGAATGGAATTTTGAAAATCTGAGAGACACGGTTAATATCAAGGACTAAAATGTGGTTCAATGAGATGAAAATAATTTTTTGGTGAATAGTAACTTTTTACTTTTTTTACCACGGTTAATAGTAAATAAGGTAACTAAGGGTAAATATGATATTAATATTACCCTAACACATGTCCTAATTCTATTGGACAAGTGTAATTCGACCAAGAACAAACTTAGGAATAAAATATGACCATTTAGGCCCACTTGGATTAGATTAGGACATTTATTATTAACTTATTTAAAGAAGGGTTAAAATAGCTAAAATCAAAGTTTAATAAGTAAATCATTTTTAATATGGGGTTATACATAAGATAAATTAGACTATAAATATTCATTAGAAAGATAAAAAGATTTCCTACATGATGGTATTTTATTTGTAATTTTTAGACATCAAATAATATAATTTATTTATGACACAAAAATGATGCAGTAATTATCTTATTAATGAAATATTGACATAATTGATAATATAAATACCAAAATAAATGTAATTTAAGACTTTTTATGAATTACACTAATTTTCTAGGTCACTATGATATATTAGTGTTGATTTAATCAACTTGGTTCGAACATATAATTCTGTTATGACTTTCACAAAAATCATATATCAAATAGTGTCAAAATTGACACAAAATAGTTTTTAAATCAAATATTATATTATTAATTGTTATTTTATTCCTAAAAATCTATGGTTCGGTAAAATGACTTAGATAAGGTTATATGTATTAATAATATACAATTTGGGGTTCGTTTGGCATGTTATAGTACGTTTATTAACCATATAGTGAAAGAAAACAAAAAGACACGGTAAAAGTTAAATTATTTAACTTAGAGTTAAATCTAATTGATAAGGTTAAAATAATATCCTAAACTTGTCTAAATCCTATTGGTTGATAGGATTTCGACCCATCCCCACTTTATCCTCGAAATAAGACCCTTTGGAACCATTATAAACCGATTTTGACTTTAATATAAAATAATATTTTGAGATATTCCTAAGGTGCCCCTCTCCTCCCCTATAAAAGGACACCTCCTCCCCCTCCTCCTCACACCAATTTGAGCACTCAAGCTCGGCCAACCCCTGCCAATTTATCCTCTCCACTTCCCTAGCAACATCCTAGAGGTTCTGGTCTTCCTCAAAGACCAATTTTAGTGTCCTAAGAGGAGGTCTCAAAGAGGCACTTCAAAGAAGAGGTAATTACCGTTACCAATTCTTTCATGTTTATTTCTTCTTCCACTTCTTCTTATTAGGTTGTTTCATTATGAAGTAATAACATCAGTATCACTCATATACTGATATGTTATTATAAGTATTAAACAACCCTATTTCACCATCTATCCATCCTACGGAAAAAGAAATCACCGCGCGTGCGTACGTACGGAATACCGTCTCCACGCCGTGGTGTAATCTATTTTTCACCACCACCTTACATGGATGGGTATAATGGTGTAAAGAATAACTATACATAGTTATTACAACATCATATTGATTCTGATATATTGTATAATCCACTCAAATTCAATTCAATATTTATAGAAATGATATCATCGCTCGTGCGTACGTACGGAATACCGTCTCCACGACGCGATGAGATTCATTCTCCATGTTAACCATTTAAGAATGATTATAATGTATATATAAGAAATAATAATGAAATATATTACATTATAAAGCTACTGGATTTATATATATATATACATATGTATGTCATCTACTTACTTCCATTTCAAGACAATAAGGAAAGGAAAACAGCGTTCATGCGTACGTACGGACTACCGTCTCCATGAACGGTGTTTTTCATTTTATTTATCTACCTATTATATATATATATATACTGAATATATATGATATATAAATCATATTTTATATTCTGGAAGTAAGTAAATCATGATATAAGTAATAATGATGTCAAGAACAACAAGTCAAAACACCTACGATAAATGAAACGATTTTACCCAAAACGCTTCTTTAACATGGAATTTAAAAAAGAACGGGTAATATAATGTCATAAGTGAACCATATATGATATCATAACAATGAATATGATTCTGTAATAAGTCAATAACATAATTTAAATCATTATACAGGAGGTTCGGACACTTACAAAGCAAGTCGGACCTAAGGTAAGGGAAATATCACAATCTCATTTTTATCCGAGATTGTTTATTCGTAAGTATTTACTGGGGTGTATTTTATCATCCACATCCATGTTTACTCAATATGTAATATTATTTCCATCCACCTAAAATTGTTTAAATCCATTTTTACCCTTCGGTGAGTTTTTAGTAATACGTATGAAAGGAATCTTTTGTCGTTTTTCTTACGAGGTACTTTTTGACTTTTCCGACAAAAGTACGAAGAATGTTTTTTTAACTTATACGGCTCGAACAGATTTCTGCTGTTTTATAAAGCCTTATTTTCATGAAGCTTCCTCTAAAATATTTCATGACTATTTTCAATAAAATCTCTTTCTTTTAAAATTGCATGATGTTTTGTGAAAAGAAATTTGATTTTGAAGAAGAAAGGATATTTTCCTCAAGAATTCAATTCAAGTGTTTTATCAAAATTATTTTTCATCTAAGATAATAAAGGGTTCTGTTTCTATCCATATTTTTACATTGATTTGACTATGTTGTGATGGAATTATGTTTATGAATTCCTTTATCTTATATGAATTGATTTATGATGTCATGATGTTTCAAGAATCCCATTTTTGTTACATGTGTTATGCGATGATGTATGTTTTATGATTATGTGGCACACATAAGAAAGGATTCATTATAAGATGGGTGGGACCTATATCTCCCTCCAATGCATTGGGTAAAGATTTCATATCTCATGAGATAGACATGGCTGGAATGGTAGGTTATACCGGTTCAGTGAAACATGACTGAAACGAGGGTGACTCGATTCAGAAAGGGACTTTGTCCACTAAGATGGTCTTGGCAATGAGTCTTGACTAACAAGAAATGATTCTCTATGATTATGTGTGAATGCCACAAAGTTTCATGTTTTAAGTTATGATTATTGTGATTACATTTCACTACCATGATTTATCCCATGTTATGAAATTATGCTCTCTTTTGCAGGTTATGATTTCCAAAATGTTATGTTCTTATGAATACGATGTGATTGATATTTCTTTTGTTTACCCTTACTGAGCATTTGAGCTCACCCTTTTATGTTTTCTTTTCCCCAGGATATAAAGAAAGGTTTTATGTAAAAAAAAGGAAGATCTTTATGGGAGATGTTGAAGATCTTTCCCCACGATTAGAAGATTTTATTCCGAGTTTCCAAAGACACTAAACTATTACGATCCTTGTGTGTGTGTTTTTGTTATGTACTAAGTATTCCGCAAATGTAATGTAATGACCATGTACGTCAGGCTTCGGGTCTCTACAGTTTACAACCCTATTTCTCCATTAAATCAAATTATTATTATATTTCGCATGTGATTGAGCTCGCCCCCACACCAAGGTAGATTGAGATGGCCCTTTGTGCCTTATTTGTGGCATTTTTTTATAATAAATATATTTTCAAAACAATAATTAATATACTATAACTTTATTTGAACCAACATTTTTATTTTATAGATAATGTTTTTTGAATTTTATTTTATATATTTTAAACTATTTATGAATGAATTTACATTAGTAAAACTTCACATTTATTTCTTGTTACTATTTATCACCATGAAGTTATATTTTATCAGATTACATTACATGAGTGATAACTAAAATGATATTTTATGTAAGGATTTTATAAACATTATAAATTGAATCATATAATATTTTTCTTTCAAAAATGGTACAACAAATCTATAAAAGGTACATTTCACTATTAATTAAATATCCCCTTAAGAAACATACATTCATGATCAAAAATCTATAAATTACAGCTTTCTCACTCACAAGGATGAATCCCATTTAACTGAAATTCTACATTTATAACATTTTTGTATTTAAAGGATTCATAATCATGGCCAATCATAATGGTTATTCATATGATTTTTGTGTTAACAATTAAATTTTTTATTTTCATCTTTTATTACGAATGATTGTTGTAAATAATTTTTTCCTAGATCTTTAGTCATATCTGTTTTCTAAAGAGATATTTTTGAATTGGAGATAGTTTTTTTAAATAAAATTTTATTCGTCTTGTTTTATGTTTATAAAACTTATTTATTTATTGAACTTTTTTTAATTACTTAAATACAATAAAATTCTAGGATTTTATATTCCACCCCCTTAAATAAATTATATTCTCCCAATTATTTTTTATATAATTAAGCCATCAACCTTACTTACTCATATTTAGTCTTTAACATTATCATTCCTATAAAATAACCTCATTAATTTTAGCAGTCAATAAAATTATATTTAATTATTTTCATGAAATTACTTATACCCTTAAAAAAGTCTTCAACTTACCCATTAGAAATTCACAAGAAGAGGATGGGTATAAAGGTGGTAATGGTACCTCATAATATTTTCAAAATTTTATATTTATTTTTTCAAAATGCAACTAATTAAATTTCGATAAAATTGATGTAAACATCGATGAACACTTGAAAATGTACTGTTATTAATATATAATTATAAATAACCCATTTGAACTTGATTTTTGTAAAATACTCTTACAGAGTCATCATCCAATGTTTCAAAATCATCTTTCATATTCCCCTAAAGAAAAAAATTTAGAATTTGATACATATAGTCCATGTGAAGGTATCCATATTATTAAAATTCTATAAAATCATAAATTATTTCATTTTCTTATATTAGGTAAAGAGTTTAAAAATTTACTATTGGTACATTCCCAGCCTTTCATAGTGAGAAAGTTGAGTGTGCAAGATATATTGATATAAAATCCATGACCATTCAAAAAATTATGCTATGGGTGATGTATTAGATACCACATAGAGTTTCCTTCAACTGATTTTTATATTTGAAAATTTTTCAAATTTATCTTAGAATGAATTTTGAATAACCGTTTCAAGAAGATTATCTCAAAGGTATGTAAGAGTTGTTCATGATATTCTTCTTTCCAACTTGAAACCAATCCTCAAACTGAATAAGTTTCATAATAATTACATTAAAATAAATATACTTAGAAACTTATCCTTTTTCTAAATATAACATCTTTATCTCTAAATTTATATAATCATTATTATTATACCAATTCTGATAGCCTGAACAAGAACTCTCAGATATAGTGCAAAATCATTCTTTATAATTTTATTATAAAATATTAATTAAAAAATATATAGACAGAGGACTTTTTAGGTCTAGAGATTTGGATGATTAGATAAAAATTAATAAATATCATTATTTATTTACAAATTATACAATCATTTACTCAGTTTCACTTGAATTATATCGTTAATATAAATATAACACCCTTTATCTTCAAATAATCATGTGAAAATAAATTTAAACATTATGTGAACATATAATTTTCTTACTTTGGGGTTTTAATACTTGGGATGAAATCCTTTAAAAATATAACGTAGAAACTAATTTAAGTTTAAATAAACCCAAAATTGTAGGTGCCTTTAAAAACATTAAAATTCATTATTTCAAAACATTTTAATATTTGAGAACATGAAATCTCTTGAAATATTTTTTAAAATAATATAAAAACATTTTTTTCAGAAATAATATCCTCTCATTGAGTACAATGATACTTGGAAAACCTTAATAAATACTTGTGGCCACTAGAGATATTGAAATTATGACAATCACTTTTAGAAAAATGTCCCCTCAATGTCTCGGGTTCACTCCCAATTATTCTTTTTTATGATCAATATCCATGTGACAATATTTTTAAATAAAATATTTTTTCATGATTTCCTTTCTCACTATAATTCCATTTATAAATCCCCATGAAAAAATTACACATATATTTAATCCATTATCTATATTGAAAAAAACTATATAACAGTATAATTATTTGAAATATACCTTTAAATAAGAAAACTACTTACATTTATAATTATTATAGATAATATAAATATAAATAAATTTTAGAAATTAGAAAAATGATTTTCATAACAAATATGTAATATCTATGAAAACTATAGAGTATGGCCATGCCTATAATCATGAATGACCTTTATCTAAAGAAAGAAAATTTGATACATTAAATTATAACTTCAATCACTTTAAAATAAACCATTAATTTAGAATAAAATTTTATCTTTTAATAACTTGTAAAATTTTAATATAATTTTTTTAAAAAATAATTTAATTTCCAATCATTAAAACATAATCCTATATAATGATGTTTTGATAAAAATAAATTTCATTTATAATAATAGTTTTATAAAAATGATTAAAAAACCATGAAATCATTTTCCCTTTCAAAAAATGGGGTTCAATAGAAATAAACATTTAATGGAAATTGTTTTATTCCCTTAGGGTTCTTTTAAAGAATGAAATGAGAGCTTAAAATAATTTTCCCTTTCCTTAAAGCTGCATAGGTTATTCTAGAATAACTTTTATGTTTGGAACTTGATGGATTTTACTGGGAATATGAATTAATGGGAATTGTTTTAGTAGGGGATAAGGGGTTTCGAAGGGGAAAAGGGAGGCCATTATATAGTAATAGAGAGTATATATGGGCTATTTTTACATTTAAAAATTCACTACTAAAATTCAGAACTGAATTTTTTTTCCAATAAATTCATTTGACCCTAAATTATTATGAAAATATTATGAATAATGTTATTTTTCCCATTTTGATATAACTCTAGAAATGGTGATTGTTGAATGTAGTTTATATATGTGGTTAATATTCGAGGGAGGTGTTGTCTAGCAGGATATTTAAGGTGAAATTTGTGAAAAATGATAATCAAGTATCTTTACAAAGTTGTAGTGTAAACATGTATTTTAAATTATGAACATCAGTCAATTTTTGAGGCTCAATACTTTTTGATACCAAATCAATATTCAATACATATCGATGGATAATATATATATATATATATGTTACATTTTTGTAACCAATACACAACTGAGGAAGATGATGATAAAGAAATCTAAACCAGACTCCCTTTTGGGTGTTCATATTATCTAGGGTTAAATTTAATTGATATATTTATAAATACATACATACAAACATATAGATCATTTATATCAGTTTTTTGAGTTCCAATAGGATGATTTCTCAATAACTATATCTCACCCTCCTTAAATAATTACATCAAAACTAGCTTTGGTAGCTTGAAAGAATCATGAATTGTAAGCCATGATATTAACAAAAATGATGAATAGGTTTTCTCACTATAAATAAAGGTAATAATGGGTAATTATATGTCGTTTATTAGTGAATGTTGAGAGGTCCTTATGAAAAGGGTTAACCATTTTCTAGTTCAAATAATATAATCAAATTACCAAAGTAAAAAAACCATGGAAAAAGAAAATGACAAAGATCTGGGATGTTTTGAAATCATATAGGTCTAGAAGAAGGTATTAAATCATGTTAGAATAAAAATATGAAGTAAAATTACACCATATATTTATGTTATAATTATAAGAGTATGATAGTCAAGTTGTTTAAAGGGCTTAGATAGATCATATCAGATGACAATTTTTATAGGTGTATGTTTTTAAATGGGTGAATAGTACACCGTGTGCACATCCCATATTAGAGACCAGATTGGTAAAGCACATGAATATATGATTCTGATTTTCATTGTGACTCAATGTGAGTATCCTTAAGTCCTATACCATAACCACACAACACCGACCACCTCATACTGCTATGCCAACCCATATAGTGGCACCGACACCCCTTTATGTGCATGCCCATGCATTCTCGTGCATCTCTATTTGAATACTTGCCTACCTATATTTGATGAAACCCATATTTGTTTAAATTATCTACTTAGGTAAATATTTATGTATTTTTGATCTTTATACCACACCATATAATATTGATTTTCCCTTTGTGGATTAGTGGTTGGACAATTGTTTTCTATATTAAGTAAATTTTCAAAAACTAATATACGTACTATAAATTTATATGTCCAACGTTTATTATTTCACATATAAATTTATTTCAATAATATATATATATATATATTAACTAATTATTAAATAATTTACATAAAAACCTTAATTTTTTTAATGTTACTATTTATCACTTAGATGTTCTAATATACTTTGCACATTACATCACATGGGTAATAAGAAAATTATATTGTAACTAAGGATTTTACAAATTTTATCAATTGAAGCATCTGTTATTTTCATTTTAAAATGTTAAAACAACTATATAAAAATGGATATATTACTATTATTTAAATACCCCCTTAAGAAACATATTTTCCTGAAATAAAATCCCTGCATTCCAATTTTCTCCCTCATAAGGATTGTTCCCATTTTCATGTTACTTTTCATTCTTAGCATCATTCTCTTTGTAGGATTCCTAATCATGGGAGATCCTAAATATAATAAATATAATATTGGAGATATATTGTTTATTTTCAGTTTCCCTATTTTAGTACAGATGATCATCGTAAATTTTGTATTCCCGTATCCTTAGTTAGTAGCATACTTCTGAAGATACTTTTTGGAATAAATGTCGGTATATTATTTTATATAAAAAAATTAATATTGTTTTAAGTGTAAAATACCTATTTATTTTCATAAATTATTCAAAATAAATAAATACATTAAAATATATGTATTTTATAGTCCTGTTGTTTTCAAAGTCAAATTAAATTAATAGTTCTTAAAATGACATTAATGATATTTTATAATAAATAATTTTTTATTAAATAATTTAAAATTGATACAAATATTATCATTGACCAAGTAAATGGGATATGGTATATAATATTAGCTATGGCCCATTAATGTTTCTCCTTTCCTTTTATAGTAAATTTCTTCACTCCATTAGTGTAAATCACATTGATACCACTGTAATAGACAATATGGTTTATAGGGGATAAAATCAAAAGATAAGAGGTAAAACATCACGCAAACCTGTAAAATTTTTATTATATGAGTATATCTAGACTAATAATCATACCATATTCTAATTATATCAATATAGAACCTTATTTAAATAAAATTTCATTTACATTAATTTAATTTTTTATGTAATTTCAAAAGTACCCCTCCCCTCACTTATAAAAGGGTACCTCATCTTCTCTGTTCCTATCTAATTTTGAGAACTCTAATTATTCCAATAATAACCCAAAATCCATTTATAATATCCCTACCAATATTCTATAAGTCTTATATTTTTATAATAAAAACGTTATAGGGATTAAGATGTGAATCAAAGGAGGGTGTCCAAAAAAGAGGTATAAATTTTACTGAATATTTTAGTTTTATGTATTCTTCTACCTAAAAAACATATCCTTAAAACATTTTGAAATAACTAAAATATTATCTCCTATAAACTGATATATTTTTATTTTAATGGAATAACCAATATACATATCCTCTTCTATTGAATGGGAAATGAAACCATCATTAATGGGTACAATAGACTACCACGTCACAAACAGATATAATTCGTTTTCCATCATCACAAATCATTGAAGGTTATAAAGATTTATTTAATGTATATATTTTATATTCATTAAATATATATCATTATTTAAACATAAAATATTATCCTCTTTCTTTACTTTCCATCCTTTTAAAAAAGATTACGTCATTCATGCATATGTGTGGATTACCACCTCCATGAAGAAATTTGTTTCCTTTTTAATAAACATATCAAATATATAATATATAATAGAATAATTTAATAAATAATATGATATTTAAAATATAATAAATATTTTGGGAAGATATAGTTATACTTTCTTTCCATCATGATGGCTGGAAAATAGAAGCGTTACTCAAATGTACATACATCCTACTGTCTCCATGATTTTTTATAGTAATCATTCATGATTAGTTTTAAAAATATAATTAATGTGAAAAAAATTATTATTATTACATTATTATTATTCTATATATTATGTAATAAGGACCAATTCGACCATTGAATACATACAGAAGCCATTTTTGACAAATGAGCTGAATATCTTCAAAATGATCAACCAGAAATTAATTGATTAAGTAATTAAATATAACAAATAAATTAATAAAATAAAAGGAATGATAAACATCAAAAATATTCTTAAGAAAAAAATTTATTAAAATAATTTTATTGTTTAGGAAGATAAACAACGGACACGATAATTCAGACTAGAGATAAGGGACACTTTAACATAAAACCTTACTTAAAATGTTTTAATGATTTATTTTATGTATTTTTTCATTCTAGGTATATATTATTAAAATTATCTTATGGATGTTTATATATCAACATAAATTAAACCTAAAGGACATTCTATGTCTTTTTTGAAATTATTTCAAATGTTTTAAAAATAAATCTTTCTATATATTTTTTACAGAACGTGTTTTGACATCCTTTTTAAAAGGAAAAAAGGAATGTTCTATTTTAACGTATATGATGTAAATGGTTTATTTTACCGATGATACCATTATTTCTAGTCTTTATTCCTTTACAAGATATCACATTTTATTCAAATAAATACCTTCGTTCACTTTGTTCTAGTTATTTTCATATTGAAAATGGATATTTAAAATGAAATTGTATTTTGATATTTGAAAGTGTTTTACATAGAAGGTTAAAAGAGTTTTCCTGGGGTTTATAATGAAACTTTACAGTCATAAAATATTTTTTCATGATATGGTACTTTATATTATGAATTTGTGATCCCAGTATAGCTTATATGAGTTGGTTAACCTTATATTTCTTATATGAAGGGTGAGCTCGATATAGTTCATATGATGGGTGAGCCCCATTAAATCATTAAAATGCATTGGGTAATGTAACATATCTTCATAGGAAATTAATATGGATTTAATCTTGGTGGTTTCTACTATGGATTTAACTAAGCTATATTTTTTCTGAAACAAGATATAAATATTATTCTCTATGTTTCCTGAAAGTATTTCTTATTTTTCAGTTTTGTGTTTTAATATTTTGATTTAAGAAATTTTTTCTTGGTTTTTATGTTGATATGATATTTTTATTAATATATAAGAATATTGTGATAAATGTAAAATTTTTATGGTTTTTTATGTTTTTCAATGGACTAAACAATTTTTTACTTTTATGTTCCTTACTAATCTTTTTTTGCTAACCCTAATTTTTTGTAGTTTTTATAGGATTTAAGGATGTGTAAAAAAGAATGACTCAAGATAAATTTTTTGAATATTTTTCATGAAAAAAAATTATGTTTCTTTTCATAAGTTTTATATGAAGGGTGTTGACACCACCCAACATGTGCCACACACTTTTTCATAGATGGAAACATGTGGAGAGTGATTGGATGATCATAATTCACACACATGTGATAATTATACATAAGTTGTTATTTATATTATTATATTTTCACATATAACAGTGATAATAAAATAAAATTAATAAAACCAAAATTAGCATTTCCCTCAAAAAAATGGGGTATACCATGCGAGGTGGGAGAGGCACTAAAATTCTCATTCTTGATGCTTGCGTGGGTAGACATTCATCCCACCTGTTGCATCGAGGAATGATGTTGCATACCAAGGGATCCTCAAGCACACATACATTTCTCCTGATTTTGAGGTCACACACTAGTCGTACCTTTAATGCATGGGACTAATCATGATATAAATCAAAAAAATCCACTATGTAGAAGAAGGATGGATTGCAGATGGATGTCAGGGTGTGACACACTTACCTACAACAGTCAGTCTGAGAAGTAGGTCCCTATATTGAACCTTGCTTGCATAAAAACTCTTCACACCCACCCTACTGTTTGGAAAACATTGATATTTGGAGATCGATCCATACACTGGACAATAAACAGGGGTATGATCAGTCCTAAAGGGCTCGTTAAATATTTATATACCATTAACAAAGTTCCTGAATATAGATAAAAGGGTAATACTGCATGGTGGATAAATGGAAGCATACACCATCTTATTCATACTGACTATTCTACAGTTTTATTGAATGGTGTGTTGAATTGATATTGTGGACCAGTTACACGAGACTCCTCTCAAATCGAATGAAGGTTCATATAGAGAACTTCCGGTATATTTACTGTTATGCTATATGAGGCATGTGGTCTACAATAACAGGCATGAAAGGATATCTCACACACATATGTGTAGAAAGAAAAGATGACAAGTTCCATGAACACATGCCCAGGTGTGCAGGTAAACACCCGAAGAGAATATTAATCAAACACAATAAATAGAGTGTTGCATGAAGTAGTTTTGCAAGGCTATCACCAGAAACATATATAGTGAAGAAATAAAATCCACTATGAAGAAAGTGAGTTTCAAGAATATCCTATGTACAAATAAACTCTACCATGAACTCCTGAATTCCCTAAGTGGATTACATGATAATGAAGAGTATCCATGGGGTATATGTGATTAAATAAATAAAAAATGTGCATCTCATGAATAATACCAAGATTTAAGGAATTTTGGAAATAACCCTTTACACGTCAATATTTTCAGATATGATACTAGATACATTATTGTGATGAATAGAGATGCATGTTTATAGGATATGCCACCCTTCTCAGATGCACAATAATAGTGTGATGCTTCACCAATATATATAGTAATATCACCAATCACAGGGGGTGGCTTCCACTCCAAATGGAGAGATCCAATTTCAATGCAAAACAGATTGTCACAATCTCCATATGGGTTATGAAAATAAGGTAAAAAAATAACCATTATTCCATTCATGTGAAGAGGTTTATATGAAAGGAAATTTCCTGATAATTCATGTGAAAAATATAAGGCTCACATAAACATACTCACAAAGGTTTTTAATTATGAAACCCCTCATGAAAAAACGAATTTTTGTTCATTGGAATGGATAAAGAACTATGTTACCTCTCTTAAAAAATGCAGTAGAACCACATATCCCATATTGAGAGTGGTTTTAACAATATGTGGTCTTTTAAATAAAGTAAATATAAGTCTAAGAGCTCACCTACATCATCAATAAAACATGGAAGTGATCGCATGTCATGATCCAACATCTATAGGGAAGAAGATTAAATAACCCCATACCCAATTATGTGAGTAATTATAGAAAAAAACTCATCATTTGGCAATGATCAAGTCCTAAAGAATTTATTTTATAGGCCAAAAATGATTATCATGAAATAACATTCAATACTTGATGCACCATGTCAATCCAATGGATGTCCGTAATATGCACATGCAATATTCATGTGTGTATGCAAAGATCCATGTCGTGCTTAATATCACCAAGTGTAGAAAATAAATATTTCATGTAGGTGTGTGATAATCTATCACTTGAGCCCATTTATGAGATCACATGAGGATTTGGTGATCATACAATGCCCTCATGAAATCCTTTGGCTGAACAATATATTCAAGTGGCTTGGGTTATGCGACAATACTATGATGGCTTTCCGTGCATTCCATGAACCCTTTAGCATGCTGCCTTACACTATGTAATCATACAACCATAGACATGTCACATATCAAAGGTGAGAAAAGAGGATGTACTTGATGATATCTGTATGTGGTCGTGAGACCCGTCAATGTACATGTGCTTCATCTTAGTCAAGAAAAGGAACTATCCTTGATAACTTATTCACACCATTATGAGATCCAATACAAATCATGTGATTTTACATAGGCCAACAATAAAACATTCCATGACCATACATGTGCATCATCTCAATATACATAATAGATCATGCAATGAACCATAGATAAGAAAAAGGGTTCTCCTTGTCAATTCTCATGTGCCACTCAGATATTCATTATTCATCACATGACGCACTGTAGACAAAGAGATCTATTATCTTAGACAACACCCACATGGATGCACGAGAAATCAAAAATCCTTATAAAATAAGGATAAATATATCCAATGTGAGAGTCCCCTAGTGGTAATAAATCCTAAGCTCCATTTAGTCGTTCCAAAGAATAAAATTCCTTGATGATATCCAAGAAAACTCATGGGACCCCAAACCACTATAGGATAAAACAATGTAGATAAAGTGGAGTAGGCGAGAGGTATTCGTGGTTTCTAAAAGACATGCAACGTACACCCTAGAGATCCGAAATACACCATAAGACCTCAGTGGCATGTATGCCTTATCTTAAAAAATCCCTTCGGGTTGTTATCCTCACCGCACAGAAGTCCTTGGGTATGTTTAGGAGACCTTGTACTTCCCCTTCGGCAATCTAAGGAAATAAGGACAGATTTTTCCATGAGACGCTCGCCCACCCCCATATGACCCATATCGGTCATGTGAGGAATTATCAAGGAATCGAGTAAATATTGTTGAAATTACTCATACAAACTCATATAATCCTATAAATTTGTAAAATAAAATAAAGGGGATAAAAATGGATTAGGTGAGAGCAATTAGGGTCACTAAAATACTAGCTATGTGATAGGAAATCCCTAACGTGGTCCCACGAGACAACCTAACAAGTCAACTAGATCATACAAAGACATCGAGACAAGCCTCCCTTTCTCCATGAAGTATTCTAGGAAAGGCATTGATCTCTCATTAAGGAACTCATACATGTCCATAAGAGAAGATGAAAATTCTTTTGACATACATGTGTGATCAAGAAAGTTTATATCAATTAGAAATAATACTATAAAAGAGTTGTTGATGGAAGAGACTCGCAATCTCTGAAAATCAGGAGACACACTAAGAACGACCCTCAACAAACACTCGCGAAGCTGTGTGGTGTTAACCCCCTTTGTATACTCCATCCCGGATCCTCACTATATATGCCAGACAAATTAGTGAATAATTGGGGTGGCCAGGCCAATAAATCCCCTACCCTAGTGAAAAAAAATGAACCATTACCACTACAATATGATAACTACACTAATGAAAATATCGAGCACAACAGTGAAATTCTTAGACCAACCAATCAGGCAGCTGACCAACCTACTATCAGGTAACATACCAAAAAGTAGTTGGAGTAGTCATGTGATAGGCATAAGAAACTTAATGTTACCATTCATAGATCTTAAAAAGGATATCAGGTGGTCCATGCAATGAACTTCCCACACACACACTAGATCATGTGAGACTCATGATAAACTTACACTGAATAAAACTAATGAATCCTCCAGAAAAAGGCTGGAAGAAATATTAAAGGTGAAATAATTAAATAATAACATGTTTTCTGACCCACATGCGCTTCACATGATCCTACCAAAGACATATGACAACACCGGGACACATCACCTATATTTTGCGATGCTCTTTCAAAATTCAACCCGGGTCATACGAAGCCTTCATGGCATGTCAAGGAAAAGACGTTTGACCCCCTTGGATGTAACACCATAGTCTTGTAGAAGTACCTATGTAATTTTCACCAAAGACTCGTGATTTAATTTATATGTTTTACATGACTCATATAATGGTGCTTGTACATATCAATCAAGTCTTGAGAGAGAATTGGGGCATATAAACGGGCACTCACGACATCATCCGGGAATATTTTCCTGGACTCACGATGCATGTCCTTTAGGTATGTCATCCAAGACATGAGATACCTTTTGGACATTTCATAAAGGATATATGACAGCTTCTGGAGGAAACCTTATGGATATTATGATGTCCCCCGAACATGTCAACTGGGTTATGCGACACCCTCTATAAAAGTAGGGATAGGTCACTAGGGAATCCTGGGATATGATAGCTTCATCTATCCTCAGTGTGTAATCCCCGAATAAAAGGGAAACCTCATAGTGTAATCCCCAATCAATTTAAGTATGATGAATCTGATTCATTCCATATTTAGGATATGTAGGCCTCCTCCCCTTGAGGTTCAAGTTCTATATTGATCATCTTGGGTGATCCCCATATCCAAGAACCTTATACAGAGTAATGACATCAATCACTTTCTAACCCATATTTCTCATAAAAAGTATAGATCATGTGGGATTAGGAAATTTCTCTAATCATGTCATCTACACTATACACCCCAGAGTTTCAAGGGAAACCTCATTTCATTATACCCAGCTACCCAAATTATATAGTATATCCCCAATAAATAGAGAATCCATCTCAGTATAATCCCCTAGCATTCATAAAACATTGAGGATGGTCATAATGTCTCCGAATGTGGTCATCCACCTTGGCCTATTAGCGGGTTAAGGGATAAATTATCTACAATAACTCTGATTCCTTCCATACTCAGGATACGTAGGATTCCTTCTTAAGACACAAGAATTATCCTAACCATTTCATGGAGTTTCCTAGTACAGAAGTCATATATATATATATATATATATTCAATGAGACTAATCTTCTATTCCCCATTGTTTCTCACACCGACCAAAGATCATGTGGGATTTGGGGGATGCAAGGAACACCTCATTAGGCACCATGAATTTCCACTAACTACGGAAATCCCAACATGTGAGCCCCAATGGGTGGTAAGGTTTTGAAACCCCTTATATAAGGGCATATACCTTCAGGCTTGTCCCATAGGCATGATTAAACTATGATGAATCTGATTCATACCATAACTAGGATATATAGCACATCTTTTTAAGACTTGAGATTAAACATTTGATGTCTCGTTCACTGCACATATGTCATCTTCACATGGTGCTAAACAAGATGGGATTAACGAACTATGTGGGATTTGATTTATACAATAACTAGGATACGCATGACACCTCATAATGGATCAATACCAACCTCAGAATAATAACTAATTCTTCCCATGATAGCACATTCCAATGAATTTGTTCATACAACATCATCACATAAAGTTTCTATTCACCATTTAATAAATTGAAGAAGAACCTCAAATACATACAAATGGATTCACTAATGAGACCACACCTGCCTCATCTCATCAATGAGGATCCCTTTCTTTTTTTGTGTAGAGAATTAACCAATGAATAATTTTCTATGTGTAACCAATTCCTTATCGAGATTAGAAAGATATTCAAAAACATATCTAAAATCTAAAAGAGAGTACCATAGTAGAAAAAATCCCCCCCCAAAGGAGGTGATGAGCCCAACCTTCCACCTTCTTGACCAATGTGAGTCCCTGAGAGTCGATGGGCCTAATAACCAAGATGATATTAAGCCTCTGGAAAGCAGGTCTATACCTAGCTGTAGATAGGGGGTCATTTGGAGTTTTTGGGAGTAGTAACAATGGTAGCCCGATGAGAAAAACCCATTTCACACCTCAAAAACTCGATGATTTTTTTTGAACCTCACAGGAATCTCTCTAATGAAAAGATAATTGGTTATTATCCATTAGGACATTTTTTCCCCTATATAAAAAATGATAAATCCAAACTGAATCTCAATAATAATAGAATGAATGGGTTATAATGTGACATGAAACACTGTTTTCAAACCCTATATAAAAAATAAGTAAGACCGTCACAATATTACAAATGATCCAACACAACTAGGGTTATCATAAGTCCATCCTCAATTTGACAAGACCAAATGACTGAAATGGAAAAATCCAGAATAAAAGAAAAAATAAGTTAACCATCCATACCTAATTGAGCATATTATCCCTACGATAATTCACTAATCGGTAACCTTGTTCTTTTTTGTCTTTGTAATTGAAAATACTACTTTAAGAAGACCAATTCGAGACAATGTCTTCATCATCCCACATTCTATTTGATAAATCATCTGAAAATACAACCCCCACATGCTAAAAAATGAATTCACTTACTTGAAAACTCCAATGATAGGTGGAGAGTATAGTGGATTGGGATTACCACTGAAATGGTACAATCTATACCATAGAAGCTTCTCATGATGTTGTCCAAGCATGACGAACGGTGAATCCATATCACTTGGGAAAGGTTGTGTCTAAGTCAGTAGTCCCTATTTCTAAAACCAATAGTATTGGGAGCTTATTCTTGGTGCTTGACAACCGCTACCTTCCATATCTGATGAAGGTGGACTAGGAGGACAAATAGGGCTCCCTTTTTCATTAGGTGCTACTGAGGAGTGAACCTGACAATTTTCATTACCAATACCATTTCACGGGTACCCATCAATTACCTATTGAGGGTACCATCCAAGACACATCCTCCTTTAATTCGCATGCACATGATATAATGAAGACTCGTCAGAGGAGGAAGGTATTGAATATAATGGAGAGGAATCATATTCTTGATACTTCTGAGGATTCCTACTAGAATAATTAGGCCAGAAATAGAAAATATGATCATATACAGGCTTGTTTGAAAAATGCATGTAGGCATATTCCCAAAGTAGGAATGGGAGAGGCTCAAAATCATCCCACCATGCATGATGCCCATCAGTATATTCTAATGGCACAAAGAGGATAAAATCAGGCTTATATCCCTTCACACACATTGCTAAAATTCCAATATATTTTAGCAATAGATGAAGAAATATGCTGACATATTCAGAAACTGTTGCAGACAAAGGGATATATGCATTCTCTTATCCCTACAACCAGAACAGCTAAATACTTTTATCATCACCAATAATTAGATCACTATTGAAAAATGGATTATTGTGACGAGACATTTGCAAAGGGTTCTCATCACAAATGACCTATTGTGAAAAACTAATTCACAAATATTACTTTTTGCGACGATTCATCGCAAAAGCACAGTATTTGCAATGGGCAGTAGAACTATCACAAAAAAAGTTGATGATTTTTTTAAGAAACTATTTGCGATGGACCAGTGACCCATCAAAAATATTTTCCCTGGTTAAATGCTTTTACGATGGACTATAAAAATTAATAATTATGGAGGACCGTCATAATTACTACTTGAAATATAAAAAAAACATTTTTTTGCGACATACCATCGTAAATAGTTTAGAAATAAAAAAATAAATTGAAAAATAAATTATATTAGTAAAAATATAATATTAATAGAAATAAAATTATAATATTAATATTAATAGAATAAAATTATTTATAAAATAATAAATATATTATAATATTATAATAAATAAAATAAAAATATTAATATTCATAAAATAATATAAATTATAAAATATATAATTAATATAAGAATATTATTATTAATATTAAAAAAATAATAATATTAGTAATATAAGAAAAATCGGATTATTCATAGAAATATAAAAATATATTAGTTAATAAAATATTAAATATAATAAAAAAAATTAAATAAATAATAAAAAACTATAATTTTTTAGACAATTTTAAAAAAACTATTTAAAACATTAAATAGTTAATATTACGAAAAATAAATTCAAATGTTTCATCATAAAATAAAAATACATCACTGATTTGAGGGAGGGTCTTCTAGAGGAGATAAAGGATATGGTGGAGAGAACTCTATCCTTAAACTGCGAGTCAGACATCATATGTACCCCATATGCTCCAGCTCCTTCTTCTACCATCATCGAAGCATCGCATCATACATCAGTTGCTAATATCGGAGGAACTCTTCCTTCTATTGTTGATTACAATAACACCTATCCTCCCTCTCCCTATACATAGTCTCCATAATCTCACTCTGACCTCACAACTACTCTAAATACTATGCATGAGATGATGATGACTCTTCCCGAGCTCCTCTGGAGCTCGACGCCAACATCGCAAAGGTTCCATAAAACCCTCAAGGGGTAATCAAGAGCTGATAATAACAACATGACCATTCTTAGAGCCATACTGGGTCTCCTTCATCCATGCTGCCTCATCAAATCGGGGGGCACTGGTTTAGCCATCATTCTCAGCTTGACTCTCAACATCTTTCTGAGATTCCACAGCATCATATGACTCCATTAATTGAAATTTAAAATTAAAATAGTTAATATATTATTTTTTGTTAAATTTAAAACTCATTAAAACATATACTAACAACAATCTAATGGTGGTCCGTACCTCTAATCTCCTTAGTGGCTAGATCTATGTAAATCATCCTATAAAAGTCGTACTATATAATATCAGGCTATGAGACTACATATATGAATATAAAATAAACCATTTAAATTTAAAGATATATAAAATATTTAAAAAAATGTACTTACCATATGCTCTATATGCGTCTTGAATGTACGATGATGAGCTCGATGTGTCACCTCATGTCTCCCCTGATTTTTCCAACCTATTAATGATCTACTCAGAAACCACCTACTCAAATAGTGTGTACATAATCAATCCCAAACCCGAGATGAAATATAATCAGGTCAGTAGATGCAACATCTTCCATCAAACTCTTCACTATTTCTTTCTACAATGCTTCCCTTTTCAAATTGTGGAAAAAATGAGTGTAATGGAGACACATAACTCTCTTTAATGCCTTCTAAATATCATCAAAAATGATTTCATCAATGGGATACCATAAAACCTACAAATAATTTATTATATCATGTTACAAATTAAATTAATTTCATAATAAATATTATTTATTTACATACTATCCAATGCTAAGACATGAACTGCTGAACATCAGTGGGAATCTGATCCCATGAAACCCGTGCAACAAAAAAATTATTCCACAATATAGAACTCCTTTTTTACAATAGCTGTATGTGTAATGCTGTGAGAAAAAGGAATAATTAATCAGACAATAAGAATATAAATAAATTAATGAAAACAAAAAAAATGACAGGTAAACATACATCTGCATGCGTGGATCAAACCCAATATATAGACGTCACTTAGGTATAGTGCTGGGAATCATTATTCAAGTAAGACCACAACACCTCTGAGTTCCCCCTAAACTTCCAACAGTCCGAGGGTCGGAAAATATGACCTCCTAGTCGTCTAAAGGTAGATCAACCTCTTGTAACATACGATGCAAATCATCTTCCATCTGAAACACGAAATGATTATTATTATAAAATAGTAGTATAGAACTATTATATAAAGATATATATTATATATGATTATAACCATCATTATACTGTGTCAATTTCCATATTCATCCTCATCTTAATAGTTGTTGATGTCAATGTCTTCATCTTCCTCCTCAACATTATCAATTTCTATATTAGTTTCAGTTTCATCGTCTCTTGTCATTTCAAATTCAGTTGTAACATCATTAACATAATTATCACCACCGACCCTTAGTTATGGGGTGTCATCAATGATATTCACGTTTCATCTAAAAAATATGGATTCAGAGCAATCTCTTGAAAAATTTCAATTCCTTGCACTTCAGCGGAACCACATTCACTTTCAGTATAATGATACTCTCAAAATATAATTTTTATTATGCTCCACCAATCACCCAACTCCCTTTAAATAGAATATTAATCAGCATAATAAATTTTATGTGTCTGATGAGCCAATAAAAATTGTTCATTTACTACGAGAAGAATTTTATTTATAATGTCAATGATTCCATGGATCAAACAAACATCCAAGCCTCTCTCAGTATCCAACCACTAACATTTAAACTTCATTATGTAATGTTTTCCATGATAACACAGTTCAATTATTTCTTCCAGCATGCCGAAAAATTAAACTACAATTTCTCTATGATGTGATCCTCTTAAGAAAACATTACTATTAATTGTTTTTTAATTCCTTATATACACGTGTATGATATTGAAAACCATTAACCACATATTCTTTATAAGAATTAAAAATTTTCAATGGTGGTTTACTCAATCCAGACAATCGATTATCAATTTTATCAGTACATTGAGATACTTTAAAATTTGTAAAACAATTATTTCTATAATAAGTATTTAATAGTTCTTTATGTGAAATGAAAAATAATTTATGTTACCTATTTTTTAAACCAGTTAATTTTTTTTAACATCGTTCTTCAAGAGAATCTACTGTAATTTGTGGAAACAGTTTCATGATATGATTATTAGATA
The DNA here is from genome assembly GCA_963277665.1 of Viscum album. NCBI lineage: Eukaryota > Viridiplantae > Streptophyta > Magnoliopsida > Santalales > Viscaceae > Viscum > Viscum album. Next base: position 66,136,967 of record OY728147.1, on the reverse strand, counting down.
ACCTAAAAATAAAATAAGATTAATGTAATTTTATAAAAATTATAGAATAAGTTATTGGAAAACTTACAGTAAAAATGACATAATTTGTTCATAGTTGATCAGAATATATGTATGAGATCCGTGATGTTAATCATCAGAAATCTATCATTCATGAACTCCACTGTAGCCAAGTTCAGGCTGATTGAAAACTAATAATTGACTGCCCATTTTAACATCAACATTTACCTTGTTAAGAATCATGAGTTACGTTTTAAATTATATTCATATTGAAAGTAATGAGAGTAGAAAAATGAAATTTTCTATTGTAAATAAGCTTATGAAATTTACCCTTAAACTGATGCTTTGTTATAATTTTTTTTCAATTTCTGATGCATCTCTTAAATGGGTATATCCATTGGACCAATACTAGACCTGAAATTTTTTTTCATGAGAAAAAATTAATAAATTTTTTTCCATTAAGTCAAAAAACCTGGAGGGAATATTTTTTCTAGTTTATAGAAAATTAAAATGACATCTTCTTACAATTTTCTTATAGAATCATAGTCTTTTGTTGATGAAAAAATGTCTCAAAAAAGGGTATGTCTATAAGTGGATCCCAAATCATAGGATTTAAGAAAACCTCTTAACCTAATTATAAGAATTATTTCCCTTAAATTATGAAAATCATGACATTTCAATTCAGTAATATGGCCATTTCTGACACTTTTACACAAATTAGAATAATAATCATATGGAAGTCTCAAATCTACAATTCATTGACAAAATAATATGTGAATATCTGTGGATAGTTTATAAGATTCCTTTTTCTTCATTAAATTCTGTGATATGACCTTTTCAAACAGTTCAATTCCTGGTCCCTTTTAAATTTGGGAAAGATCTAATCATGACTTTAAATTATCTTCGGTCTTACCTAGTGTATCCAAAACTATATGAAATAAATTATAAAAATAGTTCCTTTTCAATATGCATCACATGAAACATGTGACGAACAAACAACTCAGACCAATATGGAAACTCCGAAAAAATTCTTCGCTTTATCCAATTGTACTCTTTTCCAAACCCATCAATTTTTTGTTGGTTTATTGTTGGTCCAAATGTGATCAGTGGTAATGAGGAGACAATTCATTTCAACTCAGTAATTGAGATCATTTTTTGTGGCCTATCTTTTTCAACAGTTCCTTTTATAAAATGATATTATTTATTCGAAAAAGATGATCGGTTGGAAGAAATTTGTGATGGCAGTAAAAGATGTTTTATTTCCATTGATGAGAATAAATTCTTTATTATCTCTCATAAAATACATAAATGATTTTGGACCATGTGTACTCCATCCAGATAACATGCCATATTCTGGGGAGTCACTAACTGTCCACATTAATGCTGCTTTCATTAGGAAGTTTTTTTTCATAGAAACATCATATGTCTTAACACCATTACTCTATAGTGAATTGAATTCATCAGTCAATGGCTTCAAATAAGCATCGATATTCTATTTTGGATGAACTGAAATTAATAAGGTCAAAAGATATTTGAATCCTTCATCAACATCCATAGAGGTAAATTATATAGATATATAAAGATAGAACAACATGAATATTGACTACAATAAGAACCAAATGGATTTAAACAGTCAGTAGAAATACCCAATAACAGGTTTTGGGATTTTAAAGAAAACTATGGTTTCAATTGGTCAAAATGTTTCCATGAATTATCATCAGAGGGATGATTTAATCTTTTACTGGATGAAATGTTGATTTTGTGCCATGACATCAATGATGCTGTTTTTTGAGACATAAAAAAAGGTTGAAATCTCAGTGTGAGATGGAAATATCTCAATTTTTTTATAGAATCAAATCCAAACTTACCTGGTTGAGATTCTTTATACCTTGATAGTCCACATGTTTGATAACTATCCAATAAATAATTTTCACCATTATATAAGATGTAGTCATTTGATCCAGAGTGAATTTTCTAATAACCAAGCCCAAAATTACAAACTAGCATCTTTCTCTCATAGGAATTTGCATGAAACACATTTTCTTCAAGTATTAGTGTTTTTAAAAATGAGAATATCTGATCAAAACAACTATTTGAAAATCTATTATCTAATTTAATGGACATAAATTTTTAAACTTCGTCAAACCTGCTTATCTTGCAACTGGGATATAAGTCGTCCTCAGGAGACCTCAACAACTCATATAAATGATATCATTACAACTTAGGAGTTAAATAAATATTATCCTGAGATTAAATTTTATAAATATAAAGACTTTCCACATCATGTACTAAGTTTTGAAACCGTGATGGATCTGTAACAAAATTATTAATACCTTCTCTAAAACTATGTTCACCATAACTACTCGAAATCCAACATATACCAATGCTTCATTTCAACTTTCCCAATAGTTTTTCCAAAACCATTGGGAAAGGGTACTTTGAGACCTCTTTTTTCAATGGTTTTCCCAATCCATTAGGAAAGGGACCCCTTTTTCGAACGGTTATTCCAAAACCAATAGGAATGGCTACCTTGAAACCACTTTTCCCAACGATGCACTTTTCACAATAGTTTGGGAAAACTATTGGGAAAGAGTTCACTTTTCCATATGGTTATGGAATTTTTTTTGGGAAAGGGTAATTTGACACCACTTTTCCTAAGGGTTTCCCAAACCATTGGGAAAGGGTTGGTACCTTTCCCAACAGTTCTCAAAACCATAGGGATTAAACATTCCCAATAGTTTTGAGAACCATTGGGATAAGTTCCCTTATTTTTTATAAATTCTTTTCTTAAATATCTCCAAATAAATTAATATATAAATTTTGGGCAAAAATCCCTCAAAGTATCATTGAAGCATTTTTGAGGAGATTGTGTTTGTTGAAAAAGTTGACATCTGTGTGGTGATTTTTGACAAAGTAAGACAATGACATAAAAATTTGTTGAAAAAGGGGATTTTAGGGTGGCATGTCAAGTTCAAGAGATGTGGTTAAAAATTTGTGTGCCATATGTTTTTAAAGATCATATCATCAAAATATGGCAAAGGGATAAGGGTTGCGAAATTATTGAGTTGGTCGCGCATGTGACTTGCGTGTTAAGAGAAAGGACTTGCGCACCGGTGACTAGGAAGATTGGAAACTTGTGTGCCTATAGTTTTTCATGATCAAAACTTCAAAATATGGCAAAGTAAAGAGGTTCGCGCAAGTTTGGAAGTGGGTTGCGCAAGTGACTTGCAGGGGTAGAGACCTGCACGCTGAGACCTGCGTGCCGAAGGGAGACTTGCGCACCGTCGCGCAGGGTGGTCAAATTGCCTATAAATACTGGACCACCCCTCCTCATTTCTCAACAAAAGTTCAACACTTTGATGAATCTGAGCTCCCGTCGCGTAGCTGTGGTGGTAGCGCAAGTGGTGGTGTGCCGCGCAAGTGGGACTTGCGTGCCAGTTTTTGAAGTTGCGTGTTGTTTGGTTGTTGCGCTCCATTATTGGTTTGGGCGTAATGGTAAGTGTATCGCGAATGTTTGGATTTGGAGAAGCTTATGTCACACAATTTTCTGAGGAGTACTTGCATGATAGTTGTTACTTGCACGCCGATACATGCGCGCTGAGGTAGACTTGCTCGCCAAGTAAGATTGTTTTTTCCCTAATATTTTCAGGCTGCGAGGAAGTTGGAAGTTTGCCCGATACCTTCGGTGAAAAGAGGAGTTCATCTACATGTGAAAGTAGGACTTCAACAGAGCATCTACATACAGAAGAAGATGCATTTATTCATGAAAATGAATAGACATATAGGTCTATAAACTGTGAGTGGATCCTTTTGTATTAGTGAGCAAAGGAAGAGGAAGAAGGTGATCCTCTCCACCGGTAGTGAGATAGAGAGAGAGAAATAGGATGTGAACCTTGGGAAAGTAGTGAGCTGGCCCTAAACCTTGTAAAGGTAGTGAGTCTGAGATAGAGTGATTGTGCCCGAACCTTGTAATCCACAGCTACTGAAGTTTAGTGGAATTTGGTATGACCAGAAACTTGTCGGCCTATGCTCCTTGGACGTAGGCTAGTGAGGGTGAACCAAGTAAAAAACGGTGTGTCCTATGCATGCATTATTTTCTATTTATATTATGAAACAAGAAAGAGAGAGAAGATTGTTTTTCTTAACAGAGAAACAAGATTAGAACAGGCTTTAATTTTAAATTAGTCATACCCTGATTCACCCCCCTCTCAGGGTATTCATCCTTGTGGACCTAACAATAAATTACATCCAAATATATATATATATATATATATATATATGTATATGTTTATATATATCCAAATATATTCAAAAAGTAATGCATAGGATAGTGGTAATGTTTTTGATATATAACATGTAGTTTGAGGGTTCAAAACTCCACAACAACGTTTTTTAGATTTACCTTTCCCAACTGTTCTCAAAGCGCTGGGATAGGTATTTTCCAATGGTTTTCTCCAAACCATTGGGATAGGTCTTTCCCAATGGCAAATCACCAAACGTCTTCCCAAACCATTGCTATAGGATATACCAATGGTTTGGGGACCTATACCAACTGTTCCAAACCGTTGGTATAGGAAATATTTCCATTATTGCATGATGATACCAAAAAACATAATATGGTTGAAAACCAAAATGTAATAAATGAACTAAAACATTTTAAAATATGTCATATGTCCTCATATCACATTTTTTACAAGGAAAATTAATTTTTCCTTCTGAAACGAATTTTGGTTTCGATGATACAAATGAAAATAAAACTTGAAGACACTCAATTTATAAAAGATTTAAGCAAAAAATATTTGGATTCTTACGCTAAGTTATCCAAGCACAATTATTTAATAAAGACTGGTTTTGACTTCCTCATTCCATATATCTCTAAAAAACATGAAATAATTAGTTATTTTATATAAATAGATATAATATAAACACTATCCAAAAAAGAGAAGACAATTAAATTCACATTTATAGCAATTTATAGAAATTTATATAGTTTTTATGTTTTTTATACTATTTTTAAGCTTTTATACTAACCTACACACATTTATAGAAATTTATAATAATTACCACTAATTATTAATAATTTTGGGTATTTTGTATTAATTATTCTTAATTACCAGTGACACAATTTCTAACAGAATTCCAACAACTCTTTTTTTCTGACCACTCATCCCCTTACAACTTTGTTGTGACTAAAATCACTATGAAAAGTATTCTCCGACATACAAATATCCATTTTTATATGAATGAGGCTAGATAGTAGGGTGGACTCTTCTCACTGCTCACCATGCTCCCGTGCATACAAAAATGAATTTTCATATATCGGAGAAGACTATTCATAATAATTCTAGTCGTAGAAGGTTTCAAGGGGATGATTCATCGGGAAAAAGAGCCTCTTTTTTCTGATGGTGCACCGCCTAGCAACGTTCTTCGATATAAATCACTGTGAAAATTATGCTCTAACGCGTGTCTAAGAATATATTTCATATTTATTTCGTTGGACGAAATTTCAAAGGAATTGATGCATTGATAAAAAGGAATTTCTCCATTCTGCTAGAAATTATGATAGTTTATTAATGTACTTGAATTTATTATGATTTATTATGATTTCATACTAATTATTACTAATTCGGTTTTAATTATTCATAATTATTAGTAATTATTCATAATTATTAGTAATTATTTCTAAATATTAGTAATTATTACAAGTTATTACTAATTAATCCCAAATATTACTAATTTATCCTAATTAATAATAATTAATCATATTTATTAATAATTAATCCTAATTATACTTAATTAATCCTAATTATTCCTAATTACTCCTAATTATTCATAATTATTACTTATTATTCCAAATTTTTACTAATTATTTCTAATTAATTCTAATTAATCCTAACTAATTCTAATTATTACTAATTAATCCTAATTATTAGTAATTAATCCCAATTAATCCTTATTATTACTAATTATTACTAATTATTACTAATTATTACTGATTATTACTAATTATTACTAATTAATCTTAATTATTACAAATTACTCCTATTATTCCTAGTTAATCATAATTATTTTTAATTATTACTAATTAATCCTAATTATTCCTACTTATCTGTAATCATTCCTAATTATTTTAATTATTCCTAATTATTCCTAATTATTTCTTATTAATCCTAATTATTTATAATTATTCATAATTATTACTAATTATCCCTAATTATTACTAATTATTCCTAATTAATAGTAATTATTACTATTTTTTTATAATTAGTCCTATATATTCCTAATTTCTACTAATTATTACAAATTATTAGTTATTAGTACTAATTATTACTTATTAATACTAATTGATACTAATTATTCCTAATTATTACGAATTAATCCTAATTCATCCTAATTATTTTTAATTGTTGGTAATTTTTCATAATTATTACTAATTAATCATAATTATTTCTAATTAATTCTAATTATTAATAATTAATCCTAATTATTACTAATTAATCCAAATTATTACTAATTCATCATAATTGTTACAAATTAATCCTAATCATTTCTAATTAATCATAATTATTTCTAATTATTACTAATTATTCATAATTATTACTAGTTTATCTTAATTATTACAAATTAATCCTAATTATTACTAATTAATACTAATCAATCCTAATTAATCCTATTTATTATTAATTAATCCTAATTATTACTAATTATTCCTAATTATTACTAATTATTACTAATTATTACTAATGAATCCTAATTATCACCAATTAATCCTAATTATTACAAATTAATCATAATTATTCATAATTATTCCTAATTATTACTAATTAAACCAAATTATTCCTAATTATTCGTAATTATTTATAATTATTCCTAATTATTACTAATTAATCCAAATTAATCCAAATTATTCTATATTATTCCTAATTATATCTAATTATTTCTTATTATTTCTAATTAATGCTAAGTATTACTAATTAGTCCTAATTAATACTAATTATTCCTAGTAAAACATAATTATTCTTAATTAATCCTAATTATTCATAACTAACCCTAACTATTTATAACTGTTTTTTATTGTTACCAATTATTACTAATTATTACTAATTATTACTATTTATTACTACTTATTTCTAATTATCACAAATTATTACTAATTTTGACTAATTATTATTAATTATTACTAATTATCACAATTTATTGATAATTATGGATAATTATGGATAATTATTGATTATTATAGATAATTGTTGATAATTGTTGATAATTATTGATTATTATTATTAATTATTACTAATTAATCATAATTTTTGATAATTAATCCAAATTATTGATAATTAATCCTAATTAATCATAATTATTTATAATTTCTCCTAATTGTTGATAATTAATCATAATTATTACTAATTAATCCTAATTTTTACTAATTTTTACTATTTCTTTATAATTATTTCACATTATTACTAATTATCACTAATTATTACTAATTATTAATAATTATTACTAATTATTTTTATTTATTACTAATTATTACTAATTATTACTATTTATTACTAATTAGTACTAATTATTACCAATCAATACTAATTATTACTAATTATTATTATCTATCAGTATTTATTACTATTTATTTGTATTTATTACTATTTATTGTAAAATATTGGATGGAGGTGATAATGGCGGGGGATGGATCCCCGAATGGGGTGGAGATGGTGGAGTGCACGACTCGGATTTGTTGCGGGGCCTTTTGGTTTAATGGGGGAACATGCTGGCATAACAGGCTAGGGACATCCTCTACCAGCCATGTTTTTTAATGTAGGATTTGGGCAGTCCAGCGATGACTTTGGGTGATAGAGGAGATACGACTATTTTGGTGTTATGGACTGCTAGTTTATGTGCAAAATGATGTTGTCGAGGATTAGTTGATGCGGGGACCCGATGGCCTGGGCATATTCTTTGCTAGATCTGTTATCCCGGTTGGGGGATCTTGCTGGTGGGTTGGGTTTTTGGTGGTTTCAACTTTTGTGGTGGTCGATGGTGAGGAGGAGATCATGGTTGGCGTGACAGTGGAGATCTGGGATTCTCTCGGTTGGATGAGGACCTCAGCGTGAGATTAGGCTGTGACGACTACAAGGAACGCGCTGGCAATCCAGTGATGGAGAGTTGTGAGGTAAAAGCACATGTAGAATGGCAACGTCCTTTAGGAGAAATCCAGCGAAGAGCATGGCTGGATGAGACCAACGACACCGTGCAATGTTGGTTGGGGATGACATCAGGCGATTTCATTTCAGAAAACAAGTCTACGATGGAAACCAAGATGAGGGAGCTGATCGATGAACTTCTCAATTTCAGGACGAAGGGAGCCTGCGACATTCTCGGTGTGAACATATGCACGCCGATGATTGGGATCGGGCTAGGCTTGAGCCTGCAAATGCAGAGAGACAATCATAGGATGCGAGGTGTCATGGATAACCTTGGGATGTTGGATGGTATGTGTCCCATTTGGAATGCGACATAACTGGCTGGATCGATGGTTGACAATGAATTTGGCCAAGGCCTTTTCGATTTTGTGCTTCATTCAGGTGGTCAGGAAATCCGGTGTTGATAGGGTTTGCTCCATCGAAGACTTTGGGTGGTAGATGGAGACATCATTAACATGCGGTGTTACAGTGGTATTTTTGGGATGACCAAAGAATTTGGCGAGCCGTACAGGTTGATGTTGACATATGGGATTATGGGACACATTGGGACATTGTTCTTGTGATGGGGACTGGTGGGCGATTATCACTGGACTTTTTGTGGTGTACAGGCTGACGCTTGAGATGCGAGCGATGAATTTAAGGTGGGGCCTTTTCTTTGGTTAGGTTTGATGCAATGGGCATGTTGGCGATGAGTTTTTTCTTCACAGGCTGGTCGAGATTATATCAGTAGGTTTTGCGGGATGGGATATTGTCGTAGGGTCTCGTTTAATTTGGTCATTTGGATTTTTCAGTCAGTTGTAGAAGGTGTGGGATGTTTTAGGGCCATTGGGATTTTTGTTGTTGTATTTGTGGGTCTTCAGACCATGATGTGTGTTTTATATTTTTATTTAATTTTTTATAAAACTTTACGAGGTCATGGATTTGGGTTACTAAAACCATAATCAGATCTAGATTGGTATTGTTATTTATTATTATTTATTACTATTTATTACAATTTATTATAGTTTATTGCTCTTTATTGCAATTTGTTACTAATTATTACTAATTATTACAATTTATTTCTAATTATTAAAATTTATTACTAATTAATCCAAATTATTACAAATTAATACAAATTTTTAATAATTATTACTATTAATTATTAATTATTACAATTTATTATTAATTATTTCTAATTAGTTATAACTATTAGTATTTTTTTCTAATTATTTCTAATTATTATAAATTTTTTCAAATTATTAATTTTTTTTTTCAAATTATTACAATTTGTTTCAAATTATTTCAGATTATTTCAAATTATTACAAATTATTTCGATTTATTTCTAATTATTACTAATTTTTTCCAATTATTTATAATTATTACAATTTTTTCAAATTTTTACTAATTAGTACAATTTATTACTATTTAATACAATTTATTATTAGTTATTAATAATTAATAATAGTTATTAAAAATTAATACAAGTTAATACTAATTAATAATAGCATTTACTAATTAATATTAGTTGTTACTAATTATTACAAATTATTTAAAATTATTATGAATTATTACAATTTGTTACTAATTTACACTTAGATATAACTATTCATATTAATAAATACAAAAAAACAAATATCTAATTCTAATTTAATTAATTTACATATAATTAACAAAAAATATATTAATTTAAAATAAAATAAATTGACTAAAAAAATAAAAAAAAGATAAATACCTTAAAACTGATGCTTTAAGAATATTAAAGACGCAGATAATGATCAGATTCAAAAGTTTATGCTATTAAAAATTATGGAAGATAATTTTTCAGTAGTGATAGGGAGAGAAGTCGATTAAAGAGTGAAATGATAGGAAAAACAAATGTGGGTATATATAGGTGAGATTAGTTGCGACATGTGGTATTTTTGACGGGAAGCCCATCACAAATATTGGTATTTGTGATGGGCCAATTGTAAATGAATTTTCCCTCATTAATTATAGAGGTCCATTAAAAGGTTATTGGCGACGTGCCCCCTCGAAATTGTACCAGCCGACAAATCATTTGTGATGGGGAAAGTATCCCATCGTAAATACTAAAAACCGTCGCCAGTTATTTGCGACTGAAAAAAGAACCTGTCGCAAATACCTTTACCCAAGGTTTGACGTGTATTTCATGCCAAAACTTTTGCGACGGGAAATAAGTGTCCGTCGCAAATAACCCCTTTCGGTAGGGTATTTGTGACGGGCCCTTGACCCGTTGAAAATAGCCATATTTCTTTTAGTGGATGTACTGAAGCAAGCACACACACTTTCTCTCGCTTGGGAATATTATCAAAATATTCAGATGAAGGGACATGCATCAAAACATGATCATATTACCATTACACCGGGGCTCACCGGGTGAGAGTGACACATGCCTATCAAAGAAGTCCGACAACATATTCCAAAGTCCTAGGATCAGGCTCATATCCCCGTTCTGGTCGGGGCTAACCTCGTAGGGATGGAGAAAGACTTGGGACAGAATCACATTCATTGCAGTGAATCTACATGGCATATTCTAGTAGATCATGGAAGCCAGGCGCATATTCCCACTTCTGTTGATGAACGATTGTACCAGCACCATTCTAAGGCAACACATTGGGAGGATCATATTCCATCTCCCATTATGGAGGTCCGTTGGCATAACCCGATAGGGAATGAATATTTGAAACATGCTCATATTCTTGATCCAACCAGGGCCTACCATGTGAGAGCAGCACACGCCATGGGGTAGGCCCATATTCTTAGAATGAAATACTAGTGAAATGTTACAAAATCTGAAGATCAAGCTCATATTCCCATCCTGACAGGGGCTCACCATGTGAGAATGGCACATGCCTCGGGACAATGTCACATTCCTGTCAATAATGACATAGATCATTGACATATTCCAAAAGCTTCTCAGCAACATTCCCATACGCCAACATCACTAGACTATTATATACATGTTTTGACAACCTTCATACAATAAGTTTATGCCCCTGCAAAACCCCGAAAGGCAGTTCAACATATTTCAACCGCAAAGCAGAACATGTTCCATTTTCCAAATCTAATCAATTATAATGTCTTTACAGTTATTCAATACACATTCTCAACACATCAAGGGTCCCTTGACTCTTCCATAGAAGTGGAAGAAGAATATGTTCATTACCACAACACTCCTCCTTGTGGTAGTGTGTATATGGATCACAAGGATTTTACTCTTGACATCCATTGTGGTCAACCTCTCCTTGACAATATCTCCCATGGAAAAATCAATCATCCCCCTTCCAAAACACCTCCATATGGATAGGTGTTCAAAAAACCAACACCTTCACATAGAAATGTTATCGAATAATTAAGGTCAATGGTATATGGTTCCCCATTAACTTCTACCAGCACCCCACTCCCATCCTCATGTGACCATCAGAGCCATCTTCTATGGTCTGACTGGATGGATGCATATATGTTTGATCAGGAGGATGATAAAATTGACATATGGAGAGAGTTGGCTGGAAACTACCTCCCCATCATCTTCTGGCCCATTTCTAATACTGATTATGAGATCCCAAATGAGCTTGAAAAAGGGTGAATGCCTGATCCACACCAGAATATATGGGCTACTCATCTGCAATAGAAGGCTTGGAATCTACCTTATCTAGGATACATGTTTCACCTTCAAACAATTAATATACTCTATGTTCAGTTATAAATTGCTACTATCTCCTTATATTGGGATCCAAAACTGGAAAAGCATAGCGCAAATATACTACACGATTTCCATAATTGCATCATAACACTTTGGAAAATAATCTCCAAATCCACATCATTCATTCATATTCAAGGATGGGGATAGTATAGAGCCTTATACATTTCCCCTCCCTCAGATCAATAATGACCCTCACATATGGAATCCTGAAATGTTATATCCTCTAGTGAGACTAGGGGAACGTGTACCGCTCATGCCATTTGGTCACTACAATAGAATTCCTCTGCTCCAACAGTGCACAAATATTATTAATGGAGAGAGAAGATAACAAATATGACTTCATACATGGCCACTAAAAGAAATAGGAATGAATTTAAAACATAGAGACTGAATTATTGATCACCTTAACAACTTTCCCTATTAAATGGTTGTCATTCGGGATTGTCATCTCACCAAACTCCTATGTGAGCACAACTGTACCTCATCAAACTAGCCGCTACTATAGTTTCCATACCAGCCATCTATGAGAAGACCCAACCCATTGGACATGGGTAATACCTACCACTGTGTCCACCCCCATGATAATCAATTCCTGATTGGATTCCAGATACACTGGTAGTAGCTGCAGGCGAACCCTAGCCCGCTGGGCTTGGTGAATTTGTATCTCAATAACCATATCTTGGTTCATCATTCCATGAGAGGACCCTAGAAACATCATCGCTGATCCCAGAACCACACCACCCCACTGGGATGGGTGCATTAATTCTTACATACGCATCCTGGGAGTTGTCAAGTCCCCAACCTGAGCCATTAGATCCTTAACAACTGGACCTATCAATACCAAGTGTGGCCCGAATGATCCCAACCCCATAGTGTTGGGTGAATTATTATCAACATCACCAAAAAAGGGAATTGTTGTTCTATTGGTCAGGAGGAATAAATTAGTAGTTAGAATTCCACTATCTCATCCTAACACCTGAAAAACCTGGCTAGTTGGGATATGTTCAGATACCAAGACTGAAAACCCCCTCACAGTCACTATTGATTGAACAAAATGGGAGGAACATGCGTCAGTGGCAATCCGACCCCATAGGGGGGGGACCAAAGATTATGAATATGGATTGGGGTTCGAATGTTGACCCTAAAAAAGATATTGAAGGATCATCTTGTTTCGTTGAATGTAATTGCAGAACTTGTAATAACCCATGTTTTTAAAATAGAGAATTATGTTCGATAACCGATGCAATACACAACACTGAACCTAAAACAAAAAATCATTATCTAAATAAGACCATTTTAACCTTTAAATTAAATCATAAGATATTAATAGTATTATATTATTTATGAAATATATATGTCATTAATATATTATTAAATTATTATTATTTATTCTATAAAATTTTGGTTTTTTCTTTTTGTTTTTTTCACAATATTTTTTTCATTAAAAATGATTCTTATATATTTATTATAATTATTTTATAGAATTTATATAAAATTTATTTAAGAAATAAACTCACTTTTTGGTCTCATCATGTCAATGTTAGCTTAGGGTAATAATTTATTATTTTTTTAACAACATAGATTTTTTATGAATAGTGAAAATATAGTTTTTACGTAAAATTGTCACTTTTTTGATAAATAAATTAATTATAATATTAATTTGATTTCAAGGTAGAATAATTTTTATATAATTATATTATATTAATTATATGTAAATTATAAATATATGGGAATTTGTTATGACATTATATTTTGAATTAAAAATGCATTTTTCTAAAAACCGGTTCAAATTGCATAATGTATCCCCATTTTAATTAAGTTAAATAAACCCTAATGATAAATGAAATAAATGAAATATTTATATTATATATATATATATATATTAATTGAAAGTAATAAAATTAATATTAGTAGTTATAGAGTTAATGTGAACTCTTATTTTCCTTAAAAATATATTTCTCAAAAAACTATTTTCCATAATACTTGAAAATTTCATATTAAAATAAACTGATTTTGATAAAATTTATTCCATATTTTGAATCATCATAATTAATATTATCTAAAAATTTCAAATTAATAATTAAAAAATATGATTAGTAATAGTAGTAAATATAAATGATCACAATAAAGGGAAAATATGATAATTAACGGTAAAAAATAATATGACAAAAAAGAGAGAATCAAAGAAAGAAAAATATTGTTAATACTTTTATTTAATTTTCATTCAAATAATTAATATATTTATTATATATTTTTACTTTATAATTTTTTAATTAATTAGTTTAAAAAATTTGATTTTGACACAATAAAGATCAAATAGTATTTCTGGTTAATATTGAAATTAAATTAAGAAATATATTTTGATGAATTATTGGATTTTTTAATTAAAATATATTTAAAAAAAATATTATAATCAAATTAATTTTATGAATAATTAATTAGTTATAATTTTTATGAAGTCAAATGTAATCTTTATTAATGTTTGAAAACTAATTTTGTCAAAACTCATAAATTTTCAACAAAGTTCAGTTTTTATTTTAAAATTTAAAATTAAAATATTTAGAAAATTATCTAGATAAAATTAATATTATTTTTGGAATTAGGATGTTGAAATTATCCAATAGTGAATTTTTTATAATTTTTTGAAATAGTGGAAATTTTTGGTAACAATTAAATACTATATAATATATAATGTGTTTTATGACATCATAATGACCCAATTTTGATGTAATAAAATACTATAAAAGGTATATTAGGCCATTATATTTTTTAACTTTAAAATAATGTGATTTTATATTTGTTTGATTAATTTTATGATTTCTTAGTGGACCCTCCAAGTCTTATAAAATATTTTAAAATTTTAAAGTGATTTCTTTGGGATTATGACTCACCTCCACATAATTAATCCTAATATTTTAATATGTTCGGCCCTTTTACATATAAAATATTATATACCACTCCCCTTTGGTCGGAAACATGGACAAAAACCATGGGATGGTTTGTGGTTTTGAATATTTTAGTGTGTGGGGTCCAAAACCAAAATAATAAATAATTCCCCCACCTTTCTTTTATAAACCCACCCACGATCTCATTTCTCTTCAATCATGCTCTTATAAGTTCGACCAACCTATTCCCCCTTCTCCCTAAATTCCTAACAAGGCACCAGAAAGCTCCCAAGAAGCCTCTCCCAAGTCTTTGGGATCACACATCTAAGTAAGGGATCCTCTCTTTTCTCTCTTCCTTTCAATTCTATAACCTTGTTTGAAATTAGTGTTTTTAATTTCAATTAGTAATATTTTCATGCTTTTATAATTAATTAAATTCTGATTATTTGATGTTATTTATATGAGGGATAATTTATCCTCCCCCATTTGGATCCATACCTAAGCCGTTTCTCTACCGAAATTCCGTAAGGGATTTCACTCTTCTTATTTCCATTCAAGATACTCTTTTACATTACGCTTATCAAGTTCTATATTTATATATTTGGTTATGATGTTCCAAGAACCCCATATGATCTATTTGATTTATATATGATTATATCTTCCTTTGACCCTCAATTACCCCCTTTGATCTTTTAAGCACACCCGTTACTATGCTGAAATTCCATAAGGCATTTCACTCTTCTCATTTTTATTCAAGCTACTCTTTTACATAATGCTTCTTAAGTTCCATATTTATGTGTTGGGTTATAATTTTACATGACCCCCTACTTAACGTTTATGTATATATGATGAGATATTCATTTCACTTTCATCAAGTCCCCCTATGATCCTTTAAACGCACCTATTACTATGCCAAAATTCCATAAGGGATCTTCCACCATCCTCTTTTATCGAGAATTATTTTAATGTTATCTCCTCCAATATCTTTAATTCTTATATTGGGATATGTTATTAAATAACATAATTACTACCCATTTTATGTATAAATTATTAGTTCCCCTTTAACTCTCATTTATTTCTCATATAAACCCTTACGTGCACCCATTACCATGCTGAATTTTCGTAAGGGTTTCTTTCCTTTATCATTTTTATCCTAGTTTCTTTATAATGTTACACCCTTTTTCATTCAATTAAAAATTATGGGGTATTTTTTCACACCTCCTTCATATTTAAAATATTATTTTTATATGATTTGAGACCTCTTTCCCTCTCACTAATCCCTCCCATGTACACTTGTTACCATGCCAAAATTTTGTAAGATTTATTTCATTTATCCTCTTTCTTCAAGATTCTCTATTATGTTACACCTTATATTTAAAAATTCCTTGTGTTGGGAAATTTATTTATATGACCCCAATAATTCCCATTTATTTTATATATAAATATATACCCCTTTCTATCTCATAATCAATTTTTTTTAATTTTTATTCCATATCGTTATGCTGCCGAAATTGCACCGTGATTTACCATGCCAAATTCATCATGTAGCGAAAAGCATGCCCATTTCTCTATCAAGGGTATTCACCTCTATGAACATATAATTATTGATTATATAATTTTATCTATGTATTCAAAATTACTTTATCTTTTAATAAATTATTATGTTTAACGAATCCATGTTATATGATCATTGTGGAACATTTAAGCATGAGATTGAAATGATTATGAAGGGTGCACCCTGATATCGCTCCAATGCATTGGATAATGTTTAGTATGGGTTTAATAATGATAATTCATGTAAAATGATTGTTTACTCATGATAATACATGTTCATTGAGTCTTGGATTATGCTAATATCATGTCGTATGTTGTTTCCACATTTCCATGTTATGATAATAATGCTATATCAAGCATTTATGTTAATTTTTTTTCTTATGATCCATTTATGTCCCTATTTCATAACGTGTATTTTTTTTTTCAGGTTATGCCTTGTTTAATAACTTATTGGTACTTATAGATCACCATTTTCTTATGTATGTCCTCATGTTATCCCATGTAATTCTATTTACGAAGGAATGATGTGGTCATGTAAAATAAGCTTCTAATAAAGATAATGTATTTTATGTCTTAAGTTGTCATGTAATGTTTCAAAGCCCAAAAAACTAGAAATATCGATCTTACGGGTTTTATTAAGTTAAATTTTATGTAATAAAGAATTTTTATGTATTTAATAATTATACGAGTTGTTATATTTGGTATCAAAGGATAGGTTTAGTTATTTTTGGGTTTAGTGTTATAAGATACTAGTAAATGCCTTAGGGATAAGACTAAAAATAAGAAAATAATCCCTAAATTTTGGTGAGTATAAATTAAGTGTTTTATAAATAAAATACTTCCCTATATTGATATGAAAAAGTAGAGGTGGCTTTATCCTAGTTGTATTTATGGTTAAATCCCAAAAACCCCACATTAAGGTATACTTGAACAAGAACATGCACACGATAATGGGCCTTGCTACACTCCTTGTTCGACCCTCCCAGAGGATATGCTTTTGTAAATTCATAAGATTAGGATAAACCATTATTAAGGGAGAAAGAAAAAATGGCCCATATGTTAGGAAATAGATCATAAAAGAGATAGATTGAAGCCTATAAATTCATAAGTTAAAGAAATAATGTTAATTTATAAGTTATCACTTTAATGCCATAAGATTTTTATTTAAGTGTTTAATAGTTTAAAACTAATCATCCTTAATTTTTACCATTATTCAAGAAAATAGATGAAAATCTGAATAACATAATTAATGATTAAATTTTGAGGATGCAATTTATTAAAATGGGGATGAATGTAACGTCCTGAGTTTCTAAAATAGAAAATAATGTTCGATAACCTATGTAATACAAAACACTGAACCAAAAACAAAAAATTATTATTTAAATATGACCATTTTAACCATTAAATTAAATTTTAATATATGATTAATATTATAAAATTTATGAAATATATATGTCATAAATATATTAATAAATTATTATTAATTATTCAATCTGATTTTTGTTATCTTTTTTTTAAAATGAATTCATTAAAAAGGATTTTTATATAATTATTATAATCATTTTAAAGAAAATATATAAAATTTATTTTATAAATAAACCCAATTTTTGGTTTCATCTTATCAGTTTTAATTTAGGGTTATAATTTGGTATTTTTCAGAAAATATTGATTTTTTTGTGAATAATGAAAATATAGTTTATACATACAATTGTCACTTATTTTGCTAAATGAATTAATTATTAAACTAATTTTATTTCAAGGTATAATAATAATTATTTAATTATATTCAATTAATTATATGAAAATTATATTTATACTGGATTTTATTATAAGAATAATCATAGGATTAAAAATGTATTTTTTTTGAAAATTGTATAAGAATGCAAAATGTATCCCCATTTTAATTAAGTAAAATAACCCCTAATGATAATTTACATAAAATAAATATTTATATTTTATACATATAATTAATAATTTAAAATAATAAAACTAATATTTGTAGTTATAGAGTAAAAGTGAACTCATATTTCCCTTAAAAATGTATTAAAAAAAACAATTTTCCATAAAAATTTTGGATATTATATTGAAATAAATTGTTTTTGATAAAAACATATTCTATATTTTGAATCATAATAATTAATATTATCTAATATTTTCAACTTAATATTTGAACAATATGCTTAGTAATTGTAGTAACAATTAATTATCACGATAAAAGAAAAATTGGATAATTAACAGTAAAAATTAAGTTGACAAAAAAGTGATATTAAAAGTAACCCTAATAGTATTAATATTTATATTTACTTTACATTTAAATTATTAATATGTTTATTTTTTTTACACAATAATTATTTATTTAATTAGTTAAAAAAATTAGATTTTGATACAATAAATCATAAATAGTATTTTTGGTTAATATTCAAATTCAATTAAGAAATACGTTTTCATGCATTAATGCATTTTTTAATTAAATAATATTTTAATAAAATATTATTATAAAACTAATTTTTTGAATAATAAATTATTATATAATTTTTATGAAGTCAAATGTAATTTTTATTATGGTTTGAAAACTATTTTTTCCAAAACTCATGAATTTTCAATAAATATCGGTTTTTATTTTAAAATTAAAAATTCACATATTTAGAAATTTATTTTCATATATTGAATATAATTTTAGGAATCCATATTTCAAAATTATCCAATGGTGATTTTTTGATAATTTTTTGAGAAAATCAAATTTTTGGGTAAAAAATAAATGTTGTTTAAATATATAATTTGTTTTATGAAATCATAATGACCCAATAGTGAGGTAATAAAATAATATAACATTTATATTTGGACAATATATGTTTTATTTTCAAAATATTGTAATTTTTTATTTTTTAAATTAATTTTATAATGCCTTAGTGTACCCTCCAATACTTATAAAATATTTTAACATTTTAAAATAATTTGCTCGAGAGTGTGACTCACCTCCACATAAGAAATCCTAATATTTTAATATGTCCGACCTTTTAACTTATAAAATATTGTATTCTACTCTACTTTTTCATAAAAATTTGGAAAAACCCAGGGGTGGTTTGTGGTTTTGAATATTTTAATGTATAGGGTCCAAAAGCAAAATAACAAACAATTCCCCCACCTTTCCTATATAAACCCACCCAAGATCAAATTTGTATTCACTAAAGCTCTTTTATGTTTTACCAAAATCTTCCCCATTCTCCCTAGAGACTTCCCAATGTTCCCCCAAGCTCCCTAGAATCCTCTCCCAAGACTCAGGGATCACACATCCAAGTAAGGGATCTTCTCCGTCCTCTCTTCCTTTCATTTCAAAAACCTTGTTTGAAATTTGTCTTTCAAATTTCAATTGGTTAGAATTTAATACTTTTATAATAAATTAACTAATTTCCATATGATTTTATTTCTATGAGGGATCATTTATCCTCCCCCATTTAGACCCATACCTATGATGTTACTATGCCGAAATTCCGTAAGGTATTTCACTCTTCTCGTTTCCATTCAAACAATGCTTTTACATTATGATTCTTAGGTTCAATATTTACATTTTTGGTTATGATGTTTCACAACCCAAATAATTTCCATTTTTTGTATAGAGGATGATATATTTCTTTCACTCTCATCAAGCCCCCGATGTTCTTTTAAGCACACCCGTTACTATTCCGAAACTCCGTAAGGGATTTCACTCTTCTATTTTCCATTCAAGATACTCTTTTACATTATGATTCTTATGTTCTATATTTATATGTTTGTTTATAATGTACCAAGACCACCATAATGTCTATTTGATGTATATATGATTATATATTCCTTTCACTTTCATCAATCCCTCTTATGATCCTTTAAACATACTCATTACTATGTGGAAATTCCGTAAGGGATCTGTAACCCCCTTCTTTTATCAAGCATTATTTTCATGTTATGTATTTTAATCACTTTTATCACTATGTTTGGATATGTTATTAAATATCCTATAAACATCCCATTTTATGTATAAATGATGAGATCACATTTCACTCTCATTTATTCCTATTATGAACCCTTATGTGCACCCAATACCATACCAAATTTTCGTAAGGGTTTCCTTCCTTTCTCATTTTTATTCAACATTATTTATATTGTTACACCATTTTAAAAATGATGGCATGTGTTTTCTCACCACCCCCATAATTCCATTATTATGTTTTTATGATGATATACCTTTTTATATCTCATTAATCCTTCCCATGATCACCCATTACCATGCCGAAATCTCGTAAGAGTTATTTCATTTCTTCTATTTCTTCACGTTTGTCTATAATATTAAACCTTATATTTACATACTACTTGTGTTGGGACATGTATTTATATAATAAATTTACCTTCCATTTCATTTATATATAATTATAGACCCCTTTCTCTCTTATCATCCAATTTTGTGAATTTTTATGTCACGCCGTTAGGCTTTAGAAATTGCACCGTGATTTACCATGACAAAATCATCACGTATGGAATATCATGTCCATTTATATATCAATGGTATTCACAATTATGTACATATATTTATTGATTATATAATTTCTTATATTTATTTTACATTCCTTTTACATCGAAGAAATGATGATGTTGAATGAATCCATGTTATATGATCTATGTGTCACACTTATACATGATATTGAAATGATTCTGAGGGGCACACCCTGATAGTGCTTCAATAATTTGAGAAATGTTTAATATCATGATACTCCATGTTCAATGAGGGTTTAATCATGATAATTCATGTGAAATGAGTCTTTACTCATGCTAATCCATGTGAAATAATCCTTGGCTCATGCTAATATCATGTGGTATGTTGTTGACACATTTCCATGTTATGATAATCATTCTATATCATTCCTTTATGTTCATATTTCTCTTATGATCCATTGATATTCCTATTTCCTAACATGTATTGTATTCTTCATGTTATTCCTTGTTACTCCCTTAGTAGGCTTTATAGATCGCCCTTTTCTTATTAATGTCCTCAGGTCATCCAATGCAATTCTATGTATGAAGGAATGTTGTGGTCAATTTAAAGAAGTTTTCAATAAAGATGTTGTATTCTATGTATTAAGTTGTCATGTAATGTTACTAATACCAAAATTCACTAGACCTCTCAATATTTGTTGTTGTATTAGTGCAAGTTTATGTAATAAAAAATGTTTTAGTGTGTAAGAATGATCAGGGTTTTTATAAAACCACAATTTCCTAATATTCCTTTGTAGATTTCATCACTATAAACATAGAGTATATTGATCATGAACCAAATACAGAGTGCCACTACATGGAAAACTTACCTTAGGAGGAGGGTGACTTAGATTCACCAAATGAGGCTACACACATCAATAACCAAAGACAGATCCAAAACATGGACCTCCAAATATCGAGTTTCTGCCTCCATGATAGAATATTATTAAATGGGTAGGGTACATCCACATCCCGATCATCTCCCAGAAGAAACATGGTTCCTTCCTCAAGGGAATAATTGTAAAAATATTAGAGAGAAATACAAACTCTCTGAAAACTCAATGTGGAGCTACGCATGGGCAATATTTCAATAGGTTATCATATTTAGGTAGAGACGAATACTCTTCCCCCAATAACCGATCCTCATGAAAGGGTGGTGTTTGAGTATCAGTTTGGATCATGATCTAGATAGCTAATCCAAATAAATGAGGAAGTTGAAAATGAACATGAATTTACTGTTGTGTGGAAATAGCCTCTCCCTCACTAAGACAATCGTTCAGTCCTGGGACGAATAAAAAATATGAAAGAGATAAAAGTGGGGCCACCTTGTAAACCCACACCAGCTCCCTATGGATGGGAGATGGCTCAATAAATAGTTTCCCCCCCATATCTCATTAATGTCATTGATCCCCTAGCTACTCCCATGGACGCCATGTAAGGATAACCTGCACCTATGAAACTTGAGAGGAAGCCATATCCTAATTGGGTGTATGAATCATTTCCCTCACCAAATTATGTAAATCCCACCTTCTCAACCTTTAACAATATTGGAAACCTAGAATAACATCTCCCACACTTCTTTTCTTAATGTGGGATGATGATGGGACCTCAAGATCAACCGGAGGCAACAAAGCTAAGATGTTTTATAAAGAATCTGATAGGGCCACATATTTTTTGGTATAACAGTCTCCCAGTAGAATCTATATCAAGATGGGAAGACCTTAATTGTCAATTTCATTATCAATTCAGTTATACAATGAGGAAGACAATGATCATCGAACTAATGAATGGAAATAATGTGAAAATGAGAGGGTTTCTGACTTCATAGAAAGGTTGATGGGTTTAACTTACTAACTCAGCATCCATCTCTCACAAGAGTAGCTACTAGAACTCTATGCTGGAAATTTCAGGGTTGAGTCGCAAACACCTATGATTCCAATGAAATATCTAGGTGGATTCCACATGATTGCCAAAATGACCCAACATCTAGAAGAATCCATCCCAAAAACCTGATCCAAAACTCGATACATTCCCAGGACACAGGTAAAATGGAACACTACTAGAATTATTATCTATTCCAATTCCCCAATTCCAATGGTTTTAGAATAATATTGGGATAGGTCCCCTATACTAATGGGTTTTATAGAACCATTGGTACAAGGTATTTTATACTTTTTTTCCCAATGGTTTTCAAAAACATTTGAAAAATACACTGTCCATGTGCTGATGGTTTATAATAACTATAGGTATAATATTTCAATAATTAGTCTATACCAATAGTTTTTAACAACCATTGGTATAGAACATATATCCCAATGGTTTTGTAAAACTATTGGGATACTTTGTCCCCAAATACTACGGCCACCCCCTCCCCATTCCATATCAGATTCATTTTTTCCTTATATGAGTGATACATCTTCCCAACTAGTGAACACTCCTCCTCTTCCAACAAGAAATCCATCGTAATTTAAATAATTCCATTTATTCTAACTAAAATTGGTGAGTTCGAGTTATATCTCTTGTCTACATTTATTTTGGTTTTAAATACCACATTTAGTTTATTTCCACATCATCCAAAAATCTCTCATCATTTAGGGTTTTCATTTGATTATTCTTGAATGTTAAATTGGTATGTTCTAAATACCTTAGCCTACACATTGAGAATGAATGTCCCTTCTTGAACAACTTCCACCTCTCTATTTTTTCCAGGCATGTTACACAATATAAGTATTTTAGGGGAACTATATTTACCCCCATTTTTCATATTCACATTAATATTTTGAGATGTTTTACCTTGGAAACTAATTCCTTTCTTTGAAAATGGAGTTACAATAATTAATTTTTCAAATTTTAGGTAATGTCTTTTTAAGAGAGTAATGGAAAATAAATTTTTTACTAATACTATAGTCTTTATTCGTATATAATGAGGCATGTATGACATTAAAATTTGTAAAATTTTCTTAAAGGAAAATAATTATTAATGTATTAATACCACTTGATATTTTTGGGATGTCTTGACAAAAATTTATCATTTTCATTTTCATTGGTCACCATGGATTCAAAAATATCATTAGTGCATTTTATTTGGATTAATATTACCAATATTACCTCTCCTATATTTATTTTTTTTACTTTTCTAATTTAATGTTTATCTTTCTTTGTTTGACACGTGGGTCACTAGCATCCTGATAAATTATGATGTCTACCTGATGGTCTCCACCTATAGTTGCATTATTTTTCAATGTTGGGGTGAAGTAAATCCACTATTCTCATAAAACATCAATGCATCCTTTATATATGAATTCAAATGATTGATTACATAATGGGAAGTGAGTTCCAAAAGGAATTTGGGTGAAGTGATATATGAGAGTCATATGGGATAAGTGACCTGTGTGAGACTTGTTGGTGAAGTGACCTATGGGATGCACT
The DNA here is from genome assembly GCA_963277665.1 of Viscum album. NCBI lineage: Eukaryota > Viridiplantae > Streptophyta > Magnoliopsida > Santalales > Viscaceae > Viscum > Viscum album. The sequence continues at coordinate 66,112,697 of OY728147.1, read as the reverse complement.
TGGGAAAATTGTCCTATGTGAAGCACATGGTAATACTTCATGACTTTTCCAAATTCATGTCTAAGGCTACCCAATTCATTTTGAGATGTAATTAACCAAAATTTTACCCATGATATCCTTTACCCAATGATATATTAAAATAATTACATTGGTACTAATGAAATATTGTATGCCAACCTACATACTTTCAATGTCTTAGAAAACTATTTATATTTTAGATGAAGAAGTTGATGCATGCATCTTTGAGATATTGGATATGTTTTTACCAATATATTCATTATTATATGACCCAAAACGTTTGAACCTTGTGAAGAAATTGAAGAAGTACCATTTTTATATTATCCTAAGGGAGACCAATTACTATTATATGACCACAGGGTTTGAATGAAGTTCTCATCGTATTGTGGAAGTCCCTTCAAAATATTGGAATGTATTGGAGTAAGGTAAATATAACACATTGAGGTATACTGTGAAGTCCATCAACCCATCAATAACTAATATTACTAGATTTATATCATTTTCATTGAGAACCTACATGTTTCTAGTTCAAGAAATCAAGATGGATACCTTTTAAATAACACAATATATAAAAAATATAATCACCAATACTATAATGACACCATGGATTAGAAATATATCATTAATTGTGCAATACAATGATCTCTATAAATTTAAACTTAATGGAAAGTGTTTCCCCATAATTATGCTAGAGAGATCATTATTTGTATAATGATTTTCCATCGCATCCACCATGTTTTAATTCAATATCCTAGTTTTATATTTATAGTTTTTTTATATATATAGTAATTTGTTGTCTTTCATATTATGATTCTCATATAGAGTAGTGTGTCAGTAATGGTTTTATTTAAAGAAAAATGTAATTGTTTACTTAAATATACTTTTGATTAAACATCAATCCTATTTAATTTCCTTCAAAAAATGACTTATGAATTTTTTTACAGAATGGATAGAAGTTGGATGTATGAAACCAATCAGATCTCAATCGCTTTTCAAAACAATTTGGAGATTTTTTTTATATTTGGCATTTGAAAATTCTTTAGATAGTGGTCACATACACAACCCATGTTATAATTATGTTATAAGACCTTGGTTTACCCATAGATAAGTTATGTACCATATACAAAAATATGGTTTTGAGACAAAATACTATGTGTGGTATCAAAATGGGGAGAAAATGGAATCTATCAATTTTGATAATCCAAATGAAAAGACTAGATTTGAGAATTTGTTGTATGAAGGGTTTCTGTTTATTTTTCATCAATATAAGGAAAATATTCCATAATAAGAAGACTTATATATGAGTACACATGATGTTACTAATGAAAATTATGATGTTGAAAGGGAGAGAAAATTTAATGATTCTGCCACAACTCTTGTATACCAGTAGTGTGGTAAAATGAAAAAGTTTAAATTTTTAATATGATTGTTTCATGGGAAAACTATGAATGTGATTTCTAATATTGACATTGATGAAATTATTATGTTCTTGAATGAATTAATTCTAGATGATGCATATATTCCTTCAAAGCACTATATGGAATGAAATTTAGTTAAGGAACATTGATTTTCAAAAAAAAAAATCATTCTTTCCAAAAATATTGCAGATAATTATTGGAGGAAATTCTTTAAGTAAATGATTGTATAAAATGTCTCACAACTTGATGAAAGCCAAAAGTAGATGGAACACCATCTTACTTTCCAATGAAAGTAATGTGGCACTTTCTATTGATCCTGAGACTCTAGAATAATTCACTGTTTGATGAAATATAAAAAATATGTGATGGCATGATAATGAGAGAAAGAAAAATAATGATGTGTTGGTTCACCATATAGATGGATTTTCATGGCTGATATTTGATGTTCGATATCTTGATTTCATTATTGACATGTGTAATGTGAGGATAAGTATTTCATGTGACGGTTTTAATCAATTTTGTATGGTACTTACTTCTCAAAAAACATGGCCAGTTTTCATTAACATTTATAACCTTACCCTATGGCTGTGTATGAAAAACCCTTTCACTTTCATGAGTATACTCATATATGAACCTTTTGATCCTTGAAATGATATAAACCTAAACATGAAAACATTAATAAAAGAGTTGAAGCTTCTTTGGTATGTGGGTGTACGCACATACGTTCCATCTCCGAAAGACATATTTCAGATGTGTGTTGTGCTTATTTACACAATCAATGATTTTTCTACTTATACAATCATGTATGGATGGAGCATAAAGGGAAAACAATCATGTCCTGTTTGTATGAATAATACATGATCTCGATGACTGAAATTTTATTATATTTTTAGTTTTATGGGGCATCGATGATTCTTTTCAATGATCCATCAATATAGAAATAATCATCAATGATTTGACAATACCGTTGAGAATGGCAATCCACCTCAACATATGTCTGGAATTGATGTTCTTAAAAAATTTCAAGATTTCAGTTTTTCATTCGAGATGGATCAAATGAAATCTAGAAACAAGAAATATGTTTCAATGAAACCTGTTACAATAGGAATAGGGAGAGTATCTTATTTTAGGTTCCTTATTAGTCAACCAATTTGTTACGTCATTTTTGTAGACATAATTCACATTAAAAATATATGTAAAATGTTTCATTCAATAATTATAAATGTAAAGGGAAATACAAGAGATGATTTGTGATCTTAGAATGACTTGGTGGATTGGGGGATCATACCAGAATTGCATCCTGTGTGTATCAGTGAAAATAAATGTAAAGTTCCAAGTTCTTATTATGTGATGACAAAAGTAGAAAACAAATCAATTTCTTAAAGCACTAGATAATATTAATGTTCTTGATGGATATTTAAGAAATATATCAAAAGTGGTTAATAGAAGAGTATTGATGCTGAAATATTTAAAGAATCATGATTATGTCATCCTTGTGTATGAGTTGATTCCTATAAAAATTTGTAAACATTTTTCCAATAATTTAAGGGTTTTTGGTTTTCCATTTTTCCATTTTTTAGAGATCTTTGTGCTAATATTTTCTCCAAGTCTTTCAAAAAATGTTGGTAGAGACACCAATAATTTTGTATGATTTAGGGAAAATTTTTCCTCTATCATTTTCCATATGCATGCGGCAACTGACCATCCATATTCCAACCTAAATACTTTTATATGGACCTATTTTTTTCATTAGATGTATTCAATTGAAATAAATTTTTATACATTGAAGTCTTACATCCGGAATAGGAATCACTACAAAGGTTCTTTTGTGAACAGTTACTTGCCTCAAGAATGTATGGATTTCTAATCAATGTATATTTTTGATCTTACAATGATAATGAATACAACATTGAGAAATTAAGAATAAAACTATGAGAAAATTGAAATGTTTTTTTCATATCTTCCTCAAATAGAAGGAATTCCCAGATTATATACATTGATGACATTAAGCCCTAAATAGTAGCAGATGGAACATCACACAGTTTTGTTCAAATATGATTTGTTCAATGAATACATAAAGTAAGTAAATTAAACATGTATATCTTATCTCATCTCATATAATTTTACATATATGTTAAACTATTTCTATTTTTATTTATAAGAAACATAAATAAAGGACAAATAGAAATAATTTTTCTTAATCTTTGGGAATGTGAGAGACTTTTCATAGAAAATAGTTTTCTTCTTGTTTGAAATTAAAGGTATAAATATTGTTGTAATAAATTAATAAAATGAATATTTAATTATGTCTAATATTACTTTATATTTCAAGAATTTAATTTCCCAATTGACTCTCTATCTAAGGAAATAAGATATTCAGATTTTGATCCTAATACTCTGGTTCATGAATTGAAATAAATTATGATCAATGGGTACATATTTATTATCACTGAATGAGAAAGGAATATGAGAACAAAACATGTTTGTATTATGATAACTGTCACAACAGACTGTTATTCTAGTGAATTGTATAATAGACCTCAATTTGAAAATGTATATTATTATAGAGTTTTTAAAAAAATAATAATATTATATTATTCCTCTAATAGTTGAGTCAGTATGATGAAATGCCAGTGGTTTGATTTTATGATGTGGCGTAAAACATTTATAGATGATTATGGATTTTGACTTATTGACATGACTCACACTCTTTCTACAAATGAACCATATGTATTGACATCAATGATAAAACATGTTTTTTATGTCAAAGATCATCTTCAATGTAAATTTGGTGTCATTGTTGAAGTAATTCCAAGAAATGTTATTGATTATGGTGATGGTGTAATTGAAACCATCCTTATTCCCATTATCCTTGATGCACTTATTAATTATGATGACTCTAATAGTACAATTTTGAGAGATGATTGTAAATACGAATTTGTGGTGAGAAATATATAGAATCATTAATCTGTGTTAATATTTCTCATGTTTTGTCATGACTTGGGTTGTTAAGGTTGGTACTATTAAAATTGATTTAATATAGATTCAAAATATTTTTTTTATCCGAATGGACCATAGTTTTAATTATCAAAATTTATTGGTTGCAGTTTTCTTTGAGTTGCATTTTCCAATATTGAATTGAACAGTATTCAAACCTAAGATACCAAACACAACAGAATCAATTAAATTATAATAAAAAACAAGAGGAATTAAATTGGACAAATTAGAATTATTTATATGAAGAAAAACCAATGTAAATAATGACCTAACCAAAAAAATAACTTAATTACCTAACCCAAAATATGAACCAAATAACCTAAGACAAATAAGTAATGTCTCATATTTTTTGTTTTTTTCATTACACATCAGTTATCCTTTTCTAATTAATTTCATATTTGTTTTTCAATGTAGGAAATGAAACCAATTAAGGATATGTGAAGAAAAAGGATGAGAAATGACAATCACTGAATGACTAAGATGACTATTCCTCCATTAGTCCATTTTGTGAGTATTTTATGTGAAATGAATATATATATAACTTATAATGTCATGTGATAATTTTTTTTTTAAAATTTTATGGAGGATCCACAACATAGGTTCCAATTATTTGATGAGTAACCTAGTGGTCCCGTTACTCAGGCCTGTGGTATGAGGGAGGCTGTATGAGAGTTAGAAACTCCAGTCGGTGTAGACGATTATACACTACCCCTCCCACTGACGTACCATCTACCACACATTCTAATCCCACGGTTTCGGTAGGGAATCATGGTATATTTAGGCTTCCCATGTTTTCACCAACTTTTACATCTAAGCCTCATCACCCATATTTACTGTATCTGCTGATTATTTCTACTTCCCATACATAGCATGAATTTTTCCATCCATCCATGCCATCTTTATTTCCTGAAACATACTTCTCTCAGAGATTCTATGTTATTAATTCTTCAACTCATACCCTAACATAGTCTATGCCTACAGATAATACACTAGGACCCACTCCACCTATATAGGGTGATGTTCGTTCAATGCTTGGGTATCTAATGGAACCCATTGATGAGACATTAATAGGTATATTTATAGAATCCTAATAAATTTTCGGACCATAATTTATTTCCATTATATCATGTATTGATATATTATTTCTTTTTCTTCTATAAAAGATCGATCAACTAATAGGTGGGATGGGTGTATATGAATGCGTGTGGTGTGGAACTTCTGCACACTGTTGATGGTGGACTACAATGAAGACAACCAAATGATAAATAAAACGTGGTTGCAATGTATGAGTTTTTTGGCGATGCTTGACAAGTACTTCGATATCATTTCCATCATACCACTCTCATGGAGATACTTTCCAAAAAAGACAAGGATAATGCTTGAGAATAGATATGGGTAAAAAAACTATTTTAGATTTAATGTTTTATTATTATTTTATTTATATGAATTAATATTTTGGTTTTACCTTCGTTTTAATTTTCCCGTTGGTGAGGGTGTGCAGCCAACACGCCTAATGAAATTAGGTGATCTTTATGGAGCCTATAGGTGTGAGTTGAATATTGGATTTCATTGTAGAGTTTCAATAGATATATATGCGATACCTATCATGGAAGGTTGTATGATAGAAAATTATTGACACATTATTACTCATTGGATGATTACAAAGATTAAGGTATCAATCACATTTGAGGTTTTTAATTTAAAATATTCACGTTTTTCATTAATAATTTATTTTGTATTATTGAATTTTATTTAGGAATCATCCTGAAAGAATAAGAAAAACATTTATTCTAAAAAATACCTCCACACATTGGGGTGTACAACGATGTTATATCATGAGAGGAAGTAGGTATGATAGTCATTTATATTGTTTCTTTAAGTCTTTCACTTTCTGTTATTACATATATAATTTATTCTATTTCTAAAGTTTTGGTTTAATTTTTGATATGAAATTCATTATTAGTAACCTATTTTCATTTATGGTTTCTTATATTCAATTTCATTTCAAAGGGAGGAATTTAATATTGAAGGATGCGTGTGTCGATAAAAACTATTTTGCATGAGGAACAAGAGAAAAGATGGAAGTGCAGTTAATGAACCGACACAACAATAAATTGTAAGTTTTAATTCACAGATTTCAATTTTTAAAATACATTTTATAACTTAATAATCTATTTATATTTGTAACAGGATTATTTGGAGGCCATTGATGCCAAGGAACCTTGAAATTCTGGGCTGAATGATCACTTACATCGGTTTTTGGGAGATGAGCACCATGATAGAGTACACTTCAGACCTGGGAAGAGTATAGTTCTGATGAGGTATTATCCAACATTAGGCACTAGTTTTATTACCACCACATTGGAAGAGGTTAAGATGCTAGCTAGAAAATATGAAAAAATTGTCACATAGTTGGAAGAATGTACTGATAAGAAAAACACTGAATTTATGAAACCGATAAAAATTTTATGTTAATCACTTCTAGTAGAGAGTGACATGTTTTGTGATGCATACATTTCATCGATGAGTTAATTATATAGTGAACCAAGCGGTAGTTATAGTGGTGGTTGAGATTATGTAATTCCTAAAAATGGTGATTGCAATGGTGATAGTGATGGCAATGGTTTGGATGATGGAGAAAAAGAGGACACGAATGAAGACAAGGGAAAGGGTGAGGCAATGGATGAGGCGAAGGAAGAGGGAGAGGATGAGGCCAAAGAAGAGGGAGAGAATGTGTTTGAGAATGAAGAAGGGGATGAGTACATGGACTAAGATGGGGACGTGGTTGAATATGAGGAAGACGTTGATGATTATGGAGATGATAGTGATGCCGATGATAGACAGATTGATCCATTACATTTCTGAAGGATATTAATGACATTTGATGTTTGATGATTTGATGTGACAGAATATATATGGGATATTTTTTATGTTTGATATAATAGACTAAATTAATCAATTGATTTATTCTATTATCATTATTTATATATTTTTTTATTGATATTTGAGGATGCTAAATTGGTTGCAATGCAGGTTTTGTTTTTTGAGGATATTTTGTTGCTTTAGTTATAGGATGCGGATATTTTGTTTTTGTCTTGACTATAGTGATCATATAATTTTTTTATTTATCAGGTTCTATTTGGGATTAGGTTATTTATTATTGTAGGTGAATTATGTTTTGATTTTTGTATTGCAGGTGCATTGCACTTCAAGTAGTTCTATTTTGTGGGTAGTGAATTATGTTCTTATTGTAGGTCATTTTGAGGTGAATTGCAGTTTCTGAGGTTCATTTCAGTGTAGGTAGTCATTTATCACTCAATGTATGATGGAATTTTCTTTTTTTAAACATTTGGTAAGAAATTTTACCCTACCAAATTTTTCATGGTCAATTAATTTATACATTTTTTATAGATTATAAAAAATGTCTCTAGAATACCTTTAGATTTTCACTCAAATTCCCAAAAATATTTATTAAGAGAATATTTCTCTACATAAACTGACTTCAATGTATCTTAGTGGTTACTATAAAGACTGTGAACTAATAAATCATGTTTCCTATTAACCACCTTTAGTGAACTATCAATCTCTTTATCTCTTGTATTCACAACTTTCTATGCATCCTTGACACTCTAAATAAATTTGTATAGATCCTTTGAATGCATGGAGTAATTATAAAATAGAACATAAACACTTCTTTATCAAAAATTATTATCTTAAATTATTATTTAATTATATACTTATTATCAAGGGAAATTAAATCTATTTCATCCTCGGATTTCACCAGTTTTGAGAGGGTGTTGTCTTATAACCAATTTAGCCAACGAAAACTTCATCGAATAAAAAATTTCACCTTGAAATATCATCCTATCCGACCTCAAATATCTCAATAAGGTCACCTTGAAATGAATATGCTACCTCTATATAACTTCTATTCACATATACTGATATAAATGAAAAAGGTCACATGGGGGGATACAACTAGATAGAAGCTTCCTCAAAGAGGGAATAAATATCAATGTTTCAAGAGGGATCCATGGTCCCCCGCATGGAATTTGGCACAAATATGAAAATATAGACATGATCATGTAATACCTTCTATGAGGCCATTGTTCCTGGTTCTTTATATAATCCATCATCCTGATGTCAAAAAAACATTACGCTCACCTTCCACTTATGTCCATTTCTCCCCGCCCCATGGAACCAATTTTATAGAAAATATGATACCTTAAATTCAATCCTTCCATGGATAATGAGCTGACTCAATTTACCCCTACACCACTTTATCCCATTTACAATTGAAAAAGACATTTCATCTTCTCAATTTTTGATTGTTGAATACATTGGCACTTTAAGGTGAAGTGAACTCCTTTATGTTAGGTCATATTATCAGTTGGCACGACATGATTTAAAATGTTCCAAAATAAAAAGTTTATATTAGTCAGAATATATTTACACTAGATGAGCCCCCCCCCCCCCAATTAGAAAATGTCACAAACACTTTAATGAACTTTTGGAAATTTTACAGATCTTATAAATCTCTTCCGCTCAATTCTCAAGAACACTTATAACTTATATACTCAAAGTTGAGTATTTTCATTTACATTGATTTACAATTCACATAATCTGCACTATAAATATCTGAAAATTTTTATCAAAGTGTTTTAAACATATATTTATCGTTTTAGTCACCCAAAAAAAATGATTGGATGGTTTTATCTATAGTATCATATATTTTAAATATTCATCCACAAATCCATGGATGGATCCTTTAATCTATTTTTGAGTAAGAACTCTTCTCAATTTCATTACAACCCTTCATTTAAATATATCTATAAAAATAGTACCTACCATCATGAACCTATTCTAAAACATCATTCAAGTGTTGTAAATACCAAAATCCCCAGTCAATAATCAGAACACAATAAGGATGGATTTCCATTCCTCAATCTATCCAGTGCTCCCTCTAGTGTTCACATGGGTGTGGATACCATCCATATTATAGTAGATATCATCCCCTCCAATTTCTAGGTTAGGTGGTTTTGAGGTTCATTTAAGGTGTTGGGATGGTTTCTATAGAGTAATATTATATTGTTTCCATTGAGTTCAGATTATACTATTTACATTTATGTTGAGTTTTATTATTTTCCATGCTTGTATGATTATGATAAAAATATATATTTTTTGAACAAATTAATATATGTACTATAAGGGAATAATAAAATATGAAAAAATGTATACTATAATTGAAATTCAGAAACTATATACATCGATAATGCTGCACTTTCCATAGATAGGTATAAAATTTTATCTCAAGTGGCATGTTGTACTTTACAAGGTGGTGTTTTTCGAATTATGTACAAATTATTGTAGTGTATTTTAATATGTATTCAAGTGTTATGTTTCAATTTATAGTGTGTTATTTTTCCATATCATTTTATTATATGTTGTCTCAATTTTCAAGTGTATTTATAGTGTGGTGTTTGTTCTAGTGCTGTATTATTTTAGGCATTATATTAGTTTTTTTATTCAGATGTTATATTCATAATTATTCTATTGTGTTTTTGTAGATGTTTGTAGGGTATTTTTAGGTGTTGTGTTTTATAGTGTGTTATTATTTACATTGGCTACATTAGTGATTTTTTTAATTATGTTCTGCAGATGTTTGTACTGCAATTGTATTAGGCAGTCTGCTCTGTATTAGTGTTTTTTGAATTATGTTATGAAGATGTTTGAACTGCAATTGTAGTGGGGAGGGTGAAATATAATGATATCTAGAATTGGATTACTCTATACCAATAGTTTATAATCCATTGGTATAGATCTAAAGTACCATATTTATACCAATGGTTATAATCAATCCATTGGTAAAATACAATACCAATGCTTTATATTCTATTAGTATAAAATTTAAAACCGTAAGTATACCAAATTTTATTAGAAAACCATTAGTATAACTATATAATAATTTTTTATAAACCATTCATATTTTATCGTGTCTTAATATATACCAACTATTTAAAACTATTGGTAAATATCTATTCCAATGGTTGTCAATAAACTATTAGTATAGTGTAATGTCTAGTATCATTTACCCACATTTAATGAATAACCATTGGTATCATCCTATACTCACACCAAAACACCCAATATTTTGGGAAACCACTAATATAGGTTATACAAATAGTTTCTAGCCTATACCATTTCTTTTCAACCATTGGTATAGGCTGAAATTCCAAGAGTGGAAACCTATAGAAGAAGCTACAACTATCCCTCATCGGTAGTGGCACCTGTCTAAATACCCTGGCAGTCCTCAAACCTCCCAGAACCTAATATTGAGTGGAAATAACCAAACAATATCCCATGTCTAGAAGTACATATAAATCAGGTTCATCCAGTATTAAATGAATCGATGAATAAGGTGTACCCCTTTCGGAATGAACACTTCCTTGGTTATTTATTGGTACCCATGGAAAATAACCTACTCATGCTCCTAAAACCTAGAAAGCATGATGAGATCAACCTCACTGATCATCCTGATTACTACCCTTTCCATAGAAGGTAGGGTCATAATATCCAGAACTACTTCGTCTTCAAATAAATCCTTCAAGGGATGATAGATTCCATACAAGTGGTGTTAGATGACTCCATACATAAGGTTCATTTCATAACATTGATCTAACTAAAAGAAGAAGATGATTGGAAAAAACTATCAGCCAAACATGTGTGAAAATTTGATAATTGCATGACCCAAAAGATAGTGGATCAAGTGCATGACACTCTGAGAGCACAATTGAGAAAACCCTCAATAGCCCCACCACCATGGACAAAGACTGTAAATGTACTTCCTAATGATTGGGTGACCGCCAGAAGTAGGATGTGTCATAGAAGGAAGAGTCATATTCTCCTCTAAATTAAGCCTTAACTCTCACTGATTTCTTCCCTACAGTATTCAAAACATGGAAACCAACCCACAAAATTGATCCCTCGTTATATGAATATCTCATATTTTATTATTTCAACCAGAAACACTCATTATATCCCTTCTCTAATAATGAGTTAACCCATGATCATGAGTTTCTTGCACATAACTAGGGAATTGGAGGTTTCTTTCACAGGAACTGAGGATATATAGGACATCTTTGGCATGGTCAGACCAAATATTCTAGTCATGTCCCTATGGAAAATACATATGTAGCTAAGACTCAAGGTAATGTTATATAGGGATCCCAATAAGGGCTGAGAGGCATCTCAGAACCCTCCCACAACCATATGCAACTGATTTTCTTGCGTGATCGCCTTATATGGGATCAACCTGATCATCCTAGACAAAGGGGAATTCCAAGATGACCTACACCACTTTTATCTAATACTCCCACAAACCCTAAAATAGCATCGGGTTCATCCACATCATATTCCTCAGCTCCTCATCTGCACATCCAAGTGAGACCCCATATCATGAAGTACTAACCTCTAGCACAAAATTACGACATTCTGAAACATATGGTGGAAGTCCAAACCTGGTTATCAATCCCCGTTGCCCTCCATATTTTAAACGAACTTAGGGAGGAACTTGTTAAATCCCTCTAGAGACCAATGGATTTCATGATAGAAGTCACTGCATCCAAAGTCTATCGAGTGGTGACCATGGCATCAGAATGTCACATCTCTATATCAGTCATTGATCAAGATCACAAAGAGGATCTTCAAGAACACATCATACCCCTATATGTCTTGGGTAGACTCAATAATCTCAATGTCAAAAGGGATCTAATTAATAATGGTTCATGGAGAAATCTTATCCCAATACAAACCCTACTATGTTTGAGATATGCGGAAGGGTATTTATCTCACACTAAGACAACCATCCAAGGGTATGATAAGCATGAAAAACTAACTCTTAGGAAGATCAATCTTGAAGACTAGTTTTGGGATCTTACATCAGATGATGAGTTTATAGTACACCAATAAGACACCATGTATAACATCTTATAAAGAAGGCCCTGGATTTATAGCCACTTGGTGATACCATCAACATTACATCAGTTTTTAAAGTATCCCACTAATGGAAAAGTCACCACACTACATGGTGACAATGATTTCTTAGAGACTTGTGGGGCCACATATGATGAAATAGATTTATATAAAAAGGAGGAAAATGACCAATGGTGGATGATGATGTACAAGTTTCTACTCCTAATGGCTTGGTGACCTCCTCAGTGAATCCCTATAATTTTATCGATAACAATGATGTACTCCACATAAACCTGTTCCAGGTCATAGATATAATCTCTTAGGTCTATTCCCTTAGTTTCCCCAATGATGGCATTGAATAAAAGCAGCCGTGGAATCTCTATACAATGACTCAGTCAATAGGGGAAGATAATATCTCTTATCATGACCTTTCTCAACTTGATAATGATTTAGGGCCCCAAAAATATCTGAATTCATTAGAAAATGTCTCCAAAAATTTTGATATGGAATTAGATGAGGTTGACTTCAGGAATTCCCTGATAGAATTTTACCAAGGTGTCTCCACCACCATCAATGAACTCATGACGATAAACCTGTGAATAATGGAAGAGCCATGGACTACACTGACTAATGCTTCCATTCCCCACTAAGAGCTATACATGTACATTGCATTTATGAAGCAACATCAAATCGTGTCACATGAAACTACATAGAAATGCTCAGACTAAACCCAGATGTGGCAGCACACCACCTCAGGTTACCGGATGATCATCAAGGCTTCAAGTAGGTAGCCCAAAGGATGTACCCCTATCATGCCACCAATATAGATGCATATGTTGATAAGTTGATCAAAATCAACTTTGTTTGAGAAGTGAGATACCTGAGATTTATTTCCAACATCATCACTATTAAGAAAGAGAATGTGAACATTATAGTATGCATTAATTTTAGGTACCTTAACCGGAATTAGAAAATGATGACTTCCCATTTTCGATCACATAACTCTTGATTGATGAAACTATTGGTTTCTAAGCCCTTTATTTCATGGATGGGTACTCCAGGTACAATCAGATAAAGATGGGCCTTAAAGATGAATAAGATGCTGCATTCAGAGTTACTCAGAGGACCTTTGTATATCAGATCATGCCCTTAGGTTTGAAGAATTATGGTTCCACATATCAATATTCCATTCCCATACATTTCATCCATTCCTAGGAAAAACAACTGAATGTTAAGTCAATGAACTTGTGGATAAATCACGAAATAAATGTGATCACTTCACAAACCGTCAAACAATTTTCAATAAACTACGACAACACAGTTTGAAGATGAATCCAATTAAATGCACTTTTGGGGTAATATCTTAGAAATTTATTGTCTTTGTGGTACACCCCTTACATCATTAACGTCGACCCAGAGAAGAATAGTGCTATCTTAAAAATTCAAATTCTCAGAAATCACAAAGAATTGAGGGGGATCCAAGGGAACCTCACTTACAATTGGTAGTTCATTGAAAACGTGGATGAAAAATTTCTCAACTTCACTAGTCTACTGAATAAGGGAATCTCCAATGAATGAGATTATTATTGCTAAAAATCATTTCAATGTATCGATCAGTACCTGTTGCACCAACCTACCCTGATGCCTTCAGTTGAAGGGAGGACATACATCATACATGTGGTCACCATGGAATTCTCATTGGGCATCCTCATTTCACCAAAGAAAGATGTGGGAAGCGAAAATGTTCTCTATTACCTCAACCATACTATTCTAGGTATTGAGAATCGATACTATGATGTCAAGAAGAACTAACTCACACTCATCTTCACTGTAAAAAAATATGAGACATTACTGGCATATAAAAGAAGTCCAATTGGCCTATTTTATTGATCCATTCAAGTACATACTTGGTCATCCAATGCTTACATGGATTTTTTCCCAACGGGTGGTTATTTTTTAACAATATGAAATTCAGTTTGTGTCACAGAAGTCAGTGAAAGTACAAGCCCTGGACAATCTCTTTACAATGCATTCAACCATGAAAAATATGATATAAGACCCTATGTTTATAGATGAAGATTAATTCTAGTCCCATGAAACACCCTTTATATTGGAGATGTATTTTTACGATGCCTCATGAAGTCCTATCATAACAAGTACTAAAATCCCAATGTTCAATCAAGTTGATTTAGGGTTTTTATTTGTATCTCCGAACAAATTTGTCTTGCCCTACTCTTTCTCACAATTCGAAGTTTAAACATATAATGAGATAGAATACCAATCCCTCCCCATTGGCATGGAATTAGACCTATAACTATAAATAGCTTACCTAAAACTAAAAGAGGATTCAGAGTTAGTGATAGTGAAGGTTTAGAGAAAATACACCATGAAAAACGAGGAATTGGTCCCTCTCATAGGCTAAGTTAGGATACTAATGATATAATTCCATTTTAATCTCACATTTCATCGTGTTCCCCAATCACATAATGCTTGCACTGACACATTGGCCAATGTGGCCACTATATTGGCTAACCCCGATTAGGAAGAAGTGATCTTACATATCAAACATCAGAGAATGATCTCAACAATCATCATCTACAATATGAAAAAGATCAATCTAGACAACACCACCCCAGAGTGTGATGAACTAATCATCACCCCTATAAAGATGGGTCCCATCATATTCTATATTCAAAATGAGACTTTCTCAATAGATAAAGCTAGAACGGAATAGGTTCGGCACCGTGCAGTGAACTTTACACTACATGATGGCCCGAATGAGAAGAAATTTTTTTATAACCATGGAATTGATGGGATGTCATGGGAATATATCTCCCATCCATTGCTATATAGTTCAAGTGAATCTTTACTGCAAAATAATTTTTTTACAAAAGCGATAAGGTGATGCCCCTCAAGGAATCTGAGACAAAGTATATCATTTACTACATAAAGTCCCATATCATCACAAGTTTCGGGGTCCTGCACAAAATATTTATGGAAAAAGAACCAAATTCTATTCATCAAAATTGAAGAAGTTGTACCAAGAGTAGAATATCGAGTAAAATCACTCATATCGCTATAATGAAGTAGAAAATATAAATATAGAATAATTCAATAATACTCTATAAAATATACTCTAGAAGATGGAGAACTAGGATAGAAATTCTCGGCTAGAAAAACTCCAAAATGATTTATGGGACTATCATACTACCACGCATACTGGTAAGCATGAAAAACCATAATCACTGGTGTATGAGATAGAGGTATTGTTACCCATGGAGGTCTAGCTAAGATCAATCCATGAATCCATTTATAGGAAACACTTAGATGATGAGAAATTGTAGAAAAATAGATGAATCAGAATTTCATGATGAGAATAGGTTTCACACACTAGAAAACATTGAGGCCGACCAGAATTAAATTTCACGGGCCTTCTATAAATGCATTAGCCTCCACTCATTCCTTTGATGTGAATTAGTGTTGGTCATCAGAACCCTAATTATACACGGAAATAAGCCCCCAAAGTTGGAACCCAAATGAGAGGGACCTTACATAATATATAAGTTCTACCATAATGGGTCCCATTTATTGGCCCCAATGGATGGGTATCATGTCACACCACTCACTAGTGAAATATTTCTCAATAAATAATTTTCATAGTTGTCAATATAAGGGAATCCACATCAGTGTAACTCCCATCACTTACCATAGTTTCCTAATGTTAAAATTTAAAAATTCATCATGGAAAAAAGGTGTTAAACTTCATGGAACCATTTATCCTAGAATAAATATGTTAAAACGAATGAAACCATTCATCATTACATTATGACATTAAACTACACGACCAATGTTCTTACCACATGACATAAAACTCTATTGATTTGTGATGTACAACTCTATTCACATCAATTCACCTACATCATTAAAACATGATATTAAACTACATGTTTCTTCTAGAACTTCTTATGGATTTATTCTCATTTCCAATGAGATACATAGGGACACCTCTATCCTATATCTTAGCCTCGCCTCCACATGATACAAACTACCTTTTTTTACTCTAAACTATCTCTGCATTATAATAAAACCCTTTCCATTTTTTATTTATCACACTAAGCATAAATCAAATGATATTATAAATTATATTATAATTTTACCCTCACAAGCAAGGAAAAAAGTACACAACATGCCCATCATGGTGCTTAATGAAAGACCACAAAAGGTATACCAGAAGTCTTAACCATATGTTGTTAAAATTCTAGGTCAATGTACTTTCCGCATGATGTTAAATTTAATTTTTCTTAATGAAATATGTGTGGTTTGATTCTCATCCCCATGAGATATGTTGTGATGCACAAAGTTAAATATTTAAGGCCAACCAAAAAATTTCCATTTATTCATGTCATTTCAACCTAATCCTCACCACATGATGATAAAATGAAAGGAAAATAAATAACTAAGTGTATCTTGATTCATTTCATCATATGATATATAGTGACACCTAGATCCCCAGTCCCGATCCTAGCTTCAATAATCAACAGAAATAATTCCCACCACTAAGTATGGTTTAGACATATGTAGAGTGTTTCCTATCCAAGAACTATGTGTGATTTGATTCTTGCTCTCATAAGATACGTAGTGATGCTAACATTTTCATCACTAAGCCCAATCACAAAAAAAACATACAAATGACCCCTCCTCATGTATGTGCTATACATATATAGTATACTTCATTTAGAACTATGCGTGGATTGATTCACATCCTCATGAGATACATAGTGACACCCAAGTCTCCATTTTTGTGCCCATCCCTAACATTTCTACACTCTAACATTGGTTCCCATGTCATTTCAACATGTTTTCAAAATGTATATAATTAAAAACTTACCATATGATGTTAAAATACATGGATGTACGTCCTTTTGTTATGATGTTAAACAACATGGAAATAAATCCTTACTGCATGATGTTAAACAGATTTGAAATACATTCCTACTATATGAATTCAAACTACAAAGAAGTATGTACATATGAAATGATGTTAAACTTCATGAAATTATATCCTTAGTTCATGATGTTAAACTAGGAAAACCATCACTCATCATCCTCCCTTATCAAAGGACCACATGAGCCATACCCCAACAAACTGGAGAATGGGGTGCTTCAATCAACTTTTCAAGAACCTCAATCCATATTCCATAATTCACAAATCAATCATCTAATGTCATCAACAACCATTATTTTTAATTGAGAATAGAAATATATCTATCAATTTTTCCATTCAACTGATACATAAGGGCTTAGGTCTAGTGACAAGAGTCATCTTGGTCTAGTATTAGGGGACTTCTGATTCTCATGAGCCTGATATCCCCACAGAGAAACCTATCACCACATTATGTTTTAGGTTATCCCTATAATGATTGTCCCATATCATCACAAATGACATGAGAACCTTGACCCATGATTTACCACACTTTCAACTCTTATTCATATGGATTTTGGAGTAATTTGGACCCTGGGAATCCTAATTGGGATCTTGTATATCATATCCCATATTAGGCCCATTATTTTCATGACCTTAAACCACTCACACATTGGTCAAAGATATATAAACATTAACTCCATAATATAACATTCCAAATCGCATGAATTTAAACTACTAGTGAAAGAAAAACCAAACATATTAGGATGAAATCCGGCAAAGGGTTTCCTAAGGAAAATTCAAGTCTTCACTTTCTAAAAAATTCATATTTAGAGTTTTGGAAAAAATAAGGGTGTAAATAAATAAAGCATAAATTTAACAAGGTCTACTCACTATCCCTAGTAAAATCCAAATAATTCTCATTGTACACTTTATACGAGGAAAAAATTAGAGCAATGATTTTTCATATTTCCTCACTATGAGAATATATTCCATAAGTGCTTGAACAACTTTTAGGGTGCTCAAACCCTTATTGGATATTAAATTTTCTATAAATTACAGTAAATGATCTAAATCATATTAGGTCCCCGAAAACCATTCATTTCCCCTGAAAAAAGATATATAAGCTTGTCCATGCTACTTATGTAGAAGGGATCATACCCACTGACTAGATACTTATTGGCCTTGTATAAAGGGATTTCTAATTCTTTTGATCCCAGAATCATCAGAGTAGAACCGAGCACCCAATTGTGTTTTAAGATATCCCTGATGTGATTTTCCCATACCTTCCTCATAAACGGAGTAATTTGGAATATTATTTACAATATCCATCCGAGTCTATTCCAGAGGATCCAATATCCTCGACATTGAATCACTATTTTTTTTACCCTTTCTCTAGGTCTGAATGTGATCCTTCATTATTGTTCCTTTTGATGGCTTACACCTCATGATTTGAAACCACAAGGTATAAAGCTCAATATGTTCAATTAGAGCCCAATTTTCCTAGAATTCTATTACCCTTCCATGGATATTCCACATTCCATTACCGACTTCATCATCTAGATGTTTGAGAATTCATAAATATTTCATATCCCCAGGAAAGGAAAATGGATATCTCATTTTGGATATGTTTTTGATGCTGAGGGGACTAGACCTACAGAGTCGAGAAATCTTGGCCCAATATAAAGGGTCTCGTAATCCTAGTAAGCCTCAATGACACCTTTGTGGAACCTGACACCCCATAGTGATAAGGGACATACCCGAAATTTCTACACCATTCTAAACTACATGGATCAGACTTTTTGATTGTGACTTACATCACCCACATTCCAACTATACAAGAGGTCCTAGCTTCCCTAGTATTTCACCCTCAACCACATTCACCGAATAAATCTTCCATAATCAATTAGAAAGGAGTGAAGATAATCTTTTCTTGACCATGATATCGATGCATAAGGGATTTAACCCACCAACTAAATTCCATTCTTCCTATCTATAAAAGATCACCAATCCTTGTGAGACTTAGAAATACTATAGTGGCACTCAGCACCCCATAGTGTTTTGATTCATCCAGGGAATTCTTGACCTGTATTATAGAAGGCTCTAGAAAAAAGGCCTTAAACTAAAAGAAACATTTGGTCCAAGAAAAAGTCCTTAAACTAAAAGAAAAATTAGGTCCAAGCTAAAATACCTTTAACTAAAATCAATGATAGGTAAAAGATAAAATTATCTAAACATAATATTTACTAGTCTGAGTGAAAATACCAAAAAATAAAGAATGAAAACAATTCAATATGAAAAAGCTTTAAAATACCACCATATTGACTTTAAAATAAATCAACTCTCACCAACTCTATCAATGTTCAGTAAATAATAGAGAATTATACATTTGGGACATATGTTCTACTCATCAGGATAATTTGAATAGATTCATTATCACGGGATTCAAAGTTATTGGGAATTCTTGAACACCTCATGAAAATAATATATTGATCCCAACATTAAAGTTTTATAGATTTAATGAAAAGGATGGGAGTAATTGGAAATTCACATAATAAGAGACCAATGAGGTAGAATGCACATCACGAATGAAATAAAACTAGAGGAAAACATATAAAGTTTAGTAGATCTATTTACTTATATTATAATGAAGAAGGAATCCATTATCATTTAGATATGTGCATAGTGATCTATATTTTCCTTAGAACCGAATTCTTTTTGTACCGAACAAATGAAATTATAATAGAGGAATTTTTTGACACCACAAAATGTGTTCCGCACACTTTTCCATAGATGGAAACATGTGGCAAGTGATTAGCTTATCATAATGCATATGAATGAGATAATGACACTTTGGGTGTTTTTGTTACTATTATGTTTTCACATACGAAAATGAAAACAAAATTAAATGAATAAAACCTAAATACTCATTTTCCCAAAAAAATAGGGGGATACCACATGAGGGAGGATTATAACCCCACATATCCTTCTTAAACCTCATGTCTCCAATGTTTCATCCCTCCTGTTGCATTGGGGACTAATGTTTCAAACTTGAGGAACATCAAGAACACAACTATTACACCTGATTTTGATGGTACACACTATCAAGACCTCTAGTGCATGAGACTACTCATGATGTCACTCCTCAACGTCTTTATAAAGATCAAGGATGTCTTACAGATTGAGGACATGGAGCGACACACTTATTTACATAGATTAGTCTTGGAAACTAGTCCGTGTGTACATCCATGCCTATAGAAAAACACATTATGCCTAGACTACTATATAGAATATTCTCTTATATAGAGATAAAGGCATACACTGGACCATATATACTGGTATGATTGGTCTTTAAGGGCCTGTGAATTACTTATATACCATTTTTATAGTGCATGAATATGACTAAGATGGGAATATTTCATAGTAGAAAAATGAGGTAATACACCATATTCTTCATCCTAGCTATGATAAAGCTTTAGATAATGGTGTGTGAAACTAATATCCCAGACCATCCACATGATCCTCCTCTCACCACAAATACAGGTTTATATGGAGAAATTCCAATATATTTCATGTGATGTTGTGAGACTCCTGTGGTTTACAACATCAAGAATGAAAGTATATCTCATATATATATGTGTAGCTGTATAAGTCAATGAGTTATATGACCATAGGTATAGGTTCATAGTTAAACATTAAAAGAAAATATGAATTCAATAAAAAAAATAGAGAAATATCTGTAGTAATTTTGTGAGGCTATCACCAGGTGAATATACAATGCAAGAATAAAATCCACTTTGTTGAAAGTGAGTTTCAAGAATATCCTATGCATAATGAAACTCGATTAGGAACTTCTGAATTCCTAAAATGGTTTACAAGAAAACGTGGAGTCTTTGTGGGGGATATACAATTGCGTAAATGAAAAATGTGCATCTCATGAATAATACTGAAGTGTCTGTCATTTTAGAAATATCCCTTAATGGAACAATATTTTTAAATATGATACTAGATACATCGGTGTGATGAAGAATGCTTCATGTTTATTTTATATACCACATTTCTAAAATGCATTGTTGCAGTAAAATCCTTCACCTATAAATATATGGATATCCTGAACTAGAGGGGGCCTCTTCCACTATAAATGGAGAGATCTCGTTTCCTTGTAAAATAGATCATCACAAACCTCATATGGGTTATGCGTAGTAAGTAATGCAAGACCCATTATTCTATTCGAAAAAAAAGTTTATGTGAAAGGAAATATCATGATCACTCCTGTAAAAAATATAAGGCTTGTAGAACAATCCTTTCAATGGTTTTGTCACTGTGTGACCCCTCAAGTAAAAATGTATTTTTTTTCTTATTCAAATGGCTTAAGCACCACACATCCTCTCTTATGAAGGGTAGTAGGAATGTATATCACATATTGTGAATGGTTCTAATACCATTTGGAGTTAGTAATACTAAAAAACGAGGCTAATATCTCACCTACATCATTCTTCCAACACGAACATAATTGTATACCATAATCTCGTATCTACCCAAAAGAATATTAAATAACTGCATACCCGTTTATGGGAGTAATTGTAGAAAAAATTATATTTTTCTATGATCATCTCCTAAATAACATGTTTTATGCACCAAAAATTATTATAATGAAATAAAATTCAAGACATGTTGCACCATGTCGATTCAATGGAGGTCCATAACCCACACATGCAATATTGATGGATTCATGCGAAGATTTTCACTGGGCTTAATATCACATTGTGAGGAGAATAAACATTCCACGTGTGTGTGTGAGAATATATCACTTGATCACCTTTATTGGATCACATAAGGATTTGGGTGTCATATGAAGACCTCATGAAAATCTTCGTATGAATAGCATATTCAAGTGGATTGGGTTATACGACATTCCTACGATGGCTTGCCCCACATTCCCTGACCCCTTTATCATGATTCCTTACACTATGGAATCACATAGCTATAAACATGCAACCTATCAAAGGAGATCAAAGAGACATTCCTTGATAAATACCACATGTCTTCAAGAGACCCATTAATGCACCTGTGATGCATTAAAGTCATGTATGAACTACCACTGATAACATCTACATACCATCATGAGATTCCATACCCATCATGTAACATTCCATAAGAAAACATGACAACATACCAAGAATAGATGCATATTTCATGATAAGATCAATCATGGATCATGATATGCACTACATACAAGCAGAATGGTTTTTCATGGAAACAATTGCATGCCGCCTCGAGATTCAATATTGATCGAATGATACACTACAGAAAAAGAGAGTGATTTTAATTGATGACATCTATATGGCCATGTGAGATATAAAAAATACTTATAAAAGAAGGAAAATAATATCCAAATAGAGAGACCCCCAGGGGTCGTAAATCCCATGTGCCATATCATCTTTTAAAAGAATAAAAGTCATTGATGATATCCAAGAAAACTCACAAGACACTTAAACCTATATAAAATAACACAAAGGAGACAAAGGGGAGGTGGTGAGAGGTACTCACAGTCATTGAAGGACATGAGAAGTTCCCCTTCCGATCAAGAAGACACCACAAGACATTGGCGACATGTCCTATTCGTCTTGCGAAAGCCCTTTGGCTTGTCGGCATCACCGCACGAAAGACCTCAGGTATGTCCAGGCGACTCCAAGGTTCCCGTACAGTGATCTAAGGACAAAAAATAGAATTTTACACTGCATCATCATAGACCCCCATAAAACACATATTGGTCATGAATGGCATCATAAAAAAATTGGGTAAATATCCTTAACATTACTCATGGAAACTCACATTATCCCAAACCATTGTAAAATAAAAAAAGGGCATAAAAAGGGAGGAGGTGAGTGCTATCAAGGTTGATGAAAGACATGTGACGTGCCATATGGTCCACAACGTGGCCCCATGAGACATCCTAAAAGACAGCTAGATCTCTCAATGATGCCTGAACAATCCACTCTTTCCCCAAGAAGTATTCCAAGCAAGGAATCGAGCTCTCACGAAGTCCCTCAGACATGTCTATATGACTAGATGAAAAGTACTTTGACATACCTTCTTGATCAAGAGAGTATTAATCAATTGAAAATAATCTGATAAAAGAGACATTGAAAGAATAGACTTGTGATCAATAAATATTAGGTAACGCACTTGGAATAACCCCCAAAAAAGACACACGAAGCTGCATGGTACCAGCCACCTTCACTGAATCCTACCGAGATCCGTGTGAGATACGCCACCCAAATTAGTAAAAAATGGGGTGGTGAGGCTAATAAATCCCCCACCATACTACGAAAAATGCACCACTGCCACTATAATTACCCGACTACACTATGGAAACCCTCGAGTGCAACAACAGACTCCTCAGAGAAACCAATCATGCAACGAGATAGCCTCCCACTAGTTAACATATCAGTGTGAAACCATAGTAGCCATGCGATAGGAATAAGTCACCATTCATGATCATTCATATATTACTAGAAGGATATCTATTGTGATATGGGATGAACATCCTGCATACCCACTAGATCACACGAGACTCAAGATAAACTGACACAGAATATAACCATGGTTTCTACAAGTAAAAGGATGGAACAAATACTAAAGGTGGAAGAATTAAATAAAAACATGTTTGTTGACCCACATGTGTTTCGTGTGAGCCTCCCATGACACACAAAAGCACCAGGAAACATCATCCAAATCTCACGATGCTTCTTCAGTATTGTACCTGGGTCATACGAAACCCTTTTGAAATGTCAATGAAAAGTCGTCTGACCCCCTTGGACGTATAACCATAGTATCATCGAATTCCCCATTTACATTTTACCGAAGACTCGTGATGTCTTTTATATGAACCATATGACTCATATAATAGTGACTTCACATGTCAACAATGTATCACGCGAGCATCAGGACATATCAACGGGCTCTCACGACATCCTCTTGGGGAATAATCCAGGACTCACGATTCCATTTAGGCATGTCAACCAAGACATGAGAAACATTATAAAAATGTCAAAAAGGATATGAAATAACTTTTGAATGAAACCGTATGGATCCTGTGATGCCACCGGATAGGTCAATCGGGTCATGTGACACCCTCCAAACAAGTGGGGCCATGTCACATGGGAATTCTGGGATTTTATAGACTTATCCATCCCCAGTGTGTATACCCTAAATAAAATGGAAACCACAAAGTTTAATCCCCAATAAAGAGAACAACAAGTTCTTTGATTCCTTCCATATTCAGGATACATAAGCCACTCATTCCTTGATGATATAGTTCCATATTGATCATGTAGGTTGATCCCAATATCCAATCCCCTTATCCAAATCAATGACATCGATCACTAACTAACCATTGTTTCTCACAATGAGCATAACTCACATGGGATTTGGGAATTGAAATGATCATGTAAAATACACTATACACACTATGGTTATAAGGGAAACCTCATTGCGTAAGCCCAAACTACCAACATAATATAGTATGTCCCTGATCAATAGGTCATCCATCTCAGTATAATCCCCTATCATTCTTGAAATCTCAGGGCTGGTCATAATGTATCTATGTGTGGTCATCCAAAAAAATCTATTAGTGGGTTAAGAAATAAATGAACTATGATGAATATGATTCTTTCCTTACATTAGATATGTAGGATTCCTACTTATAGACCAAGGTCTATAGAAAACGTCCCGAGGACTATCCCAATATATTAGACGCAAACACACACACAGAGATATACATTCCATGAGACTGATCCTCTATTCCCCCATGTTTCTCAAACTGATCATAAGTCACATGGGCTTAGGGAGATTAAATGATCACCTCATTAGGCATCATGAATTTTCACTGTCCAGGGAAATCCCAACATGTAAGCTTGGATGAGTGGTATGGTATGAACAACCCTCATATAAGGGATTCACATTGGGGATATTCCCATGTGAATAATTGAGCTACGATGAATCTGAATATTACCATAACCAGGATATGTATGAAGTATCCTTGAGACATGAGCTTAAACTTTTGGTTTCTTAGTACGTGCACATATATTCTCTCCGCATGATGCTAAACTGCATGAGATTAATGAACTATGTGGGTTTTGATTCCTATAGTAAACCACATTTATAGGAGGACTCATAATGGATCAATCCCCTACTTGAAATATTAACCAACTTTTAAAATGAGAAAAATCCCTATGAATTTGGTCATACAGATTCATCACATAAAGTAGCTATTCACTGTTCGGAAAATTGACAAAGAACCTCAAATTCAAACAGATGGATTCACTAAAGAGACTATACATCCTTCAGTTCATCAATGAGGCTCCCTTTCATTTTTTTAATAATAGAATTATCCAATGAATCATTTTTTTAGGGTAACCAGTCCTATATTTGGATTAGGAAGATATTTATGAACATCAATTAAATATATAAGAGAGTCCCAGAGTAGGATACAATTATCCCCAAAATGGTGTGATGAGCCTGACCTCCCATCTTTATGACTAGTGTCAGTCCCTAAGAGTCACTGGGCCTGAAAATCTAGATGAAATCCAGCCTTTGGAATGAAGGTCAGTATGCAAATGCATATGGGGGGACCATTGGGAGTTTTTTTGAAAAGTGAAAGTGGTATCCCGATGAGAAAAACCCATTTCACAGATCAAAAACCAAAAGAAACAATGCGAAAACGGATACTAAGTAGAAGTGTACACATTTTAATATATATATTTTTATTTAAGAGTTATAACCTAATTCTCTAAAACTATTGACCATAAAGATCATCGAAATGTAATAAAGTGAATTATTGAATAACAGATCAAGATTATGTAATGTTTTAATGGAATGTCTGAATATAGATATTTGATGAGAACAATGGTGATATACATGGGTTACCTTATAATTACTCAAATGAAGATATACTAGTAAATTAGTGAAAATTATAATTATATAAAAAAATCCATCCATAGGAAAATTATTTTCCCATGATCATTTAAAATTGAGAACTCAAGCATGCCACATATCATCAAGTATCTAGATCATTTACTCTAACCAATCATTCTTATGAGGTTGAAATTATATATTACATAATATCTAAGATTTAAAACAATTTAATATACTCTTTAAAACCAAAAAGGTAAAATAAGGATCTTGATTAGAGATAATAATATGTGGATCCCCATGAAGCCACACTACCTCATCTATATAGTGAAATGATAAATAATCTATTAAACTCATATTATTTAGTTCTATGAAGTGATATAACTTCGTAAACTGATCTATTACAATAAATATGAAATAAAATCCAACAAATTATAAAAAAAATTATAGTAAAAAAATCCATTCTTATTTCACCCACATCAACTAAGAAACATTCAATAAGATACAAAAAATTTACTTTAACTCGATGCTCATCTTCCACCCACCAGTAGAGAAAACACTAAGACAGAAATTCATCTACAAACTATTCATTACCCATAACAAAAAATAATACTTAAAATAATAATGTATTTTATATATACTGAGACACAGTACAATAAATATTCTTTGAAACTCACATAGAACTTCATCTTACTTTGTTAAAGGAAGAAACAACATATATCAAAAGAACACTCAATGTTTATTATCATTTTCCACCGTTTAAGATAATAAAAAAACAACATGATTTCTCAACATCTATACCTCAAAATTTCATAATTTTTACGCCTCCAACTACTAAAATTATGAGTAATTCATAGACAACCAGGACATTAAAAATCTACCACTAATTCCATATTTATCTAAATGCTTATTTCTAGGCTCCCCCATCATCCTCCACTCATCTATAGACTCTCGAGTAATATCACTATGTGAAATTATTCTCAACGAATTTTCTACTATTTTTCTAGTATTGATATTATAAGATATATTAAATTCATAATAATTGTAAAACATGATCCACCTTTTCTAATATAGATATAAATCTTGATTAGACAATATATATCATAATTTTTTTGATCTATGAATTATACAAGTTCCTATAGATAAGGGAATTCCATTACAAATTTAGATAAAACACTACTTCTACAATCATGAAATCACATGTATTGTAATTATGTTCATTAGGAAGTAACTATTGGGACTAATTAAAAATCACTATTTATTGTTGCATTTGGACAAAACCCAAACAAATATTAAAATCATCATAAAATAAATCTAACATGACTCCTTATTTTGGTAAGAAAAGAACAATATCACTGATAATTTTCTCCTTAAATGACTCAAATTATACCAAAAACTGATATGTCTATATAAAGGGTTATTAATTTATCATCAGTGTTGTTATGCGTTCTAAAATCCCATAAAATCAAACACCAACCTCTTAATAAAGTTTCCAAGATAATGTAAATTTTGCACCTGTATAACGTTCTAAGGAGATTCCTAAGAATCAATTCCCTCAATAATCAAATGATTAACTTCCATACCATGTTTAGATGTGGCATGGATTCTTAGAGATCCAATAATTTTTTCATGGACATATACCAACATGGGTAATGTCACCACTAGACTTCTAAAAGAACCCTTAATTTCACAGTATTATTATCCTCTGGTCTTGAATACACCAGGATCTAATGAATTAATATAACCATAAAATGATCTGTGACCCCAATAAAGTGAGTTCATTAGTTCGATGAACCCAGTTGGGGTTTCATATCTCAATAATACTACACCATAATGTCAATATTTATATAGTGATACCTAAATGTATTATTTTGAAAATCTTCAACCATATTTACCTAATGTTCCCTAAAAAATAAACCAATATTCTATTAATAGATATATCACTTTAATTAATCTAACTAGTCACTAATTATAGGTAGGGGTAGATATTTATTAATGTCATATAATTTAACAGTTGAGAATAATTACACAACCAAAGAATACAACATAGATTTTTGAAAACAACAGAGGAGCTCCCCAAGGTGACACACTATGATGAACATTATACTTCTACAATATATTATCAATCCAAATATTTAACTCTTAGAGATATAAAGGATTAATACTATATAGAGACAAATAAATCAAATAGAAACTATGTAGAATCTCTATCCCAAACTTAATGTGATATTAGGGGAATAAAATTACAATATAATCTATAAAAACTTCCCAGAACTCTTACACCACTATTGAAGAAAACATTGCCTAAACATCTACAGAATTAGACATAAACCTTTCTAAATAAAAAGGGTCTAAATATTGGTGTTATATTTTATGATCAAAATCAATAAAAAACAACCCTTTCTCCTTCTACATAAAAAATGGATCATCTTTGATAGATATATATAATAGACCAAATAAAACATAACCAATATAAGTCAACAATAACATCATATGTTTTTAATAAAAAAAATCCTCAAAAAGTACTATCCCATCATAAGATCAAATTCCAAACACACATATAATAAACTATATTGACCTATAACTAGTAGAGGAAACACAAAGGGAACTATAAGTCTGTCTACCATTTGTAACAAACCTTAGATTATGGAATGTGAGATAAAGAAGTGAAATAATATAATTTAAAAAGGGTAATAAATCATATTATTATAGATATCATTGTTAGTTTGAATGATCCCTATTTCCTAAGGTGTTGAAAAGTATATAAAATGCAATTGACCTTTATCCTCTCTTATAATTTGTTGTCCTTAATAACATCCAAAAAAATTCCATGATCTATCCTTGGTCATTGAGAATTGTAAAATTAATGGGATATAATATTTCCTATCCATTTCCCTTCCAGGATCTGAAATCCTAAGCATCATACTTCCACGGACAAGGCATTGAAGTAAAATACTATTTTAGAATCATATGAAACCAATAACTTCTTCCATGATAACTACTATGAAGGGTTATCCACTATAACTATTGATGAGTATGCCATCTATGGAAAATAAAAAAACACCATATCTCAGGGTCAAATATTGAGACATTCTAAGGTCAATAAAATGAGATGAATATAGATAAATGTTCCATATCAGTGATTGAGACCTCAATCTCCTAAATATAGATATTCTCTTCATAGAACCACTCCATTGAAATATCTAATGAATTTATCTCAATATAAACCTATGTAAACCAATATTTTCTTAATCATTTTATTCAGAATTAACACCTAAAGATACATAAAAATAGGAAATGGGTGAATTAACATTGGATTATATGTGGATATTAATAAATTTTCTTGTTATCTCCTCATCATTTATAAAAATCTAAAAATAATTGTAAAGAAGATTTAAAAACTGGCATTAGGATCTCTCATGTTTTATCTCCTATACTAGTGGCTGACCACCTCCTACTATTATTCATGATTTTTAATTAATGATATAATATAAACATAGAACATGATATGAAACTTTTCTCACATTACCTTAGACTCCTCACAATCACCTTGATAGATCCTCCACAAATATATAGACACAAAATTTAAAAAAAATTAAATACCACCTAGCTCCATCACTTAAAAAATACCCTGATAATCGAAAATAATATTTTAATTCCACCTACCACATCTTAATATATATATTATAGACTAATCCCACATATATTAGTAATATATAAAATTAAAAATCTTACGTATACTTCTTCTAGGAATCCTACTCCTCATGATCATTTTTCTTATGATCCACTAGAGCATTTCGCTACACCTCTCACAACCGAACCACTTGAGGATTCATCCATTAGCTATATTTATAATATCAAACCAAAAATCATAGGAACAAGATATATAATTCCATTATTATTTTTAATTAAATTGAATTTACCATTCCTAATTTCCCTAATTCAAACATATTCATAAAAAAGTATGAAAAATCCACCACACCTTCATCTTTATGCTTCAATCGCTATAATCTCACATTAGGATATTAAGTAGTATCAAGGTCCTTATATTATATTCTCATGGACCTTTTTAATTTCTAGAATGTATAATTTTATTACATCCTATGCTAATGTATGATAATATTTTTACCTTACTAGACCAATATAATATCCACTAATTTCTAACTCTAAAACTCTATCCAAACTCTCAACCAATGTTTTGATATTACTCTGTCATGAAATGAATCCACTAGAACTCATACTTTGATAAAATTGATGAAACAAATACTGCCTAACACATTCCCCAATATAACATGGTATGGACACAAGATCTAAGGTTACAGTCACACAACATAAGAGTTATTACCATCGTAAAACCCATAAAAATATTAGATAAATTTCCAATAAATATTAAATAAAACAAATGAAAGAAAAATAATCCAAATAACATGAATATAATGTCAAATATAAGTTAAATACCATTTCTTTTATAACAATACCAAAATATAAAGGCTTATATAGAATAAAATAATAATATAAACATTCTATATAAGATAATATTGAAATTTTCATCCAAATAACCAACTCTGTCATTAAAATCTCAAAAATTGTTTTTAGATGATAGGGGTATACTGATATGTAATCTTGGAATGTTCATCCCAAAAAAATCACTTTTGAAATTGGAGTAAGTATACAAAATCCATGGTCAATTGACCAAAAAACCAACTCGTTACCTATCTCGAGAAAACTACCACCCTTATCATAACAAGACTCACCCACCGAATATATATACTTGGGTGGTATTGTAATATTAATTAAATTATATCAATAATGAAACCAAAAACCTAAATCCTCACTAATTTACTCACCCTAATATCCTAACAACATACGTTTCATTAATATCAACCTTTTCATATCCGAGCATCACAAACTCATATCACAGAAAAACTAGAATCGTAAAATGACAATCGTATGTTGTGTACATCTATCACAATCCATATGTCATCACCACTTTACCATAGTATTTCTGAAATGGGGGAGGGGGAGTAGTAAGATATCTATATAACCCCAATCCCAGTTTGAAGGTGTATACATGAAAACCAAAACATTGTTTGGGTGTTGGTAAGGTTAAAAAAATTATGGTGTGGTGTCCATGAAATAAAAAATGTGAAAAAAAATTATATAAATGTCAAAAATTACTAACATAGGGAACACTTTCTATCATAAAACCTCTATAACATTAACCCATCACTACAAAAACCTCACCACACATAAGAAAACATTGCCTCCTCTAGAAATGAATTAATTTGAATTAACCCATATAATGACAAAAAAATCCACAAAAATAAATCCCATTCACTACAATAAAAAAGGATTTTGTACATGGGTGAATGATATGGTCATAGGACTAAATCTTCTGGTTGTAGGTTATAAAAAAAATACATTTTACCTCATGTAGATAAATACATTATTTTATCCCAAGGTGATACAGTCATGGGTGCTTCCAATTTCCATAAATAGTGGAGTGGTATACATGTTCTAGGGCCATAGGAAGCATCCATGACCAAATCACCTAGGATAAAAAAACTAATATATTTTCCATAGACACAGTAATCATAGAATTATTTTTTATCTCTTTTCATAGTTATTTATTATGGATATACATAAAGAAAATAAATGTATAGTGGTATGTTTAATTCTTCATACCTTTATGATATTTCAAGGAACACTTTACCACAACACCATCACACATTTTAGATATATATATATATATATATATATAATTTTATAATTATTACATATAATTAATATGTCTTTGAAATATTTAATTGCTTGGTGATGTAGGCCCTATGACAATGACCACATAAGCCTATCGTCATATGAAGTATAAAACTAGGCTACCACAATGGGAACCTAAGAATGTTACTATTGGAAGGATATGACCATGGTCGAGTAAGTATGTGGTGGTAGGGAAAGCTACAGACACAACCATATAGAGAATTATATGATAGAAGAAATACAACCATAACCACATATGGTAGAGTTGATAGGGTAAGCCATGACCAGGGCTAAGTAATACTGTGGTCGTAGGCCCTTTTCAATTGTTTTTATTGCCATTACCATTCTAAATATTGTTTCATGAACCATCCTATATAAATCGGCATAAAATCTGTGGATGTAGATCCTTTATCTGGTCATTAATATAATATAAAAAATACTATTTAACAATCAGATTTTTATTATGGACCTCGGAAAAAGTACTGATGAATATATATAGACTACTTCTATGGGAAACCATGACCCATAAACTTATGTTGAATTATATACACAGTTTCAACTCTTGTGGTTGTAACTATTTTCCATAGGTTATTTTTCTATTAGGGATTACTATATTTTTACCTATTTCACTCTATAAATTTACAAATTATATTATATTCATCATCCGAATATATTCTATCATCGATAGTTCAACTTTAATACAATTAATATTTCAATTACCAATTTTTTTACACTACATCAATCTATCATATTCAAATTTTTTTTTATTCCACACAACCCATTCCTATTCTAAATTATAAAATTCAATAATTTATCCTAACATGCATTCACATTGTTATTATATTATCTCAGAATCATAGTAAATTACAGCACACAAACCCTCTCAATTACCTCATGCTACCATAATAATAAAATATATAATTATATATACATCTATCATAGAAAGGAACCACACTAAATTCTAAATTACTTCAAAAATAATTTTGAAATAACATAAAACATACATCAATATAACCTTATCTCGTATTTTCATCAGTTAAAGGTCTCGGCACAACATAGCGACACCAAAAAAAATATAGATTCCCAGCCTCTTTAATTAATTATTTCATTTCAATTAGTTTATCTGATATAATAAATATTTCAATATGGAAATGAAATTATCTTTTAAAAACACCACCACATGATTAACATGTAGTTGATTAGTAAATAATATAAAAATTAAATGTAATAACATGTAAAAAAGAAATTACACTCATCATTATTTCAATTAAATTAATTATCTTTAATTAGGTTGACTTCTTTTCATCTAAAAAATCTAAATCATGAAAATTCAATATAAATGCAATAAAAATAACAGATAGAATTAAAAACACTTATCTTAAACTAAATATCAAACAATATGAAAACAAAAAAAATGAGATGGGAAAAAGAGTAAAAGAGAAAAAATTGATATTGACCCACACTAAAACATTATCCATCACACACAAATTTTCCTCCATTCAAGTCATCACCTGCAAAAAATCATAGCAACCTGAAGGGTAAGAAGTTTTCGAATAACAATAATATAAGTAGAAAAATAGTAATAAAATAGATGGTGTTAATTTAGAGGCTTAGAGAGAATTTGTTTTAATGGAAAGATATTCCAAGGAGTCTAAAACACCTTTAGAGTTTCCAATAGATATTATAAATTAAAAGAAACTAACTAATAATTATATTTTTTTAAATGCCTTAAAAATATTAGTGTAACAATTAGTGTAACAACACAATGATTTTATGATAACCATACCATTGAAAACCACAACACAAATCTCTTCTTTTTTTCCCACCTTAAGTAAGTCAATGGATTTTCAATTTTTATCAAAAAAAATGTACATTATAGTACCGAGATATATGTTATTATATACTAGTTAGATAATAAAAATTCATTCTGAAATAGTTATGGTACACTAATAACACAAAATATATTCCACTTAAAATTAATTCCCTAAAAAGGATCACATTGAAAAAGAACAATCATGGTGATTAAACTAGGACATAAGTGACCCAAAAATATCGTTGAATAAAAAATAAAAACAAAATATAACTCATGAAATCTCAATTATGATGATCACAATTCATGGGTCTATTTAAAAGAGCCAAATATGGAAAATGATTCTTTAAATCAATGGGTAATAGATCATATTTCAATTAAAATTATGTAAAGTGTAAATTTTATACCAATAAAAATTCAACTTAAAATCAATTGTTCACTACCAAAACACTTCCAAATATACTCGCAATACTTTCATCACCTCAATGAAATTATGTATATGACTATAAAAATCTATTTCTTAACACTCATCATATTTTTTATTAAAAAATTAAACATTTATTATTAATGGGATCAATAAAAAATGATTCTAAAGTGAAAAAATTTGTATGTATGTGGTGAATATTGATTCTCTCTATGTACTGATATGTATTCTAATTAATTTTGTTTTTTATATTTAAAAAAAAATTAATCTTCAAATAAAAAATGCATCATGTATAATGCCCATGATGGAAAATTATAATATTTTACCATAAAATTATATTTTATTAAAAAATATTTGAATCAAATTTAGTCATGTAATTTTATAAGGTCTTGATTAGTGATCCAAATTTCATTTATCTTTGATATAAAAGTTTTTATGTTTCCAATGTTAAAAAATTAAAGGATATTTTGTTAATTATAAAAAATAATTATAAATAGTGTCTTTTAGGGGTGATATATTGAAATATTTTAAAATATTATATAGATACAAAATAATAAATATATTGAAATTATTCATGATTATATATGAAATTTATTATTTATTTCAGATCACTAACTAAGAGGTAATTTATAAAAAGTTCTTATCATTTTTTAAAACTTAAATATAAGATACTGAATGTTAATTTTTTTAAAGTGATAATGGAAGATAATTTTTATAAGATAATAAATTTTATTATTTATTAAATTTTTTTGAAATGATAATAAATGATAGCTATTATTAGAAATTTTTATAAATTTATTATCTTTATTAATTTTTTTAAATATTAATATAATATAGTCAATTAATTTAATATTTATTAAATTCATAAATGAATGAATGATGAATAATGTTTTATTTAAAATATGTAACATTTTTTTATTGAAAAATAGATATTTTTAAATAGAAAAGAAATATTTAAAACTATATATGACTCATAAAAAATCCAATGGTTGAAAAAATTCATTTAAAATCACCCAAGATCCCATCCATAATCATTGGAGGAATGAATTTTTGCTGGAGATCTTTTACATCACACTGTTTCACTACTATATTAAAATCACCCAAAATATCATTTCGAATATTCCATTTAATCATGAGGTTGTAATCCTTTCCATTGAAAAAAATCATAACATGAGAATGTTATTTTGTTTCATATTTACCTGAGTCATTACATTCACCTAAAATTTATCATTGTTGATATTTATATATAATTTTTATCACTTAATAATTTAGATTTACCTCATAGATTATTGATAAAAATGTTATGGGACCAATAAAATATATTTTCAATACCATTAAATCTAAAAAATCCTTCATAATGTGTAGATACTCAATCTACAATAGAGAAAACATTAGTTCTACCCACCTTTGAGTTGAAAAATATCC
Source organism: Viscum album (assembly GCA_963277665.1). Lineage (NCBI taxonomy): Eukaryota > Viridiplantae > Streptophyta > Magnoliopsida > Santalales > Viscaceae > Viscum > Viscum album. The sequence goes on along the minus strand of OY728147.1, from coordinate 66,077,040 downwards.
TAAAATATTTATCCTATCGATTATTTTCATCCAACCATGAGGAATACATTGTGTTAAATTCTAAATCTCTTATAAAATAATAAATACTTCTTATATACACATTATACCAAATTAAAAAAATAAAATTTCTTAAAAAAATCCAATTGAATAATGTATAAAATTTTAATTCATATTATTCTATCAAAAACCTCTATTTGTTTTTATAATTTAAAGTAAAATTAGAATTTTGACCAATATCTAAGTTAAAATAATTTTATTAATGTAGTAGACCAGCTGAGATCTAAAATTAATCATTAGTAGAATAATATCAATCAAAATTATCCCATAGATATACTAATTTTTTTAGCAGTATTATAAGGTTCCTTAAAAATAGAAATATCATCCCTCATTTTGGTTAATAATATTTAATAAATACATTTACAAGATTTATGGTTTATTGGTAAAAAATAATTGAAAATAATTTATCCCATATTTTATAAAACTTCATTAAATATTATTTATAGAATTAATATACCACCACATTACCATTATCATTTTTGATAAGAAGTTCTAAAATATTCTATCATTTTTTTTCTATAAATACACTTACATAAATATTATAGAATAAAATAACTTGAATAGTCCTAAGATTTTTTTTTCAATTACAAATCATGCAACAATTAATAAAAAATAATTATTTTTATCATCTTTTTGTATATATATATATATATCTGTATAAGTTCTTCTTGATTTCCTATTGAAATAATATTTTTTCTAGAACATAGTTATGTGGTTTTATTATGGAAGAATAATGTCTTTATTTAATATAAATAAAATTGACAAAACCTATATTTTTTAAATTATTTCTTAATAGAAAATTTATAAAATTAGTTTAACCCTTTTCAAAACTATACATAAACTAAAACAGTTATCATAAGTGATAATTATTTTCAACCATACATAATTATTTATCAAAATATTATCTTTATTCTAAATTATTGTGGTAAAAATATTCTATTAGGTTATTTTGAATCCCTAAATACACATTGTCTTGGTTAATATGGGATATCACAACTTCACATATTTACTATTTTATTTTTTAGACCTTACCAGAAAATTCCTTGTATAATTAACAGTAATTTAATTCCCTCAAAATAGACCATGTATATACATTTTTTCTTTCACTATCCATCTATAAAAAATTCAATAAGAAGAAATAATTAAAAATATAAGTGTATTAATTTTTTTATACATATATAATCTAAATATGGAAGAGATATAATGCCAAAATGAATAATTTGAGACTTGTTTGTATATAACGTGGATTATATGTAACAACCTTGAATTTTAATAATTGAATTTTTTTTCTTGATAAATAATGTGCATAATATTTACAAATATAGTATAGTATAAACCATATAAAGAACTTCATAAAAATGAAAACATTTTATTTAATTAATTGGATCCAATACATTTAAAGAGTAAATATAGTCAAAAAAATATAAAATAGTAAAATGGGATAATAATAAAACTATAATGAGAAAATATAGATCAAATTGATCACCTATAATTATGACACTAGAAAATAACACATTAAAAAGAAACATTACATTTAAAATGCAATCAAAATTTTAGAGATTACAATTGTAAAACCGTGAGAGAAATTAAGATGAATGATGAGTGGATTAATTAAGATGTAATATGATAGTTGGAATAGATATATGATATTTCTAATAGTAACCTGAATATTAGAAATAGTAACATGACCATTAGAATAGTAAAATGACCTCAAATTTGTAAAATGACATATAAATAATATTTTACATGAATAATTTTTTAAAATATAAATTTCATAATTCTATAAACTAGTTATCAAATTTAAAAGATCAATGGAATTATAAACACATTTTTTATTATACGGTTTTCAAATTATTTAGAAAAAAATCATATTTTGTATAGTAATTATAGTGACCTGGACTTTTTATACATAAATATTATATCTTTTTAGATGAATATTCAATACGTGTAACAAATACACACTAGTTGATCATAATAGTGTATTTGGGAACAAGATACTCAATATTCATATTTTTTTAATGATATTCAACAACTCTCATAAATCTATTCCCACACATTAGTCTTCTTTAATATACCCTAATTAAAAACAATATTCATAACCTAGGGAAAAGAAAAAAAATAATGGGTGAGATCAAATGTACAGTATGGTAAAAAATGTTGATATTAATGATTAAATAGGAATAACATGAGAATAAGGGCATGATAACATGATATTGACATTTAAAAACCATACCATACATAATAAATATCATAATTATGATTCATGGAATAGAGATTTTATATTCATAAGAGATGAATAATATAGGAATCAAATAAAATTAGCAATGGGAGAATAAAAATAACATAATAATGTGGCAGAAACATAAGATAACAAAACTGTTAACATGTATAATTTGAAACAAGTTAACTCATGAATTTAATTAAATTAAATAAATCCCTCACATAAACTTATGGAACGAAAAATAGATCCATAAATATCCTGACGAACATGAAAAAAATGCACTTATAAACTTATTTACCTGAAACTAGGTACAAACATAAATTTATGGACTGAAAACTAGGTCCACACATTATTTTATGGAAATGAAATGAGGTCAAAAAACAATCAAATGGACATGAAACCAGGTCCACTCATAACAATATAAACATGTAATATAGTTCAAACATAACATATTTAATCATGATTTATACATATTTTCAAATTAATTAGTGGAAGATATAGGTCCCACATATAACATAATATATATATATTTATATTCCAAAAGATCATTAAACATTCATCATGTCATAACCCTTGAAAAATGAAATGGGTTTCATAAACATTTCTCCGTTGCAAAACCCATGGAAAATATTGAGTTACATAATAATCATGTAATTATAATCATAAAACATCGAATAAAAAAAATAAGATGACATCATTGGATCATATCCTCAATAAAAATTATGTAATAGTAAATTGTGTGATCATATATGGATAATTATTTTGAAAGATCACTTGGAAATGTTCTTGAGGATAGTAATCTTTTCATGTTGAAATAATTTATTTAAAATATAAAAACATCCCAAATTTTATTGATATAATTTTATTTGAAAATATTATAAGATGTTTTTAAGTATATATTTAAATAATTTAGTCCTCACGATGGTGGGAAATAACCTTTATGTAATATGCATTAAAATAAAGGTTTCATTCACATTTTTGTACGAGAAGTAAATAATAACATTTTTTTTGAAAAATGAAAGGAAGAATAATTTTTTTTGTAAAAATATAATCACGGGTAAAAATAAATTTAAACAATCATATAAATAATTATTGAATCCATTTTTGAAAAAATGTATTTTGAAGAAAAAAGGATTTTCAACTGAAGATTGAAATCGAGTTTATCTTATTTAAAAACATTATTTTTAGCTATAGAGTACATAATGAGAGAAAATTAAAGTAACAAATGTAATATTCATAAATTTCCATAGGGGAAGAAAATTAATGAGTTTATTGAGAGATAAATTATAACATTTTATCATCTGACGCATTGTCATAAACAATCCTGATAAATAATGATATTTTAACATCAAAACCTTACCAGTTTGTTAAATTTTGAATTTCATGACCTATGATATATATAAACTTATATAGATATTTATATCACATAATTTTCATTATAGTAATAATATAATAAATTCATGGTTAGAATATAGACCCCAAAAAAGAAACAAGTGGTGTATAAGGCATATATCCCACAAAAGGGAGATAAAAACCACTTACCACTTTGGAGATTTCTTACTAATAATTCTCCTTAAAAATCATAAAATGGAAATTTAAATATAATGAAATTAAAGATTTAAAAAATAAAAGGGGTAGTATATTCACCCAAAAAAAATATGAAACGAGTCGTGAACGTGGCTCATGTCTCATAGAAAAAATAAAGACTAGAAATCCCTTACCTCAAGTCTCAACTTCTTTAGAACATGTTTGAACCTCCTATATAATGATTATAGTATTATTATACATATAATTAATAATAATATCAATATATATCATAGAATATTTGACTTAATTTTGACTATTTATTACTCATTTATTAACAATTCTTTGTTTAAATAACTTTTTGGGTAATAATTGCTTCATTTATCATTTATGTTTTGCTTGTGGTAGTTTTTTTCCTTATAAAAATATTATCGTTAAATCATAAAAATAGATTTAATAATAATAACAATATCATATATATATATTCATCATATACATATTTATATTCATATATAAATGATCTATATAAAAAATAGATTATAACTTTCTTGGAGACGTAGGCTGATCGTACGCATGAACGTTGTTTCATTTTTTAGAAAAATGCTATAAATTAAGGGTAAATATCAATTTAAGTTTAAATAATCATTTTTATCTTATATTTCATATATATTAATTAAATATATATTTATTCCCATACACATCAAAATAAATTGGAGAACATATCACATCGCTTTGTGGAGGCGGTAGTCCACACGTATGTACGTGTGGTGTTATCATTTTCCAACTGATTGGAAGGTAAAAAGTTAGATGTGATATTATAATTCCAAAATAATAATAATTTCTTAGTTTTAATATAAATAATTTAAATACATCATTATATTCAGCTGTATGAGGTGGTGATGTAAAACGATCTATATCTATACGTGAGCTGGTAGTCTTCCATACACATGATCAATAGTTTTGTTTCACATTTGATGAAATATTAGATGGATAATGGTTATTAAACTAACATAATAACATCTCATAATATTGAATATAATTAGGTCATTATATCATCATATTTTATGAAAATTTAAATAATATGGAAGAATAAATAACATAATAACACATGGTTAAGATCAATACCTCATTTTCAAAGAGCCTCTTTAGGTTTGTACCCAAATCCTATATAAGATGATTAAATATTCAAAATTAGGTCTCTAGAACATGGTAATAATTTTATGGAATGGTTTATTAACTTATTGTCTGAATAAAGTATCTTGGACTGCTGATAGGAGAGGATAGGTGATGTATTTTTATATGTGGGAAAGGAACCTACTTGGAAACTACTTTGAAATTCTGAAAAGAATAACTAATGAAAAATTCATTACCATGAAAAAAGATTCCAAATGACCCTATATTCTTATTAAGGATTAGGTATGGTTGAAATATGTTCATAAAATAGGATTTAGAAAAGTTTTATAAACAAAAATAACTTTATCTTTTGATTTGACCCCCGCTCTCCTTGTTTTTACCCTAACCATGGTAAATACTTTTCACTAATTTTACTGTTAATTATTAAAAAAACTATTTTTAACTTATTATATTTCATTAATTATGATTATTTAAATTTTGTGATCTATTTCTCCAAATTAAATTTATATAAATGGTATAACTTAATTGAAAATTAGTCCTTTAGACGTGACAAAAAATCAGGTTTCCAAGGAAAATGTTTTTATAAGTATAAAATGTTTCCATATAAATAAGTATCATATAATTTATTGAAATTATATAAATTGGATTAATAATAGTATATTTTATCTAATTTTATTTGTGAGATAATATTAAAAAAATTAAATTTTATAAAATCTTTAAAAGAAAAAGTAGTTTTTTCTAAAAGTCAATATTTTGACTATTAATTGAAAAATTAATATTTTTAGAAAAATTCCAACATTTCACTATATGATTATTTTTACATGTTGATATAATAAATGAAATATATTTTTTAAAATATTTTTCTAAAACTAGAAAAAACTAGTTTCAAAATAAGCACGAAGAACACAATGAAACCTCTTATTTAAAAAAATACGTCTTAACGGCTATATTATAATGATGAAGTTAAAATAATAATATTAATTTTATATTGCGGTTTGATAAAAATCAGTGTTTCATGTAACGTAGGGTATTGAAGAAATTAATATTATTTGAAAAAATATTTCCAAAATAATATGGGTGTTACATTCTACCCCTTTAAAAAATTACAACCTAAAAATTTAAACTTGTGCTCGATGGGTTTGAATTTTTAAATATCTTTTATGGGAAATCTAGATTGTAAAAAGGGTAGATAAAAAATACACTTGGAAAGAGGAAAAATAAATTACAAAGTACATCAAGAATAACACAGAATTATGTTTATAAATAAGATAAAATTGTTTTTTAGTGAGGATATTGACAAGAAAGAAAATAATAACACTCCAGGATTAATAGATAGTGATAGAGAACATGGTAATTATAATGTTTAACAACACATAAAATATATATGATAATTTAATAGACTATTGATTCACTTGTAATGTAGGTAGTTTGGGTTTTTTTATCCTAAGATCCATTTACTAAATTTGAGGTAATTTTTACAATCAAGATATATAAGACAAGAAAACAAACAAACATTATTTCTTTCCATCTCATAAGTACGATTTAATACTATGGTTGTGATTCAATGAAATTACACATTATCTTTGACTATAACAAATGAAGATGTTTTTTTCATGACTAAATATCTAATGTATCACAAGATCTATAAAATAATGATAGGTATCTCATTCTATATATTTTTATCCTAAATACCTCAAATGGTTATAAAAAGTTATCTATTATGGATAAATATTTATGTTAGGAAATAATAAATTTATCTCTAAAACCTCATCCAAAGGTCAACTTAAAACCTTCTATATATGTTTCACCCTTATACCTTTAAAAAATTAAAAAATTAATGAACAAGTTCTTTAAATTTAAGAAATTAACTTAAGATTAATTCTTTAAATATCATAAATTGACTCTTAATTATCACATACCAAATGTGTGAGTTACGTGGTCATATATTCGCTTGAAACATGGTAATAATACAAATTAACATAAAAAATCAATGAAAATGTCCATTATTCTTCATTCCTTAAATTAAACCATATATTTTTTAAAATACATGATAAATCTAATAGTTCTTGAAACTCTATGAATGAAAACAAAAACCATAGTTTTGAGGAATAATTTATCAGTTCCAAGGTCATCAATACTTTTCAACTTAATTTATCTATATAAATCCTCAATTTACCCCAAATAAACAACATTATATAAACATTATGAATAAGTTAAATGAAAAATGTCCCTCTTTTCTTTAATATAAAATACCACCTTAACATTAAATTGCTTTTATAGGTCGTCAAAACCTTATATAATATTTGTGAAGATATTAAATGAAAATTTATATAGAAAAATAATTATATATTTCAATATTCAAATAAAACAATTCTAGAATTACAATATGGAAACAATTGTAATATTTTACATCAGTCTTAAATCATTAACCTATAGGACCGAAATAATGAATGTAGATGCTCAATATACAAGAGGGGGGGGTGAATTATATACTTTAAAAATTCCTTTTTTACTTTTAATGTCGACAGAAAACATTCTATTGTTTAACAAAGTCAAACAAGGTAAATTCACAAGACCTTTTAGTTCTACAAACATCATAGATTTTGGAAATATGGTTCCAGAAAAGATACTTAAGAAAATTTTACAAGAGAAAATATTCTAACATAAAGAGTATAGAATCTTACTAATTAGAGTACATGTACAAGAAGGTATAAGATAGTTATACTTTTCTAATTAATCAAAATGTAGTGGAAAATAAAATGGAAACAACATATGTAACTAGTATAGAATCTTATAACCAACAGAGTAGGGTATCCAACAACCTTGGATAAATTTCCCTTGATTTATACGTTAAAGAAATTTTGTCTTATCCACATTAGGGTAACCCCTCAATAGGAATATCAGATTCTATCTTGCTATCCCCGCAGGCCCTTGAACTTCAAGGTAGTCGGAACCTCTATTTTTCTTATCAAGGAAGTCCTCGAACTTTAAGGTAGTAGACACCTCTGTCTTCCTATCCCCAGAAGCCCTTGATTTCACACAACAAAAATCAGTTTCATACGAAGCAATCTGAACAAGTTGTTCAGTACACACAAGGCATGAGAGTCTCTCTCTCTAGAAATCACTTCAGTAGCATACAATCTCTAGACTTGTAGAACAGTCAGTCCAAGTCTTGAGCTTATTCAAATGAGCTCCTATTTATAGGAATTTTTTCAACGGTCGACTCCCTCCTCGAACGGTCATATTTTCCTGTGAATTTTTGAGGGACCTGTACACATGTCACTTAAACAATAGTTAGTTAGAAACATAATGTGAAACATCATTTCATAAATATAACAAGAGTAAGTAAAATATGGTTGCTCAACCAAATCTATTTTTCAGAGTCTAAGGAAAAATTAAGTTCAGAGTATAAGAGGAAATAATTCAAAGTCTATATTACATAGATATTCAGATTCCTTTTTTCAAGGAATTCAGAATCAGAATTCTGCAGGCTTCGAAGTTTGAATTCTAAGGAATTCGAAACCTGAATTTTGAAGAATTCGGCACCTGAATTATAAAAAATTTAGAGTCTGAATTCTAAGGAATTAATAACCTAAATTATGAGGAATTCCGATTCTAAATTCTAAGGAATTCAAAACCTGAATTCTGAGGAATTTGGAGTCTGAAATATAATGCATTCTGAACCTGAATTCTGAGGAATTCAGAGTCTTAATTCTAAGGAATTCGGAGTCTGAATATCATAGAAATTAGAATCTAAATTTTAGGGAATTCAGAATCTGAATTTTAGATAATTTAGAATCTGAATTTCAAAGAATTCGGAGTTTGAATTATAAAGAATTAAAAACCTGAATTCTAAGTAATTTAGAGTCTGAATTTTAAGGAATTCAGAACATTAATTCTAAAGAAATCGGAGTTTGAATTCTAATGAATTAAGAGTCTGAATTTTAGGGAATTTGGAATTGGAATTTTAAGGAATTCAGAGTCTGAATTCAGAACTTAAAAACACAATAATCTATATTTAAGTATTTATAGGATTATGAGGTCTTAGATATGAAACAGATTTTTACAATTTATAAATAAAAATAGTTAGAAACTAAATCATGAACAAAGAAAATGAAGGTAAGGAGAAAATTTCCTTGGGAAAGAAAAATTTTCTTATTTAGAAAAAATCTTCAGGGAAATGAATTTTTCTTTGAGATAAATTGTTTGTGATTTTGGAAACATAAAGGAATAGAAAAATCATATGGAAACCTTATAGACTCAATAATCTCGCCCTTTTTGGAAAGCACAAACATCATAATTAAAAAGGATCTAAGGACTTAGAAATTTTATCGACTTGAAAATAAAAACTTATTACCCTTTAATTATGGATCAAAGAAAATATGACTAACTCCCCCTTATGAATCCGAATCACTAAGGATCATATTCTAGATTTCATGAATGAGATTTTTCATTTTCTAGCATTCGAAAATCATCATTGATAAGAACTTTCCTCTATATGAAATCCACTTTACATAGAGAATTATATTCATTACTTTGAATTATTTATAGCATTCCTTTCTCCCCCTTTGTGATTTTCAAAAAGAAATAGAGGGAATGGAAAAATTGGTACCTGAAACATTAGTACAAAAAAACCCAAAACATGGAGCACAAAAAAAATTCATTAAGATTGGAAGTAATTCTACATAGAGGAAAATATAAGAAAAGATCAAATTGTAATGAAATTATACCTCTTTCTATTTCGGCATCAGTTTCATCAAAATAGTTTTTAGCTTCTTGAGCTCTTTGTGATTCTCTTATGCTCGCTTTAGCAATTGATCCTGATCATTACTTTTCTTCTCTAAGGCTTGAATTTTTTCTTCCTGAGCCTTAAGAATGTCTGCCTGATCATTCAAGAGTTCTTCTTGTTTAACAAGCTTCTATTCAATCCCTATTCTATGATGTCTTTCCCTTTACCAATTTATGGCCACAAAGTTAAGATTTCCATTAAAATATTTAACTTCCTACTTCTGAGTAGTCTCTTCAAGACTTAACTTTTCCTCAAAACTATTTGAAAGATATTTAATCTTCCCATCTTCAGTATCTAAATAATCCTTCACATTATCATAGAATTCATAAAAAATTCTAATTTATTCAATATATTTCTTTGACCATCTTGTTATCTTCTTGAACGATCTTTTGTGTGCTTCATAACCAATGATAAAGGTCTTGAAATCTTCCTCTAGTGTAATGAATTTATCCATCACCATGGAAAATGATTCTGATTTCTGGTTTATAGTTTGCTGAAGCATTTGGCATATTGAATCTAACCTTGGAAATAACATAATAGTATCTACTAGCTTCTTCAGGGACTGAACAACAAAATCATGTCCAAGTGAAGATGATTCTGAATCCGAATGTTTGGTTGGTGAGGATTCTTTTTCTATATCCTTAGCTTTCCTTTTTGATGAAGAACTGGCATCTTTCTTTTTCACCGTGGATTTACTCAGTGTATCTACAACCACCTAATTTCCCTTATCTGGTCTTGGAATGATATCATGTTCTTTAGGTGATTTATTCTCACTATCAGATAGCTGAACAATCTTTTCTTCCTCAACATCTTCTTTCTCTGTATCAACCAGTACATCTTCTGGATGAATAAAATAATGATTACAACTATCATTATCTGTCATTTTATCCACTTTTTCTTCACCCTTCTCATCTTTTCCTGGTGTAGTAATTTTTGAGATTCATCTTGGGAAGTCAAGATTGATAGTTTTATAGATGGAATTTCCTCATCATGGTACTCTTCGACATACATTATGATATCATCAAATTCATTCCCTTATTCTTCCACCTATTCTTCTTCTTCAATTTATTATTCTAATTAATGAGAAATTTATTCCTCTTAAAGAAATTTTGGAATAACCACTTTCTTCCTCTAAGTCTCTGGTAAAGGTTCTATAAAAAAAATTGGTAACAATTTTTTTTCAGAGTCTCTTTTATTAACCTTGATAATAGATTGAATATCTTTATCTTCCGTAAATTTTTTCCTTTTCTTATTTTCTTTTTCTTCCATTTCATGATTCTCAACATCTTTTTTCATTCAAATATTTTTCTTCAGAATGGTGCAAGAAAAAAATAGGCTCCCCTTCCTTCTATTTTTTCTTATCTTATCTCCACTTAGAGACTACTTTATCAGGATATTCTTTTTGCTTATTTGGATTTGGAGGTGCTGACTGAGTTTTCTTGGCCACATACGTTTTTGTTTTCTCTTGTAGATCATTAGCCCTTCTCTTCCTTCTTCCTTTCTTAGAGGTTTCAGCCACTTCTGGGTTCTATGAAAAATCTTGTAATTCATCTTCAAAAAGATCCTTGAATTGTTCAGATTCAATGGAAAATCTGATTCTCATTCTCCTTAAGGTGTCATCACTTAGCAACATAACATTGTAATTTATCAGCTTGGGACTGCATGAGATTTTGAATGACTCATGACAAAGAACAATAATCATTGAAATAATGGATGGATACACAATAATTTGAGACTTTATATTTCCATTCTTGATATTCTCAATCATTACCAAGATATACATAACCATGTTTACCTTCCTTAGATTCACCAAGAAATCAAAAACATAAATGTCACTTTTCTTCAAAGTATCCTAATATCCTTTTCTCGGAATTATAAATCCTTGAACCCACAATTAAAGAATCCAAAAATTTGTAGAAAGATGAATGATCTTTGGAGTCTTCACTCCATTAAAGAAAAGACATTCTATTTATTTCTCCTTTTTAAAATATCCTGATTCATCAGGTAACTTGTGAGTACGAAACTCTGCTTCCCCTTTAAAAGGAATACCTATAAAACTCACAGCCTTTCTGTATGAAAGAGTGTTAGTCATTCCATAACACTTGAATGAAAATTTATCTTTCCCTCCTTCAATGAAAAAACTAAATATTTCATTAAACTCCACCATCAATTCTGGATATGCCATATCCTATTCCTTTGGCTTCTAAATACAAAGGATCTGCCAACCATTCAGCTTAATATTTGTGGAAATAATAGAATCATACTTGTTGAGGAATTTCTGATCAACTGCTCTCTCTCAGTATATCAACCATTCAGATGTTTACTTAACATTTGACATTTCTTTCTGAGGAGAAGCTTGAACAGAAATATGTAACTGAGGAAAATTTTTAAGATTCATAACGACCTTAAAATACATAAGCAGAGCTTCAGCATGAAAAAGCTTGAAAAACTGATGTGGGACAACCATCATGGGACTTTATATATGCTATTTAGGAAAAGATTCAACTTTTATGGTTGATCCCATGGTTGTAAAACTTCTGATCACATATGAAGGTTGAGATGATAACCGTAGAAGTAATTTTATAGGCTCTGATCTTTTTAGGTTTCTTATGATAAAAAAATTCATATTTTAGAAAAAAATCTGAAAAAGTTTCTAAAATAAGATAAAAATACCAACAAGTAAAAAACATGAGTATGAAAACTTAGGAATGAAAACATACCTTATGGATTTCTAGGAATATTATTCGTAATAAGGGAATTTTTTTTGAATAACTTTAGATTTTGATAATTTTCGATTGAAAAAACTTTAGACTACGAAAAAATTGACTTTGAAAAAATATGAATACGAAAAATTTTGACTATGGAAAAATTTTGATTACGAAAAATTTTGATTGCCGAAAAATTTTGATTAATAAGGAAATGTACTCCCCTGATTGAAAGTGGTTTCTTACAATATGAGATAGGTTTCTCCAAGAACTTAATATGAAAGATTAACTTATAATTATCATTCCCAACATCTGTTTAATGTATTAAAAAGTCATCAGAGGGTAATGATTTTGTGAAAATATTAGTAAGTTGATCTTGCATTAAAGAATTATATCTCATTTTTGTGTGTGATCCCTAAGTAACTGATGCCTAATATTTATGTATTTGGCACGCGAGTGATGTTTATTGTTTTTACATAAGGCAATGTCTCTAGTATTATCACACAATATTTGTGTTTTAGTAAAACTCATACCATATTTTGTGTGTGTGTGTTGCATCAAAAAGACTTTAGCACAACATCTTCCAGCTGCTACATATTCAACTTCAGTAGTGGAAAGTGCTAATGAGTGTTTCTTTTTTCAGGACAAATAAACTAATGAGTCTCCTAAAAAGTGACATGTTCAAGATATACTTTCCTATCCATTCTACATCCACCAAAGTCTGCATCTGAAAAACTTTTTAGAACAAAATATTCTCTATAAGTATAAAAGAGTCCTAAATCAATGGTTACCTTTGTGTAGAAAAAAACCCTTTTCAATACCTTTAAATGAGATTCCGTAGGATTGGATTGATATCTTGCACATAAGCATACAGAAAACATTAAACCTGGGCAACTAGGTTTCAAGTAAAGTAGACTTCCTATCATACATCTAAATGATGTTTGATCTATAGGTTTCCCAGCTTTATCAAGATCAAGTGAATTTGAGGTACCAATGGGAGTACTTATACACTTAGTGTTGTCATATCCATAATTTTTAAAAAGATATTTAATATAATTATGTTGAGATATATATATTACTTATAGTTTTTGAGAAATTTGAAAACCAAGGGAAAAAGTTAACTCACCCATCATACTTATTTCAAACTAAGGTTCCATTAGATCTGCAAAGGAATCAGTTAAAGATTGCTGAGTTGAACCAAATATAATGTCATCAATATAAATTTAAACAATAAAACCATTTTTCTTATCTTTCTTTATAAAAAGGGTTGGATCAACATTTCCCATAATGTAATTATTTTGTACCAAAAACCCTGTAAGTCTAACATACCAAGCTATAGGGGCTTGTTTAAGTCCATATAAAGATTTGGTATGTTTGAAAACATGTTAAGGATGGTTTGAATCTTCAATACCAGGAGGTTGTTCAATAAGAACTTCCTCTTGAAAAAAACGGTTAAGGAAAGAACATTTAAAATCCCCTTGAAAATGTTTGAAGTTGAAGACTGCTGTAAAGGCAAATAGAATACGAATAGATTCAAGTCTATCTATTGGAGCATAGGTTTCTTCATAGTCTGTTCCTTCTTGTTTATTATATCATTTAGCAACTAATATAACTTTATTTCTTACTATGATTCCATTTTCATCACACTTATTTCTAAAAAACCATTTTACTCCAATAACAGAATATTCCTTAGGTCCTTCAACCAAGGTCCATACATTATTCTATTTGAATTCATTTAGCTCATCTTGCATAGCTTTTATCCAATCATCATCACCTAAATCTTCATCAATGATTTTGGTTCTAATTTGGAAAGGAATGCTAGATGTTCTACTTCATTTCATAAATAACATCTAGTACTTAGAGGTTGATTTACAATACCAATGATACTATCAATGGGATGATTATTAGGATACAACCGATTTAGGTTTTGTAAAACCTGTTCATTAACATATGGTTGGAAATATCGTGGAGTAAATGCTTCAGAAATATCTTCTTGAACATTTTCCTTATCAGAAAGATATTCTATCAATGGTTGATAATCAGTTTTTGAAAACACATCTGATGATGTAGGTTGAGAATGTTTAAGAACAAAGGGATTGGTTTCATCAAATTTAACATGTACTATTTCATCAATAGTACAAGAATTTTTATTCAAGACTCTATAATCCATAGAGGTTGTGGAGTAGCCTAAGAAAATTCCTTTAATAGATTTTGATGCAAATTTATTTAGATTATCTTTGGTATTCAAGAATGAATACTTTTCAACCAAAAACGTTGAAGTAGGAATGTCTAGGTTTTTTACCATTCCATAACTCAAATAGTTTTATTACGAAAAGGTCTAATCAAAACACGATTTATAGTATAACAAGTAGTACTTATAGCTTCATCCCAAAAATGTTTCGCTTCCGAATATTATCTCAACATGGTTCTTATTATCTATTGAAGAATTTTGTTTCTTCTTTCAACAACACGATTTTGTTGATGAGTTCTTGGTGATGAGAAGTTATGAGTAATTCTTTTTCTACTACAAAAAGGTTTGAAAATTATAATTTTGGAATTCTTCTCTGTGATCACTATGAATAATTATCAAAGGAAGATTTTTCCCATTTTTTACTTGGGATCTAAAACTTTTGAAATAAGAAAAAGATGCATATTTTATTTCTATAAAATAGACCCATGTAAATCTAGTTTAATCATCAACTAAAACAAATACATAATATTTTCCTCCAATGCTTCCAGTTTTTGTTGGACCAAAAAGATCCATATGATAAAACTGTAATGTAATAGTTGTTGAGACCACAGCAACAAATTTAAAACTTAATTTATGTTTCTTTCCATATTTAAAAGGATCACAAACTTTTGAATAATCAAATATAAGATCAAGTAGATCAGTAACTTGTATTTTCATTAAGAGTTTGCATTGGTTCCTAAGGTTACAATGTACTTACCTTCAACTCCATAACTAGGAGTGGTCTTCCATTGCAGTAAGACAAGGTATATATTTTTTTCTAAGGTCTTCTAAGTTCAGTGTGTAAAACTTCTCTTGTCTATGGGAAGAAAGAATAAATTCTTCCTTGGAATTGTGTACTAAAATCTTGTCATTCCTCAAATTCACAAGGTAACCTTCACCACCGAATTTAGTTATGCTAATAAGATTGTTCTTAATACCCTTAACAAATAAAACATTTGAAATCAATGTTTTTCTAAGAAGAACAATGTTACCTATAACAATAATTTTTCCCTTATCATTATCTTTGAAAATTACTTTTCCTCTTTTCGTTTTGATAATATTTTCAAAGAATTTTTTGTTACCATTCATGTGTCTGGAACATCCACTATCCATGTACCATGTATTGATGTTGGTAATACCTTTACTTTCCTGAAAATAAGAATGTTAGACTTTCAGAACCCAAACATTCTTGGATCTGTAATCTTCAGAAATCAATATCTTAGAAATCCACATTTTCTTTACAAAATAATCTTTATGAAAACCTAAATACTGTGTTTTTTTAAGGAAGAATTTTTTCCCAATTCCCACCACACTGACACTTAGTGCAGAATGGATCACTTTGAGGTACAAAATAATTGTTACTAAAAATAAGTTTTGAAAGAGTATAACGAAATCTGGAATTATTCCTTAGAGGTCGAATTTGGGAATACTTCTTCTAAAAATTTTCCATACCCCGTGTAAAGTTAGACAAACACTTCCTCAAGGAAAATATTTCGAACATCAATATAATAAATATGTTTCTATCCTCAAAAACATTAGTTTTAGCACTAGAGTTATCCTCTAAAATATTTTCTTAGAAATTGCATTTTTTTAGATCTTTAATTAGTTTATCATTCTTAGAATTAACTACCTCGAGGGTTTTTGAAATACCATAAAATAATAAATTTTCTTATCAAGATCTTTAGAAAGATCTAATACTTCTTTAGTAAGAATAGAAATTAAATAATTTTCCTTATCAATCTTTTTCCGGACTTTAGAATTTTCATTCTCAAGGAGATTAGAAAACCTATAAACTTCTTCATAAGTAGGTAAAGTATTATCTTCATCAGAGGAAGCTTCTTCCTCCAAAGATTAATAATATTTAAAATCAAAATAATTAGAATTTAAAGATACATTGGTTATGGATTCAGAATTGTGTGCCTTGGCCATTAAAAAATGATTTTCAATAGGAAACATGGAAAGTAAACAAAGATTCTTCTGACTAGAAGATTCATACTCTAAGGATTCATTAGAAGAATCTCCACCACCGGCACTCTAGGTGTCATTAGCTTTTAAAACATTCTTAGAAATATATTTGTAGTAGTTATTATTATTCCTATCAGAATTATTTTCCTTTCTATCCTTTTTCTTAAGAATAGGAAAATTTGTCCTTATATGCCCTGCTCTTTTGCATTCATAATAAGTGACTTTAGAGTCTTTATTTTCCTTTCTTTATTTCTTCTTATATCTATACTGAAAGTCTTTCTTCCCAACTATTTTTTTCATCCTTTGAGAAATATTAGCTAATTTATTCCCAAAATGTTCACTTTCACTTGATTCAGATAAAAATGACCTTCTAAGATTTAGATCTTGTAACTCTATCAGGAATCATTTCTTTCATATGATTTGAAGTAGTTGTAAAAGAAACACATCCATATTCAGTCTTATTTTTAATATTATCAACATATATCTTCATTATGGTTTCATGTTGAAAAAGAGTTCCAAACAGCCCATCAAGAGAAATCTGAGTAACTTTTCAATTTTCATCTATAGTTGTCCTCTTGGATTCCCATTCATTAGGCACGATGTCTATAATGTTGTCTACAAGAGCTTCATCATCCAAACCTTTATCACCCATTTATTGTAAGCTGTTTACCATAGTCATAATTCTTTGTTGTACCATACGTATAGGTTCATAATAAGGATAGCAGAAACCATGATACTCAGCTTTAATCATAGCTCTTCTAGTTTCGATATCTTTGGAAGTTCCAAAGTGAGTTTCTTCAAGCCTCCTCTAAATAAAATTTTCAGCTTTCGAAGATGAAATATGGCTATATTCCTAGTATTGGAACATATTAATTTATTTTATACCTTGTAGTTTAGTTGATATTCTGACTTTTCATGATTAGTAAATGTTATGAATTCCTTATCAAAAGTCTTGTAATCTCCCGTAAGCATAAAAAAGTTGTCCACTCTAGTGTTAATAAAAAAATTATTCCTACAATCTCTCCAATATTCACAATCATTTCCATAAAATATAGGCAGTCTAGTAGGATTAAGATTGTCAATCGAACCAACATCTATTCCGATTATCTTAAAGAAAATATCTTTCCAAAAAAAACTAGTTAATAGAAAAAGTTTGTAAACAATGATAAAAATCCTATAAAGGGAAATATAGAACAATAAAAACTTGTTCATGAAAATATATATGTGAATATAAGTATTTCAGAAATCGAATTTGATACCAATTGTAGGATTGAAATAATGAATTTAGTTTCTCAATATACAAGGGGGGGGGGGTAAATTTTATCCATTAAAAATTATTTTAGAACTTTAAAAGTTAGTATAAAACTTCTTATTGTTTAAAAAAGTCAAAGAAGTTAAATTCAAAAGACCTCTTAGTTCTACAAACTTTCTAGATTCTGGAAATGTGGTTCCGGAAATGAAACTTAAGAAAATTTTCCAATAGAAAATATTATAAATTAATGTGTATAGAATATTAATAATTAGAGTACAAGTACAAGAAAGTATAAGATAGTTATAATTTTCTTATTAATCAAAATGTAGTGGAAAATAAACTTGAAATAATATAAGTAACAATTATAGAATCTTATAACTCAACAAGTTGGGTATCGAAAAACCTTGGATAAAGTTCCCTTGATTTATAATTCCAAGAAATTTTTTCTTACCCACACCAGGGACAGCCCTTGATAGGAATATCAAATTCTATCTTCCTATCCTCGCAAGCCCTCTAACTTCAAGGTAGTCAACACCTCTGTCTTCCTTATCAAAGAAGTCCACAAACATTAAGGTAGTTAGCACCTCTATCTTACTATTCTCAAAAGCCCTCAATTGTACACAATAACAACCAGAGTCTCACGAAGAAATATGAACAAGGTTTTCAGTAGGCACATGGCATGAGAGTCTCTCTCTCAAGAAATCACTTCAGCAGCATGTAATCTCTAGAGTTATAGAATAGTCATTCCAAATCTTGAGCTTGTTCAAATGAGCTACTATTTATAGGCATTTCTTCAATGATAGACTCCCTCCTCCAACGTCATATTTTTCCTTGAATTTCAGAGGGACCTATACACCTGTCACTTAAACAATGTTTAGTTAGAAAAATATTGCACAACATTGTTTCATAAAAATAACATGAGTATGTAAAATATTGTTGCTCAACCAAATATATTTTTCAGATTCTAAGGACAAATAAATTTCAGAGTCTATGAGGAAAAAATTAAGAGTCTATATTACATGGATATTTGGATTCTATTTTTCAAGGAATTTGGAATCATAATTCTGTAGAATTTGGATCTGAATTCTGAGGAATTCAGAACCTGAATTCTCAGGAATTCAAAATCTGAATTCTAAGGTATTTGGTACATGAATTCTGAGGAATTCGGAGTCGGAATTTTAAGGAATTTGGAACCCGGATTCTGAGGAATTCAGAGTCTGAATTCTAAAGAATTAGGAACTTGAATTCTGAGGAATTCAGAGTCTAAATTCTAAGGAATTTGGAGTCCAAATTTTAGAGAATTCGGAATCTGAATTTCACAGAATTTGGATTATGAATTATAACAAATTTAGAACTTGAATTTTAAAGAATTCAAAGTCTTAATTCAAAGTAATTCAAAACCAGAATTCTGAGGAATTCAGATTCTGAATTATAAGGAATCCAGAGTCTGAATTTCAGAGAATTCCAAATCTAAATATCAGGGAATTCTGACTCTGAATTCAGAACATAAAAACAGAATACTCTATATTTAAGTATTTATAGGATTCCAAGGTTTTAGATATGAAACAAATTTTTACACTTTAGAAATAAAAAGAGTTAGAAAATAAATCCTTAACAATGAAAACAAAGGTAAGGAGAAAATACCCTTAGGGAAGGAAAAATTTCATTATTAAAAAAAATCTTCAGGGAAATAAAATTTTCCTTGAGATAGAGTGATTGTGATTTTCAAAACATAAAGGAATGTGAAATTCATAAGTTATCCTTATGGCCTCAACATAACCATGTTTCATCATCTTATTCCATAAAACCTTATTCCATTCATTTTTTATTTATAGTCATGTCATCTTAAAAAAACCTTCACTCACACAACCTTTCTAGTTATCACCTTGATGTTTCCCCCTATGACATTAATTTTCATAATTCCAATAACTTCCAAAATTAAAAAAGTCAATCATTTATGATGAATTAGGGAAAACATTATTCTCATCAACTACATTTACTGAACATTTCATTTTTCCTCAAAAATTACTTACTCTCCACCCATATTCACCATAAATAAAACATCTTATTGTTCCTTTAAGACATTTCCATTAGTCAATCTTCCCATATTATTGATATATACAAAACTAAATCTTATTTTATCCATGGTATCCAATAGATGATCTCTTAGTAAACTTTATACTTATGTTCTAAGGTGATTCGGATAATTAGTTATGCTTCATGTTTTTATTAATATATTTTGATATATAATTAGGAAAAACTTTAATATCATTTACACATTTAATTATCCTATTTGGTTTATCCTCAACAAATTTTCTATCACATTCATCAATAATTGAGTTCATTCTATTTACCACCATTGAATAAAACCAAAAATCAAAGAGTGTGGAATGATTTTAATAATGGGAAACCAAATAATACTTACAAATAATTTATAGGATATCTAAATATTGACACTATATTTTCAATCTATGATTCTATAGGTTTTACCTGGGACATCCATTATCATCATCTATTTAAATCATTCATGATTTTTCTCCAACATTTTTTGAATTTCTAAAACATATCTCATGGGAGTGTCAACCCAGGTGTGGAGAAAGGCCCACTATCATTCACCTAATGATGGTTGATTCAAATCCCAAGGAACCCTTTTAAGATTTTTTACCACTAAGTACAACTGTTCTAGTCCCACATCCACTTTTAGTATATAGAAAATGATGAAATTTCTTGGAAACCACTTACTTTAAAATTCACAAAAATTCTATGATATTTTGTTATACATAAGACTAACCTTAGACTTATATGGGGGTTATCACAAATTTTTTCTCATCCTAGTTCCAATGGATAACTAAAATTGTACTTTCAAACCAACTATTGTGACCTACACATTTCATACATAAATATTATATCTTTTTTGATGAATAATTAATACTTATCATAAATAAATGTCTGAGGAAAATACATGTTTAATTTATTTAGAGAATATATATTAAATATTATTATTTCTTGAAAGATATTCAATATATCTTATAATGATCTTACCACATACTAATCTTCTAATATGTAAAGTACTTAAAAACAGTCTTCCTAACCTGAGGAAGGGGAGAACAAGATAAGTTGACCTCATATGATCAGTAAGGGTAAATAATAGAAATACCAAAGAAAACATAGGCATAACATGAGTATAAGGGTATGAGAATATGAGCTTAACATTTGAGTACCATACCATCCACAACAAGGATAATAAAATTGAGTCATGGTATAGATCATGTAAGTTCATAAGACATGGATCATAAAAGAATCAAGGAATATAATCTATGAGGGAATAACATAGCCATAATAATTTGAAATAAAATAACCTTATAACATTATAAAAATGTATAAATTGAAACAAGTTAAGTCATTAAGTTAAGAACATAAAATCTAGACCTCACGTAAACTTATGGACATAAAACTTGGTCCACTCATAACCTTATTGAAATGAAACTAGGTCTATGGATGACCATTTGTATGTGAAATCAGGTCGACTATTTAACTCTTTGACATAAAACAGGGTCTACACATCACCTTTTTGACAACAAACTAGGTCGACATATAACCACATGAACATGAATCTAGGTCCAATTATAACATTGTGAACATGAAATAAGGGTCATGCATAACATGTTTTCTCACGAGTTATCCTTTCTTACCCAATGAATTGGAGGGAAATATTGGTTTCATCCATCTCATAATCCATACATATTTATGAAAAAATATTACAAAACATTCATCACGTAATAACCAATGTATAATAAAATCAGTTCCATATACATTTCATCATTTCATAACCAATGGAAATGAAATGGGTTTCATAAACATGTTTTTATTATAACCATAATCCATATAGAGAATGAATTAGGATGGAATCATTGAATTCACCCTTTCTTGAGAAGAATTATTCTATGATCAACCATGAACAACACAACCCAATGATTCAATATAGGTGTTAATTGGTTTTGGTGTACCTATGGATCTCCATTAATGGGATTCTATACATGAATCATGAATTTCAATGATGGTGAGAATAAAATTATTCCACAAAAGCATTAAAAAAAGTTGAATTATGACTTATGGTAATTATAAATCTACTTGTAAATTAATTATAAATTACATGTGAATATCCTTAAATTCTAGTTTATGTATTTTAATATATTCATGTAATATATTTATCTTATTAAAAACAAAATTTGATTATGTGAACCAATGATTAAACATGATTTATGAATAAAAGTTGAGTTTTTTATATTAACACATGATGCTTTGGCTATGCCCAGAACATTCAAGAGGTATCAAAGGGGTGAATTTTTTAATTTATAATTATTTCTTATTGTTTGAATGGTTTCAAGCATTTGTTTACATAAACTGTTTCATTTTAATATTTGACCTCCATTTTTATTCTCTTCCTCCATTTTTGATAACATAACCTGTAATCAATTAATGATTGAAATAAAGAAATATTCGATTCACACCATCTAGAGGAGAAAAAGGCTTTTCCTAAAAAAAAATTGAGTCCACAACATGTGATTCATGAGTACACACCATGTAATTTTGTTTTCTCACACTACTAAAAACATTCCATTAATAATGCTAAAACTGGATACTATTAGCACAAAAAATGAACTGACAACCAACACACAATTAAAATCCCTAGTCGTTTATCAGTTCTTGAAAATAATTGATAAATGGGTCCTTTATCAGCACTAAAGAGGTGTTGATAACAGGTTTCTTTATTAGTGATTTTAGAATCAATGATAAAGGACACCATTTATTAGCTCTTTTTTAGCACTGATAATGGGACCCATCATGAATGATTTTAAAAGTGATGATAAAGGTAATCTCCATCGGTTCTTGTAGAAGAGTGGATAAAGGGTCATACTTCAGCATGCTACTAATTTTACAACACACTATAGAACTATAAATAACACAGGTACAATACTGATAGCATTAGAAAGAGTAGATAAGTACAATAATAATAAAAAATGAAATAAATTATACAAAACAAATATAATATAATAATACTATATTATAGACATTTAGTAAATCGGATTAAGAAATTACATGAATAATTACTAATTATCACAGACATTAAAAAACATCAATGTTTCATTGTCTTTGGCCCTATACACCCACCCATGTGATTTTCGAACAAATCATCCCAGTTCAATAAAAAAATTTCACCCATATGAGAAAAAATTTATTATGTTTGTAATACTATAAATAAATAAATTAAAAAGATAATATTAGATTCCATCTAAACTTTTAACTAAATTTTGAGTCATACTTGGAACACTGTGTATTATATTTATTTTCTATAAACTCATTCTCATTAACCAATTTATTATTTCGTATAAAAAATTATACATGAAAAAATTAACTAAACACGTATAATAAAAAATAATAAATAAATAAATTAATAGCATATAAAATTATATTAAATCAACTTGAGATTGTTTCCTCAGTTTTGATGATGTGAATCATGTTTTGAAGTAAAATTTCACTTATATATTGTAAACACAAACATGGGTTCATACTAGTCACAACCTACATCATATTCTAGGGTGGTTGATTCCAACACATCCCAAATAACTTATTGATCATTTTACTCAAGTATCAAAATAATCTGATTTCATTTTCATAGTGTTGTGTATCAATCTTTTTTTATACAAAAAATTCATTTTAAAATGTAAACATGCACTTTGAGTCATACTTATCACATATTGTGTCACATTTATATGAGATTCATTCTTACACATCAAAAATGACTTATAAATCATTTTCCTAAATTATCAAGTCAATTAGAGTATGTTTTATTAGATTTCTATGAGTGGAAATTTTTGAACTAAAATCTGAATTTTAAACTAATTACCGTCACTTTGAGTCATACTAGGTATGTCACATATTAGATTGAGGTGCATATGATTCCAAAATTATTGAAATGACTTATGGATTTTTTTACCTAAATTACAGAAATAATATGAATGTGTTTCCACAATTTTGAGTGTGTTAGTTGATTTTGTTAATAAAATTAATGTAAATTATGTTTTAAATAATAGAATTTGAGTAATAATGGTCACACCATGTGAGATATTTAGGTGAGGATGATTCCTACACACCCCAAATGACATATGGATCATTTTTATTCAATTATCCAAAATAATAAGAATGTGTTTTCTTATTATTGAGTATTTCACTTGTGTTTTCTTACTAAAATAGAATTTTAAACTAGAAAAAAGATCTTTGTGTCTTAAAACTACCATAAATTGTTGGTTGGATTTTAGATTTATTCCTAAACATAATAAATGAAAAATTAATCATTTTAAAACATTATCAAGAAAATATGTGTTTGTTTTATTGTTTTTTAGTGAGTGACAATTTTGGAACTAAAATGACAATTTTAAACTCCTAAAAAACACTCTGAGTCATACCAGAAACATCATGTATCAGATTGAGGTGTATCTGATTAATACACATCATAAATGAGTCATGAATCCTTTTCCAAAATTATAAAAATAGTCTATATGCTTCCACTTAGTTTTCAGTATTCGAGTTTTCCTTTTTACATTAATCAATGCAATTTTAAATGAAAAGCCACACATAGAGTCATAATGGTTACACTATGGACCAGAGTGAGATGATTCTAATTCCAAAAAATCCCAAATGAATTATGGATCATTTTCCTAAAGTATTAATATATTCAGAATAAATTTTCATTACTTTGAATATGTCACTTGTGTTTTTTACTAAAATGTCACTTTAAACCCGAAACACACAATTTGAGTATTACATGTAATATCATGTGGATGATTGATGTGAGACTATGTTATAAAAGTATACAATGACATATGAATCATTATGCTAAATTTTCAAGAAAATATATGCATTTTTTCTCATTTTCATTGAGTGAACCTTTTTTTAACTAAAGCATCAATATTAAACTGATAATGGATACATTGAGTCATATCAGGAAAATATTGTATCATATTGAGGTGTGGCTAATTCATACACATGAAAAATGACTTATGTATCATTTTCCTAAAGTATAAAAATAATCCAAATGTGTTTTATGGGATTTGAATATGTCATTTTTTTAATAAAAATGATGATAATTTTAAGTAAAAGGCACACATGGAGTCATACTACTCAAACCATTAAAACGATTGAGTTGAGGAAGATTCATACACTTACCAAATAAAATATTGATCATTTTAATAATGTATCAAAACATTTTGAATTCATTTTCTTATTTTTGAGTGTGTCAGTTATGTTTTTTACTAAAATGTCATCTTAAGCTAAAAACACAAACTTTGAGTCATTATGGTTATATCTTGTGTCATTTTTATATGATAGTGAATCCTACAAATGAAAAATAACTTATGAATCCATTTTTTAATTTACAATGAAAATATTAATTCATTTTATTGGGTTTTAATGAATGAATCAATTTTTACGAAACTGTAAATTTTAAACTGGTAGCATAAACATTAATATATACCTTGAACATTGTGTATTAGATTACGGAGTGGATAATTTCTACTCATAAAATGTGACTTAAGGATAATTTTTCTAAAGTATCAAAATAATACAAATTAATTATATTGATTTTGAGTATGTGTTTTTTCTAAAATTATTGCCATTTTTTTAAAAAAATATACACGCTGTTATACTGGTCACACCATGTTTCAGATTGTGGTGTGGTGGATTCCTATATGTCAAAAATGTCTTATGGATTTTTTCCTAATGTATCAGAACAATATGAATTAATTTTTTTTTTCTATATCAATTTTCTTTTTTACTAAAATTAATGTGAATTTTAAATAAAAATGAACACTTGGAGTGATACTGGTCACACTGTGTGTCATATTTGGGTGAATTTTATTCCTAAACATCACAAATGACTTATGGATTATTTTCCTAAATTATAAATATTATTAAAATAAATTTTATTTATTTTTAGAATGTCACTTGTGTTTTTCACTAAAAATATATTTTAAAATAGTACCACACACTTTGAGTCATATCAGTCACATCATCTATTATTTGGATATGAGATTGAATCCTACACATCAAAAATGATTTGTGAATTATTTTACTAAATTATCAAGAAAATCCTTGATTTTTTCTTCGTTTTTAGTAAGTGACACTTTTATACTAAAATGCCAATTTTAAATTGATAACAGACACTTTGAGTCATACCAGGAACATCATGTATCAGACTGAAATGTGGATGATTCCTACATGTAGAAAATGACATATGTATAATTTTACTAAAGTATCAGAATAATGAAAATTAATTTTCTTGGTTTTATGTATGTGATTTATCTTATTCAATAAAATTAATATAAATTTTATATAAAAAACTACACTTGGAGTCATATAGTTCACAATGTGAGTCATATTGAGGTGCCGATAATTCCTACATGTCCCAAATGACTTATAGATTGTTATCCCAATGTATCAAAACAAAATGAATTAATTTATTGGTTTTGATAAGGTCACTTTCTTTTCTAAAATTTTATTTAAAACTAGAGACACACACTTCGAGTCATACCATTCACATCATGTTTATATATGATTTGAGACAGATTCCTACATAATAAACTGACCACTGAATAACATTCCTCAATTATTGTGTAAATTTGAGTTCATTTTCCCAGTTTTCAGTTATTGAACCTTTTTTAACTAAAATTTCAATTTTAATCTGATGAAAGATACATTGAGTCATACTGGGCACATCAAGTATCAGAATGAGGTGTGACAGATTCCTACACATCAGAGATAAACTACGTATCATTTTAATAAAATATAAAAATAATCTGAATGTATTTTATTGGTTTTGAGTTATCCAATTGTCTTTTTTACAAAACCAAATATAAATTTCAAGTAAAAAGACACAATTGGAGTCATAATGATGACATTATGAATTATATTGGGGTGTTCTACATTAATACACATAAAAAATGACTTATAGATCACTTTCCTAAATTATCAAAAAATTAGAATGTGGTTTATAGGTTTTGAATAAGTCACTTGTCTTCTTTACTAAAATTTATGTAAATTTTACATAAAAACGCAAAATTGTAGTCATACCTGTCACACCGTTCATTAGATCGAGGAGCAGATAATTTATACATGTCAAAAATGACATATGGGTCATTTTTATAAT
This sequence comes from Viscum album, assembly GCA_963277665.1. Lineage (NCBI taxonomy): Eukaryota > Viridiplantae > Streptophyta > Magnoliopsida > Santalales > Viscaceae > Viscum > Viscum album. The sequence continues at coordinate 66,049,958 of OY728147.1, read as the reverse complement.
ATATCAAAACAATCCAAAAGAATTTTTTTATTTCGGGTTTTTCAATTTTATTTTTTAATTTAAAAAATGTCAATTGAAAATCAAAAGGCACAAAATGGAGTCATTCTAGTCTAACCATGGGTTAAATTAAGGTTAGGTTTATTCCAACAAATTATTAAATGATTTATGATTTTTATAACATATCAAAATAATGTGAATGATTTTTCTCGTATTTGAGTATGTCACCTATGATTTTTTACTAAAATTTGATTTTAAACATTAAATAACAACTTTGACTCATAATAGTAATATCATGTGTCAGTTTAATGTGAGACCAATTCATATATATGAAAAAATGACTTATGAATAATTTTAATAAATTATCATAATAATCCAAGAATGTTTTTTCATTATTTAGTGAGTAACTTATGTTTTGAACTAAGATGTGAATTTTAAAGTAAAAAATAGAAACATTGAGTCATACTAGGTACACAATGTATTGGATTGAGGTTTAAATTAATCATAAACATTAAAAAACGACTTATGAATTGATTTATTAAATTATAAAAACAATATGAATTCATTTTCTCAGTGATAAGTATGTTAGTTGTCTTTTTTACAAAGATAAATATCAATTTTAAATAAAAAGACACACTTAGAGTCATATTGTCCACACCATGAGTCAGATTGCGGTCTGGTTGATTCTCAAAAATCGGAAATTACTTATATATGGATGTTCTTATGTATTGAAACCATCATAAATATTTTTCTTAGTTTTGACCATGTGATGTGTGTTTTTTACTAAAACATAAAATATAAACTAAAAACATACAGTTTGGGTCATAATATGAACCCTTTGTATTTGGTTTAGGTGTGGATAATCAAGTAAGTGATATGTGTTTCTCATTCAACATTCTATAAAAAATGTAAAAGGGAAAATATTATCCATTCTGATAGAAGTGTAATGCTTATTGTGAATGTATGTGGCCTTCCCCAAACTCTCATGTGTAGATTTCATGGCCCAATAGGGTGTTCCACAATACTCTCAGAGGTGGCCTCGGCTCTCCTGGATTTGGGATCTCATCTTGGCGTTGGCGTGCGTCGACTCCGAGTGTCTCGGATTCGGGATCTCGGCTCGGTGACGGTTTCGTTACTTCCGGGCACAGGTCCTCTTTGCGGATCGAGGTGCGTGGTGCTAGATCTGGTGTGCCAGTGTTGGCTTTGGCTCGTCCCTAGTTTCAGGATCTCATCGCGGCTTCGGATCGTCGTCAGCTTGGTGGGTTGTCGTCGGCTTCGTGGGACCTTCTGTTCGGTTCAGTCACGGCGGCGGTGTGCTCGGCGTTGATGTGCTCAGCTCCGGCGGATCTTGTTCCTTGCTCGGCTTCATCCTGGATCGACATCGGCCATGTCGTGTTACGGTTTGCTCAGGGTTGGCTCCAATGGCTTGGAGGGGGGAGGAGTTTTGATTTGGTGATTTTTGGTGCGGATGGAAGCTGTTTTGAGGTTCTTATTTGGTGAAGATGGGTTTGTGTTTGATCGATGGCCGTTCGTTCTGGATTTCTGAATTTGTGATTGATCTGTTTTCGGGAAGATCTCTGGAATGAAGTCGCGGTTGCAGTAATTGCAGTGAAGATATGCTGTTGAAATCTGGAAGTTTTGATGTTTTTGAAGATGATGAACTGCTGGTTGAAGTGTTGAATCAGCAGTATGGGTCTTTGGTTTTGGGTGTAATGGTTTGGTTTGTAATTGGCTATGTTTGGTGGGGACTTCTCATTGGGTTTGGGCAAGATGTTCGCCCTCATCCATCTCCTTATTTACTGCACTTTTATTTCTTTTAATAAATGGTCAGAGGTTATTCCTCTGACTGAACTTTCCTGGCTAATACCAAAAAAATGATATATTTAACCAATTTACAATATCATAACATTCACATGTTACAAAAAGTTTCCATAAAAAGTTTTATACATTTGGGTTGGGGTAAAATTAAAATATAAAAATATTCGTTCATATTTTATAAAAAAGCTAGCATAAAAAATTATATATTCCAATATTATACTAAAAAATAGTTTATCCCTATAGTTATTCCTATAAAATTGTAACCATTAGTGTTAAACTATTTCAATTTATTTTTTGAACTAACATAAACATTTACCTTTGAGTTTTTAGATAACATAAAAAAATATATCTTTCCCTTTCACAATCATAGAGAGTACAAAATCCATAATATAACATTTACCTTATTTGGTGGAAAAAAATTCAGTGCAACTCATTATTTATTTTGAAAAGGCCCTAAACTGAATTAAAAATTGCTTAACCATTTTTGCAATTTTAAACATCAGTATATCATTTTATAGCATCAAATGACACTAAAATCTAGCTCATCCATTAGGTTTTTTCTGGAATTTGCAACATGTAAGTATATCCTTTTCTATATTATAGGTGATAATTAACTCTAACATAACATCTTCATAATTGTTTTCATGAAATTGGGAACATCCATATTTTTTTATATTTTTTATTGAGAATGTTGATGAGATTTTTATTAATGATCTACCGAACTTAGATGATTTTACATAATGAATTTTGACATGCATATTAGTGATGAATCAGTGGACACATTTTTTAATGGTGATCTGGTGAACAAGTATCTATATGAATAATAAGGATATTTTAAACTTTTATACACATGTAAAAATTTTGAGATTATATGTGATATAGTGGTGGGATGATTTAAATTGGCATCATGTGTATTTAAAATAATCTTTTTAGTCAATCATTTTCACTAATTTTAAATTAATGTGTTACTTGTATGGATTTTATATGTATTTCTGATATAATATCATGCATTTAATTGATGATAAAATATCCCAATTAATTCTTCCACCCACCATAGTGAAACAACTATATTTTTAATTTATTATATCATTTTCCACCACCCATAATGGAACCCTAGAGAGGGAAATATTCTTATTTTATTATATAAATGATAATGAAAGTAACTAAAAAATGTGATAAATTATATGAAAATTAACTAAATTAGTAGTATGAATTCAACCCTTCATGATTTCACTATAAATTATGACTCCATCATTTCAACTCACTTATAAATAAATTGATTTCATCCATTATTCATGTCCTTGATAAAGAGATAAAAATAATATATAAGAATTCTGGTACTAATGATGTACACCCTAAATATATTTGTTAATTTATAACCCATACTAGATCACAAACATTGCTAGTAATCACCTTGATTTGTTTTTGGATTTCATTCAAAGACCATGTGTGATTCTCACTCATCTTTAAACAAATTTACTTCTTATTTTCAGAAAAATTTTGTGGGAAATCTTGGCAGTACTGAGAAAATATAGACAGAAAAATTATTAAGATATAATATTAATGAAATTGTAAAATCCTTTCAAAATTACCTCTTTAGGGATGTTGGTTTTTTCATGGTTTATCATCTCTCTAATAAATTTACAAACACAATATCCATAATCATTTTCATTATCTTACTTCATAAAATATAGAAACATTTACCAAAAAAATAAAATTGTATTGAAATATGTTTTAAAAGATAAATCATTCTATATAAACATTAACCTTCTCCTATTCAAAGTAATCCACATACTTTTTATGTTTAGTCACCGAATTTATGCCATGATTTTTCCAATATTAAATGACAAACATATCATAAAAATTTATTATTAAACCACATACTAAAACATATAATTCAATTTTTATCTATGAAATGATGATTTTAGTGAATTATGAATTCACAATACACATCATGTATGGTCGATTGTTTTTGGATATCCATGCATTGGATCAAAAAAATAAATACTTTGGGTATCCTGAGTAGATGTGATTAATATTTAGTGCTGCCTAAAAAACAAAATATATAGTATTGAAAAAAATAAAAATATATTTTATGTGAGTATAATGTAGTGTTTTGAAACTGAATTGAATGCATAAAAAATAGTCATTTGTATGTTATTTTTTTATCAAATGCATTGTATAGATCATATTTGTCCATCTCAATTTATTTATTCTCTAATGAAGTTTCTTGTGTATAAATGATATAAGGATTAATTAATACAATTCATGTTTCGCATGGTTTTAACTTTATATATTAGTGATATAAATGCATGTATAAAATATGAATATTGATTAATTTTAATATACAAATTAGATCCCACTTTGGACAGGTGTATTATGAAAAGGCCACTTATGTATGTATTAAAAACTGATAGATACAACCATTCAAACATGAGAATCACATTTATACTCTCAAGAACAACTACGTGTGTAATAAATGTTACAATTATTTCTTCTTCATATAGAATTGAAGACATAAATGTGATCTCTACATGAATTTCTAATGATAATAAATATTGTTGTGGAACTGATAGGGAGAAGGTACTCCCATAAGATCCTTTTGATTTAGTAGTCGATTCACTAGATTTTCATGACTTGACATTCTGTTTCCCTATCACTTTATCTGTTTGTAACATAATAAATCACCTCATGGATTTTTTCATTATCTATTATAGTTTTTTCATAAGTATGTTTTTTAAATAAATAACTCATGTCTCGTTAATATATAATATATTCATGATATGAATGTTACAATATTATCATTGACTGTTGTAATATTCAGGTCATCATATGGAATAAGAAACTATGTATTTGGTTATTAATCCACCTTAATACCTATAATCATGTGATCTTTTCTAAACTCTTTATGGTGTATCTTGTCTCCTGAGATATTATACAACCTACCAGTCACAAAAAGGCAGTGTTTTGGTGTTGACAGATAGGAATCACATAAATCCTTACCCTAAAGAATTTCCGTAATATAATGTTATCAAAAGGTTTTTGATTCAAATTTAGAAGAAAGAGTAATGAAAAAGTTTATTGCTTCAATTGAGGTATGATGATGAGAGGAATTACTAGCCTCAAATATAGCAGGGTCATTTGGTTCTTCGTGTTTGGATCTTTGTTCCACCCCCAGTTCACTTTGATTCTCTCTCATACATTGGTCTTCTAAACTAAATCTGAAAATCATATATTTAAAATAATTTATTTTTGTCTGAAATCCCTTCGAAATCTTATACATATCTTCTTCTTGTTTTATTTTCTAATAATATGTTCGAGGATACACCGTAAAACCAACTCCTCAAACACAACCATATTATTCCAGCCACATTAATGCTACTGAAAGTAGTTTTTCTTTGGGTATGATCATGGCTAATTTTTTGTGTCTAAACCATAAATTTTTGGAAAATAAATTGATATTTTTATGTAATACCATTACAATGAATACCAAATTACTATCAATTCACACTTACACATACTTCCTGTGCTGTTTTGTGTGTTTTCATCAACTAGTTTACCCTCATTATTTATGCGTGTAACCTTCCATAGCCATGACATGGGATGAAATTTTCTTCTGGTTTTGATTCATCAATATGTATATAATAAAGGAAAATATAATTTTTATATTACATAAAACTTTTATTGTGGATTTAAAATATATAATAATTTCTTCTCTAGTGAAGCGTACCAAATCCTTGCATTATGATAGGGGTACATTGATTTTCATGGGCATTAGTTGTTTTAAAACACATTTTATGTTTCATAAATTACAAATTTTGAATCAGTTTGGATAGAATAGATAATTATAATAATATATTATTGAATAAAATGAACATTAAATGATTTATAAACGTAATGATTAATGAAATAATTCAACGTTCTCTACTTTATAATATCTAAATAACTCACTGGTGGGTGGATATTTACTTTCCTCTTAGTAACCGTAAGATATAATTTGTTAAGAATTGTCTGAAATCCTCTACATTATATTCCAATTTTTATTATGATATATTTATTATGGAAATATTCTAAAATAAATAATATATACAACGAATAATGAAAATTAAATCAATGTTTCGTTATATAATTTTTGGTAAAATTGAGAAGGCATATCATAACAAAACATTTAAATATTCCCAAAGTGATTACTTTTTATAGGATGGATGTGGTTCCAAAAATCTATATCAATCAGTAAATTCATTATAGTTGTTTCCCCAATTTACCTATTGAACATTGACTTTTTGGGGTCAATAGGTTTGCCAAATTGATTCCATCCAACCTAAACTTTTATACTCTCAATTATTTCTTGAATAATTTTATCAACACTATGATGTTGTGTCATGCCTATATTTCATCAAAATGCTATTGATCCCTAATAATTATATTGTTTTATAATCATTAGTATGTTACTTAATTGCATTGGAAACATCATAATGTGAATATGAAATTATTTTTTTGAATGAGTAGTAAATTATTAAATTTTTATTATATTAATGTAGTTTAGAAAATATAAAAATAATAGGATACATATATTATATTATAAACACTATGAACATATCCATGAACTCTCTTTCATTTTTTAATAATTGAAGGGATTTTTATCCTCTATCAAAAATAAAAATCCCAATTTTTGGTCCCTATTATCATACAAAACAATGTTTATATTGGGACTTTTATGAAATAGTCAGATCTCCCACTGAAAGGGTCATAATCGATTGAATTTTCATCTAAACATATAGTTTTTTTAATCCCCAAAAAAATATAGACTAATATTTGTTTTCGTGATCCAAGACGCAATATAATTTCATTTTTTTTATTCCATTATGGATGGCTCATCCTTTCCCCCATACACATTGAAATTTACCTTCACGAAGCCCATTTCATTACCTTTCACATCACTTCTATTTCAACCCATTTACAAAGGAAAATCAACACTTAAATGTCATATAATCTAACATATATTTCTACTCTATATGGTTAAAATATGATATATTCACGTAAATTGAGTTTCTATCATTACAACTAAATATGTTCATTACTTCTACAACAATCATAACTCCACTATTTTTCATCATACTACATTCATTGTGTTATTAGGTATAGAATGTCTAACCATTTATTACAAAACATGATTAAGGAATAACAGTTTCATCTGGTCCCCTAGATAGCCATCGAAGTCATTTGATAACTGAAATTGGATTTTTTTGATTAATCCTTATTAATTTAAACTTAGAACCATACTATTATCTTTTTATTTTGTGTATTTGATATCCATTCTTCATCCCTTGATGGATTCAAATATCTAATAATTTATTTATGGGCTTTAACATATGGTTGAACATCTTCACTATTATGTGAAATGTAAACGTTTTCTTTCTCTTACTCAATGATAGTAATTTTAACAACATATCTTTGAGAAATATCTTCACCCATAAGGTATCTACAAGGAAGAGACTTTGGGAGACCAATGATATCAATATTTTATAGGTAATATGTAAAAAATTTGACAAATTCTTAAATAATATATAATTATGTAATAATACCTTATGGATGATTTCAATTATTGAAATTCCCTTTAAAAATATTCACATATCATTCTATAGGGTGCATCCATATGGAATTGATATGACCACGTAGTTGAACCACACTCACTAATTGAACTGTTAGGTAAACCTTTATATCTAACAGTGATAGTTGGAAAAATGTCTCTAATTCACATAATATGACAATAAACACCTTATTCATGATTTGAACCACTCTATAATTTTACCTCATTTGGATTTGAAAAGGAATCTAAGTCAAGATAATTTATGTCAAACATTTTTAGGAAAAATCTAACATAATAAAATGGGTGTCAAATATTGCATTAGAACATAACCGTCATGTGATTTTACTCTGTATAACTTCAACTTATTAATTGACATGTCATTTTTTATGTTTTATGATAACCTTATAGAACCTTTTCCCATTAAATAAAACTAAAAAGTGCAATTTTTATTATCTGAAAAAAGTGTTAGCTATTGGAGTTCCAAAAGTTTCCCCTTTACCCTTCACCGGTTCCAACACTTCACTTAACCCCATGTCAATACTATCTAACCTAGCCCTAATTCCATATTTTTTTCCTATAATATTTAATAATGTATCAAAAACACTATCAAATAAATTTTTTATTCATTCATGACATCAAGAAAATGTATGTTTTTTAAAAAATTATAATGCTGTAATTAAAAAAAATTGATCACTTTTTCCAACCTTATGTTTAATGTTTTTGAATAAATGGTATAATGAAAATTGTGTCAAAATCATTTACATTATCATTAAATTGATAACTCGTTAGTGGAAATAGTGATGTACATTGTTTTGTATTCCCATATAATGATGTAATCTATGATTGGTATTTATATCCTTGAGGTAACAATTTTGGAAGTCCTAAAAACATTTTAACCGTGGAATGATTAATCCAAACATAGTGTGTTTTATATTCACAAATTGGAAATAATAATAATTATTCAATGATATAGCCTAGAAAATTTCCATATAGAGGAAATTCATTTATCATACTATACCACACGAACCAAAATTTGAATTCATCATTCCCTTAATTATTATACATTGAAAAACCTATATCCCACATAAATTCTAGATCATTAATCAATGAAGTAGAATAGAAACCAATATCATTAACAGGTTCCTTTAGCTTAGATATAATATATGAAAACATAACATATTTTCACTTCATTCATAACCATGGTGACATTTTGTAATTTACCAACATGATAGGCCCTGTATAGTTGGTACTACACTATACACCAAAATGATTTATTCCATTTGTATATAATACAACGTTAAAGTATCTCTAATGATTTTCAAATAGTATTCTAACATAATAAATGATTCTTAAGTACCATAAACCATTAAAAGGACTAGTATCAATTTTCTTGTACCGATTTGTGTCACACTTAGGACATTTTATGGGTGATTCACGATCCTTGAAAAAAAATCACTCAGATAGAAATTTATTTTTTATAGATCATGAGCACTAAAATTTTAATTTATTTAGAATCATTCGTTTTATATGGATGTTTATTTTCTTCTCATAGAATATTATTCAAGATAACAAGTAGTTCAATAAAGTTGGATTCACTCCATCCATTCCCATATCTCAAATTATATAACATCGATACAGCTAATTATTTATTGAATTTTATATTACATATATAAAATTTTCTCTTATTATAGCTATTTAACTCTAAAACAACTTTGGACACTCACAAAAATCATATTAAACTTTAATTTCCATTTTTTAATGTGATCTCTAGCTTCATTTACAATTGCTATTCATATCAAATTATCCACAAATCGCAATATCATCCCAATCGGGATTCACATTAAAGTGTTATCATGTTTATTCCAACATTTATCTATATAATCTATTCCATGACAAATAAAATGTTCATCCAAATCTTCTAGACTAACATTTCTCGAACAAAAACAATGTAAACCCAGAACGAGGATTTGATAAGGGTCGTATACATGCTCTATTGATAACCAAACAAACTCTTTGACTCCATCTTCATATTATTTTATCATATGATTAGTGTGAATCCATTTTTATTCAAATCCATCCTATTATGTTCATAAAATATTCATTTTTTTTTACAAAAAATTCATTAATACACATAATATATTTGTAATCAAAAGTTATCATTATATGTAATTCCAATAATGGAAGCCAACATTTGATGGTTTCAAATAATTTTAGTTTTCTTTGAGGAAATGGGTAATTGAATTTAATAAAACAATTAGACGACTATGGTAGGTGTTATCCATTTAATTCATCCAAAATGATTGTGAATACCCAGTATAGGATGACTAATACTCAGAGTAGTTGAACCAACATAGGTGCATGTCCAGAAGAGATGAGGGATGAGTCTCAAGAAATAAAATATATGAGATGAGGTTTATGGGGATGACTATTTCCTCTTAAATATTTTTAAAATTAAAAATCATAATTTATAATTTCAAATCTCATATCAAAACCACTTTAAAAATTCAAAAACATACTTCTTGAATTTTTAAAACTCCACTTGAAATCCATTTTTTATCTCCACTTGAAAATAGGTCAATTTCATTAAAAACACATAATGGGATATGCACCATGTTTTCATTAAAAATGGGTAAAGTCACGTGATTTTTTTTAAAATAATATTAAAGAAATCATTAAAAATAAATGAAATATTTAAAAAAATTTCTATGGAAATATAAACACATTAAAATGTTTAAAACATTACACGTTCACTTAGAAATCACTTTGTGATTTTTAGAACACCAAAACCATTTGGTTTCATTTTAATGGAAGTCCTAATTTTCTCATTTAAAACCCCAATTTAACATTTGAAACCAAGTTTACTCTTTCTAAACTAAAATTTTAAATGGTCATGAAAATAAAAAATGCAATGTATTCCACTGTGAAATCTAAAGAAAAGCATGATTAATAAACATTTTATAAATATTTTATAAAGAAACATGGATAAATAATTTTCCATAAGGTAGTACTAAATTAACAATTTAAATACTATCATTACCATCCTCTACTACACAACTAAATACCTAGGTTCCCATGTTCTTATTTAAAAATTCACTTAGGGGACTAGTCATTAATCAAAATTTGATTTTGTAAAATATCCCGTAGGAAGACTCAAATACAATATTTCACATTCCATACCATTTATTCAAAAGTAAACATCAAAAAGGTTTTAAAAATATTCATGAAATTTATTTTTTCCAAAATATCATGAGGCATTAAACAGAGTCAATGTGTAATATCAAGCATAGTTTTGATTTGAATTAATAAATGTGTGAGTTAAATTATAGGTGCTCTAGTACCTAGTGTGAGAGAATGATACCAGATTTTGTTTTCTATAAAGTAACTGGCCATTAATTTACACCAAATTTCATGTTTTTACATCGTTTTAAGTGTTTATAAGATCGTGGAATGATTTTGGATGTTTATGAATTGTGACAGCTTGGTGAGACATCACTTTGATGGGTGCAACTGAGTATTTAGAGTGAATATTTATCCAGAGGAGTAAAAAATTACGATTGGCATGAGAATGAGTTTGGTTTTGTGGAAACCAAATCATGAATGTTTTTCACATTATATATTATTGCTTTGTTTATTGTGTAAAGACTTTTAAACATGTTTATTTGTTATATTATTTTCTATTCAATGAAATTAATGTTTGGACTTCTGTTCTTTAATTATTTACATTCTTTCATTTATATATGTTCATTCTTATAAATTATATAAGCTCAAAATAATATTAATATCCATAAAGGAATTTAGCTATTATATGTCTGGTCCAAAAAATTGGATCTACCTAGATTGGAAACCACTATTTAAACATTCTGTTTTTAAAATTATAAATAACCACTAACCCCTTCTTCATTATCAGCAATTACTCATAGTGTTCTAATCTAAGAATGATTCATTGTCACAAGGAATAAATTTCAATGACCAAATATATTTTATTTTTTAATATTAAAATTCAACTTTACCATTATAAATAGAAATACAATCAAATAAATGAAAAATATTTCCAACATAAAATAACAGAAAAAAATTATGAAAAACAAATAATTAACCTTAGACTTATGAAATTGTAATCTATTAATAAAATTCAAAAAAATAACTCTTTATGTTGTTTTTTAATAGTTTACCACAAATAATACTAAACTTTTATTTCATTATATAATATAATTTGCTAATTATTATTTATAAAATATGTTAATAAAGAAAAAGTATAAAATAACATTATGAATAATATATTAGTGATAAAAGAAATATTTATTTTATTAAGGATCTAAAAAGAGGAATATTATTTCATATATCATATTGAAAATTGAAATGTCACTTCAAGTAATAACTATAAATTGATACAAACTATGAACAATATTTAATGGGGAGATAATTTGATTCAATATTTTTTTATAATTATGTTAAAAATAGATTAAAATATATTTATCCTAATCATATCCTATTATAATAGAAAATATTAGTGTAATCTATGACTAGTTATGATATATAAAGTAACATTAGGAATGTTTTGATGTTTTTTTGATAAAATATTAATAGCACACACTGATGATAAAGTTGATTTTTTTGAGGAATTGAATATAAATATAAAACTATAAAATGGAAAATAAATGGTGGATAACTATAAATTAATATTATATTATTCTTTTGTTATTGAAAATTAATTATAAACAAAATTCCTTTATATAGAAATTACAAAATCAATATAATAACAACATGCATAGGATGATTATTTTAATATATATTATCAATGCTTCATATTCAAACTCCATATTCCATTATAACATCACAAAACCGATTCACAATACAAGAAAAAACATTAATTAATCATGAAAATACTATTTTAGTAAATTAAACATACCTACATGTGGTAAATATATTAATAAGTAAATTAAAAAAACATTAAATTTAGTAAAAAATAATTGGATAATTTACAAGACACCCATTAATCAAAAAAATCGCTCCTCATATATAACACTGGTTAAATAATCATTCATGATAATTAAACAAACCTTAGTTGTCCTGAGAGCCATTAAATAATCATGCATTCAAAAAAAACATTCTCAGTATACCTATACACCCATTTATTAGTAAATATACATGATTTATAACACCCATTCATTTAATAATCAAACATAAATTCTACAATACCAAAAAAAATTAACTAATAAAATAGACCTTGGATGTGTGAAAAAAATCATAACTATAATTAAAAACAATAAAGAATAATAAATGTGATGTAGTGGTAGTGGGAAGAAAAATGAGATGTTGAAGATGATGGTGGTGATAGTGACAGAAATAGTGCTAACAATTGACATATCCATGATTCAAGGTGGTGATGAGAATGGCAATAATGAGGAAGAATGAGAGTGACCAATCATGACTAGTGTTTGGGGAGAATAAAAGTTGGGTTCATCATGGTTGAGAACACTATAATAACAAAAACTAAGGAAACCAAACATGAAATGAATGAGTGAGGAGGAGGAGTAAATAACATTCTTTTGATTCTAGTGCTGATAAAATATATCTTTATTAGTGCTAAGGATGCACTGACAAAAGACACCTTTCTCAGTGCTAAAACATTATCACGCATAAAATATTTACAATTTCAATTATAAATAAAAAATAGGAAATATGTTTATAAAATTATATATTTATTAATTATAAATTTATAATTATTTAAATATATAATTATTTATAATTATAATAAAAATATTTTTTATAAAAAAATATTTAATATTTATAATTAAAAATATATAATTTTATAATTATATAAAATATACATGTATAAATATACTTATAATTATATATATATTTTAAATATATTAATATAGTTATATATATTCAACAAAGATATATGAATAGAAATGTAGTAACAATATTAATTATTCAAATATATTTATTACAATTATAAATATATTCATATCACTAAATATATTTATGTATGATATATATATATATATTAATCAAATAAATATAAATATGAATATAAATTTAGAAAATATATTCGTTATTTAAATATAATTATTATGATTTTATAATTATATACAAATATATATATTTAGATAGGGGATACGGGTGTGTTAGGACAACATATGTATCTGGGTGACGATGGTGATTATGGATTCAATTGAAAGGATTCTTATCCTCTTCAATCTATGGCTGAAACTTTCCTCACATATGAGAAATTCAATTCCCACGATCCCTTTAGTGACGGATCAGAGTTTTGGAAACTAATTCATGATTATGATTCTATGATTAATGAGTGTGTTTCCCAGTGATACTTATCTTTCTATGAAAAATTGGTTGTGGGTTCCATTATTTAGAAGTGTAAAATGGCTCATGTCATGGTGGATTCGATTAGTATTTGAGAATAACAAGATCTTGGTAAGAACACAATCATTTCTCGCATATATTACCTTGTAATTCTAATTCATTTAGGACTGGGGACCTGGTGAATAAACACTTAGTAATATAGGGATTCACAATCTAGATATGTGGGTCACTTGGTCGTTGATTTTCCAACTTTTTTTTCTCTTTTTTGGATTTGAAGATGAGGGATTGTGGATTTCGTTTTATATCTCTCATGACTAGTTTCATACACATCCATGAATTGGATAAGTGGTTTAACCCATTGGTGTTTGGAAACTCTCATGCTCAGATGTGGGTCAAGGTATATAGTCTCAAATCAATTCTATGGCACCCAAAAAGCCATTATGATATTTCAATGTTGATTTGAGTTCCCATTGAAATGAAAAAGAACTTGAAGAAATGATATTTGGTAAATTTTCAATTTTTTGGTAGAATTTGATATGTGTTATTTCTTAGTTGATCTGGTTTTTCTTTCAACAAATGACAATGAGTCTGGTTTTAAAATTAATATTGAGAACATTGCCAAATTTTTATGGACAACATGATCATTGGACATGACCTATCAAACAGTAGGAGATCACCTATTTTTGAGTTCTACTCTTTATGTGTCAATTATGTGAAATTGTGTTTTAAGATGTTATGGAAATCTTCTCAGGATGTTTTTGATTTTTCTAGTCAAGATAAACCCCAATATCGTGGATATAATGGATATGAGACTATAAAAGATGGGTTGTTGATTAATGATGCCAATTCTGGGTCTGATGTTGGTCATGATTGGCCTTATTCTGAAGGATTGTTTTCTCATGGATCTAATTATGATGATAACTTTGTTAAAACATTTTTTTTTTTCAATAATTAAATTTCTACGCCTTTGGTGGAGGCAGCGGCTTTACAGAAGATAGGTGATTATGTCATAAAAACATCTCCTTGAGAATGTTGGCCTAATTCTAGAGGTTCTGAAGATAATTTTTTCTTTGAGAATCCAAATTCCATGTCTTGGGTGGATATTGAGAAAGAATTGATAAATTGTTTAGACGATGAATAATTGTACTAGAAAATTGAAAATCAAAAGATATTAAATGAAAAAATAATTTCTAAAATTGATAGAGAAGAAAAGAAAAGAGGGGAAGAGGATGTGTCTAAGAGGACATTCTTATATGGTCTAAAGGGTAAAATATCCTTGGATTTGGTATGTTCTCGTTATGATACTTGTTTGTGTTTCATAAAAATCTAATGTTTAGTGACAAACCGACTGCACCTAATAGTAGTATTGAGACTCATAGTGTAAGTGATCTGGATGGTAAGAAAGGATATTCCCCCAAATTTTCACTTGATAATGAAGGATTTAAATTGGTTAATTTTAAGAAGTACATATAAAATTCCTATGATCATGGAAATTATTCTCTTATTATCAGTTCAAGGGACATGGATCTAGTCCCTTGTATGTTGCCTCATCAAATAAAGCCTTCACCAGGTTTATGCTGGTAGGTTGTATATATCCTTCCCAAAGATTTAAGTGTCCTTACACCCAAAATTGAATAGGGAATGGAATGTACTAGTAAGATTCATGTGTCAACTTCAAAACTATTTGGAGTTCTTGACACAATTAATAAAGGTAAATATTATTCTCACCTAAAAGTTGTTTATGAGGCCTTCCCTAATATTTAGTCTAGGTCTTAAGAGCACCTAAAAAGAGATTATTATATTCATGAACGTAGATTACAGGTTGTTGTCGTTCATAACCCCATAAGGACATGCCTTCATGGGGTTTTGATTGATAAACCATCCAAGAGGGTAGAGGCTAAATTGGAGTCTGAAAATTCTGATTCGTAGATCACTGATGTTGATGGCCTCTTGTAACAAGTGAAATCTTGGACGAGAGGCTACAACCCTAGGGGTAGAAGTTATAGGTATGGACACAGATGATATGATTGAAACAAAATGTGTGATGAGGAGCACAATGTTGACATTAATATTAGAGAAAAATTAGGCAATTGACTGTTCATTGATGTGGGAAGAATTACCATGTCTGACCCCATCTTTTCATTTATCTATTTTCATGTTATTTAATTACAATATTTTATTCCAACCTTTTCATATATGTATTCATAAAATTATATATATATATATATATATATATATATTTAATAAATATATTTAAATATAAATATATATAGAGTAAATATATTCATTTTTTGAATATATAATTATTTGTTTATAATGATATAAATACTTTTTAAGAAAAATAATATTTATATATTCATAGCATTATGTATATTAATATAATTTGATACATATATTTAATAAAAATATATAAATATAAATATAATTATAAAAACATAGTAAATTTATTTATAATTTAAATAATCATATTATAATTTTATAATTATTTAAATATATATAAATATTTCTTTATAATTATAGAAATTTTTTTTTTAAAAAAAATAAATTAATTTTTAATTATAAATATATAAGTTTATAAATATAGAAAATGTTCATTAATAAATATATTTATTTATAAATATTTATTTATAAATATTTATTTATAAATTTATTTTTAACATTATTAATGAAAATATAATCTTAAATGTGTCCATGTAAAAAATGATTTAATTTGAATAACTAAAAATGAGTACACTTTAAAAATATTGAAAAAATGCGTAATTTTTAGTAGTTAAATATAAACCATTAAAAAGATACGGGTATATATTGAAATAATGGTGAATAAATATTAAACAAAAGAACACACAATATATAAATATAAATAAATTAATAATAGAAAAGTAATAAATTCCCAAAAAAATAAAATAAATAATATTAAAAGAGAACAAAAAATACCTAATAATAATAATTATAAAAATAAATAAATAAAATTTACTAATTAAAAACATAATATATTACATGTATCATAATATAATTAAATTCAAAAGTGAATAATAAAATTTTATTAAATTACATAAATATTAGGTGTATGTGTTTCTATATAATATTTCATTATTTATGTACATATTTGTGTGTGTGTGATGTATATAAAAATGTGTTAATGATGTATATATTTGTTAAATAAATGTAATGCATGTTTGATATATTTTAAATTGAAAATTAAAATGAAATGCAATTATGTCTATTCAATGAAATTAGTCATTATTTTTAATTAATATTAATTTTTAATTATAAACCATTCTTCACTAAATATATATCGTATTTAATGTAATTATAAATAATTTTAATGATATAAATCATATTTTTGGATATATTATATACATTTATATATATATATATAGAAATATATAGGAATAAATTTCTATGTTAAATGTTTTAGTGACTAGTAATGTATAAAAACCACTAAAAATGAATAAGACATTAATATGTTTTTAATTATTACATTTTATTCATTTTAAATATTTATATGTAGTCTATATTATCTATTACTATTTATAGTATATATATATACATGTTAAACTTATTCATTTTTATTAATAATCCCTTCACTAATAATTTTATAATTTATTAATTTTTAAATTCTTTGTTTATCATTACAATTTATTCATTTTTTAATTATTAAAATTTATTCATTTTATATGCTTATTTAATATATAAATTTTATTAATATTTATAATATAATTATATATGTATATTAAATTTATTCATTTTTATCAATAATTTTTTAATTAATAAAATGTATAATATTATTCTTAATTTACAAATTTTTTAATTTTTAATTTTTAATTATTTAATTTAATTCATTTTACATATCTATATATTTAATATACATTATTTATTAATATTCATATTTTTTATATATCTATATTAAATTTATCCATTTTTATCAATGATAATTTAATTAATAATTTTTTTAATATTTGTTAAATTTACTCATTTTTAATTTATAATTTTTTAATAATTTCATTTTATTTAGTGCCTTTATATACTATATTTTTAACGCTGATAAAGGATAGCCTTGATTAGTGCTGAAAATAATGCACTGATAAAGGGGCCCCTTTATCATTTCTAAAAATAAAGCACTGATAAAGGTTATATTTTATTAGTGTTAAAGAAAAACAAAGATAAAGGCTGACATTATTAAAGAAATGTTTTGTAGTAGTGTCACATGTAGAGGTTTCTATCAAGTCACATTTGTTGAAATAATATCTAAGATGTGAATATATCAGATCAACATGAATATTTGAACAAATTGTCACATGACATGAATAACTACACACTGTGTAACCACTATACCTAACACATAGTCGCTATTATCTCACAACCTAGTACCAGGGGAATCCCAAGCAAGTCGTGTATCAGATACATGACCCAACAACTGACATATTGTTAAAAAATGAGGTCACACACCATGTATGTTGAACTACACACCATGAAACCACTATCTTTCTACCAGTAAAGAACACACACAATCCTAAGGTGTGTTCAATATACATGGGAAGAATACAGGTATATGATTTTTACATTTCTATACACCATATAGTCTTCAGCTGGCCATGTTTTCAATTTTTCATGGAAAGATGAATTAAATTTATAATTAAACATATTTATTATGTGATCTATGTGTCTTTGATTTGACAGTACATTCCATTTCATAAGATTAAAAATTATATATTAAATTAATTTTCATTTTAAAATTTTGAAGAATACCTGAGGTTGCCTTCGAGTAAACATGTGTGTTGCATTAATTTTAAATGAATTGAGTTCTGATTAAAATTATAAATGATGGTGAATTAAGGATAGTTGGTTTGAGTGAAGAGAAATTTAATTAATTTGATTAATTTAGGGAATATTATCTTAATAATAGAAAAAATAAAAATAATTGATAACTATATTTCTAATGCATTCTGATTGGTTGATGTGTGGATGATCATGAGATTTGAAAATCCCTTTATATGAGATTGGGTTCTATTAATTTTTTTAAAATTATTATTTATGGCCTTCAATTCATCCACTCTTTATTGTGAAAGGATCTGGATAACTATAATTTTCTTTATGTAAATGTGTTTTATCTAATCCAATTGATCTACTCACCATCAAGTGAGTAAAAGCTTATATATGGATGGAGATTTGATGTGAGTGGAGGTGGATTTAGTCAAGGAGACCAGATGACACATAGGTTCCAACAAGGAATTTTGAAACACGAACCAATCTACCATCCAATGGGTTTTCCCAAATTCCATGAGTTAGTTTATCATCATATAGAAAAACTAAACATTGGATAATCTCAAGATCATGGAACTTATGTTAGATTTCTATCAATTGTATGATTAATTGTTTTTGACTATGGATGTGTGTGATCACTTAAATAATTAATTAACAAGAATAAAATATGGAATCCAATATAACTTGATTATTCATAAATGTTCTATCTAAAATGTTTAATCACTTAAGTAAAATTAACGTAATATTAAAAATGCATATAGAAAGATAAAAAGTTATTGAAACACAATGACTAAAATCCCTCATTTCATGTATTATGTCTTTATAGCCTTCCACTTATTATGTTAGAAATTACCTCATAGTTTAAAGTTATCGATGAAGCAATGTTTGGGAGATTTAAATTATTGTGTAACTTTTAACTTGGTGTCATGGGTTTACTTAACTTTTTTTACATCAAGGGTTTACTTCACAAGAAGAAAATGGTGTAACTAAGAGGAAAAGGATGAGGAAATCATTAAAATAGGATTTCTGGTTTGGGAAATCCATTCAATGAATCAAGGAACTACAAGTTAATGTAGTTGGATAGTTACACCTACATAAAACCCTTAAAATAGATTTGTAGGGGAAATTTTGGGTTATGATTGGGGAATATAGCTCTATATCACTAGAATAAATAAGAGATAGGATAATCCATATATGATGTTGAGGAATATTATGTTTCGAAAAAATGTGATAGAAAAACAAGATTTTAATTAATTTTAAATTTAACATTAATTTTTCAATCAAAATATGTACTAATTATTTTAAATTAATTTTTAAAAATATAAAATCAAATTACTGTGACAATATCAATGCGATCTATACTCGAGTAGGATAGCCATCTCACCTACATGTATTTATAATAATGGTATATGTAATAACCAATTACCTTCATTTAGGTATTCCTTGAACTTTTATTTGATATCATTTTGTTTGTTTCTAAACTCTAGGTGTTTGGGGTTAAATTTGGTGAAATTTTGGAGCCCAATGGGCTCTTCACAGTTGGTGTATAGTTAAGGAAAACCATGCGGTTTGGCTTAATAGACCGTGTGCCCATTTTTTGATCCACTCAAAGGGGGAACATGGTCTTTACAAACCGTGTTCCTATACCCTCCAAACCATTAAAACCTATAGAGTGAGGGTTTTCATGGTTGTCACATGGCTTTAAGAACTATTTCCCCTCTAGGAGAAACTGGGAACCCTACTAACATGGGAACTTGTTTAGAGTGCCCAATTTGTTAAACCATGATTCCCAACCCAGAAACCCATACATACATGTACTAATTCCATTTAATTTTTTTAAATACCAAACCCCTATGGTTTAACTACTAATCTTATAATTTTTACCCTAACTCAAATCATTGGTATTTGAAGGCTCCCAAGATGAAATTTTGGCTCTGTAAACCCATTTCCTTTGTGAATCAAAGAGTCATTGATCTCTTTTGATCTCTTCCAAGTAATATTATATAATCTCTTATGGTTTATTTTGATAACTATTTCTCTACTACATATAGATAAATAAATCATTATGTTATTGATAAACCTAAACCCCATTTTTTGGATCTAGTTTCTATGTTGCATTTCTTTATCTCTCATTCCTTTGATCTCTATTGGAATTCCTTGTTTCTAGCATTGGTTATTTTCATCTCTTGATTAACGGGAGATAGTTCCATAATGGGTTTGCCTTTTTTTGGAAACCATATATTCCTTTATTTAATTTAAATTTGTTTTTAATTGTTAAAAAACTTTTATTTCAAGGTATTTAATTTGTGACATGAAATGGATTGGGATTTGTAGAAAGAAAACCCCAATTTTAATTCAATTGATTTGTTGGGATGTTTTTTTAGAAAAATAATTATTGTTTTTCAAATTGTATTGATCAATTTATTTTTTTCTAACCATGGGAAAAATGGATTAATGTAAAATATAATTTGAAATGACATGAATTGATGAAAACCACTTTTTTGGTTTTGAAATGAGAAAGGCATGTTAAATATTGAAAACTAGGAAACAATTGGTTTAATTGAGTGGAAATGCATGATTTTATCATTTTTGATTGATTTGTTATATTAATAACATGTTATCTGTGGTAGTTAGTGGTAACTGGTATAAGAAACCAAGGAACATAACTCCATAATAATGGATTGATGATAAAAACTATTAATTAACAATTACGGTATCAATGCTCAATCGGGTTACCCTTTGGGTGTATATATGGCCCATGAGGCTTTCCCATTTTGTGATGTAGAATTTTTTGTGTATACACACATATATTGAGTCGAGATCATTATTGAGATATGTGAGGATCATATTGACTCAACTCGCATATCATAGGGCTTTTGTACATGGTGCTTTGATTTTTTTAATGATTTTTCATGGAAATGATTATTGAACTGTTTAATTCATGTTAACTACATTATATATATGTTTTATATAAAATTTTATGTTGAAAAATTTGGGATATATTTTCCAACATTTTTCATTTCAAATCATGTATTTGTTTAAAATATGTTAATGATATACCTTGCCTTGATAGATTAAAATTGAATCAAAATTTATTTAATTATTATAGAAATGATTGGGGAAGACATGGTGAGACGTAATTTGGATTTATATTTAACACCCTACCTTTTTGTTTGGGTATTTGTATATTTTATTATGTGAGGTCCAAGACAAGTGATAGTTCCTATTAGAAGTAGTGGATTATTTTGATCCATGGTATTTTGGAGTGTCAATGGAGATAGGTGGAGCTATTTTCCACTTGTGACACCAGAGTCTTGATAATTTTGGCCGTTTTTTGTTATTGTTTCATTTGGAATGTTTATCATTCCATCTAAGTACTATTTAACATATTTTTTATAGTACTTCGTCCCTTTTGAGTGTTTATCATGCCTACTTCTGTCTTTTATCACTCACTATTTTTTAGAAACATCATTCCCACTTTGATGTTTTGTGGTTCTAGGTGATAGTCAAAACCCGTGGGGACTAGAAACACCCTTAGAGATATGTTATAGTGGTATTGGATATTAGTGTAAAAATTTATCTAGGATGGTTTTTGAGAAATTAGTATCATAGGTGTTGGTTAAACAACTTTACATGATTGGAGTATATAGTTTGGGATGTCTTAATAGGACATATGAGGTATTTATGAGAAAATGGATTGAAAAAATATCACCGTAACATGCCTTAAGTGACCATAGTTGTTTGGGAAAAGTGTTTTTGAGGAAATTTTTTCTTCTGATTGTAGTATTTTTCCAACCTTTTTTTTGAGTTTTCTGAAATCCCAATCTTAAATATATTTTCAATGGAATTTATATCTTTGTATCTTTGATACATATTTCCTTTATGATGTCTTATTTTATCTCTTGATTTTTACAGCATCATGCCTCTTAGAAGACATGTGAATAAACCCTAAGAAGAATCTAATGGTGTACCATATTGTGAAAATACTCTAGTGGATAATAATATTGTTGATAGAGTGGTGAAAACTACTCAAACTCTATGAAAATTACACAAACTCACTCCTTTTTTAGGATTCAGTAGTGGAACCTTAAAGGGATGTATCACATGATAGTTCTACAGAGATTCTTCACAGTAATAAACATTATTTCCAAGAATATAATAAACCTAAAGAGTTTAAGGATTGTTTCATCTTTTTGAGTTCTTGGAAATGCCTGAATCTATTAAGATGAAATGCGAAATATTTACGATGGAAGGTACTAGATGGAAATAGTGGGATTTTGTGGTGACTGAAAGAATCACAATGTTTTTAGATGGAAGGAATTTTGAGTTCATTTCAATGATTATTCCTATCCAAAATCTATTTTCTTGGTGCAATCCATGGAGTTTCACAATCTCTAGATGGGTGGAACGAACTCTAATCTATATGAAAACATCTTTTCAAAATGGTTTCATTTTCCCCTTAAGTGACATCTAATGAGAAACTAATGGCCCAATGATTTGATATGGGTATTTGATTTAATATCCAATCTTAGGTTTTCTTGAATAAGATGGATTCTTATGATGATTGAATAGATTGGTAGATAGTGGTTGAGTTATACTTTGATGGTAAATTAAGATTGATGGGAGTTCATTTTTCTCTCATCATTAGTTTTGTGAGTTACATTAATTGATAGATGAAGCATGATGAGTATTGTGGTGGTTTTGGATATATTGATTCTTCCAAACCTCTTTTAGTTTTTATTATATGACCATTGAATTGATTTTAGTGTAGAAAGGTTGGAAATTTGAGACATATGTGTATTGAGGCAGGAAATCCCACCTATTCATGTGGTCTCTTAGGAAATTTACTGAAGTTATTCCACTTATTTTTAACTACACGCAATGGAATAAGCTTGTCAGTTCTAAATAGTTCTGTAGTGAAATCCGATGATTATAGGTCTATGGGGATCCAACTATATGTATATAGAACAATGATTATTCAAATAGTGGAAGAGTATGTAGAGAAATCTAATATAAGTTCAGTGAATGAGAGAGTTATCGTCACAATAGATTCATCTTCAGTAGATATTTTTTTGATAATAGTTCATCTTTCTTATTTATAATAACCCATATTTTGAAACTATGAAGTCTTCCTCTAAATATTTTATTATTATGTGATGCATTTTACTACACCCCTCAAAATAAAGAGAGATAAAGTTTATCATTGTCCTATATTTTATTCCCTTCATCTGAGTTTGAGATCAACTATAATTTTTTGGTTCTCGACATGAAACTTCCTAAGTAATTCCTTAAGATACATTAGATGATATATAATAAGGATCAGATTGATTTTATCACTGATTATTTAGCCTTAATATGCCCAATGTAGCGTGACATGTCTTTCAGGGAAAAGGGTACCCAAGATCATGCAGATCAAGATTGTATTTTCCAATATTGGTAAGTGTAATATCAATGTTTCATTTTAACTTGGGTTGAGTATTTTTGAGTGATGATCTCCTTCAATCCATCATCTATTTTTATGATGTATTTCCTTTTAATTTATATGGTCTTCCACCAATAAGAGTAGTAGAGTTATTTAATAATTTAGTACCAGCTACTCAACCAGTTTATATTTCTTCATACCATATAGAACCAGTAGAGATGAAATATTTAACTACTTTTCTATACGATCTATTAGAGATTTTCTTTATATTCCCGAGTCAGTCACCTTGGGTAGAACATTTTCTATTTTCAAATAAAGTTTGCAGAACACTTCACCTATGTATTAATTACCATAAAATAATTGAAGATTTGGTAATGAACAAGTATTTGATACCATGTATTGATAATATGTTTATCTAATGAAAAGGGAAAAGTGGTTGTCAAAGATTGGTCATTGATCTTCTTATCAACAGTAGAGAATAAAATAACATGACATTCATAAGACCAACTTCAGTAATGAGTATGGCCATTATGAGTATCTTTTCATGCCATTTGGTCAAACCTTTGCTCATGTAGTTGGATTGGATTTAATGAACATGATTTTCCTTGATTATCTCAACTCATTCAAAGTATTCTTTATGGATAAAAATTTGGTTTAATCTAAAACTAAGGAGGATCATGTGAATTATTTGATAATAGTACTTGAAATCGTTTGAGATCATAAACTTTTCAAAAACGATTCAAAATGTAACAGTTGGTTATGAGAAGTTATCAACTTGGGGCATGTGGTGTTTGAACATGACATCTCAGTTGATACTGATGAGGTAAAGTATGTTATGACATGGGAGAAACTGAGTATATTTTTTGATACTGGGGTCTTATTGGGCTTGGTGGGGTATTATCACAAGTTTTTTAACAATTTTTCATAGTATTCTCCAATTATTTCCCTCACCTGGAAGGGGGTGAGTTCATTTGGGATGAAAAATGATAGAGAAATTTTGATGAGATGAAACCTATTTTTACTGCTATGTTAGTGTTAAATATTAAAGAGACATGGAAATGCTATATGTTCTTCTATGATACATCTGGTTTAGATATGGGATTTGTTCTAATGTTTTGTGATTATGTAATAGCCTATGGATCTGAATATCATAAGAAACAAGAGAAGAATTACCTTACCCGTGATCTGAAGATTGCAGATGTGAGGCATGCTCTTTAGAGTGGGTAAAACTAACTGTAATGTCCCAGAATTTTTCATATAAGACATTGGAATATTTCTATGAAAATTTCCAAAGTCAGGATCTAGGGTGTCATATTATTCTGAGGACCAATGTGCTTAGAATTAATTTTGGAAATATATTTACTATATTAATATCACACACATGGAGTTTAAATTGAAAATTTGAATAACTCTTAAATAATGTCGTGTATTAGAAATTTGAGGAAACTGTTTTTTCCAAAACATGATTTTTACCCTTGGCACGAAATTTAATTTACTAGTTCAAGAAATTTGTGAAACATTGGTTATAGGTACAAAAAAATAAAATAAATAAATAAATAAATAAAATTTATATGTTTTAAATGCAGTGACATACCTCTTGATAAATAAATGGGTATGGACTTTGTCCTAGGGTTTCCCACTAAAACATGGATACCTAGATAACTATAGGAGATCATTGGAGAAGGCCAGTCTTAGATAATGATGTCAGATCGAGATAATATAGAGTATGATTGAGAAATTAGAGTTAATGGAACTTTCCAATGATGGAAATTTATGACCTTTCATCATCAGAAATCAATTCAAATTCAGGGAAGGATTTTGATTTCTATTTTAAATTTCGTTATTTGTTCCCAGGGTAATGCGGATCAATTTCACAAAGAGAATTGATACATGCATCATCCATAGATTTAATTAAGATGGAATTATATGTTCGTTTTGTTTTATTCCTAATTGATTATCTATTTCTATGAAAATGAATTGAGTCCCAATAAAAAAATTATGAGCATCATTACTCACTTTTCATGGCTTATTGATTTGTCCCTCATTTAACCATTTGATTAATGTTGGCATTTTCTTTGGATAATGATTCAACCAATAACCAAAATTTGATTGTTGCATGAAAATTATTCATAACCATTTATCGATATCGTGGGTACAACTCATTGTGGATGTTGTAATGTGAGAATAAATGATGGAGGAGGATAAATCGATGGAGAATGATACCGAATTCGGGGGGGGGTTTCCTGAGCTATATACAATGACATTGATGACTATTGATAAATCTTGTTCTGTTTTTATGGTTGGAATCTAGAGAGAAGCCAGTGACATGGACGGTCAACTGAAGATCTGAATTTCATGGGTGTGATTGGTGATAGATGCAGAAGATACGAGAAACACATGAACTAGATACATGTTTAATGAAAAACCTGACTAAATAGTGTGTTTTCCTACATACAAACATCATGTATTCCTTTTTTGTGTAGTGACATGTTTTCAGTATGAAGAAAATTCTCACACACCGTGTGACCCATGTCACATGTCGTGTAACCCTTAGTTGAGCTTCTTGGCCTATATAGGGAGTAC
This sequence comes from Viscum album, assembly GCA_963277665.1. Classification (NCBI taxonomy): domain Eukaryota; kingdom Viridiplantae; phylum Streptophyta; class Magnoliopsida; order Santalales; family Viscaceae; genus Viscum; species Viscum album. Next base: position 66,023,460 of record OY728147.1, on the reverse strand, counting down.
ACACCTAGGAGTCTAGGTTGAGTTTCACGTCATGTAGTCCATTACACACACTGTGTACACCTAGGTATAAATGTTATATTTTATAGGGAGTACAACCCTAGGAGATCATGTTTTACTACTCACTGTGAATGGTGATCCTCACACTGTGTAGTTGGGAAAGTACCAGGTCATGAGAAGGCTACGTGATGAATGAAAACCAAAACAACTAAACACATTGTACCTCAGATACACACTGTGTATTGAAAAAAATGTACATGTCATGTGAGTGATAGAGACAGGTAGTGAAATATATAGTGATACACACCATGTACACCCCTAAGAAAACAATGCGTTCTCCTTTGAGGACTGTTTGGTTCCCTGCTAAAGATAACTTCATTGTCTGTTTGTGTGAGCTACCTTGGAATAGTATTGGTTGGGTGTGTTCCGCTGGTCTATTCCTATGAGGGTTTATTGTGGAGTCACATTCTTGTCATAGAGGGTTATCCCACTAAATATTCTTATGATTAGTGTATTGTGGTAAAGTTCCCTTATTTTAGAATGATTTTAGTCAGACCTATTTGAAAAATAACTCACCGGCTTAGAGAATTTGTCCCTATGAGATCCTTGGAGAGAACCTAATTTCCCTTTATGTTTTCTTATATGGGGTAGTTTGAATTATCATGATCAATACAAACATGGGCACCAATCCCCTATCTGGGAAGATGTTTTTAGTGGGTTCTGGTGTCCCCCTAGTGAGACCTTGGAATTAACCATCAAAATGTATATCAAGATCAAATATTATTGATGAGGTGTATTCTGGTAATCTATGTATCTAAGATGAACCATATCAGTTTTCTTTTTCTCCATGATATATTTTTCATGAGATGTATGATTAGTGTCTTCAATGGAAGTATACTTCATGGAGTGTGTTCTATTAGATGTGTTTTATATGGAATATTCAAGTAGGAATCCTAGGATGTAATTTTTGTTGTGAATTTACCTTGAGACTATGTGTCTTTATTGATTATGTCTGGGTATTATTGTTTTATGTGTTATAGAGATATTCCTCTATATAGCCAAATGTTATAGATGATTCTTTATGCCTATTTATTTTGAGGCGTCCTACTAGGTATTGTTATACTTCCCCTACAAGGGATTTCCCGCACGTATGTTGTTTTATGAAGATGACATACCCTTTTGGAGAGTTCTTGGTGGAATAAGAGTTGGCGGGGTTAGGTTCGGCCAGATAGACCAAGTTGTATACAACTGTTACATTGAAACTAGTCCCCTCCTTCCAAGAAGGTTTGAATTTAGTTTTTAGTTTTTGGTTTGTCTTTATTTTTACCCTTTACATTTATAATTTTTAGTTTTTTGTCATGCTTTTGGTGAGGGATTATAGTTTTATGCATGATTTATTTTTATTTGTTTTACACTTCATCATTTTATGGGCTTGGATATGTGTGGGTGTGTATAGATAATTTAGGATAATGCCTCCAATGTGTGTCATAATCCTTCTTGGTGCTAGTATCTAGCCCCTGACCTATTGGAGGAAGGCTTGGGATAGTTTATTCTTAAGTATTATCAGGTTGGGTCATGAAAAAATGGTATCATATAAGCACCCAGCCTGATGTGTTATGACATTTCCTAGGTTTAATTTTGGATTTTGGAGTTTATTTTGTTTAGTTTTGATGTGTGGTGTGGGAAATAGGGTGAAAATGTTAATGTATTTCAAGTATTTCTCTCAGAAAGGGTATCTAGTTTTTGTGTAGTGGCTACTGTATGCATTCACATGTACCTTGACAACATTCTTATTGACTCGGTATATATAGGCACTGGTTGTAAGAAATGACTCAGTATATTCATCATATAGGATAGTTATTTTAGTTCAATGTACTTTTTGAGTTAGATATTCAAATATACTCATTGAAATTGGTGCATATTATGTTATTTACAGATGTACTCATGATGAAAACCAGTGAGATTTCAAGAGGATAGTTGAGAGTTTAAACTGATGATTTATGACGTCATAATACATTAACCTATTCACGAGGTAAGTTTTCTTATGAGTGGATAGATAGTGGAGATTCCACATATTCATCAGCACATAGATCCACTTCCAATGGTTCTGGTGGATGCAAAATATCAGGATGGGCATGGGATACTCTATGGTTTTGAATGATGATAAATATGGTTCAAGATTTTATTGTGAGATTTGAGACAAGGACCTCCTTTGATGTAGGGTCATTAGGACATACCAAGATAAGGAGTGTGAATAAATTCATGAAATGTGTGGTTTCATCATAGATATAATGGGTGTATTAGTTCTCCAAGGAAGAGACATTACGTTTCTTATGATGGGAGAGAAAATCTCACACATGGCTATCCTAACCATCATGATCTAATTAGAGAGATGATTGATGAACTACATATGTAGAGGAAAAAACTATAATAAAGAGGTCATCGGGGTAGAATACATGAGGGAGGAGCTGGGTTTTAGAGTTTTGGAGAGATGAAGGCAAAAAAATGTTTTCGACCTAGAGGGTGTAGGGGTGTTTTAAGGTATGGTCTTTATTCCCAATTCTTTTTTATAGTAATGATTGAAACAGGTACAAGACAATATAATTCCTCCTTTTCTCAAGATATTTTCTAGGGATACTCGGGGAATCAGTTGAGCCCCATTTTGGAGATGTTTTTTTTTATGAATTTGGACATGTAAAGAAGAGTGACAATTCCACCAATGAGATTTTTTCATGAGATGTGATCCAAAACCATGCCAGTGAGTTAGTTCATCCTAAAGGGAATTATGTTAATGTGTGGTGGATGACTTTCTAGGATCTTTGTGTATGATATTGTTTGATGTTTCAAAGTGTCATAGTAGGCCACGTTTATGGTAAAATGATTGGATATAGAGATGATATGTTCAAAGCAGTGGGACCTCATAAAGGATTCATGTGTGATTTGAGGTATGTCATGTGTATTCAATGCTCTAGTTTATATTTTAACATAGAATTATGATGCAATTTTCCATGGGTGAATCACCTATTGAAGACCTAGTGATACTATTGGATCCCTTTTTTCAAAACCCTTGAGTTTAAGGATCCTATAGAGTGGATCAATGTTTTCAAGATTCTACTGATAATGTGACCTAACTCTAGTAGAAGAGAGAGAGAGAGAGAGAGACTACCACGTAGAAATATTTTCAAAGTATATGTGGGACTGTATGCTGTTTTCCATAGTATTGCATCGTTTTGTACCATCTATTATTGTATAAATGTTACTAGTGAGTGTAGTAGTTCTCCTGAATTTTGGGGGTGGAGTTTTCCTCCTTTCATAAGGATTTAATCATAGGCAAGGAAATATGAGCTCATCCATAGAATCATATATCCATTTCATCATCGATTGGCTAGTATCACCCATGGAGTAGGAGATTCTATAATCTTTCTATTCCTATGATTGTGGAGGAGTATGAGGTATCCTTCTAAAAGATATTGTAGGTTTACCTCACCATTGAGAGTTTTATTTCAACAAGGATTTTCAATGGGGACATGCTGATATCTATGCTAGTATAATGGATTACCCTCTGTAGCAGTAGGATATGGTAGTGTAACCAAATGTCTACAAAGAAAGGGGATTTATAAGACCTGGTTTTTTCCCTTGGGTAGCCTTATGTCTTTATCTTGATAGGAGGATGATTTATTGAGGTTGGATATGGATTGTTTCCACTTAGAATAGGTGACATGAGGGAAAGTATCTAATCCTGAGAGTTGATTGCTTATTCACCCTAAGGATGGATGTAAACTAGATATCAAAAATTTACATCTGGGATAGTTATCACGTGTTCCTAGTTTGAGAGGTGGATATACCGATAATGGACTCCTAGGTGCACTTCAGTTGCTTTGAGTCCTTGGTGGTACCCTTTGTCATGCTATATCCTACAACAGATTCAATAAGCCTTATGGACTGGGTCCTTAAAATTTCTTTGACCAGTTAATGGTTGTATCCTTCGAAGGAATCTTCATGTTCTTAGCATCGAGCAACATCACACAAGATGCACGAGAGTGGTGATGTATACCCTTAGTTGGTAGTTTTTACCCTTCACTTCTTCTAAAATCCAAGGAGGTACGAATCAATTATATTGACAATTTGATGTTTTGTTAAGAAATATATATTGAATATGATCCTAATGGATTTATTGAATGATGGAATCACATTGTACTATTTCTAAGAATGGATGGCCATTCTAGTGAAACACGAGAGATGACTCTAAGGAGATTCTTTTCCCTTAGCAGTACATCTAGTGGAGCTAAGGCTATACCAATATCACATAGAATTAGTTGGGAATAAAAGAGTTGAAATGATTTTTTATGTTAAACTATTATTGTTCCATATGTTTATGGGTGTTGTGAAAAAGAGATATTTGGGGAAATGAGAGACTTATGCATGCAAGAGGTATCCTGGATTCATAGAATTCCCACAATAATAATTTCAAACTATGATTCTTAATTCATAGAATGAGTATTTATAGGATGTTGGAATCCATTGGGGACTCAGTTTTAGTTTAGAAAAGTAATTTACCCTAGCAAGCTAGCCATGTAAAAGTGACCCGTTCTAGTTCGGGTTAACAAGATTTAGTTTACCAATTGGTTTTGAGATGTATCTTGAGGGATATTCTACCATCAGTTAGGTTTTTCATATCACGAGGATTTCCACTACACTACCTAAGTATCAAATTTAAAAGGCCAGGTATAAGAGAATTTGTGGTAAAATATTATGTAAGTCACGACCAGTGTGTAATAGAGTTTGGATCCATGTTTTGGTTCTAGTGATGGTTAATTAATATGGGGAAGGATGATGAATTCATGGAAAATGTCAGGTGTCCTCAATGGACTGATGATGGATGCCTTTTGAGTTTGAGAGTTACAGAGCCTTATCATGGGTGGTGGGAAATCTCATAGAATCTTATGGCCTTTCATTTCCTACTGTTGTATTTGGTTAGTGAGGGGGTGTGACTCTTAACATCGAGGGAATAATTTTTTTGGTATCAATGTGTTATCCACATGTCCATGTTTAGGATTTATGTGAATGACTCATTTTATGGTATCAACCTGGGTGATATTGGTCATGGGAATAATGTTTCATTTTCATGGAGTTGGTATGCAAGACAGCTGCTAGGAGAAATAAACTCCATGGAAAAGCGATTTCTTTATGTGCATATTTTTTGACATCATAAGAGACTGTTTGGAGAGCCCATGGGAGTAGGTGACCTAGTTAAGAGCTTAGTACCCCCAATATTTTCATATATTTTTCTCTTTGGGGACAAAAATCCTTGAAGGATTGAATAATGTAATGCCACATTTTCTTCTATGTAATAATTCATAATATTTCAATTAATATTTAGGGAGTCATGTGATGAGGCGGTGAAAGATTTTGAGGCCTTGTGTGCCCAAAATTAATTTTCTAAATATATTAACTATATTAATATCAGAATCACACCGTTTTCCCGAAAAATTAGAATAAAACTGATAATAAATCCCTGATCAGAAATCTAAGGGAATAATGGATTTTAAAACATATATTTTACCCTTGGTGTGAGATAAAATTTGTTGATGTGCGGCATTTGTGAAAAAAAATTAGTAAACAAAAATAAAAAAACATAAATTCAAAAATTTATTTTGTTTTTTATGAATTTAGACCTACCTCTCTATAAATACATGGATAAGATATTTTCCCCTGGGTTGGCCACTACACCATAAGGACCTAGACATCAATTGGAGAGGATTGGAGGAGAGTGTTATTGTTGAACGACAATTGATCAAGGATCATTGCGTAATCATTATTTGAGGATATTTCTAATGATGACAACACATGACCACTCTTCATTAATAATCAATCCAAAATCTAGGTTGGTTGTTGATTTTAGTTTTCTATCCAATTATTTGATCCCGAGTGAATGATGATAAATTCTGGGAATATAATTGTTATTTCCATCATCAGTAAATTTAATTAAAATGTAATTATATGTTCATTGTGTTTTATTCCTATTCAATTTTCTATTTCTATGAAAAATAATTGAGGCTGAACCAACAATGGATGAGGTTCATTTCTCACATTTCTTGGATTATATATTTGTACACCATCTCTTGGTTTTATCATCATTGGTATTATCTTTGGACAATAGTTCCAAAAACAACTGATATACAATTTTTTCGTGAATGTTATTCAGTGGAAAATATCTATTTTGTGGTTAAGACTCATAAAGGAAGATGTTATTTTCAAATTGATGGTGGTGGATACATTGAGGAAGATTGAGACTGAATAAATAGTTTTTCATTTTCTTAAGAAACATATGGTGACATTGAGGGTGTTTCATTATTTCTATTCTATTTTGGTGGCTAGAATATGGTGATTAGATGTTGAAAATTAAGTTAACTCCAGATCCAAAGTTATAGACTGTGATTGGTGGTGAAGGAAATAGATCTAGACGATGAATGAACCAAGAATGGATTCTTTGATAAACACAACTACATGACACCTATTCCTATGAACAAACATCTTTTAGTCATTTTTATAAAGTTCTAGGTTTTTCACATGGAGATAAATGTCACATGGAATATGGACCTTAACTGAGAAGCACGACATGTACAAGCAGTACAATCCCAGGAGGTTTGGTGGAGTTTCACATCATGTGGTCCATACCACATGATGTGTACACCCTAGAAGGTAGATCATCATGTACAAGGATTACATGCCTAGGATATCATGTGGTCCTATATTCCATGTATAGAGATCCACATATCATGTATTTGGGAAATACATGGGCATGGGTAGCCTACATGCCGAGTGCGAGACCAGACATCTACACATTGTTTATGTCAGATAAATGATGTGTATTGAGAAAAAAATAGATTACATGTGAGGAAGAGATGCGATTAGTGCTCACATAGCGAGACACCCTATGCAAACCCCTTGGTATATGTTGTGCACTCCTTTCAATATAGTTTGGTTCCCTCTTTCTTCTCAGTTCATCTTCGTTATAATATTTTGTGATTTACCTTGGACCGGTATGAGTTGAGATGTTTCATTGGTCAATTGATATGAGTGTTCTGTGTGGCATCACGTTCCCATAATAGAGGGTATTCCCACAACTGTTTACTTTTGTTAGTGTAGTGTGGGTGAGTTCACTTATTCTAGAATGAGTTGACTCTGTCCTCTTCAACTACTTACTCGGTGTATTGAATCATGTATCCCTCGTAGTGTCCTAGAGTGATCATCATTTCATTTCATTATGTGGTGTTTTTGGTATTAGTGTGACCAATATTTACTGTGGTGTCAATCCCCTATATAGGATGATGTTTCTAGAAGGTTCTGTTGTCCCTACAGTGGGCACTGGGCATTGAACCCATATATGTTTATCGATATATGATCATTCCAATTAGGTATAGTCCAATTGAGTGTGTATATAAAATGAATCCTCTCTATTTCCATTTTGTTAATACCTAATAAGTGTGACCACTATGATGAGTGTTGTCAATGGTAATATAGATCATGGAGTGTGTTCTCTCGTATAAGTGTTATATGAAACCTTTATGAAGGAATACTAGGCTGGGTTTTCAGTTCTCACTATACCTTGATAATGTATGTATTTTTTGAGTATATATGGGTAATATTGTGGTATATTATTTAGAAATATACCTATGTATACCTGACAGTTAGTCTTGACACTTTGTTCTTGGTTATATTGGGGTGTCCTACTCAATTTTGTTATACTCACCACTGTATCTGTTCAACCCACACTTATAATGTTTTATGTATAAACAAACCTTTTTTTTGGAGTCCATAGTGGAATAAAAGCAAGTAGAGCTTTTTTGGGATAAAAAGGCCAAGGTGTATACTAGTGATACATTTGAAAATAGTCCTCTCCTTCTGAGAAGGTTATTATTTACTTTCACGTTTTAGTTGGTCTTGTATTTGGACCCTTTTTTTCTTTCCAGTAAATTTTTCATACTTTGTTAGTGGAATTATTAATGTATGGATGAATTGTTTTTAGTTGTTTTATATTAGATCATTTTATAGGCTTGGAGATGTGTGTGTGTATACATGTACTGAAATCTAATTGTTCCCATGTGTGTGATATGACTTATTGGAACTAGTCACCATCCCTATTCCTATTGGAGGAGGGCATAGGGTGGTTGCATCTTGGGCCCAGTAGGGTCAGGTTGTGACACCAGGTTTAATAATAAAGGATTATCATTTATTTGAATGACAAAGGATTTAGTTATAAATTTTCTCAAACATATTTGATCATCAAACAGAGTTATTGGGTGGATTACCTATAGTATTTTGGCATCAAAATTTCATATACCCTAGGAAATGTAAATGTGGTTGAAAATTGTTTGAGAAGGAAACATCTGACCTAGGTCATGAAAGAATAAATAATGGAAATTGAAGGCTCATTATGCATAGTTTCATCTAGTAGTTTTGGAGGATGAGGATTATATTGTATTGGAATGTATTCATTTGACATACTCTCATATTTAGACAATTATTTAAGAACAATATATTGATGATGGATCCTATTTAATTAGTGACTCTCTTTATGTTGGAGAGACCATAAATGAGTGGATGTTCTATTATAAGGGTATCCAATGATTTCAGAATCATTTTTTGTATTTTTTTCATATAATAGAGGCTTTAATAGTTTATTTACTTAATTATTATTGGGGTGTGAACCCTAGAACCACAATTATTTTCTATGATGTGAGACAATTATTTTTGTGCTCAGGTTTGAGATGATATATGAATGACATATTTTTTTATTGTTAAACTTATCCTCAAGTAAAATTTGAGAAACATAAACATTTGAGTTTGCATCAGCCACTTCCAGTTCCATTTTGAATGTGGGATGAGATCTCTAAAAAAAATTTTTGTTGGGGTTCCTCATAGCCCTAAAAAAAGAATGTTATATGTGTTTTGTTTGATTGAAAGAAAAAATCAGATCAAATATTACCCATTCCTAATACAACCAATGTTTAGGACTTGGTATGTCTCTATTTGTAGAATATTATCAGATTTCATGGTCTCACTTCTTCTATAGTCTCTGACAAGGATCCACATTTTACATTTTTATTCGGAAGAGGACACCAGGGGGAACTGGGATCATAGATACAATTGATCAAAATATATCATCTGAAAATGGATGAAAATTATAATGATATATATAGATTCTTGATGACATGTTACATATTTTGGTTTTTCATTTTGGGGGTTCTTGTGATGTACATTTTGGAATTAGTGAGTTTTATTATAATAAAAGTTAACACTTAGAAAATTGGATGGCTCTTTTTGAGGCCTTGTATGACAAGCCCGGAAAATATCCATTTTTTTAGGTTAGAGATTTGTGAATGTTCTATGGTTGGATTGAGTTTGCTCCATGACATAACATAAAAGAATAAATTGATATGTTAGATACTCCTGATGGGAAAATCATGTGAAAAACCTTTGATGATCTTCATACGAAACCTTTGGAGTTTTCATTTCCTATCATGATTTGTTTGATATTTTCTCTTAATTTGGGTCATTGATGGATTGGGAAAGAGAGGAAGATTGAACCACATTATGTGGGACCTTTTTAGGTTGTTGAGAAAGTGGAGAAATTGGGTTTCCATTTAGTTCATGATCTATTGTTGACACTGACTTATAGTGTGTTCAATTAATCACATCATCCTAAGTATATTTATGACCCACCATATGTCTTGGGCTGGGAGGATCTCGAGAGAGATCCAGATTTATCCGTGACATAGAATTCAGTCAAGATTATTGATTCTAAGAAATCTTTTATTCATGGGAGGAATATAAATTCATGATTTGAGATATGGTAGAGTGGTTCTGATTCACATATGATGTGGGATCATGAGGGACTATTGAGATTTCAGTGAGCTCTACCCGTTGATATGGATCTTTATTGATAGGATTTTGGAGATAGATATTTTTGGTGGGGATGTTGGAACATCCTGTTACATTTTTTTATGTTTTCCTTGAACGTTATTTTGAGTTTATTTTGTTTGAGTATTTTCACTGGGTGTTGTAGAATAATTGATTAGAATTTTGGAAGCTCAAGGGGCAATGCATAGTTAGCACATGGTTAGGGAAAATCGTGCGGTTTGGACCAAAAAACTATGCACCCTTTTGTGAGCCACTAATAAGGTGTGAATGGTTTTTCAAACCATACATCCAGACCTTCCAAAAAATTTAAACTAAAAAATTGATATTTTTATGGTTGGTGCATGTTTTCACAAATCGTGCTCCGTCCAAGGAGAAACTGTGCACCCTACTAGTAGGGGCACAAGGTTAGGGTGCATAGTTTGTTGAATCATACAGTCCTACCATGTAGACTATTCATTAAAGTTTTATTTCCACATATTTTTTTAATCCTAAAACCCTCAATTTTAACCCATAAACCTGTAATTTTGAGTATGAATCAAATTCTTACTATTTAAAGGCTCTCAATATGTGATTTTGGCTACTGAAGAAAATTTTCTAAGAAAATCAAAGAATTATTGATATATTTTGATCTCCAATAGAAATGTAGATCACCTATTATCCGATTTAATCCAATTTATATTTATCTACTACTTATAGTTTAATAGAGCTTCTTGTTATTGATGGATCTAAACTATTTTTTCATCTTGATTCAAGGTTTAATTTATTGATCTCTCTTACCCAAATTCTCCATTATCATCCCCTTTATAGTAATTGTATTTTTTGGTCTCTTGATTTAATTTAGGTGGTTCCATAATTAATTTACCCATTATTTTAAAACTATATTCAATTATTTAATTGAAATTTGTTTTTAATTTTTTTTAAACCATAATTTGGAATGATTTGTGTGTGATTTTAAATGGAATGTAATTTTTGAAAAAAAAATAGTAATTGTAACTGAATTGAATTGTGTGGTGGATTTTGGGAAAATGATGGCATGATTTTTAAATTTACTTGATCAATTTATTTTTTATCAACCTTGATAAATTATATTTAAAGTGAAATATGATTTTAAATGGCATGAAATGGAGAAAACCTATGTTTTTTTTGAAATGAGAATAGTATATGGAAAATTAAAAACAAGGAAATTGTAATTTGAATTGTTTTTAAATGTTTTATTTTTCCCATGTTTGTTTGATTTATTTATTGAAAAATATGTTATCCTAGGTAGTTAGTTATAACTGGGATAAGCATGATAGTATCTTGAATATCTAGAAATGAATTAATAATGAAAACTATTATCAAATAATTGTGGAATGAACACCTGAGAGGGTTCCCTTCTGGGTTTGTAGATGGACCATGAGGGCTCCCCATTTATGGTGTTTATTGTTTTGCGTGTACACACGTATATTTTATTAAATGGTTATTGATAAGTGTGATGATAATATTTCCTAAACTAGCATACCATTTATATTTTTTATATAGTGGTTTGATTAGTTGACTTGACTTTACATGCTAATGATAACTAAAATGTTTTTGTCACACAAAATTATTTATATAAGTATTTAATTTAAAATGATATTTTTATATAGTTTTGATATATCTACCATATCTTTTAATGTGATATAATGTTTTTGTCAATAATATTTGAATGACATACCATGAATATTTTGATTAAAATTGAATCATAAATAGTTTAAGTATTATGGAATTGATTAATGAATACATGGTGATACCCAACTCGGATTTATAGCACACACCATACCTTTTCCTCCAAGATTTTTTATATTTTATTATTCCAAGTCTGAGAAAGGGGATAGAGATACCTAGAGGTGGCGCATTTTCATGATGCTTGGGACCGTGGAGTGGTGATGGTTACTAGTGGAGATTTTGTCCACCCATTATATAAAATATTTGATACTTTTTTTTTGTGGTTGTAATTATTTAATTTGGTATATTTATCATTCCATATTTATGTTATTTTACATATTTTTATCACATACATTCTCCCTTTTGAGTTCTAAACATGATTATTTATGGTCTTTCATCTTCTATCATTTTGTGGATAAATAAATCCTTATTTTATATTATATAATTTCGGGAGCTAGATGCCAACCCATGGGGATCATAAAAACCATTCATTCTATGTAAGAGATGGAACATGTATCATTTTAAAAGGGGATCTAGGATATTTTGTGATATTATAGTTTCTTCATTACACTATTCCACAAGTGGAAATTATATGTACCAAAATACCCACTTCTAATGTTCGTTTCCAATAAAGCCAATGAGAATAAGTGTCTCTCTATTTGAAGCATATGGATGATTCTATGGATTCCAAATGAATCATGATATCCTCTACGTAAAATGTTATTATAAAGTAATATGATGATATGGATGTGTATAACATCATTTATCACATTAAATATCTCTATCAAGAGAAGGATAGATTAGAGTGATATGATATCTCAAGGGATTTGTTCACCTGCAAGCTTAGATAGTTAATTTAAGTTAGGAAACGTGTATTTAAGATTATTGTATAAATTTAGTTCTTGTAAATCTTGGGTTTTAATACCCTTTGTGATCTGCAAACATATCTTATTATGTCATCATTACCTAATAACATCTCCAATTTTATTATGAATAATAATATAAATAATAGTGGGAATACACTTTCATAACATTTTATAGTTATTTTAAAAATTTTATAAAGGCATCGGGCAAGATAAACCCACTTTCCATATAGTGAATAAGAAGATAGTTAATAAGGGAGAGGCATCAAAGAATCATTACTAGTCTAACGCTCTAGAGAAAAGTCTTTTCAAGTAGAAGAAGATCTAGAGGAAAGAAAATATACAATATGTGATATGTTTTTCATGTGGAAGGTAGGGCCACTAGAAGATGAATTACACCTAGAAAAATAATCAAAGGGATGCTTTAGGTGTATTAATTATCATGTGTAGTCTTTATGTATCTCTAATATGGGTATTAGATACAACATGTATTGCTAACATTTTTATCCCAATATAGGAATCATGTATATTTTGTAACATTTCATGAGGATAGGAGGATCTATGGGATGAAAATAGAGCAAGGATGAATCCTATATTGATTTAATACTACCATCAAAAAAACTAATGAGATTGATTTTGGATTAAATGAAATATTACTTGGTGACTTGTCATAACAAGAGAGTAACTTCTACTTCTTTCTTATACATGGATGGGTTTATTTTTATATTTGGAAATAAAGGTTGTTCATTGTATAAATATATAAGATGTTACAGTATGGAAAAAATGAATATTGGAATTTATGTTTTCAATTATAAAATAAAAATATTATAAATTGGAAAAAAACAAATATACACAACTAATTTAACACTGAGTTGTGGAATCACCATCTTGGTCACATAAATAAGAATCATTTGATGAAGCTCTATCAACATAGTTACATAGACTATTTTTAGCTAAAACATCTTAAAATTTGTCATAAATTTCTCTATGGTAAGATGACCAAACCACTATTTGGTGGTCAAGGGTAAATGGATACATAACTTCTATAATTGGTACACAATTATGTGCATGGACCTTTAAAGTAGATTCTATAGGTGGTTTCTTATACTTTATTTCTTTAAATAATGACCTGAATAAGTATAACTATATCTAATCAATGAGGTAAAAGTATGAATCCATTGATAAGTTCAAAGAATTTAAGAAAGAGTTTGAGAATCTTCTTGGTAAGAAGATAAAGAAACTTCGATTAGATCAGGGGGGATATCTTAACTAATAAATTATCAAAATTAATGGGACTATGAAATTTTATCTCAAATAAATCCACTTAAAATACCATTTCAGAATGGTGATAGTGAAATTAGAAACCATAACTTATTGTAAATAGTAATTTTGATGATGTGTCACACAGTCATTCCATTATACATTTGGGGATATGCATCATATACAACATTGTTACAAAAATGATTACTAACTAAATATGAAAAAAATATACCCTTCAGGTTTTAGACTGTAAAGAAACCAATTTTGTACCATGTTCATGCATGGGGTTTCAAGTAACTTGTTATGAATATATTAAGAATGGATCTAACACCCCAAGGAACCAAGTGTATCTTTGTAGGGTATACCAAGGAAACTATGGGATACTATATATACAAACCTTCACAAAAGAATGTGAATATTGAAATAAAGGACTTATTTCATTAGAATGAGAACATCATCAAGTAGTACAGTGGGAAATTTTTTGAATTCAATGAAATTTATGCTCAAGATACCCAATATATGGTAGAGGAACCAATTCCATAGGGCCCCAAGGAAGAAGATGTTCCTGAAACACAAGTGATGTGTATGTCCACTAGAGATGTATCAGAACATAAGAGATATGGTTTTCTAGTCATCGATGATGGTAAGTCATTATTGGTTGAAAGTAATGATCCCATCTTCTACAAGTAGATAGTATAGAGTTAATAAGCTACATGATTGAATGAATCCTTGAATTTTGAGATGGATTCAATTTATCAAAACCGTAATTGGGTTTTTACTTATTATTTAATTGTTTTAATTTCTATTGGGTGTACATGGGTATTGAAGAGAAATCTGCACATACATGGTAAAATAAATAAAAATAAATCACAACTATTGGAAAAATGGTTTAGAAAAAATCTATGAATTGGATATGATGAATCATTTTCTTCATTTTCCAAGTTGAAATCAATCAAAATTAAGCTTTCCATAGCATGTTATCATGATTACGATATTTTTAAAATTAAATTCCAAACCACTTTACCAAATTGGAAATATCAAGGAGATTCTTATATGACACAACCAGAAGGGTTTTTGAATCTAGTAAATTCAAAAAAGGTATTCATGTTTCATAGAACCTTTTATGGATTAATGTAATCATCGAAGTTATGGGTCATTCAGTTTGATAAATCCTTAAATGAATTTTGTTTCATTAAGAATGAAACTTATTGATGTGTTTATAAGAATTTTAGTGGGAGTATATTTGTTTTCAAATTAATAAATGTGGATGAAATTTTAGAAATTGGAAATGACATATTAACATTACATGTAGTTAAGCCACAATTAGGAAAGTGCTTCTCCATGTACTTATGTGATATAACCTACATTCTAGGGATAGATATTATTATTGATATATCCTAGAGGATTCTTGGAAAGGGTAAAATTAAATGAATTGCTGAGAAACTAAAGAGGTTATGAATAGAAAAATTCAATAGTGTATTGGTTCTAGTACCATGTGGTATATAAATTTCAAAGAAAACATTTCCTAAAACACATGAGGAAAGGGCAAGAATGAGTAAGATCCCATAAACATATATGATAGGGTCTATCATGCATAACATGTTTTGTAAAATGATTGATGATTCTTATGATTTTAGCATTGTAAGAGGATATCAATAAAATATAGGTAAACAACATTAGACTGCTATTAACTCTATACTTAAATATCTGAGGTAAACTAAGGATATGTTCTTGGTGTGTAAACGATAAGAGTAACTAGTCATTCATGGTTTTAATTATGCTAGATTATAGATATTTCATAATGATATATAGTCATATTCTAGATATGTATTTTGTCTCAATAGAGGAGTAACAAGGTGAAATATTTCAAAGCAATACGGTGTCACCGAATCTATATCAAAGTTCGAGTATATTGTGACATTAGATGTAGGCAATGAAGTATTATGGATTCAAAAATTTGTCCCATTCCATGATGTGGTACTTAGATGTAAATATTCTATGACATTTTAATGTGATAACACTACTCTCTCCAAATATCAAAGGTCACACCAATGAAAAAATCACATACTTCATAAGTTTCATCTATTGAGTGATTTTTTTCCACATAGAGAAGTTTCGATGAGAAGAGTATCCATGGAAGAAAATATAGTAGTCACCCTGATTAAGGAATTATATTAGTAGACGCATGAGTATCATGTGAGAACTAGTGGGATGAAATTTTTTGTCAGTTGTCTCTAGTGAATGCTGGAGTTAATTGGAGTTGGTGCCTTAGAACAACCTTTTCTGTACTTGATTACATGTTTTCATTAATTAATTAAGGTTTATTATAAAATTATTACTGTTTATATTTATGAATTTTCTATGTGATAATTTCCTAAGAAAATATGTCACATTGTAAGGTCATAAATGATTCTTGCTATGATGAGAACCAAGAGGATCCATGGTATTATTCATGAAATCTTATTCTATAGGTGAATTATATTTTTTGATAAAATATATAAAATATAGTAAATCAAGGGTACGAGTCCCATATAAAATTGATACACCTTCTATTAGTGTTCTCCCTTGGTAATAACCAAGATAGAATATTATGAGCACTTCTATGTTAATAGAAAATCCAAATTTCCATGTTTTATTATATTTTCCTATCTCTGGACTTTTGTATTGATCCATAGACATTAATATTATCATTAATTCATATAATGACTAGAATAATATTATGTATTGATGAAAACCATGATAAAATATGTTCATGATGAAGTAGGATATGTTGGGTGTATCATGAGTGATATTTCATTAATGGATAATGCGAGAAAGGTTTTTTCCCTTTTATCTCTTGATGAAAGTTAATAACTCAAGCCCTTTTGGGGGAATGTAACTCCTTAAATAAATGCATTGAAATGGTGATAGATGGGTGGGTTCATTTATGTATATTCTAATAATTATAGATTGATGAGACAGTTTTATGGCATAGGTATGCAACCAAAATGATTTTATATATTTTGATAAAATTATTATGTTAAATGGTAATCATTCGTAGATGGTTTGACATCGTTGCAACGTTAAATTATTTTTATGGAAATATTGATGTGTTTATAGAATATAACCATAATATTTATGAGGTTATTCCTAATTACACTAAAAAATAAACCTATAGGGTCTCAAAGTGAGGGTATCCATAATATCTATTAATTTTCGTATTAAATTTAACAAGATATAATTAATAATATTTATTCGAGTTTGGTTGATTTACATAATTTAATACCACGTTATTCTAAATAATAAGTGACTTATATAATTATAATAAATATTTTTTTAATTTTGGTTAATATAACATTTTTTATATTTATCACAGAATACTGAAGTGGAATTTTTTTTAAATAGTCATTATTCAAGGATTGGTAATGGTGGATGAGGGAAAGAAGACCAAGTTTAATTGTCCGATTGAAAATAATATGAATAATATTTATTTATATATTCTTAGTGGTCTTCCACATGTCATGTGATGAATTATAATAATATTATAATTATTAGATGTTAGTTCAATTAAGGATTACAAAGATAGAAAGTGTTTGGTTTGAAATTTTACAACCCTTAACCTTCCATAGTAAATATCTAATTATATTACTTTTCTATAACACAATTGGTTTGAACAATGGATAGTGTGATACTCTATAAAGATATAGCTATAGAGTAATAGATCAAGAGTTATTTCCTCCCCTCATTTCTCAAAACAACAAGAGATCATTCAAGAATATGTCCACTCTTGAGAAGAATTCACCATCATCAACCATGAACAATGAAAGTGATTAGGATCAGTCGTGCTGGAACCCAATGATTCTATGATAAGGTTCAAATGTTGAGATACACATATAGATCAGAAATTAAGGGTTTCTATACTTGGATCCTATAGTGAAACAATGGAATTATGAGATCTATTCCATTGGATCATCAACAAAAGATAAATTATTTGTTAAGTTAATTTTATGTCTCCTCATAAATTAATTATGACTTACATGTGTATATGATTAAATTATGGTAATATAATTTAAATATAGTGAATTAATATACTATTCTTATTAGACATGATGTTTTGATCTTGTGAAAAATGATTTGATCATATTTATGACTAAAATCTAAGTTGGTCATACCAGCAAATGAAACTTGTATTGGGCCCAAAACATTAAAAAGGGATATAAATAAGGAATTAAATAATTTTTATGTTTTTTTATGTAATCATGATGTATGAAAAAAAATTCACAACATAAGAAAACATTAAATTCATGAATGTATTGATATTTTTTATTTTTCATAAAAATTATTTAATAGTCATGTAATAAAACGGTATGACAATATAGGTGGTATGAAAGAATATTTTCAATAATTGGGGAAATAGTAATTATATACGTTAGTAAAAACCACATGGATAAAATTTAATATAAAAAACATCATAAATTGTTGATGAATTATAGTGTATCTGATCTCCTTAAATGGCATCCCTGTCTAGATACAACAAGTGGATGTAGGCTATTAAAGAAATGTAGTTGGGGAAAAAAATCCCAAAAAATGATTATCATGTATTTATTAGAACTTAAATCAGTGAATGAAATGTATAGTAAACAATAAAACTAGTTTAAAACTCCCATGAGATATGATTTTGTTAAAAAAATTATCCATACAAACCATTATTAAGGATACATATCTAAAACAATTATCTCTTTCAATGTTGTAAAATATTGATGGGCATGTTCCTAGAGTCATAATTTGGGGAATATGATATGATAAATTTTGGGATCCCATAGGAGAATACATTATACATGATTTTTACAAAATAATAAGTTATTTATTCATGATTTATCAACATACTTTTTATTATAACCTTTTCTATTTTAGAAATTGGTGAGAACCTAGGGAAACTAGAACAACAACCCATGTGAGGGAAATTGAAATGATCTAAAAGAATTTCTCAATAAAATGGGAGGCGGGTTTAAAATTCTCATGGTGATACTTACCCAACTAATTCAGAATATGTACAATACCTTAAACCATGTCTAATTTCCACCTTTACCCAAGAAGGAGAAATTCGTTTCTAATTTTTTTAATGTTCCAAGTAAAACTGACATATAGAGGATCTTCGTATCCACTTATCATAGAAATGTAGGTCCACTCAACATTACTTATTTTCGAACTTATTAGTATGAAGATGATAAATTTACACTACTCATCTGTCATTTAGATGGATTATCTGATCAGTGGTGGGTTTTGATCATGATTACAAAAAGAAATGATAAATTAGAATAAATGGAGTGGAAATATTATTAGAAGATAATTATTAAAAAGTATTTACTTCTAGAACTTAAAACAAATATGGTGAGATAATTTATATAGGTTAAGAGATAGTATAGTGAACCTTTCATGACATACAACGAAATTTTATAAATCTATAAAGGTATGGATTTTTTCATGATACCAACAATGAGTGAAAAATAGATGGATTATTTAGTGGTTTAAAACTACATCATCTAAAGCTATAGATATACAATAATTTAGGGTTTTTATGAATTATATCTAAGTGATATTAAATTAGAGATAATGTATGGTGAATATTTACATAGACATGGGGAGAAGGATGGAAGGAAGAATTTTCAAGCCTAAGGATTTAATGATAATTTAGAAAAGAAACTCCAACAATTAATTGGTCAAATATGTGGAATGAATCATATTGAAAATTTCCTTAATGGTACGAAAAAATTCATTAAATGTGGTAGATAATGGAATCAAACTCATGAATTTCCAAGAGTCATAAATAATACAACCAATATGATTGAGGAATGTAAGGCACCACCCAAAGAATAACCTATAGTTAAATGATTCAATTATATGGATAAATAGAACTATTCAAGATAATGTAGTAAACCATGGGTATTCAATTGAATACAATATCAATAACCACTTAATCCAATATATAAATGGAATTATTGTTACACCAATACAACCATGGTGGGACATACAAATGAATTCATATAGGGTGAACTTATTATTCAATCAAGAATGGAATTTTTTATAATTTGAATATATTCCAACATATTCTTTTATATCTTACAAATTTTATAGAACTATTTAATTGCCACCTTGATATATTCATGCATAGATATCCATGAAATCAAATAGTTGTTAAATCATTGAAACCCATCTGCTGGACTCTTCTCCTAGTAGATTCTATTGGAATAGTTATCTACTAAATATCAAAAACCTGTATTTTGGTGTAAATCAATGATATATAAGGCATGAATTAGATCTCATTATATAGAGATCATATTATGATGTATGAAAATTAAATATATTTATATACCTTATACCAGCCCTTGATTCTATAAGAATTTAAGGAATATCATTAATATATTTTAGAAAATCCCTCAACAAAGTGGGTGTTGATACCCTGTGAAGAATCATATCTTTCCCTAAGGGATTTTTCAAAAAATAATAATTAACCATAATAATATTTCCATTGTGAGGTAATATGTTGGTATATTCCATTAATAATTTTCTGTAATTCCAATAGATCATGCGATAAGGTTTTGAACAGAAGTCATACACAAAGCAACTCGTATCACCAAATTCCCCTATAAGATGACATTAATAGAAATGATGGAGTTCAAGAAGCAGCTACAAGACCATTGCGATGAATGGGTCATAGGAAGTAGTATATCAACTTGGGGTGTTGTGGTTATCATTGTGAATAAGAAAAATGAATATATAAGACTGTTCATCGATTAATAGAATATAAATAGGATCACAATAAGGAAGAAGTATATCCGGAAATGGATTGATAATTCGTTCAATCAATTTTGGGGAGTTTAATACTTGGAAGAGGTAGATATTATTTCTACATGTCACCTAATAATATTGAAGAAGGGAAATATTCAAAATATATCCTTCCATTGAATATGTAGTCACTATGAGTTCACAGTGATTCCCTTCACACATAATAACTCCTCTACAATCATCCGAGACATGATGAATATATTTTTTAGAGATTACGATGATAAATTTATGGAAGTATTTATTGATGATATTCCCATGTACTCTAAGAGTAAGGAGGAACATGGATAACTTCCATCAATTGTACTGGGAACATTTATATCAAATAATATCAACACTAAGTTGAACAAGTCTAATTTTTTGATGCCAAAAGTCATATTGTTGGGGAATGTGATCACTAGTGATTTAATTTATATAGATCCCTCAATGAAAAGGGGAACTTTGTAATTATATAGACCCTTAAGAATCATATCAATTTATTGTTTTCTTAGGTTATATAGGTATTATTGAAAGCATTTTAGAATCTTCTCACAATTTTATATCCTTATAACTAAGTAAATACGAATAATGGTAAAGTATTTCTAAAAAATAATGCAAAGAAAAGGGTAAGGAGATCAAGAAGAGGCTAAGCAGTACACTTTTACTCACATCACCTTTAATTGGAAAAGAGTTTTTTTAATACAGTGACACATCAATGAAATTTTTGGGTTGTGTACCCTTATAGAATGATAACGTTATAGTCTATTAATTAAATTTTTTGATGATTCACGAGAACTCAATGCATGATCTGGAGTTTTTTTGTAGTAATATTTACAATAAATATTTAGATAAATTACCTATTTGGAGAGAAATATGACATATATATTGATTTCTTGATTCTAAATAATATACTCACATAGAAATAGTTCAACATGTGTGAATGAATTGTGCCAAAGTTAATCAAGTACTAAGATTTCTCATTTCACTATGAACATGGAATGTGGAACAAGGCATCAAATGTTCTAAGAAGAAAATAACATGCTCTAGTATCCATGTTGAGGATTGAGAAACACCCTATCTTCATGGATATTCTAATGATATATTGGATTCCTCATGTTTTAATGCTAACAAATCATGTTAAACTCTTGTAAATTATGTTTAATCTTGTTCTATAAATTATCATTATGCTCATGTTTATCCATTCTGTGAGTATTGTATCATAACAATGATTGGAAGTATTTGGTAAAGTATGAGTAACCGTTAAGGTGAACTCACATTCATCATTTTTGTGACCAAAAGGTCTGACCATTTTGTCTGAAAAATAGTAAAGTATGAGTCACCATTATAGTGACACTGTTGTATGATTATACTTGTTCAATAACTTGAAAAGTACCAGACACTATTGCATCATGCTACTAGTTACAAAACTCATAAACAACCAAAAACTATTGTATCATGCAACCGGTTCCAGAACTCACAAAAGATCAAACACCGTTTCAATGACACCATTTTAAGTGACACTGTTTCTCATAATGAACCAAGCACTATTTCCGCAACACCATTTCATCACCTAACCAATTTGAAATTTTCGCAATTTATGAGACACCGGTCTGGAGGCATCACTTAGAAATAAATGTTGTATTACCACTGAAATTGGCACCACTCCTGAATCATCATTCATTTGACACCATTCCTATGACTTCATTAGTTGTGGAACTATTCCATAAATAACAATTTCTTCCTTATCTCAATTAAATCCAAAATTATTTCTAACTGCATATTTGAGCTATTTAATGATACTGATATTATGAATTATCTTTTTTATAAATTTCAGCAGAAATTATGAGGTACGAGGTGTGGAAATATTGCTTCTTGTCGGAAAAAACAAAAACACACGAGGATTAATATTTTATGGCTTACGAATGTAAGAATATGAGAGAGTGACAAACACAACACCATGCAAAAGAGCCATGACAGTCCATCTTTCATACTATGAGCTAAAGAGAAACACAGTTTGAACCATCCAGAAAAAAACTTTACCGTAGTAGAAACTCAATGAAGAAGAGGAGTTGTGAAGAAAATCTCATTTCTTATAATTGAGAACAAAAAACCATCAACAATCTATTTCTAATCATATCTCTATAAGAGGGACCAATAATCAAATATGTAACATTCAGAGAGTCTATATCTGTATAGAACAACACTCATATAAAATCTATTCCCTTAGTATAATTTTCTACTCTATTTTGTACTATTTTATTATTCTTTTGAGTAATGTGTGTATCCGTATTAAAAAAAACACTGTATCCTATGATAAATTGGAGGATACCAGATATCCTCTCACTACAGTTATGTTACAACATTTTACTCCCATGTATAACTATGGATGATGTCTATGTTTGACCTAGTTATATTTCCTTCCCACGTAAAAATGTGGTAGAGGACCAATTAGACCTAGATAGATTTTTATGCTACTGTAAACATCGATCCATGGTGTGGGTAATGTTTTTTAATATAAACTACTTGGTGGAAAGTGATTACTATGTTGATAAGACTAAGTCTCTACATGAGGATGCACCTCTAATTTTTATCTGCTTTTTTTAAGTTGTATTTTATAATCTATATTTTTTTATTCAAACTAAAAAACTATAATTTAAATTGATATTTAATATTAGATATTTTTATTCTAGAAATTTTTAAGTAGAAAAATTTCTAATGATTAAGTAACTTCACAGATTGTTTTAACTGATAATTAATCAATCTTTAGGGAATCTTTCAAAATCTTAAATATTTTACAAATCTTTTACTTTAGTAAACTGGACAATATTATTTTAAATTTGAGGACTTTGAAATAAATGTTTTTAATAGAAAATTTTATAGGAACTCAGTTCACCCCTCTTGAGTGTCCTACTCTGACCGAAATTTGGTATGAGAGGCTACATAAACTATTATTTTCCAATATTTTCAACTATTATTTTAGTTGTGTTTTAAAGATCACTAAACTTCTATCAGTTATAAATTTTTATATATTTAATAACCAATTATTTAGTATTCATTATAGATAATAGATTGGAAGGTGATGATACCAAAATACATCCCTTTTTCAATGGAACTAGTTTTTCTCAGTGGAAAATTACGATGTAAATGCATTTAGAAGGTCGTGTTTATGATATTTGGTCATCCATTATAGATGAATTTAATATTCCTAATACTTCTGAAAACACTTGTGATGAAATAACTAAGGCTAATTATAATAATAATTGAAAATCTCTGAATGAATTATATTATTCTTTAGGAGAAGAGAAATTCAATAGGATTTCTTCATGTAAAACAACCCATGAAATTGGCTACACTCTAGAAATTTCAGATGCAGGAAACACTAATGTTATGGAGAAGAGACTTAACACATATATAATATTAAATATGATAACTTTAAGATTAATCTTAATGAGCCTATCTATGAATTGTATCTTAGGTTCAATGAAATGGTAAATACTATGATCTTTCTAGGAAATGAAGTTACTAATATGTGGAGAAATAAAGTGAATTATTAAATGTCTACCAGACAAATGGAGGGGAACTTATGTGTCATGAAGAGAATCCTGTGATATTTTTATGTTTCTAGTTTGGGAGGTGATAGGATATCTGATGATGTATTAGAAAATATTAATGGTCAACAAAGAAGTCGAGGATGAACCAAAGATAATGTCCATGGATTTCAAAACTACTAATTCCAAAAATATAGAAAAAGAAAGTGTACAAACTCATTCTAATAGTAAAATTAATGAAGATAAACTATATGATAGTGATGAATATATGACTCAAATAGCTAGAAGGTTTAAAAAATTCAATATAAATAATATGTTTTTCAATAATCCCAGCTACAAATGAAAATATGACTATAAGGGAAATTGGAAAAAGGACTGGAAGAAAACTAAAATTCAAATGAGATAGTTTGCTATGAATGTAATAGAAGATGAAATGTAAAGGATGATTATCATAAGTTAAATTATAAGACTAAATATGATGATGAAGATAAAATGTACAGGAACAAAATGAATCCCACTATGAGTGATTTATAGGATAGCTCAGGTGAGTCAGAATCTGCACATGACGTGAATTCCAATAAATCCAACTTCTGTTTTATGACAAAAATATTTGAGGTAACAATAGAATCTCTTACACATAAATCTTACTATTTTAGAGATGAATCTGATTTTTAGAATATGTCAAATGAATAATTTTTTGAATACTATAACATGCTTGAAGATATATTAAGTGAGTTAAAAGAAAAATATACGGTTTTAAAGAAACTATATGCTCTTACCTCTATTGTTAAATCTAATGTTATTGTGGAAAAAGAAAAAAATTATCATATCTTAAATAGGACAATATACTTAAACTATCAAATGAAAAATTAAAAAAGTAAGTAGAAAAGTTTACCAATGAAAATAATTCTCTTACAAAAATTCATTGTAAACAAGTTTCCCCAATATACACTATTGGAAGAAGATACCAACAAGGGAAAAGGAATCTGGTCAAAAATAATTTTGTGTCAAAATTTGGAAAAACTATTTTCATGACCAGAATTGAAAAATATATTAATAGTTACAGAAGTGGACATTCATATAATATTTCTAGTTTTTCTAGACTGAATAGGGTATATTTTTCCAATACTTTGCAAAATATTTATAGGAAACCCATGAATCAAATGTGGGTTCCCAAAGCATTTATTAAAAATATTACTCAACCAAACCAAGTCTATGTACCAAAGTATTTTCTTGGTTAAATTAATTTTATAGGTATGCTCTTGATGAGATCTAGTAAGAGCCTATGATAGTTGGATAGTTGATTTTCAAGAGATATGACATGTGACTACTCGAGTTTTAAAAATATCATCAATATTGATGGTGGACATGCCAATTTTGGTGAAAATGAAAAAGGAAAAATAATTTACCTTTTCTAGATTGGTAAATTTAATTTAGTTTTTATTTCTAATAAAATTTTTTAGGGATTAAAGTATAATTTTGTTATAATATCATAGTTATGTGGTGATGGTTTTATTTTTAAATTTGAAAACGATGCATGCAATGTTTTTAATTATAAAAATGATTTAGTTTTTACTCATTTTAGAAATGAAAATGATTATGTTATTAATTTAGATTCATCAATTTCTCAAAACATTTCTTGTTTGAGTGATTCTCAAAAATAGTCTTGGCTCTGTCATAGGAGACTAAGTCATTTTAATGTTCATTCACTTAGAGTACTTACTAGGAAAATAGTAGTCAAGGATCTACCCAATCTATAATTTCCAAATGAGAATGTCTGTAATATTTATTAAAAAGGTAAACAACACAAAAATATATTTCAAACAAAAAAAGGCACATCTTCTCAAAATCTTGAGTTTCATCACATGGATTTGTTTGGACAATCTATAGTTTCATGTTAAAATGGGAAGCACTATGTGTATGTCCTTGTAGATGAATTTTATAGATATTCTTGGAACTATTTTTTTGCACATAAAATTGAATCTTGTTCTCATTTCATCAAGTATGCTAAAACAGTTTAGAAAATATGTGGTCTTAGAATTAAATCCTTAATAAATGACAATGGTCATGAGTTTTAAAATAAAGAGTTTCAATATTTTTGATCACTAAATATATTTAGTCATAACTTTTAATCTACTAGAAAACCCCCCATAATGGAGTAGTAGATAGAGGGATTAGAAACTAATACGAAATTGTTTGGACTATGCTTAATGAACATGATTTACCTATTAATTTTAGGGACGAAGTTGTCAATATATCTTATTAGATAAATAACAGAGTCTTAATTAGACATATTCTTAAGAAAAACCATTATGATTTTTGGAATAATAGGAAACAAAAAGTTATTTAGTTTAAAGTGTGTAGTGTCAAAATCTATATTCATAACTCTTTGGTTAATCTTGAAAAGTTTCTATCCAAAAGTAATGATGGAATCGTTCTTGGTTATTCAACCTCTAGAAAAACCTATAGAGTCTTTAATAAAAGAACCATGTGTGTGGAAGAATATGTTCATTTAATTTTTTATTAATTAGATCCACATAAACCCATGTCCTACGTAGAAAATAATGAGGAAATTGGTCGAATCTGGAAATAAAGGAAAAATCTTATAATCATACTGTTAAACAACCTGTAAAATCATTCAGTTGTGGAAATTCTCCAGACTCTAGTAATTAAGAACCCAACACTTTTGAAGAATCTAAAATTATTGTCCATTCTTTTTCTAGAACTAAATAAACTCTTAATAACCATCCTTTAGATTATTTTGTATGAGGCTTATAAAAAGGAACTCAAACTAGATCTTCTCTTAGAAACCGAGTTGAACATCAAGCCTTTTTTTCACAGCATGAACCTAAGAACATCAAGTAAGAAATAAATGATTAATTCTGGGTAATGGATATGAAAAATGAAATGAATCTATTTTAAAGAAATAATATTTTGAAAATAGAATATAGACTTAATGACACCTTTAATATATGCACTAAGTGGTTGTTTAGAAATAAAGTAGATGAAGTAGGTACTATTCTAAGAAATAAAGCTAGATTGTATGAATAAGGATATAGTCAAGAAGAAGGAACTAAATATGAATAAAATGAGGTGATAGACTTGAATCCATTAGAATCCTTCTAGAATATTAAGCACATCTAAATATCAAACTATATCAAACTAATGATAAGAGTGCATTCTAAAATGGGTATATTTTTGAAGATTTTTTTCAATAACCCCTTGTTTTAAAAACCCTTATACTCTAAATCATGTTGTTAAATTAACAAATGAATTATATGGTTATAATAGTCTCCAAGATCTGGTTTTATAGACCAAGTAATTTTCTAATTTCTAAAGGTTTTACAAAAGGTATATATGATCCTACTATTTTTATAAAAAGAATATCTAAAGGTTTTTAGTAGTTCAGATCTATGTTTATGATATTATTTTTGGATCTTCAATTTTCTCTATGTTGATTTTTAAAAAATGATGAAAAATGAATTTGAAATGAGTTTAATCAGTGAACTTAAATATTTTCTTTGAATTTAAAATTTTTAGAATAAAGAAGGTATTGTTTTAAAATAGAGTAAATATACATTTGTCTTCTAAAATGTTTTGGTTTGGATATAATTAAAATAGTGATAATTCTATGATTACCAACTAAAAATTGGATCTTGATAAAAATATGAAATCTGTTGATCAAACTAATATAAGAGATATTATTTGAATTATTATCTACTTGACTTTTAGCTAACTTGATATTATGTTTATTATGTGTATTTGTGGTCATTTTCAAGAAAATCCTAAGGAGTCATAACTTTGTGCTATTAAAAGAATTTTTAAATAGCTCAAACATACTACCAACTTAGGAATATTATTTCCTAGAGGAAAATCAGTTGACCTAGTTAGTTATTCTAATGCTCATTTTTGTGGTTGAAAGAGAGAAAATGAACATCTAGAACATGTCACTTTTTAAGAAAGACACTAATATCATGATGTTTTAAAAAAGAACAATTCTATTTCATTATCTGTTGTTGAAGTTTAATACATATATGATGGTAGTTTGTGTGCTTAGGTTTTGTGGATGAAACACCCTTTATTTGATTATGAATATTTATTTAGACATGTCCATATAAACTATGATAAAACAAGTGCTATTAAAATATCTAAGAATCTAGTTTGTCATTCTAGAACAAAACATATTGATGTAAGAAAACACTTCTTGAGAGATCATTATCAAAATGAGGATATTTATTTATAATTCATTGGCATAGAACATTAGCTTGTTGATATTTTTACTAAGACATTAAATTATAAAATAATGATCTAAATCATACATGAATTAGGAATTATCAACCTTGATAGACTGTTTACTATCTCATAGTTTACTGTCTCACCATCTTCTGTCTCAATAATTGATGTCTCATCGATCAGAGTCACACCATTATGATGATACAATAACTGTATATTCCAGTCTCACCAGTATGACTCAACTTTCTATATTTATTAATCTTTTCCCTCATTCTTTTGGGTATATGTTATTTCACTTTTGTATTTTCTAAATTAACAACACTACAATTCCTTAAATGATAAAAAACCATCACTCAACTTCTCTCCTCACTCATGCCCTCTACTCCCGAAATTAAAACCCTTATCTCTTGACCTCCATGATCTCCTAAAACCCTCTATTCATGTTGTAAATTCCATGGATGAAGCATCCATAATCCACAACTCTATTGAATCCTATGTCCTCAAAGAATATGAAACAAGATCTGATATCAAAGCTTGAGGAACCACTGAACCACAGTCTTTTAGATCATGTATTTTTGCTAGAAAATGAAGTGTGTGAAAAATATATTTTCTCAAGTAAGTCACTTGTTCTAAAGGTTTTAGAGGAACAGGGATGGTTAGAATGGTTTATAAAATATGTGATACCCATATACCCCAAACTATTTTCTGAGTTCAATCAGTATATCTAGTTTCCATTCAATAAAAAGGATGACTTTGTGGTTAGGAAATGGAAAAAGATGTTCATTTTCTTAAAGGATATGGGCTAATTGTTTAGCAGTACCTCATGATGGTATTTTCTAGGATCTCCAATGAAATCCTCCACCTCCATGTGTCATATTTATCTTAGAAGAGGGTTTGTGTGACTTGACTAGAGATAGAAGAAGAAGATGTCCTATAACTGATCAATTAGAACGAAATACTTGACTACTGCTCAAATTTATTCAACAACTAATATGTCCAAGAAAAAGTGACTTTTCTACCTTGAAATATCAAGATACATTCTTATTTATTCACTAGAAGAATGGTCAGAGGATAAATCTGTGCAAGTACATTTTCCTTTACATGTGTCACATGATCATGAAAACTTTAAATTCAACATCCTTATTCTCTTCAATATTAATTTATTGATATGCTTAAACCCAAGGTTTTGGTAGGTAAGGATGATGAATTTTTTTTAGGATTATGATATTTATCTATCTATGGATATATGTAGGAGAATTAAAATTATTTGGAATCCATGGAAGAGGTTATGGGTTGAAGAAAATGAAAGGTTGAATGAGGATTTGAATCCTATTGAGAACCCTTCAATACCTAATAATATCACTGATCCTAGATTGGAACCAGATGAGTTTGTGGAATATTTAGATGTAGGAATGGAAGTTGATGTTCCTATATCTAAAACTACAGTTGTTTCTGAAAGTAGTGATCTAGATATTTCCAAAAGGATTGAAGAGCATCCAAATGCATGTCTAGAACCATATCAGGATATTTAGTATATATATTATCTTATACTTAAAGGTGGTGAAGGTGAATGTAAAGAAAATACAGCCAACGATAAAGAAACTGATAATGGTAAGGCAACTATGGAAGCACATGTTCCTAATTAACAACATATAAAAGAATAATTTGTAGAAACAGAAGTCATTTTACCTGCTGATGTAAGGATGATGCTCGCATTTCATTTAGAAGTAGATGTGGTTGAGGCTGAGTGGTACTAATAGATAATAGAATATTTGGAAAGATTTCATGAAATTGAGTCACTTAGTCCTTAAGGGGTAACATTTTTTGATGGGAAGAAATACCCCAGTTTGGAGAGGATTGAAGTTCAAAATCCTATTGATTCAAGTTTAATGGATGCCTGGTATAGGTTATTATCTACATTGATGTTGATAATTATCAGAATTCCTTGGTTAGGGAAATGGATCTCTAAACATATTTTCAACTCCAACAAATCACAACTAAAGAAGGGATATATTTTAAAGATCCAACACCTATATACGTTCTTGAACCTACTCATGAAACCCCCAGGTTTGTAATCCCTGATGATCTAAAAGCTTTTAGAGATAATTTTATATATGTAATTTTCATGTTTATGAAATAACAACTAGATCCTGTGATTAATCATAGTGAAAGTGATGCTGAAATGCTTCTACAGAACATAATCAGGTAAAATCAACCCAAAATGCTTCAAGAGATCTAGGAATCTAGGATTGAAAATAAATAGCTAAATGATGAAGTGAAATCCTTAATAGATTTGGTTGAAGAGATGAGGGAAGATTTGCAGGATCCTCCTACTCTCTTTTCTGTTGCATGTCTAAGTGGTGATGACTCTGACATGCTCTTAGTGAGGGTTGTATATCAGATTCAACCTAATTTGATTTAATTGGTTGAAGAAGTAGTGAAGAACAACACCAAAGTAGAAAATGAAATGCGTGGACTTGTGACTGTAATAAATCTAGCGATAGATGAGTATAAATGATATTTAGAAACTATTCTTAAAAAGATTAATGCCATCTCATCAGCTACTTCATCTCCATCCGCTTCTACTCAAAACATTGAACCTTTGGACAGTGACTTGATCAGATCAGTAATTAGAGAAGATCATTAGACTTTGGTTGGTATTACAAGTTAGAAAATACTAAGTAATGTTGAAAATTACCAAGATCATGTTTATGATATGGCCATACATTAATCCAATACTACCACTGATGCCCAAGAATAAATTTCAAAGATTGTTTAATCCTATTTTTCAAATATTTAAACCAAGGACCATCTTAAAAGTCATTAAATTTATCTGTTGGAGAATTTGAAAATACCTCCAGTGACTCATGCTATCAAGGATCATGTCAATTAGTTGATGGATTTTACTCCTACATTTGAGACGTTTATGGGAAAATAAGAATGATTTTAACGGTACATGGAGTATGGTGGTTATGTCATCATGTATTTCACCATTCTATTGAATCCTTTTTTCTGGTTCATAGAACAACCATAGTTTCCCCTGTAGTGGCTCTTCTCAGACTTTCCCTACATTCTTCTACCAATCCTTCTTCCTCTACCTCTTTTTCTCCAGTTAATATAACCCCTTATTATGCTCTGAGCCAGATCATACATGTAATCACTATGAAACCCTTACCTCATTCTTCAAAAACACTGTGTGTTATCCCTTCTATTATTTATGGAGTTATTATATCTTCTAGTGCTATGCCAAGCACCTCTACTACATCATCAAAATATAACCCTCCTCCTGCTATATCTGACAAGGATAAAGAGAAGGCTGCAGAATATGAGGAGAAGTGAATAATTAATTTTGATAGGTCTATGATGTATTTTATTTTTTGTGACTATACTATACTCTGTTAGTATATTCAATGATCTGTTCTATCTCTTTTACTCAATTGTAGATTTCCTTTAGTTATTATTTTTTAATTTTCTTACTTTCTTTTCTATAATCCCAAAAGGGGAGAAGAACTATAATTTATGCTATTTTACATATTTATTCTAATACTATAATGGGATGCCTTGATTTTCTGTCTTAATCTCATATAACCTATTTGATATGTTAAGAAAACTATTTAATACTTTCTAAAGTTTAAGGATTGTAAATGCAATGATTTGGGATCATCAAAAAGGGTGAGATTATTGGACTCCTCTTCTTTTAATGCTCACAATTCCTATTTCACTCTAGTAAATCATGTTCCATATTGTTCTACATTGTTTCATTATGCTCATGTTTATCCGTTCTATGAGTATTACTTCTTAAGATAGATTGTAGATATTTGGTAAAGTACGATTCACTATTAAGGTGAGCTCATAGTCACCATTGCTGTAACCAAAAACTCTCACCATTTAGTATAAAAATCAGTAAAGTATAATTCACTATTATAGTGACACCATTATATCATGTTTTTGGTTCTAGAACTCGCAAAGTACCTGAAGCAGTTGTATCATGCTACTAGTTCCAGAACTCACAACGTACCAGAAACTGTTGTATCATGCTAATTGTTCCAGAACTCAGAAAGGACTAGACACCATTTCAATGACACTGTTTCCGATGAAAAAGTTTCTCAAAAGGGATCTAACACCATTTCCACCAAACTATTGCATCACCTAACTGAATTTATATTTTCACAAAGTATGAGGCACCGGTTTAGAGGCACCACTTATATACAAAGGATGAGTCACTGATGACTATGGAAACACTTATGACTCCTCATTCCTATGAAACCATTCCTATGTCACTACTGACTATGACACAGTTAAATACTTAGCCATTTCATCGTTATTTCAACTAATTCAAAACTAATTATAACTGTAACATCCTAGGTAAATAATGAATAAAGAATTTTCATATTTATTAAAATTTACGAATTAAATATTAATTTTACTTTAAATGGGTTGCTATGTTTGATAGCGTACCCGATACTCAACAAATAGTTTCATTGAAATCTTATGTTGCACACTAGTAATAAAATAATATTATTTTAAATGGCAGTTAACACATAGTCATTGTATTGGCGGGAATGGATAGAAATAACTAAAATATGATTATATATTTTTTTAAATATTTTTACATTTATCCAATAAAATATAAAGGCTTAAAATACAAAAAGAATTCAATTTTAGGCATTTATAGCCTAATTTTCACTAAAGGTTCACTTATCGCCTTTTGATGGAGAACCTCCATTAAATATAGTTTTGGTCACTTTTATAAATTCTACTGGACCAAATAAAACTCTTTTTTAGAATCGGGAAATCAAAATTTACTTTGTGTAAATTTTTGGTATTTTTCCGATAATGTTTATTTTTTTAATAAACAGTGAAAAATATTGTATTTTAATTCAAAACCACTTTTTAGTCGAATTTATTTATATGAATAGATTATCTTTTGAATTGGTTTTACAGTGAAATTAGAATATATTTTTACCATTTAATCCAATGATTGTCATTGAAATCAATTTCACTTTGAAATTGGACTTAAACAAGTGTCAATCTTTTGATACTTATTGTTTCATAAAAACACGATATTTGTCATGACAGAGGGAATTAATTATTAAATTAATTAATGTAACATATATGATTTGAATTTTTTAAAATAGAAATCATTTTTGAATTCAGAATATCTAATATAGCTTAGGGTGATGTTTTGGTATTTTTCTGAAAAACTTCAATTTTGATGAATAGTGAAACCACTAAGTGGTACTTAAAGAATCTGATTTTTTCTTTAAATGAAAATTTATCACTTCTATGATTTTATTTTCAAAAATCCGACATACATGGTTGTCATTAAGAAGTAAAATGTGGTTCAATGAGATTAAAATAATTTTTTGGTGAATAGTAACTTTTAAGTTTATAATCGCGATTAGAGGTAATTAGTGTAGTTTAAGGTAAAAATAACGTTTTAATAAAATGAGACGAACATGACACATGTCCTACAATAATTGGATGTGTCATGGCCTACCAAGACAATCCATGGGTCAGCTTGGGGACCCCATGGAGCCCCTTTGGTTGGGAAATGAGATAAATAGCTATTTATTTAATGTTAAAGTAAAAATGACACAAACATGAGATGTTTTACTAAAACAATTTTTACATGGGTTATAAAAGTCATATTTTTGACTATAAATATTATTTGGAAAGATACAAATATTTCCTACATCATGATATTTTTTAATAATTTTTAGACATTGAATATATTAAATTATTTATGACACCATGATGATGCAGTGATTACCTCATTATTTAACGATTTAAATGAAATGGAATGATAATGTAAAATATAAGACCTACACATGTCCAAAAACTATTGGATGGGTGTATTTTGAACCCTTGTCACCTTATACTCTAAAAAAATCAATGTGGGACCATTAAAATCCGAAACTCTTTCTATAACAAAGTAACATTTCCTTACTTTCCAAAAGTGCCCCTCCTCTCCTCTTATAAAAGGCCCCCACCTCTACCTCTTTACCCACACTTCCAAAGCCTTTGGCTTGGAAAAACCATACCAATTTTTTCTCTCCACATCCCTCTATTACTTTTTGAAGCCTCAATTTTGGCATAAGTCTTCCCAAGGAAGCTTTTGAACTGAAACCAAAGGGAGTTACCCGATTTTAAGGTAATGTCTTCTTTTGAGTCCTTTTGTTTTATTTTTCTTCTCCTACCCCCTAAACTCTTTTTATTCATTTATTTTGTAACAACTACAGTATATTCAATATACTAGGATGTTGTTATAAGATTTATTCAAGCTACACTTACACACGCCTACATCAAACGGTTAAAGAACATACTATTTCCATGGATGGCGAATTTCTGCCTCCCGAAACGATGATTGTTCAACATTCTTTTAACACCTTCAAAGGTGTCCATTAAGATGAAACTATATTTATATATGATATATAATATGTTTATGTCTTCCTTAAGATTCTGTATTTTTCATTTTGAGCATACCTTTATGGCTTCCATTATGGTTAAACATGATAATTTCATTTTAGAAGTGCGGACTACCGCCCCGTCAAAGTGATTTGATTCGTTAATGCCATATGTGGGATGTATAAAGGATGGATTTAAAGTTATTATATATGATGTTATAATGGAATTATAATATAACTCTATATCATTATTATTTCTTCCCATTAATGTATTATATAGAAATGAAATTAGCGTTCATGCGTACGTACGACTTACCGTCTCCATGAACGGTGCAATTCATTTTTTATCCCCAAATGTAATGTACTATTATAAGTACATATTTATAATGGATATATATAATATATGTTACATATAAATGATTAATATAATTCCGGAATTAAAATATACATACCACTCATTTATTTTTAATTCCATTAATATGACAAAGAAATGAATGTAGCGTTCATGCGTACGTACGGCTTACCGTCTCCATGAACGGTGCATTTCATTTCATACCTCTAAATGATTATGTAATATTATAAATACATGCATATTCTGGATATATAGGATATATATGATATCCAAATCAGGAATGTCATTCTGGATATAAAAAACCTTTGACAACACGAACAACATGTAATTGTAAGAAGTCCACTTTCGACTTAAGAACCAAATACTGACAAAACAAACATTATTAACATAATGATTAAATAATGTTTATAACATGGAAATAAGTTATATAAAAGGAATAATAAGCTTGAAAAAGGTTCTTAAGAAAGTAGAAATTAACTCAAGTTTATGATTCAGGACGTTAAATAACGATCGAGTCAAGTCAGACCCGAGGTAAGGGAACTTCTTAACCCAATTTCTATTCTTTGGGTTAATCTCCTATTTTCAAATTATGTCATGATATTATTATGCCCTATCTTGTATTTATAAATTATTTATGTGTACATATAGTGAATACAAATGATAGATCTATTTTATTTAAAAATTTTCTTTGTAAGGGACATCGTCTCAATCTCCTTTCATTGATGTATATTTCGTTTTATACACAACTATCTTTTATATGGTGTATAAACCCCTTTGACTTTTACTTTTATACAAAAGGAATCTTTTTCTACGAAGCGTTTTACTAAACAACAAAAAGGAATGTTTGTTTTAATGTACATGGTGAGAACGACCTTTTCTGCCCCTGCGAGTATTATTTGGTCTTTGGCTTCTTGAATAAGCTGTAATGTTTTTTTAAAAATGAAATAAATACCATATACTCTTTTATGTATTTTGGTATTGAAAATGGTTTTTATTATGGATTTGTTATGTCAATATATTTGAGGGATATATTGTGATAAACGTGTGGAAATGTTTTCTCTCCATTATGTTTGTTTTATGTCTTTTGATTTTATAATGGTACTTGGACATTTGACGGGTGGTTACGTGATAAACCATATGATGGGTGGTGCCGTGATTACCAGGATGGGTGGTTACGTTATAACCTCCAATGCATTGGGTATGGAAGCCGGCCGTATGTCTATCCCGTTAAGTATGTGTGGAAGTCAACCGTATGGTTATTAAATTTAAGTATGTTCATGCCCCATGTTACCTTTATATGTTATTTGTTCATTATATGGGTTTTATGGTAATCCTTTGGTTACAAAAGGGTAGGTAATGATATTTTATTCAGTGGAGAGTTTTTACTACTTCATGAAGGTGAATATATTACTTTGATAAAGTATACATGGTTTACTTGATGTTTGAAAAACTATCAGTTTTCATTCTTTGTGTATCCCTTACTGATCTTTTTATGATATCCCC
The DNA here is from genome assembly GCA_963277665.1 of Viscum album. NCBI lineage: Eukaryota > Viridiplantae > Streptophyta > Magnoliopsida > Santalales > Viscaceae > Viscum > Viscum album. Next base: position 65,986,886 of record OY728147.1, on the reverse strand, counting down.
AAGTTTTTTTAAAATGTTTTCACAGGACTTAATGTGGAATTAGGTCAAGGATGGGAACAAGGAAAAGTCATGGTATCTAAAACATGGAACTAGACATGTTTCTTTTTAAGAGTTTTTATTTTATGGAAACTTAGTCTCCTTTGTAATCTTTTGAGATGTAACAGTTATGTCATAATTCTCTAAAACTCTAAACCTGAAATGATCCTCAATGTTAATTATTCATTTAATTCAATATTAAGTAAGGTTTAAGGTCGGGGCCTTATAGTTGGTATCGAAGGTCGGTTTAGACAACTTTAGGAGTTAGAAAAGTGTAAAATTATAAGTTAATTTATGGTATGATTGATATGATATAGCATTTAAAGATTACCATGTTGCTTTGCCTAGGATATTTTTGTGTCCAGAATGGTTTTCCAGAGAAGAAACAAAGCAGCTATATTGGGACGACATCAGGAGGAAGACAACCTTCCAAATCAGCATCCTGAGATGGTTGGAATCGGAACTCAACAGTTTGCTATAGGGATGGATCAGTTGAATCAGGTGAAAAATGTTTGTTGTTTTTATTGAAGATATTTCGTTGTGTTCAAAAAGTAATGAGGATAATGAAAGTCATTTAAGGGTTTTTTTGAAAACTTTAAATGAAAATAAACTGTATGGAAAATTTAGCAAGTGTGAGTTTTGGTTACAACAAATTTCTTTCCTGGGTCACATTTTTTCAAATGATGGCATAACTATTGATCCTGCTAAAACAAAATTTGTTGAAGAATGGCCAAGACCCACAAATGTAACTGAGATCCGTAGTTTTATTGGTTTTCCAGGTTACTACCGAAGGTTTGTTTAAAAATTTTCATGATTATCTAGTCCAATGAATATGCTAACTCGGAATTATGTTAAGTTTATCTGGACAAAATAATGTGATGATTGTTTTCAGGAGTTGAAAAGAAGATTGGTGAATGCTCTAGTTTTGGCACTTCATTCCAGGAATGGTGAGTTTGTTATCTACAGTGATTCTTCATTTAAAGGACTTGGTTGTGTCCTTATGCAGAATGATCGGGTAATTGCTTATGCTTCACGCTAGTTGAAAATTCATGAGGTAAATTACCCTACACATGATTTGGAATTAGCTGCTGTTGTTTTTGCTCTAAAAATTTTGAGGCATCATTTGTATGGAGTAAAGAGTGAAATATATACAGATCACAAAAGTTTAAAGTATATATTCACTTAGAAAGAATTGAACATGAGAGAGGGGAGATGGCTGGAATTAATCAAGGATTATTATTGTACAATTCATTACCATCCGGGAAAAGAAAATAAAGTGGTTGATGCTTTGAGTCGAAAAAGTAATGCTTCATTAACAATGTTGTGTTTGGAACGTGATCCTTTGGTTAAGGATTTGATGAGCTTTGGCATGGAATTTTTTGGTGCAAGAAGTTCTTCTGTTTTGTTTCAGGTACCAGTGAGATCATCCCTATCAGAAAGAATTAAGCAAGCACAGAGGGAAGACAGTGAGTTGTAGAAAAAGGCAGAGCTGGTTCAGAAGGGTATGTTTCCTGAATTCAACACCGATAATGATTGTGTGTTGCGGTTTGGGAAGAGATTATGTGTGCCTTGTGATTCACAGTTGAAGAATGAGCTGTTATGTGAGGCTCATAGTTCCCTGTTTTCAGTTCATCCAGGCAGTACTAAGATGTACAGAGATATGCGGGAGTATTACTGGTGGGATGGAATGAAAAGGGATATTGCTGATTTTACTGTGAAGTGTTTGATTTGTCAGCAGGTTAAAGAAGAGCGGCAGTTACTGAAAGGGATGCTTCAGCCTTTACCAGTGCCAGAGTGGAAATGGGAAAACATATCCATGGACTTTGTTGTGGGATTACTGAGGACATCTCGAGGTAATAATACAATCTGGGTAATTGTTGATCGCTTGACTAAATCTGCTCATTTCCTTTCTATACGAGATACTTTTTCACTAGATCAACTTTACCGTTTGTATCATAAAGATATAGTCAGGTTACATGGAGTTCCTCTCTCCATTGTGTCCGATTGTGATCCCAGTTTTACTTCTATATTTTAGAAAGGCCTTCAGAAGTCGTTGGGTACTGAATTAAATTTTAGTACAACTTTTCATCCTCAATCAGATGGGAAGTCAGAATGAACAATTCAGACCTTTGAGGATATGATATGAGCTTGTTCAATGGATTATCAGGGAAGTTGGGACCAAAATATTTCTTTGGTTGAGTTTTCATATAATAAAAATTTTCATTCTAGTATACAGATGGCACCGTTTGAGGCATTATATCGGAAGCGGTGTCGAACTCCAGCTTTTTGGGATGAAGTAGGTGAATGGAAGTTGATGGGACCTGAATTGATAGAAGAGTTGGCAGAAAAAGTTCAGTTGATTAAGAAACACATGAAAACAACTCAGAGTAGGCAGAAGAGTTATACGGATAACCGGAGGAAGGATCTATCTTTCGAGGTAAGTGATCATGTTTTTCTCAAATTTTCACCGTGAAAACAGTGATGCGATTTTGTAAGAAATGAAAGCTGAGTCCAAGGTTCATTGGACCATATGAAATTTTGGAGAAAGTTGGATCAGTTGCTTACCGAGTGGCTTTACCTCCGAGTTTATCTCAGGTACACAATGTTTTTCATGTTTCGATGTTGAGGAAGTATATGCCAGATCCATCTCATGTTTTGAGCTCAGAGGTAGTTCAGTTGGAAGAGAATCTCTCTTATGAAGAACAACCAATCCAGATTATTGACCGAAGGGAGCAAGTGTTGCGAAATAAGGTAATCCACTAGGTAATGGTTTTGTGGAAAAACCATATGGTCGAAGAGGCAACATGAGAATCTGAAAATTCTATTAGGGATAAATACCCCCACTTATTTTGATAAGTGAATAAAATTGCGAGGACACAATTCCCAAAAGGGGGGAAGGATGTAACATCCCAGGTAAATAAAGAATAAAAAATTTTCATATTTATTAATATTTACGAATTAAATATTAATTTTACTTTAAAGGAGTTTCTATGTTCGATAGCATACCCATTACGCAACAAATAGTTTCATTGAAATCTTACGTTGCACACTAGTAATAAAATAATATTAATTTAAATGATAGTTAACACATAGACGTTGTATTGGCGGGAATGGATAGAAATAACTAAAAAATGATTATATTTTTTTTAAATATTTTTACAATTATCCAATAAAATATAAAGGCTTAAAATACAAAAATAATTCAATTTTAGGCATTTATACCCTAATTTTCACTAAAGGTTCACTTATCGCCTTTTGATGGAGAAACATCATTAAATATAGTTTTGGTCACTTTTATACATTCTATTGGACCAAATAAAACACTTTTTTAGAATTGGGACATTAAAATTTACTTTGTGTAAATTTTTGGTATTTTTCCGATAAAGTTCATTTTTTTAATAAACAGTGAAAAATGTTTTATTTTAATTCAAAAACTCTTCTTAATCTAATTTATTTATATGATTAGATTATCTTTTTAATTGGTTTTAAAGTAAAATTAGAATATATTTTTACCATTTAATCCAATGATGGTCATTGGAATCAATTTCACTTTGAAATTGGACTTAAACTAGTGTCAATCTTTTGATACTTATTGTTTCATAAAAACAGGCTATTTGTAATGACAATGGGAATTAATTATTAAATTAATTAATGTAACATATATTATTTTAATTATGTAAACTAGAAATAATTTTTGAATTTAGAATATATAATATAGCTTAGGGTGATGTTTTGGTATTTTTCTGAAAAACTTCAATTTTTAATGAATAGTTAAACCACTAAGTGGTAGTTAAAGAAACTGATTTTTCGTTTAAATGAAACATTACCACTTCTGGGATTTTATTTTCAAAAATCCGACATACATGGTTTTCATTAAGAAGTAAAATGTGGTTCAATGTGATTTAAATAATTTTTTTGTGAATAGTAACTTTTATGTTTTTAATCGCTATTAGAGGTAATTAGTGTAGTTTATGGTAAAAATAATGTTTTAATAAAATGAGATGAGCTTGACACATGTAATACCATAATTGGATGTGTCATGGCCGACCAAGACAATCCATGGGTCAACATGGGGACCCCATGGATCCACTTTGGTTGGGAAATGACATAAATAGCTATTTATTTAATGTTAAAGTAAAAATGACACAAACATGAGATGTTTTACTAAAACAATTTTTACATGGGGTTATACAAGTCAGATTTTTGACTATAGATATTCTTTGGAAATATAAAATGATTTCCTACATCATGATATTTTTTAAATAATTTTTATACATTAAATATATTAAATTATTTATGACACCATGATGATGTAGTGATTACCTCATTATTTAATGATTTAAATAAAATGGAAAGATAATGTAAAATATAAGACCTACACATGTCCAAAACATATTTTATGGGTGGATTTCGAACCCTTATCACCTTATACTCGAAATAAATCAATGTGGGACCATTAAAATCCGAAAATCATTCTATAATAAAGTAACATTTCCTTACTTTCCAAGAGTGCCCCTCCTCTCCTCTTATAGAAGGCCCCCACCTCTACCTCTTTACCCACACTTCCAAAGCCTTTGGATTGACCAAAACATACCCATTTTGTCTCTACACATCCCTATATTACTTTTTGAAGCCTCACTTTGGGCAGAAATCTTCCCAAGGAAGCCTTTGAGCTCAAACCAAAGGGAGTTACCCGATTTTAAGGTAATGTCTTCTTTTGAGTCCTTTTGTTTTATTTTTCTTCTCCAACCCCCTAAACACTATTTATAAATTTCTTTTGTAACAACTCCAGTATCATAAATATACTAGGATGTTGTTATAATATGTATTCTAGATACACTTACACACACCTACATCTAATGGATAAAGAACATACTGTTTCCGTGGATGGTGAATTTCTGCCTCCCGAAACGATGATTGTTCAACATTCTTTTAACACTTTCAATGGTGGCCATTAAGATGACACTTTATTTATATATGATATATAATATTTTTATGTTTTCCTTAAGCTTATGTATTATTCATTTTTAGCATACCTTTATGGCTTCCATTATGGGTAAACACGATAATTTCATTTTAGGAAGTGCGGACTACCGCCCCCTCAAAGTGATTTGATTCGTTAATGCCATATGTGGGACGTATAAAGGATGGATTTAAAGTTATTATATGTGATGTTATACTGGAATTATAATATACCTCTATATCATTATTATTTCTTCCCATTAATGTATGAGATAGAAATGAAAGTAGCGTTCATGCGTACGTACGGCTTACCGTCTCCATGAACGGTGCATTTCATTTCTTATCCCCAAATGTAATGTACTATTATAAGTACATATTTATAATGGATATATATAATTTATGTTACATATAAATGATGAATATAATTCTGGATTTAATATATACATACCTCTCATTTAGTCTTAATTCCATTAATATGATAAAGAAATGAAAGTAGCGTTCATGCGTACGTACGACTTACCGTCTCCAAGAATGGTGCATTTAATTTCTTACCTCTAAATGATTATGTAATATTATAAATACATGAATATGCTGAATATATATGATATATATATGATATACAAATCATGAATGTAATTCTGGATATAAAGAACCTTTTACCACACGAACAACATGTAATTGTAAGAAGTCCACTTTTGACTTAAGAACCAAATATCGACAAAAAAAACATTATTAACTTAATGATTACATAATATTTATAACATGGAAATAAGTGATATAAAAGGAATAATAAGCTTGAAAAAGGTTCTTAATCACATAGAAATTAACTCAAGTATATTATTCAAGACGTTAAAGAACGATCGAGTCAAGTCGGACCCGTGGTAAGAGAACTTCTTAACCAAATTTCTATTCTTTGGGTTAATCTCCTATTTTCAAATTATGTCATGATATTATTATGTCCTATCTTGTATTTATAAATTCTTTATTAGTAAATATAGTGAATACACATGATAGATATATTTTATTTAAAAACGTTCTTTGTAAGGGACTTCGTCTCAATCTCCTTTCATTGAGGCATATTTCGTTTTATACACAACTATCTTTTATACGGTGTATAAACCCATTTGACTTTTACTTTTATAAAAAAGGAACCTTTTTCTATGAATAATTTTACTAAACAACAAAAAGGAATGTTTCTTTTAATGTAAATGGTGACAACGACCTTTTCTTCCCCTGCGTGTATTATTTGGCCTTTGGCTTCCTGAACAAGCCATAATGTTTTTTTAAAATGAAATAAATACCATATACTCTTTTATGTATTTTGGTATTGAAAATGGTTTTTATTATGGATTTGTTATGTCAATATATTTGAGGGATATATTGTGATAAAATTGTGGAAATGTTTTCATTCCATTATGTTTGTTTTATGTATTATGATTTTATAATGGTACTTGGACATTTGACAGGTGGTTACGTGATAAACCATATAACTGGTGGTGCCGTGAATACCAGGACGGGTGGTTACGTTATAACCTCCAATGCATTGGGTATGGAAGACGGCCATATGGCTATTCCATTAAGTATATGTGGAAGTCGACCGTATGGTTATTCCATTTAAGTATGTTTATGTCCCAAGTTACCTTTATATGTTATGTGTTCATTATATGGGTTTTATGGTAATCCTTTGGTTACAAAACGGTAGGTAATGATATTTTATTCAGTGAAGAGTTTTTACTACTTCATGAAGGTGAAGATATTACTTTGATAAAGTATACATGGTTTACTTGATGTTTGAAAAACTAACAGTTTTCATTCTTTGTGTATCCCTTACTGAGCTTTTTATGCTCAGCCCAAGTTTTTTTGAAATGTTTATCACAGGACTTAATGTGAAATAGGGTCATGGATGGGATCAAGGGAAAGTCATGCTATCTAAAACATGGAACTAGACATGTTTATTTTTAAGAGTTTTTATTTTATGGAAACTTAGTCTCCTTTGTAATCTTTTGAGATGTAACAGTTATGTCCAAATTCTCTAAAACTATAAACCTGAAAAGATCCTCAATGTGAATTATTCATTTATTTCAATATTAAGAAAGGTTTAAGGCTGAGGCCTTATAGTAATAGTCATATTTGAGCTATTTAATGACACTTATATTATTAATTAACTTTTATAGACATTTCAATAGATAGAATGAGGTGCGAGGTATGAAAATCATGCTTATTTTCAGCAAAACATAAACACATGAGGATTAATATATTATTACACATGAGATGAAGAAGATGAGAGAGATACACTCACCAGACCATGTATAAGATCCATGATATTTCATCATCCTTTCTATGAGCTAAAGTGTAAATTACTATGAACCATCTTAAAAATATACTTGTAGTAGAATCAACTTAAAGTGGAATAATAACTTTTAATAATATCTCGTTAAACTAGAAACCAAAACAAACAACTCTTTATACTCTATTTCTAAGTCTATTTCCAGAAGAGGAAAATCTACTAAATTTAAAGAGTCTACATCAGCATATAACAACACTACGAACATTTCTAATACCTTATTATTATATAATACTCTGTTGAGTAATTCTTCATTATTCCTCTGATATGTTTGTGTATGTTTATTAAAAAAAACAGCCATTTTATCCCATGTTAAATAAGAGGATACAAGATATCCTCTCACTACTAGGCTCTTACACCATTTTAATCCTATGTATAACTATGGAAGAGGTCTCTGTGGGACCTGGTATTATTTTTTTCCCACATAAACTATTCTAGAGGTATAATTTGAAATGAACATCTTTTTATGAGATTGTAAACCTTGACCTATGGTGTGGATAATTTTTATTAATACAAACTACATGGTGGTAAGTGATCACCAAGTGAAGAGAACCAAGTCTCTACTTGAGATTGAACATCTTGTTTTTATCCATTGTGTTCATGTTTCGTTTTCCTGTCTATATTTTTTTTATTCTAAATAGAAAACCTTCCTTTTCATTGATAATTAATCTTAGATATTTTTTTCTAGAATTTGTTTTAGCAGAAAAAATTCAAATGATGAAGTAACTTCTACAATTGATTTAGATGAGAATTAATCAATCATTGAGGAATTGTTCAAAACCTCAAATCATTTACAAATCTGGTACTTTGGTAAATTTTCCTATTAGATTTTAAATTGGGGGAATTTCAAAGAAATAATTTTAATAGAATTTTTTATAAGATCCCAGTTCACTCCCCTATTAAGTTTCCTACTTCGACCAACACGATATATTTAGAAATCAAAATACTATGGAAGACATCCTCCCTTGACCAAATAATTCATCAACCATCTATCTAATATAAGATCATGGATGCACAATTAGATGATTAAGTGTTTCAAAAATAGGTGGTCACATCAAATGATGTGTTCTTAATTAATTCGACATAAAAAATGATAAATAAATAGGTATTTGATAATTCCCATAACACATATTTCTCTATCGATACAGGAAGTACCAAGATGTAGAACGATATTAAACAACACTTCTAATAGGAAAACAAAAAGAAAGAGATTGTTGAATACACCTCAATTTTTATGTAATTCCATTAAGTTATAATATTGTAACAAATGTATATGGGTATGATTCAATCATTACCAATTCATGTATGAAAATTGGACAACTTCACCATGGAACTTGTCACTAGTCTGCTAATGATATCCAAAAGAAGAAATGAAATATAGGTTGTGGTGGATTGACTCACCTTGACTACCCACATCATTTGTATTCAAGAATATTTATCACTTGAAAAAATATTCATGATATATTTAAATTAATTAGTAAGGATGTATAGAAAACCAATTTTGATCATATATGATCATGATCTAAGGTTCGATTTTAAACTCTAGAGAATTATTCACCTTTATCTCAATAATGAAATTTACTTCAATATGTCCCTTCACCATCAAAGTGATGTCCAATATGAATGGAAGATTCTGTTGCATAAGGAAATTATGAGATCTTCCTCTATTGAATTTAATGGATATTGGGATCAATATCTCATATTGGTTTAGTTCTCTAACCAAAATATATTCTTCTAAAGTATTCAAATGGCCCTATAAAAAGATCTAAATAGAAAGATATATTGAACTCATCCATTTTTGGATGAAGTTGTCGAATTCAATACATTAATACTTAATATTATACATGATTTGGAAGGTAAGGTTCCATCCATTAAACAACATCTTAAATCTACTTAGAGTGAACAAAAGAGATACGATAAAAACCAACCAAGGGACTTGTAGTTTGAAGTTGAAGAAAATATTTTCCCTCAAATATCACAATAGAATAGATTAATGTGATTTTCAAAGGTGTGAAATCTTATCCCCAGGTACATTGGACCCTTAGATATCCTCAATATTATAGGATCCATGGCCCATCGGCTTGCATATCCACTTAACATGGCTCAAATTCATGATATGTTCCAAATAACACTCATGTGGAAGTACATCCTCTATCACTCAAATTTACTAAATCTGGATATGGTATAACATGACCATGAACACTATTATGAGTAGAATCTAGTGAATATCTTGGACATTAGTGATAAATTTTTGTGTAATAAGATAAATAAAATCATTCATGTTATTTTTTGAAATCACAAGTATGAATAAGAGACAATGAAACCTGATGATGAAATTAAATAAACATACCCTCATCTATTTTCTATCGAGGATATGAGTTAAAATTTTTGGGATGAAATTTATAAAGGGGAGTAGAATGTAATGACCTGGAATTTTGTAAATAGGAATTTTATTTTGGATAAATAATGTGTGCCATATTTGGGAATATTATATAGTATAAAACATATGTAACACCTAATAAAAATGAAGACAAAATATTTTATTAATTTGGTACATTAAACATACCAAATAAATACATCCAAAAAATTAGAAAATCATAAAATGGGTAATACACTATGAAAATAAACACCTGGTACAAGAAAATGTAGATCTATTTGATCTCTTATAATTACCACAGTCATAAAGAAAACTATAAAAAGAGACAAAAAATAGTTATCCAAACAAAATCAGAGAAATGATTGATATAGAACATTGAGAAATTTTTTTATGAAAGATGAATGGAAAATTTATGACATATTTATAATAGGTAATGTGACCTTTTTAATTGTAATATGATTATTGGAATAGTAACATAACATTTAAGAATAGAGACATTACCAATATGAATAGTAACCTAACCAATAGAATTATAAATTGTCATCAAAATATTAACATAACTTATAATTAATTTTTACCACAAATAATTTCAGAAATCATAAGTACTATAATTCAATAAAAACAGTATCATGATTTATAACTCAATGGAATTATAAAAATTTTATAAATAAAATATTTTTAAAGTATTATGTAAAAATAAAAATATTTAGGCTAATGATAAAAATAATTATATTATAAATTTATATTGATAATAAAATTTAATTTTTAGAATCATCATGTAAATATTTTCTATATGTTATTTTATGTTAATTAATGGAAAAATTAATTTTTTAGTTGAATAGTTAAAATAATGTTTTTACAAAAGTGATGTGTTTAAAATTACATAAATAAATAAATATTAATGTCCAAATAAATTTTAAAATTTATTTATATTACAAAACCAAGTTTTATATGTTAAATAATTCATGAAATTCAAATTTAAAAGGTAATATTTTTCCAATGTCTAATGTATAAATCATTCAATTGAATTTTTTTTCATTTTCATACTTTAATTATTAACAGAATAAGAAATTTAGTATAAAAATGGTTTGAATGTTTTAAAAATATATATTTTTAATAAAATATAATTCACAATTTAAAAATATGAATATTAAAATTTTTAAATTGGAAATTATATTTTATTTAATATTTTTACTCAAAAATACCCCTTTTCAAGTATAAATAAAAAATCTCTTTTAAAATGGAAAACCACTTCTGTTATTCTTATCAAAGACAAAACATACACAAATTTCTTCTCTAAATCCAGTTACCATCATTAAATTTTCTTTGAATTCATATAAATACTATATTTCATAGATTTAAGGGGCATAGAAATGGAACAACACAGAGGAGGTATGATTCCTTCATCTTTTCCAATCATTTTCGTCTTTTATTCCTAAATAATAGAATTATTTTCTAACCTAAACAACTAAAAATTAATTAAGTTGTATGTTAGAAAAATACTAATGAAATTAACATACATTATTAATTTTATTTATGTGTTATACATCTACCACCTCCTCTTTTGATAATGTCATGTTAATACCCATCTAACCACCTATGAAGATATCAGAAAATCTCTACATATCACTATCTTTATGGATAGTTATAAAAAAATTCTATAATATATAAATTTTAAAATATATGTTTTTATATTATTTTTGATTTAATTTTTATAATGTATAAGTAACAATAGAATAATCCCAATATCAAATAAATACATAATATTTTAAATAAAATAAAATATTAAAATATTTCACCTTTTTAAAAGAGGATTAATAAATTACCACCAAATATTAAAATTTTTAAATAATGAAAAAATGACCACGATTTAATTCCGGTTTCATGTTTTAATAGTTACATTTTATTATAAATGAGGTGTAAAGATAATGAAATCAGTAAAGATTTAACATGTGGGGACTGTTGGATATGAATATTTCCTTTTGTTATTTACATTTAGAATTTATTTTGTTATAATTATTAAAAAATACTTTCCATTGTCATTAAAATTCACATTATATTATATTTATTTTGGAAAAAAATATTCTACCTCATTATAATGATGTCTATGCTGATTATAATAATTTTTCAAGAATTATATTTCTTAGAAAACATCACTGATTAATCTTGAGTTGTTTAGCTCACTCACAATGTCCTATGATATTTTTATTATAATAATTGATGATAATTGTTTCCATTATTTTCATTGAATTATTAATGGTTATTTATCAGTACATGATTGATGATAAAATTATGAATTTCATTACATTCAATGGGTTTATTTTTAGATAATAATAATTATATGTTTTTATTGATGTCGAATACATGATTACACGCATATAATGATGTAATGGGAGGGACTAGAGTTATATATCCCTTAAATCTGTATGGTAATGTGATATATCTCATGAAATATTGTGTATTATTCATGAAAATAATGGTTGTTTTTCCACAATAATGATGTTTTTATTTATATAGATATCTTATGTGTGAACATGATGTTATATTTGGTCACAATTGATGTGTGATTTTTGAAAATGATGATATGATGGTTCACCATTATGCATATGAAAAATTCCATTCCTTTTCCAAATGATCCCTTGATGTCTATTATGATGATATTATATTTATTATATGATGATGATTACTATATCACCCTTTTACTATTGATTCATATCTATTATTCCTTCAATTTTATTCCTCCCCATACTAAGAAAACATATACTTAGAAGTATATGAGGTATTTTTGGATTTCTATGATGATGGAATTAAATAATATTTATGTTTTGTTTATGTAATCATGGTGTGAAAACCTAATATTCCCAATATAATAAACAATTGGTTTTAAAATATATAAATATTATGTTATTTATCACAGAAAAAGATGAAATAGTCAGAAAAAACAAGTTCATTCACTATATAACTAATTTTATAGAAATTTATTGAATATATATCCTCTACATGAATATAGCAATGAAGTGAATTTCATTTAAATTTGGATGAATCATAAGGGGCATAATTTAAATATTTTATCTTTCAAACTATAAATCATTTGTTTGAAGAAGATAATATATTGGATTATTCATTGTTATTTAATCAATATCTATTAGAAAATGTACATTGAATGATATTTATTTTAAACAATAATTTTCATTAAGTGGTGTTATTTAAGTCTCAAAAATTTTGTATTTATATAATTGAATATTGAATTGATTTATGTTATTATAATTTGTTATGTTATTTTTATTTTCCTTAAATTTACCATTAGTGTGATTATAACTCTTCATGTTGTATAATTTATTATACACCATATATATTACAAACCATAAAAAATGTTATAATTTTACATCAAATATATTTTCTATAGAGATAGATTTATTCTATAATTAAGAAATGGTACTCAAATTTATGGGTAAAGTAACTTCATTTTCCCAGAAACAGTTATTCATCTTTATTAGCAAGTAGTGGTTGCTCATATTTAAATATAATTTAACTAGATCAAATAAATGAGCTTTAAAATATATCATGATAATAATAAAAATTATTACAATATATAATTTCCATATACCATATTATATTAATTTAAGTGATAAAAATTCATTCTCTTTCATATCTTATAAATTTCAAAGCATCCCATCACAGATTTTCTGTTTGCATACATGAGGAAAATATAACCAAATCATTGAATGATAATATTTTCAATTATAATATAATCTGTAGTTTTTTTATTTATTTGGGAATAAATCATTATTTTATCTATTGAAACATAACACTTAAATATTGACAAGCAATTCAATGAATAAATAATGTTTAAATTCATCGAGTAAATCAATCGAAGAATCAATTTCGCATGAGCAATCTTAATTTAATGAAAATAAACATAAAAAATGTATGAAAAATATAACAGACATTTATAGATGAATATATCATCAAAACCATAAAACCCATACCGAATAATAGACAATAAGAAATAAAATTCATAGCTACACAATATGCCTAACTACAAAATCCCACATAATTAAATTAATGGGTAATTAAATAAACCTACGGGGACAGATAAATAGAGGTGACATTGAATTATATAACTACTTTTCTTTTCATATATTGAATCGCTTTATACAATTCAATATAGTCATTTATCCTTTATGTTCATTATGATGGGTAATTCAATCCTTAATACACTTTGCAATCCAATATTACCATTCTTATCATAGGCTATTAGAATATTAAATTTGAATGTTATTAAATCATCAATAGTAGTTATCATCCTATCATTGTTGATATCCCCACCAGTAATTAGGTTTCATCGATATAGTGATAAGAATATAACTTGTGAGGAATGAATAATAACCTTCAACAATCCTGTGATCTTGATAGGTGAGAAAATGTTCATGTGTCAGAGTAAACTAATTCACATTATTATTCCAAAATATATAATACATTCCCCAATAATTGGCTCGATAACCATAAAACACCTTATCAAGTTTATCTCAAAATTATTCATATAGAATCCATGTTTTATCATATAAATAATGAGATATATGCCCATGATATGATCAAATTTATCTATATTTTTAGAAATAAATCTCACTTAAAAAGAACCATTTTTATGTTATTATCAATAATTGAAAGGTAATTAAAATAATATATGAATATATTCCATATAGAAATTGTAAATCCACCACCAAATTCATAATAAAATTCATATATGAAGTTTTGATAAGTGAATTTATTATTTCCATATAGAATAAAAAAAGAATCTGTATCATTTTTTTATTTTAAAAATCATACTAACAATTTTTATAACCTTCTTTCCTCGATCAGCGCATTAATCTAGAATTGAATAACATGTGATAAGGATTTTTCCATTATACCTAAAATAGTTATTATAGATTAATATACAAACCATTGGATTACCCTAAAATTATTATAAGGGACTCCAATACAAGAAGGATGGAATGGATGAGTAAAACCTCCATATAAGTCATGAAAATATTTCATAACATCACTTTTGAAAGAAAGGAATTCCATGAAATCTTCGAAGTCAATATATAAAGGACCATCTTGATATTATCATAAATTAAATAACCTCTTACTAAAAAACACCATATAATTCATCTTTATAACTAGATAAACCCTTGAAAATAAACACTAATAATTCAGAACAAAAAAAATATTTAAATATAATATTATAAAAAATTTGGAAGTACTCTCGATGCCCATGGAGAAATAAAAAAATAAAACATAAAAAGGAAAACCAACTTGTATATTAAAAAATAAAACATCTATATTTTATTTATTAATATTTTATCATAATTGATATCCTAGTGAAATGATTATTTAAAAAAAATTAAAAAATTTAAATTTTAAATATTCTAGATAGTTTAAGGTAAGGATTTTGAATAATATATAGATCTTTAAATAACTATCTCAACCATATTAATGATGGTAAGTAATCATATAAAATCTATCAAAATAATGGGGTTTCCACTAATTGGGGGGGGGGTGAAATAAGGGATTCAAATATTTCCCTCATTTTATGGAATTTAAATGTGAAAGGGGTATTAGGTACATTATTTTGATTTGAAACACTTGCATGTGGATCTATATATTGTAATTCTTGATGCATCTCGTGGATAACATAATCCATTTTTGAATATTTTTTCTTTTTTTGCCCTCCAATCACCCAATTAAAATTTTCTAAGAAAAGTAAATGTTATTTTGGTTCACTTTATATTAATAAATTATATTATATAAAGATAAACAATATTAATAAATTCATAGAAAGGGATAAAGTAAGAGACTTAATAAAAATTTTAGTCACAAATAAGATGATATACAAAATAAGAATAAGAAGATTTAAACCATATGAATGTAGGATTATCTGAAGATGAGATGAAATATTACAAAATAAATCAAATTATATTAAGATAAATAACAGAGTCTTTAATAGATAACTAATAATGCTATAAGAAATTTATGCAAGGTAGTATTTTCTAGATGTATCACATGAATTTTATTATTAAATAATTACAATGTTTTAAATTTTTTGTGATTGAGATTGTAAAATATATATAATATATAATAATATGAAAAAAAACATAAATCATAAATATTAATATATTTATACAAATTCTATTTTATTAAAATATAGGAAATTTTTTTTTTCATGGAAACAATTTTCCACTATCTTTAAGAACTCAATTCATTCATTAGGTATGAATCCTTTACATTTTATTAATTATCATTTTAAAAGAATAATTATTAACTAATAGAATTTTTTCTTGAAGTCGTATAGGTTGTAGGGATGTTTGGGGCTAGTTTGGATCCCAGAACCCTTCTTCTGGGTGAAAATGGATTGATGTACAGTCATTATAAACCATGCGTGATATACCACATGGTTAATAATAACCATGATTAGCTATATATTGGGAAGATACATTCCACATGGTTAGTAAAATCATAAAAATTTGGGTACATGGATGTTCATACATTTATACAGTTTTGGAAGAGGTGTTCTCACAATTTTGGAATAGTTAGACAAACCACATGAGGAGACCATGCATTGTTCCCCTTTCTACAGGAAACGGAACACAATTGTTGTAACGTTTAGCCAACTATGTGGTCAAACGACGGTACCTAGTAAATTTCATGAAGTTAAAAAACTACTTTTAATTAAATGTTATTACATAATCCAGTTTTAATTCTTCTCCCGTATATAAACTTCACCATTTGAGATCCCTCTTTGGAGGCTATCCTAGGAATAGGGAGATCATCTTCATGAGAGAATGGAATTGATATTTGTTTGTCTTGATGAATCCATATTGCTAATATATCAATTTTTATTATTCCAATCCTTATTTGTTTTGGTATCGACTATGCTTTTTAGGTGCAAGCTAACATGCACTATTTATAGGTTCTTCATCCATTCTTTGATTTTCAACCAATATGTGTTGAATCAAGAGCTAATGCAGGATGAGATATCCACTATAAACTAATGGTAGGTGGTCACAAGATTTTTCTTCAATGTAGTTTTTTTATATAAATGATGTTGTGTCATGCACCCAATATTTAGAGAATCTCCCTTTAAACGATGTATAACCCTTGCATTGAATTGACAGGTATAGCCTATACAATTAACAAGGAACAATGATAATTGTTAAATTTTTAAGAAACCTGAATTTGAACCACCCCTATAGGTATGTTTTTTAGTTTATTAGACCACCAAGGGTGGATTTGAGTTTGAATAACCTTTTAGGTGTTCCTTTTTACCCCTTGATATGGGATATAAATTGTGAATGATATTGTAATTAGATTGACAAATTGAATTGTGAATTGATATGTAATTTGAATTATAATTTTAATTGTGAGTTGAATTGATATATAAATGAAAATGGAATCCAAGCACCTTGACCCTTTCCATGTATTTGTTTGTTTGAAATGAGGTACTGGTTATAAGGAAATTCCCATGTGAGTTAAATTAAAGGCGAATCCTTCAAAGATTATCTAATTCCTTGAGTCACCATTGAGGTGAGTTAAAATTAAAACAAATAATGTGATAACCTTGAAATGATTAAGTAATATTTGTTTAATGTTATTGAGTTGATTAAATTCTTATATGGATTGGGTGAAAAATGGATTTATATAAAAAATCCTTGGATTGCATCATTTTTATTTTATCCTTACAATGACAATGTGACACCTAGACTCATTATATTGACTTCCAAGGATGAACACATAGGTGATTACTATTATATATCGAGTGACACTTAGAAACAATATGGATTTATATGAAAAAATTAATAGGTATGTTGATCATATACTCTATGGGTGATACTTCATCTCCCTTAGTGGATCTCCAAGGATGGACTCGAGTGGATATGATGTTATACCGCACCTAGAGCGATACTAGGTTCTTGTAAGGATTTCTAAGGATGATCTTATAGGGTGTTAGTTTATATTATAACTAGAGAGATACAAGGAATCCATATAATTAATTCCAAATACAAGATCATGTTCTAATTTGAATAATAAATGAAATGGTAAATATTATGAATCATACAATCCAAGCCACAAGTTTTTATTCAATCCTCGATTAAATTTTATTGATGGAATGTTTAGTAATCCTTTAATAATAACAATATGTGGGATGCTGGGCTACATTCTAGGTCTAGAGACATATTAATAAAATGATATTGTTTAATTAAATGAACTTGATCAAAGTGACACATGGATGAATGTTAATTCAAAGGCTTAATTTCTGAATATAATTGTTTAAATGAATTTGTTATAAATTTTGATCCAGGAAATTATAGGATGTTTACATTCAGTACTTCCTTCACATCTTATATTACAACATTAAACTATGGTCATATATATTCCCTAACAGAATGACACAAGACCTTGGGTGGTTGCCTATTGGGGTTTAGTATCACCCCCTATTCAGGCCATCGTGGGAACCCTAATAGACTATATGGTTGCAGATATATGTAATGGGAATAGACCTTTGATAGGTTCTTGATTGCTTCTTGAGATAAAGGGAACATGGGATCGAGTCGAGGCTCACAATGTTAGATGAGTTGTTTTTTTCAATTTTTGTACTTTTGATATATGTATTATACTAAATCCATGTATACATATTTTATGTATTTTATAGAGACATATTAAATGTATTATCATTCTTTATATATAATATCCCTTTTATAAATTTTTACCAATTCTTTTCTTTGTAATTTATCATATATCTAACATATTTACATATTCTTCTATTGAATGTATGTTTAATTCCACTATGTTACACTCTGGTAATAGGGAATAATCTTCCCATAGACACACCTATGCCCTCACTGATAGTTATAATAATTTGGAATTTTGGGAGATACGCTTAAGACCATGTGGTCAATGGGGTTTGTGGTGCTATTGAGTGATATCAAGGTCCAAGAAATTACAAAGTGGTATTAGAGGGGTTTTTTTGATTTTCATTAATATTTGGGGACAACAGAAAGGGATAGGAAGAAATAAATTTTTTAATGAGGTATTCATAGAAGTATCTACCCCATGTATATAAAACATCTAAATTTCCTTGAATAAAATTTTAAATTTCTTTATTTTTTCTATTACATTTGATTTGATTCCACCGTTGGGTGATGCACATGAACTGCGATGCTATTATGGATATGGTTACAGGTTATATTTTGTTGAACCCTAATGAGATAAAGGTATTCCATCTCATGAAGCATCTCATTAAGAAAAGGGTGTGTTTCTTATATATTAAGGCTTATGCCTATCCTGTTTCAATACCTTCTATTTTGAGATGCGAACAATGACAATGATTTGCATCTGAGGCATGAACTTGGAATTTTTATAGGTATGACACCATGATAATCTCAATTCATTCTACAAGAGGTTGTTGAGGACCATACTCTTGAAGTGGTGAACCATGGGATACCCATGGATCTTCCAGTAGCATCAGCTACAGAACCAGTAATTATACCAAACAGAGGTGATGATGCACAATTCTGTAAAGGCTTTATGTGAACTATATAGACCAATCTAGGATCAGCGTGACCTTCCATGACTATGGTAGAGTTAACATGTGAGTTCAATCGACAAAATCCAACCATGTTTTTAGGGTATGGAGGACCATAGGCTTTAGAGTCATGGATGGAGGGAATTATTTCTATCATTGAGGGTCAAAATAATCCTCCTAAGAGGAGGTTAAAGATCACTATGTATATGCTGTGTGATTTAGCCCAGTGATGGGGGGATGTTATTACTCAAATGAATCATCATCAAGAGATATACTGGAGGGATTTTCATATGTCCTTCTACATTTACTTCCATCCCATGTCATTGAAGGATGATATAGCCAGATAGTTCATGCACTTAGAGTAGTGAACATTATCATTTATGAATTATTCAGACAGTTTTATTGAGCTTCATTGCTTTATATTTATCTTGATGGGAGAAGAGTTGTCTAAAGATAGGAAGTTCACAGATTGTATTTGGTAGGAAATCTGATCATATGTTAATATATTCTGGATAAATACCATTTATTGAATAGTGAATCAAGTGCTTTTCATAGAGTATAAATTGAGAGAGGCTAGGAGTTTGAGTTTGCATAGCTCAACATCTAGATCTGGTACAACATCAACTGGTAGTAGGAATAATCATGTGGAACATCAACATGGTGACATCAATATCCAGAGCACATATTCAGGTTACTATGGACGGAATAATAGTGGAGTATGCCAGAACATATAAGACCTCAGTAGATAAGAGACCTAATTGAGTGATGATCCTATGGAAATATATGCCATCTAAAATGCTTCTATAAGTAATTTCCTCTAGAAGCCAGTGAGAGATGGTCTGAACTTGTTATATGATCAAGAGTAGGGCCATCAACATATCATCAGGTAGGGAACTATAGTAAAACTATCAGAACAGGCCAAGGAAGTTATCGGGGATGTGGTAGTCAGATACCAATTTTGAAACAACATCAGAGCAGATCTACTCAGGGTATGCAGGTAGTATCAGAAGGCCACATATCAGGATAGATATACGAAGTAAAATTATAACCTGAGGAGCAGAATCAATAACTTATACTGTCGTAGATACTATTATAATATTTAATACTTTATCATATTTTTTTTATACACGAGATTCTCACAGATTTATATTTGTTCCCATTATGGATAGTTTTCATTTTTGTGTTCAAATGTTTTTTGATGTTAGGACACTTGACACTACGTCAAAATTAGAAAAGAATATGTACATCAGGGTAGTGAGTTCCCAATTGAGATGGGTGGGTGTCACTTTATACAAGACCTATTTTTACTCTATAATATAGGATTTTACATCCTTCTAGGTTTGGATTAGATGGTTCCATTTAATTGATTCTTTGAATGATATCATCGTAGGGTGAACTTCACATCACCAGGGGAAATTTTTTTTGACAAAAGTAGAAAGGATTTCTAGGAAAGATGAGAGGGACATGAGAATTTTGGACTAGACAATATGAAAAACGGGATTACAAGTTTATCATTAGATGATCAGGGAACATAGCAAGAAAATTTCTTTCCATTGGTTGATAGTTTCATGGATTTTATCTGGATTACTTTTTAGGATTACCTATAGTGAGAGAGGAAGATTTATCTATTGATAATTTGTGAAGGGATGCACTGATATCCATTCCTCATTATTGAATGGATACTTTTGAGATGTATGAGCCTAAGTGGCTGATAGAGTATTTAGAGGGAAATAGTTTCATCTGACCCAGAACATATATGTGTGGTTCACAAGTCCTTTTTACAAAGAAAGAGGACGATACCCTTAGACTACGTGTAGATTAATGGAAATTGAACCAATTGTCTATTATGGAATGGTACCCTCTAATACAGATAGATGAGATCTTCAATCAGAATTGTGGAGATATGGTTTTCTCAAATATTCAATTGAGAACTAGTTATCATCATGTGCGTGTTAGACCATCTGTAACACCCCAAGATTTTTCTTTATGTGTCTTTATAAAATTATGCTTCTTCGATAGCTTATGTTTAAATATCATTATTGTGACACAGACATTAGAATAGAGGGTATAATGGGATGAAGCATATAAAAATATAGTCTACTCATGCTTATAAAATGAATTAATTATTTACCAATTAATTTGAATTAAAAATAAAAACCAATTAAACATAAAAGATGTGTTTTTATAATAAATTACAATATGAAATTTTATTAAAAATTAATCACCATTATTGAATGATATTAAAGAAATTTATATATTACATATTATGTAAAATATTTTTAAAACCAATCAATAAATTTCATTGGCTTAATATAAGAATAAATACAATTTTATGCATAAAATGATATATTTTCCAAAAGAAAATTTTAACGCCTTTTAATGTGACACATATTTAAAAACATTTGGACACATATAAATTTTATTGAACAATATAAACATAATTTCAAAAATAATAATGTCAAAATAATCTTAGAGTGATGTGTTTGTATATTTATGATAATAATTATTTTCCAGTGAATAGTTAAAAATCATGATTTTTATAAAACTGTCATTTTATTTTTATTAATAGTCTATGATTTTAATAGTAATCTCAAATATGAAAGTGTAAAATAAATTTCGGTATGTTATAAATGAAAATATGAGATATTAATATCATGGATTATGTAAACAAATGTTTTAAAAATGAAAAAGTAAGTGTTGGTATTTTTACAATGCGTAAATGTATATTTATAATTTGTTAATTAATAAAATGTTTTAAAAGAAAATAATTTAAAAAAAGATTCATAAATTAATATTTTTCTATTTACATAATATAGTATTATAATATCTCAATTAATATTTCAAATTGTTGTAAAATAGTTATAATTTTAAAATCTGTATTTTTCTTATAAATGTTTATTTTAATTAAAAATAAAATTAATCATATGAAGAAAATCATTTTTATAAAATTGATCCCATTTTCTAATTCATCATGTTGTAAAATGGTTAGGTTAATGTTTTCGTATTTTTCTACAATAGTTGAAATTTTGGTGAATAGTAAAATACAATAATTTACAGTATTTAATATTAGAAGTAAATAAATGAATTATTGAGTCATGCATGATGTGGGGATGAGGTAATCACCCATTACTTCCAAATAAAATGCACTATTTATTGTATTTAGTCATAATAACCAACACCATTCATAGTCTAGGGCTTAATTAATTAAAAATTAATTAAATAATCAAAAAACACCCCTCTTCTCCATTATAAGTACCACCCCTCACAACCACTTCTCTTCACACCTCCAAATCAATGAATTTTGATAATATTATACCAATTTACTCTC
Organism: Viscum album; assembly: GCA_963277665.1. Taxonomy (NCBI): domain Eukaryota; kingdom Viridiplantae; phylum Streptophyta; class Magnoliopsida; order Santalales; family Viscaceae; genus Viscum; species Viscum album. Next base: position 65,964,271 of record OY728147.1, on the reverse strand, counting down.
CCAAAACTCTCCCCCATTTTATGGGTTCTATGGTCTCACAAAAATACCATTTCCAATTCCTTTAAAGAGGTTCTCAAGGGGGTGACACTCAAGTGGTAAAAGATTCTCTCTTTAAATCTCCTTATCTTTAATTTTGTTTTGTCCTTCCGTCACCCCTCATGTAAAAAAGTTAAATGATAACTCCAATATATTTTTTATAAAATAATTTTATTATTTTTATGGTATATGAACCATCAATTACTTTCTCTTCAACTTTTTATTCTACAAAAGAAAATATCGTCTTTGAGGTTTTGATTTACTGACTTCATAGATAATGAGTTTTGATTTTTCAATTCCAACTTCAAGGCTGGGTATAAAACCATTTTATGATTAAAACAGATTTAATATATGTAATGAAACTTGTTTTTTTAGAAATGGTATATATAAATAATATTAATTCACAAGAAAAAACTATTTTCTTGATGGACAAATAAAGAACAAAATAATTTAAATGGTTATCAGTAATACTTTATCTAAGGATTTATCCTCAAATATAAAATATGATAAATATGGATAGTAAATATCATTTCATTTCAGTAGTAAGATAAATTTTTAATTATGGATACTATTTCTATTTTATATGATATTTTGTACATGTATATAAGTCAACCAATCATGAAAAACAAGGAAACGAACACTTCCAAATGATGAAATTGAACTTAATAACTTATCAGAAATTCTATAAATGAAAACAATAACATTATTATAAATAAAATAAATGTTTAATATGTAATTAATTTAATTATTAATAAATATAATTTCATTATCTAGGACATTAAGTACATGTGTAGAACACTTTGGTTCATAATGTAAGGGTTTGACCATGTTAGCTTTATTTCTATAGGATATGTTTTATTTATAACTATTTATTGTGTGTGGTATATTTATTCTTCCCTTTGATGTATAATATACAGAATCAATTTATCTTCATTATATTCAATTCTTTATTTTATAATCTATATTTTTATGGGGAATACGGTTTGACTATTTTCAAAGTGTTGGGGGATTCTTTCCAAACCCCCATTTTACATTTGGGTTTCATTTTCTCTCCTTTTACCCCAATTTAATTCTTAATTATTCTTATGTACTCATCATAAATTTTGTGTTTTTGTTAAAAATATATATACCTGGATATATTATTATTTATTATATGAGTAATACATTTTTTACAAGGTTCCCTTTTCAATTCCTCCGTATAAGCAAGCCACATTTAAGGGAACTTTCCAATTTAATACCCATTTTCATGTACACTGCATAATCTATTTTAAGACACTAAAATTTATAAAAAAAATATTATTAAAATGAAAAATATATTTGTTTATTTATGGTTTTATGCAAACAATTATTCCTTTTCTCTCTTTAAATAATCTTTAATATGATTCATTTAATCACAATAAAGAGGTTATTTTCTAATGTTTTTGAAAAAATATTTTTACATGTTTTCACTTCGGTTGGATATAATTTGTTACTATATAATAATTTCATTTTCCTTAACTTTTATTTTTTGTTATATACATGATTAATATTTTATTTTATGACAAATACACATGATTTTACAAAATAAGTTTTCTTTGAAAAGCAAAAATATTATTTCTCTCAATAATTCCATGATGATTTTATTGAATCCTTTACATCTATTTCAAAACCCTATGTTGAAAATTATTATTAATTATGATTGATAATTTATGATACCATCTACCATATTTTATTGAATGGTTTATGATCTGTCTGACGGTGGATGTACTATATTGATTCCATTAACTATATTACTCTGAATTATTAGTGGAATGTATTTTAGTTTTTAACATTTGGATATTTTTTATGTTTATTTATGTTAGATTTAAATTTATTTTTTTACCCTTAATGTGAATCTGAGATCACCCATTTCTTATGTATTATTTGTCCACATGATGAAAAGATGTTTACTATGAATGCCTTAGATGGATAATGAAGGATTTTATGGATGTAATTAATGGAGTTTTTATATTGATTTTAATTATATGTTTTAATATAAATATTATGTTTGTATTAGGTTTTCCAATGCTACTAAACTATTCAGTCCATAGATATGTGACTTTCTTATTCATAGGACCAATATAATAATTTATGGAACCAACTCCAAGCTCTTGAGGTCAGGTTCATTATTGTTGGTATCAAAGGAACTTTAGTAGAAATAATGGAAACTAGATTTATAATACATATATTAGGGAATATAACCCTAAGATAAACTTTGAGGGTAATCATAGAATAACATCCTACAATTTTGGTAAGGTAGAAACTATGTGGGTATTACTTGAAATAAATCACTATATGGATAATAAAAGTGGATGTGGTTCTATAATAGTTGTACATTGAGGAACTAACACCGACAAGATGAATCAGGCGTGACTCAATGTATCTTGGTACATGAAAATGTCCCATACTAAACACCTCGTTTGAAACTCTTGGGGGATATGAACCAGTCAATTCAAATTTTCTTTATAAACCATTTCAGAGGATTTAAAATTAAATATACACACAAACAAAATATGTTTATGGTTATGAGATTAACTATTCATAAATTTTAAAATTTTGTTAATTAATTTTCTATTTCAAGATTATTCATTATGATTCATAACCTATTTTATTTTATGAAATTGTTTAGAAATAAGACCTCATAGAATGAGTGGGAACCTCCCCAATTAAGATGATCTAAAGTGTAATAATTATCATATCTTTTATCATCTTATGAAACAATTTTTAATAGAAAAGTATCCAAAATGTTCTCATCACATGAGGATATAGTATCAGGAATTTTCAAGAAAGATAAAGAATTATCCAATTTTTACAACTTCTAATGGAATCAAGAGAAGAAGAGGATGAAAGAGAAATGATGTATAAAGGGAATAAGGGAAAGATGGATTTTCCTAAATGTGATAATTTTGTAAGGAAATACCATTGTACTTGGTTTATGGGAATGAGATACTTCTATAACTTTGGGGAAAAGGGAAACCAGGATTGTGATTGAAAAAGGAAGAATAAATCCATCAAATTCATTAACTATAAGGTGATGGGGCACTATGCAAATTCATGTCTCAAACATCAAAATAATATACCCCAAAAGAGGATAATGGATCCTGTTCAAGATTATGCTACTACCAAATAAGAAGAGGAATGATTATTATGCCTATGTTTGGATTCAAGAATTATATTATTTTATTATTTTATCAGTAATGTTCTTTATATAATTATCTTGAGATATATAAATATTTTTCTGCAGTACATATAATTTAAGGAATTGGATACTTGTGACGATTTACCCGAGTAATCAAGATGAGTGAATATATTTTAATTTCATCATCTGGAAAACATATTACTTAAGAAAATAACACTAAATATTTTCATTATGTTGAGATAATTATAAATAGATGGTTACATGATAATATTGGTGTATCTGAAGGTCATTAGTGATATAATGGTTTATATAACACAAGAATGGTCAGATGTTTGGATTTATGGACTTTTTCCAACAACATGAGATAATAATAATGGAAGAATGAATGTTTTCTAAAGTTTTAAATGATATTAAGATGTTCATATATTAGGTATGTGAATATAAGATCTATATTTTTTAATCTTATATTTTGTTGATTTTTAAAATTTAGAGATCTTCCATAAATTTTTGGTATTTTAATTTCTTCATGAATATTTTTTACGAGTCTTAAGTTTGAATATTATAGAATGGATTAATCATATTATTGATTAACATTAATGTATTTTTTATCATGATAGAAAATCTATGCTAACCATCTTCTTTTCTATAAACATTTAAAGGATTATGAAATGACTTGTAAATCTTATGATTAATAAAAGTGATTCTAGCGTAAATGTTTTCTTGAATATCCATCTCAATATTTAAGAAATAATGTAGATATAGATTAAAGCAGAACTAAAAGTTAATATTATAACACAAAAAGAAATCAAGTATGTTTATTATCTCTATTAATTTTATAGTTAGTAAAAGAAGCCCTCAATTCTATGAAAATTATTTTAGAACAAAAAAATCATTTGTTTACTTTTCCTTCGAAGAAATAGATGGTCTTATAAATGATGAAAAAATTATGATTTCATGATGATTGTGTTTCTAATAAAAATATTTTCTTTCAGTCTCTATGAATACATGATAGTTATATTTTACTTCCATGTCCATATTTTCAAGAATGTTCTCCCGTTTCATAATCACAGTTTTGTGGCGACCATCACATTTCTATATTCAAATTTTTAATAATAAGTTTTATAAACCCTTAATATTATGTTGGATTTCTAAAAAGGAGTGTAAAATTATCAAAATTTCATTTTTTTAAGTTAAATTTAAATTTTTGAGTTGCAATTTATTGAATGATGGGAGAATATAATGGACCAAGATTTTTCAGTATGTCTCTTTCTAAAAATTAACTACTTCGATAACTAAAAATTAAATATTATTATTATGACCTAGCCATTAGAACGGGGGGAATAAAGGGATTAATGAAATTATAAAAATATTTTTTATTTAGTTTATAAATTGAAATCATTTATTACTAATTTATTATAAATTAAAATGATAACCAATTGAACATAATTCTTTTTTAATAAAATATTATATTTATGACCACAATAAGATTTCTTCTTAAATTAATCTATATTATTGAAATATATTAATGAATTTTTTATATTTCATTTTCAATAAAATATTTTTGAATTAGATAAATAATTTGAGTATGCTTAAGATAATAACAAATCCAATTTTAACCATAAGAAGATATATTTTCTAAATGGTAATTTTAATACATTTTAATGGAAGGCATGTTTTAAAATATTAATTTTCCACTTTTTTAAATTATATAGAAAAAACAAACTTTATTTTTATAAGTGTAATGTATAAATTATCATAGGGTGAATTTTTATATTTTTTTGAAATAATTATTTTCCAGTTAACAGTGAAAAAACCCAATATTTATTGAATTTCCATTTCTATTTTATTAATAGTATATTTTCGATTTGAGTAGTGAAATTGAATATGAATGTGTAAATAAAATTTTGGTATCTTATAAATTTAAATATGACATATTTTTATTATGGTATCAGAATAAAACTATTTGAAACGATTAATTAAATATCGGTAATCCTGAAAAGTGTACTTGTTTATTTAAAATTTTGTAATTAATATAATGAATTAAAATGAAATTATTATTAGAAAATATATTCATAAATTAATATTTTTTTCTTATTATTATAATATAATTTTTTGAGATTTTAATTAATAATTCAATGTGTTATAAGTTGTAATGTTTAAATCAATAATTTTCGAATAATTTATGATTTTAATTAAAAATTAAATTTTGCATATTTATATTTTTTTCTAAAATTATGTTTGGTTTTTGAATTATACACATCAAAAAATGCTTAGGATAATTTTTTGTTATTTTTCTAAAATAATTGACGTTTTGATTAATGGTGAAATATGGTAAGTTACGATATGTAACATTATAAACAAATATATGAATTATTGATTCAAGTATTATGTAGGGATGAGATAATAGTCTATTGGATGGACCTAAAATTCACTATTTAATATATGTTTTCATAAGAACAGACACTGTTCATAGACTTGATCCAGATAAAAAAATAAATTAATTAAATAATCAAAAAACACCCCCTCCTCCACAATAAATACCACCCCTCACTACCCCTTCTACTTAGTTCTCCAAATCACTGATGATTGATTTTATTATAAACATTATCTCTCCCAAATCTCTCCATTGAAATTTTTCTTTATGGTCTCACCAAAATACCATTTTCCAATCCCTTAAAGAGGTTCTCAAAGAGGCGGCACTCAAGAGGTAAAACATTCTCTATATATATATATATATATTAATTTGTTTTCTTTTATTATCCTTCCCTAACCACAAAAATACAATGTTATGAGATAAATAAATTATCTTTTATGTAAAATAATATTATTATGTTAATAGTATATCAAACATCAATTTTCTTATCTTCCCCATTTTATTTGAAAAATGAAACCATAATCTATGTGGTTCCGATTTAGTTCCTTCGTTGACGATGAGTTTTTAATTTTTAATTTCTACCTTGAAGGCTAGTCATAAAACCATTATTATGGTTAAAAGAAACATTAATATATGTAATAAAACTTATTTAATATTTTAGAACTATTATATATAGAAAATATTAATTTATAAGACAAATCTTTTTCATGATGATTAGAAAAATTCCAAAAATAATCTAAATCGTTATCATTAATGCTTTATCTAATGAATCATTATAATATATGATTATATGATATATAAGACCGCTAATTATATTATAATTTCATTAATAAAATATAATTTTAATTTGGAAAAACTATTTATATTTTACATGATAATTTGTACATGTATAGATGTGAACCAATTATGAAAACCAAAAAACAAACACTTCCAAAGGACAAAATAGATTCTTTCAACTCATCAAAATGGAAATAAATGAACTGAATAATATTATAATAAATAAAATACATGTTTAATGATCTATGAAATAAATTATTAATAAATCTAATTTCATTATCAGAGACATTAAATACAAGTGTAGAACAATTTCAGACATAAGGTAAGGGTTTTCTCATCTAACTTTGATATCTGTGAGATATGACTTATTGACCACAATTTCTAGTGTATAGTGTTTGTATAATGATATTTGGTATAAAATATAATGAATATATTTATCTTAATTGTATTTAATGTTCCATTTTATTTTCATTAATTTTATGGGAATACATTTTGACTGTTAGCAAATTTGTAAGAGATTCTTTTCGAAGCTCTATTTTACCTTTAGGTTTCATTTTTCCTCTATTTACCCCAATGAAATTATTAGTTATTTTTTTAATACACATAATTTAATTTTTTTAAAAAATTTTTAATTATCTCAATTATTTTTTCTTCTATGAGAAATATAAGTTTTTTAGGGTTCACTTTTCAATTCCTCCCGGTAAGCATGCCCAATTTTTGGGAACATTCCGTTTTTTTTCATTTTCATATATACTCAATATTTTTTTTAAGGAAACAATATTTTTTTATAAAATAACTCTTCTTATCATGAAGAATATATATTTTTCATTTCTGTTTTTATTTAAACATTTATTCCTTTTCCCCCTTTGAAGGCTCTTTTTTATTGTTCCTTTAATCGCACCAATGAGTTTATTTTCTAATGTTTTTTAAAATCTATTTTTAAATGTATTAACATGGTTGGAAATAATTTATAACTAAATCATAATTTCATTTTACTTCCATTTTATGGGATGTATATATGTATAATTATATTTTATGACAAATAAAAAATATTTTCTAAAACAAAATTTATTTACAATGAAAAAAGTGTATTTCTCTCAAGAATTCCAAAATGATTTTTTAGAGAAAATTAATTTTTCTCAACACAATATGATAAATATTATGATTAATTTGGATTTATATTTCATGATATCATCTAAAATATTTTATTAAATGGTTTATTATCTACTTGGATAGGGATATACAATATTGATACATTTCACCAAATTATTTTGAAAGGTTATTGATTATGTTTATTAATTAGTGAAATTTATTTAAATTTTGTCTATATATATATTATTTATGTTTCACCCCATTTATATGAGGAATGAGTTTGACATATTCTATGATTTTAGGACCCCTCTATATCTCTAATGTGTATTGGAAGGTCTCATGAGACAAACCTTATATGGACTTACCTAAGGCCTTTCCCATTTATTTTTAGATATAGATTTGACTAAGGCCATAGAAATTTATTTTTAAATGTCTTGAAAGAGGCCTCAGGAGTATGTTTTAGATTTCCCACTTTATTCATTCCTCATTATGATATTTTTAATTTATTATATATTTTATTATTCGACTATTAGAATTTCAATGGTTATATTTTATTGTCATATTTTTATTTATATGGAATTATTTATATATCATTTATTCCTTCCATATTATGATCAAGATTTTAATTTATTGGATTTTTTTAGTTATTCATGTTTCCTTATTTTTTATGTTTATTTCTTGTAGCTTCTTTTGTATTTTCTACTCTTATTGAGCATCTGAGCTCTCCCATTTTTTATTTTTTAGTTTCCCCCAGGATGACAGGATTTATATTACGAAAGTATTACATGGATAATATAGGAGTTTATGAGTGAATATAATAGATTTAATATGATATTTTTTCTTTACAATGTGTAATATAAAACTTATGTTTTTATGTGGTTTTCTAATGTTACTATACTATTCAGTCCTTCTAGATGAAACTTCATTGTTTATAATACCAATGTAATGAAGTAAGGAAACAAAATTGGCGTACTATTGTTTGGGTTTTTACACATTCTAAATACCTCAAAAAACCATTCACAGTAGGTATTATGTATTTAAATATTTGGTTTTTTGGTTCGGTATTACAAAGTCACAATCAGTGTTCATGGAATGGATGAACCAGGTCTTCTATCCTTATATGTATTTTTTGTAGTGGTTTTAGTGGATGATATATTGGTTTGTTAACATATTTGAGAGGACCATAAAAAACATATTGAGATCATATTATATACACTGAGTGAGAATTAGTTATATGATAAGCTCAAAAAGTGCCACTTATATATGGACCCTTGGTGAGAATGAAATTTTTCTTGCACATGTTCATGTATGGGTTTTATCAGACATGTGTTTAGAAGAGGATGAGACACATTAATTATTTATCTTGACTAGTGAATGATTCCATCACCATCATGTACTAGTATTTCCTTCACTAATACTAGGGGCCATGTATGAAATGAGATGACTCTTCTTTCATGAGATATTCTACCTATCAATAGGTGAAGGAAGAAAACAAATGACCGGAGAGCATCTTTCAATAGTTACCCATTCTTGAGTTGAAGTGGGTTGACATTGGGATGGATTTAATAACAGGTTTAACAAGGATAGATCATGTTAATCATGTTGTATGGATTATTTTTGACAGTTGCACAAAGGATACACATTTCCTACTGATCATGGAAACCTATCATGCTGATGATATTGGGAAGTTGTATATCCATGAGACAATAAGATTTCATAGGGTATTGTATACTATCATTTCAGATAGGGATACCTTTTTGTACTCAATTATTATTGAATGGTGTATAGAGGGAGTTAGGTATACAGGTGCTTATGAGAATGACATTCCAACCTCAGAAAGATGGTGAGTTAGAGCATATGTTTCAAGTTCTTGAGGACATACTATGAATAGGCATCCAAGATTATGGGATTATTGGGAGTGGAATATCCCATTTTTTTTAAACTACAAAAATAAATTTCGGGATATTACATAGAAGTCACAAAATGAGGCTTTTTATGTTAATCCATTCTGATCACTTCTATGCAAGTTTGATGGGGGCGAGGTAGTAATACCTGGACCTCACCTTATTTAAGAGACCACAAAGTAGGTTTAATTGATTCTAAAGAAGATTGATACTACAAAACATTGACAAAAAAATCAAACCCCAATCGCTATATATGACCTCTAGAGTTTGAGTCTGTGTATTAGATTTTCTTATTTTTTTCACCAAGGCTATGACATAGAATAATTAGAAGACAAGGTAATCTATCACCATGTTATGTCTGGTGGTTCAAGGTATTGTATTTTATACTATAGAATATTGGTTGTAGTTACCATAGAGGTATTAGGCCATGCATGATGTATTAAATATATCTCATTTATTCTATTGTTATTCAATCCCATCTCATAATTTTCATCCTGAGGAAGTTTAGTTGCAGGTAGATTCATCAATTATGTAGCATCTCATACCTATCGTGGATCGTAACATGAATATTATAAGAGGCCGGTTAGTGCCTTAGAATGGGTGATATAGTATCATGACCATGTATAGGATGATATATGGGATGGGGAGGATGATGTATGATCGTAGTCGATGGATTAGTTCTCAATCATTAATGACCACCCTTGATAGGGGAATCTAGGGATTAATTCCTTTAGGGGGGAAGTTTGTAGGAACTCGGGCTTTTCTTGATCTATGTGTCCTCATATTTCCATTAATTTTTAGTTTATATTATTAATTACAACATAATATAAATGTACATGAGTTTGTGGAGGTAGTGGTGGTTTCAAGGGCTAGTTTGGAGCCTAAAACCCGTCTTTTGGGTGAAAATGACTTGGTGCACGGTTAGTAGAAACCTTGCAGGTTAGGCCGCATAGTTACTTATAACTATTCTATGATGGAAAGTGGCAAGTGACATGACACATGGGTATAAAAACCATACAAATTGAGGTTCACAACCATTAATAAATGAATGTAGTTTTGATATTGTATTTGTCAGGACTTAGACACAGTTAGACAATTTGCATGATGTTCCCCTTCATACAGTAATGGGAGAACTTTTGGAACAGAGTTTGTCCAACCATGGGACAAACCATATAACCTAGTAAATTGGGTGAATTCATGAAACTAAACCTAATTATATCTTATAACTAAACCTATTTTCACTTATTCTCCTGCATACCTACTTTAATATTTAGGATCCATATTTGGCATCTATCTTAAGAAGTGGGAGATATTCTTCATTTGAGATTGGAATTAAGAGAAATTTGTTTTTTAGTTCCATCTTGGTGAGATTTTAATTACATTTTTTCCATTACTAATTTGGTTTTATATTAGACATGATATTTAGGTGCAAGATAATATTCCCTATTTATAGGTTCTTCAACCTTTTTTTAATTTTATATCTATCTCAGTCAAATAAGTAGTTGATACTGGGGGAGATGTCCACTACAAACCTACGGTAGCCGGTATAGTGATTTACCTACAAGGTTGAAGTGTTTGTATATATTCCATTGTGTTGCACACACAATATCCAGAGCACCACCCTTTAAATGATGTTAAACCTTAAATTGAATAGATAGGTATAACTTATGAAATTAACAGGGACCATTTATAAATGTTAATTACTTAAGAACCTTGAATTAGAAGCACCCCTTTGGGTGTGTTGTATATTTAACTAGTCCCCCATGGGTGGATTTGTGTTTGAATAACCTTTTAGTCATGCCTTATTATTTAATTGATATGGGATTTAATTTTTGAATGGAATTTTAATTTTTATTGATAAATTGAATTGTAAATTGATATAAAAGTTGTATTGTAATTATAGTAGAAATTTTAATTTATTCAGAAAAGGGAATGAAATCCATGTCCCTAGAAACTTTCCATTTATTGGATTTTTTATCTTGAGATTCATTTTATAATGAAATTACTACGTGGGTTAAATTAAAGGATATGCCATTTAAGATGATCCAATGCCTTAAGTCACCATTAAGGCAAGTTTAAATTAATATGAATAAGTTGATAACCATGAATTGATAAAGGGATGTTGATTTAATTCTATTAAATTGATCAAATGATTATATGATTGGGATGAGACATTGATTCATATACGAATTCCTTGGATGGAATCATTGGGCTTCTATCCTGCTTATACCTGAGTGACAATTAGACTATTTATATGTATAACCAAGGACAGAATCATCGGGGATTTATGTTATATGCTGAGTGAAACATGGACTCTTTATGGATTTATAATGATGGAATCAGAGGTAAGTTGATCATAAATTCTATGTTTGATGCTTGGGATCCCTTAATGGACCGATAAGAATGATATTTAGTGGGTATGATGTTATACAACACCTAGAGGTCCACCTGGGTTCTTGTAAGGATCTCAATGGATGGGCTTGTAGGGTGTTGGTTTATATTATACATGGTGCAAAACATGGATTTAAAATAATGAATTACAAGGATGGTATCATGTTATGAATTTAATAATGAATTATATTATAAATATGATGAATCTAAAAAGCCCAAGAACAACATTTGATTCAAAATTATCTTACATTTCATGGATGGCCTATGACAACCTTTCTTTTAATACAAACTTATTACATAAAAATTCATTTGTTACAACAAAGAATATTGAGAGGTTTAGTGTCTTTGGAGCTTAGGATCATTACATAAAATATTAAAACATGAAATAAAACATCTTTATTGAAAACATCCTTTAAATGACCACTATATTCCCTCGTACTTAACATTGCATGGGATAACCTGAGGACATGCATAAGAAAAGGGTGAGCTACAAAGCCTATTAAGGGAGTACACATGGAATAACATGAGGATTACAATACATTTTAGTCAATAGGAATATCAATAGAACATAAAAGAAACATGAACATAAAGGCATGATAAAGCATGATAATCATAACATGGAAATGTGGAAACAACACTTATCATGGAATTAGCATGATCCAAGGCTCATTTCCCATGGAGCATGAGTAAATTTTCATTACACATAAAGCACGAGTAAACCCTTATTGTACATGAATTAGAATGATTAAACACTCATTGCACATGACTTATCAAGATACTATACTTTACCCAATTCATTGGAGCGCTATAAGGGCACACCCATCTTAAACATTTCATTTCATGCATAAGTGTGCCACATGGATCATAATACATGGATTCATAAAACATAATCATTTATTCCATGATAAAGGAATGTGGTATTAATACATGAAACTTTTTAATCAATAAGTAAATGTGCATAATGATTATTACCCTTGATGGAGAAATGAGCATGGTATCCACTACACAATGGCATTGGCTTAGAAAATCGGTGTGATTTCGGTAGCGTAACAGCGTGACATAAGAATTCACAAAAATGGTTGATGAGAGATAAAGAGGTTTCTCATCACATTTAAATATAATGGGAAGTAAGGAGGTCATATAGATACAATTCCGAACAATTGTATTGGAATTTAGATTCGTGATACAAAATTGTTTCTTGAATGTAAAAGAAGAGAGAGAAGTTTCTTTCGGAATTTTGGCATAGTAACGGGTGTACATGGGAGGAATTTAATGATAGAGAAAGGGGTATCATATCATTAAAACAATAAGAGGGAAGTATGGAAGAGGTGGGAAACCATACCCCAACATTCATAATTTAAATTAAAAGGGAAAACAACTTAAAGAAAATTAGACAAAAATGAGAAAGGACGAAAAACCCTTACTTGGAAGTGTGCTTCCAAAGGCTTGAGAGAGGCTTCTTGGGAGCTTGGGGAACCTTGAAAGGATTCTCGAAAGATTAGGGAAGAGTTTGGACGAACTCAAAAGGATTTTAGTGAGGATGAAGTGGGAGCTTGGGTGGTTTTATATAGGAAATGTGAGGAAATTCTTTATTATTTGGGGTTGGGTCCCCTTACATTAAATTAATCCAAAACAAAAACAAGACCAAAGTTTTTGCCCATGGTTTTTGGAAAAGGGAGGATGAAAAAAATATTTTATAAGGCCAAAGTCCTAACTTCTTAAAATAATAAGGTTGCTTATGTGGAGGTGAGTCACTCTCTCATGGAAATTAATTTAAAAAGACAAGGTGTTTAATAAGTCTTGAGGGGTCCATTAATGCTTTGAAAAAAATTAAAAAAACCCAAAATCACATTATTTTAATGTTAAAAAATATATTGGCCGAACATAAAGCTTATTGAATTTTATTACATCACTATTGGGTCATTATGGTGTCAGAAAAGACATTGTATATTTAACCAGTATTTAATTTTTACCCAAAAATTTGACTGTCTCAGAAAATTATGAAAATATCACCGTTGGATAATTTCGACGTCCTAATTCCATAAATAACATTAATTTTATCTAAATAATTTAATAAATATGTTAATTTTTACTTTAAAAATAAAAACTGACTTTTATCGAAAATTCACGGGTTTTGACAGAAATCGCTTTCAAACCATAATAAAAATTATAATTGCATTAATAAAATTTTAAGATCATCTATATTTAATAAAAATTAATTTCATAATAAAAATATTATTTTATTAAAACATTCTTTAATTCAAAAATCCATTAATTTAATAAAATATTTTTCTTAATTAAATAATAATTAAAAACAGTACTTGTACTTAAAAAACTATTTACAATGTATCAAAAATGACAAGAAGTTATATTCATTATTATATAAAAAAATAATATACATGAACATAGTACTAGGGATTTGTTACATAAACCCTTAAAATAGTGGTATAATACCTAAGGGTAAGGTGTGCGATGGTGAAAGACTCTTGGGGTGGCTCAGCTAACATTGCTCGAGTGGGAATCTCTATCAACTTCCACTTTTCCCGTAGACGGTCTCGTTCGAGCTTGACATGGTGAAGCTCAGCTTGGGATTGGTCAAGAGCAAAGACCAAGGACGCCACCTCTTTTCTAAGCTCCGACAAATGGGCATCGTACAGAGCAATTCTATTGGACGAGGCCATCACTTCTTTTGTTTGAGTAAATTGTATTTGTTAAGGCCCTATATTTATACTAATCATGTGATCACTGTTCAACGACTATATTAGCAATAGTCAAAATTCTTAACATAAAACCAAATAAGTTGAAATTTTATATAAACATAAAGAGACATTTTATTATATCATGAGGGATTTCCATTAATGAAACTTTGGGTCGTTAAAATATTCCCCCCTTAAGAAATTTCACCCTCGAAATTTTACTTTTCCCACACTAAAACATATGTGGGTAACTCATCTTCATTATTTCCTCCAATTCCCTAGTCACTTCTTCAAACTTGTGGTTTCTCCACAACACCTTAACGAGGGGCATTGTCTTATTTCATAGAACTTTTTCTCTACAATCTAAGATCATCACTGGTTGCTCCTCATAAGAATGATCATCTTCCAATTGTACCACCTCAGAAGACAGTACATGTGAAGGGTCCGGTATGTACTTCCTTAAGAGGGATACATGGGGTACATCATGTACTTTGTCCATTGTAGGTGGAAGTACTAGTCGATAGGCTACAACCCCGACAAGATCAAGAATCTCGAAGGGGCCGATGTACCTTGGACTTAACTTCCCCTTCTTTCAAAACCTCATGACCTTCTTCCACGGAGATATGCGTAGAAAATACATGTCTCTAGCATTAAACTCAAAGTCTTGTCGACGATTATCTGCATAACTCTTTTGTCGACTCTGGGCTGCCTTGATATGCTACTGAATGGTTTTCACCTTCTCCACCATTTCCTCGACCATTTCTGGTCAAAGCAGTTTACGTTCACCGACCTCATCCCAACATGCTGGTGTTCTGCACCTTTTCCCATATAGGGCTTCATATGGTGCCTTTTGGATGCTTGAGTTGAAACTATTGTTATAAGAGAACTCAACCAGAGGAAGATGTTGATCCCATCCTCCTTTATTGTCCATTGAGCACGCTCTCAACATGTCCTCAAGTGTTTGGATAGTCCGCTCAGATTGGCCATCAGTTTGAGGATGATTGGTCGTACTGATGTTCAGTTCAGTACTCAGAGCATTTTGAATACTCTTCCAAAACGTAGAGGTGAATCTTGGATCTCGGTAAGACACAATAGATAGTGGTATTACATGCAGCCTTACCACTTCCCTGATATATATCCGTGACAGTTGATCCAAATATAAATCCTCATGTATAGCAATAAAGTGTGCAGTCTTTGTAAGACGATCCACAACAACCCAGATTGCATTGTTGTCTTTGGATGTCCTTGGAAGTCCGATGACAAAGTCCATGGTGATGTTCTCCCATTTCCGTTCCGGTATGGGCAATGGTTGCATCATCCCCTTAGACTTTTTCCTCTCTGCCTTCACTTGCCGACACACCAGGCACTTTGATGTATATTCAGCGATCTCCTTCATCATGTTATCCCACCAAAATTTTTCTCATAGATCTCGATACATCTTTGTGATCCCTGGGTGAATAGAGAAATTTGAACTGTTAGCATCATCCAAAAGTTCCTTCATCAGCTCCGGATGTGATCGAACACATAGTATTTTCCCAAACCGCACAATTCCTTCTTTATTAACATTAAACTCCGAGGATTTCCCTTTTTTGATAGCTTCCACTTTTTCCTGAATTCCCGCATCATCCTTTTGAGAATCCTTTATCCTTTCCAAAAGAGATAGTTGAGCCATAATTATTGAAAGGATTGATGATGTTCCCTTTTCTATGATTCCCATGTCCATCTTCATCAAGCCTAACAAGATTGTATCCTTCTCAATTCTCATCATTGATAGAATCGCTGGGTCCTTCCTACTTAGGGCATCTGCCACCTTGTTCCCTTTCCCAGGGTGGTAATGTATTGAGTAGTCATAATACTTGATGAGCTCTATCTATCTTCTCTGGTCCATATTAACATCTTTCTGTGTGATTATATATTTAAGACTCTTGTGGTCAGTATATATCTCACATTTCTATCCATAGAGATAATGCCGCCAGATTTTCAAGGCAAAGATCACCGCCGCCAAATCCAGATCATGTGTTGGATAGTTTCGCTCATACATTTTCAGTTGCCTTGAGGCATAGGATATAACTTTATCATTCTACATCAGCACACAGCCTATGACCTTCTTTGAAGCATCACTAAAAACCAAAAAAAGTTCCCCACTAGTGGGTAAAGTGAGCACGGGCATAGTGATAAGCCTCCTTTTCAACTCCTTGAAGCTTTCTTCGCATTCATCACTCCAAGAAAACATTACTCCCTTTCGAGTTACCT
This sequence comes from Viscum album, assembly GCA_963277665.1. NCBI lineage: Eukaryota > Viridiplantae > Streptophyta > Magnoliopsida > Santalales > Viscaceae > Viscum > Viscum album. Next base: position 65,947,591 of record OY728147.1, on the reverse strand, counting down.
TGGTAAGAGGGTTGGAAAATCATGATAAATTTCTCACAAATCGTCGATAATATCTATCTAACCCCAAGAAGCTACGGATATCCGTTACCGATGTTGGCCTCAGCAATCCCTCAATTTCATTTTTTTGGAGGGATCCACAGATATCCCATTGGTTGTGATGATGTGGCCCAAGAATGAGACTTACTTCAACCAGAACTCATAATTGTTATAATTTTCATAGATCTTCTCCTTCCGCAAAGTCTCCAGTACAGTTCTTAAATGCTCCTCATGATCCTCCTTGGTTTTGGAGTATATTAGAATGTCATCTATAAATACTACCACAAATTTTTCGAGGTAATATATAAATACTCTATTCATCATGTCCATGAAGATTGCTGGATCATTAGTGAGTCCGAAAGGCGTTACTATGAATTCATAGTCCCCGTATCTTGTGCCAAAATCAGTCTTGGGGATATCTTCCTTCTTCACCCTTACTTGATAATATCCCGACCATAAGTCCACCTTGGAGAAGTATTGTGCTCCACACAACTGATCGAACGAGTCATCAATTCATTGGAGAGGATACTTTTTCTTTATCATGACTTTGACAAGTTCACGATAATAGATGCAAAGCCGAATTGACCCATCCTTCTTCTTGACGAAGAGGACTGGTGCACCCCATGGTGAAGCACTTGGGCGTATAAACCCTTTATCTAGATTCTCCTGTAGTTTTTTCTTAAGCTCTTCAATCTCAACAAAATCCATTCTATATGGATTCTTGGATATTGGTAGTGCCCCGGGTATAAGTTTAATTGAGAACTCAACATCTCTTCTAGGAGTAAGACCAGGCAGTTCCTCGGGAAACACTTCCACGAATTCCCTCACAATAGGCATTTCTTCAAGGATGTTTTCTTCCTTGGACTCAATCATCTGAGCCAGATACGCATGCTCAGAGGGTAGTAATATCCATGCTTGAGATTATGGAGCTAAAGTAGATTCATCTTCCTCCTGACACTTGTAAATAATCGGGGGTGGATTCCCCATATGGAGTGTGATTTCATTCTCCCGAAAATTTATGTTGGCTCTATACAAGGAAAGCCAATCCCTACCAAGAATTCTGTCAAATTCCACTAGAGGGAGTATGATTAAGTTTGCCAAGAAATTAAATCCACAGTTTATAATAGGGGAGAACTTATACTCATGGGATGCAATGATTGCCCCATTTTCCGTACTCACCGACATCTTCACTTCCATGATTTGTGGTGGTGTTGGGATTGTTCTACTAAACATTAGAGATATAAAAGAATGCATAGAACCTGAATAAAAAAGTACATTCACTATTCTTGAATGATTAACTAGCATACCTGTCACCACTTTGTTGTCGGGGATCACTTCGACCGAAGTGATGGAAAAATATCTTCCTTGCTTCCTTGGAGGTTGTTGGTTTCCTCCGAAAACCCTTGGATTAGGGAATGATTTGAAAAATGATCCGGATCTTTGCATTTGTAAAATTGAACAATGCTTTGAGGTTTCAACGGAGCGTTCCTCTCCTCTGTCGCAGCCACAGGTCTTTCTTTCCGACAATTAACAACTAGGTGCCCTTCTCTTTCACACCTGAAGCATTTCCTCGTCCCCTTATGGCAATTTTTAGGGTGCTTCTTCCCACACTTTTGGAAAGTGTGGTGATGGATCTTCTTATCACGGTTGGATTTATCCATAGGACCGCGAGCATTGAATTCCACCTTAAGCTTCTTGTCCCCATGATACTCTTGTGATTCCCCAATCTCCATTTCGACCTTGAGGGCACATCGGATAGTTTCCTCATAGTTGTCGAAGTCACTGATCACTAATGCTTTCCGCAGGCTAGGCTTCAGCCCACTAAAGAAGCAGTCAACTTTGTATTCAGGGGTAACGACAAAGCCGGAATCATAACGTGAAATCCTTGTGAAGTTTTCCTCGTACTCTCTAACATATTCTTCATCTTTTTTCTTGAGTGAAAGGAATTCACATTCCATCTTAAGCCAGAGGGTGCGCAGAAAATATTTATCGAAAAACATCTTCTGAAAATCCTTCCATTCTAACGCCTTGATCTCCTCCTCTGGCTTCGTATTTTTTATCAATGTCCACCATTGATCAGCTTCACCCTCCATAGGATAAGCCGCCAGTAGAACCTTCTCTTGTTCAGAAAATTGAAGGATGGAGAAGATCTTTTCAATGGAGTTGTTCCATTGTTTAGCGATCATGGGATTGGATGATCCACTAAATGTAGGAGGCCTTTGTCTCATGAAGCTCTCGATAGAGACTTTATATTTCATAGTGGGGTTGAACATTCCTCTTGACCCGTGTTTCTATTCAAAACTTGAGTTAGCTGAGAGAGAATCATGACAATGTTCACGATTCACGCTCCCATTGGATTGGGTATCTCATCAGTACAGTCATCACACTGATCTTCACAACGGTTGTTAGCCCGAGTCCTCCTATTACCAGCCATTATATTGAATAAAAGTAAAGTTAGGGGTAACACATAAAGGGTAATCCAAAGACAAAAGTTGATGACTTATAAATAAACATTTATTTCCATATCTAATGAGTTTATAGGCTTCAATCTAGGCTTCTCATGATGTACTTTATAACATATATTCTTAGGGGAATTTTTTTAATTCCCTTAATAAGGGTTAATACTAAGCTTGTGAATTTATCAAAACATATCCCCCGTGAGTGTCGTAACCAAGAGTGAAGCAAGGTCCATTATCGTGCACCAGTTCCCGTTCAAGTCTAGCTCAAAGCGGTGTTTTTGGGTTTTACCCCTAGGATACATATGTGCCAGAGCCTCCCCTACCTACTCGTATCCAGAAAGGGATGTATTAGATTGATAAAATACTTACTCAGTAATTACCATAACATAGGGATGTTTTTATTATACTTGGTCTTGTATCTAAGGCTTTACTAGGGTTTCCTAATCCCAAAAATAACTAAACCTATCCTCTGATACCAACTATGAAAACCCTGATTTTAATACAATTTTATTACATAAAACATCACTTGTTACAAAAAATAATATCGAGAGGTTTAGTGTCTTTGGGGCTTAGGATCATTACATAAAATATTAAAACATGAAATACAACATCTTTATTGAAAACTTCCTTTACACGACCACTACATTCCCTCGTACTTAGCATTGCATGGGATAACCTGAGGACATGAATAAGAAAATCGTGAGCTATAAAGCCCAGTAAGGGAGTACACATGGAATAACATGAGGAGTAAAATACATGTTAGGCAAAAGGAATATAAATATATCATAAAAGAAACATGAACATAAAGGCATGATAAAGCATGATAATCATAACATATAAATGTGGAAACAACACTTATCATGGAATTAGCATGAGCCAAGGCTCATTGCGCATGGAGAATGAGTAAATCCTCATTGCACATAAAGCACGAGTAAACCCTCGTTGCACTTGAATTAGCATGAGTCAACTCTCATTTCACCTGACGTATCATGATATTATACTATTCCCAATGCATTGGAGCGCTATAAGGGTGCACCCTTCTTAAACATTTCATTTCATGCATAAGTGTGCCACATGGATCATAAAAAATGGATTCATAAAACATAATCATTTATTCCATGATAAAGGAATGTGTAATTAATACATGAAAATTTGTAAAAAATAAGTAAATGTTCATACAGGTGAATACCCTTGATAAATTAATGGGAATGGTATCCACTACACAATGGCATTGGCTTAGAAAATCAGTGCGATTTCGGCAGTGTAACGATGTGACATAAGAATTCATAAAAATGGTTGATGAGAGATAAAGGGGTTACTAATCCTATTTACATGTAATGGAAAGTAAGGAGGTCATATAGATACATGTCCCAACAATTTTAATGTAATTTCGATTCATGATACAAAATTATTGCTTGAATGTAAAAGAAGAGAGATAAGTTCCTTTCAGAATTTCGGCATAGTAACGAGTGTACATGGGAGGAATTTAATGAGAGAGAAAGGGTTATAACATAATTCAAATAATAAGAGGGAATTATGGAAGAGATGCGAAACCATACCCCAACATTCATAATTGAAATTATAAGGGAAAACAATTTAGTGAAAATTGGACAAAAATGAGAAAGGAAGAAAAACCCTTACTTGGAAGTGTGCTTCTATAGGCATGAGAGAGGCTTGAGAGAGGCTTCTTGGGAGCTTGGGGAACCTTTGGAGGAATCTATAGAGATTAGGGAAGAGGTTGGACGAACTCCAAATGCTTTTAGTGAGGAGGAAGTGGGATCTTGGGTGGGTTTATATAGGAAAGGTGAGGAAATTCTTTATTATTTAGGTTTGGGTCCCCTTACATTAAATTAATCCAAACCACAAACCAGCCCATGGTTTTTTCCCATGGTTTTTAAAAAATGGAAGAGGAAAAAAATATTTTATAAGGCCTAAGTCTTAACTTCTTAAAATAACAAGGATTCTTATGTGGAGGTGAGTCACACTCCCATGGAAATTAATTTAAAAAGACAAGGTGTTTAATAAGTCTTGAGGGATCCATTAATAGTTTGAAAAGTTAGTCAAAAAAACCCAAAATCACATTATATTAATGGTAAAAAATATATTGTCTGAACATAAACCTTATATTATTTTATTACATCACTATTGGGTCATTCTGATGTCATAAAACACATTATATATTTAAACGATATTTAATTTTTACCCAAAAATTTGACTGTCTCAGAAAATAATGAAAAATTCACCATTGGATAATTTTGACGTCCAGATTCCAGAAATAACATTTATTTTATCTAAATAATTTTATAAATATGTTAATTTTTACTTTTAAAATAAAAGCTGACATTTATCGAAAATTCACGGGTTTTGAAAGAAATGGCTTTAAAACCTTAATAAAAATTATAATTGCATTCATAAAATTATAAGATCATTTATATTTAATAAAAATTAATTTAATAACAGAGATATTATTTTATTAAAATATTATTTAATTCAAAAATCCATTTATATAATAAAATACATTTCTTAAATAAATAATAATTAAAAACACTATTTGTACTTTAAAAACTATTTACAATGTCTCCAAAATGACAAGGAGGTATATTCATTATTATATAAAAAAATAATATACATGAACATAGTACTAGCGATTCGTTACATAACCCCTTAAAGCAGCCGCATAAGACCTAAGGGTAAGGTGTGCGATGGTGATAGACTCTTGGGGTGGATCGGCTAACATTGCTCGAGTGGTAATCTATATCGACTTCCACTTTTCCCATAGACGGTCTCGTTCGAGCATGAAATGGTGAAGCTCATATTGGGTTTGGTCAAGAGTGAATCCCAAGGACAACACCTCTTTTCCGAGCTCAGAAAAATGGGATTCATACGGAGCAATTCTACTGGAAAAGGCCATCGTTTCTTTTGTCTGAGTAAATTGGATTTGTTAAGGCCATATATTTATACTAATCATGTGATCACTGTTCGATGGCTATATTAGAAATGGTAAATATTCTTAACATAAAAACAAAGAAGTTGACATTATTTATAAACATAAAGATACATTTAATTAGATTAAGAGGGATTTCCATTAATGAAACTTTGGGTCCTTACATGGCCTATTTTGGAATCTCTTGATCCTGTCACTATAGGGTAATTCTAGGCTACATTCCTAGTCATGAGACTTGTTAATTAAATTATAATATTTAATTTAAGGAACTTTTTAAAAGTGACACATGCCGAACTGCTAATTAAGAGACATACATTAAAAATGAAATTGTCGAAATTAATTGGTTATAAATTGAGAACCTAGAGTTTATAGGTTATTTAATTTCTATACTTTCTTTTCATATTCTATTACTTCTTGCACACTCTTTTTATTTATATTCAGCGACTAGATGGAACATTAAATTGGGTGGTTGCCTAATAGGATTTAGTATCACACCCTGGTCGGGCCACCTTGGGTATGCAAAAAGACAATATGATTATAGGTATAGATAAATGAAAGAACCCTACAATAGGTTCTTGATTTATCCTTAGGATCCGGGGAGCAAATGACTGATCTAAGGATCATAAGACTAGCTAGATTATTTTTTTTACATTTTATAATTTTGTAACAAATATTTGAATGATGCCATGTATACTTTTTTTAGCTATTTTATTGAGAAATATTACATGTAACATCATCATCTTTATATGATATTTCTTTTATAAATATTTTGTATTCTTGTATTTGTTATTTATCATCTTTCTGGTTGATTTAATACGTCATCTAATTAATGTATGTTTAATTCTTCTGTGTTATGCTCTGGTAAGAGGGAATAGTCTCCCCAAAGATACACCTAGTCTCTCACTGCTAGTCATAAGCCTCTGAAATTTGGGGATATTCACTTGAGGACATGTGGCCTACTGGGCATGGGAAACTATTAAAAGGTATCTAGGCCCAGAAAATTACAATTGTTAATGTAAAGAATAACTAAATATTTATAATATTTTGTTGAATGAATTATTTTTTATAGACTAAAATAAATTCAAAACATATACATCCTATAATTTATAAATTAGTTAATGTTATGTTTACAAATTAATCATAGTTATAATTTGTTTAGGGAATTTCGGATTAAAATAGTTAGAATTTATATTATAATGGATCACCTTATTTAGGTTATAAATAACATATCATAGGTTAAAATGGATCAAACATACTAAAATTCTATTGAAATCTAAACCAAAATAAATAATTTATATGCATGTATACAAATAATATAATGTGAGAACCCTATAATCAAAGAGAATTCTAAAAAATATATTCTTTTTATAAATACATTAAAAAATTTCCTTAAATAAAATAACTGTTATAAATTAATGTGATGATATTATCTATTTTTACTAGATTTTTTTTATAATTTACATTTAAATTTCTATACATAGTATTTTTAAGTTTGATCTAACCTATATATCTTCATGAATTTTAATTTATAATTGTTGCTAATAAGGAGATCATTATAAAATAATTAGAAAAACTAAAAAAATAATAATATGATTATATGATTATGTACCTTATATATTATAGAAATTTGTTATTATATACAACAGAGAAATTTTTTGAAGAAATCTTTTGGGGTGAAATTTACAAGATGCGTGTTCAACATACTTGACTGACAAATTCATTATAAAATTTATTTTTTATTTTTTAAATATTTAAATATATAATGAGTTTTTTGGTATATATTAATTATCTATTGGGTATAATTGATGAGGGATGATGAATTCCCACCGAATATGGACATGTTGTGAGATATTCTAACAAGAACATATAGATAACTCACATGGGTTTGAAACCAACATATATCAAGTGTGTGATTACTTACAAATGAGTATTCATATATAATTATATTATTTATGTGTTTTCTTCACCAATGGTAAAAGGATGGGAGGATTTGGGGCTTTATAAATATAATAAAGTGTTTAATAGATTTTAAAAAATGGAGTTTATTTTTTAGTTATGAGGTTTCATGTCATATTTTATCATGTATTTAATCCAAATATTTTTCCAATTAATTATTATTTTTGTATAAATTTAAATTATATATGATTTTTCTTAAAATAAATAATTAACAACTTTTTTCAAACATTTTTTTTCATAACTGATAAGCATTAATAGTGGTTTTGATCATTCTCTATTAATTATTTTGGATTATTAAGTAGTTTTATATTGGATGAAAACAACTAGAAACTATTTATAAAATATTTTACTCATTATAATTTAATTTAAAAATTAAATAGTTTTTATTTTGTTTCTAAAAGATAATAAAAATATAAACCCCTCTAAATACCTCTCAAAAATGTATTAAAAACACATTTTAAATGACAAAAATTCAAATACATTAAAGAGGAATAGATTTTCCTGTTTATCTACATTTTCTATTTTAGACGGTTTAGGAGTGATTATAGAAGTGTTTTTGGGGGTGAACTAACTTTTTTGGGTTCTAAGAGGAAATAATGACATGGTTGGGTCTTCATTACATCATGTTATTCTTAGGTTCCAGGTAGTTGTGGTTTTAGTCATATTTTATTAGTTTTTTTATTGTAGAGTTATATTTGATCTATATTAGACTAGTTTATGTTTTGATTTTTTCATGGGTTAAAGAATGATGTGGTGGTTCCAATTTTTTCTTTAAAGATTTGAAGATAAATCTTGATAAAAAACGAGGAGGGTGGATGTTCCTAGTGCTAAAAAAAGTCATTATTTCCAATCCCCACATCATTATTTTTTAACGTTTCATAGGGTATACAGGAGGATGATTATTTTTTTGGTGAATCTTTCTTTAAGGAAGTATATCATTTGAATATTGGTTTGATGGACCATGTTATAGAATATTTATACATATTCTTCATTAAGACTAGGAATATTCAATGGGGTGAAAACATTGGTTATATTTTATGGAGTTGTGTTGTTTTAAATTCGATGAACTTGAGATCCCTAATGACTAGGATAAATCATGACAAGGATTGGTACCAAAACATCATGGTTTTGTGCCATTATTATTTACTATAAATTAAAGGTGGCTATTTCACTCATTCAGTTCCCTACAGATTTTAAAAACTATATGCATATTACTGGACGAAATTTAGTATATTTGGATTCCCTTATAGATTTATGGAGTATATAGATTCATGTTACATCTTTATTTTGATTTATAAATCTTTCCACCTCTTTTTAATTGTCTTTTCTATAGTTTGGTCTTCTCATATTATATGGTATATTATTATTGTTATAAATATAAAATGGAATCTTAGATTAATGAATTAATGTCATTAATGAAATTAACATCTTTGGAAAATGATTAAGGTATAATTTATGAAATACCCATGATTCTACTATAGTATGTAAAAACTACATTATTAAACAATAACAAAATGCACATTCCATTAACAAACTATTATAATGTAATAAACATATTTTTATTCAATATTTTTTAAAAAATTAATTTTTTTTATTTTTAATATATGATATAATATTTACTTTAGAATTCATAATGTCTAAATTTTCTTATGGTGAAATTATTATATTTTTTTGAAATGTTTTATTTTTGGGTAAATATTGAAATAAACAAATTTTAAAACAAATTCACTTTTATAAAATTATAAGGATATAAAGATATGTTTAATGTTTATTAATTTTGGTTGAAAAATATATATTTCAAAAATATAAAGTCAAAATTAGAAATCTATGTTTTACATTTTGATAATCTATGTGATGTTTTAATTCAAATAAAAATATTTTTTATGCATTTTAATTATTTAATTACTATTTTCCATTTTGTTTCAGTTTCTTTTAAAAGTAAAATAAGAATACTTTGATTAAAAAAGTTGGTATAAATTAATTTATGCTTAAATTGGTGTTTTTTTCTAATAAATGTTTTCCATAAAAATACATGCAATTGTTTTAAAATTAATTTCTAACACCTCTAGAAAATAAATTTTATAAAATGAATTTAATGTTTCGGATAAACATGTTCTATTTTTTTGATTATTTCATTTTTATTTTTAGTCGTATTGAATAGTTAACATGGTAAAAGTTTTTCACCATGGTAAGAGTTAAAAGGGTAAATATGGGGTTAAACTAATGATAATGATTCACATATCTCAAATAATTTTATAAATATTATTGGATGAGTGTATATGGACCTTAAATTATCTTATAATTAAAATTGGACTAAACATGAGGTACTTTCCAGGAGAGTGACATTTATTATATTATATATTTTTTAATTTTAAAAGTCCTCTACTCCTATAAAAAATAAAATGGAACCTTCTATCCATAATTCATCAAACAACCAAATCTACTGTAGATTGATTAATCTATACTAAAATAACTCTCCAACTAAACTTGACATATTCAAGATGAATTGGTATCACCCAAATACCATTACTAGGTGGCTTAAGGTGTAAGACAAAGGCATAAATCCAAGGAGGGGGTATAAGTTATAATCAAATTATTGAGAGTTCATTTTGTCATCAACCTCGATCAAATATGTTAATATAAGACTTATAAAATTACATTAGTATCTTTAAAATATTTAATGTTTATTATGGATTGATATCCATAATGATAGAAGATGATTTAGTGTGTTTCATAGAGACTATTCTAGAAAAAAGGAAGACTAGTCACATCAACACACAATATCAATGTACGGATTACCATCCTAATAAATTCAAATTTTATGGTATTTGAATAAAAATGATTCTAGATATATTAGGGTATTTTTTTGGAAATTATCAATATACTCACCCATATAATGAATATTAATGACTCACATCAAATTGAAATACTTTTGGACCACTTTATGTGGTAGAAACCACCAGACATTAATAGAACTACAAATCCATTTGTATTTAAGTAATGGATCAAGTTACTCAAAAAGATATTTCAGAATTTTGGATGTTATGAGAGGTAGATAGTTATTATGTTTGTATATTGTTTAAAGGGAGATGTTCTGCAGTGACAATAACTGATTCAAAATACTAAGGTAAATAAATATATTGATATCATGGAATATAATAATTTTACGTTGATATTTTTTGAGAAATACTATCCTTGGGAGTAAGGAGATGATGTAGAAAGCAAATTTCTTAATCTAATAAATATATAAGAATAATGTTTTATCATATGGAACTAGCCTCTAAAATGTTTCTATCGTATGATGATATATCATCATGTTAAATTAAGACTCTTAAATAATTATCTATTTGTAATATTTTCAAATTAAATGTGGAAAATAAAAGGGAATCTAATTACTAAGGGAAAACGAATATGGTGTATAAGAATATGGAAAGGGTATATCCTACAATTTTTTCTAATTTATGAATGAAACATTCGGGTAATTATTTAAATGGAACATGACTATATTTCATGTGTAGAAATAAGATCTATATGGTTTATAACTATTCGTGAATGAAATTATACACTGATATAAAATAATTAGACTATAAGTAGATAGGAAAATAATTTAATAAATTACCCCGGAATCAATAGAAAATTCTTCAAGAGATGTAGATGGATAACAACATATACTATAAGAATTCAATATATTTTTGTATCATAATTTATATTCTTATCGAAATGGACTTATATGGGAAATTTTGAAAGTGATAATTTTTTCTTCAAGAAGTTTCTTTTCTTGGATATAATTTCTATAAGGATTTTATTTATTTTGATCCCTCAAAGAAAAAGGTGGTAAAATAATGTCCCATAATAATGAATATAATCATGATATGTTGTTTCCTAGGATTACATGGTTTCTATATAAGATTCAATCAAAATATTTCCTAATTGTCTACCTATTAACAAAGTTGACATGAAAATTTGTTAAGTTCTTATGGTCAGAGGAATATGAAAAATGGTTTGATGAGTTAAAGAATAAATTATTCCATGCAATGATATTGACATTAATAATTGTAATGGTTTAATTTTTTTACCTAGTGACACAAAAAAAGGTACATGGATTGTTTCTTATTTAGACTGAAATAGTTGTTTCATATTCATCAGTTAAGTTAAAGATCCATGAATATAATTATGTAATTATTTATATTATGTTAGCCACTATGATATTTTCCTTAAAGATATAGAGGTTATATATATATATGGTGAGAAATATATATTAATTAAACAATTTTTAAATGCATATTCTCTTAGAAATAAGTTTACATGTGGAAAATGAGATATATGGAACTACTCAAGGAATATTATTACACTATACACTACCCCCATGGAAAATAAAATAAGGTCGCAAACACATTATTTATGAAGGATCATGGATTTTTTAAAATTTAATGATAAACAAGGATCATATGGTCATTCATTTAATAAATATGGATATGGAAATTATTAGAAAAGTGAAAGCATAAATTCTTTTCAAAATTAATTCTAAACCATCAATACAAGAGTTGATAAAAAGATCCCAATTTAACCACATGATTTTATAAAATAAAATTAATGCATCAAAATATTGAAATTTGGAGGAGACGATCTATAAATATGGTATATTAAAATTTTTAAAGAGGTTATGTGTTCTATAAACTTGTGAGCTAAATAGGTAGTTACTTGATTAAGAACATAGATAAAATTTCTCTATAATTCATGTTATTACAATGATCTAAATATATTTATGAAAATATATTTAGTGGGACAATACGAGGTGATAAAATTTTTATTATGTATTAATATTATGTGTTTTTATTAGGTAAACTCTAAGATAAAAATATTAAATGTATAATGTAATATAACCCTATTTTTATGTGGAACTCGGATTATATTTCCATGGAACATGTCCATGGATTGTTGAATAATCATAGGAATAATGTTAATATATAGGTTATTTTGGATCTCCTTGCCAATTATTCTAATTTTATTACTATAAGGGGGGATTAACCTCTTGACATGATTTCATGACTCTACATTAATTTTGTTTTGAGGATTTTTGGTAGAAAACTTTTAATTTCATCAGATCATGTCCCAAGATTCACATTGAAATTTTTGAATAGTTTTTGAAGTATCTCAATATGAAGATAAATTTGATCAGCTCCTATCATCCTTAAATTTTTGGATATTTTAGAAGGACTATTAAAAAATATAATATATTATAAGGTTCTTCTAAATTATCTTTAAATTTAACTTGAATTAGTATATACCTTTGGAAGAGTTTTCATAAACCATTAACTTCTATTCAAGCCCAAAAATGACACTATATGAAGCATTATATGAGAATTGATGACGTAATCCAATATTTTGGAATGTTTCCAGAGAAAAATATTTAGTTGGTCTATAAATTATTAAAGAATATACAATAAATGTAGGGAAATTTATCATTATATGTATATATCTCAGGGAAGGAACAACTGATATTCATATAATCAGAGGAATTATTTTGAATTTTATATGGGAGGTTATCCATTATTAATTATATCTCTGTGGAAGGGAGTTATAAGGATTGGTAATACTACTAATTTATATCCTAGGTTCATAAATACATTTGAAATTATAGTGTTAATTTTCAAAGTGTTCTAATATTGGGATATTCTACCCAGTCCTTGAAAAGGAAATGACATATTCCATATTTTAGTATTGGGAAAATACATGATGGAACTAACACACATAATCATCTTTGAGGAAATAGTGTTGGAATAATACTTTTATTACAATGAAAATCCCTTTTCAAATTCTCAATAATAGATCAAAAGTATCGTGGAATCAATCAACTCAAATAGTGAAATTTATTTAGAGAATTCACAAGTCAGAAGTGGCAACACGGGAGTTGGAATATGTAGTGATAATATTTACCGACATTTTTTTAAAATTAATGTATATTAAATTTTATGGATGAAATAATATAATGTGGGAGAATGTAAAACCCTATATTCTTTATATAGCATGCTGATTCAAAATTCATGAACTATAGCTTACTTAAAAATCTACACCTTACCATTATAGAAAAATAAAATATATTAATTCAAGAACATTTTTAAAAGATAAATTACAAAATTTTAAAATTTTAATTATATAAAATTAACTTCCTTTTTAATTCATCTTCTCAAAATTATCATAGAGATTTTTTTTGGGAATTTTATGAAAAGTTTTATTGTTGAGTGCATAATCAAAATTCATAATTTTAAAAAATACTATCTATTTTAATAATTTTTCATGATATACAAATTACTGTATAATTTATGAAAACTTTTTTATAAAATATACATATATTTAAATAAAATTTTATTTTAAAATATTTTTTTTACATTATAGAAATCTATGTAATGTTTTTATTAAAAATAATAAATTTCTAATTCTTCATTTTTAAAAAATTATTCAAAAGATTATTTTATGTTTGATTTGGTTTTAAATTAAAATAAGTCTCCTTTTATTAAATATTATATAAAAAATCCATGGGAATCATTATTATACATGATATTTATATATAATATTAATTTTGAATAAAAGTTTATTTTTCTAAAAACTTTTTATCATTTCATGACATGCAATTGTTTTAAAATATATCTTTCACATATATATATATATATATATATTAAATATTATAATATTGATTCCAAATTTTGGATAATAATTTCAGATATTTTTAAGTAGTTCAATTTCATTTTTTTTCCAAATTAATAGTTAACACGATAAGCGTTTATCACCACTATAATGGTTGAAAGAGTTAAATAGGGGTTAAACTAAGAGATGAGGTTTCAAATATATTTAAATATTGTGAAAATATGATTATATTAGTGTATTTATACTTTAAAATATATTATATTTAAAATTAGATTAAATTGGGGCCACTTTAAATGATAATTACATTTATTATATTTTTTGGTTCTTAATATTTACAAGGGTGACACTCTTCTATATTATAAAAGGAAAAATACTCTCCTCATTTCATTAAACATATAATTCAAAATTATCTAAAAAATATCAACCAAAATATCTTCCCAAATACTTTACTCAGATAATATAGGTTCGGGTATCACTAAAACCCTAATACTAGATGGATTAATGTGTAAGCCAAAGGAATCTATCCAAGGAGGAGGTATAAGTCATCAACCAATTCTTTCATGTTTATTTATTATTATACTTAAATAAATAATATAAAAAATAGACCAATATAATGAAAAAATATCAATAATAGTCTATGATATTATTATGTTGATGAAAAAACTGTTGTATACATTCTTTTAGCCCTACGGAAAATGTAAACATCACTCGGGCGTACATGAAGGCTACCTCCTCCACGATGCGATGTAATTCATTTTTTGTCACCACATCACATTTATGATTATTAATATGGATTTAATTGATATATATATATATATGAATTAAATTTATGATTGTTCATCATTATATAATGGTAAACTATTATATACCTTCTTACCATCCCATCTGTTTCAGAATGGAAATGTCACCTGTGTGTAAGTAGAGACCGCTACCTCCACGAATCAATATATATAATTTTTAAAACATATCAAACGTGGATGGTTTTAAAATTGAATTGAATTTATAGACAAGATATACATTAAATTATAAACATTATATATTCAATAAAACTAAGAAAAATGTGCATGGAATGAAATTGATGATTTGAAAAATTCATGGCCGAAATAACGATTCACTCTTAAATAATGATTTTAAAAAATGATTATTAATAAATGGGAAATAATAATATATAATAGAATGGTATAGAGTAATATATATTTATATGTAGTGTAAAATATATTTTTAATCATTTTAATTTTATTATATTAGATATTAGATCAGGTCCTACCAAATGAAAGTTTGTGGTAAGGGTTTCTGTTCCAATATTATTTTTAATTGAGATTTTTAATGTTTAAATATCATTTTGGGTAATTGTATTTGATTTATCTAATGAATATCATATTTATTCTTCTAATAATATTATTTTTATTTTTTATAGGTTTCAATCAGTTTATCCACTCTTCAAAAATAAAAACTAAAAAAATAATGTTTTTCAAAAAAACTAATTTTATTTCTCTTTTTTAGTCATGAATCATTATATTCTATACGAAATTGTATATTTTCTTTTAAAAATATTATTTCTTATAATTAATTTATTTATAAATTATTTTTTCTAAATTTTACTTTATATTTGAAAACATAAAAATAATATTCTTAATTTTTTTTAATGTTTTTTATAAGTCATTTTTAACTTTCTGTACAAAAGTGTGAATAAATCATTATTTAAATTTTTTATATAAATATAATTTACTTCCATCATAAATATTATTCAATATTATATTCCTCAAATTTTTTATGATTTTATAATGTAACATATATTTCAATTATTCTGGTAATTTTTCATTTTTATAAAAGGATATTATTTTTAAAAATGTTTTTAAAAGGTATTTCTTTTCAGTTTCGTATATTTTTATATTACACTCTAGATATTATTACTTAAGGGTTATTTTTGTACAATAATCGATTATTTAAAATTATTTTATAAATAAATACTTAAAATTATACTTGAATCCATAATAAATTATTTTTAGAAGTGATATATAAAATAATTTTTAAAACAAGGTTACAAAATGTTTGTAAAATATATCTTTATGGTTTTGCTTCCATTTTCCTCTATTTTCCAAAGCACTATTCATTACTAAAACTCATTCATTCGAAATTAATTTATTTTATAATTCATGTACTTGTTATTTAATATCATTTATATATTTACAATCATTTTTATTTCGACCAAATAATAAAACCAATTTTATATATAGGGTCAATTAAAAGAAGATGACAGTTAATGTTATTCCATTAAGTGGGAAAATATTTATATTCTATATACATGATTCAATATGGATTTTTAATACTAAACCATATTGATTTTTTAATTCTACATTAAATATATGATGAAATCATTAGAAACGTGTAAGTGATTGGTTGGGTCTATTATAGCCCTTTGATGCATAAGTATGCCCCATGAGAGAATACGGAAAGATTATTTATCAGTGTATTTAAACCCATAGATTGATAATGAGTTGGTTGAGTGGATGTTATGTAATATAATATGCCTTGTTTTCGGGGAATTGAGAGTATGCATGATATCTTGTTGAGAGGCCTTCGTGGTATGTATGATGTCTTGGTTGAGAGACTTAGGTGGTAAGATTAAAATGTATGAAATTATGTACCATGAAATTATATATTATTATTTTGTAACTATTTATATTTTCCTTGGATATATTTTATTATTAATATTTTTATTACATAGAACATTTATTTTTTATCCCCCACACCATATTATTTATTACTTAGGTATTCTTGATATATTCCACCATACACTACCCTTATCAGTCATATGAGATCACACTTTATTATATTTTTCTATTATAGAATACCATAAAGGTATATAAGAATGATTTTATGCATTTAATATTGGAAATGAGATTTTTTTATGAATTTTACAGGAAATGATTTAGATTTCTTAGGAATTATTGAAAATATATAGGCATTTAGTCTCTAAAGATGACTAAAATGTTTAATCCGTTAGGATACATTTTCTTATATATTATATAAATTTAAAAAATTAAACAAGATTTAGGGTATCAACATGAAATATAATGTGAAATAAATATTTGTGTATTTTTTATATTTCTTATTCTATAGTTGTTGATTTTTGTTTGTCTAGAGGTGGAATAATTTATCATTTTCTACATGGTGATGATGGTGTAGTGATGGGTTGTTTTTGAAGTGGTGATTCAATAGATGGTTGGACATAGGTTAGGATATTATGTATTATTATAACATATCCATAAATATTTATTTTTTATTTTGAACCAATAAAAAATTTGGGTACTAAACTAATTGCATACATGGTTATAGGTTTTCGGAGTTCCCTCAACATATAGCATGTCGGTGGTACCAGTAGCTAATTAATCCACCATATCCATTCTATCTCCTATCCATAATTATTCTATGTCGTTTTGTGTGATTGATGTAGTTATTTGGGTCTGGAATATAGTATTATTTTGTTTTTGTGTATTATTTTTTGTTGGTTATTTGGTTTTGGTAAACAGACACAATATTGATATGTGGATATGGAATGGATAGAACATCGACGAAGATTGACATTTGGATGTGTGGGAGACTTAATTGGTGTAAAAATTGGTTCATCTATCCTTATTATAAGTCTATATTTTAATCATTACTATTTTATTTCACAAGTAGTATTTTAGTTATTTAGCCTTTTGTGATATGGTTAGTCGTTAACATGGGTTAGGTAACTATTTAGTGGTATTGCTTGTCAAATTGAGAATTTAATATATATATTTTATGCTTTGAATGATATTTTCTTCAGATAAACCTATATAATATACTTGTATTATAACCCCTATATTTTATATAATATTTTTATGTATTTGTAGGATTTAGTTGGTGATTAATAAAGACATTAGTTACTCATGATGTGGAGATCAGTTATAGTCACTATAATGGGAGTTGTTTATATTATATTTATCTTTAAAGAATTTGTATTATTATATTTAGTATAAAATTAATTACATTACTTGGATTATTTTGTTTGATTTATTTATTGAATTGATAAAAATTGGTCAATGTTATCATTTCTCATAGATTTATGATGGTAATTCATGCCATGCTGTGTATTTTTTTTGCACACTAATTTTTAAAGGACCATGGAATTTTATAGATCATATTTTGGGGTCATAATAATCTTTAATTCTAACCTAGTAAGTGTTATAATGGATGCTTGTTTTTACAAATGGTTATCAAAACATTCAGTTGTTATGCATCTGGTTATTGGTTGTACATGTCCCCCACTACCCTTAAAATTTGGTTATTATGAAAATAAAAAAAACATTGGAGACTATTGGTAAGGGTTTAATTGTTTGGGTAGGGAAATAGTTTATTAAATTATGTCATGGGATTTACACCAAAATACAAATGAGAATTTAGAAGGAACCCTAATAATTTGATTTAAATATATTTATATTTTGTTGAATAAACGAAAAAAAGAGCATAATAATTTATCATGTACCATATTTTTTGAGTTACACATTCCATAATTGTTTGTTCTTGTGTTTTATTTGGAGGATATGTGTAAGAAAATGAAAATGAATCTAATTAGAATATCTATAAATTAATTCTATATTAAGAGAATATTTTTTTTATTGGTTTATAGAGATTGTTCATGGAAGGATCTCATATTTGAATGAAGTTGTGATGATGTAATAAGATATTCTATTTGATCATAGATAAATAGATCCTATGGACAAGGATTCCAATTGGAACGCCTCACTTTTATTTTATCATTATATATTTCCAAAATATATGGTAAGTATATATAATTAAGATATTGAGAGGTGGAAAGAGGATGTTTTGATTTCTTTTGATTTAATTTATGATAAGAATGAAAATTTTAGTCCTATTTTTGTTATTTTTTTGAGTCGATAAATTTTTTTTTGGATTATTTGTAGTTGAAATCCAAATGAGTCTGAGGATATGTTGGAGAAGGAATGGAGATAGTTATTTTATATTTTTATGTCTTAAATGTTTAATGTGGCATAGTGGAAAGAGTTTTTTACCCTTCAATAATCTTGATATATAGTGAGGGAGTTAAGAGTTGTTTTAACGAATCCGTTATGTTATTCTCTTGATCTAGTTCATGATTAACAAATGAGGGAAATGAATTTTATGAATTATATTTACATGGTGATCTATTTAATGTTAAACCCTTCTAATTTTTTTATTTATCATTTGATGATGAAAATGACTTAGGGATGTGAGAATTAATTGGTTTCAATATGTTCATCTCAAGAGGGGATTCATAAAACATCCCTGGGAGTTTAGTTGTGGATGTGATTTCTTCTGTGTTTCAGAATTTATGGTTTATACCAACATTGACATGATCTTGGTGTTATTTATCCAACTTTTCTAGATCTGGTAATTAACAATAATATATTTCAAGATATATTGTAGTTTCTTATGTCAGTATTTCCAATTTCTAACCATCCATTGTGGTTAATGATGGTATGGTGAAAAACTTTAGATAGAAGATCAACCATATTTCCTTATGGGGATTTATCTGTAAAAGATAGATAGAAATAATTGTGCATTCTAGAGGGGTGATTTAGTTAGTAAACGTTATCGCAAATATATTCCCTATCATTAGGGTCCTTGGTTTGAGTAAATTCATGGTTTTGGACTATTTCATTTGTAGTGAGGTATAGGATTATGGCATGGATAATAGCATATTAGGGAATTAAAAACACCAGTAAGCATGATATTGTACAATGTATTATTTGTCCCAAATATTCCAATTTTTATAACTTGATTGATTAAATGTTTTCATACATATTCATTGTGACTCATTTTTTCTATGATTTATGGATTATGTTAGATAGACTTCAATTTACCTTGGTGTTATCTACACTATTTGTAGGTAAATTTACATTATCATATGTGTCCTTGGGATATGAGGCAATGATGGCACTGCATAAGTAAATCTAGGAGTTATTATCATTATTTACACAACCATTTGATTTCATCCATGGTGTAACAACATGTTACCTCCTTTATAGTATTTCATGGACCATTTTTTATTATGTTTTGTTATGGTATTTCATAGGGTTCAATTTAAGAGTTCTTTAAATGTTTTGTATATACTATGGTTCTTTCATGGCTAGTTCATGGTTAAGGAAAACCATGCAGTTTTTTTTGTAAATTGTGCACCCAATTTTAAGACACTAGAACATGGTGATTTTTTAAAAACAATGTGGATACCCCCCAAACTATAGACCGTTTGGAAAGTGGATGTTTAATGGTTAGAGTATGGTTTAATTATTCACCCATCTAATCCATACCCCTTTCTATAATCCTAGTAAGATTTCATAGTTATGGATCATAATTGGTACTAAAGGTGAAAACTCTCTAAAAATTTGTGGGTGGGGTTATTATTTACTCCTAAAATTTAATTAAAAATATCAGGACCCCATGTAAGATGTTGAAAACCACCATTTATTAATAATATGAGTCCATGATCTTGGAATGATTTTCAAAGGTGATTTTGACCCTCCAAACTCTTCTCTTAGTGGATTTAATCCTTAGAAATTATGTTTTATCTCTATATAGTAAGTAAATATATTCTCTTGTAGTTTTTCCAATATCCTCTTATATCCTTCTTATAGTCTGATAGATCATCATTTTATTTACAGATCTAATATTAATTTTGTTAGACCTTGATTATAGGTATGACTACTTGTTTTATTATTCCATTATATCTCAATAGAGTATCCTATTGTGGATGTTGTGATTATTTGATAAAATGATTAAAGGTAGATGGTTTGATATTATTTTCCCTTAAATTGTAAAATGAATTTTTTTTATTTAATTAAAATAATTATTTAGTGATTTAAAAACCTGGATTTGAGATGGTTTATGTTTTATTATGAAATGAAAAAAGAAATTAGGAATCCCAAAATTTATATTGAATTGAAATTGCTGGTTGGATTTGATAAATTCATTAGCTTTGATTTGGAAATTGATTAGATTAAATTATTTGATATTTTACCTCGAGATAAATGTTTAAAATTTAAATATGATTTGAAAAGGAATTAATTAATAAAAAAAACCATGATTTGGTTTTCAAATAAGAGAGGGTTATTGAAAACTGAAATTGGGTGATTGTATTATGAATTTATTTGAAATGATTTTTTTCAACGATTCATTGATTATTTGACCTATTAACATGTAAGACTATGTAATTTGTTGGTAATTATGATCATAACGTTAGGAATAAGGCTTCATATCATTGGTTGAAGATGATAAATCTAACTAAAACATGTTTTGAATGATTCCCTATAATGGGATCCACAAATGCAGTGTAGATTTATTAACCATAATGAGCTCCCATATAGCAATGATGATTTGAGTGTACACATCTATCTTGACCCATTATGGGGATTGTGAGGTGTCGGGATCCTATTTCTAAAAACTAATGTAGCATATTTTTTATTACATGGTTCTATGATATATTTGATTTAATGATTACATACCATTGATTCTATAATTTTTTACTCATTCTTTCTATTTTATATAAATATTTTATATAATATTATCCATTAATGTTTTTTTGATATATCAAACATCTTTATTGATTATTATATTTTTTTGTTAATTTTTTTTAAATGTCTCGCCATACATATTTTTATATAAATTGAAATAATTAATGGTTCATTGTTAGGGTATTGATTAAGGAACACATAGAACGAACCTACTAGATTGTTTAGATAACACCCTTCCTTTTTCTTTAGGTGTTGGTATATTTTTATTTTTTTAGGTCTAAGAAAAGAGAAAGAGCCACTTAGAGTTGGTGAAAGTTCATGATCCTTGGGAAGGAGAGTGATGGAGGTTATCGATGGTGTTTTTGATTCACCCATTACATGTGTTATCTATAATTTTATCATGAAAAATGTTATGTCCTTATTGACGTACTGTTTTGGGAATTATTTTTTATTTTCTGTTCTTTAATTTCTCCTTGATAAATTTTGTAATACCATCTTGTATTAGTTATGTTCCACTATTTTATTGAAATATCATTCCCTACTCAATCTTTTGTGATGAGAGGTGTTAGTCGCTAACCCAGGGGATTGGGAATACCCCAAGAGCATTGTCAGGACCTGATCGAGTATCATTGTACCTCGTTATTCAGAATATTATCCGAAAAAGGGGTCTTATATGATGTTGGTCATCTTTCCATGATGTCGAAAATGATGTTTGTATTGTCCAGGTAGAATAGAGGTAATATTATTCAGACATATTAGGTTTTGAAGAGTGAGTTTATGCACAAATCTTATTATAATGAGCTTTTAGTCACCATGGGTTTTGGGAGAGCTGAATATTGGAATTTTTTTGTAAATTATAGACATTTCAATTATTTTGATCTAGGTATGTTGAAATCCCAGTATTTATTTATTTTTGATGGACTTGATATTCCTGTATCTCTTGTTGAGTTGTTGATCTATGTTCCTTGTTGATTATTTTTGTGTTGTTTGTTTATGTTGTGTAGAATCAAGTATTTTAGAATGTGTTTGAATAGGTAATTAGAAGAAGATACTAGTGTACTAAAATGATTTAATCCTCTAGGGGACTAGAATATTAATGTGATAGTTGTGATTGCTGTCAAAGAACTTGCACAGGTACCAAAACCCATTCTCATTCAAGATTCGGTAGTGGAACCATGAATGGTTTAATCAATTGATAATTATCAAATAGTCTATTAATCATAAACTGCAATATTTCAGAGGCTCTAATTATCTTCAAGTGTTTACTGATTGGTTGAAATAGATACAGATACTTTTTGAGTTCTTGGGAAAAAATAATTCTATTAAAATGTAATG
Source organism: Viscum album (assembly GCA_963277665.1). NCBI lineage: Eukaryota > Viridiplantae > Streptophyta > Magnoliopsida > Santalales > Viscaceae > Viscum > Viscum album. The sequence goes on along the minus strand of OY728147.1, from coordinate 65,924,678 downwards.
TGCTAAATTAAATTCGGAGGGACTTAACAGGAGTTTGTGGGTTTTGATAATGATTATGAAGAAACATGTGGTAATGGAGTGGAAATGATTTAGATTTATTTTAAATGGGGTTTTTCTATATAGATTTGATGGTCTTCAAAATATCCAAGGAGTTTATTATGCTCCATAAATGTGACAAGATACAGACACAATATGTGAAACATTTTGTTCATCTTGTTTTGTTATCTCATAATGTGGTGAAAATTAAGAAACTAATGTCTTAATGGTTTTATATGGGTCATAGATCTATTATATGAACCTAGATTTTCTATATAATGCTCACTTATTATACTGATGCTTTATATAGTGAATTTATAAAAGATCTTGACATGGCTTGTATGTCAAGGTTGACGTGAGTTTCTTTTTCTCCAACTAGAAATTTTATGATTTATTTTAAATGAAATATAATTAATGATGATTTACATAGTTGATCTAGATTATAGGAATCATCTACACCTCTTTCATCACCTTAAGTTCACTTTGACATTCTTTCACTGTGTCATGTTTGGGCATTCAATGTAGGTTTTCATTGAGACATCATAGAAATGTAGTTATTGAGGTTATTCATGGAACTTATATAATTTCTACAAGATATTTTCTACTATATATAGTGGGATATCTTAGAATTCCCCCAAAAGTTATATGGTGGAATTAAATTATTCAATAATTATGGGTTCCATCCACATATATTTATAACAAACATTCTTTACGCTGGGGAAGAGTCTCCAGAGGAAGCTGATTTTGGTCCAAAGACTGTGAGAGGTACCATCACTATAGGTTAATCTTTAGATAATTCTTTATTTAATAATAGTACTTATCATTCATTTATATTTACCTTTTAGGAACATAATAGTCAGTAATGTTTTCCATTTTTCATTTTTAATATATATTAATACACCCCTTGGTATGAAAAAAGTGTGCGGTTTTGGATATCCTGCTTGTGTTTTCACTTCAATAGATATTGAGATTACCATATATCTTCTGTTTCATGATATGAACCCTATTGACATCAATTTTGGTATATATTGGATTATTTACCATAACTCATGAATTGGATGTTATCTTCCACGGGTCTCCTAAACAACACTCAATGGGGTGGGATGTTTTCCATCAGGAGAATTGGATCAAAGGCTGAGTAGTGATGGAAATTATTCATTAGAACTATACATGGTGATATTGGTGTACACCTTCGACAAGGATAGTGAATATTTTTGTGATTATCTCCCTCTAATTATTATTGAGTTTCCTGAAATTTTGTATTCTGGTCTTTTTGTTTTTTCACTAGTAAAAGAAGGGGAGTTTTCAATTGATTTAATACTTAGTACTCAGCCAATGTCTTTTCCTTAATACCATATGGCACCAAAATATTTGAAAGAGTTGAAATATCAATTGGATGATATACTAGATAAAATATTCATTCACCCAAGTGTGTCACCTAGGGTAGTCCCTATTTACTTTGTAAAGAAAATATATGGAACACTTCACCTATATCTTGATTACATAAACTGAATCGAGTTATGTTAAATATGAACTACCTATTTCCACATATTGGTGATGAAATGGAATAGTTAATTGGGAAAAACTGTTTCAAAATGATTGATCCCCATTCTGGTTTTCTCTAGTTGAGAGTTAAATAATATGATATTTATATGTTTAATTTTCAATGTATGAATGACTATTATGAGAACTTTTATAAGCCATTTTTGTATAACCAATTCTATGATAGTCATTAAGGATTTGATGAAGAGAATATTATACAAGTATCTTGATTCATTCAAGGTGGTATTTATAGATTATAGTTTTTTACTCTTGGAATAAAGTGGACCGTGGTAGTCATCTAAGTGTAGTTATGGAAATGTTGAGAAATCACTGACACTATACCAAATTATCATAATGTTACTTATGAATATAAGAAGAGAATTTATTGGGAAACATGGTATTAAAACATGGTATTTAGGGTGATCTTGATAAGGTGAAAGATATAATGAATTGGGTGAACCCTCATAAGGTTTTTTGAGATTCAAATCTTCTTGGTATGGGTGATGTATTTCCATATTTGTTTTAAAGATTTATCCATTATAGCCTCTCATATGAACACTCTCACTTTTAATGGACTGTAGTTTTGTGTTAAATAAATTTTCATAGTTCTTTTGTTGAGTTAACACGTTTTTTATGTTTTGCACAAGTATTGACTATTCTGGAGGCCGGGAAAGGCTATATGGTATTATCTGATCCATCAAGTATGGGTTTGGGATGTGTTCTTATACATGGTGATCCTATGGTTGTGAATGGATCTTTAGAAATTAAGTTGCATGGGAAAAATTATTCAAACCTTGATAGAAAAATTTCTACCATGGTTTATTATATTAGTAATTGGTGGCACTACACTTTTGGAGGGATTTTTACCATTTAATCCGAGTACGAAAGTGTGAGTTATATATTCTCTATAAAAGATATGAACCTCCAAAAAAGATTCAAAGTGGAGTATCTACCATCTTTCAATTCTAACATTTACTATACCCATAGTTAGCGAAATAATGTTGATTATTCTTTTAGTTGAAAACTTTTGACCCAGCATATGAAAAAGTCATCAGAATTGTTGAATCAAAGGGATATCTTTACTCAGTTTCATTTGGGAGTCCAAGATAATGATATCGATATTTTATCTGGAGAATGTTAAATTTATCCCTTCTTTTCATGAGATGAATATTTTTGATCATAAACTTGATTATGAATTTGGTATCATTAGGTACTCTCTTTATGATTAGTGGATTATCAGTGGTTAGATTTTCTATTTGGAGGGTATCCTAGGATTTTAGAATGAGTGTGTTGTACCTTTATCTATGAGAAATTCTTTGAGGATTGATTTTCTTAATTCATACTGGGCAGTGTAACCTAAAACAAAAAAGATGTTCTATGTTATGAGGTTATGATTTTGGTGTCAAGGTATAAGATGAGACATCACTAACTATTTTTCTCATTTTTTTATCTACAAATAGTGCAATGACGACCACTAGAGACCTTCATGTTTTTTTCATCCACTTTCCAATACCAACATGGAAGTGGTAAAAGATCACAATAGAACATGGGGTGGGTTTATAAGTACCCCTCAAGGGAATAATATGATATCATATTAGATATATATGATGAAAAAGTAAGCTCACTTTATACCCATTTGAGATAAACATATATTTTAGGACATGGGAAGTCTCTTTGTGAAAGAGATTGTCCATTTTCATGGAGTTAAAATATGTTATATATTTTAATAGGGACCCCCATTTTACTTCTCATTTATGGAAAATCCTTGTAAATTAATTTTGATACTGGGTTAGATTGAAAATTTCATATCATACACATGAAGATGGCCAAACCGAACTATCTATACTGATTCAAAAGAACCTGAATTATGCTTTCATTATTGACATTAGTGGAGCTTGGGATGTCCATTTGGGGCAAGTTGAGTTTTCATTCAAAAAAAATTAGCTATATACTATTATATTGGATCTTTTTGTCATTTAATTGCAGTCTTTGCAAATATGATATGTTTCTGTTAGAGATTAGTGAATTTTTGTTGTTGGAACGGGTTCAGTCTAAGATATGACTATAGAGATTCAGTTATTACATTAGATAATGGTGATGACTGATATTTGGTATAAATCCTTTGATAATAATCATCATTGAGCAATTGAATTTTCAGTTGGTATCCATTTTTCCATGAGTGTTTCACCTAGTTTAGGCCATCGATGTCTTGCGAAATTGGGAAATCTTATGACAAGGTTTGCTGATCCTTTTGTGATTTTTGAGCGAGTGAGGATACATGATTATCATTTGAAACATAATCCTTATTTTATGTCTATAAAACATGTTTTTATTATATAATATCATTTAAATTTTATATATAACCCATTTCATGTCTTTATCTTGGATGATCTTTAGGGAAAACTAGAATTATCTTTGGCTCAACATCTAGTAAGTATTTTTTATTCGGATGCAATGATTTTTTTGGTAGAAAGATACATTTGGTCATTGTTCTATTGAATCATAGTTCAAATTATCATGAAAATTGTGGTAATTATATATTTATGAGATAAAAATAGCCTCATCTCTTTAACATGGATTATTTTTTGATTGGATTTCTGGGGATAGAAAGTGTTTATGGTGGGGATGTTATAACATCCTGTAACTTCCATTAAATTAATTTTTGACTATTATTTTGATCATGATTTTATATTGTTTATATTTGGGATTATTTTAAGAGTTTTTAAATGGTTTTGTAATCCAAAGGGGATATTTTCAATTGGCACATGATTTGGGGAAACTATGCAGTTTGGCCCAAAAAACCATGCACTCTATTATAAGCTAATGCATGGGGGTGCATGATTTGTCCAAAATGTTCAACCAACCCTCCAAAATGTTTACCCTATGGATGGTTTATTTCAAATAATAGATGTACAATTAGTTTAAACATGCATCTAAAACATGAACCACACCCATAAGTGTTGTAGGTGACGAAACTTTCTACAAACCTTATAACCTCTCCTAAAAACCACCTGCGGAGTTCTAAATTTCACTAAAAATTTAATTAAAGATACAAGGACCCCATTTTATGATTATAGAAAACATATTATACCGTAATATGATAACTTTATATTTTTAGGACTACAAGAGCTAATTTTTACTCCTTTAACCTATTCTTTTGGAGGATTGAAGACTGATGATTGCATTTGATCTCCTTTCGTTAAGTAAATCCCCATTATTGTAGTTTCTTCTGATATCATCTTATATATTCTATAGATAGTGACTTATCTTAATTTTATTGATTCATATAATCAATTTTTTATATAATATTATTCTAGGTTTTATTGCATGATTTCCTACACCTCCTTTCATCATTATCATATCCCATTGTAGGTTTGGTGTTGAATTGATCATGTGATTAAATAAATGTGGTTCCATATAATTTTTCCCAATAATTGAAACCATAAATTGTTTTATTTATTTTATATGAGTTTTTAAATTATTTAAAAATCCTTAATTTAGATGATTGATGCTTTATTATGAAAATTTCATTAAAATTTTGGAAAACCCTCAATTGAAATGAAATTGTTTGGTGGATTTGGGAATTGTTGGTGGATTGATTTGTAAATTTATTTGATGAAATGATTCAATTTTAAATATTTAGATAAATAGATGAAATTTATTTACGATTTTAAAAGGAATGAATTTTTAAAAAAGTATTATTTGGTTTTAAAATGAAAAATGCAAGTTGAAAACTATTATTGGGAAATTGTAATTTGAATTGAATTGAAATAATTAATTTCCCCATGATTTATTGATAGATTTATTTATTAAGGAACTTATAATACAATTTTGTTAGTGAATAACTTGGAAAATCATGCTAGGAATATAGTTACCAAGAAATGGATTAATTATAAAAACAATAACGTAACCATGTTTGGCATGATTACCTATAACGGGGCCCCATAATGGAGTGTTGATTCGAGTGGGAATATAATTTTGGAACTACGATGTTGATTGAGATTTGGGAGTATCCTATATCTATAAACTAGAATACATTTTTTCTTATTACCTGATGCTATAATATGTTTTATTTTATTATTATATGCAATTAATTATATAAATTTTTGATTCATTCTAGCTATTTTAAATAAATTCTTTATATAAAATTATTATTTAATATTTGTTTGATATATTTAGCATATTTATTATTATTAAAACTTTTTTTAAAAAATATATATATAAATACCATTCCATGAATTATTGTATATAAATTTAAAGTTTTAATAGTTTATTTATATGGTATTGATGATAGAACACTTGGTGAGACCCTACAAATACATTTATCTCAAACTGAACGTTTTGATTTGGGTGTTTGCATATTATTTTTTTCTAAGTCCAAAGAAAAGGAAAGATCCATTTGGAGGTGATGGATGTTCTAAACCATTGTGACCCATAGTGATGGACGTGTTTGTTGGAGAATGTGATCCACCTATTACAAGAGATGTTAGAGTGTTTATATTGATAGATATTATTTTATTACGGATGTATGGGTTTGGTTATCATTTTACCTATTTCATTATGATACTTTGTCCATGAGGAGTATTGGTATACATAATTGTATTGGTTATCATCATCTATTTTCTGGGAAAATTGTTCCCCCTTAGCTCTTTTGTGAGGAGATGTGCATGTTTTCATCCCATGGAGATTGGGAACACCACCCAAGCTACGTAAAGATCAGATCACGTATCAGCACAATAGGTTTATTGGGTTGGTTCGGTATTATTTTCATAGATAAGTTATATTTATGAGGTTTATTATATATTTATTAAAAAATAAGTCAGATATCCATATTGTGCAAGGTAAACATGAATGATTTGTTTTTGGAAATCCGGATCATTGGATGAATCAAAGAGGTTTTGATCCACCGTAAAAATTGCTAAAAAGAATTTGTTTAGTTTGGTGAAAGTGCTTCCATAATGGGTTTTGAATGTTTTTTAGTATTTTGAATAGTTTTTACATAAAAGGTTTTGAAATTTATCCCTCGATGTGAAATTGAGTTTGGAATAGTATGTCAACCATTGAGATGGAGTATTTCTATATCTCCTTTTATGATAAAACCTTTAACGGGGTGGGAGATATAAATTCATATTTATGATATCTGAAATAAGGGTTTTATTAGAATTAATGTGTTATATTTTGGTTCTACAATTTTGTTATTAAATATGGATGATGATAGTTTTTGTTTAATCCTCGATTATTAATAGTTTATCTAGGTGAAAATGATGAGCAATTCTCCACACCATAGGATTGATGATTTATTTTATCTGTTGAAAGATGAAATCTGGTTATTTATATTGATTTGGGGATTGGATTTTACTATATGATTGTAGAAGATGGATATATTACAAATACTTATTTTAGGTATAAAAATGAAATTTTTAGGTTTCAATTATTCCTTTCAAATTTATGAATGCCCGTCATTTTTATGGGATTAATGAAATTAGTGACCTATGACTTCATGGATAATTTTTTTAATTTATTTCCCATCGATATATTGGTTTATTTAAAATTAAATAGGGATATTACCAATTTGTTTAGGTATTTTAAGAATCCCATTGAAAACATTAGTTATAGAGGATTTTATCCATATTTATGTTACATAATGTGAGAGGTTTATTTCCATTTTAATTTCATTTCATAGTAGTGCATAATTGTCGATCCATCCATGATTGAAGTTGTTGATTATTTGGTGTATCCTAGGAATATTATAGTAGTGTGTAGTTTTCGGGGTATTTAAGGGTATTATATGATGAATATATATAAATTCTATAATATTTTGGTGTCATTTATAAAAATTAATAGGAAGCGTCAATCCTTTATAATGTTTGATTAATGTGAGGTAGTATTAGAGTACCTAAAGGAAAAACTATTCAGTTCTATTATCCCTTATATTTTCGAAGAGCTAGTTATGTTCAATGATTTTTTGATTCTTCTCATGTTTTTTTAGACTTTATATTAATATAAGTGTAGTTAGTGTTATTTTATGGGTATTATTAGTAACATCTTGGTGAATTAATTTAAACACACTATCTTAAAATTATATAATTTTATTTTATTTGAATTTATGACGATAGTATTTTGTCATAGACTCCATTATAGACATTATATATCAGAATATTTTGAATTATATATTTTTTCCATGTTTTTTGAATCTTAATCGGTATATGTGGATAAAATTCTTATGGAATTAAAAATTCAGGGTCTCTTACAAATTAGAGAAAATAAATTTTTTATCTAATACCCTAAGAAACAATTTACATGTATTTGTTCTCAAGAGGATAAATATGAGAGGATAATAATGTAGGTGTAGAACTCTTGACATCAATATATGAATGTTGTTTTTGATAAATATTTCCTATATAATATGGTTGAACCATATTCCCTATTTCACAAGGCATATGAGTCAAATCTAGGTGATCCTGAGATGGAGGTGTGGATATATTGTATAAATCATAATGATTTTCTTTAGGGATTTAAAATGAATATTTAGTTTTATGTACTTGTTTTGAGGGAATTTTTTTGTTCCATTAATGAAGTGAATGATCATTTTGTTAGAATATATTATCTACCCTCAGGTTATATATCCTTATGTTTTAGGATGTATCCTCTTTTGGAGATGATTTTTTGTCTTGGTATGAAGTGGTCTGTGGTTGAGTTCATTTTTTGAGGTCATTTTAATTAATTCGTGGATGCCATGCATATATTTACCTAGTCTATTACAGTATTTGTATGTTACTCTATAAAAATGGTTCGACCTAAAGATGGATTTAATTTCTAATAATCCTTTATATTTGGGTGGATGTGATTTAATTTATGTAGTTTTGTATTTATTGGAAAAGTTATAACATTTATTAGAGTTTAGGATATTGAGTATGGTGGATGATTTGGAGAGCTTTTATTTGAAGTAGGTGGTAGGGCCTCATGGGGTTCCAAGGATTACATTCTCTGACCAAGATAATATATTCAACTTTTGTGAATGGAGTCATATGTATTGTGTATTTTTACATAATTATTCCTTAGAATTACTTTTCAACCATAATTGGTGTAATTCCTGAGACCTTACAACAGTTGGTAAACACTATATCCAAGAGTATCACAGAATGAAAACTCAAAAGATAATTTATTTAGGAGTATATTTAAGTGCTTAGTTTCATAATGTTACAATTTAATTTTAAAAAATACAATTAATTCTTTAATTCATCATAAATATATTAGCTTCATATGAAAAATTGAGATTCTTCACTAAATGATTGTTTTTAGGTGAATAGTGAAAATACTATTTTTATTAAAACCGTGGCTTCTATGAAATTACTAAGATATAAGAATAAAATAATACTAAAAAAGAGATATCTTGAAAAATTATTTGACTCATATGTAATATTACACATTTATAAATATAGTGATTAATTTATAACATTTAGTTTATATTTTATTACCAAAGTCACATTTTTCGCTAAATTTAATTAAATTATTTATATATTTACAAATATAAAACTAGATCATAACATTATTAAATGAATTATTATAAAACTTATTTAAAATTTTTATTATGAAAAAATTACTATTTTCTTTTTAGGAATTAAAATTAGATTATGAATATTAATGTCAGTTACTGTGATAATGGTAAAATTGTTTTTCTCAAATAATTGTTTTACTAACACTACAAAATTATTATCCAATAATATAAAATAATTATTTCTAAATAATTATTTTAATATAAATATAAATATATATATATAAATTATAACTTATCTATTTATTAATAAATACTAAATATGATTGGGAACAGTTAATTGAAACAATAACGCTTCATAAACATAAAACCATTTGTCAATATAAAATATGATTCAAATTAAAAGTTAAATTTATCATATTTATAAATATTATTGGATTGAATATATTATAGAATTATTTTTATCCCCCCTAAATTTGGTAATATTTTTACCTTATATTTATAATAAAATTTAAAATACATAGTTGAAAACTTGTTATTACGGAAAATATCAAAAAGGGAAAATGTGAAAATCTGATGAAAAATTACTGAAATATGTTAAAAACATGTGTAGATTTTCTTAGTAGAGGATTTATCAACCTAAAGAAACCCCAAAATCTATTATTTATAAATATTGAAGTCATTAAACATTGAATAGTGTAATGTATCATTGAAATGTAAATATTATTCAAAAAATCACCCTTTTAATCACATAGATAATGGACTAACTTACTTAAGTTAATTCTATACCAATATATAATAATTTTTTATTTAAAATATTATTTATTTTACTCAATAAAACTCTCCCACATACATAATAATCTGCTCATAATTACTAAGCCTGAGGACTCCCTCCCCAGGGACATTTCTATGGGAAAACTCAATCTCATGATGTAAGTATAAATTAGTCTTATTGTTTTCTTATTAATACTATTATTACTAACCTATTATTCCTTTATTAATATAATTTAATTAATATAATTATTATATTGACATGTTATTATATGAATTTAACAATAATTAGTTATTCTTCTCTATTTATTATTAAAGAAACAAAAGCGTCGTTAGTGTGTGTGTATGGACTACCACCTCCACAAATCGACATCTTTAATTTTTTTTACACCAAATCTCATGGTTGGTTTTAAAGATGATATTTCTTTATAATAATTTTATATATAGTATTAATATTATTCTCGTATTTTAAATTATCATATACCATAATTCCCACTTATTTTTTAGAAATAAAATAATTAAATATTCCATGTGGGGACTACCGAATCCACTAAGTAAAATATTACATTTCCACACAATTTCATTATAAATTTATAATAAATAATTAAATATGAATAAAAAATAGAATTATCTAAATAATATCATTATTATCCTTTAATAATCATATTATATCCAAAAGAAACCACTTTTATAATAATAATTATCCATTGATTACAGTATGTTCACGTTTAAGTTGGTTGAACCATGTACATGAACAATTCTATAAAAACCCATCATGAAAGGATATGGGAGATTAAGTAATTATTTTATTAAAATTTAATCTGAAAATAATAAATTTTAAATGTTTCTGTAATGGTTATATTAATTATTTAAGTTATTATTGAGATATCATCTTTGATCACTAAAATTACAGAAATAATACAACACTAATTCTAAATTTATTCTACTAAAATACTAATGGAATGAGATAATATTATTTTAAATCCATAAAAATACCTATTCCAGTTCGTTATATTTAATATTAATGATCAATTTTTTTATAATCTTAATGAAGGACACTACTTTTAAAGAACTAATACAAACATTGAAACTATAAACACCAGATATGGGAAAATATGTAAACTAACTAGATTTCATATATTAAATGACCTTATATGAAGAATATCATTGAAAATAGACATTTTTAAGTTATTAATTAATTTATTAATATAAATTATTTTTGTTATAAAATATGTTAAATTAGGTTTATAAAAGTCATGATAATAGGTATGCATTTTATATCTCCAATGTATATCTTTGAGGCATCTTTTTAATTATGCACATAATTTTCATTATATCATATATATAATACCTATTTTAGACTTTCTATTATTAATTTATTCATGTTACTCGATTATAAATTTTAATCCCTTTCGTTTAAGATATTTTTGTGTAATTTCTACCCACTCTCTATGTGGGTTTTTTCATTCCAATTATTATTCATTAATACTCATATTATATTCACAACCAATATAATTTTATGTGGTTCATAAATTTCCATTGTATAATTTTTTTTCAATATTACTCATTAAATTTAATGGATTTATAAATATATATTGTTAAAAATTCCCCATTTTGTTTTGATTCAATACCTACCAAAACCATTGTAAAAATTAAATCTTTTCTATAGTGGAGAACCCATTTTATATTTGGGTACATTAAAAGTGTGTATAATATCCGAGAAAAAGAATCTATGACTGAATAATAGAAAGATGATGTGGTTTTTCCAAACATTCGCAGAAGTATTTTTTTAATGTTGATGTATTTTTTTCATTTCCCATAAAATAGATATCTAAGTTTTTACTCAGCTACAGGTTCCTTTGAGAATGATATAAAAGGTGATTTTTACATTCATAGTGAATACATTGGAATTAATTTGTTGGTGGATGTGCCCCATATTTATATATCCCCTTGATGCATCAATATGTATCATGAGATAAAATAACTTGGCTTTTTTATACCCCCCATATAAAATGGTATTCCAACATTTTCAATTCCATATATATGCTAATCTATACTGACAACCTTCACTAACCCTTATGTGTTTTCCATTCCAAAATAAACATTGAGGATAACTGTGTATAAATTTCATATATATTATTTAATGTTTAATGATGTTCTAAAAATGTGTTAATTATATATATATTATGTTTTAAAAGTAATGTATGTATGTATCTTGTCTTCTAAGACTAATATGTTATTATATATTTTGGAGACACTTTTATTATATTCCAATAATGTAATATACATTTCTGATCTATTTTGTTTGAGCCTGGGAGGTCATAGTTGGTATTATAGTAAGTTTTAAGGAACATTGAGCACTATATTTATAAAATCTTAGTTAGATAACATAATAACTATTAACAAACCTCAACATTTCAAGGAAAAAGTATATGAAACATTATATGAATTGTATTTTACAATTCAATATCATGAGATAATTAAATCTATTCCATTGTTAAGATATAATGACTAATAAAATGAATTAGATCCATATAAACATTCATAGTCAATATACACATGTTTCACCTAAACAAGTCCATGAACCAGGAATAAAGGCTAATCTTTTTATTATTATATTATGGTAGTTGACCCTAGTTATGAAAAATAATGTTAGTCTTGTAGATAGGAATAAGGATAAAAAATATTGTGTAACAATGTTGGACCACTTCTTGTGATAAAAACCTCAATAATTTGTTGGGAGTTATAATAAATTAATAGATAAACAATATATCAATACCTTAGGGAATTTAAATATCACATTGGGATGTTTTTTAGTTTAAAATTTGATCATGATGATTTATTATCTAAATGGAGATGTTGATTAATGATAGTCACTAATTTAAAACAATAAAGAGGAAAATGAGATAATTTACATGGAATGGTGATGTATTAATAAGATATTCTATGAAAAACAATTTAGTCACAATAATAGAGCTGAAATGGAATGGTAGTTCCTCAATAGTACAAAAATATAGGAGGATAATATGGCTGAGTATGAGGCTAAATTTACATGGTTATCTTGACATGTTGTGGAATATGTAAAAAGACCAAAATGTAATATTTATCATTTCTTTAATGGGTTAAATATGATCCTTAAAAGGTCCTTGGTATCTTAGTATTTTTATTCATATGAATATACATTCTCAAGTATTTTTAGGATGTAAAATGACTTCATTATTGAAATAATTCTTAATGTATGAAATATAACGCAAACATAATTTATGATGGTACTAGTGGAGTTAGTGGAGTTCAAGAAATAGTAATTGTTGTTATGTGATAGGGTATTTATATACCCTAGTGATTCATAATAGGGAATACCAATTTTATACATAAAATATAATGATGGTTTTATGATATTGAATAATTATTAAAGGGTTATTAAATCTATTTTTATAAATAATAAGTTTTCTTTTAACATGAATTAATGACTTATTTGATCAACTTCAAGGCACCCAATACTTTTCAAAGTTCAATATTCACTTTGGTTATCGTCATTTAAGGGTAAAGAATGATGATATACCCAATATGGTATTTTGACCAAGGCATGGACATTATGATTTTATGGTAATGAATTTTATTTTATTAAATTAATCTTATTTATTCATGGGTATAATCAACAGATTTTTCAAGAATTATCTTGATAAATTTTGTGTGTTATTCATTTATGATATATTGATATACACTAATTTCTATAAAGAGCATTTTATTAATCTAAAATTTTTTTTGGGACACTAAATAATAAATAATTGTGTGTGAAATATAATAAGTGTGAATTTTGAATCAATGAAGTTTCTTTTTATATCTATATTTTCTCCAATGATGGAATATCTTTTAACCATCCAAAGAAAAAGGTATTAAAATAATGTCTTACACTAATGAACATAACCTACATCCAAATTTTCCCAGGTTTATAATGTTACTATCTATGTTTCCTTCAAGTTTTCACCCTGTTGGCCAACTTATTTGCTAATTTAACATGTAAAGGGGTTATATTTACATGGTCAATAGAATGTTTTTATGAATTTAAGGGGAGAATAATTAATTCATTGATTTTACCCTCCTATTTGGTAACGAATGATTTTTAATATATAGTGATTAATAGAAAAAAGTACATAGTTTTGTTCTGATGTAAAATGAAAGGATTTTTTATTATGTGCCATGAATATTAAAAATCCATGAATAGAACTATCCAACTCATAACCTAGAGTTGGAAGTCATCATATTTTATTTCGAAATATGGAGAAAATACCTATATGGGAATTTTTTTTGATATATATACGAAGTAAAAGATTTAGAAGTATATCCTCGATCCGATGAAGCTCAACATGACACAAATAATATGGTCAGAATTTTTCAAGGATTATGATTTAATTAAACACTAACAACCAGGGAAGGAAAAAAACGTAGCTAATTTATTGGGTAGGAGGGGAAATATTTTTCTAAACATTTTGAGGATTAATTAAAATTTATTATATATAGATATAGTAAATATTCATATGGTATTTTTTGACTAAGTGGAACCATTATTCGATTTATAATAAATTTATAAAACAACTTTTCCGGAAGAGATATCGAATTGATAGTAAAATGACAAGGACATTGAAAGGGGTATTAAAGTATTAAAGGATGTAAAATTTATATAATTAATATATATATATATATATTGAGTGTTGATTTTTGGAAATATTTTATATATAGTATATATACTGGAGTTAAAGTTTGAATAACTACATGTATCAGAAAGAATAAAATTCACTATACAACCTAGTAGTGCAGTGATATATTAGGATTTATGTGATCATTTTTGGTGGGATGATATGAATCATAAAATAGTATAATTTGTGTTTTGATGCTTAGTATACAAGAATGAAATTACTGAAAAAAAACATCCTAAGGGATTTATTAAAACTCTACCTATAACTATATGGAAGGGAGAAGTAGTATAATTGACTCTGACACTGGTCTCTTAAAGACTCCATGGAATAAAAATTCTATATGGGTCATCATTGATAATAATTATAGGTCTAATCATATCACATTTGTTATAGAAGATCCACCCCTTATGTGCCTTATCAGACTTAATATAGATCAAATAGTAAGTTTTGATGTGGAATCTCTATAATTTGTATCATATCTTGACCATCAATTCACCTTGAAAATCAATAAGATTCCTTAAAGGGATCTGGACACTAAGCTACATTTAATCACCCCTATCATCCACAAATAGATTGTCAGTTTGAAAAGAAAATAGAAAAAAATTGAATACATGTTGAGATCATGGTCACTTGAATTCTATGGTATATGGGATTAATATCTACCATTAGTGTAATTGTCATAAAACAATATCTTTTTTCGATCATTTAGATGGAACCATATTAAGAATTTTATGGGAAGATGTTTCATTATACAAACCATTGTGAATAATTTGGGGAAATAAATATAGTTGGACTATAACTTATATAAGAGATGAATATTAAAGTAATTTTTTTAGAATGTCATTACAATATCCCAATGTAGAAATAAGTGTGTTGATAATCAAAGGAAAGAATTTAAATTTCAACTAGGGGTAATTTATTCTTGAAGGTTTCCCTATAGAATGAATTTTTAATATTTCTTAAAAGGGTATGTTAAAGCCCTGGTACATTGGGCTCTTCGAAATAATAATTTGAGTTGGAGTTATAGCTTATGAATTTTCTATGCCACCCAATATTTCAAAAGTACATGACATATTCCACGTTTTGCAATTATAGAAATTCATGTTGGATTGAATTAATATACTTAAATATGAGGGAATATAGTTGTTACCTGAAATGGCTTATAATGAAGAGTCTCCCAAAATTAATGAGAATAAAAATAAAGTGTTATAGAATTAAAAAAATAAACTAATAAAATTAATATAATGAAATCAATAACCATTGGAGGAAATTTTTCGATTCTTCCAAGAAGATTTATTTTTAGGTGAATAGTGAAGACACCATTTTTCATAAAATCCATAACTTGTTTAACATTTCTAGAATGTAAGAATAAAATAAAGCTAAAAAACCCTTATATAGAAAAATATATGTTTTATATTCGAAATTGTATATTTTAAAATATTTTGTTTAATATATAACCAAATATTTGATATTTTGATGCATAAATCACATTTGTAACCAAAAATATTTTAATGAATCATACATTTAGTATTTTTAAATTAACTTTTCACTTTATGAAATTTAATATTATTAAATGGATTAAAAATTTGGAATAATTATGTTTTAATTTTATTATATTTCCAATTATATTTTTATGCATAAAAACTAGATTACGAGGATTAAAGTTAATTACTATGAGAATGGTAAAACTATTTTTCTAAGAGAATAGTTTTATTAATGTTGGAAAATTTTACCTATCAAATAGATTCAAAATATATAATTAATGAATAAAAAATATTTTTTTAAACTGTATATTAGTATATAAAAAATAATAATTTTAGCAATCAATACCAAATATGAATATGAACACACTATTGTGAAAACATCATATTTCTATGAAAAAATTATATATATATTATATGATTTAATTTAAAAGTAAATTATATAATGTTTAGAAATATAATTGGATTAAATATATTTTTAATTTAGGTTTATCATTTCCAAAATTAGTAACATGGGTTACCTTATATTTATAATAAGTTATAAATTACTTAGTTAAAAACTTATAACCAGTGTAAAAACCTAAATTAGAAAATGTTCAAATATAATAGTAAATATGTAAAATAAAATTCAAAATGTGTCTTGAAATTATTTGTTGGGGATTTATCTACGTAAGGAAATCCAATAGTCCATTATTTTTTAATTTTTGAGTCATTTTCCTTTGGAAAGGTTAATGATATTATTGTTGATAAGTAAAGAGTATTAACAAATTTTTAGTTTTCTTCACTCACATACACTATATCACACCCCACACATACCTCCTAATTTCATCATGAAACTTTTATATTTTGGTCCTCCTATAAAACTATGCTACTTATGACTCTTTACACAATTATTTAGCTCTTGGACTCTATTTATAAAGATATTTATAGTGGTGAACTCATGCTTATGATGTAATTTTTAACTTCATCAGAATATCTTATTATTAATATAATACTTTATTACCCCTTAAATGCATACCAATATAATGAAATCAATATAATTATTATATTGATATGTTATTATATTAATTTATCAAAAATTATTTATTTCTCTCCATCCAGTAAGAAATAATTTAAAACATATTTAGGATGTGTGTGTGGATTACCCCTCCATGAATCGATATACTTTTATTTTTTGTTCCACCACTCTTCGATGGTTTTAATATGCGATTGAAACAGAAATATTATATATATAATATATATATTATTTAGGATTTTCAAATAATCATATAACTTAATTCCCTCTCCTTATTTTGAGATATAAAAACATTAATCTTGCATTGTGCATACTATTTCCATCAAGAAGTAATATGTATTGTTTTTCACATAGTTTAATTTATATTTGCTAAAAAACATTAAATAAAACTCAACATAGTAAAAGTATCTGAATAATTTATTATTATCTAGTAATTATTATATTATATCCCAAATAAACCACTTTAATAATAATAATAATCATCCATTAATTATTGTATGTTCATGTTTGGGCCAGTTTATCCATGTACATGAACAATTTTATAAAACTCTATCCTAGATGACAATGGGAACCTATATACTAATTTTAAAAAATTTAATAAGAAAATAGTAGTTATAAATGGTTCTGTAATGGTTATATTAAGGCACTAACTTATTATTGAAATATCATTTATAATGTCTAAAATTACCAAAACAAGTCGACACCAATTCCAATGTCATGCAATGGAAAATAATATAATGAGAATATCACTTTATAAATGATTTTTATATATTATAGGAGCTTATATTGTCTACTAATTATGTAATTTGGGATAAGAATAAATAACAATATCCCTTTTATGAAACTATTATAAATGAACCAACACTAGATATTGGACAATAAGTAAAAAACAAGAATTCATATAGAGAATGACTATATATGATGATTATAATTAAAAAATGATATGGGTATAGTTTTAATTAATTTATTAATATAGATATGTTTTTCATATAAGAGGATAAATACACTATTTTAATTGATATAATGTGGTTAATCTTTTCAATCCCAAATTTCTATCTACATGATAAGTTTTGTGTCATGCACCTAATTTCAATTAGGTGGAATATATAATACTTTGTTGAGATGTTATACCAAAAAACTGGATTATTCATGGTGTTTTAAAGTCAATTTTATTCCCTATATTTAAATATGTTTTTATTGAATTTCTACCCAAGTGACATGTGGGTTTCTCTGTATCAATTTTCATTCTTTGAGACTCATGTCCTATTCAATAACTATTTATAGTTGTGTGGTTCATACATTTACAAGTAAAAATTTGTACCACATTCCTCATGAAATCTATAGTATTTAAATCTATATTATTATCCATTCCTCACATTATTTTTATTTAATAATTAACAAAAAATTGAAAAATCAATCATTTCCATGGTTTAAAAACCATCTGATGTTTTGGAAATGTAATAATGTGTATAGATTCCTAGAAGATACATCCATTTCAAGATATTAGAAAGTGAATGTGGATTTTGAGTAGATGAAACTAGGGTAAATAAACCAAAAAATGGTTGGTTGATAAATGAATCAGGTATTATTCTTATGCATGATGTGTGGGACCATGACTACACACCTAGATAGAAACTCATAGAGGATATACTTTGAAATATTAACACTAACTTTATGAGACATGATTAGTGTTTATTTCTTACAATTTATTTGGTCTCGTACTAACACATACTATTGAACCTAATTACTTTCTTATATTGATAAGTCAGTATTTTTAATGTACCCTCACCACTATATATCATTGATTATGGTACTTACTGTTATTTTTATGATACCCCACATCTTCTAAGTTGATTGAGGGATATATTAATACTCATATTAAATATTTTTTTGAATGGGGAAGTATTTTTTAGTATTTTTCATTACATGGATACCAATAAATTTTCATCAATAGGTTCCTTAGGAAATACTATGAATGGTCTTGTTGATTCTTATTATGAATGAACTCGACATAATTAAGTGATGGTTGGGCTCTTGAATTATATATAACATAGATTTATAAATAGGTAAAATAAGAAAATATAGTTTGTTTTTTATTGAAAAACTCTTCCCTTGTCAGTAGTGTCTTTTAGAAGGCCTTGGCAGTATGTTTTAACATTTGGGATTATGCATTACATCAATGCATGGTGAATGATTAATTTTTCCATGTTTCCATTTGTTAACATGGATATAGAATACCCTTATTATTAGATGATTATTTATTCATGTTGATAATTTATTCATTCTATATCGATAATTATCTGTTTATTTTATTGTAGAATCCATGTATGATACTCCTTACTGAGCATATGATATCACCTTTAATTTTTAACATTCCTTAGGAAACCTAGTGGCGAACAAGGTGTAACATACAATGATATAATAAAATAGATAACAATGTTCTCACAATGTGTTTATGATGTATCTTTTGTTTTTATATAAATAGTTTGTGTGTATCTATTCTTCCAAGACTATTATAGATTTGGATCACTCATAAACCCCTGAATTCAATACCAATAGTGCAACATAAGTACCAAATATATGTTTATAGAGTATGAGATGTTATAGATTAATGAAAATACAAATAAAATGTTCAAAATACTATAGGACATTTTTCATGTTTGTGTTAATGGTTTTCAAGCATCATGGGTGAATAATTTGATTTTGGCTAGTTTTTAATATAATAATAGTTATCATTTTTCATTTGGAATAGTTTAATTTTAGTTAATATATAGGTGTCCATAAAGATATAAATTATAATTTAATATATATGGATATTTAGTGATTCCGAGTATCAATTTGGTATAAACAATAAAAGGGAAATGGAATGTAATTTGTGAGATGGTATAGTTTTCTCATGGTTATCAGAAGTTATTGACTGGGGTGACTTTAATGTTTAGGAAGATCAAATATTTTTTTAGGTTATTATAGATATTTAGGACCTTTGAGATTATGTTCTGTGTTTAACATCATACTTTTTGTTTCTATATTATGATGGAATGGTGTTCTGGAAGAATATACATATGAATACGTGTCATAGTAGTGAGATAAATATCTGATTCTATTTTTGGTTTTTATTATTTTTATAACATTAATATTTTGTTTTATTATAATATGGATGATTTTTACCTCCCCCTTTTTCATTGTTTTTTTTATAGTCACAAAATTCTTATTTATGATATATATTATATAGTGTTTAGATTCATTTTTTTTAAATTCTTCCCGAGTTTGGTTTATGATTCTACAGGAAAGGAATCATTTGAAAGGTATCTAATATATATGACTATTTTCTTGGTCCAATAATTTTTTTATAGTGTTTATAGATTTTGGATTTGAATTTGGATGTTGATTGGAAGTGAGGATATGAGCTTTGGGCTTTTGGAGGAATCATCAAACTTGGTTGACCTTTATTAGATCATTGTTTGTTTTGTATCCTCATGGTTTCCAACATGATTGTGGTTGCATGGTTATTTTTCTAGAGGATTGGAGTTTAAGTGTTTGAGTATATTTTTGGGTTTTATTAATTCATGGTTCAATTGATGATATTCTAGTCCATGTCTTAAATATCATGGTGATAAGGAAAATCCCAATATAAAATGGGAAGGGTGGAAATGATTATTTTGATCATCATGGTGTGAAATAGAGTTTTTCCTTAACACCATATAATGTTTTCATTTTGGGGGTTTGAGAGACTGGATGAAAATGACATGGTTTGGGGGATGTTTTTTCATGGTATTAAATAGTTCAAAGAGAGGGTTAAAGGACATTTTCTTGTCTTATTGTGTGTATATTGTTGAATGGTTGGACATATTTGATGTAGATCAATATAAAATGATGTAAAATGGAATAGTTTTGTTTTATCTAGTACATTTTCAATCATCGTTGACAAAGTTAAACCACATCGTAGACAATATTTATCTCTTAATGGGTTTCCCGTTTAAGTTTTATTATACATTCCTTGAACGTATTTCTATGATTTGGATCCCAAAAAATTGTCAAAACCATATACATATTGATGTATTGGTTTTTCGGTCTTCGTATTCCCTTATTGATCTGTTGATTCCTTGGCATCATGTTAAGTTACTCTAATATATAGTTTTTTTCTCCTCTATTCCTTCATATTTATACTATTTCAATATTCTCAATGGCTATATCTGTATTTCATACCAAATATTAATGAATTATGGATGAATTCATAAGGGAAAATTCATGTGTTATATATTTTGTGGGATATTCTTCAATATATTTGGCTATTTGATCATTATCTTCTATCATTTCTTAGTGTAGTGTCATTTTAGTGTCACTAAAGGCAGGTGATTCAAATTTTAAAATATTTATTTTCTTTAATTATGTGGAATTATCATGATATATATTTATTTGTGTATAGACTTATAAATTACCTAATGGAAAAAACTTAACTCAAAACGAAAATTGAAGTGATTTTCTAAAGATATAAATGATTTCCTTCTAACTGATATATTTTAGTTTTATTGATTGTTAAACTAAATATTGATTTTTTGATGATATTGTTGTTGATATTAGTAATAATGGTTAAAAATTTTAATCAAATTAAATTTTTTGATTTAATAAATAATAGATAAGAATATGATAATTTTTATTTCCTATTGTAGTGGGATTGTATTGCTTATTTTTGTTATGATAGAGTTTCATTGTTTTGTTTTTGTTGTAGTTTAAGAAGAATGTTTTTGGATGGATTGATATGGTTGAGAAATTTGTTTCTTATGTGGTATTTTTTATTTATTTTGACCTAGTGGAAATAATTTAGTGTGGTTAATTGATATTTATGTAGTAGAGTCCCTGAAGTAGTCCATTAGAATACTGTTGATTTGATTTAGAGATGAAAGTTATGTGGTTCTTATGTCATATCTTCCTAGAAATATTTAAAAATGTTGGAATAAATTGAATGAAATAAAATATAATGTAATAGTAATCGGTTATGTTTAAAAAACAAGGTGTTAAAAAGCCCATAATAAGGTAGTTGAAATAATATATGGTAAATAAAATCGAAAAGAAGAGATGTATGGTAAAATATTAGATGTTTATATAGGATGACTCATTATTGGAATTAATATGACTAATGAAATAAAAAAAAATTGTATATTATTAATGTCTAATTGGTAATATAATGTAAAATAAAAAGAAGATGTGTTCCTATTGTGTGGTTGTTGTTGGTAGCAATGTTGTCTTTTTGTGTGTATAGAGGTGGAAAAAATTATCTTTGTTATATTGTAGTGATGATGTAATGATGGGGAATGGAAGTAGTGGTGATGTTATATAAGGTGGACACTACACTATCACATTGTATATTATTACAAAGAAATACATTTTCTTTTCATTATTTTTTACATAGAACTACTTAATTTGGGTAACATAATAAATTCTCATATAAGGATTTCTATTCTTGGTGTACCTCTATCATCTAGGACATGACTGATACGAATGGTTTACTACTACCTATATCCCTCTATCTCTTCCATATATTGTGTGGTTATATATTTTTTACAATGCTGTTGTTATGAAGTCGTGGATATTTAGTAGTGGTTATGTTGTTGGGACTTGCAATTTGTGGTTGTAGTTATATTGTATTAGTATATAGATTTTATTATAATAGGTTTATGTGGGGGGGAATGTGAACATTAGGTTGTATACAATTGATTAGGGGGGGCAATATTAGTGCATATGTGGGTGTGTGATATATATTTTTGATATATATTTTATTCAATATTGAATTATTATACATGTATATCATTTTATGGGTGATCCATTGAAGAATGTGTAGTAGTTGTTCTGTGTTTGGTAATGAGTCTACTTCACTAATTTTATAGTGAGGATTTAGTATAGTTCATACATATTTTCAAGAAAGTTTATATGGAGGATACTAGAAAGTATACTTGTACCCTCAACTATATGTTCTATATATTTTTTTTAATGATTTTTAGGATGGAGTAAGTCATTGGGTTGGATATTACTATGTCATCGTACAAAGGTTAATCAGTGTCACTACCACTAGAGATGATTTTTTGGTATTTATATTTTGTGGTCTTTTCTTATTATTTTCATATAATATTATATGTATATTATTAAAAATATATTTTTTTATTTATTTTTTTCCATGGTGTTATTTGGTATATGTTCTAATTTTACTAGTATTTCTGACCATAATGCCTCTCAAGATGTGTGATTTGTTCCTTTACTATTAGAGGCATCCCATGGCATACTGGTTGAGGTTTTCAAGGGGGAAAATATTCTTCAAATCCATAATATGAAGAGTTTTAGTGGAGATGATATTAAATACTTACAATATAAATACATTTACCGTTGTTAATTAGTGTTTTTAAATGAACCCTCATATCACCTATAGAAAATTATATTTCAACAAATCTAGTAAATGGACTTTATTGGTGATTCTAAATTACTCACTAAAAAAGTGTAGTTTAAGGGTATGCTTTATCAATACTAATACAAAGTAATGATAAAGGACCCCATTAATAGCCCAAAAAGGATGATAAAGTTGGTCTTTGTGAGTGATTTTTTAGCAATGATAAAGGGGGACTTTATGAGTGGCTTTTTAGTTTAGATAAAGGGGGCCTTTACCACATCCTTTTATAGTGAAGATAAAGTGGGCCTTTATTAGTGATAAAAAATCATAGCTGAAGACTCAATTTATTGACATCTATTTTTAAGAGTTGATAAATGTGTAATTTTTTTTTCAGACCTCTCTAAGACCCCTTATCAGCACTTTCCCCTGAATCTCGGACCACCCCTTTATTATCTATTCACACATCTTTCATCAGAAATTTCTGAAAATCTAGGATCCTTCACACACCTAGATATGATCCACGTACCTTTCCTTTAGAACATTAATGTCTTTACCACAACACCAATATATTTTACTATCTACTTTACAATATTTTTGTTTATTTATATATATATTTACATATATAAATTTTAGTCATATATTTATATAAGCCTCTTAAATACATCTATAAAATATATGTTTGTCTGTGTGGGTGTAATATATACGTACTTATATTTATTTAAATAAATTATAAATTAAATTCATTTACATATACTAGAATATAATAAGAATATATATATTTTTATTTTTAGAAAATTTAAGTATATATAAACAACATATATATATTTTGATAATTATATATATACATATATTTTTATTATGTAAAAAAGGTTAGATATTGTTTTAAATACATTTATAAAATGTGTATTTATTTAATTTAATTATAATATACATATACATACATATATATTTTTTAAAAAACACATGTTTATATATAAATATTACTTTAATAGGTTTATATATACTTCTTAATGTATTTTTATAGGGAAAATAAAATTTACTTTTTTTACATTAAATAAAAGGGATAATAAGTATTTAATTTTTATATCTAAAAATATATTTTTATCTAAATATTTTGATATATGTATTTATATAAGTGATTTATTATAATTATATATAAGAAAATATGCATATATTTAATTATAAATAGAACTAAGTTGTGAACAAATGAAAACACTTCAAAACCATAATATCAATATTAATGTATTTCAGTGGAATAAATTTAGTCTCCACTGATAAAAGAAAATAATAGCCCCTTAAACGAGGCAGAAATTCTAATGAATGCCAACAAATTGGGATACCCCAACTAAAAACTCAATTTTGGAGTTCTTTTGGAATTTTTACCCTCAACTATCATGATAGGTTGTTTCCCCATTCATAAGGTTAGAGATTTAATCACAAGGTTAGATTTGATATTTGGATGTACCAAAACTGATACCTGAATAAAATGTAATGCCCATTTGAAGTTCAAGTTATGATTTTATGATATCTTATACCATTCATTAATCAATTTAATTTTTATGACATACAACTAATATTAAATAACTATTACATGGTAATAACTGGAAAATTATTATATAAAAATATTTTTAATTATTTTATATTACATTTCACTAAAGACCTTACATATTAAGCATAAATGTGTATTTAGAATTATCTAAAACACATTTAACAGATATATATTATATTTATATAAATATGAATATATGAATATTTAAATATATTAATTTAAATTAATAATTATTTATTACGGATGCACTTAATTAGTGTTAGAAAAAAGTGCTGATAATGTGTTCCCTTTATTGATGATTGTAAACAAGTTCTGATAAAGGCCCCCCTTTATTAGAATTTTTTCAATATCATTGATAAATACCCTCTTTAGAATAACCTTTTTCATATAATTGATAAAGGGACCTTTTATAAACTCTTATTCTAGTAATGATAAAATGGGCCATTATCATCTCTTTTATCCACCACTAATAAAGCATAGCGCTAGATAAATCTAGTTTTGTAGTAGTGTGTATATTGAAATCCCTTGGGAAGAATAAACACATTTACAGATAATTTATATAAAAACTAAGTTTAAAAAAACATGAATAATGTTTTTATAGGATACGTTTTGAAAAAACATGTGAATAGTGTTATTTTAGATTCTATATTAAGAAATTTATTATTTATTTCATAAAAACCTATTTTTACTGGTGTTTCTATATTTCATATTTCATGTGTTTTTGGAAAATAACTCAAATATGAATATTATAACGTAATTATTAGAAAATATTTTTCTTACTATATTAAAGAACCCGAATTTATGTGTTCTTAGACGGCATATAAGTTGAATCTTTCCTATAGACACTCAAATATGGGAATCATGATTAAAAAGAATATCGTTGAGATATCACATTATATTTAAATTATTAAATGTTTCAACATTACTTATTTATTATTTCCATATTATTTTTAAAAAAAATTGAAATGAAAAATCAATTCACTTAATTATATAGTAGCAAATTTCATATAAAAATAAATGTAGAAATACCTACACAAGAGTTTTGTTTTGAAAACACTTATCTAAAATGGAATTATAACCACCCTCTCTCAAAATATACCCCTCTTAGGCTCGTAATTGAGAAAGGGTGATGATAACCTCCCATGTCCCGCTACCATTAGGCTCTGGGTTGGAGACCAGAACCAATGGTGTAATGATCCTACAATATAAGAGGCATTATCTATTATAAAAATTAGGATCTGGAGATAAAATGAATGATTCACTACAAATCCAAGGCATAATATCAAAGATACAGGAAAAAAACCATCCGAAATGCATGAAAATTTGTATTTGATACAAATAAAACAATATCTCTAAAGTAAATACAAAAAATTAACGCTCAAGAAATGAAAAATCAATAGTCAAGATCAAAGCTAGTTTGGTATAGAACGATCCGTGATATCCTCATGGAATCCTAAAAATTGTTTTATATATATACGGTGAGAATATTAGTATACTCATTGAGAAAATAAAAGTCTCTCATATACATGTAAATAAATCATAATTATGATCCTATGAAAACATTTATAACTGAACAACATCTAAACAGGTGTACTAACCATCACAACCTCACCATGTCATGGTCACAAAATAACGCAAGCCATGTAATATATTATGATATAAATCAGATCAATGATAGGGTACACCACTCAACGTTCCCACTAGTATGTAACTCTAACCCAATGTCATACATCCCAGTGCCCCATCCCTTCTGTATAGAAGATCAAATCCCTCCCACACACACCTGGGCCTCACAAAACATCTATCCTATACACAACTAGTCCTCACAAAACATCCTTCTTGTATACACCTAGGCCATATAACACATCTCGCATGCAGACACAAGGGAATGCACATCACATCGCATCTCTATGTCATATGGAAATAATGTCTCATTAAAACTCATCTTAATGAAACTAGGGATACCAAATCACATACACCATCTAATTCACTAATAGGTTTCCATCCACCTCAACCTACGAAATACCTACCTCACCTAGAAGAGATATTGGAAAATAGCGGCTTCCCATCCATACGTGCTTCTCAGTGGATATTTTGGAAATACACCCTTCCCCATGATGATGGAGGTGTTTGGAACATAGTGCTCAACTTGGTTGGAGTGTGTATCAAAATCATAATGAAATATTTAAGTATATATATATATATAGTATCAATCACACAAGTGTATCTTATGGTTTTTCAATAGAGCATTAACCATGTCACCACATTCCCCAAAACCATTTCCAACACTAAATAAAAAACTCCACAACAAAATAACAACACCAATTTTTAATTTTAATTAATTAATTTCCACTATACCATTCACACTAGTAAGCCTTATTTCCTGACATCATAAATGATGCCAATTAGATACTGAGAGATATGTTGACTTGATTCCTTGGAGATTCCAAGTGACTTGATATCCCATAACACAGTGGACCAAACTTGACAATAAATAAAGTTTAATTATCAAATTTATTATGACTACCCATCAAGAATTGAGCACATGTAGGTACGTATGGGGTTCATGGTTGCTTGGTAAGTGCATTATCTCTAGAAAAATGGTCTTTGGTAGTTATGTTTGATTAGAGAATATATTTTTATCACACATCTGATGTAATTCCAATTTAATTTATTCTATTATTATCACACGAACATACAATAAATATTATGAGATTGGTATTATACCATGTTGGTGGTTTCCTACGAAGTTATACTCACACCCTGATTGGGATTCCATGGAATTTGTGTACCCTAGTAGTCCTTAGTTTTTACAGGTACTGGATAGGCTGAGGTCCATGTTGATCATTGAGTGGGATAATTAACTAAAAGTCTGGGCACTAGGATATGGTGAGAATTTGATATGTAGAGCAAACATGTACTTTATAACATTCTTTATTTGAATATATATTCATCTAAGTGGGTGATCAACAATTTATCTTCTTATGACTGTTGAGTCAGTATACTGTTTCATCTCATTATATATATGTGATGTTTATTCTTCCACTTGTTATATTGTATATTGTAATACTTTCAGTTATTTTTTTATTGTTATATCTAATGGAGGGTATTTTATTCCATTATTACACTTGATATATTCACCACTAGTCACTATACTCTAGAAAATGGAGAGTCACTCCTAATATCATGTTTTGTTTCATCTAAATCTAGTTGATTATGGTCAGGATGTTAATAATTGGTTTCAAATAACAAGAGTCTATTTTTTCATATTTAGAAGTCAAAAAAGTTGACATTGGAATGTGTCAGATCTTTTGATGAGAGAAAGTTTAGTGCATTAAAAACACCTTTTTAATGAAATGTCTAGGTTAGAAGGCCATCATATTGATGTTCCTAGTTTTTTCTCACATAGTTATATATGATTTCACCACATGTGATGGACATGGATTTTTCAGTTCATGATTTCACATGGATTAAAATATTTAGCCTATAAGAAAGAGGTATCACATGCATCATATTAGGAATGTTTGTTTCTAATTAAATATATGATGCTTCAGTATGATTTGAATTGTGATAAAGACTCAAATATTTGGCTATCAATATCTCAGATTTTGTTACCATATACGAGTTCTTGATGAGATATTTCATGTGTTACTTCTCTAGGTATATACTTAGAAAATAAGTTCATGTGAGACTACTATGTGTTGAACTGGGGTGGTTATAGTGATGATATGGAAATGATGAAAATGATGTGGTTCTTCCTAACAAGGGAAGGGAAGTGAACCTAGTTGGATTGTTTCCAAGTATTAATATCCATAGTAAAAATATTTTATGAGTATTCTATAAATATATCTATTTAGTTAAGGATCCAACTATAATTTATATGTATGTTTTCTTATAACACCTACTAGTATCATTTTTAACTACAAAAACCATCCTTAATTATCAACGCGGTTATCCTAACAGAGAATCTATTAGGGAATGTCCTTGGATTTATTATTAGCTAGTGTTTTTTTGAGTTGTAACCCCTACTAAAACCTTATGTGAGTTCTTATGAAATACCAAATGGAATTAAAATGTGACTATAGTCACTATGAAATCAGTTCCATGTACTTCTTTGAATTAAACTGTGTTAGGATATTCCTTGTGAAGAAGAAATCATGATTATTTTAAAGGTTTAGTTTTTTGTCGATGAAAATTATCTACGCATATAAGAATTGTATTCAAGGCCTACAAAAATATATTTCAATTTATCTTCCATCACTACAGTGTTAATCACCTTATGTTCTATTAATCATGATATTAGTATGGGTCCCATAATGATTTCAAATTGTTTCATCTAGGATAAGACCCTGGATAAACTGAAATATTAGTTTAGAGTGAAATTATCAATGAATTTTGAGAAAATATCCTTGGTGTTCAGACCTAGGTGGGGTTGATCTTGGTTTGGTACCCCAAATATTGATATTACAACCGTGTGGTGTTTCATGAACAATGAATCTCATTCGTAAGAATATTACCATTTCAAAAAGGACAGTTTAGAGTGGTCTTTATTGGTAGAGATAGTTCCTTTTGGTGTGTAGACAACTGAAAAAGAAAATTGAATTAGGGATTAAAGGACAATGTTTGGTGGGAATCACTTTATTTGGAGTAACAAGTGATTTTTTCGTGCCTAGATATTTATACTTAATATTCATGAATTATTCTATTGATACACATATATTCAGTGGAATTAGTGTAAGCGAGTTGGTGAGGTGACTGTTAAGAATGTTTTTTGTTCAGTGGATTGGCTAGCAGGAGGTAGTGACAAGAGTTTTCGGATGAATTTAGTTCAAGATCAGCATTAGAAAGAGTAACCAATTTGTTTTTTGTGAAGGATACACGGTTTAGTATCCCAGTGGTTAATTCTTTTATATTTGTCACAATTGTGAAAGAAAATATAAACAATGGGTTAGGGTACCATTTTTTGACCAGCTCGAGTTTGTAATTCGTGAAGATTTCATCGTTCGATATATCAGATTACAGAATGGTATTAGACCTATCTAGTTTAGGTTTCATAACCTACACTTAATCTTATAGGGAATGGTAAACATGTTATGATGAAATCATTCAATGTAGTGTACTGCATTCCAATCAATCTAGGTATACCAAGACAATGGCGTTCTTCTTGACAATCAGTTGTATAGATGGACACAGCTAGTCATCATTTCCATCAGTGAACTAGTTATGGAATGAGTAAACCAGCGTGTGAAGTACAAGTTGACTCTATGTATCCTCATATGGTGGGGGATCATTTACCTAGTCACGTGAGAAATGACTCCCTTGTGGGAAGGGTTATGGTCTATTCAAGACTAACAATTTAGCTATCATGAGGACTCTAAATGATTGATGTGTGGTGGAGCTAAGGGTATATTATTATTCATTTAATTTCAGATATTTTATTTATATTTAATTACTCATGGATAACATATGTGAGCTTGAATAAGGGTGAAAATAATTTTGAGATGGATGGAGTCAGATCATTGATGATTTGACACACAGTGGGTAGCCTTTTGGATGGTGCAGATGTTTTATGAATCAACTAAAAATTTACATCAAAGCTGATTCAGAATTAAATAAGGATAGAATAAATATTTTATTATGCCTATGATGCTCTTGTATCATGATCTATGGATTTATGTTGTTCATGTTTTTTAGGATGATTACCATTGAAGGATGAAGACAAGATTTATCACAACTGGTGTTTCTGTGTGAAACTAAATGTGGTGGGTTGGAACTGCACTATTCTCATCATGCCATGTATGACTGAGGTGTTTAATAACTAACTAGGTAAATTATTAAAGAGTTTTATTTTCAGGTGATATTGGTTAGTAAGGACTCATTGGTACAACTTAGAATTGATAACTAGTTTTTTGTATTGACTTATATCCTTATTATTTATTGATTGAGTGTAATGAAACATAACCACATCAAGTTTTTCATTAATAAAAAATAATCCTATTCTATATGATGATTATTATAGTGTGGATCCCCATCTTGTTTTAGTAGGAATTATAGGAATAAATTGTTCGGTTTCCAGTTCAATTAATGAAATAATCAGGGAATAACTATTGGAAGAAAACAATCTTTTGTATTAGCTTATTATATTTTTTTTGGTGTCAAGTAGTTCTAGCATTATTTTCATTAAGGAGTGAGGGGAACCAAGAGTAAAAGTTTAGAATTTAAGGATGGAATTTAGAGAACGCTCTATAAGTGACAATCATCATATATCAAGGGGCCTGATTCCATTTTTACCAAAACTTCCTAAGGATGAGAGTTGTTATGGTGGCGACATTGAAAATCCACATTCCATTATATATGTAAATTATCGGTAATTTGATCTTTTCATTTAGTCGATGGATTTTTTCTGGAGAACTGTAAGCTAAAACAATATTTTTTTCATCTAAATTTCATAATGGTGTGTTTTCAGAATGAAATAAAATCATGTTCATATAAATTGAACATAAAGGATGCTTGGATAATTTTTTAATGAACTTGAATAGCTTCAGAAACATCGATATCCCTCATTAGAAAGCTGGTGGGTGGGAAGAGATCTAGCTACCCAATAAAACTCACTATCTAGTAGTTTATCCTATACTAACTAGTTGATGAGGCAGGTAGGGTTATTTGAACTGAAAATGTCTTATTGACTAGCCGGTGGACCACTAGATCATTGGTGGACACTAACCTACTCACTGATGGGGTGCACTAGGTGTTGTTTAAGTTAGGGTCTTTTTTTACCACCATAGAACCCTTAGTTTTATCATAGAAGGATCATGTTTTGGAGACTCAACTGGGAATGCTCTTTTATCTTCCTAAAAAATATCTTCTCTTTTTTTGAGGAGGAACTTGATTCCATCCAGTGGAAAATCAAGGATATATCCTTATATCTTCATTGATCATGGATTCAACATTCCAATTGTGGTTGTGGATAATTTTGTTTTTCTCCATGGATGATCCTTTCTATAATTCTATTAATATTCAATCCTTATATGTCACAATTATCTTAAAATATTATTTCCCTTAATCATTAGTAATTTTCATTGATCATAAGGTAGTTTTCAATTGTAGAATCATAATATAAATCCCTCCGATCTTAATGTTATTTTCTAAGATAGTAAGATTTTCCGATTAACATGGCTAACAGATGAATCGTAACAGTGAATGAATAATGTTGATGATAATTGTAATGAATTTATTTTCCTTGATAGTTATTTTTATGTTTATTGGTTAAATTTTTTTGAATTGGTCAATTAAACATGGATTTTTTTGGGTATTTTGCCCATCTTTGTGCCTATAGTGTACTAGGAGTGGCTCAAACTCCATTGTTCAGTATAGAAACTAAAGTATGATATTTTTTTTGTTTCTACCAAAGGTTAAAATTTAATTATATTAAATTGGGATTCATTTCATTTTCATTTGATGTGTATTTTTCTGACAATGAATTCATATGTATGAGATAACCCATCAATGGATGTTTGGATGTGCAATTAATTAAGCAGTGATATTTGGTAGGTCTTTTTTAGATCGTTCTGTCAGTTTTGAATGTTAGTTAATGTAATATATTAATTAATAACATTTTTGTAACAAATAAATAATTTTAATTCCAATTCTTGATAAGGATCATATATAAATTTTTGGAGGCCTAATGTACTTGGAAGAACTGAGAAGAAGATATTGGTCTTCTCTCGGTTTGGAGCTGACTCTATTTGAGGTAGGTGGCCCTGTGCACTCTAGCCTTTGGTTTATGAATTTGTTATTGGTGTGTGGGATGAGGATTTCTACCATGGAAAAATAAATTTAAATTCATAGTTCATTATGAATACAAACAAACATTAAATTAATTAATGATCCTTATGTATTAATTAATGTAATCATGTAAAATGTAAAAGGGAAAAGTGTGAAGGGCCAAAAAAGAACTTTATGAAATATCTTAATACTGAATGATGATGGATGATACTTGATATCTAATGTGTTCCTTCGACTATATTGACACATTGGGGTTCTTTTTTGTGCTCCATGAGACCTAGATCACATAATGCCTTGTCAGATGTTTTGATCACCTGTGCAGCTTCTACGAATCATGATGTTTTTTTGGTGATCTATTAATGTTTACACTATTATTTCATTGATGTGACACCTTATTTTAAATAAAATGTTAACCATTATATATTTTGATAAAATATTTTTACATGTGTATCCCATGAGACCCATTATAATGATTGATTCAATGAGTGTGATTATATTTCTTATTTTACCAAGTTTGATTGATGTTCTCCAATTATGTTGTTGTTATTGATATTCTCATGATGAAATTATTGGTTCTACCTTTAAATGAATTATATTGATTTTTATATTACTTGTAATTTGGGGTAATTTATTCATTACATATAATAGTTGGACCATCATGAGATAAATATCCCATTAATGGGAATTTCTCTCACCTTATGATGATGATTATGGACCTGAGCATAGGGTAGGAGGATGATATCCATATGTGAAGTTTTAAACATGATTCATCATGGATACTGAGTAACGTAACAATAATATATTCCTTCTAGATGTTTGGTAAAATGATAATACTCGATGAATTATGGATTATGATAACATTCTCACTTATTTTCCATGTGGTTTATTCTTAGAGCTGATGCCTTGAGGATATTGAGATATTTTTCCTCAAGGGCATGGGGATATCGAGTGACATGATATAATTTTACCTAGATTAATAGTCTTTTGTTGGGATTTCTATTTCCCCTAAAATATAATATTATTATCCTTCTAGTATTTAGATGATGCTCATTTAACTAGGGTTTGTAGTGGCATGGAAAGTGCATGACTGCTTGACACATAGTTGTTATTGGTTATATGTGAATGATTATTATGTAATTATTTCACTATTTATTTAATTATTGTTTTATTTATTATAATGATATAAAATTCATGTAATATGAATTTTACCTATTTGGTACTGAACTTCATTGGTGGTGTCCTACTTAGTTGTACCCACACCCTAATCAGGTAACCATGGAACATGGGTACCCATGAATCCCTCACTTGTTATAGGTACTTGTTGGTATAAGGCCCAAGTTGATCATTCAGTGGAATAGCTCAATGAAAATATGGAGACCCGAGTGATGTGAAGCTTGGAGATATAGAGCCTCATTATACATTGTACCTTTATTTATTGGTATACTTGATCCATTGAGTGGGTGATCAAATGTAGTATCTTATTATGACTATTGAGTCAATATGCTATGTCATCTCATTATACAGATGTCATATTTATTCTTAGATGTACTCTATTGTATATAGTTACATGTTTGGTTATTTATTTGTAATTGTGAATTATAATGGAGGGTATAGTCTCCCCATGATTCCACTTGAGACCCGTACTACTAGTTAGTGACCTCTGGCTTATAGAGATTCCCCCCTAAGTTCATGTGGTATTTCAACTCCGACCCTATCATTCTGGTCGGGATGTAACAATCTTACCTTAAATAATATACCATGAATGAAATTTAATTAAATCACAGAATACGATGTACTGACAAATACCATTTATTAAATTTAGCTAATCGTTGATTGTAGGGTGCCAAGGTCAATCATATAAGGGATAAGGCTAGTAAATGAGAATATGAGTGGTAGATTTAGGATATGAAGGCCCAATCAAGGGAGTTCTTTTAATGAAATACAAGAATAGGGTTATCATTTTCCACTAGAAATAATTAAAATAAGTTAATTTTATTGTGTATTTAAACAAAATTTTAAATTTATTAGATTTATAATACTATTTTTCTTCAAAGTGTTATTGAATTTTAGATCACATTGGAATTTTAAATTAAATTTATAATAAATATTATATATTTATCATCATTTACATTAAAATAGTATCTAATAGATGAATTTATATCATATTATAATTGATATAAAACAAAAATTTATTATATAATAACAAGACTTATTTTTGTAATATTGATCCTCTACCACAAAGGTACTACTCAGGGCCACCACACAACAAATTATCACCCTAAGAAACTCTGCTACTACACTATGCCATGTAAATTTTGATTTAATTTATTTGTACTATGATTCAAACTCTCACCAATACTTTATGGCGAAACATAGTTTCCACTAGTTTGGGATGTTTTTTTATAAGATGATATATTAATATGTCTATATATATATATATACATTTAATAAATATTTATATTTACTTCTATTTTTTACTTATTTATATTTATTTACGTATATTAACATAAATATACTTAAGTAAATATATTTCTACATACATATTGGAATATTTATATTTACATATATATTTATTTATAAACATTAAATGAATATATATTTTTATATAAATTCATATATTTATATTCATATACATTTTCATAATGAATATTTATATTTAAAAAATATATATAAATGTATATTTTAATTTTTAATACATCAATTTTATATCATGTTCCATAAAATTAAAAAGTAAAATCGATGATAAAATTTTGTTCTAATATGTTTAATATATTTATTGATAAAATTTTACGTGTAAATGTAATTTAATATATTAATATATTTTTTGTTATATATTTTTTATTTTTAATATATATATATATAGTTATAAATATATAATATATATATATATATAATATATATATAATGCCAGGAAGACACTTATAAATAATAGTAAAATTATTCCTAAAATGGTCTATTACTGAAAATTTGAAATTACTAAAAAAGGTAATACATGAAAAGAAAGAAAATGTGTTCATATTTGAAGGTTTTATAAATAATGATGACACATAGAAATGGTCTTTCCTAAATTTTAATTAAAACATGGAAGTAAATATTGAACCATGGAATTATAATTGTAGAGACAAGATGAAATCATCAATGAAAAGAAGAAGTAAATGTAACTTGGTCAGTTGGATAAAAAATTCTTGCTAGTATGTAATTGGATACTTTTTTATCATGAATAATGTTGTTGGGAAGTTCAAAGGTTATTTATATTTGTTTACATGAGGATATTTTAATTGTTACACTTTTTTTCAGTCAAGCCAGGACTGATGTTTTATGATTTTATTCTACTAAATGCGAGAGTCTATGAAATATTTAATTTTAATATATATAAATATATATTTTTATATCAATATATAAATATATATTTATATAAATAACATTTTATAAAGTCTGTGTATGTGACCGTAAGTGCTCATGCATGTTTAACCATTTAGCAGTGTTATAAAATCATTGATAAAGTTTACCATTCATTGACATTAAGAAAATAAAAATGAATTTTTCAATTTATCATCACTAAGAAATGTGATAATAAAGGATACACTAATTAGTGATGAAAAACACATATTAAAGTTACACATTATCCATTCATTTTTTCATACTAATAAAGGGATAATTTTATTATTATTATTATAAGTCTTAATAATTTATTCCCTTTATGGGGGTCTCTTATTTTCAACAATAAAAACAAAAACATGTTTTTCATGAATTTTCAGTGTTGTAGTGAACTTTGGAATACAATGGGGAATGAATCTAATAATAGTTTAAAAAACAATTTTTTCCTACAATTTTCTTTCAAATGCAATTTTCTATAATGTTATTGAATATAAATTTTATAATTAATTTTATATTAAAATTATTTTATTTGGTAAAATCCAATAATGAAATTAAAATACTAAATTTAGTAAAATATGAAATTTTTAATCCCATAAAAAACATTAAATATATCAATTATAAAGATATTTATTAACTAATAAAATAAATATTGAACATTTCAAATTATATTAAATTTCATTATGCAATCCTATCATTTTAGATTTCATGTAATTCTAAATGATAAACCGAGAAAAATTTAATTTATTTAGAGATCTATATAATATTAACATAACATAGTAACAATATATATAATAAAAATGATATAATTTACTTATGTTGACCAGATTTGACATAATATTTTTAAAGAATAAGTGCTAGGGAAGAAAACAATCCACCATGTTGTTGAATATTTTAATATATTATGTTTCAAGTGTATATAATTTAATTATAGATATATATAAATTTAAAACATAAGTAGAGTTATGAGAACCTATATAATTGAAATCACAAAATATTTTGGTATATGATTAATCTAATAAAAATAGTTTTTTGACTTTTTGAAGACATGTGTTTATTTCCGTGTTGCATGTTCATGCATTTATCATTTCTATTAATTTTGTTTTTGTTTTTGGGGGTGTATTTTTTTGGATAGTTTGATTTTAACCCTTAAGTAATATTCTTTTGACTCTTAAATATGAGACATGTAACTCTTATATATTCCATTGTGAGTTATTTTAATTATTATCTACAGGATGCCTTACCTTTATGTATGGATTTTAGTTTTATGTTGTCACGACCCGTCCTCGGGGCCCATGCCGTGACTACCCCAAGCCCGCCTTCCATAGGCCAGGGGTTGGCGATTAGCATCAAGGCAAGAATCCCAACATGAAGGGAAGGCATTGCCTTTAAAAGTAAAAAAACACCACAGAGTAAGCAAGTAGAAGTAAACACTAAGTAAATTGAGTAAAAGTAAGTGTGGAAAGTAAATGATCCAGAATACAAACCCAAACTGAAAGTAAAGTACAATTGGAAAAAAAGTACAACAACTGAAAGTAAAGCAGCAACGTTGAGTCGTCCTCTGTACTCCCACCTGAAGGGTGGGTACAGATAACCACCTCAGCTCCTCGGTTCCAGTCGTCTGCTCCGTGTACGTCCCGCCCAGGGGCCCACCTCCAGATACCGACCTTCTCCGCAAGCCTCAACCACAATCA
This sequence comes from Viscum album, assembly GCA_963277665.1. Taxonomy (NCBI): domain Eukaryota; kingdom Viridiplantae; phylum Streptophyta; class Magnoliopsida; order Santalales; family Viscaceae; genus Viscum; species Viscum album. The sequence continues at coordinate 65,886,859 of OY728147.1, read as the reverse complement.
GCGTTGTCTGTCGTCTGCAACCAACACAGCGTAGTGCAGGCATAGCCTGTGCAGGGGTGAGTATAAGCTACTCAGTTGGGACCCCGAGACCCCCGAAGGTCTACCAGAATCCACAAAACATAATTCAAAAAGGAAAGATACAATCATGAAGTATCATTCGACACTACTTAGGTATATGCCCATACATATACATAAGTTATCAATTCCAGTTCAGCTCCAACATCTGAGCCCAAGTTCGATCACATCCACACAGGATAGCACAACACAATCCACATAGGAATTCAAAACAACATTCAGCTCACAAGGTATACTTCTTTGTAAGATGATAGAGATGATCAGGTGTAGCCACTGATTCATCTAAGCCGTCGGACCCACACATGATCAATATGTACTAACCCCCGCAATGACCCACAAAGGATTGATAGGTAATTAACCCCCGCAATGACCCACACAGGATCGGACCCACACAGGATCTGTAGGCACTGGCCCACATAGGACCGCTGAGTGCTGACCCACACAGGATCGGTAGCACTAACCCATGTAGGATCACTGAGTGTTGTAGTCGTCGCCGTCGAATCCACGGAGGATTTCTGTACAGTCATCATCATCGTCGCAGTCGCAGCCAGCTCTAGGGTTCCTGCACACAACAAGCTCATTCGGGAGGGTCCTCTCCACGAGCCGAGGGGCTGATTCATCAACTGACACATAGTCCGGATTTGATGTATCCAAAAGTTCTGTATTGTCAACAGGAACTCAATGTCATTGACTGCGCGTCAATCGGACGCCCGGTCTGAGAGTTATTGGCTTTTTCGTTCCAGGGGCCCGGTTGGTTTTTAAGTCAAAACCAACCCGACCATACTCCAACTGTGTCCAAACCTCGATCGGAGTAATCCAAAAGGTCTGTATCACTAAGAGGAATCCATCAAAGTCGATGTCACGTCAATCAGACGTCTGGAGCTCATGTTATAAGCGTTTTCGCTCCGAGGGCCCGACTGGTTTTGTGTTCGAACCAACCCGGCTGAACCCAAAGTACTTCGAAACCTTATGTGTAATATACCTAAACAACCGTCTCAATCCAAGGATATCATCGCTACTGAAAGTGCGTTGATCAAAGTTCATAGACCATGTTATGGGAAAAAGACCGAAAGAGGTCCAAAAGTGGGGGTTTCGGGCCCGGACCGATCTGGCCCGGCTGGTGCGGTCCAGCCCGGCCTGGGCGTGGCCCGGCCTGGCGGCTCGTCCGGGCGCGCTGGTGCTGGCTCGGCCAGCCCGCTCCGGCTGGCCGGCTGCTATAGCCACGGGACTGGCCTAGGCCGGTCCCCCTGCTCCGACGCTGGCGGCCCGGATCCGGCCACCGGTCCCTGCTTCGCCATGGCCTTGGCCCGTCAGGTGCGATGTGACAGCACCGCGCGCCCCCGCCGCGGCCCCACTCCGGTCGTTGTGTCTTCGAGGTTCCTTCGAGGTTCTCTGGGGTAGTGCGACGATGCTGCACACCCTTGCCATATGATCCCGCGCGGGGCCATTGCACCGCGCTGCTTTCCTTCGAACCGCATCAACAAAACTTACAAGGGAGGAGGGTCGGGCATGTTTGTTCTATCCGGCCCCCTCCCGTTAATCGATAGCAAGCGGAAAAGTTTCACGAAGAATGACAATGGATGTATTCATGAACAAAAACAAAATCCCCTACCTCAAGCATAGTTTAACGAAGGCTCGTCGTGGGATGCACGTCGCGGAAGTAGGAGTCGCGGAAGGAGGATCGTCGCGTCGTGGAGAAAAGATTCATAGGAATCGCGTTGTCGACCTCTGAGGATCCGGCATTCTTGTCGACTTTCGTCGGAGGTCGGCGTTCTTCGCGTTCTTCGTCGAGGAGGAAGAACTTCAAGATCTTGAGAAAATTATCCCAAGCCACTCACAACCCAATAAATATAATAAAATAAGAGTTTGTCTTATTTTATTTCTCAAGCCATGCGTTTTGAAATTCAAAAATGAAACAATCAATTAAATAAATTAATTGTAATCTTTAAACCCCCCAAATTAATAGAGGCGTTTCATAAACAGAAAAACTCTAGGGTTGACTTCCACTTAATAGGGGTGCAGTTGCATTACCTTAATTAAAAGGGGGTTGAGGTAGTTGAAAGAAACGGTGGGGCTCGTGTGGGTCCCACCACAAAAATATCATACCTAGTGGGGAGGATATTGTGGGTCCCACTCCAATCACTTAGCTTAGATTAAAAAACATTAAGTAAAATAAAAATTGGTCCCACCATTTTTATTTTAATCCTTTACTTAACCCAAAAATTTAAAAACCACAACCGAGCAAACGCAATTCCAGAAAAGGTGTTTCTAAGAAATTACCGGCGTTCTGATTCCCTCGGTGCCCTCGGAATTCGATTCCGAGCACCGGTTCAAAAGTTAGAAAACCCCGCTCATTCCTTCACTGAACGAACCAGAGCTAAACTTCGGAAAAAGAATCCGGGCACACAGTGCCTCAGAATTAGGTTCCGTAAAAAACAGCATTCTTGTAAAATCCCAAATAATATTAAGAAAAAATTTACCTTTAATTTTACGGGTCTTTACATTACTACCACCTCAGGGCTTTACATCCCCGTAAAGATACATCAAAACTAGGGAAACAAAAGTGGGTACTGAGCATGCATCTGAGCCTCCCGCTCCCAAGTGATCTCCTGGAGGTTCCTGTGCTTCCATCTGACACACTAGAGGAATCGACCGTCCATGTAGGACCTGCTCCTTTCGATCCTCAATCTCCACCGGGGACCTCCACAAAAGACGCCCCATCATCAATGTCCAGCTCCCCATGGTCAATGATATGCGTCGGGTCATGCACGTATCTCCTCATCTAGGAAACGTGGAAAATGTCGTGCACCTGGTGCAACTGATGTGGTAGAGCCATGCAATAAACCACCTCGCCAATCCTGGTAAGGACCTGGAATGGTTCAATGAATCGTGGAGACAACATGCCGCCTCGGACAAATCTCCGTAATCCCCATCGAGGTGAGACACACAATAAGACATGGTCTCCATCCTCGAACTCTAGTGGCCTCCGTCTCCTGTCATCATAAGACTTATTCTAGCTCTGAGCTATCCTCATCCTCTCCTGGATGACCTGGACCTTCTCTATCATGGCTTGGACCATCTCCAGTCCCACAAGTGCTGACTCCCCAGGGTCTGTCCAGCACAGAGGAGATCTGTAAGGTCTGACGTACAATGCCTCGTATGGTGTCATCCCGATGGTGTAGTGGTAGCTATTGTTGTATGTGAACTCCACCAAGGGTAGGTGGTCCTCCCAGCTGCGACCAAAGTCAAGCAAACATGCGTGGAGCATGTCCTCGAGAGTCTGAATGATACTCTCCATCTGAACATCTGTATGAGGGTGAAAGGTGGTGCTCAGACATAGCTGCGTCTCAAATGCCTCCTGCAACCCCTTCCAAAGCCGTAAAGTAATGAAATAATATCGATCAGAGACGATAGATGATGGCACACCATGAAGTCGTACAATCTGTTGAACAAAAAGGCATCCCAGGATCTCCACTGAGCCCTGCTCTCTGATGGGTAAGAAGTGAGCCAATTTGGTGAGTCGATCGACAATCACCCAAATGGAGTCGTGACCTCTGAAAGTGTGTGGATGTCCAGTCACGAATTCCATAGATATCCTGTCCCACTTCCACTCTGGGACCACCAAGGGCTGCACCAAGCCAGCTAGTACCTGGTGCTCTGCCTTCACCTATTGGAAGGTGAGGAATCGAGAAATGAACTCTGCCATAGCCTTCTTCATACCCTGCCACCAGTGCTGTCGTCTGAGGTCTTGGTACATATTCGCCACTCCTGGATGTACCGATAAAGGGGAAGTTTGAAACTCTCTCAGCACCTCCTCCCGTAAAGAAACTGGTACCAAGGTACGTCCTCTGAAAAGGACATCTTGCTCTCCTCCTAAAGAGAATCCATCAGGTGCTTGTCCTGAGGATATGTCCACACGCCGCGTCTCACAGTCGGTGTCCCCATGTTGTGCCTATTTGACCCGCTGCAGGAGTGGAGGAGTGACTATGAGTGACTGAAGAAAGGCTGCTCCATCGCTATCCATGATGGATATCTGCAAAGCGGCTAGCTTCTCTGTCACCACCCCATGTAGCTGAATGCCCGACCTCCTGCTGAGTGCAACGGCTTCTACTTTCCCCTTTCCAGGAGTATAGACTATCTCAAATTCATAGTCCTGGAGGAAATCAAGCCACCGCTGCTGTATCAAGTTCAGGTCCTTCTATGAGAAGATATACCTGAGACTCTGGTGGTCAGAATAGACTGTAAAGCGATCGCCCATCAGATAGTGTCGCCACATCTTCGGAGCGAAGACCACTGATGCTAACTCCAGGTCATGGGTAGCGTAGTTCTGCTCATGCTGCCTCAACTGACGTGATCCATTGGTGATCACATCCCGCTCCTGCATCCGGACACATCCGAGTCCGGTCCCTGATGTATCTCAGGAAACTACGTAGCCAACTCCATCCTCCGGTAGCCTCAAGATAGGCGCGTTGGTCAGTCTCTTTCTCAGCTCCTGGAAGCTCTGCGGACAACTGTCTAACCACACAAAGGGTTTCCCCTTCTTCTTAAAAGCTAATAGTGGTGCCACAACTTTGGAGAAGTCTGGAACAAATCTCTGGTAGTACCCAGCTAGACCCAAGAAACTCTGCACCTCCGTCACGCTCCTGGGTGGCTCCCAAGCTAGCATTGCTTCGATCTTCGCAGGATCCACCGCAACTACCTCCTCGGAGATGATGTGTCCCAAGAAGTGGAACACACGTATCCAGAACTGACACTTCGAGATCTTACCATAAATATGGTGCTCTCGGAGTGTATCTAGTATAACCCGCAAGTGATAGGTGTGCTCCTCCTCAGTCATCGAGTATATCAAAATGTCATCGATGAAGACCACGACAAATCGATCGAGGTATGGCTGAAAGATCATGTTCATGAGACCCATGAACACTGCTATAGCATTGGTCACATTGATAGGCATAAGCAAGAACTCATAGTGGCCATACGGACATATATAGGCCGTCTTCTGCACATCCTCATCCCGAACTCTGAGCTGATGATAACATGACCTGATGTCTATCTTCGAGAACCACCGTGATCCCTTAAGTTGATCGAAGAGGTCTTCAATCCTCAGTAGCGTATACTTGTTCCTCACAGTCACCTGGTTCAGGCGACGATAGTCGACACAATGTCACAAGCTCCTCTCCGCCATCTTGGCAATCAATATCGGGAAAGCACTGGGTGAAACACTGGGTCAGATGAATCCCTTGCCCTGCAAGTCCTCCAACTGTACCCGTAGCTCTCAAATCTCGGTGAGATCCATCCGTTATGCTGGGTGGATATTGGGGCTATCCCGGGGTATATTTCAATATAAAATTCTACCTCTCTGTGAGAAGGTAGTCCTGGAACGTCGTCGGGGAAAACGTCCGCATACTGATCCACCACTGCAGGAAAAATAGGACTCCACATGTCCACTGCTACTAGGATGAGGCTAGGCAACTGATGCTTGATGGGTTGTCCGCTCCTCTCCGAGAGTCCATACCGTGCTGCGAAGGCTCCCTTCTCGCCAGTGAAGGTGAACCTTCTCTCGTCTGTGCGTACAAACCGTACCTTGCGCCTAATACAGTCGATCTGAGCATGGATTGTAGAAAACCAATCCATGCCCAAGATGACATCGTAAGGCCTCGACACCACTACAAGAAGATCCTAGCCGAATCTCCCACCTCCTAGAGTAAGCTCACACTGTCGGCACCAATGGGTAATCGTCGAGTCTACTCCCGTAGGTGTCTCTGTCCGTAAGGATCGAGCCAACAGCTCTGTCGAAATCTCTGATCTCTGAACAAGGGCAGCGGTTATGAAATAATGACTCGCTCCTATGTCTATAAGAACTGCAGTAAGGGTGGAATAAACACAGATAGTACCTCGAGTCATCTCTGGCGCGCTGTGGTCGTAGGCCTCCGCTGCTTGGATTTGTGCCTGTCTCTGCCCGCCAGCTCCCTGTGGTTGGGGTGGACCTCTTGGGGGTGGCGGTGGTAGATCCTGCAAGTGTCACCCACCACCTTCTGCTCGGCCTGCTCCTCTGCCTCATCTGCCTACTCATTGCAGACCGCCATGGTCGACCCTCTGCCTCTTCCTGGGTGGTCCCTCAACTGTCTGCTGCTCCTCGGTACGGCGGGTCGGGCAGTCACGAGCCATGTGGCCCTGCCCGCCGCATGCGTAGCACTGTTTGCCCCTCGAAAGACTGGCTCTGCGTTGTGTGCCCCACATCTCAGAGCCAGGGCCCTGAGGTCGTTTACCTGAGGGTCTGGTCTGCCTAGACCCATGTGTCATCCGTCGACTGCAAGCTATAGAAGACTCAACTATGTGCCGCCCTGCGGTAGGTCTCGCTACTGATGTAGGCTCATCAAGGAAGCTCTCGATCAGAAGGGCTCGCTCCAGTACCCTTGCCTATGTCGGAATGCTGAGGGAGATCAACGATGCCCTGATCTCATGCTGCAATCCCTTCTCAAAGGCTCTGGCCCAGATGAATGGGTCTCGTACCACGCCCGTCAAATTGCGCGAGAGATCGGTAAATCTCGTCGAGTACTGGGCGACCTTCAAGCTTCCCTGCCACAGCTGTAGATTCTCTTGGATGCGCACCGCACAGAGGGTGGGTGGGACGAACTCAGAGCGGAAGAGGCTCTCAAAGTCCGTCCAGAGGAGAGATACCTCATCGTGCACCTAGAGAATCAAGCTCCACCATCTGCCTTCTTTCATGTGCAGGAGACTCGCTGTGAGGATCACCATGAGGTCAGTTGGTGTCCTCACAAACCTGAAAACTCATACAACTGCCTCCAGCAAATCCTCAGCTTCCAGAGGGTCCGTATCCCCGCGGAACCTAGGCGGTCACTGACGCTGAAACTCATGTAGTCCACTAAGGCGACGTGCATCTTCAGCGGTGGGGGATGGTAGCATAGGTGGCTCGGCGAGTAGAGGTACTGCTGGTGCCTCTACTGTCAAAGGTCCATGTATCGAGGCCTCGTCGCTCGGCGGGCTGTCGTCCCGCACAAGGCTCGTAACCCTAGATGGATGTCGTCTTGGGGCCATCCTGAAAAGAAACAGGTGTTCCACGATCAAACAGTATACCTGGCGAGCTGACACAAAGTAATCACAATGAAAACTTGAAACACACATGCAATCAATGTTTTCGTGCATTAAGTCGAAAATCAGAAGTCATGGTCCTACTGTATGGATATGTCAGCCACCGCACCAACACTAGACTCCCTGGAATGATAACCACACTCAATAGCCTTAGCACTATTGTTTCACATAGAAGAAAGATAAATGTCCAAAGTTCTGCAGTAGAACAGAACTCCTCTGATACAAATTTGTCACGACCCGTCCTCGGGGCCCGTGCTGTGACTACCCCAATCCCGCCTTCCATATGCCAGGGGTTGGCGGCTAGAACCAAGGTGTAAATCCCATCATAAAGGGAAGGAATTGTCTTTAAAAGTAAAAAAACACCAAAGAGTAATCCAGCAGAAGTAAACACTATGTAAACTGAGTACAAGTAATTACGGAAAGTAAATGGGCCAGAATACAAACCCAAACTGAAAGTAAAGTACAACAGGAAAGAAAGCACAACAACTGAATGTAAAGCAGCAATGTCGATCCGTCCTCTGGTACACCCACCTGAAGGGTGGGTAAAGATAACACCTTAGCTCCTTGGGTGCTGTCGTCCACTCCGTGTACTTCCCGCCTAGTGGCCCACCTCCAGGTACCGACCTGCTCCGAAAGCCTCAACCACGATCAGCGCTGTCGGTCGTCTGCAACCAACAAAACGTAGTGCGGGAATAGCCCATGCAGGGGTGTGTATAAGCTACTCCGTAGGAACACCGAGACCCCCAAAGGTATCCCAGAATCCACAAAGGATAATCCACAAAGTAAAGATAAAATCACGAAGTGACATCCGACACTACTTAGGTATATGCCCATATATATACCTAAGTTATCAATTGCAGTTAAGCTCCAACATCCAAGCCCATGTTCGATCACATCCACACATGATACCACAATACAATCCACATAGTAAAGCAAAATAGATTCAGCTCATAAGGTATACTTCGTCGTAAGATGATAGAGATGATCAAGTGTAACCACTGATTCATATAAGCCATCGGACCCACACAGGATCAATAGGTACTAACCCCCGCAATGACCCAGAAAGGATCTATAGGTAACTAACCCCCACAATGACCCACACAGGATCGGACTCACACAGAATCTGTAGGCGCTGGCCACACAGGACTGCTGAGCGCTGACCCACACAGGATCTGACCCACACAATATTGGTTGCACTGACACACATAGGATCGACGAGTGCTGTAGTCATCGCCGTCTAATCCACAGAGGATTTCTGTACAGTCGTCATAGTCGTCGCAGTCGCAGCCAGCTCTAGGGTTCCCGCACACAACAAGATTGTTCGGGAGGGTCCGCTCCACGAGCCGAGGTCTGATACATCAACTGACACATAGTCTGGAGTTTATGTTTTCAAAAGTTTCATATTGTCAACAGGAACTCAACGTCACAGACGGCGCGTCAATCGGATGCCCGGTCTGAGAGTTATTGGCTTTTTTGTTCAAGGGGCCAGACTGGGTTTTAAGTCAAAATCAACCCGACCATACGCCAACTGCGTCCAAACATCGATCAGAGTAAGACAAAAGGTCCGTCTCAATATTAGGAATCCATCAAAATCGATGGCACGTCAATCAGACGTCCGGAGTTCAAGTTATAAGCATTTCTGCTCTGAGGGCCAGGTTGGTTTCGTGTTCAAACCAACCTGGCTGAACCCAAAGTACTCTGAAACCTTGAGTGTAATATACCGAAACAAATGTCTCGATCCAAGGATCACATCTCTGCTGATGGTGCGTCGATCAGAGGTTCGTATCCCATGTTATGGGTAAAATACTGAAAGAGGTCCGGAAGTGGGGGTTTCGGGCCAGGACCGATCCGGCCCAAGAGCCCCTGGGTCTTCCTGAACCAGGTCGACCTGACCCGGGTCCATCCCGGCTGGCGTGGCCCGGCCCGGCGTGGGTGCGGCCCTTCCTGGCGGCTCGGCTCGGCGCACTGGCGCTGGCCAGGTGGCTCGGCCGTTTCGGCCGAGAGGATGGGGGTTAGTGTGGGCGCGCTGCCCCCCGCCTATTCGTAACCACGACTACCATGTTGGGGTCCGCTCTTGTCCAGCCAGACGGGGGTCGTAACCCCAGGCTCCTCCTCTAACTGGCCGGCCCGCTCTGGCCGGCCGGTTGCTGCCACCACGGGACCGGCATGGGCCAGTCCCCCTGCTCCGATGCCGGCGGCCTAGAACCGGCCGCCAGTCCCTGATTCGCCATGGCCTTAGCTGTGACCTTGTTACGCCCGGCGGGGTGCGACGGCGCCGCGCCCCTCCGCCGCGACCCCACTTCGGCCATGATGTCTTTGAGGTTACATCGATGTTCTCCAGCGTGGCGTGACGACGCAACGCCTTTGGTCGACTTCAACGACATGGCGAGACGATGTCGCTCACCCTTGCCATACGATCTCGCATGGTGTCGTGGCACCATGACGCTTTCCTTTGAACCAGATCAACACAACTTACAAGGTAGGAGGGTTGGCCGTGTTTGTTGGGTCCGGCCCCCTCCCGTTAATCGATACCAAGCGGAAAAGTTTCACGAAGAACGACAATGGAAGTATTCCCGAACAAAAACTAAATCCCCTACCGCGAGACTAGTTGAACGAAGGCTCATCGTGGGATGCACGTCGCGGAAGGAGGATCGTCGCGTCGCGGAGAAAAGATTCACCGGCGTCACATTGTCGACCTCCGAAGATCTGACGTTCTTCTTGACCTTCGTCGGAGGCCGGCATTCTTCGCATTCTTCGTCGAGGAGGAAGAACTTCAAGAACTTGAGAAAATTCTCCCAAGCCACTCACAACCCAACAACTCTAAAAAAATAAAATTTTGTCTTATTTTATTTCTCAAGCCATGCGTTTTGAAATTCAAAAATAAAACAATCAATTAAATGAGTTAATTGCAACGTTTAAACCGCTCAAATTAATAGAGGTGTTTCATAAACAGAAAAATGCAAGGGTTGACTTCCATTTAATAGGGGTGTGGGTGCATTACCTTAATTAAAATGGGGTTGAGGAAGTTGAAAGAAATGGTGGGGCTCATGTGGGTCCCACCTCACAAATATCCTACCTAGTGGGTAGGATGATGTGGGTCCCACTCTAATCACTTAGCTTTGGTTAAACAAATTTAAGTAAAATTAAAATTGGTCGCACCATTTTTATTTTAATCCTTTACTTATCCAAAAAATTTAAAAACCACACCCGAGCAAACACAACTCTGGAAAAGGTAATTCTAAGAAATTACCAGCACTGCGATTCCATCGGTGTCCTCAGAATTCGATTCTGAGCACCGGTTCAAAAGTTAGAAAACCCGCTCGTTCGTTCACTAAACCTACCCGATCTAAACTTTGGAAAAAGATTTCTGGCAAACCTGGCCTTAGAATGAGGTTCCGTAAGAAACTGCGTTTTTGTAAAATCCCAAAGAAAATTAAGAAAAAATTTCCCTTGAATTTTACGGGTCTTTACATATGTGGGAGTATAAATTATAAAAATAAAAAATTGTTATATACCCCTTAGTGTTGTGGGATGTTGGAAACATTAAGTGGTAAAGGGAAGAACCCTTACATATCATATCTTTATAAACCTAATGTATTGGTTTATTTTGAGCCTTAAATATTGTCTCGAAGTGACACATAGGTATAATGTTCCTTGTCTATTACATTTTTGGGAGATAACACTTAAATATCAGATCATGGTGACACTTTCATTTTGGATCATTAAGATAATTGTGTTTCATTTCATGATAACCCTTATATATGAGATATTTTTTTCATGGGTTGACCCATACACATTGGAAAAATTAGAGTTTTTATCAATTGTTGGTTGTTCTATGATCAACATATATGAACAAGTTCACATACTATGGTAATATGTGATGAATTATACTCCTCTCTTACTTTTAAGGAATTGAATTTATTGACATAGAACAAAGAGATTTTTTAATACTATCCCTAATATAATTCAAAAGAGAATGAGATAAACCATGATATATGAGATCTGATTCACGTATTTTATAATGTAGACCCAAAAAACTAAATTTTTTAGGTTTTCTTCTAGTGGAGAGATAATGGATTGTAATCTCTCATGGGAGACTCAGTAAAGACAAGGAATCATGGGGGGTTTTGACAAGTTACACCATGCCTTGATAAGGGGGTGTTGGTTTGGTTTGATTCATTCCTATTAGTTTTTCCTGTTTTTGTAGTTCTTTAGTAATTATATATGTGGGTGACTTTTTGTATCTTATCTAGTTTCGTTTTTTGGTTTATTATATTTATCCTCTTCATTTTTATATTCATTCAATTTAATTTTTATACAATAATTCGTTTTGATATGATGTTACATTCATTCATGTATAAACCAAGTGTTATGGTGTATATTAATTTCCTATGTGGATTTATTTTTAGAATATTAAAAAGGTACTTGGAAGTCTTGGTTGGGTGAATTTAGATTAATTTAATAACATGGTTTTCATCTTTGCCAATGTATATAAGAAAATACCAAGAAGGAACATGAATATTTTTTTATTAAATTTCATGGATGATGGATTAAGTCCTATAAAAGATTCCATGTTGTGGGGTAGGTATTACGTTACATTAGAGGAAGTGAATTATTTGGATTTTTTTATAAATCTTCAAATTCATGGATTTAACATGGGGGGTAGTTGAGCGAAATCTAGGTCAGATTTGTTCAACTTTCATAATAATATTTATAGGATTAATTTAGATCCGAACAATGTCTTAAAAAACAATAAGGATTGTATTGATTTTCATTGAGTTTTCTAGCATCCCATAGAGTTTAATTAGTTATAGTTTTATGTTTTTTTATTCATATATCCTAATATTTATTCTACTTGTGACATGATAGGGCCCTTATTAGAAGGAAGGGTATGAATAGGGATAGATTCTAGGTCTGTTTAGGTCATGTTAAATGGAATCTTCCTATTGGGTTTCTATTATTTATTATTTTTCATTTTTTTATTCCCTACCTACTTGATTTATTGATATTATATTTATATGTCTAATTATATTCACATTTTATTTTCTTTGGAAATTTCTCATATGTCAGATTTTTTATTTTTTAAATCTACAATCAAGAGTTTGGATGAAATCGAACCATAGTTAGCTAGATACTCGTACAAGATCCACTGGTTTGGGATGATATATGGGTGTGCTAAACTATGTTTAATATTGATTCATAGGGTTTGTTTTGTTTATGAACTTGTTTTATTTGTTCAAAGTTATAGATGATGTGGTCTTGAAATAATTTTTCTAATGTGGCACATGATAATAAGATAATCATATTAGATTCATTATGATAGAGATTATGGTTTTATATCAGTGAAAACTGTCTGAATTATCTGATAGGATATGGTAATTTTCAAGAATATCGTCTCTTAATTTTACATTTTATTTTTTTATTGTGGATATTTGTTGGATTTTGGAATTATCACAAATTTTCAAATTAAATTGGTCTATATTTTATTTTTTGTGATGTGTGATTATTTATATATCTCATTTTAATAAATTTGGTTCAGTTTTTTTTTATTGTTTTTATAGCTGGACTGTGTTTTTAAAAAAAAAATTTACACTCAACTGTTTTTAATATAACCCTTATGTATGGTCCATATTACTCTTACATATTCCCTTATAAAGAAGATTTAATCTTGTATAGGGGTAGTGTTTCATTTATATATGGATTAAAATATGATGTGCGATTTTGAAATGATAATTTTTGGAACCCTTCCATATCCATTAGTTTCATGGAATGTTAGATGAATATAAAGGAAATTTGAGGAACCATTATGTATTAGATCATTGATACCATTGTATATTATATCCTTTTAACCATTACATAATAACTAAAATTCACCCTTTCATATTATTACCCATACATATTGCTTTTCCATGAGATGATTATTATGTATCAAGTCATGGTGAAACATACAATCTGGGGTTTTTTGAACCTTACATATCATCTTGTGGTAACCCTTACTTATCCACAATTCATTTCAAAGTCTAACCTATATGAATCAGATATCTTAGAGCTCGATACACTATTTATTTCTTCCATGGTCATCCTATCTAAACATATTTCCTTTCTATAATTAGTGGTAATGATTTTTAGGACCTAATAATTTCTTTTGGATTGGATTTATAGAGATATTATTGAGAATTATTTTTAATTCTTCCCAAGATGATTCTAGATAGAATGATACATAACCAGAGTGAGGAGAGATATATCATAGATTTAAAAATGGTTCCACTCATACCTGATTTTGGGTGTTTTTTAATTATTTAACTCATATACTATAAGAATATTTAGTGGAATAAATCATGATAGCAAAGCATAGAGTAGTTATTATATGTGATATAATGCCTTAGTATGTGGGTCTCAGACTGGTTTACTTATTTCCTATTTTTTATAATAAATTTATTTACTATTTCTTCTCGGACCATGTTTGTGTGGGTGTGTCTAGATAGATTTTATGGTTTAGTTTGTTTGATTTATTTTCTTTACCATTTTCATTTTTATGTTTTTTTATTTCAAAATATAAGGTTTTTTGGTGCTGTTGTTTCCATGAATAAGAACCAATGTGGTCTAAAGCGCATTAATTTCTTATGATATTTAATTTCCAATTTTTATTCATCTGGTTTTTGGGATTTTTTTCTTCTATTTCCACTTTTTTACTTTTGTTTTAAATTTCTAGTCTTTGGATTTGTGACGTTTTTTCTATACTTGATACATTATGTATCTTTGTTGAGGGTTTGGTTTGTGCCATACTACCTTAATTTGGAGAGTTTCTTTGTATTAAAAAGATACCTCCCCCAAAGAAATAGTGAAGATGTGAATATATGTAAAAGATAATTTTTAAGGGACATTTAATAGTTGATGGTTGAGATGACATGGTTTATTATAGAGATTGTGTGAAATATATCATAGTGGAACATTATAGTAAGGTTTTAGAGGACATTAAATTAATTTTTAATGGCATAAGGTAGTAGTGTTTGGTGAGATCATATTATGTTACAAGTATGTGGGTATAATACATAAGCTTTTATTATTATAAATCCTTATTTCAATTAAATATGTTAATTATAAATTTTGAGTGGGGGTGGGATGCTAACATAATTTCCTTAGTGATATAAGAGAATTCTAGTTATGTAAAGATAACAACAAGTTGTCGAGTTCGAGATTACTCATATATAGATTGACGAAATCACCTTTAAATTCTAATCGTAAGGGAAACAAGGCCTTATTTTATAATGAAATATTCACCCTAAAATAGAATAAATCATTATTATATAAATAATATTCTTTGTTAAGAAATATAGATCTTATGATATCTGGAATACCAATTTCACATGATTTATCAATGGTTGTTCACTATGAAAAGGAGCTCAATTTTCATTGCTAGAGTTGATTGACTATTTTGAAAATAAGAACATGTTTTTAATTCATCTATTTGAGAATTAAATTTATATGGTCTTAATATACCAACAATATTGAATGATAATAATATTTTTACATTTATATTAATAGTGAACACTTTTCTGGTTATGTTAAAATAAATAATGAGTAATTTAGTTATTTTTTTAAAAAAACATTATTTCAATGTTATGAGATAGTAAAAGTTAATTGTTTTATCAAGAAATATTCCTAAAAACCCAAGATATTAGATATTTAACTAATAAAAAGTCATTTTTAATAGTTTTATGGATTAGAATTTTAGTTTAAAAATTCAACGATTATGGGGGGGGTAGTTTTGATTAAACCATTTGAATTTTTGTATTGGAAAGGATTAGGTAGGTTAAAATGATCTGTAATGAAAAAATGGTTCTTGGGGATGTTCAAACAAACTCTCACTGTGTTTCACAATAGTTTGGAATATATTTCAATGATTTCATAATTGGGAATCATATAATAGATCACAATTAACTATAACAACAATTGTAGTTGAATTTTTCAAGCCACATCCATTATATATCACGTGACACATACCTCATCCAGGGAATTCCTACCAAAAATTTAAAATATCAAAAATTTATAGGATTTAAATTTTATTATAGACTTAAAATTATGTAATAAGGCATCTAAAAGGGTTGAAAGTTCCACCACACACCCCTATGAATTCAATATCCACTTCTAGGAAGGAATGAAACCCACCGTATCTATGCACACATCACTCTAATTATTATATATTCAGGTTATATAAAAATGTATTTCTTACTAAATTAACAATAAAGAAGAAACCCTTAACATATATAGTAGAATTAAAACACATAGAAAGAAAATGGTTTAAATAATGTCTAACTCTATAAGAGGAAATATTGTACTTGCTATTAAAGGTATAAATTAAGTTATAAGGGAACCACCCTTTATAAAACCAAACTGATCGAAAGATACAGGTGAATTTGTCCCAAAATTAATGAAAAAAGTAAAGAACATCCTAAAAATACTATCCATGATGAACACTCAATATTATTACTCCATGGGTATTCCCCCAGGGGAACTGATTCCACTCATCCTTCTTTGAGATCATCTATAATGACCGTAAATTTTGGATCCTTTAAATTAATATTTTATTCAATAGCTTATGTCACACACATCACAAAACTAAAAAACACCTGAATATAATGGCACCTGAAATATTAAAGTGACAGGAGTAATATAATTATAATTAGATCAAAATTGAATAATAGGTGAAAATAATTTAATATAATTATCCTAATTGATTAATATATTAAAAAGGATTCCTTTCAAAAAAAATCAAGATGAATTATTTTATTTTAATATATGAAATGGATAAAAGTTAAAATTTTAATAATTTATTAATTATTTATAAACTAATATAACAATAAACTCATATATAAATAATCATATATTTATAAATATTTTTGAAATATGATTAAAAAACTTTAGGATTTAAATTTTCATTTTTATAAAATAATTGTACATTTATATATTTTTTATTAATTAAAAAAAAATTATAAAAATTATAATTTTAATATGGAAAAACTAAAATAATTTTTGGAATTAACTTGTTAGTGTTGGGTTATTATTAATTTTTTCATAAACATATTTAATTTTTTCATCTATAGTAGAAATACCTTTTTTAAAATTAACAAGAAGTCTAAGAAAATATTAGTATAGATGTTTGAATTGTTAATGATACGTGTTTCTAATACCAAATATTAATTTTATAAGTACCTTTTTAATTTTAAAATTTTAATATAAAAATCCCAATTTGATGACTTCTAATTCTTGTTAAATTTTTTTTAAAAAAAAAATTAATACATTTTACATTTAGTACTTCTTAGATATTTTTTATAAATTTTAACAATTTAATAAAAATTAATTAAAAATGTGGAATAATTTTTTCCAAATTGTATAATTTTGACCATTATATTTTGGGTATAACGTATTCATTATCTAGTTGAGAACTAGTTACCATAGTGAAAACCAAAATGGCAAAAATGAGCAATTGAAGAGGTAAAGGGAAAAACAATTTAGAAATAATTATTCTGTTTTTTGGGAGTGATTGAACCTTTTTTCTTCTCTATAAATTTTTTTTTCAATTTGGATGCACTTTACATGATAATGACTTCCATGTATTGAAATGTTTTTAATATTTACAAAAATACTATATGATTTAACTTATAAATGGGGAACTCCTCTCACCACACCCCCTCCCACCAAAACCCCATAAATTCAGTCCAATATATAAATAAAACTATCCTCCCTAATCTTATACACCACCAAGATGTTATTTTCTTCTCAAAATACAACCCTCAATGGTTAAACCCCTATCCTAAATGAGATAATTCATGAAATGAGGTATAAATTTCTAACTTCTTTTATCTCATTTTTATTTATTTATATGAACTACTTCTTCCTATTGTTACATAAAACCAAATTAAAATGTTATAATTGTTATCATTTGAATAAAATTTTGTTATTATAATGATTTTACAAGATTTATCCACATTTCACCCATTTCTATTGAGAAAAAAATCATTAACCATGCATTGTATGGAATACCACCTCTATGAAGTAATGAGTCCATTTACCTTCACCAAATTTAAATTATAGTCTTACAAAGTAAATCAAAATATATAGATTATTTTTTAAAAAATATTTTATATTTTAAATTAAAAAAATATTAGTCCTCTTATATATTCTGTGGAAAATGAAATCATCAACCCTATGTACATATATACTACCGCCTTAGTGGAATGATTGGTTTTCATTTTTATGTACATCATCACCTAACATTATCGGTAATGATAATTTGTTTATTTTATAAATATTATTAATATAAAATTATTAGGTTCTTGGAAACATAAATTTTAAATCCTATTGAAAATATTAGCGATAAACTTTTGTGGTAAATTCAACCATCCAAAAGAGCATTCTAAATAAAAAAATGAATTCATCATAATATAAAATAACTTATTATAAGATAGATTATTTATAAAATTAATTTAAATAAATATATAAAACTCTAAAAATATTAAATATGCTCATTAGGATTTTGGTATAAAAATATTACAAAATAACCACAACATAATCATTAATTAATAACAACATATTCTTGTTTGGGTCAGTTTTACCACATTTTTGAAAATATTATAAAAATTATTAATGGATGAATATTGGAATTAAATTTTCTTAAATATATTATACAAATGTATAAATAAATCTTTCTATAATATAAATACAAAATTTTAACTCATTATTTAATAAAACATCATTCATTTTCTAAGAATCGTCAAAATAATATCATCACGAAATTCATCATTAATGATCATACAAACAATCCAATAGAATTAAATTAAAAAATTATAAAATACTATAAAAAATTATTCCAGATCCATATATTATCTAGTAATGATAAAATTTCATAAATAAATGAATAACAACACCGCTATTTTGGAACTAGTTCAATAAAATAAAGATTTCTCACACCAAATATTGAAAATATATAAAAATAACTAATATAAATGTTGATAATAATTGTAAATTTATTTTATAAAGGGTATATATATGAATAATACTCTCAGATATTTGATTACCACGGTCACACGTAGAGTGTGAGAAACTCAACATGAATTAATGAAAGGGTTTCTTAGTATCATTTTCAAATCCACGAGGCGTGCATAATTTTTAACACCATAACTTATTTAATATGGTGTATTAATTTACCTATTTAAATTAAGTATAATTTATATCTATCATTTCATGATATTTTGACTTCAATTTTATGGTAACCAAATTATTATTATGTTACAATTAACTTAAGTGTTTTTTGGAAACTCATTTCTCATTCATTGAGTTATGATTGTTCTTCTAGAATTTATTTCATATAAGTCTGGAAAATTTTATCATTATATTTTATTATAAGGTAATATAGAGTTTTTTATTTTTATTTACTATTATATCACAGATCATCTTTATAAATGTCCCATGCATCATGAATTATGATCTTTGTATGTTATTTGGTCAACTAAAACTTAATATCATTAAGATAAAATGTTATTTCTTGAGAATTTTTCTTCTATTTTTATAAATACTTATATTTTATATATCATAATATATTTAATCGTATATCTCTAGTTAAAATTACTTTCCTAACCCAAATATTTTTAACTGATTAATTTTTTTCCAATAATAGTGACAGTTATTTAATGAAAAATATAGTCTCCTATAATGATGGGTTTCCTAGCATTTTTAGAATCATTATTAAGAAAAAATGATTTTTATTTATTATTTTGAAATGAAAATACGAGATTTTTGATTTCTAATACATATTTACCATCTTCTATTTTAAAATTGATGATTTATATCCACCTTTTTACTTTGTGAGTTTTCAACAAAGGATTTTATAAATGTTCAAAAGATTACCATTATTTCCAAATAAAATGTTTTGTCCTCTACTGTTAATTTCATTGATAAATTTTGTTTTATTTTCAAGGATAAATTTTTTAAAGTATTTATAAAAATGTTTCTAGTGTCCTCAATTCCCTTTCATAGAAATTTCATTGAATATAATTTCTAACTCGTCTTTTATAACAATGTTTTAAAAGGTTGCTTGATTTGTTTTGGTATTTTGACGTCTATTAGCACTCTTAGATTTGTATTTGATGAAATGATGTTATTATCACCCAATATATTTTATTATGATATGATTAATTTTAAGTGATTAAATTATTGATATGATATTATTTCTTATGTTCATGTTACATGATGTTTTGAAAGGTTTAAAAAATCCATTCTTTTTTACATAGGTTCTTGAAGATATGATCAATGATTATTTTAAAATGGAAGAAATATTTATAGATTATCATTGGGTGGGGAACTATATATCCATCTAATGAATTGGTTATGAATTTTTCTCTCATGATACAAGGAATATTCATTTTTTTCTATTCACAACCTGATGTAAGGGAATTTTGTTTTTGGTCAGAACATGAAGTGCGGGAATTTTTTTTGTCCATAACATGAAGTGTGGGAATTTGGGTTGTTCACAATATAATAATTGGACCATTTTCACATTTTATAATTTCTATATGTTTTTTTAGTTCAAATATTCATTTTAATGATATGTTTCAAGGGTGTGTTACATTCCCATGAAATAAGCCTATGTTTATGATCTCATGGATTATGATTATTAAATCATGTTTCCAAACTCTTTATATTCATATCTTATGAAATTTTAAGACTTATTAAATTATTTTTGATCCATTATTTGTTTGGTTTAGGTTTTTATGTATCCGAATTATAAATATATTCTCATTTTATTGTCACCTATGATATTTGATCAATAATAGTTATGTTTATCATTACCGATCATTTGAGTTCACCCCTTATTAATGTTTCTATATCTCTAGTTATAAATATCATATATGTTTATATATCCTTAAAAGTTTCTTATGTGGATATATTTTTGGAGATACCAAATACTTGTTTTGTACTAATAATTTCTCTCATATTGGAATAAATGTCCATTAGTTAAATGGGCATGAGTTTTGTTAATTAGTGTTTTCTCTAAATTATCTAATAAATAAAGACATAGTAGGTCATGGGAATGTATTTTTAATGAAATATCTTTTTTATTTTATGTAATTTATCTGTTCATGCTTGTGGGAATCTATTCTATTAATATAGTAGGGATTAGAAAATATTTGGGATTATGATGATAATAGTTCACCATAAATTGGGAGTTAATAGTTTCATCAATAGTTGATAAATTAAGTTTGATTATAATTTTAACAGTATATATAACCCTTTAGGTTACTTGAGGTTATATTCCATATATTAGTATAAGATAATTTTAGAAAAAACATAGGGAGAAGAATGAGGGACAATTTTAATTATAGGATAACATCTGGGAATTTTGGGTTGCAGAGATTGTGTTGTTCTCCTATTAATTATCTACCTACCAGGATACTGAAATTTAGTGGCCAATATATCATAGATTCTTCTAGGGGAAATAACCTTAAAAATGATAATTAAGATTTTACATGATCATCACTCTACAGTAAAGTGAATAGGCCTAGGAATACATAATTTTCTAGACACTATCATGTGATATGGTTTGGTGCATTAGATTATTTTTATGAACCGTTATGAACAATTTGTTTCATAATTTCTTTACGGTATTTTTCTAGGAAGTAAAATATTACATAACTTAACGGAATGAAGAAATAAATGCAGGTTTGAATGGTTGGAATGAAGGTGTAATTAGAGATTTCAAATTGGGATTGATTTTTCATACTCATATGATATTTTATTCTGATTTTATTAATAAATGTTTTATATTTTAGTATTTGGTCGAAATTGGATCCTAGAAATGAAGTTGAAAAATCTACATGTCATAAAACCACCATGTCTTGTAACAATATAACGAATCATACTTAAATTCATGATAATATTGGTAAATATCTATTATTTTGGAAAGGTTTAGTTTCTTAGTTATTCTTATAATAGTGAGTATTATATATAAATAGAAATAAAATAATCCAACTATTAGATATTTTCATCATTTGTTTTTATTTATCAATGATTTTCTAGTATATTTTAAAATTAATGAGATTCTTGTGATTATATTGTAATTTTTATTTATAAGTTACACTTTAATAGTTTGGAAACATATATTAAACGATATTAGTAACCTTAAAATGTAATTTTATAGTAGGCATATGTTTTGGGGATAAATATTGGAGAACACATGATTGAGGTTTGAACAACTCTTAGGCCAAATATATAAAATAGGTTGAGGTAATAATGGTGTGATTAATTTTGATAAAAGAGAGTTAGATAGTATTGATGTCCTTGGAATTGACTATTGATTTTATGAAAAAGTGATCAATGAGATTTTTGTTCAAGTTCACCCCATTTTTTGGATCATAATATATATAGACTTGTGTGAGACCTTATGAACTTGTAGTTAAAGATAAGTGTTTTCTGAACGAATATATGATTTTTCTATTGTATAATAACTTGAAGATTCAAATGGTTTGGGGAAGTTTTGTAATAGATAATTATGATTAGGGTATATTTATATTACGGTCTATGATTATATGAATGATTAATGTTGTTTGAAGAAATATATATTACTTGGTATTACATAAGAGAGTAAGCTAGATGTCATATTCTATATTTTATCTTAAATTATATATATGTTAGTATCCCCCTCACCTAAATTCACTAGAGGGTATTAATTTTAGTGCTGATGGAAAAATTTATTTACGGGGGTAGAATTTAATGACCAAATATTTTAGATCCTTTTAATTAATATAATATTCAATAGCTTGTGTCACATGCAACACAAAACTAAAATTACCCCAACTCAAATAAACCCTAATATATTATAATTACTTGATCAATGTAATACTTAGTTTAAAAATAGATAATTATCAATTAAAATAATTATACACTATTATTATATTCAATAAATATTTTAAAAAGGATTCCTTTTAATGAACCATTTAAAAATATGGGTGTTTTATAATAATAATTAAATTGATCATAGTTTAAAGTTTATTATAAAGTTTAATATTTAGATTTAAAAACTAATATATCAATATATAATTATTTATAATTTTTATGAAATAAGATTAAGAAAACATGATGTTGAAAAAGGCCAATTTTAATAAAAATATTATTCCTTTATATATTTTATTTTTACTTAAAATATAATTTATAAATATTTTAAATTTAATTTTAAAAATATAAAATCATTTTTTAATTTTAAATTTTAATATTATAAAAATATTTTTTTAGGATTTTAATAAAAATATTTAGTTTTTAGTGAATAGTCAAAAATATGTTTTTACAAATAAAATTTAATTTATGTCATTATTGGTATATAATTATGAATTATAAATCTGTAAATCATTTCTACAAGCCCAAATATATATTTTATTTAGCATCTCGACCCAATTTTCTCTTTAAAATATGCTTTGGGATGGTTGGTTGTTTGGCTTTTAGTGCACCTCCCCATAGGCCAAAGGCTGCTGACTAACAAAGAATGTATAATTTGGTGAAAGTGGAGAGACTATACTCTCAGGTGACAATAATATTTATGGTTTATATATATATATAATAAACTGGAAGAAAGACCAGAGCACTAGAAGAAACCGAATAATCAAAACAGAAGCATATATAAACTCAACAGAAGCATAAATATAAATCCACAATAGTAATAAACAATCCCAAAGAAATAATAATATTTTTAGATAAAAGGAATCTCAAAAAAGGTCAATAGAAATAACATAAAATATTGGTCACCCATATTTCTGCATATATGTAAATATATATAATGGAAAAAAAGAAGGTAAACCCTGATGCAGATAAAGCACTTGGTCCACTACAATCTATACCATGGAAAAGAGATACATCTCCATCGCTAAGGTCCAGCTCCTAAGCCTAAATCCTTATGTAACTTCCCTGAACTGGAAGCCACCAAATGGGGATTTGATCCAGGTTGTTACATGACCTCAGGTGGACCTCCCCATAAGATAGAGGTTTCCGACTAGTAGTGAGGGTCCTATATGCCATGTGGGGAGACTATACCATCTTTACCAGAGAAATAAAAATGATATAAAACTTTAAACAATATAAAGAATATATAATAACCCAAAAACATGCATAATCAAACATCTCCCAAACTGGGTACAAACCACAAGAAAAAATAATTATGCTATGTCTTCCTAATAGTGATAAATGACAAACCCTGAAATAATTAAAAACAACAAAATAAAAAAAAGGTCCTGCCTCTAAGTCCAAAACCTCATCCATTTACCTCCTAAGAAAGTCTTAACATCCTATCATAGAAACTTTTACCTTATCTTGACTAGCATCTATGAAATCTTCTCAGGTACCCAACAATGCCCGAGCAGGGTGTGAGTACAACTCAGTAGGACACCAGTAATGATGTCTACAAAATATGCATTATCAACAGATAGTTCATGCTTATTCAAAACAAATAACAAGTAGATATGAGACTTATTAGGTTCCGTTTAATTAAAATTTTTAATTTAACCCTTTCTGAAATTGTTACCACTTCCACTATTTATAAAATCTCCATTACCTGATTCATTTTCATCTTGTATCTCTAGGGTAAGCCATTTACATCAATTACAAAAGAGTTTATGTCAGTAAACAATAGACTTATGGAGAAAAGTCATGTTCATATCTCACTATGGAAAAACATATCATAAAAAATAAAATACCCTTGTATCGAACCCTTAGTTCAGGTTGAAGAAAACTATTAGGGGAGTATAGCTCTACCCCCTTCCATAACCCATACATTTTGGAGTGGGGTTTCAGAACTCTATCTAACTTAAACTATCAGAGTAGAACCTCATCCAATACCCCAATATTCTAAGTCATGTGCGCATGATATATATATATATATATATATCCCTTAACAACATATACTGTACCAAAAACAGATCATAATCAATACACATAACAATCAAAATCCACAATAATAGAATCACATTCAATATCATGCCATAACCCATTAACATATCTACCATTTACTTAACTTAGACCATTCATCTCAAATTCCTGTTAACACATTTATCATTTACATTACATAACCAACTTAGGCCAAGTAATATTTCTTATTCCCCAACCCATTTTGAATATTCAATAATCTTCTATTACAATCCATTTAACATACTCATCAATATTCTATTTGGAAACCCATTTATAATATCTCTCATTGCACATGCCATTACTAATTTAACAAATTCAATAACTTATATTCACTTAATTTATTAGGAATTTATACAATAATTCAAAAAACATTTGAAACAATCTCGATTGACACAATTAACACATTTTTATACCATGCCAAACAACCCCTTAATCAATCATCAATCCTAGGAACATCTATTATTATTATTCAATTATCAACTCAAAAAAACATATTAACGTGTTATTCATGGAATTTATGTTATCGTAGTTCAAATCAATACTTAATGTTACCAAATTCTTGGTTTAGAAATATCAGCACACCCCATAGGCAACCCTAAATTAGCCAAACCATCCTCGACGTATCCAATGAGATCACGTGGGGTTCAAATATTCATATTGACACCCTTTTATCAAATCATAGTAATTGAATCAAAATTATGACAAGGAGGAAAAAAGAACATACCACACATGCACAAATCCACACATAAAACTATATAATATAACTTGCAGACCACCTACCTCAGATCCGATGATGATTGCACTATATATCATAGCCTTGAATCATTATTCAAGAACCCATTAAAGAATTAACCTAGAAACCACCATAGGAAGACTTTTTAGGTCTTTAGAATAAGATTTCCCAAGATACAAGCCCTATTTCAGAAAAAAGAAGAATGATAGAGGATAGACTTACCCAGATCTTTGATATGCAACCAACGGTGCTCCAAATGGACATAAAATGAGTTAGATAAATCCTGGGATGCTCGATAGGGATTTAGTTCTTGACTAAGGATAGATTTAAGATAAAGGGGGAGAAAGTTGGGTGGAACATAAAAATCCAAAGGTGAAAAAATTGTAATTTTTATAACCTTTAAATGGGTGCATGTTTTACCTGCATAAATTTCTAAAACATGTGAAAACTATCCCCCAACCACTTTCCATTGTGATCTGGGTTGCATGGTTACCTGTTTGGGCCACATATTTTACCCATACATTCACTAAATATGCGATATTCCAAAACTATGCGCCTTGAACAGGTTGACCTAGTTTTCCTTCCTTTCATGAACCAAACTCGTTGAACACCCTTAATGCCTCTCATACTTATGAAAAAAATTTAACTAACAAAAAAATAAGATATTGAATCCAAAATTTAAATAAGGACATATCTACATGATATTCAAGATCATACAACCTCCACACTTTAAAACAACTCATCCTCCAACCCCGCACCCTAGCGTCATTATGCTTCAAATAATAATAGATTAGGCTACTGGGAATAAAAATCTAACTCCCTTTAAAATGTTTCTTCCAAATAATTTCCATATTTCCACAAAATATGAACTCAGGGAACTAACTTGCCTTGGAAAACCTTATTGCTATGATAAAAAATAAGAACCTGATGCTCCTAAATGTATGCATCGACCTGAAACTCTACAAACTCAAAAATAAAAACATGAGAAAGATCAAGTTGATAATTCCAAAGTTGTGAAACATGAAGAAAAAAATGCATAACACTATATCATTCTGTAAGAGAGAATCAATACACAACTAGTAAGATCCTCTCCACAATCTCAAATGACCCCATATATGCCATGAACATGAGAGTGTGATGAACCCAATAAACATAAAACGTATACCTACTCTTAGATATTTCCATGTATTTATGAATAAATTGATCCTTTTTTGATGTATCTTATAAAATAGTCAGTCTAAATAGATCAGAATCTCAAAATTCTAACCTACACAGTGATGATATATATAATCTCCCATAGAGAACCTCAAATAGTTCAATCAGAATTGTAGCCAAGAAACTATTTATGTAGGAATAACCAACATGATAATTTTTTTTTCATAAATCATTTAAATATAAGACACAAGACCTCAAAGTATCCTTTAACACATGGATTGTACGCTCTAACTAGCAGTTCATATTTGGGTGAAACATTTTACTCAAAAGAACCTCGCTCCCTAGTGATTTCTGTAATACCTACCAAAAGCATGATTCAAATTATAGATCATGATTAAAAACTATTTTCCTCAGTACACCATGAAATAAAACAATATCTAAAAAATATAAATCACCCAACTAATCAATATTCAAAGTCTAATAGATAGGCATGAAATGGTCCCCCTTAGTCAACTGATCCAAAACCACCAAGATTACTTCATCCTTTCAAGGAATTGTCAGAAGGAAAAATACAAAATCCATTTCTACATCATCCCACACCAATTTTGGAATGGGAAATGGGGTTACAATCCAACCTAGGTGCTAATTATCATCCTACAAAAGCTCACATATGAGGCCCCAAATCACAAAAACAACAACCTCTTACTTCATTCATGGTTTTGACTGCATATGTTGTTCTGGTTTTCAATTCTGGTATTCGTGAAATTGTTTCGTGGTGGAGGAGGAGTGAGGAATTGATATTCATTATTATGTTGGTGGTCTAGTTTTGATTTTTATTTCTTGGTTTCATTTAGAATTGTACCATTTTTGTTTTTTAGCCCCAAGGTTCAATTTTTTAAAGAAGAAATTTTGCAGAGGCATGTTCTACTTTTCTCGACTAACCTGAAGGTGGAGTTGGATGGTTCATATGGATTATAGTTTCTCCACCTATTTCAGTAGTATTAATCTTTAGATTTTATCATAGATCAGCTTGAAAGAAGATAGATAGAATTAATCAAGTTGCTGTTCTTTTACATTATGATCGTCTTTATCTATCTCAGTAGATGAGTATGTTGGTTTTTTTAAGGATCCCATGGCAGTATGAAGAATGGAATAACGTCTCGGTTGGTTTGTTTTTTGTATGATGTTTTCTTGTCCCATACATTCTACAAGGATTGCTTCAGATGTGGTTTTTAATCAGGTTATCTTCACCTTGTGTGGCTATTCATTTTTGGATGATTGAGAGGGTATGGAATAACTTTCAGTACCAGGACCATGTATTTCTACACAGGACATCTTGCTGAGCAGTCATGTAAAGGTGGAGGCATGCCATAATGACATTGATGATGGGGGAGGTATTTCTGTGTAGTCATATTTCTGGGATAACTGTGACACTTGGATCTTTAGATTTTGTTACTGTCGCTTGTCTTGTAAGTCATGTGAGGTTCCCCCCCCCCTTAACCTTAAAAGAGGGTTTATCCAAAAATAAATAAAAAAGTTATGCCTTCAGGATATTCAGTCAACAATGATCAGGATACAAATTAGTCAGACTAGGATGCACTGTCCACTATAATTCATGGAACTCGCATATAATGATTTCCCACATGCACATTGGAATAAACACATGACCACCAAAACTATAAATACCATAATAACGAATAAAAAAACTAGAATGTGTTTCCTCACCTTTCATACTTTCCTTCATATAAAAACATTGTGGATCATCAAGATGATTTTCTATGACTCTACTGAAAATAACATACTCAACTACTATAGATGAAATGTTCATATACATGTACCCATCCTCCACATCCAGGTGCTTCTCATTAAGCAATGAAATAATTCGCCACTCAGATTTTGATTCCTAAACCACCTGATTCTGAGTTTTTTTCTCAAAGCATCCACAACACTATACCCTTTTCCTGGTGTGTAAAACAAGTCAATGTGTTAAGAATGCATTTATTCAACCGATATTAACTAACGAATGTTTAAATAAAATTGATATCAAATGTACATGACACATTTATAATTAGTAAACAACATGAATCATTCTTCCAACAAGTAATTACTCCAACATTTTACGGAATAAACCACAACATCCAACTGAAGATCCAGAGTAAGGTAATTTCATTCATGTGGTCTCAACTCTAATGACCCGTGTGTTATAACATAGTCTAATTTCATATAAACTACCCCATGTCTTACACATGATTCATCATGAAACAAGGCCTACCGCTTACCTGGCTTGGGTAATATCAGGATTTTTTCTGTCATCCACCACTTATTAAAATATTGAAATGAATTCACACATTTCTAATACCACTCAAATTTTACTCCTTTCCTGTTTAAGCCCAAGAGTGATGCTTCCAATATAGATGAATCATTAATAAACCTATGTTAAAATATATTCAATCCTAGAAAACATCAAACATAAAAATCATATTTATGCTCCTCCCAAGACAACATGACCTCCACATTCTCTAGATCCATTAACACACCTACCTTAGAAATGACGGACCCAAGAAATACACATTCTCAATATAGAAATGAAAATTTGACTGAACATAATAAATCCTATGTTCTATTAGTTAAATAAAGATGATGTCAATATGTTTGTAATGAAATTAATGAGTTCTAGTTTACATCACAATGTCACCAAAAAAGGAAAACACAAACTAATCACGCTATTAGTGAAACAGTTGGATCATTAAATCCATGAACATAGTTGGTGTGTAGGTCAAATAGAATGTTATCACCATAAAATCATACAACACATACCAAATCCTAAAATATGTTTATGGTATGTTAGATGTTATGACACCAAACTAATGCTATAATGATCTCAAATAGATCTTGGGAAATACCTGATCACCCCTCATATAATGAAACGAGTCACTGATCAAGGGAGAAAGTATCGGTTCTTAATCATAATCTTATTTAAATTCTTATAGTCGACACATAACCATAAATATCCATCATAATTCTTGTAAAATAGCATGGGATTTCCCCAAGGTGATGTACTAGTACATATAAAACTCTTACTCTACAAATCATCTAGTTGAACCTTACGTTCCTAGAGTTCCGTCAGTGCCATTCGATATGGAGGAATGAAAACTATTTCTACCCTTGGTAGAAACTTGATTAAAAAGTGAATATATCTCTCAAGTGGTATCCTCAATAAGTAACTGGGAAATAAATCCTGAAATTTTTCTACACAAAGAATAAATACTGCTTACTCCATTACTCCTTCATCTTTTACAAGACATGCCACATGGGCTGCATGTTCTACCAACTGCTAAAAACCAGGCCATGTATAACCTGCTCGAACATCCCACTCATGATTAAAGACATAATTATATCCCTAGAGAAACTTAAATTTTAACCAGCATCCATAATATTCAATATGGTATTTGTAAAAAACCATCCAATCCATACCCAAAATCAGGTCAAAAGATGAAATCTCAGGGAAAAATAGGTTTGATAGAAGATGATACCCACCAACCACCAAATCACAACCCTTAAATTGTCCGATGTCCTTTATCACTACCCCAATAGAGTATCAATTGATATAACCCCACATACACATTCCATGGCTAGGCCCAAAATATATGTAAACTATGTGGAAATAAAATAATGTGCTTTTCTTATGTCAAATAATCAATTGGTGAGAATAGAAGTTTAAGGAATTGTACCTTGAACTGTACATGATCCACCCTCACCACCTCTGGGTGTAGAATGAACTACATGAAGCTGACCTTCCTCTATACCCTCTTCATTAGGCCCTAACATGTGTACCAAGCACTTCACTATCTTGTTGGTATGAACATTCTCACACTGGAGTGCCACATCCTCCGCCCCAACTTGTATAACCCATGGGACTCTAACATCATACCTGATATGGGAAAACCAACCCACTTCCTACACTTGACATCTACCTCTAACATTCATCCATGCCTATCATTCGATGGTTTCTAAAAAACCTCTATTCATACCCCATTATACCACACTACCATTACTCAACTAGTGGTCGAGAACACTAGTCATGAATGTTTCCTACCCTACCACACTGATAATAGAACACCTGATATCGAACTATAGAGTTTGACCATATATTTTGACTAAATTTTCACTTATTACATGATAAAGACTCCAAAAATGATGCTTCCTTCCCTTTGAATCTGCACCACTCATCCGCCCAACTAGAACCATATGTGCACCACATGAAGCTCACTTTATGTTCCCTTATAAGACAAAGGACATACCCACTACCTCTATAAACATATTTAAAAAGAACATATTCACATGGGCCTAGACCTCAATCGTAATCATGTCATTGAAACATTTTTCCATACCTACTTCATCCCCTGCCAATGCTGGAACAAAGCAGCACAAATCAGTGAAATAAGTAGTGTAATCCATTAGTGACACAATCCCTAGAGTCAATATCCTAAAATATAGTGCCTTCTCTTGCATAAATTTTTCCGGGTTGAAGTATTCTACAAAATTTTCCAGGAAATCCTTCCCTACCATTCCTTCTGCCTAGTCAGTTTGATTCCTGATTTCCCACCAATGATTTTCCTAACCTCGCAACATATAGGCTGTTAAATTGACTCACTCACCGAAAGGAGTCTCCAAATGGTCATGAATCATTTGGATGGACTCTATTCAGAAAAAAGATGCCACAATAATATCCTAAACAGTAGAACTTAGAGGAGGATTCAGATGCAACTATATCGTCATCTTGATTCTACTTGACACAACCTGACCTGGGTCTCATTTTATCATTTTCATCAACTATGAAAACTTATCATAGAAATGACAATCCCTATTACCCAAGATCTCCATGTTTTATTGTTCCACTACTAGAGAGGCACTTCGAACAAAAACATCTTATCATCCATTCATCACAAGTCTGCATGGTGGCATTTCTCTACAATGAAAGAGAAGACCTTTAAAACATATACCATAAATCATTAACAATCTATATAAAATAAGGCGCTCTATAGGCCATAAAAAACCCATTCACACACACAATCACAATGTCATCATAACATCACAAATGATACCATCGACCATCCCTATTTTGGTTCATGGATAACATGGCTTAACTAAATTTGACATTTACTAGTCTTACATTGGGCATCATTTCAACTATTTTCATACACATAGAGTGAACCTTTCATCATAAGCAATCATCCTATTTCCAAAACTTTAGAAAAATATCATTTTTACTCATTTACAACCTTATTTAAGCATAATACTTTAACCATTCTAAACATTATATTGATCTTTTTATCTATTTTCTTCCATTTTAATAAATTCTAATGCATTCCACCCTTTATGTCCCACACAACCATCCCGTGTGTGTGCCTACCAGGATGCATGCCACTTATATACATAGGTTTCTAAAATGATGAAAGAATACCCAACCTTGTACCATTATATCCATGATCAAATTATCAAAAAACTATCTCATCACACAATATGTATATCACCC
This sequence comes from Viscum album, assembly GCA_963277665.1. Classification (NCBI taxonomy): domain Eukaryota; kingdom Viridiplantae; phylum Streptophyta; class Magnoliopsida; order Santalales; family Viscaceae; genus Viscum; species Viscum album. Next base: position 65,855,297 of record OY728147.1, on the reverse strand, counting down.
AATGAAGAAATATCATCAAAAGTATCAACGCACAATAAGGAAAAGAATTCCCACCTCAGGTGACTTGGGTTTTCCCTCATAAATGGGTTATAATACCCCAAGAATGATATAATTACCATGTATTGACACATCCTATTCCCATTTATAACATCCCAAATAATAATATCATAGAAAAAAACTACTATGATACCACTTTGTAACATACCCCACCCGAAATCCACTAAACGGTGCTTCGAAACGGGTTGTTACATGACCTCAATCATGCCTCCCCATATTATAGATGTTTCCAACCGGTGATGAAGGTCTTATAAGAAATATGTGAAGACTATAACATCTTTACATAAGTAATCTAAAATAGATAACAATTTAAATAGCAGAAAAAACATATAATAACCCATGAATATGCATAACAAAAAATCTCCAAAACTGGGTGCAAACCAAAACCAATAATAAATATTGTATTTCATGATAAAATTTTCAAGTTAAAACCTCAATATATATAAAAATATAGGAACCCAAAAACAATGATGACTCCATTTTGGGAACCTCATCCAAGTTTCTCCCAAGCCCAACTCAACATCCTTATGTATAGATATTTCCCGTATCTAGACCTGCAACCATGAATTCTTATCAGGTACCACATGATGTCCGAGAAGAGTGTTATTACATATCAGTAGGGAACCACCAATTATTTATAAAAAATATATAGTATAATAAAATAGTACATGAATTGTTTAAATAAATGACATGTAAATAAAAGATAGATCCCATTCCATTAGTTACAATCATTACTTTAACCATTTCTGACATTATTACATCTTACACCATTTATAACATCATACATACAAAATTAATTTTCTCCGTGTATACCATGGATTAGGTATATACATAAATTACACATGTGTTTATGGATGTCATCAATAAATGTAAGGGGAAATGTAAAGTCAACATCTTAGTAGTGGCATGCACATCACAAAAAATACAATATCCTCACCTCAAAGCCTATGTCTGGGTAGAATGAAATGGTTCAAGAAATAATGGTATATCCCATTCCCTAACCTAGGAATTGTTTGATGGTGGTTTTTAGGCTTGGGATAACTTGACCTATTGGCATAGAAACTCAGTCAATACCTTACTCTACTAAGCCATGTGCACATGTTTTGTATATATATCCATTAACAACATACAGTATACCAAAAAATACTCACAATAAATACACCTATCAATCAAAATAAATTAAAATAATATGGGAATAAATTTCATTCAATAATCCATTAAAACATATACCATTTACTTTACTTATCCCATTTATCGAAAATCCCTACTAACACATTTACCATTTACATTACATAACCCACTAAGCCTGTATTCTCATTCTTACACGCCATCACATTTGGTATATTAAATAATAACCTATTATAACTTATTTAACATAATATTAAATCTACCATATAAAAGTCCATTTATCATATCTCTCATTTAAAAATATATTAACAATTTTACATATTCATATTTTTAAATCCACCAACTCTCTTAGGAATTTGTAACATAAATCATAAACTACTTGACACAATCCCAATTGACCAAATTAACCCATTTTCATGCCATGAAAATAATAACATTTAGAAATCATCAATCCAAGGTGCATCTATAATTTTTACATGATCAACTCAACAAACCATATTAACGTGTTCTTTAAGGGAGTTATGTTATCTCAATTTAACAATAAACTTAACATCAAAAAAATTCTATGTTCGGAAATATCAGCGCACCCCATGGGTAGCCTTAAATTGATTAAATCATCCTCAACACATCACTAAGGGATCATGAGGGGCTCAAATTTCATTTATACACCTTTTTTATGTAATCTCACTAATTGAATTTAAATTAAAACAAGGGGAAACAAGAATAGAATACACATGCACAAATCCATACTTAAAACTATATGATATAACTTGTAGACCACCTACCACATGTCTAATGATGAACACACAATTTAATGTATATTTAGATTGAGATTAAAGCACCCCTTGTATCATTAAACTATAAACCACCATAGAAATAATGTTTTAAGGATTCAGAAGAATATTTCCCAAGTTAAAAACCCTAATATGGAAAATATAATCAAGAGGGAGATTAGAATTTATTGGCACTTCAATACAAAGCCAATGGTGCTAAAAATTACCATGAAATGAGTGAGATTAATCCTTGGAATCTGTTGAGGGTTATAGATCATCACTTGGAATAGAGGTAGGATAAAGGGGGAGAAATTGGGTGGAATATCAAAACATTGAGGGGAAATTTTTTATTTTTTGAATGTTTTTAATGGAATCATGGATTGCCTATAAGGTTTTCCAAACTGTGAAGAAACTGTGAACAATCCACTATCCATGGGGATTTGGGTTACAAGGTTGCCTAGATAAGATGAATGGTTTAACTAACAGTGAACTAATCGTGTGATATTCCACTATCCAAGGTTGCACGGTTGCCTAGGATGGCTGAAAAATTTACCTAACCATTCGCCAACCATGATCCATGAATAGGATGTCCTGGTTTTCCATCCTTTAGTGTTCCAAAACCCTAGAGCACCCCAAATTCCCCTCATAATCCCAGGAATAATTTCTTAATTCAAAGACAAAATATTGAAACAAAAATTTTAATAAGTACATTCCTCCAGGATGTCCGGGATCTTAGACCTTATCTGATCTAAAAATAGTTAAGTTGACACATGTCTCATGGATACCACGTAGTGTATGATTATGAACTTAATAGGCCACCACCTATGTGATCCTATCATACATCTATAATTATGAAGGTATAATAAAAATATAAATAAATGGAAATAAACACAAACACTTAATAATTAACCTTGTCAACTTGTACTCAATAGCCACAAGTGAGTGTGTACCTACTTCGTCCAACATATGAATATATTTGAACATGTTCCCCCAAAAATATATATTAGATAAAATAAATGTATATATATATATAGTGGAGAAGACCCATGAATTAATACGATGTATCCCGTGAAGAGTATCATACTAGGTGAACCCTTGGGTTCCACCCTTAAGATTAACATCTCCACCTCATTCCATCTGGCACCTCCTATGACTAAAATCAAGAATCCAAAATCCAATGAATTTCCCATAATATCATTAGTTACTCAAACATATTCTCATTAAATCATCATTGGTTCAACAACAGGCTTCCTAGGGAATGATGATATTCATCCACCAATATATAATCAATCATAGTCAGCTCAATGAATCGACATCTGAAGGCATGATGATATTCATCCTCTAAAAATCCAATCCCCTCAGCCCCATATATACAAGTGAGTCTCATCGCCAAATTGATGGTCTCAAATCCGTCTACCGATAGTCCATCATCATCAATCGTGGATTTTTATGGTGGTCACCTCTAATACAATTGATGGTCAACACCATCCCCTCTGTCGCAATATCAATGGATGCCTCCACGCATAAAAAGTAGTTATAACCACATCAAATGAGTCCTATATGTGTAAAAATGACTCCAAAAGCATGTTTCCCAACAAAAATGAGCATAAACCACCAACATATACCTAATCCTCATCATCTAACACCTTGTGCGCTTGTGACCATGTTACTATGTCCAGAAGGTAAACACCATATCAAGATCCATGGCCCCTATTGTCAACATAACAACCATGTTTCACCAATATGATGACCACGATTCCTTGACCTGGTTATCATCATCACCCCATGTTTCTTGAGATGAGAACCTCCTGACAACCATGTCACACTAGTCCTAGTGGTCAACACCACCTTAATTACCATAGGCCATGCCAATCACATTCCCATAGATCCACCACAATCATATAAAAATTAAATTTATTTAATACATAAAATCAACCTGCTTTCCCAATTGGCCAAAATCCCCTTACCCTTCTTAGCATAATTTATATAAACTAATAAATACCAAATTAAATCCCATCACAAAATTTTATCAGTTTAAAGTCAATAATTACTTAATTTGAGGTCTCATTCGGACAACCCAATCTTCTTATTTTTATACACCCCCAAAAAAACATAAAATAAAGGAAAATATCTTGGAACTACCTACCTTACACTCTTAGGTTCTCGCGCATTGGTTATCATCATTTAACTGATTCCCAAAAGAGAGAAAATAGATATTTAGACAAACACACTAAAAATAATGGGAAATAACTCACATAGATTTAACATACCATATAGAGAGAAAAAATAGGGAATGAATATGATTGAATTAATTTCTGATACACTTCTAATGATGGTAAAAGATATTGATTCAAAGAAAATTTGAGGAAGGTATTCCAAGTCAAATAGGATAAGAATAATGGATGACCTCCTACACATGTAAGTAAAATGGAAGTGGAAGGAGGAAGAAAAAACTAAAGGGGGGTAATTTAGTCATACCACCCCTTTAAATGAATTGAATAGTTTAAAAACATGGGTTGTCCAATAATGTAGCAACCAAGTGTTACTCATAGTCTTAGCACCACGACTTCATTGACTAAGTTCATGGTTTGAAAAAATGTTTTCAGCTGGTGTGGATCCCATATTTCAAAAAGTTTTTGAGATTATAATGCATATGTCCTCCCACCTTCGTAGTTTGAGAAACTACATCCAATTGAAAAGTGGACCCATAGTTTCCCCTTACATGTGGCACAATTTGATGAAACTATTCACCCAGGTATGTGCTTTTATGAAATAGTGTTTTTGGGGCTTGACACACCTTAAAATCATTATAAACCATGAGGCTCTTTTTGAGACGTAAACTCTATGTAAAAACCTGAATATGGGTCAATAAAACTCTTTTAATTAATTTTTGAACCCCAAAAAGAATGTTGGACTTCTCACCAAGCACAAAAATACATAAATGTTGAGAAATTTAACCATCATAAAATCTCTGGACATTACCATCTCCCCACAATGTAATATCTCAACACCGAGATATTAGGATATACTTGGAGATGGAACCAAACATACCCATCTCATTTTCATCAACATATACTACCTCATTTATTAGTTAAGGTCAATTCCTCCTGTGGTGCACCCCAACATAGGAATTACCTACTCGGTCACTTTCTGAAAAAAAGATCATTTTGATGGTCCACTGAAAATTCACGTGCATAAAAATCCTCCCATGAAATAACTTTATTAATATATCTAATCACATACTCAATAATACATGGTTCATACCTAAAACCCATCAATCAATTCATCTCATCATATTCTCCTTAGTACCTATATCATAAATTAAAATCATAAAACCCCACATCTCATTAGATGCCGATAAGTGCTTCATTATATATATATATACATTGTCATCATAGTAATGCATCTTACACAACTCATACAAGAAACACATTGCACCTGATTCCCATAATAAGTCCTAATGTCGATTCACATCACATATATATCATGAATTCCTTCTGATGGAAACATAATAACAAACACCTAGTTAGTTAAAAACAAAAATTTTATCTTGTGACACAAAAATGGCCCTACCAAAAAACAAAGCATGAGATAATGGCCTAAGAAAGCCATACCTCTAAACATCATTAGCATCCCGACCTACTCTAATTCTTACAACATAATAGCATGGACCTGGCATGAATCCAAACTACACGAGGCCTTGCATCCCAGTAGAGATAAACTAGCTATAGGTAATTAACCCCACTACATGGTCTCACTATCTCTACCATGACTAATATGTGAAGTTGAATCTCAGATGCCAACTCATGGAACTACTCCCGATCCTACCAAAGACCCCTAAGTCTAAACTGGTCTCTAACATCTCGGTGTCTGAGATGTATTCCCATAGAACCTATTTAGATTTAACATCTATACAACTACATGGAACTGATTTGGATTCTACTCACATTGACTTTGGACATTCCTAGAATAAACATAATGGAAGAACCCAATCAAATAACCACACCTAAGTGGGCTACCCAACTATATCTCTTGAATACCCTCTTGATACTCTTTACTGTCTCACTTATGGATACCTAAAGTATAATTATTATGCTCACATGATGATATCACCTAGAGAAAATGAGACCAATATGTCATGTCTCCCTTAACTATCAGCACCTGATTCACAACCATTGATAATGAGTTCTACCAGAAGACGTTTACCTACACCATGATTGAATTCCAAATCCATCCTAAAAAAGTCACAAGATGGAGATTTCATCACCCACCATAAAATCTAATAAATGGGGCAGGTCTATAAAATATTACAAACGATTCATGACAGATTTATCTCGGTGATGGAGGTTGATGACCTCATGGTTTATATTCACCATCGACGTCTCTATGAAGAAGTGCTTGAAGAACTTAGCCCCAATATCGTTCCATTCAGGTCCCTCATTTATGATAGGATATACTTATATGTCCCACAAATTCATTTATAATCCTATTAACATACAAATCACCAGCTTCACCCTCTAACCTAAGATTGTCTCAATCCAAAAAAATATAGTATGCAATATATTGATCTAGATATCTAAAACCTACAATCCATCATCACACTGGAATAAGAGTTGGTTTTAAGACTGGAACTCCAAAGTTAGTTACTTCATGAATGACTTAGGTCCTTGATGTCCCATATCAATACCCGAAATAACACAAACCATGCTCCCCCTGAGCTACCCATATATCCATGACCCAAAAATATGACCTCTACTGCAGTAGTCAAATATGTACCAGAGCCTATACCAGTGGCTCTTTATCAACCTGGACCTCAAGGGTGTCTTTCCATGCATGCTCATGTGGAACCATATCTCCTCCCTCCAGATGATCCACTGGAATCCTTCTGGGTTGAATCACTCTAAATACCAAATACCACATTCAAATATCCCTACCAATATATATATATATATATATATATATATCATAGATAAGTAAAGATGTATTACCATGTGCATCTCAACGCCAATACACTCCCAAACATTCCCAATTTTAGAAGACATCCGACCTCATGGACCATAACCTACCCCAATCAGAGTTAGGTACAATGTATAGTATTCTTTTAGGGACCCTTGACTACTCGTAATAGAGTTATGAATCACATATCATATATATTCAGAGTCACTAGTATGTGGTGGTTGAGTAGATTGTGGGAAAAGGTTACACATGAAAGAATTATTTATATTCTTGTTGAAATTTTAAATGGGTTACCCTTATTACATTAATCAAATACCACTTAAACATAAGAAATTCAAGATCATATATTACATATCGATCTCATCATGAACTAGATACCTGGGCTTGCAGAGTTGACTGTCACCAATAGAGCTATGTAGGAAGAAATTGTTTAGATTTTTGTTGACACTTTGAATTCCCAACCCCATTAAGCATATTCCATGTTCCATGAAAATATTTACATGAACATACATATATCATGTCACCATATGTTCTGAACATGATTCCTAAACAATCCCTTTACCATACCTAACCCAATGTTAAACCACAAAACAAATAAAAAACAAACCCAACTATGCCACATGAGGTGGAATTCAAATTAACTATAAAATCACATAGTGAAAAATAAATTTTCCTCAGTTGAGGTTAATATTTATATATCATTGGGAAAGAAGGACCAAAATAGTTTACACAATAGAATAAACAAAACATAAGAATATAAAAATCAGTAAAATCATAAATAGAAAGAAACAATATTAATAAACAATCCCCCGAAAAAATAATTCATTTGGTAGATAAAAGGAATGTGAAAATGGTCATATAAACTATTAAAAAGTAGGGTCACTCATGGATGAACAAATAGGTATATATATATATTTATAATCCAAAAATAATATCCATCCTGATGTAGAGAAATAACCTAGAACACCTTTATTTATCCCATGAAAATTAATACATATTGATCATTATGGTCCTGCTCCAAAGCTTAAATCCTTACCTAATATGAAAAAAATAAAGTATAATGGATCCTATGGAGAACATATAGGGTTTGGTTATGAACTCAGTTTGTAACCATGAACTTCTTCCAGTTTTAAATCCATAATTATGTAGGAGTATGAATGATATAAATAAAACACAACACACAAACACATTTAATAATTAACCTTCTTCATTTGTACTCAACAGCCACAAGTGAGCATGTACATGCTTCGAACAATGCTAGATCATCTTTGAACATATTCCCCTATATATATATGTATTAATATATATATATATATATATATATATACAATGATGATGAACCTTGGATTAATGCCCAGACATCCCATGAAGAATATCACACCAGGTTCACCCTGATGTTCCACCCATAAATTTAACACAAAATTCATTTTCCATTTGAAACCTCTTATGCCAACATTGAAGTATATAACATCCTAAAGGCATGCCCATCGTATCCTCTGTACCTCTAACATCTTCAAAAAAATCACTTTCGTCTCAACATCCAATGTCTCCTGGCATGATGATATTCGTCCCCCAATATATAATCAATCAATATTGGATCAATAATCCAATGTCTTGAGGCACATTGAAATACATAACCAACTATACAAACCCATAAACCCCAATTATAATGAAAAGCCTCATCTGTGAGATGTTTTACTCTACACCATCTCCCAATTGTTCATCCCCATCAACCATATATTTCCATAATGATTTCCTCCAACACAACTTATGGGAAACACTGTACCCTAGGATTTAATATCTATAGAGGGATCCACCAACAATGAGTGTTCAACACAATATCAACCAAGTCTTATATTTCTTCACATGACTCCAATAGAATATCATCGAATGATGATGAGTGGAAATCACTATCATATACCTAATCCGTATTATCTAACACCTCATTCACTACAACCATGTCAATATGTCTTGATGGTCAACACCATTTCAAAACCTATTACCTATAACCTTAACCTAACCACCACATCACCTAAATATGATGATCATGCCATCTAGACATATTGGCCATTATCACCCGTTGTGTCATGATCTAATCCCCACCTGATGACCATGTCACCTTTGTCTCCATGATCAACATCATGTTAATTACCTCAGACCATTACCTTCACATTCCCATGGAACCATCACAGTCATATAACAATTTTATTATTTTAAACAAGTTTATTTCTACTAACCATCCCAATTTTCCGAAATCCCCTTACTCGACTGTGCGTTATTTATAAAACTATGGCATACCCAATAGAATCCGATCACAATAATATACCAGTTTTAAATCACTAATTAAAAAATTAGGGGTCTGAGTCAGAGAACCCTGTGTGGGTATTTAGCTACCAACATCAATACACCCTTAAAATTATGGAGAAATATTTGAACCACCAATATTATTCCCATCAGAGATTTCTTATCAGATATGAGTGTCTAAGTTATTCAAAAATAGAAGAAAATAGATATTTATACAAACTTCGTGAAAATAGGAAAAAATATATCACCCATATTTATCAAACCATATAGAGAGATAAATAATAATGGGATAAAAGATCATTAAAGGCCTTACCAATATGAGTCCAATTAGACAAAAAATCGTGATTACAAAGATCAGAGTAGTATACGAGGCCAAATCCAAGAAGACAATAATAATAGAGGTGCCACATACACTTGTGATTGAAATAGAGTAAGGAATAAGAAAAAATAATAAATGGGTGGAGGATGTTTCATCAATTCACCCATTTAAAATAACCAAATGGTTTGGCCTCAGGGTTTGGATACCTTTGTGCCATCCATGAAGCAATAATCGACTAAGAAACACATATCACATTTATAAGTGCACAGTTTGACAATCTATCCAAAGACCATGAAGATCTGTTCTTTCAAAAAGCTACAGACATTCACATTTTAGTGCGCCCTTACCCACAAAGTTTGACACACTGTGTCCAATGATAAATTGGGCTGCATGTTTTGATCTTACAGTCCTCATGGTCTGATCGACCCATGAACCTCACTAAACACTTTCCCAAAACATAGTTTTTAGTGCCTGATGTACCCAAAAATTATTTGAAATCCTATGTAACATTCTAGGCCTTAAAGTAAATCTATACACAAGTCCCTAGGTCAATCAAACTCTCATAATTAGGTTCTAAATACCAAAAATAATGTTGGTATTCTCATCAATCTCAAAATTCAAAATGGTTGGGAAATTTAATCCTCTTAAATACTAATGATGTTACATTTTATAAGTTACATTATAATTTTAAATATTTTTCTAATTTATAAACCCATATTTGAAATTTTATTACTTAAATTGTCTAATTTCAAAAAAAACTGTTTTTAGTTGATTATACTTTTAGTATTTTAAAATTAATGTTTAACACATATAAAAACTAAACAAAAATATATTTAATGTAAAGACCCGCAAATTTCAAGGAAATTTTTTTCTTAATTTTCTTTGGAATTTTACAAGAACGCAGCTTCAGACGGCACCTGATTCCGAGGCCCGGTGTGCCCGGAATCAATTTCTGAAGTTTGGCTCGGGTACGTTCAGTGAACGGACGAGCGGGTTTTTCTATCTTTTGAACCGGTGCCCGGAATCGAATTCTGAGGGCACCGATGAAATCGCAGCGCCGGTATTTGCTTAGAAACGCCTCTTCCGGAGTTGCGTTTGCTCAGGCGTGGTTTTTAAATTTTACGGCTTTAAGTCAGAAATAAAATAAAGTTTGTGCGACAACTTTATTTTATTTCACTTAAGCTGCTTGGAAGCCACTTGAAGTCACTTAAAGACGGCTTGAACTGAGTTGAACTGGATAGGATGCTATCCAGAAATATCCTACCCCTTGGTAGGATATTTGTGCGGTGGGACCCGCACGAGCCCCGCCGTTTCTTTCGCTAAGTAACGCACCCGCGAAAACCCGTCAAAGTAACTGAAAAGTCAACCGACGCGTTTTCTTTAATTCTTAACAGACCATTTAATTGGGCGGTTTATTTCGTGAATTAAATGGACTGTTTCTTCGTGAATTAAATGGGTCGTTTCTTTCGAATTGATGGATCGTTTCTTAACCGGTTTCGTGTTGGCATGTTTATAAAATAAGACCAACATAAAAATCCTTGGAAAGGATTTGAGAGAATCTTCGTTCCTCCACCCTCTCCGCGAAGAACGCGAAGAACGCGAAGAACGCGAAGAACGCGAAGAACGCGAAGAACGCGAAGAACGCCGGCGACCGGAATTCGACGACGCACACCAAGATCTGCGACGTCGACGAGATCTACCCGCGACGTTCTTCGGCGACGTCTTTCTTCCGCGGCCGATCCTCGATCGGCAACAAAGGTGAGAATCGGATCTTTTCTTCTCCCTTTTTAATTTCAATATCAACGGATTTAAACTAATTAAATCCGTTGATCTTGATCCGGAGATTGGCGACGCGACGAGCGATTCCGCGACGACGCGGCGATCTCCATCTTCCGCGACGAGCAATCCCGCGACGATCCCCCGTTCGGCAACGACAAGGTAAGGGATGTTGGAATTCTTTTTAAAATCCCGTGTTTATTCTTTTGAAATATAGAACCCGATCACGAAACAATTTTAATTTATTTAAAATTGTTGATTGGTTTCTTCCCTGTTTCTCCCGTTGATTATGACTAACGCGGAGGGTGCGGGTCTAACGAACAAGACCCGGCAACCCTCCGTCGATCTTCCTTTGTGTGCGGATTTGGCGAGCGACGGCAAAAGCGCGACGCAAGGGCCATATGTTGATTCCGCAGTGGAGGACGCATCCCGGGAGGAACAACGGCGCAGACGGGAGGCAAATCGGGCCACCGGAGCATCTCCGGCGGCCCGCGGAAGAAGGCGGCGGCGCGGGTCGCCGGCGCGGCGGCGCCGGCGACCGGGGGCGGCGGCGCCCGGCGCGCCGCCGGAGGAACCCGCCGCGGCTCGGCCGCGGCGGCGGCGATCCAGCGGACCCGCGGTCCGCGGGTCCGGTCCACTCGGTCGGGACGCGGCAATGCGCCGCGTCCGCTGACCACCCGCGCGGCCCGCACGCGGGCCGCGGCTTCCTCGACCGCGGGCTGCGCCCGCGGCCTTCCACCCGCGCGGCTGGCCAAGCCGCGCCGGCTGAGCCGGCCGGTCCGGTCGGCCGGGCCGCGCCCAGGCCGGACCGGACCCGGCCGAGCCGGTTCGGGCCGGGTCGGGCCGACCCGGTTCGGGCCGACCCGGTTCGGCCGACCCCAGGGGGGGGTTCGGGCCGGGTCGCCCCGGGCCCAGTACCCCCGTTTCGGGCCCTCTACGGTCTTTCGCCCATAACTTGGGCCTGGGACCTCCGATTGACGAACCGTCAGCGGCTACGCGATCCTTGGATCGAGACGGTCGTTTCGGTATATTATACTCAAGGTTTCGGAAGACTTTGGGTTCGGCCGGGTTGGTTCGTACACGAAGCCAACCGGGCCCTCGGAGCGGAAACGCTCATAACTTGAGCTACGGACGTCCGAACGACGTACCGTCAGCTGTGGTAGTTTCCTCTAAGTGAGACGGAACTTTTGGCATACTCCGCCCGAGGATCGGATACAGGCGGAGTACGGTCGGGTTGGTTTTGCCCTAAAAACCAACCGGGCCCCTGGGACGAAAATGCCAATAACTCTCAGACCGGGCGTCCGATTGACGCGCCGTCTGTCGCGTTGAGATCCTGTTATCGATACGGAACTTTTGGATACATCAACTTCGGACTAAGTGTCAGTTGATGTATCAGCCTCTCGGCTCGTGGAGCGGACCCTCCTAAACGAGCTCGCTAAGTGCGGGAACCCTAGTGCTGGCTGTGGCTTCGACGACAGAGCAGAGATCCTCCGTGGACTGCGACGACGACAGAGCAGAGATCCTCCGTGGACTGCGACGACGGCAGAGCAGAGATCCTTCGTGGACTGCGGCGACGACTGTGCAGAGATCCTCAGTGGACTGCGTCGACTACTGCACTCAGCGATCCTACGTGGAAGAGTGCTACCGAACCTGTGTGAGCTGAATCTTCTTTTTACCTTGAGCGGTGGAGCGCTTGGGTGTAGCGGCGGACCCGTGGTACTTGACAGTGGTGGTGCGCTTGGATGCAGCAGCAGACCCTTGGCGGTGGAGCGCTTGGTTGTAGCGGCGGACCCGCGATACTCTACGGAGTGTGTGCGCTTGGTTGTAGCGACAGACCCGCGACGGTGGAGACGTGCGTGCGGAGTACGGAGACCGTGTAGATGACTGAGACCTGACGACTGCTTGACCGACTCGACTTGGAGTGAGTCGACTAGCCCAGTGGACGGAGCGCCCAGTAGTTGGCAGCAGACCCATGGCGGACGGAGCGCCTGGTAGTTGGCGGCAGACCCGCGGTACTCGACAGGAGGAGTACCTCAGTAGGCTATCTGGGTGAGCGCCCGGTATTTGGCAGCAGACCCTCAGCGGACGGAGCGCCCGGTAGTTGGCAGCAGACCCGCGGTACTCGACAGGAGGAGTACTTCAGCAGTCTTAGGTTAGTGAGCAGTACCTCGGAGTCGTGACAGGACCACTGTACACTTCAGAGATGGGGCTCTTCAACACTTACGGTTTCGATAATGAAAATCCTGGTTGAGCTGAATCTTATGTTACTCTCCTTTGTGGACTGTGTTGAACTATCCTATGTGGATTTACTGTTTACTCTCCTTGTGGATTTGAGTCTTGCTTTCCTTTGTGGATTGAGTTGTTCTTGAGCTCGTGAGCAGAGCTAGAATTGGGGGCTTAGGTATATGTATGGGCATATACCTAAGTCGAGTCAGATGTTACTTCGTGATTGCATCTTTCTTTTGGGCTATATCCTTTGTGGATTTCGAGAGACCTTCGGGGGTCTCGGGGTCCTTACTGAGTAGTTGTACTCACCCCTGCACGGGCTATGCCCGCACTTCGTGGTGTTGGTTGCAGACGACGGACAGCGCTGATCGCGGTTGGGGCGTGGAGCAGGACGGTACCTGGAGGTGGACCACTGGGCGGGACGTGCTCGGAGCGGACGTGGGACCCGAGGAGCCTGGAGGCTATCTGTACCCACCCTTCAGGTGGGATTGCCAGTGGACGACACGAGGCCGCCGTCTTTTCTTCAGTTGCTGTTCTTTTTCTTTTCAGTTGTACTTTACAGTTGGGCTTGTATTTCCGGCCCCTTTACTTTTCTGCACTTTACTTTCCGCTTGCTGACTCTGTGTGGTTGTTACTTATAAAGGCAATGCCTTCCCTGTTTACTGGGATTTTACGCCTTGGTGCTAGTCGCCAGCCCCTGGCCTATGGAAGGCGGGCTTGGGGTAGTCACGGCACGGGCCCCGAGGACGGGTCGTGACAAATTGGTATCAGAGGCGGTCGGTTCTACCGCAGACTCTGATCGTCCTTTCTTTCTATGTGAAGCAATAGTGTTTAGTGTATTGAGTGTGGTTATCAGTTCAGGGAGCCCAGTGTTGGTGCGGCGGCCGACGTATCCGTACACCAGGACCCTGACTCCTGATTTCCGACTTAATGCATGAAAACATTGATTGCGTGTGTGTTTCAAGTTTTCTTTGTGATTACTTATGTCAGCTCACCGGGTATACTGATCTGCTTTATGAAAGTCTCAAGTTTTCCTTGTGATTACTTGTGCCAGCTCACCAGGTATACTGTTCTGACTGTGGTGCTCTTGTTCTCCTTTTCAGGATGGCCCCGCGACGATTGCCAGCTAGGGTTCCGAGTGTAGGGCGCGACGGCAGCCCACCGAGCGACGAGGCCTCGGTGCAGGGCCCTTTGCCAGCAGTGGCACCGGCGGTAGCCTTACCCGCCGAGCCACCGATGCTTCCAGTACCAGACGCCGACGATGCACGTCGCCTCAGGGCACTGCACGAGTTTCAGGGCCAGCGACCGCCCAGGTTTCGCGGTGAGGCGGACCCCCAGGCCGCCGAGGACTGGCTAGAGGCGGTGGTACGGATCTTTAGGCTAGTGAGGACACCAGCGGATCTCATGGTGATTCTCGCGGCGAGCCTCCTGCAGGCGGCGGCAGGACGATGGTGGAGCTTGATGCTCCAGGTGCACAATGAGGCATCTCTTCTTTGGACGGACTTTGAGAGCCTCTTCCGCTCGGAGTTCGTCCCAGCCACCCTTCGTGCGGTGCGTATCCAGGAGCTTCTACAGCTGCGGCAGGGCAGCATGACGGTCGCTCAGTACGCGGCGAGGTTCACCGACCTTTCTCGGTACTCGACAGACATGGTACGGGACCCCTTCTTCCGGGCCCGGACCTTCGAGCAGGGTTTGAGACACGAGATCAGGGCATCGCTGATCTCCCTCAGCATACCGACTCAGACAGGAGTACTAGAGCGGGCCCTTCTGATCGAGAGCTTCCTTGCTGAGTCTACACCAGCACAGAGACCCACCGCAGGGCGGCACGTAGCGGAGTCTTCGGTGGCAGGTAGCCGACAGATGACTCAGGGTTCCAGGCAGACCAGACCTACCAGTGGCCGACTGCACGACTCAGGCTCAGTTGTTCGGGGAAGCCGGGGTGGAGTCAGAGCCAGGCGTGCCGAGAGTGGGCAGTGCTACTCCTGTGGCGGAATTGGCCACATGGCTCGTGACTGCCCGACCCGCCATGCGGGGGAGCAGCAAACGGTTGAGGAACCACCTAGGCAGAGGCAGAGGTTCGACCGTGGCGGTCTGCAGGGAGGAGACGGACGAGGTAGAGGAGCTGGCCGAGCAGCAGGTGGTGGACGACGCTTTGAGGCTCTACCACCACCACCACCAGGAGGTCCACCCCGACCGCAGGGGAGAGCTCAGCTTCAGGCAGTCGAGGCCTTCGATCATGGAGCCCTGGGAGCTGATGGACAGGAGCAGAACTAGTGGATACATCCTTTGTACTTCTGGTTCCTTGTTGCTTTTGTGTAGCGTCTTGTAATATGAGCTGCAATAATAAAAGATGCATACCTTTGTGATATTTTCGTTCCTGTCCTCTTTCATGATGTTACTAGGAGATTCCAGTTTTGGCTGTTGACTTGACCCTCACTTGTGAGACATCTACTGGAGGAGACCCAGTTACCACACACTGATGCCGACAGTGTGACTCAACCCTTGGAGGCGAGAGTAACAGTTGAATCTCTTAGTAGTAGCGTCGAGGCCTTACGACGTCATCCTTGGTATGGATTAGTATCATCCATGTTAGGATTGACTGTTTTAGGCAAAGAATGTGGTTCATCCAGGGGATGAGACCAGATTTCTCTTTTCGGCAAAGAAGAAATCTTGCAGCTCTTGTGGGACCTGTGATGGTCCAGGCCACGACAAGAAGGTCCAGATCATCCAGGAGAGGATGAGGACAGCTCAGAGCCGGCAGAAGTCATATGCTGACAAGAGGCGGAGGCCACTGGAGTTCGAGGATGGCGACCACGTCTTTTTGCGTGTCTCACCTCGACGTGGTTTACGGAGATTTGGCCGAGGCGGCAAGTTGTCTCCACGCTTCATCGGGCCTTTCCAGGTCCTCAGCAGGATAGGAGAGGTGGCTTATCGCCTGGCTCTACCACCTCAGTTGCATCGGGTGCACGACGTCTTCCACGTGTCTCAGCTGAGGAGATACGTGCACGACCCGACGCACATCATCGACTTTGGGGAGCTGGACGTGGACGATGGGGTGACTTTTGCGGAGGTTCCAGTAGAGATCGAGGATCGACAGGAGCGGGTCCTACGTGGGCGGTCGATTCCTCTTGTGCGCATCAGATGGCAGCACGGGAACCTCCAGGAGAGCACTTGGGAGCGGGAGGCTCAGGTGCGTGCTCAGTACCCCCATTTGTTCCCCTAGTTTTTGATGTACCTTTACGGGGACGTAAAGCCCTGAGGTGGGAGTAATGTAAAGACCCGCAAATTTCAAGGAAATTTTTTTCTTAATTTTCTTTGGAATTTTACAAGAACGCAGCTTCAGACGGCACCTGATTCCGAGGCCCGGTGTGCCCGGAATCAATTTCTGAAGTTTGGCTCGGGTACGTTCAGTGAACGGACGAGCGGGTTTTTCTATCTTTTGAACCGGTGCCCGGAATCGAATTCTGAGGGCACCGATGAAATCGCAGCGCCGGTATTTGCTTAGAAACGCCTCTTCCGGAGTTGCGTTTGCTCAGGCGTGGTTTTTAAATTTTACGGCTTTAAGTCAGAAATAAAATAAAGTTTGTGCGACAACTTTATTTTATTTCACTTAAGCTGCTTGGAAGCCACTTGAAGTCACTTAAAGACGGCTTGAACTGAGTTGAACTGGATAGGATGCTATCCAGAAATATCCTACCCCTTGGTAGGATATTTGTGCGGTGGGACCCGCACGAGCCCCGCCGTTTCTTTCGCTAAGTAACGCACCCGCGAAAACCCGTCAAAGTAACTGAAAAGTCAACCGACGCGTTTTCTTTAATTCTTAACAGACCATTTAATTGGGCGGTTTATTTCGTGAATTAAATGGACTGTTTCTTCGTGAATTAAATGGGTCGTTTCTTTCGAATTGATGGATCGTTTCTTAACCGGTTTCGTGTTGGCATGTTTATAAAATAAGACCAACATAAAAATCCTTGGAAAGGATTTGAGAGAATCTTCGTTCCTCCACCCTCTCCGCGAAGAACGCGAAGAACGCGAAGAACGCGAAGAACGCGAAGAACGCGAAGAACGCGAAGAACGCCGGCGACCGGAATTCGACGACGCACACCAAGATCTGCGACGTCGACGAGATCTACCCGCGACGTTCTTCGGCGACGTCTTTCTTCCGCGGCCGATCCTCGATCGGCAACAAAGGTGAGAATCGGATCTTTTCTTCTCCCTTTTTAATTTCAATATCAACGGATTTAAACTAATTAAATCCGTTGATCTTGATCCGGAGATTGGCGACGCGACGAGCGATTCCGCGACGACGCGGCGATCTCCATCTTCCGCGACGAGCAATCCCGCGACGATCCCCCGTTCGGCAACGACAAGGTAAGGGATGTTGGAATTCTTTTTAAAATCCCGTGTTTATTCTTTTGAAATATAGAACCCGATCACGAAACAATTTTAATTTATTTAAAATTGTTGATTGGTTTCTTCCCTGTTTCTCCCGTTGATTATGACTAACGCGGAGGGTGCGGGTCTAACGAACAAGACCCGGCAACCCTCCGTCGATCTTCCTTTGTGTGCGGATTTGGCGAGCGACGGCAAAAGCGCGACGCAAGGGCCATATGTTGATTCCGCAGTGGAGGACGCATCCCGGGAGGAACAACGGCGCAGACGGGAGGCAAATCGGGCCACCGGAGCATCTCCGGCGGCCCGCGGAAGAAGGCGGCGGCGCGGGTCGCCGGCGCGGCGGCGCCGGCGACCGGGGGCGGCGGCGCCCGGCGCGCCGCCGGAGGAACCCGCCGCGGCTCGGCCGCGGCGGCGGCGATCCAGCGGACCCGCGGTCCGCGGGTCCGGTCCACTCGGTCGGGACGCGGCAATGCGCCGCGTCCGCTGACCACCCGCGCGGCCCGCACGCGGGCCGCGGCTTCCTCGACCGCGGGCTGCGCCCGCGGCCTTCCACCCGCGCGGCTGGCCAAGCCGCGCCGGCTGAGCCGGCCGGTCCGGTCGGCCGGGCCGCGCCCAGGCCGGACCGGACCCGGCCGAGCCGGTTCGGGCCGGGTCGGGCCGACCCGGTTCGGGCCGACCCGGTTCGGCCGACCCCAGGGGGGGGTTCGGGCCGGGTCGCCCCGGGCCCAGTACCCCCGTTTCGGGCCCTCTACGGTCTTTCGCCCATAACTTGGGCCTGGGACCTCCGATTGACGAACCGTCAGCGGCTACGCGATCCTTGGATCGAGACGGTCGTTTCGGTATATTATACTCAAGGTTTCGGAAGACTTTGGGTTCGGCCGGGTTGGTTCGTACACGAAGCCAACCGGGCCCTCGGAGCGGAAACGCTCATAACTTGAGCTACGGACGTCCGAACGACGTACCGTCAGCTGTGGTAGTTTCCTCTAAGTGAGACGGAACTTTTGGCATACTCCGCCCGAGGATCGGATACAGGCGGAGTACGGTCGGGTTGGTTTTGCCCTAAAAACCAACCGGGCCCCTGGGACGAAAATGCCAATAACTCTCAGACCGGGCGTCCGATTGACGCGCCGTCTGTCGCGTTGAGATCCTGTTATCGATACGGAACTTTTGGATACATCAACTTCGGACTAAGTGTCAGTTGATGTATCAGCCTCTCGGCTCGTGGAGCGGACCCTCCTAAACGAGCTCGCTAAGTGCGGGAACCCTAGTGCTGGCTGTGGCTTCGACGACAGAGCAGAGATCCTCCGTGGACTGCGACGACGACAGAGCAGAGATCCTCCGTGGACTGCGACGACGGCAGAGCAGAGATCCTTCGTGGACTGCGGCGACGACTGTGCAGAGATCCTCAGTGGACTGCGTCGACTACTGCACTCAGCGATCCTACGTGGAAGAGTGCTACCGAACCTGTGTGAGCTGAATCTTCTTTTTACCTTGAGCGGTGGAGCGCTTGGGTGTAGCGGCGGACCCGTGGTACTTGACAGTGGTGGTGCGCTTGGATGCAGCAGCAGACCCTTGGCGGTGGAGCGCTTGGTTGTAGCGGCGGACCCGCGATACTCTACGGAGTGTGTGCGCTTGGTTGTAGCGACAGACCCGCGACGGTGGAGACGTGCGTGCGGAGTACGGAGACCGTGTAGATGACTGAGACCTGACGACTGCTTGACCGACTCGACTTGGAGTGAGTCGACTAGCCCAGTGGACGGAGCGCCCAGTAGTTGGCAGCAGACCCATGGCGGACGGAGCACCTGGTAGTTGGCGGCAGACCCGCGGTACTCGACAGGAGGAGTACCTCAGTAGGCTATCTGGGTGAGCGCCCGGTATTTGGCAGCAGACCCTCAGCGGACGGAGCGCCCGGTAGTTGGCAGCAGACCCGCGGTACTCGACAGGAGGAGTACTTCAGCAGTCTTAGGTTAGTGAGCAGTACCTCGGAGTCGTGACAGGACCACTGTACACTTCAGAGATGGGGCTCTTCAACACTTACGGTTTCGATAATGAAAATCCTGGTTGAGCTGAATCTTATGTTACTCTCCTTTGTGGACTGTGTTGAACTATCCTATGTGGATTTACTGTTTACTCTCCTTGTGGATTTGAGTCTTGCTTTCCTTTGTGGATTGAGTTGTTCTTGAGCTCGTGAGCAGAGCTAGAATTGGGGGCTTAGGTATATGTATGGGCATATACCTAAGTCGAGTCAGATGTTACTTCGTGATTGCATCTTTCTTTTGGGCTATATCCTTTGTGGATTTCGAGAGACCTTCGGGGGTCTCGGGGTCCTTACTGAGTAGTTGTACTCACCCCTGCACGGGCTATGCCCGCACTTCGTGGTGTTGGTTGCAGACGACGGACAGCGCTGATCGCGGTTGGGGCGTGGAGCAGGACGGTACCTGGAGGTGGACCACTGGGCGGGACGTGCTCGGAGCGGACGTGGGACCCGAGGAGCCTGGAGGCTATCTGTACCCACCCTTCAGGTGGGATTGCCAGTGGACGACACGAGGCCGCCGTCTTTTCTTCAGTTGCTGTTCTTTTTCTTTTCAGTTGTACTTTACAGTTGGGCTTGTATTTCCGGCCCCTTTACTTTTCTGCACTTTACTTTCCGCTTGCTGACTCTGTGTGGTTGTTACTTATAAAGGCAATGCCTTCCCTGTTTACTGGGATTTTACGCCTTGGTGCTAGTCGCCAGCCCCTGGCCTATGGAAGGCGGGCTTGGGGTAGTCACGGCACGGGCCCCGAGGACGGGTCGTGACATTTAAAATATGGAATCCTTTGTTTCAAGATATATAATGAGTATTATTTTAATTTTTGATATAATGATAATTCATCAAGATAAAAAAAGATAATGCGGTGAAAACTAAAAAAAGGAAAAAATGAGTAACATAATGAATATAGGGATTATCTTCTCAAAAGACAATTTTAATTTATTAGTTTATGTATGTCTTGACCTTATATCTTATTAAGTCCATTTTTCTATAAATTTTGGAGCCAATTTAATTGAAAATGACTTACCATTATTGAAAACTTTTGTGTATTTACTAAAATGACATATCATTTCACTTATATAAGTGGCAATCTTCTTTTAAATTTCCCTCACACAACAACCCCAAAATTTCATTCTAGTCTCATCTTAAACCTATCATACATATTATCATCCATCCTCATATGGTTCTTATATTTTCAATTGACCAGCCCTTAGAGGATTCAAAAACATCACAAAAACTATAATAAAAGTTATGGGGTATAGTCTTTTAATTTCTTCTTTCTCATTTATATTTTTTATTTGTAATTAATATTTCTAAATTTCTGTTGAATACTCTTAAAATGATGTAACCAGAGTAGATGATGTATAATTATATTACTATAATGATGTTAAAAGTATTAAAAAACCATTTTGGGTTTTTTTAAAGATAAATAAAACATTCTACCATGTGTTGTGTAGATAATCGACTCCACAATGTAACAATTTTTCCCTTCATTTCATTTCTCGGAAGATACAAATATGAAATGTAAAAAAATAATAACAATTCCAATGAAATATTTTTTATTTTTAAATGGTAAACTATATGTCACTACCAAACCCTAATTGGGGCTCAAGACACAACTACCCCATGCCTACCTTCATAGGAGAGGGGTCAGCGGCCAACAAAGAAGGCATAACTAACATAGGGATGCTATTTCTTAAGTAATCGTATGCACATAAACATCCATATTGATGCATATTTGTATAAGATTAATAGAAAAAAGATTAAAAATACTGTATAAACCCCCATTCATGTAAACCCTCTTGAATTTACAGGATTATGACAATGTAAACAGAAAAGAAAAGGGTTAAAATACCCAGATAACTAGAAAAATGTAACAACATAATAAAACCGGAAAGTAAAACACTAATAGAGTTGAGGTCATGATCTCCAAGATGTGACCACCATATGTGATATAAACTAACAAATATCTCTAATATCATTTTTAGTCACCTTTGAACTTTCAATCACATTCATAAGACACGACATGTGTGGGAGAATCCCATGTAGGTGTGGGTATATAAATACCCAGTTGGATAACCCAAAATATTTAGGGGGACTAGTAAGCGATACAACATGAATATGAAGATTTTATATTAGTATAAAGAACATACCTCAACCCAATGTAAGAAAAATTTCAACCTCATCGAATCATATGGGGACCAACATAATTTACAGATGAAATACACATAAAGTATTTTTCACCCATATAAGGAGAGTAAACTCATTCAACCACAAGAATATAAACAAAAAATTTATGTGGAAAAACCATGAATCATCACAATCCATGGCACGAGAGTAACCTAATCCAAATGTACAAATACATATGTATATGTATATGCTCAGTCAAAGAAGGAAAAATTATAGAGAAAGGGGATTTATTTCTCCTTCTCAACCCAGTAAAGGAGTCACCAATAGTTATAGAAGTCCATCATGGATTCCCAACATATGACACGTCTACCCTGAAATAATCTTGTGAAGGACCACACCTCTTCACTATTATTTAAAGATGAGGTGGCACAAAATCCAAATAGAGGACCGACGACCTAGTGCGTCATGCGGGTTCTACTATATAATAATCTAGAAAGGACCCTCAATAAAGATGATGGGGGGTGTCCACTCTAGTGTCATGGGTACAAGTGAACTATATAAAAGGGGATCCAACATGTAAAGTATCTATAGGGTATATTCACCCAAGTTGATGGTGTTTTAAACTATAGTCATCATGGAACCACATTCTACACAATATAGGGGGGGGGGTCCACTTGATTTGTAGATGACTCATGCCCAAGATAATGGGGGCTCTACTATAGTGTCTCTAGTGATTTTATTCCTAATCACTACTATCTTCTAACATAACCAAAATATGAATTATGAAAATAAAATTTCATATCATATCTCAAAATCCATAATATAGGGCACCATCACATTCTATACCAAAAAAATTCAGTATAAGATACTCATTGGAAAAAAATATGAGTAAAAATGAAGGTGATGCTAAAGATCAATGTTTCCTCAAAAATAAGACAAGGGGTACATAGTGTGTGAGGGGACCCGTGTAGCATGTTGTCTCACCCCATCATCTGGTCATATCCTTGGAGGTACATTGCTTACCTACCATGTAGGTATAAATGATGTGTTGAGGATATGCATATTCTTCCAATTTCACTCAGGGTCTTTACGAACCCGGTTCTTGTTTTAGAGGTAAGAGCTTCTTCTTTTCCTTTTCCATAAGTGTTTTTGAAAAAATATGGGAAATGGGGAAAAATCCTAAATTTTGGAACTACACGTGGCGTACTTTATCCACACACCATGTACTTTTGGACATGTTGCGATGAGTACACGGGGGTGTAGCCATGCCCTCGATGAAGGGTGTAGAAACTGACTACACGCCGTGTAGTGGTACCTTACACGTCGTGTAGTTAGTCGGCAGGCTTAAATAGTAATGCAGTGGCGTCGCCGCCAGCTGGGCGGTAGTACACACCGTGTACTCGAGAGTACATGCCGTGTACTAATGTTGACGTATGAACAGTGTGGCAGTGCAGCCATTTGAAAAGTAAAATGAAGGGAGTACATGTCGTGTACTTTGATTTACACGCCGTGTACTTTGTTTTTTCGGCTTAAAACAGGAAGTAGCCTCCTTATTTGGCAGAGGAGGCGTTTGAGCCATTTTGGAGCCAAGGGAGGAGGCCATATCATTGAAGATCCACTGGGCGTTCGTCTGGAATCCGTTTAGGCTTCGCACAATCTCATTGGAACCGCACGGATCTACGCCGTTCTTGGGTGTTTCTGGAGTCGGTGTTCAAGTATAGCGTTCGTTGGCATATAAGGTAGGTGGCTTGGTGTTATTTTTCCAACTGTCGTGTGTTTTTGTGTGTTTTTGAGCTACGAACCCATAATGGGGTGTCGTGTGGCTGAGTCCATGGCTAATTTAACTACCTAGAACTGTATAGGTAATTAAATACAGTTGAAAAAATGCTGTTTGGGATCGTTGCTTGGATCCAGGACCATCCCGAGGGGTATGTTCCTCTGTTTAGCCATTTGGCCAGGATACCCGAGGGTATGCCTTAAATGTAGTAACTGTAGAATTTCCTTGAACGTAATTGCTTTTTTACTGCATTTTTATATGGTGGGCATTGGCCGGTTACCTGTTAGCCTGAGGGCATTGTTGTGATTAGCCAGAGGGTGTGATTGTTTTAGCCTGAGGGCTATCGTTATTCCGCCTGAGGGAAACCTTTTGTGCCTGAGGGCTTGACTTTTGTGCCTCAGGGCGACACTTCGTATGCCTAAGGGAGATAATTTTTGTTACGCCTGAAGGCAATACCTGCAGATTGGATTCTGTATGGCCTGAGGGCAAGCCTGAGGGCGTGGTTTACTATTTTAGCCTGAGGGCATGGTTCTAGTTGGCCAGAGGGCTTGGTGCTGTTGAGAACAAAAATGGTACTAAATTAAAGGAATTAAAAGAATAATAAAATGGAAATTTAACTGGTAAGTTAGTTACTTTTGAGTACTGCTTAGTTATTGCATTTTACTACTGCACACTTGTTGCATGTTTTACACACAGTTGTGCCTGGGCCTTTGGTGGGTGCCTACTGAGATATATTTCTCACACCCTGTATGGGTCATGCTTTTTGGCCCAAACAGATTACGTTGCTACAGGTGTAGATAGGGGAAAGATTCCTTATATAGGTACTTGACTGTTGCTGAGGAGTATGAGGGCATGGGACCGAGCCTAGGCTCGCGATGCCACTGCTAGCTGTATTGCTTGCTTTATTGTACTCTATTTTCTGCTGTACTATATTGATGTATCATATGTTCTGGCTGTTTTCTTAGAACATGAAACATGTAGCATCATCACTTATATATTGTTGGTTATATCCACTGTTGTAGTTCTTTTAGTTGTGTATGTTTAGTGCTTCCGCTGTTTGTTATATGTTTATTTTGGTATTCCGCTGCGCTACACTTTGACAAATGAGGGCATAGTTTCCCCACTATAAGACATGGGCCCTCATTTCTATTTAGAAGCCTACGACGTTTGGGGAAATGCGCTTGAGGTCATGTGGAGAACCGGGCTCGGGGAACCCGTTGCGTGGCACCTGGGTCCGGGACGTTACAAAGTGGTATCAGAGGTGGTTTCTTTTCTTTGACTTACTATTTGGAGCCGTAGTCAGAGTTAGGACGAACGGTAGTTGGTAATAAGTTCTGCCCAGGCATAGCTAAACCGTGTACTGGGAAAAGCCAGTCTACCTCGTACCTTTCATTCTTTGATCTTGCAATTTTACGGTTGATATGTATTCACCATTGGGTGACGCACATGGATTGTGCTGTTTATATTTTATCTATGGGTTCTATTTAGTTTCATCCTAATGAGATGAGGGTATGCCGTCTCATGCATCATATAGGCAAATGCTAGATATCGCATGCCATGCATAGTTTCCATTCCATGTAGGTGAATTAGAATTTACATGTTGTTGTGATAGTTGTTGTGCTAGTAAATCATGCTATTGTGATAGCTGCTTTATAAATACCTGCCTTGTGATATGATATTATTTTTTGAGAATGATTATAGAATGGACAGAAAACTTTGGTTTTTGGGTAGTATGGGCCCCCATTGACCAGAATTTGGTGGATCGTTGACTGTTTTTGGTTATAACACAAATAATATGTCAAAATTTGATTCTTGGGGTGTATGGGACCCCACAGGTCGGAATTTGACACTTAGGTGGTGTTTTCAGTATTTTCTGGGTTTCGGAGAAGTTTCTGAGGCATACTGTCCGAAAAACCCAGAATACACGCCATGTAGGACCTCATACACGCCGTGTATGTTCTTCTGTTCGGGAACAAATATGAACTTTTGGAGTACACGCCCTGTACCCTGAGTACACGCCGTGTAGTCTCTTCCCATGTCACAAACCGTGTGGGCGGCGACACGGGGTAGGGAAGGGCTTGGGTAAAGCACGCTGTTTAGTTTTTGTACACGCCGTGTAGTGTTGACCCAGAGTCTGACCGTGTAGCTAACAACACGGGTCGGCGAACTCCTTGACAGAACACGCCGTGTCTGTTATGGACACGCCTTGTAGTGTGACCTAGGGACTCGGCAGTGTAACTAACAACACGGGCCAGTGTCACCTCTCCCAAAACAGGATGTGTACCTTTGGAACACAGCATGTAGTCTTGTCCGAGGACTGACCGTGTGGAGTTAGCCATGTGGCTGGGAAACATGGTGGTGTACACGTCGTGTACGGGTGTAACACACCGTGTGTGGTAAAGCCAAGTAGTTGGCCGTGTCAGAGACAACACAGGCAGTTGGAAAATAACACCGAACACACCGTGTAGGAATTATACACGCCGTGTAGTTTTGTTGAACGGAAGATGTGTGGTTTAGCCGTGTGGAAGGACCCGGGCAGGGGAAGGGAAGTCAAGTACACGTCGTGTAGTCATTGTACACGCCTTGTAGTCTTGTTTTTTCAATTTTGAATACCTTCTTCCTCTTGTTCCCTTTGTGGTTCCTTCGCTTCAGTCGTAATAATCTTGAATCCGAGGCGTGCTTTTGACCTTGTAGAGTCATGCTGCCTAGATGACCGCGATTTGTTTGCCAGGAGAGTGATGACGATTATACTCCAGAGATGGTGGGCCATGGGCTACTGTTGATCCACCAGCAGATCCAGATGCGGCACCAACAGTTATACCAGACACAGGTGTGGAGGCACAGTTCTGTGAAGTCTTATTGCGGTTCATGTAGACCTTTCAGGGATCACCGCAGGCTGCCACATCTATGGCAGAGCTGATGCGTATCTTTCAGCAGCAGCATCTGCCTACGTTTTCAGGGGATGGCGGACCACAGGCTGCAGAGTCTTGGCTTGGATCGATGCAGACTATTTTCGAGCATCTTTAGATGCCTCTAGGGTGGAGGGTCGAGCTTGCGACTTAGATGCTGCGTGATTCCGCCAAGAGGTGGTGTGATGTTACCACCCAATCAGATCATCATAGGGACAATGTGTGGGAAGATTTTCAGGCAGTCTTCTTTGACTTCTTCTTTCCCGAGACGCTGAGGGCAGATAGAGCTCGAGAGTTCATGAATCTGCAGCCGGGCGCCATGTCAGTGATGGACTACTCTGCTCATTTTACATAGCTTCAGCGTTTTGCACCTGTGCTGGTGGGTGATGAGACGTTGAGGTCAATACGTTTTGAGGATGGTCTTCGGTATGACATTCTAGCTCTGATAAATGTTTTCAGGTTGCCTACTATACACGCGATTGTGAACCAGGCATTGATTACAGAGAGGAAACTGCGGGAATCGAGTGGTGTGGGCCAGGGCGGTCCTGTGCCAGTTACTGGTACTATTTCTGCTGGAAAGAGGAAGAGACAGAAGGACTTCTCTCAGGGTAGAAGTACCCGCGGGGTAGCTTCTAAAGGTGGCCTAATCAGGTGATACCAGTGTGGCAGAGAGGGGCACAAGAAGCCGTAGTGTCCACGAGACCCAGTGGAGTACCGAGTTTGCGGCAAGATGGGTCATCTGCAGTGTTTTTTCAGGGCATTTCTACCAGTGGCTAGTGAGAGGGGTTCCATGAATACTTCGTGTGCGGGAGCAGGACCAGTGGCTTCTTACCAGTCAGGGAACTTGAATACGTCAGGGCGCGCAAGCAGAGATGGTGGTCGTGGCAGTGGTATCCAGACACCAGGATCTCAGAGGCAATGGGGTGGGACAGCACAGGGTATCCAGGCTGTGTTGTAGGGCTGTGGCACTGGACAGGCATATGCAGTGCAATAGACCCAGTACGAGCAGGATCCTGGACCTTCTACAGTCAGAGGTACTATTCTAGTAGCTTCTATCTTGTCTTCAGTCCTTTTTGATACAGGTGCTACACATAGTTTTATATATATACCCGTTGTGGAGAGCCTTGGGCTCGGTGTTTCTACTTATTCTGATATCTTGATGCTAGAAACTCTGTTGGGGACTAGGACGGTTGGTGTGTGTCAGTGCAAGGAGTTCCCCCTTCAGGTTGGTGGGTGTCACTTCCTTTGGGACCTCTATGTCCTGGAGATGATGAGATATGACGTTATTCTCGGGATGGACTGGTTGGTTCCCTTCTGAGCCTTTGTAGACTGCTATCGTCACAGGGTGTGTTTCACGTCACCAGAGGGTGGGGAGTTTCTATACAAGGGCGAGTGGGATGTTCAAGCGAGTCTAGTTGGACCAGAGCATCATGGGCGAGGTGGAGTCACAGCCCAGATTGCGATCTTATAACTGGATGACTAGGGGACTGGTCAGATGGATTTCTCCCAGTTGTCAATCATTTCAGGGATGTCTTCCTGAACGACTTTTCAGGTCTACCTCTGGTGCGTGAGGTGGATTTCACTATCGAGCTTGTGCCAGGAGCAGCATCAGTGTCCATTCCTCCTTATAGGATGGCCACGCCTGAGTTGCAGGAGCTCAAGAGGCAGCTAGAGGAGTTACATGAAATGGGTTTTATCCGACCCAGTACTTCTCCTTGGGGTTCTCCGGTCATTTTTTCTATGAATGCAGATGGTACCCTCAGACTTTGTGTGGATTATCGAAAGCTGAACCAGTTGACGGTTAAGAACCAATATCCCTTTCCGAGGATAGATGATCTATTTGATCAGCTTCATGGAGCATGAGTGATCTCGAAGATTGACTTGAGATCTGGATATCATCAGCTGCGCGTGAGACCATCTGATATACCTCTCACGGCTTTCAGGAGTAGGTATGATCTATATGAGCATATGGTTATGCCGTTCGGACTCAAGAACGTGCCAGCAGTTTTCATGGCTCTGATGAATCATGTGTTCCATCGGTATCATGATTCATTTGTGGTAGTATTCGTGGACGACATCCCGGTGTACTCTCACACTCGACACGACCATGCCACCCATCTTGAGATCGCATTGAGTATACTGAGAGAGCATCGCCTATATGATAAGCTCTTGAAGTGCCACTTTTGGATGGACCATATTCACTTCCTGGGTCATATCATCACCGAGGCAGGAGTTGCAGTAGACCCAGAGAAAGTGAGAGAAGTAGTTTCTTGGGAGCAGCCTAAGAACGTGTTTGAGATACAAAGTTTCTTAGGGATGGATGGATACTACAAGTGCTTCATATAGGAATTCTCCTGCTTAGCAGCACCGTTGATAGGTCTGACTAAGAAGGGTGTGAAGTTTGTTTGGTTAGAATCTTGTGAGGCAGCTTTTCAGGACCTGAAGGGAAGGCTGACATCAGCACCAATCCTAATACTCCCAGAGCAGGGGAAGAGCTGTACAGTTTACTTTGATGCATCAGGGATTGGGCTGGGAGCCGTTTTGATGCAGGGTGACCGAGTTGTTGCGTATGGGTCTCGGCAGTTGAGTCCACATGAAGGGAATTACCCGACACACAATCTCTAGTTGGCTGCAGTTGTGCATGCGTTGCGCTTTTGGAGACATTACCTGTTGGGAGAGCATTTTGTGGTTTTCAGCGACCACAAAATCCTCAAGTATATCTTTACTCAGCGTGACCTGAATTTGAGGCAGAGAAGGTGGGTCGAGTACCTACAGTCCTTCGATTTTTAGCTTACCTATACACTTGGTAAAGGTAATGTAGTAGCTGATGCACTGAGAAGGAAGACTTAGATACAGGCAGTTCATGAGGCTAGTGGTGAGTGGCAGCTTATGGCCTTGTTCTATGAGATGCATCTAGAGGTGCATGACAGTCAGGGGTCGACTTATCTTTCCTCGTTAGCTATGACTTCTACCCTCCTGGACAGAGTGAGGATGAGGCAGCTATCGATTTCAGAAGGCCTAGTTATACGGGAGTCGGTGGTAAGTGAGGACCCTCCTCCCGGTTGGACGATATGCGATGATGATGTTTTGCGTTTCCCTGGACATGTATTGGTTCCAGGGGATCTACGCGAGGAGCTGATGCGAGAGTTTCATGCTTCAGCTTGGGTAGTTCATCCCAGGGTTACGAAGATGTACCGTGACTTGAGGCATCGGTACTGGTGGCCGGGTATGAAGAGAGAGATAGTTGATTTTGTTACGAGGTGTTCCACCTGTCATCAGGTGAATGTAGAGCATCATAGACCAGCTGGGCTGTTATAGCAGTTGGCAATTCCAGAGTGGAAATGGGATGATGTCGCGATGGATTTCGTGATGGGGTTGCCAAGGTCACCTCGAGGAAATGACGCCGTATGGGTTGTTGTGGACACACATACGAAGGTAGCTCACTTCTTGCCGATCAAGGAGATCATTGGAGTGGACGAGCTCAGAAGTCTATATATCCGAGAGATCGTACGTCTGCATGGGGTCCCTCGTTCTATCGTTTCAGATAGGGACTCCCGCTTTACGTCTCATTTCTGGAAGAGTTTTCAGAGGGCGCTGGGTACACAGGTGCTTCTGAGCAAAGAATACCGCCCTCAGATAGATGGACAGTCAGAGCGGACAATATAGGTACTGGAGGACATGCTGCGTGCATGCATCCTATACTTTGGGGGCTCGTGGGAGAAGCATATACCCATAGTCGAGTTTTCCTATAATAGTTTTCAGGCAACTATTGAGATGGCACCATACGAGGCTTTATATGGTAGGCCATTTTGATCACCTTTGTGCTGGTTAGAGGTAGGTGAGGCAACTTTAATGGGACCATAGCTTGTACAGGAGACATTTGAGCAGGTTCAGTTGATTCAGAGGCTGATGGATACCGCGCAGTCTCATCAGAAGTCTTATGCTGATCGCCGCAGACGACCTTTGGTGTTCGTGGTTGGGGATCAGGTTTTCTTGCGTGTTTCACCAAGGCTGGGACACAAACGGATCAAGAGACAGGGTAAGCTGTCACCGACGTATGTGGGACCATTTGAGATTCTGGAGAGAGTCGGGCTGGTTGTCTATCGGTTGCAGTTACCATAGCGGTACCGAGCCATGCACGACGTCTTCCACGTGTCTCAGTTGCGTCGCGACCATTCAGAACTGTCTAACAAGTTTCAGCCAGAGGAGGTTGAGCTTCATCATGATGTGTCCTCTGAGGAGCATCTGATCCATATCATTGACAGGAGCACGACGTTTCTCCGAGGCCGGTCATTTCCTCTCTTACCAGTGTTATGGCAGCATGGCCGAGTGTAGGAAGAGACGTGGGAGAGGGAGGCTGACGTAAGTGCTCAGTGGCCAGTGCTGTTCTGAGCTTTCTCTTCGCCACCCTTGAAAGGGCAATTCGGGGAGGAATTTCTATAAGGGGGGAAGTTTGTAAGAACCCGGTTCTTGTTTTAGAGGTACGGGCTTCTTCTTTTCCTTTTCCTTAAGTGTTTTTGAGAAAATATGGAAAATGGGGAAAAATCCTAAATTTTTGAACTACATGTCGTGTACATTATCAACACGCCTTATACTTTTGGTCGTGTTGGGATGAGTACACGGGGCATGTAGCCATGCCGATGAAGAAGGGTGTAGAAACCGACTACACGCCGTGTAGTGGTACCTTACACGCCGTGTAGTTAGTTGGCAGGCTTAAACAGTAAGGCGGTGGCATCGCCTCCAGCTGGGCGACAGTACACGTCATGTACTCGAGAGTACATGCCATGTCCTAATGTCGACGTATGAACAGTGTGGCGGTGCCGCCATTTGAAAAGTTAAATGAAGGGAGTACACGCCATGTACTTTGAAGTACACACCGCGTACATTGTTTTTTCATCTTAAAACAGGCAGTAGCCTCATCATTTGGTAGAGGAGGTGTTTGAGCCATTTTGGAGCCAAAGGAGGAGGCCTAATCTTTGAAGATCCACCGGGCATTCGTCTGGAATCCGTTTCGGCTTCAGAAGATATCGTTGGAACCGCACGGATCTACGCCGTTATTGGGAGTTTCTGGAGTCGGCTTCGGGTATAGCATTCGTTGGAAAATAAGGTAGGTGGCTTGGTGTTATTTTTCAAACTGTCATGCGTTTTTGTGCGTTTTTGAGCTATGAACCCATATTGGGGTGTCGTGCGGCTGAGGTCGTGGCTAATTTAACTACCTAGAACTGTATAGGTAATTAAATAAAGTTGTAAAAATGCTATTTGGGATCGTTGCTTGGATCCAGGACCATCCGGAGGGGTTTGTTCCTCTGTTTAGCCGTTTGGCCAGGATACCCAAGGGTATGCCTTAAATGTAGTAACTGTATAATTTCCTTGAGATGAATTGCTTGTTTACTGCATTTTGATATGTTGGGCATTGCCCGGTTACCTGTTAGCCTGAGGGCGTTTTTGTGATTAGCCTGAGGGTCTGATTGTTTTAGCCTGAGGGCTGTCGTTATTCCTCCTGAGGGAAACCTTTCGTGCCTGAGGTCTTGAATTCTATGCCTGAGGGCGACACTTCATATGCCTGAGGGCGAGAACTTCTGTTACGTCTGAGGTAAGTACCTACAGGTTGGATTCTGTATGGCCTGAGGGCAAGCCTAAGGGTGTGGTTTACTATTTTAGCCTGAGGGCACGGTTCTAGTTGTCCTGAGGTCTTGGTGATATTGAGAACAAAAAAGTTACGAATTTAAAGGAATTAAATGAATAATAAAATGGAAATTTAACTGTTAAGTTAGTTACTTTTGAGTACTTCTTAGTTATTACATTTTACTACTTCACACTTTTTTCATGTTTTACACACAATTGAGCACGAGCCTTTGGTGGGTGCCTACTGAGATATATTTCTCAAACCCTGTTTGGGCCACGCTTTTCAGACCAAATAGATTACGTGTCTGCAGGTGTAGATAGGGGATTGAGTCCCTATACAGGTACATGACTGTTGCTGAGGAGTAGGAGGGCATGAGACCGAGCCTAGGCTCGCGATACCGCTACTAGCTGTTTTGCTTACTTTGTTGTACTCTGTTTTATGTTGTACTGTATTGATGTATCACATGTTCTAGCTATTTTCAAAGAACTTGAAACATGTATCATCATCACTTATATACTGTTGGTTATATCCACTACCGTTGTTCTTTCAGTTGTGTATGTTTACTGCTTCCGCTGTTTTTTGTATGTTTATTTTGGTATTCCGCTGTGCTACACTTTGAAAAATGAGGGCATAGTTTCCCCACTATCAGACATGGGTCTTCGCTGCTAGTCGGAAGCCTCTTGTGTTTGGGGAAATGCGCTTGAGGTAACGTGGCGAACCGGGCTCAGGGCACCCGTTGCGTGGCACCCAGGTCCGGGACGTTACAAGGTCCCACATGTGTGCTTGGTCGTGTCCATGTATTAACCTTGTGTTTGTCTACATTACCCAATGTTTGTGTACTTCGGTGCAATTCTATGTTCATGGACATGTAGCCCCACATGGGGTCATACCTGTATTCTCTTTCAAATGGCTCAAACACCCAGGGACATGGTATATGAAGTGTATGGGTTATCCACTCTATGACATCATTATAATTTTAAGATTCTCTAGTCACTGCATCCAGGTCCATACACGCTATATGTTCTTTGAACTCTAAGACACATCAACAGTATTTTCGTAGTTTCTAAAATCTATGTTCTTGGTGTCGAATCCACCATAACTCCTTCAATTTTGACTCTATCATCATCTGGTATTAGTGTATATAGCTTGGGAAAGTGGATTTTGTCCCCATAGTGGATGAAAACACAATTTCTGAAACCTCTCACCCATCTCCTCACACCGTGCATGATAGGTTGATTATGACAGCGGATGTTTTTAACCATATATTTTCAAAAGAATTATCAATGTCTTGAAAACATCCTAGATTTAGTCCCGGTTTATCTATTTATCCCTTAAACATGAATCCATATTTATTATGGGGGTTTGATTGAGCTTGCTACCTCTTGACAATGTCGTACTAGGTTGGTGGGGTCTAATTGGTGATAAAAATGAAGAAATTTAAGAGAAAAGAATTAAATAAAAATTATCAACAATTTCCAAGTGTTCTTGTACAAAAACCTATAATGTGGATATCCGGGTTTAGAAAATAATTGGATAAAAAATTTAATCAGTGTACAGGTGATTGAAATGGCTATAGTTTATGTAAACAAAAAGAAAATGCCAAGATTCTCAATCAGTTTAATAAAAAAGGTTTAATCCAAAAATTTATGGGACCTACATAGATATTTGGGTCATTCTTTATTGAATAACACATTCACCAATAATTAAATAAATTTATTACATTTTCTATGTCCCAATAATCTCCTATCCTGAGTTTTTCTATCATTCGAAATGATCTTCCAATAGAAGGAGGAAGGATAATCACCTCACGGTCCCACGATTATGAGGCTTACAATGGAAAAAATTCCATGAGATTTCCTTTATAAATTTCAATTAGGTTAAATAATCAATTAATTAAATTAAATTAGTTAATTAACCAACCGAACATACAACCAACATAAAATATATCCGAACTCCCCACAACAACTAGTTTTAGGCCTCACATATGGTGAACATCTTATTCTGAACTCAATAATGGTCATAGATTTATGATCTTAGAATATGTTTAAGAGTTATCCCAATTTATTCAAGGAATTGTGTGCATGTAATATAAAATATATTTAACATTTTTATAAAAATAATTCTAAGCAGATTGAGACTTGGAATCACATTCCATCTTAACACCTGGATCTAGATTTGTAATTAGAATTATTTCAATGTTTTAGACGTGAAAAACATGGTCTCTACGTCATAACATCCTTCATGATTTTCGTCATTGAAAAAAAACTCTGGATAATGAGCCCACATTTAGATCTCCCATTCCTAGGAGATCTACTATATGTTCCCATGTTTCCACAACACATGAACCAAGGCTATGGTCCATCCAATTAGGGTTCTATTTTGGGGATACCAGATTTAAAAATGGTGATTCGTATAGGTGGATCCATCCTCAATCTTTACCTCTCCTCAGTTAATGATATATGTAGGTTTATGGTTGTATCTCCATAGCTGCAACACATGGAAGATTTCACGCACCCACTATAGATGTGGGGGTAGGGTGAGGTGAAAAGAAACATCACTGAACCTATGAAAAAACACCAATGACCTAACAGACAATGAGGATAGCTTGATTCAACATTTGACCCTCTACAATCCTCATCATGGGGACACTCTCAAAAAAATTTGGTCTCCCTAATCAAAATACAATGGCCTATGGTGGAAATATTTTTAATATTCCTAACTACTCTGGTCCATCCTATTTAGCTAAAGGAAGACCTGGACCTTCTCCATTATCACCTGCAACATCAATGGGTCCACAAGAGACATCTCTTCAATATCTATATGTTAAAATTGTGACCTTCATGGTCTCTTGCACAAGGCCCAAAAAGGTGCATGCCGATTGTAGAGTGGATACTATTATTTTATGAAAACTCTACCAAGGAAATATGATCCTCCCAACTTTGGACAAATATTAACATGTAAGATCTCAGCATATTTGCAACACCTTGATAATGGGATTGGTCTTCCCAATGGACATGGGTGAAATGTTGTAATCATCCTCATCTATGTCCCAAATACATCATATAGGCCTATCGACAATCATGATGTATGCTACACATCATGATCAAAGACAATAAATGAAGGAACCCCAAGGAGGAGAATAATGTCTTAAACACACAAAATCCCCAAAATCTCTACCATACTCTACTACCTAATAGAATTAAAGTGTACAGCCATCATGAGTTAGTAAATAAGCACCCAAATGGCATCATGAACCTACTCTATCCCCAAAATCCCTACTAAAATTACATGGATATTCTATCCCACATCCAATATGATATCTCCAATGGTTGCAACAAAACTAGTGGAACCCAGTGTTCATCCTTCACATATAGACAAATGAGGCACCGAAAGACAAAAATTTCTATGGTATTTCTCATTTAGGACCATGAAAACTACCACTAAATGGCCTCAATTCAGCTTCTACACACATGGATGTACAAGTAGCAGAAAAGTGTATAACTCTCACATCACATCCTACTACATAATTCCAAGAACAACCATCTGTCCCTAGAAAAAGATGAAAAAATTATCTCATTCAGAATATCCATAACCAGAATTCCATGTGCATATCTAGTCACATGGTACCTTAGAATCAATGTCACCCATATGGAACTCTCTCACAATCATGATAAGTAGAAGAGTATATACCATTTACTAATGAAATGTTTTACCCTCCTTTTCTACTAGGGTTAGTTATAAAAAATCTAACTGATCAAAAGTAACCTATAAAAAGTGATCATGTGACTTCCTTATAAGGGAATAAGCTACTACATTTACCTTCCCTAAAGAATATAAAATCTTGAATTCATAGTCCAATAGGAACTCCAACCAGTTCTGTAGAATCAAGTTCATGTCTCTCTGCGTGAAGACATACATGAGACTTTGATAGGTTGAATAAACCACAAATACTTCCCTAGAAGGTAGTGCCTCAACATCCTTAGGAATAATACTATGGATGCTGGATCTTGGTCATGATTTACATAATTATTCTTGTCTAGTCTCGACTACCTAAACCCATATGCGATAACTGTTAGCTTCTAAATCAACGAGCAATCGATCCTAGCTCCTGAAGTATTGTAATACAATAAATACTCCATACCCTCCTCTTGTAGTCTCAATACATGAGAACTCATTCTCCTTAGCTTCAACTACGTAAAGTCCATATATAGGTTCTTAGTCTATGAAAAAGACTACATTTCCATGTCAGGGCATACATAGGGGATGAAATCATAGATATGTATAAAAAACACCTTCTAAAGTACCCTTCCAAGCCTAGAAATAATTTCATCTATTTCAGGCTCTAGGGTGGCTATTAATAAATAACTGCATCAATATTTTAATGGTCTATGGCAAAACCATGGTCATAAATTACATTCCCTTAAAAGTGAACCTCATGAATCCAAAACATTCACATTGATTGTTTCCCATAAAGAATGTGATCTTGGAGAAAATATAGACCCATTACCATGTTTTCTTCTTGATTCTACCTAGATACAAAGTAGAATAATGTGTAATATTTAAAGAAAAACAGAAACAGGTCCAAGTATGGTTGGAAGACCATGTTCCTCAAAGCTATAAACATGGTAGTGGTATTAATGACACCAAATGGAATAAATAGGAACTCATACTATATATAGTGACATCAGATAGATAAAATTGGAATATAAACCTTGAGGACCCTCAATTGGAGGTATTCAGATTGATGATCGTTCTCTAAGAACAATCTCACCCCTCACAACTAGAGAAAGAGGTCAAAAATCCTGAGTTAGTGATACTTGTTCTTTATCGCAGCATGGTTGAAGTGATAATAAACAATGAAAATTCACAAGCTCCCATCCGACTTTTTAATGAAATACATGAGATATTTCCAATGGGACATAGTAGACCTAATGATACCTTCTCTTGATGATCATAAAACTATAACCACAACTCTCATAGCTCGTTTGGGGCCATTCGATATACCACAAAAGATAATAGTGCGACCTTGGGTTATAAGTTGATACAAAACTCCATCTTCCACCTAGGATGTAGTCCAAGAACATCCTCTGGGAATAAATCCATATAATACTCCACAATTGGAGGAATTCTATTTTATAAAGATCGTATTATACCAAGGGATATAATCACTAACTTATGGGTGATGGGTGGCAGTCTCCTACTCACAGAACACACTCATCCAACCATGAGATCTCCCTCACCCAAAAATGTGAATCCAATCCCATCAGTGCAAAGACATATGACATATATGTGGTGAAATTAAATCAATTTTGGGACCATGGAAATCAAATACATACCCACTATGACATCATATGGTTCTACCGTGATGACCAAAACAACCCACATGAACCATTCTCCACAAAGAAATAGATCGTACTGCTGACAAATAATAGATAAATAAAAAGCGTTCAATGTAGGAACCTTAAGACAAAGTAGATAGGATAGAATCCAAAATTGGATCTTTATCTCTCATGATAAGAGTATAGAGAAAAAGGAATAACTTCAACTTGTATCTTCTAATACTTAATCAATATTTTAATAAAAAAATATCATACCTCTAATCATCTCGTGTGTCATGGGGTTATAAGACTCCATAGCCTACAGTTGTTCATGGCCCTGTCCTAGAAATCTCTTAGCCTAATGTGGGTTTCTTGGTGGTGGTGGTGGAAGGATATAATATCATTTTCCAAATCACAATGATACACCAAATCAACTTTTAACTGCACCAATATGGTGACCACCATGCCATCTCCTAGGAGATTCCTGGTCACAGTGTTTCATCTTCTACGGTGGTCTATCCACAATCTACCGAAGCTCCTCAGCACATCCAGCCGGACAATATCATGACATGGGAACATTCACATCCAAACCATATCATTACCCCTCTCTAGGATTACCTATCCCTCTATGATTCCCTGACCACATATCTTTGTGCGAAAACAAAGTGGTGTTCTGCATCGAGTTCCTATAATCTATCACCTTCTAGATGTTGAAGACATATCATCCCCATGACGCAAAATTATACCTCCATTTTCATAGTGTCCATATGATAGTAATCTCTCTATCACTAGATCCCACTTTAGCACCCTAACATAGGTGGGTATGCACAAGGGTACTACACTGGCTCAGATATTTTTATAGAGACCCTTCTCAAACATATGTTCTTAGAATTATCTATTATGTATCATGTAAATGGTGTTTCATTCAAGGTCTATGGACCTTGATATGTACTTAGTCACTGTCATGCATCCTTATTATAGCTCTAAAAACTTCATAATTTGAACTAAGCACAAGTAAGAGGGGTAAAACTCCTCATGGAAAACCTGATGGAAGTTGGGTCATCAGAGTCTTGAAAAATAATTCTTATGAGTAACAAGACTCAACGAGTACCCAACTATTCCATGGAAAATGATAGTTTCTAGTGTTACCATCTGATCTATCAGTGCATGGATAAGATGGAAGACATGGATCACGTACTCTAGCTAATCCTTTTCTACCTAAGGATGTGGATCACTAAGGAACCTCAGTGTCCTCTAGTGCAGAAACTCATATAGCATGATAATCATTCACACATCATATGATTTATCTATTAGGATAGTTTTCTTCTCAATAGGGGGAGTTTACATTACCTTCTCACCTGGAGGAATAAGTTCATGCGAGAGACCCTAAATTGAGGCCTCATCACTCGTTGGATCTTCATCAGGATTTCAAACTGGTATCTTGGATTGTTGTAATCATAGAGGTATCCAAAAACATCCTATATAGGTGTGAGTATATACATACCATGTAGAATTACATGAATAATTAAGGGGTATAAATAAAATATGCAATGGGAATTTGAATACAATAGATAATAAACAAGATTCATATCAACCAAAATAAAGATGAAGTGTATCCTTTTCCAAAAACAAAGGGCTCAACATGAAGATTAGATAAACTACATGTCATGAAATCTCCTCCCATATCCAACAAGTAAAATAATATAATAATGAAATTGTAAACACAAAAATCACATCGAATACCCCGCACATCTTCATAACACCTAATAAGAGGTTAACCAAATACAAAGGTATCGAAACAAATTTATATATATATATTCTCATTCAAATAATCCCAAATTATAGAGATAGAGGATCTTAATTTCTCATATTATCCTAGGAAAATAGTTTCCAATACTTATAGAATTCCATAAATTATTCCTATCATCACATGCATCTACCAGGAAATAATAGTTTGAAGGTTCTTGCCTATCCACTATATCACACAACCAATGGGAAAAAATACAAGTATATGACCCCCCAAATAAGGGAATCAGGAGTATTTCACTCTGTTATTATCCA
Organism: Viscum album; assembly: GCA_963277665.1. Lineage (NCBI taxonomy): Eukaryota > Viridiplantae > Streptophyta > Magnoliopsida > Santalales > Viscaceae > Viscum > Viscum album. The sequence goes on along the minus strand of OY728147.1, from coordinate 65,815,512 downwards.
AAGAAGACCTGTAACCATGATTATGGGGGATTCCATTCTACTTTCATGAGGACCTGCACCCTATCTAACATGGGGGGTTCCACTCGATATGTTTTTTTAGAGGACCCGCACCAAAGATAATGCATGGATTCTACTCTGGTCATCGAGTACCCACGCCCTACCTGACTTGGGGTTCCAGAAGGTATGGAGATGAAACATGCCCATGATGATGGGGTGGGGGGTTCCATTGTAGTATTTATGGTGATTATATGCCTTATCGATTCCATTATCGAGCATCAAATAAATAAGTGTCATTCCTAGAATATTTCACAATATTTATCAAAATCCACTATGGAGGAAATAATCATGTTCTATATGGAAAAACACTCAAAATAGGTTACTTGTGGGAAAAAATACAAGTAAAAATGATAGATATATGGAAGATTGAAATTTCCTTAAAATGATCCAAGGGGAAATTGGTGTGTTTGAGGACACACATGACATATGGTCCAAACCCATCACAAGGACATGTCCCTGAAGGTACATAGAATACCTATTGTGTTTTTACATATGGAATTTTGGGGTTATAAATGGGCTACCCAAGAAACATGGGACACCACTCGTATGTTTTCCCATGTTTGTGTATTCACCAAGTGTTTGTGTACTTTACCCCATGTCTATGTACTTCGGTAGATGAATGTGTGCCTAACATTCCACTCTCACACGGGTTCCTGCCCATGTACTTCTCCAGATGGCTAATCCACATGGGGGATGTGGTACATGGCGTGTAGGAGGTATACATGTCATATCATCCTTATAATTTTCCAAAACCCTAGCGATCACATACATGGCTTGGAATGTCATGAGTTCTTTGTACTACACAGTGTGAAGTTGATATTTGCATTGTTTCCAAGATCCTCATTCCATACCATGAATTTAGAATGAACCCTTCTATTTTGTACCTATCATAGCCCAAGATTAGTAGCTCTTACTCCGGATGGAATATAATGGACCCATTTTGTATTGCAACCCAATTCTCAAAGCCTTGTATGAATCACCTCGTACCGCACAAGCTCAGGTTCTTTTTTTATTGATGTTTCAATATTCGATCATAAAAAAAGTTCATCTGAATCTTTCAAACATCCTATATATACCCTTGATTCACCACTCCATCCCCTACACATGAATTCATCACGATTATGGGGGTCCAATAGGGCTCAACACCACCAGAAAATGTCGAACCGGGATTGCAGGGTCCACCTAGTGAAAAACATAAAGAAATTAGGGAGAAAAGAAGATGAAATTATTCTTATCCATAATTTCCATGATTTATTGGTAAACAAAAAAGAATGGGGATATATTGGTTTAGAAAAAAATTGAATATTAAATTTAATTTGTACACAGGCACATGTAAAGGCCACAATCGACATAGATCAATGAATGAGATTGTTCTTCTTAATAAATTTAAACAAAAAGTGGTAATATATTATTTAAAGAGTCCTACCTAGAGATTTGGATTGTTTGGCATCAAAGAATGCATTATCCAAATATTTAAGGATGTATTTTCATTTTTTGGTGCCTATATGGTCTAATTCAGAGTTTCATTGTCAACTAATATGATCAGAAAATGAAATAAGAAAGGAAAATCTCTTGAAGGTCCCAATATTATGAGGCTAACCGTTGAAAAATCACTAGGCAAGTATTCTTATAAACATTTTATCTAGGTTAAAATAATCAATTAATTTAAATAATTAACCACCTAAACATAAATTTAATGTGGGATGCATCCGAATTTCCCACACCGAACCATTTATTGTCATGTTTAGGGTAAAAATTTCCTTCTGGACTCAATTGTGGTTGAATATTTATGATATGACTATCCTTTTAAGTGATATCCCATTTCCTTTAAGAAACTGTGTGTGTAAAATATATAATATTTTTTATATTTTTATAAAATTATATCAGGGAATTGCGGGCATCAAAATCACATGCTATCTCAGCACCTTGCTCTGAAAATATATGTTGAAATATTTAAATAACAATCAAGGAAAAAATAAGGTCTGTAAACTATATAAAACCTTACCACTATTCAATGGAAAATAAAATCAACATCTATGCATATATGTTGACTATAACCTATATTGAACGATCAATTTCAAATTTTATATTCATAATAATCCCATAATAATGATTATAATAATGGGTATAATAAATAATATGAGTTATATGAAATTATTAAGCTTCTAGAAAGTCAAACAGTACAAACTATCAACAAAGTGAGAAATAAAAAATCTTGGTAAAGTCAAACGTCCAAAAGGAAATTATAAAAGAAATAATGATGTAATTATAAAATGATATAAATGTTTTAAGGTAATAATTATATTAAATTATTATATAAAACACTAATGAAAAATAAATATTATCAATATTCATTGGTTTTATTGATATTCCCACTTAACCACTAGATAATAATCCATTAACCATAGAATGCTAATGATTGGGTTTGTTTCACCGCCTACTTGAATAATGGTATAAATATACACTATTAATGACTATTAGAATATAATTTATATTAAAATGTGATATATATAATAAAATAATGATTTTTTTATGAATTTTTAATATATAAATTTAACTCATTATTTTAGAAAACACCCTTCTTTCACCGAGAAAAATCGAAAAATGATCATCACTAAATTAATCATTAATGTTCATATCTAGATGTACTAGATAATAGAATTATATCGTTATAAAGTATCATAATATGACAACTATAGTTCATTATATTTTATAGGAATAATGAAATTAGGAAGATTTATGAAGAACAAAGCCACAATTATGAATCTAGTTCAAAACAATCGTGATTAATCACACCTAATATTGAAAAATAGATAATATATAACTAACATAAATGAATGGATTAATTTTAAATGGTTTTTATAAAAGGTTATTGAAATTAATATTTGTATGAAATAGTTTATTAATATATTCAATTTTTTATATAATTTGTAATATTTTGACCAACTAATAGAAAATTCATGGTTAGGGTTTCATTTATCATTTTCAATTCCTTGAGACTTGTTTAGTATTGCACACCATAATTTATTTTACATGTCTTATTAAATACCATGTTTACTTAATGTATCATTACTATCTATCAATTAATTTTACATAAATTTAAATTTTATATTAACAGTATTATTCTTTTGTTACCCTTAGAGTTGGTGTTTTTGGAAACTCAATTCTCAATCATGGAGTTATGATTGTTCATCTTGAGACTATATCATATAAGTTGTCTCAATTTGAAAATTTTATCATATTATGTGGTAATTTATATTTTTTATGGGGATTTACATTCATACCACATAACACAATTATAAATGTCCCTTTATTCATGAATTATTAGATCCATAAAGTATTTTTTTAATCAAACATACTTTCTTTGAGTTATAATGTTATTTATTAGGGATAATTTATATATTTTTAATAAATCCATCTATTTACTATTTAATAATATATTACATATTTTATCTATATATATATATTTTTTTTAAAATAATTCTTTATCTATGAATTTCTTTATCATACAAGTGAAATGTCTTTATAAAAAATATTATATTCTCTTAAGATAGGGTTTCTTGCATTTTTTGTTCATGATTGCAAAAAAATTTATTTCTTATTTTGAAACCCAAATATCTAGTTACTCATATATATGTTCACTCATGTGAGCTCAATATTTTCCTTCTCCTATTAGAAAATGGAAATTTTAATACCCCTATTTTATGATGTGGGTTTTCAATTTTTTTAAATATTCTAATGGGTTTACATCCCTTTGAAATTAATTATTTTATAATACACTCCAGCTTTTTGTAATAAATTTTATGCATTTTTGAGGATATTTTATTCAGAATTAATTTTAATAATATTTTTAAAATACCAACATTTCCATTCAGATAATTTTTTTTAAAATAATTATTTACATTATATTTCATAAAAATATTTGGAATGGTTTTGTGAATTTTTTTAATTTTAACTTGTATTTATCCTTTATGGTCTAAATTTCATGAAATGATGTTCTGATCACACTATTTATATTATTATGAAATAATTAATTTTGTAAAATAATATTTTATACATACTATATTTTCCTAAGATAATGTTATGTGATGTTTTTAAAAAGGTTTTAAAAACCTATTATTTTTACAAAGGATCATTTGGATATTTTTATGGTTTTATTGATGTCGAACACATATTTAAGAATTATTTATGTGTGGGATACAATATATCCCTTATATTCTTTGGCTACTTATTTAAATCTCATGAGAAGAAGTAGGGACATTTTTTGGATTAGAACATGATTCATGAGAAGTTTTTTGTTCACCGCACGAAGCATGTTCATTTTGTTTTTTAAAATCATGATGTATACAAATTTTGTTTGTTCACAACATAAATGAGGGAATTTTTTTCACACCATGAAGTGTAGACATTTTTTTCACAGTGTAAATATTTCTCAATGCTTTTTTTTTGAAATTTCATTTTTATTCTAGTTTTCAAGTGAAAATTAAATATCTATGGAATATTCATATGATTATTACCTCATGGATCATGTCTATTTACTCATGTTTCCAAACTATTTTTATTCTTACCTAAATATATTCCATGTCATCTCTATAAATTTTGGTCGATGCTTTATTTGGTAAAAGTTTCTTATTTATCATGAATATACACATATTCTTATATTATGCTCACTTATGATATTTCATTCACTAAAAATATTTTTACCCTTATTAATTATTTGATCTCACACCTTTTTTATGTTTCAATCCCCTAGGTTATAGCGATAAAGAAATTATATAATATCTAGAATAGATTCTTATATGGAGAATTTATAAGAGATATTAAAGGATCATTATGGAATATGCAGTTTCTATCATAGTGGAAGAAACAATTTTCAGACACCAAAATTTTATGGTAATTCTACTTATAAATTTAACATCTTCGATAGCTTATGTTACATAAAACAGTGAGCTTAAAAAAATGATTAAATATTATTATTTAACTATGATAACTATAAAATTGATATTGGAATATAGAGGATTAATGATATTAAAGAAATTATGGAAATATATTTTATACATATTTTTTAAATGAATTAATTGATTACCAATTTTTTATAAATCTATATTAAAACCAATCAAAAAGGGTGTGTTTTTATAAAAAATATATTTTACGCACACAACGGAATATTATATTAGTAAATTAAGTAATTGACTATTAGTTAAATATATTAATGTTATTTATATCTTATATATTCAGTAAAATGATTTTAAATTCATCAAATATGTTTAAAATTCTTATTAAAAGAATAAATCCAATTTTGATCATAAAAAGAAATAGATTTTTATAAGGTAATTTTCCCACCTGTTAATAATTAATCTATTTTAATACAAAATTTTTAAATTATAATAAATTTAAATTGAAAAAATATTATTTCTTTTTAATTATTAATTTAATTATTATCATAGGATTAATTTTTTGTGTATTTTTGAGAAGATTACTTTTTTTGATGAATAGTAAAAATATCACTTTTTATAAAATACAATATCATTGGTGATATCATGAAAACATAACATTAATATAAAATTTAATTAAAATTTTATAAATAATAATATATTACAATATTAAAAAAATTTATAGAAAAAAATCCAGACCATATAATTTTTAATTTAATTCATCATAAATATAAAAAACATTTTCTTTACTGATGTAATTCATTTACAACATTAAAAAAATAAAATTTTGATCCTTATAGATAATAATTTAGTGCTAAAAAGTATATACACGAATTGTTTTAACAATTATTACTTATAAATGATTACTATTACAGATATTTTCAAATTTTAGAATTATATAAGATGTGTCTTATCCAAATTCATGTGAAATGATTTTTCAAAAAAGAAAAGTCAAATTTAAAAATTAAAGATGGTGTCTTAAAATGGATATGTGTAAATATAAATAATTATGGAATATAAAACATTTTATTGAGGGAAATTAATTTAATTTTATGAGAGTAATTTATTTTTAATTTATATATATGATATAATTTATTTTAATTATTATGAAATGCGATTCAATTCTTGTGAAATCAGAAGAAAAACCAATTAAACGATTTTAATTAAATTTATAAGTCCCATTAGCTGGCATAAGAAAATCAGGATAAATCTTACAGGATGAATAATTATATACCACAATCAAACATGGGTATGATTTAGGACCTTTAGGATCATCTTTTTTGACATTAATTCTCTTATAGTATTTTATTTAAAATAAATCCAAACTTTTCACACTATGGTTTTAATTATGTATATCATTTTTCATAAATGGTTTTTTAAGAGACATGTTCAATAATAAATAGTATTTTTAAATCCAATAATTTTATCTTGATCATGGAAGCTTATTTTAAAATTTTAGTGGCTATATTTGTAATTTAAATTTTTATACAACAATTATGAAATAATAATTAAATTAATGGGATAATCAAATAAATGATATTAAAAATATTAAAAGTAATATAATATGAACTAATTAAGGTGATATTTTTTTTATAGATGATAATTTCATATTATGTTTGTATAAAAAGTCTTTTTTTTTCGAAATATATCTTGTTATATAGACATTCTTAAAGTCAAAGTAATGAATAGTCCTTAAAATTGTCATTATGAATATTTTATAGTAAATAATATTTTATTGAATGAATAAAAATTTATAAAAATCATAAATTTAGAAAAATTATGTGTAGATGGATAATTACATATACCAAATTCTATTTATGGATATTTTTGAATTTTGTTATAACATTATTGACCCTTCTTTAGTATGAACTCATAATTGTATAATAATTTTCCAAAGAGTTAATGGTTGGTTTAAACAAAAAGGAAATGGAATAACCATGAGCTATAATTTCCCAAAAATTATTAGATAAATAAGATTTGATACTTATCACCATAAAATATAATTTAATTTGTTTAAAGTATTTTTTTCCATGAAGATAACATATATATTTTTGAAATCAATGATAGTTAAACAATACAACTCTTTTATATTAAATATTTATTATGTGTCCATATAGGAAAAACATAAGATATTAATGAAACTAAATATATATTTTTATCTCAATGAAATTATTTTTAATATATAAGTATATTTTTAATATTAATTATTTATATAATTAACTTAAATTCTTGTAAAATAATAATAAAAATATTTTTTTTAATTAATAGAAAAATAAAAAAAATATTTTAAAAATATTAATTTTGATATAATTTGAATGTTTCAATGTGTGAAACGATTTTTATAAATATATAATAGATATAATATATGTTAGAAAAAAATATATTTGAATTCACACTTTTTTAAGAAGTATTTGAATTTAAATTAAATGAATTTTATAAATTTTGATATTAATGATATTTTATTGAAATAATAATTATTTTATTTTTTTAAAAAATAACAGTTATTTTAATAATAATAAATTAAATAAGATATGGTCTGATATTTCATTCCCTATTCATTTATAGACTATTTTTAGCTCTTTTGTTATATAATATAAATTTTATATTTTAATATTTGATGGATTCCTAAGGTGCCCCTCACCTCAATTATAAATAGGGGCTATATCTTTCACTTAATTTTACCACCTTGAGCCATATATATAAACCATAATCTACCAAATTATTTTATATAAATCCTTATCCATTTTATGGAGGTCCTGGTCTTGAAAAAAGTCCATCCTTATATTCCTTAAGAAGATGTGTAAAGGAAGCACATTGAAGAAGAGGTAATTATGATTACCCACTCAATCAAGTTCATTTATGATTCTAATTACTATTAAAGTGTTGATTTAATTTTAAAGTAATAACTATAAAATTATCTATATTTTGATATTTTATTTCTTTTTATGGTATGATATTATTCAACCTTTTATCCAACCTATGAGAAATGAAAGTATCGTGTGTGTGTACGTACGTCTTACCATCTTCACACCTTGCTGTAATTTTTATCATATAAAATTTACATGAATGAGTATACGTATTTAATAGTAAATATATATGATAATTATCACTTTATATTCATTCTAGAAAAATGAACACACCGTACACTTCCTTTCCTCTTCTCTATTAAGTGAAGGATATCGTCGCTCGTGCATATATACAACCTACCATATACATGAGGCGATGTGATTCATTTTATATGTTCACAATTCATGAATCACTATAAATATGTTAATAATGAATAAATATTATATCTATGACTTTAATATATTTATGGATATGCAAAACAATATCCCAATCACTAGAATTGGGGATTTCCAGACAAAACAAGCATGAAGAAATATGGAATTAACACCCAAATCAGGGGAATAGATAAATATTATTATAAAAATAGTGGTAATATATTATAAAATGATAATATATGATATCATAAATATATTTATGATTTTTTTATAAATTATTAACATTATGTAAACTATTATATAGGAGGTTAAATCATGATCAACTAAAGTAAAGTGGAGGGAAATGGATTCTCGTCTCACTTTTACTTTTGTGAGATATATTCCTTTCAAATAGGTTATTTATTTTGTGTTATTTATATATTTCCCCTTTGATCTATTATATCATGAATCTAATTATATACATGGTATTCGATGAATAATTTTATAATTACTATTTTTGCGAGGTATATTATTCGACTGATTGCAATGTGGTAATGGATTTATTAACTCGATTTACATTCACTAGGATAAGAGTCTACATAATTGATTAAGTCGTGATTAGATTTTGTGTGAAATTAATTTTCATTGTATTATATTTTATTTACACATGTTTTATGATGATTTACAAATTCTATACATAATTCATTTATTTCATTATTTCCTAAACATTATAATATTTTAACATACGATGTTTACATTGAAAGTTATTTGATAAATTTTGTAAATTTTTATAAATATGTATATTTTTATTAGTATATATATTTAAGTATATGACACATTTTTAAATATACTATTTCATATATATGGAATGCTTTAGACTTTAGAACACTGTTGGGGCTTGTTTATAGATATCCCCTCGATGCATCAGTAGTCTCATGAGATGAATCAGATATGATAACATTAAATGGGGTTTTCCGATAGATTAAAAAGTCTTATGAATGGTCCTAATGGAAGTGTTTCATGATCCAGATACATGATGCCCAATAATTAATCATTTCCATGATATTTATTTTAGTTATTATTATCTAATAGATTTTCTATGACAAAATCTTTGGATGAATTCCATTATCAACTTCTTGATTAAAAGGAATGAGTGATCATATATCATCCATGCTATTTTTATTATGCTCATTGATTCAAGAACATTTTTTCTATGCTTAACCCTTACTAGGATTTTTAGCTCACTGTTGTTTTGGTTTCATTTCCCCATGATATAAAGATGAATTCTTTAAATGAATTTTTGGGGTGATAAGTAGTTTACTTTGTTAAGTACAATGGTTTATTTTATACTCCAAATGAAAAATGGGATTAATGTAGGTATCTACTTAACCAAGACTACTTAAATACTAATTACTTCCGGATGTGATTCCTTGTAATTGTCACAACCCATCCCGGTGGGGCCCGAGCCGCAACTCCCCAAGCCCTCCTCCAATAGGCCAGGGGCTGGTGACTAGCACCGTGTAGGCATGCTACTAACATGGGAGGAATTGACTATAAACCTGTACACACGCACACACATCTCCAAGACCACAATGCTGAAACGTAAAAACTACTAAAGATGGGAAAATCATGCATTCACTAAAAACCCAACCAACAAAGTATAACCGGGAAGAGAAGTACAGTAAAGTAAAACCCTGGGACAAAAGTAGAATCCCACCAAAAGAATATCTACAACAAAGTCCAACCTGTAGAGAAAAGGTACTGGGACTGCAACCTATCGCCAAAGGAACACACCTCGGCCTGTCTGATCGCACTTAACACCGTCCAGTCCTCGTCCGCCCAGAATCATGCCAAAGGCTCGCTCTTCTGCACAAGAAACGACACGTGCCGGCAAAGCTCGTGCATGAGTGAGTATAATAATACCCAGTAGGACTCCCCGAAAAACCACAAAGGAAATATAAAAAAGGAAAATACCACAAAGAAAGGTACAGTCAGCTCTACATTGTATATGTATAAGGAACACATATTATGAATATCCAGATATACTCATACACAAACGACCTTCGCGATACTGCCACTAGAATCTAGCTCGAAGATTCCACTAAGAACACCATCGGGAGAACACAATCCTAGGTCTTGAGAGGGAGAGAGAGGCGAAGTACTCGTTCCAGGATAACACACTCAACAAGTACCTTGGTAACTCGATGCTCAGGTGAGGATCATAACCAAGTCATGGGGTGATTCTGACAACTCAGTCTGAGCTAATCCGCTAAGCAGATGATAGGCGCTCGGTTATGGTAGGTCACATCGATACGAAGAACTCTAACTAGGGTTCTAGGAATGAATAGAGGATCCGACTCTAAGTCTCATAGAGGGGATTCCAAAAACTCTATTCAGGGAGTTCTGCTGAAGGGATCATAATCTTGCGTAAAGGAAATGATACCAGATCCTTCAGGGAAAAAGACCAATGGTACGAACCCTAAAAAGGCTAGTACAATTCACAGAAGAAAATTGGATCAAGTCCTGAAGAAAAGGTTACACGGCGTGTAGTATGGTTACATTCCGTGTTCCTTGACCTAGGGTACTTCCCGTGTAAACGGCCCGTGTCCTTCGTCCATGCCGTGAAAAACCAAACTACACAGCTTGTAGTAAAGTACACACCGTGTTCCTTGACCTCGGGTGCTGCCCGTGTAAACGGCCCGTGTCCTTCGGCTTGTCGGATAGAAAGAAACTAAACAGCGTGTAGAAGAAATCACACACTTTGTTAGAGCACCTGGGCTCACTTCGTGTACACTGGCCATGTGCCCGTACGTGGTCTCTGCCCGTGTCCGTGTCGCCTGCCCGTGTACCAGTACACGAGGTATCCCGTGTATCTGGTCGGGTCTGGATGGGGAGGGGTATACACGGCGTGTCCCTGGCTGTGTACCCTTCCTGTGCCCGTGTACTCTCAGAGTACACGCCGTGTAACCCTACCAAAGAACACACGCCGTGTAGCCCATACTACACGATGTTTAGTCGGGATATTTCCAGAAACGTCGTCTTCTTCCATGCGCTTCAGCCGATCCTCCAGATCTTCATTTTCTAGTCCGTTCATCCCGATACTCCAGGGTTTGGTTTGCCTTATTATACAAACACCTAAATGGGTGTTTTTGGTCTTCCAATCGGATCATAAACCTCAAACGATCCGTCTGAAGAAAAACGCCCAAAAACCCAAATCTCCCAAATCGCTCCGAATCACTTGCTGAAACCGTCGTCGCACCTCTGTGGCATTGCTTTAGGGTTGGATCTTGAATCTTGGATCATTGCACCAACAAATGAATGCGCAATGGTCGATTTCCTCCAAGAACATGTATAATGCAATGAAGAGCGTGAGGGAGAAAAGAAACAAGAATTAAACAAGGGGGATGAACCTCGATCGTTTTTCGTGATGATCCAGGTTTGTCGCCATTAGAACAAAACCACAACAATAAAGAGATTATAAATCTCAAGTATTTGATCTCCAGATAAAACCCTAAATTGCACCCACCCACAAAACGATCGGTCTGTGGGCTAACCAGTTCGTGGATTAGTCCACGTTTGTCGTAGATATCAAAAATGGGGGAAGGGGAAATCAATAACAATTATCCTACATGGATTCACTGCATTTTATGGCGAAGATTCTCTCACCGCGTCGTCGTCACCACGTTGGGTGGTTTTCTCCAGAGCCTCCAGAGCAGCCAAGGGTTTCAGTGTTTGAGGTTTGTAACCCTGGACCCCCTACGCATGCCTTTATTTAAAAAGAACAAAATATTGAAGATTTAAAATATCTCACCGCAGAAACAAGATTTAAATAAAATATTTTAATAAAATATTTTATTACTGTTGCGTCCAAAAATTATATTTCAACACCGACCTGCGCCGACCGATGTTATGCCTTGCCTTAGGTAAAATCGAAATTCTAAACGTAACGGTGCCCTCAGATTTCTGATCCGAGCACCCGTTCAAGAGTTACTCCACTTTTTCAGGAAAACCACACGCACGCGTAATTTAATTAATATATTAAATTCAAACATTTGTTTCTGGATCACTGGGCCTTGGAACTGCACGCCATCTCAGAGTCTGGTCTCGAAATAATTCCCATATAATATTAAAATAATACATGGAAAAAAATCTGGGACATTACATCACACCCACCTTAGGGATTTTATGTCCCTGAAAATCCAAAACAAGGGCTACTCAAAAAGATGTGGGTACTGTACGTGAATATGAGCCTCCCGCTCCCACATGCTCTCCTAGAGATTCCCGGGTTTCCACCAGATACGCACTAAGGGAATAGCTCATCCATGAAGGATATTCTCCTGCCAATCCTCAACCTCCATTGGGTACTCAGCAAAGGTTGCTCCATCGTCGATGTCCAGCTCTCCCCAGTCGATGACGTGTGATGGATCATGCATGTACCTCCGTAGCTGTGACACATGGAAGACGTTCTGTACCTGGTCTATCTGAGGAGGTAGAGACAAGTAATACACCACCTCGCCAACTCTACTCAGAATCTAAAAAGGGCCAACAAACCTTAGAGATAGCTTGCCACCTCGGACAAATCTCTGCAATCCCCGTCGAGGTGAGACCTGAAGGAACACATGGTCTCCTTCCACGAACTCCAAGGGCCTCCATCTCTGGTTGTCATAAGACTTCTTCCGACTCTGTGCAGCCTTCATCCACTCCTAGATGACCTGCACCTTCTCTATAGTAGCTCTCACCATCTTTGGGCCCATGAGTGCTGACTCTCCTGGGTTAGTCCAGCAATGTGGCGACCTGCAAGGTCGCCCGTATAAGGCCTCGAATGGTTCCATACCAATAGTGGAATGATAACTATTGTTATACGCAAATTCCACCAGTGGTCGGTGATTCTCCAATCTACAACCGAAGTCAAGTATGAATGCTTGTATAATATCCTCTAGGACGTAGATGGTCCGCTCTGTCTGACCATCAGTCTGGGGATGAAACGCTGCGCTCAATCATAACTGAGTCCCAAATGTTTCCTGCAATCCCTTCCACAATCAAGATGTGAAATGAGCATCACGATCTAAGATGATCGTTGATGGTACTCCATGAAGTCGAACTATCTCTAGCAAGTAGAGGCGTCCCAAGCTCTCTACTAAACTCTGGTCCCGTATGGCTAGGAAGTGGGATGACTTGGTGAGTCGATCTACGATCACCCAGATGGCATCGTGCCCCCCTGGACGTACGTGGTAAACCTCAGTACTACAACCTGCCCCTTTAGCAGCACTAAAAACCAGCATTAACAGTGCTAGAAAAGCACTGTTAATTCCGGCGTAGATAAAGGGGGGTCCCCTTTATCAGCGCGTGGTGGAGCGCTGATAAAGGTCAACTATATCAGCGCTTCTCGGAGTGCTGATACAGGGTCCCTTTATCAGCTCTCCTCTAGCGCTGTTAATGGTGTCCTTTATCAGCGCTAAAAAAGTGCTGATAAAGGCCCTAGCGCCTGCACCTAAAAAACAGTACCTACACACCTGCACACTAGAATACCTGCACAAAGTAGCACATGCACACCAGCACACCAAAGCACCCGCACCCATTATTTTTACTGACAACGGTATAAACATTTATTTAACATCATGAATACAAATAAATGCATTTCTATATACATTTCAAACATTGTTTTACATGGTTACATTTACAATTATTCAACAACAGTTATAAACATTCATATTTCATCCTTTGATATTCGTGATCCGCTCTCGATGGTATTTGTTGCCGAACAAAGCATCCGAACTCAAGGAAAAAAATTCACCTATATAAGAAAACAAATAATATGTTAGTAATGCAATAATGAAAGAAATTAAAACAGTAATATGAAAGAAAACATTAATATGGAAATGTGAAACTATTATATTAAATTTTAAACTCAAAAGTTTTCATTTTCATAACAATGAAAGGGAATAATGTAAAATCAATATGTTTTTGATTGATTTATCTCATCTAATAAATACTGATTCTTTATCTAATGAAAAGCTTTACCGGTCACACCGTGCGTCGGATTGAGGTGCGGTCTATTCATACACGTCAAAAATGACTCGTGGATCGTTGTCCAAAAGTATCAAAACAATCCGAAGGCGTTTTCTCAGTTTGGCGTATGTCATTGGTGTTGTTTTCCAAAGTTTATGTCATTTTCAAACTGATATCAGACAATTTTAGCCATACCGATCACACCGTGCGTCGAATTGAGGTGCGGTAGATTCGTACACGTCACAGATGACTTGTGGATCATTTTCCAAAAGTATAAAAACAATCCGAAGGCGTTTTCTAGGTTTGGCGTATGTTATTGGTGTTTTTTTCCAAAGTTTATCTCAATTTGAAACTGATATCAGACACTTTTAGCCATACCGGTCACACCGTTCATTGGATTGAGGTGCGGTCGATTCGTACACATCACAAATGACTCGTGGATCGTTGTCCTAAAGTATAATAACAATACGATGGCATTTTCTCGGTTTGGAGTATGTCATTGGTGTTGTTTTCCAAAGTTTATCTCATTTTCAAACTGATTGCAGACAATTTTAGCGATACCGGTCACACCGTGCGTCAGATTGATGTGCGGTCGATTCGTACACGTCACAAATGACTCGTGGATTGTTTTCCTAAAGTATTAAAACAATCCGAAGGCATTTTCTCAGTTTGGTGTTTGTCATTGTTGTTGATTTCCAAAGTTTATGTCATTTTCAAACTGATATCAGACAATTTTAGCCATACCGGTCACACCGTGCGTTAGATTGAGATACGGTCTATTCGTACATGTCAAAAATGACTCGTGGATCATTGTCCTAAAGTATGAAAATAATCCAAACGCGTTTTCTCGGTTTGGCATATGTCATTTGTGTTGTTTTCCAAAGTTTATCTCAATTTGAAACTGATATCAGACACTTTTAGCCATACCAGTCACACCGTGCGTCGGATTGAGGTGCGGTCGATTTGTACGCATCACAAATTACTCGTGGATTGTTTTCCTAAAGTATCAAAACAATCCGAAGGCGTTTGCTCGGTTTGGCCTATGTCATTGGTGTTGTTTTCCAATGTTTATGTCATTTTCAAACTGATATCAGACAATTTTAGCCATACCGGTCACACCGTGCGTTGAATTGAGGTGTGGTCGATTCGTACACGTCACAAATGACTTGTGGATCGTTGTCCTAAAGTATCAAAACAATCCGAAGGCGTTTTCTCGGTTTGGCGTATGTCATTGGTGTTGTTTTCCAAAGTTTATGTCATTTTCAAACTGATATCAGACAATTTTAGCCATACCGGTCACACCGTGCGTCGGATTGAGGTGAGGTCAATTCGTACACGTCAAAAATGACTCGTGGATCGTAGTCCTAAAGTATCAAAACAATCCGAACGCGTTTGCTCGGTTTGGAATATGTCATTGGTGTTGTCGTCCAAAGTTGTTTATGTCATTTTCAAACTGATGTCAGACAATTTTAGCCATACCGGTCACACCGTGCATCGGATTGAGGTGAGGTCGATTCGTAAACGTCACAAATGAATCGTGGATCATTTTAAATAAAGTATCGAAACAATCCGAAGGCATTTGCTCGATTTGGCGTATGTCATTGGTGTTGTTTTCCAAAGTTTATCTCAATTTGAAACTGATATCAGACACTTTTAGCCATACCGGTCACACCGTGCGTCGGATTGAGGTGCGGTCGATTCGTACACGTCACAAATGACATTTGGATCGTTTTCCTAAAGTATCAAAATAATCAGAAGGCGTTTTCTCGGTTTGGCGTATGTCATTGGTGTTGTTTTCCAAATTTTATTTCATTTTCAAACTGATATCAGACAATTTTAGCCATACCGGTCACACCGTGCGTCAGATTGTGGTGCAGTCGATTTTTACACATCACAAATGACTCGTGGATCGTTTTCCTAATGTATCAAAACAATACGAAGGCGTTTTCTCGGTTCGGCGTATTTCATTGGTGTTGTTTTCCAAAGTTTATCTCATTTTCAAACTGATATCCGACAATTTTAGCGATACTGGTCACACCGTGCATCGGATTGAGGTACAATCATTTTGTACACGTCCCAAATGACTTGTGGATCGTTTTCCTAAAGTATCAAAACAATCTAAAGGCGTTTTCTCAGTTTTGTGTATGTCATTAGTGTTGTTTTCCAATGTTTATGTCATTTTCAAACTGATATCAGACAATTTTAGCCATACCGGTCTCACTGTGCGTCAGATTGAGGTGCGGTCAATTCGTACACGTCACAAATGACTCGTGGATCGTTTTCCTAAAGTATCAAAACAATCCAAACGCGTTTTCTCAGTTTGGAGTTTGTCATTTGTGTTGTTTTCCAAAGTTTATCTCAATCAGAAACTGATATCAAACACTTTTAGCCATACCGGTCACAACGTGCATCGAATTGAGGTGCGGTCGATTCATACGCGTCACAAATGACTCGTGGATCGTTGTCCTACTGTATCAAAACAATCCGAAGGCGTTTTCTCGGTTTGGCGTATGTCATTGGTGTTGTTTTCCAAATTTTATGTCATTTTCAAACTGATATCAGACAATTTTAGCCGTACCGGTCACACCGTGCGTCGAATTGAGGTGAGGTCGATTCGTACACGTCACAAATGACTTGTGGATTGTTTTCCTAAAGTATCAAAACAATCCGAAGGCGTTTTCTTGGTTTGGCGTATGTCATTGGTGTTGTTTTCCTATGTTTATGTCATTTTCAAACTGATATAAGATGATTTTGGCCATACCGGTCACACCGTGTGTCGGATTGAGGTACGGTCGATTCGTACACGTCAAAAATGACTCATGGATAGATGTCCTAAAGTATCAATACAATCCGAATGCGTTTGCTCGGTTTGGAATATGTCATTGGTGATGTTTTCCAAATTTGTTTATGTCATTTTCAAACTAATATCAGACATTTTTAGCCATACCGGTCACACTGTGCGTCTGATTGAGGTGAGGTTGATTCGTACACGTCACAAATGACTCATGGATTGTTGTACTAAAGTATCAAATCAATCCGAAAGCGTTTTATCGGTGTGGCATATGTCATTGTTGTTGTTTTCCAAAGTTGTTTATGTCATTTTCAAACTGATATCAGACAATTTTAGCCATACCGGTCACACCGTGCATTGGAATGAGGTTCGGTCAATTCGTACACGTCACAAATTACTCGTGGATCGTTTTCCCTAAGTATCAAAACAATCCGAAGGCGTTTTCTTGGTTTGGCATATGTCATTGGTGTTTTTTTCCAAAGTTTATCTCAATTTGAAACTGATATCAGACACTTTTAGCCATACCGGTCACATCGTGCGTCAGATTGAGGTGCGGTCGATTCGTACACGTCACAGATGACTCGTGGATCTTTGTCCTAAAGTATCAAAACAATCCAAAGGCGTTTTCTTGGTTTGGCGTATGCCATTGGTGTTGTTTTCCAAAGTTAATGTCATTTTCAAACTCATATCAGACAATTTTAGCCATACCGGTCACACCGTGCGTCGGATTGAGGTGCGGTTTATTCTTACACGTCACAAATGACTCGTGGATCATTTTCCTAAAGTATCAAAACAATCCGAAGGCGTTTGCTCAGTTTGGCGTATGTCATTGGTGTTGTTTTCCAAAGTTTATGTCATTTTCAAACTGATATGAGACAATTTTAGCCATACCGGTCACACCGTGCGTCTGATTGAGGTGCGGTCGATTCACACATGTCAAAAATGACTAGTGGATCATTGTCCTAAAGTATCAAAATAATCTGAACGCATTTGCTCAGTTTTGTGTATGCCATTGTTGTTGTTTTCCAAAGTTTATCTCAATTTGAAACTGATATCAGACACTTTTAGCCATACCGATCACACCGTGAGTCAGATTGAGGTGCGGTCGACTTGTACACGTCACAAATGACACGTGGATCGTTTTCCTAATGTATCAAAACAATCTGAAGACGTTTTCTCAGTTTGGCGTATGTCATTGGTTTTCTTTTCCAATGTTTATGTCATTTTCAAACTGATATCAGACAATTTTTGCCATAGAGGTCACACCGTGCATCGGATTGTGGTGAAGACGATTTGTACATGTCAAAAATTGATCGTGTGTAGTTCTCCTAAAGTATCAAAACAATCCAAAGGCGTTTTCTCGGTTTGGCGTATGTCATTGGTGTTGTTTTCCAAAGTTTATGTCCTTTTCAAACTGATATCAGATAATTTTATCCATACTGGTCACACCGTGCGTCGGATTGAGGTGATGTCGTTTCGTACACATCAAAAATGACTCGTGCATCGTTGTCCTAAAGTATCAAAACAATCCGAACGCGTTTTCTCGGTTTGGCGTATGTCATTGATGTTGTTTTCCAAAGATTATGTCATTTTCAAACTGATATCAGACAATATTAGCCATACCGGTCACACCGTGCATCGGATTGAGGTGCGGTCGATTCGTACACGTCACAAATGACTCGTGGATCGTTGTCCTAAATTATCAAAACAATCCGAAGGTGTTTTCTTGGTTTTCCATGTGTCATTGGTGTTGTTTTCCAAAGTTTATGACATTTTCAAACTAAGTAGTAGGAATTCACTAATCTAAGGATATGAAACATAAGAAAGGGAGATCATAGATGCTCAATAAGTGTAAAGGGAGATATCAATGACCATATAAAGATAACATAAGTATTAGGAATTCAACTTAATTTTCCTATTTGTTTACATTCTTCGATCAGGTACGCTTCCCATTCATTTCTAAAGACATTTATATCATCTTCTGAATAGGAGTTTTTGCGACAGTCATAGTAGTACTGAAAAAATATAAATACACAAAGGATTAATAATTATTTTAAATAATGTAGTAATTATTTTCAAAAATACCTCTTCAGGGATGCTACTTTGTCCATGAAATACGATCTCTTTCATAAATTTACAAACATAATAACCACAGTCCTTGTCATTTGTTTGTTTCGGACACTACATAAATATCGAGAAAAATAAGTAATTTGTTTTGATATGTATTTGGATAGTGAAATATAATTATATATACGCAGATACTTCTCCATTTGTAGATCTTGTGGGCATTGTCGTCCTTACGCCCTAGATTCATTCAAGCCTTTAGACGATATTCATACACCGCCCTATCATAACAAAATCCTCATTAAAAGATAATATAAATTATATAACTAGATATTTAGTTCTAAAATGTTGGATATAGTGTATTAAAAATTGACAATCGCCATAATGTGTGGTCGGTTAGTTGGATATCCATACAGTGAATCCAGAAAATAAATCTTTGGAGTATCCAAATTGACTGCAATGAGCATCCAATGTTCCCTAAAAACACAAAAAGAAATAAGTACTGCTAGAAATGAAAATAAAATTGATATGATTAAAATGTAGAGTTTTACCCTTGCATCGTTGGTATTAAAAAGAGCATGTCAGTCGTAATTCTTCTTTGAAACGTTTTGAGCAGATTTGACATCAATTCAGCCTGAAAATTAGAATCTATTTCTGTTCATTGTGTAGAAATGGTGTGAGGACTAATGAGTCCAAATTTGTATTCATGGGAAAATACCTTCAATTGTTTTTCATATATACGCCTGTGAAAAATATGAGATGTATTTATCCATAATTATCAAAGTATATCAGCTTCTGTAAAATCAAATCATGAAAACATACCTCATGTATACATTTATAACTGAGGCACCTAGCCAGTCGTATATGATGATCTCAGAAACATCATCTGCACTAACGAAATCCATTGTTTCCTCTCCGTACATATCTTTTTCACAAACAATTGTATGATTCTTTACGTCTTTCATTTTCGTATCCACGTGAGCTTGAAATGATATTAAATGTGGATATAGAACGGGTGGGGTGAATTTGCTCTCAGTAGATCGTTTTGATCGGTTGGTTGATCCAATCTTGGAGCCGCTCTTTTGTTTTAGCTTCTTTATTTTATCCTTCTGTAATAGCATTCATCGGTTCAGCCATTTTCTAATTTAATGTTAAAGCTTCTACTTGAAAAATGAACTGGAAATGAATACCTCCTGCTCGACGTGTTTTTTTACAAGATTCGACGGCCATGCAACGAATGTTCCAATAGATTTTTCCACCGTATGAATGTCGTCATCGTCATTTGGAATGGGTAGCTCGGCGCTCGGCTCATGAGCTAAGTTAATCGACACTTTGACATGACCGGTTGGAAGTGGTCTGGAGTGTAGCGTGTCATTATGCATATTGAACACCATTGCCCTCGCTACAAGGCGATGGGTGGGAGTTGACAGATACAAATCACAGTCATTTTCACCCTGCAGAATATCATTAAATGAAAGGTATCAGTGTCTATGTGATTCACATCTCACAAAAACAAATATTATAACATTTATTACCTCAGTTAAGTCAGGTCTTTGAGGGGAATGTCTTGCCTCAATGCTGGTGAGGGGTGGATCTTCTCACGGGGGTTGTTCTTGAGTTGTTTGTTCTCTTCACCTCTCCTCCATCAAACTCTTTAGCATCTCTCCCTAAGTTTGGATTAGTTCTTCAAGGGTAGATAATCTATCTCTCATTACATGAAATTCTTTAGTTTGTTCATCCTATTGTTTTTTTCTTAAAATATTTCTTGGGTGACACCCCAAAACCCACACCTCTAACGCGGCCATACTGTTCTATCTGTTTCAAGGCCGTTGAAAGTATGTCTGCATCCGGTGCGGGTGTTGATGTTTCATGTGACTATGTCAAATAGAAAATATGAAAAAATAAGTAAGCATCGTTATGTAATAGTGATTTAAATCAAAACAAGTTTATATTATGTCATACTTACACATGTTTCCCACACATTTTGTGTGTTTTCATCTATCAGTTTCCCCTCTTTATTAACACGAGCCTCCTTCTATAGCACATGGCGTGGAATGGAAGTGACTTGAGATTTTGCTTCATCAATCTGCTTATAAACAGAGAAACATGGTTACAGTGTTGTTTTATGTCACATAAAATTATTACAGTACTTTTAAAATACATTCCAATTGTTTTTCAATTGAAGCGTACCCCAACCTTGCTTTATGGTAGGGGTACGCTGGTTTTGCTGCCTGTTCTTTATTTTCAGCACTCAGTTGCTGTTTCATAAATAAAAACCTATCAATCAATGTGATTAATACAAGAAATGTTACACAACGTGTAACCAAACACAATGTACCTGAAAATTCTTTTCCACGCGACGGTTTCAAAATGCATCCCACATTCCTTGGGATATAAAGTGTGCATAAAGAGGAGGCTGGTGCGGCTTGATTTTCCATTCGGCATCTTTCAGATGATTTTTCGTTAAAATGGTGCGAAAGCCTCTATGAATCCTTCCTTCCAGTCTGAAAACATATTCTTTGTGCAAAACATCTACTATAAATGCACTCTGCAAGAGATGATGAAGGGTTAGTCAATATTTCAATATTTTATTTTATTTTAATAAATTAAATAGATGATATCGTAATGTTACCGTAATCTCTTCCCACGTTAATGTTTTCAACCCGCTGACAACATGGTGCCATGAATCTACGTCAATCGGCAAGCGTTGTCGAGTGACGATTCCAATGTAGATACTAAACATGGTTTTGTTGGGGTTTACATGATGGCATAGCTTATTCCATCCCACCTAATATTTGATGCCTTTTGCTTTTTCCTTAAGGATTTTTGCTTAAACTGTCAAACTACGGCGCAACTATTTTTTTGTGTCGCTGGGGTTTCATCGCCTACCATTTCCTCAGTTTCTGCATCATCATTATGTTTTTCTGAAGCACTAGCTTCAGCACTAACATCAGCTGCAATAGGTTGAGAGACCTTTTGTACGTCAGCAGTGGGACCAGCTGCAACAGGTTGAGAGACCTGTTGTCTCTCAGAAGTGGGACCAGCTGCAACAGGTTGAGAGACCTGTTGTACGTCAGCAGTGGGACTAGCTGCAACAGGTTGAGAGACCTGTTGTCTCTCAGCAATGGGACCAGCTGCAACAGGTTGAGAGACGTGTTGTGTCTCAGGATTGGGTGCATCAGCAGGTGAAGAAGTCATTATCTGCAGAACTGGTTTAAAATTTAAGTCAGATCACATAAAATCAGCAGCGAACAGATAATAACATAATGTAACACTATCTATATTACAATAAAAATAAATAACCTGATTATTAAACTCCCTTTTTTTAAAAGGATGAAGGGATTTGACCCCTCTATCAACTATCCATATCCCTTCGTTGTGGTCTCCTCTGACATACAAAACATCATCTACATTGGGACCACTACGAAATGATTGTGAAATCCCAATGAAAGGATCATCTTCCGTTGAATTTTCATCTGACCCTTCAGCTGTTTTGGTCGATAACAGAACAATTGACCAGTTTCGGTTTGCGGGATCGGGAACATAAAATACATTCACTGCCTGTGATGCCATTATAAATGGTTCATCCTTCTCCCCTTGCTTACTAAAATCAACTTTCACAAATCCCAAATCATCTATTTTAACAGCACTCCTATTATCAACCCACTTGCATTGAAATATCGGAACTTGAAATTCCGTATAATCTAACTCCAATATTTGTTTGATGATGCCAAAGTATGACATATTCGCATAAATTGGATTTCTGTCCTTAGCACCGGAAACATGCATTGCTTCAGCCACAAGTGTAACCCCACTATTCTGCAAGGTACTGTCTTCATCATGTTCATTAGTATAAAATGTATAACCATTAACTACATAAGCATTGAAAGATAATGCATACACACTTGGTCCTCCTGCTAGCAATCGAAGTCGTTCCGAAATAGACTTTGGATTTTCATCTGACTTCTTAAAAATATGATCTTGAAAACATCCTATAAACTGTCAATTATGTGTATTTGATATCCATTTTTCAGCCCTTCATGGATTCAATTGCCTAAGAATTTCGTTGTGGATTTCAGCATATGGGTCAACGTCTAAACTGTTATGCAAAACATAAAGGTGGTCCTGCTCCTGATCTGTAATATTGAATGTGACAACCTTTCTTCCAGAAATTCCTTCACCCTCTAACCGCCCAGTGTGACGAGATTTCAGTAAGCCAATGCTTTCCACACTAGACAAGTATTCAGTACATAATTTAATGGCTTCCTCAACAATATATCGCTCTGCAATACAACCCTCTGGCCGACTTCAATTTTTGACATACCCTTTCAAAATCTTCAGATACCGTTCAATGGGATACATCCATCTGTAATGTATAGGACCACATAGTCGAATCTCTCTCACCAAGTGGACCATCAAATGAACCATCATATCAAAAAATGAAGGTGGGAAGAACATTTCTAATTCACAGAATATGACGGCAATTTCTTTTTCCATAGCTGGAAATTTCTCCGGGTCTATAACTTTGCTTTATATAGCTTTGAAGAAGAAACATAGTTTCGTTAATGTATGGTGGACATTCCTGGGAAAAATGCAATGTAAAGCAATTGGAATGAGATTTTTCATCAAAACATGGCCGTCATGTGATTTTAGACCTTTTAACTACAAGTCTCTCATTGACACAAGGTTACTGATATTTGACGAATACCCCTCTGGAACCTTTACGTCATTCAAGAAGTTGAAAAACTGATATCTCTCCTGCCTGAAAGAGTGTAAGCAGCAGGAGGAAGAAATGTTCGTTTTTCACCCTTTACTGGTGCCAACTCTTCTCGTATTCCCATATCAACCACGTCCAACCTAGCCTTAATTCTATATTTTGTTTTTCCAGATGTATTTAGCAACGTGATGATAACACTGTCAAATACATTTTTTTCTACATGCATAACATCAATAAAATGTCTTACATATAGACAATTCCAGTATTGTAATTCAAAAAAAATGATCTCTTTTTCCAACCGATTTTTGTAAGGTTTTTCGAAGCCGGTTTACCAAAAGTAGTGTCCAAATTTTTAACTTTCTCAAAAAATTGTTTTCCTGTTAGTGGAGACGGTGTTGTACGTTCTTCTGAACTTCCATCGAATGATGTCTTTCAAGAACGGTACTTATGTCTTCGTGGTAGAAATCTGCGATGTCCTAGAAACACGGTTTTCAATGAATTTTTCAACCCAATTGATTTTGTATCTTCTTCGCAAACGGGACAGCCTTGAGTTCCTTTAATGCTATATCCTGACAAATTTCCATAAGCTGGGAAGTCATCTATCTTCCCATACAACATGACTCTCAAAGTGAAATCTTCCTTTCTGTAAGCATCATACAATGTAACACCTGACTCCCACAATAATTTCAAATCTTTGATCAATGGAGCTAAATAAACATCAATATCATTACCCAGTTGTTTTGGCCCTGATATAAGCATAGATAACATGATGTATTTTCGTTTCATGCATAACCACGGTGGTAAGTTATAATTTATCAACATAATAGGCCATGTACTGTGACTGCTGCTTTGAAAACCAAAAGGATTCACTCCATCTGTAGATAACGCAAGATGAAGGTTTCTCGACTCTTTTCCAAATTCAGGATACTCATGATCGATTCTCTTCCACTAAGGAGAGTCTGCCGGGTGACGTAGTATCCCATCATTAATTCTTGTATCTGCATGTTATGTTAATTGTTCTGCAGTCTCCTCACTTCCATATAGGCTTCTAAACCTTGGAATGATTGGAAAGTACCATACAACATTAGTAGGACTGGATTCATCTTTCTTGTATCGAGAAGCACCACACTTTGGGCATTCTTTAAGTGATTTGTGGTCCCTGCGAAACAGAATACAGTTATTCGGGCAGGCGTGTATTCTTTCAGAGATCATACCCATAGAGCGTAGCATTCGTTTGGCGTCGTATGTTTGGCCCGGGAGCTCATTGTCTTTTGGGAGCATGTCATTCAAGAGGTCAAGTAGTTTTGTAAAACTGTCGTCACTCCACTCGTTATCTGCTTTCAAATTATACAGCTTCAGTACGGCTGACAATGCTGTATATTTAGTGCAACCAGTATACAGTGGCGTCTTTGCACAACTTTTTAACTTCTCAAACAATTTTGGGCAATCGTGAAGTTCATCTTCGAAGGTCCTTTTCATTTTCTCAATACGACCTTCATCATCACACACATCTGTAATCACATCCTCCATACGGTCATCTTCATTGTTCATGTTTGTAATCATATCAGATGATCCATAAAATGCAGTGTCACCCCAGTCACTACCTACATTCATTGTTTCCTCGTGTTTATTCCAACATATATAACTTTGATCTATTCCATGACAGATCAAGTGTTCTTCCAACTCATCTGGACTAATTTGTTTTGAATAACAACAGCATAAATACGGACAAAGGATTTGAGAAGAGTCACATGCATGATCTATTGCGATCTTGATAAATTCTTTCACGCCTTCTTCATACTCTTTTGTCAACCGATCGGCATTCATCCATTCTTTTTTTATATTCATCATATTTAAAATCCATAGGATAAGTATATAGGTTAAAGGAGAAGGAATATGAGTATAATTTAGATAAAAACAAGATACTTCAAATAAATAATGGAATAAATAAATACCAAAATAAATAATATATTGGGAACCACTACAATCCCCAAGCCTCACATCATCTAGATCTCTAAAACCCAGTAGTGCAGGACACTCAACCAAACATGCCAAATACACAATAAGGACTAAAATCCCTCACCTATCCACTTTTCATAACAAATATAATCACTACTCAAAATCAATGTCCCTATTAGTAGTATCATAGACCTCACTACTTTGTAATTTTTTCGATTTCAATAAAATACCACCTCAAGGTCATTTTTTTAATAAAAGTGGTGACATGAATTGGTCACCTAATTCATTCCCCAAAGGACTCAATTAAAAAAAAGAGTATAAGTACAAACACATGGTGAAAAGAACTTACACCAGTAGGGATTGAGAGAAGTATAAACCAAAAACACCAAGGAAAATCTGGAAAAATATCTAGAAGCAATGAATGATCCAAACAACCTATTATCAACTATTCCATGATCTCTAAAGGGGTTTTACTATCCATGGGGACAACACTAATCCATCTGGCTCGAAGGGAATCCAATTCCTTCATAAATTTTCTTCTCTATCAACTTGAGTTATGTTATTCATGCTGTTATACAGTTGTTATTTTAAAATGAAGGGCTGAAATGAAACCTGAGAAAGACCTTAATACATTAAAACTAATGTTTAGAAAGGAAAACCATTAAAGGTTTGGATCAATAAGATGTTAAGAATGAAGACCATCATTGCAACTTCACCATCCAACAGAAGCACATGATGTAGTGAAACACTCATCGCATGAGAGCATCATATTATTTATCAGTGTCTTACATGGTATAGCCTCATAATATTTACATGGTAATATTCCATACTATAAATAGTCTCAAGAGATGGCTTATGTCCCATTTCAATATATAGGTTTGTTCTGGGTCAGTCTACACATCCAGCCTATCAACAAACTTACAATGTTATACCCACCCAAGTAGTCACATCCCCAAGGGGGATGTTCACACACTTTAGGTTCAATTCAATAAGACCAAGGGCTCTGATGTATCACTTGTTCCATGTGTGGCCTATGGGAACAAATACATTAAAGTCACAGAATGTATTCCAAGAGGTCTCCAGGTTCCCCCTAAAAAGGTCCTCTAAGTCACCGTCACTCTAATAACACCCATTAAGGAATTTATAAATCCATAAAGAAATTACCAGGACCACATACCTATTTTATATGTTTCTACTATTTTAATTCCAAGTTGAAAACTTTTCCTAGGCTCGCTAAGCCTCGTCCATTTGTCTACTCCAAGATCAAGTCATCAATATAGCTCCTACCTCTCTCCAAAAAACCAAAATTATTAAATTATAACATTTATAATTAATTATACAAATCAATTTAAACTTGTTATATTCACTAGAAACTCATCTTGTGGACTTTTCATGTTAGAACCAAGACCAAAAATCCATAAAAGATCTGATGTGGGATCTTAGTGCCATCTTAGGAAAAATACCCAACCAAACCAAATCCATAGACAACATTATATAATTTGATCCAATATCCATGGAAACTACAAAAGGAAACACAAATCCTTCATAATGATTGGTGACTTGCAGATACCATCATGATGCCTCTTATACATGAGGTAGGAAAACACCCCATCAAATCAATATGATACCACCGTGCTCCAGTTGAATCACCCATTAAATCTAATCTAGACAAATCAAAAATCAATAGAAACTAAATATAAAGAATAAAATGGTATGGAAGATGGTGAAATAACTTAGAATTGTTGAATAAATCCACAAAAAAACTCCCCATGGAAAGGAGAATCAAAGAGGTATAAGGGGGTGGGTCGATTGGGCATTGTATAAGAGGGAGGATGAGAAATGGGGGCTTCCCCTATTGGCATTTCAGAGGGAAAAAGATGAAAATATAATTTTAATGTTCTACACAATTTTCCAAACCATATATTAATAATGTGGTGGCACTGTACAAGAAAACCCCTTCAAATATTTGGTCAACATAGTTTACCAAACTATGAATTAATTATGTAAATTGGAACTACCTCAGTCTACAAAATTTCAAATGTTTTGTTTGAAATCATGAAAAATTGGTATGTTAATCCCCAACTAAAATCCACCTCACATGGTTTCCTCTAAGATATCCCATGGTTAACCTATACTAACCATGAAAGTCAACTATGTGATTTAGAAAGAGGACTGAAAACCTCCTCATGCTCAAGGTTCTACATTGTTTCTCAAAAAATATGAACACAAAACCATGTTTCATTTGAAAAATCTCCAAAAAAAATCATATAAAACTAAAATAAACCTTGTGAGACTCACCTGAGTACTTGAGGCACCTCTCAAACCGCGGTGGAGGATGAGGCAACAGAGTTGGCAGAGGAGGAGGAGGAGGAGGCGCCGGTGGAGGAGGAGGATGAGGCAGCGGACTAGGAGGAGGAGGAGGAAGCGCCGGTGGAGGAGTAGGAGGACGAGGCTGCAGTGGAGGAGAAGGAGGAGGAGGAGGAGGAGCAGAGGAGGAGGAGGCGGCGGAGGCGGCGAAGGCAGCGGAGGAGGAGGAAGATGAGGTCGGTGGAGGGGAGGAGGAGCAGGAGCAGAGGAGGAGGCGGAAGCCGCGGCAGAGGAGGAGGAGGCAGCGGAGGCAGCGGAGGAGGAGGAGGAGGACGCGGTGGAGGAGGAGGAGGCAGATGAGGCAGTGGAGGAGGAGGAGGCCGCGGTGGAGGAGGAGGAGGCCGCGGTGGAGGAGGAGGCACCGGCGGCAGCGCAGAGGCGGGGCAGAGGAAGGGCGGAGGCAGCGGAGGCAGCAGAGGAGGAGGAGGATGAGGCCGGTGGAGGAGGAGGAGGAGGAGGCGGCCGTAGAGGCACCGGCGGGACCGCGGCGTGACCGCGGAGGAGGAGGTGGCCTCGGACGCACCGTCGGCACCAGCGTAGGAGGAGGAGGCATCAGCGGAGTAGGAGGAGGCCACGGTGGAGGAGGAGGCACTGGCGGCAGCGTAGAGGCAGGACGGAGGTAGGGCGGAGGTAGCGGAGGCAGTAGAGGGGGATGAGGATGAGGCCGGTGGAGGAGGAGGAGGCAAAGTAGGAGCAGAGGAGGAGGTGGCGGCCGCGGCGGAGTAGGAGGAGGCGGCAGCCGCAGAGGCACCGGCGTGACCGCGGCGTGACCGCGACATGACCGCGGCGTGACCGCGGCGTGACCGCGGCGTGACCGCGGCGTGACCACGGCGTGACCGCGGCGTGACCGCGGCGTGACCGCGGCATGACCGCGACGTGACCGCGACGTGACCTCAGCGTGACCGTGGCGTGACCGTAGAGGAGGAGGAGAAGTGGAGGCACTGGCGGCAGCGGTGGAGGAGGAGGAGGCATCGGCGGAGGAGGAGGTGGCCGCGGTGGAGGAGGAGGCACCGGCAGCAGCGCGGAGACAAGGCAGAGGCAGGGCGGAGGCAACGAAGGAAGTAGAGGAGGAGGATGATGAGGCCGGTGGAGGGGAGGAGGATCAGGAGCAGAGGAGGAGGAGGCGGCCGCGGCGGGGGAGGAGGAGGCAGCGGAGGCAGCGAAGGAGGAGGAGGAGGCACCGGCGGCAGCGCAGAGGCAGGGCCGAGGTAGGGCGGAGGCGGCGGAGGCAGCGAAGGCAGCGGAGGAGGAGGAGGATGAGGCCAGTGGAGGAGGAGGAGGAGGAGCAGGAGCAGAGGAGGAGGCAGCGGCCGCAGCGGAGGTGGAGGAGGCGGCGGCCGCGGAGGCACCGGCGTGACCGCGGCGTGACCGCGGCGTGACCACGGCGTGACCACAGTGTGACAGCGGCGTGACCACGGCGTGACCGCGGCTTGACCGCGGCGTGACGGCGGAAGAGGAGGAGGTCGCGGAGGCACCGACAGAGGAGGAGGAGGCCGATGAGGCACCGACGGCACCAGTGGAGGATGAGGAGGCATCGGCGGAGGCAGCAGAGGAGGAGGAGGATGAGGCCAGTGGAGTAGGAGGAGGAGGAGGAGGAGGAGTAGAGGAGGAGGCGGCGGCCGCGGCGGAGGAGGAGGAGGAGGCAGCCGCAGAGGTCCCTACTCTAGGTGGATATATATGGATACTTTCCTTGACTGGTCTCTATATGAAAGAATTCTAAAAGGCTCCCTCACCTTCCAAAGATATATTATTTCTATAAAATTGTTTTTTGGGAGAAAGAATTAATCATATATAGTTGATGTCACTTTTAGATCATATGATTCCTTACTCATCAAGATAAATAGACAAGAACCAAAACCTAAGAGGCCTCAGGCCTATCCAAATCTCTAGAAGTGATGACTTCCCAGTGCTTATTAGAAAACTATGGAAGTGTCAGCTTACCACATGCACATCCCCCCTCCCCATATCTCCCCCAGCAGACTCCTGCACATCCCCCCCGCCCATCCACCCACTACACCCCCCGCCCCCCCCCCCCAACTTGCAAGACCCCCCTCCCCCACCCCACCTTCACACCCCCCGCCACTTGTACACCCCCAACCTCACCCACCAACAGACTCCCACCTACCTAGACCCCCCCCCAACTAGAACACTCTCTTCCCCACCACCCACTTGAACAACCCCCCTCCCACATGCATATTCCACCCACCCCCACCTGCACAGTCCACCCCCACCCCCACCCCCAACATGTACACACCCCCACCTCACACCCAATAGACCCCCCATTATACGCCCCACCTACACATGTTCACCCACTGCACATCTCCCCCACCTAAACACCCCCACCTGCACACCCCGCCACCCATTACACCCCCGCATCACCTGCACCCCCCCCCCCCCACTTCAAATAAAATTGATTCACACAAATCATGATAGTTGAAATATAGAACAAAAACAAAAAACAAAGAAAATTACAATTATCGGGCATAGCATACCACACAATGGAGGAGGATGAGGAGGACGTAGAGGAGGAGGAGGCCGCGGAGGCACCGACAGAGGAGGAGGAGGCACAGGCGGAGGAGGAGGAGGCCGCGGTGGAGGAGGAGGCAGCGGCGACAGCGGCGCGGAGGCAGGGCTGAGGCAGGGCGGAGGAAGCGGAGGCACCAGAGGAGGAGGAGGATGAGGCCGGTGGAGGAGGAGGAGGAGGAGGAGGAGCAGAAGCATAGGAGGAGGCGGTGGCCGCGGCGGAGGAGGAGGAGGCGGCGGCAGCGGCACAGACGAGGGCTTCCGCGAGAGCTTGATTGTGTGCGCGGAGGAGGAAGAGGACCCGCGAGTTTTTAACAAATCTGTGGGACCCTTTATCAGTGCTAGTAAAAAGCACTGATATAGTGTGTATTTATCAGCGCTAAAATGAAAAGCGCTGATAAATACAACCTTTATCAGCGCTAACAAAAGCGCTGATAAAGGTCCGGCCGTTTATCAGTGCTTTTCCGTTAGCGCTGATAAAGGCAGGCGCATGCCTTGCCCAGTTTTGTGGTAGTGCCTGTCACAAAGTCCATAGATATCCCGTCCCACTTCCACTCGGGCACCTCAAGGGGCTGAGTCAAACCTCTTGGAACCTGGTGCTCAGCCTTTACTTACTGACAAGTAAGGAACTGAGAAACAAACTCTCCCACACTCCTCTTCATTCCTGGCCACCAGAACTGACATTGGAGGTCTTGGTACATCTTTTCCATGCCTGGATTCCCCGCCAAAGGGTATGTATAGAACTCCCTCTAAACCTCCTCCTGAAACGTCACTGGTACTACCGTGCACCCTCTGAAAAGGACAACGTCCTCTCCACCTTCTAAATATCCACGAGTAGGATCATCTGTGGATATCTGAGCACATAGAGTCTCACAGCTAGCATCCTCGCGCTATGCTTCCCTAACTTGCTGTAAGAGTGGAGGGGTAACCACCATCGACTATAGGTAAACTCCCTCATCTCTATCCACAGAGGAAAACTGTAAAGAGGCCAAGTGCCTTGTCGCCTCATCCAGAAACTACGAACTGGATTTCCTACTCAGATCATCTACCACCACATTCCCCTTCCCAGAAGTATAAACGATCTCAAAGTCGTAATCCTAGAGGAACTCAATCCATCGACACTGTCTCAAATTCAGATCCTTTTGAGAAAAGATATATCCGAGACTCATGTGATTAGAGTAGATGGTAAATTTCTCGCCCATCAGGTAGTGCCGTCACATCTTCAATGCGAAGACTACCACTGCCAACTCAAGATCATGGGTCGCGTAGTTCTGCTCGTGTGGTCCCAACTGATGCGAGCCATAGGAAATCTCTGCTTGCCTCTGCATTAGGACATAACCAAGCCCGGCTCCTAAAGCGTCACAGAACACTACGTACTCGACACCCTCCTTCGGTAATCTCAAGATCGGGGCGCTCGTCAGACTCTGTCTAAACAATTTGAAAGCCTACTGGCCTCTCTATATCCACACGAAAGGCTGTCCCTTTCAGGTGAAGGCTGTCATGGGCACTGCAATCCTGGAGAAATCATGGATGAATCTCCTATAGTAGCCTGCCAACCCAAGAAAACTCCATACCTTTGTCACGCTCCGGGGTGGATCCCATGCTAGCACTGCCTCCACCTTTGTTGGGTCCACTGCTACACCATCTTCTGAGATAAAGTGCCCTAGAAATTGGATCTCCTGTAACCAGAACTGACACTTCGAGAGTTTCCCATACAACTGGTGCTCTCGGAGTGTGTCCAGAACCATCCTTTGGTGTCTCGCATGATCCTCCTCAGATGAAGAGTACACAAGGATATAATCGATGAAGAACACTACAAACTGGTCTAGATAGGGCTGAATGATCCAGTTCATGAGTCCCATGAACACTGCCGGGGCATTCGTCACACCGAAGGGCCTCACCAAGTACTCATAGTGACCGTAGCGACATCTGAAAGCCATCTTCAGTATATTATCCTCCTGTACTCACAACTGGTGACAGCCTGATCGTAGATCAACATTCTAGAACCATCATTCCCCTCTCAACTGGTCAAAGAGGTCATAGATCCTCAGTAGTGGATACCAGTTCTTCACGGTCACCTGATTTAAGCGCCGGTAATCCACAAACTGCCTCAAGCTCCCGTCCGCCTTCTTGGAAAACAGCACTGGGGCTGCCCAGGTTGAAATGTTGGGTCCCACAAAGCCGTTCTTCTGCAAGTCATCCAGCTCCATCCGCAGCTCACGAAGCTCTGCAGGAGCCATCCGATAAGCTGATGTTGATATCGGGGTCGTCCCGGGTTGCAAATCAATTCAAGAATCTATCTCTCGATGGGGAGGTAGCCCGGGGACGTCCTCTGGAAAGACTTCCTCATACTCAGCCACCACTACTGGAAACTGGAAACTCATAACATCTGCCATGCCAAGGGCTAGGCTAGCCAACTAATGTGAAATCAGTTATGCCCTCTTATGCACGAGTCCATCCTGCGCTGCCTGGGTCTCTCTTTCACCGACAAAAGAGAACCTCATCCCATTACTATGGACACACCACACCCTTCGAATAAAACAATAAATCTGGGCATTAACTGTGGATAGCCAATCCATACCATGAATGACATCATAAAGCCTAGACGCTACCACCAAGAGGTTACAACATAAACTCTCGCCTCCAAGGGTCAGGTCACACTGCTTACAAAGGTGTGTGATCTCTGAATCTTCTCTAGTCGGTGTTTCTAAGCGTAAGAGTCTAGTCAATGGTTCAACTAGAATCTCAAGGTCTCGAACAAGATATGCAGCTAGAATGGAATGACTTGCACCTATGTCTATCAATACGGCAACCAAATTTGAAAAGACACAGATAGTACCTCTTATCATTCCAGGAGTACATGGGTCATAAACCTCTGCCGCCTATAGCTAACCCTGCCTATGTCCACCGGCTCCCTGAGCATGGGGTGGACCTCTTGGGGGTGGTGGTGGTAAAGGGTTGAAACACCGACCACCTCCACCTGCTCTCCCAGATCCTCTGCCACATCTGCCGCCTCACGTATCTGCCTGCTCCACACGTTGCCTCTACCTCGGTGGTCCATCCACTGCTCCTGTGTCAGTTTTACGACGGGTTGGAAAATCTCAAGAAAATGTCCCCTAATGTCACATGAGTAACATCTCCTCTCTTGAGGCTGGATGGATGCGCCCTGTGAACCCTGTACGGTTGATCCCCTGTCCTGGGATCTCCTCTGGAAACATCTCCCACGCCTGGGTCCCTGACGTCGGCTCCCTACCGCTGAGGTCTCTGCTCCAGCTCGCCCACTACTGTCAATTGTCGGCTGTCCCTGCTCCTCCAGGATGCTCCTGACCACCAAAGACCGCCCATGCACCCCAACATAAGTAGGAATGCTCATATGGATGATGGTAGCTTGAATATCTATGCACAAGCCCCGCTCAAAAGTTTGAGCTCTGCTGTAATGATCTCTGACCATATCCATCAAGTACCGCGAGAGTTCGGTAAACCACGATGAATAGTCATCCACTAACATGGTTCCATGCTGGAGCTGAAGAAGCTCATGTATTCATAATTCCCTCAGGGTAACAGGTGAAAACTCATCTCTGAAGAGATTCTCAAACTTAGACCATGAAAGAGTCTCCTCGTCGTGATTCTTGATGACCAAACTCCACCATCGCCCTACCGAGCCCTGAAGAAGGCTCGCTACCAGGATCACCATCTGGTCTGCTGGTGTCCTGACAAAACGGAAGACACTGGCCACCGCCTCAAGCAAGTCTTATGCTGCCTGACGGTCAGGCTCACCTCGAAACCAGAGGGGTCTCTATCTCTGAAACACGTGGAGTACGCTCAACCTGAGCTCCTCCTCCACTAGTACAGAGGGCAGTAAACACTGCCCCACTGGTGGTTGAAAAACAGGCATGCCACCTGAAGGTAGAACTCGGTGATCTGGTCCCTGTATCGAAGCTTCATCACTGAGGGGGTCATCCTCGTGACCGATCTGCTGGATCCTAGTGGGTGCACATCATTGAGGAAACCTATTTTAGAAACAAGATGTATCACAGTCAGTGAGTATATTTGGAGAGCTAACTCAAGAAGGACATGGAAACCAAAACCCATTTTTATATGATTCATGTACCATTATTTTCCCCAATAAATCTAGTTTTTTCATGTTCTGATTCGAAAAGAAAGTCGTCAGAGTCTTGGTGTATGGATACGTCTGCCGCCGCACCAACACTGGGGTCCCTGGCCTGAGATCCTAACTCGAAACACGTAACATTGTTGCCCCAAACCAACTCACAGACTCTCGGTCCTAAGGTAGAACCGACCACCTTTGATACCACTCTATCACAACCCGTCCCGGTGGGGCCCAAGCCGAAACTCCCCAAACCCGCCTCCAATAGGCCAGTGGCTGGTTACTAGCACCG
This sequence comes from Viscum album, assembly GCA_963277665.1. Classification (NCBI taxonomy): domain Eukaryota; kingdom Viridiplantae; phylum Streptophyta; class Magnoliopsida; order Santalales; family Viscaceae; genus Viscum; species Viscum album. The sequence goes on along the minus strand of OY728147.1, from coordinate 65,780,491 downwards.
AGTAGGCATGCTACTAACATGGGAGGCATTCCCTATAAACCTGTACACACGCACACACATCTCCAAGCCCACAAAGCATAAATGTAAAAACTTCTAAAGACGGAAAAAGCATGCATACACTAAAAACCCAACCAACAGAGTATGACAGGGAAGATAAGTACAGTAAAGTAAAACCCCAGGCCAAAAGTACAAGCCCACCAAAGAAAAGTCTGAAACAAAGTCCAACCTGTAGTGAAAAGGTACTGGGACTGAAAGCCGTCGCCGAAGGAACACACCTCGGCCTGTCTGATCTCACTAAACACCGTCCGGTCCTGGTCCGCCCAGAAACCTGTCAAAGGCTCACTCGTCTGCATAAGACACGACACGTGCGGGCAAAGACCGTGTAGAGTTGAGTATAACAATACCTAATAGGACACCCCGAAAACCACAAAGGAAATACAACAATTGAAAATACCACAAAGAAAGGTACAGTCAGCTCTACACAGTATATGTCTACGGAACACATAACATGAATATCTAGATATACTCATAAACAAATGACCTTCGTGATACCACCACTAGGATCCAGCTCAAAGACTCCACTAAGCACACCATCAGGAGAACACACTCCTTGGTCTGGAGAGAGAGAGAGACACAAAGTACTCGTTCTGAGAGAACACACTCCACAAGTACCTTGGGAACTTGATGCTCAGGTGCAGATCACAACCAAGTCATGGGGTGATTCAGACAACTCAATCTGAGCTAATCCGCTAAGCAGAGGATCGGCACCCAGGTAAGGTTGGTAACGTCGATACTAAGAACGCTACCTAGGGTTCAAGGAATGAATAGAGGACACGAATCTAAGTCTCACAGAGGGCATTCCAACAACTCTATTCAGGGAGTTCTACTGAAGGGATCATACTCTTGTGTAAAGGAAAGGATACCAAAACCTTCTTGTAAAAAGAACAAGGGTATGGACCCTAAAAATTCTAGTCCAAGTCGCAGAAGACAAGTGGCTCAAGTCATGAAGAAAAAGTTACACAGCGTTTAGTATGGTTACACTCCGTGTTCCTTGACCCCGGGTACTGCCCATGTAAACGGCCCGTGTCATTCGTCCAAGCCATGAAAACCCAAACTACACGGTGCGTAGTAAAGTGCACGCCGTGTTCCTTGACCCTGGGTACTACCCGTGTAAAGGGACCGTGTCCTTCGACTTTTCAGATAGAAAGTAACTACACAGTGTGTAGAAGAAATCACACGCAGTGTCCGATCACCTGGGCTCGCTCCATGTACGCTGGCCATGTTCCCGTACACGGGCTCTGCCCATGTCCCTGTTGCCTGCCCGTCTACCAGTACAGGGGGTATCCCGTGTATCTGGCCGGGTCTGGCTGAGGTGGGGTATACACGGTGTGTCCCTGGCCGTGTACCCTTTCTGTGCCCGTGTACTCTCGGAGTACATGCCGGGTAAACCCTACCGATGAACACACGCTGTGTAGCTCATACTACATGGCGTGTAGTTGGGAATTTTCCAGAAACTCCATCTTCTTCCTCGCGCTTCGGCCGATCCTCCGGATCTTCATTTTATCGTCTGTTCATCCCGATACTCCAGGGTTTGGTTCGCCTTATCATACGAACACTGAAACGGGTGTTTTCGGTCTTCCAATCAGATCATAAACCTCAAATGATCTGTCTGAAGAAAAATGCCCAAAAACCCGAATCTCCCAAACCGCTCTGAATCCCTTGCCGAAGCCATCGTCACACCTCCGTGGCATTGATTCGGGGTTGGATCTTGAATCATGGATCGTTGCACCAACAAATGAATACGCAATGACCGATTTCCTCCAAGAACTCGTAGAATGCAACGAAGAACATGAGGGAGAAATGAAAAAAGAACTAAACAAGGGGGATGAACCTCCATCGTTGTTGGTGATGATCCAGGTTCTTTTCCGTTAGATCAAAACCACAACAATCAAAATATTATAAATATCAATTATTTGATCTCCCGATAAAACCCCAAATTGCACCCGCCTGCAAAACGATCGATCAGTGGGCTAATTTTTTCGGGGATTAGTCCGCATTCATCGTAGAAATCAAAAACGGGGGAAGGAGAAATCAAAAACAATTATCCTACATGGATTCACTGAGTTTGTTGGCAAATATTTGCTCACCGCGTCGTCGTCTCCGCATTGGGAGGTTTTCTCCAGAGCCACCAGAGCCTCCAAGGGTTTCACGGTATGAGGTTTGTAACCATGGACCCCCTGAACATGCCTTTATTTAAAAAGAATAAAAGATACAAGATTTAAAAGATCTCGCAACAGAAACACGATTTAAATAAAATAATTTAATTAAATATTTTAATATTGTTGCATCCAAAAACTAGATTTCACCACCGACCTACATCAGCCGATGTTAGGCCATGCCTTAAGTAAAATCGCTCTTCTGAACGCAACGGTGCCATCAGATTTTTGATCCGAGCACCCATTCGGGAGTTATTTCACTTTTTCACGAAAACTACACGCGCGTGTAATTTAATTATTAAATTAAATTCAAACATTTGTTCTGGGCTCACTGGGCCTCGGAACTGCACGTCGGCTCAGATCCTGGTCTCGAAATAATACCCATATAATATTAAAATAATACATGGAACAAAATCCGGGACATTACAGTAATAATTCTAGTTTATTAAATCAAGGAATTAACTATGGGATACTTTGGTCGAGGTCTTCAGAATTAGTATTAGAGGAAGTTTAGTAGAAACCTTTCCATACCTATTTAATAAAACATAGATTAGAAAACATAAAACAATTAAATAATTTGTGGATAACTTTATGTATAGGATAAAATCATATAGATTTGGTAATGAGAATAGAAAACCAAGATTAATTCTATTGACTCATAGATTGAGAATAATATTTCATGATTTAAATATTCAATAATGGATTCCTCATGATTATATAAGTGTGGTTAGTGCTTCCCAAACTATTATTTGTGTTTTAGTAAGTGGTGAGAATAAAAATATATTGAGCTAACATTGAATGTGATAGATAATGTTTTGAATACTAAATAAATGAAATAATGACTAGGTTAAAGGATTTTGTGATTTTCCCTAATCAGTTATCACGATATATGTTTTAAAGCATACACCATAACCAACTAAAAATGTAATTATCACTAGATTAAATTATTTTATGATTATTCCTAATCATTTTTCATGATATTTGATAAACAACATATTGATGAACTAAAGATTAGACACACCAAATAACATAAGGATATATTAGTCTGAGAACTGAGTTGGTAAAGACCAGTGAGGGATGAAGATTTAGTTTCATATGTGTAAAGAATGTGAGATGAAACACAAAAGTGAATGTGTTAGAGGAATGGGAAGATATTTTGTGCTTTGGAAATAAGGGCACAAAGCAAGTAATTTTTGACAAAAAAATAATACGGTTGGAATAATAATCCTTCTAATGTATTATCTATGGTATAATTTTTAAATATAAAAAAAATTGAATTACAGAAAACAATGTGATAGGGGGAAACACATGATGATAATAAAAATGGTAATTAATGTAATGGTTATAATTTTTTCTAATAAGAGACTACAAATGAAAAATAAAAGGGTAAAAATATTAAATATTAAGATGATAAAGCATTGAATGGAATATAATGATTAAAGTTATTTTGTATTTTGATTTCAGACTTATTTTATTAATGATTCTCTAGATACAAGAATTTTGTGGTTTATAAGGATTGTTTGAAATTACTTTTTTAAGGATTTGGAAGCATGTTTTGAATAATACCAGTAGACAAGAGAAGTGATTCTATTATATGTTGATGTTTAAAAAAACATGATTTGGGTAATATAAATTTAATATGTTCTTGATGTTGAGATTATAATGATAAATGGTTGTTTAATGGAAAATATCGGTGACCATTAAAGTGGTTAGTAATTGGATGGTTTACATTATCTTTTCTTGTTTTACTAAATGTTTGGATTTGAGAAATATATATTACAACTCAAAATTTATATTTAGAAGAATTCATGTTTTTATTATAGTTTAAGGGTTATTAATTTATTCTTATATTTGGAATGTGAAATTAATACTTACATTATCATGTTGGTGTAATCTAATGATATGTTTATTTTGGATGTTGAGTTTTCATATATTTAAATTTATGGTCATTGAATTTGAACAAATCTATTTTTCATGAATGTTAATTTTAATTAATTTTAGAATATTTGTCACACCCTGACCCTAGTTACCTAGAGTCATATCATTAGTACATTACAATTCCATGATCATAAGAGATCATGTCCTGAAAGACCGATCAGTTTAGTAGCTTTGGAAGTACTAGATACATACATAAGTTATAAATTACATTATGAAATAAAAAACAATGTGTATCCTTTGAACACACTCATATCCCATAGATTAATCCTTCATGTCAATAATAATATACTTTTTCACATCCTGGGAAAACAAAACATAAGAAATGGGAGATCTCAGACGCTCAGTAAGGACAATGATATAGAAGAAACTTTCATAAATAAGCATAGACCATTAAGGAAATGTATAAGATTAACACACAAGCCTTTTAAACGTAAAAATCAGCCTAATATAGAAAAGATAAATCAAATAATGACATTTACATATTTACATTGATATTCTACTAGTCAAATAATCACATGTAACATCAATAGCTAATTTCATAATGATGGAATGCATAATGTTGGACATCATAAGCTCATAGTCAAGGCATCGGGCCAAGTCTACAAATAACATTTTGTCAAGGCAATTTTTCCAAGACACAATTATGATTCATGAGACCTACCGATGAATCGAGGGGCTATAGTGGGCCCCACCCATCACTTATTAAGTCTAATGTATTTCTCATATGAAAAGGTTGAAAGATAATATAAACATTCGTATTAAATGTACCATAAGAAATTTCAGTTCTTTAACCATAAACTATGATTTGAATAAAAATAGAACATCCTCAGTAAATTATATCACCAAACCTTCAATTAAAAATGGACGATTATATCATAATAAATCAAATTCGAATAAACATAAAATTTAATGAAGGATGTTGATATACATGAAATCAATCCAAACACTATTTGAGTGAAATATATCTTTCTACTTTGTATTCATTTAATATTCATGTAATAATAGATGAAAATATTTATTTTTAAAATATTATTATAAGATTTTAAGAGATTCATTGAAGGTGTTATAAAGGGTGAAAATAGTCACACCTGTTTTATAAGTAAAAAAACATTCCTTCCATAATTTTTTCAAAAAGGTCATAAAGTACCTGGTCTGGAAAAGGACAAAAAGATTCCTTTAAAAAAAAATTATAAAATGAAAAACAAGGGTATACATGACTTTAAACCACATTCTAGGAAATAGTAAAAATGTATTGAAATACATTTTTACGAAAAATGAATGTGGATGATAAAGAAGCCCCAGTAGATACTTAGGTATAAACTATCACGGATAATAAAGAGATTGTAAAAATAACCCTTAGCATGCACCTCTCCTTAGTCAATGGTACATTAACATCCTATATAATGGTTAAATAATTATTATTAAATTATATATGTACCACATACATAAATATGATATCATATATGATCCTCTAAAATTTCATTGTTAATACTATTTTATTAGTATCATTGTTTTTGGTGTTAACTAATTCATTTTACATTATATGTTTTGTTACAGAGTCATGTTTGTCATGGATATGATGTATTTGTTTCATATCCATAATTATATTAGGTTATTAAACAATATTTTTAATCATCAAATGGAAATTATTCTTGAATGGATAGGATGGGGAATGAAATCTCATCATGTTGTGGAGATGGTAAGTTGTACGTACGCACGAGCGACAATATAATTCTGTTAATGGTGAAATATTCTATAATTGGATGGTATATTATATAAACAGAAAAATTATAATTTTAAATATATTATTTAAAAAAATTATACTCATCATTATACTTATCCAAACAATGAAGCGTTGAATAACAAACTACACCACCACATGGTGACGGTAAGTCGTACATACACACGTATTGTGACTTAATCATTCATAGGGTGGATAGAATAATTAATATGGTTGTACCATATTTATAATAAAATTTCAGTATGTATAATGTGATGGATTTAGTATTTTGGTAGAGAATAAAAAAAATAGAGAGGCTGTGGAAGACGAAAAGAACTTTGAAAGAGATGATGAAGTAATTACCTCTTATTCAGTTTCTTCCATTTGATTTGAAAAAAAGGGATCCATAGGTTAAATATCTGATCAATGTAAGGCCTCTAGGTTGAAGTGAGGGTAGTTGAGGGGATATTTGAGTAGGGTTTGGCCAAGAGAAAAGGACTTGGAGGTGTGAAATTAAGTAAAGAAGAAGTAGCCTTTTATAAGAGAGGTGAGGTTAACATTAGGAAAAGCTTGAAATATTATTTTATTATAAAATCATTTTCATTTTATAATTGACCCAAATGGATTAATTTCTATGATAAGGAGGGTACAGGTCGAAATTACCTCAACAAATAGGTTGCAGACATGTTTAGGTCACCATATTAACCTTATCTTTTAGATTTAACTCTTCGTTAAATAGTTTAACTTTAACAATATCTTCTTGTATAATTATAATACATGGTTAAAAAAACATACTATAAAATTCCAAAAGAACTGCAAGTGGATCATTAATGACATATCAATCATTATATAAGTCCTTCGACCAATCCGTATAATTTTATTAATATTATATAATTTAATAAAATAGTCATTGTTTTGGAAACTCATTTATGTCAATTTTGACAATATTTAGTATTTGGTTTTTGTAAAATTAATAAAAATATGATTTCTTCGAAAAAAATACATTTAATCAAACATAACATACCATATTAACCAATAAAATTATTTTAATGCATTAAAAGTCTCAGTTTACATTTATATTAAAATTTATAATATCAATTATTTTAATATTTCATTAATAAGGTAATTACTACATCATCCTTGTGTCATAAATATATTTAATTATTTAATGTCTAAAAAGTATAAATAAAATACCATGATGTAGAAAATATTTTTATCTTTTTAATTAATATTTATAAAATAATTTATATTAAATTATAGAAATATAATCTAATGATACTTTTAAACCACTCAAATGTATAATTTAACAATATTAATTATTTCGATTAAAACTATTGTTTTGAATTAAAGTTTAGTATTTTTCACTATTAATAAAAATACGTAAGTTATCATAAAAATACTAAAAATTCACCACAAGCTAAATTTGATATTCCGATTCCAAAAATGAAGTCCAATTTGGAAAATAAAATTTATAAAATTTCAAAAAGTGAATATTATCATTCATAACTTCATTTAAAAGAGCTGGATTGATAGGTCGTGGTGTGGTTGAACTCAGTGTTTCGTATATCTCAAGATATTGTATTATTCAATGAGTGACGTTCCATGGAATCTTGGAGTGTTACAATATATTAAAATTATTGATTGTTGAAAATATATTTTAATAATTTTCATTTTTGGAAAATATTTAGAGGCTGAAGTAATGACTTGTGGAAATTATGATTCATTAAATTTTTTGCAGGCATGAAAAACTAAAATTAAATACCCATAAGAGATGAATTAGAAATAGATTATTGTGAAAATAAAATACTATATCATTCCTATGAAATAGAAATAAATGAATTATGTTTATTTTTTCATGTACTTACCTAGAAACAAAATAATCACTGAACTCTAGGGGATTTTTTTTGGAAAAAATATTATTCATTTACTTTTTCTTCTAATAAATAAATTGTATTTAAATCAATAAACAATTTATAGTTTTGTGATTGATGTATTTATAATGACCATATTTACTAAAACATTCCATCAAAACATGATATTTATATTTCTCTTTTGTGTCCTTGATTTCATTTTTGAATAATTTTATCCTATTCGAATGATAAATTTTTTGGTGAAATTAGAATTTATCTTTCCATATTATTAAGAGTGTGTTTTATTAATCCTATTTACGATGTGGGTTTCCCACTAAATAATTTTCAAGTATCAACCATTGATTTTTGAAGTTGAATTTCAAATTACAATTACAAAATTTGTTGAAGGTGGAGAGAATGTAACTCCCCAAGATTTTCTGATATTTATATTTTTAAATTTAACTTCTTCAATAACATACATTACATAGAATAGAGATCTTAAAAAAATTATTATGTATTGTTTTTTAATTATTATAGATATTACATAGATATTGGAATGCTCAGAATGAATGAGATTAACTAGCTTTTAAAAATATAGTAATTAATTTTTATAAAATGAATTCATTGGTTTCTAATTAATTAAAAATGTAAATTGAAACCAATTGAACATAAAGCATGAGTTTCTATTAAAAATATTATTTTTTTAATCCCATAACAACATATTATCTTAATAAATTAAAGTAATGAATATTATTGAAATATATTAATGATATTTATTTTTTATATATTAAATAAGATGTTTTTAAATTTATATAATAAATTTTATAATCTTTTGATAAGAATAAATCTAATTTTAACCACAAAAGTTGAATATTTATAAAACGAAAATTTTCTACATTCTAATAGTGCACCTATTTTAATACTAAATTTTTCTACTTTTATAAATTTAATATTAAAAAATGATCTTAATTTTTTAAATAGTAATTTTAAATTTTGTATTAGTGTTCATTTTTTTTATTTTTATGACAAGTTTATTTGTTTTGATAAATACTCAAAATACTGTTATTAATCAATTATGATATCTTTTTTGATATCATCCAAACATAAACATGATATAAAAATTTATTAAACTTATGTAATGACTCATACATGATAATATAATATAAATATAAATAAATATAGATTATATAAATTATAATTTATATCATGATAAATATAAAAAACATTTTCAATGTCGACGGAGTGTTTACGTAGCATTGAAAAAGTCAAATTTGGTTCCTTCTAGAAAATAATTGAGTAATTAATCATATTTTAATAAAGATTTTATTATTAAAATGTAGAAATAGTTATTTTAATTTATATTTTTTAATTTTATAGTTATGTAATAATAATCTTTTCCAAACACCTGTGAAATGCATCTATAAGATAATAAAAGTCAAATTAATAAATTAAATAATTTTTCTTGACATGGATATGAATAATTATATATAATGGAAGAATATAAACGATTATCTTGGGATTGATTAATTTATTTTGATGATAGTAATTTATTATTAATTTTTCTATTTTAAATAATTATCTTTATTCCTTATGAAACACGAATGTGGTGCTTGTAAAAGATAAAGTAAAATCAATAAAAAGACATTAAATATAATTATAATAACCCTAATATTACCCAAATAAATTAGATTAATATTATTGGATGAGTAATTTTTTAAAATAATAATTATTTTGAAAAATTAATGTCATTTTGGATCAACTCTGTTGATATCAAGTCATTTATAATTTTTTATTTAAAAGATAGTAAAATTGTTCACACTATGGTTTTCATCAAGTATATAATTTCCATAGATGGTATTCTAGATGTGATGTTCAAACATAATTAGTATTTATTAATATATGAAATTTATAATAATAATTTAAATTTATTTTTAAATTTAATATAATGAATTAATTCCATAATGTTCTATACAACAATGATACATAAATTATTAAATGAATGGAAAATCCAATAAATGAAAAAAAAATTAAAAAAATTATAATATGAATTAATTATTATTCTCTACAAATATTATATATTAAAATGAAATATTAGGGATGTATAAAATTCCTATGTTCAAATATGTCTTTTAGTCTTGATATTCTTAAATTAAATAAAATGAGTTGTCTTTAAAATTGAAATATGAAATATTTTATAGTAAATATTATTTTATTAAATGATTTAATAAACAAAAACATAATTAATTAGGATAAATTAAATAGTAATGTTTAATTTAATATAATATAGTCTATTTATGGGTATTTTTAAAAAAATTAATAACATTTTCTTCACTTACGTAGTATAAAATTTTAATTGCATGATAATTGTCAAAAGATTTAATGCGTTGTTAAAAAAAGCTAAGTGTATAACCATGACCTAAAAATTCCCAAAAATAATGGGATGTATATTAGTAAATCCTTATTACAATTATATCCAATTTTTGTTGTTTAATGGAAACGTTTCCTTGAAAAAAAATTAATATTATTTAATGAAAATATAGTTACAAAACGTCGCATTCTCTGTATTTAATATATTTCATGTGTCCATAAAGGGACATAATTTATATATGAATGAACCTAAATGTATATTTTGATTTTAATAAAATTATATTTAGTTTATAAATATATTTTAAATCATTATAAATTATATGGTTACATTAAAATCTTTTGAAATACTAATATATTATTTATTTAATTAAAAAAATATAATAAATGATTTTAAATTTTTTAATTTTATATAATTTTAATGTTTAAATGTGTTTAAGTAATTTTAAAGATCATTATAAGATAAAATAGATGTGTGAACACATTAAATTTTTTAACACTTTTACTTGATGTATTTAAGGTAAAATCAAATTAATATTACAAATTATGACATTAATGATATTTTATTGAATTAATTTTTTATTAATTTTTTTAGAAAATCATAATAATATTAAATAAGTTAAAATGGGAAAATATATGATCTAAAATATTGTACTATATTAATTTATTGTCCATTTTTCAGTCTCTAGATCAATAATAGACTTATTATATTTTAATATTTTGATGATTCCAAAATTGCTCCTCGCCTAAATTATAAAAGGTAACTGTATATTATACATCACTTAAACACTTTATGCCTCCTAGAATGGCCATTATCTAAAGATTTGTCTTCTAAAATTCCATATATAGGATTATAACTTCATGATCTTCCAAAAAGATGATCCATATATTTTTTATTAAGAGGCCTAAATGAAGCCTACCAAATAAGAGGTAATAATGTTTACCCACTCATTCAAGTCCATTTCTTATTATACTTCCAATTAATGTTTTTATTCCGTGATAAGTAACAACTACACAATTATCTATATTTTTTTTGATATTATTATGACTATTTGAAGACCATATTCCACCTGTTATCCATCCTATGAAAAAATGAAAGCACCATGCATTTGAAAGTATGACATACCATATCAACATTGTGGTATAATTTTTTTTTCATTTACAATTTACATGAAAGGGTATAAATGATGGAAATAATTGATATATATGGTAATTATTACATGAGATAGATTTGGGAAAAATTAATATACCATCCACCTCTTTACCATTTCACTATTAAGGGAATGACACCATTACTCATGCATACATTCAACCTGCCGGCTCAAAGAATTGGAGCGATTAATTTTCCATGTTAGCTATTTAATAATGATTATAAAAAAATTATATAATGAATAAATATTACATATATTACCTTAATATAATTCTTGAAATTATGGAACTATATCTTATACACAAGAACCAATAATTTTATACAAAATATATTAGAAAACATAGATATGTACTCTTGAGATAGAGAAATTAATAAAATACTATTAATAAAATAGTAGTAAAATATTACAAGAGAATAATATATGATAACATAAATATCAATATGGTCCTTATATAAATTAATAACACTCTTTAATCCATTATACTTGAGGTTAAATCTTTTTTAACTAAATAAATGTGCAAGGTAAAGATTTCTCGTCTCACTTTTACTTTGGTGAGATATTTTCATTATACATCACCTATTTATTTTTCATGGTGTATATAAATCCCCACAGATATATAAAATCCTAAATAAACTTCTATTAATTCTATTTAATGTTTCAGTTGGTAATTATTAGGTTTATGCTGCATACGATTAGATTTATTACAAATAGGTAATTGAATTCTTAACTCAATTTACATTCATTGGGTTAAAATTGTACTTCCCTAATTATTTAATGATTGGATTATGTGTTAAATTAATTTTTATTTCATTATATGGTATTTACACATTAATATGTATATATAGTTAATATACAAAATAGATTCATTATATTATTTCCTAAACCACATTAAATATTTTACATACGGTGTTTACATTGAAAGGTATTAAATTAACTTTAGAAATTTGGAAAAATTATTATCATTAATTTCGTATCGATAGTTAAGGATCAGTCACATTATAAAATTTATTATTTTGATAAATGATTAATTACATGCACTAGAAGACACGGGTGGGGTCCAATTATATACATGCCATCGATTCATCAATAGTATCATGGGACGTATCAGTTAAGACTAAATTTAACATGGATTTTAAATTTAGATGAAACCATATTTTACATAGTCTTGATGGGTTTGATTCATGTTTCAAATTCATAATATCTAATTATTAATCATTTCCCTCATTCAATATTCAATAATTATTATCCATGATATTTTTCACTGTGACAGAATCTATGGATTCATTTCATTTTTAGTTTATTTATTAAATAGTATGTGTGTTCTGAAAACTATCTTTACATGTTAATTATTCTAATTTATTCAAGATAGTTTCTATTGTTCTTATCCTACACTAAGCAATTTACATCAACTTTTTTGGTTTCTTTTTTCCTGGATACGAAGTTGATTTATTGGAATGAATTTCAATAATTAATATTTTTTTGTTTTATTATCTTTTAGGTTTTATTTTCTATTCCAAATGTAAAATGGGTTTCATGTATGTATGTAGTTTTCCAAGTATAACAACCTATTTAGTCCTTCAGAATGTAATTTCTTTTAACCATTCAATTGTAATAAAATATGGTATTGTCTCCGATCTACTATGGATGGGGTCTTCACAAATACTATTAGTTTAAAAAAAACGAATTTTTAGTTAATGTTTTTTCTAAAAGTTTCTAAAACAGTAAATATAAAAGGTCTTTGGTATGGGTTGAAAATAAATATTTGTTTTATGTTTTGGAATTTATATGGATATTTTTTTTGTTTTCTATATCATCTCTTAATCAATCTAAAATTATACCATTACAAAAATGAGCAAACACCCTCTCTTTATGGAGGTGCTTTGTAGATTCCAATAAGCATATCTAGTTTCAACTCCAGAAAAATTCCATGTTCAACACACCAATCACTCACAAAACAGATTAAACATCACCACCTCAACTGAACCTCTAGGTGAATAGTCAATATCCAATTATCCAAAAAAATTCTATATTTACGATCATACTTTAGAAAAGATTCTTCCAACTTCTTCACTTTTAATTTAGAATACATGTCATTGTTTACTTCTAGATAAATATTCTCCATTCCTTTTTTTAAATCTAAAGTATCCTTTAAAACAATAAGGCTACTCTAATATGATATGACCTTAATCTTATATTCCCCCCATCATAGGAATAAAATGACTTCCAATATCAATAATTACTCTAGAAAATCCATGACATATCTTTAATATCTTCTTATTTCACTACATGTTGAAATGGATACCAATTATATTATATTTGGACATGATTTAGACATCACAATGGTGATTTTGAAATACCCTATATCATGGTTACATAATTATCCTTCTACAAGGAAATTTTCTATATGTTCTAAAGAATTTTGAACTAAATATTTTACATACCAAAACCCAAAAATCTCCCACATTAGAATTATATTCATTACTGAAGCCTAAAAATCAGTAACATAAATTCTATCATTATGTATTTGAAAAAATTACACTATCTAGGATTGGATGAAATCTCTTTTTCACCCTTTTTGGTTCAAAATTTTCCCTCTATAATGCCCACGATCTTCGATGCCCCACTGAAAAAATCCTCCCTATAATTTTTAGACTATACTAACAGATTTTACAAAACATTTAAATCTTATAAATTCATCGAGGGAATTTATCTAAATTAAACTACTCTAAGATCTATATAAATTTTCTAAGAACCTATAAACATGGATTTTTCATGTTCTGTGTACATATAATCTCACATTCTGGCGCATACATTCCTTAAACTCTATAATGAATCACCTATAATCAAATATATTCAGGTACATATGGCTCTAACAATACTATGAAAACAAACCACTGTCCGAAACTGTTTGTAATTAAAATTATCACTAAATTATTGTACTCCCACCAAAAAACCAATATGTAAACCTTTATTACATACTGTAACCATAACATGATCTGGTACTTTTTTTACAGTACATTTGATGTTGGACTAAATCATCCATGTGTTATTCCCACTAAAAGATCATTTTGATACTCTAACGTACCTCTATAAACATCTATCCCAAGAAAAAAAACATGAAATTATTCATTTCCAATCTTTTTCAAAGAGAAATTCTAGATACTTGTTGTTTCCCCCTTTATACGATCGATATGGATTTGGTAAAATTTCCTAGATATTTTATGGGTGATAAAAAACCATCCCCTTCTAGTATTATACCACCTATGAGAGATCATACCCCAAACAGAAATGGAACAACCATGATCAGAAAGATAAGATACATGTTTAATTAGACCCAAATAATTTTATACTTCTCTTTATGATACATGAAATCTAATATCTCAACAATATTTTTGTTGTTGGAAGACATCTTAGTAGAAAATTCACATGACTCTGTCCTTCTTAATCAAAATAAGGACCTCCACTCCCTTTCAATGTTTTTTGGTTTACTAGGTAATGTATCATTAAACAACTAGAAAAACTAATAATATATTTTCCAAAATGTCCTTATATATTTTAAATTTTCACTACTCAAATCTAAACATCAAGACTGTATACTATTTTTAGTATCTTATAAACCATGGTGTTTATTTGTAAAAGGTTCTAAAACACCTATAACTTTTTATTGAGGAAGAAATGCCTAAACTTCTATGTCACATAATCATCATAGGTACACCGTACATTTATATTTTGAAAAAAAAAAACATAAACAATAAAATATTTTGAATCAATTTTCCAGCTCTTTCTAGAATAATAACACATACCTTCTTCTCCCATACGGGTAAATAAGACCCCATGGAACAATATCAAAGTTTTTGAACTCTATTTCATCAATATATATAATCCTCTATAAAAGATCTATTGGAATTAATACCTTTTTATTTAAAACATTTATATAATCATGGATACCTTGTGTGAATCTCATTCCACCTGAAAATCGTCATTTGTTATTTAAGTGGTCTTAAATTAACTTATTCTGAAATAATGTAAATATTACATAGGCCATGAATCCATGTAAACATCTATTATGAAACATATGGAATGACTACCATTTGCAATGATCATTAGTGCATCCTAACTGAATCTTCCGAAAAGAAAAACCTTATACAATTCTTTAATGTTATGTGATGAAAAATCTATACCCCCAAACCATTAATCAAGGGGGCCACTTAAAATTATTTTGTACATCTAAATTGACATTAAATATATCTTATAGGTTCCTACATTGTATATCCTAGTTAAACCTATTTTTTTAATTCTATCATTTTTTTGTTACAGACTATTCTATACACACAACTACCAACTAACACTCCATTAATGGAACATCCAGAATCGCTAGAAGTATCAAATAACATTATCCTGAAAAATATAAATTCTTCTAGATCAAAAATAAATTCACAACCTACACATATTTAACACTATAACTTGTAATAAATTATCTCCCACTAATTAAATAAGTACTGGGGATTATAACTGCCCCCATAAGTTGTTAATATCCTTCTACGCTTGTCCATAATGACCCTTCTAATTACTAAACACTATTCGAGACACAAGATCATTAAAATAATTAGAAACACCAGACTCCCTAGTTCCGTAATTATCTTACTTATGGTATTATATTATACTCAATAATCCACTCAAATAGAAGTATCCAAAAGTCTTCCAACTACGATCAACACCAAAAGACTTGGATTTTTCTAAAACTCGATAAACCTTTCACTAGATGCTGTATAACCATATATATGATATCACATTTTTTTCAATTAAAAAATTGGACACCACCACATATGATACTATATGTGGGGAATATTTTCCTACCACATCGATAAAAATTTCATGCCTCATACCATATCAATATAATTAAGAATGAATAATTTTGATCTGCCAGACACTGATTGAACAAAAGGTTAATTGAAGACTTATCCTTCAGAAAAAATAATCCAAAAGGGTTTGGCGTTACATAAAACAACGTTATGAATTCATCATAGATAACTAAGAAGAATAGGAAACCAAAGCACTATATAAATCTATCATTCACTCTAATTATGATAAAATCATGTTCTTCAATAAGATATTCAGAAAACAAAGAAAAAGAAAGAAAAAACAAAAAAAAAGTAATAAGCACAAATAATATGAGTGAAATGGTTTATAAAATGACATATTGAATGAGATAATATGTTGCATCATTAATTAGTTATAGGAATTAAATTACAGGGGAACCATATTTCTTGAATCCCAACCCATTATGTGTTATAAGGGACTAACTCTAAAACATATTAAAAAAATAGAATAACCTCTTGGAGATTCATTACCAGAAGAAGACATAAAAATTTCATTGTTAGATGGTACCTAATTGGAATAAACGATACTCCAACCTCTTCTTGAATTTATCTTGACTAATATTGTGGTTTCCAAATCAAATAGATGATCCAATGTTATTTATTTAAAGAGGTTCATTAAACTATATTTAAGGTTCCACTGGCTGTATCGCCTTACAAAAATCATATTCATCCCATCACTCATTTGATGTAACTATATGATCACTCCCACCATAACTAACCCTTATGTTGAATAGTAAATGAGGTAATTCAAGATAAAACAATAAAAAAATTGCATAATTCAAGAAGAATATTGAATACATATCACAATTATAAATTACTGAGGTCCATAATGGTGTAGTTTATTTGGTGATTAGGAAGGTAATCATTTTATTTATTTAAAGATCTTCAAAATCTCCAAAAAATATCTTCATATTAGTACACTTTTGGACATAACATACTTATAACCTTCTATCAAACTTGGAGAAGGAAAACATAATAAAGGGTGATATCAGATACTATGTAAGGGTAAACATGGGAGATATCAACAATAAGAGATAATAAAGTTATCTTAATGTAATGTAACATAATGAAGTGAATGTTATCAATATAAAAAATTGATACCAAAAAAAAAAATTAAATCATAAAATCTAAAATCAAATCACATCTATATTCATGGTTGATAAGGGTGTTAATGTAATAACCATCATTCAAGACTAATGAAAAATACAAGTGGCTTGAAAAGAATAGAATGTAATAATATGTTTAAAATAAACATTCTAATTCATGTTGAAATATTATATTGTGAGGATAGATTGATGTGATAATACTCAAGCATCAAAATGTCAACAAAGGTATTCAAAATCATGTTTAACCTAAATCTTATGAGCACAATTGGATGAAATCATTTTTTCACATCAGAATGTGAATATCGATATTCATAATCTTGGCCATTAATATTATTTTAATCTCATGATATATATATATATATATATATATCACATTAACCATATCATTGGTGAATTTTGAAACATTATTTATAACATTTTATTGAAAATATGTACATGGAAGGAACATGTTCTCCATCAAATAAGAAATAATGTTTACTTTTCTGAAAAACATTTTTAAATTGTTTTTATACCAAAATGAGAAGAATAAAAGGGAAACGTGCAATAAAAACAAATAAACATTACATAAGAGTATATATTAGATTTATTATATCATAAAAACAACATCAATGGAAATTTTATATAAACATACACAAAAAGAAATGATATTTTGATATAAATCCCTCATTTCATTATTAATATTAAAATAAGAACTATGTGAAAGATAGAATCATAGATTGATTTGTGAAACCGTATAATATAATTTTAGTCATACTTAATCACATTATAGGTTAGTATATATAATAAATAAAACAAGGATGTTCTGAATATAACATATGTCTCAGATAAATAAAAGTGAGACATGAAACCCTTATCTCACGTCCCATTTCTCATTTAATGAGTTAATTTTTTTTGTATAATAAATATATATTTATTATAAATATATTATAATTCCATATTAATACATATAATAAAATATATGATATAATTTTAATATTATATTACCCTTTTATAGACAAATATATATTAAAATATTTGTTTCTAATTATAACACATTAATTTCTCATGCATGTTTTGTTTTTTAAATTCTTTATCTTCTACATTTATTTATTTCCATAATCTAAAAAATGATAATATTTTAATAATAATAATTTTTAATAATTAAATAAATCTTTATAAGTAATCATATATGGTTTTGATAAAAAAATAGCATCACCTCATGGTGAAGATATTCTATTTTTACAAACGAGTGTTGTTTCCACATTTCGATCGATGGAATGAAAAAATATTCAATAATAACTCACTATTAATAAATTATTATTATATCATAAATATAATATATAATAATTAAATATATCTTTATTTCTATAAATTTAAGAAATACTGTAAAAATTAATCTCATCACTTCGTGGAGGTGGTAGTCCACACATAGGCAAATGTGGCGTTTTCTTTTTCCAACAGATGGGGATTTAATGTCATAGATATGATATTATAATTAAGAAAATTGATAATTTTTAAAAAATAAATATATAATCCTTAAATATATAATAATTACCAATATTTATGGATGGTGATAAAAAATTAATCATATATTTATGTGGAGGTGGCAATCCATACTTACACAAGAGTGATGTTTTTATTTATTATTTGATGGAAATAAGGTAAAAAATGGTTCTCTCACAATAATAATATCACTTAATAATATTGATAATACTTTATTAATATTTTTATGATTGGTACATTAACTTTGTAGGATGTAGAATAATATATAATATTTGGAAGAGTTGAATAAGACGATTAACTATTCTTTGAGATACCTCCTGTAGCTTACACCTTAACCCTCATTAGGATGATAGTAAGGAATAAATGAATCAATGGGATGTGGGTTAAGTTATTATGGAATTTATAGTAGATTTATAAAAATATTTAATTAATGGAGAAGAGTATGTTCTAAATCATATGTGAGAGAATTGACACACTTGAAAATACTTAAAATATTTAAATATAATATATATCTAAACCATGAAAAGACGAAACAAATGGAAAAATTTTATTACTTAAGACATTATAAAGTAAATATACTTTTAAACAATAAAAGTTTTACATCTTTATGATGAATTTAAACCCTTTATTTTAGTAAAACCTCATTGTTAACCTTTTTTTCTGAACTAAGATAACAAATTTATTAGCCTTTAAGCGTACTAAATTTTTATTAAAGTTTAAAAGTAGATAAAAATAACCCATTCATTAAATAGTAATATATTTAACATCTAAAATATCCTCTTCAAATATTTTTTTTGAAACTATTTAATTGAATAGTATTTATCACGAAAATATAAATAATGTTTTTTGTTATATTCATTTATCATGATTTTAAATACTTCTTGGAAAATATGGAATTTGAATATAAAAATATTTTCCATTAACTATAACTTTTAATTACATAAATAATTATTCTAATTACAAAATTAATCCAGTATATATATATATATATATATATATTTTAAAAAAATTTATATTGATTTTTTTCTACTTCTTGCACATGAATTATATCGGCATTGCATACACATTTTTGGAAACTATGTTATCACTAAAAAATGAAAAAATAATGTAAGAAAAATAATTTATTTATGTTAACAATTACAATTTAGATACATTCATAACTTATTTCAATCCCTATGGAAACAAATAACCGAAATTAGAATAAATAAATTAGAATTTTTGATTTATCATTTTAATAAAAAAATGTAAATGTTATTTTTAAATGAATGTGAAAATAAATGTACATAGATCCAAATATTGGGTGAATTTTGTTGATCACCATCCATAAAATGCGACAAGGTAATGTTTTTGGGTGTTTTTTAGTCCCTATCTCATTGTTTAAACCCTTCTTGTTTATTATAAAATTACCAAGCTCACATATATTTAACATGGTTACTATTCACAAAAACTAAATATAAAATTGGAATATATACTGAATTCGAACCCCCGATTGAACATATGGAATCCATTTTTCATGATTTAATTTCAATAAGGTTAAAAACTCAATTTAAATTTTAATGCGTAAAACGTAATAAAAATAGGATTTAGTAAAATGTGGTTTTAATTAGAAAATGAACTTACAAAAATAATATATAATGATAATTCCTATGAAATTATTAAATTATATTTTTTGTAAAATTATATTATATTACTTTGAAACCAAATATAAAATAGTTTTAAATTACACGATTTTATGAAATGAAATGAAGCTTTTACAAAATTCAATATTTATAACTATTCACTAAAAAATAAATATTTTTGAGAAATAATAAAAAATTTACCAGAAGATAACATTTACATGATGATTCCCAAAATGATATCAATTTCTTAAAATAAAATTCTTAAATAAGGTATAAATTAATTATAATGTCAATCCACGAAACGTAAAAAAATAATTTTTGATGGAAACATATTTTTTAAGTATAAAATATCATTATTAGTAATTCAGTAATTATTTATCATATATTAATCAAATAATTTGAATTTCACAAAATTTTTATAGATATTTTTCATAATATGTCCATTTTTATTTATATCTCCAATTTAATGACGATGTAAAATTATATCATGTTCTGTTTTACGATCAGTTTTGCGTGCTAATAAGATTATCAAACATATAAAATTTAATTAACTGAAAATATATTGTAATATCATACGGTGTTATAGACAAGATAAATATTCTCCACCACTTTTTTTCATTCACATTTCTTCTTCTAAAACATTCCATCCAACTTTTTTACTCAAATACCCGAATCAAAATCCTCCTTAATGTCAATATTAATCTTTTCCAACAAATCAAATTAATCTAATGCAACATTAAAAAAACAATGGTTAATTTTATAAGGGAACAATTTTATCACATACTTCCTCCATCACAAGAATCAGTTGATGTATGATATCACCAATTCATCTATAACATCTAGGAAGCATCAAGAATATCTTCTTATGCCACATGCCATGTTTTGATTTAGACTTCCCTTTAGTGAAGGCGTACTTCTCTATATCCAAGTGTCAATATTTTTCTATAGGAAAGACATGTTATAGATGTTCCAAATCCCTAACATAATAAAATTGTTAACTCAATAACCGAAAAGGCATAAATCATATTATTTTTATTTATGGGTTTTGTTTTTCATTTCCTTAGTATTTTTAATTATATTCTACCAATTCATGAACATTTCCTTTGTTTTTTCAATCAACCCTGAATGAGGGATTTATTGAATTTAGTTTCTATTTCATTGTATTTTCAAGAATATGTCTCGTCACTTATAAAATGGCACTTTTATTATTATTTAAATTTTTTTATTTTGTAATTAATTTATACTAAAATGATATTTTTTAAAAAATAAATATTTTATATTGTAACTAAAAATAATAAATTTTATAATACTAAAATATAATATAAATAAATAAATCTCAATTAATAAATTGATAAAAAATAAAATAAAAATTTTAAGAACTATTTATACATTTATATTTTAAAAATAATTATTGAAATATTTTTATTTTAAAAAAATAAATTTCAAAAATCAAAATTTATATTCAATATATATTAAAATAATTTTATTTAATAATAAATCATATAAATAAAATGTTAAAAAAAGCTATGATTAATGAGAATGTATAAAAAAATAAATAAATGAAACAAAAATTATAGGGTTGCACACTCTATTTATCCCTCCCATTATTGTTAAAAAGGAAGTTATTAGGTTACTCATTCTATTTAAAAATTACCTATTTTTTATGGAAAATTTGGATTGTAGGATAGTTGTTACGTGGACTGATGCAATTCCTGTAATTACTGATTTAATGTAATTGTTCACTTGAAATTAAAAAAATACATTAATTGAAATAAATTAAAAAATAGTGAAATTGTTCAATTTTCTCTAAAGAGGGGTAAATAGACTGACACATTGTATTAATCGTTATTATTTTTTGGGGATATTTGAATGGATGGGATTCATTCCTTCGATCACTACATGATTTATAATATTTTATTTCATATAAATTTTTAGTTTCCATATAAAATAAAATGTTTCTAATTTACTAAGTGATATTGATACTGATATATTTTCTTATCCTAAATGTGGGGGAAATAGGGTTGCGCAGTGTGTTAATCTTCTTGTTGTTAAAAATTTATATTAAAAAAAAGATAAATTAATAGTAAAACAATTCTAATAATTCAAATAATTTCATATGATTAAAAAAATTAAAACTATAATATTTAATATAAAATTCATTATTATTGTATTTTAAATGAAAATAAATAAAGGGATAGAACTTATACCACATTAATTTGTCCACTAGTAGTCCAAATCATAGAAAATAATAATTACACAATCCTAACCCACTATTAACATTTTTTATTTTATTGAAGCCAATTTTAAGTAGGAGCAATGAAATTTCATGACTAGAGTCACTTCTAACGGATAAACCAAACCAGAGGCAATAAGATTCAAAATTCGGTGACCAACATACACTGGAATACTTAGGAATTAAAAAATATTTATTAAGGGCATGTTCTCAGTATGTATCCTATGAGTATCTCACTATGTGATATAAACACCACAAGATCACAATCCAATAACAAAATACACCATGATTTAAGAATTGTGTTCGATGAAATTCTTAGAACAAGTGTGTGATATCAAAGTCACCCTGTGGCAGATCACAGTCCCAATTAAAAATAGAATATGATATACCCCTGTAAAGTAGTCATCTGTAACATGAAAAGGAAATAAAACATTTCCCTTTGATGCTCTAGTCAAAACCACCATTATGGAAAAACTGGGAACTATTTCCATAGGACCACATCAATACCAATGAAATCCACTAACATCAACCCATATTGAGGAACCATTCCAACTCTATCAACTATTTTTTTAGTGTAGGGTCAAACTTACTTTTTTTAGGGTTCTTTATATAAGCTTTAGCAGTGAAGTAAAAAACCAAATCATTGATCCATCCTTAATAAAGTTAACATAAAATATAAATGATAAAAATAAAATATGAGTACATGGATTACTGTAGCAGTAGCCTCAATCTTTAATCATTGATAGATTATTCTTGATGACGATCAGTTCCATAAGTGAAGGCATCCTACCTTAGAGGGAGGACACTGACCTTGGATACTAAACTCAATTATAAATTAACTAAAGAAGATTAAGGGGTGTTAGAAATTTCATCGGTATAGATGAATGAGGTTCTTGATGAAGAAAGTATTGAAAGGTTTTCAAGAAATGATTGTACACGACAGTACATATCATACTTCTCTATATATCCATTCCACATACATTTCATTTAGTCAAAGAGATTGACCATATTAAATATAATCAAAGAAATTTATTCCCAAATTCATTTATTCATTTAATCATATTAAAATGAATATAAAATCTATTTAAACTGTCCATAATTGATAAATATCTCTAGGATGATACACACACATAGTTAATATACTTTTAGGGAACATATCCATTTATCTTCCACTTATATTGAAATTCATAAGTTCTTTGTGAAAAACATCACAACCATATGATAAATCATCTAAATCACTTTTAAATGTAGTTTCATCAATATTTATTCATTTATAATAAAATATTTTATTCAAAACATTATCCATGTACATAATCCTAACTGGGTGAACCCGCGGGCCTTAGCGGAATTAAAAAAAATATGAAATCAATTTTTTACAGTTGTAAGAAAACTGTGGCCTTTGCAAAAATATTCATGCTACTGAAGATACTAAAGGGTTTAGAGTAATCTATATCAAACACACTCATATATATATATATATATGAATATTTCTATCCAATGATATATCATATAAATTGTTTGTATATCTATATAATTATTTTTCTAGGATATTGAGTGACCACATAACAAAAAACATGTTAATCCAACATATTCTGATTCAATATTTCCATATTATTTATAATAGATTGATGTTGCTGAGGACCACATCACATGTCATTCATCGTATACATTATAAGGTAACATTTCCCTTATCCATGATTATAAACATATCATATGTGATAAAACTAAGTATAGAAGTGAATTTTATTAGTCTAATTCAATAATGAGGAATATTTTATTATTTTTCACACATGTAAGAACATCTGATATTATTTTCACTCTAACCGAAGGAATGATCTGCAATATACCCAACCACGTGATATATAGAAATATTTATATTATGATTTTTGTAAATATTGTATGAATGTTTGAATTTTTTCATTCTAGTTATCATGCAATCCTTATGTAGAAAGGATTTATAATGATCATACAACTATTAGTATATTGATGGCTATATGAAATTCCATGAGATACACACTTGTGGGATAGTCAAAGTAATAGGTCTCTACTTATCTCCTTGTGAATCCATTATTAATATCTCTTATAAGAAACATTTTTAATTAGTATAAGAATTAACCAAATTTAATATCAACATATCATCACATCTTACAGTACTATTTTATGAAAATTGAATAAGGAATAATCAATGTTTTACTTCGAGGGGATACATGTTGTTTGACTACTCATGAAAATTAAATTTTCGCACACAATAATGACTGATGAATGAAAGTTTCATTTATTTTAACAACGTGATATATATTTACAACCAATAAATCCATCTTTTCTTTGATTAACATCGATATATTCTACATGAATTTTATTTTATTTTTTTATTAATGGTTTTTTGACTAATTGTATCTCTATGTTATTCCAATAACATTTACATGAGAAAATATTATAAGAACCTCATCTTATACTCTTTTATTGAGTAACATATATAATATAAGATAGTTTCAATGATTATGGAATTTAGGAATCACATTCCTGATGATCAACTCATTGAACCTATAATCAAACATATATAGTTCACATAATAAATTTTACGATTTATACTTATTTTATCTACTTATATTAATTTATAAGTTTATTAACATTATCCTTTGGTACCAATTCCATTAGACTTTCTCATCGAGGTCATGGTAACAATTTATATTTTTGTTTTATACTATATCTTAAACTATATTAGACTAATGTGATATTTACTACATTGTGGTAAATATTGGTAACCATTTAAAATTATATTAACTATGACGCCTTAAACTCTTTTAGGATATCATGTGAATTTCACTTTTCAAATAGTCTAGTATAATAATGATATTCACATTATCTAAATAAAATTATTTTAATATTCAAATACTTCATTATTGTCATATATCCATACTCATAAAGATATTAATTGATGAATCAGTTAAATTATGACAAAAAATATTCTATTTATTATCTTTCAACTTCTCTATATTTAGACAAACGCTTACTAGACTCTTACAAAATATATTCTTTTTAAAATATCGGGTAATGTTTCAACAAAAAATACTTT
Organism: Viscum album; assembly: GCA_963277665.1. Taxonomy (NCBI): domain Eukaryota; kingdom Viridiplantae; phylum Streptophyta; class Magnoliopsida; order Santalales; family Viscaceae; genus Viscum; species Viscum album. Next base: position 65,754,856 of record OY728147.1, on the reverse strand, counting down.
GCATTTTAGGAAAAAAGACACATTCATTTTTTTAAGGTATCTGTAAAAAATAATCTATTGTTTATATTCATATATGGTTTTTTATGTGTTAGGAGTATTATGTTTTCAAAAATAATATTTTATTCATTAAAATACACAAAAACACATTGGGAATCAAATTCCATTATATTTTAACAAATATCCAGATAAACACTTTATTCTGAATAAATTGATTTTATCCATATATTCTTGTATGTTTTTTTAACTTTTAATGAATCATAAACTATGTCTATCCAATTAATCATCTCGTTATTTCTATAAAGAATCATTGTTAATGAAAATGATAAATTATCGAGAAAGAGAATTGAGATGAAGAAAAACATCCTTTACTTATATTCATCTAATCATGATTGGTTCTTTTAAATTTAAATCCCTAACATAACAAAATCTAGGGTCAATAGATGGAAGTAAATTACATTCCCTATCAATTAATCATATAAAATTGAACTCATTTATATTTACATAACTTTTAAAGAATATATTTGGTATCACATTCTCTTAAAAATCAATGAATTGATTTCTTAAATAACATTCCTAACATGGGAAACCCAAATAGTTTCTCAATATATATTGGGTATTTTGAATAACCTCATCTTATGGAATTATCAATCCTTCCTGATAATACCCACATTATTAAAAGGGCCTTAAATAACTATTTTTGGACACATCAACTGAATTTACTTCTTATTTTGTGAATTTTTACCTAATTGTATTTTCTATATAACAATAGAATCTAGAAACAATATTCCTAGTTCATTTATTCACATCAATTTTATAATATTGAGAAAAAAAATTTGGAACTCATTCATATTGATTGAAAATATCCATAAATTAAAAATAAGATTAATTACATAACCATAATAAGACATAAGAAGTCCTATAATGTCATCAATTATGTGGAATAAAAAATAATATTTATTATATAAATGGAGAATAAGGTGCCTTAAGAAATTTAGTATCCAACACATTTTGAAATAGTAAGTATATAATTCAATGCTTCATAAGTATTTGGGATCTATTATTCAACAACATTCAATTTTTTTTACTGATTAATTGGTTTATTTTAGAACTAGAATTTTTATTAGGTAATTTTATTTAGTATACTGTCTTCATATTGTTTGGATTTAAGTTTCTCCTTTCGCGGGCAAGCCTTAAAGTTTAATGATTATGATTCTATTTAATACTATAGATGTTTACATCAAATTATTATAATTTCCTGTATATTTTAATTAAGGACTTGAAATGATAGTAATCTCACTAAAATCGATAACCTCACATATCATATTCCATTAGTAAGTTGTAATGAACCAACCTGGGCTGACCTGAAATACAACCTGAGCCACTATTCCATGAATCCCATGGTATTTTTCTGATCACCTCATGCTTTAGAAAAGTTCTAGGGAATCACAGGAATACTCATGGGAATCATTTCACACAATTTAAAATATCGTTGAACAATAGTTCCAATTCAGAAACAGACTATATATCTTCTTGAAATTGAATCCATTTCACATTAAATGAATATATATAAAATTAAATGAAAATAATGGCATAATCCTAAGGAAAAAAGAACCAAAAGATCCTTCTAAATTCTTTTTCTATATAAAAAAACATTTTTGAAGATTTGACAATCCAAAACAAGGAAGAAAAATAATGAAAAAGAAGGTGGCTCAATAGGTCGGTACACCACATGACCCCAACTGTTTGAACCAATGTGAGAGGCACACCCCATCATCTTTATGTGACTCCCTATTAACATTAATATACAAAATATCGCTCACTTAGAAACATAGAGTTGTTAAAACCAACTTGAAATCCATAACTTGTTAACTTTCAGAAAAAACAATGACTACGTATGAACTAATTTTATAATGGATGGTGTTAGCCAAGGGATCGTAAGATTACACTATGGGTATTTTAAATTCTTTATTTAAATATTATAGTTCCCCATATTTGAAAGAAATAAAAAAATTATTTCTTCATTTCCATTTTTCACAAAAACATAAATAAAAATATCATACATTATAAAATTTTTCTCAAAATATACTACTTAAAAAAATTTCAAGAAAGGTAATTACTAGGTAATTTCCTTTCAAAACCAAATAATTACTTTTTTAAAATAAAATTGTTTATATTTAAAAAAAGGTAAACATTTTTAATTCATTTAAACAAGAATCATTAAAAAATTCACATAGTTATAATTTCATTTTCAAACAATTTATTTCTTAATTCTTTCATTTAAAACAATAATCTTTTCAACATTTTTAAAACTAAACACACAAGCACAGTCCTTATAATTTTACAAAATGTAAAACATAATAAAATGAACTTCAATAATATGGTCATAAAAATAATAATAGTAACACAATGTAATAATTACAACGCTAATTCCCAAGAATAAATATGTAATACATCAATAAAGTGTAAAATTAATAGGCAAATGAATCAAATTCTAATCTACAATAAAAATAATAATATTGGATACATTTCATGAGGTAAAAACCTAGGAACTGGTGGCACGAGAAATAAATGTTAAAATGTAGAACCAACACCTAAAAATTTAAAAGTCGAAAATTTATTCACCCAAATTACTCTCAACTTATCTCATTAGTGATAATCTCTTAGAAAGGTCCTTAAATTAAACTACGGGCTAGAAGAGAGTATATAAATATCAACTTGAATGATGAACAACCCTTTGACACCCTACTTAGTAGCATATTAATCCTCATGTCATATAACGAAGGTGGACCACTATAAACTTAAAGACAATCATATGTAAATTAAATAACCTAAAGGCAACATAAAATGATATTCAAATCATTTCCAGCTCCACACCATCATTTTTAATAATGAGTCCCATTCCAACCCACATAACCATGAATCAAAATTCATATTGATATAACAGAAGTAAAAAATATTAAACAAATGATCATAATGTTTCAGAAGTGTGAAATATTATTAACAAAATTGAAACAAAAAATTTAAAAATGTAACCCCCTAATATTTTTAAAGAACAATTTTTTCGATAAAGTATATGACATGAAACACCGATCTTAAACGCAAAATGAAATATTATTATTCAAATTTCATAGTCAGGTCCTAGATATTTAATTGGTGGGTATGAATATAACTAATGAAACAATGATATATATATTATGATAATTTATTAGAAAATAAGAACTCAAATTTTAGAAATGTCGAATTATTTTTCAAAAATATGTTTTCTTAATTTTTTTTATTTTTTAATAAAATATTATAATTTTATTTATAATTTTAAAAATTTGTTAGATAAAATTAATTTTATTTTTTAAATCCTCTAATAAAATTATCTTCGGTTGAAATTTTGGGTAATTGTTTTTTGAAAATATCGATTTCCAGGGATTTGTGAAAATAGTTTTTTATTCAATTTTTTAAATTATTCATTTATATTTATTTAAATGTTCCATAATGATTTGAATTTTATGTTAGAATAATCTATGAATACTTTTTTTAATTATAAAATTTAATTACTTATTATTCAGTAATATACTTGACTTTTGTATAAGTTTATTTTTGGGCTTAAAAATGAAATTTCCAAAAAAATGATTTTCATTTTTTTATGAATTTATATTAAAGTACATAATTAAATTTAGATATATTTAATTTTATAAAATATATTCAACATTTCTAATGTTGAGGTTCAAATTTTGTTAATATTTCCCATTTATTTTATGTCAAATTTGATTATAACCGTGGAAGAATTTATTACCTTGGAAAAGGGTAAATTGAGTAAATCAAGGTTAAAACAAAGTGATGAGGGCATAATTTATCATCCTAGTACTTTATGGATGTTGTTACAATGACCGTTATAACCTTATTTATTGATATTTAATTTATTATTTTACACTTTTCATTGAAAAAAACATATATAAAATTTAAAGCAAAGAATGTTAAAAAGTGTTAGTCCCTTAGTTTTAAATATATATTATGTGTTCACATATGAAAAAAATAATGTTATGTATGAATATAGATTTCTATTTTAAGTTTAATAAAATTAATTTAATGATAGAAATTTATTTATAATTTTTATTGATTATATAATTAACATAAATGATTTCACAATGCTAGTATATTATTTATTCAATTACATATAAAAATTAACTGAATTATTTTAAAAATAATAAAAGTAATATAATTCGAGTGATTTATATTGTTAAATGAATTTTATAGATTTATATTACATATTATTTTTATCTTATAGGATTATTTAAAAATTACGAACATTTCTATAAGTATTATATGTGAAATTCAACATGTAAGGATGAAATTGTGATTTTTAATATTTTATCATCCTAATATTTTATTAAGTTATTTTAATAATATAAAAATTATGAAAGAAGAAAATTGTGCTATTATATGGTCTAAAAATTCATTTTTTCCCATTTATGTATCAATAGGGAATTTATAAGTAATTTTATAACCCTTTAAATTTAAAAATAGTCATTACTATATTTATGTTTAAAATATCATAACTATGGGGTAAAACAATTAATTAGATTTAAAACACCAGTTTAACCTATATAAATTTTATTAGTTGATATTATTTATAACAAATAATAAATTATATTATAATAACTATAAAGATTGATTCATTTAGATAGATAATGACTATATTATATTTTAATCTTCTAAAAAACATTAAAAGTTCCCCTCCCCTCAATTATAAATGAGAACCCCTCATTTCTCATCATCACACAACTTTGAGCATTTTGTATCATCAAAAAAAATTATTTATATTATAAACTCCACTAAAAAAATTATATATATTATTTAATTCCTCAAATACTAACTCATGGGACCTTAATAAGAGATCTAAATGAGTTGTTTCGAAGAAAATTTTGTCTCTTTAACATATCACATTGTTTTTACTTTTTTATTTTACCTCATATAAATTTGTGATATTGTTAATTAAATAATAAATTCATAATGATTAATATAAAAAAATAATATTATTATTATGAAACCACATTTATCCACCCTCTTTCCATCAAATGTGAAGTGAAAGTATCGTTGGTGCGTTCATACAAGTTATCATCTCCACAAAGCGATAAAATTCATTTTCCACAACCGTCATTAATGGATGATTATTATGAGGGATTTAATTTTTATATATTATATTTAATAATAAATTATACTTATTTGATGTTATAATCATATCTACCTTAATAAATTTCAATTTTTAGGAAGACGATTACGTTTCTTTTTCATAGGTGTGGACTAAGTCCTCCGAAAAGCGATGTGATTTATTTTTCGTTTCAATTTATACTCGGATAGTAATAAGGATGTATTTAGTGAATATATATGAAATATATAATATTATAATAATCCTATAAATGTGAATTTTTATTTACATTTCACTTTTCCACTCCTTGATAAGTGTAACATAGTTCATGCATCCATAAAACCCACATTCTCTATGAAAAATGTAATTCATTTTTCAAAATATATCATTTATAAATAATTATAAATATGTATAAAATTTAAATATATTTTATTTAAATCATCAATATAACTATGGATATTATTTGAATATTATTATAGTATGTGGACAAGAAATATTGAAAAGAAATTTTCATGAAAATGAAATAGTTCGCACCAAGAAATGATGATTTTAAAAATAAATTATAAATTAAAGGGAATTGAAATGTTATAAGGGGATCATATAAAATTTTATAATTATGTAAATTAATATGGAATATAATTATATAAATTTTAATTTATTATATAATAGGTTATATTTCTTTCTATGTAAGTGTACGTCATGGTAAGGGATTCCATCTAACATTAATTTAGATGAGTCACATGGAATATGTCAGGACCCGTACCCTAGGGCCCATTCCATGACTACCCCAAGAACACCATCCATCAGCCAGAGGCTGGAGACTATCACTGAGAAGGCATATCCACAAATGATAATGTATTAACATTAAACCTGTACACACACACATTATAAAAAGTGGAAAGGAAAACAATAAGTTAACAAAAACTGTAAATAAGACAACTATTGAAAGTAAAATAAAATTTAAAATTACAAGGGGCTAGAAAAATCCCTAAACCACAAAGATATGTATAGCTGTTAATGTCTATCTAATCAAACACAACCTGAAGCGTGGATAGAGGGTAGCAATCTATAGCTGTAGAAGTACGTCATGTCCGTCCCGTCTCAATGGCTATGACTATGTCTCGAACAACCATGGTCTCCATCGAACCATCAATCACCTACATGAGACTCAACATTTGCAGGTAAAGCTTCTGTAGGGGTGAGTAACACAATACTCAGTAGGTACCCTAAACTAGAATGGAATGACCACAAAGAAATACCACATAGCAAGATCACACAACAAGTCCACAAAGCAAGATCACACAATTATACCACAATGAAAAGACAACTCACACCAGGTATAACTAAATGTATCGAAATTAAGATTTTCAGTCATAAATAGAAATCATCTTGTACTAGTGAGGGACTCATCCCATATGAGAGACTGAGGCCTACTTGTCTACTATACCACTAAGGTATGCATGCCTTCTGGAGCACTAAGGTCCACTCGGGAGTTGGACCGCTGAGGTTGGCTAGCCTGCTATACCACTGAGGTTTGATCGTATTCTCAACTGCTGAGGTCTGCTCATCTGTTGTACCAATGAGTTCTACTCGTCTTATGAAACACTGAGGTCCGCTCATCTACTTGACAATTGAGGTCTGCTCATCCGCTCAACCACTGAAGTCTGCTCGTCACATCCTTTGGGTCAATTCCAGCTTTAATATTTCTTTCCTCCAGTACTCTTGATTCTTGGTAAATATACTCTTCTATCCATCTATCTTATATCGATTCACAGGAAAACTCAATTAGAGTATACCTAACTAGATGTCTCATCGCTAGGGTCAAAACACCACTGAGGATACATCAACTGAATGTAAAATATAAAAGATATTGGAATTTTAAAGAAAAGGATCTGGATGGGTCTATTCCTAGTCTGACTTGGTTGGACCTACCTGACCAACCTGGACAGGGTGCCTCACAAGACCTGACCCTAATCGGCTAACCCAAACTGGTTGGGTTTGGGCCAAATCGGGCCGGTTGGGCTAGTGGGCCAAGGCCATTAGGCCTTGTTGTACCCGACCCGATTAGGCTATGGGTCTAGCCAACTAGGTCATCCAGTGACCTGTACCACATTTTCTAGCATGACTTGACTTTGTTGGATCGGTAGTCGGGTAGCCTAACGACTTTCTTTTCCATACGTCATGGCCCTGCATCAGTGCGCCAGTTCTACTCTTGCATAGATGTTGTGTGACATCCAATTCACATAGACACATGATTCTAGGGTTCCACCAACACCTATTACAACCGTTCCTCTCATGTTGACCATTCCTCCACGTGACCCGGGGAAATCTATGCCCCCCTCTCATAGTGGTCTGCAGATCATTGGTTTACACCACGTGGGGACCCTGACGCGGCCAGGTGGCCACATCTGCCAACTACCAGCCGCCGAACTTTATGCCTAAACCCCCTCTAATTGTCGAGTCGTGCTTTCAGTGTGCTGCCTCCTACTGCAACATTATTCCTCGACCTCTCTTCAATGCTTCACCCCCCCATAGTCATGACAATTCTCGCCCGATGCTGAAATCTCCAATAACCTCCTATTGCGGGCTGACGTGCCACTATGGTCTAGTCTAGACGATAGATATTATTTCTCTATAAAGAATAAGAATAACAAAAGAATAAAATTGTTGAATGAGTCAAAAAAAAGAACACCTAAAGAATTATCCAATTCATTTTTCGTGTTGACTCAAATGTGTTGTTGCTAGCAGGATCATGAAGAACCAAAATAAGGTGGACTAATAACTAATATAAGAATCCCCCTATTTTCCCACATCATTATCCCTCTTGTATAAACGATTGATCCATAGGATAACTTGTTTGTGAGTTAAACCACATTCTCCATTTAAAAGATATAATGGTGAAAATAAATTCAAATAAAAAAACAGAAATACCCTAACAGGAAAAGTAGATTTCTCAAGGATGACCATTCGTTGTCATTCGTCGATCTAATGTTAAAAATTCGTAGTCCATGGTTGTCATCGCCATTGTCTGATTCACTACTGTTCGTCATTGGATATGTTTCCTTCATCATTCGTCAGAGGAATTCTAGGGTTGTTCATCAACCCTAAATTCTCCATTTGATTAAATAAGGAAGACACACACTAGTTTCAGCGTCTCCACACTGACTCATTAAAGAGGTTCATTAATGGGATTCAACATAGCCTTGTCACTACACTGCAGTGCTAATGAGTTACTGCACAATGAAAAATTAAATTTAATATAATTAATTTTTTAGTAATTTTATTTTTCTTCCAAAAATTATGAAAATTATCTTTCACCCTATACCCTCTCCGATTGAGGTTAGACTCCACCTAAGGGAAGCACACCCTCACAAGCTCAATGGTACTCTTATATTTCCAATCCAAGTTACCGTTTAGAAGTTATAAGAATTTAAATATAAAATAATCATTACCCAATTATTTTATTTACAAAAAAATACATTCCACTCTTGACCCACGCTGGCCATTGTTTGGCCCATTCTAGGCAATTCATGATGCTCAGAGTTCAATGGTGCCCTCAAATTTTTGATCTGAAAAATTGTTTAAAAGATAAAAATACCAACCCGCCTGATTATTTAATTAACTTTAAAAATACATCAAAAATATGTTCTGACCACTTCAGGACTCAAAATTACATTCCCTCTCAGAGCCAAGTCTTGAAATAATCCAATTTAATTTTCATAAAAAAATTATATTGAATTTTTTTGTATTATATTACTCCCCCATTAGATATTTACATCCTCGTTTTCTAAAACAAGGCCTAACCAATCATAAAGGGGTACTGTGCATGAATCTGAGCCGCCCACTCTCATGTTCTCTCTTGGTGATTCCCATTCTACTAAAGAACATGAACCAGAGGAATCGACCATCCACGAAGGATCCTATCTTGTTGATCCTCTATCCTTATCGGATATTCACCAAATTTCGTTTCATCGTCAATCTCCAACTCACTGAAGTCAATGATGTGATAAGGGTCATGCAGATATCTCTTAAGCTGAGATACATGGAAGATGCCATGAACCCTCTCTATCTACGGTGGTAGACCCAAGTGGTACGCCACCTCACCCATTCTACATAGTATTTAGAAAAGTCTAATGAACCTCATAGATAGCTTTCCGCCCCAAAAACCACTATATCCATTGTCAATGAGGTACCCATAGGAACATGTGGTCCGCCTCTTCAAACTCCCAGGGTCTCCATCGCCTATCAACATAGGAATTCTGTTAGGCCTGTGTAGTCTTCATCCTCTCTCTAATGAAGTGATCCTTCTATGTGGTAGCCTGTACCATCTCTGGACCCATGAGTGCTGACTCCTCTTCAAAAGTCCATTAAAACGGTGACCCACATGGTAATCCGTACAGTTCCGTAAATAGTTTCATACCAATGGTGGAGTTTTAAAAATTGTTGTTTGCAAACTCCAATAGTGGTAGTTGGTCCTCCCAACTGCATCCAAAGTGAATAATTGACGAAAAAATCATGTACTCCATGTTTTTTATAGTCCTCTTTGTTAGAACATCCATCTGTGGGTCAAATGCAGTGCACAAATGCAACTGAGTCCCAAAAACCTCCTGAAATCCCATCCCCAACTTGAATGTAAAACGTTCATCCTGATATGAAACTATCTTATATGGGAATCCATCGAGTCTATCTATCTCTTTCTTTTAGAGGTGTCACATGATCTGTACTAATCCCTTTCTTCAAATTGGTAAAAAGTGGGCCGACATGGTGAGTTGGTATACGATCACCTAGATGGAATCATGTCCCCTGGGTGTACGTGGTTATCTATAATGATGTTCAAAGATATTCCATAAAACTTTTACTCTGGTACCTCAATGGATTGTCTCAAACATGTTGGAACATGGTGATCAACCTTCACATGGTAAAAAATGAAGCATCTTTAGAAAAACTATATCAATGCCTTCTTTATCCCTTAACACTAGTACTGGTGTCGGAGGTCCTGGTACATTTTCGCGATACCTGGATGTACTTCCAATGAGGGTTTATGGAACTTCCTCAACACCTTCTATTGAAACTCCACTAGTACTATGGTGTGTCCTTTGAAAAGGATGATGTGCTCCCCACCATTCGAATATCTATCAGAGGCATGCCCTATTGAAATTTGGGCACGTGTAGTCTCAAAACATGCATATCTCAATTGTGCCTCCATAACTAGCTATATTACATGAGGGGAAACTACCATTGAATAATGTTAAGCTTCCTCATCTCTATCCACAAAAAATATTGGAAGAGAGTCCATTTGCTCTGAGGCCTCTTTCCCTAGCTATGAACTCAATCCCCTGTTAAGAGAATCTTCCACCACATTCCCCTTCATAAGAGTATAAGATATCTCAAAGTCATTGTTATAGAGGAACTATATCCATCATCACTATATTATATTTAGATCCTTCTAGTAAATGATATACTTGAGACTCTTGTGGTTAGAGTAGAAGATAAGTCTTTCACCAATAATGTAGTGTCGCCACATTTTCATTACAATGACTACCACTACAAACTCAAGGCCATGAGTCAGATAGTTCTGCTCATGAGGTATCAACTATGATGAGCCATAAACAATAACTTCTTGCCGCTACATCAGGATACAACCAATCCCGGTTCCTGATACATCACAGAACACCACATAGTCAGGGCCCTCCTCTGGAAACGTCTTGATAAGGGCACTCATAATGATCTGCCTCACTTGCTGAATGCTCTTCTAGCATCATTCTATTCACATAAAGGGTTTTCCATTATTCATTAATGTATTCATTTGTGCCACTAATCTGTAGAAGTTGGGTACAAACATCTGATTGTACCCAGAAAACCCAAGGAAATTTTTAACCTCAGTAACATTGTTGTATGGACCCCAAGCATCCACCACCCCAATGTTTACTAGATCCACCGCAACTCCTGCCACTGAGAAGACATGTCCCAGGAGGTTGAAAATTCCTATCTAGAACTCACACTTCGAGAGATTTCTCGAAATTTTGTTCTCTCAAAGTGTTTCCAAAACCATCCTCAGGTGTATCGCGTGATCCTCCTCAGATTTTGAATACAGTAAGATTTCATCAATGAAGACCACTACAAACCAGTCTTTGTAATGTTTGAAGACCACATTCATGAGTCCCATTAAAAATTTTGGGGCATTATTCATGTCAAACAGATCTACTATGTACTCTTAGTGGCTATAGCGACAACTTAATGTCATCTTTGAGAAGTCCCCATCTCATACTCAAATATTGTGATAACCTGATATGAGGTATATCTTCGTGAACCATATCTCTCCATTCATATAATCAAATAGTTCATCAATCCTTAGTAAGGGATACTTGTTCTTCACGGTCACTTGGTTCAGGCATCGAATGTCCACACATAACCTCAAACTTCTGTCTTCATTTATGGAAAACAATACTAAGGCTTCCCAAGGTGATATGTTGGGCCTTACGATCCTTATCCACTACAAGTCCTCTAATATTATCCTCATCTACCAAAGATCACTAGGAGCCATCCGATATGCATGTGTAGATATTAATGTCATCCTGGTGTATAGATCAATGTAGAAGTCTAACTATTTATGAGGATGTTGTCTAAGAACGTCCTCTAGAATGATGTATTTGTACTCATCTAGAACTGTAGGAAACTATGGACTCTTCTCATCCATTACACAGAGGGTCATACTAGCCAACTGATGAGTGATTGGGTACACCCTCTTATGTGCGAGTCCATCCTATGCTGCTAGGTCTCCCTTCTCTCCAGTAAAGGAAAAATAGGTCCAATTCTATTGGACTCACCATTATCTCCATCTAAAAATGTTGACGTGAACATGAACTACTGATACCCTATCCATAACCAGAATTATGTCATAAGGCCTCAACACCGTTACTAGGTTATCCCAACAGAAGCACTCACCCCCATGAGTATGCTCACACTGTCGGTACCAGTGTGTGGTCATCAAATACCTTCATGTAGATGATTTTAATCATAAGGATCATATCGATGGCTTGATCGGTATTTCTGAGCTCTGAAAAAGTTCTGAGACAAAGAATGTGTGACTAGAAGATGTGTCTCTAAGAACTTCATCTATAGTGGAGAAGACACAGATCGTACATTGTATAATCCTTGGGATGTTGGGGCCATATGCCTCGACTACCTGTAGCTGATCCCCTTTGTCCACTTGCTTCTAGTGTATGCGGAGGACCACCTGGGTTGGCGGTGGTAGTACATTCTACAAAAGACACCTCTTTCTGCTCATCCTATTCCTCTACCAAATATGCCACCTGGTGGATGACTCATTTCTTGTATGTGTTGTTACCTTGGTGGTTCCTTGACCATTTATTGGTCCTCTACATGTAGATTTGGGAAATCCTGAGCCATGGGTCACTACCCACTGCATGAATAGCATATTCTACTCCCTTGATGACTCCCAATTCCCTGGGAGACTTGTACCACTAACCTAGAGACTTGTGGTCATCCTCCAAATGGTTTAGCCTATGTGGGCCTCTGTGTCATCTAATGGCTACCCGCCATAGATGATTCGACCACCCTTCGCCTGGTGGTATCGCCCAATATCGGTGCCTGCTCAGCAAGAAGCTCTCTAGTAGAAGAACCCACTCCATCACCCCATCCTGCACCGGGATGTTGATAGAAATCATCGATGACCTAATATCTCATCGGATTCCCAACTCAAAGGTCTGATCCCTGATGATAGTGTCTCACACAATATACTTTGAGTAACGATAGAGGTATATGAACCTCATAGAGTACTTATCCAACATTAGGATGCCCTAATATATGTTAATCAACTCATGTATTCTCAGAGAGCACAATGTCACGGGGAAGAATATCCACCTAAAAAGTCACTCTAATTCATACCAGGTGAGTGTTTCCTCCTCGTGAGTATAGATTGTCAAAATCCACTATCTTCCTGTCATTCCTGTAGATGAATCATAGTTATAACTTCCATCTGGTCAAGTGGCATCCTCACCAGGTAGAAGTCTCGTGTCACCACCTCCATCCAATCCTCAACAACATGAGGATCTTTCTCTTTCATAAACTAGGGAGGTCACTATCTCTCGAACTCATGTATAGAATTGAGCCTACGTGTGTACCCCACCGGTGGCACTGGTAGTAACTGATGAACAACGGGAAGTGGTATCACAGGGACACTTCCAGAAGGTTCCATCCCATGCAATGATCCCTCTACCTAATCCTCATATCTATGTAGACCATCCACATGGTCACACACTAGAATCCTGGATGGCTGCCTATGGGTAGTCATCTAGAAGGAGATATAGATGAATCAAGATTAATATATCATACCTGGTGAGATGACTATATCTCAAAAATATCTTGTAAAAACACTAAAAGTTGCAAGAAACTAGTGTTTTCATGTATCAAGTTGGAAATAAGAATTCAGGATCCTTATGTGTGGATATGTCAGCCACCACAACAGTAGTGGGCTCCCTGGACTAAAATCCAAACTCAAGACACATAATACTAATTCCCTATAATTTGTTTTAGAATCTTCATTCTTCTGTTAAAACTATCCCCCTTTGATACAACATTTTCAGAACCTGTCCCCAAGGTCCCAAGCTGTGATTACCCCAAGCTTGCCTTCCATAGGCTTGAGTCTAATGAATAACACCAAAAAATCATATCCCAAAAGAGAAGAAATTTTCTTTAATAATATAAAAATTCAAAGGACAAAATCTGTGGAAAGTTAAACACTATGTAAACCCCAACAGTCATTGGGACTACTACTGAAAATATTGTAAAACTAAAAAGTAAACAATTGTATAGAGTACATGCCCAAAACCACAAAGGATAGTATACCTGCCCAGGTCCGTTTACTAAAACCCATCCTAAAGGGTGTGTGGATGGTATCTATCTGTAGCTGTAGAATTACATCCCTTATGTCCCATCACACAGAGCACCACCTTGTCCCGGACCACCAAGGTCTCCGTTGATGTTTTGATCACCTACATGAGACATGACAGATTCAATAAAATCCCATACAGGGTGGAGTAACAAAAGACTCAGTGATAACCCCAAACCAAAAAGGAAAGTCCACAAAGAAAGACCACACAATAAGATCACATGACAAGACTACAATGTAAGATCACATAGCAAGATCTCAATAAAATGATAGCTCACCCAAAGTATAAATCAAAGTATATAATTATGATTTTCAATCATAAAGCTAAATCATATTGTACTAATGAGAGACTTATCCTTGATGAGCAACTGTAGTCCATTCGGAAATTGGACCACTGATGTCTTCTCAAATGACAGACCATTGAGGTCCGCTCGGCTTCTATACCACTAAGGTATGATCGTCTTCTTGAACACTAAGTCCCACTAATATACTGGACCACTGAGGTCCGCTCATTTTCTAAACCACTATGGTACGCTGGTCTGTTGGACCACTGATCCCCGCTCGTCTTCTGGAACACTGAGGTCCACACATATAATAGACCATTGTGATCTATTCCTCTACTGGACCACCGAGGTCCCCTTATCTGATGGACCATTGAGGTCCACTTTTCATATATTTGATTTCACCAAAATCCATAGGATTTCGAGTCTCCAGTGTTCTTGATTTTGGGAGGATATAATCCTTAATCTATCAGTCATATATCAACGACCAAAATAATTTAGTTAGAGAAAACACAAATGACCACTTCATCACAAGGTTCACAACTCCATAGACGACTCACAAATTAGACACCCTCTCTAAAGTATATTCTCTTATTTGTAAATAGTGACTGGTTGCATCTGAGACCAGTCCGACTTGGTCAAACCGACTTGACCAAACCATCCCTGGGTTCCCACATGACCCAACCTAGTCTGGCTCACCCAAGCCGGCCTGACCCATTGGCCAGACCCATGTGCCTTGCTAGACCTCACTAGGTCCAGCTATGGGTCTCGCATGCCAGGTCGCCCAATGAACCTGTCCGTATTCTCCGGCCTCATTCAACATGGTCGGATAAGTACTACATAGCCGGGGCACCTAGCAAGTAGGTGTTCCATCTAGGCCATCCCGTATCGGTGAAAAGGTTATTATACAGCCCAGGCCCCCAACGGCCTGGTATATTTCTTCATCCCGACCCACATTGGCAGATCGATTCTACTCCATCCCAACCATTGCGTGACAACCGGTTCTCACAGACACGCAGATCCACAGTGGCGCTACCTCCTCAGCCAGCCGGTCCTCTCATGTAGATCGGTCTTCTAAATGACCTATAGTAAGAGAAGCATCCCTCCCTCCCCCCCCCCCCGTTTCCTGAGAAATTCATATTTGAGCCACATGGGTCCCAAAACATAGTTCGGTGGCTGTATTTTCCTACTGACAACCACTGACCTCCATGACACCTCCCATTTGCTACCCCGTTGCTGGAGCTGTGACCTATTGCCAATTCCATGGCCTAGCGAGCCACGACTCATCCCACCCAATGCATCCATCTCCCATGGAATCCTCTTGTGATATGATGCACTGATGTGCCACTAAGGTAATATCTAGATGATATATACCATTGCACTATGAAGACATAGAAGATTAAAAGAAAAAAATTTGGGAAGGAGTCAGAACACAAGAACACCCAAAGAACGATCCCGATATTTGTACATGTGGACCCGGATGGGTTCTCGTTATCATGATCACAAAGAACCAAAATAAGGCAAACCAATCACTAAGATAGATATCCCCTTTTTATCATGTATCATTAACTATTATCTATGAACTATTGATCTATGGGTTTACTTGTTCATGAGTTAACCTCCTTTTTTTGTTTAAAATAATGAATGAGGAAAATCAATTTACACATGAAAACATCAAATCCCCACTTAGAAAAGGGTATTGTACAATGATGATCATTCTTCATCTTTCATCAATCTAGAGTCCTGAATCCTCTCTCAATTTTTTTCTTCTCCATCATCGGATTCACAAACATTCTATGTTGGAGAGATTTCCTTCATCATTCGTCAGAGGAATTACTAGGTTGTTTGTCAACCCTGAATTCCCTGTTTATTTAAAGAAGGAAGGCATGTATGTGTTGCAGTGTCACCACACTAATTCATTAATGAGTTTCTTTAATGGGACACATAATTTCCTCATCACTGCACTACAATGCTGATGAGACACTGTGTAACAAAGAAGAAAATCTAATAATATAACTTTTTATGTTATTTTATTTTTCATCAAAAAAATTAAAAAATTAAATTTCACCCTCATCTTTCTCTGATCAAGGTTAAGCTCAGCCTAAGGGAATCATATCCTCATGAGATCAATAGTCCTTTCAAATTTCCAATCAGATTTACCGTTTAGGTGTTATAAATATTTTAAAATGAAATAATTGTTACTCAATTATGTTATTTTCGACCAAAAACTACTATCAACTATTTTCCTGCCTCGACCAATGATAATACCTTTCTAGAAAATCACGATTATCTAAGTTCAATGATTCCCTCATATTATTTATATGTATAGTAGTTTAAAAGTTAGAAAAACCTATCGTAATATTATTTAATGAAATTTAAAAAATAGTTAATAATACGTTCTATCCACTCCAAGCCTCAGAATTGGGTGTTGTCTCAAAGCCTCCTCGTAAAATAATACTATATAATTTTTTTTAAAAAAAATTACTTGGAATTTTATGGGATTCTACTATATCCACCAATTTTTTCTTTTATATGGGGTATATAATAACCATGAATTTATTTTATGTTATTAAAAATGTATCGGAATTTTAATATCCCCATATGGTTCATTATTTTATGGGGCGTATGATTAAAATTTTACCAAATTATTAAACGTTTTTATGGAACATTCTCAATGATTACAATGATTTTTTAAGATTATTTTTATAGTTATGAATTATTTTGATACACCATATAATAAAATCATAAATTGTATCATCCTCTAGTTCTTAAATTTAAAGTATATGTTTTCTTTTCAATTTCCACATTTTAATTAGTCAAGATACCAAAACATTAGTTTTAATAAATATAGATTTTATTTAACCCTTCAGTCATTTATCTCTTCCATATCCATGTTATACAAAAACAATTTAATGTAGTGTTTTAAAATTATCTAATTATTATTTAATTTAATTTATACCCTTGTTTAAATGTTTTTACAAATTTTTTTAAAAGGAATATCTCTTCGTTTTCTGAATGAGGTAATTTTTTACTATGTCAACAAAAGTGTGAAAGGAATATTTTTCATTAACATAAATTGAATGAATATAATTTCTCATAGTAATTATTGAAATGGGATTTGGATATTCCTTATCAATTTTCTAAGTCTATTTTAAATGGTAATTTATTCCTCAATATTTTGGAAATTTTTGTACTTTGAAAATTTTATTTCAATGTGAAAGGATATTTTCCTCAAGAAATATTGTATTGATCATTTAACTGAATTATTCATTTATGATAACATAATTTGATGTTACTTATGCATAACTAGGGATATGATCCCATGAATCCGTCTTTATTATTTTTCTAGGTGGTTAGGGATTATAATAGTGATATGGTTAAAAATATAATTTTTTATCCATGTGTTATATTGTAATGTTAATATTTATGATCTTAGGGAATTTATCTGAATTAATTATGATTATGTGATGATATGGTTAGTTAGATTCCTCCAACATATTAGTTAAATTCTGATAACTCATGGGGTAAATATGTTATGATTTAACATTATTTCGTATTTACAATTTTATTTGTGGAAAATTATTTCATGTCCATAAGAATATGTCTGAACATGGTTCTCATGTATAGATGTTTATTTGTGGACTTATATTTCATTTCTATAAGATTATGTGTAGAACTATTTTATTTTACATAAGTTTATTTAAGGGCATGATTTCATGTACATAATCTAATGAGTGAAGCTATTTTTATTTATACATATTAACGAAGCTACATTCCTATGGGTATGCCATGAACTCATGTCTTATACCAATTTTATTCTCTCCTATGTCATGTCATTTGATCATTTTATGAACAAGTGATCATTAATGTCTCTCTTGATTAACCACACTGAGCATATGAGCTAACCCTTTCTTATTTTCCCTAATCCACAGGTTATGAATAAAGGTATTAACAAAAATTTGTTTAAAAACGGTGATATTTATTATTACATTAGTGGGATATTGTTTTGATCTCTTATGAAAAAATATTTATGTATGCATGATTTTAATTACACTAAACCTATAGGATTTTTCTGTATCTCATTATGTTGTGGAAATAATATTAATTCTATAATATGAGAAATCTATGTTTGAAAATTATTGGTCAATTTTGTTGGTTTTAGATAAGGGTTTTTATAACCTTTGAAAACTGGTATGATAAAACATTACTAAGAAACCTAGACTACTCTATATATAGGATAACATCCTAACATCTTGGTAAAGATGATATTGGGAGGTTATCATAGTCATAAATTCTTGTTTTGGTGCATGGTCTAGGGTATTTTAAAGCCCAAATATTTTGACAATCATGTATGATACTATTGGGTTAACTAAAATTGTATTTTATGAACTATTATGATAGATTTGAATCGATAAAGACCATTGATGACCTTGGTGTCAAAATTTAGGGAAATAAATGAATGATATTCGTGAATAAATTATTGCTCATTATGATTTTTATAAATTTATTCTAATTTTTTTTTGTTTTAGTCAATGGATAGAACCCAAAGGAATCACATGAATAGTTAATGTGGTGGAAAATGTTATAAAAATCCTCATGAGTATCCAAATAGATAAAGAGATAGGATAAAATATATCATGAATATGATAACTCAACTCTCTTAAGATATTAGTGGAAACACATATCATGTTGAACTTTCAAATTCACCAATGAAGGAAAAAAATGTTATTGAATATTTTATAAAACAATATCTTCCATCCTTATATGATTCTTCTCATTCACTCTTTTCTATGAAGTATATCAAATTTATGAAAAATATATTTTCCATTTTTTAGTGATCCAAACATGAATTTATTTCTAACTATCTATCATTTTGATGGCAAAGAACATCAATGGAGGATTGCAATTAAGAATACAACGGATGAATATGAAATTAACTCCACTTAGTGATATGAGTTATGATGATATTTTTTAGTGAGTATATCCCTTATATCATATTTAAAAACATGAAGAAGCAATAAATTGAGATTAAGAAGAATGTTAGTTAAAACATTAGTACCTATGAGAGAAATTTTACAAAGATTACATTGTATGATTGTGGTTTAATCACAAAAAATATAAAGAGAAAATGATTGATTCATTAGTGGTATGAAACCAAGTATATCATATGCATATTTTAAAATATACTTTCGAATATATGAATAAACTATTTAATTTTAAATCAAAGTGGATGTAGAATATGGAAACAAACATGGTTCCAGATATAAGTAATAGAAGATAGAATTTTATGGAATCTCATGTTGTATGTCACATGGTCGGTAGAAAAGGATTTAATCTATTGCATTTCTGAAATGTGGGAAGGGGAAATTAAGTCAAATCTTGACAGGAAATAATTACATTTGTGTAATATTGGATATGAAGAAAAAGAGAGTTAATGATATTTGAAGAGTATAATCAATGAAAAAAAATTATATAGAACTCAAAATAATAGACTTCTCACACTTCAGTGCTATAAATTCAAGGTGTTTGGGTATTATGAAAATTAATACTCTCTTACAAAGGATAAGGATAATAATAAACCAAAAAACATATTAATTCAAATAAAAAATGGAAATCAAATAAAATCAAGACCACTAAAGAGAATGTTTATAGTTATAGAAAAATCATCCTCTACCCTATAATTGGGGATTCAATTTTTAATATTGTATTAATAAGTCCAAGGAAATCCTTATATAATTGTGAAATTTGATTCAATTCATTGTATTTAATAACTCTATATACATAGATCCTACATAAATTTATTTAATTTTGAAATAATATTTTTTTTCTTAATAATGTTTTTGTCATATATGGGCATGTGGATGAACCTAGACATCAAATAGAATTATTTTTGGCTAAGATATTACAATGTTCAAGGAATAAAAAGAGAATATTCCTTTCGAATCATATATGGTTTTATTGGGTCATTATTTTTAAGAAATGATTAGGGTATAGACATTTTGGTTTAAGACTTTACGAGTAATTAAAATTATTTTTAAGTTGATCATGGAAGGATATGAGATCATGCCACTCTAATCATTGGTCTTCAATTTTTTCAAACATATTTTTGAGTATCATTATAGTTAACTATTTGTAGGATGAATTGTGTTAAAATTTGGATTTTATTGGATAAATTTTGAAAACCATTTTTCTTTTGGTAAATACTATGAGGATGATGAAGTGAATCATGATTTTATTATTACTTAAAATTTAATTTTAGTTCTTCATCCAGGAAAAAATATTCTTGAATATCCTTTTCTTTGTGTAAGAGATGACATAAAATTCAAATTGATAGATATGAAACCAAAGGGTAGAATTATGTTTATATATTTTAAATAAATAAATTATGTATCCTATATTGATTAAATCATCTTTATAGTAAAATAATACCTCAAAAAACGGAAACTAACTTTTGAAAAAGTGGTTTTTTTCTTTCAATTTTAATGATTCAATTATGTTTTTAATTGTCAATAATTTATGGTATTTTTATGGTTATGTTTCCCATGAACATTTTATTTAACACCACCTATTAATCCTAGAGAATTTTTATTCCCTTCCAGGTCTATATTTATAGTTCTTGTTAATGATCTCCTATTTGGAAAACTGATTTTGAGTTATTTTACATGACCATCATATTTCCATTTCTATACTTTCAAGAAGATATTTATCAAACATTTTTAATAATGAGGGTGTTTCACAATAGTATTTTGGAATTTCAAACCATTTATTACAAATAAAAATTTTAAATCAAGATTATACAATTTATTAGGGGGTAAAAATGAAACAAAATTCAATTTTAAAAAATAACACCATGTTCAATAAAGTATACAACATGTACCACATGGCTTAAAGAAACCATGATATATTATTATTTAAATGTTATAGTTAAAACCCATCCATAAATTGGTTAGTAAAAGTATTATTAACCACATTTGAATATATATATATATATATATATATATTGGGTTGAAAATTCATTGGAAATAAGAACTCAATTTTTATAAAATTTAATTTAATTATCCAAATTATGTTATCCTCAAAATTGATTTTTAAATTTACTTGTTGTAACATATTATAAAAAGTTTCATTGAATTTTTCAGATGTTATTTTATCAAATTAATTTATATTTTTAAAATCATTATTTTAGATATATCTTAGAATCTGATTTAGGGGTTTTTTATAATAATATTTATATTATTGTAAATTGTCAAAATAAAATTTTCATGTGTTTTTTTTAAAATTGTCATTTATTTAAATTTAGATATCCCAATATTATTTTAATTTTTTATTAAACTAATAGAATTAAAATTTAGTAATATATAATCTAATTAATTACATAGGAATCGTAATTATAAATGATTTTGGTATTTGTTAATTTTTGGGATTAAAAATGCAATTTTTATAATATTGTTTTTCATTAATTTTGAAAATTTTATATTAAAAATATTTTCTGAAAATTAGAGGTATTTTTTTTATAAAATTGATTCCATATTTGGATTTATGATATCAACTTTTTTTAAATATCCCCCTTTTATCTTTTGTCAATATGAATAGTAACCTTATGAAAATTCTCACCTCAATTAAGGGAAATATCTGGTAAATCTAGCAAAAACTAAGTGATAAGGCCCAAAATTTTAATCCTAATTATTATTGGTGGAATTTATATATAGAACTATCACATTTGTGTTGAAAATTAATTGTTTAATGGAAAATTTCCCTTGAAAATCTCTAATATAGTTTTTAAAGTAAAGAAAGTTACAAAGTGTCTATCTCCAAGTCTTAAATATATATTTTAGGTTAAATGAGAGAAATGGAAAGTTATAAATCAATATAATTGTATATTTTGAGATTAAATAATTTATTCTAATTATAGAAATTTATTTTTAATTTTTAGAGATTAAATATTTACCTTAAATTTTTGTGCAACAATATTACTATTTTTTTCAATTAATTGAAAAATAATACATTTGATTTCAAAAATATAAAATGTAATTTTATTTGGGTGACTTATGGTGCCACATGAAATTAATATATTAATTTAAAAATTATTTTTGTCTAAAATCAGTATATTATAATTCTAACTTTGTGTTTATGTCACATAGGTAAAATTAAATGAATAGTGTTAAAACTGATAGTTATAATATTTTATCAAAATAATATTTTATTAACTTATTTAAAAACTTTAAAAATATTTAAAAATGAAAATTATTTCAATATATAGTAAAACAATTCATCCATATTCAATTTATGATTCCATAGTTTCCTCATATGTAGAATTATAACCCTTCAAGAGTGAAAATGTTGTGACCACTGTTAAGGTGAAAATAGGTTAAATAAGGGGTTAGGCCAAAAGATAAGGTTTAAACAAACAATAAAAGTTATATAAATATTTTTGTTGATAATATTTAATAAAAAACAATAAATATATTTTAATATATATAATTTTTGGATAATTTTTATAGATAATGATTTATTACATTTCATCCACTTGAGAACTCCCAAGAGTTCCCTTCTCCTAAATTATAAAAGGGTACCCCTCCTTTCTATTCATCACACCACTTTGATCCTTATATATTGCCAAAACCAATAAATATGACCTTCTAACATCCATTATAAAAAATATATATGTTATTGAATTCCCAAAATACTAATCATGCGACCTTTTATTGGAAATCTAAATCAGTTTTTAAAAAAAATAGGCAATCACCATAAGTGATTACATTATTTTCAATTTTTATTTAACCTCATATAAATCAGTTATATTATTCATAAAATTAGAACATATATATATGGAATATTCTAAAATTTTACTTTTTTATGAAAATGTTTTTATTTATAATCTTTTTATCAAATGGGATGTGATAGTATCACTCGCGCGTATGTGTGGCTTATCAAATACATGTAGTGAAAAAATTAATTTTCCATCCCCATATTTCATGTATGGTTTTTATGATGGTTTGAAATATTATATATGATATTTATGAAATAATAATTCTTATGGGATGATAATACCATATCCACCTTCTTAACATCTAATCCTTTAGAAAAGTATAACGTTACTCACGCGTATTTGTGGAATACCACCTCCATGTAGTGTTGTTATTTGTTTTACATTACAATTTTTATATGGATGGTAATATTTAATAATTTATTGAATATATATGGCATATATTATATTATAATTATTCTGAAAATGGTGAGTGATGGTTAAACATTTTTTGTGTTTCACCCATATAAAAGTGAATATAACGTTCATGCGCACATATGGCCTACTATCACCATGAATGGTGTAATTCATTTTTTTTAATTATATTTTACAAAATAATATTAATATGTATATAATTCATATATATGATATTTATATCAATAACCATTTTATGGAGATTATTTGACCATGATCAAATAGAGAGGACCAGAAATAATGATTTGAAATTCTCATGAAAAATGAAACAATTAACACCTAACAATGTTGATTTCAATAAGTAATTATTAACAAAATCATGTTTAAATGTTATAAGGTTATAATATATGATATTATATGTATATATATTATTCTTTTCTAAGAATATAATAAATTTTTTATTATATAGAATTTTATAGTGCTTTCAAATCAATTAGAACTCAAGATAAGGTATTTTCATCTCACTTTTATTTTAATGATACACATGTCATATTCACCATTTATTGGTTTTATGATTATTATATACTACATATTAATGTATTTTATGCTGAATATTGTGAAATTTATGGGTATTTAAATATCTATATATGGTCTTTTCATTCATGTGTATTTCGATTCATATGTTACCAAATTGGTAAAGGGTTGTACCTTTCAATTTAATTGTTTATCAGGATTGATTATAATTAAGTTTTAAATGATTAGTTACTATGATCTTGAACTAAAAAAATCATCATTTTTCTTATCATTTGTTTATTTATTTAAAATACATATTTTTCTTTTCATTTTACTTACATTGAGAACTCAGTATACTAAAATTATTTTATGTAGAAAAAATGACGTTATTTCAATCTGTAGTGGAAAATTATTGTTCTTCTAGATACATATTTAATACAAATATTTTAAAACATGTTTATAATATTATAATATGATTATTTAATTTCATTTTTAAACATTTTTTTTACATTTTTATATTTTTTAAATCAATCAACATTTCATTATTTGAAAGTGTTATAATTTTACATTTTCTCCAAAATTGTGAGAGGAATGTTTTATTTTAACATATAAGTATGGAAAATATTTTCAAACCAAAAAGAAAGATAAATTATTTGAGAATTTATTTATTATTTTAAAAGGTAATTTTAAAGTAAAATTTATTTTTTAATATTTAATAATTTTTGTAGGTTTTAAATTTTTTATTTCAATGTGAAATGATTTTTTGTTCAAAGAAAATCATGTGATCCTTTAAATTTGTTTTTTCGTTGATAAAATACATTTATGTTACTTTTTCATTTACAGGTATATGATGCAATGACACAAGAACACATATAAAAAATCCAAGTTCATGAGGAATATAAGAAATGACATACGCCATCCAAAAATCCATAGAATTAAACTCCCACAAATAAGTGAAACACAATGGGACTAACTAACAATATTCCCACCTTATATAATGAATATGAAAATTTGAAACCCTGTAATAACACAACTTTTTTAATTATGATAAATTAATAATCATGATACACCATTCAAAAAATTATAGTGGAATAAAAAATATCATTCCAACCACTGGAAATAATCTCAAAACACCATGAGTACTCACAACATCAATTAGTATCTGAATATCACCCAGATAAAAAATTTAAAAAAACCAAATAAACCCACCAAAACATTAACATTTATACATAAAGAATGGCATGGTCTTTATATTTTGTTCCAAACATGATACTGGAAAACCTGAGGATAAAAACGTGGAACAACTACTGTTACTGATCCCATGAGAAAAAATAATCTCGGTAGCTCCCATGTTTACCTAGAATCCAATATCGTTTCTCTATTACCTAGTCCCACACCCAATCCATCCCCATGTAATCCATTTATCAACCCACAAACTATGGTATAGTTGATGAAACATGGAAACAATCAAGAAAATAAACGAGGCATGAAGACCTCAAATGAATATAAAAATAGGAAGAGGATATATCATCCGTTATAATAAAATATATATAGTATAGAAAATAAGGAAAAATAAAACTACAACAAAAAAATAGGTGATAACAAATATAGATCTAAAAACTGACTAAAGAAAATTTTAATCTCCCATAGAATATATGCTATATACAACTACATGAATCACAGATGGGTGTGATAATTATCCACCTTTTGTCATATATTTTTCCAAAAAAACCCAATGAATATGACTCAAACTAGTAAAATGATGACATGACTTCACACCATTCAAATAATACGTATTAACATTCTCTAACATCCCATAATAAATACACACAGCTTGAATTATCTTCTCACCAGTTAGATAACTTTTTCCCGCACAATACATGGTCAAAGAATCACCTACCACAACTTTCTCCACAAAATAATATTCAATAATAATGACCATATACATCACCTATACAAAGGTAGTAAAAAAAATACTAAAATACAAATAAGATAATTAATTTAATTTATGAATATTTAATAATTACACCAATATTGAAATTATTACTTCATATTGGAAGAAATACAGAATGAAGGTGGAATTGAAATACCCCGATTACAAATATTCAAATGGCATTGAATGGATATAATGATTCCACTAATCCAAAAATATTAATTTGAATAAAGAAGGGGTCAACCACACCGTATAATATTATAGTGTTTCCAAAGACTCAAAGATCACATAAAATGTAGTAAGCTAATCCATTACCTCCTAGGGGTGTTGATCAGAAAAAGACTAGTGGATACTCATTCAAAAACTCTCCTAGATGATTCATGTGATTAGAAGAACAATGCTCTTGAACACCCTATATATTCTAGGTAGATTAAATGACTTGTAAAAGAACAACTAAATCACTATAGTAACTACATTATATGTTCTCTTCTTGACTGGTCAACTCTTTTTTAGGGTTAACATTATGAAATATAAAAAAACACAACATTTAATAAAACCATCCCATGTTCAAAATAGGGGATAGAAAAACAAAATTCAAATAGAAAAAGATTATAAAACAAACATTTAATCCTCATTTAAAATAATCCTAACAAGGCTGTATTATTTTTTAAAATAGCAAAAGGGTTTCTAAATCCACATTTAAAGATTTAATTTTGAAAAACCTAAAACATTTGAAGAATAAAAAAACATCCAATTTCATGATAAAAAATTTCAAATTTAAACCAGAAATTAGAAAAACATTCACTTTATTATAAAGTATCATAACCATTTAAAATTAACATTAAACCATAACCATTACATGAATTTCAAAAATTATAAAACCCATTAAATTATTACTTTAAAAACCATAAAAACCATGAAATAATTTTTTCTGATTAACTAAACAATGTTTGGGTAAAAAATATTTTCCCCAATAAAATGTAGGAACCCAAATAATATTTTTTAAAATAATATTAAATAACTGAACACAAAAAATTTATCTATTAATTTCTCAAAACTAGAAAAAATACCCAAATATTCACTTGAAGACTAAAAAATGACCAATAAAATAGAATATGGTATAAAAGCATCAAAATAGGGATGAAAAAATTAAAAAATTTCCCCAATATGCATGGTTATTCCATATTGTTTGTTAAAACATATAGAAACCATGTGAGTGACAATAGAAGTTGTACATAATAGACTGCATGACCAATAAATAGTATGACATACCATGTCAATTACCCATATGCCCCTAAATTGTATCTAGTTATACATAAAAGTCAACAATCTCCTAAGATGTCTATGAGGTATTATTATATGTCAGAGTAGTAGGACACAAAAAAATACATTAAAAATAAACCCCTATAAATAAAAATCAAAAAAAAGTCAACCACCAATGTAAACTCAAGTTATTCATGAGGATGAATTGATCATTCACTCTTATGAACTGAACACTTAATCAATGATAGTCCTAAAACCTCCCTATCATCAATCCCCAAATGAAAATAGGGATTTGATACATTTTTAAAACAAACCATCCTGGGAACATGTGTCACATTACATGAGTAATTTTCCCACAATACCTGATTCACATTAAAATCCACTACGGTGTCATGAAAATCTATATGGAATTACAATAGATCATTTGGGAATCATTTCATACTAATATAATCCAAAAAAATGATTCCAATAGGGAACTTGATATGAGTTCTTTATAAAATGTATGACTATTCAATGATAATAATAAAATACAAACGAAAATTAAAACAAAATGTGGAATAAGAATAATCGTAAAAAAAATATTCTTCCAAAAAAACATGTTAAATAAACAATTCTTTTAAATATATTCCTATCCAAAACAAAGATGAAAAATATATAATGTTTATGAGGGAAAATATTGTGTTGCACCACATGACCGAAATTGGGTCAAACAACTCAGGGGAAAACCCCCACAATCTATATGTGACTATCAAGTCACCAATATATCCCAATGATCACCAAATAAGCAATATAGGCTAGTATTAAGACAACCTATATAATGTACCCTTGGAACCCATGGTAAAATGAATCCTATATACCAACAAATGTGACTATGGAGGGTGTGATCAAAAGGAATTAAAAAACCATGTTGAGTCTATTAAATTATTTTTATGAATAATTTATGCATAAAAATTTTAAAGTCCGAAGAAAACAAGTTCTCATTTCCTTTTTCCACAAAAAATAAAATAAAAAATGATACCATTTATTTTTTAATTTTTTCTATGGGAGAAAAAGATATATAGGAGACTATTTATTTGTTCAGTATTTCAATTGAAAACAATTAAATGAATAATAGACTTATATATAAAAATTTATTGATATATGAAGTTTATTTTTATTATTGGGTGATAGGATATGGAAATGAAAAATTTACCATAAAATAATCATCTCATCTTTCAAAATCACATCATTTAATGTTGTAAAAAATGTTCATGGATGATTAAAATTTATATTTTGGAATTGTATATTTCTTATGAACAGATAATTTCCTCACAGCCTCGCATCATTTGAGGAGATGAGGCACACTTCTTTTGTGTCCATGTAAATTCCATGGTGCTGTGTTTCCTTTATTTGTAGCTAGGTGAGAATGAATTATGATTTCATTAAATATTCATAGAGGGACATAATTTTATGAAATAGGGGATGTAATAATTTTATGTCTCAAAACTCTATGAGGTCGCAAATGTTCATTATTAATTCCTATTTGATAGAAAATAGATTACCAAGCAATACTTATAAATACATTTCACACACTTCAAGAAAGGAACTAATAAAAGAATATATTATTTTGTAGCATGAAATACATGGGTGAAGCAACATCATTTATGAGGCATTTAATTAGTTTGATGCTCTAGTGTTAATCCTCAAGTATTATGTGAACTCATGTTCTTGGGGAAAAATGAACATTGTGAAATACCTTCTTGATGAAACTCCTCCCACAAAACACATTGATTGGGTTTTCTACCTATAGCTATTAATGGAGTGCCTATGAATCCCCATTACACAGGCATCCTAAAATAAATCAAAACATAAAGGATTTCATGTAAAATAAAAGAAAATAGGGTCTCCGTCTTAAATCCCTTTTTTAAAGACATCACATGAACCACCTTCATATATGCCCACTCATGAAGCCCCTACATGGAACTCCATTCATGTTGACATATCTAATATGAAAACATAATGATATTTTTCCCAAATAACAATTTTTACACATTTTTTTTGTATTTAGAAATTACAAAACTAATTTTATTACTTAAAATTAGTCCTCAACATTTTATAGAAACACACATATCATGTCGTTCACATGTAGACACATCAAGCATTATACCCATATTTATAACCTGAGTTAAGGGAAACATAAGAAGGGTGTGATCAAAATCATAATGAGGGTAATAATAAGGGATATAAATAAGTTATCATAGGTGAGTATAATATTAGAATTTTTTTGTGGTAGTATATTCTATGTTCATAGTAATGACATTACATGATCATACTCAAGAAAATATATATTATAAATCATTAATCATCACATAAGACTTTGTCATATTACATGAGTCTTGGTATTGATGTGAAATTAGTCCCTTATATGTTATCATGAAATAAAATGAGACATAACACACAAATAAATCAGAAATATTATCATAAAACAAACATCAAGGTTAACCATTTAGAGATTAATCAGATATTGGATTGGGATAACCACCTTCCCATGACATAACGGGATTGGTAAAACCATCCATGTATGTAAAATTTATTCTTATTTGGCTAAGAACCTATGTACTATAATATTTATAAATTGTATAAAAACCCATGTACCAACACATTTTGGGATTGGGATATCTACATATATTCCAAAATCATTTTTTCTTGGTCTAACCACCTGTGTGCCATTGTATTTTGGGCTTGTTCTAACTACCAATGTACCATAAATGTTTGATTTTTTTTAAAATAAAATTTTTACCAAAATATTTTTATCTTAAGATAACCTCCCATATACCATAATATTATATTATTGTGAAAACTACCTTTATACCGCACCCTTTTCAGATTGGACCACAACCAGTGTGACATAATATTTTTGTCATTTGATAAACACATGTGTACCATAATATTTTCTAATTATACTACCCACCCAATTAGAATAACATTATATCATAAGATTTAAAACATTACCAACACATAAGTGGATAATATAGGATAAAAAACATCATATAAGGAAAACTAGACATATTTGTTACAACGAACATGTAAATAATAATACTTTTAAACCATCTTAATTAACCAATGGTAATGAAACATGTTTTATGAGATCTTCAATAACATATGATAAAAATCGATATAGATTATTAAGGTGGATGGAATACTTAAAAAAATACTCCCATTTTATCTTAATAAATATAAAATTATATTTTCATTCGTGAGAAATAGTTTTATTAAAAAAGACTTAAAAAAAGATGAAATATCCATTCATTTTGATAATTGTTATCTCAAAATAAAAAAATTTATAAAAGAATGAAAATTCAATTTACAATGGAAAAACATGATTATTTAGAGTAAATGTAATAATGAAGTGTGTTAATACATATTTTAAAAGAAATTAAGGAATAAAATGATCAAATAGATATTTCTCTCACTTTCATAAAGGCAGTAAAAAAACCCTTCCAAAAAAATTTCTGAGGATTCCATCTGAATATTTTTAATGTGAGTTAAAGATAGTAAAAAAAACCTTAAAAAATTTAGTTATTGAAATGAAGATTATTTAAACAAAGATAATTAATATTATTATAATGATAATAAATCCATTATATAGGATGAAAATTATTTACCACATCAGATTTTAGAAAATTAAAGCAATAAATGTAATATATTTTCATATATACATATAATTTACATAGATAACAAAAAATACCATATATAACATGGAAATGGAACAAGAAAATAAACATGAAATATTATATTCTAGTAATAAATCTTATGAAATAATAAAAATAAAATTAAGTTAAAAATTCCCTTATAACTTCATAAATCATTGATTTAAATTACCATGGAAGAAAGTTATTGAAATTTAAAGATGAATATTATGATTAAAAATATAATTAATATAAAATTTGTAAAAAAATTATATACACCATATAAATTAAAAATATATTGAAAATAAAATAATTTTCAAATTAAGTAATTTGAGATTAAAACACATTACATCAGACATCCCATTGGTTAGATGCTCTCTAATCACAAAAAGAAACAATATCATTTCATTGAATCCTTATTGGGTTTGAAAAAATTTGGAAAACATATTTGGAATTGAATTTACCAAACATGGTATCGATTATTATAGATGGAAACATTGTAGATAAAAGAGGGGAAATCAAATTTGTGTTGTTGTTTTTAAGGGATATGGGTCCTTTTATAAGTGAGTAGAGTTGAATTTTTTGTAAATACTAAATATTTAATATAAAAAATGAATTTTATTTTCAAGGTATGTTGATCCAAATATGAAAAATAAGGAATATTTAATCATGGGAGGTTGAAAACCCCCTAATCCACTCATTTAATGATTGTTTTTACTGATATATTTGATCTTTTCCCCTTGATTTAAAAAATTTACCTTATTTTATATTTTAATATCGTGAATAAAATTTACCTAGGTAAATTAGTGATATTTATTAAATTAATAGAAAAACTATTAATTAATTTTTAAATCTTGATTTCAAATATTAAATCCATTTAAATTTATTAAATTTTTCATAGCGGTAAAAATTAGTTTTAGTGTGAGTTTGCAAGACGCGAGAGAACAATTTTTTTTAAATGTAGTTTTAAGTAAAAATTGAGTTTATAATTATATGGGAAACATATTGTGAATAATATTTATTTTATTGGTTTTGGGTTAAATAATGTTGCTTATATTTCTGTCAAAATAATGCAAAACCAAATGGAATCGTGTGAGTACTTTATTAAATAAAAATGAACAAATATAGTTTTTTATTTGAACAAATCATATCTTAGGATCCAAAATTCTAGACATATGTCTCTAAATTCAACATATTAGTTTTAAATCCATAATTTTACTCCTTATAATGATATTTGGTAGGGAAAAATTCTTCATAAATTTTTAATTCATTATTTTATTATTATGACATAATAAGAGTTACATTATTTGTAAAAAATATATTTTTCATACCACAGACCAAAAAATAATAATATTTAGAAAAATAATAGAAAATAAACATAAGGTAATTTTGATTTTTTGACTCCTAAATTGTATCTCATTTCATCAAATTAAAATAAAAAATTTATCAATTTAAATTTTAAATTGGAAAATAAAATATAATTAAAATTTATTATTATTCAAAAATAGATTTATAGATATTAACTATTCATAATATTATTTCATATAGAATACTAATTTAATATGTTTAAATATATTTGATTATTATATTGAATCAGGTTTTTAGAATAATCCTTGAAAACTATTATACAATAATACTTAACAATTTAGAAATTTTTCTTCAAAAAATATGCATTTTTTAATGTTTAAAGATTTTAATTGTAACCTAATAAAATTATTATTTTTCCATCTAACTAATAACCTCAAAAAATTCATCGGTATTTTATGGAATTAAAATAAATATTTTTTGATTAATAAATTCAATGAATTAATTTTTTTTATTTTCTTGATGTTTTTCTATTATTGTAATTTTCTTTTTGATATTTCACATTTTAGTCTGATAATATATTAATTATTATCTTGAATTAAAATAAAATATACCATTGTTAATTTAGGTTTACTGTTCCATGAGGAACAATTTAGTATGAATGGTTTTTATATAAATGGAAATATATACTAAATTATTGGTTTCGTACATTCTACCCCCTTTAATTAATCATGTCCTAAAAATTTTAATTATAAGTCATTGGTGAAAATACTTGATGTATTTCATAAAATATAAAAGACCAAATAGATAAATTCTAATTAGATATTAACATCACTATTATCCAATAAGACTCAAAAAATCTTCTTTTCTCTCATAAAAAGATTGATATTTTCATTGTTGTTAACCATTATTGCAAAATATAAATCTTTTTCGGTTATAAGTTATAAAGGTTTTTTATCCAAATCATTCATGAATTTATTTTCCTTATACTATTTTTAACAAAATAAGAAAATTGTAATATTGAATTATGGAAATATCCTTTAGAATAAAATTTAACCATCACGTGAATAAGAAATATCATCCCTTTGATGTATTATCATTTTATTCCATCATTTAGAATTATAATAAATTCAATTAAAATGATTACATCAACCTATTATCCTTTCAGATAACCTTTTATTCCAAAATATTTCTCCTCTTAATATCAATAAAAAAATCCAAAATACAACTAAACCCCATTCAAATACATATAATGACACCCTAGGGAAACACACTATAATCTGCGGTCAAATTCATGGTCTTTAAACACTTATTTTGACACCAAGTGATATGACATGAGCATAATATGCATATATATTGCATTACTTACTTAACATAAAAACATCATAAAAATAACAATATATTAATAGAACCTAAATATTTAGTTTCATTGGAGATTAGCTAATATATTCTCTTCTTTAAAATAATAACTAAATAGTTCCAAAAAATAGCCTTCTCACAAGATACCCTTCTAGAAACAACATACATTATAATCATCATTATATCATAGAGAAATTAAAATTTAAGTAGTGTGAGCTAAAATTATCTGTAAGGTTGATTATAAGGGATATGAATTTGGATCACATGTCAGTATAAGATATGAATATAGGTTTGAGATCGTATTATATGTTCATAAATAAATCATAAGATGATAATTCCTAAAAAAAATATATCATTAATCATAATTAAAGGGATAAGGATTTCATTATAAAACTTGTGTATTTGGACTGGGGTGACGTTGAAAATAATAGGTGAAAGGGATAGAAGCATGAGGGATAATCTGTTAATATAATACTAATATGAGCATAGAACTTGTTTCAAGGTTTCCCAAAAAGATATTAATTACGTAATGGATTAAAAAATTCACCTTTTTATAACAAAATATGTTAGGCTAACCACTTGTGTACCTTCTTGGGATTAGAATAAGTAACCATGGACATCAAAGTTGTGTTCTTGGAAGAACCACCTATGTACCATATTGTTTTGGTTTTTGGATAACTAAATGTGTGCCACAGGATTTTAGGTTTTGGATAACTGCCCATCAAAAATAATATTTTGGGATTAGTCAAAAAAACCATGTACTATAATATTTTGGAATGGGGGTGGCAACACATTTACCAAAATATTTTTTATTAGAAGAACACTTTGTATACCACAATCGTTTAGGCTTAGGATGATCACTCAAGTACCCAAATATTTTCATATTGGGTAACCACCCATTCACTACAATCTTTTGGTGATAGACTAACCAACAGTTTACCATAACCATATCTCATCGTATATAAATTTCTTTTGATTCATTATATAGATATAAAGTGACTCCTCCATTACATAATTAAATACCATACATATTTGTGATGTGAGAACATGAAAACAATCATAAATCAATCATTTATTAGTTATCCCATAGGAGAGAAGTAGGTTTAATGATAATATCCATAATACATGACCTAAAATCCATATAAGATAACAAAATGTTTATATAGAATTATGTAAATATACTTTAGAAAAAAATATATCTGTCATACGAATAAGAAATATCATTCCTTATATTTATTATCATTTATTTCCACAATTTCAATATATTATAAATTAGATTCAGTTAATTATATAAACCTATAACTATTCTAGTTATGCTTGGATTCCATATGTTTTCTCCACTTGATATCCATAACCTTATCCAAAATAATATTAAACTCCATTCTCATTCAAACAATAAATCCACAGGCCCACAAACAAAAATATGTGGTCAAAATAATAGTATTTACACTATATTTTTTATACCAAGAGATATGAATTAATGATAACATGAAAATATTTTAGGTTACTTACATAACATTAAAATTTACTATAAAAATGACCAAAAACATAAAAACCTACAGGATTGTTTTCATTCGAGATTAGCTATAGTATCTTTTATTTACAATAATTCCTCAAAATTTCCAAAAAAATATCTTTATCATGTAATACCATTCAAGAAACAATAAACGCTATAATCTCTCTTATATCCTATGGAAATGGATATGTAAGAAGGTTGGGATAAAATTATCATAATGGTTGATCATAAGGGATACAAAACAATTATCGTAGGTGAGTATAATATGATAACATGGGTAAGAGATCATATTGAATGTTTTTAGATAAAAATTAGGAGTATCATTCCCAATGAAATACAGATTACGAATCATAAGTCCTGTGATAATAATATTGTTATAAAACATGTTTCTTGGGAGTGAGATGAAAATGAAAATAACATGTGAATGTGACACAGGAATGAGTAATAACATAATAATTTATCAAAAATATGCACATTAAACTTGATTCATGGTAAACCACTAAGATATTCATCTCATAATAGATTAGGATATTCCCAAAATTATAGAATAATTTGAATTTGTTAACCACATCTGTAAATATTCGGATTAGGATAACAATCCACGTACTACTGTATTGTGTTCTTTAGAGAACCACCTAAGTAGAATATAATTATTTATTATGGTAACAACATGTGTGCCATAAGATTTTAGGATTTGGATAACCACCCATGCACCATTTCGTTTTGGGGTAAGGCTAACCACCCATATACCATAGTCTTTTCGGCTTAGGTTGACCACCCATATACTAAAATATTTTTCCCTATAAATAACTACCCATATACCAAAATCACTTAGACTTCGGCTAACCACTCATGTACCAAAATATTTTCATCTTTGGTTAACCATCAATTCACCACAATATATGGATCTTTAACTAACCACCAGTGTACCATAACCCTATATCATGATATATAAAAATCCTTTGATGCTTTATAGGGCTATATAGGGAATCCACAAATAAATAAGGCTAAACCATACATATTTGTGCCATAGAAATACGAAAACAATTATAATTTCATCCAAGATTAATTAATCCCTATGGAAAAAGTGGGTTTAATGAGAACATATATAATACATGATCATAATAAATCCATTGTAAAAAGGTTTATGGTATTATTAGATAATATCCTCATCGATGTATAACATGCATTAATGTATGGTGATACAGATTAAAATCAATTTTATTAAATGAACTCATTAAAAAATTATAATAAATATCCTTTTTACTTGAGTTTCATTTTAAATTTAAAAATAAAAAATAAATAAATATAGAATATAATTTTAAATACTATGAGAACATGGATGGAAATCCTCAAAAAATCAATCTTATGTAGTGGTGGGAAAAAGAGTTCATGTGCATAATGATTTGAAAGAGATTCTTTTCAAAAAAATTTAATATATCTCAAAATCAAACCATGAGAAAAACATATAGATAAGTATGTATAAAATATTTTTAATAAATTGAATGATTGTAGAAAATAAAATAAAATAATAATTTAAGAATATAGAATAATATTCTACAGGAATTATAAAGTATACATGCATTGATGAAGAACATCTATTATAGTCGATGAAAATTATTCTTAATAAATTAATATTTTATCGTGAATTAAATTAGTTAAAAAAGAAAATTCTAATGTAAATATTTATTTTTGAAATATTTAAAGTTAAAAATACCATATAATATAATGAAATGAAAAAATAATAGAAACTTAGAAGAAAATAGTTATGGTAGAATGTTTCTAACCCAATGAAAATGATATTGATTTAACAAATCCCTAATGAATTTGGTGACCTTTGATTTAGTATTAACTAAAAATAGATATATAAATGGAACATTAAATACCTTGAATAAAAATCAATTATAATAAAATATTTCAGTAAGGTAGTATGTAAACCATAAAAATTAAAATAAGATAATATTATGAAGAAAATATCAGGGTGATAATCCGATTGGAAAAACTGTTACCTTAGAATTCTTCTTGTCTTGATGTGGTCCATCCTCAAAGACGAAATTGTATCCCTTCTTAGAAACCCTTTAGTTTTGAATGAATTGAGGAAATATATATTCTTAAAACCTTCCAAATGTTAGAGAAAAATATTATGGTTTTATTTTTTTTAATATATTAAGGGGAATATTAGCTCTATACATATATTTGAGTGGTGGAGGTTGCATATTTTTGTAATGTGGAGAAGTGACATTATTTATAAATACTTATTACATATTATATAAAATAAATTCATTTTCAAGGAATATTGATCCATATTTTACAAATAATAAATATAAGACTATTTTAGGTAAAAAAATCCCTCACACACCCATTTAAATATTTATTTTTATGATATTTTACGTCTTTACGCCTTAATTTAAAACATTTATTATATTTTTTCCATAGTGACTACATTTTATATTGGTGACAGATTTTTATGCATGAAAATAAAATTAACATCATTAATTAATTTATACATTTTTAATTTGAAATTTAAAAATATTTTATTTCATTAAATTTCTATGAGTGATTAAAATTATTTTTTATACAAGTTCACAAAATACTTAATAAATGTTTGAAAAATATATTTTTAATGATAAAAGCGAGTTTATATTTATTTTATCCAAATTTTTTGGCTTTTTTTATTTTATATGATTATTATTAAAAAATAATGATTATTTTATTTCTTAAGAAATACAATTCAGAATTTAATCTTGGGGATACTTAATAAAATAGAGAAAAAAAAACAGTTTTTTAGTATAAAATATAACATAAGTTCCCAAATATCAGATATCAGTTTATACATTAAGTATGTTATTTTTAAATGTATCATTTTTTCTCTTTAAATACTAATTTGTTTATGAATAATATTTCACATATTTTTAATCCATGCTTATATATGGATTATGTCTTAAAAGTTATAGTATTCATAAAAGAATTAATTGAAAATATTTACCTAAAAATAAAAATCTTTATAAAAATAAAAAACATTCAACCTGATAAAATATTGAAATGATGATTCAAAAAATTAATTTCAATTTTAAAATTTGAAAATAATTTTTTTGAAATTTAATATTTAAATGAAAAAATAAAATATGATGAAAAATAGTTTTTATTAAAAAATTACTACATAACATTAATTGTTCTCAATTTTTTTCTTATAAATTATTTAAAAAATGAGTTTTAATTGTTTTACAACATTTATATATTTTTTAATAATGATCCTTTAAAATTATTTAATAAAAATATACAAAATAAAACGTTTGAAAATGTCCCATTTAATATTAAATGATTTCAGTAATATCTAATTAAAATTAGTTATTTATAATCTAACCATTATGTTTTATCAATTAATAATTTTTATAACATAAAAAAACAAACATTTTAATAAAAAAAATATAATAATTAAAAGACACTTTTTTTGTAATAAAACCATTTTATTAAGTATTATTTTTTTATTTTCTTAACGATATCGTCTTCTTGAAATTTTCTTAATGTTAGTTCACAATTTATTTAGGAGAGTATATATTTAAAATAGAATTTATAATAAAACCCTAGGGTTTTACAAGTGTAAAGACCTTTATAAGAAAAGCCTTTAAACCATTAATTTTTTGAAACATATGAATTCATATAAGAAAAAAAATTTACATTAAAATTTAGTTTCCAAATGTTTATATTTTATTCTTCTATAACATGTTGACCCAAATCCCTATGCTTGAATTGAGGTTCCGAATTACCTCATGAACGCATCCCCATATATTCTAAGCATCTAACTAGAGGTGAGGGTCTAGAGATTAATTGGGGTTACTATACCATTAGTAATCATATCTATACACTATGATATGACATTATTAACATAATGTAACTAAAAATCATAGTGGAAAAATAACATGTGTAATTTTTTTAAAGATTTCATGTCAGGATATGATATAAGAATAAGATAGAACTCCAAAGATGAAAGTTAACAAGCATAAGCAGTGTACGTGAAAATGATAATAAATAAACGTATTGTGAAAATATTTTGGAAATAATTCTGGTACCACATCTATCTCATAATTCTATGATCCTTTGTATCCTACCATAGGGAACACACCCTTTCTTGAATTCATGACCATGATGTCTTTATACATATTGAGATTCCCATGAATGGTGTGAGTATAAACCTGGATGGAAAGAACCAATAAATCCTTTACATAATTTGAAATTCATAATTTGTTTATAACATGACAATAAGGTAATTAATAACTATGAAGAAAATATTCTTTTGAGTGTTTGTGTGCTAACGAAGAAACCACTAATTCAAATCCTACCACATTATGATTCAAGCTAGAATAATAGTTCTAAAAAATTCCGGATCATTGGTAGACCTCAGTGACACTACATATATCTATGTGCAGTTATAAGGCTAATGATTCCTGGGTTAAGCCACAATGGTATAAAGAACTATCACTATCATAGGTCAGGACACAAGGCCATCATACCCCTTCATCTGTCTCAGGTCATGCCACATGGTTGCGGTTTCCTTAAACTACTTTGTGTTAGGTCTCATGGTCGACATGTCCCTTAAAAATGCATTTGTTCATGCCAAAAGTTATTAATAACCATGTCCTATGTCTTATTCCGTCATTTTCATCATCTATTGTCATACATGATCCCCTTATAAGGGCTAACAAATCAACCACCATCCACCTATTATTTTCTACAAATAGAAAATCCTCAAAATAATATACATTCATACAAAATAGAGAATAACACATGTAAGAACTACATATAATATAAAGGATAAATATAAATATCCACACACACACACACATGTGATCATGACAAAAAATGTGCTTATAGGATACACATGTATCTACACAGGATCAATATCAAACATCGGTCTCACCTGCTATAAATTTACAAACATACGTTCAAAATCAAGAATGGGTGCCAAGGAACATGAGGAAACCCCATAATTTCATATTAATAATCATATAAGTGGGAAATATATGGTTTATAAATTTATACGAGTATCATATCAATTAAAAAAAATGATCCACAAAGAAATGATACCCATATCATGTCCCTACACTAATAATCAATAGAGAATAACCTAACACATCAACAGATAACCTGAAGGATTTGAATTCATGGATTAGGTCATGACAAGTGGTGAAATACACACCATCATAAAAAATTGTAGTTTCTTTCGATATTATATCTATGATCATTCAAAGAGAGGAAATAATATCTCATGATCCAATACTAATCAATCAACCAAAAATGAATTATCTTTTTTGATATAGGTGTAGATCCATAAATCTTACCAATATATCTTAGATCTATGATCAATTACATAGAAGGAAGTTAAAAGAGGTCTATAATGGAATGATATTATCTCAATGTACACCTAAAATCAATCAAGACATTTATCACTCAATAGAATAAGAATGTGATGCCTAGTGTACCAATGGAGGTCTCTCTAAAAGGACCGAGTCCCCAATGGTTTGGATTTGGTTGGGGTTTAGTATAATAATTCAATATGTGAAAAAATAAAAAAAACCTTCATCATGCATGAATATAGGTGCCAGTAGTTGGATGATGTATGGACCTGACCGACTAGTGGTTCCGGGTAGAATCCATGAATCCTACCTTAACCATAAAAGAGATGGCTCTCTTTGCAGAAATGTTGGTCACACTTCTAGAACAACTTGTAGGATGACGAATCCCCTAGCCATTTAGCGGTCTTGTCTCAGTGACTATATATCCTAATAAGCCTCCAACCTCTGAAACACTAACTCTAAGATGCATTTTCCCCAAAAAATACACATACATGGGAGTAAATAAGAAAAGATATGTCATATTAAAAAAACATTCTTGGAATGTTGAGGACATTATATCCTCAAAATAGTCCATAGTTAAGAATTATTTTACTATAGTGGGTTACATCACAAAGGATCTCTATTAGGTGTAGTTATGCCTCCTACTTGTTGTAATCCCCAAAACCCACCTTCACCCAAGTCAGAAACGAATACAATGACCTATAGAAATCACATATAGAATCCCCACATATATCCTTCTTTCTCCCATGTATCATATGGAATTCCTATGTATAATCCCCAACTCTTCCCAGCTAGACTATATCGATAATGAATCCATCCTTCCTTGCTCATCTACTTACTAACAAATAATAGGTGTCTCTCCACACATGTGAATCCCCCTTACGTGAAATCTTGAATCAAACCCACATTAAATATTTCATTCATATAGACTATTTATATATTTTTGAGACTCTTACATGGTGAAAAAATACCACACCCAATTTTTTACTAAAATAAATGACAATGTAAAATAGTACAATCATTCACAATCCTCACACCACACTCATTTTAGTTACCATTAATTGAGTATTCCTATTTATATGTCAATAACATCACAACATATATTTCCCATAACACTATGGTAAACAACATAGACCAAAAGTTTTATACAACCTTAAACTATAAAACTCAAACTACACAAAACATCATATTTTTTATTTCAATACCAATCCAAATACATCCATGATGCTATGTCTTAGGACTATCGCTATGTTATTTACCCCTAAAAAATAAATATCTCTCAATATAGACCAACCATTTTATATGGAAAGCATATGTAAATAACATCCATATATACAGTGTATAAGATTACATATGTGATGATTATTTTATGCCCTATCCTTCTATATGGGATGAGCATAATATTCTCTCGTGAAAAACCATGAGGGAGATAAAGACCTATCTATCATTTCTTTATGTCACAAGAATATAATTCCATCAATCTAGGACTTGAGTAAGACACATCAATATCCAAATATACTCCACCAAAGATCATGAAATTAATTAATATGTAAGAATTATTGGTGGAATGAAATTAAAAGTAACCACTATGGTCTTATTCATTTATTGTTATAAAGTATGATATGTCAAATTAAATGATATCAAAATATGTGTGTTCTAATTATATTGTTAGGTATATGTAGAAAGATCCTCTCATGGGACTTATCCCAACTCCAAAATAGACCAGATATATTTTCAACGAAGCACAAGGACTCCATGGATGGTGATAAACTATTGAGGGCCTACCTATATACAACCCAAAGTGTTTAAAGAATGTCCTAGTGACTACCACCTTTTTGAAACTATTTCTATACTAACTCAAAACTCATTTGGAATTGGAGTTTCTTAGAAGCCAATACTAGTTTTAACCCCCTATAATATAATGTAGGATGATTCAGAAAAACTATTCCTTACAATTATTATTCTCCAGACAAGTCAAAGATATAATAACTAATGAATGGAGGTGTACAAACCCCTTCTAGAACACAATGTGAAGGGAAACAATATATTTCTAGAGGTTATATGAAGACCCAATAAGAATTATTGGACTGCAAACCATGAAAAAAAATTATCTCTTAAAATAAGAGACTATGAAATTTACATTCATTAAAGGAAAAAAGACACCCAATGGGGAATATTGTAATGTAATAGAGATGGAGGAGGAGTGTCCATTTAAGATGGAGAATAAGACCCCCACCAATAAGACCCCATGAAGGAGCCCTAGAGGTGAGAGAGAATAAAACTAGTCCCACCTATTATTAATCCCCAAAAATATTATTAATCCATAAATGCCTAAAAATCCAAAATCTCAATTCAATGAAGGAATAAAGCCTGACAAGTAATAAAATCTCAAGGCCATATGTCTTTACGCTCTCAAAAATAGAATGTTAATATACCCCCTGTGATGTCTTCACTAATGCCGTCCTCAAGAAACATGTCCTCTGATTCACACTTTCCAACACCAATAATCAATAAATGATTATAGTGGTCACCACCATTCAAATATAGAGCCACCACTAATCACTAGATCTTTGGATTAAGAACATATTATATATACTATCATGGTTTCAAATTAAATGGATTATCATACATAGATTTTTTCCATTCTGATGTAACTATTCCTCTATATCATATTTCTTATTCATTTGTATAATATTGATTATTGTTTTGAAAAATTAGTATTTAGGATATACACACATATATATATTATTTAATTATATTGATCTTCTTTCTCTTAGCGATCTTTGTTAAGGCATCCTATTATGTTTCAATTTTAGTCGGTTGTATATAGATTGAATATTAATATTGGATTTTTTATTAATAATTATAAATAAAATAATATCTATCAATAATTATAATAAAATAGATATATATTAAAACTTTTTTACTTATTTTCTATGTTTTTTCTCTCAAAATATTTCATAATCCAAATAATTTTCTTTGAGACTAACTAGGGAAGTCCTTATGTACAGGGAGAT
Source organism: Viscum album (assembly GCA_963277665.1). Taxonomy (NCBI): domain Eukaryota; kingdom Viridiplantae; phylum Streptophyta; class Magnoliopsida; order Santalales; family Viscaceae; genus Viscum; species Viscum album. The sequence goes on along the minus strand of OY728147.1, from coordinate 65,711,436 downwards.
GTTATGATGCTAAAATTATTGAACCACCAATTCAATATGGGGCTTCCACATGAGCAAACTCAAGATAATTACATAACATATCATCCCCCATCATACTCAAAATCATTATTAATCCCATAGATCAATGGAATTTAGTATTTTTTTTTAAAATTAGAGATCTTGAGAGATATCATTGTTCATTGGGATAAATTTCATGAGGTAAAGATGGAATATTTTATTGATTGGTGCCATCATTATTATTCCTTATGATTTCAGCACATTGATATAAATTTAATTAACCTTAGGTAGCTTTTCGATTTATGTTAAAGCGTAAAATTTTGATCTCTAGAGTATGATGATATATATCACATGATGAAAAAGTAAAGGTATTAGTTAAATATTATTCAACCATATTCAAAACATCATATAGTTAACTAAATTATTATCATGTCTATTTTTTTCTATGTATTATTAAGTTTATACTCTTTTATCCATTTATATTTTTTTGTATAGGGTCTTTTCAATTAGAAAGGTAGGATTATAATTCCCTATGATGGGTTTTGATCACTAATAACTAGTTTATCGTGTTCTAAATCCTTAAACTGATTATTTGGTTATTTAATAATTTTGAGTATCATATATTATAGTGGTTTTATTTCTAATTATAAAGTATTGTTAGGGGTGGTTTTCGTATCATTCATATAGGCCCAAATCTGGTTGAAGCATGTAATATACTAGTTTTAATTCACTTATAATGTAAAATAATTATGATATTTTTATCTCCTTTTTTTCTATTTTTTCTATTAAATGTGATTTATCAATAAGAATCATAACCTACATTACATGTCATTGGTCCCTTGGTTGTTCTTGGGGATTAACTCACAATTGTAACAAGGAAAATTAGTATCATATCCCTAGGATTCATAAATATGGGATCAATAAAATATTAGAAAGATAATTTTGATATGGAATATTACTTTTACTTATTAATAATAATGATTTGTGCACTAATTTGTTAAAATAAATTTCTTGATGCTTTTTATGGTCTAAAAAAATCCATCACTAATTACACTGATGGATAGAAAATAATTACATACATATACTTCCTTACAGATCTCTATAATAACACTCACAACATTATTATTTTTATTTTTGTGATAAAGTCATTCAATAAGTAAAATGTGAGTCTATATATTTTTAGGTTTTGTCCAAATTTAAATCCATATACATGAATAAATCATTTATATATGTATTTAATAAAAATATCATATTTTATTAATTTAATTTTTTCCATTAAACTATATTGAGGGAACATATAAAATCTTTTAATAATATTTTATTATATATTTCAAATATATATATGTGATGATAGGAGTGAATATCCTATAAATAATACTTTTAATATCACTAGATGATCATTATAAATATGAAAAAATATCTATGATTTATAGTAGGGACACTCTAATGATCAAATAGATAATTTTAATTTATTATCTAAATGAATTTTTTAATTATGCTATATTAAGATAGTTATTGTGTGATTAAATGTCAAGGGAATAGTTGAACACTATAGTAAAGAGAGATATATCTGTCAATATTAAATGATTTTTTTAATTCCAATTAATAATGTGATTAATTTTTGATAGTGAAAAAAACATTGAAATGTAACATATGTTATTATCATTATAAGAAAAATTATAAAGATAATAATGATCCTTAGTTGTTGGTGTAGTAGGATTTTGATAAGGTTGATGTGATTAATGTGTGTTTCCTTGCCATTTTTAAAGTGTAGATGCTCACTTATAGGTTATCTTTCCACATGTGATCAAAGATATAAAAATTTATTGAATTAAATGGAAAAGATTTTATTATCATGTAATAACTGAACAACAATAGTGATTTTATGAAAGTTATAGTGTCTATGTCTTGAGTGATTCATCATAAAATGATAAAAATTCAAAATAAGGTTTTGGTGTTAATTGCTCTAAAAATAAACCTAATTTACCACATAGTTCTTAATTAGAAGGGTTCAGCCTTTTTATTACTCTTGTGTAGCTTAATAATTTACATGGGATATCAGACTATGATCAAAGGAACTCTCATTAATTGATTGAACATGTAAGTTGTAAAAATGCACTTAAATACTTGAATTTTACTAACGTGGGAGTGTTTGATAGCACTATTATAAGGCATATTTGTCATGGGAATATATGTTCCAATGTATTGAATATGTTGAATAAATAGGGGGTTTTTGAGTTAGATATAACTAGAAAAGATTCCCATTTGTGATGTTTTTGTGTATGGTGAATCCAAATTTACATGATTTTATTAGAGTGAATATAATTTTTAAAACCCCCATGAGTCTGTCAATTATGATATTTTTTTCTATCTTTGATTTTCTCATGTGGTGGTGGTTATTATTGTGGGACCATTACTAATGATTACTCATCCAAATAAAAATTTTATATATTAAGAAAAAAATTAATAAAGTTAAGATTTTTAAAACCTAAAAAGTATTTTTTAAAATAATTCAGGTAAGAGGATGAAAAGTTTTAGGATTGGTAAATGGTTAGGAATTTTTTTCTCTTATTTTTACTGATTTATGTTTCATTAAATAGGCTCTTAAATACTAAAACATCAAAGAAACACCATATAATTGTATTAGTTGAGAATATTAATTAGACTATGTGGGATTGGTTAAGAACTATGATATCACAATCAAATTTACATTAACTATCATAGAAAAAACTCTACAATTGTAGTGTACATAATTCATAATTTACCTTATACTTTTAATTCAATTAAAATATCTAAATAAATATTGATAATAAGGCCACATAGTCTTAGAAAAATTAGAGTTTTTAGTGTGTATATTATTGTCACAAAATTAATGTTAATCTGAAACATAGGACTATCATGTGTTTCTTTGTTCTTTTTCATAATGGTATTAAATATTATTGATTAGGGATTCAAAATCATTGTTACTAGATATACATAATTAGTAAATATGTTGTGTTCCTTGAGTCTTCCTAAAATAAGAAAAATCTTGATTTTCAAAAAACATAAGAACACCCAAAATCATTGGCATTAGGGATCCTATAGAATACCAACATAAGTCTATACCCAAGACTTCATTAAATGATACTAACTCCCAATAGGATGTATGTGAGACTTATTATATAATTTAGTGATAGATGGGATTATAATATCCTTATGGATTTTCAATTATCATATGATAGTGTAAAGGGGACTATTCCACCCTCTTCTCAGTTTATTTACACTACTATGACATCATATAAATTAAATATTTATGAAGATATTAACATTGATGAACTGAAACATGTTAATCAATATATGAACTTTATTAAATTTAATATGTTGTTTTATATATTAAATTATTAAATAAATTCCTTAAATACAAATGAAACCTAGAAATTTATTAAAAAGACTAAAATTGTCAATCTAGTTAGTTATAAATGATTTTTAATACAAAAAGAAGATAATACTGGAGAATTAGGGATTAATTACATGACTCATTTAATGGTAAAATGGTTCCACCAATGTGATGAGTTTTACTATAGTGTGTATTATCTCCAAATTGAGAATGAATCATCTATTCAAATTTGGATTGGTTTTTATTCCCATTACGATTTCCATATAAATGATTTAAATGTGTAAATATCTCTTTCAATGGAAAGTTGAATGAAATTATTTATGTCAATCATATTGAGGGATTTTCAGAAGAGATCAAACCAAAATAGAGTTGTCTTTCATAAAAATAATTATGAACTAAAATATTCGACAACATAATGGTATAAAATATTTTACACTTTCATAAATGAGAATGGTTTTAATTGCTAAAACGTTTACATAAATCCTATCAAGCGTGAAGTTATTTACCTTCTCTTATATGTTGATGAATGTTTTAATATCTATAAAAACCAAAGGATGATGAATCATGTAAATATCTAACTTAATTTTTATTTTGAAATGAAAGATATAATTTGTGAAAAATATATCTTTATTAAGAAAATTATAATAAATATAGGCAATATGATCTTATATTTATTACAGTGTTATTATGTTAGGAATTTTTTAAATTAATAACCATTTGATAATATTTATCCTATAATAATTCCATTAGTTTCACACTTCAAACTAACCATCACCCAGTCCCCTAAATACAAATTTTATGTAGTCAATATGATTAAGATTCTATATTCTAATTTTATAGACCCAACCATTGACATAAATTATCCATGTTAATTTAAAACTTGATATAAGTATCATTCCCCAAAGAATATTTTTATAGAATATGGAAAAACTCTTAAAAATTAAACAAATATATTATAATTAGAAACATATACTTAGTATCCATTTTTCCAATAAAATTTTTTTTATAATAAAACATGGTTTCTTTTCATGATAAAACTTTAAAAAAATTCTTTTACTTATCCATATCCCTACTCTTCCATTACCATATGGAAAATATTTTAAATACTAGTATGAGAAAAAAAATACCAGTAAGGGATATAAAATAAAAGAAACCATTTTCCTAATTAGAACACACAAAAACATTTCATTAAAACATACATTGTTTCTTATAAAAAAGAATCATCATTTCCAAAATATATTTATCTTATCTTTTGAAAATGAAAACTCTTAAGATTTCATTTAAAAGATAATTAGGAATCTTCGGACATTATTTTCTATATAACTCTTATTAATATTTTAAACCTCTCATCTACATAGGGTGAAACCATCATAGTTATATTTGGAAGAACCACAATAATATATTCATATAATCATTTAGGAGAAGCATAATTAGCTATCTATGCCCCACTACCTAATGAATTGGAGAGATATAATAGGATCATCCAACATAAGATTATCATGAAACCACCCATACTAATAAACAATTACCAAGATCCATATCATAATATTAACACATTAATCATGGATGAAAGAAACAATATAGAGGAAAATAATTTTTCCATTTTGAAATCTCTTCTCATTTTTGTAATATCGCAAACTCTTAAATAAAAATTTTTTATTTGAAATAAAATTTTAAACTCACAATGTAAGATTTAAAACGTTAAGGAATGAAGATATTTTTTAAAATATGTTCTTTAAAAAAATATTAAATTACATTCCTTTTGATTTCTATAAAAATTTTCGATAGATTAACCTAAAAAGAGTTTTTTTGAATGAAATTTCCTTTGATAAAAATTGAATAATATAAAGTATTGATTTTTTTGAGTTAATTTAGTAAATTAAAATTTTAAATAATTCATTAAATATATATAAATTCACAAAAATTGAAAACAAGGAAACAAAATAGAATTATTAAGAGGAATAAATTTTTGGAAAATATAAAACAATGTTTTAGTTAAAGAGTCCCTTACCTTGAGACTGAACAATCACATGAATTATTTATCTTTTTGGATAATAAATTTAGTTTAATTTATAATTTTAATAAATTTTTATTTTTTATTATTTTTTATGTCAATCATTTATGTGTTATATATAATTTCTTACACATTTAAGTTCACATCAGATGTTTTTATGTTATTCAGTACCTAAATCAAAAATTAATTTGGAATGATTTATATACTAAATGTGGTAATTAAACATCATTTAAATAAAATTTAATGAAATAATTATAATTAATATACATAAATTATAATATTAAATCCCTCAATTAATTATAATCTTGTATAATGAACAATGTTACAATCATGGAGACGGTAGGTCGTTCATACAGAAAAGTAACATTTCCATTTTTCAGTGATCATTATAAAAAGAATGTATGTAAAATTTTAGCTTTAAATAATTATAATAAAAAAACTAATATATCATTAATCGTTTAAATATACTTATATATATCATCCATGTGTTGTGATGATGAAAATATACCACATCACTTCATAGAGGTGATCATTCACATGCATTCATGGACGTCGTTATCATTTTTCTATGTGCAAATGTATTAAAATATAAATGATATATTAGATTTTAATAATCATAATTTTTTTTAATAATATCATATATTAGAATTAATTAAATAATTATAACCAATCTGGATAGATTGTCATTTAAAATGAATTTCCTTAGTTCATGAGGAGGTAGTCTATAATACACACAAACAATAACTTCTTTTCCCATTTGATGGAAGTGGAGATGGATTTATGTGATTAAAATAAAATAATAAAATCATAGTATATTTTTATGCTATAAATATTATTTTATCATGATTTATAATATTTTAAGGAGGTGGATGTAGAAAAAAAATATAAACACTTCATTATAAACGATTCATATTCTTTAGAAATACTATGTTTCTTTACAACTTTAGACTAATAAGGGTGGTGTTATTCATAAATTAAGATCTTTCAGAATTTGGTTAGGGATAAAATTAAAGTATATTGGTATATATTGGTGGAATCAAATAAGTTTATAATTGTGAATAAAAAGAATAATATAATCCATTTTATAGGAGATGAGAGGGGAACTCATGGAATTCCTCAAAATATTAAATTAATATAAATTAATTTTAAATTAAAATGGATCCAATGTGGTTTATTTAGAATATATGGTGTTTATTGGTCAAAATAATCGCCTAAATAATTTTTGGACATTGTTTGGTCATTTTATTACCCTTATTATTTAGTTTTACCCTTATTTAACCCCATTAATTATTAGCTCCACAACATGGAATTTTACCCACTGGGTGTTAATATATCACTATAAAATTGATAAAATCCAATAAATGATTAATTTATTAAATTTGAAAAATAATTACAATAAATTGGTTGATTTTTATATTTTCTGTAATTTTATATCATTTAATAAAATATTATTTATTTTAAAACATCATCAATATCAATTTTGTAACTATTCATTACAAAAGCATTTAAAAAATACTAAAGAGACAACATATTTTCGAAGAAAATATTTTAGAACATACATAAAATATAAATATCATATATAAAATTCATGGATGACATTAATTATATCAAATTATTTACATTTTAATATTTTAAATATCATTTATTTTATTTTTCTCTTTAATTGAATTATTACAACATCAATATTGTATAATTATTTAACGTAATTATCTATTCACTAAAAATTGAAAATAAATTATCATGATGAATATAAGTCTTTTATATTTCAAATTATGATTTATAGTTTACTATATAATCATAATGATAAAATATTAGAAATGTTATACTCATTAAAAACTTTAGTGTGACATGTTTGACTTTCATTAAAATATAATACTATAAAGTTATTAAGTTTATCCAAGTGGCTTCTAGTGGTCATAAATTCTAAACATGGACTATTTGGGTCAAAAAAATACTAATAGAATGAAATATTTATAATTGTTTAGCTAATTTTACAAAATTTATAATGTTATTTATTTCCCTAATTACCTGTTTTACCCATAATCGTGATAATAAAAATAACTATGTTTACAAATCATATTATAGAAAAATAAATAGTACCTATTTAATAATGGCTTACCAAATTATTCCTAATATTTAATCCATTTGTCAAATTTAAAAACCCATTACTGGATAAAATAAATTTAAAGTGAAACTTGTTGAATGGATGAGTATGCACGGTTTTAAATTTTAAATATTAAAAAATTTAAAATGTTTTTATATCCAAATTAAATTTGAAATAATATCACTAAAATAAATTCGATTAAAATATTTAAATAATTTATTTAATTTTAATTTATATCCAACATAAAATATAAATAAAAATTATAAAATTTTTAGATGAAATGGTAGATTAAAATTAATTTTCAATTTTTTACACTATTCTTCAAAAAATGAAAACATTTAAAAGAATACCAAAAATTCAACCAATGAAAATTTTGATATTTTTTTAAAGAAGTATATATTTTTAAATAAAATATCTAATTGTTTCAATTAAAAAAAACACTTACATTAAAAGGCAGCAAAAGTGTCTTTTAGAAATATAAAAATCATTAATGCTTAAAATTTGATTTGATCTTTACTTATTCATATAAAATAGAATGGATTAATTTAAAAAAATTATTTAAAATAAAACATATATTTAACATAAATATCATTCACTGATAGTTAATTATTTATTAATACCAAATGGTTTTCTAGGAAGAAAAATAACTTTTTCATAAAAACAAAACATTTATATTAAATTAGGTTTTCTTTTAATTTATAATTAATTAGTGATTAATGAATCCATTATATAAACATAATTAAACCATATTTTCATAATATAGTTAATCTGGTTCATAACCCCAATTCTAATAGTTCAATTATAATATTAACATTTAAATAATAATATTTATTTTTTCATTTATGATCAATGTGACGTGCCATGTACACTATCTAAAATAGTACATCATTTTTATAATATTAGGATGTTACATTATTTTACATTAAATGAATTGTGTTCTCATAATTCCAACTCTATCATGGTAACAAGGGTTCAACTATTCAAAATACCCTATTTTAAATCCCACGTAAGAAATGATTAATAAAAATTCCACTTAAAAAGAATGAATTGAAAGTATGAAGGTCTCCTTAGATAATAAATAATAGTGTTTAATTTAAGAAATTAAGGACATAAATGTGAAAACTGACAACCATTTTCAAATGGAGAGTTATAGAAAACATTGTTTAGAGAAATTGAACAATAAAAATTACTTAAATCTATGATGGGTTAAAAGGTCATTGGTTTTAGTAAGAAAACTAAACCGATTACATTTTTATTTCAAGATCCTCTTCGTAGAGTTAAGGAATTGTATTTCTACCTGGAATAATAATGAAGGAAATATAAATTCTTTATATGATGCATTTCATTTTTATTACATTTCTATCATAATCTATTCATTTTCACAAAACAATTAGTCATTTAGATTTATTTTTCTTGCCTAAAGAATTAGAATCAACTTATACTGATCATAAAATCCTCAAAATCATAACTCTATATTCCTCTAGTATTTATACATTAATGAAAAATAAAATATTTAGGATAATTTATGATAATTACCCAAAAATAATTAACCATTATATGATGAAAAACTACTTTAATCTCAAAAATTCAATAGTAATAACGAATGGTCAACATATATCATTTAATAAATAACCTCCCTTAAAATTTATCAACAAATATTACACACAAAGATTGAAACCCAAAAATTAGAATAATTTGATCTCATAGTCATTCAAGATAAATTTTAACATTTATATCGAAATATCATATATAATTTTTAAAGTCTCATACCGAAATTTAATATACCTAATAATCAACAAGATACTCCAACCATTTAAATAAATAACCAGAATCACTATAATTTAACAATAAAGAAACATATTCTTACAAAATATTATTCAGCTATTAATACTCAAATAAAATAACATATGATTATTTTTTCATCAATTATATAGGGTTCCAAAAATAGTGAATTTATTCTGAGATAACATTAATAACTTCATTAACAAATCATTTTCCAATTCCTATGTTATCTATTTAACAAAACATATATTCCCAAAATAAACTTATTCTTCATAAATTAAGTAGTCTAACTAAAAATAAATTCACATACTTACAAACACTTTAGGTAGGATAATTCTAGGTGATACACCCATTGCTCCCTTGGGTTGTGAGTTCAATTCCCACACCTTTAGAGGACATGTTGGGTTGTCACACAGTCTTCATGTTGTCCATTTCTAAAACATTATAATTTTTATAAAATTTTCAAATATATATTAAAATACACAAAATAATCTTTGAATTTTTTAACCTTAAGGATTATCTCATACCATTATTTTTTTAACCCAAAATGTAATAAACCATAATAAATGAAAAATCGAATGTCTGCAAAATTACCACTAGTTGCATTAAAATTTCCTAAGATAAAGCCTTAAATGGGTTTCTAATACACTAAAATTATGATAAAACAAAAAAAATAATATAATAATTATTATATTAATAACTATTCAGAGGACATAATAATCTTTAATATTTTCTAAACCTTACTTTAATATCAATAGTAAGGACCTGACTATAAACATAATGAGTTAAAATAATTTTAAAACCCAAAATATCTTTCATTTCTCAAATATATTATAGGTTTAGAGTATTATAGAATTACGATATACTCTTAAAAATTAATACAACATATTACAAGTGTAAACTTATATTTGTTATCCATTTTTACTACAATTTTTTTTAATGAAACATCATTTATTTTCACGATAAAACTTCACAATTTTCATCTCTTCCTCATCCACATACCTACTCATTATTTAAAAATAGATTTATTTTAAACATAGTAGGAAGAAAAAAGACCATTAAGCGATAAAAAATTATGGAGACCACTAGTTCACTTGTAACACATAAATTATTTTAATAAAAACCATCCTTTACCCACCCCCAAAGGATTCATCATTTAAAAAAGATCCTTATCTTACCTTTTGAAAATGAAACACATAATCAAGAATATAAAATATATGTAGGTACCTTGAAACGTCATTTTCAATTTTAATATTAAAAATAATATATCTAACTTTCCAATACAAAGATTAACCATTATAGTTACATTTGGAAGAACCAAAATATTATATTCTTCTAATCTCTTAAGAAGAAACCTAACTAGTTAACTATATTCCACTACCTAATGTATTGGAGAGCTGTAATGGGCTCACCCACTCTCGGTTTATCATGAAACACCCTATAATCATAAAAAAAATATAATAGAAACAACATAATCTTAACACTTAAATCATTAATAAAATAAAAATTATTGAAGAAAATAAATTTTCAATTCTGAAATCAATTTGTATTTTTACAATGGCACACACTCAGAGTTGAGAAAATTCTATTTGAAAATAAAATTTTAAAGTTGTACATTATTATTCAAACTATTATCGTATGATGAAATTGAGAAAATATGTTAATTTTTATAATTTAGAAAAAACTAAATTGTAATTTTTCAGAAATAGTATATATAATAACTTTAAATAGTGTTTATATAATCATTGGTATGGTAGGCCATATGCATGCTTGAGAAAATTTTCCATTATCAATGATCATTATAGAAAGAAGTAAAGAACAAATTTATCTTTTAAAAATTATAATAACATATTTAACATCATATTAATCATTTAGACACACGCACACACACACATATCATTTGTGGTTGTGGTGGTGAAAACTATTCAAATTGCTTCGTGGATGAGATAATTCCCACGTACACATGAATGATGTTACGGTTTTTTTTTGAATGGAAATGTAATATATTAAATGAATTATTATATATTATTAATGATAAATAATTTATTAATATATATATATATAGACTTTACTTCCTTCATTATAACCAGTATTGAGATATGGTGATGGAAAACAATTTCATCGGTTCCCGATTCGGTAGTCCGCTGTACATACAAATGATTACTTCTTTTAACGTTTGATGTAAGTAGAGATATATTTAAAAGAAGATTTTAAAATAATAAAATATTAGTATATTTAAGACACTAGATTTATTATTTCATAATTTTTGAATAATTTTTTAATGATGTGGAATAAGAAACAAAATAGGAACACTTAATTAAAAATAATACCACTTATTTTAAAATAAACCACTGCTTAACAAACTTAGACAGCTAAAGATGGAATCTTGCATACAATAATAGCTATACAATATGGTTATAGAATATAGGAAGGTATATGTGAATATATTTTCTAAATAATGATGTTTTTAAATGTGAATTAAATATAATAAGATGTTCTATTTCATAAGAGAGCGGAGGGACACTCTTGGGATTTCAGAAAATATTATATTAATGAAAATTAATTTTCTATTCCAAATGGAATAAAATTATAGATTTTAGTATATAGTATGTTGATGGGTTTAAATCTTTTCATACAATATTTTTGGTACATTTTTATTTTACATTATTACCCCAATCATTTTATTTTAACCCTCATTTAACCCCTTTATTCGTTACCATGACAACATGAATTTTCCATATTTTAGATTAATATAGTTGTAATATAATGAAAAAAACTGTATATTAATAATTGATAAATTTTTATACTTTATACTGATAATTTTACTAAATTTTTAATTTTTTATAAATTATATATCATTTAATAAAATGTTATTTTTTTTAAAATAACATTAAGGTCAATTTTGACACTATTCATTACATTTACTTTTAAAGAATATCAAAGAAAAAAGATATATTCGAACCAAATATTTTAATGCATCAATAAACTATAAATATAATAAAAAAATATATTTATATAATCATTAAACTATCTTTTTAATTTTAATAATTTTAATACCATTTATTTTATTTTCCATTAATTGATTAAATATTCCTTAATCGTTGTATAGTTATTTATGGTAATTAAATTGGTTAAAAATAATAAAATTTAAATTTTAATGATGTATAAAAATATTTTATTTTTATGATAAATGTTTATATTCAAATAAATATTCTGGATAACCTAATATTAGAAATGTTATACTTATTAAAAACATTAATGCGACAAGTTTGATTTCTTAAAAATATAATACTATATGGGGATTAAAGTCATCCAATTGGATATTAGTGTTCATAAATTTGACCTATATATGATTTTAGTATACACATATTTTTCTAATAAAATATTCACAAGTAATAAGATATTTTTACAATATTTATAATATTCTTTTTACGCTTAATTACCTGATTTACCCTTTACTGTGGTGATCAAAATTACTTAGTATACTATAAATATTGTCCAAAAATAAAATGGAACTATATTATAAATTTGGAGATTATGATTCGAAATATGGAATGTATTTTTCGAAATTCAAAATGCATAATTGGATAAAATTATATTAAATTTAATCCTATAATGGGATGAGAAAACATGTTTTTAAATTGAAAATGATTAATCGTTTGAAATATTTTTATATCCAAATTTAAATTGAAAAATAAAATGAGATAAATTGGATTAATATATGTATAATTTACATAATAATTTAATTTAAAATTAAAAATTAGATATTATTTAGTTGGAAAATTAATTTTCAATTTAAATTATGTGAATTTTACTATTCATAAAAAATTTATATTTATCTAAAAAAATAAAAAAATTTAAATTATAGTTAATTTATATTTCACTTATTAAAAAATGTATCTTATTTTTTAAAATATTTTTTTTAAAATTTCCATATTTTAGTTTTAAAAAAATATTTTATTAAAAGGTGACAAAACTGCCATTCAGGAAAATAATGATTTTTATGCTTCAGGTTTTTCTTATTTTACTCATATTAAACATATTTGAAGAATTTAAAATCGTTTTTGAATATATAACATATAAATTTCATTACAATAATTTAGTAATAGTGATTAATATATTAATATAGAACTCCTCTAGGTGATAAAAATTGACATCATAAAACACATACATTATATTCAATTGGTTTTTAATTTCATATATAATTAATTGGTACTCAATTAGTTTCTTCTATAAACATAGTAAAATCATATATTAAAAATTATGTTAATATGGTTTGTACCCTCTATTATAACAGAACTTTTAGAATCATAAAATTTAAATAATAAAATTTAGTTGTTTGTCAGAGCCAAATGTGTCGTATCATGTACGCTATCTAACAAAGTTAGCCCTTCTTAAAATCATGGGATGCTACATATATATTATTGAAATTATTATATATCTATTGGAATTTTTTATACCATAAATTTCCATTTATTATTTCACTCTCTATATGTTCATGTGTATCTCAATAAAACACCACATGCACACACTGAAATGATCCACATGTATGTTTATATTATATATATTTGTTGTATTTGTGATTCTAATAATAATAAATGTGTTATTGATGTTTTTTTTTAAGTCTACCTATACTAGTAATATTGGAACATATAAATAAATTATTGGATATGTATTCCTTACCTATAAAAGACCCATGTCCTGAAAATGCAACATGAATTCAGTTGTCTGATTTTCTACTAATAAAGAAAACTAAATGGCATTGACTAAATCTTTTAAAGAGTTTGTTTGTTTAAATTAATTAATAAAATATTTTTCTTTATCTGATGTTATTATTTACATGTATATTTATAGTCAGTCTACCCATAATTCAAATAAAAACATGCTTACCATGGTATATGATATAATATAGATATTTGAGATCATTTTGGTAGGGAAGTTATTGAGACTTGGATCGTGTTTGTCAATAAGATACACGCGTATAAAATTCTAGTGGTTCATGATGAAAAAAGTCATTCCATTCTCAATTTTTAAGATCTAATTCAGTTTAATAAATTTTGATCCGATAATTTTTTTTTCAAGAACCCCATCATTTATAATCAGTTTTATTTCATTTCGAGGATTTTTTATATATGAATATATTGTTTCTAATTAAATTTATTGTCTTATGCATAATTTTTACATCCTTATTTAACTATTTTTATGAAGAATACATCCTATCATTATATAAAATATTAATTAATCTTATGAAGCATTATTTTTATGAAACAAATTTTAAACATTATTTTATTATGATAATTTCATTCCTTGTTTTGGATCATTATGGATGTTGGATTCTTTGTTTCCATTTTGGATTTTATCTATTGAATATTTATTACTATAATATATATGAATTATAGTTATTGAGGCTCTCATATCCATAAATCATCTTGTTTTAATAGTTAATTATGAACCTTTTCTGCTTCTTTATTACTTTTGTTTTATCTTGAAATATGGCTTAAATCATGCTATTTACATAGAAGGTATTTGGATTAGGCCATGTGATTAGAGAGTTTTATATAGTCCAAAAAAATATGAACCACTCATTTAAACTAGTTCATATATGTATTCTTCCTTCTAATCGCCATATGAATTCAAATCAATTTTCCATACCACCATTATTATTCATCTCTTTTCTAAAAGGAATATGGTTTTTTATCTAGATAGAATAGTTCATGAGGATTAATTAAAAGAGAGAAATTATGTAGAGTTTATTGATTTGAGTTTTTTTGTTCTTCCTTTAAAGTTTGTTGAATTAAAACACAATACTTGAACCCTGGTTATCTGTTTTCCATATATCATTAGTGACACATTAGATTATTAGTGTTGGATATTCAATATCAAAAGAATTCAAGATAAAATCATCAGTTCCTTATTATTCAAATATAACAAGGTATAGGTGTTGAGACCAGAAACTATAAGTGAATTTCTTTTTATTTGTTGGTTATGTTTACTATATTATATTATATCCTTTTCCTTCAGGTTCTCCATTAGTGGTTATCCCAAAAGGAGAGAAGCTAATTTCTTATTATGGGTTTTAATCACTACCATTATGTTTATAAATGTCTATTTCATGGATATATTCTCTAGTACATTAGCAATTTTTATTCTTTTATATTCTAGGAATTTTATTTTAAATAATAAATATGTCTAGGTGGTGGTTTTCTTAGTATTCAAATAAGTAATTTTTTTGAACCATGTAAATAAATATTTCTCTTTACTTTCCACATTTCATTTCTAAAGCATGATCATGATGAGTTTTCATCTTCTATTCTATTATTTTTCATAAAACAATAATTTTTCATTACGAAAATCAGAACCAACAATACGAGTCATATAATAGTTACTTTTCTTATAAATAATCTCACAACACTTCCCCAAAACATTACACTAATGATCACCACCAAGAACCATCATCTCCAAGATAAACCAACAGGAAACATTAAAAAAACTAACTCTCTTAATCAATGAGTTTTTACTAATAAATATATATCATTGAAAAAATAATGGATAAAAAACAACCAACAAATTAAAGGGGTACCACCATGATAGTCCATAGGGGGGAAAGATGAACCAGAGGTCATTGGTATAGTGCTCGAGTGGAATGAAAATTGCGTCCTCAAAACTTCTCAGACATGCATAAGGAACAATTCAAAAACACATAGTCAAATGATCACTATTATGGCCAACCATCCATTGAATCCCATCATTACCAACCAAAATCCACCAAGTCATAAACACCAATTTAACTATAACCACATCAATCAATTGAGAATCAATAATCATGTATAAAAAATAATATATTCCCACTATTAAAAAGTAATAACATACCATATAAATCCCAAAAATAAGAAGATAATGTTGATAATTAAGCACACAGTAAATATGTAATAATTTTATACTCTAATGATTGTTTCCACCATCAATAAAATTTATATCACTAATAAATCATAACTATATAAATCACGCTCTAACAACTACAAATCCCTCCACCGTTAGAGTGGAAAATGACCCCCTCAGAAAAGATGTCATGATCTAACACTAATGGAATGGGATTAACCCCCATAGGCTATATGGGTATGAAGGAGTTGGAATGGTCAATAAAAAAAATTTCAAGGGGAATAAATATGGAAGCATTTGTTTAATGGGTATAGAAGAAAAAATAAACCATTAACTTCATGAAATAACCATAGACAACATCATTGACCCATATAGGGGAAACCAAAAGGAAAAAACATGAAATAAAAAATAAATATAATGAAGGTAAAATAGAGAATGATGTCCTAATAATTAGATAAAATATATAAAAGTATTATCATTATACAAAATATAATATTCATAACTTGTGGGAAAATAGATAACAGAAGGGTAAGAGAATTAATGAAATATTATAGAGAAAGAAAAAATGGGGTTGGGAAGTGTTGAGGGTAATGATGATGGGGTTTTTTAAAAAATATTTCAAAGATATTTTGATTCATTTTCATGGAATACAGTGTGATTATTAAGATATTTTTTATTGAATAAAATATATTAATTATTAGATAATTTTTTTCAAGAAATAGAATGTATAATTTTTAAAGAACATCAAGATATTACATGATTATGATCACGTTAATCCCATATTCATGATGATAAAACCACCCCGATAATATATTATCTGTATATAGAAAAAGAAAAATAATATATTTGAGAAAACAAAAAATTCTATAAAAATTATTAGAGGGCATCAGCCTAGATAATTTTAGTGGTGTTGATCACCTCACTCAGCGGGATGTGTCACTTTACACTCTTAAATGGACTCATTTAGCACCCAATATAGATGATAAATAAAATTTCATAAAGGAAAAAGGATATTGATATTTGTGTTGTATTTATATAATAAAATATTCTTACAATTGATAATAAAATTCAGAAGACACCCAGATTTATGAGATAATTTTTCATCTTGAATACCATGTTGTAGTGTCCACTGAATCTTCACCAAATTATAAATATGGTTATAAGGGAATGAATCTCTAATCATCAGGTAGAAACTAGTTAGTTGGGACATCTATTTGTCATGATCCACTAAAAATACACTTTCAAAACCAAGATTATTTCCCCTCTCTGACAAAAAAACATGATAAAATATATTATTAAAATTTAATGGAAAAATTAAAATTCATATAGAAATAACGATTCCCATGAAAAGAAATTATCAAAATTGGAAATATTGGTGGATGAATGACATATTGATAACCAAAATAAATTTCTTTTTTCTATTAATAAACTATGAAGTATCTAGATGGGTAATATGGAATAACTAAATTTTCATTAATGGTATGTAAGAAATAACATTAATCTAAGGAAGTTAACAAACAAAACAAACCCACCATGGGGCCAGAAAATCACAATTATCAATGGTCCCCAATTACAGCATCTCACACTAGACAATTTAGTGATAAAAACCCCAATATAAAGTGGATTCCTATGAGAAAAAATGTAATGGTAAATAAATATGCTTAATATATAACCGACAGGTAAAGGTACACATATAGTTATAATTACCCACATATAGGTATGAAAAGGTGCACATAAGGGTATGTGAAATACCCACACTAAAAGGTAACAAGAATCATGTAGAACTTTAATCCAATCACCAATGAATAAATGCAAGAACATAAGGGTAAATGAAAATTCACATAAAGGTAAAACAAATTCCACATATTATGCAAAACAAGGAAAAAAAATACATCTATTTTATTACAACAAAAACAAGAAACACTAAATATTTTTTTTTTAACCTTTCAATTAAAATATTTTTATTTCTATTAATGTTCTTCTAACTAAAACTATATATTCTAGACTACTTTTATTATATTAAAAAAATTATAAAATCTTTATTGAGGCTTGAATTTGTCAATATTATTTTCCTACTTATTGCAATTGTGTATCTTTAAAACACACACTACACCAAATTAAATGAATTATTTAGTAAAGTGATACCTAATTACTATATGTTTAAATCTACCATGGTGAATATATATTTTATACATATTTAAGGTAGACCAACAATTATAGTTTACAATTAAACTTGAAGCAGATAAATATACCTCATAATTAAATAGTTTACCTAAATTGATTCTTTAATGAATTTAGTTAAAGTAATGTATCCATCATTAATGGATAATAGTTACACTATTGAGTAAATATTACATTTCAAATTAAAAGGGAAACCAGATCTAATAAAAAAACAACTTTTATATTTATTAGTTTCTATAATAGGAATATAATAAGAATCAATAGAGGCAATAATTTACCAATTATTACTATAACTTTTAAATTCGTGATTCATAAATTATAATATTATTAAAATTATCCGAGGATCCACTTCAAAGCATGATAAAGAGTTTCATTTGTTATCCCATAATCCTCATTAGAGTGCTCATATCAAAATAAATATTCTATCTTGATGAAACATATGCATATATAATAATTTATACTACACTGCCATCAGGAATCCTACACATCTAATGTACCTTAGCTTCAGTAATATGTAATCGATTCATGGAAAGCTTGTAATTGTTTCCTAGGGGAATAGTAATAGGTTTATTGTGATCAAACATGTATAATCTTAAAATTTTCATAACATAGGCATTCTATAACATATATATGGATCTATCTATTCGTTTGAATATAATTTATACAAATTTAATTTTTTTTTCATTTCAAATTTTTTTATTTAAAAAAAATAATTGAGAAGGAATTTTATATGAGTAATCATTATCATGTTTTTATAGATAATCTTCTTGTCATAAATATCTAAAATCAATTAAAACATAAAATTCATAACATGATTTGAATAAACACATGAATCAAAAATAATTTTCTAAAACATTCTTTTAATAATAATAGAATGAAAAAATTTAGGAAATGTTTTTAAGATATATTTTAAATATATGAAGAGTCCAATAAATGTAAAAATTGACTCATTGTAAATAATTTTGAAAACCCTACAAGTGGATTTATATAAATTCATTAAATCAATTTTGAATTAATAAATGTTTTAAAATTTAAATATTTAATATGGATATCATTCATAGTATTAAAAAAATGAATAATCCATGTAGATCAATGTTTATCAATATTATAAAAAATTCCACCATAGTCAACTAACTCACATTAAATCAAACCATTAATTAAAAAAATTTATTTATAGTTTACATTTACCCACCTATTATTATCCTCTATATTCATAATTTTCCATTTTTAACCTCTAATATTTTCAGTTTAAGGGTATGGTAACAAAAACCTTTGTAACATTCTGTAGAAGTGAATTCATTTATTCATTCATGAAACATAGCCACTTCCAGGATTATTTTTATTTTAAAACCTTCTTAAAAGTTTTTCATTCGCCATCTATTAAGAATTGTGAAATATTAAAAGAATACACAACAATATCAGAATAGTTGAACAATATTGGAGGTAATATAGTCCTCGGAAATCTATCTAAATCCAGTTGAAACTCATTGAGATAATCCCCCCAACCATTAATTCAAAACTACAATTAGACTCACACTAGCTTTATGACTATGAGAAATGATATGTAGTGATAGAATTAGGATCAAAATGTTCTCTACACTCCATATTAACCTTAATATCCAACAATTGGGGCATACCAACATCACTAAAATCATGAGTCTTGTATTTAAGAAAACTATACTAATGGAAAATAACAGAATATGTGATGATAAATTTCTAATAAACAGTCTTATCTTTCCCAAACATATAATCATTAACACCCTTATGATAACCAACAAAGATAAAATTCATTGACCTAGGTTCATGGTTATCATTATTAGTGTACACATGCACATTAAATCCAAAAAACATAGGGTGTGAAAAACTAAGTGGATTTATTATTCATAGTTTATCTGATGTTTTAAAGATTTTAGAAGATCCTAGGAAATGTTTTATCAAGTACCATTCCTTAGTTACATTATTATCTATAAAGACTATGGTAAATTAGAATTTTATTCCATGAAACTAACCATTTTTATTATAATCCAATTCATTATCCCAACTAATTTTTTTTTTGGCGATTCCAAAAAGTTGTAGTTTCTATGGATTCCTTTATAAATAAAAAAATCAATGATTTCATTTTTTTGATATTCCAAACCATTATTAATTATTAAATAGTTCAATTTTTTTAAAAATTAATTCTCTACACTTGCTCTATAATTTTTGAATGTTCTTAAGGGATCATGATGGGTTTCCAAAAAGTATATCTCGACCATTCAAATATAATAATCAACATATGTGGAATTTTATAGCCTTCATCATGGGAATAATTTCTATAGGGACACCAAATATATGATTGGACACATTGAAGAGGGTTTCTAACAATTTATGACGACCTATTGATACTCACCCTTGTAGATTTACTACATACACAATGCTAATATAATTGAAGGCCAATATGGTTCACATAGGTATTAATTCAATGATTTAAATGATCATAATGAACTTTTCACTCATTTTTCTGAGCATCAAACGCCACATTGTAGTAATTTTAAATTATAGAACTTGAGAAATGTTATGTTGATTATTTTGATTCCTATAGTTTAACACATACATAACATTTAGAAAAAATTATCTTTATCATAATGATGGATCCATGAGTGATATCTAAACTACAAAAATAGAGCTAAAATTTATACACCATCTAATATACAATTCATACGTAAATAAGGTTTCTATTATGTTTAGCTATAAAATTCTCCTCTTCCATATTTTTTCCATAAAATGGTGATGTTTTATAGACACATAACCAATTCCCATGACACTAATACTTTTATTATTCACTTGGAAGAACTAGCCAAATTCACTACCCTTAAATTCAATAAAGTACACTACATTAGGATTCATGTGAAAGACTATTGGGAATCAAATATCTACTCCTTAGAGGTAGAATTATAATAGTCATTCAGAAAATAAACCATTTATATATCATGATTCCTCCCTCTAAACGTACCACATCTAGGGAAGTAATGAAGTAAGATGAATAATGACCCTCAAATCCAACCTCTAGAAGGCTATGGGTTAGTGAATAGAACTATGGACATATAAATCCCACACTTGGGAGGAATTATAATAATATAAAAATAAGAAATAATATATAATAGTCATATCAACTAACAAAAAAAATAAATAAATACAATTGAATCCCAATACATATAATGTCATACATAAAAAAATCACTAAAATAAAAAACTAAAAATAATAAAATTAAGTCCTAAAAAGTTACCATGAATCCTCAATAGCTATGAAATAACCCCTCAAACAAGTATTTCTCTGCTTGATCACCAACCGAATTTTTTGGACCATAACAAAAAAATATATGTGTATATATATATTGATGATGATTTTAATAGTTATACTTAGTAGGATCCTCCCCAAAACCACCCATGATTTTTTTTAAATAATCATACTACATCCTGGTGAATAAATAAATAAAACTTACACATCTTATAAACTAGTAATAATAGTTTTTCTATTCTCACCATCTCTCTCGCACTAGCTAACACATTGTAGTAAACCAAACCATATAAATATAATATATATATATAAATATATATATAATGTAGTCCACAACTTTCACATTTAAACTGGTCTGTCACTATCACACTCTAATTCCACAGATCATGTTATTATTTATTGTATAAGTATTTCATCACTAATGTGAGTTTAGATTCATTCCTTCCAACCATAGTCACACATAAGGACTAACATCCCTTGTTGGAATTAGTCCACATAATTGTCTCTTCGTCAGCATAATCCCATATGTAACTAGGTTTATGTATGAAGTCCACTATTTACTATGAAATTATACTTTACCTAATTCCATCATATCACATGCATGTACACTGATAGAAAGAAAGAACCACCATGTATGGGTACAAGGATACCCTATACATCAATCCATTTCATTTTAAACATAAATTATTTTGAGAACTGGGTGACTTTATAGCCTTGTTATGATAAAACCGTATATTATAATCAATTTTATATAGGGATGTGCCATATTATATCTATGTATAAATAGATAATGGTTGAGTGAGAAGTGAGAGATATACTTTGTCTCCATATTGGATATTAGAGTAGACATCATACAAACATTCGGGTGTTGGTTGTCCTACCAATTCAAATGTAGTGAAGTATGAAATGAGAAAATATTAAACATATAATTCACAGACCAAACTAAGTGAAACTACGAACTCTTAGAAACATATACCACTATAATCATAGAGGAATCTGAACTACCACTTCGAAAGACAAGATACCAAATAACTATAAAAAGATAAATTTCCATATTAATTCATTCATTTAAAGATAATTAATATTATTCCATTATTAATTTTACTAGATTAAAACCATAATATTATATGTTATGTTTAGATGGAAGAATTAAATCTTTTTTCTTGTATTCTAAAGCAAATCATCATTATTAATGACATAATAATTCAAAATTACCATTCACATAATTTATTATTCAATAACTACACATGTTTTATTATACAATCATTAGCTCTAATTTAACTATATTGTTATAAATGACATGATTTATTAAAATTAATTACAAATTAATGTTTTTCAACCCCTGTTCCTTGGATAATACCATTGCAACAACCCTTGGTTCCCATTAATATGATATAAATTATTTAAAACAACTACCATCACAAACAACCCATCCCGTGGTTTCATTTATTTATTCATCATTAATTTAAAAATTATCTTGATAATTATGGACTCTTCGTAAGCTACCAAATCAATGATTCACTTATAGATCATGGAGTCTAACTATATTAGGTAGTGGGAACCCAACAACAATAAATATCTGGATTCCAATAAAACTAAGTAGAATAATGTTATGAGTAAGAATTAAGAATTATTACCTATTATAAAAACATCTAAACCTCCCTAATGACCCACACCATTGTTCATAGGATCAATATACCCTTTCATCACTAATATCAAGAATAACTGTATCTTAGATTCCAATTCATTACTCATTCATCAATATAGTAATAAATCACAATACCTAAAAGCCTATAACTCATTGAAACATAAGGAATCCAACTAGATATGTCATTAAATCAATCACATGAAGTATATTAATTCATATTTTAGATAAACAGGTTCATATATTTATTTCAAGTAGGATCATGCATTAGGGCCATAGAATCCAATCACTTATGCCACCCCCAACAGGTCTACTCAACATCTAACATTTCTCATAAAAAATTAATTTCAATTATCATAATGAATTAACTAGTTTATTATTCATAGATTATATTGATAATAAAACTATAACAGATTACCTATAAAATCCATGAATCAAAATAAGAACGTGTTAAGTTTTTATTTCATAATTTATCAAATTCAAGGAAAATTATTATTAATTTACCTACCTCTTTTTTTAATCACATCACAGAAATTAATTTTGGTTCTTATTTATAAATATATTTACCATTACAAGAACAAAAACTTCCATAACCTAAATATAAATCATTATCATATAAAAACAAGAGACATAAACTAGCATAAATCCATATACAACCACACCACCAAACCCCATCATAATTATTTATTAAATATTTAAAATGATATTATCTTTATTTTTTTAATTATATTAATATCCATTAGATTAAATAAATATAAATTCATATCTTAAGACTAAATCCATGAGATAAAATTGACCCCTTCCTCATGCCATAACATAAATAACCATTTCTCAAAACAATACGGAATAACGAAACATTGAAGCCAACCATAGAAAATAATAAAAAAATATACATTAAGATATTAATATTAGAAACTATAATAGCATGATATTTTAAGATATATATATATATATTCAAATAAATTAAATTTTTTCAATAACTTCTGATACACAAAACATTGAGATTAAGCGAACCATGATATACTATTGAAATATTTCCAATTAATTTGACAGTTACCATCATATATTTAGAATTATGTTTTTGAATTGGACTAACTAAATTATGAATAATTAATTGTTTAAAAAATTAAAAAAATGATTCATTTATTAAAAATTTTATACATATTAAAAACAATTGAAAGTAAAATAGATATTTCTCTATAAGAATTTTTTATGTGAACAATGTTTTTCATTATAATAAATTAAACTAATAACAATTAGTGGATTATTTTAACAAAATTTATATATTATAAATTGAATTATATTATTTAAAATTCATCTCATATTTTTGTTTCTAAGAATAATTTTAGAATAAATCTAGTTTAATATTTAAAAATATTTCCTTCTAAAAGGTTATTTTAATAGCGTTTAGCGGAATTATTTTAAAATTAATTTATAACACTTATAATAGTTGAATATTGAAAAAAATATCACTTATTTGGAATTAAGATATGAAAATTTGGTAAATTGTTTACATTTAATTTTTTTCATTAAGAATAGTAATGTTGGTAATTTTTTTACCTCAATAAGGGTAAAATGACTATAATAATGTCAACATCGTGGGATATGGCATTAATATTTCTATAAAACATCCATTATCCTATTAGATGAGCGGAGTTGAACTACATACAAAATTTTTGAAAATATATTTCCACATGGTTCCATTTCTCGTTTATTATTATCGTTATATTAATTTAAAGAAATGAATAACTTCAAAATGTTACTATCTTGAGTTTAATATATCAAATATTTTTACAAAATCATAAAATGAGGATAATTGTTTCATAAATATTAGTTTCTAGTTTTAAATAAATTTTATTTATCATTTGATTTTTTTATTTTTAATGATTTAATACTTTTCCTCCCTTATTAGCAAACACTAACATAATATTTATTCAGAAAATAGAAAAAAAATAAATGAGTATAAAAATATTTAATGTAATACAATTTGGATCAATTAAGACATTATATTGGTTTTTTTGATAAATATAACATATTTGGATAGTTTTAATCTTTTAGAGTATAATTCCATTTCTTCCATGTTTTTTTTCAAAGACATATTAAATGAATAGTTTCAAAATGTCGTTAATGATGTTTTATAATAAGGAACATATCATTAAATTATTTACAATTCCATAAACTATTATATTCATACTAGATAAAGTTATATTGTTAAAATATCAATAATATTCAATTTTTCATCACTTTTATTTTGATCTTAACATTTATTACCCATAAAGAGTAGAAAATATTTATTTTGCGGTAATTGTCATAAGGGATAATAGGTGGTTACAATAAAGAGATATGTGTGAAAAATACCCAAAACATGTTATAATTTCATTTTACATGATGATTTGGAGACATTTTTATAATTTATTATTATAATATCAATCTAGAGGCATTTTATATTAAAATTAATTTATATCAATTATATACTGATTGTAATTCCAAGAGTTCCCCTCCCCTTACTTATTAAAGGGAACCATTCATTCCTTTTTATTCACAATTTTTGAGCCTTATATATCATTCAATACTAAACATAATACCTTAATAAATTACTTTAATACATAAGAGAGCATATGATCTAACAATAATGTCATCCATTCAAGGATTGTCATGTATCCCAAAGAAGGCATCTTAATGAATGGGAATAACTCTAAATCGTGTATTTTAATTTTTATTTATTATTATACCTACTGTAAATATATGTAATTAGATATAAAATTATTAAAAAAGTATATTAAATATGAAGAACTTTTATTTTTATGTTGGAACAACCATTATCCACCTTTTTCATATCCTTTAGAAAATGATAACGTCTCACATGCATATGTGGAGACTTCCACCTCTACGAAGTGATGTGATTTGTTTTTCACTACATATTTCATGGAACATAATAAGTATAAAATTAATGAATATATATATATATATGATATATATTATATTATTATAATTATCTAATTACGAATTTTTATTTACCTTTCTTTTTTCCATCGATTGAAAAATGGGAATAATGTTAATGCATACGTATGGCCTCCCGTATCCAAGAAATATGTTATTCATTTTTCTATATCTACCTCTTACATAAGACTATAAATATTTATATAATGAATATATATGTGATATTAATATTACGAATAATATTTGGAAAATATTAATAATTACCAAATAATAAGGAGTTGAACAACAGAACAAAAACATGCATCTAAGATGAAGCAGTTATCACCCGATTTTTTTTTAATAAAAGGGTTATACAATGTTATAATAATAAAATAGAAAGGTATATATGAATATATATTTTTCATAATTTTAATATAAATATATATTTATTATAAAATACGATCTAGTATGTATAGAGAATGATGAGACTTCAGGTAAAGAAATTAAATATCGATCCTATTTTATTATGGATTATTTATTCTTGAATTTTAATTGAGTAAATAATGTAAATATTATCTAATATGTTTTTGAAATTTTACATATGATATATTAATTTATATATAATACATTTTTTCTTTTAATTTTACTCACTTTAATTATTCAAGAGTCTGAATGAATATTTTTAAAAAAACCCAACAATGTCTTACTATTATTTTGGAAGTATTTTTCACTAATGTGCATGTATACTTTTAAAAAATGTAAATATTGTATTAAAATTATCTTCTTATGTATTAATTTAATTTTTACCAATGATTTATTTTTATAAATAATTCAATGTAATATTATTGTCCTTTAATGAATGAGGCACTTTTTAGTTTTAAGAAAAAATATTCATTGAATCTTTTTTTAATGTACATAGAATGAATGAATTTACCTATCACCATGACGAATCATTGATTTAAATATTATTTTAATATTTTAATTTTTTCTTAAATAAAATTATTTCTATAAAATTTTTGATATATTTTTAATGGTTGATTTCCTATTGAAAGGTTATTTTCTTCAAGAAATGTTAGAGTAATATTTCAAAGATATTTTTCATATATGATTATATCGATTAATTTTACTTATAATTTACATGGGACATGATCCAATTATTCCAACCTTATTTTTACACTATATTATTTATTAATATTATTATGAGATGTCAAGGAAACACATTTTCATTCTATGGTTTATGCAATTATGTAATTATGAAATGTTTATCAAACTCATTTTCTTCCCATGGGTTATGTTATGCCAAATGTATGATAAAATAATAGAGTGGATATATATGGTTTTATTTGTGAGATGGGTCATTTATAATTTATATTCCCCACCAATTAATTGGTTAATTTTATATATATATTGAGATAATTGAGGGAAAGAGTCAATGTTATTGATCCACTATGAAATGTTGGTCAATGTTATTGATCCACTATGATAAATAAGTATGGATTCATGTTCCATTACTGGAAAACAACTGATGATAATAGACATAATATAATTTTATTTTCACTTTAGTTAACCTTTTAATACAAATTTTATTCTATACAAATGTTGGTTCTACACTTTTATGAGATGAACATAGGTTTCATGGTTTATTTATGGTTATTTATCACTCTTATGATTTATGTATTTTAATAAGGTTATGTGTATTCCCACGATGCGTGTTTTCATTCCATGATTGTTAGGGAATAAATATTTTTTCTTATTATCATGAACTCATTCCCTTATTCTTATCTAATGTTTGTTTATGACCATTGATTGATTCATACCTTATTTACTCTTACAGAACATCTCAACTGAATCTTTCTTATGTTTCTATTACCCATGATGTGATGAATGGTTTTAAGTAGGGTTTGTCATAATGTTATAAGGATGTATGAGAATTATGAGAGTTGATGAAAGATGTACTTAAAAAATATTTTTATATATATAGTATATAAACACACTAAACCTTTTTGGTTTTGGAAGGGGTTGTAATGATATATATGAAATATTCATCTAGTTTGATGTAATATATATGTATTAAATGTTTGAGTTTATATTGATTGTATCTGAGTATATTATAGTTCATCATTAGATATTGGGGTTATATATTTTTGAATAACCTAGGGATAATTTTATGTATTGGATAAAATTATAAATTTTTGGTGAGTAATAGATTATATAGTTTTACTATCAAGAAATTCATTTTATGGATAGGGTTTGGTGGGGAATAAATTACATTGTTTTCTATGAAACACATCCCATTTTTGATACTCCATGTGGATGTGGTTTCTTCAAAAATTTATCTATGGTTAATAAAATAAAATTTGTTATTCATGTATATCTCATCCATCATTATAGTTCATAGTGATTTTTCCCTTAATTGTCAACTAGTTTGAAACTCCCAAGGGGTATGCTGTTGTAATTATAATTTTTCATTAATAAACATTGAGAATGATTTTAGTATATGATTATCATGGATTTTCATGGTTAAACATAAGGATTAATAAATTTAAAATAATGTTCCACAACTTACACATACTATATATGATTTTTCATGATGGTATTATTTCCACAATGATTATTTTTTCTCCTAATATTTTTTTTGGTTTTAGCTAATTAATAAAACCATAAGACATCATGTCAACAATTTATTTCATTGAAAAAAGAAAATAATGTGTGCTTGTGAAACCAAGTTCTCAGGGGGCTATGATATAGAATATTGATGTTATTTTCACACAAATTTTTCCTACTATGAATCTTGTTAACATCCAAAAGATAAATAGAGGGAAAATATAATATTGAGTATTTGATGAGGAAACATCCAACTTCTTTTTTAGTTATTTTGATACAATAGTAGATGAGTGATGGATCTTCATCATTCATAAAAAAAATTTGTTCTGCATTGTTTTTAAACAGAAAAAGTTGTCCTAACCATTTATCATTTCGAAGGATATACATATCCATAGTGGAATATTATTTAAAATATGAGGAAATATGAATCAATTAAATCCATGGGATTTGATGAGTTTATAAGGATATTTTTTAGTAATTACTTCCCTCATATTCTATGTTAACTAATAGATAATGATTTCACTAAGCATGAAAAATATAGATGATGAATCCCTTGGTACATATGAGAAAATTTTAATTCAAATTTCAAGGCATACTTCATATTAAATAATTGTCCCTGAAATTGAAATTGATCGTTTTTTAGTGGATTGAATCCAATTATCATAGAAGAATTATATATTAGAGACTTTAGTATCTATGAAGTAATCGTATGATGTGAATCCAATGTAGAAATGGATATTTATGGTACCCTATATCCTCACGGATATTAAAAAAATTAAAATGGAGACTCCTAAATTTTTTCATAAATCAAATGGCGAAAAGAAATTCCCATAATCTATACACTTGAAATGTGAGACGAAACATCAAGGGAATTATATTAATGAATCTAGTTGGTGTTTTTAATTTGAAAATGTGGGTCATAAATCTCATTAATGTTTAATCCTGATGAAGTTGATAATTGATACAATATAGGATTGAATGATGAAAACAAATGAACAACCGATGCTTCGATTGTTAAAACATAATATGTATGATATTTATGATTAATAGTGCAAAAATAAAGACCTTTTTTCTAATTTATTACATTAAGAACACATCAATCTCAACGATAATGGTAAATCTCTTATGATTATCACTACCTAATTGGGTTATGATAATGATGTGGTGAAGGTACACTTATCAAAAAACTATATAATAACTACTGTATTAATTTATTATGACTCGACCAACTCTTTAATATATAAATAATTTAATAAGGGTGTATAACGGCCCTAAATGATAATATATTAGGTTAGAATGTAAAACTCATTAAGGTTTGATGGTAAAATAATATGTATAGAGTTATTCTGTAATTGATGATTGTGAGAAGGTAATTCTGGAGTGATTCTCTATTTTTTAAATTTGATGAGATTTTATAAATGGATTGGATTAATTTATATAGACCCCATATAAATGTCCAAGGAAGATAATTAACATTTCATATACCGAGTGAACATATGATCATTTTTCCGTGAGAGTAGGAATACAAATATACGGTGGAATATACATCTATATTTTTGGTCTTAATTCTTATATGTGAAGGTTATTTAACTCATATGGCCAGGGAGAAACTCAATATTGAGTAGTTTTAATTGAAGAAGTGACTCTAGCATAATATTTACAAGGGATTCATATTATATTGTGTTTCACTATGCTATAAATATATTCTTTTTGTTAATAATAATGGTCGGTAAATATGTCATTGCATCGATAATTGGGAACTTAAAACGATCACTATCAAGAAAAGGTGTTGTATAACATGTATCAAAGAACTACTTAATCAATTAAGAGAAATTGAATATTTATCTATGATGAACCCCGATTCAGGATATCATCAATTGAGGTTTAATAAATAGGATATAAAAAATATATCCTTATACATGGGTTATTTTCAATATGCATTTATAGTGGTTCCATTTTGACTTAGTAGTGCCTCTGTTATCTTGATGTATTTAATTAATAGTGTATTTAGAGATTAAATTTATTTTATTGTTGTGTTTTTTATAGATCATATTATTATATATTCAAAGAGAATATGAGATTATAGGGATATTTTTAGATTTAATATGAAGACACTTTGGGATTTTTTGTGTTTTTAAAAATTTAGTCAGTTTGTATTTTGGCATCAAGATTATTCATTTGTGGGTCATATAGTCTCATGATAAAATATATCAGTGGATCCCTCTAAGATATAAGTTATTGAGAAATGTAATAGACCATCCATGGTAAATTAAATTCATGGTTTTCTTATGTTTCCAAGATCTTTCAGATTCTTTGTGATTGATTTCACATGATCATAAAATCTACTCTCCATGATGACCTAGAAAGTGGTTATGTTCTTATAAAAATATTAATGTGAATTGAATTGCATGGGCCTAAAGTGATTATTGGTTATCAAACATGTGTTTTCACTACCCTACAGTAGAGAAGGGTTTGTGATCAATAATGACGCATCAAATGAGTTAATGGTATTCATCCCCATTCAAAATCATATGATGATATGTTATTCCTCACAAAAATATATTACTCATGAGAAAAAATACCAAACTCATGATTTTGGAGTTAGGTACAAAAAATGATTGAATTAAAAATATGGAGATATTATCTTTGTAGAAAAGGGTTATATATATATATACCTATCATTAATGTTTAATATATATATTTATAAATAATGAGATTAGTATGTTCCATAATTGATTGTATGAGTTCATTAACAGTTATGAATTCTCAATACATTACCACCCTGGGATGGTGAACAAGTTTTCCAATTATTTATATAGAAATTATCATGTTAGTCTATCTTTGATTTGGATAAAAACAATCTAATATATATTGATTTTTAAATTACGGACCTATAATTATTGAACACAGGGGAGAAATATTATTTTTTTCTCAAATGAGTGTTAATCAATTTATCTATGTGAGGAATAATTAGTTGAACTATAAGTACAAAACATTGAACACCATATAATCTTTCATTTTATGTGAATAAATTATTCTCTTACATTTGAGGATATTTTCGGGTTTAGAGTTTTATAATATTATGAAAAACAATTACATATTAAATTTATACATTAAAATTTAAAACTTATATAGGGTATAAATTTCCCATATTAAACGTTATTCAAATAAAACATGATTTATTTTTATAGAAAATGTTCAAAAAAATCATCTTTGCAGCATCACACCACTTACCCTACCATAAACCCTGTAAAAATATATTAAAACATGGTATTATAAAAAAATAAGTAATTGACCAAAAAACAAGGAAAAAAACTATTCGATCATGAATTCTTGTAAACAAATGACATCATTTTGAAAATATATAATTCTCACCCATTAACGTAACATATACATTCTTTAATAACACACTTTGAGAAAAAAATCACATTTCCATAAAACCAAAAAATAATAATTAAAAAACCATTTTGGTAATATGGGGAATAATTTATAAATTTTTATGTAAACCTCAATACTACCATGAAATAACACATATAATTATACTTGAAATAACCCTTGTGGTTACAATTGGAGTAACAATAACTATTCAATTTAGAATAAACATATTGTTAAATTCCAACATATCAAACACATTGGAGGGATATCACATAAACAAACTTGGTTATTTGATAATGGAACCACAATTCATCACAATAAAATCCAAATAACTCCAAAATTATCATAAAACGGGAATACTCGCATCATATAAACATTACTTGAGGAAAATCACTTATTTTATAGGAATACTCAACACATACAAAGGAAAAAAATTTCATTGAAAATAACCATTTACTATTATCATGGAGGATTCAAAACATTAAGTCATCATGAATTTCGGAATATATACTCACTCCATGTAAGTGTAAAAAAAATTCTTTTTGAATTTTGTTAAAAGGGATATTAAGGAGGATTTTAAAGGAAAATCCCTCACCTTATTTCTGAATTCATTCAAAATGTTCACACAACATCACACGCAATAAAATTTGATTCTTTAATTTATTAACTAATAACCTTTTACCCATATATTTTTTATCATAATTTTACTAAGTTAGTTAATGGCCATTTTGATGAGTAATGAAGGCTAATTTTTACATTTTAGAAACATTCATTTCATGGTTCCATGATTGGTAACTTTTGTATATTAATGGAAGTTCTTGTAGAATGGGATTAGTAATGAAAAAGTAATAATATAGGGTATCAATGAACCTAAAAAATATTAAATGGTCCCATATAATCTTTTTTTACTTAAAAAAGATGTATGATTCATTTGTTAGAGATAACAGTATAGTTTATTATGGCCGTTTTTTTCCAATCACATATTAATTTCATTTTATTGAAAATTATGTCAAAAAATTAGTTAAATAATATATAATAGTTTATAATATACTTATTAAATTCATATTAAATCATGATATAATTTCGATGAAAATATTTGGAGGAAATAATGATAAATGAACACTCATTATTCGTAGAGGCATTCAATACGTAATATTTGGAAAAATGGGTTTTATTGAATAAGAGGATATGAGAAAATGGATAGATTAAAGATACAAGATTTAAAATTTGAAATTAAAGGATATAAATTATAATAGATTTAATATTACTCGATGGGAAAATGAGTTGCAGTGATGTTATAAGAAGAAAAGAAATCAACAGAAGTTTCTTAATAAAGGTACCTATTTAATATGACAACCCTGAATGTTCCCTTAAAGAAAATTTGATTAATCTTTTGATGATACAAGAACCTTTATAATGTGGCTATAAAAGTGAATAATATAATTTCAAATTTTAGGAATGATATTCATGTGTCAAGGTGGTGAAAATAGGTGAATGGAGGGGTGCCCATTTATAATTAATGTAGGGACATTTTTTGGAATTTCAAAAAATATTAATTTATAATAAGAATATTCTACAACCAACTACTTCAAATTTCCATTAAATGCACAGGGAATAAAATTTTAGACATTATATTAGCTACTATGTACTTATTTACGATTTTATTAATTTTTAATAATTAAATAATATATTTCATTCAAGAAATATCATTATTGCCCAATTTAAAACTATTCATTACTATGACTTTAAAAACATCAAAAAAAGTAAAATTCGAAAAAAATATTTTTTATATCCTTGAAATAGAATAGTTATATAGATTATTTTTGGATTCCATTTAATATCACAAATCATATTTATTGTAAATAATTAATTTTTTTTAATTTTTCCATTAATTTATTAAATACTGCTTCATTATTGTGAAAGCCATAAATGTTATTATTTATTCCCAAAAAACAAAAAATAAATTAACATGAATAAAATAAATGTATTATATTTCAAAATAGTATTTATGGTTGAACATATATTCTATATTAATATATATTTATTATTTTAAACTTATAAATGTCAATAATGTGACAAGTTCAAATATTCATTAAATAAATAACTATAAGGAACAAAATATCAACCATGGGGATATAAGAGGTCATAAAATAGAAACATGGATGGTTTGGTAAAAAATTTATAATTCAATACAATGGAGATAGGTTTTAGGGTAATTTTATTGTTCTTATAATGTTACTTTTTCTTTAAATTGGTTGATTTAACCTTAACCGAAGTAATCGAAATTGCTAAGATTATTATTTATATTGTCCAAAAAAATGATCTATTTACTACATTTGGATAAAATGAGTAAAAATATGAAATAAATTAATAAGACTTGAAACCAAATAAGGTTCATAATATTTAAATTAAAAATATACCTAAAGATGCACCGGATTTTATTATTATAAAAAATTGATTTTTTTAAATATAAAATATTTCATTACTAAATTCAAGAATAAAAAGCATTAAATAACAATAATTGGAGTAATATAAATCAAAATGAACTAACTAATATTAAAAACAATTCTATATCTAATTTTTAATTTTTAAATATATTTAGTTGTCAATTAAAACCAATATTTAAAATTATTCATTGAAAAGTAAATATTTCAGAAAATTAAAAAAAAATCTATTTTAAGATAATTTTGATATTAAGAATTAAAAAATGAAATTAGTATTCTCAAATTAAAATTATATATTATTAAAATTAATATAATAAATATAAATAAAATAAATATAACCATATAATAAATTAGTTCAATAATACTCTTTCCTTTTTCATTTTAAATAATTACATAAGATATTAATAAAAAATTAGAAAATTTAATTTAATAATACTATTAAATATAAAAAAAGTATTATATATTACATGGTTGTCAAATTCTCCTCCTTCCATTTTGTAAATTTCATCCTCACGATATATTCACTTTTTATACAAATGGGGATATCGTTCTCTCAAAACATATTCATATTCCCATATTACTTTTCAACCACATGGTTTCTCAAAAAAACAATAACATGGTGAATTACCTTATTAAAACAATTTTCTCTAATATTATTAATCTATATATTAATTTCCTAAAATAAAAATTTCTCTTCCATCTAAACCACAATTAGACTCAAATCACTAGATGAATATGGAACAAACATTCATAACATCGAAATATGAGAAACATTGTGTACCTGGGGTGAATGTGGATAGAAGAATATACAGTAAAAAAATGTATCAATTTTACCTAGGATTTTATATTTCCCAATGAATCATGGAAATAACATTCCCCTATCTCCAAATTCATAACACTTTTATGTGGATAAATATTAAAGAAAAATGATCACCTAACATGAATGAAAAGACATTCCTTCTAAAATACACATAACATTTCTTCCTACTATATGTTGACCACATATTTTTTTGAATCATTTTCCCTTATTAGTCACAACATCTATAAATTCTAGTCTGATTAACTTACTTCGACCAACATCAACAAAAAAATACTAGATTTCAAAATCACTTTCCTCATAGTGCCTCCAAAGTTTCTTGTTGTATATTATAATGAAAACAGTTATTATAAAACAAATTAACTAAAAATATATATTTTGATCCTGAAGTGTCTATTAATCCATTGAATACTAATTTATTATTACTTCATATTTCTAAATTGTTCATTTTTATTCTCTATTATATTGTGGATGAAAGGACTCGTTGAAATTTAATTCATTTCCCAATTAAATTTAATGGAATTTAAAAATGTTTTAAGTTAATATTAGATAATTATCACATATAATAGAGAATGTAACTCTATGTTACTTGATTATCAAATTAACATAAATATGATAATTTTTATGTAAATATATGTTATCTCTAATTGAAATGAATTTTGGTGATTTATTCTATCGATAAAAAATATTCCAAAATGTATTATTACCTTGGTATGTCTTTGTTAGTCCCACCATAAAATCCATGGATATATTTTTATATTTTCACTTTCGTATGAAAAAATGATAAATAATACCCTTTGGTACTCTTCTTAATGGTTTAACCTATTGAAAAGTCAAAAATATCATGGTAAAATCTACCATATCCTTTTTCATTACATCCTACCAGTAATACTTACGAAGGATTCTATACATATTACTAATTCCATGATGAAATAAAAATAGTGAACTATGATCTTCACATTAGCAATCATTCATCAAATAGGAGTCACAAGTAATACATAATATTTTTTCAAATCTCAAAATAAATTTTTTATCAAAATTGAATTCAGATAACATATATTTCTTTACCAATTATACATTTTCTCTGTACCTCACAATATTACTTATAAGATAGATTAATCCTGATGATAGTACGTATTTCACTAAAACCTAAAACAAAATAAATTATTTTTCAGTACTAATCACTTATAGGTAAAAATTCATTATATAATTAACCAAAGGGTCATTTTACAAAAATAACTTGATTAATATATCATTATATTTATGACTCTAATCATCTTCCAGTTTATTTTCTTATCCATGATAAAAGTGAACCATGTAATAATAATCCTTAATCTATACCAAGCCATATTTCTTCTTCATGATTAACCCCTTCGATAAAAATATTTACTTTAATGTTTTATGATCAATATATATTTACCACATGGATATATATAAATTATCCTCCTAATATTAAAATGAAAAAACCATATTATCTAACCCCAAATTTTAGGTAGGATAATTTCACTCATGATGTTTTTATTTCCTTGAATCATAAGAGTTTACCTAATGATTATATATGATAATGGTAACAAGTGCCCTTATTAAAACATCATTATATATGAAAAAATCATTATTTTTTGAGGGCAAGGATAAAATAAGAGAATTCAATAATAAATTTTTTTTAAATCATAAAAATAGTCATTATAATCATTTTTTATGATAAATATAAATATTTTTGAGTGAAAAAAGTTAGGTGGATATATAACTATGAAATGTTTTTTGAAAAACACTAGAAATAGTCTAATAATCCAGGAAGAACTATAATCTTAGTAACATTTGTAGGTCATCGCCATTCCGAAACCAATTTTTTCAGTTGGAAAAAATGTTATAAAATCTTTATTGACAATGTATCCTTGGAATATTTTCTTTTTTATTGAAAAAACACAATTTATAAATTTTTTGTATAAATTGTTTTCATTAAGTGTTTACAGAATAATACAATGATGTTTTTCAGGATCCTCATTACTTTTTAAAAATTCCAAAATACAATAAATAAAAACAACCATAAACATATACAAATATTCATAGATTACTCTACTCACATGATCCATAAATAGAGCATAGAAACTTGTCAAACCAAAGGTAATAACAAAAAAATCCCAATGATAATATATATTGTGAAAATATATTTTCCAAATTTTATCCTCATTCACCATTAGCTAATGGTACTCAGATATCAAGTCAATTAATCCGAAATACTGAGCTCCCATGAGCTGATCAATCAAGTCAGCTATATAAGGAAAAA
Organism: Viscum album; assembly: GCA_963277665.1. NCBI lineage: Eukaryota > Viridiplantae > Streptophyta > Magnoliopsida > Santalales > Viscaceae > Viscum > Viscum album. The sequence continues at coordinate 65,673,736 of OY728147.1, read as the reverse complement.
AATTCTTATTTTTAATATTAATGTTATTCAAATATTAATAATCAATTTAATGACTCATGGAACCAAATTAAATTTTAACAAAAAAATAGTACCCCCATGGAGAATTGACAGGATGAATAAAACCATTATAAAGAAACTTCTTGAATTTCATTTCCAATTATATAATTTCCAATTGATCCATCCTAAAAGGGGGCTTGAGATTGGATTATTATCAATAAATGAGCCAATAAAAATTCAAATCCCTAATATGTTGTAAAACTGGTAAAATCTTCATGAAAAACATCTACGTATTCTTTTACCATCATCAAATAATTAATATGAATAGTTTCCTTATTTTAAAAAATATGTGGAAAATAACATTCAATTATATGTTTTACTAGTTTTACTTCTTCCTGATATGTTATCAATGGTATGTTTTCATTATTTAATACAAATTAAAACTATATTGAGAAAACAACATTTTTTATACAATTTAACATAGTATGTCAAATAGAAAACCAATCAATTCCAGAAATTACCTAAAACCTTAGAAGGGGAACTCAAAAAGGATTGAAGGTAACAGATTCAGAAAGAAAACAACATAGAGATTATTATAATTCAATTTTTCTTTAATATTTTTCCATATCATTTTTACCATAAGTTCAAGTTTCATTTCTTGCGGTGAAATTTAAAAATTATAATATATATTCCTAGAAATGAAGGAATGCATAGAACCCGTATCAAATAAGATATTTTTATATTCTGAGTAAATAAACATTTTACCTAATACATTTATATTATATATCCCATCTGCTAATGATGTACTTAAAAATGATTTTACCACACCTTTATACTTATATTCTGGATGCTTCAATTCATTCAGATCCTTCATTGGGTTGGTATATTAATAATTATCAATCTCAACACACTAAATTCACATAAATATATTATTATAATAATTTAACTTTCCAAAACTCTGATCTCATTTATTGCAATCTCATTACATATGAACAATATTTACAAATTAGAAGCACTTTTATATTTTCGGAGGCATTCCAAAGTGTTATATTTACCCCACCTTCCACAAGAAATAATTTATATTTTATTACATTCTTATTTATGTGATTAGTGGTTTCCCATTTCCATCAATATAGATCTTTTCTTATGCTTCTATTCATGAAATAAATTATCATCTCAAAACTCCATTCCTACCCTTATAGAACATCGAACAATATTCTCATAAATTTTTAAATCATGGGATACCAATACCATTAAATATCTTGGATTAAATTCGGAGTGAAAATGATTTATTTTACTTTCAATATCCTATATAAAATTTACAGTATAACGTTCTAATTGAGTGAAGAATTATTTATACACATAAAATAAATCTTATTCATTTTTTTAAAATATTTGAATTTTGTTTCCAAAAAATGTAAAACCTCCATTAGAAAATATTTTTCATGGAAAATATTCTTAAATTAATCAAATTACAAGGCATCAATATCTTCTATCTCCTTGATATTTATGCCCATTGTCCTCCATTGGTTGGATTTCACATTAAAAATGATAAATTGAAAGAATATCTATTAGATTATCTCAACACCCCATGACATTGACCATACTGTTAAGGTCATGAATCCACCCTTTAGCAACCACTAGATTATAGATCCCCTTGATGAAGGAGAATGCCTCCTCATAAATTTTTTTACAATCATCCTATTTATTTTTAGTACCTCTAGATACTCTCTTTCATGGATTCGATCTCCATTTATAGCCTACATCAATAGAGTCTTTACATCCAAAAACTACTCAAATCCATTTCCAACCATTCTGGGTTTCAGATTCCGAAGGATATAATCCTATTAGATCCTTCATAATTCAAATTCTCTATTTCTTCTATGGAAAAAAACTTGGAACAAACATATCATAGATGATGTAAGATTGTAATATTCAAATTTTTTAAATGAATCAAAAATTAAAAATATTATGGGGTTTCCATTAAAATTATCTTAACCCCTTAATTTATCTGTATAATCCTTTGATAACATATATATGTTTATAGCTTTAAAAAAACAAAATATTGAGTTTTATGTCAAAAAATTACTATATTACATTTGGAGATACTTGCAGGTTTATATGTTTAGAAAACTAGGAAAACATATTTTATAGAGAATCCATATATTACTTGTTGAAACATCTACCATGTATCCATTTTCCACATAAAATAGAATTATTTAAAATAAAACATGATTTCTTTTCATGAAAAATATTTACAACCCACATCTTGGAATATTATTCTCTTCTACCCATCCTTCAACCCCAAGAAAAAACAATTTAAAAAATGGAATGGGAAGAACTCAGTCAGGGACATGAAAATAAAGAAATGAACTATTATTCCCTAAGTACTAATAAACACATGAAGTCATTTTAACAAATATATACTTATGACCCTTAAAATCAACACATTATTTCGTCAATAACCTAATTTTGTGAAATCATGAAATTCCCATTAAAATAGAAAACATTAATTAATCTTTTAGGTTACTTGGGGAACCATTTTAACACATATGATGAAACCCATGTGGCTACAATAAAATAAATCTTATGGTTATAATTTTCCATAAGCCATATAGTTACAATTATAATAACCATCATTTTCACATTTAGAATAACCATACGGTTGATTACCAACATTTCCAATGCATTGGAGTTCCATCATAGACCTACATATCATTGGTTTTATTATAGAACAACTTGTCATCATAACCCAAACCGGTGATGCAACAACCAATATTTCATTATTGATATTTTGACTTTAAATAAATTTGTGTTAAAATATAAAATATATTATTACACACATAAATAATCGCACAAAAAATAATTTCACTAATAAATATGGTCAAGTTAATCAACATTGGAACCAATTAAAATTAAAAATATTAAAACTGGATAAAAATTGTAAAATGGAAATGATAAAGTGGGAAAATATAGTTCACCGTAATCTACTAGAATCATCACCTCAATACCAACACTACAAATAATAAACAAAATATTAGGAACCAATCATGTATGATCCCAAATTTTTGGGAGTGATTATGTGCATGTTTTCAAGTACACTTTTTTCATTGTTTTGGTTATTCATTGGTTTTGTTTTTATATGGGTTATTTTTTGTGAAGTTAAATAAATTTTGAAGTGTATAGTGTTGCGCACTATTTGGAACATGGTTAGGGAAAACCATGTGACTTCACCTTGGAAACAATACCGCTTTTCTATAGTGACTGGAGTTAGTACATGTTTGGTGAATAGTTTATCCAATCCAAGGGGCCTCCCTACCAAAATTTTACACCCAACAATAAAACGGATTTTTCATGGCTGTTGTATGGATTTCCAATTTGTGATCCACCAAGAATAAACTGTTTGACCTCTATGGTGAGGTACATGGTTAGGGAACAATGTTTAGTAAAAAAAGAGACCCTACCCTAGAAACTAATTTCTAGGGTAATAATCCTGTGAAAAATAAAATTAAAATTTTTAACCCCGAGGTTTTGAACCCAAATCACCTCGGATCGACCCTATGAAAATTATTTCAGTTTGAAAAATTCATTTTGGGATTTTAAATCTCATAAAACATCATTCTCGATGAATCTATGATTCTATTAAAGGAACATCTCTAATAGTATATGTGATTTCATCCACATTTTGTTTTACCTCTCTATCGAACCTCTTTCTAGATCAATAGGGATGTTTTTTTACCCTGCTGGTGATGGTTTAGATCTAGGTTTTGATGGATCTTAATAATTATGATCTTAGTCTTGGGTATTTTTCCTAAATCTTCCATTCCACTATGGTTTCACTCATTATGCATCAAATTGTGGTTTCATTTTGGCGAACCCCCATGAATTACATTAAGGTATGTGTTCTAATGATCAAATACCATAATAAATATTATAATAGTTTTTTTTCAATTGTACAATTTTAATTTCTAAATTGGTCCACTGAATTATAAATTGAAATAATTAAATGATTGATTTTCCCAGTTGATAGTGAAATATGTTGATTATGTGTCAATGAAATTGGTGAATAATGGGATTTAAAAATTGATTGATTAATGGTTTATGAAATTTTAAATGACCCATGGGGTGTTCTAATATGATAGAAATAATGATTTATAACATATTATTTGTTGATAAATGAAATTATGGAATGGTTTAAATAATGAATTATGGTAATGGTTGAAAAATGGATAGAAACTATGTAATATGATATGTGAAAATTGTGACAAAGTTGTAAGGAAAAGACTACTACTCCAAATACCCATCTGGTAAAAAACTACACCTACAGGCCCCCAATATACTTATGTATTACACGTGAAAATTGAGTTGTGTGGTAATTAATACATATTTAAATACCTATGGTGTTCAAAAAAGATACTATAGACCCCCCATTGTATGAATATGAAACTGGAATAATTTTATTAATAGAAACCCATGATGGAATGAAATGTGATATACCTGTGGGGACAGTTCAGAATCAGGCATGGGCTGAAGAATATATTGATAGTTTGGTTGTCATCATAAACATTAGATTGAGGTTGTTAATTAATAAATAATTAAATGTAAAAACTATTAACTTATTCATTTTTACTATATTTTTTATACAACTACACGCACTATTATAGAATAGATATTGTTTAGGATACCATTGGTGGTGTCATAATAATTTGTACTAACCCCCTACTTGGGCTACCTGATCGGTACTTCAATAGTCATAAAACTTGAAGGGAAAGATAAATGAAAGATCATATGTTATATGGTTATGTCGGGATGGTGCATCAATTAGAGAACCATACATGATGTTAGGAACCACTTTGGAGATGTTAGTGTTTCATTATTTTGGGTTTTTTATTTGAAATATGTCGCATATATAGAATAAAATATTTATTATTTGGTTTATAGTTATTTATACATGTTTTTTTATCATTTAATATTGGTCTCTATTGATTATAGTATTATTATAGTTTTTATATATTATCAATTGGATATTGTTTATTTTTTAATACTTATTTGATGCTTTTATAGAAAGGTTATAGTCTGATCATTAAATAAATATTAGATCCTCACTACTAGATGAGAACCTCTGGAATACAGGGAGGCATGCCTGAGGTCATTGGACCGATAGGTTTGGGGCACCGACATGTGGTGTCCCAGTCAAGACATTACAAAGTTGTATAAATTGATTTTTCTTTTATTTTCATTTTCCATACTATAGGGGAAAGCTGGACATGACACTATTATGTGGTGGGCCTTGTTTAAGAGCTCATACATGGGAGTATTTGACCCATGTACAGAGGAAAACCCACGTACCCAGGGTGGGATTGTTGTTATTGATATTTTCTATTATAGTTTACTGTTATTTCACCTTGGGTGGTGCACTATTCATGGTATATTATTGTTTTTTAATATTTTAATCGTAGCATGGCATGGAATGATTCTTTAGAAATAATGAACAATTCTAGTCACTTATGATTTCATGTGACATGCATCATTTTTGGCACATAAAATGAAGAATGTTTTGGGTGATTTGTTAGATGAAATTATTTTCCTTGTTTGAGTAATTTTAAAAATAAATTGTGCTTAAATACAAAATTAAATGGATAAAATGATGGTAAATGTTATAGTTCAAAATGGGTAAAACTATTCCTAATAGGAATTTGGGATTATTAGAATTTCCTACCCAATGTTATCTATAACCCATGTGAGTTATGGTAGAGGGTAGTGTCAGTGCCTCAGTTTTGACCATGTGATGGTGGTATGGGGAATAACATGTCATGAATTCACGTGAATTAATTTTATGTCAATTTGATAATGATGTGTAAAATATTCATAGAGTTTTTTTTGGTATTATAGAAAAATTAATCCATGATTAATCTATTGGATCATATAGTAGGAGGTTATGGATTGATATGATCGTTCTATAGTGGAACCTAAGTCTCTTATAGTACCAAGAAAAGAATTCGGAAATTATTAACTTGATAAATATTTTAGCTTTATGATGTTTATAGAGATAGTCCCAATGTGTGTTTTTTGAAATACAATGAACCTATCAAAGGAATTCTAGTTCAACACCCTTAAATATTTACTAGATCATGTAGAGATAAGGAAACAATGTTCTGGATTGAGTCTATCCAGATGATCCATGATCATTTAGAGAATCATTCCAAGAAGAGAGTCAAGATTGAAACCTATATGTGATGCGGTAAATTGAAGTGTTTGTGGGACATTCAGACATGGGATTTCCATCCAATTAATATGGTATGGAAATAATTTCATAACAAGTTCCTGGAACACATTTACCTAGAGATGCTAAGGTAGGCGAGGGAAGTAGAGTTTTTGAGGCTGACTTAGGGGTGTATTCCTGTGATGTACTATTATTTTCTCCTCACTAATTTGTAGCAATTTTTTCAATGTTGGTAGGATATGAGGAAACTAGAGGAAAATTATTTCTCTATGTAATTAAATGTGATATTAATTTCTAGGTGAATGTATTTAGCATAATGAAGTTTTCCAAGGTGCAAAATTAGACCCTCTTCTATAAGGGGAACATAAATGAGTCTTCCTGTGGAATGGATGTTATTTGTGTTTGATGGATAGGAGGTACATATTTTTATATTATTAATAATAATTATGAAAATTTCAAAAGGGAAATAGAAAATAGAGTTTTCTCTGAGAATGGTAACTAACTCAAAGTAGAATCCAAATATACTTCCACCAGTGTGGTGGGTTAGGACATTTTCATAGCTACTGTGTATGAACACCATTGGAGGGATGATCTTCTGAAAAGATGGTCCACCTAAAAATACATTGCATAAACACTCAGAATATGGATTATTCTAGAGGATGAATGAAGATTTAGAACATAGGGAGGTGTCCTTCTACCCATATCAGTCTGGATGTTAGAGTTTTACTGGTCAAGGATGTCAAGGTTGTTGATGTGGAACTTCAGATAAATAGTACCCATATGAGAAGAGTGGTGTATTTTAGGTGTCTCAAACTATAGAATAGGAAATTAGGTATAATAACATACATGATGTTCATCTTACACCTTTGGATATCTATGAACGTCCATTGATAATAAAAGGTATTATTTTTGTATCTTGTACAATTTCTAGTGCATTATTCGTAAACAAGGCTCTCATTCTTTTACAACTACCCAAATTTTTAATTACCTGATTATGTAAGTGGTGTTTTTGATATGGTTTATTAAAATAAACACACCAATGGTAGTATGGTTAAGTGACATCTATTTATGAAAGGGGTGTTCTCTAAAGGATGGGGAGTATCAATTTTTTTGGGATCTTTACATCCATGACATGTCATGTTTTTTACTTGATTTTTGGTATGCACTTTTTGGTATTATATGATGTCAAAATATACTATTAGTGAGTAATATTGATCTTTATTCCTCTTGAGGGTAGTGTTTATGATCATCATTGAGAGTAGGATATTAAGACAAGTCGTGTAGGGATAGTACATCAGCAACTTGGGGAGCTCACCACCCAAGTCTCAAGAATTTTCATAGGAAATGGTGTTGTAAATAATTATTTCCATACCACCATATTAGAAGTGTTTTAGGATGTAATTAATGATGACTTTTTAGGGATACCAAATGAGAGAGATTTTGAGTTTATAATTGAGCTCATACATAGAGCTAAGCCAGTTTCAATTCCACCATATGCAATGACTTTAATCGTAATTCAAGAACATAATACTTGACTGGAAGAGTTTATGGATAAGGTATTTATCCATTTGATTATGTCTCCATGGGGTTCCCTAATATTTTTTTTAAATTAAGGATAATGATAATTTTTATTTATGTGTGGATTAAAAGATGTTTAACCGAATGAAAGTGATGAATTGATATCCAATTCTACATATTGATGATTTATTTAACTAGTTAAGAGGATGTTGTGTTTTCTCCAAAATTGAAATGAGATTAGGTTGTCATCAGTTGGGAGTTAGAACATATGATATGTTAATGACTACTAATTGGATAAGGAATAGACCTCATGAGTTCATTGAAATTCTATCTGAGTCGGTGAACACTCTTGAAGTGTTAATGTCCATGATGAACCAAATCTTCAACTGATACCTGGAGCAGTTTTTTTTCATGGAGGAAATCTCGAAGTACTCCAAGACTCATAAGAATAATTCCCAGCATGTAGACATCATTATAGGTACACTAAGAGATAATTGACAATATACTAATCTATATAAGAGTCAATTATGGATTGATTAGGTACATTTATTATGATACATATTCTCAGAGGAAGGACTTTTAGTGGAAATTCAAAGGTTAATGAAGTGGTTTCTTGGGAGGATCCCATGAATATTTTTGATATTAGTGTTTTTTAGTTTAATCACATCATTATTGAAGGTTCATAAGAGACTTTCCCAACTTGATTTCACCAATTTTTAGTTTGAACAAAAAACGTATTAATCTTGAATAGTTTGAAGCATGTGAAAATTCATTATATGAGTTGAAGAAGAATTTGACTATCACAACAATCTTGATCCAAATAGATTCATGTGAGGAGTATACGATGTTATTTGATGCATCATGTATATGACTTGATGCAGTGTTGATGTACCAAGAATGAGATGCGACTTATGGGTCATGGAATTTGGGGCCACATGAAATGAATTGACCTACACATGACCTTATGTGGGTTATAATAGGTTATTCGTAATTATGTTGTAAGCGTTATCTATTAGATGAAAATTTTATAGTATATACAGATAAAAAATTATTCAGGTACATATTTTCACTATGAAATACGAGTCTCTATTAATATAGATGGGTTGAGTATATAAAACTATTTTACAATAAGATCTATTATACACCCATGAAAGGAAATAGTGTTCGAGATTCATTGAGTTTGACGAAATATATTCAAACAGTTTTAGAGTCTAGTTATGAATGAAAATTGATGGAATTGTTTTTTAGATGCATATTGTTGTTTGAGAGGGATATTAAAATATGATCATCATATTTTTATAATTTCAATCCACACTTCTAATTTATATTAGGGAGATGAAATACGATAATTTGAAGTTTTTTTCATTATGTGAATGTGAAGAAGGTGGATAGTAGCCTTCTGAAAGGATTATAGATGAGGTTTAGATCATCTATTTGTAGAACCACGTTATTGTTATTATGAGAATGAGAGAGTATATGATGCATTAATTTCATTTGTTTAAGTGTGTGGTTCATCCTGGTTTGATGAAAATGTAACATGACTTACATGAAATTTTTTTTTGGCTGAGCATGAAAAAAGAGGTTATAGGTTTTGTGACATGATGTTTTACCTATCAACAGGTAAAGACTGAGCATCACTGACCTGATGGTTTAATAAAACCATCATTCATTCTGGAATGGATGTGGGATGATGTTATGATATAATTTATTGTGAGAACTTTTAGGATTCCGTGAACGAATGATTCTATATCAGTTGTTTTATACAGACTAAAGAAACATGATAATTTATTTTCTATTTCATAGGTTTTCATAGTTGATCAGTTCTTGGATATGTATGTTTAAAATATAGTCTGTTATCATAGGGTATTATAGTGTATTTTCTTATATCATGATCTACAATTTACTTTATACTTCTTGAATGGTTTTTAGAATGTGTTGGGTGCCATGGTATTTCAGAGTATATCTTTTCACCCACAGATTGATGGGATGTTGGAATATACTGTATAGGTACTGAAGGTTATGATATCATAATGTGCCTAAAACATTAATAGGTCTAGGTGGAAGAACCAAACACTAATTGATTTTTCCTATAACAACAATTATAAGGTGAATATTCAAATTTATCCATATGAAAATATTTATGGTAGGCCCCACAGAACTCCCACATGATATTTGGATGCAGGTGAGTCAGAATTATTAGCACCAGGTATCTTATAGGAACCATCATAGAAGTATTAAATGATTTATAAACATATATATATGGATAAAATTAGAGAAATTTTGTATATTGATAAAGGTTAATGACCCCTTGAGTTTGTAATGGTCGATCATGTGTTCTTTTATGTGTCAGTAAGATCAAATCCCCATAGGATTAGAAGACAATTAATGTTGGCGCTTAGGTTTTTTGGACCTTTTGAGATTATATAGAGGATCATAATGATGGCCTGCCAATTGACCCTTCCACATAGGTTTAATGATATGCATAATGATTTTCATGTTTCACATCTTTGTAAGTATCACCCTGACCCTTCTCATTTGACCAATTTTTATGATGTTTAACTAGATACTACTGTATCCTTTGAGTAGAATCTGATTTGTTTTATGGTTCATAGTGAGAAAGTGGTATGATAATGTTCATGCCATTACTTTGAGTATTATGGTTGTATTAATGTGATTATCATGAAAAATGAGACATAGAAACATATATTTGGGATTAGTGGCCATATATTTTTACATTTAAATCTTATAGATGCTTGGGAATTAGGAACAAGGACGAACTATCATAAGATGGGGATATTGCAAGATCCCAACCTTTATGGAGATTTTTTGTGTGCATTTAAAAGAACACATTTTAACTTATTATTATTATACCTTGGTTGGGTTTTTATATGGGGTTATTTCTACTGAATTTGGATAAATTTGGAATCCCATGGGTCTATGTATAGATAGTGCATGGTTAGTGAAAACCACATGGCTTTCCCAGAGAAATCATGTACCCTTTTATAGAGAGACATGAGGTGCCACACTGTTGGTATATTTTTTCCCAACCATTTTACATTCCTCCCCAAACCATGACCCGTTTAATAGAGGTGATTTTAATGGTTTGGAAATAGGGTTTCAAACCATTCACCACATAGAAAAAATTATGGACCCCTAAGTTAATTCCTAGGGTTATGTCACCTAGGTTGGAAAAATGTGTGCCCCTTCCCATGAAACCATGTGCATAAGAATTAATAAACTTAAAATTTTATATAAAATTATCTAACCCCAATAGTTTTAATAAAACATCACCCTGACTAGGATCTAATAAAATTATTTTGATTTAAAATTTTCCAAAGAAGATTCCATGGTTTCTCGACCACTTTCATGATTAATCGATGATCTGATCGGTGGACCATATCTTTAATAGTATGTGATTTCTTTTTCATTTGGTTTCCCTTATCTCTCGTCTATATTTCCTAATGATTTCAGATTATTTTTCTTCTTTTGATGATGGTTTAGATATTCAGTTTAATGGATCTTAATCCAAATGATGTTGATCTTAGGTATTGTTCCTTGATCTTCCATTCATTTGAGGTTTTGATCATTCCATATCAAAGTCTAGTTTTTTTGGAAACATACATCAATAAATTAATGGGAGGTGGTATAATTTCTAAATCCCAAGGACTTTATTATAAAATCATGTAGGTAATTATAAAATTGGGATTTCTATATTAGAAAATTTCATTCTAAATTGAATTAATTAATTTATTTGTTTTCCCTTGTGGTAATGAAATTCATTGATTATGTGATAATGAATTTAGTGGTTAGTGGGATTATGCAATTGATTTATTAAAACATTACGAAAATTTTAGCGACCCATGGAGTGTGCCGATATGATAGAAATGATGATTTATAATCAATTATTGGTTGATAAATGAAATTGTGATATGGAATGAACAACGAATTATGGTAATGGTTGGTAAATGGTTGGAAACATGGAACCCTGAGATTTGATATATATGACATAGTTGTGGGATAGGGACTGTTGTACTAAATATCCACGGATCTAAAATAGCTGCTCATGACACCCAATACATTTATTTATTACATTTGAATACAGAGAAGTTGGATAGAAAATAATCATCCAAATACCCATGTTTTTACAATCTGTTTTCCTAACCCCTAATGCTATGAATTTTGAATTGTAATGATTTTATTATTGGAAGCCCATGATGGAATGAAAGGCCATACCCATTGCGGATTTTTCAGGCTTGGTCATAAGCTGAAGAATGTATTTTTGGTTTGGGTGTGAACATAAACCCTATATTTTCTATTTTAATTAATGAATTATTTAATGTGGAAAATGATTAATTATATATTTTTACATTATTATTATATAATTGTAAACAATTTTAAAGACTGTATATTGTTTTAGACACCATTGGTGGTGGAATGATAAGTTGTCATCACACCCTACCCAGGCTTCCTGATTGGCACTCGAATAAAATTCATGTTTCTAGGATATGATAATGGAATGATCCATATGTTAGATGGATGAGTTGGGAGAGAGAATGGATATCGGAATGAGACATGATATTAATAACAAATTGGGATATTTAGTGTAACTTTATTTTGGTTATTGCCACTAACACATGACACATTTATAGAATAACGGATTTTCTTCTTGTGTTTTGTTTATTTTTCCATGTTTGTATTGTCATATGAAACTGGTTTGTATTGAATATGGTATTATTAGGCTATTTTTTATTATCATTTGGATACTGGTTATTTATTTCATCTATTGTGATACTTTTATAAAGAGAGTATATTCTCCAAATTATGTAAATATTATACCCTTGTTAATAGTCAGTAGCCTCTAGCATATATGGAGGCACATCTAAGGTCATATGGCCAACCAGATCGAGTCACTATCACATGGCACCCTGGTTATGACGTTACAAATCAAAATCATATAAATAATATAGAATCATGAGAGGAATTGAATTTAATATCAATTTAAATAATGGAGTGGTATTTATAGGAGGAAACATGGCTGGTGTAATAGTAATGTAATAATTGGAATAGTAATCGAACTATTGTAAACAGTAACCAGACCATTGGGAATAGTAAATTAACTATTGGAATAGTAATTTTACATCAAAATAATAAATTATGATATAAATAATATTTAACATGATTAATTTAAGAAAATCTAAATATTTTAACTCCAATAAATAAATATCATGATTAAAAACTCAAATAAAGTATAACAACATTTTTAATAAACTATATTTTAAAGTAATTCGTAAAAACCCATATTTTAATATTAACTATTTTATTTACCTATGATAGTAATTTTTTTCATAAAAATAAATTAATTTTTTAAATAATCAAATAAAAATTGTTCAAGGGTTATTTTTGTCAATTTTCTAAAAAAACATCAATTTTTATGTGAATATTAAAATTTCAGTTTATCCAAAAACTAGTGTATCATAAAATAAATCATTCATGATGTAATTATAAAATAATTATTTATAGAATTTTTTTCCATTATATATTTAATTTCATAAATGGTTTATTACTATAAAATAATTTTATATTTCAAACCTAAAAATCACATTCCATAACCTAATGTCAAAAGTGAGGCCTTAAAATAAATTTTTTTCTTTATTTCTACATTCCATTCTTATGAACTAATAAATTTGAATAATAAAGGGGATTTTATGTCTTAAAAATTTATATGAAATTTATATAAGATTTATGTTTTTATAAATACATTATTACATATTTTACCTTTAATATAATATTTTAGTCAATATTTTATTCTAAAAATACAACTCTCATCAAGTATAAATAACCCCTCTACCTCCCATTAGAAAATAAGTAATTACCCACATTACATAACCTATAATCTAGAAAAATAATACCTCTCAATACCCTTATAATATAGTGGTATGTTATAGAGTAAACTAACTCCAAAAATAATGTAATTTTCAAGGGCACACAAGAGAAGATACACAAAGGATTAAGTGAAATTCAATAATCTCTTCATTTTTTATTTATTTCTTATTCTTATACTATTTTTCCCTATGAATTTCATTGAAAAATACTATAATATTAATTTGGAATTAATTTAACATTAAATGAATAATTTTATCCTTTGGTATGTTTCATATTTACTATATATATAAATTTCAAACATCCCTTTCCCAGTCTCTCAGGAATGTCCCGTAAATGGTTCGTTAACCACATATAAAAAAATATACATGTCAATTAATATATCACTCATCATGTATAGATATTTTAAATTAAATATAATATATAAATATGTTTTTATATGTATTATATTATGTTATAATTAATTAAATTAATGTGTAAATTTTATTGAACAAAGATGCGACATAGAGGAAAAATGGGGAATTTTTAGGTAAAACATGATATAAAATTTACTAGACTATAAAAAAGGAAGTTAATAAAAAATAAATTTCCTATAATAGATAAATACTGGTTAAAATTACAATATGCTGCTTCTCTTTAAATGTTAAAATAAATCTATTTTTGTTATCCAGACATCGTTGAAGCAACAAAATAAAGAGAGGATTAATGAAAGGGGATTCTTAATCCCAACTCATTTTATGTGGGTTATCCATATTTCATGAAATATTTTGTATGAATAATCCTATAATATTCCTTCAAAAAAACATCATTGACTCCTCTTGATATGTTTCTTATTCTCTAAAGATTGAGGAATCTTATTCCAAATATGTTTTTCCATTTTTAATTTTAGTACCCCACGTTTATTAACTAAATCATGATTGGATAAATATTTATGAAATTATTCCTCTCTGTGGGTTAATTCCTCACTACCATTGTAATATGTTCCACATGGAACAAATGATTTTGTATATATCATGATGTTAAGGGTGGGAATCTAATTATATAACCATTAATTTCATTGAGTAATGTGATGTATCTCATGATACGATTCATGAAGAAGATTATTGATGTTTTGCTAATGATAATGTTATGATTATGAACATATGTTTTGAGTGAACATGATGTCAGATTTGTTCACAACTACATGAGGTATTTGAGCACTATGACATGATATTTCATGCTTAGGAATTGCTAGATTAATCGACATTATTACATGTTTCCATCATAATGTTTATTATTATCCTATGTTTTTTGATTTGATGAGGATTATTATGATCACCTTTTTTATATTGATTCGTGTCCCATATTCATCCTTTTACATGGATTTTAACTCACCCCTTCATTTGATGCATATCCTTAGGTGAGCGTGTCTAAAAATAAGAATTCCAATTTTTATGAGGATAAATAATAAGCATTTAAAATGAATGTTTAGGTATTATTATTTAAAAGTTTTGTATGAGCCTAATTTTCCCATGATACTAACCCTTTTGATCATGTATATATATCTTTATTGTGTGGTTTATCATAATAGTTTTGAAATAGTTATGTAAGAAAAATCAGAGTTTCTGTATTTGGTATTAGAGAGAAGTTTAGTTAAATTGATAATTAGTATTAGAAAACATAACTGAATAACCTTAGGATAAGACTAAGTGTATGTAAATATCAAATGAACTTTTTTTAAATGATAAACATAGAGAAACCATAATATATTCATTTAATGAT
Source organism: Viscum album (assembly GCA_963277665.1). NCBI lineage: Eukaryota > Viridiplantae > Streptophyta > Magnoliopsida > Santalales > Viscaceae > Viscum > Viscum album. Next base: position 65,658,357 of record OY728147.1, on the reverse strand, counting down.
AACTGTGTAAATGAATAAAAATATTTATTAATGATTTGTATACATATGATTTGTTCAAAATATTTCTATTTTACAAAATGGTAGGAGCTTAGATAAAACAGGACAAAACCCTTTGTGAGGGACAATTTAATGAATTCTCGAACAAAATCCCCAGTCCTATGAAAGGTGGACATTGAAACTTCGAGAAAATTATTACCCATTTGTATAAGGGTAGAAAAAGTAACTTGAACCATGTGGAACATCCTTCTTCACCCAATGAGGATCAACTCTCCATGAATTCCATTATAGAGAAATTACTGCCTATATTAAGTGTATTGTTTGACACACTTGTCTTGTAATAGAGGGTTAAATAAATTGATAACATCTTTTCTATGTTCCACTATTCTTAGAAGGAGAAGGTAACTCTTTAAATTATTAATTTAGATAGAGAATCTAATCAGTTATTGGAATTTATAAAGAATACTAAGACAAATGATTAAATGGAACTGATGGAGTGGAAAAAAGTTAAAAAATATTTCTTACCAAGTACTTCCCTAAAAATAATTGAACAAATATGGAGAGGGAATTAATATTTCTAGAAAAATTAAGGTGAAATTAACATAATTTATATGGAAAAAATTTAATTAATTTATATATATTACTCATGTTTTGTTATAAAAAATTATAGAAAATTAGATAAATTATTTAGTTGTTTCAAACCACACCACCAAAATGATCTAACTATCCAGGACATTTGGAGTTGTGTAGAAGTAGATTTATGTACTCTCAAAGTAGAGATGAATTCTGGAGAATGTTCCCATGGATATAGAGATAAAAAGAGAATAATGGATTTTGATGATGGTTAGTCAAAAGAAAAAGGAGGAAAGAGGATACACCTACCCACATTTAAAAAATGAAGGAAGAAATATCATGGGAATTTTTTAAAAGTGATGGGGAAATTATTTATACGTGGGAGATAATTCCACCAACAAATTTAATATTTAAGAGATGAGAAGATGTTTTCTACCATCATTTTGTTAATCAAAGAACCTTATAATGCACCACCCATAAATCAATGCTTCAATTGTAGGGTAGAAGGAAACTATGAAAGAGAGTGAAATAAATTATGGGTCATTGAGGGTAATCAATATCATCAACCAATAAAGAAAAATGGTCAAGTGAAATAATATTACATCACTAATGCTGAGTAGATCATGAAAATTAAGTCATATAAAGTGTAATTTCTATTCACTGAATAGTGGAATATTTTTTGATTCATGCTATATTAATTTCAATATATCCTTCATGATTTCTAGAACTATGGAATTGAGGACTCGATTATTTGAGTTAAAAATATCTATAAAAAATAGTGGTAAAATTATTGTGACCCAATTAATGGACACTTATCTTGTAAGATTCTTTGGGAAGAGTCTTCGAGAGAATCTCTTAATATAATTCTTGGTGAAATTGGACACTATTCTGGGTATAGATTCGCTACCATTATATAGATCATAGAAAAACCTTCAAGGAAAGGAAATATTATTTAATTTTTTTAAACCATCCAATGCTCCATTGAAAATGTAATGATGATCATGAATATATTTTAGTGAATCTATCAATATGATGGGTGTTTATCCCCTTTGAAGAAGAATAAAATTCCTTAATGGTTGAGTTAAATGAAGGTATCAAACTGGAGGAAATTCGAATTTTTAGGAAATACACAGATGTATTTCCCAAAGAGTTACCAATACATCCCCTAGATATTGTATATATTTCTCAATATTCCTCATACTCATAGCAGTTCTTATATAAAAAACACATACATGATGTCTCCAATCAAACTATTAGAATTATAGAAGTTGCTACAATATCATTGAGAAAAAGGGTTCAATACCTTAGTTCATCACATAGGGGTGAGAATGTTATCTTTGTCAAGAAAAAATTATTGATCAATGAAGCTATGTGTTAATCATTGAGAACTCAACTGGATCATCATAAGGAAAAAGATTCTGCTTCCAAGGATTTATAACTTGATCGATCAACTATGAGGAGATGAGTAATTCTAAATGCTAGATCTTTTTTCTAGATATCATCAATTGAATGTAATGAAGGAATTTTTTTAGAATATTTCATTCTATTTAATTTATGGTCACTACATGTTCATTGTTTTTCTCTTAATACATACTATTACCCTTTCCATTTTCAGGTATTTTATTAATATTTTCCTTAGATACTACATAGAAATTTTTTTTGTAGATGTTACCAATGATACTCTCATTTACTTCAAGAGTATGGAAGAACATGAATATTGTGTAAGGATTGTGGTAACTACATAATGGAATGAGAAAATACCATATATGTTCAAAAAGTGTGAATTTGGATATAGAATGTAACATTCCTATGGAACATGATCACAAGTGAGCTAATTTATATAGACCCTTAAAAATGAAATTTTTGTATGGCCAAGACCATCTAATACCGTATAAATATGTACTGTTCTAGGATTAGGTGGGTACTAATGGTATTTTATTAAGAATTTATCATGATTGGATATCTTTATAAGTACTTTAACATTTAATGGTGTGAAGTATGTATGGATGTAAGAATGTGAGGAATGATTGAAGTAGCTCAAGAATAGGCTAATCACAACACTTATACTTACACTACCAACAAGTGGAGATGTTTTTTTGATATACAATGGTACTTCATATAAAGCCTTGGGTTGTGTACTCATGCAGAATGATATACTGATAACCTACACCTTGTGACTATTGATGATGCAAGAGAATAACTACCCAATTCATGATCTAGAGTTAGAATTTATGAACTTTACTATAAGTATTTGGTTACACTATTTCTATGGTGATATGTTTTATATATGCACTAATCATAAGATTCTAAAGTAAATATTCACATATAAGGATATGAACATGGATCAAAGAAGATGATAAATTTAATCAAGGACTATGATTTCTCTAATCACTACCACCTAGGAAAGGAGAACAATGTAGTTGATGCTCTTATTTGAAAAGAACCTACTACTCTATCTGTGATATGGATTGAGAGATACACTATATTTTGTATATGGAAAGAATGGATATTGAAATCAAAATGATATAGAATACATTATAAATTTTTCAAATTATTTTCAATCCAACTATCCAAGAGAATATCATGGAGGCATAATCTAATGATTTGGATCTATAAAAAACATAAAATAAATAAGTGAATGGAAGAACCATAATTTCCACATTGATGATGATGGTGTGATTTATTTTTAATGATGATATGTTTTCCTTTATCTCCTAAGATAAAAAATGATATACTGGATAATTTGCATACCTTAAATTTCTTTATCCGTCGTGGAAGTACCAAAATGTAATATGAACTTTGATAGCACTTTTTAAGGGGAAACATGAAGAATGTGATTTTAGAGTATATCTAATTTTTTGTGGTCGTTCAACATGTTAAATAATATTAATATATTTTAAGGGGTTAATGAAACTATTTTCTAAACCAACAAGGAAATGGGATAATTTCACCTTATAATTTCTCACTAGTCTCACAAATACATGAAAGGGAAATAATGTGATATGTATTACAATAGATCGAATCACAATGATTTACAACATTATTTCTATTTAGTAGGATTAACTTATTGGAAAACATGATAATATATAGTTGATGGTAATGGTGAGGATGTTTGGTGTACCACTCTAGATCATCTCTGCTCATGATCCAAGGATCATATCTAAACTATGTATATTTATTAAAAATTTATTGGTTATGAAATTGAATTTTATCCTGCCCTATCGTCCCCAATATGATGTATAATATGAAAGAAATATTTACATTCTCATGTACATACCATGATCATGGTAAATGGAATTTATATGTGTCTAGGATCTACATCACCCATTAGTTGAGTTTTCATCCAATAGTGATATCTATTAAAGTATTAAGATTTCAAAATATAAATATTTTTATCGGAAGAGATGTATAACTTCAACTTTTTTGGATAATGTTTTAAAATAAAAACTGCTTGGATTAGAGCGTGTGAATTAAATGACAGATATGTATCAAGCCATCTAACAACATTGAAATCCTTCTCCACGTCAGAAAAGAGATATTCTAAAAACCATCATAGGGACATGAGGTTATATATTGGGGAACAATGTTTCATTATAACATGACTATAGAATATATTCTTGCATTTTCAAAAGAAAGGGAAGATTAACCAAAGGTACAATGGCCCCTTTGAGATCCTTGATCAAATTAGATCAGTTAAATGTTGGCTTTAACTTCCACCAAGAATGGATAATGTTCTTGACATGCTACATGTATCAATCATGGGAAAATACATACACATTTCCTCACATGTACTGAATTCCTAGGGGTACAACTAGAGAATTATATCTCATAAGAATAGAATTTTTTGGAGATCTTATATCTAATAGAAAAATATCTATGTGAAATGATAAATCACCTTTTAAAAATGTATTGGAGGAACCATAAGTATGAAGAGGTGATGTGGGAAGTAGAGGAATAAATGAAACAAAAGTACCCTAAACTATTCTCAATAGATAATACGAGTGAAAATTTCAAGAATGAAATTTCTAAAGGGAGGAAAAATGTAGAAACATAGAGTTTATAAAGAATATTTGTCTCTTAAAATAAACGTCTGTTATAAGATACTATTTATTATTATACACCTAAAGAAACCAAGAAAATATAGTTTTATTAATAAGTAATATTAAATTAATTATAAATTAAAAAATTAAAATTAAAAAAATTACAAATGGAAAAAAGAGAGAGAAGAGAAAATGGGAAAATATGGATCAAACTAATCTACTAGAATCATCACCCAAACTGCCAACACTATAGAAACGAAAAAAATATTAGTAAACCAATCAATATTTTTAGAAGTATAAATGTATAACATTAATATAATTTGAGTTTAATATTTAGTTAAAAAATAAAGTTGTATGTATAAGATGTAATGTGACTTTCATAACATTAGTGTGATCATTAGAATAGTAACCTGACCATTGGGAATAGTACCCCATTTATTTTAAAAAATAACCTCCCCATTGCAATATTATTTTAACTAAATAATAAATTAGTATTTAAATAATAATTATGATTATTAAATTAATTAAATAAAAATATAATAATTCTATAAAATAATTATCATGTATAAAAACATAACGAAAATAAAAGCACATTTTAAAAAAAATTATTTAAAAGTATTTCATAAAAAACATAATTTTCATATTTAAAATTAGAATTACCTATATTATAAATTTATTTCGATAATATAAAGGTCATTTTTTAAACATATGATGGTGAAATTTTAAATGGGTTTTTTTAACATTTATAAAATACTTCATTATCAGGTTAATAGTAAAATTTAGTTTTCCCCAAAACTAAGGTATCTAAAATTGTATAATTTATGATGTTATAATTAACAAATAATTTCAATATTATGTTGTTCTAACATGATGTATTTAAATTTATAAATGACTTATTTAATTTAAATAAGCTTAAATTCCAAACCTAAATATCACTTTCTAAAAGAAAAATTCAAAAGTGATCCCATAAAATAATTTTATTTATTTAATTCCACTTTCGTTTTTAATAAACTAATTAATTTGAGTTATAAAGGGTATTTAAATTCTTAAACCCATTATATTATATTTATTAATTATCTATGGTTTCAAAAAATTATTATTACTTGTTTTACCTTTGATATACTATTTTATGGAATATTTTCATATAAAAATACCCATCCTCAATTATAAATAATCCATTCCTTCCCTTTGTAAAATCTTTCAATCCCCAATTTCAAAATCCTACCATATAAAAAAATAATCCCTCTCCATACCCTTAGAATAAGTAGGTGATTTCTTGACTAAACCAAATCCATCATAAAGGGAGTTGAAATGGCATACAAGAGAAGTTACACTATTGATTAAGTGAGTTTCAGTATACTACCCTATTTTAATATCCTCTACTTCTTATCATTATTTTTATAACCAATTATTTCAAAGAAAACATTAAATTATTAATTATGTAGTAATTTTAAATTATATTAATAATGTGAACAAGTTATATATATCATATTTAATATTTATATACATTTCATATGTCTGTTTCCTGGTCTCCAAAAAATGACACATCAAAGGTTAGTTAACCACGAAAGGATTCATTTCCCAATCTAAATATATAACTATTATCATGTATGGATGTTATAAATTATTTATAACATCTAAATAGGTAATTATATATACTATAATCTTCTATAATTAATTATACTAGTGTATAAATTAAATTGAACAAAATAGTGAAATCAAGGAAACTGAGAAATTTTATGGTAAAATATGATATGAAAATGACTAATCTATAACAGAGGAAATGAATAAATATAATAAAATGAGTATAATTTATAAATAGTGGTAAAAAAATAAATTAATTTACTTCAGGATAAATGTTTTAATATATATATGTTTATTATTCAGGTGGCACATAACTAACGAAATAATGAAGGAATTATGGTAAGGGGATTCTAGAACCCAACTCCTTTTTATTGGGATATACCTATTTCATATAATCTTTTGTATGACTACACCTATAATATTTCTTATATATCATTTCAATATATATACCTTTTATTTTCAAGGATATACATGTTTTTTAATTAAATTCATGAAAAATACAAAGATTTTTCAAAAGACCTTTTGTCTCCAAAAAACATCTCGGACCCCTCATATGGTTTTTATTCTGTTGATGTGAAGGATGATTATTATAAAAAAATGGTTTTAAATTTTTTATTTGGTAATCCAATGTTTATGGATGAAATCTTGATTAATGGAATCCTTATGAAACATAATCCTTTCAATGGATTAATTCTAGAATATGATTGTAATAATTTTTATATGGGATGCATGATTTTGTAAATATTATAATGTGATTGATGAAATAGGAAATATATAATCATCCAATAAATTGGGTAATGTTATTTAACTCATGAGATAATTCTTGAACCTGATGCAATCCTTTATGACAATGATAATGTTATGAATATGCACATATATTTTTCATGAACATGATGTAATATTTGTTCACAAAAATTTGTTGTATTTAATGAATATGACATGATGATTCATTTTATGTATTTACACATTACATGCCTTTATCACATATTTTCGACATGATTTTGATGATGATACCATTATTATGTTTTGTTGATGATTTTCATTCTCACGTATGTTATATTCATTCATGTCCCTTGTTCGTCCTCTTACGGGGATTTTATTTCACCCCTTTCATTGACGTATACCCACAGATGATTAAATATAATAATGATAATGCGGTGTTTTATAAGGATAAATATTTTTTAATTTCAATGTTTATATTTTATTCTATAATCATTATCCATGAGCCTAATTTTCCCAAGACATTAAACTTTTTGATCCAAGATTTGAATCTCTATTATGCTTTTTATCCTAAAAATCATGTTATAATAATGTTAGAATAATCCATATCACTATAAAGAACCAAAAAGGGATCTTAAAACATGAATACTTTTATCATAAAAACATTCCATAAGTAAAATCACTTAATTTAAAAGGATTCTGCGCACATACAAAGGGGAGTATTTTCATTTAAAATAACCATGTAATATTATAAATTTTGTTTAAAAATATTATGGTGTGCTAAAATGTAGGGAAATCCACTCAATCCGTATAAGCATATAAAAAAACCATACTTTTTAATTTTTTTAGAAAGAGTAATTAATGAGGGTTTTAATGAAAACACCCTACATTATGTCTGAATGTGTTCATCACTTTCACTAAAAATGATAGATAATCAATTTAGATTAATTAATTATTTATTTCAGAACATATTAAATATATAATTTATTTATTTTAATTTTATTTAGTTAATTTATGGATATAATTTTGAGTTATAAGAATACATTATTCATTAAGAAAGCATTTATTTAATGGTTTTGTTGTTAGTTAACTTGTGTATATTTATGAACATTATTTTAAAATGGTAATGAAATTATATAAGTGAGATTATATTTTATTAATGAAATTATGGATGATTATATTTTCCCATATATGTTTTTTATTTCTGAAAAGAGGATGATTTATTTTCTAATTATGACTATTTAGTTTATTATGGTTGTTTTTCCAACCATCCATAAATTGTTTATTGTAATTTAATGTAATGTCTATATATTAAATATAACATATGATATAAGTTATAATATAAGTATTAAAATATTAGTCAATGATAATAATAGTTTTATGATCATCCTTGAAATAATTAATGAAAAATGAAAACTCATTATCGATGTAGATGATTAATCTCCATAATTTGGACAATTGTTCTATTTCATTTAGTAAGATGATATGAGAAATTGGATAGATTGAAGACATTAAGTTAGAAATATATAAATATAGTATATATTTATATGATTAATTTATAATTTATTGATAGGTGAATGAGATGAAAATAATTTAGAAGACGAAACGAAATTAAGAGAGGTGGTTTAAGAATGTTACATCTTAAATATTACCAACTGGACGGATCCCTTAAAGAATGTGTTATTGATATTTTGGTGCTACCAAACCACTATAATTTGTATAGGGAAGTGTATATGATAATTTGGAAAAATATTGTCTAGTTATAAGGGTTAAGGTTTTCAAATTAAGTGAATAAAGGGGTTCCTATTTATAATTTAGGTGAGGTTCACTTTCGGAATTTCTCAACATATTAAAACATTAGGAGACCAATCTAGAGGCAAATAATTCCCAATAGCCATTAAGTGAAAATGAGATGAAATAAATGAGCCTATATTATTCAATATGTAATTTTTTTAATATTTTTATGACTTTTCAAAAAAATAATAAAATATTATATTCTTGGAATATCATTATTATCAAATGTAATACTATTCATTACTATGAATTAAAAAACATAATAAAAAGAGTAAAATCAGAAAAACAAAAGTTTCTTTATTTACTATAAATTTCAAATTTATCTATATAGTTTGTGGATAGCATTGAATATCTCAACTTATATTGATATTAATATTAATATTTTCATTTATTAGAATTTTTCATTAATTTAATAATTAATGTATCATCATTGTGTTGGCCATTAATGTAATTATTTCATCACTAAAAGCTAAAAATAAATTACCATAATGAAGATAAATATTTTATATTTCTAAATAATATTTATTCTGAAACATATCATCTAGAATAATATATATTAATATTTTGAAACTTATAAAAAATAAATAGTGTGATTTATTTGAATTTTCATAAAATAAACTAATATCAGGGACTTAATGTCAACCAATTGGCTCGAAGAGGTCATAAATTCAACAAATGGATGAATTTGGTCTAAACTGACCCATCCAATAATGTTGGGATGAGTGTTAAGGTTATTTTTATATCCTTATCATTTTATTTTTACCCTAAATTACCAGATTTACCCTTAACTTTGGAAATAAAAATTAAAAGGTTTTCTATCCATTTTATCCAAAGTAAAAGTGAAGATATTTACTAAATTTGGACCCACTGATGCCAAATATGGAATCTACTTTCTGAAAATAATAATAATTAAGTCGAATAATTGAACTCAAAATTATACTAGAAAAATCCACTGATAAACGTGTATTCTTAAAAATTCCACTTTTGAAACATCAAATATTTTTATACTGAATTCAAGTATAAAACCCTTTAAAATTAGTAATTTTATTATTTAAAATAAAAAACTACTAAAAATTTAAAAGTAATAAAATTCATATTTGGAACTTGTAAATAAAATATAGTTTAAAAAATATATTTTTTTTATTCATTGAAAAATAAATATTTTAGAAAATTTCAATACAATTATTTAGAGGATAATTTTGAAATTATGAATTAAAAAACAACACTATTTTTATAAAATTAAATTTTTTATATTTTGAAAAATAATATTTTAAAAATATTCATATAATAAAATAGTTAAATAGAAATATTTATTTTTTATATTAAGTAGTACTTCACATATTATTAATGAATTTAAAAATCTAATTAAGGAATTCTAGTAAATATAAAAGCAAATTATTCTAATAGTACATGAGGCATTACTAATATAAAAAATATGAAAAACTATAGAAGAAGTTCCTAAATGTTCCGGAGTTAAACCCCGATTATGATGGAATGAAAAGGTTTAAGAACGGTGTATGAAGTCCATACATGCCATATTAAAAGAAAGATATATTGGATAATTCTTACAGCTCATCGTTATCTATTCATCCTAGATGTTCGATGAAGTATAGAGATATAAAATAGTATTTCGGGTTGGATAGAATGAAGGCAGATGTTTTAGAGTATGTATCTTAGGGCATGGTATCTCAGTAAGTTATGGATGGGAGATAGATGTATAAGGGAATGCTATGACCATTACCCATACTATAATGTAAATGGGCAAATGACATTCTAGATTTTTTCATTTGAATCCCCGAAACATATTAGGTCGATTATTTTTTTTGGGGTTATAGTTGATCTCCTTTTGATGTCTGCACAATTCATCCCCATTAAAGAATATTTATCTCTTGATATAATTTCCATGATATACATTATAAATGTGGTGTGATTACATATAGTTCCACAAGATATTATATATAATCAAGATACAAGGTTCACCATGATGTTCTTGATATGTATTTAGTTGGAATTGGATAGAATGTTTATTTTTGGTACTATATAACATCATTAGATAGGTCATCAATAAAAGAGGACCATTAAAATCTAGATGATATAGTGTGATATTGTTAAATGGATTTCAATGGTTGTTTGGATCAACCCCTTACACTAAGTAGTATTTTTACAATAATAACTGTCACTCAAACATTGATATAGATTTTTATGAATCCCTATATAAAATGAATTAGATAAATCTAATGTGTTGGGATGAAATTGGTTAAATAAATCTATTAATATTAGAGGTATCTATAGAAATGAAAGATAAAATTGTATCCATTCAACAACACAGTATGGATAATCAATGTTGAAAAAATTTAATGGTAACAACAGTTATGGAAATGTGGAATTTGATGCTAGTGAGAAGGATTTAATAATATTTTATATATTGAAGAAGGATATGAGATTCAAAATTATTTGAAAGTTATGACGTATGAATTCTTACAACATTATGTTTCATGATCAAGTAGGGATTATATATTATTACTTGATGCTTCCACGAAGACTCTCTCTAGTTCATGACGTGTTCAATGTTTATCTCTTTGCGAAGTACAAAGATGATCTATTACATGTACTATTCCAAGAGTTCATACTACTGGAGAATGTCCTTCCATTTGAAGTAAAATCTGTATAAATATTTTACCATATAAGTAATGTTTTTGGGAACAAGAATACTCATCTGGATAAAGTTACTTTGAGGAATTAAAAACATTATGAAGCTACTTAAGAATTCATAGATATGGCGAAACATTTATATCCTCATTTTTTGTATCAATGTGATAGAATTTTGAGGGGGAAATTCATTTTTAGTGGGGTAGAATATAACACTGTGATTTTATTAAATACATATATTTCAGTAAAATTTTATATATTCTATATACTATGATACATGGAAAAATAAGTTTAAATAAACCATGTTATACTATTGAATTACTATTAATTAATGAGTTACTTACCTCCTAGCCACTATATTTTTGGGTATGAATAAGAAAAATGAAATTGTGAAATAGTTATAATTTACACAAATAAAATTTAATTAATTATTAATCAATTCATAGAAAATTATATAATTTTTTTGAAAGTAAAATAGATTCTTTTTATGAAAACATATTGTATGCTAAAAAATGTGTTTCTACCATAATAAATTAAAATAATAACTAATGGTTAATGATTTCAATAAAATTTTTATATTATATATTCAATCACATGTTTTAATATTCTTTGATTTTTTTTCTACACATGGGATAAAAGAAGTCTAACTTTCTGCTGAAATTTTATTTTTCAAAAGAACAGTTTTCATCGCATTAAACAGACATATTTTAAAATGAATTTAAACTATTTATAAGAAGTGACAAAAAAAGTTCCAATTATTGGAATCAGGTTATTAAAAATATAAAAATAGGTCCCATTATTTTATTGTCATTATTAATAGTAACATTGGTTAAACAAATTCGCATCGGTAGGGATATAATGGGTAAAATAGGGTAAAATCATTTGGATAATGATTTAAAATTTCTCTAAAATTTGAATTTATTTTATTATATGAGTTTATTTTTTCCGTTTACATCGATTTTATGAATATATCAACACATGGGACTATTTTTATTTGATAATGAACTTTATATTAATTTATGAATATGATAAATACAATATACCGTGGTCCTGGCATTAAAATCTCTAATATTTTTAATAAATATAAAATGATGTTATTTTTTTATTGTAAATATTTATTTTAGGGAATATTTAATATTTTCTTATCATGGTTTTTTTTTTATGTATTAAAAAATTTCCATTAATTCTTACGTAACACTGAGCCCACAATTATTCAATTAAAAGAACAATAAAATAAATTATTTTAAAAATATTAAAAGTAACTTTATATGGATTAATTATTGTGTTTGATGAATTTTGTAGATAAATATAACTTGTTAAAAAAATTTAATGGTTTATACTAAAATTATTTCTTTTAAGCTTTCTTCAAACTTATATTAAATAAATAGTTACAAAAATGAAATTAATGATATTTTATAATAAATATAAATTTATTAAATTATTTAAAGGTAATAAAAATTTTATCTCTATCCAATTGAATGGTATGAGATTAACATATTATACGTAGTCTATTTTTGTTTTAGTCACATTATTATGTTAATATTGTAGACCATTAAATAGTAAAAATCATTCATTTTGCAATAATATTAAAAAGGGTTAATAAGTTGTTAAAACAAGGAGATAAGTGTGATAAAACAACCCAATCTTGTTAAAATTTAATTTTATGAGTTAATTTATAATTATAATATTATTTTTTTAAAATTAAATCAATTTGGGTATATTTTTCCTTGAAAATAATCTATTTTAATTTAATCAATTAAATAATTCCAAGAGTGTCACTCCCCTCAATTATAAAAGGGAACCTCATCTCTTTAGTAATTTACAGTGTTTCATCCTCATATATTATAAATTACTAAACATAAAACTATCCTATATTTAATTTCCAAATCCTAGATCTTCTATTCCTTCCAAAACACCATCTTTCTGAAGAAAAATTTGTAAGAAAAAGAAACATTCTAAATGAAGAGGTGTAACTCTTAAATGAGTGTTTTTAATTTTATTTATTTTTGTACCTACTATAAGTATAATATATACATTCTAAAATAATTACATTAGTATCGTATCTATACAAAATTATTTTTATTATTATGAAATAATTATTTTCTACCTTCTTCTGATTCATTGGGAAATGATAATATTTCTTGTGCATACTTGTGGACTACAACTTCCATGAAAGGGATGTGATTTATTTATAACAAATTACTTGAATGGACGGTGATAAGGATTTATTAAATGAATATATATAATATATGAGATATAATAAGGATTCTCAAAATTGTAATTATTTTATACCTTTTTTTTATTTCATCCATTAAAAAAGGAAATAACATTCATGTCAACGTATGTCTTATCATCTCCATGAATAGTGTATTAGATTTTTCTATCTATACATATTATGGATCACTCTATATATATACTGGATATTTATGATATTAATACCATGACTAATATATATTATATTATTTAATCATCATCATTGTATAAGGGCCGACACAGCTGAACTAAAATATGCATGAAAAAAAGAAGTAGTTATCACCCAAAATTGTATTTTTAATTAAAAAATATTAATATAAGAGTGATAATATTTTATAATTAAAAAATATATTGTTTTAAATATAATAGTGTTATTATATAATAAATTCAAAATAAATATACATTGCTTATATGGTATTTTCAATCACATATAATGAAATGTGAGTCTTGATGTAAGTGATTTACATTTCAATACCATTTGGTACAAGATTGTTTATTATTAAATTTTAATTAATAAAATCATATGATCCTTATATGAAATATCAGTTTTATTTTTATTATAATCCTTTTATTTTTAGAAAATATATGTTTTCTTTTATTTTTCATGACATTAAGTACTCAAGTGACAAAAATAGTGTTTTTGAGGAAAACTCACAATGTTTTACTATTTTTTCATGAATCATTTTTACAATGTCCATGTTTTCATTAAAATAATTTTAAAAAAGTATTATAATTATCCTATGAATGTATAAAGTCATTTTTGAACATATTTTTCTTTTTATAAAAATTATTCCAAGGAATATTTTTTTTTGTTTTTCAAACATGGTACTATTGACTTTTTACCATAAATATTAAAGGAATATTTGTTTTAATGTATATTTCATTAATGAAATGTTCTGTAATTAGGAAGTTTCAATGAATTAATTATTACCTAAAATTTTTATAGGGTTATTTTCAATGAAAATTTTTTCTATGATACTTCGGAAATATTTGATATATTTTTTTAAAAAAAATTTATAGGGTATTTTCCTTAAGAAATATTCATGTAGTAAGTCAGTGACATTTTCCTCTATGATAAAATACTTTCATGTTACTTATGTATTATTGGTGATATGATCCAATTATACCATCAATATTATTTCTCTCGATGGTTTATGATTATGATGATGAGATGTTTACAAAACTCATATATTTTCTATGGGTTATGCTATGATGATAGTCGAAATGATAAAAGGAGTTAAAAAAATTTTGAGTCATTAATGATGTTACATTCATATGTTCTTGTGTGTCTTCTTATATATTGGTGTATGAGTTATGGCTGAACACCATTTATAAAATATTTTATATTCTTAATTTCTTTTTATAACGACCCAAGAATTTCTAGAATAATACTTTTTTTAATTTCAATTAATATTTATGAATAATATATATATTTTACATTAAATGGGATGCTTATTCTGATATATTACTCAACACTTAACAACGGATTTCATTGAAATCACACGTTGCACATAATTTCGAGTTATATCAAAAATAATATATTATTATTATTTTAAATGAGAGTTATCTCCTAGTTGTTGTTTTGGTGGAAATTAATGAAACTAACTAAAATATGATTATAAATGGGTTTTAAATGTTTGTAAAAGTTTTTAATAAATTTTAGAGGCTTAAAATAACAATGAATCTGATTTTAATCATGACATACTCTACTATTTTTAAAAAGGTTGGTTTGCCGCCTTTTGATGGAGAACCATTTTAAAATATATTTTTTTAATTTTATATATTATATTTGAAAAAATAAAATTCTTCTATATAATGAAGACATAAATATTTCATGTGGATAAATTTTTGTTCATTTTCATATAAGTTCATTTTTAATGAATAGTAAAAATTACCACATTTTAAGTCAAAAATGCAATTTCATATAATTTATTTATGTTGTTATATTGTACATTTAATTGATTTTAAAGTATAATTGGATTATATCTGTATCATTTTACCTAGTTTTATTCATTTTAAGTAATTGCACTTTTAAATTGGACATAAACACATGTCAATATTTTTGTAGTATTTATTTCTTAAAAACACACTTTTAGTTTTGACAACATAAATTAATTGTAAAATATTTTTTGAAAATTATGTGTTTTTAATTTGAAAAAATGGATTCAAAATGTGAAAAAAGATGCTTATGATTTTTTAAATAGGTATCTATTATTTTTTGACATTATGAATAGTAACTCTAGTAAATATTTTATTTTCCTTGGTTAATGGGAATTTTTTGAAAATCAGGGTAAAAATAATATAATAATAATAATAAATTACCCTAACATATGTCATAATACTATTTTATGAGATATTTATGACCATGGTCATCCTTGGGTTGATTTTAGGACCCCATTATTCCACTTGTGTGTGAAAATGACATATAATTACTTTTAATTTAATATTTAGGAAAATATAACCAAAACATGTATCTTTTAGTGAAAAAAATTATATGGGGTTATATATGTTATCTTTTCAAATATTAATAGTAATTAGAAAGATAAAATTATTTCTTTAATTATATTATTTTATTTATAATTTTTAGAGATTAAAAAAATAAATTTAATTTCGACATATTGGTTATGTAATGATTACTTTTTTAAAAAATGATTTATATAAATGAAATTATAAATATTAAAATATATTTATTTTGAAACTTTTTATGTAATAAAATAATTTTATGTATTATTTTTTATTTTTATCCTTTATTTAATGGATTTTTTAAATAATAATGTCGTTATGGACTTTTTAAAAGTCGTGATATAAATAGTACATATATTGACATAAATGATTTTTCAAAACAATTACTATATTATTAAATAATATAAAAGTCCTAAAAATCTATGATTAGGCAAAATTACTTAGATAAAGTTGAAAATATAATTAATGAACCACTTTTGGTTATATTCATTTTTAATTTTAGTTATACGAACCATATAGTATGAATATACAATAACAAATGGTAATTGTCAAATAAGTTAACTAAGGGTTAAAACTAAATGATAAGTTTAAATTGGAAAAGAAAATTGTCTAAAAACTATTTTTTGAGAGGATTTATAACAAGAATAATGATATATTTGAATTAAATTTGTTTTGGAATGTTTGAAAAATGAAATTTAGTTTATAATATAATAATCATTAATACTTTCCTAAAATACCCCTCCTCCATCTTATAAAAGGCCAACACCTCTAACCCTTACTCACACCTCTCAAGACCCATTGGATCACCCAAAATCTACCCAAATAGTCTCCAAACATCCCTATATTCCTTATAGAATCCTTACCTTCAGCATAAAGAAATTAAATAATTCATTTTAGCTTAAAACGAAATGAGTTACCCGATATGATGTAATATATTTTCTCAAGTATTATTCATTTAAACTCTCATTATTATATTATTTTATAAAAATAATAGTATCTTATGTATACAATGATATTTTTATGAGAATTATTTCACCTAAACTCACACACACCTCCATCTAATGGTTTTAGAACATATTGTTTCTGTGGACGACTAACTATTGCCTCACAAAATGAGGATTGCTAAATTATCTCGTACCGCCTCTCATGGTGGCCATTATAATGGAAATGTATATATATATATATATTATGTTTATATTTTATTGATTTCTTAAATATGGTTCATTTTCATAATTCCATTATGCTTTCAATAATGCTTAAATACTCTAATTTCATTTAAGGAAGTGCGGGCATCCGCCCCCTTGAAGTAATATAAATAGTTCATTCTCCAAATGGAACGTATAAAGGATTGAATTAATGTTATTATGTAACATATATAACATAGATATTATAATTTAATTATAATATACCTATGTATCATTTATATTTCATTCCTATAAATATGCAAAATAAATTAAAGTAGCGTTCATTCGTACATACTGCTTACCATCTCTATGGACGGTGCATTTCATTTCTTATGTCCAAATGTTATGGACTATTATAAATACATATATAATGTATATAAATACATTTATACTAGATATATATTATATTTTAATCAGGAATAAAATTCGGAAAATAATGGACTTTTGACTATAAGGACAATTTGTAATTATAACATGTTCATTTCTGACTCAAGTACCGAACATTGACAAAACGACTGATATGAAAATGAATAATTATATTATTGTTATAAAAGGTAATAGGTGATATGAAAGTATTAATAAAATTGAAAAATTGTTATAATAAATTATAAATTTACTTTATTTTATTATTCAGGAAGAACAAGGAACATATATGACGAGTTGGACGAAAGGTAAGGGACTTCGTCTCAATCTCCATTAATTAAGGCATATTTTGATGTTATATACTACCTTATTTTATATGGTGTATAATTAAAAATTCTTTATTTTAATTTCATTTAATGGTTTTCAAAAGTAATCTTTTGTTATAGAAACTGTTTTACTAAACGACAAAGGGAGTGATTCTTTTTAGCATAAATGTTGACAACGTCTTTTCTGCCGCTGCGAGCATTATTTGATATTTGGATTCTTTAACAAGGCATAATGTTTTGAAAAGGAAAATACATACCATCAACCATTTTTACATATTACGGTATTTAAAATGGTTTTGAAGTGGATTTACTATTTCAATATCTAAAAATTATTTCTTTTGATTGGAAATGAAATTTTATTACTAAAATTTTGATATTTGAAATATTTTATGTTTGATGATTATATAATGGTACATGGACCTTTGGTAGGTGAATACGTGATAAACCAAATGAATGTTGGTCCCATGATAAACCAAGGATGGTTGGTTATGTTATAACCTCCAATGCATTTGGTATGGAAGTCAGTCGTATGTCTCATCCATTTGTATAAATGTTTATGGAATTTGACTATATGGTTATTCCATTTAAGTATGATTATGTCCAATGTTTACCTTTATATTATATATGTTTCTTTTTTATGTATTCTATAGTAGTATTTTTTTACATTAATAAGGTAATGAATGCGTTTATATTTAGTGAAGTGTTTTTCTATTTCCTTAATGTGAAAAGTATTACTTTGCGATAAAGTTATCATGTTTTACATATTGTTTAGAAAACTAATAGTTTTCCTTATTTGTGTATCTCTTATTGAGCTTTTTATTCTAATTCCACGATTTTGAAATGTTTCTCACATGACATAAAGAGGAATAGGGTCAAGGATGGGATTACAAAAAAGTAATTCAAATTAAAACATGAATCTAAACATTATTTTTTTTACGAGTTTTTATTTTATGAAAAAATTGGATATTGAGTTGTAGTGTCTACATGTAATAATAAGGATTTTATGTATATGTTATGAAATAATTATCTAAAAATAAAAACCTGAAAAGGCACTGAGTGTAAATAATTAACATAATTCATGATTACGAAATGATTAAGGCTACGACCTTATAATTGATATTAGAGGAATGGTTTAGACAACTTTAGGGGTCAAGAGTTTTCATTAGACACATGGTTAGTCCCTATGTCGATTCTTTCTGTTAAATACTTGTTCTATAACTTCTTTAGATCAAATAAAGTCGGTTAAAAATTGATTTAGGAGGATCTCAAACAATATTCCTATGTATTACTGATGACTTGCTTGTAATAATTATTAGAAAGTCATGTTCAGATGACTGTGAAACTTTTTCTAGTATAAAAACCACATGAAATATGTAGTTTGACATATAAAACACCTCCACTATACCTTGATACCATCGTGGATCATGAATTGAATTTTATCAAATCAAATTTTCTTAATATTCTCATATTTTTAAGAAATGTAAATATTATCAAGGAATTATCAAATATTTTACCTTATCACGTGATTTTGAAGCGTATTATGATTTTGAAAAAGGTGTTGAAGAAGGAGACCCTTGCAAAACCTATTTATATTTTCATTCAAATATAGTCTCTAATAACATAATTATGGTATTTTAAAAGGATTATTGACTGAAATTTTTAAGTCAAACCTGGTCCGACTATTTTATCAAAATCAGGTTTTATAAGATGTTTTGAAATTATATGGCGTACTTGATTATATTCCAAAACTATTTTTATGAGAACACCCTTATGTCCCCAGTTGTATAAGGTGTATTTTAAAGAAGGAATCAAATTATTTTGAATGATCTTTAAACCTTTTTTTCAATGCATTGAACTTGTACTTATGTGAGCAAGGTGACGATGAAACCATATGGACACCATGATCAATGTATGAGATACTTTATTTTAAGAATAATTTTATTTTTTTCATATGAAGGTGAAATAATTAAATGAAAATATATATAATAATTGATGAATTAAGATGTTTAGGTATTAATGATTGGGGATGAAAATGATAGGTATATGAAAACCTTAGATGATAAAACATGTAAGTTTTATTTTTGAGTTTTATAAAGAGGACAACCCATAAGATGGGTGCAACCCGTTGTGTCCAACAAGGCTGTTGGAATTGAACCCACAACTGAAGGGCTGCAAGGGAACCTCTCTTACCACTGACCTATATGATGTTCCTAGATACTATGACTTATTCTTTTTAGTTAAATGATTTTATGGATCTATTATAATTTAATTTTTGGGACATATGTTTTATCATATGGATATCATTATTATAGAAAAATGATTTTGTTGTTGAGTGATAAATGTAATTTGTGAGGGTGTTTTCTATTTTTTTGTAACACTACATGTCTTATGAAATTTGAATACTATGATATTTTATTTGAGGAGTCATCGTGGAATTTTATTTTGGAAGAATCTATGTTTTTATTGTGGACTATTAGTAATTTTTGTTGTTTATGGAAATGGTTAACCTATCATAATAAATATGTGATTACGTTAATTACTTTTATTTATGTGACATTAAAATTAATCGACGTTATCTAGTCATAAATGTTATGATTTATCATGGAAGACAATGTGATCAAATTCATATGAGATTTGGATTTTAATCATAGTTTGAATTATATTGACGTATTTAAGGTCAATTTTGTTTTAAATGGTCTTTGTTGGACTTTGGGTATTTTTATTGAACATTGGAGATTAATAGTAGTATTTATTTTCATAAAGGATCATTATTTTCAAGGTATTATCTGATCTTGTACTAACCATTTTGGTTTTGGTAAATGCATAAAGACAGGGAAAACATATAGTTCAACTTTTTTGGATTACGAGATTCTCTATAAGTTGATTCGAGCACATCAGGAGTGACCATGTCATCATGAATACTCAAAGTTTACAGAAAAGATGGGTTTGTAGTAGAAATTTTTTAATGGATGAAAATCTACTTGAAAATTAAGAATATTTACTTATTTTTTATTCATTCTCACAAAAAATTCTACATCATTATAAAAAGGACCATAAAACAAAAAACATTTCTCGTTGAATTTTCTGAATGGGGAATAAAATTCCTTTTAACCTATAACCATTTTGTGATTTTCTAGTGGTTAACTTTCTGCTGATCATGTTTTCTATCACTCTCCATCAAAACATTATGGTTAGTTTCTCTTCCATATCAATGTTTTCCAACATGGAATCATAGTATGGGTTATCTTGGCGGACCATTGTACTTATCATTCATTCTTTTAAAGTGACATTTTTGTTGACTCGTTTTCCCATGTGGGACTTTCACTAAAGTTTCCATACCCAATTTTAAAATTATGAGGACACAATATTCAAAAGGAGGAAGGATGTAACGACCCATGTATTTATTGAATAATATTTCCTTAATTTATATTAATATTTATGAATAAATTATTATTTTTATGTAAAAGGGGATTCTATTTCTGATAGATTACTAAAAAATCAACAATGAGTTTCTTTGAATTCATATATTGCACCCAACTTTGAGTTATAATGAAAAATAATGTAATAATATTATTATTTTAAATAGAAGTTAATGAAAATATTTTGTATTAGAGGAAATGAATATAACTAACTATAATATAATTATAAATGTTTGTTAAATTTCTTTTCATTTTTCCAATAAATTTTAGTGGCTTAAAATAAGAATGAACCTGGTTTTAAGCATAAAATAATCTAATATTTTTTTAATAGGTTTTTTATAACCTTTTGATGGTGATCTCCTTTTAAATATATTTTTTTCACTTTTATATATTCTATTTTACAAAATAAAATTCTTGAATCGAATCAGAACATCAAAATTTACTTTGGATACATTTTTGGAAATTATCTGATAAAGTTCATTTTTAATGAATAGTGAAAAATACCGCATTTTAGGTCAAAACTACATTTTCATATAATATATTTTTATAGTTATATTGTAATTTTAATTATTTTAAAAGTGTAAATGGATTATATTTTTTTTCATTTAACCCAAATTTGGTAATTTTATGTAATTTAACGTTGAAATTGGAAATAAACCCATGAAAATGTTTTTATATTTTTTATTTCTTAAAAACACACTTTTTGGTTTTGATAATGGGAATTAATTTAAAATTAACTTCTAAAAATTATGTGTTTTGAATTTAAAAAAATATATTCCATATATAAAATAAAAAGGTTGAAATTGTGTAAATAGTACTCTTATGTTTTTAATCATTATCAATGGTAACTTTAGTACATATTTTATTTACCGTGGTCAAAGGTTAAATATGGTAAATAAGGGTAAAAAATAATATTATAATAATATAAAATAAAAATAACATGTGTCATAATCCTATTGGATAAGATATTTCCGACCATGAGAATCCTTGGGTCTATTTTAGGACCCCATAGAGCCACTTGTGTGTGAAAATGACACTTAATTACTTTTAATTTAAAGTTAAGGAAAATATAACCAAAACATGTATGTTTTAGTAAAACAATTTTTATATATGGTTATATAAGTTATCTTCTTAAATATAAATTTTAATTAGAATTATAAAAATATTTCCTAAATCATGGTATTTTTTTATTATTTTTAGAGATTAAATAAATAAATTTATTTATGACATAATGGGGATTAATTGATAAATTTATTAATGAATGATTTAAATAAATGAGATTATAAATATTAAAATAATTTTATTTTGTAACATTTAATTTCATCCAATAATTTTATGGATTATTATTAATTGTCATTAGTGATTTAATGATTTCTTTTCGATAGAATAAAGCTGATATGGTTTTTTTAAAAGTCATGATATGAATAGTATATAAATTGACATTACTGGGTTTTTAAAACAAATACTATATTATTAAATAATATAATAGTACTAAAAATCTAATATTTTTCCAAATGAATTAGATATGGTTTAAAATGTAATTAATGAACCACTTTAGGTTTGATTAGATATTTATAGTAATTATATTGTCAATATAATATGAATATAAAAGAAGAAATTGTAAGAGTCAAATAAGTTTACTAAGGTTTAATGACAAATGAGAAGGTTAAATTTGTAACCAAAACATGTATAATAGATATTGGTTAAGAGGATTTCGAAAAATACAAATCTTATCATAGAATTAAATTAGTTTTGGACCTTTTGAAAATAAAAATTTTGTTTATAATAAAAAAACTTTGAAACATTCCTAAAGTACCCCTCTTCCCTCTTATAATAGGCCACCACCTCTATCTCATACTCACACCACTCAAGCCCCATTATCTCATAAAAAATATTCCCAAATAAGCTCCCAAAATCTCTATATTCCTCTAATAATCCTTACCTTGGGATGAAGTAAATTTAAGAAGGCATTTTATCTTAAATCCAAAGAAGTTATCTGATTTGAGGTAATGTCTTCTCTCAATATTCGTTCATTTATTTTCCATTATCCAACTCCCTAAACTCTCTTAATTTTATCAGTTTATAACTACACCAGTATCTTAATTATAATATTATGTTTTATATAAGTATATTTACTACACTCATACACACCTCCATATAATGGATTTAGAACGTATTGTCTCTCTGGGCGGTGTACTACTGCCTCACGAAACGATGATTGTTCAATTATCTCCTACCACCTCTCATGACGGTCATTTTGATGGAACTATATTTATATATGATATATATTATATTTATATGGTCTCAATTTATTCTATATTTTTCATTTACATCATAACTTTATTTTTTCCATAATGCATAAATAAGATAATTTCATTTGAGAAAGTGCGGACTACCACCCACTCGAAGTGATATGACTCCTACATGGTATACATGGAACAAATAATGTATGAAATTAATGAACTTATATATCATATATAACATATATATTATTCTTTAATTATAATATAAATATGTATCATTTATATTTCATTCTTTTAAATATGAAATAGAAATGACAGTAGTGTTCATGCATATATACGGCTTACCGTCTTTGTGAACAATGAATTTCATTTATTATATCCAAATGATATGAACTGTTATATAAACATATATAATTGATCAAAATAAATATATAATGGACATATATTTTATTCCAATCATGAATAAATTTATGGAGATTGTGTACTTTTGAGCACATGGACAATTTGTAATTATAACAAGATCATTTTTACCAAAGTAAAAAAACATCAACAAAACAACCAATATGAACTTTAAGAATTATATGATTAGTATAGAATGGTAATAAGTGATATAAAAGGAATAATAAATCTTATAAAGGTTTTTAATCAAGTATAGATTAACTTATGTTTATTATTGAGGAATAACAAGGAACATAACTGACGAGTCAGACTCAAGGTAAGGTACTTCGTCTCAGTATCCTCTTAGTGAGGCATATTTTGATGTTTTAAACTACCTTATTTTAATATGGTGTATAATTTTACCATTTTTATTTTAATTTAATTCAATTTTTTTAAAAATTAATCTTCTGTTTTATATATTTATTTACTAAATGACAAAGGGAGTGTTTCTTTTTAACATACATGATGACAACGACCTTTCTGCCGCTATTAGAATTATTTGATATTTGGATTCCTTTACAAGATATAATGTTTCAAAAGGAAAATATATACCATATACCATTTTTTACGTATTTTGGTATTGAAAATGGTTTTGAAAGTGGATTTATACTTTCAATTTCTTAAAATTATTTCTTGTGATTGATAATGAAATTTTATGATTGAAATGTTAATATTTTCAATCCTTTATGTGTACTGATTATATAATAGTACATAAAAATTTAACGATTGATTACTGTAACGACCCAAAAATGTATTAATGAATATTGATCTTGGTGTATTTAAATGTCCTTTTATGTTTATGTAAAATGTATGCACTTATTTGGTTCTATGTTTTGGATTTCAAAATACCATTAATAATTGTGACCATTTGTAATATAATCATTGAACAGTGATCACATGATTAGTATATATATATAGGGCTCTAAAAAATCCGATTTACTTAGAAAAAGGAAGCGATTGACTCATCTAGTAGAATTTCCCCTTAAGAAGACCATGTTTCAGAGCTCATAAATGAGGTGGCGTCAATGGGATTTTCTCTTGACCAATCCCAAGCTGAGCTTGAATATGTTAAGCTTGAGCGGAACTGCCTACGAGAGAAGTGGATTTTGATAGAGATTAATACTCGAGAATTGTTATCCGAGCCACCCCAAGATTATGTCACCATCTCCCACCTTACCCTAAGGTCTTATGTTGGGTTTTAAGGGGTTATGTAGCAAGACCATAGTACTACAGTTATGTACAATATTTTTGAATAGAGAATATACATTCTTTTTATGATTTTTACTTTGTAAATAGTTTTTAAGCACAAATAGTATTTTTAATTATTAATAAACTAAGAAATATATGTTTATGAATTAATTTATTTTTGAATAATATATTATTTTAATAAATTATTATTATAATTATTAAATTAATTTGTATTAAATATAAATGATCAAATAATTTTATGAATGCAATTGTAATTTTTATTATGCTTTGAAAGCTATTTTTTTCAAAACCCATAAATTTTAGATAAATGTCGATTTATATTTTAAAAGTAAAAATTCACATATTTAGAAAATTATTTATATAAAATTAATATTATTTTTGGAATCAGGATGTCAAAATTATCCAATGGTGATTTTTTCATAATTTTTCGAGACAATCGAAAATTTGGGTAAAAATTAAATATCATTTATGTATATAATGTGCTTTATGACATCATAATGACCCAATAGTGATGTAATAACATAATATAATCATTATGTTATACCAATATATATTTTAGCATTGAAATAATTTGATTTTGGAGTTGTTTTATTTATTAGTCGACCCTTCAAGGCTTATAAAACATTTTGTATTTTTAAATTGTTTCCCATGAGAGTGTGACTCACCTCCAATTATGAAACTCTATTATTTTAATAATTTAGTCCATTTTCCTTATAAAATATTGTTTTCCAATACCCTTTGGTAAAAATCAAGGAAAAAATGATGGTTTGGTTTGTGGTTTTTATTAGTTTAATGTGAAATGTCCCAAACCTAAATAATAATGAATTCTATTTCCTTTCCTATATAAACACACCCAAGCTCCAACTTCCTCATAACTCAGAGACTTTTTAGTAAGAAAAAACCCTTCCTTGATCTCTCTAGAATCCTCCCTAGGTGCCCCAATCTCCAAATAATCCTCCCACAATCCCCTCCCATGAGTTTGTGATCACACATCCAAGTAAGGTATTATCACATTATTTTTTTATTTCTACGTTTCCTTATATTCTTATGAGATATTATTTTCAATTATCAATGATGGGTTATGATTATACACCTCCTTAATTATTACCACTTCATGTTTTAATAATGATATATTCCCTTTCCCTCTCATTAATTCCTTCTATGCATACCTGTTACAATGTAAAAATTCCGAATTAAATTTCTATCTCCTCATTTTCATTCAAGAAATTATTTTGTATCATTAATCTAAAATCCATTAAAATTTTTGGAAAATGTATTTATATGACTCCATTATATTCCATTTCATATAGATATTATGAGAATTCTTTCCTCTCTAATCAACCATTTCTTATGAACTCTTATGTGATGTTGTTATACTGACGAAATTGCACCACATTTTTCCAAGACAAAGTCATTGTGTAGGGAATACCATGCCCATTTTCCCTATCACGGGTACTCGTAATTATTCCAATTAACTTATTGATTATATAGTTTCATGTATGAATTACACATTCCTTTATCGTGGAATAACTGATGATGTTTAATGGATCGATTTTTTATGATCCACGTGGAACACTTATGCAAGAAATGAATTGTTTAAAAAGGGCACACCCTAATAGCGTTCAGATGAATTGGGTAAAGTATAGTATCATGATACACCATGTTCAATGAGTGTTGACTCATTCTAATTCAAGAGAAACTAGGGTTTACTTGTGCTTCATGTGCAATGGGGGTTTACTTATGATCTATGTGCAATGAGCCTTGGCATATTCCAATTCCATGTTAAGTATTGTTGCCACATTTCCATGTTATGATTTTCAAGAATTATCTTGCCTTTATATTCAGGATTCTCTTCTGATCCACTGATATTCCTACTGTGTAATAGTTTTTTTAGTCCTCATGTCATTCAATGTTTATACCCTTACCGAACTTTAATGCTCACCATTTTTTATGCAAGTCCTCATGTTATCCCATGCAATTCTAAGTAAGAGTGAATGTAGTGGTCATGAAAAGGATGTTTTAAATAAAGATGTTTTATTTCATGCTTTACGTTGTTATGTAATGATCCTAATCCGCAAATACACTTGACCACACGATCTTTTATGTTTTATAAATTGGATTTTATGTAATAAATCATGTTTTAGTGTGTAATAAAGAGCAGGGTTGCCATAGTTGGTATCAGAGGACAGGTTAAGTTATTTTTGGGATTAATATTAAAAACCCCCAGTGAAGACTTATAGACAAGACTGTGTATAATAAAAACATCCTTATGTTTTGGTGGTTATTGAGTAAGTAGTTTATCAAAAAATACATCCATGTCTGGATATGCGCACATAGAGGCGGCTTTAGCACATATGTACCTATGGGTGAAAACCCCAAAAAGGAGTTTTGAACATGACCTATGGTATCTTGGTACATGAAAAGGGCCTTTCTTCACTCTTCGTTATGACACTCCTGGAGTATATGCATTGTTAAATTCACATGCTTAATATGAACCATTATTAAGGGAATTAAAAAAACTCGCCTAAGAAAATATGTTGGATAACATAGATTGAAGCCTATAGATTAATAAGATAAGGAAATAAAAGATATTTATAAGTCATTTTTTGTAAATGGATTAACTTTTATGTGTTACCCATAAAATTCCTTTAATTCTAGCCAATGATTATTAATAGGAGGACTCGGGATAACAACCTATGTGAAGATCAATGTGATGACTGTGCTAACGAGATGCCCAATATGATTGGAGCAAGTGTCCCGGAAATTGTGATTATTCTCTCTCAATTAACTCAATATTTTAATAGAAACATGGGTCAAGACAATAGTTTGACCCCCATAAGAAAGAAAAAGTCTCTATTGAAAGCTTCATGAGACAAAGGGCTCCTACTTTTAATAGATCATCTGATCCCTCATTTGTCGAACAATGGATCAACTCCATTTAAAAGATCTTATATATCCTTCAATGTTCAGAATTAGAGAAAGTTAACATGGATACATATTTTATAGAGGGTGAAGCTGATCAATGGTGGAAATTGATAAAAAATACGAAGCCTGAGAAAGATAATGGGGCATTGGAATGAAAGGATTTCCAAAAAATGTTCTTCGATAAATATTTTCCGTGAACCCTCCAGCTTAAGATGGAAAGGGACTTCCTTTCCCTCAAGAAAAAAAGAGGAAAAAAATTTCAAAGCGTATGAGGAAAACATTACAAGGCTTTCACGATATGCCTCTGGCTTTATCGATAACCCTGAATGTAAGGTAGACCTCCTCATTGGTGGGATGAAACCTAGCCTGTGGAAATCCCTGGTGATCTGTAACTTCGACACCTATGAATAAATTGTCTGATGTTCCCTAAAGGTTGAAATGGACATTGAATAATATCACCGGTATCATAGGGATAATAATCATATAGTGGAATTAAATTTTTGTGGTCCGATGGATAAATCCAATGGTGCTAAAAAAATCCAACACCCAACATTCCAAAGTGTTGGAATGAAGCACTGTAGAAATTTCCTGAAGTGGATGATGAAATGCATTAGGTGTGGAAGATAAGGGCACATAGCTATTAAATAATGAAAAGAAAAACTTGTGGCTATGACAGAGGAGATGAATTCTCTATTTTACATTTTTTTAAAAGGTTGAGGCCGAAGCCTCATTTTTTTATTAATAAAGCAAAGCAATGACCTCTTTTAACTGGGTAGAGGGAGACCCATTACATTGAATGTATTTTTCATTGCATCAACTAAAAAGAACAAGGGCATCTTTCCAATTAGTTCCCAAAGCCAAGGGTTTTTATATGCAACCAATAACCTCCATGGTAGAAAGGGAAAGCGTTTTCCATCACTATCGCTGAAGTCAACCCCAAACAATTAAGTGGTGATAGGTATGCTAGTTATTCATTCAATAATAGTGAAAATACATTTTTATTTAGGTTCTATGCACTCTTTTATATCCCAAACGTTTTGTAGAACAATCACAACACCCCCAAAAATTAGGAAGTAAAGATGTCAGTGAGTATATAAAAAGGGGAAATCATTGCATCCCATGAATATAACTCCTCCCATGTCATAATCGGTGGATTGAACTTCCCAGTGAACCTCATCATACTCCCTCTAGTGTAATTTGATTCAATTCTTGGAATGGATTGGATTTCTCTATATAGAGCCAACATAAATTATCGTTAGAGTGAAATCACTCTACATATAGAGAATCGACCCTTGATTCTGTACAAGTGAAAATAGGAAGGTGAATATTATTTTTCTCCATCGTCTGAAGTGTGGATATTACAACCCAATGGGAACATGTGTCTGGATCAGATTATTGAGTTTTATTAGGAATCCATCCTTGAAGACAAGCCTATTGTGAGGGAATTCACTGAAGTGCTTCCTGAGGAATTTCTAGGTCTTCCTCCAAGAAGAGATGTTGAATTCTCAATTGAACTTATACCTGGGGAGTTACCAATATCACAGACTATGTATAGAATATATAATTTGGAGATTGAGGAGCTGAAGAAACAACTAAATGAGAATTTGGGTAAAGGGTTTATACACCCAAGTGCTTCACCATGGGGTGCACCAGTCCTCTTCGTCAAGAATATGGATGGATCAATGCGCCTTTGCATCGATTATCATGAGCTTAAAAAAATCCTATATAATGAAAAAATATCCTCTCCCACGAATTTATGACTTGTTCGATCAGCTACATGGATCACAATACTTTTTGAATATGGATTTTTAGTTAGGATATTATCAAGCAATGGTGAAGAAGGAACATATTCTAAAGACTGCATTTTGTACAAGGTGTGGGATCTATGAATTCATAGTAATGACTTTAGGACTCACTGATTCTCTAGAAATATTCAAGGACTTGATGAATATTGCCTTTAGATATTACCTTGTCAAACATGTGGTAGTCTTTATATATGATATTATAATATACTAAAAACCCAAGGAGGATCATGGGGAGCATCTATGAATAGTAATAGAGACCTTATGGAAGGATATGCTCAATGAAAAATACAACATGTGTGAGTTATTGTTGAAGGAGGTCTCATTCTTGGGCCATATCATCACAAGAAATGTGATATATGTGGATCCATTCAAGACTAATGCAATAGAGGGATGATTGAGCCCATCATCGGTAGAAGATATCTGTTGCTTCTTGGGGATAGCTAGATATTATTGGCGATTTGTGAATTTTTTTTCATGATTGTCCAACCCTCTTACCAAGATAACTCGAATAGGAGTATTGTTTTCTTGGAGTCATGAATATGAAGAAAGATTCAAGGTGTTGAAAAGGAGGCTTATCAATGTGCTCATTCCCACTTTACCCACAAGTGGAGATTTGTTTGTGGTATTCAGTGATTCCTTGAAGAAGGGTCTGGGTTGTGTGTTGATGAAAAATTGAAAAGCCATTTCCTATGATTCGAGGCATTTGAATGTTCATGAGAATAATTATCCAACACATGGTTTGGAGTTGGCTACAATAGTTTTCGCTTTAAAATTTTGGAAGCATTATTTATTTGGGGAGAAGTGTGAAATATATACGGACCACAAAAACCTCTAGTATATATTTAAATAGAAAGAGTTGAACATGCACCAATGAAGATGGTTAGAGTTGATAAGATACTGTGACTGCTCAATCTATTACTACCCTGGAAATGAGATCAAGGTGTAAGATGCTTTAAGTAGAAAGGAACCAATGATTCTATCATTTATGAGAATTGAAAAGGATCCAATCATCTTAGATTTGATGAAGATCGAAATGGGAATCATAACAATGGGAACATCATCAATCCTTTCACAAATTACTTCTCAACTATCTCTTATGGAATGGTTAAAGGATGATCAAAAGGATGATGTGGGAATTCAGAAGAAAGTGGAAGCTATCAGAAAAGGGAAATACTTGGAGTTGAATGTTAATGAAGAATGAATTGGGATATTTGGGAAAAGACTATGTGTTCCATCAAGTCTGGAGCTGGAGAAGGAACTTTTGGATGATGCGCATAATTCAAATTTATCTATTCACCCAAGAAACACAAATATATATCGATATCTCTCGGAGAATTATTGGTGGGATATTATTAATAAGAAGATCACTGAGTATACATCAATGTGCCTGGTGTATTAGCAAGTGAAGGCAGAGAGGTAGAAGTCAAAGGGGATGATGAAACCATTGCCCATACTAGCATGCAAATAGGATAACATCACCATGGACATTGTCACCAGAAAAACAAAGACATCCAAAAAAAATAATGAAATCTGGGTTATTGTGGATCGTTTTAAAAAGGCTGCACACTTCAATGAAATTCTAGAGGATTTCTCATTGGATCAACTGTCACATATATTTATCAGGTAAGTGGTAAGGCTGTATAGAGTACCATTATTTATTGTATCCGATCGAGATCCAATATTCTCCTCTTTGTTTTGGAAGAGTCTTCAACAGTCATTGGATACTGGACTGAACTTCAGTATGTCCTATCATCCTCAAACTAATGTTCAATCTAAGTGAACTATTGAGACACCATATTATATGTTAAAATCATGTTCAATCGAATTTAAAGGATGTTTGGATAAAAATCTTCCTCTGGTTGAATTATCCTATAATAACAATTACTAATCGAGCATCCTAATAGAACCATATGAATCCTTGTATGGGATGAGGTGAATATCATAGGCATGCTGGGATGAATTCAGTGAGTGTAAGCTGCAAGGACTAGAAATGGTCGAATAAATGTTGGAGAAGGTGGAAACCATTCAGCTGCATATCAAGGTAGCCCAGAGTCAACAGAAGATCTATGAAGATAACCGTTGATAAGACCTTGAGTTTAAAGTTGGAGACATGGTATTTCTATGAATATCTCTATCGAAGAAGGTTATGAGGTTTAAATCAAAATGGAGGTTAAGTCCTAGGTACATCACCCCCTTAAAAATTCTTGATCGTGTTGGAGTTGTGGCATATCGACTAGCACTTCCACCTACCATGGGCAAAGTACATGATGTATTTCATGTAACCCTCTTAATGAAGTATACACCAGACCCTTCACTTTTACTTTATTCAAAGGTAGTACAACTAGAGATTGATATTTCTTACGATGAGCTACCAGTGAAGATATAAGATCATAGAGAAAATGCTCTATGAAATAGTACAATGCCCCTCATCAAGGTGTAGTAGAAAAACCACAAGTTTGAAGAAACGACGTGGGAATTGGAGGAAGTGATAAATCAAAGTCACCCAAATCTATTTTGGTTTGTAAAAAGGAAATTTAGAGGGAGAAATTATTTAAGGGTGGAATATTTTAATGACCCAAAAATTTATTAATAAAAATTCCTCTTGGTCTATTTAAATGTCTTCTCATGATTATGTAAAATTTATACACTTATTTTGTTCTATGTTTTGTAATTTAAAATATTGTTAAGAATTGTGAGCATTGCTAATATAGAAGTTGTATTGTGATCACAAGATTTGTATAAATACAGGGCTCAATCAAATCCAATTTACTCAGACAAAGGATGAAATGGCCTCATCCAGTGAACTTTACCCATACGGAGTCCATTTGACAGAGCTCGGAAAGAAGGTGGCTTCATTGTGATTTTCACATGACCATGCCCAGTCCGAGCATGAATATGTTATGCTCGTATGGAATCACCTATAAGTGTAGTGTAAGTCGATAGAGATTACCACTAGAGCAATGTTATCCAAGCTACCCCATGAGAATGTCACCATCGTGCATGTTACCCTAAGGTATTATGGGGTGTTTTAAGGGGTTATGTTACAAGACATTAGTACTAATATTATGTACACTATTCTTGTATAGGTAATATAAATTCTTCTTATTATTGTTACTTTGTAAATAGTTTTTAAATCAAAAAATAGTATTTTTAGTTAATATTAAACTAAGAAATCCATTTTTATGAATTAATGGATTTTTGAATTAATTAATATTTTAATAAAATATTATTATTATTATTAAATTAATTTTATTAATACAAATTATTGTATAATTTTATGAATGAAATTGTAATTTTTATTATGTTTTGAAATCTGTTTTTGTCAAACCCCTTGAATTTTCAATAATGTCGGTTTTTATTTTAAAAGTAAAATTTCACATATTTAAAAAAATATTTTGATAAAATGAATATTATTTTTGTAATCAGGACTTTGAAATTATCCAAGGGTGAATTTTTCTTAATTTTCTAAGACAGTTGATTTTTTGGGTGAAAATTAAATACCCTTTAAATATATAATGTGTTTTATGACATCATAATGGCACAATATTGATGTAATAGAATACTATAAACATTTTTTTCTGACAATATATGTTTTAAAAATAAAATAATGTGATTTTGGGTTTTTATTATTATTTATACAAAGCCTTAGTGGCCCTTTCAAGGCTTATAAAACATTTTGTCTTTTTAAATTATTCCATTGAGAGTGTGACTCACCTTTACATAAGAAACCCAATTATTTTAATAAGTTCGGTCATACCCTTATAATATATTGTTTTCCACTACCCATTGGAAAAAACATTGGAATAATAATGGTCTGGTTTGTGGATTTGATTACAATAATGTGAGGTGCCCCAAACCGAAATAATAAAGGATTCCCTCTTCTTTCCTATATAAACCCACACAAGCTCCCAATTCCTCTTCACTCAACACCTATGGAGGTTTACCAAATCATTACCTACACTTTATAGAACCCTACCAAGGTGCCACAAGCTCCCAATAAGCCTCTATCAAGCCTCTCCCAATATTTTGGGATCACACATCCAAGTAAGGGACTCTCACAATTCATAGTTATGTCTCTATTTCCTTATATTGTTATGCCCATTTATTTTCAATTATTAATGTTGGGGTATGATTCCACACCATAATAATACTTTCCTCTTCATTTTTGAATATTGAGAGATCCCATTTCTCACTCATTAATTCATTCCATGTATACTTATTACTATGCCGAAATTCCAAATGTAATTTCTATCTCCTCATTTTCATTCAAGATATTATTTTGTATCATGAATCTAAATTCCGTTAAAATTGGTAGGACATGTATTTATATGACCCCTCTTACTTTCCATTTAATGTAAATATTATGAGACACCCATTTCTCTCCCATCAACCATTTTTTTAGGAATTTGTATGTCACGTTGTTATGCTGCTGAAATTGCACAACGTTTTTCCAAGCGACAGTCATTGTGTCGTGAAAACCATGCCCATTTTCCCTATCAAGGGTATTCACCTTTATTACCATTTACTGATTGATTATATATTTTCATGTATTAATTCCACTTTACTTTATCTTGGAATAAATTATGATGTTTAATGATCCATAAGGCACACTTACGCCTGAAATGAAATATTTAAGAAGGGTGCACCCTAATAGTGCTCTAATGCATTGGGTAAAGTATAGTATCATGATATGTCATGTGCAATGAATATTAACTCATGATAATTCCAGTGAAACAAGGGTTTAATATGCAACATGTGCAATGAAGGTTTACTCATGATTTATGTCCAATGATCCCTAGGTCATATTAATTCCAAGTTAAGTGTTGTTTCCACATTTCCATGTTATGATTATCATGATTTATCAGGCCTTTTTGTTCATGTTTCTCTTATTCTCTATTCATATGACTATTTTATAACATGTATTGTATTCCTCATGTTATTCCATAGTTATTCCCTTATTGGGATTTATATCTCACCCTTTACTTATACATGTCCTCAGGTAATCCCATATAATGAAAAGTACGAGGGAATGTAGTGGTCATGTAAAGAATGTTTTCAATAAAGTTGTTATATTTCTGGTTTTAAGTTGTTATGTAATTATCCTAATCCCCAAATATACTGGAACGCTTGATATTATCTGTTTTATAAAGTGGATTTTATGTAATAAATCATGTTTTAGTATGTAATAAAGAGCAGGGTTGTCATAGTTATGTGATAAAGCAGATGATGGGTGGTTATGTGATAATCCAAGGATATGTGCTTACATTATAACCTCTAATGAATTTGGTATGGAAGTTGGTTGTATGGATATTCTATTTGTAAGAATGAATTTTGGAAGTCGACTATATAGTTATTCCATTTAAGTATGATTAGGTACCAAGTTTACCATTATTTGATGTTCCTTATTTGTGTATCCCTTACTTATCTTGTTATGTGCATCCCAAGTTTTTGAAATGATTTTTATAGGACATAAATTAGAATTGGGTCAATGATGGGATCATTGAAAAGTCATGCTAATTAAAACATATAAATATATTTTTTGCTTTTTTTAGAGTTTTTAATGAAAAAATGGATACTAAGTAGAAGTGTCTTCATATAATAAAAAGGTTGATATGTATTATTTATGGATTATTTCTATAAAGTAGTAATCCAGAAAAGATCATCATTTTGAATTATTAACTGAATTAATGATTATTAAATGTTTTTTTTGAGGCCTTATACTTGGAACATAAAATATTTTTCTTGTCCATATATCATTTTGAAGGGAATGCAAATGAATGGTGTGATATTATGGAGAATATGAGAATGAGGTAAAAATTTACTCCTTATAATCATATGAGTTTAACAAGATATTTTTCAATTTAGTACATCCCATATGTTGTAAATTCAAAAAAGGATAATTAATTCCTTGATATTCTCCATAGTGATGATGAATCCTTTTTTTACATATGAGTCAAATTTTACAAGACTTGTAAGGTACACTTCTTGTTTATTCATTAGACATAAAAGAAAAATTAATCTATTCATTAGTGGATTGAAACAAATTTCTAATAGGTGTTATATATAAGAGTCATTAGTAGCTATGAATTAGTCATTAAATTATAATCAAGGTACTAATGGAAAATAAATATTCTAACCATTCCTAAGGTTTTTAAAAGAATGGGAAAATGGATCCTCATGAAAACATAAATAAATCACACGGTGGTATGATATTCCATCCAAATTAATGCTAGAAATCTGGGAAGAAACATAAATGAAATTTACTAAATTGTACTATAAGGTGCTTTGAATAGAGAAAAGAAATTCATAAAGCCAATGAATTTTAAATGGTGATGAAGTGTCCATACAATATAATAAATAAATATAAGATTACAAATAATATACCACCCACACTTCAGTGATTAAAATACAAGTACTACAAGAATTATTTCAACCAGTGAACAAATACAAAGGTTTATTGGATCATTATCGTCAAAAACATTTTAATCCCAAAGAAAAGGGGAAATCTCATGTGATGAAAACAAATAACATGAGTTACAAGAATTTCATGGTGAATGGTATACTTATCATATGATATAGAAAAACTAATTTATTTTCTGAATCTTTATCTAATAAGTATTTTATGTCAAATCAATTTTTTAAGGGTATCAAATTAACACGTCAATGTTTACATTTTGAGTTTTTTGTGACGAGTCCTAATGGTACGATGGTTAGTAAATATGTTTATAGTTTTTAACAAATTAATGTTTGTAGGAAAGAAATTCCTAAAAATCTTTTGATTCTATATTTTTTGTAATTTTATGTAATAATAAGAATGTTTTGGATTTTTTTTATGTATCCCATATCAACTACCAAGGATTTCATGTCACATATCAAATTCATAATGAACATATGATCATTTATCTATGAGAATATGAATTTGAACTGCCAATAGAAATTACTTCTATCCCATGGGTCCTAATTTCTAACAATATAATTTATTTATCACATATATTTGAGGTGAAACACAAAATTTGAAATATTATAATACTAATAATGTATTAATGATTCATTTCTATAATAAATGCCATGTTTTACATTTAAACCTAAAGTGGAGTTTTAATTAGAACTCATACATGGTGACAAACCTATTTCAAAGAATCCTTATAGAATGACCCCAATAGAGTTTCATGAATAAAATAAGTGAATCAATGAATATTTGGAAAAGGGATTCATAATACATAGTGAATCACTAGGGCATGAACATGTTATTTTTATTAATAATAATTATGAGTCAATGCATATTTTGATTGATTATCGAGAACATAACAAGATCATTATCGAGTAGAAGTATCATGTACCCCATTAAGATGTTGTTTTTGATTAATTATGAAGAGTTTAGTAATTTTAAAATATTTAAATTAATAATATATATCATAAATTTATGGTTTAAAATTGGATATAATATATATATCCCTCATTATGAGGTATGTAAATTATGAATTTATAATGATGTCATTTAGAATTATGAATTCCCTAGATATCTTCATGAATATAATGAATAGTGTCCTTAAATATTTAATTAATCAGTTTAAGATAGTTTATATAGATTATATTCTTATATATTTAATGTTTGAGGAATAGAGTAAATATCATTTGATAATTGTTCTAAATAAGATGTGGAAAGAAAAGTTATCTGAAAAATTTACAATGAGTAAATTTTGGCTTAAAAAAGATTCATTCATGGATTACATAATCTAAAGTGATGGTTTACCAATAGATCCTTCAAAGATAAAAGTTATGGAATAGTGGCCTAGACCCAACATAGTAATCAAAATAAATATTTTTCTTGGTTTAGATAGATATACCCAATTATTTGTGATAAATTTCTCATTAATATCTTATATAATAAAAATGTTGACTTGGAAGGCAGTTAAGTTGGGGTGGAGAGAATAATATGAAGATAAATTCAAGGTGTAGGAGATATGGTTGGTCAGTGCACTTATGGTTATTCTACCATAAATAAGAGAACGTGTTTTGATCTCCAATAATGAATCGATTAATAGACTATGATGCATCCTCATATAGAATGATATGGTGTAATTTTATTCCACTTGAAAATTGAAGATTCATTATGCAAATTACCCAACCCAAGTTTTGGAGTTAGTTGTGTTATTTTTTCATTAATGATATGGATAAATTATCTCCATGTAGAATTGTGTGATTTATATACCAATAAAAACAATATATAGCATAAATTAACTCAGAAAGAGATGAATATGTACCATAGAGGATGGTTGATGTTGATTATAGATTTTTATTTATTAATACATTTCCACCATGGGATTTGGAACAAGGAATGTGATGAATTATTTCAAATGAATAATGATATCTTATGTTTGATGAAGATTAAAAAATATGAAATATTTCTAAACATGAAAATAATTGATCTAGAATTTTTGAATTAATGGGATAAATATTATGTTTCTCAAATGATTTATCATCTACCTATCCATGTGATGATTAAATTACTTTTGAAAAAAGATATTAAATAGAAAAATAAGGTCAGAAATATTCATGTGTTAAATATTGATTGTGTGGGAATGATAAGGTTCATGAACCATTTATGTGTTCAATATATAGTACATTTAAATAAGGTATTTTTGGATGTGGCTCATAGTTATTCAATATCTTTACAATATAGACATATTATGATTTATAGAGATATTAAAGAGTATTTTTGTAGGATAATAGGAATAGATATATTGTAATGTATGTTTCTGGGTTCCTAGTATGTCAGCAGGTTATGTATGTGAGAAATAATTCTGAGGGTATGTTATAACAATTACTTATACCCAAATTGAAATTGAAAAAAACACCATATATTTTTCTATTCGACCCCCAAAAACATCAAAGAGCCAAAATGATATTTGTGTTGAAGTAAATCATTATACATAGATAGAATATATTTTTTTCATTTGAAAAAACTTTTCTATAGATCAGTTTACTATTATATACATTATTTATGTGGACTGTGTTCATGGAGTATCACAATATATTATATCAAATTAGGATACAAGGTTTACCTTGATGTTCTATATAAGTATCTAATAGGTTTTGGATAGAGAGTTGAGTTTTTTTCCTTCATATATTCTTTATAAATATGTTTAGTCTCATAGGAACATTCAAAATCTAGATGATATATTGAAATTTATTAATTTGATTTAAATTTTAATTTATATAAAAACCTTTCTATAGTTGAGTTTTCATATAATAATGGATTTCACTTAGGAATTCTGATGAAACCTTATGAGTACCTATATAGAAAGAAGTATATAACTCTAATGTGTTTGGAATGATTTGGAGTATAAATGTTATTTGACCTATGAAAGATAAAGAAATGGAAGATAATATCTAGACCATTCATTAAAAATTAGGGTTTCTATGTGTCTAAATTTTTTTATGAAAATAATCATCTACTAAATACAAAATTTGAAGGTACAGAGATGGTGTTGTAATGAATGTCTTTGTAGAATAAGGTTATGAGAATAAGAAAGGTATGGTAATCCATTGGTATGTTGGGACCTTCAAGATACTTATTCAAGTATGGAAATTAGGTTATCACTTATAGATTCTACTAAACCTCTCCCGAGTAAATGACATGTTCCATGTATCTCACTTATTGATGTATGTACATGATCAATCACATGTACTAAATTTTGAGGCCATACTGATCAAGAATTATATATCTGATGAAAAGAAACCATAAAAATATTAGATTATATAGCTAATTTTATAAATTACAAGAACAATCACATGCTTAAATTTATATAGTGGAATCATTAATTTTTTTAAACAACATTGGAACCTG
The DNA here is from genome assembly GCA_963277665.1 of Viscum album. Taxonomy (NCBI): domain Eukaryota; kingdom Viridiplantae; phylum Streptophyta; class Magnoliopsida; order Santalales; family Viscaceae; genus Viscum; species Viscum album. The sequence continues at coordinate 65,618,522 of OY728147.1, read as the reverse complement.
AATATGTGATAAAACAATTATACCCTCATTTTTTTTAAATTGGTGTGACTTAATTTCAAGGGAGAAATAAATTTTGACTGTGGAAAAATGTAAAAAAATTATAATTTAGGATATATATATATATTAAATTAAATTTAATTTCATTAATATATTCTAATATACATAACATCGAGTTCAAAAAAACTATGATATACTATTGAAATAATGTTATTTAATGTGATAGTTACAACAAAGAATTTAGATTTTCACTCATGAATAACATAAAATAAATTATAAAAAATCTATGGTTTATAATTTTATTAAATTAATTCATTAGTTATTAATTGATTATAAAATATAATAAAAATCATTTTAAAAGAAAAGATATGTTTTTATGAAAAACAATTATTTGTGTAATGTGACTTTATATTAGTAAATTAAATTAGTCTCTATTGGTGAATGCATTTAATTAAATTTAAATATTATTTTTTCAATAAAAAATTTTAACATTCATCTAATGTATTTTCTTATTATAGGAAATAAATAAATCTAATTTTACGCATAAGAATTCAGTTCTCTGAAAAACATTTTCTATTGCGTTTATACACATATTTTTAAATGAACATAATCCCATTATAGAAATATAATATTTTAAAATACATCCCATAATTTTAATCATTATATTCTAAATTATATAATTAATTATTTTTATTTTTTATCATTATTAAAAGCATTCTTGGTAAATTTTTGTCCCCCAGTTAAGGGTAAAATGTGTAAAATTTGGTTAAAACAATAGGATAAAGCTTAAAAATTTCTATAAAACATTAATTTATCCTATTGGATATGTCGAGTTTGTCCATTTTCATCCAAGTCTCAAATATATTTCCAATTGGTTCCATTTTTCTTTGATTATGACCATTATATTAATTTAAGAAAAGAATTGATAAAAAATGTCACTCTATTGAATTTAATATCTATAATATTTCAATAGAAGTATAATAAGAGGATCATTTTGGATATAAATTTATGTTATAACTATGAATTATTTTATCCAATCTTGGTAAAAAAAATTATTTCTTAGTGATTTAATAATTTTAATAAAATTCCTATACACCACTGACAGAGTATTTATTAAATTAATAGAAAAATAAAATCAATGATTATTGACATATTAAAAGTAATAGAATTTTGATACGTTGTTTTTATATAAGAATAAATTAAAAAAATATAATATATCAAGAATTTTTTAAAGTTTTATTTGAATTAAATTTCATTCAATATTTTTTCAATGTGAAATAAAATTATTAGTTCCGAAATAAAATTAATTATATTTTATAATAAATAATGTTTTATTAAAAGTTTTAAAATTCATAAAAATATTATATTCGGCCAAATGAATAATATATGGGTGAAAATAAAAACCATAGACCATTTATCGGTCACTTGTATTTTTTATGATTAGAATCTGTATCCTTAAAAATATAAAACATTGATTTTGTTGTAAATGTCAAAAGGGTTATATGAGCATTCGAGTAACAAGATATGCTTGAAAACATCCCATAATGCTTTTAATATTTTATTTTAGGATGTAATTCAGAAAAATAATTAATTTATATTAAAATTATATGAACTTGATGACTTTTTTAGGAGTATTAATTTATAATAATTTAATTATTCATATAATTAATTGAGTGCCCCTCCCCTCATCGATAAATGGAATATTATCTAGTTAATTATTCATAATGATTGAGAAATATATCATTTAAACACCTAACATAATAACATAATTTATTCCTTCACCACATCATATTTGTTTTTTTTTGAAAATACTATTATTTCAAAGCATAAGATGTAATGTAATGAATGTATCATAACGAATAGGTAAACCTCTTAAATGACTATTTTAAATTTATTTCATGTTATAAATCCTCAAAATATTTGGTATTCATTATAAAATAATTACTTCATTATCATTAATATATCTTATTTTTATTATGATGATGGACCAACAATTATCAATATTAATTCTATTTGATCGAAATGATAATGTTCCTCATTCTTACTTATGGACAACCATCTCAACGAAGTGATGTGATTCAATATTCACATCATACCTACATTTAATGTTATATGTATTAATTTAATATATATATATATATATATATTATAGATGATATAATAATAATTATCTAATTCTAAATTATTATTTACCATTCTTTCATTCCATCCATCAAAAAATAGAAACAACATTCTTGTGTACGTATGACCTATAATCTCCGTGAACGGTGTAATTAATTTTTCTATAACTAAATATTATGGATAACACTATATATATAATTAGTATATTTTATGTTAATATCATGTATAAAATTTTGGATATCATGTAAGAAAGATCAATGTAAAAGGATTAGGACTACTGCACTAAAACATGCATAAAAATGAATAAATTATCACACACATAAATGATTTTAATAAAAAAATGTCTATAAAAAATATATGAATATATGAATATGGTCCTGAAACAAATTCATTATAAATATTCATGTATAATATAGTAGTATCAAACATTTATGGAGAAAGACAAGACTTTAGGTAATTTAACTTGATCTCACTACCATGTTCTTTAAGATTATTAAAATTGAATTTGAATTAAAGAAATTATATAATACGTATCTAATAAATTAATCTAGTGTTCCTTAAAAATTGTTTATTTCTATATAATACATGTTTTAATTTCTTCTTTTTCACTTTAGGTACACAAAATAATGAAATATTGTTTTCAAAGAAAAACGACCATGTCTTACAATTAAGTCTTGAATATTTTTATCCCATGTAAAATTTTTCATTGAATTTTTTTTAATAATGGTTAAATGTTATCCATATAATGTATAAATTCCTTTTTACAATTTTTTAATTTATAAAAAAATGCTTAAAAAATATTCTTGTCATGTTTCAAACAAGGTGGTTTTGAGTTTTTACCAAAACTGTTCAATAAATACTGGTTTTTAACATAGAGGGAATGAAAGAAATTTCATGACATCATAACCAATCGATTATTTGAAGAATAATTTATAATTATATAAATTTATTTTTCAGAGAATGTTTTTCTGTCACATTTTAAAAAAAATTAAAATATTGGATTTCAAATTGATAGCCGATTTTTATTATGAAATATTAATGTTTTATTTTAAATATTTTTTTCCTTATATGATATGATAATTTGTTGTTAATTATCATTCACATAGGATATGATCTAGTGATATCGTTTATTTCATTCTCTAGATGGTATGTAATTATGGTGATGACATATTTATGAATCCTTTTTATTTTCCATGGGTTATGCTCTGATGAACTGATGAATTTTTTATGAAACATCTTTTCTTCCCATGATTTATATAGTGAGAAATGTTTTATGATATTTTTCCTCAAAGATGTATTGTTTTTATTATATTGTCGGTTGGGCAGAAATTATTTAGTCTAAAAATTCATCGATTAATGTTTTATATATAATGAGATAATTATGGGAAGCAAGACAATGCACTTGATTTGCTATTGGAGTCAAGTCAATGTGAATGATCCACTAATTAAAATTTTTAGGGATTCCTGATCCACTATGCTATTATGGTGTTTGTAGTAATCCTTGAAATATGAAATGTGTAAGGTCTTAGACCAAAATCCACTAAAATTGTTCCCCAAAACTGTGTGTTATGAGTCCTCATACGCACCTCCCTATACTTCAGAGGATGCTAACTAGAAGTGAGGGCCTAGGGTGTGATAGTGAGGAGAAAATACCCACATATTAGTGTAAGTAGAAGATATAAATATCCATGTATCATACAAAATAGTAAATAAATAGAGTGTGGATGTAGTAAATAAACTAAAATAGAACATGGTAAAATTATAAATGAAATCCCAAATTGCTAAATCATATAGTACAACACTAGTAACCCACTAGGTTGACCGTATAGATAAATGAGTAAAAAAATATACTAAAATAAAAGTATAGGGATCTACATGTAACTCATAGCTAGACCACATACCTGGTTAGTGGTCACTGTTGAACTTCTCTATCCTAATTTGAAGAATCCTCATGTGTCACTATTTTTTATCATACAACTATGGTCCCCTTCCCTATCGACCATGAAACAATGAAAACCCTAAATAAGAATACATAAGGTATTCACATACAATGAGTTTCAAGTGGATGGGTGATATATAATATCATCATTCCACAATATTGAGGAACCTATAGTATATTCTATGAAATATGTATGAAAAGGAAACCTCTTAGATTAGTTGAGACATAACTTAAAATATTGTAAAAACAACAAACATGAAACTGAAATCAAACCTTAAGTCCATAATCTTGATAAACTGGGAAAGTTCCACCATGGATATCCATTTCTATATATGTATACATGTATAGTTCCAATAAAGTAAATATATATATAACATGAATATTCAAGAATAATTTACTCAAATAACACAAGAACAATATAATACTGGTCCTTGGGTATGTAATCATGATCGTATTAACATATTGTGTGAGGGAATTGAGTTGGATTTCGTACAACTAAAGTTTTGTATCATTACATCGATGTCTAGGTCCATAATCTGAATCTATATGTTCCGACGTTGGAAAACCATGAAAATTTATCTGAGCAGGCTATGTCACCACAAATAGATACTCATCCTACTCATGGGTTCCCCCTTACATACCTCTAATCATTTAAATAATGGATTCTAGGGAATTAAATCCATAAATCCTTTATATTATCACTAAGCTAGATTTGAAGCTTTACAGTTTTTGCAAATGTAGTCCAATGTATAAGCCATAGGTCCCTTTTAATATGTGTTCATAACATTTAGAATTCAGAGAACATCTAAGGGTATATTCGTTGGGTGACCTCAAAGGAGAAATCATTGGTGAGACACCATGCCTCTCACCCATCGAGGGCTCTAATAATGGAGAGAAAAATCATCCCTATCATCTAGAAGAGCATAATCATTACAGATATTCAATTATGTGAGACACCATGGACTACATCGTGGCCATGTAACTGAAAAGGGATGTCATAATAATCCATATTCTTCGAGAGAGTGTAATCATCCAAAAGTATAATAATATCAATGAGAGAATAATCATCCTTATCACAGATTGATAATGGAGTGAAAAATTATCCACACCACATATCAAATTGAGGATATAGGAATCATCCATATCATTCGGAAGATCAGAATCATCCACAAGTATAATAAATATGGATTTTATACCCTTATAACATTGTAGAAGGATCAATATATAGATTTCAAAAAACAACTCAATATTTCCCAATAATATAATAATCAAATATATATGCTCAATAGCCAAATCATATGTAGTACCTATGGGTTTAGTATTAAACATATGAAATAACGCAGCTCAAAAGCACAAAACTACGAAAGAACATATGGGAATCCAAATAAAAAAATCTACCACATGAAGAACATATTGGAATCCCAAAAAAATAAATATGCATCCCGTTATGATCAATAACCACCAACCAGAAAGATCCTTCGATAAACATTATTGCATCAGTGCTAAGCAGGTGAAAGGATGAACAAAATTGTTAGAGTGGATGAGAGACTAAATCTAACACTACTACCACAACCCCATGAGCTTAAAAGTTTTCCATGGGTTCTACTATGACAGCCTATATTATCTATACAAAAACTCGACATAATAATTTAGGGTTATTCAAACAATGAGGAACCCACTAGGTCCGTGAAGAAAACCACTTAGAGGCATCCTAGTTGGGATCCTTGAGGTAAAAAAAAAAGAAAAGGAATCAAACTAATTATTCGTAGACATGAAGGTAAAGGATGGATCCTCAAAAGTTAATAAAGACTGTGGAATCTTATATGGGGTCCTCTGAACAACACATAAGAAATGACAGCCTACATGGGACCCTATAGACTGTGTTAGAACCACAGAAGTCCTACATGAGATCCTTGAAAATTTACATGGGTAAATTGATCCAAAAAAGTAAAATATAATAAAACATATAGGTAAAGTATTTCCTCAAGGTATCTATGGTATAAAAAAAAGATAGAGATATCCTACATAGGGTTATTTAGGTCGGCACATAAGTGGAAGAATTATATAGGGGATTCTAAAAAATCTGATCTCAAAACCGCATAGGCTAGAAGGGGAAATCTCAAAAGGGATATGTTCTATGTGGAATATATATAGACGAAATGAGTCATGATAGATAGCTCATGGATTATCTCAGAACATGTATCACCCTCATGAGACATTGGATATGATTATCGGATGAAGATATTATCCATTCCAGAAATGCCACCTAGGATTCCACAAAATAACCCATGTTTCTTACCATCATGATCTATGTAAAATTATACTCATATTGGAGTACTCATGGGATTAATTATGAATCTTGGGTGAAAAGATAAAATAATACAAAAAGGATGAAATGGGCATAGTACACGACGTGTCTCCCAATGTACACGATGTGTACTCCCAAATCCCCACTTGGGTGTTCACTCTAGCTAGAATCAATAAGTAAAATCCTAGGTACACAGAGTGTATAGAGAGTATATGGCGTGTTCCCTACATGAGGTAACTTCTTGTACCCCTCAATAGTTTTTACCATGTACATGGACATGCCTTGTACATTTACACATTGTTCAACCCACACAGGTTATGGCCGTGTACTCTACAAGTCTATTTACCCCTACATGGGTAGCCAGTTTGGTTACTCAACTACACCAATGAGCACCAGTACATAGTATGGACACCATAGTAAATGGAATGTAATTTGAAAACATTTTTTTCCCCAATGGAAAAAACACATGATGTTTCACCCTGAACCACATGTTGTATCGCCTGGTTTTCCTAAATGGAAAACCTCTAAAATGCCCCAAACCCCCCATTTAACCCCTAATTAAAAATGTAAGATCATAATGAGTCGTAATCAATCTTAATAGGGGATTAAATTTATAAAATTAAAAATATATGACTTTTTATGAATAAAATATAAATCTTTAACTTTTGGGCGGAAAATGTTGAAGCTTCACTCAAATTCATGGTCCATGGTTTCCACAATTTGATCAATCATGTCGAGATATCTGTGATGGTACCTCCCAACCTTCATATCACTATTTATCTATCTGTATCCCATCTTAAATAGTTATATGGTGTAGTATCCCACATAATTTTGTATGTGATAAATAGAAGGAAGAAATAACGAAAAGAGAAAGAAAATAAAGAAAAAGAAAAGAAAGAAAAGACATTGGGGGGGAACGAGACCTAATGCCTGACCTATGTTTATGCACTTCCTAAAAAAACACCACATTATAGACTCAATGGAAAATAAGAAATCTTATTCTGCTTAGTCATGAAAAATATATGAATTAATGATCCAAAAATAAACAAATTAATATTTAATTTATTAAATATTAAATATTAATTATTCCACATAAATCTAGATGGATTAGAATTTAACCAAACCAAATTTCTAGGGTAAAAACCTTATTTTAGGAGCAATATAATGCTTCTAAAAATTATCTAGGATCATTTTATAAGGTAAAATTAATATTTTAAAACATAAATGAATCTAAAAGAAAAAAATAATTTCTTCACAAAATTGGAGTTTGTAAAAATAGTGGTCCTTACAATATACTTGTTATAAACCTTCTTGTACTAGAGAATCCTTTTTGGTAACACTATAATATATACTATCAACATAAGAATATTCACAAGAAATATATCTAGACTATCCACTTACTATTATCATACCATCAATAACATTATAATTCATTAAAGACGTTTAACTTCGACCGATCTGTCACACCCCACCTTATGAATACCCTTATTGTCCTATAAAAACAAAACATGATCCTAACGGACCATGAAAAACACCAATGAAATTTGAAAATGAGATTTTCATCCTTCAAACATCCAATGGTTCACTCCCAACCATGTGGCTTAGCTTATGTCACTCTTTGAGCGCAACCTCGATAGTTTCCTTTTCATAACCAAAAAAGATATTTAAAAATAAAAGGAGATCAAAGTAGGGCCAATGATCTCTCAGAATACTAAATATGGAGTGAAAATTGACAATGGTAAACCATAAACAGACTACACAAGATTCGATTAAAGGGGAAGAATAGCTCTCTTCTATCCATGATCACAACAAATGGGCTAACATACTTCTAACCAACACCTCGCCCCACATCTCTCAAAAAATCTTGTCCAGGTCTAGATAAAAGAAAAAAGTCTTATAGAACCTGATTTATTTTAGAGTTCTCTTCTAAAAACAAAGGCACATTCATCACATTAACTATAACTATCGAAAAACGAATCCCACAAAAATTTGTAAAAACAAAGTTCCGTTTCTCACACATATCCACTCACTAATTTAGATAATAACCGAACTAAAAACAACCGGTGCAAGCCTTTATCACCATAATCATGATCCCATAAGTCATCCATCATATTTTTTAGAGGAACATGCTATAGAGAACACTAGACTAGTTATTTTATTATCCCCTCGGAATTCCTCTTCAAAATCAAGCACATCACCATCACCATAATTTATTCCACAACAATCCATCAACTAACATCATTCAAATCAAATGTGGTAACCCATGATCTAACTACATCAGCAACAATAGAAACACTATTCGACTAGGCTAGGAACCCAAACTATCCTTCTCGTTTGAGACAATAATGATACTATATAACTCAATTGTTTTTATCAAATTATGATGGAACAAACATGATTGTAATAAAAAATATGATCACGTACCATTCATTTTTTACTAAACAAATATACAATCGACACCACTCCCTTAAAAGGCATTTGAAAACATGGGTCAACCTCTCATGAAGGTTTCATAAGAAAAAAATATACATTGAAATAAAATGATTTAAGTAAAAAAATATTCTACATCCCCACATAGACCTACTAATTATGTATCACAACTAGGTCAAAATCTCTAACCCCCTAGCCAAAAATATCAAACCTCTCTAAATAAGTTAATGATCCCAATGAACTGTGAGGGTCAAAAATAAAAAAACATGACCTATAAGGTCCTTATCCTAATTAATCATTCTCAAAAGGACTTACACCTTTTAGGTGACAATATTAGTGAATAAGAGTGAATTTACTGACACTCACTAGTAATCTGTATGTGGAAATACCCCATAGATGTCCAATTCATAAGAAAATTCATGGTATCCATCTGCATTATGACCAAAAATTCGACTAGATACCCTTGAACTGAGAAAAAAAATCCTCTAGTGGGTATAACTGAAGGGAATCACATGCCATATCTGCCTAATAGGTTCACTACACCTCCCATTATTGAAGAATGAGTCATCAACCTCAACAGTGATTCCTTAATGTAGTTCCACATAACATTCCATTAGAAATAAAGAAATATATGAAAGTATTACCCATTAAAATTTCGTAAATTATTATTAAAAATATCACATTAGCAAGCCTATATGATGTGAATCCTACGTTCTGAATATGATTCATTAAATTCCTAATGTCTGTGTCGAAAAAGAGTCATAATACCTCACTAACCTATTTCCATTGGCTAAGATCAAAAGATCTAGAAAAAATAATAGAATCAATAAAAATGTGTGTCAATCATAAACAAAATTATATATAACTATGAAATCATACATTGAAACAAAAATCTTATACCCTTGTCAACTAGGAATTCATATCAAAGAATAATTTTTCAACACAACCTATCAATATCCAACACAGGTTCTGACAAAATATAAATATTCCTATCTATCATATCCCAAATAGGAAATCCATGGCCTTTGATACCACTTTATAACATATCGGATTGGATTATACTAAAATAGTGCCCTGAACCAGTGGGTTATGATGCCTCAAACATGCATGCTCATGTGTTAGAGGCTACCAACTAGTAGTGAGGGCCTATGGTGTGATGGTGGGGAGCCTATTACCTCATATAAAAAAAATAAAACATCAGAAATAGATAAGTATCATACAAAACATTATATAAGTTGTGTGATTAAGTATTAAATAAATAAAAATAGAACATTCTATAATAATAATATAGAAATATATAAAATCTAATACAACTATGTGATACAGTACAACACAAGTCACCCATTGGTCCTACCATATTGATAAAGAAGTCGAAATGAAACGGAAATAGTTTTATAGGGATTTGTTTCTAACATCAAGTGATACCACATACCCTATCTGTAGAGAGAATCTAACTACACCGGCCTGATAAAAAATCCCACATGAATAGCTATACTCAATCACAAAACTCCATGCCCCATCCTTATCCACCATATGACCGTGCTCAAACTAAAATGAAGGCATAAGGATAGCACATTCATCATGGTTCATGTATTGGGGTGATAAATAATTTTAGCAGGACACCCCAATGAGGAAGTTATAAAATACTCTTGTACAAGTGTACACAGTGGAAAAAAATCATTGTTGATGAGATGCAACTAAAAAGTTATTAAAACAAACAAATGTGTAACCATAGTCGAACCTCGGGTCTATAATCCTGGTCAACTGCTAAATTTCCATTATGGATTATGTTATCTATATACTTATATAGGTATAGTATCATACCTATAAATATATACATAAATATGAACATTCAAGATTATGTGAATCAAATTACATAAAAAGAATCTATAGTCGATCCTTGGGTTCATAATCATGATCGTCTAGACATTGTGTGCAAAGGAAATGATATGAATTTCACACCATTAAATCCTTATATCATTAATTCAATCTCTAGGTCTGTAATCCCAATTGACATGTACATGATTAGTCCAATGATGTAAATGTCTCATCGAAAGATATTTCACCACATGTGGATACTTAATATACACATGGGTTCATCCATACTCACCTCTAATCAATAAAATAATAGATTCTAGATATATATGAATTGACATACTATAATTGGTCATTGAGATAGATGCCATGCTACCCATTCCATGTAAATTCATTCAAATGTCTAAGTTCTAGGTCCTGATGCATAGGATTTCACGACATTTGTGACTCTGAGAATTCCTATGGTTCTAACAATTTGGGGTTTTGAATGGAAAACTCACCAGTGAGACTCAATTTTACTCACCCTATGAGTCACCAATATGTGAGATTGTAATCACCCCAATCATTTAGAAAAAGTAAACTAATTCTAGGCATCCAAATATGTGATACTCCATGCACCACACCATGGTCAAGTAACTAATTAGGGAGAGAATTATCACCACAATCCCACATGGCATGATAATCATCCAATCGGGCAATCAAATTGAGGAGAGAGTAATCATACTCATCACATATCAATAGTGAATTGAAAAATAACCCCCATCAAATATCAACCAGATGAGAGTATAAACATCTTTTTCACCTGGGATAGAAGAATCATCCATTAGTATAATTACTCGGAATGAAATACTAATATAACAAAGTTGTAGTCTCAATATCCAGATAATGGGAAACACCTATGTACATCGCAATTATATAATAATAAATTACACAATCAAAATATCCTAATCAACAGTAGTACCTCTGGGCACACTAGTAAACATAATAAATAATAAGGCTCCAATGTCAGATCCTATAAAATAACATACTCGCATCGCAAAATGAATGAATGTTTCCAGGAATAACATATGTGAATACCCAAAAGAAATAATGATGCCTTTTTTTATGCTAAACTACATCCTACCAATAAGAAAATTGGGAAAACATTACTACATTCAAAATAAAAATGTGAAAGGATGAAAAATATATAGAGGGTGGATGAATGCCAAAACCCAACACTACTACAATATCCCCACGAGCATACAAGTTCAGCACAAGTTCCATGTTGACACACAATATTACCTCTTCCCAATCCCGATGAACTAACTCTAGGATAGTAAAACAATAGGAAACATACTTGGTCCCTCAAGTCAAAAATTGAGATGCATCCTACTTTGGATTCTTAAGGTATATACATAAGTAAAGGAATCTGACTCAAGATCCATAGGTTTGAAGTTAAAGGAAGAATCCAAAATGGGGTCCTTGAATGGTAAATTAGAATGAGTCATCCTCTATGGAATCCTCTGAACAACACATAGGAATAAAAAACAACCTAGGGATGTCAATACAATGCAAGAAGGAGGGGATTCCTACATGGGATCCCCAGAATGGTACATAGGTAAAGGAATCCTATAAGGGGAACCCTATGTCAGATTATAATCATAGTAATTTGTATGGTCATCTGTAAAGACCCGGAAATTTCATGGAAAATTTTTCTTAATTTTCTTTGGAATTTTACCAGAACGCAGTTTCTAACGGTGCCTGATTCCGAGGCCTAGTGTGCCCGGAATTAATTTCCGAAGATTGGCTCGGGTATGTTCAGTGAACGAGTGAGTGGGAATTTCTATCTATTGAACCGGTGCTCGGAATTGAAATCTGATTGCACCGATGAACTCGCAACGCTGGTAATCGCTTAAGGGAACCTTTACCGTAGTTGCGTTTTGTGCGGGTTGAGAGTTAGTTTTGGTGAAATTAAAAGGAAGTTAAATAAAATGTTGAAACATATTTTATTTTTATCCTTGTTGGTTATATCCTCCCAAAGGGAGTTAGAGGTGGGACCCACATCCACTTAACCTCCCTTGAGAGGATGAAGTGTGGTGGGGCCCACACGAACCCTAACTCCTCAACTCCCCTCTAAACCCCCCAACTCCCACTTTAATGTTGACAACTTGTTTACTTAATGAGGTGAGTTGAGTGTGGTTTAATTGAATTTCAAACTTTTGAAATTCTTGCAGACACTTTGCATTTAATTAATTAAACCAACTTAATTAATTATTTTGGGTGTTTGATTTCTTTTGAAAACATTTTTCCAACATTAAAATGAGAGATTCTATTCTTCTATTTCGGGTTGACATAACTTTGTGGGGAGAACTAAGGAGAGGAGAAGAACTTTTGGAAGACCTTCAACCTCTCGAAGAAGAACGTTCCCCATCTCCGAAGAACGTGAAGCAACATCTTCTTCATCATTCTTCAACCGAGGTAAGGAAACGGAAGCGACGCCCGCGACATCTCCAACGACCTTCATCCGCGTCAAAGGAGAAAACGTCTCATGCGTAGAACATCGACAACAACGACGTCACCTCCGAACGCTCGTCCACCAACGACGAGTATTCTTCTTCCTTTCCGAAGCATGAGCGCGAGAATTGGGAGTGTGTGATGAACACGACAATTACGAGTTAGGGGATTGTTGTTGTTTTATTTAATTATTTCCATTCTTGATTCTAGAATGTCGAACTTCGAGGATAATGAATAAATGTTATCTTTTAACGAGAGGGTGGGGGCCGGACCGCACAAACACGGCCGAACCCCCTCCTATGTTCATATTTGTTTCCCTGCGGATGGAACAGGATGGCGTGGTGCCGTAACACCACGCGGGAATCGCACGACAATTATTGTGTGGCGTCGTCGCGCGACGCCAAGGAATGAAATTCAAGAACGCGACGTCGTCGCGCCGTGCGGAGGAATGAAATTCAAGAACGTGATGCCGTCGCGCCGCGTCAGAAGAAATCGAAGGCGCCGCGGCCGGAGCGGGGCCGTGGCGGAGGGGCGCGGTGCCATCGCCTCGTGTCGGACGACGAAGGCCGCAGCCGGTTCCAGGCCGTGGCGGAACAAGATGACCGACGGCCAGCCGGGCCACCGGTGTCGGAAGCCGGAAGGGGACCGGCATTTTCCGGTCCCATTGAGGATGAACCGGCCTTCCAGGTCGGGCCGACCGGAAGGGAGAAGAACCGGGGGAATTTAATTCCCCTGGCCAGCAAACCGGCCCCCCATAATGAGGGGGGGGGGGGGTCCACAAGGAGGGGGGGGGCTTTTCCCCCCACGTGCAGCGCACACGCGGCACCCAGGCTGCGCCGCCTGTTGGGCCAGATTTTCCGAGCCGGGTCGGGTCGTCGGGCCGGGTCGCAGCCCGAGCCGGGTCGACCCGGTGCGACCGACCCATGGGGGGGTCGGGCCGGGTTGGCCCGGGTGCAGACCCCCTGATTTCGGACCACTTTCGGTCAAATGCCCGTACCATGGGCTACGGGCCTCCAAACGACTCGCCGTCAGCGGCGATGCGATCCTTGGATAGAGACGGTCGTTTCAGTATATCACACTCAAGGTTTCAGATTACTTTGTGTTCAGCCAGGTTGGTTCGTACACGAAACCAACCGGGCCCTCGGAGCGGAAACACTCATATCTTGAGCTACGGACGTCCGAATGACGTTCCGTCAGCTTTGTTGAGTTCCTCTTGGTGAGACGGATCTTTTGGCATACTCCGCCCGAGGTTTGGACGCAGGTGGAGTATGGTCGGGTTGGTTTTTCCTTAAAAACCAACCGAGCCCCTAGAACGGAAAAACTGATATCTTTTAGACCGGACGTCCGTTTGACGAACCGTCAGTGACATTGGTGATCACGTTGAGAAACGGTCCCTATGAGTATACCCTATGAGAGTTTGGGGTGCAGTTGAGATACAGCCGGGTTGGTTCGCACACGAAACCAACCGGGCCCCTGGGAAGAAAAGGCTAATAACTCAAAGACCGGTCGTCCGATTGACGCGCCGTCTGTTGCGTTGAGACCCCTATGATGAGGCGGTCCTTTGAGATACATATTCATGGGACTTTGAGATACGTGGAGTATCGACCTGTAGATCATGGAGCGGACCCTCCTAGTGACGAGCGTGCGGAGTACGGAGACCGTGTAGCTGGCTGAGACCCGATGACTGCTGATCGAACGACTCAGAGTGTTACAGAGGTGCACATGGTTTTAGCGGCACATGGGAGCGCTTGGTTGTAGCGGCAGACCCACAACAGAGGTTCGCTTGGTTGTAGCGGGACATGGGAGCGCTTGGTTGTAGCGGAAGACCCACGACAGAGGTGCGCATGGTTGTAGCGGCACATGGGAGCGCTAGGTTATAGCAGCTGGCCCGCAGTACTCGATGGGTGGAGTTCTTCAGCAGTCTTAGGTTAGTGAGCAGTACCTCAGAGTCATGACAGGACCACTGTACACTCCAGAGACGGAGCTCTTCAGCAGTTACGGTTTCTTTAATGAAAATCCTGTTTTGAGCTGAGACTTTTGACCTTTGTGTATACCACATGGTTGAGATGGGTCACTTGATAACTTAGGTATATTTATGGGCGTATACCTGGGTAATGTTTATCCGTTGATTTCATGATCCTTGTGTATCCTCATGGTTGAGATGGGTTACATGATAACTTAGGTATATGTATGGGGATATACCTATGTATAGGTTATCTATTGAGATCTTCTTTGTGGTTATCCTTGTTGGTTTTAGAGAGACCTTGAGGGTCTCGGGGTCCCAACTGAGTATCGTTATACTCACCCCTGCACGGGCTATGCCCGCACCTCGTTGTGTTGGTTGCAGATGATAGGCAGTGCTGACGGAGGCCGAGTGTTCGAGGACTGGACGGTACCCGGAGGTGGACTACACGACGAGTCAGTACCCGGAGGAGGAATACACGACGAGACGACACATGGAGGAGGTTGGCGGATGAGAGCGTTGAGGAGGCTATATGTACCTACCCTTCAGGTAGGATATGTGGCAGACTATCCTGGAGCTGCGCTATCTGTACCTACCCTTCAGGTAGGATCCGAGGAGGACGACCCAGGACCTGCTTCCTTCCTCCAGTTTTTTGTCTTTTCTGTTGTACTTTCGTTCAGTTGTAGTTGTAATTTCTTTTGGGTTTGTATTATGGCCCATTTACTTTTCAGCACATTCCTTTGTACTTAGTGTTTTTCTTCAGCTTGTACTATGTGGTGCTTGTTTTCTATTATAAAGGTAATGCCTTCCCAGTTATCGGGATTTTACGCCTTTGGTCCTAGTCGCCATCCCCTGGCCTATGGAAGGCGGGCTTGGGGAAGTCACGGCACGAGCCCCGAGGATGGGTCGTGACAAATTGGAATCAAAGGAGTTCAGTTCTACCGCAGAACTTATAACTCTGATGTTTCTTTCTGTGAAGCAATAGTGTTAAGAGTACCGAGTGTGGTTTTCAGTTCAGGGAGTCCAGTGTTGGTGCGGGAGGCCGACATATCCATACACCAGGACCCGGACAACTGATTTCTGACTTTGTGCACGAAAACACTGATTGTGTGTGTGTTTTCCAGAAGTTTTATTTTAATATCATCTCAAACCAGGTCAGCTCACCAGGTATAATTCGTTTGACCGTGTCACGTTGTTTCTTTCAGGATGCCTTTTCTCGGATGACTAGCTAGAGCCCAGAGGGATGTGTGTACTGACATCCTGTTGAGCGACGGGGCTTCGGTACATGGCCCTCTTGCAGTTGAGGCACCAGCGGAGGCACCAGCGGTACTACCATACGTTGGGCCACCGATGCCACCAGCCCCAGCAGTAGGAGATGCACTCCACTTGAGCACGCTGCATGAGTTCCAGCACCAGAGGCCACCCAGGTTCCGGGGAGAGACGGACCCGCAGGCGGCTGAGGATTGGCTGGAGGCTGTGTTGAGAGTCTTCAGGCTAGTGGGGACGCCGACAAACCTCACGGTGATCATTGCTGTCAGCCTTCTTCAGGCAGGAGCAGGCAGTTGGTGGAGCTACTTGTTTCAGTTTTGTGACGGGATAACCTTCGCATGGGAAGACTTCGAGACCTTCTTCAGGGTGGAGTTTGTGCCAGTATCTCTACACCCCGAGCGTGTATAGGAGCTTCTACCTTTTCCGCAGGGTTTTCGATCAGTAGTCGAGTCATCTGTGGGTAGTAGACAGATGATGCAGAGTTCCAAGAGGGCCATAACCAGCCGTACAAGGAGCAGGAAGTGTTACTCATGTGGCGGGAAGGGTCACCTGGCACGTGACTGTCCGACTCATCGCACAGTCGATCCGCATGCGTTGGAGGAGTCACCGAGGCGGAAGCATCGATGAGTTCTTGAGCAACAACCGAGCAGCGGACAAGGATGTAGAGATCCGGGAGCGGGTGGACAGGAGCGGAACTAGTGGATACGTCCCTTGCACTTCTAGTTCCATGTTGTGGTTGTATTCATGTCTTTGTACTATAAGCTGCAATAATGAAAAGACACTTATCTTTGTTTGCTTTCCTGTCCTTTTGTTTGGTTGATACTGAGTGGTCTTGGTTATGACTGTTGACTTGACCTTCACTTTATAGTTTTATACTGAAAGAGACCTAGTGACCACACTTTGTTGCCGACAGTGTGACTCGACCCTTGGAGGCGAGAGTGACATTTGGATTTCTTGGTAGTTACGTCGAGGCCTTACGACGTCATCCATGGCTTGAATGCATCATTCATGTCAAGATTGACTGTATTAGGCAATGAATGTGGTTCATTCAGGGGATGAGACCGGATTTCTCTTATCGGCAAGGAAGAAATCATAGCAGCTCTTGTGAGACTAGAGAAGGTCCAGGTCATCCAAGAGCGGAGGAGGATGGCACATGGCCGACAGAAGCCTTATGCTTACAGGACATGGAGGCCTCTAGAGTTCGAGGATGACCATCACGTCCTTTTACGAGTCTCATCTCGACGAGGTTTACAGTGAAGTGACCAAGGCGGCAAGTTATCTCCGAGGTTTAGCGGACCCTCTTAGGTCCTCAACTGGGTAGGCGGGGTGGTTTACCATTTGACCATTCACCGTAGTTGCACCAGGTGCATGATGACTTCCACGTATCTCAACTGAAGAGTTATGTGCTCGACCCTTCGCATATCATCGACCATGAGGAGCTGGACGATGGTGATGTCGTGTCTTTCATGGAGGTTCCAGTGGGGATCGAGGATCGACAGGAGTAGATCCTATGAGGATTATCTATTCCTCGGGTGCACTTTCTTTGGCAGTACGGAACCTCCAGGTAAGCACATGGGAGTGGAAGGCTCAGTTGCATGCTCTGTAGCGCTTTTGTGACCCTAGTTTGTGTTGAAGCTTTACGGGGACATAAATCCCTGAGGTGGGAGTAATGTAAAGACCCGGAAATTTCAAGGAAAATTTTTCTTAATTTTCATTGAAATTTTACAAGAACGTAGTTTCTGACGGCGCCTGATTCCGAGGCCCGGTGTGTCCGGAATTAATTTCCAAAGTTTGGCTTGGGTACGTTCAGTGAACGAGCGAGCGGGAATTTCTATCTTTTGAACTGGTGATCGGAATTGAAATCCGATTGCACCGATGAACTCGCAACGCTGGTAATTGCTTAAGGGAACCTTTACCGTAGTTGCGTTTTGTGCGGGTTGAGAGTTAGTTTTAGAGAAATTAAAAGGATGTTAAATAAAATGTGGAAACATATTTTATTTTTATCCTTGTTGGTTATATCCTCCCAAAGGGAGCCAGAGGTGGGACCCACATACACTTAACCTCCCTTGAGAGGATTAAGTGTGGTGGGGCCCACACGAACCCTAACTCCTCAACTCCCCTCTAAACCCCCAACTCCCACTTTAATGTTGACAACTTGTTTACTTAATGAGGTGAGTTAAGTGTGGTTTAATTGAATTTAAAACTTTTGAAATTCTTTCCAACACATTGCATTTAATTAATTAAACCAACTTAATTAATTATATTGGGTGTTTGATTTCTTTTGAAAACATTTTTTCAACATTAAAATGAGAGATTCTATTTTTCTCTTTGGGGTTGGCATAACTTTGTGGGGAGAACTAATGAGAGGAGAAGAACTTTTGGAAGACCTTTAACCTCTCGAGGAAGAACGTTCCCCATCTTCGAAGAACATGAAGCAGCATCTTCTTCATCGTACTTCAACTGAATTAAGGAAAGGGAAGCGACACCCGCGACCTCTCCAACGTCCTTCATCCGCGTCAAAGGAGAAAACTTCGCCTGCGAAGAACGTCGACAACGATGACGTCACCTCCGAATGCTCATCCACCAACGATGAGTATTCTTCTTCCTTTCCGACGCATGAGCGCGAGAATTGGGAGTGTGTGACGAACACCACAATTACGAAGTAGGGGATTGTTGTTGTTTTATTTAATTATTTCCATTCTTGATTCTATAATGTCGAACTTCAAGGATAACGAGTAAATGTTATCTTTTAACGAGAGGGGGGGCCGGACCGCACAAACACGGCCAAACACCCTCCTATGTTCATATTTGTTTCCTTGCAGATGGAACAGGATGGTGTGGTGCCGTCGCACCACGCGAGAATTGCATGGCAATTATTGCGTGGCGCCGTCGCGCCGCGCCGAGGAATGAAATTCAAGAACGCGACGCCATCGCGCCACGTCAGAAGAAATAGAAGGCGCCGCAGCCGGAGCGGGGCCGCGGCGGAGGGGCGTGGTGCCATCACACCGCGCCGGACGACAAAGGCCGCAGCCGGTTCCGGGGCGCGACGGAACAAGATGACCGGCGGCCAGCCGGGCCGCCGGTGTCGGAAGCCGGAAGGGGACCGGCATTTGCCGGTCCCGTTGAGGAAGAACCGGCCGGCCAGGTCGGGCCGGCAGGAAGGGAGAAGAACCGAGGGAATTTAATTCCCCCGGCCAGCAAACCGGCCCCCCATAATGAGGGGGGGGGTTCACAAAGGTGGGGGGGGGGATTTCCCCCCGCGCGCGGCGCACACGCGGCACCCAGGCCGCGCCGCCGCGCTAGACCGCACCACCGCGCCGCTGGCTAGGCCGGATTTTCCGAGCCGGGCCGGGTCGTCAGGTCGGGTCGCCGCCCGGGCCCAGACCCCCCTGTTTCATACCACCTTCGGTCAAATGTCTGTATCTTGGGCTAAAGGCCTCCAAACGACTCGCTGTCAGCGGCGTTGCGATCCTTGGATCGATACGGTCGTTTCGGTATATCGCACTGAAAGTTTCAGATTACTTTGAGTTCAGCCAGGTTGGTTCGTACAAGAAACAAACCGGGCCCTCAGAGCGGAAACGCTCATATCTTGAGCTACAGACGTCTGAATGATGTGCCATCAGCTTTGTTGTGTTTCTCTTGGTGAGATGGATCTTTTGGAATACTTCGCCCGAGTTTTGGACGCAGGTGGACTACGGTCGGGTTGGTTTTTCCTTAAAAACCAACCGGGCCCCTAGAACGGAAAAGCTGATATCTTTTCGACCAGACGTCCATTTTATGAACCGTCAGCGGCGTTGGTGATCACGTTGAGAAAAGGTCCCTATGAGTATACATTATGAGCGTTTTGGGTGCAGTTGAGCTACGGCTGGGTTGGTTCGCACACGAAACCAACCGGGCCCCTCGGACGAAAAGGCTAATAACTCACAGACCGGGCGTCCGATTGACGCACCGTCTGTTGCGTTGAGACCCCTATGACGAGTCGGTCCTTTGAGATACATCTTCGTGGGACTTTGAGATACTTGGAGTATCGACCTGTAGCTCGTGGAGCGGACCCTCCCAGTGACGAGAGTGCGGAGTATGGTGACCGTGTAGCTGGCTGAGACCCGACGACTACTGATCGAATGACTCAGTGTGTTACAGACGTGCGATTGGTTGTAGCGGAACATGGGAGCGCATGGTTGTAGTGGCAGACCCACAATAGAGGTGTTCTTGGTCATAGCGGCACATGGGAGCGCTTGGTTGTAGCGGCAGACCCACGACAGAGGTGCGCTTGGTTGTAGTGGCACATGGGAGCGCTTGGTTGTAGCAGTTGACCCACAGTACTCGAAGGGTGGAGTTCTTCAGCAGTCTTAGGTTAGTGAGCAGTAACTCAGAGTCGTGACATGATCACTGTACACTCCAGAGACGGAGCTCTTCAGCAGTTACGGTTTCATTAATGAAAATCCTGGTTTGAGCAGAGACTTTTGACCTTTGTGTATACCTCATGGTTGAGATGGGTCACTTGATAACTTAGGTATATGTATGGTCATATACCTGGGTAGTGGTTATCCGATGATTTCATGATCCTTGTGTTTCCTCATGGTTTAGATGGGTTACTTGATAACTTAGGTATATGTATGGGCATATACCTAAGTAGAGGTTATCTGTTGAGATCTTCTTTGTGGTTATCTTTGTTGGTTTAAGAGAGACCTTGAGGGTCTCGGGGTCCCTACTGAGTATCGTTATACTCACCTCTGCACGGGCTATGCCCGCACCTCATTGTGTTGGTTGCAGACGACAGGCAGTGCTGACGGAGGCCGAGTGTTCGAGGACTGGACGGTACCCGGAGGTGGACTACAGGACGAGTCAGTACCCAGAGGTGGACTACACGACGAGACGACACACGAAGGAGGTTGGCGGAAGAGAGCGTTGAGGAGGCTATATGTACCTACCCTTCATGTAGGATCTGTGTCGGACTATCCAGGAGTTGCGCTATCTGTACCTACCCTTTAGGTAGGATCCGAGGAGGACGACCCAGGAGCTGCTTCCTTCCTCCAGTTGTTTGTCTTTTCTGTTGTACTTTCGTTCAGTTGTAGTTGTACTTTCTTTTGGGTTTGTATTCTGGCCCATTTACTTTTCATCACTTTCCTTTGTACTTAGTGTTTTGCTTCCGCTTGTACTCTTTGGTGCTTGTTTTCATTTATAATGGTAATTCTTTCCCAGTTATCGGGATTTTACGCCTTTGGTTTTAGTCGCCAGCCCCTGGCCTATGGAAGGCGGGCATGGGGTAGTCACGGCACGGGCACCGAGGATGGGTCGTGACATCATCCTTGGTTAAAACTGAAGATGGAGGCATCCTACAAGGGATACTCTAGGTCAGAATGTATGAAAAGAAATCTACAGGGAATCATCAAAACAACTAATATTAAGACCTCATAGGCTTGAATGGAACATCGTTTAAGGGAAAAATCCTCAATGGAAAATATAATAAGGGAATCAGTCAAGAGAGATATATCATGGATTATATTAGAAGAGGTATCACCCTCTGAGATAGTGTATATGATTACTAGAGGAAGAACCTCTTCATTCAGAAAACAACACCTATGATTCCTCAAAAAACCCCATAGGTCTAACCATTATGATGTAATTTAAATGATACTCTAAATGGACTACCCATGTGTCCAATTACCACTCATAGGATAAAATATAAAAAACACAAAATGGTTCACAAGGGGACTGTACAAGGAATGTATCCATGAGTACATGGTGTATAATCCCAAATCCCCACATGGGTGTGTACTTTGGCTAGACTATATGTGTAAACACCCAATTACAAGGTGTGTATGTTTGGTACATTGAGTCTTCACTAAATGAGGTTAATTCTCATTTCTCTGAACTTCCTAGGGATTTACTTGTCTATTTTGTGTACTTTTACATGGCGTACAACCTAAATGAGGCTTGTCTGTGTACTCCAAATTACCTAGTACCCCTACACGGGTAGCCTGGCTAGGTACTCAGCTACCTAACTGAGCATCAGTACATGGTGTGTACAGCATGGTACATTGTTTGTACTTTTAAAAAAATTCTTCTCTAGAACAAAAGAACACATTGTGTTTCACTTTGAACCATGCATCAAGATGCATGGTTTTCACGAATAGAAAACCTCAAAAATGCTGTAAATCCCTATTTTCAACCCCAAATCAATAGATCGGTCCACAATGCAACATAATTATGCATAACAGGGAATTAAATTTATAAAATGGAAAATATACACAGTTATATCGAAAAAACATTATAATTTTTACTTTCGGATGGGAATTCCTGATGATTCACTCAGATTTCGTTTCCACATTTTCCACACATAGATCCATCACGTTGAATTATAGGCTACAATACATCACATCTTCCATATACATATATATATATTCATATCCATTATCACTTGATCATGCTGAAAAGTATCCCATGGAGGGGCGTACATGATAACTAGGAGGAAGAATGAAAATAAAATAAAAAGAAAAGAAGGAAATGAAAAAGAAAAGGGGGTGGGGCCATACATAGTGAATGACATGATTTTATAACCCTTAATATAAGAAAATCTCCCTTACAAAATCAACAATGGAGAAAAAAATATAAATCCAATTCTCCAATAAAAAATTATGACCTAATTAACCAACGTAAATAAATTAATATTTAATTTATTAGATATTAAATATTATTTATTTCATAAAAATTAGGATGACATGTAATTCCACAAACATATTTTTACTAGGGAAAAACATTATTTCATAACAAACAGAGTGGTAAAAAATTGAATCTGACATCATATTCTAGGGTAAAAGTAGAATTTTATAGTTTAAAATCATCTAAATGAAAAAAATTAAATTTTCTTTTCAAAATACAGTTTAAAATAAAAATAGGTCCTTTCAGAAATGATTTCTATACCTAAAATTCTGACAGACTTTTCTGACATGAAATTATGGTTCATGAATCATTTTATTTTCAGTTATAACTCTTATTATTCATATAATTACAAAAGAAATTTATTTATTCAATGACTAATTCTTTTAATCCATGATATATTTTATAATAAATTGGTATGTTATGATCATGAACTCATACCAAAAAACATATCATATGTTTTATTATCACCATCAATTGATATCTCCCTTATTCACACTTACTGATAATTTGAGCTATCTCTTTCTCATATTTCCATTTTTACCATTTTATGAATAATAGTTTTATATAGGGTATGTCAGAAAGGGTAAAAATATGGAAGAAAATTATTGAAGATTTTGAAGAATATACTTAAATAATATTATTAGGTATCTAGTCACCAAGGGCATTAAAATATTAATTTTCTTGAATGGATCATAATATTATATATAGAATATTCATATATTAATATGTAATATATTTGTATTAATTGTTTGGCTTGGAATATAAATCCATGATAATAAATAGAATAGTGTTGGCATAATTTAGTAGAAGAAAATAAAAAGGAAAATAGAGTCATTATAAGGATGAAAACTCACCATAGATCACCATGGATTGATATATAAAATATTGGGGTTGAATCTGATTGAATAGGATTCAAAAGAAAATTAGAAACAATTTTCTGGGATCCTAGGGTTCGAGAGAGAATATGATAATTATAAGAATTATATAGGGATCCCCAATTTATAACCAGAATGGAAAATCCATGCTTTTAGTGTCACAACATAATTTATTCTATGAATTCCTCGAATTCCACAACCTCCAAAATAAAAGTCTCCAACTCATAAATCCCCAAAAAACCCATTTGTGTCATAAATAACTGATTCATGATCTATGTTACATATGTTAATATCTACTAAATTTCAATCCTAAAACACAATAAGAATAAAAAAATTATTAATTTCATGAATAACACTTCATTTTGTTATTATAGTGTTTACTCCTTGAATTCCTCCCACAAAAATATTTTCATCTTCTGAATACCTGCTATTAACTCAAGATTGTAAAGGGATTGAACTAAGAAAATATTTACCTAATATATGATAAATCTGAAACAATTCCATTAATTAATAATTTAAAAAACCTATAATATAAATGGGCCAGAACAAATACCCCATGAGATAACTCACATGGATGTCCCTGGATCAGGAACTCAATTTGGTCTTCATCAACTTCATAAAACGTGACATGACTACCAATGGAATCCATGAAATCCTACACCAAATATAGTTAATCCATGATGATGATGTTTTTATATGGATTTATCCTTAAATTTATAAATTCCCCAAAGATTAATTCTCTCATAGCACTAGGTGATAGTGTTTGTTCACATCAAATTGGCTCAATCGACCTCTAAATGGAATAGTCAATACCTAGGGCACTCGAAGATTCTACACCTCAAGTCCTAATACATGGACTGTGTTGGATTAAACAAAGGATTACATATCAATAAAATAAAATAATACATAATAATATGTTTAAAAAAGTTAAATTTTTCTCATTCAATGATAGGATCACCCAAAACTGGATAAGCTAAATTGTGCAATTAACCATGACCCGATCAATGCAATCTCTTATACTGATGGTGACCACCTCTATAAATATGATCTTCTTGGTATCCATGAGGATATAATATATCTTGGAGATTCTATCTTCAACCCCTATCCCCACTATACTACTCAAAATCCAAAATTATAGGCGACAACTAAATTGGATAAAATAGATGAAAATCCTAGGCTTCATTCTAGCCACCAACAATACACTCACTATTAATAAATTTTAGGAAATCTCACCTATGATGGTGAAATGAACCACATGAAAATAAATAATTTTCTATAAATATTCAAAGGGCCCATGAGTAGGGATATTTTGTGAAGTTAGTTGATGAGGAATGAAATTCTCTCCCAACATATTTCCACTTCTTCTTACTCAGAAACTAAAAACCCACATTCAATACACTACCTATTATGAGATTTAAAGACTTACATATTATAATGACATTATCATAGCCAACAAACTCTCAATTCCATCCTCATTCATTAGTACTTCCTCAAAAAACATCAACATAAAATGGGTAAAAAGGAATTATATCTATGGGCATGAAGCCTCATTAAAATGTATCTCCCTAGCCTCTATAACCAGAAAGAAGGAACACAAAAAACTATATGAGGTTCTTATTCTGGGTATTGAAATATTGTGGTTTGAAACACTACTTTCAAAGGGTATAGATATCTGGTTGATAAGAAAACTCAAAAATAAATAATAGAAACTCAACCTAAAATAAATCCTATAATTTTTCCCACAAAACAGCTGACTCATCATGATGTATACGATACAAACCCAAGCACTACTAATATGATCTATATAGATTCATCAAAACGAAATAAAGATAGTACTATTATCAAGAATGTACTAAACATTAGGATATATCCACCTACTAAAAATATTCTTTTATCTACCAATATAAAATGGTTTATTGTTAATTATTCAATCCCTATAACTATAAATTTTTGAGTGTTCCGCTCCATGTTTCATCATCATCATCATCCACTCTGGAGTAATTAGTTTTAATATCTTACTAATAATTTTCAATATGCACATGATGCATACATCAACCTAGATCCATATATATAAAAGAAAAAATAATTAAGAACTCCGAATAATGATAAATGAAAATTGTGGATAGTTATAATTATTTTATTTATTTTAACCCATTTCCATTTATCTACCCAAATTCAAACAGAGGAACCTAACATCATGATGCATGATCCTTTCTAATGTAACTGTCAATGAAGTATCATCACTTCACTTAGCAAGATCAGTAGACATAAATGTACTTGTGTAGAATCATAGGTGGCAATAAATATCTCATATCCTATATGGTATCCCTTATTTATTGAATTTACTAAGCCCAGATAATATTGTTTCCCTACAAACACATGTTCCCACATTAGTGCCGAACTCTGGACTCCATCATATCTCATATCTATAACCTCTAATACCACTAAATCCAGACCCCATCTATTTAAAGGTACCCCACCTAGGATCATAATGAAGAGTGTGTGATAATGACCCCAAAACCTCACATCTATCAAGATACAAGTTGGATACTAGCACTAAGGGAATATAAATCACACACATGGGGTGTAATTTCCCTCGTATATATTTAAATAAAAATAATAATAATGTTACCATTAACCAACACCATTAACGAACACTAATAAAACCCAATACATGTAAATCCCTACATAAATTTAAATAACTATAAATAATTAAAAGTACCAATATTAAGTCATCAATAGTATCCATAAAGCCCCAAAATCTCTTGGACAACACCTCAATCTAGTAAAACCCTGCACAATAACCAACATACTTTTGTAGACCTAAATAACAATTTATATATAAATAGTGTGATTGTAACATGTATACTCAATATGATACTATCGAAAACAGCTCAAGTACCTTGGTAACCCATTATTCTAGACATAGACCATAGGGAATTCTGTATCCCCATAGGTCAAAGACTAGATACTGGAATCATATAAAATAAGTGTGGGAACAATTTTTCAATAGACAATGTGGAAGTAAAAGAAATAAGATAGTCTTCATACAAAAGATGGTCAGATGTGAGTTAAATTCCAAAAATAAAAAATTTATAACAACCCAATGAACTAAAACTAAACGTACTATAAAATAGGAAACAAATACCCCTGTCCAGATCGATGGAACTCAACAGGTCCATAAATAAATAGTTAGAATCACATCTAAGTGGTGTATTATGTCTAATCAATCCTTGAAGGAGATAACTGACAAAACCCCAATGGAACAGGTAGTGTGTGAGATAAACACCCCATCTAGTATCACCAAGTACTCCATAACATATGCCAAAATTAAAATAACCAAATAGAGATTTTCAATTAATGGATCATTTCCAAAACAATGTGACTTTTCATAAATGGATTCATTAAACACTATATATATATATAAATTATATAAATCATAAGTCTGGTAATTATATTTACAAAAAATAGTACTTATTCATTTAAAAGTCTAGCAAGAAATCAACATGGATATATTCATTAGAAGTAATGATAGTTCTAGGATATAAGAACTCTATGTGAAGGTGATATGACAATATTTACAAATGTCTCTTGGGATATTGGACAAAGAGGACTAATCACCATTGTATATGGTATGTGATGTGCTACATTCATGTTTTGGAATGTCATAAAGGGTAAATGGTTATGAAAATAACACACTAACTACCTAAGTATTTCATGTGCTCTAGTATAATACAATGATGGGGAAATTATTTCACGAAAACCTAAAATTCTATTAATATCATTCAATATTTCATATATTCTAATTTCCCCTTAAAAACTATAAAACATGTTTTTAAACAAACTGAGTCATTTAACCTTGATAAATTCGTAAGGTTTATATCAAAACAATTTTTAAGGAATTTTAAAAATATGGATTTGAAATCAATTCAAAATTCAATTTCACAATCCACTTTCACAAATAAAATTCAATAATTTAATTTCCCACCAAATTCCCTTAATTTTACAATGAACCCCCAATTCATTATAATTGGGATTTTTCCAAATTTTACATAAAATACATTTCCATAATTTAATTCAATAATTTAATTGAAACAATTTCCATATACTACACAATTTAATATTTGAAAATTCCAATATACACACATCAATTCAATGGAATTGGGGTTTTTCCAATAACCAATTTTTAAAAACCCAATTCAATGTAATTAGGATTCCCAACTAAACAATTAAAATCCAGTTTACTAAACTGATGGGATATAATTTAATTCAAACAATTAAAATTTAACAAATAAATTTTGGTTTAAAATAAATTGGGAATCATGATAGAACCACCTACCTTTCATGGAAAAACGACAACCTCATCCAAACCCTCTAATAAGAACATTGGTGAAAAAGACATAGGAATTAAACCTAGAAACAATATTCCACAAAAATTATTTTAGATCCACTAATCCCATGATGATCTATCTAACTCCAAGGTGGAAATGTAAAGACATAAAGAGACAGGGAGAAAACATAACGAGAATTCACAATACAAACATATCAATGATCATTTACTAAATTAAAATACCTGGAAGGGTTTGAGGGTTCTAAATCTCATGAAAAATGAAACTGGGTTAATTGAAAAGAAATATATAGAGTATAAAATATAACATTCACCCAAAAATCAATTTAAAAACAACAATGGTTGATTTACATGAGGTATAACCCAATTAAATGTAGTGTAAGTGAAAGATCCCAAAATCAATAAAAACCCCATATAATTTTGATAAAATGGATTTTTTTATAAATTACGCGTCAATTAACCACATTAGATGGTGTATAAACATCTAGTAGGTTGTGAACATTATACATTCTTAATTCAACGAATCTATCAAATCTATCACTTCACCATTACAGGTATCATACTGATTTCTTCATGGATCTACCTAAATAACAATAAATGAAATCCAGGACAAGGATTAAATAGTATATAATAAAAGATAATAGGATGTTACAACCTCCCCACCATAAAAATATTTTTCCCCAAAAAGAATATCAATAAGATTCTTGTCACGACCTGACCCTACCAAGGCTCGAGCCGCAACTACCCCAAGCCCGCCTCCATAGGCCAGGGGCTGGCGACAAGCACCGAAGGCTAAACAACTCGGAGAGGCCTTTTTCTGAGTACCTGTACACACACGTAGCCCACTCAATGTAGAAGTGCAGAGTAAAAAAGAATAGCCAAGTAAATTAAAAGGGAAACTGCTATAAATAAACCACATATGTGAATCAACCTCTAACAATACCAAGAAGAAGTTGAAGGTAAACTAAAAAGTAATGGGGCAAAACACGCGCCCAACCAGAAAAGTGCCAAAACCTGGTAACAGGTAAACAAAAAAACACTTGGGAGAGTCCCAACCCAGGAACCCAACTACGACCACCGCATGTGGTCTAAGATCTCGAACTCCCAAGCTCCGCTGAAGTTACGACCAACCTAACCGTCATCTGTAAGGGCACATCAAGTGTTGGAAAATCCCAAGCAGGGGTGAGTATAAAAATACTCAATAGGATGTCCTGAAGGCTCGAGGGAGAAACAAAGGAGGTACCGAAGTGTGAGAAGTAGATCGAACAGAGAAAAGTAAAGGAATACAACAAGGAGTGCAGTCAATAGTACAATAGTATAGAGTCCAGCTCAACCCAACAAGAGGAAGGTAGTAGACTCGTCCAGACACAAGGAGCTGGAAACGGTGAAAAGATGAAGTTCTCATCGAGTCATTGCTACCCATAGTAGGAGAGTAGACCTGTCCAACCATGAGAATTTAGACGCGGTAAGCATGTGGCAAACCCCACGCATCTTCACCTCTCCTAGAAGGAGAGTAACCAAAACCCAAGAAGTGGGTATTGGAACATGGTATACATTCATATATTCTCTTTCAAGATTCCTGAACAAGATCATAAGGGGATCTCTGTCCCATAGCTCAGCCCAAGAAAGTGAGTAGCCAATAGTCCGAGTAGTAAACACCTTTGATGCCCAGCATCTCGCACGTCTGCCCCGAACTACAAGTCAAGGGGCTCAAACCACTGCACCTCGACACTATCCACTTTGGGCTGCACTGACTCGCTCACACGATTTTAGGTCGCATAACAAGGACGCGTCTCGATGGGGGAAATCACCCCTCATACTTTAGAGTTATGGGTTAAGTCAAACCATACCTCGTCACTACCTCGCAGTCGAGAGGTCTCCTCAAATTCAAGTTCATTCCATCATTGACCAGTACAACCAAGGGTCCCACTCCAGTAATCACGGAGGAATGCCACATACTAGCCTAGTAGAAAGGACTGAGTCTGTAATGTCAACGAGTGACCCACTGCCCAGCCCTACTGGAGGGTAAACCCTAATACATCATCAGGAGACCCAATGCACAGCCCTGATGGAGGGTAAACCCTAATACATTATCAGGAAACCCACTTCCTAGCCCCGCTGGAGGGTAGACCTGGAATAAGTCGACAGGCGGCCCACTTCCCAACCTTGCTGGAGGGTAGACCTGGAACTAGACGAAGGGCGACCCATTGCCCAGCCCTACTGGAGGGTAGACCCCAAGAGGTCGTCGGGTGACCCACTTCCCAGTCTCTGATGGAGGGTAGACCCTAAGAGTGTCGGGTGACCCACTGCCCAGTCTCTACTGGAGGGTAAACCCTAAATGTCAGTGAGCAACCCCATGCCCAGTCTCTACGGGAGGGTGAACCTGAAGAAGTCGATGAGCAACCCACTGCCCAGCCTTGCTGGAGGGTAAGCTGGAACTGCACTGGCCATCTCCACTGGATGGTACTGCAAGCGAGCCCTACTCGAAATAACTGCAGCCCTGCAGGAAACAACCTCCTAGGTAAAGGATCGGTGCACGCGTAATGTGTTGGTCACAACAAATCCACACGACCTCTACCAGGGAACACAGAGTGATGGGAAAATCTCCCTAGGCCTCACAAGGCGATCACGCTTCAATCCACTGAGTCACTATCAATGTGGACCGAGTCAACTCATCCCAGAAAGTGGGGAAAACACCCACACTCTACGAGCACCCGTATTCCCAAACGGTGCCGCAGTCCGGTGAAAGCGAACGGTACTGAAACCCCTCACAGCTGAAGAAATAGAGGAACCAAACCATCTCTGTCGGCCAAAAGAGAATAGAACCAGGGGAAAACTCAAATGTGCTGGTCTACAGATGAGAACAGGACCAACAGAAAACTCAACCCTGCTGGTCAAAAAACAAAAAGAAGGTGACCCTCTATGTCGAGAGAGGTCAATGGTATGAAAAGCAGAGCATGACACACACATGGGGCCCACACGGCGTGTGGCCCCAAGCCAACAACATCCGAACACACAAACGTTCTCATGTACAAACAACCACATGTACCTCCAAGCATTCCTGTATACTCCTAGAGAATACCATGTTCCAGCTCAAAGCCTATCGTGCACACGAAACCCAACGTCAACGCGAAGGCGTGACATAACAAATCCATCCTGCAAACTCAACAGTTGAGGCACATCCAACCACATATCTCCAAGCATTTACAACACTCACATGGTAGTGCACAAGATCACACACCAAGTTTCTTCTACAAACATGGTAGAAGAACCACCTCTAGGGCACCTTCATATTTCCACATTTAATAAGATCACGTAAGAGGCTTCGGCCACCTAAACAGATTACACTGTTGTAATCCTCGCGGGAAAACACGTGAGATAGACTACTTACTCGCCTCAAACAGATATCCAACGGAAAAGTCATCATACACCGCCTCACACCCGAACGACGTCATGTGGTACCGAGCCTCGTCCCTGAAAACAGTTAGGCGCATCGCAACATTGCAATCCCCTTTGGAAGACATATCAAAAGGACTGCTGACTTGAGTGCAACAGATATCTAGAGAAAAAGATGCATTCTGGTGCACTGCACATGAGCGGTTCTACATGGGACCCAAATCCCAGTCTCGAAACACAAAGAAAGGATCACACCTTTGTGTTCCTCTTGAAAAAGAACACAAGTTGGACTATTCACTTGTCCAAAACGGACACCCGGTGATAAAGTTGGAAATCACTTCCAACTCCCGAAACGACCCTCGTGGGGCCCACAACATCATGAAGAAATAAAGAAGACAAACTGCGTCAACACGATGCTCTCGAAAAAACACCCAAAATCGACTGGTCGCACACCCCGAACGAACATCCGATGAAAAAGTTGTAAAGCGCTGCACGCAGCTCGAAAGACGGGACGTGTGGTCCATGCCTCAACTCCGGACACAATTCCTGAAACCACACTGGAAAACTCTGCCTCGACACCAGCGCCCCAATGCCACTGACGGCGCTCAAAACTGACGTCAGACGCACCTACGCCGTTCAAAACAGGATCCCCTGAAAAAACATCAATTCACATAAAGACGTGTCGCACCTCCGAGGCCCCTCGTTTCATGAAATAAAAATTCCCGAAACCATCTCAAAAAAGTATGCCTCGACGATACGGATCTGCAGCCGTAGACGGCATGAAAAATGGATGCCCGTAACAGAAAATACGGGCATCCGAAAACTGAGGGGGCAATGCCCTTTGGGCTGGACCGGCCTGGACCGGCCGGTCCGCCCGGGCTGGGTCGACCTGCTGTTTGGCCACGCGGGCCGGCTGTGGAACCACAGTCCACTTTCCCACCGACCGTCCTGAAGGCCGGTCACTTCTCACTTGGAGACCCGCCTTTGGTGGGTCTTGGTCTGGTCGTGGGGTCCCACAGTGCGACCCCTGTCTCCGCTCCATGCCGCAGAGGACCTCCATAGGCAGGCGCCCGCTCGCCCTCGCGCCGTCGACCGCCGACTGCCCTGCCAAGTAACCCGCTCGCCCTCGTCCGCTCGGAAACCTCCACTGGACTCTCTCCCGACCGAGCCATCGTCCCCCTCTGCGAAAGGGCGCCATGCTGCCGCCCAGGGAAGTTCGGAACCTCGCCGGACCACCGTCCCCGCTCGCCGGAGAACCAAAATGATCTCAAAAACCCACATAATTCTCCAGACAATTGCGAACACGTCGGAACTCCAATTTCAAATATGAAACATGTTTCATAAAAATCAGAAAAACTATTATGCATTCATGGGCTTCGCTCAATGTTTAAGCCGCAAATCGGCTCATAAAATTGAAATCAATGTAGGTTCGGGAATTAAAAATGAAACAATAAACAAGATCCTACCTCGTTGGGCATCGCCCGATGCTTCCCACGCGATCTGCCACCACCGCAATGCACCACCTTTATCAGAGGATGAGGAGGAGGATGAGAGTAGGTGGGTTTCATTAGGGGGGTTCAATGGGAAGTAAGCGGAGGAGGACAGAGTTTAAATATATAAACACTTTAATTAAAAGACTCGACCACTAAAAACACCTGCGTCTAAAACCTCCGGCGTGGTCAAGATTAAGCTCCCCTAGGGTAAAAACCACCTCTCAAGCACAACGGAGGTCTTAGAATTTTAATCTAAGACCCTGTTCAAAAGTTATAAAACTGAACGCCCAAAGTCGCCAAATTATGAAAACAACCCTGGGGCCATTTCTCACAAACGGGTCGCGCTCATGAAAGTTACACCCCTCCTAGGGTAAAAGGAACCTTCTGAAGTCAACGGTGACCTTGGTTTTCCAAACCGAGTGACTGTTTAAGAGATACCTGAGTTAAGATGTTAAACGAATAAATTAATTATTTAATTTATCTATTCCACGCTCTGATAGCGAACGAGGGGTCTAAACATCCCACACCGATATGTTTTATGTCGTTCCTAGGGTAAACACACCATTCCGGACCCATTGGTACACTTGGATCTCTGATCCGAATCACCGTGTAGGAGTTATCCAATTAATTTGGCCTATTCAGTGTGAACGCACTAAAAATTTAATTCCGGTCACTCCGTGGCTCGGAATTTCACGTCGTCTGAAGGAACTGCTCTGGAATAACATCAAGAATCTTCCAATGTCATTCGTAGAAAAAACTATCTTTTTAAAATTCTATATCAAAAAGGTCTGGATAATACTTTCTCATCACTGCCTCAAAATCTTATATCTCATGAGAATCACAACATTGTGGCCATATCATTTTAACCAAGGATATCTTCCTCTGAAGAAGTACCTTGGTTTCAAAATCTACTAGCATTATTGTTTTCTCAATCATGGAAAAATCAATTCCATCCTCAAGATCACTTTAACTCATAACATGGGATGTATCAGATAAATACATTTAAAGATGAGGTACATGGAACAGGTTAGGTCTCGAAATAATCTGATGTGGAAGTAATAAACATTATGTATCTGTTCCCACCTTCCCAATAACCTCAAATAGTATCACAATACATGGAAAAATATTCTCTTGCCTCTCACGCTATTGGGGACCCAAAAAAGGTGAATCCTTCCAGAATATATGGTCACAAAATGATAATTATAATGGTTTGTGATGATTATTAGCCTACGTCTTATATCATCTCTGTGCTATTACAATTCTCTAATTAATCAATTAGATCTTTTTTGTCTTATCTTGGACCAAGCTCAGTTTAACCAAGAAAATGTCACAAATATCTAACCAACATAATAGAAATTTACAAGGCTGGCCATAAAAGGCCTCCAAAGGAGCCATTATAAGCATGGAATGAAAAATAATATTATTAGAAAACTCAACAAGCCTAATGTGATCATCCCAAGATCCAATAATTCAAAAACACAATTGTGAATTATATCCTCAAGATTATATTTAGTTCATTATATCATGGAATTCGACTACGGATGGTATTTCATACTCAAACGGTCATGAGATCCCATTTCCACTTGAATCCCTCTCAAAAATTTAGATGTGAACCAAGGATCTCTATCAAAAACTACAGTAATATAAAATCTAAGAAGACTAAAAAATATCTTTCACATATATATCTCCCAACTCCTAAACTTTTGATGTATCATGAATTGGTATAAAGTGTGATATATTAGTCATCCAATTGATCACAACCCATGTCACATTCTTCTTTGTATGGTCATGAAGCAACCCAACCACAATGTACATAGAGATCGCATCCCAATTCCAGGTAAGAACTATAAATTCTTAAAGAAAAACCAAAGGTTTTTGGTGCTCGACCATAACTTGTTGGTACATATAACAATAATAATCAAACACATTAATTACACATATCATACCTGGACACTAGAACTATATTCGTTTGTCATTTAATATCTTTAGGAATCATTGGTGCACTATCCACAAGGAACTGTGGAAATCCACCATTAAAAACTTTCTTATAGAAGACGGTACCAGAAAACAGTTCCAAAATCAAAGAATTTCATCTCTATAGAACAAGAAATTTAGCATGATATCCCCACCATTATGAGAGTCTCTAATGCTATGGAACTCATCACCAAGATACGGTTTAGGAAGAATCAATTTGAGAATAGTGGATATCAACTGAACATTCACCAAGGAAACCTCGACCTTTGATTCTCAGACTCTGATATGAGACTCTACAATAAGAGCCATTAAGTTCCACTAATACGATGATTATTTCACTCTTTGGGTCAGATGTTTCCTATTCAAATCATCTAAAACAATATTCCATTTCCTTAGGGTATAAGAAATATCAAAACTGAAAGACTGATGGTATTCCTCCAAATGCATTTGGATGAAATTTATTTATTTTTGATATAATATATAACTCAATCTCTAATTGTATGAATAAATTTAAAACATTTCATTGAAAATGTATTTCATTTAACATATAAGAGGGCACATAACAACTACAAGTTTATAGTTATTAGTTGGATAATTCTTATCATGTGGCCTATGCTGATGAGATCCATAAGCAACGACATGATTACCCAAAAATAGGATGTAACCCATATTGGAACTTGATGCATCACAAAAGACCACACATCCCATCCCATCATTCAGATGATCAACCATTGGTGAAATAGTCAAAATAAATTTCAGCTCAAACAAATTTTTTTGACATTTCTCATTCTAATAAAAACTTACTCCCTTCAAAGTAACTGCAGTCATCATAGAATCCATATTTGAGATGTACTTCACACACCCGTGATAATATCCAGGTAAGACAATGAATCTTTAGATATCAAAGACATTTCATGGATTCTACCAAGTCATAACAACCTTCACATTATTAGTATCAACTGATATTCATTGTTATGAGACCATGTTCCCAATAACATCACTTTCTGAATCCAAAAGTTGCATTTTGAATGTTTTTATAATTTTTTTGATTTCTCAGAAAACACATATATATTCTCGGATGATACACATGATCCTCCTATGGAATGAAGTGACCAAGG
This sequence comes from Viscum album, assembly GCA_963277665.1. Taxonomy (NCBI): domain Eukaryota; kingdom Viridiplantae; phylum Streptophyta; class Magnoliopsida; order Santalales; family Viscaceae; genus Viscum; species Viscum album. The sequence goes on along the minus strand of OY728147.1, from coordinate 65,582,320 downwards.
ATTTCGTCCAAAAATACATCTATGAAGGTATCAATATACTCATGGAAAATCTTTTTCATCAATGACATGAAATATAAAGGTGTATTGGTTAGAAAAAAAATAATATCCATACCTATTTTGTAAGTATTTTATATTAATTTCATATTTCTTTATACTCAAGTTATTGTATCCCGAATTAAGATCAATCATCACAAAACACTTCACACGTTTTAAATTGTTCAAATATATCATCAATACATGGTAATAGATATTTGTTCATTACTGTAACTTGATTGGTTTTTCGATAATAAATTCATAAGATAATTTAACCATCATACTTCTTAGAAAAGAGAACCAACACTGCCTATGAATCCATGATCAGGCGTATGAATCCTTTCTCAAGAAGATCATCAAACTTAGACTTCATCTCTTTTATTTCATTCGGTACCATGTGATAAGAGGGAACATATAATGGTTGAGGACCAAGCATTAATTCAATATAAATCTCAACCTCCTTAATATGGGGAAACAATATAATTATAAGGGAAACACATCGAGAAACTCGATGAATACTGGAGGGAGATCATCACTCAACAATTCCCACTTCCGATTAGTGGAAAATACTGATATATCATTCCCCACCTCTGTATAGATAGGTTTGATTCGACATGACCCTAGCCCCCATTCTCCTAAGAATACAAGACACACATCATCAGATCCATTCAAGGAGACCCATCAATGATAACAATAATTCTAGGCTTTATTGGAAATAAGAAAATCCATCTAAAAAATGATTTCAAGAGGGTTCATGTTCAGTATCATAATACTCAAAAAACGATCAGCATTTTATAGAGAGAAAATATATGAGGGACTAGAAAGACCATGCTCTCCATTTATACGAAGGGGTGTATTAATATCTATTTCACAATATAACGGATCATAGAAAGATTTAAAATATTAACAATATGGGTTGGAATAATTGAATGTGATGCTCTAGAATCAAAGAGATTAGTCACTAATGATGAAGCCAAAGTAGTTGAATCACACATGTTTTATAGACTTTTATTTTATTCTAATAGAGTTTCTTCCATAACATGAAGAAGCGTCATTCGAGATTCCTTTGTACAGAACCCATTTTCACATGAATCATCTCATTATATTATAGTTTTAGAATTTTCTGTTGATCACATGACACTACACAGTGTAGAATAATCATGGAAATATATTTTAAAGTGACATAATAATCTCTATGATCCAAAGTTATTGGGTCCCTTGGTGAAAACCCTCTTTTATTTTCACAGTTTTACACATTACTAATAAACTAAATAACCTATTCTGGGAAGATTACGAGGTATTCAATAACCTTGGTTTCATTAACCATAATGAGAATCATCCCTCTTCCTCTTTCCTATTAGAGGAATGAACACTTCCACTAATAGAGAAAGAAAATCATGATAACCATGACTTTCTAGATAGGGCTATCTCAACTCACATCGCCATACCTTGTATAATAGCATAAGAAAGAAACATCAGTAACAAAAATTAGGAAAAATATATATATTCAATTTCCCAACTCAAAATTCCGAGTGTTAATCTACTCATTTTATACAACCAAAAGTGAAAACTACATATGATAAGAAAAATGGTTTGCATAATCTTTCACATTCCTAACAACCTATGCAAGATTGAAAAACTAAGTGACCTTGGCCAACAACATTGACTCTAGATAGAATTGGTTCAAAAATAACATTAATTCCTTTCTACTCTAATCCCTCATGTTTATAGACCATCCCCATTATTTCCCATAATATCCCGCTTGGTTCTTCTAACACTAATGTGGAACACATCACCTTGATTTTATCAGATGTTTCTAGGAAAACAAATTTACCCTGCATTCTGCTCTACCACTCTACTTCTAATTTAGGAACATTTATGACTTTGAAAGGTGTAGGACTTTAGTGATGTAACTCTTGAGAAGAAACAACTTAAACTTCCATCTGAGGCTTAATAGTTTTTAGCTAAATGGGAACCAATAGCGATGCCCATTTCAGATCTTGGACAGTACACAAAATCACCTCAACTAGAATCGGATCCACAAGAGGAATTTCACACTAGGGTTCAATAGAAGATTCCTAAAATGTTTGATTCACACATATTATAAGATAAATTATAATAGAAAACGTCAAAAGACAATAAAGAAGACATCCGATTAAAAATAAAATAGAAAAGAGGGAAATGAATCCGAATAGATAGACAAAAAGAATTGTATTTCAATATACCCAAATCAAAATCAAATAAATGACTACAACTAATCCTCGGGATTCCTTTACCTAAATACACATGGTTAATTAAGGTTCATTATAGTGAGAGATAGCCAAAAACTCAATCACAACTACCTCCCATGTTTAAGGATGATTTCACAAATACATATTGAATTCAAGAGAAGAAAAACTAATCAGAGCTCTAAAATTCATTCCGAGACTGCATTGCTAGGAACCAACCTAGTTATTATGGTTACTCGATAACGAAGCTAGTTTGGACATATCCCAAAGGGAATTCCTATTCCCCACAGGTCATCGCCTATCATCTATCATCATAAAAAATTAGAGTGGGAAATTTTTTTCCAAAATCACTGTATAAGTAAAATAAACAAGACAATATGAATAAAAATGTGTCTCTATAGGGAGTAGTGTACCAAAAGTAAAATAGGTATAACAACCCAAATTACTACCACTTAAATTACTGGAAAACAAGAAAAACTTCCCATGCACAAATGGTCGCAAATCACTATGTCCAATGATCAATATCCAGAACTACTTATAAGTGGTGTTATATCTCTTTTGAGATTTGAGTAGGGGTAAAGCACCCCTTTGAGGTGGTTGTAGTAGATACTCTGTGGACTTGGTGAGACGCATCCATTTGGACATGGATTATTTTTTCCTACATTATAGTACTTTTTGTTGTGTTATTTTGGTTTTTTATATCATTTTTATTTCATTTAAACTACTCTAAGTGAATCTTCTTTTGTATGCATGCTATCTAGTTTGTTTTACCTCCACATTTTTTGTTGAAAAATAATTTACACTCTCATTTTTAATGATTATAGGTACTAGTCACCAATCTGTGGGGATCAGAAACACCCTTCTAGCTATGTTAGGACGAGCACAATTATTGGGATACTAGGGTACCGAGGCTGGTTCATGACTGATTATCCTCATAACATATCGTGGTTAATGTGAAATAAGAATAATAAATCCCAATGGATAAATAAACTAAACTAACTCATAATCTAAACATGTAATGTTATTATCTACATCCTCTCAAAAGTTTTCTCTCTATGTAATGAATATTAGTTAACCAAACATTATCTAAATTGTAGAATATATATATATATTATATAATGACGGTACCCTACTTTCACACCCCAACTGTTTTTTTCTTTCATGTCTCAATGACATACACCCTATTTGTATCCCTTGCATAAGAAAGTCATCCATTATTTCAAATGAGAATCATCCCTTCCTACCTCAATTGCACACAAGGTCAGACATATCATGTTGGATCTAGTCCACATATCCTTACCATCATCAATATCATCCCATTTGTAACCAATAGTATCTATGAAAGACACTATGGACAGTTTAATTAAATAATACCATGATCCATCATAAACCATTCATTTATACCTTTGGAAAGAGACAACCCCCACATTTCTTTACAATTTCTCCTTGAAACTTAGTTTATATACCCAATTCATAAATATATATTAAATTACGACACTTCACATCTTGGTTTGGACTATGCCCAATACAATAATACATAATATCATGGGATAATTCAAATCCAAATTATGACCACTGACAGAGTGGCGTAGAGGTATGTAATGACACATTCCATTATCGGTTTCCAAAAATCAAGTGGAATTTTAGCTTTTGGAATATTATATTGGCCAGATTTTTAACTAGTAATTGGATGAGAATTATAAGGGGTTGAGCCCCAAAAATTTCTATTTTGGGAAAGGGACAGTGCTACAAAAGTATAAGGGAACTCAAGGCAGTTTTAATGAATGGTTTAGATGGATGATGAAAATTATAGTAGACCACGAGCCATCTAGTTGTATCAAGAAGTGGAAACATCAACTTTTTTGTTGCCACTGACTTACTAGTGGCCTCCACTTACACACTAGTGTGATATTTAATGATTATAATTACAAAATTTCACCCTATTTTTTGTTGTTTAATCACCCCTAATAACTATTATTATTGTGTGTGTGATCCCAGATAACCAAATCCCATACTCCCTTAAACACCCCATGATTAGGGGGGTGTTTTGTGGAATTGGGTTGGCAGTTTGAGGTTAATATCACCTATTTAGAAACTCCAATAAATACCCAAATCATTTACACATATTAAATAATAATTTTTAATATAATCATCAATTTGTTATAACCCAATTACTATTATTCCTAGTGTATTTAGAATACTAGATTCATAGTACACAATGTAATACTAAAATAGAACATCTCTATTTTTATACATAATGATATCAAAAGTCATTATGAGATCCTAAAACATTATGGTATATATGAGCACATATATAATAAATGGTGATCTGAAAAACTAAATAAGGGGATAAAAATGAAAATGAAACATTACAAGTGAGTCAATGGTATAACATGATATCATAAACGATTAGCTACATGAGTAATCAAAAAGGAGCGTAACATAAAAAATATGGTATCATTAGATATTGGAATAATTGGAAATGTTACAAAAACAAAAAATGACATAAGAAGTAGTCAAGTCTATCTTTTATGGAAACAACACATTGTGTTTAAAGTCCACTAATGGATTATGTTCATTCCCAACTCTTATACATGACATCACATGAGACTAAAAATTTACCCAATGAATTGGTGGGATGAAAAATTATAAACCCAACCATTAAATTTATATCATGTACATGCATATTTTTCCCCATAAGTAAATCAATCATAAGGAATATACATAAGAATTTCCCACAATAATAAAATGGTTTTCATAATCTATACTCGTATCATAAGCAAATAAGGTTACATGAAAAATCAATTTTATAAATGAATGTAAGGAACGTATTACACATAAAAGTAAGCTATAATAATCTTTATATATGTGCGAGATACGTAGAAAAATAATTTATAAGAACTCAATAACATAAAATGTTGACATGTTGATGAAAATGTCTTTATAAAATTACAATGAAAATTTTGTGAGATAATACCTTTTTCAGTTGGATATCAGTTGTTCAAAATTTAAAATATTACAAAATATTTAATAAAATAATATATTTAAAAATAACCAATGAAACTTATACTAAATATTCATAGAGTTTAGTGTTCATTACATCGAGTAATCCTCTACATGTAGTATAAGTAAAAATAAACATTCCTTTCACAATATAGTAAAAAGTTAAAAACTGCCACCTTTGGAAAGTGACAAGAATATTCTTTTAAAAAAAATAATAAAATTAAAATGTGTTAAATATTTCTTAAGAAATATTTTTGGAAAATTTTATTAATATCCTTTAGATAATTTTTATGAATAATTGATATGGGGAAATAATTATTTTTGACCAAAGAGTGAAACAAAAGTTGCTTCCCTAAAAAGCATTTTCAAAATAATTTTGAGTAAAAACATATATGGAAATGAAAATATTACATTAAAATTTAATAAATCGCCATTTTAGAATAAAATTATTTGTTTTTATTAGAATACAATAAAATAATTGCTTATATCATAAATTCAAGCATAAAATATCCTGATTATAATGATAATGTAGCATAAACCATTACAGATTTGGTAACATTGGAATAATAAATGAATGTAATGAAGTTGTATAATTATAAAAAACCCATCATAATGTATGAAGTATATTTTATATAAAATAAAAATGTGTGGTATATACACCATTTATAATATAAGTTGGGCATAAGTGGACATGTGTCTCAAAGAAGAGAGTTTGGAGATTAATCCCTTAACTAGAGTCCATGATTTTTTGTGTGTGTCTTTCCTCTACTTTATAAAAAATCATATATAATTTATTATTTTTTTAATAGCCTTTCGTACTTTCAATTCATTTTAATTCAAAAATTAATTAATTTTTTTAAAATTTTATTTTATGTACATAATCAGTTATGCCAATGTCTGGTGATTTGAAGATGTTTCATTCTTAAATTTTAAACGTCATTAGTGTGTTGACCATGGTAAAAAGTTTCATTGATAAATAGAAAAAAAAAATTAAATGACTATAATTGTTATACATAAATAATACTTTTAAAACAAACCATTCTATAAATTTTTGAAAAATTAACTACATTACAATCATTGATATAGATAGTCATATGTATGAAACTATAACATCTCCATTTTTTCAACGATCAAGATGAAAAAAATGAAAGAGTTATTTTACCCTACCAAAATTAACAAAATTACGAAAATATCATAAATATGTTATTATTTATTTTAATTCAAATATATATTCTATCCATTTGATGGTGGAATAAAAAAAATCAGAAAACTTCATGAGGCGTCAGTCTACAGTAGACACAAATTATGTTACCATTTTTTAATGGATATTAAGGCCAGAATGTATGAGACCTATTTATTTTATAGAATTATTGAAAATTAATTAATATCATCTGTAATAATTAATGAAATAATTTTTAATATCCATGTTAGTTGATTATTGAAAATAAATTACATTCGTTCGTGAGATCTTGTCTTCCGTACTCACGATCGATGGATCTATTTTGAATTTAATAGAAGAGGAGATGGATGAATATCATGACATCACCATAATAAAATATTATTTTTAAAGATATAATATTCTAATTGTATTTTTATTTTTAAAATCACAATTTAATGTGTAAAAAGAAGAAGTAAAAAAATAGGGATCTTTGTGAAGATGATTACCTTCACTAAGAAGAACCTCATTTAAATATGTTATTAAAGACATCATGGTTTGTAATTTTGGAAGAGAAAAATATATATAATTTTTCGTAAGATGGTGGGTATATAATTTTGTAGGATTTTTCTATTAAAGAACATCGATATGTGTGAATAAGTGAGTTGAAGGGGTGCCCGATAAAATAGAGGACGAATGAAATTTTTGTAAATACCCAAAATGTACTCATTAATGGGAAGTCACCATCAGGAGATGTTCCTAAAAAATTGATAAATAAAATATTTTAGGTGATATTTGTATGAGAAAGAACTCTAAAACTAAAAATAAAAATGTTTCAAACATTTTAACCTCTTCACCTCTAAATTTATTCACAATTACCTTTTTGACCATGAAAACTATTTTTTTCAGTTATTACTATTATATATGGAAAAAATTATGTTTCAAATACTATATAATATAATTTAATATGATTTATATTGTTTAGTAACTTTATATACATTATAAAAATTAGTTATTAGTATTAATACCTTCCAATTTAAAGGCTTGTTGATATCATTCACATTTAAATAAAAATATTTCAATATTATATCACATTTCATTTAAAATCAGTATAGTTTGTTGAATACTCTATCGAACACTGTTTCATTTTAAAATCCTGTAGTTTTATTCCAATAATATTATCCTTTTTCTTCCCCTATATGTTTAGTTTTTATGGTTGGGGTTTTTATTGGAAATTCTATTGAAGAATAATAGAATCACGAATTTCTCATGTGGAATTTGATTGTCTTGCAGAGAGGATATCCCTAGATGACTTCTATACATTATGTCATGTCGATTCAATGAAGGTACGATTAACTAAAAATTTATTAATTATTTATCATAATTTTGAAATTAATTTTTTGTTTTATTATCATATCCTATAAGGGTTTTCCCCAATATGTGGTTAGGGGTACGCTATAAGTATTTGGTGGTTAGTTGAATATAATTCTAACATGAAATGAGTTTTTGGTTGGAATTTCATTTCTAATTTATATTTATATAATTGTTTAAAATTGATTATATTTAATAATGTTTTCTTATTTTTTCCATGTAATGGTTTAGCTACCCAATTTAGGTGGTGAACTTTGTGAGCCTTAGAGAATTTACCAACACATGAAATAAATTTTAAATGTTAAAAAAATGTTATGTGGTATAAATGAATTTACATTAACATGTTTATTTAAAATAATTTCTTGTGTTTTGTGTCATGATTGCTAACCAAACATAAAAATACATGTCATATCATGGTTTAGGTTCCAAAAAATAACTATAGAACTGTGTTTTGATTTATCCTTGAGAAGTGGGTGTCATGATTAAGTGGTTTCTAGTCTCCCAAGGAATTGGGTGTGTTTAATTTATAGTGTAGATTCATTGGTTAATCCTTAGGAACAAGTAATGTTTAGACTAAAAATTTTTAAATTAAAATTATGTATTGAAATAGATCATGATCTTTGACATTTTCATCATAAATGAAATTGTGAAGTGAACTAAATGGAAATCTCGACGAATGTATTAAAATAATATAGGTATATGCAATAAATTAAATTAGTTTACTAGGATTGATTTTAATATATTTCTATTATTATAACTATTAAATAATTTAATTTTGTGATTCTTGGATATGGTTATGAGTAAAGAATTCCATTGAGGACCCCATTTAATTCTGCATGGTCGGAATTAGAGTAGAATTACATATATGAAAATATAATTCCGTTATGGGACACATGTGTGTTTTGTGGTGTGATGAAACCATTGAATTCAACGGGGTCCAATATTGTAGAATTTCTGGATGAATCTGATGTATTCGGCATAGATTAATTTTTTTTAATTCAAATGAGAGTATCCCCTTAGATTTGGTTAATGTATATTAGATGATTTCCACTGGTAAATGTTATGGATTCTTAAGGGAATACCTTGTTGAATGTTAAGGGAATAACTCCTAAGATTCTCTCAAATTGGATTATTATATAATGAATTTGATGAAATTTGACAATCCCATAGTGTCCTTAAAATAAATTTCAAGGGTGGTCATTTATATTCAGACTAGTCAGATGATTAGTCTCATGAACAGCTTGGAGTGAATTCCCATTAAGCCAACTAGATTTTTGTTGGTCAACTTGACAAATATACTTGGATGTGTTTCATTAAAACCATATTTTGACATGATTCATCCATAAGGGTTAGAGTAATCAGGTTTTGTTGATGCAAGTAGTGAGAGATTAGGTAGAATCTTTGAGACCAAGGGTGTGACAGTTCATTTTTTCCATAACCCACTATTATTCTAACTACATTGATCATATGTTTTATAATAATATTATTTAAAAAAATAGATAGTATTTTCACTACAAATTGTTAGGGGTGGAATACTAAGTATAACTCGCACCCTTATTTTCTTGAGAAGATGATATGTGGTAACATGTTATAGGTTTAGGTAATGGCCTAATTTGAATCTTATTGTTTGGATAAGATAGTGCTGGTGACTAGGGAGTAGGGAAAAAATACAAATGTAACACCCAATAATTCTAAAAGAATAACATTTTATTAAATAGATTGTATGACACGCTAAAACAATCCTAGAAGAAAATATAACACCCTATACATAATGATATATTTATTAAATCCATTAAATTTTAGTCCTAACAAGAAACATTGAGTTTATATTTCTTTACATGAAACAATTATTTTTGTTGATATCTTGTGTTACACGCAAGATCATGTTTTACCGAACAACAACATACTAGTAATATTATTATTTAATATTATATTTATCATCGTGCTATTAGATTCATCGGAATTAATATGATTAACTAACTTACTAAAATATATATTTTACACTTATTTAATAATTATTATTCTCTTAGTAATAAAATATGTATCATGTAAAATAAAACAAAAATGTTTCTGAAAATTGATATTTTTTCTAAAAGATGGATTAGTTGCTATTTGAAAACATTATTTAAAAATAATCATTAAAATAATTAGAAAATTTACATGAAAAAATAAATATCATTTTTGAAATCAAAACATCATAAATATATATGGGTGAATTTTGGGTATTTTTTGGAAGATTTTAACTTTTTGTTGAATAGTGAAAATACTTAATTTCAATTTTAATGGCCTTTCTGAAAAATTTATGATGATAAATTATATTTTTATTCTGTTTCAAAGTAAAATTAGTCAATTTTTATATCTATTAATCCAATTTAGTTCATTCAAATAATTTTTATATGTAATTTAGATATAATAATTTTGTAATCTATTGAACATTTTCACTTTGAAAACATGGCATCTTGTCACATTTTTGAGATTAATTTTTATCTAAATTTGTCCACATATATAAATTGAATATAAAAATTGGATTACATATTTGGAATTATAGAAAATATAATTTAATGTATGTTCAACATAATTTTTTACCAAAATGAATTGTGAATATTGAAAAAATTAATTACGACAGTTAAGGGGAAAATTGATTTACCACGGGTTAAGCTAGAATGATAAGCGTTAAAATGACAAAAAATATTTTCTTAATTTTATTTAATGAAATTATTTCTTCATTTACCATAAATATATCTTAAATATTGTGATTCTATTCCACATTTCTCTAATATGACCCACATAATTAGTTATGTAAGAAAAATGATAGAGAAATACACATTTATCCCTTTTAACATATATTATGCTACGAGACAAGGAAAAACAATGATTTATTGGTTATAAAAATTATTTTTAAATATAAACGAGTTTTGTTTCATTATAATTTAACTCCAATTTATATGATTGAATAATTTTCATAAAATGTATATGAAATTCCGACACTGTAATTATCTAATTAATAAGAAATAGAATAACTACAACTAAAAATATTAAACGTGAAGTAACTATAATTTATTATAGTATTACATTAATTTTGTATATTAATATATCATGTTATACAAGTTTTAATGGCATATATTATCATTCCATCATTGTATTGATATTTTCAAATTCAAATTAAATAAATAATTTCAAAACTAACATTGATGATCTTTTTTAAATATTATTTTTATTAAAAGATTTAAAATTTCATAAAAATCGTATATTATATCTATTTATTAGTAAAAGTTAATAAATATCAACTATGTACCATTCATGAAATTTTTTTTCTCTTATGATGACTTTGTTTAGACCAAAATAATTAAAAAAATATGTTAATAGAGTTAATGAAAAAACTGTGTTTTTGAAAATACATGCACTCATGTTAGACTATATTTCCGAAAAATATTGGGATTTTAATTAATAAGATGTAATTAATATATAAAATTATTCTTTAAAAATTATATAAAATGTAAAACTATTATTTATTCTTAATGTATAATATAACTAGGTTAGAAAACTAGTTATCTTAATTAAAAAACAAAATAGTAAAAATGAGGAAACATATAAGGTAAAGAAAAGAAATGATTAAAATGTGTTCAATATGTGTTGGTGGTGTGTATATATCATATAATTAATTAATCACCTCAATTATTTTTCTTGGAGAGACGTGAGGTAATATTGACCCCAAATAGTGCATACTTTTATGAATTTGAAAATGTGCCACTCCTCCTCATCTTTAAAGGGAACTCACTACCTTAACTTCTTCACACCTCTAAACCTATTTTGATCATAAAAACCAGTAACAATTTCTTCCCAAAATCAATACCCACATATTATAATCATTATTCGTTTTAGTAAATTCAACCATTTAGGTATTTATTTCCAACCTAATTAGGATACCTGAAGAAGAGATAATGTTCTTCAAAGAGCGTAATTATTTTATTTCTATCCCCACCTCCTTCCAATTTTATTAAAATATGATTATATATTCTCATTAGTATATTCCATATAAAATTATTTTTTATTAAAATTTAATGATCTAAAGACATATCCACTTTTGTAAAATGGGTTATTAAATCATCATTCATGTCTATGATGAACTACCGCCTCACGAACTAATGTAGTTCGTTTTTCCACGTCCGCCTCTAATGGTTGGGAATAATGATGAATATAAAGTATATATATATAATTTATGAAATTTTTATATCTATGTGTTGAATATTTCATATATATATGTATATATTTACCTTCTATTCTGTTGGTGATATGATAACATTGTTTGTTTGCATGACAGAGTAACACCTCGCGAAGTGATGTCATTTGTATTCCTCTAACAATTCACATAGAAGGTGATAAATAAAAATTTAATGATTATACATCAAGTATATTACATAATTATAATTTTAATGAAATATTTATAGTTATTTAATGAAAAAATTTATTATTTTAATTCTTTTATATTCTCTCCTATAAAGATTATTACATCATTCATGTACGTGTGGTCTACCACTATCACGTATAGATGTGACTCTCATTTCATCATGAACCCACATGGATGGTATATATATGTATATAATATGGTATATATTATATTATTATAAATATTTAATGTTGAAAATTTTCATTCCTCCTTTCCATTATTATCATTTAAAAATGGAAACGATACTCAAGGGTTTGTAAAACCTACCATCTCCGTGTTTATAACATAATTTATTTTCAATAACCATAATTAATTATTAGTTTTAAAAGTATATTTTTTTTAAAATATGATAATTATTTCATTTTTATTATTTTTTAGAATTTATAAATTTATAATATGCACAAGAACCAAATATTTCATGATGAAGCGCACTTGAAAAAACCATGCAATTAACACTTGAAATAATGAAAATAATGAATGATTATTGATAAAAAAAGAGATAATATGTTAAAAGAACAAAATATATTATATGGTAATTTGGATTATAGATATTTTTTATGTTAAAAAATTCTTTAAAACCACTATATATGATGTTAATGCGTTTTCAACCCAAAGGAAGCTCAATGTATATGATTTTATCCTAAATTAATTTCATTAAAAGAATATTATAATGTTCTCTACCAATTTTTTTATATAGTGTTTATAATTTACCTTTGGAATTTAATATCATGAATAATTTATCATTACATGTTTTTTAGGTTTAAATTTTAATTATTTGATATAAGGGGATTTGACGTATAATTTACTATGTGGTAAGGGGTTTCTGGACTCAATTTCCACTAATTATCTTAAACATACACTTCATTAATTTTGTAATGATATGATTTTTATGTGTAATAAATTATGATTATATTATTTTGTATATTCAAATTATTTTATGTTTATTTAAAACTGATACACACAATTTATTCATTTATTAATTCTTACATCAATTTTATAATAATCTTAAGGATTTATTTCATAATCTCATTCTAATCGAGATTGTTTATTCTTGATTATCAGTTGTAAGAAATTAATTTACCATTTCCTATTAAATAAGCTAATTTTATTCTATTATTGATAATAATGGACCTTTTAATGTAATATTACGAATTTTATTTTCTCTTTAGTAGTTAGAAATGTTTTTCGAAATGTTTTTTATAAAATCTATCTTCATTTCTCTGTTCGGTTAGAAATACAATTTATTCCAAAACCTTATATTCTAAAAATGATTTTACTATTTTAAAATGATTTATTAAAATAGTTTACTCCCACTATTATCTTTACAAAAAAATTCAAGTGAATATTTATGTTCATTTCAAAATAATTCCCATTTGGATTTTACCAAAAAATTCAAAGGAAGCCTTGATTGAACATGTATGACATGAGCTGAGTTTCCAGCCACCATGAATACTAAAATGTTTCCAAGAATATTATGTATCATTAATGTTTAATTTTCATAGAATTTTTTATTCAAATGTTCTTTTAATATTTTTGTTATTAAAAGCTATTAGAATGAAATAGATTTTCAAAATATTTTTCAAAATGAAAAGTATATTTTACTCAAGAATATTTACAAGGACATATAAATTATAGTTCTATTCATAAATTTAAAAAACCATTTATTCTTACTCTAATGTGAAAACATATGTTGATGGACTCCTTAATAATCCCCTAGATAGCCTATGACCAGTTTGACAAATGAATATATTAATATTCACTTCCCAGATTTGTTTTGGTTATCATTAACATTATCAAGAATTAATCACATTCTTGTGAACATTCAATTTTTCCTAAATGTCAATATTTTTTATCATGTATAAATTTATTTACTGAACCACATACCCTTTTTATATACAGTGTTCACTTTGATAGTTATTTGATTAATTTTAGAAATATTGACAAATATCAATCCTTTACTCAATAAAGATATGTGATGATAAGGAACATTATTTATGAATTAAATATCTTATTACATATATAATAAAGGATTTGGACACCTATTACATGGGTTGATGTCCAATTAATGAAATCCCATCGATTCATTAGTAGTATCATGAGACAAATTTAAATGGACACAAAACCTATGTGTTTGTAACCAGTATATTTTAGCTTTCTTGTGAAAGGCCATGATAGTAGTATAATAAAAAATATTAGGAATGATTGTAACAATAAAGATAAAATTTACCTTGGAAACATAGATTATAATAATAAATAATTTACTTTATTTCAGTTTTTATTATTATCCTGGTGAATTTGACAATAATATAAAATTTGGATGCGTTTTATTCTCAGATTATTGATTACATGGAATTTGTTTCTAGTTATTAAAATTTCCTTATTATTTATTCCTTTTTTTAACATGATTGTAAAGTTATTTTATTATCATATGAGTTTAATTGTTAGCCATTCCATATTGTTTATTATTATTGATTCATTATAGATTTCATTGTACTTAACCCTTACAGAGTATTTGGGTTCACCCATATTTTTTTTCTAATCCCTGAGATTCCATAAAGTTTAATATCATAGAAATTCAAGAATATTCATGATGGAATAATCGAATATAATGAAAAAAATATGTTCTAATATTTCTATGAATGATTAATTTATGAATCATTTATATATAAATTTTACCAAGACTACTAAACTAATAAATTCTTTGGGTTGTCATACCTTGTATCTTATGCCAATGTGATGATGTATGAAAATATCTCTAAGGTCTCTACCATTGGAATCCTAGAGTGTTAAGTGGAAATATTGGGTACCAGATTTAGGAAATAAATGATTTGGGAAAATAATCAAATGATAGAATTTGTGGAAATGTACAAAAAACATGCAATAGGTTTTGCAAAGATATAGATAATGTGGTTATTCATTGAAATACATCCAAGTATAGACACTACAAGTGGAAATTATTCTATAACATATTCACATAGGGGAGAAAAAGTCAAAAATGGAGCATTGGGCTTCACTCAAGCATTACTAGGTATATGATTATGGGAATTAATGTACAACTTATTTGACACTTCTAGGGGATATACATTAGTAATTCACATTTTTATTAAAAATAATTTTTAAGAATTTTAATATATTATGGAAATGAATGACCTAGATTATAACCTATAACATAAAAGTACATATCCAGAAATAAAAGTGATTAAGTATTCTTGTATTGGGATTTCATGAATTAAATTTTGGAAGTATATTTAACAACTGTATTTTGGTGATACGAATTATGAATCATTTAAGGATTGTGTTAAACATTTGAAGCACACATTTATTAATCAACTAAAGAGTTATGAATAAAATAATGTGTTTATAATATTAAGGTTCATCATTATTTCAAATTTTTCATCACAGATATTAAAAAATTGGATTGGTATTAATGTCACAAGATTAAGGGAATTTTATGAGAAATGTAGGAAATGTATATTTTAATAGAAAATTTATATGAGAAGTAATACATTAATATTTTATAGAAATATGTTTAATGTTAGTGATAACCTTTAGGGTTAATATGATCATTAATGAAATATTAATAATATTCAAATAATATTATATGTATTTTTGGGAACAATATTAAAAATGTTATTTATTGATTAACCTTATTTTAAGGATGTCATTCATATTATTTTAGGAATGTAATTGGAATTATAATAATATAGGATACAAAAAGGAAAAACATCATGAGGGGTGACAAATGTTTGCATTCAAAATGTCCACATGGCTCGAACCTATGACCAATGGAAGTTAATAGTTTTTTTCCAACCACTAGCCTATATGATGTCTTGGCTAACATGTCATTTTTTGGTAAAATTTATGAAAATTAAATATTAATGATAAAAAAACATTGTTACTTTTGATGTTGAGATATTAAATAATTAAATTTGATAACATGTGGTAACCATATTGGTTTTGGAAAATATTTTGAGACAAACATAAATACCTTGCACTCTTTTATGGATATTATAATTCGTTAAAAGTCAATTTTAGGGAATCATGCAAAAAAAATTCATTTTAGGATATTAATTTATTGAAGTAAGTAATGAATTAGTAATTTATAAAAACACAACCATGGGACGAATTTATGATTATGAAATAAAAATATATCTAGTATGTAAATTAACATATATTATTATATGTTGAAATAATTAATCCACTTTATTAAAAGGACATTGTAACATAAATGATATCCTATTAAATTCATATATAATGAATTAGGCTGTCAATTAAATCACCAGAGATTTAGGGGTTTTACCCCCTTAACTTTCCATTAATTATTCATCTATGTATGATCAATGACCAATATAACTACCTGTTATATTTTTATTTTTTTTCATGTCTGTATCTTTACTTTTAGAAAATGTTTTCTTACATGAAAAAATTGTTATGTGTTATTACATATGAACTTGGTAATTCCTGTTATCTATTATTATGATTATGTCTTACCAAACATTATCACAATTTTAGAGTTTGATAAATCTATTTTCAAACAAAAATCCCTTTATTACCAAGATCATGTTTAAATTTATCGAACAAAATTTATTTAATGTGTGCATAATGTAACACCCCAAAATTCTAAAAGAATAATAAATTTTTCAATAGTGTGTATGACACACAATACTAAGAATAGTATAAAAGACAACACCAATGACTTAGTAATATATTTGTTAAATTTATTAAATATCATTTTTTATATGAAACTTTGAGTTGACCTTTCATTACATGAAATAATGATTTTCTTCGATAGGATGTGATACATGGAAGACCGAGTTTTACATAAAAACTATATAACATTAAAATTGTTATATAATAAGATAGTTATCACCTAGACATTGAAATAAATATGGTAAGTATGATTAAAAAATTTATGAAAATATATTTTACACCCATGTTCATTAATTAACAATTTATTTTAAATAAAAAAATAAATCAAAAGAATAAAATGTTTTCGGGGAAAACAATTTCCTACAATTTTGATTCGTAGTGCTTTGAACACATAATCTAAATCTTTTTTATGCATTTTAGAAACATTAAATTAGAAAATGAAATTCATCTTTGAAATCATAATATAGAAATTAACTTATGTTATAGTTTTGTTTTATTTTTTTAAAAAGATTCTTTTTTTGATGAATAGTGAAAATAGAGAATTTTCATTAAAAATGCCTTTTAATTTAAAAATTTATAATTTATAATTATATTTTTAATTGTTTTCAAAGAATTATTAGTCCCATTTTATATCAATTAATCTAATTTATTTTATTTGAATAATTTTAATATTTTATTTACATATAAAAATGTTGTAAACATTTAAAAATTTTCACTTTGAAACACTGCTTTATCGTCACGTCTATAACTTTAATTTTAAGTTCAAAATTCACACTATAATAAAATAAATTTTTAAAAAATGGATATCAAATTTGGAATAATCATAATTTGTTATTTATAAGAATTTGAACATTTTATTTTTCAAAAAAGAATATTGAATATAAGTAAAAATTAATTACCCCTGTTAAGGTAAAAAACGATTTATCAGGGGTAAAACTAGAATTATAAGACTAAAATGACATAAAATAATATCTTTATTTTATTAAATGTGTTTTTAGACATTGTATAAATTTTTATCTTAAATATAGATATTCATTGTTACTTTCTTTTCAGTGTGACCCATATAATAAGGTAGGTTCAAAAAAATAAAATATGAAAATATTCCTCATTATAATTTCCATTATGATTTATGATAGGGACAAAAAAATTGGTTCAGTTATAAATATTCTTTTTTAAATATAAATAATTTCATTTATTATAATAATTCATATTTAATTTTTTATAGACGATTAATTTATATAAAATTTTCATAAAAAATTCCATTGCAGTATGTGTTTTGTTAAAAAAATTAAAAAATGAATAATAAAAATATTAAAATTTTATTAAATTGAATGAATTATTATTTAATATATATATATAAATCTCATTTTATACAGGTTTTATATTAATATATTTTAATTATAAGCATCTATTTATTTTTATAAATTGAAAATAAAAGAATAATGTCAAAACCAACTTTAATATTATTTTATTGGTAATATTTTATTTAATGATTTAAATTTACCAAAATAAAAATATTATTCCAATTGATTTTAAAATTTTATAAAATATAAACTAAGGTAAATTCATGGAACAATTTATTTCTTATAATAGCTATACTGACCCCAAATTATTAAATAACTCTATTAGAGCAATTCAAAGAAATAATGTTTTCATGTACATGTTTTTGTGTAAAAAAAATTCAACATACATAATATTTTAATTCATAAAATGGAGTTATTACATAAAATATGTGTTTAAAAATTATCTAATAATTCTATATTTAATTTATTTTTAATGGAGAAATTACATAGGTTAGCGAATTAGTTTTCTTAGTGAAAAAACCCACAATGGTAAACATATTGAGACACAGAAGTTAAGGAATAAAATGTTCAAAAAATGTAATTTAAAATTTGGAGGTTGTTTTGATCAACCATATAATCCTTAAATACCATTAATTATCAACATTGGAGCCACTTGAGGCAATTTTGACCACTCAAAAGAGATTAATTTTGGGTATTTAAAAAAGTTCCACTCCTCCACAATAATAAAATGGGACTCACTCCTCTCACTTCTCAACTCATGTATATTTGTTAGGATGATCCAAACCATTCCAAATTAACATATAAACATACCTTCCATAATAATTGTGGAATTAGTTTTGGTATAAATCCAAACATTAAATGCTTTAGTGAAAATGTAAGGAGGATACCTAATGAGGAGGTAATGTTCATCAATGAGCATATTTATATAAATTATTATGTGCCTCATTAAATTTCAATTAAACCATTATTATATA
Organism: Viscum album; assembly: GCA_963277665.1. Classification (NCBI taxonomy): domain Eukaryota; kingdom Viridiplantae; phylum Streptophyta; class Magnoliopsida; order Santalales; family Viscaceae; genus Viscum; species Viscum album. The sequence goes on along the minus strand of OY728147.1, from coordinate 65,563,154 downwards.
TTAAAAATGTATATTACATATATTGATATTTGTTTTAATAATTTTATGACCAGAAAACATTAAAACATCCATTAGATGGGTTACAAAATGATGGTTCATGTGTATAACAGACTACCACCTCATGAAATGATGTCATTCAATTTTCCATTTCAACTTATAAAGGGGTAGATGATTGACTTAAATTATATATATAATAATTATAAAATATTTATACCAATTTTTAAACGATATAATATATATATTCTTACCCTCCATTCCATTGGATATATTGTAATGTCACTTGTGAGTATGGAGGGATACAACCTCGCGAAGCGAAGTGATTCGCCTTTCACTAACGATTCACTTGGAAGGTGATAATGATGAAATTAATGATTTTAGGAAATATAAATGAAATATTCATGATATTAATGATATTTTTATAATTATATAATGATAATATAAAGTATTTTATTTATTTTCTTTCCACTAACGTAAAGATGATAACATTATTTGTGCTCATGTGGACTTCCACTTTCACAAAGCGATGCGACTCTTTTTTAATAACTATGCCACATGGATGATATATATATGTATATAATATGGTATATATGATATTATCATCATTATTTAAATGTAAAATTTTACTTACCTAATAAAATTAATGATCATTGAAAAATGGAAATGTTATACATGAGTACGTATGATGCACCATCTCCATGATCGCAGCGTAATTCAATTTTCATAACCACCATTCATGATTGGTTTTAAAAGTAAAATTGATGTAAAAATATGATAACAAAAATATTACTTATATTCTATAGCTGATAGAGCTATATAGTATTTTCAAGAACTATATCATTCAAGATGAATCATGTTTGATAAAACAAGGAAATTAAAACACAAAACAGCGACAATAATGAAATATTATTAAGAAAAGGGTGATAAGATGATATAACATGAAAATATATGATATTATAAATATTTTTATGGTTCTATTATGACTTATTAAAATTTTAAAAACCACTATTCTGTAGGTCAATGAATGTTCATGAAAAATTAATTTTGGGGTATTATATTTTGGCTCAATTTTGTTTTATTGAGGCATCTGGTAATGTTATGAACCTAATTTATTTTATATGGTGTATATAATGAACCTTTGACATATAATACCTTGAATATGTCATTATTCATGGTATTTTATGTCCCTAGGGTTTCTCCTCGGCGCTCCCGTTTCCTCCCTCCCCGGCCTCCTCACCCTGTAACGATAGATCTGGAGTGGCCTGGGGAGGGGGGTTCCTTGTTTCATGTTTTCGTTGTGTGATTTTAAGTTTTGAAGGTTTTTGTTTAGCGGTTGATACTTGAAGATGGCAGATCCGGGGACCACGCCGCTGCCTCTGCCCTCTGGTGGTTTTTCTTCGGAGGTCTCGAGTGCTCGCTATGGCGGTCTCTTGGAGGTATCTTCTTGTTGTGGCGTTGCACATTTCGTCTACGTTTCTGGGGGTCTGGTCCTCGGGCATAAGACCGGATGCACCGGCACACTCTACGGAGCGTCCAAGGATCTTATCTCGGGGATGAACGGTTGTGTTGTGGCGGTTTAGCAACTTGTGGAGGCGTCTTCGGAGCTGCGGTGGTGGAGTGTGCTTGAGGGTCTCTGAGGGCTGTCGCCGATGGTTGGAGTGCCTGATGTGGGGTTCCCCGTTTTGGTTGTTCGATTTTGTGATTTTCTATGGATCGCGTGGTTTTTGCGGTTCCTTGTTTTTAGATGGAGACGACGGCTCCTCTCCGGCATTCTTTTGGTTTGTTTTCGACGAAGCTTTCCAGGGATAACACTGGTCGCTGGTGAATTCGACGTCGGGAGCCGCTGAATCGTGCCGGCGGTTCGAGAACTTGCGGCGCGTGACGGTGTTCGGGACGTCGCGTGGCTATCGATTGGCGTGTGAGCAGTTGAAGGGTTGATGTGCGGTCTGGATGGTGTGCGGCGCGAGGCTGTCAGGGCTGTCGCGGGATATGCTGGCAGGTGTGAAAAGATTGTGGGCGCGTGAAGTTGGCACTGCTCGTGGCTCGAGGCGGTTTACGGGAAATTTGAGTTTGATAATGTAATCTGAAATTTGTATTGCGCTTGAATGTGGTGATCGGTTTAACAAATGTGGTGTTTGGTGTAATGGGTACCGGCAACCCTTTAAACCGGCTTTAGAAAATGAAAAAAAATGATTTCTGGACTATGTCTTAGTTTGAATTATTTCAACTAATAGTATTAGAAATAGAAGTTACTAAGTGGTAAGAGAAATCTAAACTCAATTTCAACACATTAGGTAAAACCAATACTTCGATGATTATTTCCTGGTAAGATGATGTGTGTAATGAATTTTTATTATATTATGTTTTATTTGCCACTTTTTTAATGGTATTTATAGTTTTTAGACATAATAAATTCATTTATTAATTCTAAATTCAACGTTATATCTATTTTAATGTTTTATTTCACAATCTCATTCTAATCAAAACTATTTATTCATGAATATATGTGGAAATAAACTACATAAAAATATTTAATTAACCCATAATTTGTTTTTCATATATTTATTTTTGAACCCTTTTAAGTAGTTGTATTAATTTTCTAAACTTTGGTTCTAAAATATATTTTAGAAAAATATTTCATGAAAATAATACTTCATTAATCTTTTTCTAATGAATATATGTTTTCTTCCAGAGCCATGTTTGAAAAAAAATGTTTAAAAAGGTTATTTATCATTTTCAATGTGAAATATTAACAGAATTTTCACCCATTTTTAAAATATAGAAAAAAAACTCGATGGAATATTTATGTCATCATAAAAAAAATTCTATTTGTATTTTATGAAAAAAGTTAAAGAAAACCATTTATATTTATCGCGTTTGGCATGATCAAAATTTTAAGTCATCATGACCACTTAAATGTTTACATAGTTATTTTATATATTTCAATGTTTATTTAAAAAAAATATTTTCCAGTCCAAATACCTCACACATAGATTTTATTCATTAATCTTCTTCAAATCTACTAACACGACATTGAATACCTCATCTCCCAATCCATTCTTCAAATATTTCGACCTTTCATCCTCCACATTTACTACATCTTAAGAACACCAAAAAATGAAACCAAAAAATTAATAAAAAACATGATGAATTATTTTTTCTGATTATTTATATGTATTTTCCAATGCTAATAACTTGGTTACTTTTTTATAACCCTTCATAAAAAATTTATTTTAATTTTGATATAGTCACAATGGATCGTACTAGAACTCCTAATTTAAAAAATGCATGAAAGAAAATTCTACTATGATGGGTGAACTCCTAAAAATAATCACATTATACATTTTTTTTGTAAAAAACATGCCAAACACACCTTTTTATTATCTTCCCCTTCAACCATGATAATTTTTAAGTTGTTCCAATTTAAAACTCGACTGTATTCTTCTCACTATGAGAAGTACTCTCCTACCCAACCATCCGATTAATATTTAGGATATTTTATCACATCAGATTAGAGAAATGATCATTTTCCAAGATCTTCCACTTCCCTCAACCTAATATCACCACAACTTTGTGTCACATTTATGCCCTCTAGATCATAAATACATCACATGTGATCTTAAATAATATTTTAAATTATAAATATAAAATCACTTATAAAATAGAACTTATCATAGGTGTTACAAGAAGGTCTCAGTATGTGATTTAAAAAAGTGCCTAATTTATTTAATAATTTATATATATATATATATATATATGTTTACAAATGAATCCAATGACACTTAAAATAAAGTAAAAAATAAAGTAGATAAAAGGGTAATATGAAACAAAAAAGGTATAAGGTAAGGAAATTTACATTTATCCAATCATTGAATAATGAATATATATTTAAATGACATTTATAAACAATTTGAACAAGATTTTATAGCTATAAATATAGTTTCTGTAAGAAAAAAATCCATTGTGTTTCCTTTTTATACTATTTTAATAAACATTTTATTGTAATTGGGGACTTTTGATAAAATGAAGGCTGATGAAAATGCATTCAAATTTGTAGAAGATCGGAATGTTAAATAGTATTTTTCCCCTTTGAGTGCCAATTTTATGTATTGATATGAATTTTTTTTAACATTTTATATTATTTATACAGGTAAAAGGAGAGGCTTATATATAGAGTATTTAGACTAGAAACAAATGTTAACAGAATATATGCATTGGAGTTGGATATTGTGGGGGTTAAATGGGACATTAAAAGTTATCAAGTGCATCATAGATGAAAGTGAAATGAATGTTCTAAGAATAATGTTGGGAATCCTATAGTTATTGATAAAAAAGGAAGCCTGTGATGGCCTAGAATCATTGAACCAAAATTAAAATATATATTTATTATTCAAGGATTGTTAAATACAATGGATGATTGATAGATCGAGTTTAATTCAATTTATTAATCAATCCTTGAAAAATAAATATATATTATATTTTGGATTATTGATTCTAGTACATCAAGGGATTTCTAATTTTTTCTTAATAGATCTATGATTACCTTCATATTTTTCATAACTTCTAGGTCACCTTCATCTGGAACGTGCTTAAAGTCTTTTATTATCTATTTATCCCTTAAATTTTCTACTCCAATGAATTTTTTCTATCATGTTGTGTTTCTATATTATTTATGTTATTGATAATTCTCTTTTTTTTGCACTAAAAAGAATATACAAGGGAGAAATTTTATCAAATTAATGGAAAAAATTGAAACTTGAAATAATAAAAACACCACATATCATTCTGAAATGTAGCTAATTTGAATAAATTTTTATCTTCTTTTATTGATCGAAGAGATCAAATTATAGGAAACAATATATTAAAACATTATGAAAATGATATATGGTTAATTTTTAATGAATGAGATCTATTGAAAAATATATAAGACCTCTAAAATAGATAAAAGAAGCTAGTAACCTTTATTGTGAGGTAAATTCCAAAACAAATAAACATTTCAGAGGAACTAAAAACAAAAAATTATTCTGAGTGGAAGTCTTATAGTCCTGTATTCAAATGTATAGAGTAACAAAATCTTATAATATATCATAGAGTGTATGCTATGTTTTGTAAGAAAATAGTTATTCAGATAAAACAATGGATTGGGTAATAGCCAATTTTATTGATTATGGGAATACGAATTAATTTCAATTTGGATTTGAATGTTTATTAATTCATTTTTTAAATGTAATATGTAAGAATCCATAATTGAAATTTTATTTAAGAAATTTTTTAATATAAGTAATCCTTGAATATACATGGAATAAATATATTTATTAAAAATAATAATTTCTAGGGTTAATGTGAGGTTTTGGTATAGTAATATAAAATGCGAGTTACTATAGACTTGATAGTGATTAATTGATGGTATGGGTGAGGTTAATGTTATATTTTTATTTTATTTTTTTATTATTTAAATGATTTTGGAAGTTATGTTTAACTAATGTATTGTGGAAACTATTGTGTGGTTATTTCCAAAAATAACCAATCATGTGAAAACATCTTTTATTTAAAATAAAATTTCAATAAAAAATTGTAATACTATATAAATTTTATGATTTGGATGCAATAAGTACATTTGATAGTTATCCTTGGGGGATATTATTGGATTCTATGATTCTCTGAAATCCCTAATGGATTGTCTCAGATTCTACGGTTATGAGGACTAATCACATAAAACCTATGATGTGGTTATTTTTAGAGGGAGATAAATAATTTTTTCTCCTCTTATAATTCAAATTTTATCCTTTTATGAGTGAAATAATTTGAATGTATTTTGAATTTTTTTTATAAATTTATGGTATGATTAGTAAAATTCATAGATATGTAATGAAGTAGTTACATTTGACTATCATTATGTCCTAGTTAATACCCATTGACATGACATACTTATGTATTTTTTGTGTTGCAACTTTGATATTATAATCCAATATATGTGTTTTATATTTTAGGGGATCTATTTCTATTTACTTGTTTATTTTAATAATCACAACCTACACAAGAACATTAGTTGATATAGAGCTCTTAATTTTGAGATACGGTTGATGGTAAATGGATACTAACATAAATTATAATTGCTACAGCTCAATAGTGATTTGTTGATGTTCTCACTATATTGTTAATGATATTTTATAATTTTGAAATTTTATTTGAAATTCTAAATTTAAATTTTGTAATTTAAATAGTTTTGAGGAGAAACATGTCATCCTCAAAAAATTCATCTCACGTTGTGCTATTATTTTATTTTGATTCTTGACACTCATCCACCATATCTGAAGTGTTGTTTGAACTTCTCTGAGTTGTATTCATCCAAAATGATCCATAGTACAAGGTATAATATGACTTATTCTTAGAGTAGTTCAAGAAACATTGGTCGATATAAAAAATAGTTGGGGTATTAGATCATGAAACAAAATGAAATAATAACTATTCAGGGATGAAGCTGGTTGGGATGAAAGATGTCTAGAACTGTCACCTTTTTGTGAATTTAAACGATAACACCTACCACAGTGGGGTAATTATTTTATTATTTTCAATAAACTATTTCCAACAAAATGGAGGCACACTAACCATTATAGAAAATAATATTAATTTGGAGTTATATATTTCATCATGTTTTTATTAGATCATGATTAAGACCTTGCTCAAATCCTTTCGTTGTGTTTATGTTGTTTTTATTCAAGAAAAATTAAATGTTTGACTTCTCATTCATATAATGTCTTCTTCACATGATGATGTTACTAATCTTGATTAAGAATAGAATATTTATGATGAAACTAAAGAATTATTTGGGGATTAAAAAAATTTTGATAATAAAACAACAATTACACACCATCATTGTATTGAAAAAAATATCAACATAAGAATTCATGGTAGAAAATTTGAGTTTGGTTTGAATAAACATGATAAACCTATTGACCCCAACATATATATGTTAAGTAGTTATATTTGGGTAATAATGAGGATAAATTTGTTGGTTAATATTGATTCATGGAACTACATGAATCCTATAATAAAGGAAATCCTTTTGAATGATATAACAGTAAAGTTATCATATACGTTTTCTATGTTACGAAAAAATTATATAATGAAAAGTGGATTTAATTATCATTAATCCTTTAAGAGTTCGTTTATTTTAGAACATTAACATATTAAATTTGTATTAATGGCTAATATATAATCCCATAGTAGCATTTAGACTCTTCTCATGAGGATACATATTAGACATGATGAGGAGAATGTACAGACTCACCAACCAGTTAGTTATTAACACAATATAATATAGGAAATATAGACCGTTTTCATCAATATTTGTAATAAGAAATCATTCCAGGTGCATTGTAGGTGATTATTTATTATTTAACATTATTTATTTTTCCAAACATAAATCAAAAAATTTAATTTATGATATAGAAAAAGATAGTTGTAAATAATGAACATGCATCAAAACCAATGTACCCCTATTACAAAGTAAGGATGTAATACTATTCATTAGACATGAAATTGGTATACTTTTTAAATCGATAATAAAAGTTTCATTATGTGATTTAAAAAAACATATGTTACTTGGTTTATACGTGGATTGATGAATCAATATCTGAAGCCACATCCATCCCATGTAATGTTCTATGGTAGGAGGTTCATATAAATTCTGATGGTAAACTAGTTGATGAAAACAGAAAAACTGTATGGGAAACATGTGTAGGTTTGAAATAATTTAAAATAATTTATATTTATTATAGGATTACAAAAAATGTCTATTTATTTTGATATATTTTTTATATGGTTTATACACATGATTTTTCAACGACCATATAGGAAGAAAATATACTTTCAGTTGCTATGAAGAAACCATAATAATATGGTTGTGTTATAGAATTTGGTTCTGGAGTATCTCTTCAAACATTATTTTAGAAGATAAATCCACAGGAAGATACATGTAGAATAGTGAGTTGATTGAGGACACAAATAGTCTCACTTAACGATATTGTCGCTCTACCTGGTTTAGAATACCACAATATGAGAAAGGATCAAAGCGATCTAGTGGTGGAACACATATCTGGATGTGAACTATATGATCCCACTAGCATTGAGGATAGAAATTCCCACAACAATTGCATGTTATTTTTATCTATCAACACCCACACAATGCCTTATTGCGATGGGTAAAATGTATAATATTCTGGGAGAAAAGATACACCATAAATACCTATGAAAATATCACATATGAGTGGGGATTTATGTATCTTGTAAGGTGACTATTGAGTTGCCTATTTGACATAATTATCTAGATGTTACAATGGTCAATGACGTTATTTGAGAATTCATAGTACAACCATCTATTCTTATAAATATACATGTGGCATGTATTTAACAAATATTTTCATATGAGAACCTATACTGGTTTATGATAAAATATATAAAGTGAGTTAAGATATTAGAGATAGATAAATCCGTAGGGACGTATATGGCCTGACTATGAAAATCTAGTGAATCAACTAAGAATTTAAAATGACATTATGAGAGTTTAATATCCATTCTACTTCAAGGGAATGATTAAATATAATTACAACATTATAGAGAGACCACATTTAATTATTAAATATGGCTTAAATTCTATATAAAAAATTAATATACAGAGCATTCAGGATATACATAATTCTTTTCAAGAATATAAGTGTGACTCTCAATCCTAAATGGATGGGAATATCAATCGTGAATACAAGCATAAGGTGTATTTTCAAATTACATATGTATAAATAGTTAAATAATATTTTTGTTAAAGATAATATCTATTCATATTTTCTATAGGAATTTACATCAATTTAATATAAAGTGAATAATGGGAAGAATGATTTGGATTCATTTATACCTGTATTATTTTTATGTCAATACCTACATTGGATAATGAAGAAAATGAGTTGAAAAGAGTTGATTTACTTGAAGAATTTGATATATAAATATCATACAAAACACTCTTTTTAAAGCTTATAATGAATAAGTAGATCTCTCACCCAAATAAAAAAATTATTTAAGTTTTTCATTATTTATCTATTCCTATTATTTTAGGTGGCACTTTGTACTGATCGTAGTCAATCTAGAGACACTAAATATATATTTTTTGGATCGAATGAATGGAAAAACAACTAATAGTCCTAAATAATGTGTATTGAAAATTTTTTATACACTTCAATCAACATATAATAAATTAAATTTGAAATATATTTTTATGTTTGTGATTTAAATAGAATATTTTTTGATAGGTTGGTCACTAAATATCGGATATATCAGCGAATCTCGTTGGTATCTGAAGAGATAGTGCCTATAGATTACTATAAATGAAACCAAATTAGGGTATATAGATAAAGGTTTAACAATCAAAACATTTAAAAATAGTTTACATATTTTATGTAATGTTTATGTAGTCTCTAAAGAAATATAATGGAATACATTATAGATATTAAGTTTGAAAATTTATAGGAGATTTCATAAATAATTATAAGACCACCAACCCCCATTACGTAATATATAAAGGAAATTAAAATTTCATTAAATATATTACGTAATTAATTTTTTGTCTATTTTATATAAGTACTGTGATGATTTATGAAAACCATCGTACTCATAAAAGAATAAATAAATTTTCTAGATATAAGTGGACAAAGTACATGTTTTTGGGATTTATATCTACAAAAAAATTACCTTATTCCCTACTATGTTTGTAATCTAGAATGATTAGTAATCATATAAATTAATTTGGGCATGGGAATTTTATTGTCAGAATGCTTATATATTAATTTTTATCTTTTTCTAAAGAAAGAGAATAATGGAGGATATAAACTTCTATATAAGTTGTGAAACACAAACAATACAATATTTGGGAAATGGTAGAGTTAGAGGGGGAGGTAGAGTCATAAGAATTGGAAGAAGAACAATTAGATTTAGAAACTAAGGTAGGTAAGGTGGAAGAGGCAGAGACTAAGGCAGAGACCGAGTTTGAAAAGGAGACAAAGCTAGTAGATGTATGAGAGAACTATTATAGGACAACCATTATGAGTGATTATGATCATCAAGGATATATAATGTCCAAGGAATCATGATAGAAAATGAAAATAAACCACCTTATGAAGAAATATTAAAAATTAAAAACCCTCTTCAAATGAAATCGGGAAGCACTGAAAACCCAAATGAATGGCCCTTTGAAAAATAAGCTAGTAGCTTTACCCAAGACATCTAAAAAATTATTAAATACAAAATATCATTAAAAAAATCATTAATTTTTATGAACTTAAAACGATAATTGTTTCACTTATGTAGGTGGTGGAATTTTCTAGGCTATTCAATCATTAATTAGATTCATGATATAATATCAAAAATTCTTGTGAAATACATACCAATAACATTCATTGTGCATGTGCACAATGATTTTTTAAAATGATCTATATTCACATGATCAATAATAAAAAATACATCATTATTCCCAAAAAATACATAATAATTGGGATATTGCCCTATTTATGAAAAAATTATTTTGATATTATGTTAGATTTTATCATCACCTAGAAAAGACATTCGAATTGTTTTGAAATTGATATTAGTTTTCGTAAAAACGATAACTAACATTATCAAAATTAATAAAACATATTCATAATGTTTTGGTATATTAGAAAAATGATCCATAATTAATTTATGATGTATAGGAATCAAATTTACCTCAATCTAGTACACGATATTCCCAATATTAATCTAATTGTCTGTTGTCAGTTTAGAATTAAATTTTTTATACAAAAAAGTGTCACACAAAAACATTGAAAATGAATTTATATTTTCTTAACAATATCGAAAAAATTATTAATAATTAAATTTTTATGTGTAGCATTATTTCTCTTGTCAACCCCACACATCATGCGACATATATTACTCAAAGAGCGTGTTTTTAATTTAAAAAGACATTTTATTAAAAAACACTTGTGTCATACACAAAACTGAGGAAACACACTAGTATTGTTTTGATAAATTAATACATGAATATATATTTCATTTGGTATATAAATAAATAATCCACATGTTAATTTGACCCACATTGGGATGGGTATAACTCATAGTACGTCTATTTATTCAAAATTGACATTATTTTAGTTAAAAAACAACTAACCAAATGAAAACTGAGAAAATTCGTATCGATTGATTTGAAACATTATGAAAATGATCCATAAGTCATTTTTCTTGTAAAAATAATCCATACCTCAATCTGAAGCACGATGTTCCAGTTATGACTCAATGTTCTTATTGTTAGTTTAAAATTGAAATTTAATAAAAAAAGTTTCACTCAATAAAAACCATAAAATCATGTATTATTTTCCTTCATAATTGAAAAAAATGATTCATAATTCATTTTTGATGTGTTGTAGTTTGTGTCACATCAATCCCACACATGATGCGACCTATACGACTCAAAGTGAATGTTTGGTGTTTAAAATCACATTTTATTAAAAAACACTAGTGGCATACTCAAAACTAAGATAACATGTTTTTATTGTTTTCATATATTAGAAAATAAGTCCATACATAATTTTGGTCATTTTTTAATCATTATCACCCCAATATGATGCACAGTGTGACCGGTATGACTCCATGTGTTTATTTTTATTCAAAATTGACATTAATTTTAGTAAAAAAGGAATCATTAATACTCAAAACATATCAAATGCACTAATATTGTTTTGTTACAATATAAAAAAAATCCATAATTCATTTTTGAAATGTATGATTCATCCTCAACTCAATCAGATACATTTTGTTCCCGGTAGGACTTAAAGTGTGTATTATCAGTTTAAAATTAAAATTTTAATACAAAAAAGTTTCATGCACTAAAATATAAGTAAATATACTTGGATTGTATTTATAATTTATTATAATGATTAATAATTACTTTTTAACTTTAAGAACTAGTCTCATATCATCCCACACATGATGCGGCATGTATGACTCAAAGTGTGAATTTCTATCCTAAAATGACATTTTAGATAAAAAAAAGTGGTGTACTCAAAATAGAAGAAACACATTCGGATTGTTTTCATGATTTAGGAAAAAATAATTTTTTTTTTTGGAATTTTTTTTAATTAACCGAACATTAATATGATGCATAGTGTGACCTGTTTGACTCCAAGTGTATAATTTTATTCAAAAATGAAAAAAAAATTATTAAATAAAATTAACATACTCAAAACCAATAAAATTATTTCATATTGTTTTGGTACATTATAAAAAAGATCCTTATGTCATTATGGCATGTAGGAATCAGCCTTGTGTAAATCTGATACCAGATGTCGCGATATGACTCCATGTGTCTTTTATATATTTCAAATTTACATTTTAATAAAAAAAAGTGTTACTAATAAAAATCCTAAAAAATTATCTTGTATTATCTTGATAAAATATTAAAATGATTCCTAATTCTTTTTTTTATATGTTGAAATTAGTATCATGTCAAACCCACACTTTATGCGAGCTGTATGACCCAATGAGTGTGTTTACAGTTTAAAATGACATTTTTTGTAAAAAATCACAAGTGGAATACTCAAAACCAAGGAAACACGTTCATGTTTTTTGCATACATAGGAAAAATGATTCATAATTCATTTGGGACTTGGACAAATTGTCCTCAGTTAAATATAACACATGGTGTTTGCAGTATGACTCCAAGTTGGTATTTTCAATATATAAGTTTCATTTTAGATTAAAATCCACATCACATCACCAAAAATGAGAAAACACTTTCTCTGATATTATTGAAATAATTTCTTTAATATTTTTATATTATACTTATTTTATTAATTTTAATATCAATAATTATTTAATGTGATGAATAAATGGAATGTGACGTTAAAAATTAATCCGTAACGTAATCTGCTACATAGTGTCCATGGTAATACACAATGTTTTGTTCAAAATTAATAGTTTCTATTTACTGTGTTTCTTTATATTATAACTCATGTAAATTTTTTATTATATATGTGTTTTATTTTTCTCAAGATGTATTGGATTGTTCTATTTTGTAGGTGTGTTATTTTTCATTGTAATAGTGTTTTTTATTATATTTGTGTGGAAATTTTTAGTTCATTTAAATTTAATATCTGTATATGGTTTTTCTAATTTCTGGTTTATTTTTGTTTATATAGTGTTCTATTACAGCACACTATACTATTCCCTATTTATAGTGATGCATTTTGTAGTAACATCACAATGAAGTATTCCCTTTTATCAGTGCTAAATAAATGCACCGTTAGATGGAACATTTTATCAACACTGACAAAAGTATAATTTGTGATCTCCTTTTTAGAATAGATAAATCACTCAATTATCAACAATTTTATATCACTAATAAAAAAACCTATTCCTTTTAACCTCATTATAGTAGTCAATTATTTTTCAACACTAATAAATAAATATTCAAGTGATGTTAAATGCCATTTTTCAGTAGTGATGGAAATTTACATAACTAAAAACACTTTTCTTTGAAGAAATACCCTGACAATATAATGAATCTATGGATAATATTAATTTAGTAATATAATGGATAATATTAACAAGACTCATAATGTAAAATAAATTATTAATATTTGATTTAATGTTTCCATACATCAAGATATCTATTCCATCAAGACCTTGGGCCAAGAAAAATTATTTGACGGGCATGAATACTCTAAAAATATATTATATTTGGCCAACATATTTTTCTAATGAGGCATTTTGATTTACCACGTGTCAATATATAAATCAACACCATCATCCCCTGCATGTCCAATGCATTCCTCAAAGAATAAATAATCAATCTAATTTATAAACAATATTCCTTATCAAAAAATATTTGTATTGTGTAATGAATATGGATTTATCAAAGTTTTATCAAGTCAATTCAATAACATTAGTTGTAATAAATTGTATATATAAATGATATACGATTTAAGAAATAAAATTATGCATTATTTATATTTAAGAAAAATTTAATGTCTTATATAATATTATCATGGGAAATTGAAATTTTGAATTTAAAATATATCCATCAATTCATCAAAAATATAGGTTTTGAAATAATGTCATGACCTTTAGAGAAGTAAAGAATATAGAAGTAAAATATTTAAATAAAAATTCATTAATGAGTTTTCTATGTAAAATTAGTTTAATACATTAGAAGAATCTAGGAGTTTAAAACTGGTTTTACTAGTGGGGAAATCAATGAATGTTGTAAACATTGAAAATATTATTTTTAAATTTTTAAAATATATTAAAATAAACATTTTCGAAAAAAATAGAAATATTCTATTCAAATCATCAAAAAAGTAATGGATAACATAAATTATCCTAGATAGTATATTTTATTAATAATAAGTATGTTTATAAAACATTTTTCAAAACTATAGATATGTAATAAATATATACCTGATTAAAAGGAGAAATATGATCAACTATTATATTAATCATTCCACCTAAAAGAGTAAACTTAATTGAATCGTTAATCAGATTTAATTAATAAATATTCATCTCAATTATTTCAAATGGGCATTATAAACAGTATATAATATAAATCATTGTGTAGTACCAAACATTTCACAATTGTGTGAAAATTAGGATGAAATCCCTTAAAAATATTGTCTCAATGACACAAGAATTAATCAATGACGTGATATTTTTAACAAATGTAAATTGTTTCAAAAAAGTGTAAATTTGAAATAATAAAATCATATATTTTGTCACATTTAATAGTGGAATTTTATATAAAACTATGTTAATGTACAACCAAATGATTGGAAGTTGAATTGAGAAACCCCTTACTCATCTTCGAGTTGCCTTATATGTTATTTTAACCTCCTCTTCTTTGGTAGGATTCCTTTATATTTCTTATTAAGGGACCTAGAGTTGGTTTATCAAATATACGGAACCTATAAATTATTAATACAAATTTTGATAAGTGTATTTCTTTAGGTTTGGTCGAGATAGGTTTCTCAATTTGGTGTAATAAAAATAGAGAAGGGGTTTTCTTTTATAAGTAAGGTGAAGGGTATTTAAAGAATTTCATATTGTATTATATTAATAAAATTTATTATTTATTGTCTAATATCTCCATATGAATATAATTATAATATAATATTATGTTAAGTCTGAATAATATCATCAAATAAAATTTTATCATGTTTGGTTATGTTTTCACCTTTTCATTTAGTTGTAACCACTATTAACAATTTTGAAAATTAATCAATCTTATTGTTTTCTATCTATTAGGTATCAATAATGTTACTATAAAAGGAAAAATGGCCAATAAATGCATCATGGTTTATTTTTTAACCATATTCAATTCATTTGAATGAATAAGATATTTTTATGAATTTTAAATCAATTAATAAAGTATTATTTAATAAATAATATAATTAATGTCTTTTTTGACACAATTCATTCAGTCTAACTTCAAAAACATAATTAAAAGAGGGATTTAGAATATTTAATTTTAACAAAACTCTAATACCTATGATCTATCTATAAAAATTATGGAGATCTTTAATTAATCCAATTTCTATTACATTTAATATTTTTAAGATCGTTTTTTTATTAATTGAATATATATTGTGTCGATGTAGTGTATGAATTTAAGATAATTATTCAATCTCCAAAAAATAAAAATATAATTCCTTAATAAAAAAATAATTCATATTTAAAATAACATTTTATAAATGAACAGTAGTTTTATTTATCTATATCATAAAATATTATAGATATTCAATGATTAAAAGTGACATATTAGATTTTATCTATCCCTTAAAATATTATAATGGTCAAAATCAAAGAAATTCAGAATAAAAATTGCATATTATAAAAACATGGATGTAAATGGATGAACTAAATTCATCCAATAGGGTAGTAGAAGGTGTTTAGTTGGTTTTTAATTATTTATCATGGGATTTTAACCTTAATTCTGTGATTTACCCCTTTTCGGTGATAATTATTTACTATGATTACTATTTATAATAACCCCTAATAAAATATACAGATTTACTAAATATGGACCTATCATTATAAAATTGGAACTAATTTTCAAGATAAAATTTCTATAAGGGGTATATATTATATAAATATAAAAATGAAAACAGAAATGGAAAATCATTATTTAAAAAAAATTATTTTTAAGTATACAAATGCTTTTATATAAAATTGCAACATAAAAATATTTACAATGAACATAATTAGATTATTGATAATATATGAGATCTTATTTTACTTTTAAACTATTTTAGAACAAATTTTTTCTTTCTAAATTCTTGAAACAGTAATACTTTTTTTATGAAAAACCGTATTTTCACTATTCTCTAGAAAATCATTCATTTATGAAAAAAATAAAAAAAATAAATATAATCTAATGATGATTTAAAAATATATATCATTTTTATCAAATTATTTTTCAAATTTATATGGAAATTAATTTTAATATTTTCTTATAATATGTTATAAAAACCATTTTTTGAAGAAAACTTATTTTGATTAATAAACATTCAATCAAATTTTTTTCATATTTCCTAAAAAATAATAAATACATTTATATTTAGTGGGTCCTTTATATGTATATCCTAATATGGTTAATCATATTCATATGATCAATTTCAATGGTTAGGCTCTAACTGTAACATTTAAATAATAATATTTTGTTGTTTTGATTATGTTCTATGTTGTGTATTGGATTCATTTTCGAAAATAGTTATCTATTGAAACCCATGGTTGTTATATATTTCCATATAAAATTTATTCTTAGAATAATTTTCTTTATTTAATATATTTATTATATAAGCAGTATTATGTATTTCTATGAAATTTTACAATTTTTTAGAATATATTCCATAAAAAATTAATGTATTCATATTCTGATTTTCTAGTTTTATTATTTGAAAATTATTTAAAAATATTTTTTTATACTCATGAACGTAAAATTTTAGAAATTAAATTTTCTTCTCTATATATTTTTATACATATTTCTTATAGTTTTTATGTAATTTTTATTTCAGTTAAATAGTTAAGGTTATTTATTTTAGAATTCTTATGGTGATTAAAATTAGCTGACATTTCATTAACTGCGTTTAAACATATTTTTATGATAAATATATTTAATGATTGATTTAATCTTTCATAATTTAACTACATGAATGTATTTATTTGTTTTCCTCAGTATTTATTCATTGTTTGAAATTTTTTGATAAACATGTTTCTTGAAAATTATTCTACAAAATTAAAATCATATGATTTTAATAAAAATATTTTATTATAAAATCTAAGCTTCTTCAAAATATAGAGTATTTATTTATATATATAAACATGGAAATATTATTTTTTATAATTACAAGGTTCTTATTTATTTTTTTGAATATTAAATTTATCATTTATCTATTATTATAACATGTTTTGATAGTAAGAATATTTGATTTGTTTTCTAAAAAACCTAAAGTATATTTTTTCTAACAAATGTCCATTCAATAGTATGGAATTTGGATGAAAATCCATATTTGATCCTAATGACCTATATTATAAAACCAGTTTTTATCCCATGGATGAGAAAAGTATGTCGTTTTTAGGACTTAAGGATGTATGTTTGATGGTCAATTGAAACATCACAAAGGTTTTGACTAAGATGAGGCGATGTTTTAAGTTGTTCTTATGATGGGGGTTCTCTTTGGCCATCATGGGTTGGATATTCTTATGTTTGAGTCATTTTTTATGTTTTAATGTTTCTCTTTGAAGGTTTAAATGATGGAAATTATATGTGTCTAAAAAATATCAAAACTAGGTGAAGATATTTAATCCCATTCATATGATCACCCGTGAATAAAATATAATTCCATAATTAATTCAGAAATGAATAAATACTATAATACATATACCATTAACCAATGATTCATGAGATAGAATGTGATTTTCATCCCCAGAATTTTTTTTTCAAATATCAAAAAATTTCTGCGAGAGGATACCCAACCTATGGAGGTACCTATTAGTAGATTGTATCATAGATCACATGTGTGGGACTCTTTTTACTCTATTATGTGTTAATATCTCATAATGAAAATAGATTTGAAAAAAATAACATTAGAGATTATGTGGATTTGGTCAAACATCATTGAATTATCCACAGACATTTCTATCCTAGGGATATGGGGGTTTATAGGGGAAGAAACAAATTAACTCACACATTAATTCCATGGTCAAGACATTTATCTAATGTATTAATACATTTTAAATTCATTATCTTATTTATAAATTATAAAAATTACTCCCTTACATTTTTTATCAAATAAAACACATTTTTAAATGAAATCCTTCATGTTTTATTGAATTTTTTTTCTCTTGATGCATAAAATGATACTCCCCATACATGAGAATCATAGTTTTCATTAAATTAAAAATAATTATATATATATATATAATACAATATATTTTAGAATGGACCTAAGGCCTTTTATTTTTTTTTATTTCTGGATAATCCCCTTTTTAACTAGGTTGAGGGGGAAACCATATATGAGATGGATGCCAAGAGGTACAATGCATGAATTTGTAGTCTGGAGTCCTAGAGGGTTGTTACCTTATATATATAAATGACTCAACTACACTAGAATATCCCCTTCAAATAAATTATTTATGTCTATACCAAGATATCCATATTGGGTTTTATACCATATTCTAATGCTCATGTGCAGTGATTTATGAGTTGGGGGCCTAGACACTATATAACTCCCTTAGTCTTTAGGTCTACTTAGCTATGACCTTATGACTTCTTCTTTTTTGATCTATCCACATAAATATGACATAGTAGGGTATTCTATAATGCATCATAGGTCATAGGCCTAATTTCTCAATGGCCATTGATGACATGCATCCCAACTGGCCCAAAGTCGTATTTTTTCATCCTCAAATCCCATTCAAGATAAATAGTTATACTATTAAAGTACCAGCTAAAGTACCCACATTGTAATATTACTATTGTAAATCTAACATTCCTATGGAAATTCTCTATCACTGGAATTGGAAATCATGTCTGATGTTAGATTATATGGAGTATTTACCACTCAGTATTGCACACAATTTCATATAAAATGAGATTTAGATAATATGTCTTCCAATATTTCACTTTTAATAAATATTAAAATATTTTGTTCAATTTTACCTTATATTTAATCGTATATTATTTTTTTTGATATATTATCAAAAACAAGTTTGTATAACATTCAAATAAATTATGAAATTCCATCATTAACATCTCCATGTATCACATCAAACACAATACATTTTTAATAAAAATCGAAAACCCTTTTTGGATATACTCTAATTAAATTTTTATTAAACCAGATCAATTAGAGAATAATAGAGTAATAATATTGGAGTTTAATCTGTGTTGGTAAAATTTAATTATTTTTATACTTATTAAGGATATTATTTTTTACATCCATCACTAGTTAATGTAAAAATATCGCATGTTATCTCAACTCAATTTAATCATCTTGGAATGCACATAAAAACATAAACTTAAATTGTGAAAAGTGACTTATAATGTTCACCTTTTAAAATGAAATTACATTCCTCATTGTGATCTACTAAAATCTAATAAAAAAATCCCACTAGTAAACCTCTATGAGAATTACACGATTATCTCATAAATGATTTTGGGTGTAAATCAAACACTCAGGTACATCCCAAACCATTAAAATGATATAGGGATAAAAACAATAGATTTTATCACTAAATGATGTTATTATAAGTTATTAGAGTGTTTCATATTTATTTATATCCATCCCTTTTATATTATCAAGTAAATTATAACTTTTTATGAATAATTTGAATAAAATATATCATCATTTACTACCAAACTATACAAAAAACTATTTTCATTATTGATTCATTTTATTTTCCCATTATAATTTAGCATAGAATAAGGCTTCACAAAAACTCTACTTTCTCATAAAATCATAGGATGTACATGATAAATACACATTTGGTTATTTTATACTATCTTAGATACGTCAAGATTATGTATTATCTAAATTATAATAGTTTTTAAAAAAACTATGCATTACTAGAAAATATTATTTTAATATTTTGTATCAGATATATCTCTTATCTTGGAACACAATATTATTATCTCTATTATAATAGTTTTGAACACCTAAATCTTCTTTGACCTGTAACATCATATATGTATGATAATGTACATATATAATAGTAATTAGTCATCCTAATTTCACTCTATATATATATTTAAAATACCATATGAAAACAAAATTAAAACTACCTGGATTTTTAGTAAATAAAATTATATTAAATCTTTAGCTAATTTCATTAACCACATCCAAAAAATTGGGATCATCATATTCTCATAAAAACTCTTCAAATTGTTATCCATGTATGCACGAGACTATGAATTTATGTTTTTGGACATTTCTACTAATTTTAAGCCTATAACTATCCTTTATATCATCTTACTATATCTCCGATAATCTGCATGAATTAAATATTCATATGAATATATTAATGAATCTAGTATAAGAAAGATATGATCATGGCTTCCTCTTCTACAATGCAATGCATGAGTTTCTTACTTATCATTCATAATTAAAAGAGACTGAATAAATGTAATAACATTTCTGATATTTTTTGAATTTATTAACTCTTCTCCTAACATTAATTAAATTAATAATTTCATTAAGAAATTAATTCTATAACTTGCCATCAATATTTAGCATATCATATGTCTCAAATGTCTTGAGAATATCAAATTGTAATTTTTCTTATAAAACCAAATTTTTACACTAAGAACATATGAATTACAAAACTCCAAATGTTTATGCTAAAAATTAAATAATCATACAATAGTTGAAGCCTTGTGATCAATTCATTCAGAATCCTCAACTACAAAGATCACAAAATACAAACTATGTCTTCATCATTACCATTTTGGTTTACTAGTCTTTCATGACCCTTATATAGATCATGAATCACCTTTACATAGAGGCTGTTAAAGAGACCCAGGCTTGTCATACATAGATAATACATCTTATTATATGGATATTCAATACATTACACAAACTAATGCATAAGGAATGTAATATTTTATTGTCTTGGGATACTTTGTTCTTAATAATCTTATTTTATGAAATATATTCAATGTTTTCCACACATATATTCCCATTTACTAATCTTAATACATATACCAATCATAAAAATTTTATTCATAACCATTAGAAAGGAATCATAAGAAATTTGAATCTTATATGCTCAGTTAATATAAAAAAGTGAAATACATAAACATAATTTTAGCATAATGGCTTGATAATGTGATAATAACATATGAAAATTATAACCTAAATGTCAAAGTTTGAAATCCTGATCCATTACATTAAGATTGTAATTTTATATTACATGAATTAAAATTAACTCAATGAAAATGGATCATGATAGCATAAATATGGAGTAATCCATACAATTTTGGAATATAGATAATCAAATAAAGCCAATTCCATTGAATTCAAGTCTCATCACCAATACATACTTGGGAACACCATGAGAAGATACACCTTCTTAGCGGGACCAACCATCATCCCTAGTTGAATCCCTTTTCTTATAGAGTAATGGGTTTAATCGCCAAAAAAATATGGTAGTAATGTTTGATTCACAAGACCATCATAGTGAAAAAATTACATTTTTGAACTAGATTCACACAATGATCTGGTCATTTATATTTTATGACATATATATATTTATTTAATGAATTAGTTAGAGGTATACGTCCCCGACATATTATATTGAGAACCATATTTATCTATACTAAAAGATAATAAAACATCCACCATGTCATAACCCCTGTAATGAAATACACTTTATAAAAAAATTCATATCATAACTAGAGAAGAATATATAGGTTTAAAAATCATTTTGTAAAAGCATACATGGGTTTCATAAGAATTTTATCATTGTATAACTTATATAAGAAGAACATGTTTTATAAAAATCATTCCATCAGAAATATAAACTATTCGGAGAAAGAAAAATAATGATATCTTTTTATTATATACCAATTTATGCATAGGTAGCATCAAAGGATTCATTATGAAATGGAATATTATTTTGATAAATAATTCAAATCATTTCATATGGAAAATATCCTTTCTGATTTGATAATTAGTTTTTATGACATAAAAAATTTATATTTTAATCCATTAAATAACATTTAATAATTATAAAATAATATTTAAATAAAATAATGATCGTGATTATGGGTTGTTTTGTTGATTTTTAAGATGTTAAAGAAATTATTACTTTCACATTATGATAATCTACAAAATTATATTGTTTGGAAAACAACATGATTCCATTAAAAAACATTTTTATTAAGTATAATACCATCAAAAAGGAATTTTAAAATCCTAGGACAATAATAATATATTTTTTAATACAATTTTAAAATAATTTTTTTCGATGAAAATCGATTTCTAACTAAAGAGATAAATAATGTCTCATTTTATTAAAAATATTGTCAAATATTTTTGGTAAAAAAGACCGCAAAAATGGTAAAATAACATGAAAATGTCATTAATAACCATAAGATAAGAAAATTAATTATTCTCATGTGATATTTATTAAAATATTTTATCATCAGAAACATAATCATAAATAATCTCAACAAATGACGAGATTGTAACATAAAATATTTTCCACTTTTGAAACATTAGAATGTATGCTCCATAAAGGATTATCATTGAAATAAAATTTAAATATCATGAGGATAAGGAAATTCATTCTATTATATGTCAGTTTTGATGTATATACACCTCGTGAAAGATTATGGGGTCATAAAAACCATACATCATAAAGAATTAAAATCCAGACAAAGATACCTTACTGATTTGGTAATAATTTAACAATAAACACCAATAAATAGATATAATTAAATGGATATTAAAAAAATTAATTAAAAGAATAAAAAATCATGATTATTATATACACTAGTTAATAATTTTTTTTTCTGAATATGGAATCGGCTCAGAATAAATAATTTTTAGATGAAAATCCCTTGCCATAAGTCTTAACATTCCCCTACATGATTGAACCTGCTCAATAATAACTATATGTTTATTATACATATATTATAGAACCACATATATATATATATAATACGATATATGTATTAATAATTCCCTTTTATTGAATGTTTATTAACAATTCCATGTTAAAGTCATGTTGCGGGCAACAACTACTCTGTTTTTCATGTATGTTTTGATCTGTTATTTTTTCCATTCTATGTTTATCAAGGTTCCATCATATTCATAATTTTATACATGATATATATGTCATATATATTTAGTAAATAAGTATTTATTTTAATCTCTAATATATATATATAGAAACTAAAGTACATCATTCACAGAGATGATAATTCATTCGTACACATCAATGTTTTTATTATTTTCAGCACATTTGGAAAAAATTAAGGTAAATGATATATTAAAAATCATTATTAATATTTATTACATATATATAAAATATTTATCTTAAATAAAACCTTACTACCATACATGTAAAAAATAAATGAATCACATCACTTCCAGAGGTGGTAATATGGGGTACACACGAGCAATATTATCTTATTCCCAAAAATTGATATCTTGAAGTTATGTATGACATAATAATATAAAATATATCATATATAAACAATAAATTCCTAACCCATTTGATTTAAGTGGTTATTTTTTTAGTTAAAGATCTTTACATAAAAAAATTAAAGTAAATAAACGAAACAATGTTTATTATATCCGCATATTATAATAATAATTTAGGATGTGAAGGATGAAAAAAATCATAAATGATTGTTGATGAATGTTACATCTTCTTCATGTATCCTCCTTAGGTTTTCACTAAAATACATACTTGGATGGATTTGATTCCATCCTATGGATTATACCATGAGATTAGGAATGATTGGAAGTTATATGGGAAGGACTTGGACAAACCAGTTTTTTTAAGATGTTATGAATATATGATATGTATGGCCACTTATAGGTGGGGGAGAGGACACACGTGGAATTTCAGAATATAATGAAGTGCTCCGAAGGTTTTGACATGTCCAAAGTGTCCAAAATGGAAAATAATATAATATTATATGTTTAATGTTCGATATATTTTTGAAAAAATAGTTTTTACAAGATTTTATATGTAATTTTAACCTATATATTTTTATATTTTCCCCTAATAAACCATTTAATACATTATCTGTGGTAAATAATATTTTATTTTTATACAATTAATCATGATAAAAAAATAATTTGAAATTTTTATATAATATAAATTAAGATGTATTAAATGATGTAATTTATTTTTGAAAATTCCATTCATAGAAGTGGAGAATTTTAATTTGAAACTATTCTCACAGATACGATGATAAAGATTGGTTTTAAAGAGAAAATGATCAAATGTTTTTAAGGTTATTATATAAAAATTAAATTCAAATTTGATTAAAATAATCTAAATTTTATATTTGGATGTATAATTAAACTCATTATATTGTAAAATAGATTAAGATCTAAATTAACATGATAACTAAAATAAATGAATATGGATTTTCCAATAAAAAGTCAGTATTATTAACTATTCAACAAAATAAAAACATTCCAAAAAAATCAAAAATATTCACCCTAAGATAATATTTATATTTTGATATCAAAAATTATATATATTTTTTAAAATAAAATTTCTCAAAATGGTTTAATTAATTTTAAAATAATTGCACAAATGGTTAAAAACTATTTTTTAGAAAATAGTGTTTTAAGTGTAAAGTTTGATTTATTCTTATCACTTGTCAAGAAGAAGAATAAGATGAATGATAAAAATTTGGTTAAATATATACTAGATATTTTTAATTAAAATCATTAAATAAAAGTTATTTGTTCAATTTATGGAGGTAAAAATGTTTATATGTATAAGAATTTTTTTTTATAAAATGATTTATTTTATTTTTCAAAGGTTATTATTTTCATTTCTAATTTATTTAATGCTAATTAATTCATTATATGTATATTATAAAACCATATAATTAAACATTTTATTTATTATTATTCATACCCTCTACTCTAATAGCTATATTATAAATATCATATTAATTAATAATATTTTAATTGTATATCATGTTTTATTTAAACTAACTGTTTTGTGAAACGCAAGATAAACATGGAATTGTGTATAACATAATAGAAGCTCATTGTTTTGTGTAATGAAAAATATAAAAAGGATTAAATTTTTTTTAAAAAAAATAAAAAATTCTCATGGTTTTATAAGCATGACCATTACATTATCATTATGCATTTGTTAGAGGGCCTTTGTATACTCCCAAAATACGATTTCGCATATCACTAAACATCGTTGATACACATACTAAAATTAATTATTACTTTAAATAGCTCTATATTTAATGTCATCGTTACATCATTCACACTTACCTTTACATTCGGTTTAAAATACCTTTATATAGAAGTCATGATCCATGATATAACTTTATGTACCACTAGACTAACTACATGCCATTACACACACGGTCATCATTGTTACCTTAATATAGAAATAAAAAATACATGAATTGACTTTAAATATAATTGTACCTTTTCAAATATATTTATACATTCCTATATGATTTTTATGTGGTATTTTGGATTTCTAAATTATATATACATAACTCGATGAGTCCAAAATTTCCATTGTACATAATAAATTTACAAAAATAAATACTTTATTGAATTTATCCAATTAAAACCATATATTCTTAAAATAATCTTAGAATCATTTTAAATACAAAAAATAACTTTTAATGTAATGATATTTTTTCTAAATCACATCCATTAAATTAAAAAACATTTTAATATAATTAATATTTTATTCATAATATTTCAATGGTCATAACAGCCCTATAATATCAGTTTTATATTTTCCCTCTAGAATCCTTAAACTAGAGAACAATCATCATGTATGTCATCATTAAAAATACTATAACTATTCATATATAGTTACTTCATCATATTGATTGAATAAATATCATTATAAATCCTCTAAGAAACTCCAATTCTCAAAACACTTATTCCTTCAATAATAGATAATTCTTCTTATGCATTCAAGGAAATAACTAATTCCAGTTTTAAATAAAATATGAAAAAAAAACATTACAAAAAAATATATTCATACATATAATTACATGAAAAATCACAACAAAATCTAATCAGAACCTTACAAACTAAATTAACCTTATAGAATTTGACATAATACCTGGGATAATATTTTTCCTTGTTTTTAAGGCCTTCTTTACACTAATTCGTCTTTTTTACATATTGAAAATATTAATCAATAAAATCTCCATATTTATTGAAAACCAATGAAAAAATAAAACACACACAATGTGGGATTAAAAAATATCTCTCTTTGTATTTTCTGTCAATACCTAAAAAATGGTATGTTAGTATGTATTCTTACTAACCCATAAAATATTTCATTTCCTTATACCCTCCATTATCATACCGTGTTTCCTTTATACTTACATATTTATGAAACCACTTTGTATGTGTTTTATTTATCTAATGGTTTTCAATGAATATAAATAATTGATTGATGATTGATATTAATATGGAAGATAGAATAATTTGATTTAAGGGGACATTGGAAATGTGGAAAAAGAAGATACCAAGTATTGTGTCAAATTATTTTAAGTGAATAAATATTGGAAGATAACACGTGGATGTTCTTTATGATGCTACATGTTATAATCTATTAGAAATTATTTTTGTAGAGATTATTGTTCTATTTTATATGAAAATAAAATTTCTTACTATAATAGTATTGGGAGCATCATTTATGGTTTAAGGAATGTGTTTTTTCATGATTAGAGTTCCATAGAGGATTAACAATGAGAAAAATTATATCTTTTTGATGAAGAATATATTACAATATTATCTGAGGAATTTTGAATGAATATTTACATGATAAATATCCACTGGGTGAAGGTTTTTAGAATTATTATGTAAAACTATAATTCCCAATAATTAATGTTAATTGAAATATAATAAGTATAATATTTAATATGCTAATTTTTTTTAAAATTTATTGTGATTTATAATTATTCACAAAATTTAATACCTATTTTTAAGTATTTCAAATTTTCATAAATTTGATGGATGATGATTTGTTTTATATTTTATGTTTTCTTCAAAGACTAGAATTCTGGAAATATAATTTTCCTAAAGGTATTTCTGATGAACTTTTGTTACATATCGATAATTTATAAATTCATATGTTTGAAAAAATTTCATAGATCATTTTGTATGGGTAGTTAGAAAAATAAAGTGTAATGTAAAGGCATTTCAAAGATTCTTCTTTTAAATTATAGGAATAATTGAAAATTTGGTGTTTCATAATGATATGTTGATTCATTCAAAAAGGTAAACTTTTTATTTAAACGTACTTAAAGATATCTACAATATCATTTCTTATAAATAAGGTTAGTGTGAAATATTAGTAAGAGGGACTGTTAGATTCATATGTTCCACTATAAATATAGAAGATAAATAAATATAGATTTTATTTATAAAAGGTTAACGGGGATGTTTTATGGGATACAAAGTGATATTCTTGGTGTTTTTTAAAGTACTCTAATATATTTGTATAGAAAATTCAGATATCAATAACATTATATAAAGGAAATAAAAGATATATGTAAGGATCATGATGTTCTAGGAACCTAGAATGATGAACTCTACACCATACTGAATATTTTATGGGAAGTTTAGTTGATGTATGTCGAGGAGTAAGTAAATGAAAAAAATATAGAGATAATTATTATCACGAATCTATATATCTTAAAAATGGAGGAATAATACCCATTTACATTGTTCCATACAAAAGGAATTCATTACTACAATATTATCATCAATGATTCATAAATATATGCATAAGATCTATAACTAATAAATATTATCATGGATTAAAATCCCAAGTATGGATAATGATTATATACTTAAAAGGAGTAAACATAGAATAATCAATAAATCAATGTCCTCATGTATATGTGGATACATTTTTTAATCATTTTTATAAGAAGGTGTTGAGGATTAAAATTATGGGCATAGTTAATGGAACATGTTGATGAATTAGAAGAATTTGAATTACTAAATATATTAGTAATTAAAGTTTAGTATTCACATTGTATTATGAATGTAAAAAATGATAAATTTTGAATAAATAATAATATACAATGTTGGGAATTATTATATATATATATATTTAAATTTCAAAAAATTATTAGTTTTTCAAAAATATTATTTAATATTGAATTTTTTTCGAATAAGATATGAGATATATTTTAAATAGAAATTGAAAAGAATATTTTTTGGTATCAAGGAGTACTTGGTCTATAAAAATGTACATTTTAGAACAAATATCCTTTATGTATCATATATGGTTGATAAATATGGACTCTATGACCATCATATTCACCATAAGAGTTGAAAATTATATGGAGTTCTTTTACATTCCTACTATTATCTGTTGAAGAAAAAAATATAAAGAAGAAAAAATTGAGGGTCAGTGAATGGTCATACAACCTATAATGAAACATTACATGCACTACTGTACATAGAATAAAATAAGTGACTTGAAATTTTTTTATATTTAATAATAAGATAAAAGTGGGATCACTCTAATAACCTTCAAGAACCATAATTAGAGGAAAGCACGACTGTTATCTTCCCTATGTCATTTTAAAAACGTTTTTAGGTACATGAGTGTGGAATTCGATAAATATTTATGTGGTATGTACAATCCAAAATATCCACATACAATTGTATAATGATCCTAGTGTTTTACTAATGGGTTCTAGACTCCTGGGATTTACCATTTTATATTAAAAAGTGGGTTTTTTGTTTCTTAAATGTTCTCCTTATAAACTTTTGGGAACATTGTGTGTGTTTTTGTATTTGGATGTCTTGTATTTGAAATAGAATATTAAATTTGGAAACTTGATATCCATTCAATTTAACAAGTGATAGATGTAAAAAATGGAAAGGGATAGTTTGTATAAAAAGGATTAAAATTCATGACAACTGATTCACCCCTCCACCCTCAATGTTGTGTGTATACATCACTATTCCAATAAAATTGGTATCAAAGTGATGTTTAAATATAATTATATTCTATGTATTAATCTATTTAACTTTTTAATATTTGACTTTATTTTACTAATTTATCTTGAAGATTATTTTTGGTAAATAAATATGCATTTTATTTCGTAATTCAATCTCTACCAAGACTATAATGAATTGGTCAAAGAAATATAAGGAAAGGTTTACGAATTTATACCTATTATCTGAATAAGAATAAGATTCAAATCCACCGTGAAATTAAAATATAGATCCTTCCTTGATGGAGTAAAATCTGTGGTTTACTATAAGACATGGTTTTTGGATAGTTATTCTACCTCAATAGGATTTTGGAATTCAATGGATATTGTTGTATATATTTTTTCAAACTTATCCTCATGAAGATACATCTATATATGGATGTAATGATATGTATACAAATATTTATTTTTATGAGAGATAGAATATAAGACTTTTTATATAAGATTTATTTATTGAATTTGTAGAATTTTTAAAATTACGAAGGAATATATCACTCATATTGGATAATATTATAAAGAAATGAACAATTATTAAAAAAATTAATTTATCACATATGATAATATCTCAAAATATGATAGAGGAATTTAATAAATAAACATTGGGGTAAATATTTATTATATAATTATAAAATTTAATAGATAAAATAATTTAAATAGAAGAATGATTTGAATAATTCTCATGGTAATAAGATCCATGTATTATAAGAAATGTGAAAAACAACATTGTGTTAAGAATATACAATTGGATTTTAATTCCAAGAAGTTCATGAAAAATGAAAGATTTTTACATGAAAATGGAATGATACATAATTTCATTGTTTAATGATTTTAGATACGGTGTTATAAAAAATGAAAGATGTTGAAAATGATAAATTCATTCTCAATATTAGGGGTCTATAACCATATATTAATGTGAAAATATGTATACTACCCAAGGAACTCCTTCAAAATTCAATGAAGAGGGATTTAATAACACTAGTTTTTTATATTTTATTTTATGGTTAAAATATATATTTTTATGTGGAAGTAATATCTTTATATCAAATTAATATCATTATAAATTAGGCTAAAAAATATTGTACTGCCACCCTAAATTAAAATATATTTTCTAATTGTTTACATAATGAGTATAATTTTAAATAAAAATTTTGTATTAGAATAGATTATTAATGTTTGTGATATCCATAACACCATGTAATTTTTTGATGCTACATCAATTATGGAGGTTGTTGCCCCATTTATATCACAACAAGTTTTGAAGAATACTAAAAAATAGCATGTTTTCAAAAATAGAAATTCTGGACAAAACTAGTTTTGAAGTGAAGATCAAGGATTTTTGAAATTTCTTTGAGATAAAATATATGGACACATTTGTAATGATTTTTTAATAAAATATATTCATTATAGGTGGATAAATTAATCCCATTACTTGGGGGATCAAACATATGACGAATAATCATGCACATGTTAATAATAATTTTTCACCTTATGGATTTATAAAACATGATGGCATTTGGGATGCGTGAAATGATTCTATTAAAAAAATTGTCCACATTCATCTCAAAATGTATCTAATTTTTTTAAATATTACCATATAAGAATTAAAAATGAAATAATCATTCTGGGGGAATAATAATAATAAATAAGAAAACATGAATTATCCGTAAAATGTAAGAAAATGGTATGATGAGAGATCCTTGGACAACGAATAGAATAAAAATATAATTAAAAAAATAAGAACATGTTCTATAATAGTTTTTCATCTAATATGGATAATTTGATAAAAATAACTTCAATAGTTACAAAAAGAGATTGTAATAAAGATTTTCCATATACCAAAATATTGTTTGGTAATTTGGTTAGTAGAATTAGAGAAAGAAGTGATTTTTGGAGAAGGAGAACAATAAAAATATAGTTCTAAAAAAAGATATATATTTTAAACATTAATAAGAATTTTATGATATATGCCAATATTATAGAAAAGCTTATAAATATTTTTACTACAATCCAAACTCAAAAAATATTCCTAAAGAATTTTATGGTTTCACAGGGTGATACATATTCCTTAAAACTCTTGAGAGGAGAAAATAAACACACAATGAAATTTAGAATGTGATGAGATCCATGATTCTATAAGGAATATGATTTTATATTCATATATACAAGAATAATGTATATAAATAATAGAGAAACTGCTTTGAAAAAATATTCTCACCCTAACTATTAACATTGAGCGGAACAGAGATCTGCCTAATTCCTTTGTATTTGGGTAGTGTATTTTTGCAACTACTATATATAGAATTGAAAGTTAATCATTGTCTCAAGGGAAGAACATGAGAATGTTTTTAAATTATTTAAAATTTATTTCAAAATATGTTATACACCATCTAGTATTGATCCCTTAATTAATATTTCAATTAATATTTAAAGATGTGTTCAATGTTGATGTTGTTAATGTATATGTTTTTAAATCTAAAAAACCAAATGAAAAATCACATTTTTGTTCATTATCTACATTCATATTATTAAAACCAATTTGTGGATGGAATCAAACATTGTGATGTTTTATTGAAGTTTATCCTTTTGGGGGACATTAATTAGGAATATATGTGGATGATTCTAGACTGTTTACTCTCTGAAAATATAAATATTCTAAAATATTATTAAAGTAAAGTAATTAACATGGTATTTATTGATTAATCCCTCATCCTTGGTAACTAAAACCAAAACCGTAATATTAATAATAAGAAATTTAATTTAAATTAATGATATAAAAATGAATGTTTGGAAAAGGTTTATAGCTACTTTAAATATTTCTTATTGTACATGAATGCCTTTAACCAATTTATTGAAGCGAGTTCATGAATTAGGATTAGATTTATCATGATAGATTTGTAACACATTTGGTTTGAAAAAAATTTCATCCATAAAGAATTGGAAAGACTCTCGAGAAGTTAAATAAGTGTCTAATTTAACTTTGAATGATGTTATTTTATAAGAGACAATATTGATGTCAAAGTGAACCCCACTAATTTTTTAGATCGAGCATGTATCAAGTAAACCTAGAGTGGAATGGTAGGAAACACATTTATTATGTATATAATGATACCATAACTATCAAGTACTTTGTATTTCATTTCAACAAGGGGGGATTAAAATTTAATAACATTTGGAAAGATCCTTGTTTAAGACGATGCACATCTCTTGACACACACAAAACCACTTAAAGTAATTTATGGAATCTTTGATGGGGAATAAAATCATCTTAGGTTCAAAAAACACAACAACAAAAATCTTGAGGGTATTTTAATATGACCTTATACTCTGTTACCATGAAAAAACGTGTTACAACCTCTATAAACATTATATTACCCTCTTTAGGTTTCCACATAGATGGTTTTTCATTCCAAGGAATCCCACCCTATCTTTAAAGTGCCTATTAATATGGGAGAAACTAAAAAGTATTGTATTCCATTAATAAAACTCCCCCCATGCCCCATATAATGATCAAGATTTATGGATCCATGATGTGAACTTGTTTAGGACAACATGTAGCACCTGTAATCCAACAAGCCTACAAAATCCATGACATGAATTCAAAATGGAGCACATGATGAATATATTTCCAACAAGAGCATATCTTTGAGTAAAACTCAATCATATTCATTAAACCAAAACTTGTGACCCCATGAGACATTATGGTGTTTAAAAAAATATGATTCTCTAAATACATACTGGTAAGAAAATAGTGGACTCTATGAAAGCATCAATTCTACACATGCTACAAATGGATCTGTACTGATGTCCAAAAAACACATGTATTTCTATACCTATGTCCACTAGTCACATCACATGTATGTAAATTCTTATATTTTACCTTTATCTAATATATCAGATGACCATGGTATATTAATCAGGTAAATCCCATACATGAAACTCGTATTTTCTCAATTATTAAATATAAAAAAGCATGAATGATGAATACATCACATTCCCTATACCATAATATAAAATCACATATCATATTCCATAATAAAATAGATAACCATAACATATGTTCTATTTTGGTGAATCTATAATTTTATTAGTTTATCTCAACCAATACACAAAATATCATACTCATCAAATGAGAGGAAAAATCACGTATTGGTTATACTTTAATCGAGGTCATGATCAACAACATAAAAAATAACTTTCTTATTAGAAAGGATTACATTTGGACATGCATGTTTAAGGTAAAAATGTATGAAGGTTCTCATAGTGGCTATATACCGAGCTTAAGGTATTGGGGACACAAATTTGATAAATTCACCCATAGTTTACCAAAGACATCATATATGGCACTCCATGTGGTATAGTCTATGGTTTATCCAGTGAGAAGAACCATTTTTGTACCTTATTATCATTTTATGTATCATTATATAGGAATACTATGAATGATGATATTGAAAATTCTTTATAACCAATAAGAATACATAACAAAAATAATTTTGGGGTAACAAAAAGTCATTAATTCCGATAAAATTTATTATTAAAATTCATAAAATGAATATTTTTAGAGAATAATGGGATGTAGGATTATAAGAATGATAAAATAGAGATGAACTTTTATATGTTACATTTTATATTCAAAAACCTTATATGAATACATAAATAATCCAAAATGAATACATATACATCATATTTTATATGAGAAACTACTGGATCAACCATATATATACTACACAATCAGGGGCTTTGTTGGAATGTTAAATCTACTTATAATCCCTTCCACATATCTATGTCCACATTCGATAAAACCATCCCACTACACTATTTTGTGAGAAACTCCCAAAAAGTAAACAAATATGGATAATGGTGGTATTTAGGTATCACATTCTAAATAGTAAATTACTTAAACTAATTGAGACTCTATAAAATCACAACATCTATTTTTTTTATGTCAACATTAGTTTTATATCTAGAAATATTTTATATGTTCAACATCATCAACCTTGGAACCCTTTTATCCAGTCAATTTAACTATTTAAATTAATAATCCCTATATGATTCTATAATTAATTAAGATAACGTAACAATTACATTGATACAGTAACTAGTTGTAACTATTTACATTTATCTTTTATCAAAATTTCCGAATTTATTGTAGGACATTCTCTAAATTTCACATTATAAATTAACTGGATTATTCCTTTTGGAGGGTAGTATAGTTTTCCAAGATAAACACACATTTCTTATACATCATTTCCATAAGATAAACATTACATATCATATAAATAATCTTAAAATCACATAAATTGAGGTTTAGGTTCTTTGAGGACAAATTAAATAAGTAACTTATTTTAAAAAAGATTTGAACATTTCCCCCAAATCTAAATTTACTAGACTCCCTTTTGACTTATTAATATATAAACACATATTTATAACCTAGGGAAGGGAAATATAAGAATTTGGTGAGATAAAATGATTATTAAGGGAATTAATATTAACATTTCATCAAGGTTTATATTAAACGAATATTAGAAACATGAACACAATAGAAATAACTTACAAAAATTGATGAATTAGAGTTATCCATAAGTCATGATGGTAGGGAATATAGTCTCAATATAAACACACATTCCATTGGAAATAGTGAAAAAAATAATATAATTAACAAATTCTATAGATAATAATATAATAAACTAACATATAATTATTGAATAAGAATTTTCATAGGTATTTATTAAATTGTGACCATAACTAAGTATATCAAGTTCATGGTCATTTTTGTGAATGAGGCTGAACCACAATATGTTCATACCTAATCATGTAAATATCAATAATCATATTCATTTTCATACTTAATATTTATTACACATCTAATTTTCATTTTTTACACATAATATTGTTAATATTTCTAATACGAAACATTTAAATGCTCAAAATCATTACCTAATGAAGAATAGAACATTAACCAATGAATTATCGGTAGATATAGGACACCAACCATCAGAATACATGTATATGTGTGGCATAAGATATCAATATTTCTTTATATCATGAAAATACAAGGGAAATTTCTGGATTCCTTCATCACAACATAAATAATCCATGGAAATAAATTTTTTTTCACAACTCTTTAAGATGGTATCACTAAAAATAGCCTTAGGAATGTAATATGATGACAGCCAAAATTCAATTTCCTCAATATATTATTTAATAAAATCTTTTATAAGGTGAATCTTAAATATTAATTTACTTATATTTAAATATATCATAGATAAATAAAAAAATAGTGGTGAAATAAAAAATGATTCTTTGGAAAATTTTGTTATCTTTTAAGTAAAAGAAGAAGTTATGATACCTTTGTTATGTAATTTTGTTAACAAAAAAAGTAAAAACATTTTAAAAACCTCTAATTTTTATAAACTAAAATTAAATATTGTATCCTTTAAAAGGAAATAATTCTTTTTTAAATGGTAATGTTAGGAAAATTTAAAAACTCTTATTTTTAAAACTAATTTTCAATATTGGACCGTTGAAAATGGCACAAGAGTTTTAAAATGGTAAAGTGAAAAAAAAATTAAATATATTAATTATAAAAAATTTATTAAATATTAGATATTTTAATAAAAATAATGTTTATTAAAAAGGAAAGTGGAGTTGTATATAAAACCATTAAATTTTAGAACATTGAAAATATTCTAAATAATTTAAAAAACAAACATGACCTGACTCAATGGGTCCCGGGCTGCAACTCCCAAATCCCTCCACCAATAGGCTAGGGGATGGTGACTAGCACTGAGTAAGAATATCACTATCATGGGAGGAATTTTATATGTACCTTTACACACACACATAGAATGACAATATAAAAAAATTATGATATGTAATAACACTTAAATAACCAATGAATGCTTACATCTATATCATATAACCAAAATACAACAGAAGTACTGAAATAGAAATAAGGTAAAAGTAACATGCACTAAATAAAACTATAAAATAATCAACCATCTTCATGAGGATGTGATCTCTATCAATTGTAATAGTAGGAAAAATCCTCATCCCAGCTTCAGTAAACACCGCGGTTAGTCTAGCTCACCAAACTCTACCTACCTCTGTTCCTATGTGGACTCCATTGAAATGCATGTTGTATACAAAATACAAAAAACTATTTATAGTCAAAGATCATGCGTGGGTGAGTATAAAAATAATCTGTAGGAACCCCAAAACCACCAAATGAAAAAGTCAGTATCTAAAAGGGAGCATTCCTCCAGACCTAGACCGAGGGAATCCTTAATCGACAGAGTAACTCCATCTCGAACCATCCTCAATTGTACATGACAACCGAGGTTGGTCTAAAATGTGTTCCAAACCCAAAATGTTACAACACTAAAAATACTCCAATAAATCAACCATATATACTCATCTCAGACTCTATGTATCATGAGGTTCCAAACTCATAGTGAGAAACATGATTTTTCTCATTTGCTCAAGCCAAAACATGAAACTAGGTGAACAAACTCAATGATCTCATCCATCCGATATGGGACCTTTTGATAGATGAACTTCATCAGGAACAACTCTACCATTCCTAATGGAACTTCTGAGAGAAAATTCTCTTTAAATATCATCTTAATAGGTCTAGCTATAGTGCCTAGAACTAGAGGTCCTATCATCATTACCTTACACCAAACACAAACTAATGAAACCCAAGTGAAGAGGCCCACCCCTCACCACTTCACATAGTTTAAGGAGTACTACACAAAAAAATGAAACACATGAATTCTCTGTAATGAGAGATAATGGAGGGAACTTTTTCATTTCACCACCCCAAAGTCAAGGGAGTATTTCTCCTAATTAACCTTTGAAACCTCCATCACCACTGTATAAAGTATACCACTCCTCAGCCTATTAGGGGAGAACTAACTCATATCTAAGTGTAGTTCACATAAATTGGAGGGTCATGATCCTCTTAACTATGTCCCATAGCCGAGGGAGATCCAAATCCAATAGAGGATCCACTTTCCACGGCTATATACAGATAGTGGATTAATACTTCAAAAGCGAGGACCCACACCTCGATCCAATAGGGGAGTACCACTCTGAGAATTGAGGACCCACAACATGATAAGTTAGGGGAGTTACACTCCCAGTATCAAGGAACCACTCCATATCTTGGTAGTAGATTACCACTCAGTGGATAGAGGACCCAGACCTTGTAGAATACGGTAGTACCAACTCTTCATGCTCATTCACTATTGGGACCGGGACCCTAATGTTTATGGAGAATAATGACTACATGCTAGAGGACACACTCCCCAGAATAGCAGGGGAGTACTAAATCTACTTGAATTACACATATGGATGACCCACACCCTAGAATGACTAGGGAGTACCGTCTCCTAAAATAGATGAACGACACCCTAACAGGGCATGTGAGTACCCACTCAATATAAAGGTTGTTTATAGATGACCTATTCCATGGTCCAATAGGGGATTACCAACTCCAAAGATAGAGGACCCACACCCTGCTACAATATAGAAGTATCTACTCTACCATCCAATGTGTGTGGAGGTCCATTTATATTTCATGATAAGGGAGAACTGTCCATATTTTTGAACATCATAGTGAACTCGGACCCTAGTCCATACTGGGTGTAATATCCCTGGAGAAAACTACCCAAAGGTAATGAACCCACTCCAACAATGTGGGGAGTACCGTCTATAACTATACAGAGAGGTTATGGTACCCATTCCATGAATATATAGGGGAGTACCAGTCCCATCATCTCTCTTCATGAACCCTACTGATCACAAACATTAGCTCAACATAGCTTCACAAGCATCTTTAATAATTTTCTCCTCCTCGTATCTCATAATTTGTAACTCAAGAAACCATCTTGTTCTTCATAAAAACCTTCCAAGAATAAGAAATTTTCAATCCTTAATTTGAGACCCATAGAATGAGATATAGAAGTTAAAAGCTCTCAAGAGAATCTATTAGGTGTACATTTTGTGAACTGGGGCACACATGGCGTGTGAGCCCACCCAAAAACCGTTTACCTTACATGGCATGTATTTTATACTACATAACATGTTTATGATAAATGACCACCTAACTAAATTTTTTTTCCATATCCATGTTACAAACCCACTTTTGGTGTACCTTGTCTAGGCATTTTCACATGACCATATAGTGTCACATGGCTAACCCAAGTCACTTCCCACGGTCTCGCAATTTAGTTCAATACAAAACATGTAATGCTGGAACATGACATGTAGTCCCTAAAGATCATCTTTTCTGAATAAGAAGGGCTACATAGTAGGTTTCACTAAATTACAAGTCGAGTAGATGATTATTCCATGAGGAAATTACCTATAAAATTCCAAGATTTGTCTCGTTCATCCCCAAAACCCAAATACCTACCTAACAAGGATCAATGGAAGTAGTATTTGGAATATGTAGCCTTAAATCAATGCATAAATAATAGTATTGTGATAAAAATTCATATTATCCTACCACGATGGATAAACATTTAAGATTTGAATGAAGAACGATGTCTGGATCTTGTCACTCGTTGGTATGAGGAGGATCTGCGTCAGAAACAGATATTAGAAACACCAAGCTTTGTTAATTTGATGTTGATTCAATTTGTCTCCAAATGGGAGAATATGAGAGGGGATTCAGAGTCTCTCCTCCATGGGTTGTGTATACCGAATGTGAGGGGAGGAGATATTAGGTTATATTTTTAATTATGTATCATTCATTTATCTTAACCAACCTTATAACAACCCATCACCTAAACACCCTTGATTGAAACTACATGGGTGGATGACCGTAGTTCATGCATAGGGTAAAAAAACATTACTCAATCAACTGTGATTTTAGAAATCTGATCTGAGACTCCATACATGAGATTTTTACTTTTTAATAAAAACTATACTTGTGAGACAAAATATATTTAATATTTTTAATATCATCACAATTAGTCTTCCTAGCACCCTTCTTCCTACAACGACTTTGTGTTCGACAGTAGAAATATTCTCCAAAATATTCATTAGATGAAAGGGTCAAAACCTGAGTCTTTAGTTTATCTCCAAAATATATCTTTTCATCCTTGAAAATAAAAATCCAATGCACAATGGAATAAACTGAGCTCCCCACTGGACTCCCATTCTAGTGAGCTAACAAAGAGTTCTCATGCTACTTACTTGCACACAAAAATAAGAACCATCAAGATCCAACCAGTCTCATGACCATCTTCTACTAGGACAACATTATGAAATCAATGGGAAAACACATCTTTAGCTATGTCAGGTGGGAAATAACCATGATTCATCTATAGTCATGGGGTCTATTGATACACCACCTTGCTAACCTAACAATGACACAGACAGAACCCCACAGTTCGCATCCACCCTCTAGATAAAATATACAACATCAAACTCAATAATTTTTCATTCATGGTGGACACTGAAAAATTGTGGGTATTCATGAATGAAATAGGGTTACCCCATAGTAAACACTGGGTATTACAAGAAAAAATTTCAACAATCTTCCAACTGTAACACATCTCTCCCAAACAGAAACACTAACACCCCAAATAGTGGAATCCCAGCTGAGTATAGATGGTACGAAACCAATCCACTCTATGGAAACATTATAGGTTCTAACTCTACCACTAACGAATTTTTTTTAGAAAGGATCTCCTTCTTCTAGGGTTGCCAAGTCGAAACTGGTTGATTAGAGAAATTCCACTAGATAGGTTAGGAACTACTCCAATACTTTATCACAAAACCTCACCCTGAAAAAGAAATGATATAGAACTCTTCCACATCACATTGATGCTTATTTATTTGGGAAAAACTAACTCACCCACATGGTTTTGGTCATGTCACAAACATGTCTCTCTATGTGGAATGTGTCCCTCTGAGTTCAATGCTATGTCAAACTACAACACATCCTCCTCGAGCATGTCAAGTAAACAAGCCGATTCTATACTCATGATGGTAATAATGAGAGGAAATGGGCTTCCAAAAAGATAAATGGGTCTTACTAGTCCCTCTATTGCATCTAGAAACACCAGGTTCTACGAACGCCCAGTGTCACCCTGGATAATCCTTATGAAAAAATCAGAAAGAAAAGAGTACCTCACTATAGTTTTTGAAAATTACTACATTAGAAAGTAGAAAGGATATAGATCATAGCTATATTTATCCTTAGACATTCTGCGACAAAGGCCTCTACAACCTGCAACTATCATACCCCATGTCCCTTAGCTCCATGAGCCTCACGTATACTACATGTGGTGGTGGTGGAAAAACCATTAACTACCAACCACCAACTTCCACTCTTCTAGATCCTTTTCCTCATATTTCTCTTTATGGAACTCCTTGATCTAAGTGTTTTCATTAATAAGAAGGATCTTCATCCAGCTCCCTCATAGTTGAACTGTAGTTTAGAAAATCTCTAGAAAGACAAGCTTGATGTTCAGTGCTATGAAAAACAAATATTGAACAATATTTAGGTAGTATCATGACAAGTCTATGCACCACACTAAAAACTAGGACACTCTAATGCTACAATGCAGAAGCTAAAAAAGATCGTACACTTACATTATTCTAAATATGGATAGGTAAAACTCTTCCTTTTAGAGTCACTCAAACTCAACTCAATTGAGTGTCACCTCATTTTGAGACTGTATATATAGACCCCACTATCTACAAATTGAATCCTGTAGAAGGCTTGATGTTAAGACAACCTTCTGATCAGTAGGAATCCTCACTAAATGGAATACTCATGTAACTATCTCAAGTTGGTCATCTAATTCCTGGTGGTCTGGATCACCAACGTACCTAAGAGGTTTCCCCCTCTTGAACTCATGTGGTGCACTCATCCAGCACACATCCTTGGTATGAACTATTAGAAAAAATAGCTTCTCAATAGGAGGTGGAACTACCGGAAGACCACCCTGATGTAAGGCCATAGAACTAGTTCCCCACACTAAAGCCTCATCACATGGTATATTATTATCATAATAACTTCATGTAATCATTTTTGG
Source organism: Viscum album (assembly GCA_963277665.1). Classification (NCBI taxonomy): domain Eukaryota; kingdom Viridiplantae; phylum Streptophyta; class Magnoliopsida; order Santalales; family Viscaceae; genus Viscum; species Viscum album. Next base: position 65,521,832 of record OY728147.1, on the reverse strand, counting down.
CTATTAACGCAGTGGAATCTTGAAATAGAATCAAGATATGCCATGTTGAAATAGTATATCTATGGATATGACACAATAAGGATATGAAAAAACAAAAGTCAATCCTATATGATGGACGTACCATATATTTCCTTGAAACTAGTTTCCTAATGTACCATGTTAAAAAGCGGGTTATCAATGTCCTAGTAAATGGATATGTCGATTACGAGACCAAAACTAGAACCTCTGGCCTGGAATCCAAACTCAAAACAGTCAAACACTATCTCTATACAACACGGACTGTTCTAACAACACTATGGTCCTAAATTGTAACCAACAACCTTCCATAACACTCTATCATTACCCAACATGATGAGGCCTAGGCCACAACTCCCTAAGCCCACCTCCAATTTGTTAATATCTTCTGTCTAGCGTAGAGTGGGAATATCAGTATCATTGGAGGCATTACCTAGATACCAATAAAGACCCACACATATACAATATCAAAAAATTATGAAATGTAAAAACCACTATTTAACCAATGAATGCATACATCAATATCCCACAACCATAGTATACATGAATTACTGAAATAGAATGAAGGAAAAAACAACACCCACCATAGAAAACTGTGAAAGTAGCTAACCTACTCAGATGTAGGGGATCACTGTCAAATATAATTGTGAAAATGGTTCTCATCCCAACTATGGTAAACACCCTAGTCTATCTAGATCAATAAGATCCACCTACCTCAGGTACTCTCTGGAATCTGTTGAATGGTTTCTGGCCTTCAAAAGACACAATATATGTGTTTGGAAATCCTTTGCATGTGTGAGTATTGAAATACTCTATAGGAATAATAGAAACACGAAAATAATAATGTATAAATAAAATGGATATATTCTTCTTGACCTAGCTAGATGGAATCCCTAATAAAGAGAGACACTTCATCTCAAACCATCCTTAGTTGTACAAGACAAGTGATCTCTGTCAACAAGGGGTTTCAAGTTCTGCATGTGACAAAACCCAAAGGACTACGAGAAATCACCCATATATACACGTCTAAGACTCCAAGTCTCATGTGGTTCCAACATCATAGATAAAAACAAGACTCACTTCATAGGCTCTTACCAAAACATGAATCCATGAGAATACACTCCACAAGATCAACCATCCAAAATGGTTCCCGTATAAGAGAAGAACCCCATCCAGAATAAATTTATCATTCCTAATAGTATATATTAGAGAACAAGATCCATTGGGAATATCATACTTGGTAAATATCTAGGTCCTAAGAACAATGGTGTTTTCTTCATTACCTTTTACCCAACCAAAACTAACGAAACCCATTTGAATTAGCCCACACCTCACCACTGGACATAGTTGATGGAGAACTGCTCCAGATTATACACCATGTGAATTATCTCTAACAACAAAGAACAGAGGGACCCACGCCTCACCACTGCCAGATAGTCGATGAATCTTTTCTCTAAACTAACCCATGAAAGCTATGTCCCTTCTTTATAGAGTATCTCACACCTTAGTCTGTCGTGGGAGCACTAACTCGTCTATATGTATCAATCACATTAAGTGTAGGGGCATGCCCCTCATAATTTTATCCCAAATACAAGGGAGAAAAAAATCCAATAGAGGACCTGGTTATCGCTCCTACTAGGGGATGGGGGAGTACTACACCGTAAATGAGGACTCGCACCCGAATCCAACAGAGGAGTACCACTCATGGAATGGATGACCTACTCCTAGATACAACATGGGATTGCCACTCTTTGGGTCAAGTACTTACACCCAAACCGAGTATGGGAGCACCACTCAATGTATAGTAGACCGGAACCCTATATTATAGGGGTGTAGTGTCTTTTCCAGCTTGTTCACTTGGGGAACCCACACCTGGACACGATGGGGGAGTACATTCCCCAAGCTAGAGGGCCCACTCTATGGCATAGAAAGGGAATACCAAATATTCTAGAATAACACATATGAAGGCCATGCACCCTGCAATGACATGGGAGTACCTACACATAGAATAGAGGACCCTCGTTATAACATGATAGGGGATTACCATCTATATCATTATGTAATATATGTAGGACCCACTCCATGGTAAAAAGGTGTGTGTTGACTCCAAAGATAATGAATTTTCACCCTAGAAAAATAGGGGAGTACCTACTCTACCATCCAATGAGACTGTTGGGATAGTGCCCTAACATAGTAGGGGAGCACTGTCCAAAATTACCAACATTACGGGGAACCTAAAACTTATTTCATTTGGGGAGTGAAAAACCAAGAGGTAACTACCCAAATCTTCCAAAACCAATCCCACAACATGGATAAGTACTATCTCTACTTAAGAAGAGAGGTAAGGGAAACATGTACCTTGAATATATAGGGGAGTACCAGTCCCATCACCTCTCTTCACAAACCCCACTGATCACCAGCATCGGCTCAGTATAGCTTCACATGAATCGTTATAAATTTACAAAATATATGATATTTTAAGCTATAATATAGGCCACTATCACAGTCTACACTGAAAACAACTCACGATAGTCCATTTAGAAGCCTGAATCCGAGTCCTAGAGAAGGAGATACATAAGGTGGTTGATTTCCAGAGAATTATCTTAGAGTGAATGATGTGAACTGAGACACAAACGAAATCTGATCCCACCGAAGCATTGTGCCATGTATACTATCTAAATGGTTTACCAAAAAATGTGGGGATACTCAATGTGTAAAGTAGTTACACATTGTTCCCCTCTTCACTTGTCGCATGACTGTGTTCCACATCTACATTGACTATCCAATTGTGTACCTTACACGATGTATATCCCATAAAACATGGCATGTTTAGGCTGAAAGGCCTCCTTCCCATGTAGTTTTTCTGTGTCCATGTAATGGACCCCATGTCCATGTTCCATGGTCATGTGTTATTACATGTCCATGTAGTTTCATATGGCTAACCCTAGCCATGTCTCATGGTCACATGGTTTGGGGAACTACACAGTGTGTAACATAGTACATGGCATGTACTCCCCATAGTACATATTCTCTAAATAAGAATGGATACACCATGCGTTTCACTGAACTAAACACAATGTAGATGGTAACTCACGTTATGAAATATCTACTTAACACCCTGATTTATCTCGTTCTTACCCAAAACCCATAGATCTACCTAGTAGGGATCAATAACAAATGTATTTGGGATCTAGATCCTTAAAAATTCATAAAGAAACAGATATGGAACAAAACTAAAATTTCTCTACCTCGATGTTGAAATACACATTAGATGAAGAGAGATTCCCAGATCAGGCCACTCTTCTATCTATTGATTATATGAGTCAGAAACCGAGATCAACAACACATTGGATCATCAATTTTTCATTGATTCCCTTCATCATCAAAGGGGAGAAGAGCGTAGGGTAGGAGGACTATCCTCTCCCTGTGTTGTGCACACCAAATCTGAGGGGTGGGGATTATCAGTTTCATTTAAATTAATATTCATTTAATTAACTTAATCCACCTCATAACACCCCATCTAAAAAACACCCCTGATCAAAACTCCCATCGTGGATGACCTTGGGTCGTGACTAAGGTAAAAATGATATTTCAAATTCAAACACGATCTCATAAATCCATTACGAGACACATTATTTGAGTTAATTATTTTTCATGTGGAACTATGGATGTACGAAAAAATATAATAAATAGTTATAATATCACTACATCGAGGCTCCTCAGGCCACGATTTCCAGTGCCGACTCATCTCCTAACTCCTGAAATATTCTTTGAAATATTCTGATGTCATATGGGTCAAAACTCGACTCATTACATTCTCCCCACCATTGGTCTTTTAATCCCTTAAAAGATAAATCCTATTAACAAGTTAATAAACTAAGATACCAACTAGAATCCAATTCTAGAGATCTCAACATGGGTTTAAATACTACTTAAAATCATGCACACAGAGGAACCACCATGTTCAAACCAGCCACATGTACATCTTCTACATGGACAACAATTTTAAACCAACAGGTACATTTATACGTAGCTTTGATAGGTAGGAAAACCTCAAGAACCACATTTTATCTGTATTCATTAGGTCTAGTGGTAAACCACATCACTGTCCTAATGGATACATTGATAGAACCTCATAGTCTGTATCCAACCTTGGATGGACTGTACGAAAACCTCATCAATAATTTTTCATTCAAGGTTGAAACAAAATGTGTGATGGTATTCATTACTAAAACAGGGGTTACCAAGAGTAAACATTGGGTCTTATTGGGCCCTTCATCTACAAACCTTTATCTATAACAGAACTCACCTAAACAAAAACACTGCCACACGTACTAGTGGAATTCTAGCTGAGTACGGTTAGTAGGATACCGATCCACACTATCTAAACATATTAGGGTCTAACTCTATCTATATGGAATCACTCTAATAAAGGATCCCCTTCTCCTAGGGATGCCAAGAATAAAATAGATGAGTAGATAAAATATAGTAGCAAGTCTAGGAACTACTCTGACACTTCATCACACAACCTCTCCCTGAACATTAAAGTATATGGAAATCAACCGCAAAACATTAGCACTATATGTATTGGGTTGAACTAACTCATCCCTAAGATTATGTGCATGTCATAAAAAATGCATCTTGGTTGGGAAAGTGTCTCTCTTCAACCTGAGTTCAAATCTATATCGAACAGCACCACTTCCTCTTCGAGCATTTTAGGTAAAAATATGACTCCAAACATGTAAGGGTATTAATGAGAAACAAAGGGTTGTAAAAATGTATAATGGATCTAAATAATACCTCTATCAAAACATCCAATATGGGTTTCTAATGATTCCTCATGTCACACTTGTTAAACCTCAAGCAAAAAGTTTAATGAAATGATTTCCTCACTATAGAGTTCGACAATTACTAATACATAAAGTAGAAAGGACATAGAGTGTTCCCCTATTAATTTTTGGGGCTTCCTAGTCAAATACCTTTATGACCTAAAACTATCATTTACCACATCATTTTGATCCCTAACCCTAGCATGGAAAACCTAGGGGTGATTTTGGAAACACCTCCAATAGCTTACCACCTCTTTTCGCTCTTCAAACACATCTTTCTAATCCACAACATTGTGGAAGTCACTGCTCAAATTGTTGTCTCTACGAAGGAGTCTTGTCATCCAGATCCCTCTTAGTAGCACCTCGGGTTGTGAAATCTATAAAAATATGTCCATATAAGTCACAATAATAACATAGCCTCTCATGCAGTTGACTTGATCCTCGACACTACTCTTGCATGACAGGCCCACATGCCTGAGTCTGCCAATATGTATTCCTCCTACTCTATGATCCTATCATATTTTGTGTACCAACATCTATAGACACCTAATCCTTGTTACCACTGTTTTGGGTCACATACACTTGTTATTTGATAAGGAAACTCTCCACCACCATATATCTCTATAGTACTACTGCATAAAAGGGAATGTGAAACAGAATCCCAGATGCCCTGATCCTCCAACGTAAGCCCTAATCAAGTGTATGTGCTCTAAAAAATGAACCCCTAACCATATATGTAGAGTATCAATACAAGTATGTTAACCACACAAAAAATTACACAACTTTTATTCTACACTACAGAGGGTTCAAAATCTCATGGACATGCACTAATCTCAACATGGATAGGTAAAACACTTCTCGGACGAGTGACTCAAACTCCACCCATGGGAGAGTGACCTCATCATAATACTATATCACTAGACTCCACCATAGCTTGGATATTGTAGAGACCCAATCTTGATGTACATGGAAATTACATTACTTTTTCATAATACTTAATACATAACAAAAACAAACACACAAGGATCGTAATAGTTTAGTGTCTTTGGAAACTCGGAACATAATCTTCTAATCGTGGTGAATGATCTTCAACATCTCCCATAAAAATAATCCCATTTTTTTATTACCTAAAACTGTTCTTCATATACTGGGGAACATAAAACATATAAAAGGTGAGCTCAAATGCTCAGTAAGGGTAAACATGGAGAAAATAAAACATATCATATACATTTGAACTAAAAAAACATGAACATAATGTTTAAGCATCAAAATCTTGAGAAATCAATCATGGAAGAACATAAGGCATGGATCATAAAGGAACATTAATCATGATAAAATAGCATGGCAATGAAACATGTAATTGTTTCTAACCATTAAGCACATGATATGATATCCATAGTATCCCAGGCATTTCTTCCAAGACCATCTTAGTGGACAAAGTCCCTTACTGAATCGAGTTCACTCCTCATTCTAGTCCTATATCACAGAACTAGATTAACATATTGTTCTAGCCATGTCTATCTCCTGAGAGATAAATCTTTACCTAATGCATTGGGGGGAGATATAGGTCCCACCCATCTCATAATGAAATCATTCTTACATTAGCCACAACATAAACATAAATCATTCATCATAACCCAAAGAATAAAATGGGTTTCATTAACATCATCCCATCATAACATAATACATATAAAAAATGGATATAATTTCATTATAAGAAAAGTGAAACCATATAAATCATAGAGACATTATACTTGAAACAAACACATATGAAATAATTTCATCTTAGATGGAAAATGGTTTGGATAAAACACTAGAAATGAATTCTTGATAAAAATATCATTTCTTCTCCAAAATAATTTTCTTTCACAAAATGCCATGTAATTTTAAAAGTAAAGGATTATTTTTGAAAATAATCATTAAATCATGTATAGTAATCTTTATTTAAGTAAGGCATTATGAAACCGTAAAAATCCATTCATGGCGTATAAGTTAAAAAAACAATCCTCTCGTACTTTTGCTGGAAAAGTCAAAAAGTACCTCATATGGTAAACCAAAGAAAAATTCCTTACGCACCATGTAGTAAAATCAAAAATGGGTAAAAGGGACTTTAAACATACATGAAACCATTTTTAGGAAATAGGGACGTGGATGATAAATATAACCAAAATAAATACTTACGAATAAACAATCTTGGATAAGAACGAGATTGGAATAATTATCTCTTACCTTATGTCTGATATGATTTGTATGTATCCAAACCTCATGTATAAAGATTTAAATAATTTCATTAACTTATTACAGAATCATATTAATTTTTATGATATCATATATGGTTCACTTATGACTTTATATTAGCCGTTCTTTTGTAAATTCCATGTTCAAGCAACGTTTTCGGTAAAATCGTTTCATCTATCGTACGTGTTTGGACATGTTGTTCTTGATATTATGATTAATTATATCATGATTTACTAACTTAAAGAATTTAAAACATGGATTATATATCATTTATATTCAATATATATATATATAATAGATAGATAAATGAAATGAAACACACCGTTCATGGAGACGGTAGGCCGTACACACACATGAACGCTATTTTGCATTCTTTATTAAACTAAATGGAAGTAAGTAAATAACATATACATAAATAAAGTAGCATTATTATGTTATATATACCATTATTATTCATTATATATACTTTATAATCATTCTTTAATGGTTTAAATAGATATTTAATCTCATCGTGCCGTGGAGACGGTAATCCGTATGTACGCACGAGCGATGATATCAATCCCATAATTATTGAATGGAATTGGAGTGGATGATATAATTTCTCATAATCATTATGATGTTATAATATCCATATATGGTTATTTTTTGCACCATTATACTCTTCCAATTATGGTGGTGGTGGAAAAACAGATTACACCACGGCGTGGAGACGGTATTCCGTACGTACGCACGTGCGGTGATTTTGTTTTCCGTAGGATGGATAGAAGGTGAAATGGGGTTGTTTCGTATTTATAATAACACAACAGTATATTAGAGATACTGATGTTATTAATTTATAATGATACAACTAAAGAAGAAGATGATTAAGAAGAAAGAAACTTGAAAGAATCGGTAGAAGAGATTACAACTTCTTTGACGCACCTCTTTTAAGATTCTTCTTAAGGGACTAGAGTTGGACTATTGAGAAGACCAGAACCTCCAGAATTTTTCTAGGGAAGTGGAGAAGATAAATGGGTAGAGTTTGGACTTGTTTGAAGGCTCAATGTGGTGTGAAGAGGATAGGGATGAGGTTCCTTTTTATAAGGAAGGAGAGGGGCACCTTTGCAAAGTGTGAAAATATTATTTTATTATAAACATATCATCGGTTTCAAAAAGTCCAAAAATCATTAAAGATTAAGATAATATGACCCATTCCCTAAATAAGATCATACAATCATTAATTGACATGTTTTGGATAATATTTAAATCATTATAATCATATTTATTTAAATCATTTATTAATGCGGTAAATACTGCATCTATTATTGTGTCATAAATAATATAATTTATTTGATGTCTAAAAATTATAAAAAATACACCAACATGTAGGAAATATTTTCCAATGAATTTTTATAGTGGAAGAGATAATTTATTTATCCCCTTATAAAAACTTATTAATAAAAGATTTTTGTTAATGTCAATTTTGTCTTTACATTAAATTAATTAATCCAAATTGTCAATATCACTGCCAAGTATCTCAATGGGGTCCCACAATCGACCCAAGGATGCCCATGGCCGGACACTACTCATATAATAAGTTTAGGACAAGTGATAAGGTAATTTTGAATTATTATAATATTCTTTTACCCTTGAATTACCATATTTACCTTTAACCGTGGAAAATAAAAGTCAAATGATTCTATTCACCAAAAAATATTTTCATCTTATTGAACCAACTTTTACTTCTTGATAACAACCATGTATGTCATATTTCTGAAATTTAATTTACAGAAGTGGTAAAACAATTGATTTAAATGAAAGAATCAGTTTTTAACTACCACTAAATGGTTTCACTATTCATCAAAAATTGAAAGTTTTTCAGAAAAATACCAAAAATTCAGCCTAATATATATTTGATATTACAAATTCAAAAATGATGTCTATTTATCCAAATTCAAAACATAGAAGTGGAATTAATTAATTTTAAAATTAATTCCTGTTATCAAAACAAATGGCGTGTTTTTAAGAAACAATAACTATCAAAAGCTCGACACTTATTTATGTCCAATTTCAAAGTGAAATTAATTCCAATGAACAACATTATATTAAATGGTAAAAATATTTTATAATTACACTTTAAACCCAATTAAAAGGATAAAATAACCATATAAATTATTGGGATGAAAAAAGTTGTTTTTAATTAAAATATAGCGTGTTTTTACTATTCATTAAAATATGAAAGTTATCAGAATAATATGAAACATTTATCCAAATTAAATATTTATATCCTAATTCCAAGGAAGAATTTTATTTTTTCAAATTTTACTTATAAACATTTCAAAAACTAGATTTAATGTGGGTGCGCCATCAAAAGGCGGCAAAACTGCATTTTTTTAAAAATACTTATTTTTCCCGAAAACATTTATTTTGATCTCATTCCATGTTCTAGAAAATGTGTAATATGAATAATAATGTTATAAAATTCAAAATATAGTAGATACTATTCATAACGGCTAGTTCATACTAACATTATGACCATATATCATTGTTTAGTGAAACCCAGTATTGCATACAACACGCGCTATCGAGAAAGGTTGCGATTGTGTGAAATGAAAGAAAAGTCAGGGTTGCGTGTAGTGAAAGACTCTTTTGTTGTTTCATATAACATAATACAACAATATTTCATTTATACATTGAATATATATATATATATACGCTCAATGTTGCGTAGAATAACTACTATCAAACATACTTGAAATTCTGTGTAACACGATCCAAGATTAGTGTTGCGTACACTGCACGTTAATACGATGTTGCGTATAGTGCAAGATAATCTTGGTGTAGCATATAACAGAATATATGAAATAAATTAAAAAGAATATATCTTATAAAATCTTAGGGTGTTACATTCTACACCCCTAAAAATGAATTTCTCCCTTGAAATTCGTCGGGGTTATAAATGGTTTACTACTTGAAAGTTTCTTTCATAGAAACCCACAACGTAAAAAGGAATACTAAAAATTCATTTTAAAAAGGGAATTTAGAATCATTATAGTCACCCAATGTAACTCTGCACTGGGTTTCCATATAAGAAAACATTGGTGAAAATATGGATATGGAATAAAAATATAACAATCCACTTCTGATGAAGAGTGGTAGAGAACATGGCTATAAAAAATCCAACAATCACAAAGCCATAAATTTTTGATGATCTAAGGTACCATCTAATTCATCAGATATAAGGGCACTGGGACACCATTTTTTGTTTTCACGATCATTTCCCTAAAGTTGAAAAAATTGGAATTAGAATAAATACTTTCTTGATTTTAGGTTGAATCTCACCATTGGTCGTTCCGTGGAAAATTTCCACTTCATCTCTTAAATAAATGAAGTTGAATTTATCATTCGTGAAGTGTTAGCAGATCATTTGATAGAATGATGGGTTATTCCATATGTCTCAAAAAAAAAAGGTTAGAAAATTTTATAAAAAATACGTAAGTCCATCTATAGTTAGGTTAATCATATATGGTTCCTAAAATTGAATTATACTTTATATATAATACTGCATAATATAATAAAACTAATTTCTACTAACTAGTGACTTCTTGTAGGCTAGTGGTAGGTGATAAAGTCCTGTCGCACTTCAGTTGTGGGTTCGATTCCCACATCCTTGTCCGACGCGACGGGTTGTCACCCGTCCAACAGGTGGTCCTTTTTCTAAAACTACATTATTATAACATCCCATCAATAATATTGAATAATGTTCTATCCTTAAACAATAATAAATTATGACCAACATAATCCATTCCAATCTTTTTGCTTATCTAAAATACTTCTGTCCAAGCTCATAGTGTAAAGAAAACAATTACTAGAAATTTCATTTACCGAGAATGTGAATACCGTCATTTATCACTCATATATCATACGATATATCTTGTTGGTAAAATTACAAACATATGAATACCTTAATCATGTATTCTCTTGAAAAATGAATACCCATTGAACCTTAGTAAAAACATGAATGCTATCTAAAGTTAACTCTTTCCACACTCCAAAATCCCAAAATTTCTATATACTCAAACCATGATATAACTTTTTCCATATATCATTCATGAGCTCATTTCATTATATCTTGATCCCTTCATTATGAGCATATCATCTTCTTTCCAAAAATATTTGAATAACCTTTCATGGTTACTGGTACCATTCATCATATACTTTAAAAAACTCAAGGAAAGTCAACAGTGTAACAAACCATATATTTTTCTTTATTCTATAGTACCCTACATTATTCTTGATAAACATATAACCATTACACTACCTTATTAAACCACTGACTGATCTTCATCATTTCATTCATATCATATATCATTTGTAGTCTCTTCATCATCATCCACATAAATACTACCCATATGACCATTCTGATTCTCTTCATTAGATTTTCACTTAGGGAATTGGTTTGTATAATTCCAATACTTTCCACATTTAAAACATTTAATCATTGTTGATTTCATAGTAATACCAATATTGTTGTCCATGGTGTTAACTGAACCTTTTCTTTTGCAATTACTAGATTTGTGTCCTTACTTTCTACACCCAAAGCATCTTCCAGTTCCTTTTAAATATTCTCCTTGATTCCTCATCCCACATGATTTATATGAGGCAAATTGAACATTCTTTCCTCTATGATCATCATGAAACTCCATCATTCAATTATTAGATGAGTCGGGATACTTACCAAAGTTGAGATTATTGATCAAATTTTGAGATTGTTGATTAGACATAATAATTATATTTTTACTTCCAAATCCCATTTCAGTTGGTTCCTCATGAAGAATGTCATTCCATTTTCCATCATATCCTTCATTATCGTGAATCTACCTGTTTCCAGCCATTTTCTAAAACCCAAAAACAATAGTATGATAGGAAAAAATAATTCTAGGAAAAGAACATAATAAAGGGGAATTACCTTCAATATTTAACATCTTATGTTTAATTCGATGATCATTACCATAATTCTTGGACTATAACCTATACGTATACTTAACCTTAGAGACATCCCCAGACATACCTCAAAAATATCTCTAGGGATATCACTAATGTTCTCGCATACTAGTTTCCAAAGGTTGACTAAAACATTCCTCTGATACAAACTGTAAAGACCCAAGCTTGTTGTACATGGAAATTACATTACTTTTGTGTAATACTTAAAACATAAGAAAAACAAACACACAAGGACCGTAATAGTTTAGTGTCTTTGGAAACTCAGAACATAATCTTCTAATTGTGGTGAAAGAACTTCAAAATCTCCCATAAAGATCTTCCCCTTTGGTTATCATACCTAAAACCTTTCTTTATATCCTGGGTAAAAGAAAAACATATAAAGGGTGAGCTCAAATGCTCAGTAAGGGTAAACAAGATGAAAATAAAACAAATCATATACATTTGAACTAAAAACATGAACATAAACATTAAACATCAATATCTTGAGAAATAAATAATGGAAGTACATAAGGAATAAATAATAAAGGAACATTAATCATGATAAAATATCATGTGAAGAAAACATATAATTTTGAAAACCATTAAGCACAAGATATGATTTCTATAGTAGCCAAGGAATTTCTGCCAAGACCATCTTAGTGGACAAAGTGCCTTACTGAATCGAGTTCACTCCTCATTCTAGTCCTTTATCATTGAACCAGATTAACTTTCCATTTAATCCATGTCTATCTCATGAGATATAAATCTTTACCCAATGCATTGGAGGGAGATATAGGTCCCACCCATCTCATAATGAAATCATTCTTACTTGTGCCACAACATAAACATAAATCATTCATCATAACCCAAAGAATGTAATGGGTTTTAAAAACATCATCCCATCATAACATAATCCATATAAAAAATGGATATCATTTAATAATAAGAAAAGTGAAACCACGTAAATCATATAGACATTATGCTTGAAACATACACGCATGAAATAATGTCATCTTAGATGAAAAATTGTTTTGATAAAACACTTGAAATGAATTCTTGAGGAAACTATCCTTTCTTCTTCAAAACCATTTTCTTTAAAAAAATTCCATGTAATTTTAAAATAAAAGGATTTTGTTGAAAATAGTCTTGAAATAATGTAGAGGAAGCTTTATGTAAATAAGGCATTATGAAACCGCAAAAATCCATTCATTTTGTATATTTTAAAAAAACATTCTTCTCGTAATTTTGCCGGAAAAGTCAAAAAGTACCTTGTATGGTAAAAAAAGAAAGATTCCTTATGTACCATGTAGTAAAATTAAAAAATGGGTAAAAATGAATTTAAACATACATGAAACCATTTTTATAAAATAGGGACATGTCTGAAAAATATAACCCCATTAAATACTTACGAATAAACCATCTTAGATAAGAACGTGATTGGAACAATTATCCCTTACCTTATGTCCGATATGCTTTGTATGTATCCAAAAATCCAATATAATAATTTCAATAATGTAATTGACTTATTAAATAATCATATTATTTTTTATGATATCATATATGGTTCACTTATGACTTTATATTACTCGTTCTTTTGTAAATTCAATGTTAAAGTAGAATTTTCGGTAAAATTGTTTAATTTATCGTACGTGTTTGGACTTGTTGTTCTTGATATTATTATTACCTATATCATGATTTATTAACTTAAATAATGAAAAACATTACTTATATATCATATATATTTCGTATATATATATAATAGATAGATAAATGAAATGAAACCCACCGTTATGGAGACGGTAGGCCGTACGTACGCATTAAAGCGATTTTACATTCCTTATTGACTTGAATGAAAGTAAGTAAATAACATATACATAGATCCAGTAGAATTATTATGGTATATATACCATTATTATTCATTATATATACTTTATAACCATTCTTTAATAATTTACATGGAGATTTAATCTAATCGCATCGTGGAGACAGTAATCCGTACGTACGCACGGGCGATGATATCATTCCCATAATTATTGAACGGAATTGAAGTGGATGATATAATATCTCATAATTAGTATGTTGTTATAATATCCATATATAGTAATTCTTTACACCATTATACCCATCCAAGTAAGGTGGTGGTGGAAAAACATATTACACCACGGCGTGGAGATGATATTCCATACGTACGCACATGCGGTGATTTCGTTTGCCGTAGGATGGATAGATGGTGAAATGGGGTTGTTATATATTTATAATAACATATCAATATATTATATATACTTATTTTATTACTATATAATGAAACAACTAATGAAGAAGAAGGTGAAGAATAATGAAACTTGAAAGAATCGGTAGAAGAGATTACCTCTTCTTCGACACACCTCTTTTAAGCTTCCTCTTAAGGGACTAGAGTTGGTCTATTGAGAAGACCAGAACCTACAGAATGTTTCTAGGGAATAGGAGAAGGGACATGGGCAGGGGTTGGATGAGCATGAAGGCTAAAAGTGTTGTGAAGAGGAGAGGGAGTAGGTTCCTTTTTATAAGGGAGGAGAGGGGCACCTATTGAAAGTGTGAAAATATTATTTTATTATAAACTTATCATTAGTTTCAAAAGGTCCAAAAACCATTAATGATGAAGACAAGATGACTCATGGTCAAAATAAAATCGTCCAATCAGAATTGGACATGTTTTGGGAAATATTTTATTTATTATAATCTTATTTATTTAAATCATTTATTAATGAGGTAAATACTACATCATTATTGTGTTATGAATTATTTAATTTAGTTGATTTCTAAAAATTATATATGAAACACCAATATGTAGGATATATTTTTAAATTTCCAATGAATAATTATAATCGAAAAGATAATTTATATAACCCCTTATAAAAATTAATTACTAAAAGATTTTTGTTAATGTCAATTTTGTCTTTACATTAAATCAATTAATCCAAATTGTCATTATCACTACCAACTGGCTCAATGGGGTCCCAAAATCGACACAAGGATTCCCATGGTGGGCCACTACTCATCTAATAAGGTTACGACAAGTGTTAAGATAATTTTGAATTATTATTCTTTTAACCTTGAATTACCATATCTACCTTTAACCGCGGTAAATAAAAGTCCAAAGTTACTATTCACCAAAAATTATTTTCATCTTATTGAACCAAATTTTACTTCTTGATAACAACCATGTATGTTGTATTTTTGGAATTAAATTCATAGAAGTGGTAATATTTCATTTAAATGAAAGAGTCAGTTTATTAACTACCATTAAGTGGTTTCACTATTCATAAAAAATTGGACATTTTTCAGAAAAATACAAAAATTTCAGCCTAATCAGTTTTTGATATTCCGAATTCAAAAATGATTTCTATTTTTCCAAATTAAAAACATAGAAGTGGCATTAATAAATTTTAATGTTAATTCCCATTATCAAAATAACTAGCATGTTTTTAAGAAACAATAACTACCAAAAGATCGACACTTTTTTATGTCCTATTTCAAATTGAAATTATTTACAATGATAAAAATTGGATTGAATGGTAAAAACATATTATAATTACGCATTAAAACCAGTTAAATAGGTAATCTATCCATATAAATTATTGCGATTAAAAAAGATGTTTTTAATTAAAATATAGTGTGTTTTTACTATTCATAAAAATATGAAAGTTGTCAGAATAGTATGAAAAATTTATCGAAATTAAATTCATACATCCTAATTCAAAATATGAATTTTATTTTGTCAAATTGAACTTATAAACATGTAAAAACTAGATTTAATGTGGGTGTGCCATCAAAAGGCGGTAAAACTGCATTTTTTTAAAAATACTTATTTTACCTAAAAAATTTATTTTCCTCTCATACAATGTTCTATAAAATGTGTAAGATGAATAATAATGTTATAAAATTAAAATTTTAGTTGATAATATTCATAACGTCTAGTTCATAATAATATTATAACCATATATAGGTGTTTAGTGAAACACGATATTGCGTACAACACGCGCAATCGAGGAAGGTCGTGATTGTGTGAAATGAAAGCCAAATCAGGGTTCTGTGTAGTGAAAGACTCATTTGTTGTTGAGTATTACATAATCCAACCATATTTCATTTATACATTGAATATATATATATACACACTCAATGTTGCGTAGACTAACTACTATCAAACAAACTTGAAATTGTGTGCAACACGATCCCAGATTAGTGTTATGTATACTGTAAGCTAATACGTTGTTGCATATAGCACAATATAATATTTGTGTAGTATATAACATAAGATATGAAATAAATTAAAAATATAATATCTTATAAAATCTATGGGTGTTACAGTTATACCCTACATAAGGATAACCACTAAGACCATCATCTCATCGATAGGTTTCCTCTGTAAATGGAAGACTCACATGACGACCTCTATCCAGTCATCTGCTACCTGGGGGTTTGGATGACCCATGTACCACATAGGTCACTGCCTTTAGAACTCATATAGTGAACTCAGCCTATTCGCATCTCGTTCTGAACTATAGGAACAACTAACTGCTCAATGGGTGGTGGCACTACCGGTGGACCACCTAGAGGTTATACCTCAGAACCTGTTCCACGTACTGAACCCTCATCACGATGTGTATTTTCCTCAAAATCACATTTTAGTGTCCTAGTTATCTTTCATTTAGGTGGATTATTAAAATAGAATCAAGATGTTTCACTATTAAATAGTATATCTATGGATCTGACTACAGATGGATAGGAAAAACAAAAAACTAGTCATATATGATGCATTCACCATTAATTTAGTGATGACCACTTTCCTAATGCACTGAGTCGAAAAAATAGTTACTAGAGTCCTACTGAATCAATATTTCTAATGCCACACAAACACTAGAACCTATATCCTATGAGTCGAACTCAAAATATCCTAACACAATCACTATGTAACCCAAACCAAGCTCATGACACTACGGTCCAAAAGTGGAATTGGCCTCCTATAATACGACTATGTCACACCCCTACCTAATAGGACATGGGATGTAACTCCTCATACCCACCTCTAATGGTCCATGGGTTGAATACTTGCACTATGTAGGCATATCACTAACAATAGAAGCATTTCCTATATACATGTACACATACACACATCTCGAAGATCACAAAATGCACGAATTTTAAAAACCACTACGTTTTCAAGGCATGCATACATATATAACCCACATCCAAAGTAAAACAGAACTATTAAAAATTCATGAAGGGAAAAGCAGTCCCACTAAAAAACTATAAAACCTTTGAACCTGCTGAGACGGAGGGGATCATTGTCTACAAAAACTATTAGAAATCTCCTCATATTGGGTTCGATAAAAACCTAGGTTTTTCTAGCTCACTAATCTTCACCACTATCGGGTCCATCATGGACATCATCTAAAGGCTTGTGGTCTAAAAAATACACAAAACATGGGCATTAAAAGCATATGCATTGGTGAGAATAAAAATACTAATTGGTTGACCAAAAAAACCAAAATAAAAAAGGGAACAACTGAATATCAATGGATTGCTCGATGTAGCTAGAGGGAATCCCCAATCACGAGAGAAAATCCATCTCGATACATCATCTACAATACTTGAGAAGTAAAATCTGTCTAAAAGGGGTGTGGACCCTAATATGTTAATAAACTGTAAAACCCCAAAAAAATCCCCCAAATATACTAAATTCAGAATCCATGTCTAATGACGTTCCAACTTCCAAACAAAAAAAAGGATTCTCTCCATAGGTACTAACCGAAATAGGAAACCAATATAACACACTCAATGAGCTCAACCATCATATATGGAACCCATATGAGAGATGCACTACATCAGGAACAAATCTATCATTCCTAATGGTACATCCAAGTGAACGTGCTCCATTGGGAACATCTTACTAGGTCCATCTCTACTGCGCAACACCAGAGGTCTTATCATCATTACCTTATGCCAAGTGAAAACTAATTAAACCCAACTGATGTGGTTCACACATTACAACTAAACATATTGGGGGATCACTACTCCAGACTATACATCACATTAATTCTACCTAACGAGAGGGAATAAAGGGACCCACACCTCTCCACTACCCAATAGTCGAGGTAATACTACTCATAACAGACCCATGATATGTATGTCGATACTATATGGAGAATCCCACACCACGGTCCATTTGGGGAGAACTAAAAGATATCTTGGTATAATTAAAATCACTTGGAGGGTACTATTCATTTATTTTTTTTCCACAGTCGAGGGAGTTCCCTTACTAATGGAGGAACCACACCTTGCTGTTACTCAAAGATGTGGGAATACTAATCTGTGGTTGTGGAAACATTCCCCGATCAAACAGGGGAGTAACAATCATAGAATGGAGGTCCTACAACATAATATGAATGGAGATAACCACCCAGTAGATAGAGTACCCACACCCTAACCTTGTTGAGGAGTACGACTCAATGTATAGAGGACTCAAACACAGTAGAACAGAAGAGTATAGACTATGCCAGCCCATTTACTATGGGTACCCACACACTAAAATGGAAGTAGAGTGCTAAACCTAGACTTGAAGAGCATATCCCTGGCATGGAAAGGTAGTACCAAATCATCCAGAACAACACGTATAGAGAACCCGCTCCCTAGACCTGTAGAGAAGTACTGACTCCTAGTATATAGGACACAAACCTTAACATAGTAGTGGAGTAACCACTCTGTCTATATGTCATATATGGATGACCAACACCCTTGTGAAATAAGGGAGTACCAACTCAATAGATAAATGACCAGCACCCTAGTCCAAGAGGGGAGCACTTAATCTTACTTCCAACGAGTATGGAGGGCCAACACACTAATAAAGAAGGAGAGAACTGTCCAACGTTTCAAGCATCATGGGGAACCCTCACCCTAGTCCATCAGGGGAGTAATAACCCTTGATGAAAATACCCAAAGGCAACGAACACATTCCCATGATGTGGAGAGTCCAATATCTACCTATTAATAAATGTAAGGGAAACCAAAGCCCTGAAGAAGCAGTTGAGTACCAGTCCCAACGTCTCTCTTCACAAGACTCACTGATCACAAATAGAGCCTCAACACATCTTCACAAGGATTTTGATCTATTTATAAAGCATCATATCTTTTACGTTGTAACAGGTATCACCAACTAATTCTATGTAGAAACCACTCAAGATAATTCATTCAGTCACTTACATATGAGTACCATATATAGAGATACATGAGGAGGAAGATCATAGAATAATTTTACAGGAGTACACATTGCGCATTGGGGCACACATTTCATGTGATCCGACCAAATCACCTGGCCATCTATCCTGTATACTTGATTTACCAACCCATATAGGTGTACATAATGTGTAAATGAGGTACAAATCATGTCCCTCTTCATTAATCCCCTGGCCATGTTCCACTTCTACATGGATCTACCAACCTTGTCCCTTACTTGACATGTATCTCAAACTACATGATGTGTTCAGGATAAAAACACATCGTCCTATGTAGTTTTCACATGTCTGTGTACCTGAACCTGTGTTTGTGTACCTTGTCCAGATGATTGTACACAACCATGTAGTTTCAAACATCTAACCCAATCCATGTCCCTTGGTAACATAGTTTGGGGCACTTCATGAAAGGTAACCCCATTACATGGTGTGTAGTTCAAAATTTTCAGCATCCCCAAATATGAAGGTCTACAACGAGTGTGTCACTAAACTACACAACATGAAGCTGGTAATTTTCATCTACAATTACCCAAAAATTGCCCAAATTCACCCCATTCATCCACAATACCACAAATCTACCTAGTAGGGATCAATTAAAATTGTATTTGGGCTATAGATCATTAACATATGAAAAAAATGGATTATGACCAAAACACAAATCATACTACCTAGATGGAAAGATACCAAATATTTGGATGAATAATGAACCATAAGTAATGTTTCTCTTTGATCTGATGAAAATATACGTCCACAAATAGAGATCTATAACACGAGGATCCATTAATTTTCTATTGATTTCATTCATCACCCAACAGGATAAAAGTAAAGGGGGGTAGTTGGTATTCCTTGTTTCATGAGCACCCAACATGAGGGGATGAGAGAGTAAAATATATTTTTAATTAAGTTTCATTTAATTAACTTAATCGACCTCATAATACTAAGTCACCAAAATTCATCTAATTGAAAATACTAGAACAAATAGCCTTGGGTAGAACCATAGGTAAACACAACATTATGGATGCAACCACAGTATCATAAATCCTATCCAAGACTCTTTATATGTGTTAATTATATTTCATGTGAAATTTTTTCTATACGATAAAATATATTTAATATTTGTAATATCGCTACACTGTGGCTCCCCAGGCCACAACATCCAACATCGACTAAGAACCCTAATCTAGAAATATTATCCTATATATGGTAATGTCATATGAGTTAAATCCTAATTCATTAAAATTACCATGATGAAAAGTCGCATCATTATCTGGATAAAGAAACCAATGCTTCAAAATGAATAAAGAGAAATGTCAGAATCATTGGACATAAAAACAATTTGAATTTATTATTGGGAAAACTGGACCATATTATAGATAAAAATCATAGGTATGGTGAAAACCCCATTAGAAAATATTAGAATCATTCTTAACCAAATTACAATTTTTTACTAAAAAATAGATTCCCCAAGGAAGATGATTTAGGTGTGAAACATGATTTTCCGAGAAAAGAGTGTATAAATAATATAAAAAATCACCACATATTATAATAATTCAAAAATTAATTTTCGTAATAATTTTATTGTGATTATGACTCAATAAAATGATTTTAGTTTATAAACACCCTTAATTTTATTCCCACTTAGTCGAAAGTGATCTATAATTTTGTTAAAATAGCATAAATGTCTTAATAATATTTTTTAAAAACTTATTCATATACATTACCATTTTATGTTAATAATTTATGATCATTTGTTATGAATATATTATTTATTTATCTCTCATTTTTACTATCATGTGTTAGTGACTTTAATTGTTTCGTGCATGCTTCATGATACCGATTTCAGTACCCATTCATCCATACCTTTTTTATAATTAATAGTTCATATAATAAACTCGAATTTCTATTTTATAGTGACATATAACATTATAATTCCATTATATGATAGTCTCATTGTGTTTCATGTAGTCAAAATCAGTGATAGATTAGTTTTATATTATTTATCAATACTAATGGGTTACATAATAACAATCATTAATTTTTTTGAAATACATGAATAATAATATTCATAGTATATAATATTCATATATATTATATACGAATAAATTTTAATTGATGACGAACAATGATGGTGGTTGTGAAAAATGGAATATACCCATCTATAGAGGTGGTAGTCTTCATGTATCATGGATGATGATCTCATTTCCCATGGAATGTGAAAAAATAGTAATATGGTTTCTTATTTTCCAAACCTAAAACATATTATGAATCTCATAAATATATTTTAAATTTATTATTAGAACCATATTTGTAATATGTTTATGTAAAATGAAACAGGTTATGTTATAGAGGAGATAGTCCACATAATTGCATTATTGGTGTTCTAGTATTTCTTAATGGTGAAGGGATTGGTGGATTTTATTTATTCTATAAATATAAAAAAATTATTATAATATAAATAATAATGAAATTATATAATATTATGGAAAATAAATTTTAAATATAATAATAAATGAAAAAATGTTAGCAAAAATATTGAACAAACATTGAGAAATTTGAGTTTTTCTTGGTGGATTCCTTTAATAGAACGGGGTTAAGATAATCATTTGGTAAAAAACATTTAAGATAGTGTAATATGGTTAGTGGGGAGATAAATACATAAATTTATCAACATTAATACTAATTATTAGATTGAACCTTGTGTTTTTGTGAGAGTCCCCTTTTATAAGTTGTAAAAATGATATTCTTGTAATTATTTCTACGTAATATAAATAGATGAATTGTTATAAATGTAATGTGCATATAAAATTATAATATTATTGAGTGGATGGTGAAATAATTTCATGAATATCTAAACCACACAATTATAATAATTTCTCTATCATGATTAAACCCCTTTACCCCGTAAATTATTACTTTTTTCACGTATGATTTTACCACGGACACTTGTTTTCAAATATCATAACTAAATATTTATGCCTAAAACTAATGAGGTACATATTGGATAATTTGGAACCACTGATTGTAAATTTTAAATACATTTCTTATAATATAATATATGAAAGTGTTAAAATTTAATATTAATTTTATAAATGCATAATGTATTAAAAAGATTTTTGGGAGAAATATTAATGTCACTTAAAATATAAAATAGATTTTTATTAACTATGATAAATATTTTAAAATATATAATCATAATTATAAATAAAACATTTATTCCAAAAAAAGTTTAAATAAATTTTTGATTTATACTTATATACTAATAAAGGAATAAAAGTCACAATGTTGGTATATTCAACAATTCACCTAAAACTAAATTTTTAGAAAAATATATAAATAAACTGATAATATAATTTTGAAAATATAAATCCAAAAATAATGGTATAATTATATAATTTAGATACTATACTATAAAAATTTAATTTATAAATGAAAAATAAAAATATAATGAAAAATGGATTTTATTGAAAAATAATTTCTTTAAACATTAAGTGATCTTAATTTTATTTCATATAAATTTATAATTTAAAATATTTTAACATATCATTTTATTTATAATATTGTTTTATATGTTCTTTGTAAATTATATTAGGTTAAAATATGTACTAATTAATGAATTTATTCTTATAAAAAATTAAATATTACTTTTATATAAAATACAATTTAACAAATACTATTTAAAATAATTTTTATGTTCTTAAATTGAAATTTACTACTATATAGAATTTTTTAAGTAGATTGGGAGGAATCCCACTATTTATTATTTAACCAAGTGAACATCTCTTTAATCAGGGTAGACTGTAGAGGCACAGGATTATCCTATGACGATATTACATTTTTTATGGACATATATTACATTATACAAACACACGCATAAGTATCTTAAAGGTATAACACATTTAGAAACATGAAAAAATAATAACTGGACCATGGGTAATCTAAATAATATCAAACTATTTTATTCATAAATAGAACCCTTCTATGACATATCATAAATAATACATATCTTCATAACTAGTGGAAATGAAACATAATAAAGGGCGAGCACAGATGGTCAGTGGGGATAAACAATAAAGATAAAAATGAATAACATACACATAGGTGTATGCGAACATGATAATAACATTTTAAAACAATTCCATGTATATCAATGATCATAATATTGAATCATGGAAAAAATATTGGGATTTCGCAATACATGAATCTTATGAGAATTAATGAACATATCCCATTAGAGAATAACAATGGAATAACAAATGGTCTTTTTTCATACACATAATCATAGAAAATAATTTACATAGTAGCCAATGTTTACTGTTAAGGATATCATAGTTGAATTGGTTCACTCCCCAAATAATCATAGTAGTAAATATTAACTCCATAGAAAATCATAGATAACAAAGTACATTACTGAACTTGTTTCATATCCTATATATCTCATTATATATAAATCTTTACTCAATGCATTGGAGGGAAATACTGGCCCCACCCATCTAATAATTAAAATCAATGATATGTGTTATGTAAGATCATAAAATATCCATCATATCATAACCAATTATATAAAATCTATTTTATAAACATTTTATCATATAAAAATATTTAAAAAGGGTCTAGGTTTCATAACCATTCCATCATTTTCATCATAGAATAAACCATGGAAAAATAAGTTTTTTTTCATAAGAATATTACCAAGGTATAACATGTAGATGATAAAGGTGTTTCCTAAACATAATATCAATACAAATATAAAGTATTAATAGAAATAATTAGAATTTTATTTTAGGATTATATCCCAAGTAAATAAAATGATGAATTAAAGAATGGAACATTATATAAAATATTATATTGAATTATAAATCACATTTTACATTTCATGGGGAATATAAATTTTATTTAAAAATCCCATTTTGAAACTAAGAATTTAAAAATGTTTCTTCAAACACTTTTCATTAAATATAAACTTTGAAACATACAAAGAAAAAATTAAAATTATTTAAAACATTTATTAAGGGTAATATCCTTTTTTCTTCAGAAAATACATTCTAAAACATGAAACATTTTTAAAAAATGTTAATTTAAAAATATCCTAGAAAACTTTTAATTGATGTTTCAATGAAAATAATGGTTATGATGGTGGAAAATGTCATTCCTTGTATACATGTTAAAATAAATATTCCTTTCACATTTTCAATAAATGAAAAATAGTATCTATTTGAAAAAAGAACATAATATTACATTTAAAAAAAATTAAAAAGGTAAATATGTATTTTATATATCATCAGATAATATTAAAATATTTTGGAAATTTTTTTTATAAAACAAGGATTTAGAAGAAAGCTGATTTTTCAATGAAGGGGTAAATAAATTCATTTATCCTTAAAAATATATTGTTAATTATTAGAGGTTAAAAAGTGTATAAAATGGTAATATTACTTTTAAATTTCACGAATAAAATTTGAGAAAAAAATCATAGGAAATATTGTGTGTTAGATCACTAGAATTCAACATTAGAGAATTAATCTTAAATAACACTGATAAAAGATGAAATTGTAGCATAAAACCATTACCACATTAGTGACATTAGAAACCTAATCCCCATGAAATATAGATCCTAAAATAGATATTTAATCTTGATAATCTTCAAGTGAATCATTGTATAGTATATTGATGGACTTTATATACATAATATTATAGAAATTGGTGGTGATTATGGCTTGTGTCTCAAAGAAGTAAAAAGTGAGATAAAACTCTCTTACCTCATTTCTCGACTTATTTTATTCTCATTTTATTCTACTATATAATAATTATAATTCAATTATAAATATATCAAATAAATACGATCATATATTAATTACCATATATGGATTTATTATGAAATTTTATTACCCCTTTATTAACAATTCCATGTTAATGTCATGTTTTGGGAAATGATTTCATCATTTCTTGTGTATATTTTGATTTTTGATTTTTATATTTTACTTATATTATGGTTCCATAATATGTAAAATGATAATCATTATATAATTATCCTATTTATTATGTATACAAGAATTCAGAGTGATCTATAAAAGTTAGAGGTATACAATGAGATACATTGGTTATGGAGATGGTAGGTCTAACATAGGCATAAATGTCTTTTCCATTTTCTCAATGGATTAAAATAAATATAGGTAAATAATATATTACCATTATATAATCATTTTTATTTCATATATATCACTTATTTTTATTAAACTCGCCCTTACTACCATCAAAGTTATGTGTGAATGAATCACGTCATTTCATGAGGAGGTAGACCACAATACAAACGAGCGACGTCATCATATAGAAATATAATGACATGTATGAATGTATGTGTGATATAATTATTTAAATAGTATTATAATTTCATAAATATCATATAAAATAATTAATCTCCCATTATAACCATCCTTGAGAATTGGTATTGTGAGAGATGGTTTGTTAGAACCAACTACTTTGTACATTAGAATACTTTTGTATTCAAAGAATTGAATAATAATTTCAATATCTTATTAGATATAGATTTTTATTATATATAACTTGGATGTGATAATTTCCTGGAGTATATTTCACATTTATATGTTCATATTAGTTCCCTACTATGATGATAACCTTTAGAAAATATGGTGATATCTATTAAATATAATTCTATAATTAGATAACAAACTATTATGGGTCACATAATATATAGACTGTCAATTATTGGTACTCATAAGTGGATGAGAATTCATCTCATTGAGTTCACACTTATTAATTTCTATGATGGGAGGTTATGTGAAAATACCCACCAGTATGAATTATGATTTTTTTGTCATTGGATATTATTATATTCAAGCATGTGTAATGGTTTTCAGACCATAGATTATTATTAATGCATGTATAAACTCACAAACATATATGTGATACTGAAAACCATGATGAAAAATATTATTGGTGAGGGGGGATAAATTGTTTTCATAGTGAATGGAATTTTATTAATTGATAAGATGATGGATGATTTGTACCTTCCATCACTATGAAAGTTAAAATCTAAATACATTCATTGAAATATAATTGTCACAAAAATTCCAAGTTGTAGGTTATTGAAATTTATTTCAGATATTAAAAGAAATAAATATTAATAAAATATTTTGATGGAAATAATATAAAACATTCATTGTGATATATTGAGACAAAGGTGTTACATTACACAATTATCCTTCCTACCTAGTTAACAATGTTTTGACATTATGATATTTGTATTGGGTGCCTAAAACCATTTCGTGAATGAAATCTTGGGAATTAGGTGTACTTGGACAATTCCAACAAGAAATAATCATAGTGGGTCACACACTAAGTGTTTCTATAGGTCCTCATTATTTTTATTGAATTTAATTAATGGAAGATATTATTCTCAAGACTGAGGATTAATATTATTCATATTTAATCAATCTCATAAATTAAATAAATATGTACCATCCATATATTGAATAAAATATATTGATTTATTTTATTTGACATTTAATAAAAATTTATTTACTATTTTTTAATAAAATATTTATTTAATGGAATAAAATAATTTTATTTGGGTTTTTAATAAATTTTGTAGCATTAAAACAGACCAAGATTGTTCCCATTCACAAATATTAATTAACAAGATGGTTAAATGATTAATTATTGTGCAAGTTATCACATGAAAAAATAATATTATTATTATTATGTGGAATGGGTTTATTAAGGTGATAATTTTTTACTGTTAAATATATACTTAAATAATTGTTTTAACCTAAACCATTACTCTATAAATAGATGGTAATGTATATTGAGTAGGGTGTTTAATTACAAGAAAATAGAGAATTTTGGTGCACAGTGAATTCTAACTCGGTTGCACCTTATCTGCCCCACTAAAGAACAATAAACACAAGAGATATTACTTCCAGACTAAGGGATGAGCAATCAAAAAAACATAAGATAGTTAATTTGCTGCACTAGCACCCATAGATTGATTAGTGTCTCTTTGAGACCAAAGAAGAATATGTGGATCATAGTTAGGGGTATTTTCTATTTTGATCTTAACATCATGATGAGAAAATATTAAATTGCCCTTTTAGATGATACATATTCACATCAAAGAAATATCCTAAGGCCAACAATTCATTTTATTCATATCTAAATAAATTATTTAGTGATTTAACAATAAATATCCCCATTTAGGTTTTTAGGAAACTAAATATTAAATGAAATTTTGATATATATACCACGACAAAATTCTTATATTGTTACCAAAACCAAAAAGTTTTATCATACAAGCCACATATAAATTTATAATTAATTAATTAAGTTTTTATCCATGTGGAATCATAGTTTAATTATCATTTATTATTATTTTCTCTTTAATCCACATTAAATTAACATGTTATAAATATATTAATAATTTCATTTCAAGGTTTTATTTTCATAAAGTACTACGAATAAATGAAGAATGATCAAAGATTCCATTATGTGCTACTAATTATTGTCTTGTAAGACAGTGTTACACGGTGTGTACTCGGAAGTACATTTCCTATACATTGGTACACTGATGTTCTAGGCCGTTAATTACATGTGGTGTACACCACGTGTTGACCAGACAACCTAGAACAATGTTCTCAAATTACATAGAATTTATTGGAGTACACACAATGTAGTCTACATGGGTTAGTGGTGTAACTCATGTAATCCTTGTGGTCATTATACATAGTCATACAACGTGAGTCTGGAATCTAGCGGAATTTATGATATGGAAAAAATGTAAGTGGTGTAAACGGTGTCTAGTTCATCAATTACTAGATCCAAGATATGCAATATGTTTTTTTAAAATGATTTAGAGATACATATAATTTTGTTGCATTGCTCATGTCGTGTAGTCTCTATCCAAAGAACATGTTGGGACTTTTGTCGGGTTGCACAAGCAAGTGGTATTGGCATCACAAAGAATGTAGCTAATATGTACAATCCATTTAATCATCCTAGATACATTCTCAAAACCCAAGAGAGTATCTTTTGAACCTGGAATGTTAATACATGGCATATAACTAGCCTGTACATGCCATGTAGTATCTCTGAGGCAATAGGCCGATAGCCTAGTTATGTGACCTAGATAAACAATAACAAAGGTACATAGAGTGTTGCTCGATAGTACATGAAATGTAGTATTTAATCTACTTTTAGAAATAAATTACATTAAATTGAAAATTATAGCACTAAATACTTATTTATTTGATTGACACATTAATTTTATGAAAATTTAATATGGGTTTTAAAGGATTTTAAATCCACAAATAATTTATTTTTATAAATTCACAACCATTGGTTCTACTATTTATTTTCCGTTAGTGCCTTAATGATATGTCTCCTAATGAGTTAGGAAAGTTATTAATATTAATGATAATTAATTAATCCCATATCACCCCTATACTTTACAATATTTTGCTTTTAGAATAAATTTAATTTTTTTTATAGCTTATAGATTACGCATCACCAGGTTCAAACATAACACTATTTCGTCTTGTTTTACTAGGAAATTAAATTATAATGACTATATAAAAATTATAAAGTTCTTTAAAATGTTATACTTCAAAGAAAATATAATTAAATTCATCCAATATATTAGATATGCATAAAATAATCACAAACCCAATATTCTATGTAATAACCTATTTTTTTATAAAATCAATTTTCCACCTTTTAAATGATATCCTTTCATAAATCTACTTGCAGACGGTTTTATATATTATATTTGAAAAAATAAAATTATTCTATTAATTATAAATATAAATTTTTAATTTGGATAAATTCTTAGTATTTTTCTTATCAGATTCATGTTTTGATGTATAATGAAAAATACTAGATTTTAATTAGAGACAAATGTTTTCATCAAAATAATTTATAGTGTTAATTATATTATTGAGTGGTTTTAAATTTTAACTAAATTATTTTTTATTATTTAATCAAATTTAGGTTATGTTCATTAAATTTAAATTGAATTTAGATATAATAATATTTAATTTATAATATCTTCAAACATTAATAACATGTTTTATAACCCTATCAAAGAGATTAATTTTAAATTAATTATTTAAAATAATATATATTAAATTTTAAAAAATGGATTCAATATTTGGAATTAGTGGGACCAAATTATTTAAATTTGTTTCTTTTATTTTTGAACATATGAATTGTAAAATTTAGTAATATTTTAAATTACCTGATTGTGAGTAAATCATGTAATTGAGGGTAAAAAAGTATTCTAAAGACTATAAAATAACCATAAAATTGTCATAATTTCAGTGGATTAGTTTTTTTCTACAACAAATATCCTATGTCAGAAATTATAACCCCTTTTAATCCATTTTTGTTAGAATATGACAGAAATTATATTTTATTTAATTAATAGTTAAAGATGTCATAATCATATTTTAATAACCTTACCAATTTAAATATAATGGTCATACAGAATATAAAGTTAACTATAAATATTAATTTTTAAGATAAATTTTTTTATTACTCATGTTTATTTATATATAATTTTAAAAAAATAAAAAAATGTCTTAAAGTCTTATCCAATTATGATGTAGTAATTGTCTAATTAATGTAAAAATCAAAATACTTGTATTCAAAATATTAAAATAAATATAATTTGATATAATTCATGTAATCCAAGACTTTTCTAGAATATATTAACAAGTTAGGGATGAGTTAATAGTGTTTTTCAGAATATAACATGTTGTTATATGTTTTCTAAGAAGAAAAATAACGAATGATATCAAAATCATCACAAATGACATGTTATCAGAATAATTCATTATCAAATTATTTAAAAATCATAAAAAAAATTAAAAATAAAAACTATTTATTATAAGGTCCAAAATATTATAAATGGTTTATTTATGATTTAATTTACATGAAATAATTAAAAATAAAATTGTTTAATATTATAAATTTCGTTACCTTTGTTATAGAATAAAATAGTTCAACTAAGGCTAAAACAAAATGATACAGTTTAAAACAATACCAAAACCTGTATAAAATATATATTATTTCTAAATTAAAACTTCATATCATATTAAATTAGAAGAAATAAAATTTAGGGGGTATTTTTATTATTATTTAATTTTTTATAAATTATTGTTTTTTGAAATTCCAAATCAAACCCTCACCTAAATTATAAAAATTTAAATTCTCCATCTTCTCATTTCATCACATTGAGAATTATTTCTTGACCAAAAACTCTCTATTTATCTCATAAAATTACACATACAAATCATATATCTATTTCACTTCTCAAAATACGAACCCTGATGACCCTTAAATAATATCAAAAGGAGATCATCTAAAGAAGAGGTAATCCTTTTTACTGACTCCTTTATGATTATTTCTTCTTCATCTTCATCTTTATGAGATTTGTACATTATTATGTAATAAATAAAGTATCATATATATTATTACATTCTATTAGAAATAATAAAGAACCATATCCCTCTTGAGATTTTGAGAATTATTTTTTCGAATGAATGTATACTTTCAATATTTTTTAATTCACATGCGAATAAAAAATTCTATATATATATATATATATTAAAAACAAAAATTAAAACACTCCCTTTACAGGAAATACAAATTTGTCTTGCGAAACATGCAATACCAACTTGTATTGCACTACACGCAACACCGACTTGTAGTACGATGCACCCAATACTAGATTTCTATGAAACATTTTTTATAGATATATAATTAATTAAATGAGATAATTATAACATAACCATTAAACTTTGTTATATTAATATTAATAACTAATTTTCAAATATTGTTTATAATATATATATATATATAACATATTGATAATGAGAGATAATATTTTTGGTAAAGTCCTTTTATGTTAAGAATATTGTTCTCTTGAATGAACCACTTAT
Source organism: Viscum album (assembly GCA_963277665.1). Lineage (NCBI taxonomy): Eukaryota > Viridiplantae > Streptophyta > Magnoliopsida > Santalales > Viscaceae > Viscum > Viscum album. Next base: position 65,490,569 of record OY728147.1, on the reverse strand, counting down.
AATAATGAAATAAATTTTAGACACATTTTGAAATCTAATTTGAAAAAATAAATTTTATTTTGGAATCCAAAATTTCAAAATTATCCTATGGAGAATTTTTGGTATTTTTCTGAGAAACATCATTTTTTGATGAATAATGAAAAATAATACTTTTTAGTTAAAAACTGTCTTTTTTCTAATTACTTAATAATTATATATGATATTATAAATTTATTTTATAGTAAAATTAGATAATTATTACATCTATAATTAAAATTTAATTCATTAGAATCAATTTCACTTTAAAACTGAATATAAAATCATAATAATCTTTTGATCATTTTATTAACTTAAAACACCGTTATTTTGTCCCATTTATGGGATTAACAGTACTCTCAATTTTACCACTTATGTGTACTAAATTTTAAATATAAGAAATTCAGTATTGTATCCAACCTAATAATTATTTTATAATAAAAGCATGCTAATTTTTGACCAAAATGATTAGTAAAAGTGATTGAAATTAATCACAACAGTTAAGGCCAAATTAAGCATTATTAGAGACTACACCTTAAAACTAAAGGGCCCAAATAACCTAGAAAGATGTCCAAATTTTATTCTATATCCAAATTTCATCCATAAAACATCCATTATTTAGTTTTTTTTGTTTTTTATGACTTTTTTAGGTAATAACATGTGCACTCCAAATTGGTTTCTAAAAAATCCATGAGTCCTTTTTGTTCCCTATAAAAGGACACCCCCTCTACCCATTCCACAGACCACTCAAAACAATTATTTTCATACAATATTTTACCATTTATCATACAATAAATCATTCCTTAGAACATTAAGGCTTAATTTTGGGTAGAAATATTCTCAATGAATCTTTTTGGAATAAACCAAAAAAGTTGCCCGATTTAAAGGTCAGGTCATCTCTCAAGCTCCTTTTCATTATTTTCTTTCACCACCTCCACCACTCTCTTTATTCCATTATAGTGTGAAACAAAGTATCCAAAATATTCAATTATATTTTAATAAAAATGTTTTGACATACACATACACACACTTTCATCTAATGGTTGTTGAAAATATTGTGTTTGTGTAAGATGAGCTACCGCCGCACGAAACGATGATTGTGCATTTCTCCATTAGCACAAATAATGGTGGAAATTATGATGGAAACTATTTTTATATATTTAATATATTATATTTATTATTTATTTAATATTATTTATTTCTTTTACAACACAAATATTTTTACTTTAAATTTGGTGTTAATACGATAATATTGTTCGGGGAAGTGTGGAATATTGCCCCCTCAAAGCGTTGTGATTTGGTCACACATCACATATAATGTATTTTGGATGCGTTTAGTGAAATTAAATGATATATATAATATATTAGTTTTACTTTAATAATATATATACATATATAAATATATTTCATTTGTGTATTTTCTTTTAATACGATAATAAATATAGAAACAACGTCCATACGTATATACGACTTACCGTCTCCATTACAATGTATTCCATTTCGTACTTAAATATTAAATATATTATTATAATGAACACATAATATATATAATTGATATTAATATCATGTTTTACCTTACTGAATCATGATATATGTATATGGACCAAAGTTGTAACAAATTAAGACACATGCAAAGAATAATGTGAATTTTACCCAAAGTAAGACTTTAACATAGGGTCATTAAAAAGTGGGAAATACTAGGTAATTATAAAAAATTATATGGTATTATGTAAAATAATATTCTTTTATAAAATATTTATAATAAACATATATTTATTATACGGGCATCATGTATGAGTATGTAGAGAGCCACGACACAATGGAAGAGGATTTCATCTCACATTAAATTTACATGAGATAGAAGCTATGTACTCCACTCATTCCTTATGTGTTGTGTATTCACATACCATAATTTTATTATATGAATCATGTATTTATATTTATGGGTATTCACATTCCCACTTTATTATTCTTATTTCATTAGGTTTATGTTTCAAAGGATAGTAAATCGGTAAAATTATTTTGTCTCAATTTTCCTTCTTTGAGACTCATGTTTTTATGAACATAATCTATTTTTTGAGTTTAATATACATAAATTTAACATTAAAAATCATGAATATCAATACTTTTGTGATATTATATTTTTCATGTAATTCCTTTCTCTACATATATAACATTATCCCAAGATACCAAGTTATAAGAACTTATTGAGACAGTCTCATTTATTTTCTAGATTGTTTATGTTTATGATTCCTATGATGAAATATTATGATCAATATATCATGAATATTCACTAGATTATTTATCCAATGTTATTTCATGATATAATAATGTATTGGAAACATTTCTTACTCTTTACCACATAATAGAGTTAAGAAGGTGTTTCTAGGAAAGCCCGACTTTACCCTCTCTTTAGTAAGAAATCTATGTTCTAAAAAAGGGTCTCCATGAATATTATACCATTATCATATAAGCTCTTAATTAAATTTTTATCGTTATCATCAAGGGAATATTCTTGTTACTTTCTGAGTAGGGAATTCCTTCTATCATTTTTACCATTCAAAATGAATGTTTTTACTTCATACAAGGTGTAAAAATTTACCAATCATTATTTCTTTGAATACTCCTTTCATTTTTAATAGGCTAACCTTTATAAAATTGTTTTAAAAGTAATTTTCAAGTAAAAAGTTTTTCAAAATGGTTTTATGTATTATCAATCATTTTTCTAAGAAGAAAAGATAATTTCATCAAGAAAGTTTTTTGAAATATATTTCAAAACAATTTTACTTCTATGATGGAATCCATTGATGTTACTCATTCAATTTTTTTAGATTATCTAAAGATTACATTCATGTCCTTTCTATGAATGAGTCTCGTTTAATGTCATGGTCTTTAGAAAACCTATTTCTCTTTAATGGGTTATATTTTTATGATATCTATTACAATTTAATGGGTTTTTCGTCAATGAAATGGTTATGAAAACTATCTGTTTTCCATAGTTTATGATGTGATGAAATGTTAATGATACCCATTTCATTTTAAGGGTTATTATTCATTGTTCATTAAACATATGGGTCTATATGGGCCATGATATGATGAAGGTTTTATTATATTTAGGTGAATATATCAATGACATTATAATGAGATGGGTGGGACCTATATCAATTTCTAATTCATTGGGTAAGGATCTATTTTATATATGCTCAAAGGGTATATGGTTCGTACCCCAAGCCCAAAAAAAGAGGGTTTATGGGTTTTAGCCCAATCCATAGAAGAAATAAGGTGAATGTTCTGTATCCGAAGGATGAAAAGAAAGAGGGTGTATGGGTTTTAGTGCAAGCCCAAAAAGAAATATGGTGTAAGGGTTATAGCTCAGTCCTGAAAATAAAATAGGGTGTAAGAGTTGTATTCCATTCCAAAATGAAAGAGGGTATTCAGGTAGTTGCCTAAGCATGAAAAGAAGAAGTCACATGGGAATTTTCCCAAGTCGAAAATAATGTGGGTATATGGGTAGCTAACCCAGGCCCAATGTACATACATGTGGCGTATCCTGATACTAATAATTAAAAATGTCTTGGTATGTATTCCTATGATAAAAGATTGTATTATTATATTTATTCCACAAATCCTATGTCTTATTCCTTAGTTATGACATCATGGATCATGATTTTAATTTCCTTATGATTCTTGTCTTTTGAACATCTCTGATTTATCCCATAACTCATGTTTATGAAGTTTTATATGTAGGGTATGATATCATAATGTTAGAATCGTGTTATCATACTATTATGTTCATTTTTATGCTTACATGTCTATATTATTTACCCATACTAAGTATATAAGCTCACTGTTTTGAATTTTTCCATTATCTAGGTTATAAAAAAGGGTTTTTGGAATAATTACTAAAGGTGGAGAAATTTATTGGAGATATTAAATATATTTAAACAAGATAAAAATAATTTTTTTCCATGTTTCCAAACACACTGAACAATTACAGTCCTCTGGTATAATGTTTTTCGTAATTTATTTAATATTCTTCTAAAAAGATGCAATATCCATGTATGTTAAGACTGGGTCTCTATAGTTGGTATCAAATTAATGGTTTAGTCAACCTATAGAAACTACGATGGGAAAATTTAATGAGATACCTAGGTATATTTCTATGTATATATATATAGGGATGGAACTATGTATAAGTATAAGGATGAGTTAAAATTTAGTAAATTGCCTTGTAATTTTGGTAAAGGATAGAGTGAGTAGTTTCTTAGAAGTATATACATGTATTGATACTATAAGTTGTTGTGACTCTGCAATAGATCTATGCATGGATAATAACTATAACAAGTTGTTATAGGATTTACTAAGGGTAATCTAGTACACTGCAACGGGCTTTGTGGAAGACATAGTTTGACACACCCAGGGGATATGGTTTGGAAACGCATAAACTTTTCAATAACCATAAAGAATTATTTAAATATAAATTGGCTATGAGTAACCTTGGATGAACCTTGGGTCTCATATATTACATAAGGTTCCATTATTTAGACATCTTATAAGTAAATAATTTCAGGATTGTGGGTTTCTGATATCATAAGTAATTCATACATTATGATTTCGTGTTTTAGTCAATAGTGATAATTAGAATGAACATGGTTAACATTAAATATTTCAATGTTAAAATTTTGAGAATTATGAGAATTTATTTTTCAAGTGGAAATATAAAAAAGATAATAAGGAAGGTCGTATGAGTATTGGTAATACTTCTGAAGATAAAGAGACTGCAAAACGGCATGTGAATGGTATGCGATGAACATCTAGTATTGTTTACATTAAAACTATGAACAATGATTAAAATTAGGATAAAGAAAATTAAGAAATAATTTATATTTATTATTATAGGAAATAGGTATTAATTAATATGTTGAAGATGCTTGACTGATGGTTTCAGTATATGATCTAAAAAATGAAGTAATTATGTTTTGGAATTAAAATATTATGTTATATAAATCATGAAATATAATTTTTTTGGTATAATATTTCATTAAAGACTAAAATATTCATGTTGAATGGAGATGAAGTCATAGAAAAGTGATTTCATAGGATGGTGATATTTTTATTTTAGGGATGGTAACCCTTAATTAATTTCTTTTATTGAGATAATGATGTTTGGATAAAGATGTGCTGGATATGAGTAACTAAATTAGATCGTACAGGTTACCCAAGAACAAGTTATTGAAGAAATTTTCTTTGTCAGTAAGGATGAAGTTTATAACTTCTTATATTTAATAAATATATCCACTAGAAATTGGAATAAGAAACAATTCATTTTTTCTAAAAGGAATGTTTGTAATTACAATTTTTTAAGTGAATATATGATGAGGGTATTCACATGTTTGGAATATGAAAACCAAGTGGTACTTTTTGATATATGGGGGATAAATGTTAATATTTTTTCATATTTTTATTTCCAAAGAATTAAATTTCTATATTTCATAGTGGTTGGGAGGTTAAAGTTTTTGGAAATATTAAGTTAAACATAATATTATGTCAGTAAGATTATAGTGTTATCCTCTATATAAGGATTTATGCATATTGGATAACCGATACAAACTACCTTGTCCTGATGGTAACTAATGACAAATGGGATGGAATTTCAGGGAACTCATGGTCTATTAAAACATATGGAATGAAAAATTAACCTTATCTGATTGTATAAGGAGGTGACCTGGATCAAAAAACAATAAAGATTGATATTGTATATAAATCATTAAGTATATCATTTAATGTAAACTCTGAAACTTTTCATGAAACCAGTGTTTTTTCCTATAAATACATTAATGATGAAATAGAAGGTCCCTTAGGGAACTGAAGATGTATGGATTTATGGTTGTTAACTTTCTATTAACAATTTTCTCTATCACTCTCCATTAAAACTTCATGGTAAAGTTTTTCTCCCATATCCAAGTTTTCACTTTCCATATATGATATCCAATGTGGAAACGTATTTATATGTTACATTGGATAATTTTTATGGTTATAAATATTCCATTTTAGTGGATGCTTCAGAATTCATTTTTACGATGTGAGTTTCTATGAATTAATCTTTCACAGACTTGGTGTATGATGCACACAATAATGAGTTTCTAGGAAACAATTTTTATACATATATAATTAATTAAATGAGATTATTATAACCTAAAAATTAATAATATTTATATTAATTTTAATATATATTTTTCAAATATTTTTTATAATATTTTTATAAAAATACAACATATTGATAATGAATGATAAGATTTTTGGTAAAGACATTTTATGATAAAAATACAGTTTTATCGAATGAACCACTTCTAATAATGATAATAATTTTAGAAACATTTCAAAATTGAATTTGACAAAATATAAATTTATTTTTGAATTGAGAACATATAAACTATCTTAGGGTAATGTTTTTGGATTTTTCTAATAAACGTCATTTTTTTAGGAATAGTGAAAAATACTACATTATATTTAAAAACGTTCTTTTTTGTTTAATTAATTATAACTACTAAATTAAATTATAAATATTTTATAAGTATAAATTAAAAAATAATTACATCGATTAACAGAATGTAAATTATTAGATTAAATTTTACTTTGAAACTGAATATAAAATCTTAACAAACGTTTGAACTTTTTCCTTTTTAAAATCCCATTATTTCGTCCTGTCTGCGCGAGTAACACTAATCATAATTTCTCTTCTTCTAGGAAGTAAATTTAAATAATCCAATATACAGGGTTTCATTCAGTCTAATATTTTGAGTCAAATTTTACCATGCTAATATTTTTACCAAAATTGTTAACAAAAGTGATTAAATTTAATCAAAGTTGTTAAGGCCAAATTAACATTAATTAGGTATTAAACCATTACATTAAGGGACCAAACGACAGAGGAACATATCCAAAAAACATTAAATTTCAATATTTTGGCCATAAAACATACATTATTAATTTTGGTTTCTTTTTAAAGGCTTTGGTTTGTTAAGAACTTTTGCTTACCCAACTGGTTTCTAAAAATTCAATGTTAGTCATTTTCCTTCCCAATAAAAGGCCACCAACTCTACCCATTCCTCACACCTATAAAACCATTTATGTTCATCCAATAACTTCCCATTTAGTCTCCCAAAAATCCTCCCTAAAATCTTGGAACCTATCTTAGGGCATAAATCTTCACAAATAGTCATTTTGGCACAATCCAAATAGAGTTAACTGATTTCAAGGTATCGTCTTCTCTGATGCTCTTTTCCTTTATTTTTTTTATCCACCACATAAAGAATCTTTATTCCATTATTATTTAAAAACCATTATCATACATATACTGGTATGTTTTAGTTAAATGGTTATTACCTACACATACACAAACCTCCATCTAAAGGATTTTGAATATATTTTTTCACTGTATGATTGATCATTTATCCTATACCACCAACCATGGTGGCCATTATGATGGAAACTATATCTATATATTACATATATTACACTTAATATATATTTATAATTCTTTATTAATTTTAAAACACATGACTCTTTACTCTCTATTTGGTGTTAATACGTTAATAACAGTTGAGGAAGTGTTTATTATCTCCCCCTCAAAGTGATGTGATTCTTTCACACACCACATGTAATGTATTAAATATGGTTTTAATGAAAATATATGATATATATAATATATTAATTATACTAGAATAATGATACATAGATATAGATATATATACATATTTCATTTACATACTTTCATTCAATGCGATAATAATGACGGAAAAATGTTCATGTGTACGCACGTCTTACCATCTCCATGAACGATGTATTCGATTTAAAACTCATATATTCTATATATTATTATTTTAAAATTATACATCATATAATTTAAATTTATATCATTTTTTACATTCCGTAATCGTGATATAACTATAAATAATAAAGATGTAAAAAATTAAGACAAATGCGAAGAACAAAGTGAATTTTATGCAAAGTGATACATTAACAAACATTATTAATAATAGAGTAATATAATATCATAACAAAACATTATAAGGTATTATGTATAATAATATTATTCTGTAAAATACAAATAATAAACATATATTTATTATACTACAATATTGTATGAGTATGAAGGGTGTCAATATGCAAGGTTAGAGGATTTCATCTCACAATTAATTTATGTGAGATAAAAGCTATGTTCGTCACTCTTTCCATTTCTGTGGGGTATGTACTATCAATGATTGTATTATATGTTTATTTTAATTAAATTTAATGGTATTAATATTGCAATATGTAGATCCTCATTTCATGGGGTTAATGTTTTAAAGGTTACCGGATTAATAATATGGTTTTGCCTCGATTTTCTTTCATTGATACTCGTGTTTTGTTATGCACCTAAACTTTTATTTGAGGTTCATATACTTCAATTTTACATGCCATGTAAAGAATTTCAATATTTTCATGATATTATATGCTTAATTTAATTTCCATTCCTTTCATGGATAGCATGATCTCGTGATACAATGTTATAAGAGTTTATTGAGACAATCTCATCGCCTTTCGAGATTATTTATGGTTACGATTCCTATGATGAAATATTATGATACCTCTATGAAGAATATGAATTATTTTCCTTATCTTATGTTATTTCATGATATAATCATGTATTGGTACAATTTTTTTCTATTTTTTAAATAAGATAGTAAAGAAAATGTTTATAGGAAAGCCTGACTCTACCGTCTCTTCAGTCAGAAATCAATATTTTCTAAAAGAGTTTCACATAATATTATACCAGTATCATATAATATTTTAAATAAATTTTTACTCTTATCTTAAAGAGAATATTATTATCACTTTTTGAAAAAGTATTTTATTATAATCTTTTTTACAATGAAAAATTTATGTTTTTTACATTGTAAAACATGTGTATATTTATCCACTACCATTCCTGTGAAGATTTCTTTTTCTTTTTTAATATGAAAATCTTTAGGAAATTATTTTAAAAGAAAAATTAAAGTGAAAAGGATTTCAAAGTGGTTTCATTTCTTCTTTTTATGTTTTCAAGGTACTTTTTGAGAAAATGGTTTGTAAATGGTATTATTTATTAAAAATAAATTTTCAAAAAAGAAATTTTATTTTCCACAAGAAACGTGTTTGAATGATATTCCAAAAATATTTTCTTTATCTGATAACTTCCATTGATTTTGGTCATTCTATTTAATAAAATTATCTTATGGTTTCATTCATATCCATTATAGGAATGGGTCACACTTATTGTCATGTTCTTTATGAAACTTGTTTCTCTTTCACATGTAATTTTTTAATTAATTCCATTTCTCATTCACTGGTTTTTATTTTATGATACCCATTTAATATTATGGTTTATGATATGATGTTCATAAAACAGATGACTTTTTATGGGTCATGATATGGTGATTTTTTATTATATTTTAGTGCATGTAAGAATGACTTTACTATGATATGGGTGGGACTTATATCTCAGTATAATGCATTAGGTAATGATTTGTTCTATATGAGCTCATTGGGTACATGGGTTGTTTCCCAAGACTAACAAAAGGGTGTATGGGTTGTATCCCATGTATGAAATGAACGAATGTGTATGGGTTGTCACCCAAGACCTAAATTAAATAGGGTGTATGAGTTGTATCCCATGCCCAAAAAGAAAGAGGGCGTATGGTTTGTTACCAAATATTGAAAAGCAAGAGGGTGTATGGGTTGTATCCCAAGACTAAATTAAAGATGATACACATGTATTAGCATAAGTATGAAAGAAAAAAGGTATATGGGTTGTCGCCCAAGCCTAAATTAAAGTGGGTACACATGTATCTAGCTGAAGCCCGAAGAAGGTATACAGATTGTAGCCCATAACTAACATGTTATAAATTTCTTGGTAGGTATCCCTAACAAAAAAGTTTTTATTCTTATATGTATTCCAAAAAAACTATTTCTTATTTCTTATTTATGATTTCATGGCTCACTATGATTATTTTATAGTGATTTATGTCTTATGAACTTAGATTATTTATCCCATAAATCATGTTTATATCCTTTGATATGCAGGTTATGATCTCTTTATGATATGACTGTGTTATCATACTACCATGTTCAGGTTTATTATTACATGTCTCCCCAGATTAGCCTTACTAATCATATAATCTCACCCATTTCTTATGTTTCATTTCCCCATGTTATAAATATAGGTATTAGTTAGAAGTAAGAAAGTTGGAGATATTTATGGATGATGTTAAAGATCGTTCACTAGAATAGAATATTTTGTTTCCTTGTTTCTGAAGAAACTAAAATATTATAGTCATATGGCTTGTATTTTTTGTAAGTAACTTAATTTTCATCTAAAAAGTTGTAATATGCATCTATTCTAAGCCTAGGTCACTATATTTACATAAGTATGACATACCATCCCCACACCATGGAGTAATTATTTTTTATCACCACTTTACTTTGATGGGTATAATTATTGAACTAATGAATATATATATAGTAAATATTATATGATATTTTTTATTTATTCTTACTATAATATCCAATTATTTAACATTTTTCTCCATTATGGGAATGATATTGTCTCTAGTACGTACGTATGATGTACCATCTACACGATACAACATGACTCATTTATCATATTAACAAATAAATAATGATTATAAAGATGCATATAATGAGTAAATATAATATCTGTGAATATAATATCATTATGTATATGAATGAAATGTATCATATTCATAAGAAAAATGACACTTGAAAAAATAAGCATTGGAAAATAAATCATTTAACACCCGAAAGAATAGTAATAATGAAAATTTAGTAACAATTTGGTTATGAGATAATATAACAGTATCATATAATATATCATGAATATAGAGATGGTTTTGAAATAAGTTAATAATTTTTCTAAACCATCATATACGAGGTTAATTTATATCCAACTAATAAAAACTATAAGGTAAGGGTTTTTTTTCACAATATCATTATTATTCAGGATTGTTTATACAGAAATATCTATTGGGAAACATTAATCATCCATATAAATTATTCTTAAAGATCATTTCCAAAATATTTTTATTGTTATGATAGAAATATTTAAATTCATTTACGCATGTTTTAATTTTAATTAATTGATTTAAATGGATTTTTTTAATTTTTTAATTGAGGCACTTTATTACGTTTTTTATAAAAACATGGTATATATGTTTTATTTAATTCTATGGTGGGAGATAATTTTACTAATATCATGATTACTTAATATTTTTAATCATAATTTATAAGATTATTATATTATTTTTAAACATTTTTTTAATTTATAGCTTCGAGATTTTTTAAATAAAATATTTAAAAGTAAAAAATTGATATTTTTATAAAAAAAATTTAATGATTTTATTAGATTATTATCATAAATGTGACCATACTTTGTTAATTTTTTAATTAATTGAGTACGATCTGTTAGGATACCATCAAACATATTTTTTTAATATTTTATGATCATTTTGATTGGCGACATGCTTAGAGTTGAACTATTCACATTTCATATTATAGTTTTTCAATATAAATATTCTTATTGTTTATGTTTCACCATTTTAATATGAGGATTTCATTGGACATAGTGAGTGATTGGCGGGGTCCCCTATAGCCCCTCAATTCATTAGTAGGTATCATGAGATAAACTTTTTTTTAAAGTTGGGTGTGTCTTCCCCATTTAAGTATGGTTCTTTGGATGAATCCTTGCAAATAATTTTTTATGTCCTAAATTATGTATTCCCTCATTATGAGATTAGTTATTCATATCCAATGAGATTTTATATATGGTAATTTTTTTGAGGTCATGTGATCATTTTATATCATATTATTTATTCACATAATATTATCCCAAATATTATGTTTAAATAAATCGTGTTTTAGTTATAAACCATGATTTAATGATTATGTTTATTATTATTATTAACTTCTTAGGTACTCTTACCCTTACTGAGCATCTAAGCTAAAGCCTTTCTTTTGTTTAATTTTTCCTAGGATTCCATGAAGTTTATTATGACTGATATGCAGGGTCGTGATAGAAGAATAATGATGTTCTCAATGAATTTTCTATTTCATATTTTATGTTTAAAAATATAATATAGGGTGAATGTTTGTAATATTTCTTGTAGGACTACTAAATTGATCTGTCCTTCGAAATTAATTTTTTTTATCTATGAAAATTTAATAATGTAAGGCACTAACTTTAGGATACCAGGGTTGAGGTCATTATAGATAAATTAGTTAATTTATGATCATTTATCTAAATAACAACGAACTGATATGAAATTAATGTTATCCATTTAATTTTGTGTATACGATTCATGTAGGACTATTTGTGATCTTGAAACATACAATTTATTTGTAAGAAATTATATAATTTATTTATTTTATGGGATTGAAAATATATATTATTAGATTAAATTTGATGGAATGTGAGTCATCCCTCTCTCTATTATTATATAATTCCTACATGTCAGAGGATATTTATATAATTTAACTTTAAATAATCCTTTGGTTCCCCTCTCCTACATGTGAGTTATAAATATTTTTACTTTATAGAGTTTTCTAAGGACTGTATCAACGGTTCGAGATGGAACCATAATGATATCATACTAGGTGTTAGACAAGTGGATGGGTACAATAATTTTACTCATTCGAAGACTGGAAACACGAGTTATTTCCCCTAGTTCAAAGGTTGATGTAATTCATTATCATTAAATGAAACGTTAAATAATCTCAGGATTGGGAAAAAAATTTTAATTTTACATTGCATTATATATTATATGGATGTAGTACCTCAATCACATAAATTAATGAATTTATGTAAAAATATGAAATTTAAATAAATTGATAATGTTTAAATGTTATATTCTCTTTAGATAATTAATTATGTAAATTCCACAAAATATTAAAAAGTATTTAAAAAATAAATCAACATAAATTTTGTCCATAAAAAATAAAATCCATCAAATAAAGGTTATCAAATTATAAAAACAAATTACAAAATTAAATATTCACCGTTATTTAATTTTTCAGAATGTTTTCTTTTAATCTATGTGTCGTTTGCCGTTATTTATCTTTTTTATGGAAGAGATCATGTTTCAATGAGAGCAATGGTCATTAAGAAATTTTATACTTTGGTTAGTAAATCTAATGGAAAAGTTTTATAATTGTAATATTCTCATAAAAAATCATTATAATCATAATAAGAATCATCATGATGTTTAGTGATTATGGAAAACAACCATAAAGATATTTAATGAATATTATAAATACCTTATTAAAATCATCAATCAAAGAATAGTTGATAATTTTTTTTATCTAATAGATTGATAATATTGAGATAAAGAGAATAAGGATATTTATTTTGTAAATGAAAATATTTTATTTATAAGTGTATTAATATTTATTAAGGATTAAAAAAACTGAAATGCTATTTTTGAACAAATTAAAATATCTAACGTGCCTAGTGGGACAAATAATTTTTTCATTGGTTTTTTTATAAAAACCCAAAATTAAAAAATACTTTTAGGAGTATGTTTACTTTCAGAAACCAATGCTAAAAATGACTTCCAAGTTGGAGGTCATTTCATAATAATTGATTTCACTATTCATTGAGGTATAATAGACTTACGTATCAAAAGTTATAGTCATCAAAAGTTCGACTTCTATAATAATTCTCTTAAAGAAGTCCAATTTTTTATATCCATAACTTTTTATCCATAAGTTTGTTTTAGTTTGAAAACTACTCAATTTCAATCTTATAAGAATCACTAAAACTCATAATTATTTTTTCACATAGGTTTTATGAAAAAACTGATGCTGAATGGTTTTTTAACTATTTGCAACAGTTTTTATGAAAACTATTCCCAAATGATAAAAAAATACCTTTTTATGTTGTTTTTTTCATAAAATTGATGTAATAGAATATTTTAAATTTGTGTTATATATTTATATCCTTGACTTGACTTTTTATTGAGCTCAAATGTACTCATGGATAAATTTTTGTAGTCGTCGAATGGTCAAATTATCAAAGACATATATTAAAGAAAAGCAACATTTGATGGCCATAACATTATATACATAAGTATATTTAAGTTCCACAACTAGTCAACCCAAAGTTTATAAGATGACCCACAACATGGTAATCATTTTTGACATTATTTTTAGGAAAAACAAATGAAAAATTGATTACCATTTTGTGGTTTGTCTACTATGATTTTTTTAGAGTATTCATTGAGATCAAAAAAAACTTATGGATCTGAATATATAGACATCAACCATTATAGTTATTCTTATAAAGGATTTCTAATTATTATGGTCACAACATTTGATCCATTAGTCCATTTTAACTCTAGGACCTGTCAATTTGATGCTTAATAAACATAACATAACTGTGTAATATTTTCTATGTTTTTTTTAAAATACTAATGAAAAAATTTTAATTTTTTTATTTTGGAATCTGTTTTTAGAAAAACAACCAAACAATATATATTTGGTAACATTGTAATCATTTTTGGATAAATACCATGAAAAACATAAGCTGTTAGAATGGTTTACAATCGATCTTATAAAAAAATTATTCCAAAAGTTTGACAAATGACATTTTCACATTATTATTATATAAAACTGACACAAAAATGTTCAAATAAATAAATTATTCATCTATTTCTATAAAATGGATATCGAAATGAAGATATCAATTCCATAATTTCAACTATTGATGATTTAATTACAGATGAATAAAACCTAGAGATTGTGACATACACATAAGCATATTAAATGTTTTATCAATTGTACTTTCTAGGACCGTCTAAACCTATATACCCTCTTGTTTTAAGTCTTGTACTACAACCTGTATACCGGTAGTTTTGGGATTGATCTATAACCCATATACACTCTATTTTGTGGTCTTGGGCTATGACACATACACCATCTAGTTTTTTATATTTTTATATAACCAGTGTACCATCTTGTTTTTGATATTGGGCTAGAAACCATGTACCCACTTGTTTTAGTGATTATGATACAACCAATGTACCAATTTTTTCTAGGCATGAGATTTACCACCTATACCCATTGATCTCACATACCATTTAGGGAGATATAGGTCCTACCTATCACATAATAAATCATACATATGTTTTCTACATGATAATAAAATAATCATCAAATCATGACCAATAAAATGTTAAGGGTTTCTGAAACATCATTTCATTATCTAAGAATATAAATGGTTATCATAAAAATTTCATCATATCATAACGTATTTAAAAGTCACATGTTTTATAATCATTACATCACATAATTATCCATGAAAGGAAGCATGTTTCATAAGCATTTTATCAGGGTATAACCCATTGTAGATAAAAAGATTTCATAAATAACATTCTATCATAGACATAAACCATTCAAGTAAAGGATAATACTTATTTCATTATATAATTTCCTGAGTAAATCATAAACTATTTAAAATTATTTTATCTTATAGAATAATTTTGAATGATCATTTTCAAAATTTCTTATGAAAAATAAAATTTCTTTAGAAATAACTATTTAGGATATAAATCATTTTCAAAATAATTTTATTTTAAAAATACTTTGAAAACATATTATGTAATCATTGAAAATCATTAAAAACATTTCTTATTTAAAATATCATTTCCTCTTGGAAATAATCTTTTTAAATCATAAAACATTTTGAAACCCTTTTTCATTGATTATAAGCATGAAATATTATAAAGGATTCCTTGGAAACCATTTTAAAATGATTTTTTAGAAATAATTTTTTTTCTAATAACATTCCATTATAAAAATATTAAAATAAAATATAAATATTATTTTATGAAATTTCTATAAAGCATAGTTTATAATGAACACAATTTTCTGACCAAAGAAGGAAATAAATTCTGATTGTTTTAAATATATTTTCATTATTTTATAATGAAACAAAGAGTGAGGAATTGTATTATTTAATGTATATATAATTAGTAACCGTAGAATAATAAGATTAAATATTATTCATAAAAGGTATATCATAATATTTCATCATTGGATACTCTATTATAAATCACAATAAATATTGACATTATATAAAAAACAGTATCCTCTTTAGAAGCCATGATTCCCAATCCTGATGATATAATAACATTAAATGGAGAATAATATACCATTAAAATTATTAAAATAATGATACAATATAATAATTGGACGATTATTCACCTCATGAAATTATGTTGGTGTATAACATGTTATTTGCCTCAAAGAAGGTAAATTGAGACAAAATTATTTTATTGATTTGGAAAACATTGAACCATAAACCTCATGAAATAGATATCATAAAATGTACATGTAAATACAAATAAATTATAGGATAATAATAATTTATGAAATTGTATTTAATTATATGAACCACATAAAATAAATGAGTGGTGAATATGATATAAGTCTCGTATAAATAAAAGTGAGACATGAAATCCCCTTTCTACTTTAGAATCTTTTAAATCAAGAGATTAGTGAAATAATGACATAATATTAAACATTTAATATCATGAAATAAACCCAATTCGTGTTATAAAATTTCATAGGTCATAAAAAATAACACATAACATGAAAAAGTGGTGAATATAGCATATATCTCACAGAAATAAAAGCAAAATATGAAATCCCTTACCTTAAGTCTCGACTTTCTTCGTACACATTCTAACCTACCATACAATAAATAATTTTTTTTAAAATTCACCAAATAAACATATTATTATATATAATACTATATATTATTTTATTATGTCCTTATATTACTAGTTTTATACTAATTTCTTGAAAATGATACTTTTCAAGTAACAATGGCTTTGTTTCCTTATATATGTTTTGACTTCATATTCTTGATCATCTTAAATAGATAATTATTTACTTATTTACATAAGTAAAAACAAAATTTTAGTATAATATATATTCAATATATAATTATTTATAATAATTAAATAATATATAAATATGAAATGGAATACACCGTTCATAGAGACAGTAAGTCAAACGTATGCATGAAAGTTGATTCCGTTTTCTGATCGTATTAAAATAAAATTAACGTAAATGAAATTTATGTATATATATATATATATTATCATTCAATTATCATTATTTTTAATATTTATCATATAGCTTCACTAAACACTCTATAATACATTCCATGTAATATTTGAACGAATCACATCGCGTTAACGAGGATGTAGTCCACACGACCTCAAATGAAGATATATTATTTCTAAAAAATGTATAAAATGATTTAAGGTGTTATATAATATAGGGAAATCGTAAGTTAAATAAATAAATATATATAATATTATTTCCACCATTATTCACAATGTTAAAATGTTGTAATGGAGTAATGAACAACATTTGTTCACGAGGAGGTAGTCTACTTTTGATACGAATGATGATTGTTTATCCCATTTGATAGAAGTGTTTGTGAGTTTATGTAATACCATTAACATGAACAAATATTTTTATATTTAGTATTATGAGTTTATAATATATGCATATAATTTTAATTTTTTTGGTATGGAGAACGAAAAAAATAAAGTTATTGTTGAAGGATGTTATCCCTTTTTTTGGTAACTACTTTTGTTTTGTACCAAAGTGCTTCCTTGTTTACATTTTTACCCAAATGGAGGCTTCTGGGATAAAGGGAAATAATTTGGTAGATTATTTAAGAATATTTTAAATGATTGTAATGGATTAATAGGCATGAATAAGTGATGTGGGTGACTTCCATGTTAAAGTGGATGGGGAGTGACATTATTTTAAATTCAAAAATTTAAACACTATTGAAAGGTCTCTATTACATCATGTGCTTCCAATAATAGTCCATTTTTTAATAAGTGATTATATGGTTTAACTATGTCCATATAATGTAATTTTAGTATGTTTTTATATTATTTTTCCATTATGTTATTGTTTAACCACAAAGTAGACCTATTTTTACCATAATCACTATAATTAATTTTAAATAATTTCACTAATTTTTTTTGTCAAAAAAAATTAAGTTGAACATAATAGAAATTAAAAATTATTCTTATTAAAAAAATTTAATACCATTTATCTATATTATAAACACAAAATTTAAATAATTTTATTTAAAATTAATACAACAGATGTGATCTAAAAGTAGTATTTTTATGTGAAAGTTTCAGAATTCTGAGATGTTATTATATTTAATTTAATTATGAAGTTGATACTAATGAAATAAATTTTCATTACTGTTTTATAATTAAAATAATTTTGTGTTATAATATAATTTCAAAATATAATTAGTGTTGATGAAAAATATGTTATTAATTAAAATTGATTGGTTTTCACTATTCTTCATGAATTGAAACATCTCGGAAAAATACCAAAAATATTTAAAATTTGATTTAGTTATTCCTCTTTAAGAAATTAGGTATATTTTTTAAAATTATAATCATAATTTTTAAAAATTATATTTTAAATAGGTGTTCTTTTAAAAGGCGTAAAATTACATTTTAGAGATACTCATTCTTTTATTCATTAAATTGGATTTATTCTTATCTTATACCTATAAAATCTATTAGATGAGTTTTAAATAAATTATTTATTATCTATTATAAAAAAATTAATAAAAACATTCGTATATTTTTTTTTAATTTATTGAGAATAAATTATGTTATTACATATAAAATTAGTTTTCTCAGAATAATTATATATTTGTTTTCAAATAGTTTTACCATTAACTTCAAACAATCTAATAACAAATGGATTCACTTTATATACATCTATAAACCATAATATCAGAATTTTATTTCTTATTCATAACATCCATTCCAATGTCAAGGTGGTAACTATATTAATATATTAATACCAATATTAATAGTATATTGTAGTTTGGTAAAACTTAGACTTGCAAGTTTTACATGGTGTCAAAGGAACTGAAAATCATGTGTAACACAAGACAAACATAGTGGTATGTGTACCTGATGTTAATCTAAGGGTTTAGTCGAGTGAAATATTAACTTTTTATTGAGTTAAATGAAATAAAAAAATTGTGATTTCTTATAAGACAACCAATGTTCAGTGTTCTGTGAAATTTATATTATTGAGAAATAAAATTAAATTGAAAAAAAATATTTCACAAAATCTTGGGGTGTTAGGATCTACCCCCTTAAAATGAATTTATGCCTTAAAATTTTCCAAGTTCATTAATGTTTTAATACTTGTATGATCCTTCAATACGAATCCACATCATAAAAATGAATTTTCTAACTTTTTTTAAAAAAACAATGTTGTCCACACGAAAGATATCCATTGTAAATCATAACTATGACTCTTCTTATGAGAAATTTGGTGGCCAGTTAAACAAGCACATGGAATAGGAATATAACTATCACGTTCTGGTCAATAGTGATAGAGTATATCATCAATGTAATGTTATTGGTCATAAATACATAAACCAAAGATTCTTTAAAGGTTAACTTATATAAAAAATGATGTTAACAAATAAACAATTTATTTTGATACCTTTTTCATTATGTTTGAAAATCTTCACGAGAATGTATACTAACTTGATTTAATTTTCTTTAAAAAGAATGATATCAATCTTTAGATGTGACTTAATAAATTCCCACTTTATCTCTTAGTCTCAGGTATATTTTTGAATTTTATATTATTAAGGGACGAAGAGACCCTGAAATCCCTTAATAGAATGATAAGTCATTCCATCTCTTTTTAGTTAACATCACTGTTTAATATATGTACCTGGATATCCAATAAGAATAAATAAAAATATTTTTTAGATAATAATATTATCTCTAATACCTATTCTGATGTTTAACTTAAACCCTTATATAAATGTTTAACCTTATAACCCTTTCAAATGATGAAAATAATGAACCTCAGAAAGGAGGTCTCTAAATTTATCAAAAATATCCTAAGATTGACCCCCATATGTCATAATGTATGTCATGATTTTTATATACTAAAAATGTCAATTAATTCATCATGTATTATCTTAAAATATCTTAATAACTTTAATTCACATAAATCCTTACAAAAAACATACTTTATTTCAAAATACAATTCACTCTTAATTAATTAAATAGTCTCACATCTTATAAATTATTTTTAATGTAATATTGGGTTCATCTTGAAAATACTAGAATAAAAATTCAATTTCATTTATCTAGAACTTATGTAGAGAGAGCTAATAAATTTTTAGAATCATACCAACTTCCACTAAAGGATGAACAATAAATGTTTCATAGATATTATTTTTAAAAATACCCACATGATATTCCCTACTATGTTGTTCCATAATTATCATGATTCACTTCATTCCATTTAATTTAATATACATTCCATACGTCCTATCAAAAAA
The DNA here is from genome assembly GCA_963277665.1 of Viscum album. Classification (NCBI taxonomy): domain Eukaryota; kingdom Viridiplantae; phylum Streptophyta; class Magnoliopsida; order Santalales; family Viscaceae; genus Viscum; species Viscum album. The sequence continues at coordinate 65,470,090 of OY728147.1, read as the reverse complement.
GTTGTTTTTAGAATTGATATGCATAATTTCCCCTTTGAATTGGGCACTTTTCATCCAAATTCCCAAACTCACTGAAATGGAAACACTCAATTATGGGAAGTGCATTCTATGGAGATTTATTATTATTAGCATCATTAAATAAATTTTTCTAATCTCTTCGGCATTAAACCACTTTATTTTCATCCTTCCCAAAAAATAGAAAAATTCCTAGTCCCATTAATAAAATTATATCTATGTTTCTTTACAATATTTGAACATAATATATATATCCTCTACTTCACTTAGGGTTCATATATTTTTATAAATTTTTTTTTCTCTTCTTATCCAAACCATGATGTTGATAGGTGTATCCATACTCCATTTCCCCTATAATAGTAAATCTACCAATCATTTCATATAATCCAAAGTCCCTTATGGATAATTTCCTTATGATATTTTGTTTCAAACCATTGATGATTAGATAAAATTTAATTTCTGGATAAATGATAAAACCCTAGGAGTAACTCACTTGACCTTTACAAGTATCTTCATAGGGTTATAATGATTCATCATCCTTCTGTTTAAAATCAAGGAATTCATTCTCCATATTTGTTCCATGAATATGAGGGAAGTACTTACTAAGAAATATCACCCAAATCTTTTCATGTTACATAGATTCAGTTTCTTATTATTTAATCTTGTTCTTAATACATTTATATCATTTATCTACTTCACTTTCCAACTCATAAATAGGAAAATTGGGTGTTCCATCATATAGACACTGGAAAATGGAAAATATATTTTTAGTGGTGTTGATCCATTACTCAGGAAGAAGTGGATCAATCAAAATCTTGAATGATGGTAGAAGTTTCATCCTGAGGGGCACAATTGAAGATGGTTCCCCCTTTTGGTAGTTTATATGTTCATCATGATTCATCGCATAAGAAATTTTTCGGGCATGGAAACAATTTCCTCCATTCCCACTCACATAAAATTTACTATCTCAGGTGTATAATAATTTAATTTTCCATTTCATTGAGAACTAAACTAATCCTTCATGTACAAATCTGTAACAAAGAACATAAATCAATGAATTAGAAACACTTTTCATAGGGGAAACCACATAATCTTGAAAAAATACCCATAGAGTGTCTAAATCATGGCACCATATTTTAAGTTTACGACACCTTAGGAACAAACTAGGTTATTTATTGTCAACATATATTTAAATAATTCATCATAATTTGTAAATATTTTTGGAAATCCTGAAGAATTTCACATGGGATTTCTAAACTAGGTGTGAATCAAGACTCATTGTCATGCACTAGTTCCAGATCGAGTCTAGCTCAATATGGTGTTTTTGGTGATATTACCTCTTTATAAATTTGTACTAGATGCAGATCCACTTGAAGTATCCAAAAAGTGATGTACCTTAAGGAAACATCTTTTTCTATCCTTTACAAATACTCATGTACATTATCATATATACTAAATCAATCTTATAATAATCCTTAGATAAATCCTTATACATATCCTTAGAAATATATCTTGGGATTTCACTAATGTTTTCTCATCCTAGATTCCAAATATTGAATAAATAATTCCTTTGATACCAAAAATAGTTTCCAAGGCTTAACATACATGGAAATTTCATAATTTCATAATAATATTCACCATATTACATAAGTACATGGGGAAGTATCATAATTTTTCATCATCTTTGGAAGCTTGGAACGTAATATTCTAACATGGTGAGAGATATTGAATGATTCCCACAAAGATATTCCCATTGTTTACTCCAACATAAATCCTGTATTCATAAAATGTGGATAGGAAAAATAATATATCATGGGATCAGATGCTCAGCAGGGGTAAATAATAGAGATATGTACACATAACATGAGAATAAGTCATAATGACATGATAATAACAATAGAATATCAAACCCTATATATCAAAGATCATATATACAAGTCATGGAATAAATAATTGTATTTTATAAGATGTTAATCAGAAAGGAATAAAAAAGAATAAACCATGAAAGCCTAAAATATTCATAATAAATATAGTTTTTGCGTACACAAAATTATATGAAATCTTATGTCAAGGCTACCTACCGTTATTTTCAAATATTGTTAGTATTAGGATAATCATCCATGTACTAGCTTTGGCCTTTGGTTAAAACTCATGTACCCTATTTTTTTGTTATTAGGTTATAGCCCTTATACCCTATTATTTTTAGGCTTGGGCTACAACATGAATACACTCTTTTTTACTGGATTGGTGTATAACCTTTATACCATATTATTGTTTGTAATCAAATAAAACATTTTTATAATCTTGTTTTTAGATATGGGAGGCAACTTGTGTACCCTATGGATTTCGGGCGTGGGAAACGACCAGTTTACCCCTTTGTTTTTAGTGGAGGGAAACTTCCCATGTACCATTTGTTTTTGGGATTGGTCTAGAACTCATGTAACCTTTGAGCACATATACCTTTTATCATTACCCAATTCATTGGAGGTAGATATAGGTCTCACCCATCACAAAAATAAATCATAAAAATGTGTTCTCAAAGATAATAAAACATTCATCAACTCATTACTCATCAAAAAATAATGGTTTAATTAACATCACATAATAAACCATGAAATTAATTGGATAAAATAATCATTTCCACATACAAAATCCTTTGTAAAATAGATAATTTTCATAATCATTTTATCGTAGAATAATCATTGGAATTATGTAGGCTTTATATTTGTATAATTATTGTATAACATGTGAAAGAGAAAAAGGAATCATAAAAACATTTTCATCATAAACATAAAAAATTAAAATAAATTATAAGAATCTTTCATATTTATGATATCACTGGTAAATCATACACTTTATAAGAGGATTCTGAAAGATAACATGGTTCATATCTTATGGAAAATTACCTTTCATTGAAAATCAACATTTAAGACAAAAAACATTTTAAAAATACTTTTCTTTGAACAAAGAAAAATTAAAACATATTAAGTAATAATAAAAAATAATTTAAATCATTTATTGAGAAAAATATCAATTTTTGTCAGAAAAATTCTATTTAAATCAAAAAAGCGTTTTATGACCATTATGTTTGAAAATAACCTTGAAAATTTATAAAATAATATTTTAAAAACATATAAACAAATTTTTAAAAGAAAAATAATTTTTAGGGTAATTATTCATGAAAATTAGATTAAAAAATCATTTAAATAATTTTGAAAATATTTTTAGAAAACATTGTTTTGAAAGAACTATGATTTCTATCAGAAGAGAGAAATAAAGTTGCATTATCTTAAAACCATTTTCATAATTGCATTAAGTACCAAAGCATATAAAAATGGTACTGTTACATTAATATATCATTAATAATTAAAATATAATAATATTCATTTGAATTTATGGGATGTATATTATGAGATTTCAACATTGAAGACTTGATCATGAAGAACCCGAATGAAAACTGAGATTTTTACATAGTACTATTACCACTTTGGAGTCCTTGAATTCTAATCCCCATGATATTGTGACATTACATGAATAATTTGATATTATTAAAAGTATTATATTCATTATATTAAATGTACAATGGATTTATATACACATTGTAAATGTATGTGGGTGAGTAACATAACATGTGTCTTAAAGAAGTCAAATTGAGACAAAATTACATTACAGATTTGGAAATTTTTTTAACTTTAAACCCCATGAAAGATAGATCATAAAATTTATATGAATATATCCATATATGTAAGGATAATTAATCATATAATACATTCATGATATGTATATACACCACACAACTGGAAATAATGGTGAATATAACACAAGTCACATTGAAATAAAATTCTAACTTTAAATGTTGTTACAATTACATAAACTTTTGAATAATGAGATATGTCAAATAATAACATAAATTAAAATTTTTAACATCAATAAAAAAATTATTTCATAAAAGTACATATAAATGGGTATTATACACACCATAAAATAAACAGAATGTTAATATAGCTTATATCTCACATAAATAAAAGTAGGACAAAAAATCTCATAACATAAGACTTGAATATCTCCGTACATGTTAAATCCTCATGAATAATAAATATTATTTTTTAAAAATTATCAAAAAAATATTCCTATATATCATAACATATATTATTTTATCACTAAATATTATCTATTTATAAACAATTTCTTGTTAAATATATGTTTCATGCAATAATTGAGGTGTTTTTATATATGTTTTGACTTGATATTCATGATAATGGTGGATAGATCATTATTTAATTATTTATGTAATGCAAAATAGGATTTAAATAACATATATATTCATTACATATGTGTTTATAGTAATCTACATATTAAATAAATATGAAATGGAATAGACAATTCGTGGAGATAAAAGTCCATACGTATGTAAGAACGTTGTTTCCGTTTTGTTATCATATTTAAAGAATGAAAGTAAATTATATATATTTATAAATATATTATTATTCCCATATTATTATTATTTCATATACATCATATAAATATTTTAAACATATTCTTAATACATTCAATTTAATGTGTGTGTAAATCACATCACATTGAGGTAACGGTAGTCCACATGTTCAGAAACGAAGTTATTGTATTCCCAAAAATGGGAATAATTAATGTATGTGTTCTATAAAAATTATATAATAATAAATATATAATATATATAATATATATATAACATAAAAATAGTAATTACATCGTTATTCCAAAACATGAAATGTGGTAATGGAAGAACAATAATCATTGGTTTGTGAGGCATTAGTCCTCCTTGCTCAAGAATGATGATTTCATATCCTATTTGATCATAGTTTTTGTGAGTGTACATAATATCATTATAATAATAAGATCACATTGTATTAGGGGTTTTGATTTTATTATATAGGTTTGGAATAGAAATTACTGATGGGGTGGGAAAGAAATAAAACAGTAGTTTTTGTTGAAGGATGTTACATCTTTTTTGGGTAACTCTTTTACGTTTGTACCGAAGGGATTAAATTGGTTGATTTATGCCTAAAGATAGGATTATAATATTATATAATAGGATTTTGGAGACTATTTTTGAATGTTTGGGATAATACAAATGGATTTATATGTGTGGATAGGTGAGGGGGTTAGTACCCTTTTATAGTGGAGGAGTGGCGTTCTTATAAAAACAAAATGGTCAATAGCATTGATTGGTGTATATTACATAATTTTATTCTATTAAAGATTCATTTTATATCCAGTGGAATATATAGTTGAAATATTTCATGTTTCTAGATTATTTGGACCCTTAATTTAATGTTTAACCACTAAGTAAAATTAATTTTACAATATTCATTGTAATTAATTTTAATTAATTTCACCAATATTTAGGTTGACAAACTAATTTACCTTTTTATAAATTATGAATTATTATGATTAATGATATTTATATTCAAAATTATAAGCACAAAAATAGAAAAAATTGATTTAAAATTAATCCTGTATATGGGACTAAAAATTGGTGTTTTAAAATTAAAAGATCACTATTTATAAATGTTTTTATATCAAATTTTAATGTAAAATTTATTCCAATAACCTAAAATGGATTTATTTTTTTATAATTTAAATAATTAAAATCTAAAAAAACGAAAAATATAAAATAACTATATGAATAAATTAGATTAAAAATTATTTTTCAATTTAAATTTAGTGTTTTCACTATTAATCAAAAAAAAATGAAAAGCCTCAAAAAACACCAATAATTCAGTAAATATACATTTTGATATTAAAATTTTAAAAAAATGATTTTTTTCCAAACTAGAAATTTAATTGTGTAAAAAAATTTAAGAAAAATATGATTTCCATTAAAAGGTGTAAAATTTTCTTTTCCAAAAAGTCATCTTTTTATTCATGAAATTGGATTTAATATTATATTATACCTATCAAATATATTGGATGAGTATAAAAAATTACAGAATATATTATACCTAATTTCTATTATAATCATTCACAAAAAGTGTCTTGTTTAATTTATTGTGGTAAAATTGTGTTTGTACATAGAAAACAATTTTTCCTAGGAATGGAATTTATTTATTTTTAAATAGTTCTTATATCCATTTCCAATTATTTTATAACCAAAAAATTCAATTTATATAAATGTGTGAATAATATATTTTACATTTTATTTATTCTTATTATTAATCGTCATTCTAATGGAAAGGTTGTAACTATATTAATATTTTAATAACATCATTGAAAATATAATGTAATTTAATAAAACTCAGGCATTCATGTAAGAGAAGCTATCGAATGAACACAACATTTTATGTTACATAATCTAAAAAATAGTGTTTCATTTAACACAAGCTAGTATAAGTGTTTCATGTAGTGAAATATTAACATGTTGTTCCGTGAAACACAATCCAAACTTAGTACTCTCATATTACAGAAGCAATATTTAGTGTTGTATGAAATTAAAAATACCAAAAATATTAAATTAATTAAAAAATATATATTTCACACAATATTGGGGTCATACATTGATTGGTTAAAGAAATTTTTATCAAAATGGATAAAACATTATCCAAAAAAATTATTTTTTTATCCTTACCACTATGATTATACTTATTTATCGAAACCTTAATAAAAAATGGATAACTCACCCTAGAAACATTAGTCCATACATCACCAATTTTAAGAAGGATTAGTTGAAATCTATTTCTCCAAACCCTAGGTTGAAATGTTTGATGTAAAATATTAAAGATCCAATGGATAAGAAAATATAAAATATATTTTATATAATCCTTCAAATAGGTAAAATATTCAATGATACATGAATGGGTGATGGCATTTTCTTCTTATATGTAAAGAATAGACACTGGAAAATAAATCATAATGAATTGAAGAAGCCAGTAGTTTCGGGTATTTTTATCATGTTTCTATTCACCACTGGTTTATTAAATATAATATTCATACTATATAAAGTTAATTACATACTGAAAATTATATAGAATAGACTGGTTGTACAATAAACTCAATAAGAAGATAGAATGGGTGATTCCTATTTCATCCAAGGGGAGCTCGATGTTTTTCATTTCTAGTATGGATCAATTCTGGATTTATATTTTTGTTACTAGAAAATTTATCTCTATATCCTTCTAGACATTATGATAATTTTCTTTTTGGAATATCTTTTTCTATTATGCTTTAATACTAAACTAACTTGTTATGTAAATCATAAAAAATTCTTTTATAGTAAATATTGAATTAAAAATATAATACTCTTAAACAATTAGGGAAAGATAATTCATTTAATACATAATGTAGTAGAATTTTTTATTTATAGTAAATAATATCTTTCTCAATTGAGCTAATATAATATATATAAATACAAAATACTTATCTTGTTTTTGATAAAGAAACCATTTAATTAAAGGTAAGATATAAAAATTTTAGATTTAGTTTAAAAGATACATGTGAACTATTATAAAGCTAAATTTATATTTATATAATTCATGTGATTTTTTTGAATTGATCAATGATGTAAATGAGTCCACTTAGTAAAAACAATATCCAACCAAGATCATCAGATTATATCTTATCCAAGTAATAATTGATCATACATGTGCAGTAATGGTTATACCTAACTCACATTTTTTATATAAAAAATGTTTTGAGGGTTATAAAAGGAGAATCAATTATGAATCTTATAGATATTACCAATATACCTTTATCCCTTTAAAGATATATTTTTAAAATAGAAGTCAAATTATTAACCTTATTCACCCTTAATTTTATAATGGATATCACATCAAAATTTGATATCATAAATAATCCAGTAAATCACTAAAAACTATTTTCTAAAAATTGTTGGTTAAAATTTGTCCATAACTATAAAAAAAATCAAAAAACAATGGTGCTTTATATTTTATAATCCTAAATAAACATTGGATATTGTCATTAAGTAATGAATTATTATATTTCTATAAAGAAAACCTATATTTTAAGATATAGTGTGAGAATGCTGAACATCTATCGGTTAAAGGTCTAGATGCACATGAGATGGAATAATAATACTAGAATCCGCTTATATTAGTGGGAGGAGTTGTTTCAAATACAAATATAGTCTAGAAATTCAAAACAAAATTGGTAGATTATGTTCACCATGGTGGGTGATTCAAGTATTACTCATTAAGAATCTCCATTCTTATAAAGAATATGTAAATGGTAATATTATAAGGTTTCCATGTACAATAGAATTCAAGAAATGTACTCCACTAATTAGGATTGATGACTGCAAATTTTGAATTTTATTAATACATCATATTTCTGGTGTGTATTCATGATAAACAGGGCATGGATGTTATAAGATGATACCAATAAATCATGTTTCGTTATTTAAATGATTATTCTATGACAAAAATTATTAACTAGTCACCATGACTAATATCCTTTTTAAATTATACTCGTTGGAGAACATTTCTATGATCATCAAATTGGGAAATTTATTTTCAAGTCCAATACATTTGTTGAATTCCTTATAGAATGTTTCAATATGATGCATTCAAAAAAGGGGAAACAGTGGTATATGTCTACGATTCGTAACTAAAAAGGTGGATATCATCAATAAATCCCAATAATATATGAATATTTAATAGATTAATTTATGAATAAATCATGTATAATTGTCAAAGAATATTCATTTGGAAACAAATGGGTGACAAGAATCTCTGACTGTTTAATGGGAGCACTATTAGTTTTCAAGATAAATATATTTATAACATATAGAAAAAAATTAAAAGTCTTACCAATTTTTTAAGATAGGGGAATGCAATTTCTCCATGTATGAAATAATGTAGAAACTACATTCAAGGGAAGACCATCAATAAAATTCATCAATGGGAATGATAAATCTATTAACAGTATATATAATAACAAAGTATAGAAAAATAAACATTATAAAAATCAAATACCAAGTTGTTATTGTAATATAATATTGTTAGTAGAACATCCATGGGCATTGGAAGGGATTATAGAGATTATAAAATTTTCAAAATATTATGTCTGATGAATTTTTCAAATATTTCATTATATGTTATAAAATTTTATATTTCAAGTCCATGATGTAGAAAATGTTAAATATTGACCTACATCCAACATAATTTTATAGACATGGAGTTATTAGTTTTTGACAGTACACTAAAAATTATAACTAGATGAGTTCCATATGTCTAGATATTTGGGAATACAAGTGACCTTTATAATATAACTATTATATGTACTTATATAGATTTTATTAAGTGTCTCATAAAAAGAAAAGTTTATATGTAAAAAGAGACATTACAGTCTGTGTTTTTCAATCCTATAATATGTAAGTATGTGAGGATTTTGATGCATCTTAATAAAAAGTTTTCTATTTTATAGTTGGGATTTTATGTTATAAAAAATGAAATATATTTATTAATTTATGATAAAAATTGACTATGTATTTAGTTATAATGTTAGTATTATAAAATAGGAACAAGAGGTGGATACATTGTTATATCACAACATGAGGTATTTTCTCAAGATAGTAAATGTTGTAGTAACTAGATTAACCACAAAGGCCGGTGTCTTTTACCAACCTATCCAAGGGAATGTGGTGGTCCTAGCTACAACGGCCAGAATTAGCATAATCAAGTTTAACAGGTGAGGAATAACCAGTTTTTAGCAGCTGGCTCTACTGAAAGTGGGAGTTATCTATAGTTTGATACCTATATCCAACAACTCAACAGTTTATATAACATGTATATTATGGGAAGTAATTAATAAATTTAATATATTATCAAATATTTATTTTTATTCTACATAAAACTTATATTATAATTTACCACAGTATCTATCAAATTGATAGTCTCGCAGAAGTTCTTTATTAGGATGAGAACCATTATATTCTAGGATAATATCTCTTAAATATTATTCTATATCCAGATAAGATAATATCACGGGGAACATAGTATATATATTTTAATCTACAACTAATCTTAAGTGGATTATACATAATCTCGTGATATTAACATGTTCTAATATCAAAGTTCATAGGTTATGAGAATAGACTCACCAGTATGAATTCTACTTGTTTTTATGTCATCAGATAATCATATCTACAAGCATTTGTAACTATTAAAACCCTAATCATTATTTCATACATAAACATGATGTATAAATTAATATTTCACATATTAATACTCTAGATATTTTTAGTTCGAGTGACTTTTCATTTTAATATCATTAAATAACATCTTAAAACATTAAATAAAATAATATATTTATTTAAAACTTCTTTAACATGACCGCAAAATTATTTTTTACTTAACACATCATGGGAACACCTAAGATAATACCTGAGAAATGGGTGAGATATAAATACTAGAAAATGAATAAACAGGGAATAACGTTTCAATAATAATACATGCCTGACAAGGCATGTCAATGAGTCATAAAGGGTGATGAATAATAATACCTAATATAGCATGATAATCGTAACATGGGAAATGTGGAAACAACATAAAACAAAACATTATAAACATATGTAAAAGATAACTCAGCAAGAAATAGAGGTGAAAATTTTTCTATAAATTAATTAGATAAGCCATGTACCAACATGATGTATCCTGATACTAAACATTACCCAATGCATTGAAGTGCTATCAGGGAACACCCTTCATAAACATTTCAATCTCATTCCTAAGAGTTCCACATAGATCAGATAACACAGATTCATTAAACAAAATAATATTATGTATATAAATGACTAATTCATTCATATATTTCCTCAATCAATAACAGTATTTTCATAAAGGTGAATATCATTGATTAAGAAATGTGTATGGTATCCACTGAACCATTATCTTGGCCTGGAAAATTGTTGTGGAATTTTTGCAGCGGAATGACGTCATATAGATATTTATAAAATGGGTCACCCATAACATGTATGTTTTATTTATAAGAATAACAATATTTATAAACATATACCAACATAGGAAAAAGTAAATTATAATACATAACATAAATTGGATACATGATGAAGGATACTGGTGGAAGATCCCTTACAAAATTTTTGTATAGTAACTGGTGGGATTAAAGGATCATAGGGTGATTAATTGGAGTGAAAGGAAGTAAAAATAATTTATACATCCAATTTAATGAAATGGGATCATAGAACACCATATCCCAACAAATGAAAATTTAATATAAGAAGCATAATATAAAATAAGTTCTCGAATGCCAATTAGAAGAGAGAAATCCATTAAAGAATATCGGTATAATAATGTATCAGGTAAGAGTCAAAATGCGGGGAAATATATGATAAATCATGAAAATAACATCAATTTAATAGTAATGAAATTATTTTAAATGAATTTAAATACATGAAATTGAAATTAAATGAACTAATCTCAAAGGTGCATGAATTCATTAGTGTGGATTGAAATCCCATACATGGATATGTTACTCCATTGGCATGGGTGAGAATTTTTGTAAGAATTGGGGTGCCATGGGAGGACTCTAGAGAGTATATATTAGAGTTTTTATGTTCTTCAAAGAGTTTTAGTGAAGATAAATTGTACCATTGGTGGTTTTATATAAGAATGAAGGAGTCTTTCTTTATTATTTTGGTTTTGGACACTTGATAACAAAATATTCAAAACCATAAACCATCCCATGGGTGTTCCCATGGGTTATAAAAAAGGTAATGGATCAAATTATTTTATATGGCCAAGGTCCTAACATGTTAAAATAATTCCCTTTACTTTTTGGAGGAGAGTAATTCTCTAAAGAAAATTATTTTGAAATCCTAAAATGTATTATAAGTTATAGAATATTCACTACGGCTTTATAATGAAATAAAATAAATATAAAATGAAATTAATTGAATGTAAAAAATACATATTTTTCTGAAGATACATTTTATAGTATTTATTACATCATTATTGTTCCATTATGGTGTCATAAAACACAATGTTTATTTATACATTATTTAATTTTTAACCAAATCATTTGATCGCCATAGAAAATTATGAAACATTCACTATTGGGTAATTTAAAGGTCTTAATTAAAAATATAATATTAATTTTATCTAAATAATTTTCTATATAATATATTAATTTCTTATAGAAAAACTGACAGTTATTAAAAATTGACAGGTTTTGATACAACTGTTTTCAATTCATAAAAAAATTGATGTTGAATTAATATAAACTGTATAATTATTTGCATTTAATAAAATATTTTTTATGATAATATTTTAGTAAAATATTATTAATTTGAAAATATTTTATTTCACGAAAATATATTTCTTAATTGAATTTAAATTTTAATAAAGAATACTACTTTTGATTTAATTTTTTTCTACAAAAAACAATAATAGGATGCAAAATATATCCATTATTATATAAAAAATAATCTAAAAAAATATTATTTCTAGGGTCTTGATAAATATATTTTTATAAGAACAAAATATTCTTTAAGAGTAAGGGGCATTATAGTGGGGATTTCATGGGGATATAAGTTTTAAATGGTTTGGGTCGTGATCTCGATGATCATGAAATTATATCATAAAAGGATTCACTCATTCGTAAGTTCTTGGGACTCACATTGGTCTTGGTCTAGGGGAAATCCATGAAATGTAATCTACCTTAGAATATATAATAAACGGGATTCCTATGGTACGATCCTACTATTTGAGACCATAACTTCCTTTGTCTATGTCAAAAAAAAATTTAAAACCATATATTTATATGAATCATGTTATCATTTTTCAACAGCTATATTATCAATAGTAAGGATACATAACTATCATCTACAATACAGTTGGATATAATAAAATTGATTCATGTGTTTATAATCGTAATACATTTAATTATGTCAAAATAAAGGGAATTTTATTCGTAAATATTTTGGTCATCACAACCTTCCTCCCTTAAGAAAATTTTCACTCGAATTTTTTTTACCACGCTAAAATGGATGAGGGTGACTCTACTTCATCATCTGCTCTTCTTCCCAAATTTATTCATGAATCTTGTGGTTCCATCACCCCACTTTGACGAGGGGCATTGTCTTATTTCATAATTTTTTTTCTCTTAGATCTAAGATCTTCACTAACTGCTCCACATAGGATAGGTAATTCTCCAATGGTAACACCTCTAGATTAGTACATTTGAGGGTTCTGGTATGTAATTACTTATAACGGATACATGGAATACATTGTATACTTTATATATGTTTAGTGTGAGTGTTAGTCAATGGGAAAATTCTTCGATGTGATCAAAGAGATCAAAAAAGATGATTTAAATTGGACTAATCATTTCCTTATTCCAAAATATATTCACTATTTTCCATCGAGATTTGTGGTGGAAAACCATGTCTCTAACATCAATCCCAAGTTCCTATCGATGATTATCACCATAGCTCATTTTAAGACTATAAGTAGTTTTGATGTGCTGCTGGATAGTCTTATCCTTCTACACCACTTCTTTGACCATTTCTCAACCTAGAAGTTTTCGTTCCCCAACATCATCCCTACATGATTGTGTTCTAAACCTATTCCCATAAAGGGATTTATAAAAAACCATTTGGATGCTTTAATGGATACTATTGTTGTAAGATAAATCCAATAATAGAAGATGTTGGCCTCATCAGCCTTTTATGTCCATTGAGTAGCCTCTCAACATGTCCCATCTGCCTTTTGATCATTATATATTTCACCCTTCTCCTCAAAGAGATAATATGACTATATTTTTAACAAAAATATCACTACTTCTAACTCTAGATCATGCATAAGATATTTTTTCATAAGAATTTTCAATATCCTTGAGGCATAGGCAATGAATTTGTCATTTTTCTCAAATTCCACCAAAGGGAGACTTATAATATTTTCAAGAAGAACATTCCCACAAACTTTAACATGTGATAAAATATTTATATATGTTTTCCCCAATGATTTAACATTATTTATCATTTGGACATTATATTATTAGAAAAAATAAAACATATACTAATAGTACATGAATTTAAACACATTATGACATACAATACCTTGATGTATTGGTAACATGTAGTTCATTATTCAATACCAATCATAACATAAGACTTTCTCTGCTCCCTTTATCCTAGATATTGTTATTTCTTATCTTGATTCTCAACAATTTCAATAGATAATTTCATTTTATAAAGCCTAACTTCACCTCATTTTTGACATAGAACTATATTTGATTTAATAGATGAAACTTTGTTTTCATCCATCACAATATCCATTTTTTGTGTCAATTGGATACATTATGCAATGTCCTTAAACACGTAAAAAATCTCCTAGTCTATTTGTGACATATTCATTGGTTCCTCTTTCCACACTTTTTTCATGAAGGAAATTTGGTCTTCTTTCCCTTATCACCTTTATCAGATAGACTTTCTTGAGATTTCATCTTACTCTTCCATGATATCCATGGTCCTTAAAAAAAGTTCCAATTGTTAATTGTTATTTTTATAGCTGGTTTGTAATTATCATTATATTTCCTAATTGATCACCTGTCTGATTAGGAACCTCGCTTTGGCAATCATAACATTTCCCTTTGCATCCGTTGTTAACCTGATTACTCCAATTTGTATACATTTTCTAGAATAAAATAAAAACTAAGGATGAAAATCATAAATAATTAAACACATAAAGGGGAATCTAATTTCATTAAAAGGATAACTTATAAATTAAATTTGTCTCATTAACTTATGAGTATTTATAATTCACTATTTTTTATCAATGATCTACATCAAAGCAAATATTTTTATGGGAAATTTTAGTTGTTCCCTTAAATATGGTTTGTAATGAGTTTACTAATTTACTAATGAATATACACCAAGGACTGTCAAACTAGGTGAACAGTAAGGCTCTTGGATATGTACCACTTCACCCTAAGTCAAGCCTTGAACACCTTGTCATATTTGTTCCTCAAGGATACATTTGTACCTGAACCATGTCCACTTGTAGTATCCAGAAAATGATTTATTTTTATGATAATACACTTTCCCTATAATCAACAAAATTTATGGAGGATCTCTTACAATTAGTCTTATCCATATGTGTTTTCACAAGTGGTTTTAACCCCTAATCCCAAAAAAATAAACCAATCCTATGATACCAACTATAACAACCCTGCTATTTATTTCATATTTAAACATCATTTATTACATAAAATGTCACTTAATACACCATTGAAGATCAAAAGGTCTAGTGCCATTGGGGTTTGGTAACAGTTCATAACAACTAAAAAAATGAAATACCAAAACATATTTATTAAAAAATTCTTTTACATGACCACAGAATTCCTTCATACTTAACACAACATGAGATAACTTGAGGACATATATAATAAAGGGGTGAGCTATAAAGCCCAGTAAGGGAATAAACATGGAATAACCTGAGTATAATAACATATGGTAGAAAATACATATCAATGAGGCATACGGGAAAATGAATAATAAGGAATTGTGTGTCTTGATAATCAAAACATGGGAAATGTGGAAACAAATTAAAAATTAAATCATAAACTGAAGTCAATGATTAACCTCTAAGACACCATAGTAGAAAAAATATCTATAACGGAATTAGGTAAACCCATATCCCAAAATGACATATCATGATACCAAAATTTACCCAATGCATTGGAATGCTATCTGGGCTCACTATTCATAAACATTTCAATCTCATGCTTAAGTATACCACAGAGATCATATAACAAGGATTCATTCAACATAATAATTTTATTCCATGATATAAAAATGTGGAATCCATAAATGTATGTCCCTAATCAATATGAGTGTGTTTATAAAGTTTAATACCCATAATAGATAAATGGGTATGGTATTCACACCACCATTACATTGGAATGGAAAATCAGGGTTGAATTTCAGCAGTATAACGATGTCTTATAGAAATTCATAAAATGGAATAAGTAGAGAGAAAGGGGTCTACCATAATAAAGAAATGAAATACATAGTATTATTAATATTTAAGATAAAATCCCAACAGTTGACAAATGAAATTATAAAATATAACATAAAAGGGATTCTTAATAAAGTAGATAGGTGGAAGATCCATTACAGATTTTCAACAAAGTAAAGGGTGGGATTAAGGGATTGTATAGGGAATTAATTTCAGTGAAAGAAAGATATCATAATTTTTAAATAAAATTGAATGTAAGGGGATCATGGAACATTATATCAAAACATTTTAAAATGGAATTTAAGAATCAAAATATAAAATAAGTGCTTGAATGGAAATGAGAAGAGAGAAATACCTTATAGATTTTCAGCATAGCAACAGTTTTGGTAAAGATAAAAATGTGGTGAAATAAATTATACCCAATAAAAATAAATTCAATTGGATCGAAAGGTAATGGTTACAAACAAATGTAAATACAAGAAATTGAAATTAAAATAATTAATCTAAAAGAAGGTTTTGAATTCAAAGGTGAGGGGTGAAATCTGTTACATGGATGTGTGACTCCATCAGATTGGGATAGGCTTCTTGGGATCTAGGTGATGCATTTGGAGGAATCTATGGAGAAGATATATGATGATGGAAAATATTCTAGGAGTTTTAGTGAAGTAAAATGGGATCTTGGGTAGGATTATATAGGAAATTGAGGGGGATTTATTTATTATTTTGGTTTTGGATGCTTCATAATAAAAATATCAAATCAACAAACAATCCCATGATGTTTACCAATGGTTTCTAGAAAGCTGGACTTCATTAAACTATTTTATAAGTCCAAGGTCCGAATATATTAAAATGCTTCCTTTCTTATGTAGAGGTGATTCACACTCTCAATGAAATGATTTAAAAATAAAACAATATAATACAAGTCTTGAAGGATTCACCAAGGCATTAAAAAATTAATAAAATAAACTTGATATCACATTAAACGAAAATAACATTTATTTTTCCAGATATACATTTTATATTATTTATTACATCATTATTGGGCCATTATGATGTCATAAAACACACTGAATATTTATATGGTATTTAATTTTTACAAAAATAATTTAACTATCTCAGAAAATGATGAAAAATTAATCATTGGATAATTCTGATGCCCTAATATGGAAAATATTTTTCATTTTATCAAAATAATTCTCTAAATATTATAATATTGTCAATTAAAATGAATAATGATATTTATTCAAAATTGATAGGTTTTGATAATTTTTTTTTCAAATCATAATAAAAATTTCATTTGAATTAATAAAAAATATATGATAATTTATATTTAATAAAATTTATTTAGTAATAACATTTTATTAAAATATTATTTATTTCAAAAATACATCAATTCATGAAAATATAATTTTTAATTGAATTTGATTATTAACCAAAAACAGTACTTCTTCTTTAAAAATCATTTAAGAAGTAAAAATAATTGGAATAAAAATATATTCATTAATCTATAAAAATGTACATATTTCTATTTCTAGGGACTTGATACATATCACTTTAGTACACCATAATATTTCTTAAGAGTAATGACTGCGATGATGGGGCTTTCATGGGTTAGTCCAGTGAACATGGTTTGGGTCATGATCTTGATGTCCTTGAAATTATCTTCTAATGGTTCCACACATGCTTAAGTTATTGGATATAATCTTGGGCTTTGACTAGTTCAATGCCCATAAATTATCTCTCCCTCAAGAGCTATAATAAATGATCTCCATAGGGTATTATCTTACTTTTTGAGGATATCACTTTATTTATCTATTTCAAAAGGATTTTTTAAAACCCTATATTTTTACAAGACATGTGATCATTTTTCAAAGACTATATTATAACTGGAAAATATACATGACATAAATTTAAAATCTAATTGGATAGAATAAAATAATTGCATGTGTTTATAACCAATATACATTTTATTAAGTCAATTGTAAAATAATTTTATTCAAAAGTCATTGGGTCGTTACAAAAATGGTCCTTAGACTATAATATTATCATTAATTCATTTAATTTATCATGTACGCAGATTTGTTAATGAAGACTATGATGACATATGTTTATCAAAAAGTAGGGTATGTTGGGTTTTCCATGGTGGACATGTTATTAATTCATAATTCATGGAAGTATTTTTCTCATTAATCCTTCCGTGAGTTCTTATATAATACCTTTGATTAAAATATAATTGTATCATAAATTTCATGAACATAGTGTAACAATTTTTATTTAAAAACATCAATTAATGATGTATTATGAAAATATATTGATGAAACATATATGAAACATCCTTGGAGAGATATTCAAAAAAAGAGATTAAATAAATCATTGAACATTTTTATGTTGTTGTCATAATTTTGACATTAAGTCTTTTATATTGGGTTCTTTAACCCATTACAATATAGTAAGATCGGACTTTAGCCTTACCCACCAAATTTTAATAGGAAGGAATCATAGAGGGTCATACACAACATGTTTTTGTATATATTTTTGAAATTATTTGAGAATTTACTTAATGAAAAAATATTGTTATAAAGATTGAGGGATAATTTTATTTATGGATTATTGATCTCAAATGTTAAATTAAACATTATTCACCAAATTATGAATAAAATATATATATTTCATTTAATGAATATTTAACAGATATTTAATAAATATTTATTTTCTATTTTGTGAATGAAATATTTATTTTTGAGAATAAAATATTTATTTTTTAGTATAAAATAATATTATTCAATCATTGAATAAATGTTGAGGAGTTTTAACAGACCAAGGCCATGTTTTATGAAAAATGTTAATATACATTCCAGTTAAAATATTTGTTATTGTGATAGTAATTGTGTGCCACAAAATATTATTTTTATTTTTATGTGTCATTTGGTTTATTAATGGTTATGATATTATTCAATGGTCATCATAAAATTATATAATAATTATAACAAAAACCTATACTCTATAAATTGATGAATATGTCTTTTGTGTTGGCTGTGCACTAAAAAAATAATAATTTTTTTTGGTAAAAAAAATATTACCTCAAGACATAATTGTTTTTCTCTCTAAATAATGAGAAATGAAAGATATATTCTTTGATGACTGAAGAATTAGTGATCAACACCAACAACGTAATATAATTGATTCAGCATGCTAGCTCTCAAAGATCTGATGGTTTTTCTTAATAAACAATAGAGATTGTGTGTATATCCTCTATATGGATTATATTATTAGATCCTTACATTATTATGAATGCAATTATAAGGGGTCTTTTTGGATGATCAA
The DNA here is from genome assembly GCA_963277665.1 of Viscum album. NCBI lineage: Eukaryota > Viridiplantae > Streptophyta > Magnoliopsida > Santalales > Viscaceae > Viscum > Viscum album. Next base: position 65,450,783 of record OY728147.1, on the reverse strand, counting down.
CATTCACATCGAAGAAATATCTTGATCCCATGTATTCATTCTCATCTGAACAAAATATAATAATCATAAATTAAACATGAGTGATCCCCAAACTGGGTTTCTTGAATCTAAATATAAAAATAATTCTAATATATATCCCTCCACCTAAATATTTTTTAAGAACCATATCCATAAGGTAATGGTGAAATGAATGAGATTGGTTCATGATGTGGTAGTCTTCCGTAAATTTGAATGTTGATTTTATAACACATTTGATAGAAGTGGGGATGGTTGTAGGTCATGACCATAACATGAAAACAGATTTGTATATTGATGATACCAAGATATTTATTTCAGTATGGTTTTATAATTTACGTTGGTGGAGGAAGAAATAAAATTGAATTACTCATTAAAGAATATTGCCTCTTATTCAGGTAACCTCTTTAACATTCAACCAAAATCCTCCCTAGGTTGACTTTTTTCTAAAAAATATGGCTTCCAGGATGAGAGGAGGGAATATGGGAAGTGATTTTTTTTATGTATTGTCCAAATAATTTTTTTTGAAAATGTAAAGAATCTATTTGGGGGCGTTTAATAATTGAGTTTAGTGCCACTATTGTAATTTTAGAATAAAAATCTATAACCACATTTTTCTCGTTCCAAAATGATCCCAAATGGATTATTAGTGAGAATTTTACTTGTTATGATCAAAATATAGACGCCAAATAAATTTTATTCAAAGATTTAGGTCATTTTAAAACTCATATTTTTAGTTTAACCCCAATACACTCATTTTTACCTTCACTACAGTAATTAATTTTTATTGTATTCTTTATTCATGATAGTAAAAAATTAAGATAAAATTGTTATATAATATATTTTATTTACCTTCTAAATATTCAATCCATTTTTTAAATTTAAACTCATATAATTGGAAAATTTTAATTTCAAATTAATCGCACAATCATGATGACAAATCATGTTTTCAATGATAAAATGTTTAAATACTTACAATGTTTTTTTTATCGAAAATTAATATGAAAATAATTCCAATGAACTAATAATTATTAACAATTATATAATTGAACTTATTTTAATTTCAAATTAATTCCAAATATAATTTATAATTGTAAATAATTTAAATTAAATGGCTGTTTGAAATAAGAATTTAGTATTTTTCAATATTCATCAAAAAAATTAATCTTTTCATAAAATTATCAAAAATTAACCCCAATATATTGTTTATATTATTATTTTAAGAATTAATTTTATTTTCTCAAATTAATTATGTAAATTGGTAAAAATTAATTTTAGTATTGTTCACAAAATTATATAAGAGACTTTTTTGAGAAAATAGTACTCTAGAAACATATAAATAATATATTGAAAAAATAGGTTTTTTAAAACTCAATTTTGTGTGTAGCGTAAGATAAACATATTGTTTCATAGAAAAAAGATTAACTCGGTGTTTCATATAACAAAAGAAATAAAAGAAATTTATTTTCAACAAATAAAATTATAAAATATTGGGGTGTCATATTCTACCCCTGTTAAAATGAAATATTCACTCAAAATTCACCACTATAATACAAATGTGAGGGTACCAAAGACTCATCACCTCATCTGGTTCCCATATTTCATCCTCAAACTCGTGTCTTCTCTAATAAGCATTGACCAAATGACTAGTATTTTTTCATTGAACTTTCTTTTTTCGATCTATAGTCTTCATCGGTTGTTCCTTAGAAGCAATATCATTATCAATTATATAACCTCTAAGTTTAAAAAATTTTAAGGATCATTTTTTTATTTACCTAGGAATTATACAAATGAAAATATCATGATATTGAGAGAGGTTTGATGGATGTGTAAAAATAAAGGCTATAATCTTGATGCAATCATTAATTTTTAAGGGATTGAAATAACTAATGATTAGTTTTCCTTTCATTCATTAATCTCAAAAACTACTTACATGGAAAATTATTAGTAGAAAATTGTCACAAAATTAATATTATAGATCATGCAAGAACATTTTATCATGGATTTTCATATGACTATGAGAACCGTTGATGTGTTTCTAAATGGGACCAAGACTATCTTCCATTTCATTAGCTATCTCAAGTATCAATATATTTATATCTTCAAATTTAATCCACAAAATTGGTGCATAACACTTAATTCCATAAATGGATTTGTAAGGATACATCTTAATAGTTTAGTGAAAGCTAATGTTCTAAGAAAACTTCACATGTAAGGTTTTGAACCCAACCACATTTAAAATAAAAAGAAAAAAATGTAAAAATTTCCCCTAGGGTATTAATTATTCTTTCATATGTACCATATTTTCAAGGATGATACTAAATTATAAAACTCAACTCCATATCAACAGATTACTAAATACTTCACCCTAAAATTGAGGTAAATTTCACATCCCAATTAGAATCAATGTATTGTAGTGCTCTCTAAAACCATAAAAAAATCCCTGATTTATTCCTATAGAGAGGATCTAAATATAATTCATCTCTGATAATGATAAAGTGTTCTGACATTGTAAGGCCATTATTAATAACCCATATAGAATTATTCCATTTATACATTTTGGAGAGGACAATGAAAAAATCTATGGTTATGTTTTCCCATTTATATTAATGTATGGGTAATTGATGTAACGACCCCTTATAATTTTGTTCTCTCAAACATAACATGGTTGCATTAAAATCACTGAGATACAATCTTTTTGATATATCTCTTCATTCCATCCTCATAAAAGTACTCTATCAAATCATTATACATCTTTGTACTTCTGGGATGTATAAAGAATTAAGAACAATGATATTCTTCTAAAAAATCATTTTTTCAAATATTATATGGATAGAAGAAAAAAAAAATTCTTGAACCTTATTATTCCATCAGGATAAATTTTAATCTCACAAACATTTCTAACATTTTATGTAGCTTTATATCTTCCTTATTCAACTCTTTAATATCGACATGGTAGATGGTTTGACAATAAATTGAGTAAGATAGAATTTGTCCCCTTTATTTCATATTTCCATATTCATCCTTCTCAAAACTAGTAATATTGGATATTTTATTATCCTGATCATAAATAATATAGTAATATCCTTTTAAGTCAAAGCATATGCCACATTGCTTGTTTTCTTAATGTGGTAATGTATTGAGAATTCCACGTATCTAATCAACTCTACCTATCTTCTCCATCAAATGTTTTACTTCTTATGTGTGAATATATACATCAAACATTTATGATATATATATATATATATATCGAATGTTTCTCTATAAATATTATTCCATCATTTTTTTAATGAATAAATTCCCACAGCTTACTCCAAATCATGATTTGAGTAATTTTTCTCTTGAATCGTGAATTTGGATAAGCTATAAAAAATTACCATATCATTCTGCACAAAAACACATCCAAATCAATTCTTGGATGCATCACTATATATTAAAAACATCTCATACATTGTAGGGTAATGTAATGAAATGTTTGATAACTAATATTCTCTTTAGTTCCTTGAAATGTTTCTCACATTCATATCTCCAGACTAGCTTCATACCGTTTTGAGTTAAATTTGTGAGTAGATTAGATAATCATGAGAGATTATACACAAACCATCTATAAAATTTAGGTAAACTAGGAAAACCATGGATCTTATTCCCTAAAATTGTACATGTTTAATAGTCAATACACTCATTTGATAGATCTACAGATATACCCTCTCTCTAGATTATATGACCCAAAATTGAAATATTTTGCAGCCAAAATTTCTACATTGTAATGTTTTTCATATATTTTAAACATCCTTAGGGTCTTTAGTAAAATTTTCATCTTATTTTCTTTTTCGTTTATTAACTTTTAATAGATAATAATATCATCTATAAATAATATCATATATGGATTAGGGTAATCTTTAAGTACTGTATTAATAAAATCCATGATGATACAAGTGGTATTAATAAGACCTAATGGGATCACTATATATTAATAATTTTTATAACTCATATGTAATTCTAAATATTGTATATCCTCATTATTGACCCTTAATTGATGATATCATGAACAAAGACCAATCTTGGAGTAGTTCTGATGTCCATGAAGTTGATCAAATAGGTCGTAAATACAGTTTTGAGGATACTTATTCTTGATCGTTATTTTTTCCAGCTCCAAATAATCAATAGAGAGTCACATTGATCCATATTGATTTTAAAAAAATGAATGGGTATACCCCATGGAGGCAGAGATGCCTGAATGAATCCCATCAAGGTTCTCTTGGAGTAGATTCTTCTATTCCTATAACTCAATTGGGTACATTCTATTGGGCATCTATGAAATTGGAATGTAAACTTATATGGATTCAATAGGAAATTCAACTCCATGATTCAGTGGATGACATTGATACTCTTTATAAAATTCATAAAAAACACATGCATAATAGTTCTATCATCGAGTTTGAGTTTCTCCCCAACCATTGGAGATAAAATCCCAACTTGAATAGAAATCAAAACCCATTCAAGGGATGTCATTTCTAATAGAATTTTATATTTATCATAACACTGATTAGGGATTTTAGGGTTTTTAGGAAAATCAAACGTGAATTTAATTTGATGGATTTTTATTGGAATTTATAAGGATATATTTGATCTATTTCTAAGGTAAATTAAATTTTAACAATATGAAGAATGAAATGATTTTCCGGATGAATGTTCCAATAATTTGCAACAGGAGAGAAATCATATACTTGAGTAGATATCATCATACCATTTTGATTTTTCACGACTAATTCAATATATAATAATTTGTTGAAAATTTTGATACCCATGGAAAAAATTAGACATGAATGAATGGGTAGATCTAAATTTAAATAAGACATTATGAGTACTAGATTGGATTATATGTGTACATTTTTCCAAATCCTTATCACACTCATCATCAGAAATAGATATCGCTCAAGATTTATCTTTTTCTCACAAATTAAGAGGTTTTTTGTTATTTATCATCATTATAAGATATTGGATTTGGACACATGTTATAACAGTACCCATACTCCTTTCATTTTCCACATTGGACTGTGGGTGGTTCATTGTATGAATCTTTCACTCTATTCATATCTTTAGCCTACTTCTTCCCATCAATTTATTAATCAATTTCCATATAACCTAACATAACTAAAAAATATACTAGTACTATTAATACAATTTTCTCCTTATTTCTTACTAAAAATTGATCAGAAAATAAAATCATCTTATTCTACCCATGATTCTTATATTTTCTTTTATTTTCCATTTTTTTATCTTATGAAAACCATGAGATAAATACTTAAATTCGGCCTCAATTTCCACCTTGATAGTACACTGAACAATCTATTCATAGATTATAATGTAACATAGGGATAATTATCTTTGTTGATTTGGATTTATGATACTAGAGAATCGGTCAACCATACATTAAGTTAGATGATAGTGCCAAAAATGTACCTCATAAGTCTTGTAAAATTTCTGTATAGGTAACAACAGATTCATTATCATATTCCTATAGTTAATAGAACTCCTACTATATATTCCAAAGAAGAATATGAGTAAATTAAATCTTGATAAATAATTGAATTAACTTGTCCCAATCCAATGATTCAATTTCCTCTTTCTTTCACATATTCTTGATAATATTACTCCATTTAATCCTTTCACCTTACAGACAATAGACAACCAAAATGAATGTTTCATTATCCAAACACAATAGAATGGAAAATATATTATCAGTGGTGTAGATCCATTGCTAATAAATTATTGGATCAGAAGTACCACTAAAAGAATGGGGAAGCTTCCCCATAATGGAATCAATAGAATGTTGTTCCCTCATTTGTTCATTTTGATGTCCAAAATGATTCATATCTTATGAATGTTGTGAGATCATAGTAACTAGATTTTTCATTACATCCCCAATAACATTTTAACTTTAATATGGGAAATCATTTCATTTTCCATCACACTTATAATTAACTTTGTTTCTTCTCTTTCAATCCATTGAATAAAACCTAAAAACATAGTGTAAGAAATAATAATCGTAGTTGGAAACCACATATTCATTAAAATTAACATATATGATGTCTAAATGTGGCACCTAATTTTTAATCTATTAAAACTTGGGATTTCCTATTTTATTAATATTTATCATCTATTAAAACACTTCATGATGGTTCATAATGAATTTGTAAATTTCTAAAGCATATCACCTAAGAGTGTCAAAAAAATGTGAAGTAAGGCCTATTATCACACACAAGGTAATGATCGGGTGTAGCCGAATGTTCCCTTTTCAATGTAATTACCCCTAGGTAACAATATTCTATAGAATCATCACATTGTTTTATACAGACATGTTTTTAATTTCATTGAAATAACAGTCTCAATAATTTACAAAAATTTTAGAATATTTTCTCAAATGTTGACCTATCCATTAAATTAACATAAAGAATTTCCTCAAGGTTCCCACTAATTTTTTCTCATACTTCATTCCAAATTATAAATTTAAATATCCTATATTTCCAACTATAGTGACGCTAGATTTTTATAAATTTAAATTACATTATTTTTATAATAATTTTTTACATTAGAAAATTTACACCTGATGATCATTGTGGTATAGTGTCGTAGGAAACATGGAAATATAGAAAATTATTACTTATATAAAATACATCATACCCCACTATGTTTTTCATAACTATCACCCTTATTAGACATATAATACAAAATACATTTCTTCATAACCTAGGGAAAGGGAAAATTAAGAATCTGTGAGCTTATATGCTCTGTAAGGGTAATCAAGGGAGATATGAAATCATAAAATCAATATAAAGATTTGAGAACATGAGTATAAAAACTGAAAATCATCCCTTAAATATCATAGATCATAATATTCCTTGGTGGAATAATTATTAAGAGTTAACAATACATCAATCATAATATAATCAAAGAACATAATCCGTTAGTGAACAAAATTTCCAGAATACATATATTTTTGGGGTACCTATAGGGATAGAAAACCATTTCCATAATCATCAGGGATCATGGAAAATGACATCACAGTTGAATGGGTTCACCCCCCCCCCCCCACCAATAATATAATGATGTTTCACTCTCAATACCATCATAGTAGAAAAATTCCCTTACTGAACCAGGTTCTCTCTCCATTCTAGTGTGGTCTATCTCTTGATATATGAATCTTTACTGAATGCATTGGAGGAAGAAATAGGTCCCAAAAAACACATAATAAAAATAATATGTTTTAGTGAAAAAAGATCATAAAACATTTAGATTATCATTACATATGAAATCAAAAGGGTTGCACAAATATTTCATCAATCCAAAACCTATGGGAAAATCAAAAGGATGCATAATCCTTTCTTTATTAAATCATAGACTTTTTAATGGAATAAGAATCGGGTTTCATTAGAAATTTATCATTGTAAAACAGATAGAATAGAAACAAGTTTAGTAAATATCATGTCATCATAATCATAAATAATTCAAAGAAATAACTGGAATGTAATCCATGGATCAAATCCGTAATAAATAAAAATTTACTTTAAAGGATTTCATCATTGGTGGAAAAAAAATTTAAAGATAAATTACATGGATATTTTGTTGATGAACATAAATTTTCTTTGATAACCCCTTTCTAAAACATAAATTTCATAAAATATTTTGTAAATTTATTTATTTGAAAATAAACTTTGAGACATATAAATGAATATTAAAAATAATTTAAAAATTTTATAAAGCAAAATATCATTTCTTATTTGAAAGAGCTTTTTAAAACATAAAAAATTTGGAAAATATTTTTATTTGAAAATATCAATGAATATATATAAAGGAATTTTCAATGAAACTAATGGTCATGACAGAGGGAAATTATTTTTTTTCGTGCATATAAAAACAATTATTACTGTCACATATTTAGTAAAACGCAAATGATAATTCTTTAGAAAGAGAAATGAATATTAATTTATAAATAAATTTGTTAACATTAAAAATATAATTTTGAAAATCATAGCATAATTTTAAAAATATTGAAAACATTTTTAGAAAATATGGTTTTAGAATTAAATGGATTTATTACCAAGGAGGGAAATAATGTTGTATTTTGTTTAAAGAAATATAAAATATTTACATACCAATGATTCTAAAATGGTGATAATACATGGGAATATCATGAATTAATATAGGATTAGAAAACACATGGGAATTATTGAGAGTTACACCCTAATATTTTAACATTTGAGACATAATCACACACAATACCGATAAACAATGATATTGTAACATAAAACCATTTCACCTTGGGAAACATTTGAGAAAAAATTCCCATAAAACATAGATGGTAAAATTGATATCGAATACCCTTAATTATCCATTTATGAATCATAAAAGTTATTCATGGAAAGTATATAAACCACATAAATGGAATATGTGGGGAATATGGAATGTGTCTCACTGAATTAAAAAATTGAGATATAATTCCCTTACCTTAAGTCACGAATTCCTTCATAAATCTTAAAAAATACTATATAATCATACAAGTTTATTATAAATATATTAAATAACCAATATAAAGGATATCATACCATGTATATATTTCTTATGATCAATTATTACTCATTTATTAACAATTCTCCATTAATGTAACATTTCGGTCAACAAATGCTTTTTTTGTGTATGTTGTGATTTTTTATTTTTTATCATTTTATTGGGATCATGGTTACATATTCAATAGAATTTTATCCATTATTTATATTTTATATATATTTATTATAAATTTTTTTACAGTGATCTAGAGAAGATGGAGGTACAAAATAAAATACAATATTTATGGAGATGATAAGTTCTACATTTGCATGAATATTGTGTTCAAATTCTAAAAAAATTGAAATAACAGACATAATTAATATTATACCATGATAGAATAACATTTATTTCATATATATCACATATTTTCATTAAAACATACATAATTGCCTTCAATTTAAAATGTGAATAATTCACATCTCTTCGTAAGGTGGTTTTCTGTCGTACATAGGAATGAAATTATCTTATCCCCGCCGAATTGAAAATTTAAAGGTTTGAAAGTTATAATAATAAATAATGTATAAAAAATAATATAAATAATATATAATCATTTAATATATCATTATCACCGTTCATGATAGGTGGTAATAGAAAAACAAATGATATGGGTTCATGAGGTGGTAGTCTATCTAACACTCAAATGATTATTTTGTAACCAATTTCATGGATGTGGGGATTCTTGTAGGACATGAAAATAACAAGAAAATATATAATTATATGCATCATAAATATTTTATTCTATGAGGATTTTTTAATAAAAAGTTATGAAGGTATAATAATAAATAATAAATGATTATTGAAGATCATTTCCACTTCTTCGGGTAACCATCTCTGGTTTTCACCAGAAGCCTTCATAGGTTGTATTTTTACCAAAAATAAGGCATCCAGTATGAGAGTATGTAGTTGTAAAAATTATTTGATACATTATTTTCTAAACCAAAATTTTTATGAGATGTGATGTAGAGAGGAGGGGGTGGCTTTTAATAAGTTAGTTGAGTGGAACACTTGTAATTTTTTTAAAAAGTTGTACCCAAGTTATTTTAATCATAGAAGGTTTAAAATGGATTATTACATATAATTGGGAATTATATGTTGAAATTTGGACAAAAATACAATATATAAAAGTTATTGGGTCCTTTTCACCCTTACATTTTTTGTTTTACCCCCAGTAAACTCATATTGACATTAACCGTGGAAAATATTTTTTACTGTTTTCATTATTCATAATGGTAAAAAATTATGAATAAAATATTAGGTGATATAAATTATTATGATTCCAAATATTTTATACATTTTGAAAAATTAAATAGAGAACATAGGGGAATAATTTAAAATTAAACTTGCAGACATGATGAGAAACATGGTTTTCAAATAGAAAATGTTCAAAAGGATACATTGTTTTACATCATGAATCAACAGAAAAATGATCCCAAAAAAATTGATTAACAAATATTTAATTGTACTAATTTTAATTTAATTTAAAAAAAAATTGTAACATTATAAATAATTTAAATAAAAATTTTATTTTAGATTAAAATTCATTTTTTTAATATTCATCAAAAAATTATTGTTTTCAGAAAAAACTCAAATATTCACACTATGATAATTTTTATATAAATATTTAAAATAAGAAATATATTTTATCAAATAAATTTTCTAAAATTATTGAAAAATAATTTCATTATTGTTCACAAAAATAATTTTTTTGAGATTATTGTATTTTCAAAAAATATAATGTAATTATAGAGAAATTAAGAATTATTTTCAATATGATTTCATTTTATAAAAACATTATACTGAATATTTTAATACTATTTATTACTATTTATATCTCTCAGTTTAATGGTAAGGTCATAATGGTCATTTTTGAATAATATGAATAAAAAATAATGTTTTGTTAAAACTCAACACGTGTAGCGCAAGCTAAACATATTTTTTAATGCAATGAATGTTAATTTGGTGTTTTGTGTAACACAAGTAATAAAATAAATGAATTTGGAAAAAATCCAAAATATTCTATGTGTTACTTAGAAGGAATCCATTACGTGATTTTAGGTCCCAACAACACAGAAATGCTCAAAATACATAGATCGAAGGCCCATGGGGAATTCAAGACGAATATTACATATTAAAAAGGAACCAAGGACCATAAAATGTCCTTATACCCCAAATAAGAAACAAAATATCTTGCTCAATAAAACCTATCTAACACAACATGTCTGATCATCAAACATATTTCTCATGTGCATGTTTATTGATGTCAGAGGCCTCCTACCACACCATATGCATCCACATGTGGTCACCCTCATGCACAACAATCTACACCCCTCTTATGCATGTTATTCCTCTATAAACCATCTAGTTAATTCTCCACTGGAAACCGTTGGATCCCACTATAAACCACACCCACATTAGTGACCCACCTTCATTCCCACCGCATGCCCCAACACCAGTCATTCGATTATCATGCTCATGTTGGTGGCCCGACTAACCTTCTTTTTATTCCACTACCATAGGTGTCACATGAACACACGCATCCAGGAAATAATCCAACCCTCCAAATATGCAGGGGTGACTTATCTGTGTATGTGAGTCAAACTATAGACTTCACTTGAATAGGATTTTCTAGACATGAAAAGATCAAAATCTATCATACACCCCATTAGATCTAGTATATTTAAAATAATATATTTATTTTAATATTAAATATAGATCATCCCATACATTAGTAATATTATTATTAATATTTATACATAAAGAATATATATAATTCTAAAATTTTAATATCATATTTTTACTTCATTATGTGTTATATTATTTTAAATTTTCTACTTAACAATAATGAAGTGTAGTTTACCTATTCGATTTATATCTAAGGACCATATATACAATAAACATATTTTCAATGACCAAATTTTTAAGGATCATATTTAAAATAGTCAATTTTCATTCACATATATGTATGCGTAAACATACTAAACATATTCCGTTCACACTTTTCATTTCCATAGTTTTCATTATATGTATTACAACATTATTTCTCTTTTCATCATCTTCATTCTCATCATAGGCATTTTTATACTAGTGGTGATTCGTAAAGGAGATGGTTCTCTAGTGGAGATGAATAAACTAAATATATTATATTGTCAAATTTATTTTCCCCTTCCAAAATTCATAGTTTTAATGGATGAAATAATCCATAAAATTTAATATATAGTAAAATTTACTCTAGTTGTAACATTTTACTATGAAGGAAATTTTTTTTGTTAGATAAAACCTGAGATTTCATGAATCTATACCTAAGAAATTTTGAATCCTAATAAAACATATTATAATGATAAAAATATAGGTTATGGGAAAAATATGCTTCATAAGAACATGGGATGTTACATTATCCCCCCATAAATAAATTTCATCAGGAAAATTTTAATTATCATCTATTAATGAAAATATATATTGTTGTCCAAAATGTATGAATTAATCGTGTTACATTTTCTAGTGAGATATCAAGCTTCAAAACAAATAGAACATATATTTTTCAACAAAATAAGTTTATACCAATCCATTATTCTCTAACCATTTGACCCAAGAGTCTATCGTTATTATGTATCAAGACCCACATTATATAGTTGTTTTATATATGGTTTTCATAATCATTCTTCATTGATATAATATAATGGGTTCGTGTGATTTACTTATTTATAGTAATTTATTTTTTCCTCCAAATTTAGAGTACTAAATCTTTATTAAAAACATCTTAATGGATGTTTAAAAATATTTTCCCTAGGATCATTCCCATTATAAATATTTTTGATTCAATACATGAATAATTTTTCATCAATAATAATATCAATGAGGTTTTTAAAAAATTATCTTAGAAAAATTTCAAATAAAATAGGGTCCATAAAATTAAAATCCTAAAATACATTAACGATTTTGAAGTATAGGATAATTCTGACTAAATTACCATGATCCACTTAAGTGGATGTTATTGCATATGTTCTTATATAGTTCATTGTCATTGGAGGTCTCTAGTTCCTACTATCCCTTTAAAATATTTGACGGGGAATTGATTTTCATAATTCCTTATCTCCTTAAATTTAAAGAATTGGATTTTTTTTCTCTCCAATGAATTGTCTGACCTCTTTACCCCTCCTCTATAATTAGGAACTCAATGACCAATCCAATAACATGTAGAACAATATATTGTTCTATTTTAACAAGTTCATGTTTTATTTCATCCATATTTTTGAAAAGGGGGAAATTTAATATTCTTCTCTTCATCCTATTTATCACATTGTATAATATGAAGCCTCAAGATTTTTTTCATTTATATGTTTGGATGTTAATAGTTTATCAAGTTGTTAATAATAAATCAACACAGTTGTATGAGAATAACCATAATATTTTAAACAACGTCTTCTATCCTATTTATTTTCCAATTAGTATAATTATTGTTTTTCTCATCACACCCATTATTTATTTGGTTCCCCCTAGTTCTATATGATACTAAAACAAAAAGGATTTACATAAGTTATGAAACATTAAAAATATGACGGAATTATCATAATCAATGAGATAAAATGGTATCAACATTACATTTATTAAAAAAATTCATCTATATGTTTGCCTATAATTCTTTTTCCTCAATATATATCAATCATAGTTTATCGTACGTTACTTATTATTGGATTTCATTATAATTATCAACCAAATCTATCATAGTAATAAAAAAATCAATCCTACAAATTGGTTTATAAATATTATGTGATCAGCTCAATAATATCCCCTAGTGGTGTCCGCCCATGTTCCTAGTATTAAACATAATCATCATACATTAGGGTAATGATAGAGTTGATTAAAAACCTACTATTTTTTGGTGATTATCACTAGGTGTATCTACGTCACAACCACATCCACTTTACAATAATAGTTAAGGGATATGTTTCTATGAAAAACACATGCTCAAGTCTATGCCAATAATTTATACTATCATCACATACATAGACTCATCTATAGATTTTTTACTTTGTTTTTCTATAGTGATACTGAGAATAACTAAAATATTAAAAAAAAATTAATATAAACTACTCGTATACAGAATAATGAGACTCAAGATAAAAAAATATTATTTAGCATTATTTCTAAAATATAAATATTATAAACCACAAAATAATCACAAAATCATTAGAATTTATGGTTTGTTGTCTATGAAGACCAATGACATAAGAATGTTTTTATACAAAACATGCGAACATTTCTATATAATAAAAACACAGTAGACTCTATTCTATACTTCTCATTATATATACACATATCTATAACACAGCGAAGTTGAATATAAGAAATGGTTGATCTAAAATTCCCATTATGATAAATCCTATCAATATTTCATCAAGGGATTGACCATAAGAATATGAGAATGCATGGGGATCTAAAAAATGTATTATTAAAAATAATATATAATTATAATAGTTATCAATATGTTCTGATGGAAGTTCATGTAATGTACAAATAAAAAAACATATAGCATGTAAAAAATAGTGATAAAAAATTATATAAGGAACATATTCCCTATAGAATAACATTCAATTATAACATACAATTTTCACATTGGAATAAAAATAGGTATTCGTAAAACTATTAAAATATCAACTCATTCTTATGTATAAAGATAAACTGCTTCACGTTCATTCCTAATCTTCTGAACAAAGACAATTTCTATATTAACCACACTTAATCATGTTATAATATCTATTCATGGTCATCGTCATTACTTCATGATGTATAAAACCATCAGAAATAAATTGAAGGGTGATATAGGACTCCAACCATCCTCTTCTATAAAAATGTATGAAATAACACATAAATCATTATAAATATAATGAAATATAATGGGAAATAATATGGGATTCATTCATAACATCATAAAAACCTAGGGAATGAAAAATGGCCTTTACAATACATTAGACAACATCAATGAAATTGGATTAAATAATATAAACAATTAATACCAAAAATTAGATCATCATAATATATTAATATATAATAAAATTTATGAGGGGAAACCACAAAAAAAATTAAATAAATAAATCTTTTTAAGGATAAAGAAGAACATTATTATGAAATTGTAAAGAGTTTTTATAAAATTATTTTATGTTTGATGTAAAAGATATAGTTATGTAAACTTTGGAATGAAAATTTTTATTAAGTGAATCATTTTGGAAAATAATAAATTTTTAAAAAGTAATATCAAATAGTTGATAATAGAAAAAGATAGAATGATTTCAAAAAAAAATAGAAAAACATTGAAAAATTTTATAATTAATAATAATATTCAATAATGGGTACATGAGAATGACACCAAGGATTCAAAAATGCGATGATGAAACCCATTCAAACCCTTTAATTTTAAAAAAATCATAAATAATAGTGTATTTAATAGACCTAATGGTTATCTAAAATGAATTTTGTGTGAAAAATACATCCTGTGGTATTGAAATAATATAATTAAATTAAACATTTCGAAATAACCTTATTGGAAAAAAAACCTTAACATGATAATGAATTTATTATTTAATATGAAAGAATGGGAATATAAGTACTATTGGGTTTAAAAATAATTTTAGCATCCATTATGTTAGGGAAAATATTTAAGGGATGTAAAATCAAGGATATAGATAAATCCTATATTTAAAGTGATTGGAATTTTTCATAAAAACATACATTTGTAATGAAACATTAGAATCTTCAATCAACTAGACATTAGTTTGAACCATGATTTCCATAGAAAATATAGAAATAAAAAATATTAATCATCATATATTAGATTAATTCAATATTTAATGATTAGATCAAATTGGATTGACTAGGACTCAAGAAAAGATTAAATTCAAGAAAATCTCTTATATATATTTCTACCCAGATGAAAGTTCCCAAACATACTGAAATATAAACATAAATATAATAATATTATATTTAATAACAGTATTCACATAAATTACCCATTAATATTAATCATCTATGACCATTTATTATGAATATTTTTGTTACTTATAACTTATTTTTACCATCTTATATTAGTAAATTTAATTCATTCTTACATGATTAATGATTCTTATTTCAGTACTCAATCATTGAATATATTAGATAGTTGTCTCTTATTTTTAATGTGTTTTTTCTATAAATAAATACAATATTGAAGATATGGTTATATTTATAACACTGAACTAAAATGAATAAAAAAATTATGACTAATTGTAAATGTAAATACAATATGAATACAAAATTTTCATCTAAATAGATTAAAAATAATTCGTAATTGTTATGAAAATAATTTAGGTGGGTTATTTTTTCTGTAAAAGTTATTTTTTAATTTTTTTTCATTTTATAAATAAATTCGTTCTAATTAGAGTACTAAATTAATATAAAAAATATTTTTTATATATTGAAACTATAGAATAATAATTCAAAAATTTATAATAAATTTTTTTCTAAATTATGATGAAATAATTTGATGGTAAAAATATATATTTTTCATTATTTTTTTAAATGTAAAAAATATTTTTATCTTGATAAATTAAAACAACAAATATTGGTTAATGAAATTGATGAAACTTTTTATAATATTTTTAATCAAATGAATTAATAGTCATTTAATTGTTTTTACTTGACATGGAATCGGAATAAACTCATTTATTCTTCAAAAATACATATTTTATTGAAAATGTTTTTATGTGTTTTGTAGAGAAATATTAAAATTAAATTATTCCATATTAATAAAATTTATTTGTTTAAAGTATTTTTTATATCATTATTTCATTATTATCTTTGGGTGAATTTTGGGGGATTTTTTAAAATATATTATTTTATGGTGAATAATGAAAAATACTGATATTTTTGAAAATGTCATTATTTTAAATTGCATGGATATAATTTTAAAATCATTATTTATGAAAAAAAATTTATAAAACAATTATATATTTAATAATCAATATAATTCATTTAAAAATATAATTTTGAACATATAATTTCATTTTTAAAATTTTAAAAATCCAAGTGATGTTTTTATTCAAATAAAAACTATTTTTTCCTCTATTTTGATCAGGTATTCACAAGGTTGCATATGGTTCTAGTTTGATTTTAAATTAAAATATTCATACTTTTATTTTACAAAATAAAATTAAATCCATGGTTATCAAAAATATAATATATATTTTTAAAACATTTTTATGCTTAGAAATGGGTTTTTATAAATGTTTTTTGTTATATTTCCTAAACATATATTAAATATAAATTTTAAACATTTTGAAAACACAATATTATAAAATGTATAAAATATTATAAATCATAATAAATCATAATAGGTAATAATTTATTGTTAATTTTGGTTCATAATGAATTGTAATAATGAATAATATTTCTCACCTTGGTTATGGATAAAATGAGTTTAAAGGGTTAAAATAAATTGATAAGAATTATAAATTTAAAGGGGTTGGGGTTTAAAAACTTTACTAGATAAAAAAATTAAATAAGATGGTTCGTGGATGAAAATTCAATTCTTCCTTCATTAGGTAGAAAGGTGGACCACGAAAAGAATTAATGAAAAATATTTCTCTTAAATTTTTCCCGAGTTCAAAGGCTCTTACTAAAACATGCCTGTAGTTAATTCAACCACTCCCACTACCTAGACCCAAAATATGGTGACATATTTTCCATGTCTCTACATGCTACCAAGACATATCTAAAAAACATTCTTAAATATCATTAATTGGTATTATTTTCTAATTCTTTATTCTCAAATTTTAAATAATAATAATTTAGATCCAATTTAATTAAGTTAGTCATATAATACACAGTAATGTTTCAATTATTTAAGAGTATTATACCCACAACCACTTATAAAAGGTAACCTCAATTCTTCTCTTATTTACACTACCTGAGTTTATTTTTTGCATCCAATACCTACCTAAATACATTGAAAAATAACAAATCAATAATTCCTAATATTTATTCAAAAAAATATTATCAAAATAATATGTACATGTTCTTAAATAGATTTTCCAAGTTACATTCATAATAAACCACCACCAAATACTCAATTAATATCTTAAATTTATCATATGTATATCTCTACCATTTAGATATTTCTTATGTTAATGTTATATCGCCTTTCTATTTGATTCTCGTACTATGGAAAATGAAATCATCACTCATGCATAGGTATAGACTACTCTTTCCACATTGTAGTGTAGTTTTTTTCATCACTGCCTCACATATACTATTATAAAGATAAAATTTATAAATATATATTATAATTATGACATAATTATTATTATTGAAATATAATATATCATGTACCTTCTTATTCTATAATCGATTGGAAAATTATAATGTCGCTTTTGCATATGTGTGGACTACCATCTCCACGAAGTGTTGTGATTCATTTTTTTTATTTACACCATACATGGGTGATTGAAAAAATTTTATACAATGAATAAAACATATTCCCATGAAATTACAAACATTCTTAAAATGAAGTAAGAATTTAGTAACTCCTTTAACCAAAGTCAATATACAGAAGTAATTTTGGTTAAATTGACTAATCCACATTACGTTGTCATTTTAAGAAATAAATATTCAATGAACGGATGTAAAATAACATTAAAATTAAAATAATATTTTTAAATATTTATGAAATAGTTTCTTAATAAACTATTTAATTAATTTAAATTGATTTTTAATTTGATGTAATTCATCCTACCAATTGGGAATCAAACGTAATGTTTTCTCATCTCAATTCCACTTGATTGAGATGTATTTTGTATTATGAAACTAATTTATTTTAGGTTATGTATATCTAACATTTTGACATATAATATCATGAATTCATCTTTAGTCAAATAATATAATGTGTTAATTCATTTTTAATCAATTAAGAGGTTAATATTCAAATGTTATTAATGTCATAATTATTTTTATAGACTCACTATTGTTTAGGATTGTACATGTTTACATTTATTTTATAAGAATCATGTGCTCATTATTTTTATAAAGGTTTTATTTTTTTCTTCTCTTTTAGTTATTTTTCCATATTTGTTTCAAATATTTACTCTCTTTGGTCTGAAATACTGTATTTATGAAAAATAAGCCTTATTTAAAATTTAAGGTTAGTGATATTATTATACCAAATCGTAATTCGTAGAATTGTTTTATGGATTTTTTTAATTATCGCTAAAAGTATTTTTCCACTAAATTTAAATATATTTAAAATTATTTCAATGGAATCCTTTTAATTTTTTTTGAACAAGTCTAGTTTCACTTATTACAAAATTATAAAAGGAATATAATTTTTAACTTTTGTGTTGTGAATTACTTTTACCAACTCCATAATCCTTGTTCTCTATTTATATTCCTCAACAAGTTCCAATGTTTTTTCAAATAAAATATTTTATATTTGTTATATAATTTTTTGTATTAATATTATAATAAAAATTATTTCTTTTCTAAAATGATGAAAATAATTTTATAAGTGATTTATGACATTATTATTACTATAAAGTCGTGAAATATTTAATGAAAGTTATTTTATATAATTTTCATTTAAATCTTACTGTATAATTAAAAAAACATTCCTTTACATAATAACTTTCAATATAAATTAGTTAATGGTATTCTTTACACTATTATTAGTTTATATTTATAACTATTTTTCTCAAAAGGAATAATTTGAGTTCCTTAAATATATTTTCTCTATTATGGCTTATCTATGTATTAAATAAATAGTATACTCATTGATATATTTGTTGTTAACTTGATGTCATTTTAATAATATTTTAATTTATTTTTTATGGGAAATATTGGTGTTAAATATTCTTGTTTCAATATGAATTTATATTTTATGATAATGCATATTTATTATGTATTATTTTATTTAATCAACATATAAGGAATTAATTACACATATGTAAGTAAGGAGTCGGGTTTCAATATAGATTTCCCCTAGATGCATTAAAATGTATCATGAGACAAATTGTATTCCAAATTAGTTGGGTATTTGGTGTATACCTACCTATTCATTACAATGTTTTCCCATGAGGCATTGATGTTATGGTTTATAATGTATATGAATGATACCCTAATCAAAAAATTAGGACATCTGAATTTATGAATTAAATTCATGAAGAATATAGTTATTATTGACCATGTGACTATGATGTTTATATTTTCCATGGATGAATTTTGAATATATTATAATTGATTAAATGGTATATGATTTTTTTAGCCACTCTACTATATTGTTAAAGCCTTTTATTTTTATGATACTTTCTACTATACTAATTCCCATTTTTAGCATTTGAGATCACCCATTATTATGTTTTCCATTATTCATTATATGTGGAAATGATCGTGAATAATTGACATGGATGGAAGAATGTTTTCCCAACAATGGTTTATTCTTCCAATGTAATATTGAAATAATTTAAGTATCTAGTCTCCCAAGACTGCTAAATAGAACAATCCTTCATAATTTAATACCTTTTATCTTACACTAATGTAATAAAGATAAAATTATCTTTGGGTTAATAGAGTTTGGGTTGTTATATTTGGACTCAAAATAAGTTTTATATGACCCATATGAACTAGATTTTAGAATAACATAGCTAGCATGGGCATCAGGATAAGCCTTGAGAATGTTTTTAAAATTTTATAGATTTTTATATTATGAATTAATATTGATGATGTTAAGATATAATTTTGTGTGCAATTTTCTAGAGATATCACCATGTATAAATAAAGAAAATCGTATCAGCCCTCATAGTGAAAGAAGATATTTCCATCAAGAGAAAGTCAATACATTTAGTATTGTAGTTCATATATAAATACTATATTAGAGAAGTTTTATTATGATGAAATCAATAACCTTTTTTAAGGAGAAACTAGTTATTTTTCAATATACTGTAATGATGTTGGACCAAATAATATGGTATAACCATTAATCCTATAATGGAATTACAATTCCCTTGGTATCTAAACAATGGTTAAAGTCCTTTGAATAGATATTTCTATCTTTAGAAATAAAATAAAAGTTAATGGTAATTCTAGAAGTATTATTTTTAAAATATTTGTGCATCAATAGTGGCTGCTGATTAAAAATACAAAGGAGGAGGAGATAGAGGCAATGAAATGGAATAACATTAATGTAATTTTCCTTGATAAATATCTTACTTGAGATAAACAGGATGACATGGAATGAAAATTTAATAATTTAGTATTAAAATAATATGAAAGTGTTTTTTATAATTTTGAATACATTATTATATTAGACATTTCTTATATAGACTATGTACATGGTCTAAAAAGTATGATTTGTTATTTATTTGATGGACTTAATCCAATACTACAAATGGAAGTTGTCTCTCAATATTTTTTATCATATGATGATATGGTATAAAGCGCCCTCAGGATAATTATGCATGTAAAATATTTTAAAAGGAAAAAAGAAGAAGAAAATGGAAATTGATCACCAAGGAAAAACGAAAATGAGGAAAAAGAGAATATGGGATTGATGAAACCTCAAATGTGTTATAATTGTGGAAAGAAACATCTTTGAAAATGCTTATATGGAATATAAGTTTGTTATAATTCTAGAGATAAGAGACATATGGATCATGAATGTGAGGTAATGAATAAAATACCTGATATACAAGGTTTCAAATATACGTATATGTGAACTATTGTGGCCAATTACCCAATAATCAAGGTAATTTAACTCAAAAGAGGTCAAAATATAATGGAAAAGCTTATCAAATTTCTAGATTTAATGATTAAGTCACTTAAGTTTTGGTTGTAGTTACCATTATTATTGGAACATCAATTATTTTATTCTATATATATGAAATATTTTATATTTTTTATGGATATTGAATCATACCGTGCACTTTTTAATTTATAATTCATTTAATATACATAATGGTAATTATGTTATAATGAGAATATTTTGGGTGGTATTTATAATGTTTAAACAACATTTTCCATTACTGAAAATTTGTTTGTTATACCTATGATTTAATTTTGAATAATCTTAATTTTAAGTGGTTAATAAATTTTAAGGATTATAAGGTACTAAATAACTTATGTTGAGTTATTGGTATTTCTGATAATAAATATATCATTTCATTAGATGTTTTTTTAGTCACACTCCAAGTAGAAATTATTTATTTTCTAGAGTTTTTTTTTTGAATTTTAATGAACCATTGCATAGTTTGAGAATAGTTAGACAATGTGTAAACCCAATATATAAGTAGATCACATGGTTTTATCATGGTTATACTATGTGTGTAGCCTACGTGTGTAGCCTGTATAACTCTTGTTATTGGGGAATTTCATGGTTTTCACACCGTCTATTTAACCATGCAAGCCATCCATCAAACCCACTAGAAGTGGAATATTTTTGTCTCTTTTCCATCTTTCTAAGTGGGATTTCTTCCCTTTAACACCCCACTTGAATTCCCCCAACATAGATGCAACCCATGGATATTTTTGTCTCCTAAATGCTCTTCCAACTAGATTTTAGGTTTGTTTCTTGGTGATTCTTCACCGTCATTAAATGGGATTGGATCCCCACTCTTTATACTTTTTTTTATTCCATTTACCCATTATAATATATCCTTATTTGCAAAGATTGAACTATTTGGATACCAATGTGGTGTGTAATTGACGTTTTTTTATTATAACAGTCGTGATCTATATTATGAGTTTCTGTCTAGTGTATTTCATCAAAGGACGCACGATTCTTTATCTTAATCTAGTTAGTTACATTATTTTCTATTCTAGAACATTCCATAGAGGCCTTAATTTTTATTATATATATTTTCTGAATTTTATATTATTTCATGTGGTGTGTTACAACAAATGGTTTCGGTGATTTGATGATGATATTATGATGAAAATAGTTTCTTCATTTTTTTATTTATTATATATATATATATATATTCTTTCATGTTGTTTGATAAAATTTAAATTTTTCTTTTGTAGTAGACATCGGTATTTTTAATTTTTGTTTTATCTTGTTCGAAATTTGGTTATGTTTTGGTGTATTAGTTTTTTAGTGAATTATGTTTTGATTAGAAATATTCATGAATTTTATGATTTTGTGATAATATATGGATGTTGTGATTAATAGAAAATCATGTGGTGACAATTTATTTTGTTTTTGTGTATTTTTATGGATTAACAAGGATATTTCATTGGATGTGGGAACATCTCTTTTTAAAAATGGTTAAAATATGGGTTTCCACACAAACAGAGATGGTCATTGATAAACATTCATAACTAAACCCTGAATTTTAAAACACTTATCCCCCAACCCTAATTTTCCCTTCATCCCTGTTCTCATCATGTGGTTCCTTCAAACCCTTATTGTTTTTATGAGGTCCCTTGGTTTCAAATGACTCAAATCTGATTCCAATTTTTTTTTCTAAATCAAGTCTCATTTAAATCTTTGACAAGTAATTTTATTATTAAAATTCCTAAATGCCCTTTTAGCCCCTTTTATACATGTTGTGTGATTTTTTTCGTGGTTTTGGAAATGAAATTATAAATGGATTTAGTATAGTGAAATGGAAAAGGCTTGGTAGGTATTTTATAACATCTATGCAAATTTTTTTGAAAACTCAAGTGACATGTAGGCCAAGATGGGAATTTATGAATGGCTCATTTTGTGATGGGAAACACTATGGAGGACCCTCCGTAGAGAGGTCCATCACATAGGTGGTGTGAGTATTTGAGATAGTAATAAATGGTGGTTGTGCTTCTTATTTTGATCCATGCATTTGAGGACCTCCCCATTATCTATTTACTATTATCATGGTATTTCTATGAATTATCTAGAGTTTAGAGTGATGATTTCTTATTCAAAAAAATGAGAAAGGTTGGTATCCCCGAGATTTCTTATGAGGCTAGGTGGGACATGCCACAGGATTTACTAGTTTCGAGTAGTCATTTGATTATTGAAAATAGAGCTGCACCATATTCATGTTGGTGTGCTCAAATTGATTAAATCTAAAGATTTTTTCTTGAGATGTATTATAAATTTACATGATTACAATATATTATTTCTATTTTATCGTGATTTAAACTTTTTCCATATCAATTATTTTTTACTTTCTTGAATTTTTTCCTTTGTTCACATCATAGATATTTTATCACCAGAATTGGCTTCCACTTTTGGAATTGGGTTTTCAAATAGGGTCTTCAAAATACAAATCTATTCAAATAGGTAAGCCACATGAATGTTTTTTTAATGGTGTTATTTCATGGAAATATTGGTTTGGTTATTTTAAATGATAAAACCCTATTTTCTAAATGTACTTATATCCAGGTGTTAGGGAATTTTCTTAGAAAATAAATGTATTAATTCCGTGGTGATTATATATTAAGATGTCATGCTCACTCCCTTCTTGTTCCACTCAGTGTTAGTAGACCTAAGTTTTTTGATATGTTTATGTTTATATATTAGCTTTTACTTTAATGAAGTCTGTTTTGTGGATGGTGGTGACCTAGTGGTCATGTAAAGACTTCGTTGTCCAGGTTGGTTGGTTTTATATTTTATTTATAGTGTATGTTTTTATTGTTATAACTAGATTATGTTATAGTATTTTTTGTTTAGTCTTTATTTGTTCTACGTTTTCTATTCATGTTACGTGATCCTGGAAGTTTATTGTGATAAATCATTCCCACTATGATAACATTTATTCTCAGTGCAGGTCACTAGCATTGGAGGACCAATAATGCCTATCGGGCCATGCCTTGGACATCGTCGGGTGATGGGTAGTATGGAATATAGACTTTTTTAATGATAAAATTATAACAGAGAAGACCTTTTGAATATTGGGATTTTGGTAGAGTAGAGATTATGACTTTCAAGATTCAATAGGCAGGTGTGGAAATAGAATTATGAATTCTTTATCATTTTGATACATTGCATTTCTAGGGGTAATCTGTGTTTTTGATTTTTCATTTTGTTTTGGGTTAGTAGATAGGGAATGACAATGGAGTTGGACTAGTGTTGCATTATGGGATTATGTGTAGGGGGGACCTATATAGATCCTGACTTCACAATTCAAGATACTCTTAGTGATTTGTGATTCCCTTCGAAATACTCTAATAAACTATTTGGTCGGGTCTTGAACATCACTAGTTCCCTATTCCATGTATTTCTGTGAGAGTTGTTTATTAGTTTGGATTTTATTGGTGTGGGTCAATATAGAAATTAAAAATTGTTTTTTTGAAAAGGGGGTTTTTAAAAGGAAAAGGGATTCAATTATTAGTTTGTTTTATAATAATTTGTTGGTTTTTAAAACTATAATTGAAGGAATCTTTTGGTATTTAGATAGTGGCCTTAGAAGAATATGGATTTTGAAATTGAAATGAAATGGATGTTTTGTAGATTGGCATATGAAATTAAAAAATTTCTTTGTGTCATTGGGAATATCTAAATTTGTTAGAGTGTATTCCATTTCAGGTAAGTTTGAATGCTTCAGTTTTGATCGGTGGAATGTGATTTCACTAGCATAATTATACGTTGGAATGTCATGAGATGTGCTTAAGAAGACATACATTTGATTTTTTGAACCAAAAGATATAATGTTGAGGAATGTGGGGGACCACGTTAGTGTTATGATATTCTAGTGGATAATGAATGATTTTGGTGATCATTTCAAGGAGTCGGTTTCTTTCTCTATAGAGATAGAGTTGGAGGATTATTTTAAAGATCCTTTCTTCACCAAGGGTCTTTGGGAAGTGATTAAAGAGAGAGTTATTTCATCCAAGAAATCTAAATTAGGGATATTGGTGGATGATGAGTTTGTATTGAATTTATTTATGAAGCATTGTCTTTTTTGGATGGAAATATAGTTTGTCTTAGAACTCATGAAGGTTCCTCATTTGGAAGGAGCTGTATGTTAGAGGAACCTATTCTAGATGAGTTTTCTTTATCGTTTCCTTCTTGTTGTTTATCATACTATTCTATCATATGTTTCAAATGTGTTGGTTTGCGTATTTGAATCCATCTTCACAGAACCCTCTAAAGGGTTGTCTTATATGTGTTATTTTGGGTCACCTAGAGATGATTTACAAGAGGAGTGGCCATAAATGAATGTTCTTGTCAGATTATTTCACTCCATGATTGTGGGGAAGAAGATTTTTTAAGATATTGGCCTCCATACAAAGGCTATAGTGTGAGTCCCTTCTTGTAGTTAAGAATTTTAGAAGGGAACATGAAACCTTTGCCTATCATTTTTCTCTTACATTAGATTGTCTATTGTTTAAGTCTCCTTATATTAACTTCCATAATTTCAATATTTTCCTCTTTTTTTGTAAAGTTATTGTAGTATTATCTTCCTCAAGACAAGGAGATATTATCCTCATGTAATTCTTTTTTTTTCCTCTTTGGAAATGAGGCTTTCATGAAATTCTATTTATTTATTTTTTATTATCCTTTCCATGGATAAATTTTGATTTCTCATTGTACTTAGTTAATATATTCGCATTTATTTTGGAAATTTTTAGTGGTGCTTCAGTTCATTGTTTGGTTCCAGTATCAACTTAATTGGGGGCTTGGTTCATGAGTGGATTTTCGGATTATGATGTTGGTTATGAATTGTTAGTTTGTTTTCGATGGGAGAACCCTCTATTCTTCTCTCCTTGTTGTGATTTCTCTAAAGTTGGTTGTTTGATACTTGTATAGTTAAAAGGTTACCCAGAGGTGCTTTATTTAATTCATATGCATTCATTTTCGACTTTGTGTTTTAGCTCTCATCTGGAAAGGTGAAAAACCAGGGGAAGATATTTTTTTGATGGGTAATATTTTCATATCATAACCTTTGTTTTTATTTTATTTTAATATTTTCATGATATTGGTTCATTTTTATGAGGTTCAGGTTGAGTTCCTGGTGGATATTTTTGGGGTTTTAGATTTTTTTTGAAGGTGTGTATGACTATGCACAGTTTGATTACAGTTTGAGCATGGGTAGAATAAGGGTGAATCCCATATAGAAGGGGGTCTTGGGGTTTGATAATAGTTAGAATATGTGTGTATCCTAATTGTGCAGCCCATGAAACTCATGACTGTCATTAATTTCATGGTTTGTGTTTAATTGTAGGATATAACTATGCAAACCACTCAAAGAGAGTTATTTGTTTATATTTTCATTCTTTTTTAGGTTTGGTTTCTTTCTATGAAAACAAAACGTGAATTCATCTGAAATTGATGCATATGATAGATCATTTTGGATCTTTCTATCTCTTCTAAGTGGGTTTAAACATAGTTTATTTGTGATTCCTCACCCATATTGAATGGTTAGGGTTCCCCTCTCTTTCTCCTTTCGGTTTCCTCTATTTTTACATTCCCCTATAACCATAAGAGCCATATTCGGAATATTTGGATACCTAAGAGGTATAGAATTGGGGTTTTTTCATTCTTTTTGCTATAAGTCGTATTAGGAGTGTCTTTTAAGTGCATTTCATAAAAGTCGACACGATTCTTCTACTTAAGGTAGGTGTTTCCCTTATTTTTATTTCTAAAACATTCTTTATAGTATTGATCTAGTCTGATTTTATTATCTAAATGTCATTTTCATTATTTTGGTGTGTTAGAACAAATGTTTTTGGTGTTCTTATAATGGGATTTTGCTGAAAATGGGATTTTGAAATGGTTTTCCTTAGTTATATACATACATATATAGATAAATAAGAATTGTTTTTGAAAAAAATTTAAATTTGTCTTTTGAAATTGATTTTAGTATTTTGAGAGTATGATTGATCTTATTAGACATTTGGTTATTTTTTTTGGCATGGTTGGATTGTAAATTAATTATTGAGAGGTAATTTTGGGGAATTTTATGATTAATTTCCCATATGTGGATATTGTGATTAATGGTAAAACTAGTAGATACACTTTATTTTAGTTTTGGGTATTTTATATGTCACTATAGATGATCCATTGGATGTGGAAACATATAAATGTGAACTAGGTGCACATATGGATGGGCACAAAAGTGATGATGGTATTTGATAAACATGCTCAACATAAACCCCGTATTTCAAAACACTTATCCCCTACCTTCTTTCTTCATGAAACCTCATCTCCTAAAGTGGTTCCTTTAAACACTTAATGTTTTTTATTAACATCCCTTCATTTAAAAAGAAAAAAATATGGTTTATTTTTTAAAAAAATATTTCCTTGTTTAGATCCTTGAGATGTGGTCTGGTTCCTTAATGACCTAAAGTCATGTTTGTCTCATTTCTAACATGTTGTGTGATTTTGTATTAGTTTTGGAAATGAATTTTTATCATTTTAATTTAAAATCATGGTTTTTATTTTATTATGAATTTAATATAGTTTCCAAGCCCATGCGATATGTAGACTCGATAGAAACTTTATAAATGGCCTATTATGAGAGGGTTCCTCTATAGTGGACCCTCCGTAGAGTGGGGAAATTTAAAGGACATTTCAACGTTAGGTCTAGAAAATCACCAATGATGTGGGCTTCAGTTTGAACCACATGTGTGAGTACATCCCCATTCACCATGTACTATTATCATGGGATTTATGTGTATTATATAGATGGTGGAGTGAAATTTTCTTATCGAACCTGTTGAGACGGGTTCATACCCCTATATTTTTTGAGATGCTAGATGGGATGTGCCATTGGACTAGCTAGTTTATAGTAGATAGTTGTTTATTGACTATGGAGATACATCATATGTTGGACATTTAATCTAAAACAAGTACGTTCAGATATTTATTTTAGAGATTTTTAAAAAATTCTCAAAACTACTATCTGTATGATCTATTTTTTGTGATGAAACTTTTTTTTCTACTATGATAGTTTCAGCCTTCATTTATTGGTTCCTTTAATATTAGAATTAATGTTTTTTTCACCTGGTATTGTATCCTATTTTGGAATTAAATTTTCAAATTGGTTCTTTAAAGTAAAAATATATTATGAAAATGAAACTCGTGTGCATGTTTTTTAATGAAGTGATATTTCCTTGAAATATTTCTTTGGTTTTTGAAAAGGATAAAACACTATTATATATATATATTTACTCCCAATGTTTATAGACTATTTTGGGATAGGAAATGTAAGGATTCTATGGTGATTACCTACTGATTTATTATGCTAACACCTTATTCATGCCACTTAATCAATAGACATGAGTTGTTTTGCATGTTTACGATTGGGTTTAGTGGTGCCTTTGGAGTGGGTTGGTCTATGGATGGGGTGAACAAAAGGTCACATATATACCTTTTAAACCATATTGTTTTCTTTTAGTTTTTTTGTAGTTTATACTTCATCTATTTTTTACAAGGATTTTGATGATATATATATTGATGTTCTGTTTTTATTAGTTGTGTTCCATGCTCTATTTAGTTTATTTTTTATTAATTGTTTATGGGGATAAGTCATTATAAATATGGTAAAACTAATGCATGACACTATTATACCACCTGAGAGGATTTGGAATGCCTCTCATGCCATGTCTCTAAATCGATTGAGTTTTATGTTGGAGGGTAGCCTAGCTTGGTTCGTGATATCTTATGACAATGTAAAAGTTTATTTTCATGTGTCGGGTAAGAAAATTTACCTTCTAAAGACTTTATTTTAGTATATGAGAAGATAAAATATGGTGAGTTGATTCAAATACACAAAAATGATGAAATTACATAAATTATGTATATTTTATCATATTTTCTTTCCAGATGGTAAAAAATTTCATAAACATTCAACAAGAATAAGGTAAAATTATCCGGTCTTATATTCAGAAATATCTCAAATCTGTAATTGTATTTATCTAGATACTTATTCCCAATTAAAGAACTCACGATGATATAAAGATATTGTCATAAATATTTAATTCCAAGTAATAAATTAGGAACTTCTTATAAATATAATCCAAATATATGATATAATATCTATGTTTAGAAAAAAAATTGGTAGGAAAAAATGTATATTTCAAGGACTCAATTTATTTAAGGGAGGAATATATAATATCTTAAACATTTAGAATGTGTTTTCATTTAAATACATTCAATTTTTTATATCATTTAATATATAAAAAACCATTCTATATTGAATGATACATTATTTATAATTAATTCATAACATAAACACATTATTAATATACAATTTTAATGTAAATAATTAAACACTAATTGATAATTAGCATAAAATATGTTTTAGAGGGTCAGTTTTCTATAAAATTGGGTTTCCTGTAAATTTTATATTTCAATTTAAAAGATAAATTAGTTTTACATATATCATTAAATTTACTTATTTTGTTAAACATTTAAACTAAAAAATAATAATTCACATATTTATTATTGATTCCATTGGTCGTAAGGACTTCAATTTTTATTAATTTTGAAAATACACCTTTAAAGTGCTGAGATGGAACCCTTACAAGGCCCGTAAAAATAAGTATTACATGGCCCGTAGGCTATAGAGGAATCCACTACTCGTAGGATACAATCATTACATACAACCCAGACTAACTACTTGGAACTGCTCCTCCCAACATCTTCGTTGTGAAATTAGCTCTCCACCTTTGCATGGTTGTTCGGCTAGGCTTTCCCGTGCATGCATAGGATTTTTTTGATGGCAGGTTCCATACCCTCTAATTCTTGTAATACATTTAACTTCTACATTGGTAAAAGATCCATTCTCATCCTCCTTATAAATCATGTTCCTTGTAGGTTGTGTAGTTTTCATATGCACTTAAGTTGGCCTGAAGGCCTTGAGGTGGCCCAAAGTCCTTACTAACCAGATGTCATAGGTGTCCCGAAGGCGTTAAAGGACTCGGCGGCCAAATTGGTGGCCTGAAGGCCTTGATGAGGCCCAAAGGCCTTAATAACCAGAAGTGGTAGGTGTCCTTAAGGCATTAATGGACTCAGCGGCCAAATTGGTGGCCTGAAGGGCCAAAGAGGGGAATATTCCCGGATGTTACAATGCCAAACAGAGCATGCTACAGTACATGCTAAAGTACAACATAGTTCTTGCTACAGTACCTACTACAGTACACGCTACAGTACTGCTACAGAACTGCTACAATACCCCCAGAAATTAACCTCTGCCTGGATTTGATCCAGGGTCGTCTAGATGCACTAATGGAGTCATCACCAACTATGCTAAGGTTCATGTGAATACAAATATTTATAATCATGTTTTCATAAATAAAGATAAAATCATTGGATAAAAAAAGATATTTTTATAGAAAACTTCTTTTAATTATGAAATGTATTTTAATATTAAAAAGTTAAATTTGGAAGTATAAATTAATTATTATAATTAAATTTATTGAATATATAATGAATAAAACATATTAGAAATCATTACATTGTTGTTACTAGGGATATAATTTGAATAATCTCATCTTATTTTTCATAAATAAATTTTTTCACAAAGAAAATTTTATTTATTTTATACATGGGTATTAAAATTATATTATACCACATTTATAAATTTAATTTCAGAAAATAAATTAATTTTTCGTATCATTATATGAAAATTATCTTTGGGTGATATATTTTTAATTTTTTGAAATATATGATTTTTCGTTAAACAATTAAAAATACATATTTTACATATACAATAATTTTTAATAGATTTCCAATATATAATATTTAGATTATATTTTATAACATTTTTTCACATATATATTTAATAATTCATAAATTTCATTTATAAATATAATTATGAACTTAGAAATATATATTTTTTGGATTTTGAAATCTATGTAATGTTTATATTGAAATAATAACTCTTTTTTGTTATGATATTTTAGTTTTGATTATTCTCTTCATTAAAAATAAAAATAAGTCACCTTTTATTTAACATCATCCACTTAATTCCTTTGGAATCAATTGTATAATTTATTATTCTATAAAATCATTTTTTTCCTAAAACTGGTATTTTTATAAAAATGGTTTTCATTGAATTTTGCAAACTTATATCAAAATTAATTTTTATCAATTACGAAAGTTTAGTATTTTAAATATATTTTTTAAATTGATTTTCCATAATTAATATTTGGTAATATATGAAAATATTATTTTTCAAATCATTAATTGTAACCATGGAAAATATTTATCACCTTGGTTGATGGTAAAATTAGTTTAAAGTGTTAAGAGAATGAAAAGGCTTTATGATTATAAAAACAATTAATAAATCACATTAGTGTGTTTGATTTCAACATTACCCATATCATATTCCAAAATAAGAAAATATTGATCCACTATAATTGGGTAATTCATATATTATAATTTAATATTTCATGTATTTACAGGTTTTCCACCCACCTCACTAAAAAAAGGGAACCATTGCTTCCCTATTATCTAGACTTCTTGAGCCACTTATCTCAATCAATACCATCCCAAAACCCTCCCAATTTTATATTTTCTCAATCCAAAATATTTTCCCTCATAAAAAATCCAATTTAAGATGGAATAATCTGAAGACAAATGAGATTCCAAACGGAATATGTATATTTTTTTATTCAGTTTTCCAAATATTATTTCATCCTAAATTTCCTATAAATAAAAAATAACCAGATTAACATAACTAAAATATTGTATTCACTATATTTATATGACTTTATGTTGATGGTACATCCAATTTCTATATCCTTTCCATCTTATAAAAACTGAAAACATTGTTTATGCGTACATGTGGACTATCATCTCAACACTGGTTTCTAATTTAAATTTAACCACCAAATCAAATTGATGGTTATAAATATGGAATAAATTAATGTATATAATTTTTATTAAATAATTATGATTATTTAAATATAAAATATCACCTAACTTATTACCCTACCATCCGGTGAAAAATAATAACATCTCTCATGTGTACGTTTGGAATAAATCCTTTATGAGGAAATGTAATTATTTTCTGTATTACCACCTTGAATGGACGACACAAAAATTTTATAAAATGAATAAAATTTATATTTAGTTCCTTATTAAAATTTTATAAATCATCAAACAAATTTTTAAAACCTTTAATAAAAATCAATATTCCGAATACATTTTGGACAAATTGACTAAACAACCTTAAATTATCAATGTAAAATAGAACTATTAAATTAATGGATGTCCAGTGGTTATAAAAGGCCCTTCGAATAAAATATTTATGAAAAGGTTCTCGATAAAAAATTTAATAAGTTTAAATTTATCATTCATTGGAATATAATTCCTCTGACCAATTAAGAATCCAATGTAATTGTTTTTCTTCACAATTCTACAACATTGAAACATATTTTATATTATATAAAAAATTTAATTTATATGCTGTATATAATTTCTCTAGGACATACTATATTATTAATTCCTATTTATGTACAGTATATAATGTTTCAATTCATCTTTTTTATATTAATGTGTTCAAAGTTGAATTTTTTTTTATTAATTTAATGTTTTATTTAATAATATCACACTTCTTGACAATTGATAATGTTTAAATTTATATTTAAATAATTATTTTCACTTTATCATTATTGTAACAATATATTTTAATATATTTTATTTATTTTTGGGTTTCCAGGATTTTTTCCCTCTTTTCATCTCTATTAACTAAAATTTTTTTTTAATAAAACCTAACATTTTTTCCACCATTAGTTAGGGAATATTTTTATTCCATATTCATATTTTAAAAATTGGTATATGGATAGTTTTAAATGATTATAAAATGTATTTTATAAACCCATTAATTTTAGTTACAAATTATTTCATGTAATATTTTTAATTATTGCTAATAAAATTAATTTATACTATTTAAAAAGTTTTAAAGAAATTATCTTTTGGCTTAATCTAAAAAATTATTTCTTTTAAAAGGAAAATATTGATGTCTTATTTTCAAGATTAAATATTGATATTTATTAATTGATATATTATATTTATGTTTTATTACTTTTTGATTCAATTTATGTATAATGTGTCATCCCATAGATTTTTTTGGCTACTATCTATAACTATAAAGGTATTAATTTTTACAAATCATATCATATATTAACATATATCTTATTTCTGTTATATATTATATTATTACAAAACAATATCTTTAATATTAGAAATACAATATCATTCCATTTATATAACCATTTATGTGTGTATAAGTTTAAAAAAATTGAATTGTTTATCTATGTGTAATTATGAGGATTACTTGTTTCTTATGCTGTTTAATTACATGAAATATCATCTAAAATTTTCTATGTGTAAGTCAATGACACCAAAAAGATGATGACTCCCCGTCATACATAAGTATTACTAACAGACAGATCAAACATGCATATTTCATATTTTCTATATATGTGAAGCTGACACTATTGGAAATGACTCACCATGGACCTAACATAGAGAGACAAAAGGATCACTGTTGGACATGACACCGTCAGTAAAAATGAGTCATTGGTGGTTCAACAGTCTCACTTATAAAAGGAAGGACTCATAGTTGATATGAGTCACCATGATTTTATTTGTCTCTTGGATGTTTGGTTGCACCGATAGCACAAAAGACTCACCAATACACCGAGTAATAGATACTGATGGAAAGGACTCACTGATACACTGAGTCACTAATACCGATGGAAAGGACTCACTGATACACCGAGTCACTGATACTGATCGAAAGGAATCACTAATACACAGATTCACTGATTCTCACTGACTAATGTTGAAAAACTTATGCCAATGAGTCACCAATACTTATGACTCACTGATAGTCATAAAAAGTGTTCTTAATTTATTAATTCAAATTTATATCTAACAATCATATTTATAAAAATTAGTTTTTCTGACAATATTTAATGTTGTCTGTAGTACTATCAGTAGACGATACGAGGTATGTGCACATGCAGAGATCCCTTTGCCTGCTGGACCTCTAAATATAAAAGAATTACAAACTTGATCATTTAAAGAGAAGAAAAATACAATGAATAGTAAAAAAGGAACATAAGAACTAAAAACTATTCAAACTCTTGATATTTATTTCAAAATACCAAGAACTCAAAGAAAGAACATATGGAGACATCAATAAGATGAGAAAAACTTACTAATCATCACTCAGCATATTTCAAACATGGAGCTGAATACTTCACTCCTCCAAACCAGACCATAGAGACTCAGATACTCTGTTTTGGAGTTGACTATAAAGAGAGGAATGGAAATTCATTTTCTCTACATCAAACATGTCTAAAGCATCATTGAATAGAAAATAGAGACTTATAAACTTTATTATACATCTTAATCATTGTTGTGTTTTTTTGTTTAAATTCTTTAAAGTGTGTGTGTTTCTTTCTATTACACACAAACTAACTCATGTTCATAACTAAAGGATACTTTATATCCTCATAATATTTCTAATTTTATTCCATGTATCCCATGTAGAATAGTGGAACAGGACAAGGGTGGCCTGTCATTTGTTTTTCCCATGAATAACTGTGGTAGTGGTCATGTGTGACCGGGATAGCCTGGTCTGCTGTTATGAACCCCGATCCATGGTATGTACAGTTTATTTATTAATTTAAAATTATTTCTGGCTGGTGATCACCAAGTCGTGAGGACTAAGTCTCATATTGATACTGCACCTCTTTTTTATATCCATTGTGCTTTTAAATTTTATTTTTACTCATTGTGTATTAATTTTTGATAAATCTAAATTGAACATTGATAGTTAGTTTAGAAAGTGATTATAACTTTTTTGAATTAGTTGGTTAGTCTCAAAAGTTATATTAGTCGTTAGTTTTGTATAGATGAGAACATATCAATCTTCTGAGAAATTAATTTTACATTCATGACTATTATTAAATCACTACAAAGTGACTTTGATTAAATTTTTAATTGTGGAAAATTTTCAAAGAACCAAATTTTAACTGAGTTTTTTACAGATAATCAATTCACCCCCTGAGTAATCTACTGCGACCAACATTTGATATCAGAGGATTTCTGATAATTTTTTGTTTTTAATTCCTTTTCATCTCTTTTTCTGCTATGATTGTAGTTGTATTTTAATAGTCTTAATTTAGTTTTTTTTAATTTTTCATCATTCCAATTTTTTCATACTTTATATCATGGTTAATAGACTAGAATGAGATATTACTAATATACCACATTTTTAATGTAACAAACTATGCTTAGTGGAAGATTAAAATGAAAATACACCTAGAAATCAAGGGATTTAAATCGGGAATGCAATTGAATGAAAATATTCATTTCTTGAAACTACGTGAAACACTTGTGATGAACCTACCATGTCTTCCTATAACAATAATTGTAAAGAATTGAATGTTATATACTATACACTATGATATAAATAGATTAATCATATTTCTACTTGTAAAAATGCCAATGAGATTTGTGACACAGTGTCTCTTTCTAGTGAGGGAACATCTAATGTGATGGAAATGAGATATAATACATATACTATTAAATATGAAAATTTTATAGTTAATACTAATGAATCTATTTATGATATGTATCTAGAGTTTAACAAAACTGTGAAAATAATGATCTCTCTTGGGAGAGAAGTTAAAACCAAATAAAAACCCTGAGGATTTTAAGATGTTTACCTGAGAGATGTACAGTAACCTCTATCTCAATTAAATAATCATGTTACCTCAGAAAATTACATGACAAAGAACACATTGGAAAGATGATGGTGTTCCCAGAATAATTGAAACTCAATAAAGAGTATGAGTATGAACATAAGAGGAATCATATAGCTTTCAAGACAACAACCTATACAAATAAATATAAAGTAAAAAATTCAATCTCCTTTTGAAAGCACCAGTAGTGACGAATTAGCTACAGATAGTGTTGAAGAAATTGCCCTGTTGGCCAAAAGATTCAAGAAATTTTATATAAAAAATAATTTTATCAAAAACATCAATTACCAATGAAATTATGATAACAATTTAAATTGGAAATGATTGGAATAAAAATGATAAATCAATAGAGATAGTTTTCTACGAATGTTAAAAGATTGGATATGTCAAAGATTATTGTCCATGATTGTAAAAAAAAGAGGTTTGAGAATAGGGATAGAAAATATAAGAATTCTATGAAGGCCACTTGAAGTGCCTTAGAGCATAGCTCTAGTGAATCTTATTCATCTCATTATGAGAAATAATATATAGAAAATATGGATTTTATGACAAAAACGTTTGAGGTATCCTTAGACTCTCTTGATGATAACCATTATTATTCTAAAAATAAAAGTGGGTCTAATAATTATTCATGTGAATAATTACTCAAATATGGTAACATGATGGAATAGTCATATAATGAACTAAAGGATACATATAAATTTTTAAAGGAACATAATTCTCTTACTATACTTATTAAATATGAACTTACCACTGAAAAAGAAAATAATCTTCAACTACTCAAGGAAAACAACAAGTTAAAGACAACTAATACGAAATTAATGATGGATCTTGAAATGATTACCAATGAAAAAAATATTCTTAATAAAATTCTTGGTAAACAGATAGCTCCAAAGTACACTTCTTTAATCAGATATAAATTCAGGCAATGGAATTTACTAGAGAAATAATTAATAACCAAAATTGGGAAATATTCTTCTTCATTCCAAAAACCATAATTTTCTTGAAAACTCCCGTTCAAAAAATTCTTTACTGCATCCAGTTATTCTAGACCAAATAGAGTATATTTTTCTAATACTCTATATTATTCATATAGAAAACCTATAAAACAATTGTGTGTTCCTAAATATTTTTTTTCTAATATTTCGTAACTCAGAAAAATATGGGTACCAAAATCATTCTTGGGATGAATTATTTTGTATGTAAACTACATAAAGAGTTCATTTAGATATCTATGGTACTTTGATATTGTGTGTTCTAGACACATGATTGGGGACTAATCAAACTTCAAAAGTCTTATCAAAATTTATGGAGGAAATGTCATGTTTGGTGACAATGGAAAATGAAAAATCATCGGACTAGGAAATATTGGTAAACCAAACTGTATTTCAATTTCCGTTGTACAATATATTGATGGATTAAAGTATAATATGATTATCATATGTCAACTATGTGTATATGGATTTAATGTCAAATTTACAAATGATTCATTTAATTTTTTTGATTCCAAGAATAACTTAGTCTTTACTGCTCTTAGAAATGATAATTTGTTTTCTATAAATTTAGACACACCAACCCCATAGAATGTTTCTTGTCTAAGTTCCTTTCATAAAGAGTCTTGTCTCTCGCATAGAAGACTAGGAAATTTCTATATAAAATCTCTTATTAAACTTACGAGGAATGTCCTAGTCAAGGATCTTCCCAAAATAGAGTTTCCAAATGAAAAGATCTATAATCTTTGTCAAAATGGAAAACAACACATGATATCTTTCAAATCAAAGAAATATTTTTCAACTTCTCCAAAATTAGAGTTGGTTCACATGGAGTTTTTTGGACCTTTTAGAGTTTATTTTTTAAATTGGAAGAACTATGTTTATTTTCTGGTAGATGAATATTCTAGGTATACTTGGACTTATTTATTAGCTCAAAAAAGTGAAGCATGTACATACTTCACCATGTTTTCTAAAAGTGTAGAAAATCACAGTTGTCTTAGAATTAAATCTATAATATTTGATCATGGACGTGAGTTTGAAAATCAAGACATTGAATATTTACTCCCACAAAATGTCTATAGTCAAAACATATCTACCCCTAAGAAACCTCAACAAATTGGAGATATAGAAAGAATAAATAGGACCTTGAAAAAAATTTCTAGAATAATGATTAATGAATATGACCTTCCAATTTACTTCTAGGATGAAGTTGTTAATACATCTTGTTATATAATAAACAGAGTCTTAATCAGACCTATTCTCAAGAAGATTCCCAATGAGTTATGGAACAATATAAAACTGAAAGATAGTTTTTTCAATGTTTTTGGTTTCAAAGTATTTATTTTTAATAAAATGGATAATCTTGAAAAAATCACATCTAAAAGTGATGAAGGAATCATTCTAGGTTATTAATACTCAATTAAATCCCATAGATTCTTTAATTATAGAAGCAAGTGTGGGGAAGAATATGTGCATATTAAATTTGATCGGAATAATCCACATGATCATAATACTTATCTAGACGACCTTGATGATTATATATCAAATCTAGACATAAATAAAAAATCATCTAATCTGTATGTCACGAAATCTGTGAAATCAAACAATTTTGGAAATTCTATAGAATCTATCCATAGTGAACAAAATCAAAATGATGCATCAGAAATAACTAGTCATACCTTTTCTAGACCATCTATAATCCTTAAAAACCATCCCTCAGATGTTTTTGTTGGATACTTAGATAGACGAACCAAACCTAGAACTTCTCTTACAAATCAGGTTGAACCTCAAGCTTTGTTTGTCACAACTTTAACATAAAAGATTCAATGATGTAATAAAAGTTGAATTTTGGGTGATGGGTATGCTAGAATAACACAATAAATTTGAAATAAATAATGTTTGGAAAAATGTGGATAGACCCAAAGACACCTTGACCATAGGTACTAAGTCGGTGTTTAGAAATAAAGAAGATGAAGCTAGTAATACTGTTAGAAACAAATATATATTAGTTACACAAGGTTATATTCAATAGGATGGAATTGAATTTGATGAAACCTTTGCACATGTTTCTATACTTGAAGCCAAAATAATCCTACATTCTTATGCTAGCCATCTTAATTTAAATTTTTTTCGAATGGTTGTTAAGTGTGGATTCATAAATGGAAATATAGTTGAAGATTTTTTTGTTGAAAAATCCCCTAGTTTTTCAAATCCTAATTTTTAAAATCATGGTTTCTAATTGAAAAAAAAATTATAGGGTTTAAAACAAGATCCAAGAGATTGGAATGATAGATTAATTAGTTTTCTTAATTGAAAGGGTTTTACAAAAGGAAGTTTTCATCCTACTCTTTTTATACAGATAATGTTTGAGGATGTTTTAGTAGTCCAAATCTATTTTGATGATAATATTT
Source organism: Viscum album (assembly GCA_963277665.1). Taxonomy (NCBI): domain Eukaryota; kingdom Viridiplantae; phylum Streptophyta; class Magnoliopsida; order Santalales; family Viscaceae; genus Viscum; species Viscum album. Next base: position 65,411,092 of record OY728147.1, on the reverse strand, counting down.
TTGGATCTTCAAGAAATTTCTTATGTATTGAATTTTCTAAAATTATGCAAAATGAATTTGAAATGAGTTTAATGAGTGAACACAAAATATTTCTTGGATTTCAAAATTTTTAAAATGAATAATGTTTCACATTATGTGTGGAAAATAACTCTTAAAAAGATTTGAATTTGATTGCATTAAAAGTAGTGACAATCCCATGAGTACTACTTGTAAGTTGAATCTTAATGAAGATGGAAAATCTTTTGATCCAACCACTTATAGAGGAATTGTTAGATGCTTTCTCTACATGTCTCCTAGTACACCAGATATAATGTTTAGTGTGATTATGTGTTCCCATTTTCAAGATAATCCTAATTAATCTCACGTTATTGATGTTAAAATAATTTTTAAATACCTCAAACATTATATCAATTAAATTTTGTTTTACACCAAAGGAAAATCATTTGATAGAGTGAGTTATTATAATTTTAATTTTGGTGTATGTATGTTAGATAGAAAGAGAACCTCCAAGACATGACACTTTTTGGGAAAATATTTGGTTTTATGGTGTAGTAATAAGAAAAATTATATTGCATTATTTATAGCTGAAGCTGAATACATAGTTGGTGGTAGCTATTGTGCACAAATTTTGTGGATAAAACACTCTCTTCAAGACTATGAACATCAATTTGGACATGTACATATATAATGTTACAACAGAAGTTCTATTAACATCTCTAAGAACCATTTATCTTACTCTAGAACAAAACATAATGATGTAAGACATCACTTTTTGAGAGATCGTTATTAAAAGGGTGATATTAATGCCATCCTTGATATTTGTGAACCATTAATGCCATCCTTGATATTTCAGTACGTTTAATAACAAATATTTTCTCTCCAAGATCCATTACACTAAAAAATCCTTCTCAAAAATATTTAGGTCCTTTGAATCCTAGTCTGGTAAACCATGTTATAATTTTTGAGATGGATGTTTTAGTGTAATGGCCCTTGGAGAGAAAATATTTGTTATTAAATGTACTGAAATATCAAGGATGGCATTAATGGTTCACAAATAACGATAGAGTCTTTTATTCGAAGCTTTTTTATGAGTTTTATATGAATATATAACTTTTACTAGAAATAATTGATGTTGTAAGGATAAAGCAGTGAATGGGAAGAGAATATAATTTTCTTCAAGGAATTGGGTTGAATGTCTTAAGGTAACTCGTGAAGAATGGTTTGTTGATTACTAATGTACTTTTCATATTGAATGTGAATTATTTTGTTATGATACTACCCTATAAGAGATAATTATAAAAGAAGAGTACATGAGACTCATCGCCTCATAATTAAATGGTGAATGAAAAATTGTTTTCATGTTTATTCAGCATCAGATTTTTCCTAGGAAAGGGTACTTTGATTATATCTAAAATCAAGATCTATACTTGGCTAATTTGATTCATAAAGTCATTAAATGGATTCTATGTAGATATCTGACTTAGAACATCAATGAGATGATAAATCTTGGGCATAAGTAAAAGTATATCTTCTATTCAAGAACAACTTCAGCTATGCTGAAGGAGACGGGTTGTGTAAATGAAGATGATGATGTCTTAGTTAGTGAATGTGGTGGAATCTACAAAAGATATGACATATGTAGAAGAATGAAAATAAATTGGAACCCTTGGAGGATAAAATGTTTTGTTGATTAAGATATATTTTATGAGATGTTCAATCCCATAGACCATCTAATTTGACCATGGGATCTAATGGATCCTGGTCTCAGTTCAGATGAATAGGCATCATATTCCTCAAATGAGGAAGAGGAACTTACTTCCCCTATTAGAGATATAGGGTCACCAATTAATGATTAATGTTACCCAAACACTATTGGACCATCAAAAAGAGTCTCTCTTGGACCTCCATTCCCACCTATGTATTTAATCTCTCATGATCATATTCTCGAATCATCTGGTAGTGAAGAAAACGAGGTTGAAGGTAGTGTAGAGTATGTTAGTGAATCCAATGAAGAAGAAGAATAAGAATAAGAAGATGATAGTGGTGAAAATGGTTCAAAATCATAATGTGAATAAGGATATGAACAAGTTGAAGAAGTTCACAATGAAGATGGTAATAGTGAAGAAGGTAGTGAACGTGAAAGTGATAGGGACTCTGGTAACCATGATAAAAATCCAGATACTGTGAGTATAGAAGTTACTGAATAAAATAAAGGTGTCTATTTGAGTGTACTAATCACGAATAAAATGTTGCTCTAAATGAATTTTTTAATCAAGTTTTATGTACTTGGAGAAGAAAAATACATAAGGAAATGAAGTATACCCAAGAAACCAAGACTGAGGGGGAGAAATTTACCAAAAGTGTTGACACTGTGGAGGATCCTCATGGTCCAGTTGCTCATGTTGAGGAAGAGCATCAAATAAGAAGAGAAATGATTGATACTATTTCTCCTTGGGATTCTGATATTCATGCTAAATGAATATGTAATCTTAGTTATTTATCCTTGGTATTTTATTTTAGAGATTATGATGATGAAATAGTTTCGCCATCTGCAAAGGAACCAGTGGATGAGACAAATTTTAGTGAATATGTCAATAAAGCTGATTTTTAACTTTTCAAGGAAGATATATGTTCCTCCATAAGATACATAGTGCAATATCAAATGAGGTATATTATCGATGAATTTAGGTGATAGAATACTGAGTTGATTGAGATTTTTAAATCAATTAGATCTGTAGTTGATGGTGAAAACCACACTACTGTTTCAAGTTCTTCTCCTTCATCAACTAGTCTGTCTCTACTCTTGCTGCTTCTATTTCAAACATACTGATAAAATATATTCAGTAAAATCTAATAAAAAATTTAGTGAAAATTGTGAAAAGAAATACCAAGCTCTGAAATGGTATAAATAAGTTGACAACTAGGATAAAATCCTTGAACATAGAGTATAGGAATATAATGGAAACTATAAGGAAATGTACTGAGAACCTTTTTTCCCATTTTAAAGATCTGGATCATTCCATGATGAGAAAAGAAGTTAAAGATCTCACCTATTCTTTTCTAGCATCATGTTCTGCTCCACCTGCTCAGTCCTCACAATCTGTAGATCATGTATATCTTTCTACTATTAGTTTAGTATTAAAAAAGGAGCTACAAGTGTTTACCGCATTTTTATCCAAATTATGAGGTTTCATCAGAAAAATTTCCTGATATTGTGAAGTATTATTAAAGGAATACTTCAAAAACATGGGAAGATTTGACCAAAGGGATTGATGACTTTTTCTCTAAACTCATCACAACACACTAAATGAATAGTCTGTTTAAGTATTTGGCAATATCTCTTAATCTTCCTCCAGTGAAAATTTCCATTACTGATCAGATTTAGAAACATAGAAAATTTACTCCTTTTTTGGTTATGTTTATATAAAATATAGATGATTTTCAAAAACATTTGAGATATGGTGAAAATATAAATAAATAATTCTTCAGGCTATTTAAATCGTATCTTCATATCCAATGTGAAGCCATTGTGGTACTGCCTACTACAACACATTTCTCTTCTAGTTCTATGAAAATTCAACCAAAAATGTTTAGTTTCTCATGACTTATGTCACAGTAGACAAGTCCATATAGAAATTTTTCCATCTCATGTTTTTTCTCAACATAAACATACCCTTTCTTCTATAGTTCCAGAAGGAGTGCCTCTTCCTCCTCCCATAATCTGTCTAAACCATCCTGTTCCTCATCCTACCTCTCCTGATAAACCTTCAATAGATCCGTATGATAAGGGGAAGGCACCCCTTGATCATACAACTTTATCATATCTTGTAGTATGAGATGATTTTATTTTTATAGGGATAAGTACTTATACAGATTTTTCTATAGTGTCAATAGTTTATTAATGCTATTTCATTGTTTTTACATTATTATTTTTCCAGTTCTTTTATCCTATCACAATTTTCTAATACAAAAGTGGATAGATATATTATTACACATTATTAATAGTGTGTGACTCTTATTAGAATCAATAATGAAATGATTTGATGCCATGATTTATGATTATCTAAAAGGGAAATATTTTTGTACTATAGATGTTGTTGGAAACTATCTCAAATTATTAACATTTTAATTATCCCAAATCATGTAATATGTTAACATATATCATATTTTAGGTTAGATCTTATATTATAATAAAAAAGTGTCTTGAATATCAGAAATATAAGATCATTTAATTCATATAACAATTTATGTGTTCTTAAGTATAAACATGATTTTAATTATTTATCTATATGTAATTATGAGGATTAATAGATTATAACATTGCATAATTAAAAGAAATATCATCTAAAATTATTAAAGAATAAGTCACTAGCACCGAAAAGCTGAAGACTCACCATCATACATAAGTCTTACTGACAGAAATATCAAACAAGCATATTTCATATTTTCTATGTATGTGAAGCTGAAACTGTTGGAAAAGAGCCACTATGGACATGACACTGACAGACAAAAGACTCACCATTGGACATGACACCATCAGTTAAAATGAGTCACTGTTTCATCAACATTCTCACAGGAAGAAGGAATGAATCACAGATTATATGATTTACCTTTATTTCATTCGTCTATTTGATGATTGGTCGCACCGATATCTCAAACGAATCAACGATACACTGATTCACTGATACCGATGGAACAGACTCACTGGTACACCGAGTCACCGATACCCATGGAAAGGTCTAACTGATAAACCGAGTCACCAACACCGATGGAAAAGAGTCACCAGTACACGGATTCACTGATGTTGACTGAAAGATGATGAATAGCTGATGCCAATGAGTCATCGATAGTTATGACTTACTGATATTCATGAAAATAGTTCTTAATTTATTAATTCAAATTTATATCTAACTGGCATATTTAGACAAATTAATGTTTCATACATTATTTAATGTTTTCTATAGGACTTTTATTAGATATTATGACGTACCTATATGTGGGGATATTTTTAGGTATGTTGGACCTCGAAGTATAAAATAATTACAAAATAGATCATTTATAGGGAAGAGGAATATGTTGAAAAGTAAAAAAAGGAACATAAGAAATGAAAACTCCTACCACTCTTGAACTTTCTTCAAAATCCCATAAACTAAAAGAAAGAACATATGGGGACATTAATAAGATGAGAAACACTTGCAGAGCTGCACTAAACATATTTCAAACAAGAATCTGAACACTTCACTCCTCGAAATGAGACCACAAAGACTATGATACGCTGTTTTGGATACTACCTTCATAAGATGGATAAAAATTTATTTTCTTTACATCAAACGAGTCCAGCGCATCACTTTATAGAACACAAGAAACTTCTAAACCTTTTTATACTTCTTTAGCTCTGTTCTGGTCTTTTGTTTATGTTATTTGAGCCATTTTTGTATCTGTCTATTACACACACACTAACTATTATTCATAACTGTAGGATACTTGATGTCCTCTAACTCTCTCTCATTATGTTTCTTGAATGCCACGTAGAATAGTGGATGAGGTCATGTTTGACCTTTTTGTTGTTTTACCCACGAATAACTGTTGTAGAGGTCATGTGCGACCTTAACATCCTTGTGTACTATTGTGAACCCCAATCCAGGGTGTGGATAAAAATGTTTATTAATTTAAAATGCTTGGTGGGAGGTGATTACGAAGTGTAGAGGACTATGCCTTAGCTTGAGAATGAACCTCTTGTAAATATCGGATTTCCTTTTACATTTTAGTTTGAGTATACATGTATTAATTTCTCATAAAACAAAATTTAACTTTGATAGTTAGTTTAGAAATTTTTTATAACTATTTTTAATCAGTAGGTTAGTTTCAAAAGTTATAATAATCTTCAGATTAGTATATCTGAGAACATATCAACCTTTTGAGAAATTAGTTGAACATTCAAGAATTTTATAATTTCACTTCAAACTGACATTTATTATATTTTTAATTGGTGGAAATTTTCAATGAACCAATTTTAATAGAAATTTTAATAGATACTCAATTCACCCCCATCTTGAGTAATCTAATCCAACCAATAGAATTATTTTGAAATATGTAAGGGGCGAGCGGGAACATGTTATATATATATCCCCATGATGCCTCAAAAGGTATGAAAAGGTAAAAAATCCAATATTATTGGGTATTCAGTTTATACATAACCATAAAAAGATATTCCTTAGCACAAGGAAATGGTGATAAGGGTCTTGATGTCTTGGCCTTAGGTCATGATGGTATGATCACATCATCAAAAATTATGCATTTATATCTATAAAAATTCAAATTTTATCATAAAAGTGATTGTGATTGTGATATTTTTTAGGGATATATTTCGAATTTGAATTTATTTATTTAATGAAATATGTATTAACTACCCATTGATCAAATATTGTTAATTCTTTATTCATGCATCATAGCTTTTATTATACATATTTTCATTCTAATAATCTAAGATCAATATTTAATATGTTTTCCTTTCCCAAATATACTATTAAGTGTCTTTGAATTATTTTCCTAGATGTGATATTATTTATCTATGCTTTATTTTAAAAAATTTAATATAGAAATTATTTTTGTATCCAGTCTCCCAAGACTATTAGACTGACTAGTCCATCATATTATGATCTCTTTTATCATCAAATAATTTAATAAAATAAACATCAACTCTAGGATACTATATTTATGAATGATAAAAATTTGATCAAACATTAAAACGTTGTGTGAACATTCTATAGTGTTTCACAAACACCTGAAGATATCCTTGATAATTTCCTCTAATGGAATCATTATGAATTTTTTATAATTCCATTAGTTTTAAAATGACACAAACTATATTCTTAATGAAACATTATTGGACTCTATATTTAATGTTTCTTAATCTAGTTTAAATTTTACACACATTTAATATCAATACAATACCATAACATAAACATCATTTACCCAGTTCATCTATCATTAATTATTTTAGAATATCAGGTCAACTTCTCTTAAATTCATTCATATTTTTTGAGTATTTCCATCAACTAAAATATGATGGATTCTTAACCTGGAATATGCCACAATTAACCCTTTAGGATCATCTAGTGATCATTATACTCAATCTTATTGAGTATATTTGTGGAGGAAAAAAGTATTTATGTCATTTTTCGTTAAATTCATTTGTAACCTTAGATTAAACAGTTTACTCTTACATAAGAATTTGGATTAACCTTTTGATATATTCCTTTAGTTGTCTACTCAATAATGTTTTACTTTAACACATAATATTATCATATTACATGATAATTTTTTTCAAGTTACTAGTCATAGGAGAATCTTATTTTAAAATTATCATTTTATGGATTGATTTAAACGTTAATTATGATGGTGTTGATAATTTAATTAGTCTCTACTAGTTGGGAATCATTTTTTATAACCACTTATTAATTAATTTAATTAAATGGTATTTGAAAAAAATGATCACACAATTTAAATTCCTCACACACATTAGGAGTCAATGATATATATTTCACAGAGTTTTGATTCTACATTAGATTTTATAAAAACTGTTTGTTATTTATGTTTGGAATCATCGAAATTATAACATATATAAAAATTGAATGGTTGAGAGGAAAACATTTTCTATAATCTATAATATGAATGAACTCAAAATAATTCCTTTGTTGTCCTTATTGTGTATTCTATAACAATGTGTAATAAAAAATGTCATGAACATTCTAAAAAGTTCTAATCCCATGGAACCATCCATTATCATGAAAAGAGCGGATTATATAATCTAGTGTTACCCATTACTTTCTAACCATATACAAGATAATCATGGGGTACTTGGAATTGGAATGGAACTACCCAGTTCGGGCGATCGAGGTCCTCACATGTTCTATTATGAAATGAATCTAACACTTAGTATTTGAATAGTTTTTAATATCACCACTTTTTTCACGTTATTCCTGTTATATATTCATTATCATATTAAATTTTTCTTTGAATCATTTTCCTCCCATGAAATCAATAATTTACAATAATAATAATATGTAACCCTTTAAAAATTTAAAATATGGGTTACTCACCTAAATATAAATGCCAAATATATATAAAAATATAAAATTCATCCCACAAATAATGCATTTAAACACTTGATGTAATGTTTTGGAATTATATGATATTATAAAACAACACTTGAGTAAGATTGGATACATCTATAGGAAACATTAAACTTTCTAGAATAAGGAATAATGATCAAAGCCAATGGGAAATATGACCCAAAGTCCCTTTAATTGAGGATAATTTACTCACGATATAATCAAATTATTAAGAAATTTGACACTCAATATGTATAAACTATATTAAACTACTATATTCAGACAAAAGAAAATAATTATAAACTAAATTCAGTTTTTTTGGAAATTAATTCCATTTATCATACTTCGCAAGCAACTATAATATTAATATATTATACATATTCTAGAATAAATTTAACATTTAAACTAGGGAATAAATAATTCATACTATAAAAATATTATAAATATGAATAAATATTAGAATAACTAATAAATAAACATTAAATGAAAATATTTAAACATGAGATAAAAATTCATCAAAAAATCAATTTAAAAAAGCTACAAGTAAAATTTTTTAAATTTATCTAACACATTATAATCATTCTGTAATATAGATTACAATTTTTTTTAACTGAATTCATAATATTAACATTTCATATTAATCATTATTTGAAAATTTTGATTTAATTCATTATATTATATTAATTATAACAATTTAAAATCTAGATTCAATTATGTAAACACTTCTACATAATAAAAAATATCATATATAGAACATGAACTAAACCATGATATAATAAATCATCCAAACTCTTTTTTTATGTGGATTAAATAATATCTAAATAATTCCCCTTTTATTTAACCCATTCAAATGAAATATTATGAATAATTCATGAATAAAATATAAACAGGTGGTATGTTTTGGACTTATTTACTAATCTATAATCCTTTTCACAATTACCAGTAATGATTTCAAAATCAACATTTTATTTTTTACATCATAAGTAATTCCATATCATATTTAAAAAATATTTTATTAATATAATCTCTTTAACATTACTATAATATTTATTATAAATTTTCTATAACATTCAATATATAATACATAACCATTTTTTATTTATCAATTTATAAAAATATTTTAAAAAAAATAAATGTTGTCGAAAAATTATTTCCTGTTATTTATATAATTTTATAAACCATAAAGAATTTAATTTTTTTTAAATATTTTAAGGATACCATGGATTTACCTACATCGTCGTCTATCTTTTATAGATATTTTCATATAAAAATGTGTCAGCACGGTGATGGTAGGGGTCAAAATTTTAATTTTCAAGAATCAATGCACTATAGTCCATAGGATACTTGCATTTTTAATATGAACACATGAGACAAAATAGTTTGGATTTAATTGTGGTATAATATTAAAAATCAAAAATTGGTTTTTTCAAAAATGGGATCCTCTCCGTGGAATGGCAGAGATAAAATTTAAATTTTACATGTGTCAACACTTAATGGATATCTAATCTAAAATGGTATTGTCCATACTACATGGCTTCATGTGGTGATGGAAAAATGGTAACCCAACTTGGTGCCTGGAATTGAAACGTGTAATTATGTTTCCATGAGATATCACTTTGTTTTGGGTCCATTTTTTAATTCATTATTAAGATGGTCACTCTGTTTTTTTAGTGTCTTTCATTTCAAAAATGATTTCACAGAACTATGATCGTTGATTTTCATTAATACCACTACTAAGATATAAAAGAGGATAATGAAAATTATTATACAAATTTGAAGTGATTTAATACCATTCCTAATATCACCCATTCAAGTAATATTAAACCATGCTAATATTAGAAATGATGATATATTATAATATGTATTCCATCACCAAATAATCCATTTTAGTGTCTTAATTTTCATCATTAAACGTTTTAGATAATGATAATAAAGTTGTAGGATAAGGACATCACACACCTTGAGGTATCCATGCGTAGAATAAATATCACATCGCATGTATTAAACTCTAAATCATCTATAATGTGTTATTAACACATAATTAAAACGACATAGTAAAGGAAGATCTTTTGGATAGTGGGAGGTTTAGATAATAATTGTTCACAAATTCTCACACATTGTAATAATATGGTTATGGTTTTTATAGGCCCAGGGAAAATAACTCATATTTTATTTCCTTTTTAAATTGGTTAATATAATACATGAATACATATTTACTTTCATGGGTGATTTATAAAATGAATGTATTATCCCCTTACAAAATTTATCATTTGAAACACACTATTAAATGATACCTAACATGGATTATTTCCAATGATGTTGTAGGATCTATAACGAGATTCACCCCATTCCTGAAAAAAATCATGAAATAAAAAAAATAGCTTATATATTTCTTATACATATCTTATTTAGTGTATATGTCCTTCATATGGTGTGTAGGAGATGTTGTTATGTCCATTCCCAAAAATGGATTTTCAATTGTTTCTAAGGATTTATCCTATAAATTGGATGAATGGATACCATGGAAGAATTAATGAGAGGATATTTCCACATATTATTCATAATTAATTTACATATATGAAAATTGTCCTCACGAGATATTATTTTTTCACTTTCTAATTGATTTACCACTCTTATCATACTATTTTTTTCATGAAGGTCCCATTGATACAATTCGTGTACTGTTATACACATGTTATCTATGAATCTCAAAATGTTTTCATTGTTAAACTTGTAAATTTTGTGGAGGATCCAAACCACATGATCCATTCATACATGATAACAACTAGAGCATCCCACACCAGATTCCACATAGAGGTGACCCAAAATGGTGGCCATAGGACCTCATGTCTGCCTCCCTGAATTTAAAAGGCTTCTGAAAAGAAATGAGGGCTTAGTTTAACACCCAAGACTTTTATGAGAAATATTTTGTTTTTATGTTATATAAATCATCAAAGGAATCTTTCACTACACAAAACACTATCTTGGATTTCTTTACATGCAACTGCGGAATTCCTCAATAGCTTGCGTCGTATACAATACCGAGTTTCACTAAACAACGATATCTATAAAATATTATTAAAACTAGCCGTTATGAATAGTGATAACCACTTTTTGAAATTTTTTAAATTTTTTTTCCAAAATGGACTTCATTTTTGTATTCGGAATATCGAAATCATCTTAGGGTGAAATTTTGGTACTTTTCGGATAACTTTCATATTTTGATGAATAGTGAAAATTACTAAATTTTAATTAAAAACAACTTTTTTAATCGAAATAATTAATAGTAATAAATTATTAATTTGAGTGGTTTTAATGTATATTTAGAATATATTTTTACAATTTAATAAAATTTTGTTCATTGGATGTAAGTTCACATTTAAACCAGACATAAACAACTGTCAATCTTTTGATAATTATTATCTTTTAAAAACAAGCTTTTTTTTGACGACGTGAATTAATTTTTAAATTAGTTAATGTAACTAATATGTTTTGAATTTGGTAAAATAAACATCATTTTTGAATTCATACTATCAAATATAACTTAGGCCTAATTTTTGGTATTTTTCTGGAAACTTTCATTTTTTGATGAATAGTGAAACCACTAAGTGGTAGTTAAAAAAACTGAATTTTTCATAAAACTTAATTTTACCGCATCTGTGAGTAGAATTTCGAAAATCCGAGAGACACGGTTAATATCAAGGACTAAAATGTGGTTTAATGAGATGAAAATAATTTTTGGTGAATAGTAACTTTTTACTTTTTTTTACCACGGTTAATAGTAAACAGGGTAGTTAGGGGTAAAAATGATATTATTATTATGCTAACACATGTCCTAATTCTATTGGATAAGTGTAATTCGACCAAAAACAACCTTAGGAATAAAATATGACCATTTAGGCCCACTTGGATTAGATTAGGACATTTATTATTAATTTATTTAAAGAATGGTTAAAATAGTTAAAATCAAAGTTTAATAACTAAATCATTTTTAATATATTGTTATAATTAAGATAAATTCGACACTAAATATTAATTATAAATATAAAAGGATTCCTTACATAACAGTATTTTATTTGTAATTTTTAGACTATAAATTATTTAATTTATTTATGACACAAAGATGCTGCAGTAATTATCTTATTAATGATGTATTGACATAATTGATGTTATAAATACCCAAATAAATGTAATTTGAGACTTTTTATGAATTCCACTAATTTCATAAATTAATATTACATGTTAGTATTTATTTAATTAACATTTTTCGAATTAATAATTCTGTTATTGTTTTCACAAAAATCAATTACTAAATAGTTTCAAAATTCACATTAAATAGTATTTAAAACAAATATTATATTATTAATTTTAATTTTATTCCTAAAAACCTCAGGTTCAGCCAAATGACTTAGATAAGGTTATATATATTAATAAAAAACAACTTGGGGTTCGTTTGGCTTGTTATAGTAAGTTTATTAACCTTATAGTGTAAGAACACAAAAAGACACATAAAAAGTAAAATTATCTAACTTAATGTTAAATCTAAATGATAAGGTTAAAATAGGAACCTAAACATTTCTAAATTCTATTTGATGAGAGTATTTCGACCCATCCCCACCTTGTCTTCGAAATAAATCAATTTGGTTCTATTTAAAACCGAATTTGGCTTTATAATAAAATAATATTTTTAGTTTTTCCAAAGGAGCCCCTCTCCTCCCTTATAAAAAGGAACCTCCTCCCCCTCATCCTCACACCACTTTGAGCCTTCAAGCTCGGCGAACCCCTTCCAATTTCTTCTCTACACATCCCTAGAGATAGCCTAGAGGTCCTGGTCTTCTTCAAATACCAATTTTAGTGTCTTAAAAGGAGGTCTCAAAGAAACGCTTCAAAGAAGAGGTAATGTCTGTTACAGATTCTTTCATCTTTATTTCTTCTTACACTTCTTCTTCTTTAGTTGTTTCATTATGAAGTAATAACATCAGTATAACTCATATACTGATATGCTATTATAAGTACAAAACAACCCTATTTCACAATCTATCCATCCTACGGAAAATGAAATCACCACGCGTGTGTACGTACGGAATACCGTCTCCACGCCGTGGTGTAATCTATTTTCCACCACCACCTTACTTGGATGGGTATAATGGTATAAATAATATCTATATATGATTATTGTAAAGTTATATTGATTCTGATATTGTATAGATACACTCCATTACAATTTCACGATCATGGGAACGATATCATCGCTCCTGCGTACGTACGGAATACCGTCTCCACGATGTGATGTGACTCGTTCTACATGATCTTCATTGCATAATGATTATATAAATGAATTGAATGAATGAATATGTTACACTAATACCAATCTGTAAATTATGTATCTATAAACTAAAAATATGAATAAGAATTTATTCGACAAAACACACATAAGAACAAAAATTAATAAACACCCGAATAACAAGTAGTAATGAAATATTACTAAAAAGAATCTTAGAATATGACCATATATGATATCATAAAAATAATTATGATTCTATAATAAGTCAATAACATTATTTAAATCATTATATAGGAGGTTCAGACACTTACGAAGCAAATCAGACCTAAGGTAAGGGAAATATTACAATCTCATTTTTATCCGAGATTGTTTATACTTTGGTATTTACTAGGGTGTATTTTATCATCCACATCCATGTTTCCCCAATATGTAATATTATTTCCATCCAGCTAAAATTGTTTAAATCCATTTTAACCCTATGGTGAGTTTATAGTAAATGATATGAAAGCAATCTTTTGTCATTTTTCGTATGAGGTACTTTTTGAATTTTCTGACAAAAGTACGAGAAGAATGTTTTTTTAACTTATACGGCATGAATGGATTTTTAAAACATTATTTCCAAGAAGCATACTTTACAAGTTTTAATGATTATTTTTAATCAAATTCTTTTAGATAAAATTGTATGACATGTTAAGAAAGGAAAATGTTTTTGAAGTAGAAAGGATATTTTCCTCAGGAATGGAGTTCAAGTGTTTTATCAAAATTATTCTCCATATATGATAATATAGGGTTCTATTTCTATCCCTATTATTACATTGATTTGATTATGTTATGATGGAATTATTTTTATGAATTCATTTATCTTATATGAATTGTTTTATGATGTCATGTTGTTTAAGAATCCCATTTTTATTACATGGGTTATGCAATGATGTATGATTTTTGATTTTGTGGCACACATAAGAATGGTATAATTATGATATGGGTGGGACTTATATCTCCCTCCAATTCATTGGGTAAAGATTTTATATCTCATGAGATAGACATGGTTGGAACGGCAGGTTAATCCGGTTCGGTGAAACAGGACTGAAACGAGGAATGAACTAGGTTTAGAAATGGACTTTATCTACTAAGATAGTCTTGGAAATGAGTCTTAACTAATAAGAAATGATTATATATTATTATGTGTGTATGCCACAAAGTTGCATGTTTTATGTTATGATTATTGGGATTAAATTTCACTACTATGATTTATCCCATGTTATGAAATTATGATCTCTTTTGCAGGTTATGATTTCCAAAACATATGTTCTTATGAATATGATGTGATTGATATTTCTTTTGTCTATCCTTACTGAGCATTTGAGCTCACCCTTTTGTTTTTTCCCCAGGTCAGGAAGAAGGTTATTATGTAAGATATGCAAAAATGGACTATAAATATGATGAAATAAATGGGAGACAGTGTAGACGCTTTATGAACCAGTTGTTTATGTTTCCCAGTTTCTAAAGACACTATACCTATACGGTCCTTTCATGTTTTTGTTATATGTTGTAATAAGTATGATTCAATTTTGAAGTAATAACAATGTATGTAAAGTATGGGTTGTTATAGTAGGTATCAGAGGAAAGGTATAGTCAACCTTTGGAAACTAGGATGTGAAATCCTTATTAAGAACCCTAAGGATAAGTCTAATCATATAACAAAATCTTAGTGTTTTAGAAATGGCCATGAATAACCTAGGATAAGACCTTAAGTGTGAAATTTTATTCTTGATTATGTGGTCTTCCTATTATAATTAGTGTTTCTCACACTATTCTTCTTGGTTTTACTCAATTGCTGGAACCTAAAGGAACCTTGTTAATGGGGAATACGACAGGCAATGCAATGATTGTCCCCCTTTTAAAACAACGTTATGGGAGATGGAATGAAAAATCTTGTATCCATGCTCACACAACTTTCTCAAGCTATGAATCATGCAGGACTTCCAAACGAGCAAATGAAGGAGAAACATTATGTTGAATCCTTCATGAGGCAACGTCCACCTACATTCAGCAGGTCTACTGATCCATTAGTTTCTGAACAATGGATTGGTACTACTGAAAAGATATTTTCAGTTTTTCAATGATCTAAACATGATAAAGTCATCTTAGCAGTGTATCGTTTGGAAGGTGATTCTGATCTATGGTGGAATCTTATCAAGAATATGAGGTTAAGAGATGAAATTGAGTCCATGGTATGGGACGAGTTCAATAACTTATTTTTCAATAAGTACATCCCTCGTATTCTATGAACAAATATGGAAAAAGAGTTTCTTGAACTGAAGCAAAAGGATGATGAATCTGTTGGTACCTACAAAGCAAATTTTACAAGACATGCAAGGTACGCTTCCAAAATTATTATCCAACCTGAGAGTATGATCGATCGATTCTTTAGTGTCTTAAAACCAAGTCTTCGAAGGGTGTTAGCCATAAGGGACTTCAATAGCTACGAGGGAATTGTTCGATGTGCTCTCAAGGTTGAGATGGAGATTGGTGTAACCCATCAGTCACATGGGTTTGATAAGAAGAGGAAAATGGAATTCAAAGGAAAATCAAAAGAGCACACTGAAAAGAAGATGAGTTTTCCCTTATGCTAAATGTGTGGAAAAAAACATGGAGGGAGTTGTCTTAAAGGGACTAGTAAATGTTTCAAATGTGTAAAGGAAGGTCATCGGGCATTCGAATGCCGCAATGATGGGAAGAATATGTCTAATGATGCAAACAAAGGAATAGAAACACAGAATGAACCTCCTACACTTCAATGTTTGAAGTGCAAGGAGATGGGGCATTATGCCAATAAATGCCCTATTCCAAGGGTTGTTGGTGATGATCGACATCAACAAAATCTTAAGGCTAAAGGCAAAGGAAAGTCACATGAAATTTCTATCAACGATGTGGAGTACGATAACAATGTGGTGCAAGGTACACTTACCATCCACTCTAAAGTAGCAAATGTTTTGTTTGATTCTGGATCCACCGACTCTTTTATTTCTGAAGATTTTTCTAAGGGTATCACCGTATTACCACAAAAATTCAATGTTTAGTTAGCTGTGACAACACCTAATGGCACAACAGTCGCATCAAAAGTTTATAATTCTTCCCCGATTGAAGTTTGTGGGAAAGTGCTTCCTGAAAATCTTGTGATCCTTCTTATAGTGGAATTTGATGTGATTCTTGACATGGATTGGATTTATTTATATGGAGCTCATATCAATTTCCAAATAAGGGAAGTCACTTTTCATATTCCAGATCAATCTATGATCGTCTATCGATGCTAGGATGAACATAACCTTCCAGTGGAAATTTATTCCATCTTATGGGTCTTGATTCCACTGAATGAAGGTTATTTATCTCAAATGGTTGGTCAGAAACTCACAATTAAGAATATTCCCATTGTATGGGAGTTTGATGATTTCTTTCCGGAGGAATTGTCTGGTCTTCCACCAAATCATGGAGTTGAGTTTTCAATAGAACTCATACCAGGTGCTTTACCTATTTCAAAGTCACCTTATAGAATGGCCCCAATTGAGTTGCAGGAATTGAAGAAGCAACTCCACGAGAATCTTGATAAGGGATTCATACGCCCTACTACATCACCTTGGGGAGAACATGTTCTATTTGTTAAGAAGAAAGATGGATCAATGAGACTCTGCATTGATTATCGAGAACATAACAGGATCACTATCAAGAACAAATATCCTCTCCCACGCATTGATGACTTATTTGACCAAATACCCGAAGCTCAATACTTTTCCAAGATTGATCTTCGTTCAGGGTATCATCAATTAAGGGTCAAATGGGAGGATATACCAAAGAAGGCTTTCCATACAAGGTATGGACATAATGAATTTATAGTGATGCCATTTGGTCTTACAAATTCCCCTGCTATCTTCATGGATTTGATGAATAGTGTATTTAGAGACTATCTTGATCAGTTTGTGGTAGTCTTTATAGATGATATTCTTATATATTCAAAGAGCAAGGAAGAACAGGAAGATCACTTGAGAATTATATTGAAGTCCCTGAGAAAGGAGCAGCTTTATGCCAAATTTACCAAGTGTGAATTTTGAATTCAAAGAGTTTCATTTTTGGGTCACATAATCTCAAAAGAAGGGATATCTGTGGATCCAGCAAAAATAGAGGTTATCAAAAGATGGTCGAGACCAACAACAGTAACTGAGATTTGAAGTTTTCTTGGTTTGGCTGGATATTATCGAAGTTTTGTGATATATTTTTCACGATTATCTAATCCACTCAAAAAGTTGACTCGGAAAGGATTTAAGTTTGTCTAGATGGATGAATTTGAAGAGAATTTCAAGGAGTTGAAAAGAAGGTTATCCAATGCACCTATGCTCACACTTCCTTGTAGTGGAGAAAGGTTTGTGATCTACAGTGATGCATCCAAGAAGATATTGGGGTGTGTTCTTATGAAAAATGATATGGTGATAGCTTATGCCTCATGACAGTTGAAAATCCATGAGCAAAATTACCCAACTCATGATTTGGAGTTAGCTGCAGTAATATTTGCATGAAATATTTGGAGGCATTTTCTTTATGGTGAAAGGTGTGATATTTATACTGATCATAAAAGTTTAAAGTATATTTTCACACAAAAGGATATGAATATGCGCCAAAGTAGATGGTTGGAGCTAATTAAGGATTATGACTACTCAATTCATTACCACCCTGGGAAAGCAAACAAGGTGGCAGATGCATCAAGTTGACAAGACCATGATAGTTAATCCAAGATGAGGATCACAAAAGATCCAATATTTATGGATTTACAAAGGATGGATCTTGGAATTATAATGGAAGGGGAAAAATCATATCTTTCTCAAATGAATGTTCAACCAACTATACATGTGAAGATTAAAGAGGCGCAGAAAGAAGATGTAGAGTTACAAAAGAAGGTGAGAAATATTCCTGAATTCAACCATGATTGTGATGGGATAATAAAGTTCAAAAATCGGGTTTGTGTTCCTCCCATCCCCAAATTAAAGAAGGAGCTACCAGATGAGGCTCATAGTTCTTCATTCTCTATTCATCCTGGAAGAACGAAGATGTATAGGGACCTGAAAGAGTACTTCTGGTGGGATGGAATGAAAAGACATGTTGCTGAATATGTCTCTTGATGCTTGGTTTGTCAACAAGTTAATGCTGAGAGACGGAAGTCTAAGTGGATGATACAACCATTACCCATACCCGAATGGAAATGGGAAAACATCACTATGGACTTTGTCATAGGACTTCTTAAAACATACAAATGCAATAATGCTATTTGGGTCATAGTTGATCATCTTAAAAAGTCTGCACACATTATTGCTATTAGACAGGATTTCTCTCTGGATCAGTTTGCCAGGATATATGTAAAGGAAGTGGTAAGATTGCATGGAGTACAACATTCTATTATATCTGATTGGGATCCGAGATTTACCTCGATGTTCTGGCGAATTCTTCAGCATACTCTGGATAAAGAGTTGAGTTTCAGCACTACTTATCATCCTCAAATAGACGGTCGGTTTAAGTGAACATTTCAAACTCTAGAAGATATGTTGAGAGCTTTCTCTATGGATTTCAAAGTTGGTTGGGATCAACACATACCTTTGGTGGATTTTTCTTATAGTAATAGATTTCACTCTAGTATTCATATGGCTCTTTATGAAGCTCTCTATGGAATGAAATGCAGGACTCCATCTTGCTGGGATGAAGTTGGGGAAAGAAAGCTATTAGGACCTGATCTTGTTGATGAGATGGCAGAAAAGGTCTGATATATTCAATAACAGATAAGAGCAGCTTAGAGTCGATAGAAAAGTTATGTCGACAACCGAATAAAAGACATAGATTTTGAAGTGGGTGATAAAGAGTTCTTACGAATGTCTCCCTTGAAGAGGGCCATGAGATTTGGAAAGAAGGGGATGTTGAGCCATATATATATCGGTCCTTTCAAAATAATGGGTCGTGTTGGAATGATAGCTTACCGATTGGCACTTCCACCGAATCTCTCTCAAGTTCACGATGTGTTCCATGTATATCTCTTGAGAAAGTACATACCTGATCCTTCACATGTACTCATCTCAGAAGTTGTACCGCTGGAGCAAGATAATTCTTATGAAGAACAGCCGATAGAGATTCTGGATCGTAGTGAAAAAGTCCTACGAAACAAGACCACTCGATTGGTGAAAGTTTTATGGAAGAACCACCAATTAGAAGAAGCTACATGGGAGCTTGAGGATATGATGAGGGAGAGGTATCCTCATCTTTTTGTTACAAAGTGACGAAATTCGAGGGCAAAATTCATTTTAAGGGGGGTAGAATGTAACACCCGAGACTTTTATGAGAAATATTTTGTTTTTATGTTATATAAATCATCAAAGGAATCTTTCACTACACACAACACTAGGTTGGCTTGCATTACATGCAACTGCGGCCTTCCTCAATAGCTTGCGTCGTACGCAATACCGAGTTTCACTAAACAATGATATGCTATTAAAATATTATTAACACTAGCCGTTATGAATAGTGATAACCACTTTTTGAAATTTTGTAAATTTAATTTTTCAAAATGGATTTCATTTTGGGATTCTGAATATCGAAATTATCTTAGGGTGAAATTTTGGTACTTTTCGGATAACTTTCATATTCTGATGAATAGTGAAAATTACTAAATCTTAATTAAAAACAAATTTTTTAATCAAAATAATTAAGAGTGAAAAATTATTAATTTGAGTAGTTTTAAAGTATATTTAGAATATATTTTTACAATTTAATACAATGTTGTTCATTGGATGTAATTTCAAATTTTAACCAGACATAAACAAGTATGAAACAACCCTATAGACATCCTAGAGGTCCTGGTCTTCTTCAAAGACCAATTTTAGTGTCCTAAAAGGTGGTCTCAATTAAGCGCTTCAAAGAAGAGGTAATGTCTGTTACCGATTCTTTCACCATTATTTCTTCTTCCACTTCTTCTTATTTAGTTTTTTCATTATGATGTAATAACATCAATATCACTCATATACTGATATATTATTATAAGTATGAAACAACCCTATTTCACCATCTATCCATCCTACGGAAAATGAAATAACCACGCGTGCGTACTTACGGAATACCGTCTCCACGCTGTGGTGTAATCTATTTTCCACTACCACCTTACTTGGATGGGTAAAATGGTGTAAATAATAACTATATATAATTATTGTAATGTTATATTGATACTGAAATTTTATATATACACTCCATTACAATTTCACGATCATGGGAACGATATCATCACTCGTACGTACGTACGGAATACCGTCTCCATGATGTGATGTGAATCGTTCTACATGATCTTCATTGCATAATGATTATAAAAATGAATTTAATGAATCAATATATTACACTAATACCAATCTGTAAATGAGGTATCTATAACCTAAAAAGAATAATAAGAATTTATTCGACAAAACACGCATAAGAACAAAAAGTAATAAACACCCGAATAACAAGTAGTAATGAAATATTACTAATAATAAGCTTATAATATGACCATTTTTGATATCATAAAAATATATATTATTCTGGAATAAGTCAATAACATTATTTAAATCATTATACAAGAGGTTCGGACACTTACGAAGCAAATCAGACCTTAGATAAGGGAAATATCACAATCTCATTTTTATCAGAGATTGTTTATACTTTGGTATTTACTGGGGTGTATTTTATCATCCACATCCATGTTTCCTCAATATGTAATATTATTTCCATCCACCTAAAATTTTTTAATTCCATTTTTTCCCTTTGGTGAGCTTATAGTAAAAGATATGAAAGGAATCTTTTGTCCTTTTTTGTACGAGGTACTTTTTGACTTTTCTGACAAACGTTTGAGAAAAATGTTTTTTTAAACTTATACGGCATGAATGGATTTTTAAAACTTTATTTCCAAGAAGCTTCCTTTAAAAGTTTTTAAGTTTATTTTTAATCAACTTCTTTTAGTTTAAAATTATATGACATGTTAAGAAAGGAAAATGTTTTTGAAGTATAAAGGATATTTTCCTCAAGAACGGAGTTCAAGTGTTTTATCGAAATTATTTTCCATCTAAGATAATATAGGGTTATGTTTCTATCCCTATTATTAAATTGATTTGATTATGTTGTGATGGAATTATTTTTATGAATTCCTTTATCTTATATGAATTGTTTTATGATGTCATGTTGTTTAAGAATCCCATTTTTATTACATGGGTTATGCAATGATGTATGATTTATGATTTTGTGGAACACATATGAATGGTATCATTATGAGATGGGTGGGACCTATATCTCCCTCCAATACATTGGGTAATGATTTTATACCTCATGAGATAGACATGGCTGCAACGGCAGGTTAAACCGGTTCAGTGAAACAGGACTAAAACGAAGAATGAACTCGGTTCAGAAATGGACTTCGTCCACTAACATAGTCTTGGAAATGAGTCTTGACTAATAAGAAATGAATATCTATGATTATGTGTGTATGCCACGATGTTTCATGATTTAAGTTATGATTATTGAGATTACATTTCACTACTATGATTTATCCCATGTTATGAAATAATGATCTCTTTTGCTGGTTAATGTTTCCAAAAGATATGTTCTTATGAATATGATGTGATTGATATTTATTTTGTTTACCCTTACTGTTTATTTGAGCTCACCCTTTTGTATGTTTTTTCCCAGGTCAGGAAGAAGGCTATTATGTAAGATATGCCAAAAGGGACTATATATATGATGAAATAAATGTGAGACAATATAGACGCTTTATGAACCAGTTTTTTATGTTTCCCAGTTTCTAAAGACACTATACCTATACGGTCCATTCATGGTTTCGTTATATGTTGTAATAAGTATGCTTCAATTTTGAATTTATAACAATGTATGTAAAATATGGGTCGTTATACTTAGGGAGTTCTGGTGGGGATACTATGACCTCATTGATAAGAGGGGAGTGATTCAACATATTTATAGAATAAGAAATAGTAGAAAGAGATGCTATATGATCGTACTAAGAACCTGCAGTAGTGGAAGCATTATGATCAGACAGACAGAAATGGAAATAAAATAATAATCATGCAAGAGAAGTAACCAATATGATGAAACTAAAAGAAAAATAACTAATATTATGGATTTTAATGATGTTTCGTGTATCTATTTCAAAGTGTTCATGGTAAATATGGGATAAAAGCATATACCACATTCTAACAATATATATAAATTTCTAAAACTTACTACAACTAGAATCATGGGCATATGCTCTAACATATACTCTCATGCTCCATCTAATAAAATCAGTCAAGAAACAATATTTGGATACTTCCCCATTTATATACCTATAAAAATGATGTCTGTATGGGTAACAAAGTAATCCCATGAAGGGTTCGAGATACACTCAACTGACTACCACCAATAGTGTATAGTACAAAGAAGTTCATGCAATATAAAATGAATATTGCGTTGTAAATAGTAAATTAGATGAATAAATAAATAAATACATCAATCTAGGTCCTAATTTGGAAACAAATCCAATTCCACCTGCATCAACCCATGTTTATGTGTCTAAACTAAGGAATAAAACTCATGAAAAGTTAGTCGGGAAATATATACACCGATATAGACTATCACTAAACTTATGATTTGGCATGTTAAACCTGTCATTGATGTTCCAATTTCAAATATTTATTTTAAATTTGTAATCATTAAATTACTTTTAAATTAAATTTAACATATTCATAAAAAATTTACATTCACCTCCATCTCATACACAAATGTTCTAAGAGAATTCTAAGTATCGCTCTAGGTTCTCAGTATAAGACTGATACAAAAGGAGTCTATCCAAGTGACCCAAGAATGGGATCCCAAGTGAAAGTCCAAGAATAGGGTAAGAAAACACAAACTAATCATTGAGTATATACATGTTATCAGACTTGCAGGCACGCGTCTCTCTCTTGTCATGATACAACCATCGTGCCACTGATACCAGCTATGAGGTCTACCAACGAGAACTGATACCACTCATCTTGAGGTAGGATGAAAAACACATGATGATACCATCCCCGATATAGCCAATGTCTCCCCCATGATTTTTAAAAATCATTAACAAATAATGACAATAATGAATGATGATCTCATCCAAGGTTACCTTTAATCTAAACCCATTTTATCGTCCTCAGCCTGTTGTGAGAATATGACATGATTAAAATAGAAATACCATTTAAAAACATTAATTTAACACTTTAGTGTAATATTGGTCAAGGAATTCCCAATGGAAAATCCATTTATGGCATAAGGTGTAAGGAAAATAACATAACCTCTTGGATAATTAAACTAGTTCAAAAATTACATTTATATCATGAAGGTTAGGCCAATCTTATGACCCACAAATGAATAAATGTTAATTAATTTAAAAAATAAATAATTTTGAAGGAAAAACCTCAAGGTGTGATTATGTAATTCAGAACAAATAATAAAAGGTCATCTATGGTAGAACACGTCCATTTTGTAGGTTTATGTTAATTTGATCAACCTTGATGTTAATTCACTAATATCTACGGTCAATAAAATCATGGAAAACTAATCGGTTGAATTTATTTAAAAATTGAGTCATCTTTGAAAGGGTATAGACCGTGGAACAACAATGCATGTTATATAATATATTGAAACATAAGGGAAAGAAATAAACCACCTACCTTAGTCACTTAGTTCTTTCCTCATCCAGTGTCGATATCTATTTTGATCTAGAATAATATTTATCAAAGAAATCATCAAATTATCTGAAAATAAGGCAAATGATATTTCCCTATGTTGTGCAATATATGATAGAATCAATGAGAAATATGAGAAAAATTATTTTATACCTTTCATCTTACTTTATGATATATCTTATAGTGACTAATTTTGAGATTTTACAGAGAAGTTCAATCAATACTCAAGAGAGGAAAAGGATAAGTCTCACTAGAGAGGGAGGATATGACCACTGGAGAAAAAAGATATGGGTTGGAGGATTTATCATAAAAACATTATTATAAATGATTTTTAAAATCACCAAAACATAAAGTGGGGAATAGTTTGGGAGTTATTTGGCCTAATTTCCCACCAAATATGTGGTGGGGTATTCTCCCTAGAGAACCCCACATGTTCTAGGTGCATGGATTGGCAAATCATGAAAATAAAATGAAAAATAGCTGTGAAACTTGTCTGAGACAAGATGTATGGGCATTCAGGCTCCCTTGCATTGTTTCCTAAAACTAGGAGTGGACCTGCTCCACATGATTTCATTCCACACTGTTATAGAAAACGTGTATACCGGGGAAAAATATGTTCTCTTAACCATGTATGTCAGTCTTAGAATTTGAATTTCGGGGTTCTAGACATCGAAAAATCCCCATACACCACAATGACCTCCATTATTACATTAGGAATCATTATTTTGGAAAAAAATATTTTAAACTAGAAACTAATGGTTTGAACGATTTTCAAAAGTAAATATGTCACAATATCCTCTCCATAATACAAATCATCCTCATGTTTCCATTTTCAGTATAGTAAAACATATTCTGAGAGAATTTATGATCACTGTGCATGAACATCAACCTCCCACTATCTAGTATCATAATGTACATGTCATTGCTACCATAACACCCAGACCATAGGAATTGAACTTCCTCAAACATCCTTCATGCCTTGATAAATTATATGTGTTGGATTCTACAAGAAGGATGCATCTTCCACCAAATCAATATCAACAGGGTCAAATGAATGTGATGGTCTAGGATTATATTATCAACGCTATGATACATGGAATAAATAGTCCATATAATGGAGTCTCCATGTTAATTGTAACTGATAGTATATCGACTCAACACTTCATTTTCTCGAAGGCCAAACATATCAAGATGAAAACCTTCTGTGCCTCTGAATTCATCTATGACCTAGCTTAGGAAATACATTCAGAAAGACCACTTGTCCCACATTACTCTCAAGAGTTCAATAAAGATGATTTTTATAATGATTCTGTATAAACTAAGATGTATCAATATACTTATGACTCCACTATAAATTCTTTGATGTCTTTTGGACAAGGTGTGGATCCAATAGAGCTACCTCACCTACCTATATCCAGCACAGCGGGGAAAGAAAAAACCTATAATAAAGGGCCTCATATAGAGATATCTGAATCATTTTTTGAAAAATCCTATTTTAGGAAATATCTAACTAAAGAATATGATTTTTTATGAACTTTTATAATAATGGATGATGACCTTAAGAATATATTCTAACACCAGTATCATCTACTTAGATTACCCATCAGTTTGAGGGTGATATTTTATACTCACAAGCACCCGTGAAGTTAGTAACTGTTACAACCCTTTATAGGAAAATGAATGAAACCTGGAATCTCAATTTGATATGATTGAATAAGTTACACCATGATGTATCACCATCTTCTAGATGTAGTGTCTCCCAATCCCATCAACTGATAAGTTCTCCTAAATCGAATGATAGTGTGGAAACTTAGTGAACCTATCAAAGATCATCCATATTACATCACTACCATGAGGGGATCTCGGTAAGCCTATAAAAAATCCAATGTAACATCATTCCATTTATACTTAGGAATGTATAGAGGTCCTAAAATTCATGTAGGTCAGCACCACTAAGCTTTAACTAGGTGATAGGTAGGGAACTGAGTAATAAAACCTATTATCTTTCTCTTCATTCATGTCCACCAATAAAGATGATTCATGTCCTGGTATATCATAGTTTTTTCGAGGTAAAATATCGTAACCGAGGGATCATATTATCTCCTCAAATATTCTCATATATCATAAGGCACCACAAAATTCCCACAAAGGAGTATGATCTCATTGCATCAACAGCCCAACAATGAGACATTTTCTCTCTCATGAATCTCTCCCTCTCAAAAATAGACTTTATAATATGAAAAGTGCCTCATCTAGACCTACTCTATAAGAGAAAATATTACTTCCAGAGATGAAAAAATAGGCTACCCATTCTATTCATGATCCACTAAGGGAAACTTATAAAATTAAGTCATCCTCTACCACTCACTATTGGCCTCCTTCATGGCTTGTGTTTGTGTATTTCAGCTCAAGGATTTAGCTATGGAGTTACCCTTCCTGGGAGTATAATTAATCTAAAACATGAATGAATACATCTATTCAACCCACCTATGCCCCCTTATATTCATGTCTCTTTAAAAGGAGATATATTCAAGGCTTTTCTGATCAATATATGTGAATAGACCATCACCCAAATTATAGTTCATATAAAAACATACAACATATACTAGATAAATAATATCAAGGGAATTCATAAGGTAATTACACTCATGATGTCTAATATAGTGGGACTTTATGCTAAAACCCAATAACTCTATATCAAAACATCACCAAAACGGATCTATAAAGCATCCTAATAAATTATATAGGTCATGGATGGCTCAGGTAGGATCATGATCGGTGATAAAGTCAACCTTCCCATTAACTACTGAAAAGATGTCTCATAAACATTAGTCTTATTGAATTTCACACTATTCTTGTTCAAGGGTATAATATGTTCATCACTGTAGGAGAAATTATGTGTGAGTCACCTATCATAGCCATACATCCCCAAGAAACTACATATATTAAATATATTCTGCTGATGTTCCAAGGAAATTACACTGCTCACCTTCTCTAGGCTAATATATATGTAACCCTCAGATATTATTTGACCCAATAAGTGAAACATGCTGATCCAAAAGTAGAATTTTCTATTCATTACATATTGTTGATGCTTTGTTTGTGTATTTGTTATGATCTCATGATGATTGGTATGGTCGTTTCTAGTGAGATAATACACTAAGATGTTGTCTATAAATACTACCACAAAGGAATCAATGCAAGGGTCAAAAAATCAATTCTTCATAACCATAATGACTATAAGAATGTTCATCATACTAAATGGTGTAACCAAATACTCATAAAATCCTTACCTACACTGGAACATTACACATGGTATGTCTGATTCCCACACACACACCTGATGGTAGCCTGACCTCAAGTCAGTCTTATAGAAACCTATTTATACTCAAAGATTGTTAAAGAGGTCATCTATATAAGGTATTGGATACTAGTTATTCACCAGAATCTACTTTAAATGACATTAATCTACACATGATATGAGGGTTCCATCCACTTTATTAGAGAAAATGACCTTTAAACCACATGGTTATGTGTTGTGTTGGATAAAACACATTGCCCATAAATCATCAATATGCTTCTTGAGTTCATACTGAGTTTTAGGTGTGATTATAAATGGAGGAATGGACACAGGTTCAACACATGGAACAACCGTGATGGTGAAATATACTATATTCTCAGGAGGAAAACCATATAATTTTTTGGGAAGATTTCTCTAAAGTGATCCGCCATGGGGGAATTCAATGAACTGTATTCCCTAATCACTCATAAGAAGACTGTCCATATGTGATTTCACTCCACCAAACCATGTATTATTTGGGTCAAATCTGCTTGAATGGATATCCCATTCACCCTTATGGATATTTGTGCATCCCTCATGTGATTTTAATGACACTCGTTAGCGATAGCAATCCACCTGACCTTGATAAGGCATGAGAAAATCCAATAGAAGAATGATGTCAAACTTGGTCAGCCCAGGGACTAATAAAATACACAGAAAATAAAACCCATATATTTCAAGGGTAACCCCTTTCACTAGTGTATACCCTCCTCTCAAAATTTTAATACCATGTCAAGGGTTGTAACAACACTGGAGTACTCTATCATTAGGCCTGGACTACCCAATATTGCAATGGATATAAAATAGTTTGATGCACTTGTACAAAACAAGACAGATACCAATGTAGAGACTACCCGAATAGAAAATCTAACCATAGATGGACTTAGACATTTCTCCTAAACAACAGGTTATAATACATAGATTTTTCTTGAACCGTGCACCATAGATACTCACTAACATGATTGAGCGGGTCTACACTGTTGATGCTGATACTCTAAACCTTGACTGCCCTTGCCACGAAAAGATTCTCCTCCAGACTGGATGGTATTGCACAAACATATATCCTGTTATGGAGTCTTTGACCGTACACCGAAAAGGGTTCTATAATAGAACCCCAGTCACATTTCATTGTAAGAAGGGATAAGCAGAAACACTAGAGAAGACTCATTCAGCTACAATCCTGGCACTCGAATGGGTTCCTCATACATCAGATCCTTTTATGCCCTTACCTATCACACTGGTGACAAAACAAATTTCTATCATTGTGTTCCAACTAGGTTTTACATCCCCTATGTGTAACCTCTAAATTTCTACTCCTTTCTATAGATGAAGCACTACTCTGTCTGGAAGCTAAAAAGCCCTGACTCACATTATCAAATTCATTCAATTTCCCCTATGTGATGAGGGCCTATTCAGTATATCAGAAATGGTGGTATACTAAAATATGTTCACATACAATCAGATTTCATATGAAATACCATCCTAAAATTAACTCACAATACTCAGCACGTCATGAGACATGTTTAGTGAAAAGAACTGCAATTCAGTGAAGCGATATGATTATTCCCTCACCCACATGTCACATTTCTGAAGGTACATGAACTACTGAATGATATCTGTTCTCATATAATGATTAAAGAAGTATTCAAAGAATGTTTTATATTATTCCATCTAGAACATACCCCAATTTCGACTAGATTAATTGATTATATCCCACCAACTATTAGTTGAGTCATGTTGGATTTAGGTTGTGAGAATTACCCTCCAATATTGAGGCATACTAATATTATCTAGGATCAAAAACATGGACTTGATCCCTGAATCAGCAGTTTGAGGTCCACCATTCCATGAGAAGGAGGTTGGATGTTGCTGTTGGAACTCCAAGTTCATCACTACAATATAAGGACCAGGCAGAAAAGAACCCTATATAGACTGCATGAACTGGATGAAAATTTCTTGAAACTGAGCATTGGTTCCAAATATATGATCTTTAATGGGTGCCTCAGGAGGAACTATTGGAGGTATCATGGGTGGTTCAGTACCAAACACCACCAATGTATTATCATATCCACCCTCTATCTACACATCAAGAGGACATTGAGGAAACATAGATCTATAATTTCTAATAGCATGCCTCAAATAGGGATTCTAACATATAAGAAATGCTATAAAGAATGAATAGGTACAATGGATACCAATATGAATGTGACAACCATTATCCTGCTCGAGGATCTAGGTCTAGACGACTAGAAAAATTCTAATAAGGATCATAGGAGACATGGCCTACATCCCACTACTATCTTTGGTTCAGGGTCGACATCTTCTATTGCACATGTATGTTGACTATCCCATTTTAATGATTATCTTCATTTTAATTCTTTTACATATTTAAAATTTCATGAAATGTTTGAATCAGATGAATCATTATTTCCAACTAATAAGGGCCCATACCCCTTATAAATATGAATGTTTCAGTTATTTAATCCTAACCATAATACATTCCATCCCATGTGACCAATTTTCCATGGACCACATTCCATAACTGACTACCTAAGGTTTCTTATTTGACCTATTTATGAAAAAACGTTAGGTTAATGTGTGAACATTAAGAATCAATTATTTTTTCTCAGTGATTTAATTAATAATAGCACAAAAATAGATATACTAATCAATTTTATTCCTATAGAATAACAAAAAAATGTACCACCACAAGAACATACAATAAGATAACTGAACATAGAATTTATACATGGAATGGCATAATGGATGAGATGTGCATCCTAAGGTGCATCATATAATCAATGTTTTGATGTTCCCTATTATCATTTGGCCATAGGTAAACAACTATTTGTATTCATAATAATCATTTTCATTAATAAAAATAATAGCACAAAGAAATTATATCGCCTAATAGTGAAGTCCATGAAACTATGACAAGTGCAATCCAAGATAGAATTTACACATCCTAGGTAATTTGATTTTCCCTTATAAATAGATTAGATAAACCCATGAATAGACACATTACCAAATTCCAATATATTATTATCTTGTATAAAAACAGTAAAAAAAGAAAAATAACCTCTCATAAAACTTTGTAGCATCTTTCACTGGATGATAGTTAGTAGTGCCCCAAGATAGTGGCCACAAGACATCAATCATGTCTCCCCAAATTCGAGAGGCTATCGACTATTAATGTGGGCGTATTGACTATATATGTGAAGATTATTAACTAATTTATCAATGTGGAGGTTGGATATATATATATATATTTTCTGAAATAGTATAAGTAGATTCTTTATGAATGGACTAGTAAGATGTTGTAGAGGAAGTAGTAGGACCAAAAAAATAGAATTGGAAATAAATTAATATTCATGAATGAGAAGTAACCAGTATGAAGAGACTAAATGAACAAGAATAGATATAAAATATAATGATGATATTTCATGTATCATTAAAATATTATGCATGGGAAATAGTGGATACAAGAATATACCACAAGATAACAATGAATTAAATGCACAAAATAGCTACTACTAGAATCCAGAGCTTCCTATTCATCCTTTACTCCCATAATCCATCTTATAAAATAATTAAACCAACAAGTTATTTCCACATAACCATATATATATCTACAACCATGAATTCCTCTTGAGTACCAATGTTGTCCCAATCATGGTGCGACATACACTTAGTAGGCCACCACAAATGATGTCTAGATAAAACTATATCATGAAATATAAAATGAAAATGTGTGATAAATATAAAATTCAATGTTTAAATAAAACAATAAATACATATTTCATATTGCTTTCAACTTGGTCACCCATCCAAAAATATTTTTTTTGGCCTAAACTAGTGTGTCCCAACCATGAAATCCCGCACATGTAATGTGCGTAGGGTTATATATACATAGATATTTACATTATCAATGCCCGTTATTCATCTTGGTCGACTCATAATTGAAGTCCTAATTTCAAATATTAATTTCTTATTTCAATTCATTCACTTAATTTTTAATTTAATTTCACCTCTTTATAAAATATTGAGAATCATCCTAGGCCCATCCACGGGAATTATAGGAGAATTCCATGTAAACCTCTTGGGGCTTGGTTTATGTCTAATTCCAAAGGAGTCCATCCATGAAACCTGAAAATTAGATCCCAAATTTCATCCTTGGGTTGGTGTAAGACAACATAAAATAACATCAAAATTTGTAATAGTTATAAAACAGATGAGTTCTAGTCTCTATCATGGAATGGAATAACCAACTTCCTACCGATCCAACCATGGGTTCTCCTAAAGGGAACTACTGTCACTCGTTTCGATATAAAATAAAAATTGCATGCTGAGACCATCCTAGTACTAGGTAGTTTCTCCTACAATGTATTTACAATGAATTAAAAACACTAACTATAAGGAATGATTAGTCCATCCAAGTGATCCATAAGGTAAAAACCCTTATATTTTTCTTGGAGTGATGTGAGGATATGACATGGAGAGAAAATCCATAACGTTTAACAAAAAAAATCACGTATCACCTAAAAGGAATACTGGTCAAGTAATTCCCATGGGGAAATCCATTTATTGAATAATATGTAAAGAACATGTGAGGATATGACATGGAGAGAAAATCCATAACGTTTAACAAAAAAAATCACGTATCACCTAAAAGGAATACTGGTCAAGTAATTCCCATTGGGAAATCCATTTATTGAATAATATGTAAAGAACATGGCCTAACCTATTATCCAATTCATCTAGATTAACAATTTTATTTATAACAAGAATTTAGGGCCTAACTCATGGCCCTATCATTGAACTCAACATGATTAATTGACTCAAGGAATTAATTATGATGAAAAAAGATTAAGGATTTTTTATCCAATATAGAAAAAACAAAGAAGGTCCTCTAACGCAGAACACATCCATTTTGGTGGTTTAAACAAAGTGATCATCATTGGTGGTGATTTTCAAGTTGATAGGGTCATAGTGGTCATAGGAAAATCATGGTTGAATTTATTTAAAAAACTGGTGTTTCTCTAGAAAGGTCTATATCATGGTACACTTACACAAGTTATATAATGAAATGAAAAATGTTGGAATGAAATAGAACACCTAAAATAGCCTCATATTTCTTTCCTTGTCCATCATTGAACTTTGATTCCTGCTATAATGAGATTTATCAGATAATTATTATGAAAATAGGGAAAATTATTTTAAATGTAAACGACACAATAAATGATGGAATAATGGTGAAATAGAATCATGATGAGTGTATAGGATAGATCTAATATTCTGACTGAACTAATAACATGTTATTTGGAGTCTATATGTAGAGGTTCTCATAATACCTACGTGAGGGGGAGGAGGAGTCTTCATGGTAGAGGGTGGATGGTTGTGTTGGAGAAAAAGGAAAAGGTAAGGAGGGTTTGACTTATTGAAATTTAAGGGAATTTTAATAAAATCAACAAAATAGGTATGGGTTCATGTTTTACCACGTGGTTGGACTAACCGTTTTCCAACTGTGTTCCAGGTTCTACTCTATTGGGAACCCCGCACGTGTTGGGCACATAGTTTGTGTAACCGTACCCATCCCATGCATAAAAACATTCCATCGTGTCTAATAAAATATTCAAGGTAGTAGGGGATCCTATTCATGGTTTCATGATAATTTTAACTATCCATGATCCCCATGGTCTCATACATTATGTTAAGAGAACCCATGATGAATGGGTAGCATAGTTTCACATAACTATGCAGCCCTATCTTCAACATCAAATTTCATGTCTATTGGATCTGAAAAAGAAATGAAAACCCCCATGGATATGATTACACCCATATTAATCATTTCTAGAGAAAAAATAAGAAATTTAAACTGAAAAATAATGGCCCGTAACTTTGAAAAATTTTGGGTTGTTACAGAAACAATAATCATTAACATATTAAATAGTCTCTATTGATAATTTAATATATGGAGGTGGAGGAGGAGGTTCATCACACACTGTTTCTTTGTGAGATCTTGATAACATATATGCAGTTTTAGAGAGAATTATCATGGGGAAATATTTTGTTGGGAACCAAATGTTTTTTACAAAAATGATATAATGATGATTATGTGCCATTATAAGTTAATTAGTATTATTATAAGGGAACATCAGAAACCTATTAATCTCAAAGAAAACCCAGTATCAATAATAATAATTTCATTATTTTTACCTTGACACATTAAAAATATTGGTGATATAAATATCATTTCTCTTGGAAACTTAACTCATCCCATATAAAACATCTCTTTATGTTTTTTAGGTTCCCTTTCTTAATGTTTTGTTTTTTCCTCATCTTGGTGTGTTTGTTGAATTCACTCTATGTTATGAGAATATATAGAGATCTTTGATGTTTTTATTTAAAATATTTCATTTTATACTGTCTGTTACACAATGTGTCTTTGGTTTATAGGATGTGTATTTTTTCAGCAGACACGTGTCGTAATGATTTACAAGGTGTGAATAAATACATTTAATGTACTAAAAAAATTCACAATGTTTAGGGGGAAAATAATATTTTAATATAAAGGTGAAACATTTCATATATTTTATAGTCAATATGGATTACATGAAATTTAATGGGATTACATTGCATCTAATTTTTGTGAATTTATTTTTTTTTGTTTTATGTATGATTGATTTCTATTTCACTCGACCACGAAGCCTTCCTCACTCAACCTAGATCCTTATTTAGTTGATTTTAGATATATAATATCCTTATGGATATTTTATTATATAATTAATCGTCACTTTTTGTTTTGTTACATCCAAAGTGGATATTCTATCATGTGGTTTCTTCTAGACTCTCTTTATATCTTCAATATGTTTTGACAGGACATCATGAAATTGATGGATCTAAACTGTTTTTTATTAGATCTTGATTTTAGGTTGTGTTTATAGATATCATGTTCCATAATTCTATATTGGTGAGTCCCATTACAAGTATTGATTTTTGGATCTTTTATTTAATGGTTGTGGGATCCATAATTATTTTCCCTACAATTGAAACATTGAATTTTTGTTATTGAACTTAAACTATTTTTTAATTTAATTTTAAAACACATATTTTTTATTTAATTTAAAATAGGAATTATATTTCATAAAAACTCCACTTCCAATGGAATAAGACTCTTGGTATGGATTTATAAAAGATGATGGTACGATTTGGAAACTGTTGGATGAAATGATTTGATGTTGGTCAAGATAGATTGGATTAAATTGAAATGTAGTTCAAAAATTCATAATGTTTGGAAAAAAATGATTTATTTTGGAAATGAAAGGTCATCCTAAAAACTAAAATTGGGAAATTATAAATTTAAATGTTTTTAAATGATTGATTTCCAATTATATTGATTGATTATTCAAACATATTTTGTCTTGGGAAGTTAGTGGTAACATGGAATGAAATCTAAGACCTTGACTCCATAAAAAGGGATTGATGATGGAAACTATTAAAAGAATAACTATGGCATTACATCCCATTATGGGTTCTCCTATTGAAATATAGACTTCCCATAAAGGGTTCCCCTATTGTGGTGTATTTTTTTTGTGCACACTTGGTTATAATAATGAACATTATGTGTTGTGTTATGATCCAATTACCTTGTAAACAAACTAACCATTGGGACTTTTAAATGCTTTTTCCATTTCTTATGTGTTGTTTTATTTGATATAAATTCCTTTTATTATTGAACGGTGTCATTCATGAAAATTTATTTATATAAACTATTTTATATAAAATGATCATATCGGCATATTTGTAAGTTATTTCGATATTTCTGTAATCATTTTGAATGAACTATTGTTTTTTATTTTAAAAATTAAAATTTAATTTCATCCATTTTTTTGTTTAATCAGAAATAATAAATGTTAAATTGTAGTGTTATTGATTATGGGACACTTTGTGAGACCCTACTGGTCTTTATAGATCACACCATAACTTTACCTTAAGGAGTTTCTAGACTTTGTTATGGAAAATCCAATTAAAGGGAAAGCACCACCTAGGGGTGGTGGATGTTTTTGATCCTTATGATTTTGGGGTGGTGATGGTGACCAATGGATATGTTTTCCACTTACTACATAGGGTTTTCACATTTTGTATCTTTTTAACATTGTATTTTCATTTGGAATGTTTATCTTTCTAATGAATAATTTGATGGTGTACTACTTTTGGTTTTTTATAAATATTATTTTTTATAATATCATATTTTGGATTATTGATCATACTAACTTTTATCTTTTATATTTCATTGATATGTGTAAAATTCATTCCCTCTTCATGTTGTATGATGTTTGGCGATAGTCACGAAACAATTGGGTTCCCGAAAACCCTTTAGGATATGTATGAGATGGCCCAAGTATCACTATACTAGGGTATCCAGTATGGTTCATGAATATTTTTTATAAAGTGTGTAGCGTTAGAATATCTCATTGATTTAGTTTATTGATTTTTTTGTCTCTGTGGGACTTGGTAGGTATTTTTAAGAAATTTCGTAGCTAGGTATTATCGTAACATGCCTTAAGTCACCATGGGTGTTTGGGAAAAGTGTCTTTCTGGAATGTTTTTATCTCATTATAGTCACTTATATATTTTTGTTTTCTGTATGATGAAATTTCAATCATAAATCTATGCATGATGGAATTTATATTCATGTACCTAGTGTTTGTGTTGCTATTATGTGTGACCTTTCAGATATCTTCACTATTGTATGTTAATTTTGTGTAGCATCATTCCAACTAAATGGATTTTTAATATTTTCTAAGAGGAAGATGGTGGTGAACCAAAGTGAGTGAATCCTACCATGGACCGGACTCATTTTGAGATTATTATGTGTGCTTTTCAAGCTCTTAGATCGGGACTTGAACCCATTCCCATTTAGACTCTTGTTTTGGAACCTCAAAGGGGTGAATTTGGGAATCATGCTTAATATATTCTTCACCAGAAGCCACCAGAATCCCATGATTCTTATGATCCCCAAGAGGCTTAGGATTCATTCTGAAAGATAGAGCTTCATTTAGATGTCATTGAATATTCCTCACTTGATTAAGTTAACATATTTTACATTCAAGTCGGAATGACCTCAGAAGATATATTGGAATTCAATGGTATTAATGAATAAACATGTTGATTTTATATGGAAGGAATTTAGAGTTATTTTAATTAACAACTTCTAACCAAAATCTATGGTACCGGCTAAGGTTATGGAGTTTTTTCCCCTACTATGCTGATAGGACTCTGACAGAGTATGAAAACCACATTCCCTTTCTTTTGTAGTTTACAACTAAGATTATATCAAACTATAAGATGAATAATATATGTTTTAATATGAGTCTTTAGTGTAATATTTATTCTTAGGTTTGGTCATTAAAGCTCACTTCTTATGATAATGCACTAGATAGGGAATTAATTGTTGAGTTTGATATGGTTGGTACATTGGGGTTAATAGGATTTCCATTTTCTATAATTGGTTAGATTGGGAGTTACGTTAAAATAATTAGTATGAATATTAAGTCTAATAGTGGTTCTAAATTGTATTCATCCTCTATACCTAATTTGGTTACGAGAAGTTGACATTTGACATTCTTAGAATGTGGGAATATTGTTCATTCAAGATGTTTTTCTATTGATCCTCAAATATATGTGAAGTTATTGTGGTATCTTTGGAATCCTATGGAAATTATTCAATTTATTTTTTACTCAACATAGTGTCATGGGATCATCAACACCTAAATATAATTTTTTTCAATCTTATGATTTGAGAACAAGGGGTTTCAAGCCATAGGAATCCAAAATAAATCATCTTCATGTACTAGAAGAGTCTCCAAAGGAATTTGATACAGGTCTAGTGATAGTGAGAGGTATCATCACCACCGCTTCATTATTAGAGACTGATTTATTTTATACTAGTGATTTACTCATTTATATTGACTCATATTATAATCCTTCTAAATATTCTGATAGATCATTTTTCGTACGTGATGTAAATTACTACAACACTTGAAATAAATATAGATTTGTGTATACGTTTTTATTATTGTGTCATATATTTATCATAAATCAAAATTAACAAGAATATTCAAGCTATTGACATGAAACCGATTGATGTAATTTTATGGATGGATTGGAACATTTATAATAAGGCTGAGTTGACTGTAATCTTTGGTGGTTCTCCTTTACTACAA
Organism: Viscum album; assembly: GCA_963277665.1. NCBI lineage: Eukaryota > Viridiplantae > Streptophyta > Magnoliopsida > Santalales > Viscaceae > Viscum > Viscum album. Next base: position 65,373,365 of record OY728147.1, on the reverse strand, counting down.
TGGATGGGGTGTATCTTTTATTTATGAGGCAATGGGAACTGGGGTTATGTTGATATATAATTTTTTATCCATAGTTTTTTAAAGTAATATTCTTGTTATCTTCTGATATGAAGTGTTAATAATTGAGTGATGATCTCACACCAATTGACACTAATTTTTCAAATTCATTTCCTTACAATTTCTTAGGTTTTATATAGAGAAGAGATGAAGAGGTCATTGTTTATTTAGTACCTGGTATCCACCCGGTGTCTGTAACCTCTTAACCCTTGGGACCGGCTAAAATAAAAGAGTTTGAGACTTAGATTGATGATCTTTTATTGAAATCCCTCATTTTCCATATGTGTGCCACCTTTGGTGGAACCTATAATCATTTTAAATGAAGATAATAAAACTATTAACCTTTGTGTTGATTACTTGAAACTCAGTGAGTTTATAATAAATAAAAATATAATTTTCCTGGGATTCATGATCTATTTGATTAGTTGAAAGGGGTAAATTGGTTTTGAAAGATTGATCTTCGATCTGGTTATCACCAGTAGAGAATAAATGAATTTAAAATTCAGATGACTATCTTAGCAGTAGGTATAGTCACTTTGGGTATCAAATTATTCCATTTTTCCCCACCAAATCTTCGATAGACATTATGCATTTTATGAAAAAAAGAATCCATGAGTACCTTGATAATTTTTTTTAAATTTTTTGGATAACATATTTGTCTACTCTATGCCAGAGGAGGATCATGTGCATCATCTCAGAGAAGTTATAGAATTGTATAAAAATCAAAAACTTTTTTCTAGGCATAATAATTGGGATTTTTTGATTTCATAAGTTAATTTCATGGGACATGTGGTCACTAAACAAGGTACTTTTGATGTTCATGAGAATGTGAGGGTTGTTATGACATGGTAAAAAAAGGTCAATGTTTTTTATATTTGGTTCTTCTTTGGATTAGTGGGGTTTCATCACTGGTCTGTATGGTATTTTTCAAATATGACTTATCTAATGAACATTGTCCTTTTAAAGGGGGTAATTTTCACTTGGTATGATAAGATTCGTAATTATTTTATGAAAAAATCAGGTTTAGGGTTGGGTTGTGTTATTATGTTGGTCGATCATGTGATAGACAGTGCTTCTCAATATATTAGGTAATTCAAGAAATCATTTCTCACTCATGACCTTGAAATCACAACCAAGATGCATGAACATAAGATTTGGGGACATAATTTTGTATATAAATGTTAATCATGTTTTATAATCATTATATCATGATTTATATTTTCTATACAAAATATTGGAACCTTATTCTAAATCATTGGGTGGATTACCTAAAATATTTTGATTTTGATATTTCTTATACCCATGGAAGGGGAATGACATTAATGGTGATTTGAGTCGGAAATTTCTGACCCGAGTCATGAAGGATTCATTTGAATAGTGGGAATTGATAGTTATTTATTCATAGTTCCATTAAGGAGTCCTAGAAAAGGATTCCATGGTTGTTTTGGCAAGTTCTCAGTTGACCTCCACTATCCTTTAGATGATTCTTCAAGAATATAAACATGATGTTGAATTCTTTCAAAATAAGGACTCTTTTTTTAGGGGAAACCATTTACAAATATTCGTTCTATTCTAAAGGAATCTTATGTTTTAAAAATAGGTATGTTGTGTCTCTATAGGTGGGAAAATATGTGGGGGGGGGGGATTTCCATAATATCATATTGGTTGTGAACCGAAATGATGTTTTATGAAATGTGATAATTATTATGGGGGACAAGCATTATATAAAATGTTGATGACTTTTATTCAAATATTTATGTTGTCTAACATTCTAGGTTGAGTACTAGAGACCTTCAGGTTCACTTCATCCAATTTCAATTATGATATCGATGTGGGGTGAGATCTCTATGGACATTGTGGTGAGGTTTCCTCATACATTTTGAGGAATGAATTTGACACATTTTGTGATCAATTGGCTAACCAAATAAGATAACTTCTTACCCATTCATGATTAAAAATTTTGAATCTATGGGAAAAATGATTGTGAAATAAATTATATGTTTTCATGAGTTTCATATTCTATATTCCCTAATATATATCCTTGTTTTACTAATATTTTTTTGTAGAGAACTCTAAGAGGCACTAGGATCTCAGATACTTTTATGTTTGGTATTTAATCCTCATAAGGAAGACTGTAAAGATATAGATATAACAATTCATTAGGATCTGATACATTATTTAATTCTCAACATTGGTGGTTCTTGGGACATATATTTGGGACTAGATGAGTTTTTATATTAGAAAAGTTACCAGTCAATAATTTAGAAGGATCCATTCCCAGCCTTGTATGGTCACCCTTATAAATCATCATTATATTTGTGAGATAATAGTGAACCTTTTTTAGTTAGACCAATATTTCTCCAAGAGGGGATAAAAAATATTCATTGTAACACCCCAAATATTTACAAAAAAAATAATATAGAATAAAATTCATCCAACAATGTGTCTCATTGAAATATAACCTTTTTATTTATAGAAGATAGTTATAACCAATATGTTAAGAAAAAATTTTCTACTTAATTGTTTTAAATTTGGAAAAATAGAAATACATAGTTGCGATTAGTTATATATTTAGAGTCTGATTGGATCAATTTAAATTTTTTTAATAGTAAGATGATCCATTGTAATAGTAATGTACCCATACTAATAGTAATATGAACTTTATGAATAGTAAACAAGGAAAATTAATAATTACCTCACTCATGAATCTATAAAAAATATTCAGGCACCTTATAAATGAAAGTATGATATAATTATATCATTATACTAGTAAGTGAATATTGTAAAAATTAATAATTATTTGTTGGTATTTTTGTCAGTAATAAATTTTTAATAATTAATAAATTGAATTAAATTACAATTCAATTTCATAAAATTTATTCATCAATCATTATTTTGATGTCCTATGATTTTAGGATACTTTAATAAGAACTTTGTTAATTTTTTAGGGTGTCATAAAATTAGTTTTCATCTAAAACGATATTTTTCGAGTGAATGAGGTTATAAATTAAAAATAAAATTTCTAATAATTAGAATTCTTTTCGCAAAATGGAGAGAATTTTTTAATTCTATGAATCAAAAACAAATAGGGTTAATTTATTATTATTTTTTTAAGTCATTATTTTTTATGAATAGTAAAATATAATAATTTATTATAAATAAAAAATACCTGAATCATAGAATCAAGGATGATGGTTGGATGATGTAAGCACCATTAGTTATAATATGCATCCAATAATTATTTTTTTAGTCATAATAATCAATAATATTGCTTGTATTGAGAAAAATAATAAAATAGTGAATTAAATAATGAGATTTTACCCCTCTCCTCCACTATAAGAAACACACCCACCACCTATACTCACTCCTATATGAATTTAAATTGTCAATGTTCTATCTAAATAATATTACCTAGTCTCTCTCCACTTCCAATAACTCATTGTATTTCCCAAATACCAAAACCAAACCCCTTTAAGGAGGTTCTCAATGAAAATATTTCAAGAGGTAAAAACCTCTTCCATTTCCTTTTTATTTCTTTTCAAGTTATTTAATTTATTGTTTCCTAATCACCTCCACTATAAAAATGATCATTATAACTATAGTATAATTTATATACTATAATTATATCATTTAAATATAATATCTATTATAAATATTTTTACTCTCTCGGTTAACTTTTAAAAATGAAATCTTCATCTAGGAGGTGCTGATTTACAACCTTCGTGGATGAAAAACAATCGTTTTTCAATTTATTCTTCAAGGATGGTCATGGTACCATTATTATGGTTAAACAATACTATAATATATGTATTATAACCTATTTAATGTTCTTTAACAATTATATATATACAATACTAATTCATATGAAAATACTAGTTCATGGTGATCAAAATACCATCATAATAATCTAAACGTTTATCACTAGATGTCTTATATAATTATTCATCCTCATAACATCGTAACAAGTGATATTAATAAAAAATTAAACTTATATATTCCCATTAATAACATTTAATACCAATATGGTTGAATTTTACCCATTTTATATGAACTCCATTATTTGTAAACAATCGAACCTATCATGAAAACCCTCAAAATGAATGCTTTTGAATGATCAAATTAAACTCTATAACTCAACAATATGGCCATAAATGATTCAAATAATATTATAATGAATCATATAATTATATAAAAGTTTATTATTTAATTATATAAAGGATTTAATTTGATTATCTAGGACATTAAAATCATGTGCAGAACTCATTTGGACAAAGCTTAAGGATTTCTTCACGAACCTCCTTTTTCATTCAAGTTACTCATTTTCTCCCTTAACCTAAATTAAATTCATAATCATTATTATGTAATCATCATAATTTCTATTTAAATTTTATATATATATATATATACTAATAATAGTCCTTCTTTTGTTTATATGTAATTACATGTTTTAAAAGGATCTTTCTTAAATTCTTTTTGATGAACAAGCCTGATTTAAGTTAACTTCTCAAAATCTTACCTATTTTCATCTAAAATCTAAAATAAATTTTAAGAGAATTTTTTTTATAAAATCAATCATTTTATTATGAAATAAATACCTTACTTCACTTCTGGTTTTATACAAAGATTTTTCCGAAACAACTATTATTTTCTAAGTAAAGGAGTATTTATCTCAAGAATTTCTCCATGATTTTATATGAGTATTTTAATCTATTTAAAAACTTATATTGGTTCCTAAATTGAATTGGGATTAATATTTTGTGATATAATTTACCATATTACATTGAATTATTGATTATTATTTTTAATGTGTATGTCATATCTTGATACAATCCATCACACTACGTAGAATGGTTAGAAATTATGTTTACAGCTTGGGGATAGTCATTTACATTGCTTGTGAATATGATTTTTATGTTAACCCCATTAATATTAAAAAATAATTAAACTTAGAAAGTGATGGGTGGGGACCGGTACGACCCCTCGATGTATCATTATGTCTCGTGAGACAAAACATATCTGGACTTGGTCAACGCCTTACCAATTTTGAGATATTGTTTTGGATGAGGCCTTAATAATTTTAGGATTCCTTGAAAAAGGCCATTAAAATATTTTTCAGATATATGAAATTATTCATTAACACATTATGATATTAGTAACTTGTAAACCATTTGATTATTCGACTAGTATAATATCCATGGTTATGTTTATTTTTGTTATGATCATTTATATGGCTTTATTTAGTCATCCTTAAATATTCTCAAGTATATTTTAAATACATGTGTTCTATGTTGTTCACAATGCATAATACTTATGATTATGATAACTACCACTTTATTACATACCCTTATAGAACATTTTCTCACACTCCTTTCTTATGTTTTTTTCATCAGGATGTGAAGATGAATATTATGAATGACCAACAGTGATAATTTAAGAGTTATGTATGTCTTCAATGGAAATGATATATATTTTTTCCATTCTAGTTGTAATGTAAAACTTATGATGTATTTGGTTTTTCAAAACTACTAAAATAATCATTAATTTGGATTCTATATTTCTTGTAATCATTCCATTTTAAGAAAATAATGTTTCAGCTCTAGGAAACTAGGGTCTGGGTGTTATAGTTGGTATCATAAGAAGTTCCGTAGAAATATTTGAAACTATATTTAGAAAACATAGATTATGAATTGTGAACCTAAGATAAAATTTGGGGATTAGAATACAAATACATGCTTGAATTTTTGTATGGTATATATTATTTTGACTCTCCTAGGAAATACAAACCTATCACAATACTACAAGAGGATGTAGTTCTTGCATAGATATACCTGTCGGTAAATACTTCAACTAGGTGTTCTGGGAATGACTCGGGGTAATCTAGTACATGATAATAGACCTTACTATGAACCTGGTTTGACAATCCCGGTGGATATTCTTAAGATATTTCACATTTTCATTAAAAAATATTGGTAATGATTTAAATGTAAATATGTTTCAAAATAAACCATGATTACAATTCTAATATTGTACATGCATAAGATTTCAATTTATGTAAATTTTTATTCTAGTTCAATATTATAATTTATGATTCATAATCCAATATAGTGTATTACATTCTATATAAATGGTGCTTAGTGGATTTAATATAAAACACATGAATTCTTGTATCCCATTTCGAGATTTCCATCCTGTGCAGGATAATGATGTTGGTTCTAAAGATGAAACTGGTTTTGAGTAACATATACCTTTACTGAGATAGAGGACTCAGGTTATGAACAACAACCCTACCCCTACAAAGCATCTAAATCTATAAGGAGGATGAGAAATGTTAGACCACATTATGTTACAACCACCTCCACTATTTAATGGGTCTACAAACCCATTCATAGCATAGTTGTGGATAAGTTTCATAGAGATGATATTTCTCACTTTGGGATGTAATGAAAGTTAGACAGATGTCAGGGAATTTTATCCCTATCCATGGATTTAGATTACTATAGTTTTATAATTCAAAACAAGAAAGAAGATGAATAAATATAAGAAATGGAATAAAATGATTTGAAGGAAATTTTCATATAAAAATATTTTCCTCATGAACTATGAGCGGATATGGAGAGGGAATTTTTGAGTCAAAGATAGAAATAGGATGAAAACATTGTGTAGTGTGATGAAAATTTTATAAGGTTAGTAAAGAGTTTTGTAGACTACATGTGTAATATAAAGAGCATGATTGATAAATTATTTGATGATTTAAAACCATTCTTCCAAAGGGAACCGGTCTCCAAAACATTCTCATTATACAAAGACATAGTCTCATGTTTTATCAAGACCGATAAATAATTCACTGAGTCTTATGAATTCATGGGTAAGAAAGAGAAGAAAATAGTGGTTGAGGAATTAATGGATAAATGGAATAATTAAAAATGGATTTTTCCAACATGTGATACCAGTGGAAGGAAACACCCCAGAGCCTGCATAAAAGGAAAAGGATTTTGTTAAAAATGTGGATGATGAGGCCACCAATCTCATGATTTCATGCGAATGAAATAAGATACCAATATTTAATGCTGAAATTGTAACGATATGGTACATTATGAAAATTAGTATTCTAATCATCATAGAAACTTTCTATAAAAATGGAAAAGGAGGAAAGACTAAGCTTTTGTGATCACAACATCAAAGGTTGATGTTCCAAATGATTCGGTGGCAGGTACTTCAATCATATCTTAAAACATAGGCAATTCCTAATATGATTTTTTATTATCTCGTTCTTTTATATATTCCTATTTTTCCATGAAAATTTAATTTTTCCAATTTTATTTCACAAAGTATTTTTTAGTCAAAAATTATAAGTGAATAATCATTTAAACTAAGAAGTGTTGGTAAATCCCCTTATAACACATAAACGTTTTTTATTTTCTGACCTTATCTTCATAACTATGAATGATATTCATATAATACTTGGTATTAATTGGGTTTCAAATTAGGATGTGAAAATATATTGTAAGAAGAAAGAAGATACAATTTTTGATAATGATGTAGAGTCAGTTATCTTTAGAGAAGAAAACACACCCTATAATTATTATCTAGATCACACCCTAGTAGTTCTACCGAATTCAATTCTTCATTTTTAATAGAATTCAATATCAATGGGAGGGGAAATAAATCTTCAAATTAAATATGTACCTATTTTGAAATAATATTATGATGTGTTTCTGATGGATTTTCCAGAACATCCTTCGGATATGAGAATTGAGTTTTCTATTGATTTAGTTATTGGTGCAATGAGTATATTTATGATTATATACAGAATAGACATAGTATAATTAGTGGAGTGAATAAACAACTCGAGGAATTCGTTGATAAATTATTTATTCACCCTAGTATTTGTCCATGGGGTTCCTCTGTTATCTTTTTCAAGAAGAAAGATGGATACATGTGCATGTGTATTGACTGTAGAAAAGCAATGCTATTACGATAAAGGACATGAATCTCTTACCTTGTATTGATGATTTATTCGATCAACTTCAAAAATCTAAATATTTAATGAATATTAACCTTTGATATAGATATAATTAGTTACATGAGAGGAATGAAGATGTTCCAAAAATAGCTTGTCAAACCAAGTATGGAAATTATGAGTTTACAAAAATTTCATTTCGTCTTACTAATGCACCCTCCATTTTCATCGATCTAGTGAATAGAGTTTTTAATGAATAACCTGATGTATTTTTTGTAGTATTTATTTATGATATATTTTTCTAAACCAAAATCTACGAATTCCATGAAAATCACATGGAGATTCTCTTTAAGACTCTTAGAATAAATTCATTTTATGGGAATTTTAGAATGTGTGAATTTTGGTTTCAAAATTTTCTTTTCATGGTCATTTTGCCTCTAATGATGGAATCTGAGTTGATCCTAAATAGGCACAGGAAATTCAGGAAAGGCATACACTAAGTAACATAACCAAGGTATGCATTTTTATTGGATTAAGATGTTTTTATAGGAATTTATTTCAGAAAATTCATCGATAAGCTATTCTGTTAACTAGCATTACTTGTAAAGGGGGTATGTTCATATGGAATAAATAATTAGAAGAATGTTTTATTTAATTGAAAATGATATTAGTGAATGCTATGATCTTAACTCCACCATTGGGAAATGGTGGATTTGTGATTTATATTGATTCATCCTAGAACGGACATAAATGTGTCGTTATGTAGAATATTAGAGTTATTGCCTATGAATCAAGGTAGTTAAAAACTCATGAAAAAAAACTATCCAACTCATTATATTGAGTTAGAATCTATAATACTTCATTTTAAGATATGAAGAAATGATATTTATGGTAAAATATGTGATATATATGTTGATCATAAGAGATTGAAATATATTTTCTCATAGAAATAAATAAACATGAAGAAAAGGTGATGGATCAATATACTCGAGGATTATGATTGTTCAATACACTACATAACAGGAAAGAAGAATAAGACTTCAGATGCATTGAGCATGAATGGATCAAGGGGTTCTAAAAAAAATGATGGTTGCGAAGGATCATGTGTACATGGATCTAGTATGGATGGATATAGAAATTATCAAGGAAGGTGAAACATTATTAAATATTTTACCGGTTTCCCAACCATCATTATTGAAATGAATTAAAATTATTCATTGTGATGATGAGAATATTCAATATAAATGTAATGATATGGATGATGGGAGGTTTCCATACATGATATGTGAGGATGGAATTCATAAATTTGGGAAGATGCAATGTTTTCTCTCTATACCTAAGCTAAAAATGGAGTTATTGTATGTTATACATAGCTCTAATTTCTCTATACATCATGGTAGAACTAAGATACATATAGCTTATATGGAACATTTACAGTGGGTAAATAAGGAGCATTAAATTTATGATTATGTATTGTGATGTTAAGTTTATCAATAGGTTAAGGCTGAAAAACAACGTCCTTGGGGAATCATGTAACCTCCTATTATTTCTACATGGAAATGGGATAACCGGACTATGGATTTTTTCATTTCATTACCCAAAATTCCAAGTGTGAATGTTGCAATATTGGTAATTATTAATAGACAAACAAAATATTCACATTTCCTCATAATAAGGGTGGATTTTCCACTAGATCCCCTAGTACAGATCTATATTAACCAGGTTATAAGACTTCATGTAGAACCTCTATTAATTGTGTTTGATTGTCACCCAAGATTTACATTAAAATTCTAAAAAAGACTTTATAAATATTTGGATAATAATTTCTATTTGAGTACTTCTTATCACCCTCAAATTGGCAGAAAATTACTGTTACACCATAAGATTTCATAGTATGTACTTCTTCAAAACAATTCAATAACTTGCACTACACGTGGCACCGCGTTCAAGCGCACCATGACTTTCCAAACAAGTCGTTCAAAAGAGGTTATTAATAGTATTAAATTAATTTTGAACCTTATATAATCCTTATAATTTTGGAATCCATATTATCAGTTTCTTAGACATAATGTAAGAACAAATTCTTTTTTTCAGATAAATGAAGTATTTTTCAAAAATGCAATTTTACCACCTTTAATAGTGAACCCTTTTTAAATACAATATTTTAAACATTTATATATTAAATTTTACTAAATAAATTTATGGGGACATAAAAAAATTTACAATGTAACACCCCAAGCTTCCACGGTACGCTTCTCTTTGAATAATACAGTAATGTGTGTTATACGCAACTTCGAGTTCTAACACACACTACAACCAATCAAACTAGCCGTAATGAATAGTAATACCTACTTTTTAAAATTTTATCAATTTTATCTCTCAAAATTTACTTCATTTTTGGATTTGGAATATCAAATTTAGCCTAGGGTGAAATTTTGGTACTTTTCGGAAAACTTTTATATTTTGATGAATAGTGAAAATTACTAAATTTTAATTAAAACAAACTTTTTTATCAGAATAATTGGTAGCGATAAATTATAAATTTGAGTGGTTTTAAAGTATATTAAGAATATATTTTTATCATTTAATACATCTTTGGTCACTAGAAAAAATTTCACAATTAAACCGGACATAAACAAGTGTCAATCTTTTGATAGTTATTATCTCTTAAAAACACGCTTTTTGTTTTAACAACGGGAATCAATATTAAATTAATTTTTTCCACTTCTGTGTTTTGAATTTGGAAAAATGGATTCAATATTTGGAATCAGGATGGTCAAATTGTGTAAATAGGTAACTTTTATTTTTAGACATTTTGAATAATTACTTCGGTGAATATTATATTTACCATGGTTAAAGGGTAAATCCAGTAAATAAGGGCTAAAAATAATATTATAATAATAAAAAATTACCATAAAACATGTCCTAACATTATTGGTTGATACATTTCCTCTCATTGGAATCTTTGGGTCTATTTTGGGACCCCATGGAGCCACTTGTAATTGATAGGGACACTTTTTTTTAATTAACTTAAAATTAATACAAAAATGACACAAGCATATATCATTTAGAAAAAAAAATTTACATAGGGTTTTATATGTTATATTTTAGACTATAAATATTCATTATAAATATAAAGATATTTCCTACATAATGGTATTTTATTTATAATTTTTATACATTAAATAATTAAATTTATTTATGACACAATGGTGATGCAGTAATTACCATAATAGTGAAAAATTAGAATAATTGATATTATAAATACCCAAATAAATTCAATTTGAGACTTTTTATAAATACCAATAATTTTCTTGGTTAATATGCAATGTTAGGATTGATTTAATTAAATTTTTTTGAAGTAATAATTTTGTTATGAGTTTTAAAAAAATCAATTATTCAATAGTGTCAAAATTGACATAAAAGAGTTTTGAAAACAAATATTATATTATCAATTGATATTAAATTTCTAAAAATATAATGTTATTCCAAGAGACTCGTATCATCATATTTGTATCATTAATGGACCATTTTAGGGTCGCTTGGATGTATATAGTATGTTTATTAACTATATAATATAAAAATACAAAGTGATATGGTAATTGTTAAACTAATTAACTAAGAGTTAAAACAAAAAGATAAGGTTAATATAGTGACACAAACCTGTATAAAAACTATTGGTTGAGTCGTTTTCTCCCCATCCCCATTTTAACATTTAAATAATACAGTTTTGAGCAATTATAAACCGAATATGAATTTATTATAAATTAATACTTTTAGTTTTTTCTAAAGATCCCCTCCTCCCCCTTATAAAAGAACCCAAGTTTTAACCAATTCTTCACACCTTCAAAGCCTTTTGTTTTTGCCAAGACCTGCCCAAATACTCTCTAAACATCCCTAGAATCTTCCTAGAGGCCTTAGATTGATCAGAAATCCATATTAAGGGGCCATTTTGATCAAATCAAAAGGAAGAACCCGAAGAAGAGGTAACGTCTTCACCACCATCTTTAAAGTTCCTTTCTTCTTAAACTTCTTCTTTCCATGTTATTTCCATTCTAAAATAATATATCTAGTTTCTTCTATAAAATTTTATGTTATTATAATTATGGAACAATCAAATTCACTATTTTATCCATCCCTTGAATGGCATGTCACCATACGTGCGTACGTATGTCCTACCGTCTCCATGTTGTGGTGTAATTGTTATTCAATATATTATTATTTATATGGTTTTAATAATGATGTGTAATTCATGTAAATAATAAATATAACATGATAATTATTCTTTATATATGATATAACATCCAATTATATATTATTTTAATATCAAAAGAATGATATTTTCGCTCGTGCATACATACAGATTACCGTCTCCATGACGCGATGAGATTCATTTCCAAGTTCACCATTCATCCACGATTATAAAAATATATATTACTAATAAGTATGTAATATATGAAATAATAATGCTACTGGAAAAATATATATTTATATATATAAGGATTTATTTACTTACATATATCTTATTCACTTACTTCTGTTCAATACTATATGAAAACAGAAACAACGTTTATGCGTACGTACGGACTACCATCTCCATAAATAGTGCTTTCCATTTCATATATATGTCTATTATACATATTTATATTCTAAATATATATGATATATTTATCATGTTTTATATTCTGGAATAATTTAAATCATGATCTATGTGATACAATCAATAGTAACATGTTAAAACATGTACAATAAAGAAAGCGATTATTACCCAAAATATTAATTTAACATGGAAATTATTATTAAATAGGTAGTATAAAGTCATAAATTAATCATGTATGATATAATAAATATTAATATGGTTCTGGTATAATTTAATAACATACTACGATCTTCGTACAGGAGGTTAAACAAACCCTCGACTAAAGGAAAGTGCAAGGTAAGGGGTTTTCATCTCACTCCTTATTCCCGTGAGATTCATGCCATATTACCACTATTACCTTTTGTGTGGTGTATGTACATCCTATAATTGTATTCTTTGTGTAATACACTTTAATTTATGTTTATTTACATATTCACTGTATGATAGCTCTTTTGCGGGGAGTATGTTTCGTAAGTTACCAAATTGGTAAGGGTTATTTTCACAATCTCTTTATTATCTAAGGTTGTTTTTACATAAGTATCTATTGGGACATATTTATTATCCATGACCATGTTTTATGAAAGAGTTTTCAAATGGATTATTTTAAGGTAATTTTTACTAAAACATCATTTCAAATTTTTTTAATATTTATTCTTCTAATTCTTTCTCGTTTATGTCCATGTCTTCAAAATGGTTTTTAAGGATTTATTTATATGGACATTAATGTTTTTAAAATGTCAATTCCATTCAAAAGTTTCAAAGTGGTATGGGACACATTGATTCAAAAATTTATTTAAATGACTTCTTTTCCAAATTTTGTGACTTTTAATGCATTCATGAAAAATGGGTATTTCTATCAAAGGGTTTTAAAAATCATTTTCATCAATGTCAACATCCTTTAATAGATTTTAAACTTATTTTGAAGTTGATTTATCAAGACACAAATCTTCCATAGTGTGTTGAAGGTTTTGTGATACGTTTGAATGTGGATGTGTTATTTTTATACCATTCATGGTTTATGGGTAATGTATTCACATTTCGTATGCTAGTTTTAATACGAATGTTTATGTTATGTTTAAACCATTTCATATGAGGAATGCATTGAACATAGTAAGAGACGGGTGGAGCCCGCTATAGCTCCTCGATGCATCGGTAGGTCTCATGAGACAAACTAGTGTCTTGGCACAATTCCTTGACAAAATATTATTTGCAGTCTTGGCATGAGACCTTGGATATGTGGTTATGATAGTCTGGAATGATGCATTCCATCATTATGAAAGTGGTTATTGATATTGAATGTGATTATTAGACTAGTAGAATATCCATGTGAATAAGTAAATGGAATTTTTCCTTTTATCTTTGCCATATTATGTTGAAGTTCATGTTTAAAAGGATTCTATTTAATTATACATTTCCTTAAATTTTTATTCTTATTTATGAATGTTTCTACGGTATTGCTTACCCTTACAAAGCGTTTTAGCTCACCCCTTTCTATGTTTTATTTTTCCCAGGATTCCAAGAAGTGTATTGTGATTGATATGGAGGGTTAAGACAATGCAATAGTGTCGTTCATAAATATTATTTATGTTGTTTGTACGTCGTAAAATGCAATGTAACATTCATGTATGTAATCTATTTTCCAAGACTACTAAACTGATCAGTCTTTCAGGACATCATTCCTTGTAATTTTGTCAATGTATTAAAATAATGCACCGACTCTTGGTAACTAGGGTCGGGGAGTTACAGTTGGTATCAGAGGAAGTTTAGCAATAACCTTGGAAACTAGATTTAGATAAACTCTGATTAGAGCACATAGCCCTAAGATAGACTTTGAGGATCAGTATAAAAGAACTTCCTAGAATTTTGGTATTGTAGAGATTTTGTGAGTTTTCCGAGAAATACATCCATTTCTGGATACGAGAAGGTAGAGGCGACTCTGGCATAGATGTACCTAGGGGTAAAACCCGAAAACACCGCTTTGAGCTAGACTCGAACGAGAACTGGTGCATGACAATGGGCTTTGTTGCACTCTTGGTTACGACACTCCTGGGGGACATGCTTAGGATAATTATCATTTCCTTTACAAACCATTATGAAGTTATCATGAGTATATACTTACTCAAAGAAAACATTTTTATGATTATGGATTATATCCATAAACTGTTCAATTTGCGTTAGGTATTTTATAGGTTTGGAATTATTCATTTCAATTCATACACTGACCTAGTTTATGCTATAGTATAGATATGGTGCCCAGTATAAGGAATGTGAACTCCAGTAATATGTATGATCTAAAGAGTAAGAAGGATTGAATATTTCATGGTATTAAGTGATCATTTAGAAGTGAAATATTCTCCCACATATTATCATCATATGAAGAAAGAGTATCATGTGTCGATAAGGTAACTAAAGAGTTTACTGGGTCCTATGGATTTGAAGGGAAGCAAAAGAAGAAAAATGTGGAAGAGAGAAATATGGATAAAGGGAAGATGAAAAAGAATAATTTCCCCATATGTGATAACTGTGGGAAAAAACACCCTGGAACTTGCCTGAAAGGAATAGGATTTTATTATAAATGTGTAGGAAAAAGGGCACCAAATACGTGACTTCAAGGGTAAGAAAATTGTTTCAAATGTACAATGCTTCATTTGCAAGTATTTTGGACACTACGTGAACCTATCATTAGACTATGTCGCAAATGATGCTATTGGATAACAATCATGTTATGATACTACCACAGATGAAGAGGAATGATTAGAGTTCTTATGTTGAGTATGTCATTTGAGTTTTGTATCAGCAATGTATGTGTTATAATAATTATGGAGTATATAAGGATTGTACTACAGTACTATTTCGTTGAGGATTTGAGATTTTATGGTGCTAAGAAAAGTGACTCTACAGCAAGTTGAACTTTTTGTAAATTACATGGTTAAAGGAAGGATAAACCTTAATATGGTCCTAATATTGAGGTACTTATTTTGGAATAAGATATGGTTGATTTGGGTGAATTATATTGGATATTCTTGACTTCCTTGAAACTAATTAATGATTTGTATATTCCATCATTGTTGGGGTTTAAAACTTTTATTGGATTGAAGGATTATATCCATTATTCTTTAAGGAATAAGGGGTCATGAGTGTAATCAATAAGGTTTTATGGTAATTCGGTATGTTGAAGTGTTTTAAAAGAATACATGATGAATGTGTTCACATGTTATTATGCGGAAAAAAGGATCTTAATTGTGTTTAACTTCCTTATAAATTTTGGACTGAATTATTTTCGATAGTTCTAGTTTGGATTATTTTTGGATTTCCATAAAATGACAACCCAGAGGTCGAGCGGCAACCCGTCGCATCCGGCAAGGCCGCGAGACTTGAACCCACAACCGAAGGGGGACAAGGGTGTATCACCTACCACTAACCCACGAGATGTCCTGGATTGAATAATGTCATTTTTTTAATGGTTCTACTAGATGAATTATAAATTCATTTTTTAACCCTATACGAATAGGATAAATAGAATATTATTTTTAAGTTTTATTATCTTTTAGAGTGAAAGATGCGTTTGTGGTAGAACTTTGTTAAAGGATGAGACTCTACTTGTCAAGTATATATTATTCTTCTTCTGTTATTCAATGAAGAAATTAAATCTTATACTTTATCTAAGGGATCCTAAAACAAAAAAAATGTGTTATCCTAATACCCTATGTTTTGTTGAACCGATGGAATTTCAAATCATCATAGATTGATGAATTTAAGGACCTCAATTTTAAACTTGTTTGTGATTGATGAACTCAATCACTACTTATAAATATTTACGTTTTTCTTCCATTTAAATGCCTCTAATTTCTACCAATGTTCTCCTAATAGAGATCACAATTTGGTGGTGACCCTTTCATTTCTCTTTTCCTCTTATTAAGACTAAATTTTATTAACCAAATTTCTGATGTGGGTTTTCCCACAAAGATATTTTCTATTTTCAACCTTTATTTTTGAAGAGGAATATCAAATTGCGAGGACACAATTTTTTGAAGGAGGGAATAATGTAACACCCCAAGATTTCATAGTATGTACTTCTTCAAAACAATTAAATAACTAGCACTACACGTGACGTCGAGTTCAAGTGCACCCTGACTTACCAAACAAGTCGTTCAAAAGAGGTTATGAATAGTATTAACTAAATTTTGAACCTTATATAATCCTTATAATTTTACAATCCATATTATGAGTTTCTTTGACATAATGTAAGAATAAATTCTTTTTTTCAGATAAAAGAAGTATTTTTCAAAAATGCACTTTTACCAACATTAATAGTGAACCCCCTTTAAATCCAATATTTTAAACGTTCATATATTCAATTTGACTAAATAAATTTATGGGGACATAAATAAAAATTTACAATGTAACACCCCAAGCTTCCACGGTACGCTTCTCATTGAATAATACAGTAGCGTGTGTTGTACGCAACTTCAAGTTCTAACGCACACAACAACCAATCAAACTAGCCGTAATGAATAGAAATACCTACTTTTTAAAATTTTATGAATTTTATCTCTCAAAATGGACATCATTTTTTGATTTGGAATATTTAATTTATCCTAGGGTGAAATTTTGGTACTTTTCGGATAACTTTTATATTTTGATGAATAGTGAAAATTACTAAATTTTAATTAAAAACAACTTTTTTAATCAAAATAATTGGTAGAAATAAATTACTAATTAGAGTGGTTTTAAATTATATTTAGAATATATTTTTAGCATTTAATACAATGATGTTCATTGGAAAAAATTTCACAATTATACAGGACATAAACAGGTGTCAATCTTTTGATAGTTATCATCTCTTAAAAAAAGCTTTCTGTTTTAACAACGAGAATTAATTTTAAATTAATATCTGCCACTTATGTGTTTTGAATTTGGAAAAATTGATTCCATATTTGGAATCAGGTTGTTCAAATTTTGTAAATAGATATCTTTTATTTTTAGACATTTTGAATTATTATTTCGGTAAATATTTTATTTACCATGGTTAAAGGGTAAATCCAGAAAATAAGGGTTACAAAATAATATTATAATAATAAAAAATAACCCTAAAACGTGTCCTAAAATTATTTGTTGATACATTTCTGGCCATGGGCATCTTTGGGTCGATTTTGGGACCCCATGGAGCCACTTTTAAGTGATAGGGACGCGTTATTTTAATTAAGTTAAAATGAATACAAAAATGACACAAGCATATATCATTCAGCAAAAAAAAATTTACATAGGGTTATATATGTTTGATTTTAGACTATAAATATTAATTATAAAGATAAACGATTTAATACATAATGGTATTTTATTTTTAATTTTTAGACATTAAATAATTTAATTTATTTATGACACAATGGTGATGTAGTAATTACCATAATAGTGAAATATTAAAATAATTGATATTATAAATACCCAAATAAATTCAATTTGAGACATTTTATAAATACCAATAATTTTCAAGGTTATTATGGTATGTTAGGATTGATTTAATTAACTTTTTTAGATGTAATCATTCTGTTATGAGTTTTAAAAAAATCAATTATTGAATATTGTAAAAATTGACATAAAAGAGTTTTTAAAACAAATATTATATTATCAATTGATATTAAATTCCTAAAAATATATGGTTTGGAAAAGATACTCATATCATCATAGTTGTATCATTAATGGACCAATTGGGGGTCTCTTGTATGTATATAGTATGTTTATTAACTATATAATATATAAATAGAAAGTGACATGGTAATTGTTAAACTAATTAACTAAGAGTAAAAACTAAACGATAAGGTTAATATAGTGACCCAAACCTATCTAAAACCTATTGGTTGAGTGGTTTTAGAACCATAACCATTTTAATATTTAAATAATACACTTTGGATCCATTATAAACCGATTATGAATTTATTAAAAATTAATACTTTTAGTTTTTCTTAAAGAGCCCCTCCTCCCACTTATAAAAGGACCAAATTTATAACCAATTATTTACACGTTAAAAGCCTTTTGGTTCAGCCAATCCCTTCCAA
Organism: Viscum album; assembly: GCA_963277665.1. Classification (NCBI taxonomy): domain Eukaryota; kingdom Viridiplantae; phylum Streptophyta; class Magnoliopsida; order Santalales; family Viscaceae; genus Viscum; species Viscum album. The sequence goes on along the minus strand of OY728147.1, from coordinate 65,354,653 downwards.
AATACTCTATAAAATTCCCTAAATTCATCCTAGAGGCCTTAGTTTGATCATAAATCCAACCTGAGTGGCCATTTTGATCAAATCAAAAGGAAGAACCTGAAGAAGAGGTAAAGTCTTCACCACCCTCTTTAAAGTTCCTTTTTTCTTCAACTTCTTCTTTCCTTGTTATTTCCATTCTAAAATAATAAATCTAGTATCTTATATATTATTTTATGTTATTATAATTATGGAACAATCAAATTCACTATTTTATCCATCCCTTGAATGACATGTAACCAAACGTGCGTACGTATGGCCTACCATCTCCACGTTGTGGTGTAATTGTTATTCAATATATTATTATTTATATGGTTTTAATAATGATGTGTAATTCATGTAAATAATAAATATAACATGATAATTATTCTGTATATATGATATAACATCCAATTATATATTATTTTAATATAAAAGGAATGATATTTTCGCTCGTGCGTACGTATGGATTACCGTCTCCACGACGCGATGAGATTCATTTCCAAGTTCACCATTCATCTACTATTATTAAAATATATATTACTAATAAGTATGTAATATATGACATAATAATTCTACTGTAGAAATATATATTTATATATATAAGGATTTATGTACTTACATATATCTTATTCACTTACTTCCGTTCAATACTATATGAAAACAGACACAACGTTTATGCGTACGTACGGACTACCATCTCCATAAATGTTGCTTTCCATTTCATATATATTTCTATTATACATATTTATATTCTAAATATATATGATATATTTATCATGTTTTATATTCTGAAAGTATTTAAATCATGATCTATGTGATACAATCAAGAGTAACATGTTAAAACACGTACGATAAAGAAAGCGATTATTACCCGAAATATTAATTTAACATGGAAATTGTTATTAAATGGGTAGTATAATGTCGTAAATGAAAAATGTATGATATCATAAATATTAATATGGTTCTGGTATAATTTAATAACATACTACGATCTTCGTACAGGAGGTTAAACATACCCTCGACTAAAGGAAAGTGCAAGGTAAGGGGTTTTCATCTCACACCTTATTCATGTGAGATTCATGCCATATTACCACTATTACCTTTTATGTGGTGTATGTACTTCCCATAATTGTATTATTTGTGTAAAAAAACTTTAATTTATGTGTATTTACATATTCATTGTATGATACCTCTTTCATGGGGTGTATGTTTCGTAAGTTACCAAATTGATAAGGGTTATTTTCACAATCTCTTTATTATCCAAGGTTGTTTTTACATAAGTATCTACTAGGAAATATTTATTATCCATGACCATGTTTTATGAAAGAGTTTTAAAATGGATTATTTTAAGGTACTTTTTACTAAAACATCATTTCAATTGTTTTTAATATTTATTCTTCTAAATATTTCTCATTTATGTCCATGTCTTAAAAATGGTTTTTATGGATTTATTTATATAGACATGAATGTTTTTAAAATGTTAATTCCTTTCAAAAGTTTCAAAGTGGTATGGGACACTTTGATTCAAAAATTTATTTAAATGACTTCTTTTCCAAATTTTGTGACTTTTAAATGCTTTCATGAAAAAGGGGTATTTCTCTCAAAGGGTTTTAAAAATCATTCTCATCAACGTAAACATCCTTTAATGGATTTTAAACTTATTTTGAAGTTGACTTATTATGATACCAATCTTCCATAGTGTGTTGAAGGTTTTGTGATATGTTTCAATGTGGATGTGTTATTTTTATACCATTAATGGTTTATGGGTAAAGTATTGACATTTCGTATGCTAGTTTTAATACAAATGTTTGTGTTATGTTTAGACCTTTTCATATGAGGAATGCATTAGACTTAGTAAGTGACAGGTGGAGCCCTCTATAGCTCCTCGATGCATCAGTAGGTCTCATTAGACAAACTAGTGTCTTGGAACAAGGCCCTGAAAAAATCTTATTTGTAGTCTGGGCATGAGGCCTTGGCTATGTGGTTATGATAGTCTGGAATTATGCATTCCATCATTATGAAAGTGGTTATTGATATTGCATGTGATTATTCGACTAGTAGAATATCCATGTGAATAAGTAAATGGAATTATTTCATTTTATATTTGACATATTATGTTGAAGTTCAAGTTTAAAAGACTTTTGTTTTAGTTATACATTGCCTTAAATGTTTATTCTAATTTATGAAAGTTTCTGCTATATTGCTTACCCTTACTGAGCGTTTAAGCTCACCCCTTTCTATGTTTTATTTTTTCCAGGATTCCAAGAAGTGTATTGTGATTGATATGCAGGGTTAAGACAATGGAATAATGGCGTTCATAAATATTATTTATGTTGTTCTGTACTTCTTAAAATGAAATGTAACATTCATGTATATAATCTATTTTCCAGGACTACTAAACTGATCGGTCTTTCGGGACTTCATTCCTTGTAATTATCCCAATGTATTAAAATAATGCACCGACTCTGGGTAACTAGGGTCGAGGCGTTACAATCAGAAAGGACGATCTAAACTTGAGAAGACATATTGAGATCGTTCTGACTTTATCTTAGAGGTACGTGGAAATAGTATTTACCATTGGTATATATTTTTTACAATAATGGTTTCAATTCAAGTATTTAAATTGAACCATATAAAGCATTGTATTGAAAGAGATGTCATACACCATCATGTTGGGATGAAATTGGGTAAATAAAGGTTCTGTCCCCAATGCTTGTGGAGGAAGCAATAAAAAGGTAAATATTATTCAAACCCATATCAATGAAGCTCAAAGAAGAAAAACGATCTGTGTCGATAATATAAGGAAGGTTTTTTAATTTCAAGTGGGATATCAGGTTTTCTTAAAAGTATCTCCATGGAAGGGTGTTATAAGATTTGGGAAGAAAGGGAAACTGAGCCCCATGTATACTAGTCCATTTGAGATTCTAGAGAGGGTTCGAGTTTTGGATTATCATATGGATATGCAACCTAACCATTCTAATGTACAAAATGTATTCAACATCACATTGCTATGAAATTACATTCCATACAGAATGGATGTCCTATCTTCAGAAGGAATAGATATAGAACCTAATTTATCATATTATGACGAGCCTTCCTGAATTTTGGACACTAAAGAATATGTGTTGAGGAATGAGATGACCTGGCTTCTACAAGTACATTGAAACAATAGTTAAACTAAAGGGGAAATGTGGGATATTGAGGAACTAATAATGAAGACCTACCCAAATATTTTTATGACGTACCATTTGGAAAATTTCAAGTGTTAAATTTTTCAAGGGAAAGATAATGTAACATCCAAAGTATATAAAAATAATTTTAACATAGAATAAAAGCCATGTAACACCCTGTCTATATGAAAAAATAGTCTTTAATTTTTAGGGAATAGTTATAAAAAAGATGTTAAATATACTTTTTCAACTTTGGTGTTTTGAATTTAGAAAAATGGAAAAACATGGTTTCGATTAGTAAGATATTTAGAGTCTGATATGATTAACATACATTTTTTATGAATAGTAACTTGACCGTTTTAAATAGTAATGTTCCCTTGTGAATAGAAATATGACCATTATGAATAGTGAATCGACCAAATGAATAGTAACCTGACAAATTAATGTATAAATAAAATTTAAAAAGATTATATTTGAATGTATTAAATAATTATATCAGAATTCAAATGTCTATTTTAAAAATTAATAATTTATTATTGGTATTTTTTATGAGTAATAAATAATGATAAAATTAATAAATTTATTTAAATAAAAATTAATTTCCAAAAAATGTATTAGTATGTTAATATTTTTTTGTCTAGTGTTTTTAATATTATTTAATAAGAACATTGTTAATTTCTAGGGTGATATAAAATCAATTTTAATCTTAAAATTGCCTTTTTCTAGTAAATGGTGTTTTGAATTTAAAATTAAATGTATCATATTTTGAAAATTATTTTCATAAATTGGATTTCATTTTTAAATTCAACACATTAAAAAATGGTCAGAATGAATTTTTTGGGTTTTTTCTAATATAATTGAATTTTTTATGATTAATAAAATATGATAATTTAGGATAAATGCTAAGCAATGAAATTATAGAGTTGTGGATGATGTTTGGATGACATAAGAACCATTGGGTAAAACTCACATGAACTCATTTCTATATTTAGTCAGAAATATCAATACTTTTTATTGTCTTGATCAATATAATAAAACAATGAATAAAATAATGGGAATTTACCACTCTCCACCACTATAGAAAACACCCTAACCCCCCTCTTCCCCTCACTCCTCTATGTCTTGAATATTAACAATTTTCTTCCCAAATCCTATTCCCAATTATCTCCTCAAATCCTGGAGCTATTGTTCATTCCAATAGATGAAATCCATTCCCCTTAAGGAGGTTCTCAAGGAGGAGTATTCAAGAGGTAAAATACTTTTCCTCTTCCATCTGCTTTTTTTCAAGTTCATTGTTCTATTATTATTTCCTCATAAACTCTATCAAAATGATAATGATAAATCCAGTAAAATTTATATTCAGTAATTATATCATGTTAATGGAATGTCCATTATAAATCCCCATACTCTAACTCCCCCTTTTATTTTAAAAATTAAATCATCGTCTGGGAGGTGCCGATTTACAATCTTTATGGAAAATGTACTTTTGTTCTAGAATTTATTATTTAAGGATGGTCATTATTCAATTAATATTGTTAAATTAGAATATAATTTATGTATTATAACCATCTTTTTTTGTAACTTGTATTTTTATATAATGATAATTCATATGACAAAACTCATTCTTGGTGATAGAAATTCTGCCGTAAAAAACCAAATGATTATCACTAAATGTATTATCCAATGATTCATCCTTATACCATATAAATTTTTTTTATGAATAACCATTTACATTTATTTATGCCCATTAGTAAAATTTAATTCCAATTCTAGATAAATATAATCATTTTATATGAACTCTATTACTTATAAACAAGAAAACCGATCATGAAAACCATGAAAATGAATGCTTCTGAATAATGAAATTAAACTCCAAAAATCATCAATAATGCTATAAATAATTATACTCATTTTATATGAAATCTATTCTTAATGATTTTCAGGTGAACTCTATAAAGTATTTTAATCAACCATTACATAATAAAATAAATATATTCATTGTCAAAAAAACTAACTCAGTTCACTTATAGTTTTATTCAATTAATTTTCTAAAATAACATTTATTTGAAAATTAAAATACTTTTTCTCTCAAGAATTACTCATTGATTTTATAAGAGTGTTTTCATCCATTTCAAAACTCTTATTGATTATTATGTTTAACTGGGATTAATATTTTATGATATAATCTACCAAATTATATTCAATGGTGTACTATTAGTTTGACTATGTTTGTTCTATCTTGATGCAATTTACAATACTATATAGAATGGTTTTTAATTATGTATACATATTGGGGAAATATATTGATAGTGCATGTGTATTTGATATTTATGTTTAACACTATCCATATGAGGAATGATTTCGACTTAGAATGTGATGTTTGGGGCCTGATATAGCCTCTCTATGCATCTATAGGTCTCATGAGACAAAATATATATGGTCTTTGTTGAGGCCTTTCACACATAAATATATGTTTTTCTACTAGACGTTAACCATTTTTAGGTTTATTGGATGAGGTCTCGATGGTATTTTCTAAATGAATGAAATCATGAGCTCAATTATTATGATATATGTAATTTAAAAACCATGTGATTATTCAACTTTTAGAATTTTCATAGTTAATTTTATTTCTGTTGTGATAATTTTTATGGATTTATTTAATCTACTTTCATTCTTATCATATTATGCTCAAGTATATTTTAAAGGTAATTGTTCCATGTTTCTCACCATGCCTAGTGTTTATTTTTATGATAAATTCTACTATATTACCTAACATTACTTATCATTTTCTCTCACCCCTTTGTTATGTTTTTTCTATGATGTGAAGAAGAAGAATATGAATGACTGGCATGAATAATCTATGATTTACATATGTTTCAAATGGAAATAATCTATTGTTTTTACAATATAGCCACAGTTTAAAACATATGATTTTTTTGGTTTTACAAAACTACTAAACTACTCTTTCTTTTAGGATTCGTCTTTCTTGTAATCATGCCAATGTAATAAAATAACATTTTGGATCTAAGCAACTGAGGTCAGGGTTTTACATTCATTTGATTCATCAGATAGTGTTGATGGAATAGTGTTGGTAAAAATATTTTCTTGTCCATTTTAGGCAACCTTTGGAGTTTCCAGTTTGTGAACATGTGTTTCTGAGTGTTTCACCATTGTTGGGTCAACAACATCTTGGGAAAAAAACTTGTGTTTTCTCTTCATTTTGTGGGGAATTTTATGTTTTTTGATAAGGTGGGGACAATTGATTACCATTTACAACTTCTACTAAAGTTGACATCAATAAAATATTTTTTCCATATATCACATATTTTAAAGTATATTTCTAACCGACATCATGTCTTGATGTAAGATGATCTTGATGTTTTTTCTAGTTTATCCATAACAGAGCATTCAGTTAGTATTTTTTATTTTGATACAAAGATACTTAATGGGATGATAATACCATTTCTTGATGTATAATTTTGGAATGGTTACGATTCTCACTAGATGTGGGATCATGAACTTATGATGAGAGATCATTGTCCACGTCTCTTTTATATGGAAACATCTTGGAGATTTTTCAGGGGATAAATGTTTTTTATGGTGGAACGGTTTTAACATCTTATTAAATTTTTTAGGTACTCCTTCATACACCATTTTTACATCCTCTTTTTAATGAGTTTGCAGGCTTATCCACATGTTCAGAGAATTTTTGGTAATCTTTTATGTTTTTATAATAAAAAATTGGGTTATTATTGTCTTTGTGAAGACAAAACACATTGTATATGTATAAATTACATGTATTTTTCTTCATGAACAAGTACTAATGATTTAAGGGGTGTGAAATTTTACGTGTCATAAAATGGTAATTTAAAAAATTGCGAGGAGAAAATAATATTTTAATAAAAAAATTAATTAATTTCTCTACATTTTCATCATTTATGAATTACTCAATGTATGTGTTTACATTCAATGTAATTCTCACGAGTTGCTGTTTTTAGCGTTCTCTATGGGTGTTTTTTATTTCATTCAACCATAAAACCTTCCTCTATCAGCCTGTATTATTCTATAAGTGATTTTTGAGTTCTTTTATCCTTTCATATACTCTTTATATCAATTTATCGTCATTTTTATTTCGATTAGTCTTTCTGAGTAAGTGGGTCTTATCTCATGTGGTTTCATCAAATCTCTCATTCTATCCTCATTATTGTTTTATATATCATCCTAAAATATAGAAATATAAATTCTATTTTATTGCATCTTCATTCTAGGTTTTTTTACTTAGATATTTCATTCTTTCATTCTCCATTAGGGATTCCCATTGATGGTATTTATTTGTGGATCATTGATTTAATTTTAGGCGATTCCATAATTATTTTCCCTAAAATTTGAACTGTGATTTCTCTTGATTAATATGATATGTGTTTTTTAAATAACATAAAAACATGGATTTGATCATTGATTTTAAATGGGAATCGTATTTTAGAAAAACATCAATTCTAATGGAATTAGAATTGTGTGATGGAATTATAAAAAATTGATTGATATTGAAGTCATTTGATGAAATGATTTGATATTGATCTAAAAAAATATATATTAAATTGAAAAGTTATTTAATAAAGAATAAAATGATTAAAAACTTTAATTTTGTTTTAAATGAATAGTCATGTTAGAAACTGAAATTTGTTAATTATATTTTTTGTAGTGTTTCAAAATAATTGATTTTAAATTTGAATGATTCACTATTGAAGCACATGTTATTCTGGGTAGATAGTGGTAACTAGGTCAGTCATGATAGGTCCTTGAATCCATATTAATAGATTGACAATGAAAACTGTTACTAAAACAACTATATCCTCACTGTCCTTTATGGGTTCCCCTATTGAGGTATAGACATCCCATCATTGTTTACCCTATTAGGGATTATTTCTATGTCTGCACCAGATTAGAGTCATGATCATTCTGATATGTGTGAGGATCCTATTCCCTAATAAACATACTTACCATGTAGATTTTGTACTTGTTTTTAATTATCAATGATTTGATTGATTTAATATACATTCCAAAGATTAATGAACAGTTTTATTCATCCCAATTGAAATATATAATATATTACATATAAAATGTTCATTTTAGCATATTTTAAATTTGTATTATGAACCTTCTATCTTTTTGAATAATTAAACAGTTTGATTTAAAAAATTCAAATGTAATTTCAATCTATTTTTTTTAATCTAAAATCATAAATGATAAAATTTTATAGTATTGATTATTGAACAATTGGTGAGACCCTACTAGGCTTTATTGATTACACCCTAACTTTTTATTTTATAGTTTTTATACTTTCCTATGCTATGTTGGAGCATAGGGAATGATCCACTTTGGGTGGTGGATTAACTTGATCATTTGTACCATATAGTGGAAATGGTGACCTTTGGTTCTATATTACACTTATTACAATAGGTTTCTATTACTATTGTTTTTTATGATGTAGTTTCCTTTTTGAGGTTTATCTTTATTCTATGTACATTGATGATGTACTATATTGGGATTCCTATACCTATTTTTTAGATTGTTTTCTCCTTTTGGAGTGTTCAACATACTGACTTGTAACATTAATCCTCTCTTGATATGTGTAAAATTCATTCCCTCTTGATTTTTGAAGTAATAACGTGCTAGTAAACAACCCTTTCGGATCAAGAATTCCCTTTAGGTTATGCTATAGCTGGCTCTAGAATCATAGTATCAAGGTATTTAGGTTGGCTCGATACTCCATCAATCCTACTAGAAATTTTATAAACCTTGAATAAAAACTATTTTTTAAAATAAATAAATGTCATTATATTTGTTTTTTGATAAGTAATTAAATATTATATTCACTAAACTAATTAATAAATATTTATTTAATATTCACATATTGAAATAAGTAATTATCTCTTACCTTGAAAATAAGGCATATATAATATTATTACTATATATTAATGTAATTATTTATTAACTTGTAAATAAATATTTATTTAATATTCAACTCACACATATATTCGTTCAAATAACTTGTGATTTAATTAATGTGATCTAACCATACTATAATAATTACGAAACCACTATCTCTAAATAATATTTATTCAGAATTTTAAATTCCAAAAAAATTTAATTGATATTATAAATACACTATGTGTATGACCTTCTAGGCCTCGTTCCCTATGGAATTATATGAAATATCATAATTACCAAAATCAAGATCTAGAAACACATCATGTAACCCATAGATAATGGAGTAAATTTCATAATTTAAACAACCTACTATTGATGTTTACTCTGTAATATAATCCTCTATCCTTGATATCGAATGAAGAAGGTTTTATGCTTCATGACTCCAACTTATATGCTTGTATTATATTTCCTGAACATACTGAGTAGATTATGTTGATATTCTAACTTGGTTGTGTATATATCAAATAGTTTTATTTAAATCACATGGTCAAAGATATCTTCTTCTATTGACATAAAGTGGAAAAATCATCTCTTTACATAATAATTAGTGCCATATCACATATAACTCACCGAATAGATCCTACTTATCCACAAACATATTAACTTATAGTTTACATCATTGAATATTGGTATATGATTCATCATATAAATAAATAATAACATAATGTATATGAAAAAATAAAAATATCTATATATTAGAATATCCAATGTAACAAATAACATGTGAACTTATTACTGGTGAGTATATACTAAAAAACCATCTGTCATGGAGATTACTATAAGATAAATTCATAAATAATACATAATGCCTTATGGGAACCATAAACCAGATAGACTATATTACTTTTATCCCTTCATACATATTTCATTTTTCCATAAAGTGTCAATTTAATAATATTATTATAGAACGTCAAGGTTCTCATTATAGAGGGTAACATCTATAACCATTCAATATTATAAATAATCATCATACATAATCACATTAATGTTATTCAATAGAGAACTCATCTTGTGGATTTATTTTTATTAGTATTTATTTTTCTTGAATATTTAGGTAATGTGAATGTATAATATAGTCTGTTCTAGGGAACTAATATCAATAGACTCCTACATTCACTAGATTCACCTACAAACTTAATTGACTAACCTCACATGACAAAAAACAAATCTAAATAGCTATGGCTATTAATACTATGATTAATAGAATTTGGTTTCTATTTTATTTACTATGGATTCATATATATAATTCATTACATCATGGGTAATAAAAAAAAATATTGTTTATAATAATATGATAGAACATTATTATCTTGGTAAAAGTAGAATTATGAAACAAACATTTTCTAAGCACACTATTTATACTAAATTAGAAACTGCAACTTGCTTAGTCTATGTAGAGGGGGAGGGGACACTCTCCCAATCAATGATTATTCAATTTCTCTTCCCTTGTTGATCTATATTCTCAAACAACATTCCTTATAATCCAGATTCATTTAGTTCTTTCCTCCTTTTATTATGATACTCATAAACTCCAACATTACTTTAGGGTCTTCACCGATGATTCAACCATGTAAAACCAATTTCTGGTGGCTCATTTTAAATGAATCTTCCATTATTTAATGTGTCTGACCAGTTGATCTCTGAATAAATATATTTATAGAATATTATGATTATCAGGCTCCTGAACCCTCATCAACTCTTCCTATATTTTGAAATAGAGAAATATTTTATTTTTTATGGGGATCCCTTCCATGTTCCTTTAACATCCTTTGGTTCATTCTCATTAAGTGGTACCATAAAATTCATTTAAAGCAAGTCCCGATTACTTTTATTTGGATTAAAATTAAAAATTAATAACATAATAAAAAGGTAGTGTTCTTTGAATCATTAATGGACATACACTCTAATTGTAGATGATTACATCACCCTATACTGAATTATAGAAGTGGTTCAATGGATGAAAGGTTTGGTCCTTCAGCTCCATTTGGTTAAGAGGATAACAATTTTTTGTTTTTTAATGAATATTTAACAAATTTTAAGGATTTGGTACATGGATAATGTGCTAGCCTAAAAAGTGGGTGACATTGATTGAGAAATTCCAGTCCAAACATTGGTAGAGAAAGATAGTCATCTTAAAAAGGTCCCCACAAAGATCTACTCCACAATAGATAGATCCTATGAAAAAATTCGTAATTTACATTTGGGTAGATTGGATTCAAAAATATATGAAAAAACTAGATAATATGAAAATGTGCCATTCACATCCTGGCAGAAGGTGGTTAACATGACACAATCGAGTCTTGAGTCTAAGATGTCAGAATTCTTCACACATTCAGTGGTCATCTCACCAGAGGGGGCGGATTGCTCACTATTAGTATGGGAGTCCCCACTCTCTCCAATATTTTGTTTTTCCAATGGGGTTTTGATATAGAAATATATTTATACATTATAATATGTGATATCAGAAGTAGAGTTGTTGAAAAAGACTTGGTCAGTGAATGATTAAGAAGGTTCGACACACCTAAGTGGAGCATTCATTAGAGAATATTGTCGGATTAGTAATACATTCTTAAACCTCAACATATTATAAATAAATATGAAAAAACATAGATATTTTATAGAATGGATGTATAAAATGAAACCAAAAGGAAATTGACACTAGGGATTGTCTAATTATTTCAAATAATAAAACTAAATTCTGTAAATACTTTTCTTACATTCTAAAATTAATGATGAAAATATTATCCAAGAAGTTTTTTTTCATTAAGAAAAATATCAATATACTAACCAATGAAATTTTTAGTGATCCAAGGAATTTTCCAAATAATTTGAAGATATATAATTCATTTAATATTCCCATTAAATCCCTAATGATGGGGGAGAGTCTCTTCTAGAATAATGTCTTATTAAAGTAATTGATGTCGGTTCTTCTAAAGGTGATAATAAGGAGAAGGAAAATTAAATTAATAAAAATGAAATTTGAGGTCCAATTTGATTTTTAGGGAAAACAAAGGGTAACAAATATCCCATTATAAACCTCCATCTGTACTATAAAAAGAACATGGTGGAATATATTTTCCTTATCAATGCATCAGAGTAATACCAATTCTACACAAAGGCTACAGTTGTGGTGGTTTTTACTAAGGAATAGTTGGCATGTATGAATATATAGAACCAAAAAATAATTAGGGATTTTATTAATGGAATACTAGTATGGAAGATTCTGTGGTGTGATAAGACATGATAATATATTTATTTGAGGATATTATCCAAAATAAGCATAGATGGAACAATTTCAATATTATTTCCAGCCTCTACGGGATAAAAAATTCTAAACACATTTAGATTTTATTAGGAAGGGAAATAATTTTATTTCATTGTTTAATATTTTACATTTTCCACTTTCACTTAAATTGATTTCGATGAAATGAAATAAAATTAATTTATAGTTATGTAGATATGTAATCCAATTACTATCTAATATTTCTTTTTTCCTTTCACCTTATCCTAATTGTGTTCATAAATCATTGTCACCGAAAATAATTCTATTTTTTATCCTCTTAAAAATTAGTATTCTAAGTTCACCAATCACAAAGAACTCATCTAGTTTTATGTTTTCAAGTATTGTCAAACATTTTGTATTGAAAAACTGTGTAGTTATATTAGTTGTTTTTGATATTATCAATTTGTGATTTACACATAGGACAAAATGAATCCTCAATAGATATCATAGAATCTGATATAGATTTCCAGCATACTCATTGTTATATTTAACATATTCATTTTAATAGCTATCATCTAAGTTTTCACGCATCCAATAGAAAATATTTCATGTCATGTTACACTAGAAACAATTTATTTCAATATTGTTCAATATTTTATTTTTTTAATACCATTTACTTATATGTATTATAAATTGATCTAAGAAACCAAATTAATCTAGATATATATACTTTGTTCCCCTAAACTGGACTTCAATCTATGTTATTCTTGTAAAATTTATAATTACACATAATTAATTGTTATACTAATCAACTTTTATAAACAGATAAAACATATCTAACTATAAATCAATATAGATATTATTGACCTATTATAAAACCCTTTCACACATAGGTTCAAAATTAAAATATTGATTAAAAGTTATTATGACCAAAATATGTTTTTTTGATACTAACATGATGGATACAAGAATGTTTTTGTTTAACCAATATCTAGATATTGATGAGCCTCTCATAATAATTATTTATTTATTGGAACCATATTCTTCTATCTATATATATTTTATCTTGAGTATCCCCCAATAAAATTATGTCAACTTATGAAACATCCAAAAATAAGAAACTATATTTTTGTGAATGGAATCATTTTGGAGTTATTTTGATCTTTTCAGTCATTGAATATGTCAATTTACCACATTTATGTGGGATTCTTATTTATTACAAAGAAAATATATCCCCTTCATAGGTAATTATAAAACCATAATATGTTTTTTACTTTCTTAGACATTATGAATCTCTGTAAAAATATCTCCCACTTGGACATAATGAGTGTCACATTCGTGTTTTAACTCAAGTGAAAATGGATCATATACTTCATTGATTTCCATATTTTTTCCACTAAATCTTGAAAGATATACATTTCTCATAAGAAACTATTCATTTTATACTTATACCTTTCTAATATGAGGATTGTATTGTTTGATGTTTTTATAGGTAAATTAACTTAGATTTACAATTTTTTCCATTGATGTATTCTTATATATATAAAAAATTATAAATTGTTCACATCAATCACATAATTTTGAATAATAATACAGTCCCATCATATCATAACTCATATGATATCCAATAGCCTATATTGAAGGAATATGGACAACTATTAGGATACTATATATGAAACATTTTTATAAGTAAAGAATGAAATATTTTCAATAATATGAGACTTCGCGTGGATATACCTTATACTATAAAAACATATCATTATGAAAATAAGGTAATATATGTTTGGGAAAAAATATCTCAACATTTAAATAATCAATGAATAAATGGTAGGGATATACTTCAAAAAACATACCCAAATGATATTGTATCATTTAAAAATAGTATTTATTTCTACCCTACAAATTACAAATATTTATTAAAGGAATATCATTGAGTACGTGAATTTAACTATAGCATATCCATTTAATTGTTAAAATTTAATTTTTAAACTAAAAATAAAAAATTTATGGCCTACTGTTAATTCTAGATCCATATTTACATGTCTAATACAAATTCAGATCATGTGCATACACATGAGGGTGTGAATCAGGTGGAAGAAAGCATTACCAATTACCAAATATTCATTAATTATTTGACCCCATTTTGTAATATAAATTGATAACTTATTATGATATGTAATAATTTATTTTACTTTAAGATAAAATATAAATACCACATGAACTACCAAGTAATGTAATTGATATGGCATGAGGTATTTTCACATGGTTTGGTACTAAGGTCATTTTCTTATCAGGATTGGTTATTTTCCTCAATAATGAATTATCTATTATATTAAAATGTTGATTATAATGGATTCAGTTTTTCCTAGTATAATTATGAGAACTACTCACTCTAACTATCAATCAAGTCTACCAAATGACTTCCACTGTCACGACCTGTCCTTGGGGCCCGTGCCGTGACTACCCCAAGCCCTCCTTCCATAGGCCAGGTGCTGGTGACTAGCACCAAAGGCGTAAATCCCGATTAAAAGGGAATTTATTGCCTTTATAAAGTAAACAAACACCACAGAGAATGCTAGATGAGTAAACAATTAGTAAATTGAGTACAAAAGTAAGTGATTGAAAGTAAATGGGCCAGAATACAAACCCAACTAAAAGTAAAGTACAACTGAAAAGAGAGTACAGTGGCAGAAAAGTAAAGAAGCAACACAGAGCCGCCCTCTGTAAATCCCACCTGAAGGGTGGGTACAGATAGTCTCCTCCGCTCCTCGGCTCCAGCCATCCACCCCGTGTACATCTCGTCCAGTAATCCACCTCCAGGTATTGTCCAACTCCACGAGATCCTACCTCGATCAGCACTGTCCGTCGTCTACATCCAACAAAACGTAGTGCGGGCATAGCCCATGCAGGGGTGAGTATATGCTACTTAGTAGGGACCCCGAGACCCCTGAAGGTCTACCTGAATCCACATAGGATAAACCACAAAGTAAAGATACATTCATGATGTAACAACCAACTCTACATAGGTATATTCCCATACATATACCTAAGTCATCAATTCCAGCTCGGCTCCAGCACATGAGCCCAAGTATAACCCAGTCCACATAGGAAAACATAACCCATTCCATGTAGGAAATCACATCCAAATCCACACAGGAAAGCACAACCCAATCCACACAGGAAAGAACAAAACTCATATTGATGATATTGATTGTAAGTTAAAACTCAACTCACACAGGTATACTTCTTCGTAAGGTGGTAGAGATTATTAGATGTAGCCACTGATTCATCTAGGTTGTTGAACCCACAGAGGATACAAGACCAGCTAAGTTGTCAGACCCACAAATGATACAAGACCAGCTACTCTGCCGGACCCACATAGGATAGAAGTACAGAGTCAAATACTGTCGGACCCACATAGGATACAAGAACAGTAGTCAAGTACTGTCGGACCCACATCGGATACAAGAAAATTATTCATCGTCGTCGAACCCATGGAGGAATCCAGTACGGTCGTCGTCGCTGCCGAACCCACGGAGTATCCCAGTACAGTTGTCATCTTCGTCATAGTCGTAGCCAGCTCTAGGGTTCCCGCACACAGTATGCTCGATTCCGGGAGGGTCCTCTCCACAAGCAATGGGGGTCGATACATCAAATGAAATGAACTCTAGAGTTGATGTATCCCAATGTTCCGTCTTGTCGAAAGGAACACATGGCGATATATGGCGCGTCAATCGGACGCCTGGTCTGATAGTTATTGGCTTTTTCGTCACAGGGGCATGCTTGGTTTTTAAGCCAAAACCAAGCCGACCATACTCCAGCTACATCCAAACCTCGAGTGGAGCAAGCCAAAAGAACCGTCTCACTAAGAGGAATCCATAAAAGTTAACGGCACATCAATCGGACGTCCGAAGCTCAAGTTATAAGTGTTTCCGCTCCGAGGGACTGGTTGACTACGTTTCCGAACCAACCCGGTCATACCCAATGTTCTCCGAAACCTTGAGTGTAATATAACAAAATTACTATCTCGTTTCAAGTATCCCAATACAACTGATGGTGCGTCTATCGGAGGTCTGTAGCCCATGTTAGGGGCATTTGAACGGAACTGTCCGAAAGTAGGGGGTTTGGGCCTAGTCTGACCAGGCCTGATCCCCCCAGGGTCGACCCGACCTAGGTCTCAGTCTGGCCCAGTTGGGCACGGTCCGTCCTGGAGCGATGGCGGTCCGTACCGGCGCGGGTTGTCCAGCCTGGCGCGGGTGGTCCGGCCCTGTGCGGGCGGTCCATCCCAGCGGGGTCAGTCCGCTGCGGGCACACGCACGCTGAGCAGACACGGAAGGGTGGCGGTGGTTCCCCCCTTCAATCCTAAATGGAAGCCCCCCATTAATGGTGGGGTATTCCCTAATTAAACCGAGGGGTTCGCCCCCCGGATTCCTGGAAACGATCGGCCATTGTTCGGCCGTTTGTGGCTGCTGCGGGACCTACCGGTCCCGCCCTCCTAGAGCGCTGGGTGCCAGAAGTCCGACCACCCCTTGCTGAACCAGTGCGGCAGAAGGTTGTGGCTTTCTTCTGTCTGGCGTGGTGCGACAACGTTTCACCCCTCCGCCACGGTCTGCCCCGGCCGCGGCCCTCCATAGCACTCCGGCGTGGAGCGACGACGCCGCACACCTCCATCGCGGCCCGGTTCCGGTCGCGACCTCTTTCATCTTCACTGGTGTGGTGAGACGGTGTCGCAGTCCTCCACTACGGCATGCTCCAGCCGCAGTTCTCTCGACCTCGCGGTGTGCAACGGTTCCGCCTCCATTTCAAGCCACGAAGAAAAATCAATCCACAAAAAGGGGATGGGGTTCAGCTGTGTTCGTGTTGTCTGACCTCCTCCCATTATACTGATAACAGGCGTCCAATATTAACAATGATCATTGAAATAATCATGTATGTGAAAACAAAACCTACCTCGATTCAGAAAGTTTGATCACTTAAAGAAGTAAGGGAAAACCCCACTGTTCCGTAGACGTTTCTACGGAATGACGACATCGCTTCGTCAGGCGTCAGTAAGAAGGAAGTCGAGGTTGGCACCGGTGTTCTTTGCATTCTTCAACATCAAAAATGAAGATCTTCAAGACTTTTAGTATTCTCTCCCAAGTCTCCACATAATGAAACATCCAAAAATAAAATAAGGCTGTTGCCTTATTTTATTACTTTTTCCAACACTTTTAAAATTTCAAAAGTTGAAATAACATAATTAATTAATCTTGTTTTGTTAATATTAATGGAATAATATGTTGGAATCATTAATGTGGAAGAGGATTTAAGGGAATTTTAAGGGGTGGGGCTCATGTGGGCCCCACCTCACTAATATCCTATCAAGAGGATTTAGGTAAATGTGGGTCCCACTTAACTCCCACACATGGGGTTAAACCACTAGGATGTGAAATAAAATTGTAACAAAATTTTTATTTCACTTTAAACTTAATCCTTTTATTAACAACTCTTCCCGAGAAAACGCAACTCCAGAAAAGGACTTCTTAAGAAATTATTGGTGCTGCAGTTTCATTGGTGCCCTCAGATTTCGATTCCAAGCACCGGTTCAAAATTTAAGAAAACCTGCTCGTTCGTTCACTGAACGTACCCGAGCTAAACTTCAGAAATTGATTCCGGGCACACCTGGCCTAGGAATCAAGTTCCGTCAAAAACTGTATACTCATAAAATCCAAAAAAAATTATGAAAAAAATTTCCTTGAAATTTTCGGGTCTTTACATTACTCCCACCTCAGGGATTTACGTCCCGATAAAGATACATAACAATATAGGGAAACAAATGTCGGTACTGAGCAAGGATCTGAGCCTCCCTCTCCCAAGCGCTCTCTTGGATATCCTGTGCTTCCACCTGATGTACACTAGAGGAATCAACCTCCCATGTAAGACCCACTCTTGTCGATCCTCGATCTCCACCGGGACCTCGGAAAAAGTCACCTTGTCATCAATATCTAGCTCCCTATGGTCGATGATATGCGTCAGGTCGTGAATGTATCTCCTCAGCTGAGATACGTGGAAGACATCGTGCAACTGGTGCAACTAAGGTGGTAGATCCAGGCGACAATCCACCTCGCCTATCCTAATAAAAACCTATAATGGTCCGATGAAGCATAGAGATAACTTGATGCCCCATCCAAATCTCCGTAATCCACGTCGAGGTGAGACCCGTAAGAAAAAATGGTCTCCATCCTCAAACTCTAGTGGTCTCCGCCTCCTGTTAGCATAAGACTTCGGTCGGCTCTGAGCTGCCCTCATCCACTCTTAGTTGACCGGAACCATCTCTGTCTTGGCCTAGAATATCTCTGGTCCCACAAGTGCTGACTCCCCAGGGTCTGTACAGCACAGAGGTGATCTGCAAGGTCGGTCGTACAATGCCTTGTATGGTTTCATCCTGATGGTGGAGTGGTAGCTGTTGTTGTATGGAAACTCCACCAAAGGTAGGTGATCCTCCCAACTGCGACCAAAGTTGAGGAAACATGCACAGAGCATGTCCTAGAGAGTCTGAATAGTTATCTCTGTCTAACCATCCGTCTGAGGGTGAAAGGCGGTGCTCAGGCATAGCTGCGTCCCGAATGCCTCTTGCAACCCCTTCCAAACCCGGGAAGTAAAACGAGTATCTCGATCAGAGATGATAGATGATGGTACACCATGAAGTCGTACGATCTCTTGAACGTAGAGACATCCCAATCTCTCCACTGAACCCTGCTCTATGATGGGTAAGAAGTGGGCCGAATTGGTGAGTAGGTCGACGATCACCCAAATAGAGTTGTGTCCTCTGGAAGTCCATGGAATCCCAGTCACGAAATCCATAGTTATCCCATCCCACTTCCACTCCGGGACCTCCAAGGGATGTACCAAGCCTGCTGGTACCTGGTGCTTTGCCTTCACCTGCTGATAGGTGAGGAATCGTGAAACAAACTCTTCTACAGCCTTCTTCATACCCAGCCAACAGTGCTGTCATCTGAGATCCTGATACATATTCGCTACCCCTGGATGTACCACCAAAGAGAAAGTGTGAAACTATCTCAACACCTCCTCCTATAATGAATATGGAACCATGGTACATCGTATGAAAAGGACGACATGCTCTCCTCCTACAGAGAATCCATCAGTTGCTTGTCCTAAGGGTATCTGTGCACGTCGCGTCTCACAGTCAACATCCCCATGTTGTGCCTCTCTGACCCGCTGATGAAGTGGAGGTGTGACTATGAGAGACTAAAGAAAGTCTGCCCCATCTCTATCTATGAAGCATATCTGCAAAGTGGCTAGCTACTCTGTTGCCACTCCATGTAGTTGAATGCCCGTCCACCTGCTAATAGCATCGCCTACTACGTTCCCCTTTCCAAGATTATAGACTATATCAAAGTCATTGTCCTGGAGGAACTCGATCCATCACTGCCAACTCATGCTCATGTCCTTCTGCAAGAAGATTTACCTGAGACTCTGGTGGTCAGAGTAGACTGTAAAGCGCTTTCTCATCAGATAGCTGCCACATCCTCAGAACGAAGACCACTACTGCTTACTCCAGGTCACGGGTTGCATAGTTCTGCTCATGCTGCCTCAACCGTCGTGATCCATAGGTGAACACTGCCTTCTTCTACATAAGGACACACTCGATTCTGGTTCCTGATTCATCGCAATAGACTACGTACCGTACTCCCTCCTCTGGTAGCCTCATGATTGGTGCACTGGTCAATCTTTGTCTCAGCTCTTGGAAGCTCTACTGACATCTATCTCACCACATGAATGGTTTCCCATTCTTCGTCAAAGCTAAAAGCGATGTTTCAACTCTAGAGAAGTCTGGCACAAATCTCCGATAGTACCTAGGCAGACCTAAGAAACTCCGCACCTCTGTCACGCTCCTGGGTGGATCCCATGCTCGCACTGCCTCGATCTTCAGAGGATCCACCACAACTCCTGCCTCAGAGATGATGTGCCCCAAGAAGTGGACCTCACGTATCTAAAACATACACTTCGAGAGATTACCATAAAGCTGGTGCTCTCAGAGTGTGTCCAGTACAACCCGCATGTTGTAGGCATGATCCTCCTCTGTAGTCGAGTATATCAATATGTAATCGACAAAGACTATGAAAAATCGATCGAGGTAAGGCTGGAAGATCCTGTTCATGAGACTCATGAACACTACTGGAGCGTTGGATACACCGAAAGCCATAACCAAGAACTCATAGTGGACATACCGACATCTGAAATCCATCTTCTGCACATCCTCATCCCGAACTCTAAGCTGATGATAGCCTGACCTATGGTCTATCTTCGAGAACCATCATGCTCCCTTGAGCAGGTCGAAGAGGTCATCAATCATCAGAAGGAGATACGTTTTCTTCACAGTCACCTAGTTCAGGAGATGGTAATCGACACACAGTCGCAAGCTCACGTCCTCCTTCTTGGAAAAAAATCATGGAAGCCCAGGGTGAAACACCGGGTCGAATGAATCCATTGACCTACAAGTCCTCGAGCTGTACCCGTAGCTCTCGAATTTCAGCGGGAGCCGTCCGATATGCTGGAGTAGATATCAGGGATGTCCCGAGGTATAGGTAAATATAGAAGTATACCTCTCTGTGAGGAGGGAGTCATGGAACGTCTTCAGTAAAATGTCTACATACTGATCCACTACAATAGGGAAACTCAGACTATGCATGTCCAGTGCTCCTAGGATGAGGCTACCCAACTGATGAGTGGTCGGATGTCCTCTCCTCTGCGTGAGTCCATCCTGTGCTGCAAAGGCTCCCTTCTTGCCAGTGAAGGTGAACCTGCTCCCATCGGTGCACACACACCGCACCTTGCGCCTAATACAATCTATCTGAGCATGAACTGTAGATAACCAATCCGTGCCCAAGATGACGTCTTAAAGCCTCGACGCCGCTACAAGAAGATCCCATCCAAAGCTCTCACCTCCTAGAGTAAGCTCACACTGCCATCACCAGTGCGTAATCATCAAGTCTCCTACTGTAGGAGTATCTAGCCGTAAAGACCGAGCCAACGACTCTGTCAGAATCTACGAGCTCCGAACAAGGGTAGAAGAAATGAAAGAATGACTCGCTCCTCTGTCTATAAGAACTGAAGAAAGGGTGGAGTAGACACATATAGTACCTCGAATCATATCTAGTGCGCCGTGGCCGTAGGCCTCCACTGCCTAAAGCTAAGCCTGCCTTTGTCCGCCAGCTCCCTGTGGTCATGGTGGACCTCTTGGTGGTGGTGGTGGTAGAGCCTCAAAGCGTTGCCCACAACCTGTTTCTCGGCCAGCTCCTCTGCCTCGTCCGCCTGCTCCCTCCGGACCACCATGGTTGAACCTCTGCCTCTGCCTGGGTTTTCCCTAAACCATCTTCTACTCCTCTGCATGGCGACTCAGGCAGTCACGAGCCATGTGACTCTGCCCGCCGCATGCATAGCACTGTCTGCTCCTCAAAAGTCTGGATCAACGTCGTGTGCCCCGCACCTCTGAGCTAGTATCCTGAGGTCGTCCGCCTGATGGTATGGTCCGCTTGGACCCTTGTGACATCCGCCAACTTCCATCTATAGAAGAGTCTTCTACTTGCTGCCCTGTTGTAGGTCTCTTTGCTGGTGTAGGCTTAGCAAGAAATCTCTCCAAAAGAAGGGCTCTCTCTAGTACTCCTGCCTGCGTTGGAATGCTGAGGGAGACCATTGATGCCCTGATCTCATGCCTCAATCCCTACTCGAAGGTCTGGGATCGGAAGAATGGGTCTCGTACCATGTTTGTGGAATAGCACGAGAGATCAGTAAATCTCACCGAGTACTGGGCTACCGTCTGGCTACCATGACGCAGCTGTAGTAACTCTTGAATGCCCACCGCATGGAGGGTGGCTGGAATGAACTCAGAGTGGAAGAGGCTTTAGAAGTCCGACCAAAGGCGAGATGCCTTGTTGTGCACCTAGAGCATCATGCTACACCATCTACCTGCTGCCGCGTGCAGGAGACTCGCTGTAAGGATCACCATGAGGTCTGCTGGTGTCCCCACTAACCTGAAAACTCATACAATAGCCTCCATCCAATCCTCAGCTGCCTGAGGGTCTGTCTCCCCGTGGAACCTCGGCGGTATCTAACACTGAAACTCATGCAGTGCACTAAGGCGATGTGAACTCTTAGCTGCTGGGGCTGGTGGCATCGTTGGCTCGGCGGGTAGAGGTACTGTCGGTGCCTCTGCTGTAATAGGGCCCTGCACCGTGTCCTCATCGCTCAGTGGGTTTTCGTCTCGCACAAAGCTTGGAACCCTAGCTGGCTACTATAGTGGGGCCATCCAGAAAAGAAAAAGGTGCGCCATGGTCAATACAGTATACCTGGTTAGCTGACACAAAGTAACCACAAAGAAATCTTTTGTAACACACATTCAATCAATGTTTTCGTGTATTGAGTCGGAAATCAGAAGTCAGGGTATTGGTTTATGGATACGTTGGCCACCGCACCAACACTGGAATCCCTGGACTGATAACCACACTCAATACCATTAACATTATTTCTTCACATAGAATAAAGATCAGAGTCTTGAGTTCTGCGGTAGAACCGAAATCCTCTAATACCAATTTGTCACGACCCGTCATCGGGGCCCATGTTGTAACTACCCCAAACCCGCCTTCAATAATCCTGGGGCTGGCGACTAGTACCAAATTCGTAAATCCCAATTAAAAGGGAATTAATTGCCTTTATAAAGTAAAAAAACACCACAAAGTACGCTAGCTGAGTAAACACTACGTAAACTGAGTACAAAATTAAGTGCTGGAAAGTAAATGGGCCAGAATAAAACCAAACTGAAAGTAAATTACAACTGAAAAAAGAGTACAACAGTAGAGAAAAAAAGGAGCAACACCGAGTCGTCCTCTGGAAATCCCACATGAATGGTTGGTACAGATATTCTCCTCCGCTCCTCGGCTCCATTCGTCGGCCCCGTGTACGTCCCGTCCAATAATCCACCTCTAGGTATCATCCAGCTCCATGAGCTCCTACCTCGATCAGTGTTGTCCATCGTCTGCATCCAACACAACGTAGTGCATGCATAGCCCGTGCAGGGGTGAGAATACGCTACTCAGTAGGGACCTTGAGACCCCCGATGGTCTCCCAAAATCCACGAAGGTTAAACCAAAAAGGAAAGATACATTCACGATGTAACAACCAACTCTACTTATGTATATTCCCATACATATACCTAAGTCATCAATTCCAGCTCGGCTCCAGAACACGAGCCCAAGAATAACCCAGTCCACACAGGAAAACATAACCCATTCCACATAGGAATTCACAACCAAATCCACACAGGAAAGCACAACCCAATCCACACAGGAAATCTCAACAATCATATCGATGATATTGATTGTAAGTTAAGACTCATCTCACACATGTATACTTCTTCGTAAGGTGATAGAGATGATCAAAGGTATCCACTGATTCATCTAAGCTGTCGGACCCACATATGATACAAGACCATCTAAGCTGTCAGACCCACAAAGGATACAAGACCAGCTACTCTACCAGACCCACATAGGATACAATTACAGAGTCAAATACTTCCAGACCCACACAGGATACAAGAATAGTAGTCAAGTACTACCAGACCCACATACGATACAAGAATAGTAGTCATCACCGTCGAACCCACAGAGGATTCTAGTACGGTCGCTGTCGCTGCCGAACCCACGGAGGATTCCACTACAGTCGTCCTCGTTGTCGTAGTCGCAATCAGCTCTAGGGTTCCCGTACACAGCATTCTCGATTCTAGGAGGGTCCGCTCCACGAGCCAAGGAAGTCAATACATCAACTGACATGAAGTCCGGAGTTGATGTATCCTAAAGTTCTATCTCATCATGTGTAACACAACGTGAAAAACGGCGCGTCAATCGGGCGCCAGGTCTGAGAGTTATTGGCTTTTTCGTCTGAGGGTCCCGGTTGGTTTTTAAAACAAAACTAACCAGACCATACCCCAGCTGCATACAAACCTTGAGCAAAGTAACCCAAAAGATCCGTCTAACTAAGGGGAATCCATCAAATTCGACGACATCTCAATTGGACATCCGGAGCTCATGTTATATGTGTTTCCGCTCCGAGGGCCTGATTTGCTTATTGTCCGAACCAACCTGACCATACACAAAGCTCTCTAAAACCTTGAGTGTAATATACCAAAACGACCGCCTCATTCCAAGTATCCCAACGCAACTGACGGTGCATCGATCAGAGGTGTGTATCCCATGTTATGGGCGTTTGAACGGAACTGTCTGAAAGTAGGGGGTTCGGGCCCGGTCAGACCCAGCCCGATCCCCCCTGGGTCGTCCGGAACCAGGTTTGGGTCCGGCCCGGTTGGGTGCTGGCCGGCCCGGCTGGTGTGGGTCCATCCCAGCCGTGCGACCCAGCCTGGTGCGGAGGTCCGTCCCAGCGCGGGTGGCCCAGCTCAGGGCGGAAGGGGGGAGGCGCTGCCCCCCCTCGATTTGAAACGGCGACCCCCATTAATCGTGGGGTCCACCCTATTTAAATTGGGGGCTTCGCCACCCGGATTCCCGGAAACGGTCGGCCATTTGTTGCTTCCGCGGGACCTGCTGGTCCTGCCCTCCTGGAGCATCGGCGACCGGATGTCCGGCCACCCCCTTGCTGAACCACCGCAGCTAGAGGCCTCGACTTTCTTCTGTTCAGCGTGGCACGACGGCGTCGTGCCCCTCCTCCACGGACCACCCCGGCCGCAGCCTCTTTCAGCTTCACCTGTGTGGCGCGACAGCTCCACAGCCCGCTCCGTCCACGGTTCTCGTGACCTCACGTGGTGCAACAGTTCCTCCTCCATTTCATTCCACGAAAAAAATTCAATCAACAAAAAGGGGAGGAGGTTCTGCCGTGTTCGTGCGGTCCGACCTCCTCCCGTTATATTGATAACAGGCGGCCAATTTTAACAATGATCGTCGAAATAATCATGAACATAAAAAACCACCCCTACCTCTATTTAATATGGTTGATTTCCTGATGAAGCAAGGGAAAACCCCACTGTTCCGTAGACGTTGTCGCGGAATTATGGTGTCGCTCCGTCAAGCGTCAAGAAGAAGGAAGTCGAGGTTGGCACTGGCATTCTTTGTGTTCTTCAACGTAAAAGATGACGATCTTCAATAATTTGATTATTCTCTCCGAAGTCTCTGCACAACGAAAAAACCAAAAATTAAATAAGTCTTTTTCCTTATTTTATTACTTTTTCCAACACTTTTAAAATTTTAAAAGTCGAAATCACTTAATTAATTAATCTTGTGTTGTCTAGATTAATGGGGGAATAAGTTTTCATCATTAATGTGGAAGATGAGTTAAGGTAATTTGAAGGGGAGGGGATCATGTGGGCCCCTCCTCACTAATATCCTATCAAATGGATTTAGGATCAAGTGGGTCCCACTCAAGTCCCACACTTGGGGTTAAACCACTAGGATGTGAAATAAAATTGTAACACAATTTTTATTTCAATTTAAACTTATTCATTTTTTGAAAAACTCTTCCCAGGTAAAGGAAACTTCATAAAAGGACATTTTATGCAATTACGGGCACTACGGTTTCATTGGTTCCCTTTTATTTCGATTACGAGCACCAGTTCAAAAGTTAAGAAAACCCGCTCATTCGTTTACTGAACGTACCTGAGCTAAACTTCGGAAATTGATTCTGGGCACACCGGGCCTCAGAATCAGGTGCCGTTAGAAACTGCGTAGTCATAAAATCCCAACGAATTTATAAAAATATTCCTTGGAATTTATGGGTCTTTACATGGACCACAAATTTACTATGTAGCCACTGATTCACAGAGTGACCTCCCTACATACCCGGAGTCATAAATTTTCTATAGAGCCCCACCACATTTATGAATGTTTTAACTTCTATTCTTTATATTGAATTGAATCACATGTTTATTATATTATGATTTTATACACACAAGATGAAATTACGTTTATATCATTGTATTTTCATTAGATATCACTATCACCTTAAGAATATCTCTTGTAACTCAGTCACTATTCAGTTCAACTTCATAGAATTCTAATAAAGCAATTCACCATTACTTATAAATTTATGGATCAAAATAATTATAGATAACTTGGGTTAGAAAATATCTTTAGATGAATACTACCTCATATCATGTAACTCCCTTATTCTACCTCATCTTAGAGATCCATGAATGGTGACTGACATCCATCATTCCATTCAACTTTCATATGTAAAAAAAATAAAACCATCATAATTATATATACTTCTTATTATTATATTCAATAATGTTTAGTTGTTTCTTCATCTTCATATTATTTGAGATATGTATGTTCTATCATCACACTTAATTTAATGTGAACATTCGGTACTCTTAACTATCACCTTTTTGTTTCAAGAGAGTCTCCTGGTTTTATTATGATGCTTACTTTCTTTTCACAAGAGCTACCTTGTTTTTTATAAATTTGAAATTTCACATTGGTTGTGTAGAAGAATAGCATAATTTTATTCTTCTCACAATATCTCAAATATTTATTCCCTTCTTTTTCAACTATCACATTTTTTAAATCAATTGAGTGCTAAAAACCATAATCATTAAATTTTTACTCATATTTTCAAGCACATAAATATTTTAGATTTTTCCAGGTGGTATGTGATCTTATTATAAAATGAACTACATAGTGTCCAAAAATAAATCCTTCTTAGATGTATGAATTTATAGAATAGTAGAAATAGAAACATGTGTATCTTATCTTGGTTTGACATGATATCTTATTTGAGGAATTTTATAGGTTTTAGTTTGGACTTGTACACACCATTCAGCATCCCAACACTTCTTTTATTTTAAATTGTTGAATCAAAGTGATTTAAGTTCTATTTATTCTAGTTAAGAGTAAAACAAGTATAAAATAATTTTTTTTATTTATAAATTCAACCCTAATCTAAAATTTATTCAAATCAGGCTTAAATAAATTATCATATTTGAATCCATTATTATTGAATCCTAGATATTTATTAGAAAACAATAATTTACGAACTAATTTAAATCAAAATATTTATTGAGTCATCATCATAATTTTTATTAAAAACATGAAAATTTCATTTTCAGCATCAAGTAATAGATAATGGTGTTCTTGTCATTATATCTTTCTCAAAATAGGCTCAAAATCATGGCATAAATAATCTTCAATATATTCCCATATTGAGTTCAGAACACAATCATTAACTTATTTAATTTTATTATTCGGAATCAATAATTCTGTACACTTATACAATTTCACCTAGTATTTAAGGGAAATATTCTTATGTGAACATTGACTTTGCATAAGTAGACTTTGATATATGATGGACTCCCTCACATTATCTTGAATTCACTTTTGTAGTATGATATTATAAATTTTGGTTTGTCTATATTGAATTTTTCTATGTCTCTTGATTTGACTATGTAAATCTTCATTTTTGTATGTGGTTTCTGAATTTAGATATATATCATAATTTTGGTACATGAAATATTTATATGGATAATTTGACTACATCAATTAATTTATATACATTGAACTTAACATATGAAAATATATTCATGGATAGTAACTAGAGATACCTAGAATCATCTATGTTTTTGTAAATTTCTTATGTGGCTATTTTCATATGTGGAACCTACACATGGTTAATTTTCAAAATTTCCAACATTCGAAACAAGGATCCTCTATCCCATACCTATCCATTCTCAACCACTCATAAAAACAAAAACATAATTTTATGAATTTTTTTAATCTTTCTTAAACACTTAATCATGATTCACAGTCACCACAATGTTAATAAAAACTCACCTCTTTGGGTATTTCAATATCTTGCATTGTACTTCTAATTTCAATCAACTTAAAATTCCATATATGTGTGTTTTATATTGGTTTTTATTAGGATTAATGTAGAGGAATATAGGTATAGATTCCTCATATCCCTATCACATCAATTTCCTATGAAAATATCTTTTAGAAATGATAACCATCGATACTATAGGATATTTCCATATAATGAACTCATTAATATTCCAAATTGTTTTAGACAGTAACAGAAATACATCCTCAACAATGATCATTTTCAACTATGCATTTCAACTCATCAATCATCGAATGTTTGGGCTTCCCTTAAAACCGTTCTGGAAAGATGCTAAATGTAATTTATCTCATATTTTCTTATTTCAGAATACATAGGCATCAATTATTGTTCTCTAGTGAGTGGATACTAAATCCATCAACCTAGAAACATTTCCATCCACTATCCACATTGATAAAAAATATAATAATATAATTAGAAATCCATTTGAGTGCTTCAATCTCCCCCATTAGATTTATTTTCAATTCCATTTTAATTCCAAAGTCAATGTGATCTTACTCCAATTCATTTACAATAAATTTAATGGTGTGATAAACTATTCTTCCCCAATATGTGAGGATGCTTAAATACATTTTTTATAAAAAATTTGTCCTATAATTATCATTAATTATCATTATAGAAGGAAATCATCACATTGTAATTAGAAATGACTCATGGTTCATTATTCTTAAATTTAAGTGGGAGGACACTATGTAGAATAATAATTTCAAAACATAGAAATTATACACATCTATAAGTATCCATATATATGTACCCATATTATAATATCTTATATTTGGGGTTATAGAGGATATTTTTTAGATGATTCATTAAACAGAACTCATCTTCACAAAAATCATTGAAATTTTCAGTTGAATATTTTTTTTCATACCCAATTTTTTAGGGAATCTACCCTTATAAAATGTAATAAAAAATATAATTGGAAAATGATATATAATATCATAATTCCATTTCATCATTTTATAAGATCAATATATATTTTAAAATTCAAGAAAAAATGTTCAAACTCTAGTAGTTTTAATTCCATTAGAAAATCCACATGAAGGTATTCTCTTCATATTTCATCACCTTTAATTATAAGATTGTAATAACACAACCAATGTATTTGATAAAAATTTTATAACAAAATATTCATAGAATACATAGATATTACATCATTTAGGATGAATATTTATTATATTTCACATACACGCATATGAACAACCTAATAGTTTAGTACTTTGGAAACATAGAAACATAAAAAATTGTCCACAAGTGAGACAAATTATCTCCCACTATATTCGTCAAAACTATAAATATCCTCCTAAAATGGAGAAAATAAAAATAATAAATGGTGATATCAGATGCTTGATAAGGGTAAACAATGTTGATACGTAAGAATAACATGAGGTAGATAAGGGTATTAGAACATGATCATAACATTTAAAAACCGCAACATAGATATCAAAGACCATAAACATGAGTATAGAATAAATATTGTATGTTAATTAGACATGAATCATATGTTAAGCATAGAAAATTATCCCTGAGAGAGTAACATTTTTATAAGATGTGGATTTGGGGCATACAAATAAGCATAGAAAAACATTTTCATATTAATAAAGGCTCACTTCAAGTTATCATATTCGAATGGTTCACTTACCAAACTATAATAGTATTCAATGTTCACTGTGAAGACAATCATAGTGGAAAAGTTAAATTACATAACTAATTTAGCACTTCATTCAGGTTCTGTTTATCTCATGAGATATAAATAATTGCCCAATGAAATGGAGGGAGATATAGGTCACACCCATCACATAATGAAATAATACATATGTGTTCCACAAGATCATAAAAATTCATCTTGTCATAACTCAATAAATTTAATGGGTATCACAAATATTTTATCATATGATAAACTATGTGAAATTATTCCGTATTATAATCATTTCATCATATAATAACCCATTAAAAGAAGAGTGTTTCACAATACTTTTATCATGGTACAACTAAGGGAATAGAAACATGAATCCTTAACAACATTTCATCATAACATAAACCATTTAGATAAATAATATGAATGGTATCCTTGAATAACATCCTTAGTTTGACATATGAAACCCCAATGGGGTTTAACATATATTAAAATTAATTTTTGAATTATTATTTAAAACATTTATGGAGGAAAATATCATTTCCACTTTGAAAAAAAAATAAAACATAAAACAATGTGAAAACATTTTTATTAGAAAAAAACCATTAGTAATTATAATTTAATATTCAAATACATGATATTTTATAATGTTGTAAAATCTTGTCCATGTAATACATGTTAAAAAAAATTTCCTTTCGTATTTGTGTTGAAATAAAAACAAGCATTTTTTCTAAAATAAAATATTGATTCCTAGAAAAATTTTAAAAAGTTTATAAATGATTACAAATGACTTTTAAAAATCAAAAGAGATTAATAATATATTTTTCATAAAATTTTTATAATTTATGGTTTTTGAAGAAATAATTTTTTGGAGAAATGATAAATATTAATGTGGATTTAATCTAAAGCATTTTTTTAATTAACATAAGTACCAAATAGTAAAAAAATGGAACCATTTCATGAATATTTCATGTACAACAAGAGGATAAGAAATGATATTATAATTATTGACTAATAGATCACTATATTTCGACATTATACAAGTAAACTAAAACATAATTGATAAATGTTGATATTTTTATATACAATCATTACTAATTTGGAAAGAATGAATCATAACCACCATAAAGTAATAAAATAAAATGAAACTTAAAGTATCATGATAGTGAATAAATTCATGACATTAAATTTCAAAGGAGATTTATATAATCCTCATGAAAAAATATATGTGAATAACATAACTTATGTCTCATTGAAGGAAAATTGAGGCAAATATACCTTATAGATTTAGTAATATTTTAACTATAAACCTCGTGAAAGAGATATCCTCCAATGCATATGTAAACCCAAATGTATTTTGGTTGAATCAGTATAATATATTTTCATTTTTAGTATAATAATCACATAAAATAATTAGATGGTGAATATGGCATGTGACTCATTGAAGTAAAAATGTGGGACAGAAAACCCTTAATGTTTGTGTATCTTTTCTATCGTAATAAAAATCATTGCATAAAATAATTATAATAAATTTTAACTTCTCAAACCCAAATCCCATTGAAAATTTCCATGATCTTGGATGGTTACATGGTCTCATGTGCTTCTCCAAGAATTTTAGAGGATTCTAGATAGTAGCAAGGGCCTAAGGTGTGTCGGTGAGGGGATTATTCCCTCTTACTATAGTGTAACATAGAGAAATAGGAATAATAATTAATAGGAGAAGCTTTATTAGAATTGTATAATATATACACAATAGGAATAGATATACATTTCAAACAGGAATATGATATACATAATATTATTATACATGTTATATGTCTCTAAAAATCATCCAAAATAGGTAAACAACATTAAAATTCAATACATGTATCAAAAGTACAAAAATGCCAAAAGTATACCAGCTATTGTCATGTGAATCATCTCAATTTCACTCTCCCTTGTACATATGAAACAATCAATAACTTATTGTAGGCCTCTTTCCCTTATCCATACATGAAATCATAAGTATTTTTTGGTATCCAAGGTGTAATGTATAGGGTGTTAGACTAAAAACCTATAAGAAATTTCCCAAGGTCTAGTTCCCTTCAGTCAGGGAGTATATACTCGTCATAGTGTTTAGGTAGAAATATAATATGTAAATGAATTACTGAAGGTAAAAATCATATAAAGTCCATGTTCCCAATTATAATCAAGTCATTTAGAAGCTTATCATCTAAAATAATAGTGAGACCTATATCATTTATTAGTATGTCGAATTAATGATTCAATATTTTTTAATCAATAATTATCATGACATGGACTATAGAACAGCATCCTATGTATAGGTCTGTATCCAATGGATACCCAAATAGTCCATCTATAGAGTGATATTCAAAATCTTACCCAAGATGGTTTTTTTGGTTTGTTAGTTTCATCATATAATTCAATATATTCATTATTCATGTATAAACATAAGCCCATCCTTTACATCCATAATTTGGAATCCAGTTATCACTCCAGGTATAATATAACCAAAACCCTACAATCCATCCACAATGATCCTCACATGAACCCAGGTATCGCTCTAGGTGTGGTATAATATCACAGCCACTCGAGTCCATCATTAGCGGTCCTATAAGTGAAACCATGTATCACCCTTAGACCAAATGACCAAATTCCATAGAGTCCATCTAGAAATTCCATAAGGAATCCAAGTGTCACTTGGCATATAATAATCACCCCCCATGATTCTATCGTAGGAAACCCATATCAAGAGTCCAAGTATCACTCAGGCATAAGAAAGGTCAATTAAAAATGAGTTCATCCTTGGAATTATCAAATGAATTTGTGTGTGAATGAAGGATTAGAATCATTATACCAATTTAATTACATAATAAAAAATATTTAACATGTCATTGTTTACACTAAGAACATTTCAATTCAATCTCACCATAATAGTTGACTAAAAAATTAGTAATTCATAGAAGGATTTCTTTTAACTTAACTCATCTGGGTAATTCATTTAAACTGGAATATCAGTATTAATAATCAATTAAATTTAAATGCCAAAGTCCTGGTCATTTAATACATTCCCATTCAATAAATCATTTACAATTGATATCATATTTTTATATATATATATAATCATAATTCAAACATCAGTTAACCATTCATTGTTAACATCCCATGATAAGGGTAATGGGAACACCTCAAAGGCTTCCAATTTCATAGTCCATAAAAAATGTCCAATTTAGTTATTAAACACACCCAAGATGTGGTTTCAAATCTAGTTATTTAACCTATGAACAAAAATTAATAAGCCTATTTAATTAAATATGTCTTGTCTGGGAAATTTAATTCATGGTTATAAATTCATTTCGTGGTGAAACTTGGGAATTGGTCATGTAGCACAATGACAAATATAGACACTTTTAATTTAAATGAAAATCACAATTTTACATACAATAGGTTCATAGTTGATAGATCATCCAGTATAAACTCTTGAATCGACTTAGATTGTGAGAAAATTAATGAACAGATGCAGAACAAAAAAAGTGAGAAAGTTTATTTTTCCAATATAGTGAATCCAATACAAAATAAAATTGGGAATGGATAAAAGGAATTTAGAACTCACTGATGATGATCCAAAGATGTGAGCGATGCTTGAATCAGAGATCATATGGAGATGATACCTCAATTACTAGAATAAGCTTCAAAGGGAGCATCAAAGGGGGGAGTTTTTTGTATATTAGATAAAAATAAAAATAACTTTCTTTTAATTTATTTAATAAAGGAGAAAATTTAAATTTACCATAAATTAAGTGGTCACATGTTTTGGATTAATGGTATATCCAAACCAAACATGAATCATGCATGCTTAGATATAGAGAAGGGAATATCACATGGGTTTCCTTGAAAATTTGTCTAACCATGAAAACATCATGAAAAAAAATATTGTACAAATTACAGACATGGTCTCAAGGTGGTGCACCCAAAATCCAATGATTTATTCAAACCATGTGACATGGAGGCTCCCTCCATCCAGCTTCACACAGTTTAGTCTATCCATGTGTCCTATTCCGCATGGTTTACACTAACCATGATCCATGCATTTTTCACCCCAAGAGTGGGGTTCTGGGATCTGAACCAGCAATGAACACCCCCAACACCTCCATGACATCAGACAGAATTCACATTATGCCGTAATAAAACATTTACACTAAGAATTAATTGAAAGTAAAGGATATGTTCTTCAAAGAAGAATCAGATTCATAAAAAAAATAATTATAATTAAATGAGTTATTTTAATGATATATCATTTCATATGGAATTTTATACACAACAAAAAATAAATGAGTGGTGAATATGGAACAAATTTCTCATAAATAAAAGTGAGGCTAGATATCCCCTTATTATTAGTATTTCCTTTTTCCACACAGGTTCAACCTCTTATATAATAAATATAAGAGTATTATAAACATATTAAATAACCATATTAATATATATCATACAATATATGATTTTATTAAGGCCTTTTATTAATTATTTATTAACAATTTCTTGTTAAAGTCGTGTTTTGGGAAATAACTGCTTCGTTTTTCACATATGTTTAAACATGTTATTTATTGGTCCTCCAACATTGATCAAGATTTAATAACATACATAATGTAAAACCTAGTATAAATATCATATATATTAACTATATAATTATTTATGGATACCCAAAAAATTTATTTATAGAAAATGAAATAATTTATTTCTAACACACTGGAATTTTGTGAATTATTTTGTTTCGAATTAATTTAATCTTTTTGATATTTTTCATTTCAAACAAAACTAAAAATAGTTTATTTAATTCAATTTACTATGAATATATTCTATTATACTCAACAAAAATTCAATCATTCACTACACAGAACATAAATTTTATCTTTCTCTACATGGAACATTGAGGCTAGCTTACATTGCATGCATGACTGACCTGTCTAGTTGGATTGTGTGATAAGAAATACCGAGTGTTACTGAACAATAATTCATATAAAAAATATGATATAAAATGAAAATGAAAATTAATATTATAGGATTAAATAAATTATGAATATACATATATATGATTTCATAGTATACTAATTATTTAGAAAAAAAATATAGAAACCAAATAACTATTAAGGGGCTGGTTTTATAAAAGTGTATTATTATAAGAAAAACAAGATTTATATTAATAAGTTTAATTATTTACTAATAGTAAAATATATTAATTAAATTTAAATTTAATATATATAGAAAAATATTTTTGTAATTATCCCATATATTTGATATATATAAGATAATAACAAACTCGATTTTATTCTTAAAACCCTATATTTTTCTAAAGCTATTTTTAATAACATTTTCTAGAGAACCCATTTTAAATTAAATTTTTGGAACATTAATAGATATAATATTTCAAAATAAACATAATTTTGGAAATAGATAAATAAAAAACAGGTTAAGATAATTTTTCTATATTTTTCTAGAATGTATCATTTTTAAAAGAATAGTTAATAACAGAAATTTAGTTAAAAACTTGTTTTTCATCTCATTTATTCAAAAGGTTAAATTCTATTTTTAAATATCTATAAAGTTGATTTATATATACATTTTATAATTTTATCCAATTAGTATAACTGGAAGATATTTCAATTTGATTTTGGGTATAAAAACATCACAATCTTTTTGATACTTTTACATTAAAAACGCATCATGTCACCCCATCGGTGAGATTATTTTTAAATTAATTTCTGAAACATATGTGATTATAACATGGAAAAATGATTCCGTATTTGGAATTATAATAATTTATATCATTTAATAATTTCAAAAGAATCTTTGAACAAAAATTTTAGTGAATGTGTTTAAAATTATTTACATCGATTTAGAGAAATATTAGGTTAACAATGTACTAATCCTTGAATTTAAGACCCCAAACGACCTAGAAACTTCTCCAAGCCCTATTTAACGAACATAGTCTTCCATAAACCCTCAATTATTAATTTTTTTGTTCATTATTACTTTTATTATGTAAAATATATGCTAATCCATACTTTGTTTCAAAATTTCCACGTTTGTCATTTCCCTTCCTTATAAAAGGCCACCACTTATCCCTCTTTTTCATAGCTCTAAATTCTCTAAGGATCAACAATGGTCTTCCCAATACACATCCCAAAATACCTACAGTATTCCTATAATCCTTAATGATGTATTAAATCAATCTAATGAAGCCTTTTGGTAGAAATCCAAAGGTGTTACCTAATTAATAGATAATGTCTTCTATCAAGCTCCTTCCTTTTATTTTCTTCTTACACACCCTCCACTCAAATTATTCCATGATTTTATAAAAACACCCGAATATTCAATATAATAGGATTTATTATGATATGGTATCAAAATACACTTACACACACATTCATCTAATGGGGAACAAACATACTATTTACGTGTAGGACGAACTACCGCCTCACAAAACGATGATTCTTCATTTTTTTTCCTTTACCGCATATCATCGTGGAAAATATGCTGTAAATTATACTTATATATTTTATAAAATATATTTATTACATAGTTAATATTATTTAATCCTTTTATAACACATGTATTTGTACATTACATTTCTAAATATGATAATTTTCTTTGAGGATGTGTGGACTACAACCCCTCAAAGCAAGGTGATTCGTTCACACACTACATAGAATGTATTAAAAATGAGTTTACTGAAACTATATGATAGATATTATTTAATATTACTATTTTAATAATTTTATATACAAATATATAAATACATATATTACATTTACTTAATTTCATTAAATACGAATGCTAAAGGGAAACAAATTTCATGCGTAGGTACGACCTTCCATCTCCATGAATGGTGTATTTAATTTCATACTTATATATTATATATATTATTATAATAAAAATATAAATAATATGAAAGGTATTTATATATTTATATACATTATGGTAATCGGTATATAACTACAAGAAACAATGATATAAAAAATCAAAACACATGCAAAGAACAAAGCACATATTACCTGAAGTGAAACCTTAACTTAGAATTGTTAAGAAGTGGGTAAAATGAAGTCATATTAAAAACATATTATTTATGAGATAAAATAATATATCTCTGGTATAGATTTATAATAATCCTATATTTATTTTACATGATGTTTTTACGAGTACTTTGAGATTCAAGACCTAAAGAATGGGTATTTCATCTTACTTTTTAATTTTGTGAGATACATGCTTTATACACCCCTCATTCATTTTGTGTGGTGTGTACACTTCTCGTAGATGTATTTTATGATTATTATATTTAAAATTAGGGGTACATAAAAATATAACTTATTATCTTTCTTAAAATGTTTTATGTTTCAAATGTTAACAAATCAGTATATTAATTTTCTCACAATTTACCCTCTTTGGCACACATGTCATCTCATGCACCTATATTTTTCTAAGAGGTGTATATACTAACATTGAATTTTAATATAATTGATACATTATTTTCATGATATTTTTATATTCATTTAATTTATTTGTTCTTACATGGGTTGAATGGTTCAATGTTACCATGTGGAAAGAGTTTATTGAAACAATCTCATCGCCTTTTGAGATTGTTTATGTTTATTCTTCCTTTGAGGAAATAACTTGATCCACAACTCACGAAAATTATTGAGTTTTCCTCTACTCTAGTTTTTAATAATTTCATCATCTATTGGTTCAATTTTTCTAATCCATGGTATATGATATGGTTAAGATCGTAATTAAAAAAACTCAACTTTACCCTCACTTCGGTCAGAAGTATATGTTCCTTCAAAACCACATTTTCTAGAAAGGGTTTACACAAATATTCTACTATTCTTTTATAATATTCAAAAAAAATTTATTTTTGTTTGACTAATGTATTCCACCGAATATTATTTTCCTTTTTGAATATGTTGTTTCTATATATTTTTTTCTTCTGTAACAACACAGAATTGTATCAATGAGATTTAACTTCTTACTATTATTTAATATAGTATAGATCACATAAAATCACCTATATAACACAATAATAAAATTATAAATAATGAATGAATTAAATAACATTTATTTCTAGAAGTTAGGAAAACTATTCTATGGAAATAGTAATTTGACCTAATGAATAGTATTATAAACCTTATGAAAAGTAAATCAGTCTAATGATTAGTAACATCTTACATGAATGTATAAATAAAATTTAGTCACATTATAACTTAATTTATGATATAATAATATTACATTATATGTAAAAAATATTTTAAAAATTACTAATTATGTGTTGGTATTTTTATAAGTCAAAAATATTTAAATATAATTTTATAATTAATAAAATGATTTATAGGAAATTTTATTTTCATAAATTGTATTCATAAGTTAAAATTTTGTTGTATTGTGATTTTAGGATAGTTTTATGATACCTTACATAATTTTTTGAAAGTGCTATAGAATCATTTAAAATTTTAAATTTGTATTTTCTTATTAAAGGATTGTTTTAATTAAAAATTAAATTTATCAAATTTATAAAATTGTATTTATATAATGGAGTTCATTTTTTAATTCTACATTTAAATAATTTGTTCGGATGAATTTTTGGTATTTTTACAAAATACTTGAATTTTTTGAATAGTCAAATACTTTAATTTACAGAATAAATACATTATAAGTTAAATGAAAAATTCCATGAGTCATCCCTGATTTAAGCCTCATAATATAAATATCACATTAATTATTTTAATATATTATATGATAATTCTTAAACCATTCTTATTCTTGTGAAAAAGTAATAAACAAATGTATAAAATATTTCAAAATACTCCCCCTCCTCCACCATAAATGCCACCCCTCATCACCACTTTTCGTCACACATATATTCCTTGAATTTTGTAAACTTTTTACCAAATTTAACTTCCCAAGTCTCTTCCACACTTTCAATAGGTTCTATTCACAACATAACACCAAACCATGGTTCCTTTAAGCGGTTCTCAATGAGTATAATTCAAGTGGTAAATCCTCTATTTTTCTTTCAATTTCATTTCAATTTCCTTTTTCATTTATTATCCTATCCTCCAATATTCTTTTAAAATGGGAATGATAAACTCCATATAATCTATATAGATTATTTATAATGGAATTTACTTCATAAAAATAAATTCTCTCTCTCTTTTATTTCAAAAATGAAATCATCATCTGTGAGGTGAAGATTTACAACTTCTATAGACGACAAAATTTATTCATTTATTTTCTTTCAATGTCTGGTAAGGGAAAAAAATTTATGGTTAAAATGTCTTAAATATATTTATTAAAACCTATTTAATTTTCTATTACCATTATATATATATAATTTTATTTCATAAAATAAAACTAGTTTGTGATGATCGGAATACCACCAAAATAATCTAAATGATTTGCACAAATTTTTTACCTAATTACTCATACTTATAATATATAAACAAATAAATTATATATATTTATTTTTTTGGATGTTAATTAATATCTCATAAATTCAATTCTTGGAAATTATACCCATTCCACATGAACTTCCACACTCATATTCAGGTATACCAATCGTGAAAACCAAGGAAATGAACACTCTCGAGTGATAAAATTAAATCTTATAACTCATTCAAAAGGCCATAAATGAACTTAATAAATTTTTTATAAATAAAATAAATGAAAAAGGGTTCTTAATTAATTAATTAATTGATTTAATTTTATTATCTAGGACATTAAGGTCATGTATAGAACATATTTGGACATAAGGTAAGGGTTTTCTTCTCGGACCTCAATTTTCATTCGATCTATGCATTATTTTTCAATAAACCAATATAATTATTAATTATTATTGTATAATAATTTTAAATTATATATATAAAAAGGTTCCAAACTTATTTATTCAAATCATTTCATCAATATTTTATGGGATAATAAATGTTTTACAAGGTTCTCTTTTCTTTTCTTCCTAATACGCATGCCCAAATAAATGGAACTTCCCGATTTCTTACCCATTTACAAGTACCATACATAATATTTTTTAATGAGTAAATTAACTTTATTAAATATATAATTGATTAATTCAACTCTATATTTTTTAATTTCTATTTTTATGTAAACAATCATGATAAATAAAAATAATTTTCCAAATGATATCTTCTTTGTAATGTCAAAAAGGGTATTTATCTAATGAATTACTAGATAATTTTATTAGATAATTTTCATCTATTTAAACACCTATGTTGAATTATATTATTTATTATAGTTTATCTCTTATGTTTATCATCCACTATATTTTATTAAATGGTTTATGATCAGTTTTACAGTTTATGTGAAATGTTGAGACCATTAACCATACAACTCAGAATGGTTAATAGTTATGCATAAATATTGGGGGAAATTCTTAATATTTCATATGTTTATATGAATCCTCATTAATATGAGGAATTAATTGGTCTAATTAAATAATGGTTGGGGCCTTCTATTTCCCTTTGATGTATCAATTGGTCTCATGGGAAAAACAAGACTGTATTTTTAACCAATATGTATGGTGTCTTGGATGAGGCCCTGATGGTATGTTTATAATGATTGGAATTATGAATTGCCACATTATAAAACCAGTAATTGATATTCCATGTGATTATTCTAGAACCATAATTTCCCTGGTTTTGTTTTATTATTCAATTATTTAATCGGATTTTATTCCTTCCATTTTATGCTCAAGATTATGTTTTATTGACATATGATTTTAGTTATTCACTGTGTCGTATTGTTTATTTTTATGATATATTTCACTATATTAAATATACATACTAAGAATCTGAGGTCACCCCTTTACTATGTTTTATTTTTCTGTAGGATGGGATGATAAATATTATGAATGACATATAGGGATAATCAAGGATTTATGGATGTTTCTAATGAAATCGTTGTATTGTTTTTCATTTCAAAGTTGTTGTCTAAAACTTATGTTTATATCAAGTTTTACAAAACTACAAAACTCTTCAGTCATTTAGGATATGAATTCCTTATTTATTATTCAAATTTAAAGATGTAATACACCAGACCAGGGAAACTAGGTTTGTGCCATTATAGTTGGTATTAGATGAATTTTAATAGAAACCTTGGAAAAAAAGATTTAGAAAACATATATGAGGGAATATACACTAATATTGACTTTAAGGATAATAATAGAAGAAAATACTATAATTTTGGAGGGGTATATGTTATGTTAATCTTCCTAAAAATCTTTCCATGCTTCGATACTACAAGTGGAAGTGGTACTGTAACAGATGTACCTAAGTGTAACAACCCTAACAAGGTGTCTCGGGCTAACTCTGTGTAACCTGGTTCCAGAAAATGGGCCTTATTGGACACCTGGTTTGACACACCTATTATATATGCATGGATTAAGTAAAATTTATATTACAACCTACTATAAAGGATTTAAAAGTAAATATGTTCCCATTAAATCCTTTTTTATGATTATGAGAATAACTATGCATAGAATATAAATTTATGGTCAGTATTTTTATAGTTTGAGATTAAAAATTATAATTTATAACCTAATATAGTATTTACCATTATTTAGAAATATAACCTTGTGGATGGAATATAATCCATATCAATGCACATATCCCTTGTAGGGAATTTCCTCCGATATAAGATTATGATGTCAGTATTGGAGTTGTGACTGGTTCTGAGGAACTTATAACTATTCTTTGATAGATGAATTAGGTTATGAGAAGTAACATTACATGTATGAAGCACCCTAATCCACATCAAAGAGGAGAAATATTAGACTTTATTATGCAATAATATCCTCCATCATTCAATGGGACTACATACCCATTTTTAAGTGAGTATTGGATATGTTCCCCAGAGAATATATTTATCACTTTTGGATGTGTTGAAAAGGAGAAGGATATAGTGTAAGTTTACCATCTCTAATGATATGCTAATAAATGGTGGGAATTGATTCAAAACAAATAGAATGATTAAGAAATGGAAAATTTTATATGAAATTATTATAATAAAATCTTCCAAGAAAAATAATTCCCTTGTGATAATAGAGAGGATATGGAGAGACAATTATTAAATATGAGGAAATAAGTTGATGAGAACATTTCCAAGTATGAACCCAACATTACAAGGTTTTCGAGGAAATCCACGAACTATATACATAATCCAAGTACAAATTTTTTTTGACTCATTAATGGTTTAAAACTGTTTCATGGAAGAACAATAGTCTCCCAAAATTCCACATCATATGAAGATATTTTCTTACATGATATCAAGATTGAAAACCAATTATCTAGATCATATGACATAAAATTAATGAACGAGAAGAAGAAAAATTTTAAAAAAAATTAAAAGGAAATAAGGAAAAGGGGAAGAAGGTAAGATTTGATTTTCCACCCCATGATAATTGATGTAATAAACATCCCAGTACTTTCCTAAAGGGTCTAATTGTTTGTTACATGTTTGGAGAAAAATTCCATCAAGATTGTGATATAAGAGAAATAAAGAGTCCACAAATGACCAATGTTACATTTTCAAAGAGATGAGACCTTATGAAAATGAATGACTTAGTGTTATGGAGAAATTCCCAAAATAAGTTCATGGGAGTAATAATAAGAATATGTAGTCAAAATGGTTGTGGTTTGAGTTCTTAATGATGTAGTGGCAGGTAATTTAATATTTTTTTCAAACTCATCCATTGATTTATTTGATTATGGAACATCACAATATTTTATATCCGTCTAGTTTCCATCAAAATTAAATATTTCCCCTTTGATTTAAAAAATTATTTTTCATTCAAAACTCTTAAGTGGTGTGTCATTGCAACAAATATGTGTCAGTTAGTCCCCTTAATGACACATAAATATGCTTTAGTTGAGGACCTATTCATCGTAACTATGATTGAATTTGACATAATCATATGTTTGGATTGGATTTCAATTTCTGATGTTAAAATATATTGTAAGAATAAAGAAGTTACAAATATAAATAATTATGTAGAATCCATTATCTTTTGTGAATAAACTTTACCATCTAACTCTTATTCATACCCACCCCTAGTACCTCTTCAAAATTAAATCCTTGCGGTGGAAGAGAAAACATTATCTATGGATGGGTAATGGAATCATCAAATTGAAAATGTGCCTATTATTTAGTAATATATTCATGTGTTTCCATAAGATTTACCAATACATCTTATTGATCTGGAAGTTGAGTTTTATATGGATTTAATTCTTTGTTCAAGAGCTATATTAATGACTCATTATATAAATGACACTATGGAATTAATATAACTGAAGAAACAACTAGAGTAATTGATTGATGATGTAGTTTTTTATTCTAGTGTTTCTACATGGGGGATCCCCTATTATCTTCATCTATAATAATTATGGATCAATGAGGCTAGTTATTGACTATAGATACATCGATTCTATTAAAATAACGAAAATGTATCCCCTACCTCACATTGATGATTTAATTGATCAACTTCCTGGAGCTCAAAAAGTTTCAAAGATTGAACATATATTTTGATATCATCAATTGTTTGTGAGGAATTAACATCTTCCAAATACATAATTATAAACCATGTATAGACATTATGAATGTACAATAATTCCATTTGGATTGACTATTGAACCCTCTACTTTCAAGGATCTAATGGATAGGGTATCCATTGAATATATTGATGAATTTTTGTGGTATTTATTGATGATATTTTGGTATACTTGAAAATCTATGAAGACCATGAGAATCACTGGTGGAAATTTTTGTACACACTTCAAAGAAGTGAATAATATTAAAATTTTATCAAGTGATAAATTTAGCTTCTTTGGATTCTTTTCTTGGCCATATTGTTTCAAAGGACTGAATCTTAGTTGATACATGAATACAAAGGTGGTTCAGTAACAAACTACACCAATGAATATAAAAGAGGTACATAGTTTTATTGGTCTAGCATGTTATTATAATTGTTTCATTCAAAACATCTCTTGGCTAGCTAACCCATTAACCAAGCATACACAGAATCGGGTTTAGTTCATATGGACAAAATATTGTAGTGAATTTTTTGAAAATTGAATAGAATATTAGTGAATTATCAAATCATGACTCTACCATAGGGAAATATCAGATTTAAGATTTATAGTGATACATCAAAAAAAGTAATTGGTTGTTTTTTTATGAAGTAAGAAATAATTATTACCAATTCATCAAGGCTATTACAAATCAGGATTAGAACTATACAACTCTTGATCATGAGTTAGCAATTTTAATCATTACACTAAAGATATTAAAAAATATGTGAAATAAATTGAAATTGCAAGATATTAAAATAGAAATTATAACAAAGATAACTCAACATGAGGAAAATATGATGTCTTCAACAACTCAATGATTATTATTCTACAATACACTATCACCCAAGAAAAAAGAATAAAGTAGTTGATGCATTGAAAAAGAAGTATCATGGAGTTCTGAACAATATGTCGATTAACAAGGATCCATTGTACATGGATCAAGAAAAGATTGATATAGAAATCATATAGGATGGTGAAACATCATCACGTTTTCAATTGGTTTCCCAACCATATTTATTAGAAGGGATTAAAATTTTTTGTATTATGATGTGAATATTCAAAAGAAAATTTATGTTTTGAATATTGGGACGTTGGAAGACTTCATGTATGAGGATGAAATTCTATCATTTGCGAGGATTATTTGTGTTTCCTCTATACCAGAGATAAAAAGTGAGATATTTGATGATTCCAATAGTTCACATTTTTCTATACACACTATTATCACTATCATGTATACTGATTTGAT
Organism: Viscum album; assembly: GCA_963277665.1. Lineage (NCBI taxonomy): Eukaryota > Viridiplantae > Streptophyta > Magnoliopsida > Santalales > Viscaceae > Viscum > Viscum album. Next base: position 65,309,844 of record OY728147.1, on the reverse strand, counting down.
GGAATATTTTTTTGCAATAACATGAAGTGGGAAATTGTTGATTATGTGTCCATAAGTTTAGTTTGTCAACATGTGAAGGCTAAAAGATAAAATCCTAGAGGAGTCATAAAACCTATTCCAATTTCTATAAGGAAATATGATGACATATATATGAATTTTCCACTAGATTATAATGGAAATAGGATCTAAGACAATGGATCTATACCCATGATTTATAGAAACCATTGGCATAGAGAATTTAATTGAAACTATAACCACGAGTTTTAAAAAAAATTGGGTATATCACCTTACATATCAGGCTCACATGGGATCCTACTCCCCTACCACATCAACGAGCTCTAACATCCCCTACTATGAACTCCAACCTCCCAGGCCTCTCGACCCCTCTCTACCTCCGCATATACCTCGACCTCCCTGCCTCCACCTCAACCTCCTAGCGTCTGCCTCTTCATCGACCTCCTAGAATCCACCTCCATCTCGACCTCTAGCCTCCTCCTCTACCCTGAAATCTTGGAATATGCCTTTCATCCCACACCTCCCTCATTCTTTCCTTCTTCCTCCAAATCTGCCACACCCTATGCTTCCCTACTTCCTCCTCCCTTCATCTACATCCCTGCCTCCACATACCATCATATACCTTTTCCTCCAAGCATCTCCCTCCCCCTCCATATCAATTTTTTCTTTTCACCTCCTCACCTCCAACTCAGCTACTCCACTTCCCTATCTCTTTCACCTTATCTTCTAGCCCTTAGTGGTCAACAATATGTTTTTGGTATTTATTTTGATTACATATATTTTTGGTTGTCTGATTCCAAACCCTAATTTCATTTCCTATTTTTTCCTTGATTATTTCTTTTGAAAAGTAAAACATGGATTCTTTGGGTATAATTTGGTTGACCATTCTCAATAAGTTCATCTCTATCGGGTCTCCCTTCCATATGAGTTTTAAATTTCATTATTCCATTATCTCTTCTCTTCTATTTTCTTTAATTACTTATATTTTAGTCAATAGTAATCCTCAAGTTTGTTTTTCAAAATTTATGTTTCCATAATATACACATTATTTCCAATTGTATGCATTATCATGATATGACAACACATTATATATATCATTATTTTTCATTTTAAATTTAAATATGATATTTCAGTTTCTACTATATTGAATTTTCATATTACAATTTAATTTATACTTCCATGTAAATAATTCATTATATTATAGTTCATCTTGAAGTTTATATTGAATTATAATGTAATGAATTTTAAATTGTATATAGTTTATATTATAGTTTATATAAATATACTTTCTATTTTCTTGAGTAAAATTAAAAAATTTTAAATATGCATTATCATGTACTGAAAGTGAAGTTTATTTTCAATATACATTAAATTTCATTTACTTATTATACATACTATTTTTATAAATTCATGGTGTTTACTTTACTAAACATGAGATAAATATTACATGCCAAACGTGTTATACATTTGAAATTTTTCAAAACCATGTTTTTAGTCTCTTTTAAGTGGTAGGTTCATAATTTCGGAATTTATATTTGGAGCATAATATTGAAAGAGAGATAAGGTATGCTAACAAGGAAATGATATATTGTTTTAATTAGTTTGAACATGTTGGGTTTTACAATACATTATTATTAAAAAATCATGCTTTCGTAAGTTTTAGAGTGAATGTAATTTTTTGTTGTTGGATTATGTAGAAATCAAAACATGTTTTTGTTTTATTTATTAAATTAATGATTCCTTTTTTGTTTTTTGGATTTATGAAATGATAGCACAAAATAATGTATATATGGTTATATATTTATATAATGTATACTAATTAAAAAACATAATTATAGTTTTAATTATTTATGTACAATGTGTAATGTATGATTAATGAATATTTTTAAAAAACCATGAATTTCTATAAATTTCCATCCTTTTATTAAAAAAATCCATAAAATATTTAGTCACATTCTTCAAATTATATATTATTATTGGATAGATCTATAGAACTCTCACTTTCCAAAGAAATGAATTAATGATTGTCAACCGCAAAACTCAAGATAGTTAATTATATCTGCATCCAAATCATTTTTGTATATTCATGGGTATAAGATATAAATTTAGCTTCAGTGGTGTTCAATACTACCAAACATTTTGTTATGTGATTCCATGCCATAGAACTCTATAAAAAGTAAAACACTCCACATGAAGATGAATTTATATATATGCAATCTCCAACCTAATAAACATTTTCAAAGCCCTATAAATTTAATTATAAAAGGGTATTTTATTGTATTATAAAATTTAAAATACTATATATGTATCTTAAAATGTTGTTTTCTACCCACATGTGATCTTCCATTAGAATCACTATGAAATCTAGCACAAAATCTCACATAAAATACTTTGTTAGATCTAGAAACTATTATGTATAGAAGGAAATAAATAATTTTTTTATATTATTATTTATTCACACAAATTCTAGACACGTCTTTTGTTATTTTAATACCAATAAAAATAAGAGTAGAAATTCCTCTTCATTACTCTATTCCAAACCTATTATATAATTACATAGAGTATTTTTCTTGAGATAATTAAATATAATGAGGATTTAAAATGACTTCTTACCCTAGAAACTATAATATTTCACCTATAATAGATATCTTAGAATGAATAATCCATTTTTAGGAATATATTCATAATAATTTCCTTTATAACTTATAAAAATAATCCGTTCAACAAATAATATGATAATAAATGCCCATGTGGACAACTCCTTCAAATATATATTGTTATACATATTGAATTTTTCACAAAAAACATGCTCCATAGGAATCTATGAATCCTGGTATACCTGGATATAGGAACCTAATTTATCTTATATAACGTATTATTCATCTTAAAACACATTCTTTCAAACATATCAAAAATGAAATTGTTAGGTACTTCAATGAATAACTCTTCCAAATGATCTCTATTTAGGAAGGTGGAATTTAAATCCATTTGGTAGATTTTTTAATTCATTAGAGCTTCTGCTAGCACAAAAATTTGAATTGTTTCGTGTATTTACAATATAGTAAATATTAAATTAAATTTAAATCCTTATATTTAAGAGTTCTCATTAAAGACCAACCTTTATTTATTTCTTATAACTTCTACTATCTTATTCAATTTATTTTATAAAATCATATTTTTTTAATGTTTTTATTATATTTTAGACATGGTGGAAAATATAAATTATATATATTCTTGATCTAGTCTAAATCCTATTATATAGAAGCAGTACATTTTTTATGATTAAAATACCCTGAAATATTTTGAGGCTCAAATTCATAAATAAAATTATTTTGGTTTTATAACGTGATCCTTCTACAGGTTTGATTAGAGCATAGTGTTGGCTAGTGAAATTCTCAATATCAAAACTTTTCATCTACGTTTGATGCCTCTACCTTTGATTTTAAGAATCTTCCCCATTACTGGTCTCATATTATTTAACATTAACCCCAAATTTCTCATTTATAGGTTGTTCTTAAATTTGAATTTCATAATCATGATGTATTACATCTTAATAGTTTTCAAATTATGGATTAACAATCACATAATTTTTATGATAATTTTCTTATATTTGGACGTATAAACGTTGATCTGGATTTTTATGATTTTTTTATCCATTATTTTATCCATTTCCATAGAAAATATATCCCATAAACATCCCTTCTTCAACTCCATATTTAAAAGTATCCATTTATATTCTTAATGATCATGTAATAAGGGAATAGAAATATTTTTAAGAATTTGATAGTATAATTTCTATGGAAAAATATATCATATATAGTATTTTGATTCTTGTGAATCAATAGCCATCAATTTTAAATGTACATAGTATTTCCCATTTCTATAGTTCAAATAAAATATGAAAACATGATTTTAGCTTCCATGGATCATCCCATGTCAAAAATACTTTTTTTAATACTCTTAGATGTACAATTTTGTTAAGAGGTGTATAGTTTGATATATTAATGTCATGACCCTCCTTCACCAAGATGAGGGAAGGGACAGCATATTTCCAGACCCTTCCTTCTTCATGTCGAAGGAGAGATAATGACCCATGAAACTCGCCTTCAATAAGTCCCAGAGGGGTGACTTGCACCAAGGGTATAAAACACTCACAAGTTGGAAGGAATTACCCTTTTTCATTAATAGGATCGGGAGATAAGATGGTAAAATCTCAACAACAACAAAACTGGAAGTAAAAGTAAAGCCAAAGAACCATTACCATATGCATGATATGAAAGTAAAAGAATACAATCCACAAAACCCCCAAAGTTCAAGTACAAAGAAAATAAAAATGACAACAGAAACTACCCCAAGGTCCGAGCTATTACAGTCTCGTACGATCCCTAAAGTCCTCCTGGAAACTTGAAAACTGTTTTATATACGTAGGGTGAGAATACAAGTATACTCAGAAGAAAAACTAAAGACTCTCGTGCACAAGTGGGGAGGAATACTAATGCCCTGTGAGAAAGGAGGCAACCCAACACCTAGTAAGGAAACTAACCACCCAAGCCTCACCAAGGCACACTCCCCAAATAACGCAAGTCAAGTAAAGTATAGTAATAGCACATCAATATTTGGGTACCCCGCGCTGCTTTCCCACTGGTTATTAAGACATTCTATGCATCGAACCAATCCCTCCATTCTCACCGCAGTCCCACTTCCAAACCCACCCGCACACGCCTGGGCCAAAACCACACATCTTGCATGAAAACATCTGGGCCACAACTGCTATCCTTCCCAAAGACACCTGGGCCACAACAACCTCACATAACCATGTCTTCAAACACCTAGGCCAGAACAACCACCGCCACGCCCAAAGACACATGGGCCAGAAAGCTATCGTCATGCCCGAAGACACATGGGCCTCATCCTGAAGATACTTGGGAACAACCTGCCCATAAACACCTGGTCCATCCACCATAAATACCCCGAAGATTCTTGGGCTAATAATGGACATCAGTCCATCACAGCCTGCCTGAAGATACTTGGGCTATCTGAAAAAAGGAGTAGAAAAGGAGCTAATAACCAGCCACTCCTAGGAGTGTTGGAAAAAGAACCCTTCCCATTGAATGGGGTGTTCGGCACTAAGTACTCAACTTAGGTGGGGTGCGAATAAGAAAATAAAATCAACAGATATATGTATAGGTAACAAACACTCATCCAAACCTAGGGGTTCTAAATCCAATCCAAGCACAAGCACACTCATCCCTATTCATAGGAAGCACACTTCTCACATCCGAGTCACAACTCATCCCCAGATCCAATTCCTATTTAATCTATTCTTACTTCCATGTTCAAGTAATTTCATTTAAATAAAGTTCTGCACTACTGGGAAACTAACAGCATAAGCACCGACCAAGGGAAAAAGTTACAGCCAACAGAAATTTAAGCATTCACAACCGGTTCACTTTCAAGGTCACAACAACAAAGGGATAAGTGAGATCCCTTGAATTACTTGAACCAAAGAAAAACCCCGAGATACAGCCCCATGTTCCTAAAATATATGAGCCATTTCATAATAACAGAGGATCCCACCCCAATTCGTGATATAAGCAGAGTAATCACATAGCCTCAAATTCAAAACCAGTGAATGTATAACAACAGGGGATCCCATCTCCACCCGCATCGCCCCAGCAATCAGCATGTGAAAGAAACAACCAAACTGCTACCACCAACACAAGGTAGCCCCATGCAGGTATTTTCATTTTTAAATTATTTAACACACTCCATCGTTTCAATTCCACTATGGTTTAACCGGGGTTATCACAAAAAAAGGTTGATCTTGGTGCTTCAATTAATTTAATCGAGTATATGTAATTAACCAATTTCATGTTATGGTTATTTAAACATCTAGGAGCACCGAGGTTCAATAGTGCACGAAGAAAGACCACCAATGGCCTTGATTTTCAGTGAGCATAGGCCCGTACAATTCACAACACATAACATCATAAAGAGTATAGCAGAACATCGATCACACAACCCTTTCATTTTTTAATGGTCCGTTCATTATCTTCATTAAGTTCGGTTTCATCAATTTCCACAGGGGAAAAAGCATACCCACCCCACATGATACATATAAAGGATAGGTGAAAGAGAAAATATCTACTTGGTTGATCAAAGATCGAAGTTTTAACTACGCGTTAGGAACATGGATGCGTGACTTTCAGGGCTCAGGTACAGGTGCACCACTTGGCTTGGTAACAAAGGACTTCAAACGCACAAGGAAGAGAAGGAGACTAGCCAAGAGGAAGGAGAAGAAAATCCAGCATGATAAATAGACGATATCCCAATGTTATGAGATAAGAAATTTGAACACCTTGGAAGTCGGATCATGGTTCTTCCACACGGTTGGGTGGTTACACTTGATGAGATGCATTTTTATTTAGTAGGGAGGTTTCTCCGGATTTCTATATATTAATTATGTTCTTAAAATGGCCTTAGAAAGCTTCAAAAGGGAAAAATGACTAAAAGAGGCGTTACAAGAAAGACTGTAGGATGAAACACCTGACAAGGATAGATGACACTGATCGGTCGCACTGATCGGTCAGTCGCGCCAATCGGTCACCCCGATGGGTCGCGCCGATGGGTGGCATCGATGGGTCGCGCTGATCGGTCGCCCCGATAGGTCACACCGAAATGAGGTGCGACCCCTTAGGGTCCCTGAATTTGGAAAAGGGATAGATCATGAGGGTCTGGGCCATTACATCAGATACCTCTCAAACTATTCTCGTCCTCGAGATTCTAGAACCAGATCTGCAGGAAAGAGGGTGGGGGTCCGAACAACCACCCCAGAAGATACCTCTCAGGAGTGACCCTCTCTGACACAGGAACACCTTATTTCCTGAACAACACAAACGCCATATCCTACCGCTCCTTTCCCCATGTAACCACTCAAAACAAATGACTAAATCGTCCGGCCATGTGGGAGAGGGGTTTCACTTCCATCGTGTTAAGATACTATCCACTTTCGGCGGCACTGACTTTCCCGCACATGTTTAGGTGCATCCACTTTAATGCGTCCTAACTAGGAATCAGGTCCTCCCCTCCCCATCCTTTAGGACACTTCACAAACATTAATAGAAAAAGAAAAATTCACATCCCATATTCAACAAGGTAAAGCATTACATAGAAAACAATTACTGAAAAAATAGGATAAAACTCAAAACAACTCTGGGTACTGGGCTCGCATCTGCGATTTCCTCTCACAGGTATTATCCTTGAGCCCACCATGCCTCCATAACACACGAACCAACGGGATGGTTCATCCATGAACCACCTTCTCCTCACAACCCTCGATCGTCACTGGCTGTTCCACGAAGGTTCCATCGTCTTCGATATCTTGCTCTCCTCGGTCGATGATGTGGGAATCGTCATGCAGATACCGACAAAGCTGGGACACATGGAAGACATCATGCACCCCTTGTAGGTGTGGTGGTAATGCCAGCTGATAAACCACCTTTTCGACCCAGTACAACACCTCGATGGGTCCAACGATCCTGGGAGAGAGCTTACTTCCCCTTCCAAACCTCTGCAACCCAAGGCAAGGGGAGACCTTTAAGAACACGTGGACCCCGACCTCAAACTCCAAGGGCCTTATCCTATCATCCAAATTTGACTTCTTCCTGTCCTGATCCACCTTCATCCTTTCTCGTATAAGCAGAACCTTCTCTGTCATGCTCTGCACCAACTTCGAGCCAAGCACACCTGCCTCCCCGACTTCTGTCTAGCACACGGGTGAGCGACACAGCCTCCTCTAGAAAGCTTCGAATGGAACCATTATAATGGTAGAGTGTTATCTATTGTTGTAGGCGAGCTCTACCAAATGCAAGTGTAGCACCCATGATCCCCCAAAATCCAGGATGCATGCTCGTAGCATATCTTCCAAGGTTTGAATGGTGCGCTCTATCTTCCCATATGTCTGGGGGTGGAAGGCAATGCTAAGGCGGAGCTGGGTTCCAAAACAAGCTGCAAACCCCTCAAGACTCGTGAGGTAAATCGTGTATCCCTATATGAGAATATGGACCTTGGATCCCCATACAACCACATCATCTCGTCGACATACCTCTGTGCTAGAGCGTCCACTGCACTCGACTCCATGATTGCCATAAAGTGAGCCAATTTCTTCAACCGGTCCACTACTACCTAGATGGCGTCGAACCCTCCTTGAACCATGGGTAACACCATGACGAAATCCATCGATAAGTCATCCCACTTCCACTCACGGACATCTAAGGGTTACAACAAACCTCATGGAACATGGTGATCAGCCTTCACCTGCTGACACACTAGGCACTTGGCCACAAACTCTACCACCACCCGCTTTACCCCGGGCCACCAAAACTATCCTCTCAGACCTTGGTACATCTTGGAAACTCCTTGATGCACTGCCAGGGGTGAGATTTGCAACTCTCCAAGGACCCTCTAGTGCATTGCCTCCAGAACGAACATTCTCCCCCAGAAAAGCATCTTGTTTTGACCATCCTCTATCCACCCTTCCGGAGCATCGACTTCGCTAACGCGGTCACGCATCACTTCACTATCTGGTTCTCCCCACTGAGACTCCTCCACCTGACATAACAGAGAAGACTATACTGTCATATGATACAGTAAACCCCTTACACTATCCTTCCTCGCATCTAGGTGTAGGTCAGCCAACTCCTCCATCGCCCTCCAAGCGTCTGCCAACTCTTGAACCGCATCCCTCTGTGAATTCCTTCTCAAGGAATCAGCCACCATGATTCCTTTCCCTGAGGTGTAGGAAATCTAAAAATCGTAATCTTGGAGAAACTCCATCCACCTTCACTGCCTTATGTTCAAGTCCCACTGGGAGAAGATATACTTCAAGATTTGTGGCCCGTGAAGACTACAAATTTCTCTCTAATGAGGTAATGCTGCCACAAATTTAGTGCAAAAACAACCATCTTAAGATCCAGATCATGGGTGGCATAATTAATATCATGGGGATGTAACTTCCTAGACCCATAGGAGATCACCCCTTGTCACTGCATCAACACACACCTGATGCCTTGTCCTGAAGCATCACAGTACACCTCATATGCTGCCCCTTCTTCTGGAAATCTCAGCACTCAGGCACTCACTAACTTCTCTTTCAGATAGCTAAAGGCTGCCTCACACTGCTCATCCCATACAAAATCACGATCCTTCTTCGTCAATGCTATCAAAGGTGCTGCAACTTGAGAAAATTTGGGTACGAACCTCCGGTAGTAACCTTCCTGGCCGAAGAAGCTACAGACCTCTATAACGTTCTTGGGCGCTACCCAAGAAACAACTGCCTCGACCTTTGAAGGGTCCACTTATATCCCCAGCTTGGACACCACATGTCCAAGGAAGGGCACCTCTCGTGTCTAGAACATGCACTTGGAAAATTTTCTATAGAGCTCGTGCTAACGGAGGACCTCCAAAACCGTCCTCAGGTGCTCAGCGTGATCCTCCTCTGATCTTGAGTAGATCAGTAAGTCGTCAATGAACACGACTACGAACCGGTCCAGGTACTCATAGAAGATGGAGTTCATGAGCCCCATGAATACAGCTGGAGGATTTGTAACACCGAACGGCATGACCACAAACTCGAAGTGCCCATATCTTCTCCTAAAGGCCGTATTCGGGATGTCGCCCTCCTTCACCCTCAACTGGTGATATCCAGACTGCTGGTTGATCTTCGAGAACCATCATTCCCCTTTCAGCTGGTCAAAGAGATCGTCTATCCTTGGAAGAGGGTAGAGGTTCTTGACCATTTCCTGATTCAGTCTCCTATAGTATATGCACAGCCTTAGACCACCATCCTCCTTCTTTACAAACAACACAAGAGAACCCAATGGTGACGCACTCGGTCGAACAATACCCGTCTTCATTAGATCGTCAATCTGAATCCGTAACTATGGTAGCTCTGAAGGTTCCATCCGGTAGGGAGCCATCAAAATTGGACGACCACCAGGCTGCAAGTTTATCCCAAACTCGACATCACATCCAGGGGGTAGAGTCATCACCTCCTCAGGGAAGACATAAATAAACTCACTAACGATCCCTCGTACCTCCACCATCTCGGCATCCGCTGACTCCATTGATAGCTCAACTAACAAAGAGAGGAGGGGTTCCCCCCACCCACTGCCCTTCTGGCCACCCCTCTTGCCAGTGAAAGTAACTCATCAGCCACCTAAGTCTGAAAAAACAACCCTTACTCATAAGCAGTCGATGAAGGAACATGAAGATAACATCCAATCAATGCCTAGGATGACATCATAAGGTTGTATACGCAATAGTAGGAGGTCCATGACTGATTGATGTGGACCTATCGTCAGTCTAAATACTCAACAAACATATATCAATTCGGTCTAACCTATGACTGGTGTGATCAGCCCCAGGGGAACTGGAAGTCTCTCGGCATCTAGACCCAAACCACGGGCCAGACTTGGTGTAACAATGGAGTGAAGATCTCATGTATCGAACAAGACGTAAGCAATGGGACTGAACAAACTGATCATACCTCGAACGACCTCCTGTCCTACTGTAATTGATGCCTTCGTGGCGTGGAACTGCCCGCGCCTGGCTCCTCTGCCTCTCGGCTGTCGGCCACCTCCCTGACCATGCCCTGGTCGAGGTCCCTAAGGAGAGCCCTGAGGCCGGCCTCCCCTTACAACATCTTCCCTCGAATGATCGGGAGCTCGCTAACCCTACTGCTGCTACTGGAAAGGCCTCACTGGATACTGCTGGTGCTGAGGCGGGTGCAGAACCTACCTTCCACCGTTGTATTGTACTCTATCCGGGAAATTATTCCATAGGTTCCCATGGCTCCCACAGATTTATAATCTCAGCCCTGGGCCCGAAGAGAATGGGTGAGCATCGGGTGATCGGAACTGGAACTACTGGTGCCTGCTCCCAGCCGGTCGAAACCTAGAGGGCCCTGATGCTGGAGGCCTGGTGCTAACGGCCTACCCCTTCGATGATCCGAGCTGGATCCCCTCTCGTGACACACCTCCCAGCATGTGCATCCTCTCCAACACCTCTGTCTTCTTCTGGACCTCCAAGTATGTCGGCAAGGTGAAGGGGGTAACAGCGTACTGGAGGGAAGGTCGGAGCGCCTCCTCTAAACGTCTCGCCCGAGACTCCTCGTCCAGAAAGAGGTTCGTAGGAAAGTGGAGGAGATCCTTGAACTTGATCCACAGCTCCCTTATTGAAATACTCCCCTTCTAGAGGGAGAGTATATCCTGCCTCATCTCATCATTCATCGTAGAAGAGAGGAATTCCGTCCGAAACTCCTTCCCAAAATCAGCCCATGCCACCTCAGCCACTCTCCTCTTTCCCAGGTAGAGAGTCCACCACTGATGTGCTACTCCCCGCATCTAGCTCATGGCCAAAGGTACCCAGTACTCCGTCAGAGCCTAAATCAAGCCGAAAGATATCACCATCTCCCCTATCAAACTCTCCTTCTTCATATCAGAGGTGTTGCCCTCATACTTTTTGAGGGTCTGTCGCTAAAAGGCTCAAAGCATCTTCTGCAAATGATCTTCCTCCTCCTCTCGATCAGCCCTCTATCGATCGACCACATCAACCAACTAGGCCTCGATCGCTCGCACCACTCGTGGTCATCTGCCAGGTTCCATAGCTACAAGGTAAAAAAGGATTACCTATGCCCAAGTATTGCAGATTATTGTTCTTAAATTTTCTTAGACTTCTTATTTTATTTTGATTCCACAAGACACCCATGAAACATGAGAACACGAGTCATTATGATGCATGTACCTTTCCTACGGTCTCTACCCTTCAATCATCAGGGCCTCAGTTGGTCATTCGGTAGGTCTAGAGTCCTTGCATCGGATCACGGGGGGGCCTAAAATCCCATGTCCTAGCAGGTCTTCCCTGAACTAATTCATGCACCGAGATCACCCAACATTGTTTCCCTACCATACCATGCAATCCTCACTGTGCCTAACTCTAGAATCCATCCTATCTCTCAACCTGTTCCTCTGATACCATTTTTTCATGACCCACCTTCACCAAGATGAGGGGAGGGACAACAGATTTCCAGACCCTTCCTTCTTCAGGTTGATGGAGTGATAATGACCCCTGAAACCCACCTTCAATAGGTCCTGGAGTGGCGACTAGCCCCAAGGGTATAGAATCACTCACAAGATGGAAGTAATTACCCATTTTCATTAATAGGATCGAGAGATAAGATGGTAATGTCCCAACAACACCAAAACTGGAAGTAAAAGTAAATCCAAAGAACTATTCCTAGATGCATGATATAAAAGTAAAAGAATACAAGCCACAAAAACCCCAAAGTTAATGTACCAGGTAAAGGAAAACGACAATAGAAACTACCCCAAGGTCTGAGCTAGTATGGTTTCGAACGATCCATGAAGTCCTCCTGGAAACATGAAAACAGTTTTATATACGTAGGGTGAGCATACAAGTATACTCAGTAGGAAAACCAAAGACTCTCATGCATAAGTGGTGAGGCATAATAATTCCCTCTGAGAAAGGAGGCAACCCAACACCTACCAAGGAAATTAACAACCCATGCCTCACCAAGGCACACTCCCCAAATAATTCAAGTAAAGTAATGTATAGTAATAGAACATCGATATTTGGGTACCCCGCGCCGCTTTCCCATTGGTTATTAATGAAATCCTATGTATCGAACCAATCCCGCCATTCTCACCGCAGTCCCACTGACAAACCCGCCCGCACACACCTAGGCCATAACCAAACATAACTCCCGCAAACACCTGGACCACAACCGCTATCCCTCCCTCAGACATGAGGGCCAAACAACCTCACGTAACCATACCCGCAAACACCTAGGCCAGAACAACCACCTCCATGCCCGATGACACCTTGGCCATAAAGCTACCCTGACGCCCAAAGACACTTGGGCCTCATCCTGAAGATACTTGGGAACAACATGCCTATAAACACCTAGGAAAAAAACCACAACTACCCCTCCCGAAGAGTCTTGGGATAATAAAGGACTTCAGGCCATCACAGCATGCCTGATGATACTTGGGCCATCCGAGAAAGGGAGCAGAAAAGGAGCTAATAACCAGCCACTCATAGGAGTGTTGGGAAAAAGACCCTCCCCATGAAATGGGGTGTTCGACACTAAGTGATCAACATGGGTGGGGCATGAATAAGAAACATAAAAGAAATAGATATATGTATAGGTAACAAACACTCATCCCAACCTAGGTGTTCCAAAACAAATCCTAGCACAAGCACACTCGTCCCTATTCATAGGAACCACACTGCTCACAGCCGAGTCACAACTCATCCCCATAACCAATTCCCATTTAATCTATTCTTGCTTCCATGTTCGAGTAATCTCATTTAAATAAAGTTCTGCACTACTGTGAAACTAACAGAATAAGCACAAACCAAGGGAAAAAGTTACATCAAACAGCAATTTAAGCATTCAAACCCGATTCTCTTGCAAGGTCAGAAAAACAAAGAGATAACTGAGATCCCTTGAAGTAAAAGAACTAAAGAAAAACCCTGAGATATAGCCCCATGTTCCCAAAATCCAAAAGACAATGGTTTCTCAATAACAGAGGATACCAACCCAATTCATGATATAAGAAGAGTAATAACACAGCCTCAAATTTATAACCAGAAAAAGTATAAAAACAGGGGATCTCATCCCCACCCGCATCACCCCACCAATCAGCCCGTGAAAGAAACAACCAAACCACTACCACCAACACAAGGTAGGCCCATGCATGTATTTTCAGATTTAAAATATTTAACACACTCCATGGTTTCAATTTCACTTTGCTTTAACCGGGGCTATCACAGAAATGGGTTGATCCTAGTGCTTTCAATTTATTTAACTGAGTATACGTAATTAACCAATTCTGTGATACGGTTATTTAAACATCCAGGAGCACTAAGGTTAAATAGTGCATAGAGAAATACCACCAACATCCATGATTTTCAGTCCGCATGGGCCCGTACTATTCAATACACATAACAACATAAAGAGTACATCAGAACATCGATCACACCCCCCTTTCATTCTTTATAGTTCTGTTCATTATCTTCATTATGTTTGGTTCAATAAATTTCCATAGGGGAAAAAGCATGCCCACCCCGTATGATACACAGAAAGGAGAGGCAAAGGAGAAAATCCCAACTTGGTTGATCAAAGATCGACGTTCCAACTCCGCGTCAGGAACGGGGATGCGTGACTTGCAGGGCTCAGGTACAGGTGCACCACATTCCTCGATAACAAAGGACTGGAAACACACAAGGAAGAGAAGGATACTAGCCAAGAGGAAGGGGACGAAAATCTATATTGATAAATAGATGAGATACCAATGTTACGTGATATGAAATGTGAACACCATGGAAGCCGGATCATGGTTCTTCCATGCGGTTGGGTGGTTACACACGACGGGATTAATTATTATTTACTAGGGAGGTTTCTCCGGATTTTTAGATAATAATTATGGGATTAAAATGGCCTTAAAACTCTTCAAATGGTTAAAAAGACCTAAAAGAAATGTTATGGGAAAGAATGTAGAAGGAAAGACCCGACAAGGCTGGATGACACCGATCGGCCACGCCGATCGGTCGTGCCGATCGATCGTGCTGATCGGTCGTGCCGAAATGAGGTGTGACCCCTTAGGGTCCCGGAATTTGGAAAAGGGATGGACCATGAGGGTATAGGGCATTACAATTAATGCCTAATTTTGTGATTTATTAATCAAAAATAAAAGGAACTTCATGTGTAGTAGTTTTTATTTTGTTATCTCTAATTTTTTTTGAACACAAAAAATATTTTCAATTTTTTTAAGACTTTGAGAATTATATAACCTTTGATTAATTCCTTATATGGAGTATTATAATAACAAATAAATTTAATAATATAATGACCAATAGTTTTTTACTTGTACCTCATTGTACTACACAAATTTGAGTATATAAAAGTTATATTGTTCTAGTGGATTGAATACCCCCATTCTAATTTATCCAATGTAACATCTTCCCTTTTAGTGATGTGTCACAGTCTGATTATCTATACTTTTATAGTTTGGGAATATATATCACATGTAACTATTTATATATATTTATCATGTTTTATTAGTGAATATGAACAATTATTATATTGAATAGAAAACCCTCATCCTTTTCACTAATAGATTGAATTTTATGGGTCACCAATTTGAAAACAAAATCTCATGGGATCTCTGTCCAACAGTACTGACTTTCAACCCTTTTATTTTATGATAAAGAAAGGTTTAATATATAAAAATTATATATTTTCCCTCATCCCAATGTTTTCTAACACTAATGAAAACGTGTTATATTCCATACATAAATAAAGATTGTGTTGATTTGTGTCCTTTTGATTCAATATCATTAGTTCTAATACCTTTGATCCATAAGGATCTATCATTTCAAAATATAAATACAAATCCTTCAAGATCATCCTTTCTTTTCATGATTTTGTTGTCTACATTCATGTTTTAATAACGCTAAATATGAATAATACAAATTATTACTTTATTTATTACACTTGATTCCACTTCCCTTATAAATGACTTCTCTTACTTATTATTTTTCTCAACTTATTTATATTTTTTATTATAGGAAAAATATCTATGGAAATTATCAATACAATTATCCATATAATTCCTCACTCTCTCACAGCTTCAACAATAATCCATTAGTATTTATGATCAATTAGAGGTTGGGTAACTTGTGGTCCTTCAGTTCACAACATTCTTCTTTAATGATTTTTGGTTTTCACTTTAGGATTTATCCACCTTGATTCAAGATTTATTTTAAGTAACAAAATATTGTACCAGTATGTATAATATTTTTGGAAAAAATACTATATCCCAGAAAATAGACATTGAATTTTAATAATCTATTAATTTTATAATTCTGTTAATAACATTACATTCTAGATTAATTCCATCATTATCTAAATATTCTTTTATATTTCATATTATTAATAGTTGTTTTATTTTCAAATATTCATATTTATTAACATCTTGTTGAAGAGGATATATCATAATTTCTTCTACCCCATAAATTTATAGAGTTTATATAATGAACTAAATTTTTACCGAAAAAAAAGATTATAGTTTGTGAATAATTTGATGTATAAGATTAAACAGAATTTATGTGCTAGAAATATTATATATAGTAGATAATTAATCCCCCACTAAATTTTTTTAATGTTTTATACCACAATTTTTATGACTATTTAACCTATAAGATGTTTAGATTATATATTGGCCTTTTTTTACTTTCAACATATATTTTTTTTCAAGATCCTCATGGATCTTCCCATGCTCAGTAACCTTCATCACAAATATCTTGAGTATGTCAAAGGTTTTACTCAATATGTTGATAGACTACTCATTTGGTTCAACATTATACGCATCATCTTCTTACCCAACATCTTATTGAGTACATAAGGTTTTTTTGTTTTTATTTAACATATTCCATGATAATAGTTATTATCTATGGTTATTAATCTACTAATTGGTTGATAGAGAAAGTTTATTCTTCTTCTTATTTTATTATCAAATGATATTTGTTTCTTCTTATGAATTTATTATTGATGTTATTAGACATGTACACCATTCTATAGGTGGATTTCTATAATCACATGGTAGTGGTATGATGTGAGTTTTTTTCTCCTAACAGTCCTTCCAATAAATTTTTTTTATGTCGTGCTTACAGAAACATGTTTTTACCCATGGGGCATTCTAGTTATAATATTTGGGCAATAACTTGTATAGTCATAGGAGATAGGTATGTTCTAGTTTAGTTTTTATTTTATTTTCTTTATCATATCAACCACATAGTCCTTTTTATAGATTTTGATGGATGGATGGTAGTTGTATTCAATGAAGGGGGGAAAAGGGCATTGGAGGTGGATATGTAGTTTTTTAGGCAAGGGAGGGAGATCAAGGTGGTGGAGCGATTAATTTGTGTGTTTCAATTTTTTCAACCTTTGTACTATGTTGTTTTTTATTTTATTTTCCTTCAGTGTGGAATTATGATGTTTTAATGATTCATGACCAAATTTTATTTATTTTCTAATGTTATTTTAATTAATTTTATTTGGTGAATTCTTTCTCGAGTTGTGATTCCTTGATGCCCCAAAACTTGTTCCAGATCATGGGCATATCCAATCCACCTTGGTCCATATTAATATGCATATATTATAGTCTATCTCTGAACCATGGAAGGGACAAATAAATATTGATAATTAGGGAGTTTTTGAGAATTTTTAGGAATTGATTTTTGAATACCCATGAAAAAGGATTGAGAACATTGGAATTCATAATTGGATGATATGGTAGACTATGCAATATGTATGAATTATCTAGAAACACCACCATGTGTGAAGTGTAAAATAAATAAGAGTCAACAACATGAATTATTTTAATACATTTTATCTCTTATGTAGATATAGACTCCTTATGGTGTATACATTTAGTATCAGAAAAATATTATATTACAGTGGTTAAAAATTGTTTACAATTGGGTTATTAGGTATCATATTATACTCAACACCTATAATGTTCGTGAGAATGTAACACCTTTGTGCCAATTATTTTTCACAATATTATCTATCTACTTGAATCGATTTAGTATTCAAATTGGTAGAGAAATATGTATATTAGATCTCTCTAGTATTTTATTTTCAACCTCAAACTCATGTAAAATATCAATCTTTGGCTCATGTATGTCACTATACCAATTATAAGTACTTATTCCTCAATAATAGGTCTTAAAATACCACTGAATGGAAAAATATTACTACATTCACATCATTAATGTTCCCACAATATTTAAATGATTAAATAAATATTATATAATTTTCTTTATGTTTTCTTTTTCCACAAATAATTTAATATTTAGAATATGTTAATTCTGAATAAAAAAATTGAATTTCCTTGTCTCAATAGACACTTTAAAATATATAGTCTAGACTCAATATCTTCTTGTTTCTTAATTGTTATACCATAAAATTATTCAAGTATATTAACATTTGAAACATAGGTGTATTTTTAAAAAAAATTTGTCCTGTATAGTAACTTCTAGTTCCATAAAATCTAGATTTCACACACTAATGATTTTGAACTTGAAGCACTAGACACTAAAATTCTTTAACCAGAATAGTATTTGGAACTCATGGGTCAAACAATCATATTTTTCTGTTTTGTATTGTTTTTTCATATATATTTCATAATATAGTCTTATTTGATATTATCAATTAAAAACCTAGTGACTGGATAGATAATAATTTATTTATGAACCTAACCCTCCACTGATCCACTTATGGTTCTAGAAAACACACCACATTAAATTCATGTATATTACTAGGCTCACCTAGAATGAGTTCCGGACATCATGAATCACACGTGACTCTAGCCACATTGGAATTATAATCCTTATTTTTTTCTTGGAATAACATTAAAAATCTGAAATCCCTCTTCTAAGATTCTCTACATAAGGATATATAAACATCTTTAGGTTTTATTTTCCTTAAAATACTATATTCTCAACATAAGAAAAATATCATCTTGATAACCCTTTCAAACTAAAATATATATAATTATGTCATGAATATTAATTTTATAGAGTTATTTTTTTGTAACATCTTTTTTTATTCAAAAATATGGATACTTATATTATACACATATTCCAATCATTTAACATATGAATAATTATATTTTTATTAACTTTTGGTTATTATATATTTTAGATACTTACATTTTATTAATGAACTTATTCAACATCTAAATTAGTCAATAAAACATGCAATAGTCAAAAACGTATATATTAACATCTACTGAAGAAAGAATCATTGCTAACTTATCCTAATTCCATTCTTCTACATCAACCTCTTCAATTTTTACTTTATCTTTTGGAATTTATTTCTAGTACGAGGTTCTCTAGTATAATCTTTATAATCTATTGATTTAATTTCAAGATTCAAATTCCAAACTCATTATACTTCATGTATTTGGTTGGGTTTTTTGAATCAAAACATCCAGATACTTCTCCATCTGTCATATAAGAAATTCATCTTCCATACATGGCATGAATCATAATATATTTTAAAAAAATCATGATTATTGTTACATTAAATGATCATTATATAATCGTCTTATGTAACATATAGAATATGATTCAAGAAACCTAAAATTATTTCTAACGGTTAAACCTAATGTATCACTTTTATTGTAAGACATACATATTTATTTTAAGTTATTACGTAAGAAACTGTTAATATTATATATCACTGTTAGTATTTTCTTCATTTCACATTATTTAACTCTTTTATCATCTAGTAAATTCTTTTGAAATTTTTCAAGGTTGCCTCCTTTAGCTTCCATTATTCCTTTACAACTGATTCTTGATACATTATATTTTTGATAACCAAATGGTTTTTTCTTAAAATAATCTTTTGAAAATGTATCTGCATTTTTTAATTGCTTCTACATATCCACCAAATGTGCATATTCTATATTCACATTATATTATCATCAACAACTCATCTTTAAACTTCGGGAAAATAAATTATATAATTCTTCATCCACCATGTAGTGCTAATATTTTAGAAAACAATCTTCTAGAAATCACCCCTAGATATTCCTACATCATCCCCTGTATTGCGCATCAGGCCTCAACAACCAGGGGTATAGATATATTCCCATAGTTATGATAAAACTGTGGGTATTGTTGGAATATCTAGTAATATTCCAACAGTTTCTATAAAACCATGGGTATAGCTATATACATATTCCTTGGTAGCCCATTGTTTATGAAAATGTGGATATAGCCTATACCCATAGTTTTAGGGGAAATAACCATTGTTCAATACCATGGGTATATTTGGATTGTTCAGTGGTGGGATTACCAAAATAACTAAATAAAAAAGGATCCAATATGGGTTATTTTTTATAGACATACCAAATCATCACATTTCCTCACTATAAGAGAGGATTCCCTATTAGAGATCCTTACACTCCCATATTTGAATAATGTTGTAATACAACATAGGGAACCTCTCTCACTTTTTCTTAATCGTGACACATGATTTAAATAGAAATTTTTGAAATGTCTCCATAATGAATTGGATACTAGTCTCCATTTAAGTACATCCTACCACCCTCAAACTGACAGGAAATCCGAAAGGTCGATCCAAACTTTAGAATACATGTTGAGATCACGCTCACTTGACTTTTAGTATACGTGGGATCAATATTTACATATGGTAGAGTTTTCATACAATAATAATTTTCCATTATAATATTATAATGGAACCATAATATGTAACACCCCATGATTTCATGGTACATTTTTTTAAAATAAATTCAATATATTTCATTGTATGCAACACCGAGTTCGAGTGCACTATGATTTATCAAACTAGCAATTTAAAAAGTGGTTACGAATAGTAACAACCAATTTATGTAATTAATAACTTTTATTTTTTAAAATTGAATTAATTTCTTAATTCATAATATCAAAATTATCTTATGGTAAAATTTTGGTACGTTTTTTTTAAACATTCCATTTTTTATTAATAGTGACAAATATTATATTGTTGTCAAAACCTGAAATTTCAATATATATGATTATTTCATATTAAATTTATTTTAAAGTCACAATGGATAATTAGCATATATTAATCCAACGAAGGTCATTGGAACTATTTTAATAATACAATTAGATATAAAAATTTGTTTCCCTTTTGAATGTCCCTTTTACACGCCTTCGAGCCACATCTGCGAATTGGCATTAAATGTGATTTTTTCATTTATGTGATTTGAATTTTGAAAATTTTTAATTCATGTTTTTAATTTGTATAAATTCTTTTATCTAATAAGATCAGCATAGTAATTTGGTGAAGGGTAACTTTTGAAAAATTTATTTATTCACCTTGTTAAGAGTAAATTAGGTGATTAAGGGTAAAAAATAATATAACATTATAAAAACATTAGTACAACACTTTTTATATTTCGATTTGATATGTTTTTATAAAGAGAAATAAACCATATGATGAAAATATTATCCATTTTAATCCACTTTTGTTAGAATATGATATTTATTATATATTTTTTAATGTATAGTTAAAAATGTCATATTCACAATTTAAATTACTATATCATTTTTAGTATGAGGTTATGTGACTGTTATGATATACTATAAATATTATTTAAAAAGATAAAATTTTATTATACTTCATTGTAATTTATTTATTTATGTTGGAAAATAAATAATTAAGCTAAATTGTGTCACAATAATGATGCAATAATTGAATTATTAAAGTAATAATTAATTAAACGATATAAATAAAATAAAAATAATTATAATTTGAAATATTGTATTCCATATATAAATTTTTTGGATTAATTTGACATATAATAGAGTGTCTAATGTAGTTTTTTCTAAGGATTAGATTTTTATGGTATTTTAAATAGTAATGTAATAAATAGTGTCAAAATTGACATATATGAGATTTTAAAATAAATTCTGTTTTATTAATTGATTTAATATTCCTAAAAATATATAATCTTCAAAATAACTAGATTAATGTAAAATATTTTAAAAATATTCAAATTAGTCTTATATTTTCATTGTATAATAAATATAATATCCCTATAGTATAAAAAGACAAGTAGGAACGGTAAGAGTTAAACTGTTTAACTAAGGGTTAAATCCAAAATAAAATGTTAATTTTGTGTCCTAAAATTGTATAAAAATTATTGGTTGAGTGTATTTCCACCAATACTAATATTATCAAATTAAGAACTCACATTTTAACTATTTTAAATAAAAAATAAATTTATATTAAATTAATAGTTTTGGTGTTCCCAAAAGTTCCCCTCCCTCTCTTAGAAAAGGGAACCTCACCTTATCTTCAATTCACAACTTTAAATCCATTTGTCTTGTAATAAACCTACACATTTCCCCTGCCAACTTCCATAAACTCATCCTAGAGTCTATACTTTGGTATTAAATCAATCCTAGGAAGTCATTTTTTTCCAGTCAAAAGAAGGTACTCCAAGAAGATTTAATTGTTTTACATATTCAATTATATTTCATTTTTTCATCTACTTTCTATTCCTATGTTATTTCCATAATAAATTATTAATAATAGAATCTAATATATTATAATGTTTATTATGATTATTTTTCAACCATATTCATCCTTTTACCATATTATGAAAAACATTATCACCACGTGTGTGTGTACGTCATATTGTTTCCACACCGTGGTGTAAATTGATTTTCATCTATACTGTACTTTGATGCATATAATGATGAATATAAGTTATTAAAATATTAAATATAAAATTATAATTATTTTTTAAAATTAATATACTATCCAATTTCATACCATTTAACCATTAAGGGAATGATACTATCGCTCAAGAATATGTTGGGCCTACCATCTCCACGACACGATGATTTTCATTCTTCAAGTTATCCATTCAATAATGACTATAAAAAATATAAATTGAAAATGTATGAAATATATGAAATAATAAGGATAATTTAGGAATAAATATATATATATATATATACATAAATTTCATTAACTTTCTCCCACTCAATATGTTAAGAAAATAGAACCAACATTCATTCGTATGTATGGGTTACCGTCTCCATGAATGGTATATTCTATTCCATATATCTATCTATTATATATATTTATATAACAAATATATATGATATATAAATAATTTTTTACATTAATCATGTAAGTAAATCATGATATAAGTAATGCAATCAAGAATAACAAGTCCAAGCATGTTCCGCTAAATAAAGTGATTATTACGGAAAATGTTGATTTGATATTAAAATTATTAATAAAATGGTAATGTAATTTCCTAAAAAATCATATATGATCACATAAATATTATCATTATTAATGTACAAGTTAATAATATGTTTAGAACCACTATTGAAAAGTTTTATCCACCTATTGAATGAATCAAACATAAGTAAGGGATAATTTCGCAATCATGTTATAATTTGAGATTGTCTATATTTAAGTATTTATTGGGACATATTTATCATCCATGTCCATGTAATTTAAAAATATTTTCAAAATTAATATTTTTAAGGTTTTATAAAAAGCACTCTTTAACTAAAACATTGTTTTAAATGTTTCTAAGATTTATTCTTGTAAATAATTCTTGATTAATGTCCATGTTTTCAAAATGGGTTTTCAGGACTTATTTATAAGTAGATGAATATTTAAAAATATTAATTTTTGAATTTCAATCAAGTTAGGGACAATTTTAATCCAAAATATTTTGTTTAAATTTATTTTTTCATAAATTTATGACTTTTGGATAAATTATATCAATGTAAAGGGGTATTTTTATCAATAATTATTCAGTGATATTATTAGTTTTTTTCATCTATTTCAACATCCATTAATGTATTTTATGCTCAATGAAGTTTCTTTTTTATGATATAATCTACCATATTGTAATGAAATATTTATGATATTTTTTACTATGGATGTTCTATTTATAATATTCACAGTTTATAGATAATGTATTAATATTTTTTATGCCAGTTTTAATAGTAATCTTTATGATGGTTATTATTTCCCCTTTTCATATGAGGAATTATTTGGACTTAGTATGTAGTGGGAGGGTCCACTTATAGCCCCTTGATACATCTGTAGGTCTCATGAGAGAACCTGTTTTGTTTTATTAACTGTTTATGTATGTTCCGGGAATGAGGCCTCAACGGTAAGCTTTAGATGTCTGACATCATGAATTCCCTCATTATGTGATTAATTATTGATATTACATGTGATTATTATATTACTAGTATATACATGTGAATGTTTAAATTGAATTCTTTGATTTATTATTGCAATATTATGCTTAATATTTTATTTAATAGGATTTTGTTTCTTTTTTATACCCTACCTTAAAAGTTTACTTTTATTTATGATAGATTCTACTATATTGTAAAACATTATTGAGAATCTACGATTCCCTATTTTTTCTATTTTATTTTCCTAGGATTCCTAGAAGTGTTTTATGATTGATATAATGGGTTAATATGGGAGATTAATGGAAATATCAGTGGATTATCTATGATGTATTTTATGTTTTGAGATTAATTTTAATGTTCATTAATTTAATCTACTTTCTATGACTTCTAAACTGATAGGTCCTTCTATATTTGATTCCTTTTAATCATTCCAATGTATTAAAATAATGCGCTAGCTTCAGGATACATGGATATGAGAGTTACAATTGGTTTCAGTGAAATTTTTGAAACAACCATCGAAATGAGATTTAGAAAACATAGATAAGGGATCATTTCCCTAAGATGAACATTGAGGATAATCATAGAAGAAAATGAAATAATTTTTGGTATGGTTAATCTTATATGTGAATTCTAAGAAAGACTTCACTATCTAGATACTAGATGTTGACGTGGTGCTGACATAGATGAACATTAGAGTAATAACTCTGCCAAGGTGTTCTGAACATGACTCTGGGTAACATAGTACATGACAATGTGGCTTACTACACACATGGTTTGACACTCCCCTGGGATATTCTTAGGATAATCCACTTTTTATTTATAAACCATTATAAATGATATAAAAGTAAATATATCCCGAAAGAAATAATTTTCATGATTATGAGACTAGGTATGTATAAATCATCAATTTATGATAAGTTATTTACTAGGTTTTTAATTACACGTTATAATATGATCTATCCTAGTGTATGTCTTCATTTAGAAATAGAACCTAGTCGATGGAATGTAAACCTCAATGATGAATGTTATCCAAAGAGTAAGAAGGATCATATCATTCATGGTCAAAATCCAATATTAAGAAGGTAAATAATATCCCAAACATTCTCATCATATGGGGACATAATATCATGTGAGAGTGGGATAGTTAAAAAAGTACTCTTTCTATTGTGGATTGTGAGGGAATTCAAAGAATAAAAGGACTGGTATGAAAAATTTGAAAAAATATATGTAGTGAAGGAATTATTTTCCTACATGTGTTAATTGTGGAATTAAATAACATGGTATATTTATGAAGGGATTGGTCATTTTTTATATTTTGGAGATAATGGAGAACATTTTTTCAATTTCAAGGGGAGAAAAAAATATCATTATGAAATGCTGCCACTGTAAGGATATGGGAAACTACACTTATCAATGTTTCCTATGAAATATTCTAATGGATCATGGTCATGATTATGCTACTACCATGGATGATGATGAATTATTAATGTGATAATGTTTATAATTAGGTCAACTGATTATTTTATCAATGAAGTACTGGTCCTAAGAATTATGGAAAATATACGGACTATATTGTTGTACTACTTCGTTAAAGATTTGAGAATGTACGTTGAATGGTACCCTAAAAAGTGACTCAGTAACAAGTTTATCTTTTTATAAATCATATGTTTGAGGGAAAGATAACCCCTAATATGTTTCTGTTTTGGAGATAATAATTTTAGAATAATGCGATGATTGATTTGGATAATGTAAATTGTATATTGTTGACTACATTGGAACTGGTTAATGGTTTGTTTAAAAAACATTTTATTCCATCATTATTGGAGTTTACAACATTTTTGGATTTATGGATTTTTTTAGAGACCCCGTTTTCACCATGTAAGCATTTGGAATATTTTGACATATATTTATAGATCCAGGTGCTAAGAAAATGTTTGATTTCGAGGACCAGTGTGCTCGAAATGAATTAAAAAAACCTTTTTCACACTATGCACAAAGAGGAAATGGGATATCTCATAAACTATGGCTGGTATTGGAAGTATTTTTCCACAATTGAGTCTGGAGGATGTTTTTTACCCTATATGGGGTGTCACTTTCATCGGAAAGGAATTTTGTGTAAAATTACACTTATTTTGAAATTGTAAATATAATAGTAAAATTTATTTATTTTATCTTGAACGTAGAAGCAAATAACTTATGATCGTGTTACCAGGATTAGAAATATGAGACCATCGTTGGGTTCATAAAGAGGTTCTTTACCTAAGAACACTAAGACTTTAGAGAGCTTGGGAAATCTGTATCATGTATTCATGGGTTTGTATTTTTTTTAATTACGTTAGGTTTTGGATTAAGGGGGTTAAAGAGTGGTTACCCCATAATCCACAAGCTCTATCACTCTCCTCCCTTCCTCCCTCTCTCTCTCTGCCTTTCAATGTCTATTCATCATTAGATCATGAGTAAAGATCAAAAGCTGGATGATCATAGTGTATAAAACCTGATGGTGGGTCAAAAATCCTAATTAGATTTCTATTTTAGATTTTGTAGCTCCTGATTGTAGAAATTGTTGTCGAAAATCGTTTCTGTTTATTTTCAATACATAGAAATCCATTAATGTTGGCCAAACTAACAATGTACATCGTCAGATTTGATTTATGGTAGCATTTTCTTCGCATTATTATTCATCTACATCCACTATCTTTTTGATTTTTCATATCATCGATGAATCATGTAGAATGACATATTTTTACGAATCCCCCTATCTAAAGAGTCTAGATATGTGCTCGGTTTTGATTTTTGAGAATCAGAGGAATAGTGGCAGTGAGAAGAAGCAGTGAAAATTTTTTTTCCTATCGAAATAGCGATGAATATTAGAGTAGAGTTTACCGCTATGTAGATCGGGTCCCTTGGATCACAGATCTGATCTCTGCACCAATTTCAGATCAATAGAGTGATCATAGAAGTCTGTGGATGTTTTACAGTGATTAATGATGGTGGAACGACATAGAGGAGATCTAATGGTGTGGGGGAGAAGTAATGGTGGATGCGTAGAATGTGATGGTGTGGCTTGAGTGAGGTGGTGGTACGGGGTCGACCGAACGACAGCTTAGTCGACGTGGAGGACAAGTCAGTAGGGGCGACTAGAGGGAGTGGAGGGAGGTCAGACAGTGACGAAGAATGGTCGACCCATGGTAGAGGTTGAGGTGTGTGTTGGCTCAGTCAGGAGACAATGGGCCTTTGAACGACTAGAACAGGCCGACCAAGGTAGTGCGGACTGGTCAGACCGGTCCTGTCCAACCTAATTGGGCATGATAGGCCTAGGCAACTTCAAAATCCTATTTCTCCTAATCCAAATGTACATTTCATGTGTTTTATATGGAAACATGACTCTTTATTTAAGGAAAACCTTTTAAGATGGTTTTTTGAATTTTTTATTCCATGTTTTAAGCACAGTTAATCGAAATTCCATTTAAAATAATAGTAATTTAATTGTTATTATTTGGGGTTTCTAATTTCGGGTTGAACGAATACGTATAACATCAAATTGATGCGCCGTCTGAGGAATTGCCTACCTAGATTTGAGGAGAATATTTCAAGACCAATTTTGGTTTATTAAAGAAGAAGAGTGGTGTGGGACCCGTGTGGATCATTTTGGGCGTTGGCATTGAATTAGAGTATCTTCACCAGGTGTCTGTTTAGGACATGTGAGTAGTCAATCTTGTGTGATTTTTCAGAGGATCAAAATGGGGCAGTTCATTTGATATGTTTTGAAATTGTGATGTGGGTCCCACATAGCATCTCTCATGTTGGGTATGGTGAAATAACGATTCTTCATTGGGTGTCATTTTGGTACCAATGAGAAATCACTTCCATTTGTTTTTCTTTCTGAGGGGGTCGCAATGGTTTGATCCATTTGGCTTGTTCCTGGATCCAGGTGTAGGCACATTAAATCACCGTTCACATGCGATATTGGGAGATGCATGTTATTCTATGGATGTCAGATTTTAGAAAATTAATAGTCGATAATCTGTGCTATTTCACAAGGATTGCAACATCATGATTTGTTTGATTACCTGGGTCCATTTAAGGACTCATGTCAGTGGAAATGATGTTTTTCCCTTTAGACTAGTAGTGAGCATCAAGAACTCAACATTCCTTTTTAGGATAGAGATACCATTTACTCCAAGAGGACATGGGAATTCCTAGGGGTACTTATGAAATAGTTTAGTACCCCATCATGGAAGTGTACAAGGCCAAGAGACGAGATGGGGCTAGACATCATGTAAGAACAAAATTCATCATGTACCACTATATTAATCTTCTACATCTTGTATCTCTTTCGAATGGAATAAAATCATTTCCCCTGAGTAGACCATCCAAATGGTTTTTCCACATGGAGCATGATTATGCCCTCTCTAGTGGATTTTGATATGTGATTCAAGATGTTCTGAGAGTAATGCCTATCTGAGGCGACGCTCGATGATTGAAGCAGTCCTATAAAATCATCAGAGATGTTTCAATCCTACCATCTAGGTGGAATGGCCAGTGTGATTCTTCGATTATTATAGAGTGGAACCCCATACCAGGTAGGGTGTCGGTCCTCTATGACTTAGCGTGGAACCCCCTTGTAAAATTACGGCTCGGGTCCACCACCATTTAGATTAGAACCCCCCCCCCTCGTTATAATGGGTGTATGTCATCTACCTTTCGAGTGGAACCCCCCCCCCCCAATCAGATTGGGTGTAGGTCCTCTATGACCAGGGTGGAACCCCATATCATACCAATTGTTGGTCCCTATGGAATTTGAGTAGAACCCTCCATCTACATGGGTGAAAGTCTTCTATGACTACTACTAGGGTAGAACCCCCCCCCCCCCCCTCTTGCACTAGGGTGTGTATCCCCTACTTCGAGTTACATCATCCAGCTACACGATGTAGTGGCATGACATGATTTGACCTAACCATAGGAATCACAAGAAAGAGGGTTTCTTTTACCACTGAGATACATCCTGATGACATGACTTAAAGCCATGTGGGCGAGTCAGTGTCACCCAAAGTGGATAGTATCATGGAATGGTGATTGATCCCCTTTGACTTGTGCTCATGTGAAAACATGTGGGATACTAGGCATCGATGGAGGTTACCCATGGAACTATTGGAAACTCTTCTTCCTAGGATGACATATAATATGGAAATCCCCTTACACCCTTGTTTGGGCCTCTTTATTTGAGCACATATATATCCTGGTTGTTTTAACCAATCCTTGGGATTTGGATACTCTTCTTTCAGGAGCGGCGAAGACACACAAGGTATGCCAGGTGCTTTCTGTATCATAATTCATGTGGTTGGATGAGTCTACTCTCCTTCTATATGTAGAAAAGGCTCGATGAAAATTTCATCTTCTCACTATTTCGAGCTCCCAATATTTGGGTGAGTTTTCTTTCACTATCTGGTTGGGTTGAGATGTACTCTATTTCTCTTCCTTCATCTATCTACTACTCTCTAATTCAGAACATATATTTATTCTTCCATGATCTTTCATGTCAACTTACTGAGTATTTTTATTCTCACCCCTGCTTGGCCTTTGCATATACTTGGTGTTCCCTTACAGAAGACAGATAGGTTGATTCTGATATCAGAGGAGCTTATGGATACGTGGTGCTTGAACCATGTGTGGTGGTCATATTATAGGATCTAGGAGCAGGGATCTCTCATTTATTTTACTTTTCCACTTGTTGTTGGGTTGTGGTAATTTTATTAGTGGGTGTGTATTTTTTCCCTTTCCATTTAATTTTAATTTTTTTTAAATATACTATTTAGAGGTTGATGCATGTTTACTTTCATTTATAAAGCAGTTTAGTATCATATTTTTCATTCCCTCACCACGTTTTCATTGAGTGGGATGCGTGTGTGTTTGCAGTTCCTTAAGAAAAGGCATCCCTGAGTTTTTTTTTGCCTTCGAAGGTTGTCGCCACTCCCTGACCTATAAATATGGGCTTAGGGTAGTTGTGTCTTGATCCCTGATGTGGTTTGGGTTGTGACAAAGTGGTATAAGAGGTTGTTTGACCCTTGGTATTTTTCTCGGATGTTTCCGTAAAAAGGTCATAGTTGGGTTTATGGAAAAAATTTCAATGTTTTTGAGAGTGAATCTTCGGCTAAGGAATCCAGTGATGGCATGATAGCTGATGTAGTAACTCAAGAGGACCCTGAATAACTGCTTTTCGACTCTGCATGCTTATACATTTGTTTCAAGGATCTTTGGTTGATTCATTATATAGGATTTAGTAATTAATTTTTCTTCTTATGCCATCCCCACTTTTTGGTTGATATATATATATATATACTCATTTTACCATCATACTCCTGGATAAGTTTCAAGATACCTCCACAATGATATCTAGCCAGTATAGTATGTCTGGTTTGTGATGAAGATGCTATGAGAAAAGAGCCCTCAGTTCAGGATCCATAAAATTATCCACCATCCTCCTAGTGGATAGGGAACAAAACCTACACTTTTTGAGCAGTAGTTAGTCCCGGACAAGCATGCTGCAAACATGCGCAGGTTAAGAGTGCTTTGCGTGATCCATCAATATAGACTGCTTTGGTTCCATGATGATCCATACCCATAGTCATTGGATGATTTTCTAGAGTTGGTGGTTCTCCTCTTCAATAATGTTCATACACCGACAGATCAGATAGTGTCTTTGGTAGCCAGTCTTTTCCACAGATGTGTTGGATGATGGTGGAGTCCAGTTACTCAGATACATGATGAGTCTCTACTCTTGTGGGATGAATTCCAACAGTTTTTCTATGATTAGTACCACCACTCTTACTTATAGTCTATCTAGATTCATTATTTACTTAAATTTTAGTAGGGATGGATGATGTTGATTGAGTACATGACAAAGTTTGCCAACCTTACACATTACTCACTTGACATGATCCACAGTGGCTACTTCTACGCATGTTAGTATAACTAGGGACTCCGTAGAGAGATTTGTGTAATAATAGTACCATTGTACATCCCCACCTATGCGAGGCACTGGAGAAGGCGCTAGTGAAAGAGAGATTTCTCTCATCGGTGTGCTATACGTCTAGTTTTGGTAGTGTCTGCAATAGAGTTTAGACATATTCTGCATATAGAAGACGCCTAATGAAAAGATCTCAATATATGAGGCCTCCCCAAAATCGGTCTCAGAAACATAGTAATTTGGGGATGATAAAGTATAGAGCATGGTGATATCCTGGGGAGGGTTGGGTGTTATTCTTGTAATGGGAGAGGACATATGGTATGAGACTGGCCAACCATATGTGCTGATTTTTCAAAGAAGATAACAAACAAACTGCCACATCATAGATGACATCACCATCAAGGATCTCCCAGGATAGGACAGGGCGGTCCCATGGGAGGCGGTACAGGTAGGTGAGCAAGAGTTGTTGTGGTTTGTGGATGACTCTATGAGTTCCTTCCACCACCACCATATTCCCCATGTCAGGCTCGGGGAGCTAGAGATTGGGGCCACGACTAGCTGCATGTTCTAGAGTTCTAGGATCTTTCATCACGTGAGAATGATATGAGGTACTCTTTGTGTGTTTTCAAAATTTTCACATTAGAAATTGTTAGATATTTTGTGAGTTAAACATTCTCCCTAATTCAAGATTGAGGTTTTAGATGGGTTATGTAGGGCATTAGTGTTACCCTATGTTGGTGTTGTTCGATGTAGCTTTGAATGCACGAGGAAGAGGGATCCTTCTCCCTTTGAGATGCATTTTTTAAGGTGAACAAAAAGACGAGGGAGATTAAATGCCACATAATGTGGACAATATCATGGATTGGTGTATGAATCCCTCTATCTTGTGCATTCATGGTAGGGTTGTGTAGTGCAGTTTTGGAGCAGGTCCTGGCTTTGGTAATGGATTTATTCCTCTTGACCTCATATTCTTGGAATGCCAATAGTTGGTGCGGTAGAGTATCAAGGTTGGTCCAACTCACCATCCATGGGATTAAAATACATGTGAGGTATGCCACATAATTTTCACATCTAGATTCTTTTTGTCTGATGAGTTTACTCAAATACCATGATCATTGGTACCTTGAGTGCCCAACTTCAATCTGGAAACAGTTAATCAAGTACAGATTGAGGAGATGGAGACCCCATGAATAGAACTATGTGACTCACTACCTGGTGATCAATTTGGTAGTATTTTCCTTGAGAGTGGGGACACATTTCCTTTTGGGAGAGTGTTTTGTGGTTTGCATAGACCACTAGAGCCTCAGGTGCATCTTTACTCAAAGTGAATTGAAACTGAGGTGGCGATGCGAGTTGAAATTACTTCCAGATTTCGACATAAGGATATTCTATACTCTAGTAAAGGGGAGAAGTTTTAGTATATTCCCATAGAAATAATTTTCTATCTCACTTTGTGTTGGATGCTTCAGAGTAGTAAGCTTCCCTACATTAGACCCTTGTGGGGAGGGAGGGAGTGATTTTAGTGATCCACCTCTCACTTAGGTATACATCCCTGTGTGGGGAAAATGTATAGGGGTCTTAAATAGTAACTCTGGTGGACCGAATTAAAATTATACATAGAAAATTTAGTCACACGATGCCTCACCTATCAGATGGTGAATGTTGAGCATCGAGTTTTAGAGGGTTATGGCAACATCTTGGAATCCCAGATTGAAAATGGGACAAAATATCTATGGACATCATAACAGGGATTACCCACAAAATGAAGTCCCATGATGTCCACTTGGAGATAGTATACCAACTGACAGAGCCAACGTACTTCCTTTCCCAAAGATCAGAACCCAGTAGAGGGTTTGGAATAGTTTTATGTGCATGATATCATCAGCCTTCACAGGGTACCCATGATGTTAGTTTTCAATCGTGACACACAGTTTATGTTATGATTTTGGAGAGACACACAAGAGGTGTTTGGGACCTAGTTGAAGATTTTTAAATGAAATCACCAATATATGGATGGGCAGACCGAGCATTCTATCCAGGTGTCAGAGGATATGTGGAGGGCTTGCGTGTTGGTTTTCAGATAAGTTGGTGAGTTACCTTCGGGGTACTTTAGGCCATTTGAGATCGTGATGAGGGTTGGTGATATCATTTCCCACCATTCCCTACAATCAGAGATGGATGAGGTATATGAAGTTCTCCACTTGACACAACTAATAAGATGTGTGCATGTTTTTCAGCACACATCATCAGTAGGAGAGGACCTCAAAACGTTGGACCATCTCTTTGGATTACATGATGCGACATCACTAAAAGGACCAAGAGAGTTCTTGGGAGTGGTAGATCTTGGTTTGAACTTGGTATCCTGAGTTTTTTTACCTTTTCTTTCTTTTATGGGATGAAAATTGAAATATGGAAGGATATAGAGTCCAAGTTTTCACATCGTAAGACTTTGGAATATTTCTACATATATTTCCAGATCCATGTGTTGAGACAGTACATGATTATGAGGTCTAATGCACTATGAATAAATTTTATAAAAAAAATTGTGTTTTCACACTATACATGTTGAGGAAATGGGATATCTCACAAATGATGGTTCAGATTGGAAATATGTGGCCACGATTAAGTCTAAATTATGTCGTTTACAAAAGTCAAGGTGCAACATTCTTCGTCACGAGACTTCTATGGAAAACACTACGGGGGAGAAATCATAAATATAATAAATAGACTTAATTATTTTATTCCAAATTTAGAATCAAATAACATTTGTTCGAGGTCTTATATTGGACATGTGTGACTTCCATTGAGTTTGGAAAATGGGGTGTTCCACCTAAGCGCTCCCAAACTTGAGAGAGCATGGGATGTCCAGATCCCGCGTTTATGGGTGTCCATTGTTCTCTATAACATTAGGTGTTGGATTAAGGGGGTGAAGGAGAGGTTACCCCATAAACCACCAGATCTCTCTCTCTATCCTACCTCTATATCTGTTTGTCTCTCTACGAATCGACTTCCATTCTTCACTGGATCACTATGAAACTTTAATCGTAGGTAGATTAGAGTGCAGCGGACCTAATGATGGATCCAAAATTCATGTTGGCTTCTTATTTCGGATTATGCTTCTTCTAATTATAGAAATAATTGTCGAAAATATTTTCGGTCTATTTTCACTACATTGGAATCCTTTAATGATGTCTAAATTAACAATTTCCATCATCCGATTCGATTTATGGTTTACCATTTTTAGTGTTCTTCGCATTATTCACCAAAAAAAATTGTTCCATAAATTCATTGACGAATCATGGAAAAAGGCATATTTTTGTAAAGCCCTCAATCTGAAGAGTCTACATCTGTGCATGGTTTTGAGTTTTGGGTGCCAGAGGGGTTGTGGTGGTGAGTGGAATCAATGAAAACTTTTTTCTGTGATGAAGTAGTGATGATTCTCTAAGTCGATATTACCGTTGTTTAGATCGGCCTCTGATGATCCTAAATCTGGTGTCAGTTTCACTTTCAGATCACCGGAGTGATAATTCAATTCTACCAAAGTATTATGGTGATTACTGGTGGTAGATTATGGACCGGTATGGTGGGGCTCCGACAGTGTGGAGGAGTGACGACGTCGGCTGGGTAGTGCGCGACGGTGCGACCTGAGCGAGGCAGCAGCACGGGGTCAACCGGAGAGTGGTGCTGGCAAGCGTGGGTGGAGAGAAGGTGGGATTATCCAGGGAAATTAGTGGTTGGGAAGTGGGGTCAACCCATAGTAGAGGATAGGGTTACATGGTCTAGGGTGGGTGGCAGGCCGGTGGGTCATAGGCCATCTAGAATGGGCCAACCCATGCAGGTTAGACTCTGTCGGTCCAGCCTAAATGGGCCTATTGGTCCTGAACAACATTAAAATCTAGTTTCTCTTTATTCAAGCTTCCATTTACCACGTCGTCTGCAGTGAATAGACCCATTCATTGAGGATAACCATTTTGAGATGGTTTTTGGATTTTTTAATTTTCATGTTTGAATCTTGGTGACTCGAAATGCTATTTTAAATAATAATAAATTAATTTCTTTGGAGTTTATTCTTTTACCTTGTAAATATGCATATCACATCGGATTGATGCACATTCATAGGAATTGTTACCCTAATTTTGAGGTGGTATTTTCAATACCAACTTTTGGCACTTAAAGATAAAGCTTGTTGTGTGCCCCATGATGCTCGTTTGGGGAGTCGGTGGGGAATTGGAGTTTATTCTCAGGGTGTATGTTTAGGGCATGAAAATTGTTGATCTTGTATTATTTTCTGAGAGGATTTTAATAGTGTTATATGTTTGATGTTTTTCGAGATCTCACATAGTACTAATTGTGTGTGGTTTAGTGAAATGCAGTTTCTTAACGGATGTCAGTTTAGGGAGAAGGGGTAGTCATTTCTGCATTTTTTTCTAAGAGGATCACAATGGCATGATTGGTTTCACTTGTTCCATGATATCAGTGTTGGACCCACAAAGCACTGCTCACATGTGATGCTATTATATGAATCTTTTCACCTAATGTCCAATTCGGGTGAATGAATAGCCGATCATGTGTGATTTCTTCTAATGATCTAAATGGTGTGATTCATTTACTTACATGGGGCCATTTGAGGAGACCAGCTGGTGGAAATTACATTTTCCCCTTTGGACCATTAGTGAACATTGAGGGATCATCTTCCCATTTTTGGAGAGAGCTGCAATATACTCAAGGAGTACATGGGCACGCATAGGGGTACTTGTGTAGCAATTTATTACCTAAGAGTGGTTGTGTACAGGGTAATAGAAGAGGTAGATTCACACTTATTGTGGGCCCCACATGCTCCATGTACCACTCTATGAACCATAAATCCTTTGTATCTCCTTTTTTCAGACTCAGATGACGGCCTGCGAGTAGCTCATCCTGGGTGTTTTTTAGCATGGAACGTGATGGTGCCCTTCATAGTGTCTTATAATATGATGTATGTGATGTTATGAGTGTTAAGCCTACGTGAGGCGATGCACGATGATGGCAGCGATCCTACAGAATCTTCATAGCAGTATTCGGTGTACAATCCAATAGGAATGGCTAGTTTGGTTCTTCGATGCTTTCAGAGTGTAACCCCTTACTGGGTTGGTCATGGGTCCTCGATGACTTAAATTGAAATCCCCTAGTTAAACCATGGTGTGGTTCCTCAACCATTTAGAGTGGATCCCCCAATGGAATGGGTGTGGGTCCACTACCTTTTGAGTGGAACTCCCCCTATCATATAGGGTGAGGGTCCATGATGACCAGGGTGGAACCCCCCAATCGTATTAGGGTGTGGGTCCCCTTAGAATTATATTGTAACCCCACATAAGTATGTTCACAATTCCTCTACAACTACTATTAGGGTGGACCCCCTAACACACTAGGGAGAGAGTCCCCCACTTCAACTTACATCTCCTGGAAATAATAAGTAGTGGCGTGACATGCTTCGACATAACCATAGGGTTCATGAAAAAGTTGTTCAATTTTCCACCTGTGATGATTCCTTATGACGTGAAATATAACCATTTAGCTGATTTAGTGCCTCCCAAACTAGATATTATCAAGGAGGAGTGATTAAGCCCCTTTGACTTGTGACTCCTATGCAGACGTGTGGGATGTTGGGCATCGATGGGGGTTACACTTGGATCTATTTGTGACACTTCATTATAGTACGAGTTGTGAGATATGGATCCCCTTACATCCTTTTGTGGGAATATTTAGATGAGTATATACATATCCTGATTATGGTACCAACTCCTTGGGTTTTGGATACTCTCCTTTTAGGAGAGTCAATGATTCACGGGGTATGCCACATGCGTTCATTGTCATGCTTCTTGTGGTTGGACGATTCTACTATACTACTACATGTATCAAAGTCTCAATGAGAAGTTCAACATCTCATCATTTTGTGCAACCTGTTTTTGGATGAGTTTTTTTTTCAATATATGGTGGTGTTGAGCTATACTCTTTTTATGTTCCTTATTTTATCTATTTCTCACCCCTTCAGTACATATTTTTCTTCTCTCTTAAGCCTTTAGTGCATCCTACTGAGTATTTTTAAACTCAACCCAACTTGGGCTTTACCCACAATTGGTGTGAACTTATAGATGATTAACGGGTTGATCATGACATCAGAGGAGCCTAGGGATATGGGGTACTTGAATCATGTGTGGTTGTCGTGGCTTGGGATCTCGGAGCAGGGTTCTCTAAACTATTTTACTTTTCCATTTTTTACTGGGTTGTGGATTTTTTTGGGTGGGATTGTATTTTTCCACTTTCCCTTTCAGTTTACATATGGTACTTGTACTGTTTATAGGTTTATTCATGCTTGGTTTTCTTTTTATAATAGTTTTGTTTCCTTTTTTCCATTCCCTAAACACTTTTTCATTGAGTGGGATGCATGTGTGTGTGTGTACAGGTTCATAGGAAAAGGCCTCCCCATGTTTGTGGTGTCTTCAGTGCTTGTCACAACCCCTAAGCCAATAGAGGCGAGCTTTAGGTAGTTTCGGCTCCAGCCCCATCTTGGGATGGTTCTTGAAAAGTATATGAAATATTCAGTGTGTTACATGTAGAATAAAGAAGAATTAATATATTCAATAGGGTTTTATGGTAATTTTGGTTATTCCTTTATTTTATAAGAATATTTGATGAAGGTATTCAAATTATGGTATGTAATAATAGAAAATACCTTACATTATTTGGGGAATTTTATGTTAAGATTTATTTTGTAAATTTAGAGACCTTATTGGTCTGTTAATTTCGATAGAGATATTTTAGATAAGTATCAACTTTGGAATTGATTATATTGGTCACTGAATATTAATTTTTTAGGTTAAAGGCTTCTTTATTGGACAAGTTGGGATAACCAATCTGGTTTATTTAAACATTTAGATGATGAATGAAATA
This sequence comes from Viscum album, assembly GCA_963277665.1. Lineage (NCBI taxonomy): Eukaryota > Viridiplantae > Streptophyta > Magnoliopsida > Santalales > Viscaceae > Viscum > Viscum album. Next base: position 65,272,097 of record OY728147.1, on the reverse strand, counting down.
CTTGCGGGCCTTATGATTTATAAAAAGTGCTTTAGGCTTGACAAATTTATTTTAAACTATCATTTCTAGGTGTAAGAGATGGAGTAAAAAATAGATCAAAGCACAACCAAAGGATGATATTATTCGTACGGCATGGAATGAAATCAAGTATGTTTTCTCAAGTTCTTATCTAGATAGTAAAATAATCCCTCAACATTCTAAAAAGATATCTAAACATTGTGTTATCCAAATTAATTAATTTTTGTTAAACCGATGGTATTTTAAATCATCATAGATTTATTATAACAAACCATACTTCCCATACATTGTTATTACTTCATAATTGAAGCATAATTATTACAACACATAAAAAACCATGATAGGACCGTATAGGTATAGTGTCTTTAGAAACTGTGAAACATAAACAAATAGTTCATAAATAATCTATATGGTCTCCCATTTATTTCATCATATCTGGAGTCCCTTTTGGCATATCCTACTTAATACCCTTCTTCCAGACCTGGGGAAAAAACATACAAAAGGGTGAGCTTAAAAGCTCAGTAAAGGTAATCAAATTAAATATCAATCATATCATATTCATAAGAACATAAAATTTTGAAAATATTAACCTACAAAAGAGATCATAATATCATAACATGTGATAAATAATAGTAGTGAAATTTAATCCCAATAATTATAACATAAAACATGAAACTTTGTGTCATACACAAATAATCATAAAAAATTATTTCCTATTAGTCAAGACTCATTTCCAAGACTATCATAGCGGAAAAAGTCCATTTATGAACTGAGTTCACACCTCGTTCTAGTCCTGTATCACTGAACCGGTTTAACTTGTCGTTCCAGCCATGTCTATCTCATGAGATATAAATATTTACCCAGTTCATTTGAGGGAGATATAGGTCCCACCAATCTCATAATGAAACCATTCTTATGTGTTCCACAAAACCATAAATCATACATCATAACATAACCCATGTAATAAAAATGGGATTCTTAAATATCATGACATCATAAAACAATTAATTTAATATAAAGGACATCATAAAACTAATTTCATCATAACATAATCAAATAAATGTAATAAAAGAGATATAAATAGAACACTATATTATCATATATGGAAAATAATTTTGATAAAACACTTGAAATCCATTCTTGAGGAAATATCCTTTCTACCTCAAAAACATTTTTCATTTCTTAACATGTCATAAAATTTTCAACTATAAGAAGTTAATTTAAAATAAACATGAAAACTTGTAAAGGTACCTTCATGGAAATAATGTTCTATGAAATCATAAAAATAAATTTATGTTGTATAAGTTAAAAAAATATTCTTCTCATACTTTGCCTGGAAAAGTCAAAATGTATCTTGTATTGAAAACGACAAAAGATTCATTTCATATATTTTACTAAAAATTTACCAATAGGTAATATTGGATTTAAAATATTGTATTAGGATAGAAATAATATTACATATTGAGGAAACATTGATTTGGATGATAAATATTCCCTAGTAAATTCTGAAGTATAAACATTCTCGGATAAAAATGAGATTGTGAAATTTTCCCTTACCTTACATCTGATATGCTTCGTACGTATCTGAACGTCCTGTATAATGATTTAAATCATTTAATTGACTTATTACAGAATAATATTCATTTTTATGATATCATATATGTTCATATTCTTATCTTTTATTAGTAATATTTCATTTCTACTTGTTATTCGGGTGTTCATTGATTTATGTTCTTATGCATGTCTTGTCGAATAAATTTGTATTCCTATTTTTATGTTATAGATACATCATTTAAAGAATGATATTAGTGTAATAAATATAATATTTATTCATTTGATTCATTTATATAATCATGGTTTAATGAAGATCATGTAGACGAATCACATGGCACCGTGGAGACGGTAAGTCGTACGTACGCACGAGCGACGATATTGTTTCCATAATTATTGAATGGTATGGGATTGAATGATGGAATGTCTCATAATTAGTATCATGTTATAATAAAACTATATAGTTATTATTTACACCATTATACCCATCCATGAAAGGTGGTGGTGGAAAACATATTACACCATGGTGTGGAGACGGTATTCCGTACGTACCCACGCGCGGTGATTTCATTTTCCGTAGGATGGATAGAAGGTGAAATAGGGTTGTTTCATATTTATAATAACATATGAGTATATTAGTGATACTGATGTTATTAATTTATGATGAAACAAATAAATAAGAATAAGTAGGAGAAGAAATAAATTGGAAATAATCTATAAAGGATATTACCTCTTCTTTGACTTGCCTCTTCTTAACCTCTTCTTAGGGAACTAATGTTGGTCTTTGAAGAAGACTAGGACCTCTAGTATGTTTCTAGGGAAGTGGAGAAGACAAATTGGCATTGGATGGCCGAGCATTAATGCTCAATGTGGTGTGAGGAGGAGAGGGAGTAGGTTCTCTTATATAAGTGAGGAGAGGGGCACCTTAGGAAAAACTTAAAATATTATTTTATAATAATTTCATATTCAGTTTGTAATGGCTCCAAAGTGACTTATTTAGATGATAGGGTGGGGATGGGTCGAAATACTCTCAACCAATAGGTTTTAGACAAGTTTAGATTACCATTTTAACCTTTTCATTTAGATTTATCTCTATGTTAAATAATTTAACTTTTACCATGTCTTCTGTATTCTTACACTATATAGTTAATAAAAAGATAATAAACTACCAATCATACCCCAATTGGTTCATTAATGTGATATATATTATTATATATTCTTTTTGGATGAACCTTATATTTTTAGTAATAGAATATCAATTAATAATTTAAAAAAAAAATTAAAACTCTTTTATGCCAATTTTAACACTATTCGGTATTTTGTTTTTACTAAATTTATAGCGGAATTTTTAATTTGAATAAAATTCATCTCATCAACTCTAATATGATATATTAACCTATAAAATTAATTTAATTCATAAAAAGTCTCAAATTAAATTTATTTGGGTACGTATAATATCAATTTTGTAAATATTTCATTAATAAGGTAATTACTCCATCATCTTTGTATCATAAATAAATTAAATTATTTAATGTCTAAAAATAATAAATAAAATACCATTATGTAGGAAATCATTTTATATTTCTAATTAATATTAATATTTGAATTTATATTGTGTATTACCCTATATTAAAAATATTTTACTTATTAAACATAGATTTTAATTCTTTTAACTCTTCTATGAATTAAATAATAATAAATGTCCTAATCTAATAAAAATGGACCAAAATGGTCATATTTTATTCCAAATGTTGTTCTTGGTTTAATTAAACATATCCAATAGAAGTAGTACATGTTTTAGGGTAATAATAATATCATTTTTACCCATTAATTACCATATTTATTATTAACTGTGGTAATAAAAGTAAAAGGTTAAAATTTGAAAATTCTCCTGGGAGGTCGGTAAAAGACGGTAAAAAGTTCAATTAAATTTTTATATATCTAAAATTATTATAAAATAACTCCAATGAATTAAATTGAACTTATATAGTTATTATGTAACTATTTTAACCTAAAATAAATTTAAATAAAATAAATAATTATTTAAATAAAAATTTGGTTTTAAACTATAACTCAGTGTTTTTCACTATTCATCAAAAATTAAATTTTTTCAGAAAAGTACCAAAAATTCACCCCAAGATAATTTTGATATTTGGAATCCAAAAATGATTTTCATTTTGAAAGATAACATTTATAAAATTTTAAAAAGTTGGTATTACTATTCATAATGGCTAGTTTATATAATATTTTAATAACATGTCATTGTTTAGTGAATCTCGGTATTGCGTACAATGCAAGCTATCAAGGAAGGTTTCTCTAGCGTGTAAAAAAACCTAGATAGTATTGTGTTTAGTGAAATATTACTTTGGTATTGCGTATAAAATAATACATAAAAACAAAATATTTCTCATAATATCTCAGGGTGTTACATTCTACCCCCCTTAAAAATAATTTCGCCCCCAAAATTCATCACTTCGTAACAAACAGATTAGGATACCTCTCCCTCATCATATCCTCAAGTTCCCATGTAGCTTTTTTTAATTGTTGGTTCCTCCATAAAACTTTAACCAAGCGAGTGGTCTTGTTTTGTAGAACATTTTTTCTACGATCAAGAATCTCTATTAGCTATTTTTCATAAGAAAGATCTTGCTCCATCATTACAACTTCTGAGCATAGTACATATGAAGGATTGGGTATGTACATTCTCAAAAGATATATGGGGAACCCATCATGTACTTGAGAGAGATTCGGTGGAAGCACCAATATGTAAGCAACCTTCCCAAAACGATCCAGTATTTCAAAAGGACCAATATACCTAGGGCTCAGCTTGCCCTTCTTTCTAAATCTCATTACTCTCTTCCAAGGAGATATTCATAAGAACACATTATCACCCACTTCAAACTCTAGGTCTTTTTCTTTAGTTGTCAGCATAACTTTTTTGTCGACTCTGGGCTTTTCTTATGTGTTGTTGAATAGATCTTACCTTTTATTCCATCTCATCAACAAGATCAAGTCCAAATAGCTTTCTTTCCCCAACTTCATATCAACAAGCTGGAGTTCTGCATTTCTTTCCATAGAGATCTTGATAAAGAGCCATATGAATACTAGAGTGAAATCAATTATTATAAGGAAATTCCACCAAAGGTATGTGTTGATCCCCACCACCTTTTAAATCCATAGATCAAGCTCTCAACATGTATTCTAGAGTTTGAATTTTCCTCTCATACTGAACGTCTATCTGAGGATGATAAGTAGTGTTGAAACTCAACTCTGTATCTAGAGTATGCTTACGACTTCGCCAAAACATCAAGGTAAGCCTCGGATCCCAATCAGATATAATGGAAATTGGTACTCCATTCAATCTTACCACTTCCTTCACATATATCCTATAATGCTGATCAAGAGAGTAATATTTTCTAATAGAAATGAAGTGTGCCGAATTTGTAAGATGATCAACTATAACCCAGATAGCGTTATTGCCTTTGGATGTTTTAGGAAGTCCAGTGACAAAGTCCATATTGATGTTTTCCCATTTCCATTCTGGTATGGGTAATGGTTGTAACATCCCCTTGGACTTCTGTCTCTCACCTTTAACTTGCTGACAAACCAAGCATCGAGAGACATATTGAGCAACATCTCTTTTCATGCCATCCCACTATATGTACTCCTTCAAGTCCCTATACATCTTCGTGCTTCCAAGGTGAATAGAGAATGAAGAACTATGAGCTTCATCAAATATTTAATTCTTTAATTCTGGGATGGGAGGAACACAAACCCGATTCCTGAACCTTATTATTTCACCACAATCAATGTGAAATTCAGGAACATTTCTCACCTTCTTTTATAACATTGTATCTTTTTTCTATTCCTCATTAATCTTGACATGTATAGATGGTTGAACATTTATTTGAGAAAGATAATAATTTTCCCCTTCCATTATAATTCTAAGATCCATCCCTTGAAAATCCATAAATATTGGATCTTTTGTGATCCTCATCATGGATATGCTACCCTGGTCTTGTCGACTTAATGCGTCTGCCACCTTGTTTTCTTTCTCGTAGTGGTAATGAATTGAGCAGTAGTAATCCTTAATCAGCTCCAACCATCTTCTTTGGTGTATATTCAGCTCCTTTTTTGTGAAAATATACTTTAAACTTTTACGACCAGTATAAATATCACACCTTTCACCATAAAGATAATGCCTCCAAATCTTTAATGCAAAGATTACCCCAGGTAATTCCAAATCATGAGTTGGGTAACTTTGCTCATGGATTTTCAACTATTGTGAGGCATAAGCTATCACCATATCATTTTGCATGAGAACACACCCCAATACCTTCTTGGATGCATCATTGTAGATCATAAACCATTCTCCACTACAAGGTAGTGTGAGTATAGGTGCACTGGATAACCTGCTTTTTAACTCGTTGAAATTCACTTCACATTCTTCTGTCTAAACGAACATAACTCCTTTTTGATTCAACCTGGTGAGTGGATTAGATAATTGTGAAAAATATTTCAAAAAACATCGATAATATCCATCCAAACCAAGAAAACATCGATAATATCCATCCAAACCAAGAAAACATCGGATCTCATTTACTGTTGTTGGTCTCAACCAATTTTCGATAACCTTTGTTTTGGCTAGATCTATAGATATCCCCTATTTTGAGATTATGTGACCCAAAAATGAATATTTTTGAATCCAAAATTCACACTTGTTAAATTTGGCATAAATCTTCTCCATTCATAGGGTCTTTAATACAATTCTCAATTGATCATCATGTTATTCCTTGCTCTTTCAATAGATAAGAATATCATCTACAAAGACTACCAAAAACTGATCAAGATATTCTCTAAATATTCTATTCATTAGATCCATGGAGATAGCAGGGGAATTAGTAAGACCAAATGGCATCACTATAAATTCATAGGGTCCATACCTTGTACGGAAAACCGTCTTTGGTATATCCTTCCTTTTGACCCTTAATTGATGATACTCTGAAAGAAGATCAATCTTTGAAAGGTATTGAGATCCACGTAGTTAGTAAAATAAGTCATCAATGTGTGGGAGAGGATATTTGTTCTTGAGAGTGATCTTGTTATGTTCTCTATAATCAATGCAGAGTCTCTTTGATCCATCTTTCTTCTTAACAAACAGAACTGGTGCTCCCCGAGGTGATGCACTAAGGCGTATGAATCCCTTATCAAGATTCTCGTGGAGTTGCTTCTTCAATTCCTAAAACTGAATTGGGGCCATTCTATAAGGTGTATTTGAAATGGGAATATCACCCGGTATGAGTTAAATTGAAAACACAACTTCATGATTTGGAGGAAGACTTTTCAATTCCTATGGAAATACATCATCAAACTCTAGTACAAGGGGAATAATCTTAATCAAGAGTTTCTCTCCAACCATATGAGATTAATAACCTTCATTTATTGGAATCAAGACCCATAAGATGGATGAAATTTCCACTGGAAGGTTATATTCATCCTTGCTTCGATCGATGATCAAAGATTGATTAGGAATATGAAATGTGACTTCCCTTCTTTGGAAATCGATATGATCTCCATATAAGGAAAGCTAATACATTCCAAGAATCACATCAAATTACAATATAGGAAGGATCACAATATTTGCAGGAAGCACTTTCCCACAAACGTCAATTGGAGAAGAATTATAAACTTTTGATGAAACCATTATGCCATTAAAAGTTTTCACCGATAACTCAACATCTAATTATTGAGGTAGTATGGAGATACCCTTAGAAAATTCATCAAAAATAAAATAGTGGGTCAATCCAGAATCAAATTAAACATTTTCTACTTTAGAGTGGATGGTAAGTGTACCTTTCACCACTATGTTATCGTACTCCACATCGCCGATAGAAATTTCATGTGAATTTCCATGGTCTTTGGCCTTAAGAGTTTGTTGATGTCGATCATCATCAACATCCCTTGGATTAGGGAATTGATTAGTATAATTACCCATTTCCTTGAACTTTTAACATTGAAGTGTAGGAGGTGAATTCTATGTATCCATTTCTCTGTTTGCATCACTAGACATCTTTTTCCCATCATTGCGGCATTAAAATTCCAGATGACCTTCTTTTCCACATTTGAAACATTTACATGTCCCTTTAAGAAAATTTCCTCCATGTTTCTTTCCACACTTTGAGCATAAGGGAAAATCATCTTCTTTTCAGTGTGGTCTTTAGATTTCACTTTGAATTCCATTTTCTTATTCTTATCAAACCCATATGACTGATGGGTTACTATAATCTCCATCTCAACATTAAGAGTACATCTAACAATTTCCTCATAGCTATTGAAGCCCCTTATAGCTAACGCCCTTCGAAGACGTGGTTTTAATCCACTAATGAATCAATCGATCTTACTCTCAGGTAGGATAATAATTCTGGAAGCATACCTTTCAAGTCTTGTAAAATTTGCTTCGTATGTACCAACAGATTCATCATCCTTTTTCTTTAGTTCAAGAAACTCCTTCTCCATCTATTTTCGAATAATACGAGGGAATTACTTATTGAAAAATATGTTCTTGAACTTGTCCCATTCCATGGACTCAATTTCGTCTCTTTGCGCTGTATTCTATATAATATTCCACCATTGATCAGCTTTTGATTCAAAATGATATACTAATAAGATGAATTTATCATGTTTAGAACATTGAATAACTGAGAATATCTTTTCAGTGGTACAAATCCATGGTTCATCTACTAATGGATCAGTAGACCCGCTGAATGAGGGTGGACGCTGCCTAATGAAGGATTCAACAGAATTTTTCTCATTCTTTTGCTCGATTGGAAGTCATGCATGATTCATAGCTTTAGAAAGTTGGGTGAGCATGGCTACAAGATTTTTCATTCTAGCTCCCATAACGTTTGGTTGCTCAGAGGGACAATCATTGCATTGCCCGTCGCATTCAGCATTAACACGGTTCCTTCGTGTTCCAGCCATTTATCAAAACCAATAAGCATAGTGTGATAAACACTAATCATAATATGAAAACCACATAATCAAGAATACAATTTCACACTTAAGGTCTTATCATAGGTTATTCATGGCCATTCATAAAACACTAATATTGTGTTCTATGTTTAGACATATCCTTGGGGTTCTTACTAAGGCTTTCACATCCTAGTTTCCTATGGTTGACTATTCCTTTCACTACAAGAGCAACGCCATTTAATGGCGGTTTAAACCGTTTCTACATGGTTTGGCGGCGGTTTCTTTAAACTTCCACCTAATACGGAGTCACCAATCTAATAACGACAGTTATTTCCATTTCGCGGAGGTTTAAGGAAAGCATCGTAGCTGCCCCATTTCACAGCAATTTTACTGAGTTGAGCGGCAGTTTTTTACGGCCGCTGAAGTCACGAGAATCGCCGCGGAATGAGGCATCTACAATTCGATTATTTAGCGGCATTTAAAACCACCACGAAAAGTAAATTTTCTTTAGGTTTTGCGATAGTTTTCACCATTTTGCGGTGGTTTAAACCACCGGCAATGTTCATTTCGCAGTGTTTAAAACCGCCGCTAAAAGCTGACCACAAAAAAAAATTTGCTTTCGCTACACCAATGCCCTGAAAAACTAATCAAACTAAAAATACCATATTGCAGTGAGGTAACATTTAAGACAAACTTATTAAAACCTATGGCTACCATATTTATCATAATTGAGTATTTTGTGGATTCTAATGTATCTTAATAGGTTTTTTAGCAACAAACTATTCCAAATTTTGAGTTATACCAATAGTACAAGTGTTATTTTTATTATGATAAGATTTTACTATGTTATTATCCAAGATGTTTTATTTATGACATTTAAACAATAATGTGGATACTTAGGGATGTTACCATTTGAGGGGTCTTTTCAAATCATCAAAGTCACAATAAGCTATGTCATAATAAATACATGTTCCAAAAACAACCCTAAAAATTGAAATGTGGTAGGCCTAGTAGGTATATCCATACTCAATAAAAACATGTTTAACATGTGAGAACAAACTAATTAGTTAGCAATTTTCACTAGTTCAAGTGGGAGTATATTAAAGTTGGTTCCCTAGAACTAAATACTTTATACTCTAGATTACCTGAGGTTTTGAGATTTTATGTTCTTGGTTTTCATTATTAAATTTGATATATTTACTCAATTATTATGTGTGTATTTGAGATTGATATTTATGAATTTTTATCTCAGACCATAGTGGTAAGAAACATGTTGACATACATTATATTTAGAATTTTGGATTCACATGACATCTGTACATGTGTATTTTATTGATTTCACTAATGACAGGGGTTTAGTTGTATAAAGTGTTATTAAATACTAATATATAATTTTTACTATATAACTAGTTGGTATGATTATACTTAGATAAACCACGGTATGTTTTTTATAATATAATTTCATGTGAATATTACAATGATATTCTCTTTAGTGATGTATATAAAATACCTTTAGGCAAGGGATGTAGAGGAACTCATGGTGGGATGGTTTAGGAATTAGATACCTTGATGAAGGTTCAGTACATGTAAGGTATTTCTAAGAGATGTTTTGGTATGGGAACATGTATCCATGAGATGTTGGATATTCTTGAGAGGGTAGAAGAAAGTAATATAGAATGTCTTGTTCCATTGAGATATAAATAACTCTTGGTGATTTTGGTATCAGGTTTGGGTTTAGAGGATAAGATTAGTGGGATGCCCAACATTATTGATTTTGGGTGCAGTACCTGATGATATGGTTGATAGAGTTACTATATGGTTTGTTATAGGATGTGTATAGCATGGTTATATGATTTGGGTTTTGGAAACAAATCCTAGGTGGTTGGTGATCATGTGGTTGGACTTGGAATGAGTGAGATACTTCAGGCCTGTTGGAAAATAAGCACTAGGTTCATTCAATTAGATGAGATTGACATGTGTTCGAAACATGGTCATTGGTTTAGGCATATGAGATGAGCTTTAATGGGATGTAAATCATGGGATCATGAGTCTAGTTGTGAGACCACACTGTATAAGAGTGTACACATATTGGGTTGATGAATTTGAGAAGGATGGTGGGTAATAACGAATGATATGGTTCTTAAAGAGGATCACTTTTCCTTGGTATTAAGAGAGTGAGGTCTAGCATGGATTTTTGGAAAATTCTTAATGCATAAGGGAAAGTGTGTACAAGTTACACGTGGCGCCTTCTTGGTTCATGGGTCAGTTATTGGTTCATGTGTAGTCCATTTCGAATTTTCGGAGTTCTTGGGGAATCCAATAGGTTTAGTGATGAAAGAATGGTGATGAATTCCCATTATTAACAATTTATCAGAGGTTATTTTTAGGAATTTAGTAAGTTTCTATGGGGGGATAGGGTTACCCTTGGAGTGCAGGGACTGAGGTGTTTAATGGTTTACTTATAGTCATGGAGGCACAAGGTTTTACATGAGAATGGTAGGTGTCCCAAAATAGCGAGAGGTGTAATTGATGATCGATTAGAGTATGTTGTCATGGTTGATATAATAGTGTTCCTTGACATGTGTTTTTTTGGGATGAGATAAGTATGGATTGGGAGGAGTGACATGTGTGTGATGTGGAAACCTATTAGACATTGTACTCAAGGAGTGGTTTAAGGAAATTAATATTATGGGAAGCAAACCATTGAAAATTGTAGGGTGTGACCCTAATTGTAAATTAATTTTGATTAATTTTAAATATGATAAACCTAGTGAGATGGGAATGTGTGGCGATCATTGTTTCATGATAGCACTCAGATATGATCTAGAAAATTATTTATATTCATTATATTCAGTGATGGAAAAGATATGAGTTATAGATATCAATTGTTTTGGTTTAATAGGGTGATGATAAGAGTACTTATACTATAGAGATAATCTTATAGACCATGGATGTGTGACCCTAATGTTGGTAGGGTCATGGGTGTGGTGAGACAAGTTGGTGGATGGTTCATATGGAACTGGCATACTGGTCTATAGGCAGATATTATTTTATCTAGTTTTTTACTGAATAAAATACTTGGGATTCTTATACAGAGGATAATTCATTTACTAGTTAGAGCTTCATAGATGAAGTGTTGTGGAGTCTAAGTGTCGACATAGGGATCAACATGGAATTTTGGTGTGATCTAAGAGAGATTTAGATATGAGGTGTGTTGGTGCTCATGGTGAGAGTATGATGGATGGTGTGGGTGGTTGAGGACCCAACCATGGAATCACACCAAGTGTTGGATTCAAAATTTACTGAAAGAATTTGGATGATTCTTTGATGCCTCTGGTAATTAAGGCGTTGTGATCGGGATGTGGTATAGCGACCCTGACTTTTCTTACATTACTATTACATCATTTCAAAGATAAACAACATAATAGTATTACACATAGAGGATACAGAGGTTTAGTTTCTTTGGAAAACTAGAACCATACATAACAAATACAACATTCACCATAAAAATTTATTTAATTTCATATTCTCAAGCATCGTATTGGAACTTCTCCTCTCCTTAGTACATGTAGACACCTGAGGATATACATGAAAAGTTGTGATCTTAAATCCCAGTAAGAGGATAGATAAGAACAATACATCATGGGGTGATCATAATCATGACATAGGCAAAAGATCATGAACATGAGAGGAGTATAAACAATAAACTTGAAATGTGGCAATGAATAAAAATGAAACATCATGTCTTAGTGGTTAACTACCACACATACTTGTGAACAAAGCTAGAATCTTGTTCAAACATCATTTCACATTTACTCATAAGATTAATCACTTTACCCAATGCATTGGAGTGCTATATAATTCCGGGCGCACCCGTCACATTTAAACATTCATATTGCGCTATATAATTCTAGGCACACCCGTCACATCATAACATTATAATTATCATGCTTGCCACATAGAACACATATCAAACATGTAAATAAATAACCCATGGAATGGAATGGGTTTCATCTCATAATAATACATTCATAAGCTTTCGGTTCCCAAAAGAAAGAGGGAACAACATACTTGATACAAGAACCATCAACCTTGAATGAGAGGTAAAAGGTGAGATATTGAAAGAAGAGTTCTTTTGGTAAAAATTTTGATGGACATAAAAACTAGTGAAAAACATGTATATCCCAGAAAATTAAAGTAAATGATTAAAAAATGTTCTTTGAGGAGTAACCATATCAAAAATGGAGTGAAAGAGGGAGAACCCGAAGGAAGAAAAATTGGGTTCGAGATTTCCCCTTACCATGTACTTGAATGCCTCCTTCTCTTTAATGTCCTGTATAATGACATTATATTAATTAATTAGAAATTAAATAACCTTTTATAAATTAATAGGGTTAATTCTGGTTTCATTATTTCATATTATGTTCCTTTTGATGACTTATAGTGTTTAAAAACATTGATCGGGGATGTTCGTTTTCATGGTTTTCTTGAGCGGTCCACTTGTATTATTAAATTGATGTTTGGGAAGATAATGGGTAAACATCCAGAACTGATATTTCATGTTATTAATGATATTACATAATATTGAATGATTTTATAATGAATTATATTAGATCCATGCGGATGAATCATTAGATAAAAATTAAATGAAGATTATTTGGGTTAATTTGAGCGGTTTTTTGATCACAATGAACTCGTTTTAACTTTTCACTTAGTAATATGGCCATAGGTTATTTCCAGAACATAAAATAGAACATAATATATATAAAAATATTCTGGTTCCACCATAAAAATGGTTTCATGACCATATTTGAAGGTAGAAATTGAAGAAGAGAACATGTCGTTTTTGAAGGTGATAAATTTAACACCTCATGACAACGTTCTCTTTAATAAAATATACGGAAGAGGGAAAGGGTGTGGGGTGATATAATATACAATTAGAATCATAATATTACATTATATGTATAATACTGGAGTTACAAAACAATTTGGATGAAGATATGTAGGGAGAGATCAAGAAAGGAACTTGACAATGAAAGGAAATTAGAAATTACCTTTAGAATCCTCCTCTTGAGAACCTCTTTACGGGCCTATGATTTGTCTTTTTATGATACCAGGAGCTATTGGACGTGGGGGAGAGGCTAGGGAAGGTGTTTGGGCAGATTTTAGAGAAGGCTTGGAGCTTGAGAGGTGTGAGGAAAAGAGTGAGTGAAGGGTTGCTTTTATAGTGGAGGGGAGAGGGTTTTCTTTAATATAAAATTGATTAGTTTATTAATTTCACCTAAGACAAGGAATAGTGAGTCTTGGATGACCAATAATAGTAATTTTATATTGTAATCCCGAACCAAATGGGCTTACATCAGCATAACATCATCGATGACTCAATTAATACATTATTTAGCTTTTATTGTGAATTATCGGATTCCGCTATTCATCAAAAATTCAAGTATCTCAGAAAAATATCAAAAATTTAACCCAACCATTTTTCGACGTGTAGAATACAAAAAGAAGTCCATTTTCAGAAATAATTTTCTAAATATTATTAATTTAATATTTTATTAAAATCATAATTTACTTTAAAAAAGAGTTTTTAAGATTAATATTGATTTTATAGTTCTTTCAAAAATTACATAGGGTCTGATAAAATTATCTAAGAACAATTAGACATTGATTAAATAATTTATGAATACATTTTAGGGAATAAATATTCTTTTAAATTAATTAATTATTTAATTATGACTTACAAATTACCATAACGTTTACTAAGGTCAACTCATCACTTTCTATGATGTCTAAATTTTATTTTACTATTCATAGGTAATGTTACTCTTATTTACTATTCATAAGGGTTATTTTAAAATTCATAAGGGTAGGTTACTATTCACCAAAAATTATTTTTGTTTCATTAGACTCCAAAAATTATCTTGAAAACAACCGTGTATGCCGGATTTTTAAAATTCCAGATATAAGGGTGAAAAATTATGTTTAAAGGTCACTTATCACTTAGTAGTTCATTATTTTGTGTTTTTATGACTTTAATATAAGAAGGGAATTTTCCATTGAAAAACTTTGGGTCATTACATTCTTCCCCCCTTAAAAAATTTCACCCCCGAAATTTCACTTTACACAAAAAGGTGAGGGTACTTCTCCTTCATTGCCACTTCTGGTTCCTAAGTTGCTTCCTCAAACTTATGGTTCCTCCACAACACTTTGACAAGGCGGGTTGTCTTGTTGCACAGAACCTTATCACTTCGGTCCAGAATTTTTAACGGCTGCTCCTCCTAGGGGAGATCATCTTCTAGCTACACCACCTCTGAGTTTTGTACATGTGATGTAACGCCCCGACCCCAGTTACCCAGAGTCGGTGCATTATTACATAACATTGGCATGATCACAAGAACGATCAAATCTCGAAAGACCGATTGGTTTAGTAGCCTTGGAAACACTAGATATATTCATAAGTTTTACATTACATCATAAAATGAAAAACTACTACAACAACATAATGTCTCCATAATCCACACTACTATCCCCTCATAATATCCCTGCAGGTCATTCATAATTTACTTCTTCACATCCTGGGGAAAAATAAAACATAGAAAAGGGGTGAGCTCAAATGCCCAGTAAGGATAACAATATAGCGGAAACTTTCATAAATAAGAATAAACATTTAAGGCAATGCATTACTAAAACAAAAGCCTTTTAAAATTGAACTTCAACATGGTATGGCAAAAGTAAAATGAAATAATGCCATTTACTTATTCACATGGATATTCTACTAATCGAATAATCACATGCAAAAATCAATAACCACTTTCATAATGTTGGAATGCATAATGCCAGACTATCATAACCACATAGCCAAGGCCTCGTGCCAAGACTACAAATAAGATTTTGTCAATGCCTTGTGCCAAGACACTAGTTTGTCTCATGAGACCTACCGATGCATCGAGGAGCTATAGCGGGCTCCACCCGTCACTTATTAAGTCCAATGCATTCCCATATGAAAAGGTTTAAACATAACATAAACATTCGTATTAAAACTAGCATACGAAATGTCAATAATTTCACCATAAACTATGAATGGTATAAAAATAGCACATCCACAGTCAAACATATCACAAAACCTTCAATACAATATAGAAGTTTTGTATCATAATAAATCAACTTCAAATAATATTAAAATCCATCAAAGGATGTTGACATAGATGAAATCAAAATTCTTTTTAAAGAAGTATCTCCTTTTATTTTGAAATCATTTAAGATCCATATAAAATAAAACATTTTCTTTGAAAATATTCTTATAAGCTTGTATGGGAAGCTTCGACGATTTTATAACGGTGGAAAATAACCGCACCCGCCGTATAAGTTAAAAAAAACATTCTTACCTCAATTCTGTCGAAAAGGTTAAAAAGGACCTTGTTTTGAAAACGACGGAAAGATTCCTTTATAAACCTCTTATAAAAAGTCAAACAAGGGTATAAATGACTTTAACCCATATTCTTGTAAATAGTAAAAATGTTTTGAAATACATTTCGAAGAAACATGGATGTGGATGATAAAGAGATCCCAGTAGATTATTACGTATAATACAACCTCGGATAATGAAGAGATTGTGAAATAACCCTTACCTTGTACTATTCCTTGGTTGTGGTAGGTTAACCTCCTGTATAATGGTGAAATAATTGTTATTAAATTATACAAGAATCATATACATTAATATGATATCATATATGATCTTTTAATATTGATTTGATAATAATATCTTAGTATTATCGTTGTTTCGGGTGTTAACTTACTTGTTTTCTTTCATATGTTTTGTTACGTAAGACATGTTTGTAAAGGATAGGTTGTATATTATTCATATCCAGAATGATATCAAGTCCTTAAACATCATTTTTAAATCATAAAATGATAATTACGCTTTAATGGTTACGATGGAGAATGAATCTCATCGCGTTCGTGGAGACGGTAGTCCGTACGTACGCACGAGCGACAATATCATTCTTTTGATATTAAAATAATATATAAATGGATGGTATATCATATATACAGAATCATTAACATGTTATATTTATTATTTACATGAGTTACACATCATTATTATACCCATCCAAATAATATTATATTGAATAACAATTACACCACGACGTGGAGACGGTAAGCCGTACGTACGCACGTATGGTGACATGTTATTCAAAGGGTGGATAGAATACTGAATATGATTGTACCATATTTATAATAACATCACAGTATATGTGAGATACTGGAGTTATTATTTCAGAATGGTAAGAACAAAGGAAGAAGAAGTGGAAGAAGAAATGAACTTAGAAAAGGGTGGTGAAATCATTACCTCTTCTTCGGGTTCTTCCTTTTGATTTGATCAAAAGGGCTCCTTAGGTTGGATTTCTGATCAAACTAAGGCCTCTAGGTTGTAATGAGGGATGTTGGGAGAGTATTTGGGCAGAGTTTGGCCGAACCAAAAGGCTTTGAAGGTGTGAAGAAATGAGAAGGAGGAGTGCCCTTTTATAAGAGGGGTGAGGGGCACCTTTGGAAAAGCTAGAAATATTAATTTATAATAAATTCATATTCGGTTTCTAAAGGCTTCAAAGTTGACTATTCCAATGATGAGGTGGGGATAGGTCGAAAGCAACTCATCCAATAGAATTTAGACAGGTTTGGGTACTTATATTAACCTTATCTTTAAGTATTAACTCTAAGTTAATTAGTTTCACTTTTACAATGTCTCTTTGTATTTTATATATTATAGTTAATAAACTTACTATATATACGTCCAAGAGACCCCCAAGTGGTCCATTAATGATTAACCTATCATGATATAAGTCTCTTGGCCGAACCTTAGATTTTTAGGAATTTAATATCAATTAATAATATAATATTTGTTTTAAGAATTCTTTTATGTCAATTTTGACACTATTCATTAGTTGATTTTTGTGAAACTCATAACAGATTTATTACTTCGAAAAAAGTCAATTAAATCAATCCTAATATATCATATTATCCTAGAAAATTAGTTTAATTCATTAAAAGTTTCATATTATATTTATTTGGGTATTTATAATATCACTTATTTTAATTTTTCACTATTATATTAATTACTGCATCATCATTGTGTCATAAATAAAATAAATTATTTAATGTCTAAAAATTATAAGTAAAATATCATTATGTAGGAAATATTTTTAGCTTTCTAATTAATATTTATAATCGAAAATCCAACATGTATAACCCTATGTAAAAATTGTTCTTCTAAAAGATGTAAGCTTATGCCATTTTTATTTTATTTTAACTTTATTAATATAAAGTGTCCCTACCACATACAAGTGGCTCCAAGGGGTCCCCAAATTGACCCAAGGATGCCCATGGTCGGGTATGTGTCCACCAATAAGGTTAGGACACGTTTTAGGGTAATTTTGTATTATTATAATATTATTTTTTTAACCATTATTTACCGGATTTACCCTTTAACCATGGTAAATAAAATATTTACCACAGTAACTATTCAAAATGTCTAAAAATAAAAGTTACCTATTTACACAATTTGAACATCCTGATTCCAAATATGGAATCCATTTTCCTAAATTCAAAACACAGAAGTGGCAGAAATTAATTTAAAATTAATTCCCGCTGTTAAAACAAAAAGCGTGTTTTTAATAGATAATAACTATCAAAAGATTGACACTTGTTTATGTTCG
This sequence comes from Viscum album, assembly GCA_963277665.1. Taxonomy (NCBI): domain Eukaryota; kingdom Viridiplantae; phylum Streptophyta; class Magnoliopsida; order Santalales; family Viscaceae; genus Viscum; species Viscum album. The sequence goes on along the minus strand of OY728147.1, from coordinate 65,253,840 downwards.
GTTTAATTGTAAAATTATGTCCAATGACCAAAATTATATTAAATGGTAAAAATATATTCTAAATATACTTTAAAACCACTCAAATTCATAATTTATCACTAGTAATTAATTTGATTAAAAAAGTTGTTTTTAATTAAAATTTAGTAATTTTCACTATTCATCAAAATATGAAAGTTATCCGAAATGTACCAAAATTTCACCCTAGGCTAAATTCGATATTCCGAATCCAAAAATGAAGTCCATTTTCAAATATAAAATATATATAATTTCAAAAAGTAGGTATTGCTATTCATAACGGCTAGTTTGATTAGTTATGGTGTGTTAGAACTCGGTGTTGCGTACAACACACGCTATCACATTATTCAAAGAGAAACGTACCATAGAAGCTTGGGGTGTTACATTCTCCCCTCCTTCAAATAATTGCGTCCTCGCAATTTCTAGGGTATTACTGCATAAAAAGACTCGGGTGGTTCTTCATCATAAGTTCCTCGGGTTCCCACGTTGCCTCTTCCATCTTATGATTTCTCCACAAAACTTTTACCAGACGCGTCGTCCGGTTTCTCAGTACTTGTTCTCTTGTATCAAGAATCCTGACGGGCTCTTCACAATAAGACAGATCCGGTTCCAGTTCTAATTCCTCATAGGTGAGTACATGCGTTGGGTCAGGCATGTATTTTCTCAATAGAGATACGTGGAACACATCGTGAACTTTGGAGAGACTTGGCGGCATTGCCAATCGGTAAGCTACAGCCCCAATTCGTTCTAGAATTTCGAAAGGTCTGATGTACCTGGGACTCAATTTACCTTTCTTACCAAAACGTATGACTCCCTTCCACGGAGATACCTTCAGGAAAACATGATCACCGACTTGAAATTCCAAATCCTTCCTTCGATTATCGGCATAGCTCTTCTGCCTACTTTGAGCTGCTTTGATGTGATTTTGGATTACTTTCACCTTTTCCACCGTTTCCTCCACCAGTTCTGGGCCTACAAGTTTTCTTTCACCAACGTCATCCCAACAGGTTGGTGTACGACATCTCTTTCCGTATAACGCTTCATATGGTGCCATCTGAATACTCGAATGGAAGCTATTGTTATAGGAAAATTCTACCAGAGGTAAATATTGATCCCACATACCCTGAAAATCAAGTGAGCAAGATCTCAACATGTCTTCTAAGGTTTGAATAGTCTGTTCTGATTGTCCGTCTGTCTGAGGGTGGTAAGCAGTGCTCAAATGAAGTTCAGTATCCAGGAATTTCTGAAGACTTTTCCAGAATCTTGAAGTAAAACGGGGATCACGATCAGAAACAATCGATAGGGGTACACCATGAAGTCTCACAACTTCATTAATGTATAGTCTTGCTAGACGTTCAAGGGGTAGATCTTCTCTTATAGCAAGAAAATGTGCTGACTTGGTAAGACGATCAACAATAACCAATATTGCATCGTTCCTTCTAGGAGTCTTTGGTAGCCCCATGACAAAGTCCATCGTAATATTGTCCCATTTCCACTCCGGTATGGGAAGAGGTTGCATGACTCCTCCAGGCTGTTGCCTTCCAGCTTTCACTTGTTGACAAACCATACATCTTGACAAAAAATCAGCAATCTCCCTCTTCATGTTGTCCCACCAAAAATGTTCCTTCAATTCTCTATACATTTTGGTGCTCCCAGGGTGTATAGAGAAATTGGAACTATGAGCATCATCCAACAATTCCCTTTTCAGATCAGGTAAATCGGGAACACAAAGTCTCTTCCCGAATTTCAAAATTCCATCTTCATACACAAAGTCTCTCAATCTCCCATCATTCACAGCTTTAATCTTCTTTTGGAATTCTTCATCATTGGTCTGAGAACTCTTAATCCTTTCTAGTAAAGATGGTTTGGCAACCATTTGAAAAAGCATTGATGTTTCACCTTCCCTGGTTATTCCCATGTCCATCTTCTCTAGATCCATGAAAATTGGATCCCTTTCAATTCTCATATTGTTCAAAACTCCATGGTCTTTTCTACTCAAAGCATCAGCCACCTTTTTTGCCTTCCCCGGGTGGTAGTGTATCGTACAATCATAATCCTTGAGTAATTCAAGCCATCTCCTTTGCCTCATGTTGAGTTCTTTTTGTGAGAAAATATACTTCAAACTCTTGTGATCAGTATAAATCTCACATTTTTCACCATAGAGGTAGTGCCTCCATATCATCAAAGCAAAGATCACTGCTGCTAACTCGAGATCATGAGTAGGATAGTTTTGTTCATGAATTTTCAACTGTCGTGATGCATAGGCAATAACTCTATCATTCTGCATAAGGACACAGCCAAGTCCTTTCTTTGATGCATCACTATAAATAACGAACCCATCATTCCCCGATGGTAGAGTCAATATAGGAGCATTGACTAATCTTCTCTTCAGTTCTTCGAAACATTCTTCACACTCTTTTGTCCAATCAAATTTAACCCCTTTACGTGTGAGCTTCGTTAATGGGTTTGCCAATCGGGCAAAATTCTGGACGAAACGTCGATAATAACCTGCCAAACCAATAAAACTACGTACCTCAGTTATACTCGTAGGTGCTGGCCATTCATGGATTGCCTTGGTCTTAGAAGGATCAACAGAGATTCCATCTTTAGAGACAATATGGCCAAGAAAAGAAATCTCCTGAAGCCAGAATTCACACTTGCTAAACTTTCCATATAATTCATGCCTCCTCAGAGTCTTCAAGATAATGCGCAAGTGATTTTCATGATCTTCATAGGTTTTGGAGTATACCAATATATCATCAATAAATACTACCACAAATTCATCGAGATACTCCTTCAAAACTCTATTCATCAGATCCATGAATACAGAGGGTGCATTGGTCAATCCAAACGGCATTACAGTAAACTCGTAATGCCCGTACCTGGTTCGAAATGCTGTTTTCGGAATGTCTTCCTTCTTCACACACAACTGATGGTATCCAGATCGAAGGTCAATCTTTGAAAAGTATTGAGCTCCATGCAGTTGGTCAAATAAATCATCAATACGAGGTAGGGGATACTTGTTCTTTATCGTTATAGCATTGATCTCCCTGTAGTCAATACATAACCTCATAGATCCATCTTTCTTTTTAACAAAAAGAACAGGGGCTCCCCATGGAGAAACACTAGGGAGAATAAATCCCTTATTACTCAATTCCTCTAGTTGTTTCTTTAGTTCGACTAACTCTACAGTGGCCATTCTATAAGGGGTCTTCGATATAGGCCTTGATTCAGGAATCAAATCAATAGAAAACTCAACTTCTCGTTCTGGAGGATGTCCAGGTAAATCTTCCGGAAATACATCTACAAATTCTTTCACAACAGGTACATCCTCTATTTGAACATTCCTTTCCTCACCGATAGTTACTTCATTCTCTTCCTCCCCAATAATTGAATTAAGTTGAGCTACTGGGGGTGGGTCTAAATAAGAATTAGGTGGTGACGATTCTGCTCTAAAAATAAGGTGCTCCTTATCATTATCATCATGAATCGTAACCTCTTTCTTCTTACAATAAATCTTTGCATCATAGTCCGAAAGCCAGTCCATACCGAGGATTATATCAAACTCAATCATAGGTATGACGATGAAATCAGCAGATAAAGAAAATTTATGTGCTCTAATGGGGACTGATTCACAAAACTTTGTTGCAACGATACTTCCCTTAGGAGTTTTAACTGACAACTCCCTTATTAAATCAAATTGGAAATATCTAATTTTCTTAGCAAACTGGGAAGATATGAAACAATGCGATGATCCAGAATCAAATAATGCATTTGCTAAACTTGAGGAAACCATTAAATTACCTGCCACCACGTCTTTCGGAGTTTCTACCTCAGCAGTAGTGATAGCATAAGCCTGGCCTTGATCCCTTGGCCTTTTCTGAGGTAAGTTCTCCTGACGCTTAGGACATGCATTTGCATAATGCCCCATCTCCCTGCAATTGTAGCACTGAACATTGGTAGCTTCCTTCTTCCCCTTGCAATCATGAGCTTGGTGGCCTTTTTCACCACACTTGTAACAGACTCCCATTCCCTTCAGGCAAGCACCGGGGTGTTTCTTCCCGCACTTACCACAAGATGGATATTCAACCTTTCCCTTCTTCCCCTTATTTCCATTCCCAGATTGATCAGCAGGTCTCTTCTTCTCTTGCTTTTCTTTAAAGTCATAAGACTTAGAGAATTCTTTTTCGGTCTTGATAGCACATGAGACAATGTCTTCGTACGATGAAAAGGATTGTGAGACTAATGCTCGACGGAGAAATGGTTTTAACCCATCAAAGAAACGATCAATCATACTTCTTGGGTTGCGAATATAATCACCAGCGTACCTCGCTAACCTTGTAAAGTTAGCCTCATACTTTGTGACATTATCATCCTCCTTTTGTCTCAGACTCAGAAATTGCCTTTCCATATCTGCTCGATGGTCGCGAGGAAAGTATTTTTCTAAAAACAGATCTTTGAACACCCTCCATTCCATGTTTGATACTTCATCATCTTCCTTCATGTTTTGAATCAATGACCACCATTGATCAGCATCTCCAGTGAGGCGGTAAACTACCATGGTAACTTTTTCCCTTTCACTACTCCCCAAAGCCTGAAATATTTTCTCTAGGGAAAATATCCATTGCTCAGCTACTAAGGGATTTGTACTCCCATTGAACGTTGGTGGTTGTTGTCTCATGAATCGATCTAACATTGATCCTCCACGCTGCGGATCAGGGTGCTCCATACGGGTAAGGTTATTATTCATAACCTGAGTATGTTGTCCCAGTATGGTGATTAGCTGATCGGCACCAGTTGCATCACCAGCCCCACTATAATTATCTTGAGCAGGAGGGCAATCCCTACATGGAGTGCACGCATTGATACGGTTTCCATTTCTTCCACTAGGCTCCATTTCTAAACAATGGCATAAACTAGATCAGTTTATGAATCAAAATACATAATCCCATACTTATAAAACACTTAACATAAATTGAACTATTTATGGATATAATCCATAATCATAAAAATGTTTTTCTTTGAGGAAGTATATACTCATAAACCCTTCATAATGATTTGTAAAGATAATGAGAGTTATCCTAAGCATATCCCCCGGGAGTGTCGTAACCAAGAGTGCAGCAAGGCCCGTTGTCGTGCACCAGTTCCCGTTCGAGTCTAGCTCAAAGCGGTGTTTTCGGGTTTTACCCCTAGGTACATCTGTGCCAGAGCCGCCTCTACCTTCTCGTATCCAGACAGGGATGTATTGCTCGGAAAACTCACAAAATCTCTACAACACCAAAATTCTAGGAAGTTCTTCTATACTAATCCTCAATGTTCATCTTAGGTCTACGTGCTCTAATCAGAGTTTATCTAAATCTAGCTTCCAAGGTTTGTACTAAACTTCCTCTGATACCAACTGTAACGCCCCGACCCCAGTTACCCAGAGTCGGTGCATTATTACATAACATTGGCATGATCACAAGAAAGATCAAATCTCGAAAGACCGATTGGTTTAGTAACCTTGGAAACACTAGATATATTCATAAGTTTTACATTACATCATAAAATGAAAAACTACTACAACAACATAATGTCTCCATAATCCACACTACTATCCCCTCATAATATCCCTGCAGGTCATTCATAATTTACTTCTTCACATCCTGGGGAAAAATAAAACATAGAAAAGGGGTGAGCTCAAATGCCCAGTAAGGATAACAATATAGCGGAAACTTCCATAAATAAGAATAAACATTTAAGGCAATGCATTACTAAAACAAAAGCCTTTTAAAATTGAACTTCAACATGGTATGGAAAAAGTAAAATGAAATAATGCCATTTACTTATTCACATGGATATTCTACTAATCGAATAATCACATGCAAAAATCAATAACCACTTTCATAATTTTGGAATGCATAATGCCAGACTATCATAACCACATAGCCAATGCCTCGTGCCAAGACTACAAATAAGATTTTGTCAAGGCCTTGTGCCAAGACACTAGTTTGTCTCATGAGACCTACCGATGCATCGAGGAGCTATAGCGGGCTCCACCCGTCACTTATTAAGTCCAATGCATTCCCATATGAAAAGGATTAAACATAACATAAACATTCGTATTAAAACTAGCATACGAAATGTCAATAATTTCACCATAAACTATGAATGGTATAAAAATAGCACATCCACAGTCAAACATATCACAAAACCTTCAATACAATATAGAAGTTTTGTATCATAATAAATCAACTTCAAATAATCTTAAAATCCATCAGAGGATGTTGACATAGATGAAATCAAAATTCTTTTTAAAGAAGTATCTCCTTTTATTTTGAAATCATTTAAGATCCATATAAAATAAAACATTTTCTTTGAAAATATTCTTATAAGCTTGTATGGGAAGCTTCGACGATTTTATAACGGTGGAAAATAACCGCACCCGCCGTATAAGTTAAAAAAACATTCTTACCTCAATTCTGTCGAAAAGGTTAAAAAGGACCTTGTTTTGAAAACGACGGAAAGATTCCTTTATAAACCTCTTATAAAAAGTCAAACAAGGGTATAAATGACTTTAACCCATATTCTTGTAAATAGTAAAAATGTTTTGAAATACATTTCGAAGAAACATGGATGTGGATGATAAAGAGATCCTAGTAGATTATTACGTATAATACAACCTCGGATAATGAAGAGATTGTGAAATAACCCTTACCTTGTACTTTTCCTTGGTTGTGGTAGGTTAACCTCCTGTATAATGGTGAAATAATTGTTATTAAATTATACAAGAATCATATACATTAATATGATATCATATATGATCTTTTAATATTGATTTGATAATAATATCTTAGTATTATCGTTGTTTCGGGTGTTAACTTACTAGTTTTCTTTCATATGTTTTGTTACGTAAGACATGTTTGTAAAGGATAGGTTGTATATTATTCATATCCAGAATGATATCAAGTCCTTAAACATCATTTTTAAATCATAAAATGATAATTACACTTTAATGGTTACGATGGAGAATGAATCTCATCGCGTTCGTGGAGACGGTAGTCCGTACGTACGCACGAGCGACAATGTCATTCTTTTGATATTAAAATAATATATAAATGGATGGTATATCATATATACAGAATCATTAACATGTTATATTTATTATTTACATGAGTTACACATCATTATTATACCCATCCAAATAATATTATATTGAATAACAATTACACCACGACGTGGAGACGGTAAGCCGTACGTACGCACGTATGGTGACATGTTATTCAAAGGGTGGATAGAATACTGAATATGATTGTACCATATTTATAATAACATCACAGTATATGTGAGATACTGGAGTTATTATTTCAGAATGGTAAGAACAAAGGAAGAAGAAGTGGAAGAAGAAATGAACTTAGAAAAGGGTGGTGAAATCATTACCTCTTCTTCGGGTTCTTCCTTTTGATTTGATCAAAAGGGCTCCTTATGTTGGCTTTCTGATCAAACTAAGGCCTCTAGGTTGTATTGAGGGATGTTGGGAGAGTATTTGGGCAGAGTTTGGCCGAACCAAAAGGCTTTGAAGGTGTGAAGAAATGAGAAGGAGGAGTGCCCTTTTATAAGAGGGGTGAGGGGCACCTTTGGAAAAGCTAGAAATATTAATTTATAATAAATTCATATTCGGTTTCTAAAGGCTCCAAAGTTGACTATTCAAATGATGAGGTGGGGATAGGTCGAAAGAAACTCATCCAATAGAATTTAGACAGGTTTGGGTACTTATATTAACCTTATCTTTAAGTATTAACTCTAAGTTAATTAGTTTCACTTTTACAATGTCTCTTTGTATTTTATATATTATGGTTAATAAACATACTATATATACGTCCAAGAGACCCCCAAGTGGTCCATTAATGATTAACCTATCATGATATAAGTCTCTTGGCCGAACCTTATATTTTTAGGAATTTAATATCAATTAATAATATAATATTTGTTTTAAGAATTCTTTTATGTCAATTTTGACACTATTCATTAGTTGATTTTTGTGAAACTCATAACAGATTTATTACTTCAAACAAAGTCAATTAAATCAACCCTAATATATCATATTATCCTAGAAAATTAGTTTAATTCATTAAAAGTTTCATATTATATTTATTTGGGTATTTATAATATCACTTATTTTAATTTTTCACTATTATAGTAATTACTGCATCATCATTGTGTCATAAATAAAATAAATTATTTAATGTCTAAAAATTATAAGTAAAATATCATTATGTAGGAAATCTTTTTAGATTTCTAATGAATATTTATAATCGAAAATCCAACATGTATAACCCTATGTAAAAATTGTTCTTCTAAAAGATGTAAGCTTATGCCATTTTTATTTTATTTTAACTTTATTAATATAAAGTGTCCCTACCACATACAAGTGGCTCCAAGGGGTCCCCAAATTGACCCAAGGATGCCCATGGTCGGGTATGTGTCCACCAATAAGGTTAGGACACGTTTTAGGGTAATTTTGTATTATTATAATATTATTTTTTTAACCCTTATTTACCGGATTTACCCTTTAACCATGGTAAATAAAATATTTACCACAGTAACTATTCAAAATGTCTAAAAATAAAAGTTACCTATTTACACAATTTGAACATCCTGATTCCAAATATGGAATCCATTTTCCTAAATTCAAAACACAGAAGTGGCAGAAATTAATTTAAAATTAATTCCCGCTGTTAAAACAAAAAGCGTGTTTTTAAGAGATAATAACTATCAAAAGATTGACACTTGTTTATGTTCGGTTTAATTGTAAAATTATGTCCAATGACCAAAATTATATTAAATGGTAAAAATATATTCTAAATATACTTTAAAACCACTCAAATTCATAATTTATCACTAGTAATTAATTTGATTAAAAAAGTTGTTTTTAATTAAAATTTAGTAATTTTCACTATTCATCAAAATATGAAAGTTATCCGAAATGTACCAAAATTTCACCCTAGGCTAAATTCGATATTCCGAATCCAAAAATGAAGTCCATTTTCAAATATAAAATATATATAATTTCAAAAAGTAGGTATTACTATTCATAACGGCTAGTTTGATTAGTTATGGTGTGTTAGAACTCAGTGTTGCGTACAACACACGCTATCACATTATTCAAAGAGAAGCGTACCATAGAAGCTTGGGGTGTTACATGTGAGGGGTCTGGTATGTACTTCCTTAGTAGTGATACATGAAACACATCATAAACTTGAGCCATATTTGGTGGAAGTGCCATACGATAGGCCACGACTCCTATGCGGTTAAGGAGGGGCCAATGTACGTTGGGGTTAGCTTCCCTTTCTTCCCGAATCACATGGATCTTTTCCATGGAGATATTCGAAGGAAGACTTTATCTCCAACATCGAACTCCAAGTCCCTTCGACGATTGTCAGCATAGCTCTTTTTCCGACTTTGAGCAGCTTTGATGTGTTTCTGGATGACTTGAACCTTCTCAGTCATCTCCTGCACAAGATCGAGTCCAAGTAGCTTTCGTTCTCCAACTTCATCCCAACAGGTTGGAGTTCAACATCGCTTCGCATAAAGATCTTCATACGGAGCCATCTGAATACTCTAGTGGAAGCTATTGTTGTATGAGAACTCAACCAATGGGAGGTGCTGATCCCATCCACCTTTGAATTCTAGAGATCATGTTCTTAACATATCTTCGAGCGTCTGAATAGTCCTTTCAGACTGGCCATCGGTTTGGGGGTGATAGGTCGTGCTGAAATTTAATTCAGTACTCAAAGCATATTGAAGGCTCCTCCAGAACATAGATGTGAACCTTGGATCATAGTCAAGGACAATAGAGAGTGGAACACCGTGCAGTCTCACCACTTCCTTCACATATATCTTTGCAAGTTGTTCAAGCGATAGGTCTTCCTGAATTGCGATAAAATGGGCAGTCTTGGTGAGTCGATCAACCACAACCCATATCGCATTATTCCCCTTTGACGTCTTTGGGAGACCCGTGACAAAGTCCATAGTAACATTTTCACATTTCCACATGGGTGTAGGCAATGGATTCATCATACCTTTGGACTTTTGCCGCTCATCATTAACTTGCTGACATACCAAGTAGCTTGATATATATTCTACAATCTCCTTCTTCATTTTATCCCACCATAAGTGTTCTCGGAGATCACAGTACATCTTGGTACTCCCAGTATGGATAGAGAAGGTTGGGCTATGTGCATTATCCAATAGCTCCTTCTTTATCTCGAGTGATGAAAGCACACAAAGTCACATTCCAAACCGAATCACACCATCATCGTCGATATGGAACTCTTGTAACTTCCCTTCCATTACTGCATTCACCCTCTTTTGTATCTTTACATCATCCCTTTGTGCTTCCTTAATCTTCTGTTGGATGGATGGTTGCACAATAATTTTGGCAATGTAGGATGTATCCCCTGCCCTTACGATTCCCAAATCTATCCTTTGCATATCCAAGAAGATATGGTCTTTCTCAATCCTCAACATGGATTGTGTAGCAGGTTATTTCCTGCTTAGAGAATCAGCTACCTTGTTCGCCTTTCCAAGATGATAGTGAATAGATAAATTGTAATCCTTGATTAGCTCTAACAATCTCCTTTGACGCATGTTGATCTCCTTTTTTGTGAATATATACTTTAGGCTCTTGTGGTCGGTGTATATGTCACACTTCTCACCATAAAGGTAATGCCACCAGATTTTCAAGGAAACAATCACGACTCCCAGCTCTAGAACATGCGTCGGGTAGTTCTGCTCATGGATCTTCAACTGTCGTGAGGCGTAGGCTATCACACTAACATTTTACATGAGTACACAACCCAAGCCTTTCTTTGAATCATCACTGTATATCACAAAACTTTCTTCAATTTTCATTATGTGAGTACAGGTGCAATGATCAGCCTTCTCTTTAGCTCCTTTAAGCTTACCTCACATTCTTCCGTCCATACATACTTTACCCCTTTCCTTGTTGACTTAGTTAGCGGGCTTGACAATCGTGAGAAGTTTCTCAGAAAACATCTATAGTACCCAGCTAATCCAAGAAAACTACGGATTTCTATGACACTAGAGGGCCTGGGCCATTCCTCAATCGCCTTTGTCTTTAAAGGGTCCACAGAAATTCCCTCGCTTGTGATCACATGTCCCAAAAACGTGACTTGATTCATCCAAAATTCACACTTGCTGAACTTGGTGTACAACTTCCCCTTTCTCAATGTCGCCAACACAAGTCTTAGATGTTCTTCATGTTACTCCTTTCTCTTGGAGTAGATGAGAATATCATCGATAAACACTACCACAAATTTGTCGAGGTAATTTCTAAAGACACTATTCATCAAATCCATGAAGATTGTAGGGGAATTAGTAAGTCCAAAGGGCATCACCAAAAACTCATAGTGCCCATACCTTGTACGGAAGGCAGTTTTCTGAATATCTTCCTTCTTCAACATTACTTGATGATATCCAGAACGAAGATCCACCTTTGAGAAGTATTGAGCTCATCTTAACTGATCGAAAAAGTCATCAATACTTGGGAGATGATACTTGTTCTTTATAGTGATCTTGTTGAGTTCTCGATAATCGATACACAGCCGCATGGCTCCATCCTTCTTCTTCACAAAGAGCACTGGCGCACCCCAAGGTGATGCACTAGGGCGTATGAACCCTTTGTCCAGATGCTCTTGCATCTGCTTGTTTAACTCCTCCAGTTCGATAGGAGCCATCCTATAGGGGAACTTCGAGATAGGAGTAGCTCCGGGTATGAGTTTAATTGAGAACTCTACCTCACGATCTGAGGGAATTCCAGGTAACTCTTCAGGAAATACATCGTCGTATTCCATTACGATGGGCATTTCCTCAAGTTTGGAACTTTCCTTTGACTGAACCATTTGGGAAAGGTATGCTTCTTCATAGGGAATCAACATCCAAACCATTGAAGGATTTCTCAAAGGAGATTCATGATCTTCCTTGCATTTTTAGAGGAGCATGGGATGGTTCAGAATATGAAAATATATTTCCTTTTCCTGACAGTTGATATGTGATCTATATAACGAGAGCCAATCCATTCCCATTATAGAATCGAATTCCACCAAGGGAAGTATTACTAGATTTTCCGGAAGAATCTTTCCACATACGTCAATAGGAGATGAGTCAAACACTTGGGTTGCAATGATTGCACCACTTGGTGTTTTTACAGATATCTCTACTTCAAGGTTTCGGGGATTCGATTCTATAGTTCTAGAAAACTTGCAAGATATAAAGGAATGAGTAAAACCAAAATCAAACAAGACTTTTTCCATTCATGAGTGAATAGGAAGTGTACCTTGTATGACTTCATTATCATGTTCCACCTCCGCAGTAGTGATGGCATAAGGATTCCCTTGTTCCTTTGGATTTGGTGGTTGTTGGTGTTGATTACCCTCGAGAGCTCGAGGTTTAGTGCACTGGTTTGAATAGTTCTCTAGCTCCCTACAGTTGTAGCATTGAACCACGAGTGGTTCTATCCTTTCATCAGCTACATTATCCTTCATTTTCATGTCTTTTCGACACTCTTGAGCTTGGTGTCCATCTTTACCACACTTAAATCATTTCCTCGTACCTTTGAGTCAGTTCCCATGGTGCAACTTCCCACATTTTTGGCATGTGGGTCGTTGTGTTTTCCTCCCACCTTTTTCATTATTTCCACCTACTTGAAACTCTATCTTTCTTTTCTTATCACCATAGCCATGGGACCATTCTCCAAACTCCATCTCCACATTGAGAGCACACCAAACAACTTCTTCATAACTCCCAATGTCTCTAATTGCAATAGCCTTTCGAAGATGTGGTTTTAATCCACTAAAGAATCTATCAATTTTTCTATCATTGTTGATAACAAAACCCGAAGCATACCTTGCGAGCCTTTTGAAATTTGATTCTTAGGTTGTGAAAGATTCTCCTTCTTTTTTCTTGAGCTCTATGAATTCTCTCTCCATATTCGTGCGAAGAGTTCTTGGGATGTAATTATTAAGAAACATTATCTTAAAGTCTTCCCATTCCATCCCTTCAATTTCCTCCCTTGGCTTGGTGTTCTTAATCAAAGCCCACCATTGATCAGCTTCTCCATCTAGACGATAAACGGCTAGATTCACCTTCTCCGTCTTAGAACAGTGATAAATAGAAAATATCATCTCCATAGAGTTGACCCACTATTCCTCAACTAGTGGATCAGAAGATCCACAAAACGTCGGTGGTTGTTGCCGCATAAAACATTCGATTTCTAGTTGCTCTCTCTTTGTTGAAGGAGGAAGTTCCAAATTATTATGGTTATTATTCATAACCTGAGATAATTGGGTAAGAATCGCCATGAGGTTTTGAACTCCACCTCCCAAATCATTGGGGATGTTGTTCGGGCAATCATTGCATTGGCCCTCGCAAGAGTTTTTGGCCTGATTTCTCCTGGTTCCCACGATTTTCTAAAATAGAACATGTTAGAACAAAACATAAGTAAAAAATTCATGAATAACATATTCATTTAAACAATTATACCAAAAACATAACATATGGGATCCCTAGGTAAATATTCTTTTGTATGTGTTTGTACTTATTCTTATGCTAGAGGTTTTCTATAGGGTTTACTAATCCTAATTCCAAAATTAACTAAACCTTTCCTCTGATACCAACTATAGCAACCCATCCTTTTCTTACATTACTATTACATCATTTCAAAAATAAACAACATAATAGTATTACACATAAGGGATCCAGAGGTTTAGTGTCTTGGGAAAACTAGGACCATACATAACAAATACAACATTAACCATAATCATTTATTTAATTTCATCTTATCTGGCTTCTTATTGGCACTTGTCCTCTCCTTAGTACATGTAGCCACATGAGGATATACATAAAAAGGGGTGAGCAAGAATCCCAGTTAGAGGATAGATAAGAACAATACATCATTGTAACACCCTAAGATTTCATAGTGTGTTATTTTTTCAAAATAATTCAATAACTTGCACTACACGCAACACCGAGTTCAAGCACACCATGATTTACCAAAAAAGATTTTAAAAAGAGGATATGAATAGTATTAACTAAATTTTGAACTTTATATAATCCTTATAATTATAGAATCCATATTATGAGTTTCTTAGACATAATTCATTTTCAGTATTGCGCTTTTACCAACTTTTAATAGTGAACCCTTTTTAAATACAATATTTTAAACTTTTTGACTAAATGGGGACATCAAAAAATTTAAAATGAAACATCTCAAGCTTCCACGGTATGCTTTCCTTTGAGTAATACAGTAGTGTGTGTTGTACACATCTTTGAGTTCTAAAACACACCACAACCAATCAAACTAGCCATTATGAATAGTAATACCTACTTTTTGAAATTTTATAAATTTTATCTCTCAAAATGGAATTCATTTTTGGATTCAGAATAACGAATTTATCCTAGGGTGAAATTTTGGAACTTTTTGGATAACACTTATATTTTGATGAATAGTGAAAATTACTAAATTTTAATTAAAAACAACTTTTTTAATCAAAAAAATTAATAATGATAAATTATGAATTTGAGTGGTTTTAAAGTATATTTATAATTTATTTTTACCATTTAATACAATTTTGGTCATTGGACATAATTTTACAATTAAACGGGACATAAACAAGTGTCAATCTTTTGATAGTTATTATCTCTTAAAAACACGCTTTTTTGTTTCAACAACGGGAATTAATTTTAAATTAATTTCTTCCACTTATGTGTTTTAAATTTTGAAAAATTGATTCCATGTTTGGAATCAGGATGGTAAAATTTTGTAAATAGGTAACTTTTATTTTTAGGCATTTTGAATTATTACTTCGGTAAATATTTTATTTACCATGGTTAAGGGTAAATCCGGTAAATAAGGGTTAAAATAATCATACTATAATAATACTAAATTACCCTAAAACGTGTCCTAGCCTTATTGGTTGATACATTTTCGACCATAGGCATCTTTGGGTCGATTTTGGGACCCCATGGAGCCACTTGTGGGTGATAGGGACACTTTATTTTAATTAAGTTAAAATAAGTACAAAAATGACATAAGCATATATCTTTTACAAAAACAATTTTTACATAGGGTTATATATTTTGGATATTTGACTATAAATATTAATTAGAAAGATAAAATTATTTCCTATATAATGATATTTTATTAATAATTTTTAGACTTTAAATAATTTAATTTACTTATGACACAATTATGATGCAGTAATTACCATAATAGTGAAAAATTAAAATAATTGATATTATAAATATCCAAATAAATATAATTTGAGACATTTAATGAATTAAAATAATTTTATAGGATAATATGACATATTAGGATTGATTTAATATACTTTTTTTGAAGTAATCATCCTGTTATGAGTTTCACAATAATCAACTATTGAATAGTGTCAAAATTGACATAAAAGAGTTTTTAAAACAAATATTATATTATTAATTGATATTAAATTCCTAAAAATCTATGGATTGGCCAAGATACTTATATCATGATATTTATATCATTAAGGGACCACTTGGGGTCGTTTTTATGTATATAGTATGTTTATTAACCATATAATATAAAAATACAAAGAGACATTGCAAAAGTGAAACTAATTAACTTAGAGTTAATACTTAAAGATAAGGTTAATATAGTAACCCAAACCTGTCTAAAGTATATGGGTTGAATTTTTTTCGACCCATACCCACCTTAACATTTAAATAATAAACTTTTGAGCCATTAGAAACGGAATATGAATTTATTATAAATTAATATTTCTGGATTTTCCAAAGGTGCCCCTCACCCCTCTTATATATGGGCACTCCTCCTTCTCATTTTATCACACCTTCAAAGCCTTTTGGTTCGTCCAAAATCTGCCCAAATACTCTCCCAAATTCCCTCATTACTACCTAGAGGCCTTTGTTTGATCATAAAGCCATCCTAAGGAGCCCTTTTGATCAAATCAAAAGGAAGAACCCGAAGAAGAGGTAATGATTTCACCATCCTTTTCCAAGTTCCTTTATTCTTCCTTTTTTATTACCATTCTAAAATAATAACTCTTGTATCATATATATTTTGATGTTATTATAAATATGTTACAACCATATTCATTATTCTATCAACCCTTTGAATAACATGTCACCATACATTCGTACGTACGGCTTACCGTCTCCACGTCTTGGTGTAATTGTTATTCAATATATTATTATTTGGATGGGTATAATAATGATATATAATTCATGTAAATAATAAATATAAAATTATAATTATTCTGTATATATGATATAATATCCAATTATAAATTATTTTATTATCAAAAGAATGATATTTTCGCTCGTGCGTACGTACGGATTACCATCTCCACGACGCGATGAGATTCATTTCCAAGTTCACCATTCATTGAAGATTATAAAATATATATTACTAATAAGTATGTAATATATGACATAATAATTCTACTGGAGATAAATATATATATATAAGTATTTATGTACTGACATACATCTTATTCACTTACTTCCGTTCAATACTATATGAAAACAGAAACAACGTTTATGCGTACGTAGGGACTACCGTCTCCATAAACGGTGTTTTCCATTTCATATATATGTCTATTATAGATATTTATATTCCAAATATATATGATATATTTATCATTTTTTATATTCTGGATGTATTTAAATCATGATCTAAGTGATACAACTAAGAGTGACAAGTCAAAACACGTACGATAAAGAAAGTGATTATTACCCGAAATGTTAACTTAACATGGAAATTATTATTAAATGGGTAATATAAAGTCATAAATGAATCATGTATGATATCATAAATAGTAATATGTTTCTGGTATAATATAATAACATACTCTGATCTTCGTACAGGAGGTTAAACGTACCCTCGACTGAAGGAAAGTGCAAGGTAAGGGGTTTTCATCTCACTCTTTTTCTCGTGAGATCCATGCCATATTTCCACTATTACCTTTTGTGTGGTGTATGTACTTCCCATAATTATATTATTTTTGTAATACACTTTAATTTACGTGTATTTACATATTAATTTTATGATACCTCTTTCATGGGTTGTATGATTCGTAAGTTACCAAACTGGAAAGGGTTAATTTAACAATCTATTTATTATCCGATGTTGTTTTTACATAATTATGTACTAGGACATATTTATTATCCATGTACATGTTTTATGAAGGAGTTTTCAAAGGGATTATTTTAAGGTACTTTTTACTAAAACATCATTTCAAATGTTTTAAATATTTATTCTTCTAAATCTTTATTATTAATGTCCATGTCTTCAAAATGGTTTTTAAGGATTTAATTATGTGGACATGAATGTTTTTTTTAAATGTTAATTCCATTAAAAAGTTTCAAAGTGGTATGGGACACTTTGATTCAAAAATGTCTTTAAATGACTTTTTTTCTAAATTGTCTGACTTTTATATGTTTTCATGAAAATGGGGTATTTCTCTCAAAGAGTTTTTCAAATCAATCTCTTCTATGTCAAAATCCTTTAATGGAATTTAAACTTGTTTTGAAGTTGATTTATCATGATACAAATATTCCATATTGTGTGGAAGGTTTTGTGATATATTTTACTATGGATATGTTATTTTTATACCATTCATGGTTTAGGGGTAAATTATTGACATTTCTCAGGCTAGTTTTAATACAAATTTTATGTTATATTTCATCCTCTTCATAATATGAATGTGTTGTACTAGTATGTTCCGGGTTGGGGACCGGTAAAAGTAAGCCCTCCGGGTTGGTGTTCGGTTATTAGAGGCACTCAGGGTTGGTGTCCAGTTATTAGTGGCACTCCGGGTTGGTGTCTGGTTATTAGAGGCACTCCGGGATGGAGTCCGGTTACAGTGGCTCTCCAGGTTGGTTTCCGGTTACAGTTATCCCTTAGGTCTTGGCACGAGGCCTCGACATAGAAATTAAAGTTCGGCATCATGCATTTCTTCATTATGAAAGTGGTTAGTGATATTGCATTTGATTATTCGATTAGTAGAATATCCATGTGAATAATTAAATGGAATTATTTAATTTTATTTCTTCCATATTATACTAAAGTTCAAGTTTAAAAAGATTTTGTTTTAGTTTTATACATTGCCTTAAATGTTTATGCTTATTTTTGAAAGTTTCGGTTGTATTGCTTACCCTTACTGAGCATTTGAGCTCACCCCTTTCTATGTTTTATTTTTCCCAGGATTCCAAGAAGTGTAATGTGATTGATATGCAGGGTTAAGACAAGGGAATATTGGCATTCATAAAGGATTATTTATGTTGTTATGAAGTGTAATGTAACATTCATGTATGTAATTTATTTTCGAAGACTGCTAAACTGATCGGTTCTTCGGGACATGGTTCCTTGTAATCATGCCAATGTATTAAAATAATGCACTGACTCTGGGTCACTGGGGTTGGGGTGTTATAGTTGGTATCAGAGAAAGTTTAGAAATAACCATGGAATCTAGATTTAGATAAACTCTGATTAGAGCACATAGCCCTAAGATAGACTTTGAGGATTAGTATAGAAGAACTTCCTAGAATTTTGGTATTGTAGAGATTTTGTGAGTCTTCTGAGCAATACATCCTTTTCTGGATACGAGCAGGTAGAGGCGGATCTGGCACAGATGTACCTAGGGGTAAAACCCGAAAACACCTCTTTGAGCTAGACTCGAACAGGAACTGGTGCATGACAACGGGCCTTGCTGCACTCTTGGTTATGACACTCCCGGGGGATATGCTTAGGATAATTCTCATTTTCTTTACAAACCATTATTAAGGGATTATGAGTATATACTTACTCAAAGAAAACATTTTTATGATTATGGATTATATCCATAAATTGTTCAATTTGTTTTAGGTGTTTTACAAGTTTGGTAATTATTCATTGCAATTCATAAACTGAACTAGTTTATGCTATTGTATAGAAATGGCGCCTAGTAGAAGGATGAGAACTCCCTTAATACATATGATCCAAAGAGTAAGAAGGATCATATCTTTCATGGTCCTATGCCAGAATTTAGAAGGGAAATAGTTTTCCACGTATTATCATCTTATGAATAAATAATATCATGTGTTGATAAGATGAGTAAATAATTTTCGGAGTCCTATGTCTTTGAAGGGATGCAAGAGAAGAAAAGGATGGAAGAGGAAAATATGGGTAAAGGGAAGAGGGAAAAGAATAATTTTCCCATATGTGATAACTGTGGAAAGAAACACCCTGGAACTTGCCTGAAAGGAATGGGAGTTTGTTATAAGTGTGGAGGAAAAGGGCACAAAGTATGTGACTGCAAGGGTAAGAAAATGGTTTCAAATGTACAGTGCTTCATTTGAAAGGAGTTTGGACACTACACGAACCTATGTCCCAGTCATCAGACTATGCCGCAAATGATGCTATTGGATAGTAATCAAGTTATGATACCACCACAAATGAAGAGGAATGATTACAGTTCTAATCTTGATTATGTCATTTGAGTGTTGTATCAACAATGTACTTGTTATAAAAATTATGGAGTATATAAGGATTGTACCGCAGTACTATTTCATTAAGGACTTGAGATTGTGTGGAACAAAGAAAAGTTACTCAATAGCAGGATAAATTTTTGGAAAATATATGGTTGAGATAATGATAAACCATAATATAATTCTGATACCGAGGTAGTGATTTTGGAATAATCCATGATTGATTTGGATAAATTATATTAGATATTCTTGACTACCTTGAAACCGATTAATGATTTGTATATTCCATCATTTTTGGTGTTTAAAACATTTTTGGATTGAAGGAGTATATCTATTATTCATTATGGAATAAGGGATCATGAATGTAATCAATAAGGTTTTATGGTAATTCATGATGTTGTAGTGTTTTTAAATAATACATGATGAAGGTGTTCACATGTTATTACGCGGAAAAAAGGATCTTTATTGTGTTTACCTTCCTTAAAAATTTTGGACTAAAGTATTTTGGATAGTTCTAGTTTGGATTATTTTGGATTGCCATAAAAGGACAAACTGGAGGTCGGGCGGCAACCCGTCACGTCTGGCAAGGCCGCGAGACTTGAACCCACAACCGAAGGGCGACAAGGGTGTATCACCTACCACTGACCCACGTGATGTCCTGGATTGAATAATGTTGTTTTTTAATGGTTCTGCTAGATGAATTATAAATTCCTTTTTTAACCCTATACAAATAGTATAAATATAATATTATTTTTAAGTTCTATTATCTTTTAGAGTGAAAGATGTGTCTGTGGTAGAAATTAGTTAAAGGATGGAACTCTACTTGTCAAGAATATATTATTCTTCTTCTCTTATTCTATGAATAAATTAATTCTTATACTTTATTTAAGGAATCCTAAAACCAAAAATGTGTTATCCTAATACCCTATGTTTTGTTGAACCAATGGTATTTCAAATCATCATAGATTGATGAATTTAAGGACCTAAATTTTACACTTGTTTGTGATTGATGACCTCAATGACTACCTATAAATTTTTACGTTTTCCCTCCAATTAAATGTCTCTAATTTCCACCAATGTTCTCCTAATTGAGATCATAATTTGGTGGTGACCCTTTCATTTCTCTTTTCCTCATATTAAGACTAAATTTTAGTAACCCAATTTCCGATGTGGGATTTTCAACAATGATATTTTCTATATTCAACCTTTTATTTTTTGGAAGAAAAATTTCAAATTGTGAGGACGCAATTTATTGAAGGGGGAAGAATGTAACACCCCAAGATTTCATAGTGTGTTATTTTTTTCAAAATAATTCAATAAGTTTAACTACACGAAACACCGAGTTCAAGCGCACCATGATTTACCAAAAAAGATGTTAAAAAGAGGTTATGAATAGTATTAACTAAATTTTAAACTTTATATAATCCTTATAATTTTAGAATCCATATTATGAGTTTCTTAGACATAATTCATTTTCAGTATTGCACTTTTACCAACTTTTAATAGTGAACCCTTTTTAAATACAATAATTTAAAATTTGACTAAATGGGGACATCAAAAAATTTAAAATGAAACATCCCAAGCTTCCACGGTACGCTTTCCTTTGAATAATACAGTAGCATGTGTTGTACGCAACTTTGAGTTCTAACACACACCACAACCAATCAAACTAGCCGTTATGAATAGTAATACCTAATTTTTGAAATTTTATAAAATTTATCTCTCAAAATGGACTTCATTTTCAGATTCGGAATAATGAATTTAGCCTAGGGTGAAATTTTGGAACTTTTCGGATAACACTTATATTTTGATGAATAGTGAAAATTACTAAATTTTAATTAAAAACAACTTTTTTAGTCAAAATAATTAATAGTGATAAATTTTGAATTTGAGTGGTTTTAAAGTATATTTAGAATATAGTTTTACCATTTAATACAATTTTGGTCATTGGACATAATTTTACAATTAAACCGGACATAAACAAGTGTCAATCTTTTGATAGTTATTATCTCTTAAAAACACGCTTTTTGTTTTAACAACAGGATTTAATTTTAAATTAATTTCTACCACCTCTGCTTTTTGAATTTGGAAAAATTGATTCCATATTTGGAATCAGGATGCTCAAATTTTGTAAATAGGTAGATTTTATTTTTAGACATTTTGAATAATTACTTCGGTAAATATTTTATTTACCATGGTAAAGGGTAAATCCGGTAAATAAGGGTTAAAATAATAATACTATAATAATACTAAATTACCCTAAAACGTGTGATATCCTTATTGGTTGATACATTTTCGACCATAGGCATATTTGGGTAGATTTTGGGACCCCATGGAGCCACTTGTGTGTGATAGGGACACTTTATTTTAATTATGTTAAAATAAGTACAAAAATGAAATAAGCATATATCTTTTACAAAAACAATTTTTACATAGGGTTATATATGTTTTATTTTCGACTATAAATATTCATTAGAAAGATAAAAATATTTCCTACAAAATGATATTTTATTTAAAAATTTTAGACATTAAATAATTTAATTTATTTATGACACAAGTATGATGTAGTAATTACCATAATAGTGACAAATTAAAATAATTGATATTATAAATACCCAAATAAATATAATTTGAGACTTTTAATGAATTACAATAATTTTATATGATAATATGAAATATTAGGATTGATTTAATTAACTTTTTTCGAAGTAATCATCCTGTTATGAGTTTCACAAAAATCAACTATTGAATAGTGTCAAAATTGACATAAAAGAGTTTTTAAAACAAATATTATATTATGAATTGATATTAAATTACTAAAAATCTAAGATCCGGCCAAAAGACTTATATCATGATATTTATATCATTAATGGACCACTTGGGGGTCTTTTGGATGTATATAGTAAGTTTATTAACCATATAATATAAAAATACAAAGAGACATTGTAAAAGTGAAACTAATTAACTTAGAGTTAATACTTAAAGATAAGTTAATATAGTAACCCAAACCTGTCTAAATTCTATTGGTTGAATGTTTTTCAACCCATAACCACCATAAAATGTAAATAATAAACTTTTTAGCTATTAGAAACCGAATATTAATTTATTATAAATTAATATTTCTAGATTTTCCAAAGTTGCCCCTCACCCCTCTTATAAAAGAGCACTCCTCCTTCTAATTTCTTCACACCTTCAAAGCCTTTTGTTTCGGCCAAACTCTTCCCCAATACTCTCCCCACATCCCTCATTACAACCTAGAGGCCTTAGTTTGATCATAAAGCCGTCCTAAGGAGCCCTTTTGATCAAATCAATAAGAAGAACCCGAAGAAGAGGTAATGATTTCACCACCTTTTTCCAAGTTCCTTTCTTCTTCCACTTCTTCTTCCTTTGTTATTACCATTCTAAAATAATAACTCTAGTGTCATATATATACTGTGATGTTATTATAAATATGGTACAACCATATTCAGTATTCTATCCACCCTTTGAATAACATGTCACCATACGTGCGTACGTACAGCGTACCGTCTCCACATCGTGGTGTAATTGTTATTCAATATATTATTATTTGGATGGTTATAATAATGATATGTAATTCATGTAAATAATAAATATAACATAATAATGATTCTGTATATATGATATACTATCCAATTATATATTATTTTAATATCAAAATATTGATATTTTCACTCGTGCGTACGTACGGATTACCGTCTCCATGACGCGATGAGATTCATTTCCATGTTCACCATTCATCGACGATTATAAAATATATATTACTAATAAGTATGTAATATATTACATAATAATTCTACAGGAGATATATATATATATATATAAGGATTTATTTACTGACATACATCTTATTCACTTACTTCCGTTCAATACTATATGAAAACAGAAACAGCGTTTATGCGTACGTACGGACTACCGTCTCCATAAACGGTGTTTTCCATTTCATATATATGTCTATTATAAATATTTATATTCCAAATATATATGATATATTTACCATGTTTTATATTCTGGAAGTATTTAAATCATGATATGTGATACAACCAAGAGTGACAAGTTAAAACACGTACGATAAAGAAAGTGATTATTACCCGAAATGTTAACTTAACATGGAAATTATTATTAAATGGGTAATATAAAGTCATAAATGAATCATGTATGATATCATAAATAGTAATATCGTTCTGGTATAATTTAATAACATACTACGATCTTCGTACATGAGGTTAAACGTACCCTCGACTAAAGGAAAGTGCAAGGTAAGGGGTTTTCATCTCACTCCTTATTCCCGTGAGATCCATGCCATATTGACACTATTACCTTTTGTGTGGCGTATGTACTGCCCATAATTATATTCTTTTTGTAGTACACTTTAATTTACGTGTATTTACATATTCATTGTATGATACCTCTTTCATGGGTTGTATGTTTCGTAAGTTACCAAACTGGAAAGGGTTAATTTAACAATCTCTTTATTATCCGAGGTTGTTTTTACATAAGTATGTACTAAGACATATTTATTATCCATGTACATGTTTTATGAAAGTGTTTTCAAAGGTATTATTTTAAGGTACTTTTTACTAAAACATCATTTCAAATGTTTTAAATATTTATTCTTCTAAATCTTTCTTATTAATGTCCATGTCTTCAAAATGGTTTTTAATGATTTATTTATATAGAAATGAATTTTTTTTAATGTTAATTCCTTTCTAAAGTTTCAAAGTGGTATGGGACACTTTGATTCAAAAATTTATTTAAATTAATTCTTTTCTAAATTGTGTGACTTTTAAATGTTTTCATGAAAAAGGGGTATTTCTCTCAAAGAGTTTTACAAATCAATCTCTTCTATGTCAAAATCCTTTAATGGATTTTAAACTTGTTTTGAAGTTGATTTATCATGATACAAATCTTCCATATTGTGTGGAAGTTTTTGTGATATATTTGACTGTGGTTATGTTATTTTTATACCATTCATGGTTTAGTGGTAAAGTATTGACATTTCTCATACTAGTTTTAATACAAATTTTATGTTATATTTCATCCTCTTCTTAAGATGAATGTGTTGGACTAGTATGTTCCGGGTTGGCGACCAGTAAAAGTAAGCCCTCCGGTTTGGTGTCCGGTTATTAGAGGCACTCCGGGTTGGTGTCCGGTTATTAGAGGCACTCCGGGTTGGTGTACGGTTATTAGAGGCACTCCGGGATGATGTCCAGTTACAGAGGCTCTCCGGGTTGGGTTCCGGTTACAATTATCCCTTAGGACTTGGCACGAGGCCTCGACACAGAAATTAACATTCGGCATCACGCATTTCATCATTATGAAAGTGGTTATTGATATTGCATGTGATTATTTGATTAGTAGAATATCCATGTGAATAAGTAAATGGCATTATTTAATTTTATTTCTGCCATATTATACTGAAGTTCATGTTTAAAAGGAATTTGTTTTAGTTTTATACATTGCCTTAAATGTTTATGGTTATTTTTGAAAGTTTCTGTTGTATTGCTTACCCTTACTGAGCATTTGAGCTCACCCCTTTCTATGTTTTATTTTTCCCAGGATTCCAAGAAGTGTAATGTGATTGATATGTAGGGTTAGGACAAGGTAATATTGGCATTCATAAAGTATTATTTATGTTGTTATGAAGTGTAATGTAACATTCATGTATGTAATCTATTTTCCAAGACTGCTAAACTGATCGGTTCTTCGGGACTTGGTTCCTTGTAATCATGCCAATGTATTAAAATAATGCACCGAATCTGGGTCACTAGGGCTGGGGCATTACAATCATGGGGTGAGCATAATAATGACATAGGCAAAAGATCATGAACATGAGAGGAGCATAAACAATAAACTTGAAATGTGGCAATGCATAAAAATGAAACATCATGTATTAGTGGTTAACTATAACACATACTTGTGAAAAAATCTAGCAGCTTGTTCACACATCATTTCACATTTACTCATAATATTCATCACTTTACCCAATGCATTGGAGCGCTATATAATTCCAGGCGCACCCATCACATTTAAACATTCATATTGCGCTATATAATTCTGGGCGCACCCGTCACATCATAACATTATCATTATCATGCTTTCCACATATAACACATATCAAACATGTACATAAATAACCCATGGAATTGAATGGATTTCATCTCATAATAACACATTTATAATATTTGGGTTCCCAAAAGAAAGAGGGAACAACATACTTGATACAAGACCCATCAACCTTGAATGAGAGGTAAAAGGTGAGATCTTGAAAGAAGAGTTCTTTTGGAAAATATTTTGATGGACATAAAAACCAGTGACAAACATGTATATCCCAGAAAAGTAATGTAAATGATGAACAAATGATCTTTTAGGAGTAACCATATCAAAAATGGAGTGAAAGAGGGAGAACCCGAAGGAAGAAAAATTGGGTTCGAGATTTCCCCTTACCTTGTACTCGAATGCCTCATTCTCTTTAATGTCCAGTATAATGACATTATATTAATTAATTAGAATTTCCATAACATTTTATACATTAATAGAGTTCGTTATGGTTTCATTATTTCCTATTATGTTCCTTTGGATGACTTATAGAGTTTAAAAACATTGATCTGGGATGTTCGTTTTCATGGTTTTTTGAGCGGTCCACTTGTATTCTTAAATTGATGTTTGGGTAGATCATGGGTAAACATCCAAAACTGATATTGCATGTTAGTAATCATATTATAGAAGCTTTAATTATTTTATAATGATTTATATTACATCCATGTGGACGAATCATTAGATAAGAATTAAATAAAGATTATTTGGGTTAATTTGAGCGGTTTTTGGATCACAACGAACTCGTTTAACTTTTCACTTAGTAATATGGCCATAGGTTATTTCCAGAACTTAAAATAGAACATAAAATATATATAATATTCTGGTTCAACCATAAAAATGGTTTCATGACCAGATTTGAAGGTAGAAACAGAGGAAGAGAACATGGCGTTTTTTAAGGTGATAAATTTAACTCCTCATGAACAACATTCTCTTTAATAAAATAAAAGGAAGAGGGAAAGGGTGTGGGGTGATATAATATACCATTAGAATCATAATATTGTAGTATATGTATAATACTGGAGTTACAAAACAATTTGGATGAAGATAGGTAGGGAGAGATCAAGGAACTTGAACTTGAAAGGAAATTAGAAATTACCTTTAGAATCCTCCTCTTGAGAACCTCCTTAAGGGCCTAAGCATGGTCTTTTGATGAGACCATGAGCTATTTGACGTGGGGGAGTGTCTAGGGTAGGAGTTTTGGCAGAGTATAAAGAAGGCTTGGAGCATGAGAGGTGTGAGGAAAAGAGGGAGTGAAGGGTGGCTTTTATAGTGGAGGGGAGAGAGGTTTCCTTAATATAAAATTGATTAGTTTATTAATTTCACCTAAGACAAGAAATAGTGAGTCTTGGATGACCAATAATAGTAATTTTGTAATGTAATCCCGATCCAAGTGGGCTTAAATTAGCAGAACATCATCGATGACTCAATTAATACATTATTTACCTTTTATTGTGAATTATCGGATTCCACTATTCATCAAAAATTCATGTATCTCAGAAAAATCTCAAAAATTTACCCCAACCATTTTTCGATGTGCAGAATCCAAAACTGAAGTCCATTTTCAAAAATAATTTTCTAAATATTATTAATTTTATATTTAATTAAAATCATAATTTACTTAAAAAACAGTTTTAAGATTAAAACTGATTTTATAGTTCTTTCAAAAATTACGTAGGGTCTCATAAAATTATCAAAAAAACTATTAGACATTTATTAAATAATTTATGAATACATTTTAGGAAATAAATATTCTTTTAAATTAATTAATTATTTAATTTTGACTTACAAATTACAAAAACGTTTACTAAGGTCAAATCATCACTTTCTATGATGTCTAAATTTTATTTTATTTTTCATAGGTAATGTTACTATTATTTACTATTCATAAAGGTCATTTTACTATTCATAAGGGTAGGTTACTATTCATAAGGGTAGGTTACTATTCACAAAAAATTATTTGTGTTTCATTAGACTCCAAAAACTATCTTGAACACAATCGTGTATATCGGATTTTTAAAATTCCAAACATAGGGGTGACAAAATTATGTTTAAAGGTCACTTATCACTTAGTAGTTCATTATTTTTTGTTTTTGTAACATAAATATAAGAACGGAATTTTCCATTGAAAAACATTGGGTCGTTACATTCTTCCCCCCTTAAAAAATTTCGCCCCGGAAATTTCACTTTACACAAACAGGTGAGGGTACTTCTCCTTCACCGCCTCTTCTGGTTCCCAAGTTGCTTCCTCAAACTTATGGTTCCTCCACAACACTTTGACAAGGAGGGTTTTCTTGTTGCATAGAACCTTATCACTTTGGTCCAGAATTTTTACCGGCTGCTCCTCATATGAGAGATCATATTCCAGCTGCACCACCTCTGAGTTTAGTACATGTGAGGGGTCTGGTATGTACTTCCTCAGTAGTGATACAAGAAACACACCATGAACTTGAGCCATATTCGGTGGAAGTTCCAGACGATAGGCCACAGCTTCGATATGGTTAAGGATTTCAAAGGGGCCAATGTACCTTGGGCATAGCTTCCATTTCTTCTTGAATCGCATGACTCTCTTCCATAGAGATATTCGAAGGAAGACTTTATCTCCAACCTCGAACTCCAAGTCCCTTCGACGATCGTCAGCATATCTCTTTTGCTGAATTTGAGCAGCTTTGATGTGTTTCTAGTTGACTTGAACCTTCTCAGTCATCTCCTGCACAAGATCGGGTCCAAGTAGCTTTTGTTCTCCAAATTCATCCCAAAAGTTTGGAGTTCTACATCGCTTCCCATAAAGAGATTCATACAGAGCCATCAGAATACATGAGTTTAAGCTATTGTTGTATGAGAACTCAACCAATGGAAGGTGCTGATCCCATCCACCATTGAATTCTAGAGAGCATGCTCTTAGAATATCTTCGAGCATCTGAATAGTCCTTTCAGACTGGCCATCGGTTTGGGGGTGATAGGCCATGCTGAAATTTAATTCAGTACTCAAATCATGTTGAAGGATCCTCCAGAACATATATGTGAACCTTGTATCACGGTCAGAGAAAATTGAGAGTGGAACACCGTGAAGTCTCACCACATCCTTCACATATATCTTTGCATGTTTTTAAAGCGATATGTCTTCCCGAATTGCGATAAAATGGGCAGTCTTGGTGAGTCGATCAACCACAACCCATATCGCATTATTCCCCTTTGACGTCTTTGGGAGACCTGTGACAAAGTCCATAGTAACATTTTCCCATTTCCACATGGTTATAGGCAATGGCTGCATC
This sequence comes from Viscum album, assembly GCA_963277665.1. Taxonomy (NCBI): domain Eukaryota; kingdom Viridiplantae; phylum Streptophyta; class Magnoliopsida; order Santalales; family Viscaceae; genus Viscum; species Viscum album. The sequence goes on along the minus strand of OY728147.1, from coordinate 65,224,918 downwards.
ATACCTTTGGACTTTTTCCGCTCAGCATTAACTTGTTGACATACCAAGCACCTTGATATATATTCCGCAATCTCCTTCTTCATGTAATACCACCAAAAGTGTTCTCGGAGATCACAGTACATCTTGGTACTCCCAGGATGGATAGAGAAAGTTGAGCTATGTGCATTATCCAATATATCCTTCGTTATCTCGGGTGATGAAGGAACACAAAGCCACGTTCCAAACTGAATCACACCACCATCGTCGATATAGAACTCTTGAAGCTTCCCTTCCATTACTGCATTCACCCTCTTTTGTATCTCCACATCATCCCTTTGTGCTTCCTTAATATTCTGTTGGATGGATGGTTGCACAATCATTTGGGCAAGGTAGTATGTATCCCCTCCCCTTACGATTCCCAAATCCATCCTTTTCATATCCAAGAAGACAGGGTCTTTCTCAATCCTCAACATGGATAGAGTAGTAGGTTCTTTCCTGCTTAGAGCATCAGCTACCTTGTTCGCCTTTCCAGGATGATAGTGAATAGAGCAATCGTAATCCTTGATTATCTCTAAGCATCTCCTTTGACGCATGTTGATATCCTTTTGTGTGAATATATACATTAGGCTCTTGTGGTCGGTGTATATGTCACACTTCTCACCATAATGGTAGTACCGCCAGATTTTCATGGAAAAAATCATGGCTGCCAGCAGTAGATCATGCGTCGGGTAGTTATGCTCATGGATCTTCCACTGTCGTGAGGCGTAGGCTATCACATTATCATTTTTCATGAATACACAACCCAAGCCTTTCTTTGAAGCATCACTGTATACCACAAAACATTCTCCACTATTCGGTAGTGTGAGTACAGGTGCAGTGATCAGCCTTCTATTTACCTCCTTGAAGCTTCCCTCACATTCTTCTGTCCATACATACTTTACCCCTTTCCTTGTTATCTTAGTTAGCGGGCTTGAAAATCATGAGAAGTATCTCACAAAACATCGATAGTACCCATCTAATCCAAGAAAACTACGGATTTCTGTGACACTAGAGGGACTGGGCCATTCCTCAATCACCTTTGTCTTCGAAGGGTCCACATAAATTATCTTGCTTGTGATCACATGTCCCAAGAACGTGACTTGATTCATCCAAAAGTCACACTTGCTGAACTTGGCGTACAACTTATCCTTTCTCAATGTCGCCAACACAAGTCTTAGGTGTTCCTCCTGTTCCTCCTTGCTCTTGGAGTAGATGATAATATCATCGATAAACACTACCATAAATTTGTAGAGGTAATGTCTAAAGACTATATTCATCAAATCCATGAAGATTATAGGGGCATTAGTAAGTCCAAAGGGTATCACCAAAAACTCATAGTGCCCATACCTTGTACGAAAGGTAGTCTTCTGAATATCTTCCTTCTTCACCTTTAACTGATGATATCCCGAATGAAGATCCACCTTTGAGAAGTATTGAGATCCTCTTAACTGATCGAACAAGTCATCAATCCTTGGGAGATGATACTTGTTCTTTATGGTGATCTTGTTGAGTTCTAGATAATCGATACACAGCTGCATGGTTCCATCCTTCTTCATTAGAAAGAGAACTGGCGCACCCCAAGGTGATGCACTAGGGTGTATGAACCCTTTGTCCAGATTCTCTTTCAGCTACTTCCTTAACTCCTCCAGATTGATAGGATCCATCCTATAGGGGCACTTCGAGATAGGAGTAGCTCCGTGTATGATTTCAATTGAGAAATCTACCTCACGATCCGGGGGAATTCCGGGTAACTCTTCAGGAAATACATCATTGTATTCCCTTACGGTGGGAATTTTCTCAAGGTTGGAACTTTCCTTCGACTCAACCATTTGGGAGAGGAATGATTCTTCATAGGGAATCAACATACAAACCATTGATGGATTTCTCAAAGGATATTCATGATCTTCCTTGCATTTGTAGAGGACCATAGGATGGTTTGGGATATGAAAATATATTTCCTTTTCCCGACAGTTGATATGTTCTCTGTATAAAGAGAGCCAATCCATTCCCATTATAGCGTCGAATTCCACCAAGGGATGTATTACGAGATTTTCCAGAAGAATCATCCCACATACGTCAACAGGAGAAGAGTCAAACACTTGGGTTGTAATGATTTCACCACTTGGTGTTTTTACAGATATCTGTATTTCATGGTTTTGGGGATTCGATTCTATAGATCTTGCAAACTTGCAAGATATAAAGGAATGCGTAGAACCAGAATCAAACAGGACTTTTGCCATTCTTGAGTGAATAAGAATTGTACCTTGTACGACTTCATTATCATGTTCCACATCTGCAGTAGTGATGGCATAATACTTCCCTTGTTCCTATGGCTTTGGTGGTTGTTGGCACTGATTAGCCTCGAGAGCTCGAGGTTTAGTGCACTGGTTTGAATAGTTCCCTAGATCTCTACAGTTGTAGCATTAAACCATGAGTTGTTCTCTCCTTTCATCTGCAACATTATCCTTAATTTTCATGTCTTTTCAACACTCTTGAGCTTGGTGTCCTTTACCACACTTAAAGCATTTCCCCATACCTTTGAGGCAGATCCCATGGTGCAACTACCCGCATTTTTGGCATGTGGGTCGTTGTGTTTTCTTCCCACCTTTGTCATTCGATCCACCAGCTTGAAACTCCATATTTCTTAACTTATCACCATAGCCATGGGACCATTCTCCAAACTCCATCTCCACTTTTAGATCAAAACAAAAAACATCTTCATAACTCCCAAAGTCTTGAATTGCAAGATCATTTCGAAGATATGGTTTTAATCCACTAAAGAATCTATCAATTTTGTTATCATTGTTGATAACAAAACCCGAAGCATACCTTGGGATCCTTGTGAAATTTGCTTCATAGGTTGTGACAAATTCTACTTCTTTTTGCTTGATCTCTATGAATTCTCTCTCCATCTTCGTGCGAAGAGTTCATGGGAATTACTTATTAAGAAACATTATCTTAATGACTTCCCATTCCATCTCTTCAATTTCCTCCCTGGGATTGGTGTTCTTAATCAAATCCCACCATTTATCAGCTTCTCCAGCTAGACGATAAATGGCTAGAGTCACCTTCTCCATCTCAGAACAGTGAAGAACAGAAAATATCTTCTCCATGGAGTTGACCCACTATTCCGCAACTATTGGATCAAAAGATCCACAAAACGTCGAGGGTCGTTGATGCATAAAACATTCGATTGATAGTTTCTCTCTCTTTGGTGAAGGAGGACGTTCCACATTATTATGGTTATTATTCATAACTTGAGATAATTGGGTAAGCATCGCCATGATGTTTTGAACTCCACCTCCCAAATCCTTGGGGATGTTGTTCGGGAAATCGTTGCATTGGCCCTCGTAAGAGTTGTTGGCCTGATTTCTCCTGGTTCCCACCATTTTCTAAAATAGGAAAGGTTAGAACAAAACATAAGTAAACAATTCATGAATAACATATTCATTTAAACAATTACAACAAAAACAAAACATATGGGATCCCTAGGTAAATATTCTTGTGCATGTGTTTTTACTTATTCTTATGCTAGAGGTGTTCTCCAGGGTTTACTAATCCTAATTCCAAAATTAACTAAACCTTTCCTCTGATACCAACTATAGCGACCCGGACTTTTCTTAAATTACTATTACATCATTTCAAAGATAAACAACAATATAGTATTACACATAGAGGATCCAGAGGTTTAGTGTCTTGGGAAAACTAGGACCATACATAACAAATACAACATTAACCATAAACATTTATTTAATATCATCTTCTCTAGCTTCTTATTGGAACTTTTCCTCTTCTTAGTACATTTATCCACCTGAGGATATACATAAAAAGGGGTGAGCTAGAAGCCCAGTAAGAGGATAGATAAGAACAATACATCATGGGGTGAGCATAATCATGACATAGGCAAAAGATCATGAACATGAGAGGAGCATAAATAATAAAAGAGAAATGTGGAAATGCTTAAATATGAAACATCATGTATTAGTGGATAAATACCACACATACATGTGAACAAATCTAGCATCTTGTTCACAGATCATTTCACATTTACTCATAAGATTCATCACATTACCCAATGCATTGGAGCGCCATATAATTCCGGGCGCACCCGTCACATCATAACACTATCATTATCATGCTTGCCACATAGAACACATATCAAACATGTACATAAATAACCCATGGAATGGAATGGGTTTCATCTCATAATAACACATTCATAAGCTTTGGGTTCCCAAAATAAAGAGGGAACAACATACTTGATACAAGAACCATCAACCTTGAATGAGAGGTAAAAGGTGAGATCTTGAAAGAAGAGTTTTTTTGGAAAACATTTCGTTGGACATAAAAACTAGTGACAAACATGTATATCCTAGAAAATTAATGTGAATGAAGAACAAATGATCTTTGAGGAGTAACCATATCAAAAATGGAGTGAAAGAGGGAGAACCCGAAGGAAGAAAAATTGGGATCGAGATTTCCCCTTACCTTGTACTCGAATGCCTCCTTCTCTTTAATGTCCTGTATAATGACATTATATTCATTAATTAGAAATTACATAAACTTTTATACATTAATAGGGTTCATTATGGTTTCATTATTTCATATTATGTTCCTTTGGATGACATATAGAGTTTAAAAACATTGATCGGGGATGTTCGTTTTCATGGTTTTCTTGAGCGGTCCACTTGTATTCTTAAATTGATGTTTGGGTAGATCATGGGTAAACATCCAGAACTGATATTTCATGGTATTAATGATATTACATAATCTTGAATTATTTTATAATGAGTTATATTAGATCCATGTGGACGAATCATTAGATAAGAATTAAATAAAGATTATTTGGGTTAATTTGAGCGGTTTTTGGATCACAACGAACTCGTTTTAACTTTTCACTTAGTAATATGGCCATAGGTTATTTACAGAACATAAAATAGAAAATAATATATAAATAATATTCTGGTTCAACCATAAAAATGGTTTCATGACCAGATTTTAAGGAAGAAATGGAAGAAGAGAACATGTCGTTTTTGAAGGTGATAAATTTAACACCTCATGAACAACGTTCTCTTTAACAAAATAAAAGGAAGAGGGAAAGGGTGTGGGGTGATATAATATTCCATTAGAATAATAAGATTAATTTATATGTATAATACATGAGTTACAAAACAATTTGGATTAAGATAGGTAGGGAGAGATCAAGAAAGGAACTTGAACTTGAAAGGAAATTACAAATTACCTTTAGAATACTCCTCTTTAGAACCTCCTTAAGGGCCTAAGATTGGTCTTTTGATGAGACCATGAGCTCTTGGACGTGGGGGAGAGGCTAGGGAAGGTGTTTTGGTAGAGTTTACTGATGTCTTGGAGCTTGATAGGTGTGAGGAAATGAGGGAGTGAAGTGTGGATTTATAGTGGAGGGGAGAGGGGTTTCGTTAATATAAAATTGATTAGTTTATTAATTTCACCTAAGACAAGGAATAGTGAGTCTTGGATGACCAATAGTAGTAATTTTATAATTTCATCCCAAAACAAGTGGGCTTACATCAGCAAAACATCATCGATGACTCAATTAATACATTATTTAGCTTTTATTTTGAATTATCGGATTCCACTATTCATCAAAAATTCATGTATCTCAAAAAAATCTCAAAAATTTACCCCAACCATTTTTCGACGTGTAGAATCCAAAAATGAAGTCAATTTTTCAAAAATAATTTTTTAAATATTCTGTAATTTAATATTTAATTAAAATCATATTTTACTTAAAAACAGTTTTTAAGATTAAAACTGATTTTATGGTTCTTTCAAAAATTACGTAGGGTCTCATAAAATTATGTCAAAACTATTAGACATTGATTAAATAATTTTTTAATACATTTTAGGGAATAAATATTCTTTTAAATTAATTAATTATTTAATTATGACTTACAAATTACCAAAACGTTTACTAAGGTCAAATCATCACTTTCTATTATGTCTAAATTTTAGTTTATTATTCATAGGTAATGTTACTCTTATTTACTATTCATAAGGGTCATTTAATATTCATAAGGTTAGGTTACTATTCATAAGGGTAGGTTACTATTAACCAAATATTATTTTTGTTTCATTAGTCTCCAAAAACTATCTTGAACACAACCGTGTATGTCGGATTTTTAAAATTCCAAACATAGGGGTGACAAAATTATTTTTAAAGGTCACTTATCAGATAGTAGTTCATTGTTTTGTGTTTTTATGACATAAATATAAGAAGGGAATTTTCCATTGAAAAATTTTGGGTCGTTACATGTGGGGATGAATTAGTGTTTTTAGGTGATCGATTTTTGGGAAAAGTCAGGTAGGGGAGGAAATAATGGTGTTATTATATATTACTAGATGAGATGATATAGAGACCATATCTAGTGTGTTGTATTATATATTATAGTTATGTTTCAATGAATAAAATGTTGTTTTGGGGAAAAGATAGTGTATTAGGGAATGGTGTATAGATGATGGAGACTCATCAGATCTAGTTCTAAATTGGGAATGAGGAGCGGTATTAGACACCAATCAATGTTTTGGGAGCCATGATACATTATTGGGTGCTTCTTGGGACTCCCAGAAAGAAAAATTATAGGGGCCTCACCAAAGTGTCCACAACACTATCCCCATGATCACTATGAAATGACCCAATTTTTTCATCACATCAACAATGGGTTTAACTCCTAGTCATCCAAAATATCAACTACAAATTCATACACAGGACTAAATGGAATGATGTATACCACACTCGAGAAATCAAGACATAAAAAAACATCAGAAATCAATAAAATACATAAAAGGATACATGATAAATCAAGGAAATTTTAGGACATGAAAATTTTTGGTGGAAACTATGTGCCACAAATGTTACATATACAAACCAATTGTTCCCAAATTTGTTCAACACATCACAAATACAACTAATCACGGTTTGATGATGCATCGTCACCCTCTCCACATTCATCTCCACTTTATGTTGTCACCTATAAGAACAATATATTGAAAATTAAATATGGTTCCATATTTATATTAAAACATAAAACCAATGAAAGTTAGAAAACTAAATGATTTTGATTTTTTGTGATTTTCATGCCTACCACCAGTCAATGAACTACCACCGGGGGTATATATAACCATATGCTGACGTATTTCAGTCGACTCTTTATGTAAAGCAGATATCTGATCCCTCTGATGGTGAACTATGTTTCGTAGAGAAACAATCTCTTTCTGAGCATCTCCGAGTATGGGCTGACTAAATCTAGGAGTAGATGCAGCTACCATCCCCAGTGGCCTACTCAAACCTCAGATGGTACGGGTACCAAACCCAACCCGTGCACTCTACCAGGATGCTCCTTCCCAAGGGCTTTAGCAAACTGGTCATCCTGGGAGACTTAGTAGGACTGCACAGGATTGGAATCCCATACTTCTTTAATCATTACCTATAAATCAAATATCGATATATATTAACATAGTAAAAATATATAATAAGTTATTATAATAAAAAATTGACTTTATACACTAACTTCTTTAGCAGGCTCATTAACAAAAATTCCATCTGATTTATTGTGAACATCCTACCATAGTTCAGTTCTGGATGCTTCATGCCCTAAACTCTGTGACTACATTAAGAAACGATAAATCAACAATTCAATCTATTGAACAGATAATATTTTCTTATAAATATTTAAACTAATAAAAAGATTACCAATGTCGTTCCGCTTCTAGAAAAACTTTTTGAGCCTTTAGTGTGAGGGATACCTTGGTTAGCCCGGTTTTGATGAATTCTGTCTTGAGAGATCATGAAATAAACAAAATTCAATTTAATAGTAATGTATTCAATGTCATTTACTCTTCATATACATGTATAAATGTAAAATTAGGATAATATAATAATATATATTTCAATACCATCCGCTTCTCATCACGATGTCTGTCCGCAAAAACATTCCACTCTTCATTCGGTTCCCCAGTGGGTAGCTTCTCATTCATTTGTTGCACAGTAAATGAAGTATCGTTGACATCACACCACAATCTCCCTTTGACATCTTTCCATTTTTTACCTAGATTTTTTCAACATCCACTTCCATGCTATCTCATAAGCTACTATAAAGTGGAAGAACATCTGTATAAAGTTATTATTTTTGATCATATTAGTAACATGACATTCAATTAAACCATAATGTAATAAATTTACCTTTATATGAGAATAAAAAACTTCATTTTTCCATCTTGGAGGCATATGTCTCCAATCATAATAAGAAATAGGAAGGGAAATGGGCACTGCTTCCAGCTGGCCTAGAATCTGGCCAAGTAACCCCACGTCGTCATCTGTAGGGACCCCATAAGAATCAAATGGCACGACTATATTTTCACCAGTCACATTCCAAACATCTGAAATTTTTATGTTTTTCTCCATGGTTGCATTTTTTTCATCTTCATTGAGAAAACAATTAGTATAAACCAAATGCAATAAATTTATTTATTTAAAATTTGTACCTATGACAGTGACACTCCAGTTTTCCCGTGATGAACTGGAAGGGGCGTTTCGCTACCCCACTGCTGAGGATCTTGAAGGGGGAGTCGACGACTCAACCTCTAATGAGACATACACAGATGGTGTAAGAGATGGTGAAGGGGGAGATGGTGTTGGGGTGTAGGCAGATGATGCCTCAGATGTCATGGGGAGGGAGCCAGATTGATCGTCATCTGTCGCAGAACTAGATGAAATAGTGTACCGCTTACTCCTTGGAATTCATGTCATTTAATCAAATAAAATTAAGTTGAGAATATATATTTCAAAAAAAATATTCCGAAAAGAAATTAAAAATTATAATAGATTCCCAGTACGAACAGACAAAATATATATAACAATGATAATGAATGACTGCTGAAATGAAACATGTGGTTTCTGAATAAATAAATAATTGTACATAAAATCATTTTCCCCTTCAATCATGTCGATTTACTACTCCACTACTTCATCCAATTCATTCATCCTTGATAGACTTATATTTTCATTATCATGATGGAAAAATAATTTTGCTTCCTGTTGTTGATTAAATTCAATTTCAGAGGTCAAATTTTCCACTTCATCACCCATATCATACAAATCTCTTTATATTATGTGAGAAACATAACTCCACCCTTAATCTACAACATAATTCACATAATATACCATTTGTTCTTGTGATTCTAAGATATATGGATCATGCAGTTCACGATCACCAACATTCATCAAGCGAGAGAACTTCACAGAAGTAAATTGCAAGGAATCTCTTTTAATTCCTCTGATAATATCGACCCATTTTCATTTGAATGAAACAACAGAAAAATTTCCATGGTAGTTTAATTAAATAATATCATGCATATTTCCATAGTATTCCACTTTATCAAATGAAAATATACCACTATTCTGTGTTTTCAAACCCACTTCTCGATCGAATGTAGGAAATATAAAGCAATTCACATTATAAGCATCGAACATTCTAACTTGTTTTAGAGGACCTCTAGCAAAAACATCAAATATTCTAACACCTCTGCTAGAGTATGAGTATTCATGATCTGAAAAAAGAAATATACTTTATTAGATTAAAAAAATGTATGTGTAAAACTAATATTCGTATTTATTGCAATGTTTATAATCATACACGTCGTGCAAACCATTCTACAAGCTCTTTATTAACAACTTTTGTTATATATTTCTCATTTCGTGTCCGGCCTCTCATTCGCCTCTTTTTTGTATCCTAAAATCTTCAATAAATAGATCTAAAATTCCACTATTCATCATCACATATCTATGTGCCTGTAATAATTCCAATTCAGTCAGTGTCACATTTGAGGTCCTCCCAACTGATCGGTCAATAGGAGGAAATATTTTGGATTTCTGATGTAACTGAGATTGAGTCGATGTGTATTCAACATGTCCAACTCGATTAAATCTTGTCTTAATATCATCCAAGTATTGAGAACAAATGGTAAGACAACCCTCATCCAAATTGCCTTCAGCAATAGAGCCTTCTAGTTGAGCTTTATTTCTCACGTATGATTTCAAATGCCCAAGATATCTGTGAAAAAAAATAAACATAATTATTCATTTAATTAAGTTACAGAAAATTGATTACTTAACTGAAAAATATATTAATAAAGTGCCTCTCAATTGGATACATCCATCGATAATGAACGGGGCCTCTTAATCTAGCTTCCTCAACCAAATGCATAGTTAAATGTATCATTACAGTAAAAAATGATCGATGAAAGATCATCTCCATTGCACAAAGGGTAAATAGAAACCTCTCCTAGTGGTTTTCAAGCATAAATGGATGTAGATATTTCTCACATAGTTTTCTGAAAAATGTGCAGAATTGGAGTACAACAATAGTAATTTTTTCAGGTAATAATGTATGCAATGCCAATGGTAGTAACTGTTGTAACAAAATATGTGAATCGTGACATTTCAATCCATGTAACTTACGATTCATCAAGTCAACACACCTTGAGATGTTATTTGAATACCCATTAGATACCTTAACATTCTTTAAAATTCGAAGTAGTGTATCTTTATCCATATTTTTCAATACAAAAATTGTCGAGGGATACTTTTCATTCTCATCTGGCCGTAGATCGCGTTTTATGTTCATTGCTTGTAAGTCTTTGCAAGCATTGAGATGATCCTTCAACTTTCCATGCTCATTATGCAATGTGAAAATCAAATTTTCACAGATGTTCTTCTCAATATGCATCACATCAAAATTATACCACAAAAAATTATATTTGTAAAGACCCGGAAATTTCAAGGAAAATTTTTTCTTAATTTTCTTTGGAATTTTACAAGAACGCAGTTTCTGACGGTGCCTGATTCCGAGGCCCGGTGTGCAGGAAATTGATTTCCGAAGTTTGGCTCGGGTACGTTTAGTGAACGAGCGAGCGGGAATTTCTATCTTTTGAACCGGTGCCCGGAATCGAATTCCGAGGGCACCGATGGAACCACAACGCCGATAATTACTTAGGAACTCCTGTTTCGGAGTTGCGTTTACACGAGTGTTGATAATAAAAATTGTGGAAGTTTATTTTATAACTACACTACAATTTTTGTTAACTTACTCTAAGTGTTAGCTCATGGTGGAAGTTGGGTAACCACCCAACCTCCCTTGGGTGGTTATGAGGGTGGTGGGGCCCACACGAACCCCACCTCTTCATATCCTCTAAAACCCCTCAACTCCCACTTAAATGATTTTAACTTAGTTATAACTTATGTCTTAAATGAGTTGATTTTAATGTGGTGAGTTATGTGAGCCTTTTGAATTTCAAACACTTGAATTTCAAAAGCCATGGGAAGTTAATTAAATAAGTGGAGAACTTATTTCTTTTGGTTGGGTTGTGATGTTTGGGAGCTTTTGGAAAGAAGGCTTAGAAGTCGTGATGTTTCTTCATCCTCTTGACAAAGAACGCAAAGAACAATCGAACATCGACGAAGAACACCACGTTCTCGTGAACCGTCTTCTGCGACTCCATACCCGCAATACCGACGACGTCTTCTTCCGCGAAATATCTTTTCGCGACGCCGAATCTCGTCACCTCTTAAAACATGGTAGGGGTTTTAACTTTTTAAAGTTATGTGGATCTCTCCTTCGAACTTGAAGGTTTATATTTGTCGGGGCTTGATTCCAAATCTTTTTATTTAATTTAAAAATTGTGAAAGTTTATCATTCATTAAAGGCCGATTGTTAGCAAATAATGAGAGGGGGCCGGACCGCACGAACACGGCCGACCCTCATCCTATTCATGTTGATTTTTATGTGGATTGAAACGGGTGTGGCGTGGTGTCGTCGCGCCGCGTCGTTAAATAATGCAAGGACGCGACGCCGTCGCGCCGCGTCAAAGAAAGTTAAAGGCACCGCGGCCTGAGCGGGGCCACAGTGGAGGGGCGTAGTGCTGTCGCACCGCGCCATACAACGAAGGTCGCGGCCGGTTCCGGGCCGCGGCGGAACGAGATGACCAGCGGCCAGCCGGGCCGCCGGTGTCGGAAGCCGGAAGGGGGACCGGCCTTGCCGGTCCTGTTGAGGAAGAACCAGCCGGCCAGGTCGGGCCGGCCGGAAGGGAGAAAAACCAGGGGAAATAATTTCCCCCGGCCAGCCTTAATGGCCCCCCCATTATGAGGGGGGCCGGTTTCACAAAGGGGGTGGGGGGGCAGGCGGCCCCCCGTTTTCTCGAAGGCAGGCCCCCACGTGAGGGGGGCCATTTTTCTTTAGGCGTGGCAGGTTGCTGCGCTGCCAGCTGAGGAAAGGCGGGGGCTTTGCCCCCCGCGCGCGGCACACGAACGGCGCCTAGGCCGCGTCGCCGTGTCGGCTTGCGCCACCGCGCCGGGCCGAGTTTTCCGAGCCAGGTCGTCCGGCCGGGTCGCCGCCCGGGGCGGGTCGACCCGGTTCGGCTGACCCAGGGGGGGGGGGGTCGGGTCGGGTCAGCCCGGGCCCAGACCCCCTGTTTCGGACCACTTTCGGTCAAATGCCTGTATCTTGGGCTACAGGCCTCCAAACGACTCGCCGTCAGCGGCAACGCGATCCCTGGATCCAGACGGTCGTTTCGGTATACTATACTCAAGGTGCACCATCCTTTTCGGGAGCCTACATGGTTAAAACTCCATAGTTAAGCGTGCTTGGCCTAGAGTAGTGATCAGGATGGGTGACCTCCTAGGAAGTTTCCCAGGGTGGGTGTGAGACGGAAAGCCCAATAACTAACAGACCGGGCGTCCGATTGACGCGCCGTCTGTTTTGTTTAATTCCTCTAAGTGAGACGTATCTTTTGGCATACTCCACTCGAGGTTTGGATGCAGACGGAGTGTGGTCGGGTTGGTTCTCTCACAAAGTCAACAGGGCCCCTAGAACGAAAAAAGCCAATAACTCTCAGACCGGGCATCCGATTGACGCGCCGTCTGTTGCGTTGAGTTCCTGTTGATGATACGGAACTTTTGGCATCCTCCACCTAATATTTGGATCCAGATGGATAGTGGCCGGGTTGGATCACACCGAAATCCAACCGGGCCCCAGGAACGGAAAAGCTGATACTTTTCTGACAGAACGTCCGTTTGACAAATCGTCAACGACATTGGTGATCTCGTTGAGAAACGGTTCCTATGAGTATACCCTACGAGAGTTCGGGGTACAGTTGAGATACGGCCGGGTTTGGTTCGCTCACGAAACCAACCAGGCCCCTGGGACGAAAAGGCTAATAACTCACAGACCGGGCATCCGATTGACGTGCCGTATGTTGCGTTGAGACCCATATGACGAGGCGGTCCTTTGAGATACTTCTTCGTGGGACTTTGAGATAATTGGAGTATCGACCTGTAGCTCGTGGAGCGGACCCTCCCAGTGACGAGCGTGCGGAGTACGGAGACTGTGTAACTGGCTGAGAACCGACGACTGCTTGACCGACTCGACTTGGAGTGAGTCGACTAGCCCAGTGGACGGAGCACTACTTTCTGAGGTGCAGACCCATGGCGGACGGAGCACTACATCTATGACAGTGCAGACCCGCGGTACTCGTCCGGAGAGTACCTCCGCAGGCTACTTGGGGGTGTGCACTACTGTGTTTGGGTGACATACCTCGGCGGGAAGCACTACTGTGTCTGGGTGGCTGACCCGCGGTACTCGATAGGAGGAGTACTTCAGCAGTCTTAGGTTAGTGAGCAGTACCTCGGAGTCGTGACAGGACCACTGTACACTCTAGAGACGGAGCTCTTTAGCAGTTACGGTTTCGATAATGAAAATCCTGGTTTGAGCTGAGACTTTTGACCTTGTGTTTACCTCATTATTGAGATGGGTCACTTGCTAACTTAGGTAAATGTATGGGCATATACCCGGGTAGTGGTTATCCGTTGATTTCACAATCCTTGTGTTTCCTCATGATTGAGATGGGTTACATGATAACTTAGGTATATGTATGGGCATATACCTATGTAGAGGATATCTGTTGAGATCTTATTTGTGGTTATCCTTGTTGGTTTAGTGAGACCTTGAGGGTCTCGGGGTCCCTACTGAGTATCGTTATACTCACCCCTGCACGGGCTATGCCCGCACCTCGTTGTGTTGGTTGCAGACGACGGGCAGTGCTGACGGAGGCCGAGTGTTTGAGGACTGGATGGTACCTGGAGGTGGACTATACGACGAGATGGTACCCGGAGGAGGACCTCATGACGAGACGGTACCCAGAGGTGGACGTGACGACGAGGCGGTACCCGGAGGTGGACCACTGGGCGGGGCATACTCGGAGCGGACGGCGGGACCCGAGGAGCAGAGGAGCTATCTGTACCCACCCCTTCTGGTGGGATTTTCAGTGGACAGCTTGGCGTAGCAGCTTTACTTTTTTGTTGCTGTTTTCCCTTTTGAGTTTTACTTTACAGTCGGGCATGTATTTCCGGCCCCTTTTTACTTTCCGCACTTACTGTTGTACTCGGTTTTTACTTAGTGTTTACTTCTTCTGCTTGTACTCTGTGTGATTGTTTACTTTACAAAGGCAATGCCTTCCCTTTTTATCGGGATTTACGCCTTGGTGCTAGTCGCTAGCCTCTGGCCTATGGAAGGCGGGCTTGGGGTAGTCATGGCACGGGCCCCGAGGACGGGTCATGACAAAATTCCCAATATGGATGTTTGAATAATATACTCTTTTTCTTCCATTGTTGTGTTCCAACTTCGCTTGATGATGCAATTCAAACCCATTTTTTCTATCATTCAAATGACGAACCTTCTCAAATTCTGTTTCAACATTTTCAAGATATGTCAATATTTCAAAACTAGTTAACAACTTTGGAGGTGGTCTACGATCAGTGGAACCATTAAATTTTGATTTGTTCACCGAAATATATGATATGCATTGAGAAATCTTCGATGACACAAGAAGCACAATTTTATAAAATGAGGTAGCCATTTGGGCTCAAAATCAAAGTTACAAGCGATAAAATCCAAACTAGTGTAAGTGTTCAAACTAGATAAATTCCCAAGCCTAGGGAAGTCACTAATGGTCCACATTAAAGCATCCTGCATTTTGAACATTTTTTTAGAAGAAGCATCAAATGTCTCAACATCGTTTCTCCATAAGTCCTGCAATTCGTCAATCAAAGGCTGCAAGTATACATCAATATCATTTCTAGGAATTTGATTTCCATGATTAATCATTGAAAGGGTAAAATATTTTTGTTGAATACATGTCCATGGAGGCAGAATATAAGGGATCAAAACAACTGGCCAAATGCTATAACTGGTACTCAATGTCCCAAATGGGTTGAATTCATCGGCAGCCAATCCTAATCGAACATTCCTAGGATCAGCTGAGAAATCAAGATGTAATGAATCAAATGTCATCCAGGATTGGGAATCTCATAGATTTCACATTAACCCATCATTGTTATTATCTATAGATTGCCACTTCAAGTATTCAGCGGTTTTCAATGACATGAATAATCTTTGTAATCGAGGATTCAAAGGAAAGTAATGCAAAACCTTTGCAGGTGTTTTCCTTTTCTTCTTCCCCATGAAATTATGTTCATTCAGACTTACAACATCACCCTTTGCCTTCCATATAGAAGAAGAAAACTTCATTCAATTCTGTCTACTTGAATCCTCTCCCCAATAAAGCATACAATCATTGGGACACACATGTATTTTTGTATAATTCAGACCAAGCTTGTTAAGATCTTTTTTCATATCCTAAAAAGATTTTGGGATTTTTGATTTAGGAAATGCATCATGAATCAATTCCAATATCATGTACATTGCCTTATTTGTAATTCCACATAGACATTTGATATTGTACAACTTCAGCCGAAATGAAAGCTTTGAATATTTCAAACACCCACTATACAACTCTTGATTTCCATCATCAACTAAATCATGAAACACACTTTCCTTAGTGAAGATTTCTCTTATATTTGGCTCTATAGAATCAGGAGGAGGATCCAGTGATATGTTACAATCTTGATCTACATGTGTTATATTATCAAAAACATCACTTGTCACGTTGCAATTTTTAGCACCCTTTTCTGGTTATTTTGATATGTTTTGATGCTGATAGTGGTTTCTTGTAGTGCTGAATGCATCTTTTATGAGGTTTTTCATTTCATTTTCCATTGTCGACGAACTTGGGACCTCATTTTGTGGATTAACATTAGTTCTCAATATTTTTGTAACTTTTGATTCTCCATGCCAAATCCAACACAAATATTGACCTTCAAATTGCTTCAGTATTAAATGTACATAAACATCATCTGTATTCAACCATGTTATAAATTTACATTTAGGACATGACCATTTTATTCTCCCCTCAACAGATCGATTAGAAATTGAAAAATCTAAAGACTCATTCAATCCCTTAAAATATTGAGGTGTGTTCATCGGTAATGTGATCCAGCTTTTATCCATGTATATCACAATGTGCCTACACAAAAAAAATTACAACACATTGTTACTACTAAATAGAGAAATAGATTCAAATATACTATGGTATTATATTACAGAAACAAAATATAATAAATATGATCCCCTTAGTTAGACATGAACCCTCCAGTGTTTGGGATTGGGAACGTTTTTTTGGTAAAGAGAAACAGTGTGCTAACAACATGGTAGCTACTTTACCATGAAAACCAAATCACATAGTTAATTTAGAATAACCCCAACCTAATTTCTCTATAGAGTCATCATATAAAACTCTAATATAAAATAAATCTATTATAGATAATATTTATGAAAAAACTTATGATACTTACAAAGCTCAACACATTGTTAATTTGGAGTGACAAGAACCACGTGAGGGATGGTAGTCTTGAGGTATGATAATTGGTGGTGATCATGGAAATGCATGATGAAATAACTTGGTAGATTAGGTTTTGAGGTTCTACGAACCTTGTGTGGATTGAATTCTTATACCTCTCTTTGGTGTATTCATAGAAAAGAGAGGTGGTGTGACTTGAGGGTGATTTTGATCATATATGTGTTAGTGCTCATGAGTGGAGAATTATGGTTAAATGGGATGATCGAGGATCTGACCATGGAGTAGAACTAAGAGTCATATTCATACATGGGTGTGGGAATTGAACATTTTTGTTATTCCATGAGTTTTATGGCATCATGGTCGGGATATGATAGCGCATTGGGGGGTGGGATTGAGCGCCTTTGGTATAATTCATCTACAAAAGGACTTACTAGTGTTGTTGCATAAACATTGATGTGGTAAGGTGGAGACCACATCAGAAATGGGGTTCAAAAAGCGACTGATGTGGGTTGGGATCAAACTAGGGTATTTGAAGAATAGTTGATGTGTCTGGGCTTCGTGTTTTGAGTTTCAAAGTAGAATAATTTTGGGAATTTGGAGATTAAATGTGGGGTGTTGGTACTATCATCTAGGTCAACATAATAAGATAATCAGAATCACATAGGTGGAAATAAATCCCAGAAGGAATTCTCTCCAAATATTATATTTGGGAACTTGGAAGAATTATATTCATCCAAACAACTACAATAAGTTATAATGAATTCAATACCATTCACATCAACACACAAAGGAAATTTATGCAAAGTAAAGTGATGTTATGCTTGAGTAACACATGTTTGATAGACTCCATGTTCGAGTATCAAAAGTATAAGTAACTCCATACCTAAGTGTCATAATTCATTATAGTCAAGTATGCCTTATAAATAAATAGGTTATCCATTTGAAAAAATAATGAAAAATACAATGTTACATATTCAATGAAAGTGATTACTTTCATCCAAGACTATACATATTAATGAAAAATCATTTAGTTTGGATAGCATATAGAGAATGAAAATACAATTAAAATTTAAATACAAAATAAACCTAGTTGACCTATCTCACAATAAAATTTCCCAAAAAAAGTCACAACCATATTCACAACTCAAAACATCTCCATGTGATCCCCAAAAAGTCACAACATTCCAATATAATATTGAAAAACATTTTCAATATCACATTTAGTTATCATTAAGGAATCACTTAAAATCATTATCCTATAATGAGTAAGAAAATAAATATCCTTCTAGTAAAATTGATGAATATAGATTGATAGGAAAGTAGGTAGTGTGATTTAACAAACCTACACTTATATAAGAAAATGTTTCAGAATACATGAATTTATTATGATGATGTGTAAAAAAAATCTTAAATTATCATCTAAGTCTTGGAAATTGAATCTAAATAGATATAAATTCCTATCTTTTAAATAATCAGAGTCCCCTCAGACTCATTATCCTAGAAACATTTCTCATCATCTTATTGATGAATCCAGAGTGGCACTTATATTGGTGTAAACCTAGTCATGTTCACGTCATAAATTCACATAGAAGTTTTCTACAAGACTAAATATCAAATATAAAAGAATAAAAAAAATCTCAATAGGTTCAAAATAGAATAAAGAAAATAATTTAGAATATATCATTGGAATTCCATGACTATTTATCCAGTGGTAGTTAATTTATCACTTGAAAAGAAGAACATAAATCACATCTTGATCACTATATAATGCTTTCACTAATCCAATAGTATTCTATAATTAATGATATAAGTACTAATGTTTGAAAATATATAATTAGTCTCCTTACTTAGGAATGAATCAACTATCATAACATATACTAGATTATCTAGCCTATAAGGCTAAACTCTAATACCTCAAACACCACTACCCTAGTTTTAAAAAAACAACAGCTATATCATTAGTAATTGAATCTAATACCTCTATCATGACTCGATTATTCAAGAACCCAACCTGGTTGGAAATGAAATTGAGTTTAAAAAAGATTCAAAAAACTTATTTCAAGACATAGGGTTCGTATAGTTCGTCGGGGTCGCGGGGCGGCCGGGGTCGCCGGGGGAAGCGGGGTCACTGGAGTTGTGGCGTCACCAGCATCGCGGGGGATTGGGGTCATGGGTGAAGCGAGGTCGCGGGGTGCGGTCGAGGTGGGAGGGAAGGGCTGACGTTGTAAAAAAAACATGTTTTGTGGCTGTTTATTATAAACCGTTGAGAAGCCATTATTAAAAAAGGATTAAAGGAGATTCCCAGATTCTCCACTAGATGCAATTTTTGTTGTAGTGTTTCCTCTAATACCAAATATAATGACCCATAATTTACATACATTGTTATTACTTCATAATTGAAGCATACGTATTACAACATATAATAAAACCATGATAAGACCGTATAGGTATAGTGTCTTTAGAAACTGGGAAACATAAACAACTGGTTCATAAATAATCTAGATTGTCTCCCATTTATTTCATCATAACAAGAGTCCCTTTTGGAATATCCTATTTAATACCCTTCTTCCTGACTTGGGGAAAAGAAATCATACAAAAGGGTGAGCACAATTTCTCAGTAAGGGTAAACCATTCTTATGTGTTCCCCAAAATCATAAATCATACATCATAGAATAACCCATCTAATAAAAATGGGATTCTTAAACATCATGAAATCATAAAACAATTCATATAAGATAAAGGAAATCATAAAAATAATTCCATCATAACATAATCAAATAAATTCAATAATAGGGATAGAAATAGAACCCTATATTATCTTATATGGAAAATAATTTTGATAAAAAACTCAACACCACCCATTGAGGAAAATATACTCTATACTTCGAAAACATTTTTCTTTTCTTTACATGTCATAAAATTTTAAACAGAAAGAAGTTAAATAAAAATAAACTTGAAAACTTGTAAAGGAAGCTTCATTGAAATAATGTTCTATGAAATCATAAAAATCCATTTATGTCGTATAAGTTAAAAAAAGCATTCTTCTCGTACTTTGGACGGAAAATTCAAAAAAGTACCTCGTACTAAAAACAACAAAAGATTCATTTCATATCTTTTACTAAAAATTCACCAATAGGTAAAATTGGATTTAAAAAATTTTAGGAGGATAGAAAAAAGTTTACATATTGAGGAAAAATGGAAGTGGATGAAAAATATTCCCCATTAAATTCTGAAGTATAAACGATCTCGGATAAAAATGAGATTGTGAGATTTTACCTTACTTTAGGTCCAATATGCTTCATACCTATATCAAATTCCTGTATAATTATTTAAAAAATGACATTGACTTAATAAAAAATAGTATTCATTATTATGATATCATATATGGTCATATTCTTATATTCTTATTAGTAATATTTTATTGCTACTTGTTATCTGGGTGTTCATTGCATTATGTTCTTATGCATGTTTTGTCGAATAAAATCTTATTACTCTTTTTATGTTTTAGATACCTCATTTACAGAATGGTATTAGTGTAATATATATCATATTTATTCATTTAATTAATTTATATAATCATGGTTTATTGAATATCATGTAGAATGAATCACATCGCACTGTGGAGACGGTAAGCCGTACGTACGCACGAGCGACGATATCATTCCCATAATTATTGAATGGTATGGGATTGAATGATGGAATGTCTCAGAATTCGTATCATGTTATAATAATCATATATAGTTATTATTTACACCATTATACCAATCCAAGTAAGGTGGTGGTGGAAAACATATTACACCCTGGCGTGGAGATAGTATTTCGTACGTACGCACGCGCGGTGATTGCATTTACCGTAGGATGAATAAAAGGTGAAATTGGGTTGTTTTATATTTATAATAACATATCATAATTTTATTGATACTAGTGTTATTAATTTATGATGAAACAAATAAATAAGAATAAGTATAATAATAAATAAATTGGAAATAATCGGTAAAGGATATTACCTATTCTTTGACGCGCCTCTTATTAACCTCCAGTTAGGTCACTAAATTTGGTCTCTGTAGAAGACCAGGACCTATAATATGTTTCTAGAAAAGTGTAGAAGAGAAATTGGTAGGGGCTGGCCGAGCCTGAAGGTTCAAAGTGGTGTGAGGAGGAGAGGGGGGAGGTGCCCTTTTATAAGGGAGGAGAGGGGCACCTTAGAAAAAACTTAAAATATTATTTTATAATAAATTTATATTCGGTTTATAATGGCTCCAAAGTGACTTATTTCGAGGTTAAGATGGGTATGGGTCTAAATCCTCTCAACCAATAGGTTTTATACAAGTTTTGGTTACCATTTTAACCTTATCATTTAGATTTAATTCTAAGTTATATAATTTATCTTTTACCGTGACTTCTTGTATTCTTACACTATATGGTTAATAAACTTACTATAAACTACAAATAAAACCCCAATTGGTTCATTAATGACATATATATTATTATATATGTCTTCTTTCTGAACCTTAGATTTTCAGGAATATAATAACAATTAATAATGTAATATTTGTTTTTAAAACTCTTTTATGTCAATTTTGACACTATTTGGTATTTTGTTTTTCCTAAATTCATAACAGGATTATTCCTTCTAAAAAATTATTCTAATCAATCCTAATATGTCATATTAACCTAGAAAAATAATTTAATTCATTAAAAGACTCAAATTACTTTTATTTAGGTATTTATAATATCAATTATGTTAATATTTCATTATGAAGGTAATTACTCCATCATCATTGTGTCATAAATAAATTAAATTATTTAATGTCTAAAAATTATAAATAAAATACCATTATGTAAGAAATCATTATCTATTTCTAATGAATATTTATAGTCGAATTTATCTTATGTATAACCCAATATTAACAATGTTTTACTTATTAAACTTGGATTTTAATTCTTTTAACTCTTATTTGAATTAAATAATAATAAATGTCCAAATCTAATCCAAGTGGACCTAAATGGACATATTTTTTTTCCTAATATGTTTTTCATTGAATTAAACTTATCAAATAGAATTATTACATGTGTTAGGATAATAATAATATCATTTTTACCCTTAATTACCCTATTTACTTTAAACCGTGGTAAATAAAAGTAAAAAATTACTATTCACCAAAAATTATTTTTATCTTATTAAACCGAATTTTACTTACTGATATCAACCATGTCTCTCGGATTTTTGAAATTACACTCACAGAAGAGGTAAAATTATGTTTTATGTAAATTTGCAAATTCTCTTAGTAGGTGGGTAAAAGACGGTAAAAAGTGTAATTAAATTTTTATATATCTAAAATTCTTATGAAATGACTCCAATGAATTACATTGAACTTATATAGGTATTATGTATCTATTTTTACGTAAAATAAATTTAAATGAAATAAATAATTATTTAAATAAAAATTCGGTTTTAAACTATAACTCATTGTCTTTCACTATTCATCAAAAATTGAAAGTTTTTAGAAAAATACTAAAAATTTAACCTAAGATAATTTCGATATTCAGAATCCAAAAATGAAGTCCATTTTGAAATAATAAATTTATAAAATTTCAAAAAGTTGGAATTACTATTCATAACAGCTAGTTTATATAATATTTTAATAACATATTGTTGTTTACTAAAACTCGGTATTGCGTACAATGCAAGCTATCGAGGAAGGTTGTTCTTACGTGTAACACAAGACAAGAAAATGTTGTGTGTAGTGAAATATTCCTTTTTTGTTGCGTACAACATAATACATAAAAATATAATTCTCATAAAATATTACGGTGGTATATTTATGGATTTGAGGCCCTCAAATTTCAATTTCACATTTACTTGTTTGTGATTGGTGACCTCAATCACTCCCTATAAATATTTACATTTTTCCTTTATTTATGTATCTCTACATTCCACAAATTTTATCCTTTTTGAAATCAGGATTTGGTGGGGAACAAAACATTTCCCTTTTCCACTTATTAAGAGGTTATTTTATTAACCCTATTTCTGATGTGTGTTTACCACAATGTAATTTTCAAGTATCATCCTTTGATATTTAAGTAAAACTTTAAAATTACAATGATTCATTTTATTGATGGAGGGGAGTGTGTAACACCCTAATTTTACATGGTTTGTTTCTTTTAAAATAGTTTTGATAGCATGCATTGCATGCAACACCAAGTTCCTACTATGATATATCAAACATGCCATTTAAAAAAACGAGTATGAATAATTCTAATCACAATACGAAATTTAAAAAAAATCAAAAATATAATTCCTTTTGAATTCGGAATATCTAAATTATCTTACAGTAAAGTTTTTTATTTTTTTCAAACTGTTCAATTTTTTATGAATAGTGATAAATTCTACAATGTTGTTAAAAATCAACATTTTCATTTACATAATTATTTTAAATTAAATTGAATTTAATGTCAAAGTATATAAATAGTACATATATTAATCTAATGTAGGTAATTTGAACTTTTTTATAGTAGAGTTAAATAAAAAAATTATAGAACTTTTGAATGTCTCTTTTACCTCCCTTCTAGCCACATATATGTATTAGAATTAAAGGAAATTTTATCAATTCTATAAATTATATTTTGGAAAGTGGAAATACATGGATGTAATTATTATGTAATCTATTATCTAATAGTATCAACCTAATTTTTTGGTGAATATTAAATTTAGTCTATTTTTATATATTTACACAGTTAAGGGTATACTAGATGATTCATGGTTAAAAAAAGAATATAATATCATTATAAAATTACCTTAATCATTTCCTAATTTATTTGGATATGTTTATTTCTACCATAAAAATCCTTAGGCCAAAACTGTGATCCTTTTTTAGCCATTTGTGTTAGATTACGACATTTATTCTATTTTATTTAAATAAGAGTTAAAAATCTGATTTTTATAATTAAATAACTATATAATTTTTATTATGAGGATATGTATATGTTATAGATTAATATAAATTTTATTTATAAATTTAAAAAAAATTCTCCATCATTGTAATTTATATATAAATTTATAAAATAAATTATTAAACTATATTTTGACATAATTATGATGCAGTAATTGAATTATTAATTGAATAATTGATTAAATGATATTATTAATATTAACATAAATATAATTTGAAATATTTGATGACATAAACGACTTTTTTGGATGAATTTGAAAAATTAGTGAGGATTTAATGTATTTTTTAAAAACGAATATTGTTTTAATGATATTTTTAAACGAAATGTAATAAATACTGTCAAAATTGACATATATGAGATTAAAAAATATAGAATAATTTATTAAATGATATAAAATTCATGAAAAAATATATAATATAAAAATAAATAAGATAATGTTAAATATTTCATAACCTTTCCCATTGGTGTACGTTTTTTAGTATATAGTAACTATATTAACCATCTAGTGTCAAAAGACAAGAACACAAGGTAAGTGTCAAACTGTTAAACTAAGGGTTAAATCCAAATGATAAGGTTAGTTTTTTGACCTAAACATGTTGAAAAATTATTGTTTTAGAGGATTTAGACCCACCCTCATCTTATCCTCAAAATTACTCACTTTGGATCTATTTGAAATCAAAAATAAATTTTTATAAAATAAATAGTTTAGGGGTCTTCAAATGTGACCCTCCCATCTCTTGTAAACATAAACCTCTCATTTTATTTTATTTACACATCTAAATCTTTTTGTCTCAGCCAATCCCATCATATAAGTCATTTAAAATTCACTCACTTCATCTTATTTTCTCTACTTTGGGCATTACCCCAACCTATGAATTCCTTTTGTGCAAGTAAAAAGGGGATACTGGAAGAAGAGGTAATTGGATTACCCATTCAATTCAATTTCTTTTCTTATTCTACTTCCTATTGCTATTTTTACATAATTAATTAATAAATCAATAGTATACTATATGATGATATTATTTATGATTATGTACAACCATATTCCTCTTTTTACACATCCTATGAAAATCATTATCACCATGTGTGTGTATGCATGACCTACAGTCTCCACATTGTGGTGTAAGCTATTTTTCATCTATACATTATTTAAATGGGTATAAAAATGAATAAAATGGATGTAAAAAATAAATATGAAATTATAATGATTCTCTATAATTAATATACCATCAAATTTTATACCATTAACCATTTAGGTAATGATATCCTCGCTCGTGCATACGTACGACCTACCGTCTCCACGACACGATGATATTCACCCTCCACATTAACCATTCAAGAATTACTAAATATATATATATAATGAATAAGTATTAAATATATGAAATAATAAATCTAATAGATTAATATATATAGATACACATATGTCATTCACTTTTTTTCAATCAATATGAAATGAAAACGGAAACAACGTTCATGTGTACGTACGACCTACCATCTCCATAAATGGTGTATTTCATTCCGTATATCTATCTATTATATATATTTTCATAATAAATATATATGATATATAAATCATGGTTTACATTTTGAAAGTATGTAAATCATGATCAAATTAATACCATCAGTAATAACAAATAAAAACATTTATGATAAACAAAGCAATTATTATCTGAAATATTGGTTTAATATATAAATTACTAATATATGTGTAATATGAAGTCATAATCAAATAAAATATGATATCATAAAAATTATTATGATTATTTTACAAGTTAATTACATTTTTAAAACCATTATACCAGTGTTTCAGATACATATTGAAGGAATATGACCTAAGGTAAGGGTTAATTTTTCAATCTCTATATTATATGAGACTGTTTGTATGTAAGTATTTACCGGTAAATTTTTATAATCCATGTCTATGTTTCTTAATAATATTTTAAAATAGTGTATTTTTATTGGTTTATATGAGGAAATATTTATCTAAATATTTTTTTTAAAAGATTCTCTAATTTCTTCTTCTAAATCATGCTCATATATGACCATGTTTCTAAAATGGGATTTATATATTTATTTATAAGGACGTGAATATTTTAAAATGTATAATTTTTATTTTATCTCAAATGATTCAAGGATTTATGGGAAAATTGATTAAAAAATATTTTTATTTAATGTATTATTATATAAATGTGTGAATTTTGGAATAAATGATTTCAATGTAAAAAATGGTATTTTTCTCATGAAATTTTTAATTTTTTATTAGTTTTCTTCATCTATGTCATCATTCATTGTTGGATTTTATGATAAATGATGTTGATATGTTATGATACGATATACCCTACTATATTGAAGATCTTATGATTTGTTTAATTGTGGATATATTATTTTTATACGATTCATGGTTTATTGATAATGTTTTAAGATTTCATATGGTAGTTTTTATGTGAATGTTTATATTGGTATTGATTTACCCTTTTAATATGAGGAATTCATTGGACTTAGTAAGTAACTAGAGGTCCCTCTATAGTCCATCAATTTGTCATTTTGTCTCATGATACAAAATAGTTTGGGTTTTTACCCATTTATGTTTTGTCTTTTCACGTGGCCTCAACAATATATTTTAGATGTCTACAATTATGAATTCCCCGACTATGAGTTTAGTTACTAATATTACATGTGATTATTATAATATTAGAATATAATCCTGAATGTTTAAATGTAATTATTTAATTTATTCTTTCCATATTATGCTGAATATTTTGTTTAAAATTCATTGGTTTTAGTTTTATACCATTATTTAAAAGTTTATTCTTATTTATGATAGCTTCTATTGTATTGTTCACCATACTAAGCATCTGAGAAAACCAATTTACTATGTTTTATTTTCCTAGGATTCTAAAAATTGTTTTAGGATTGATATATTGGGTTAATATAGGATAATAATTTCCTTAAAAAATATTATCAATGTTTGATTTTATTTTTTTAGTTGAAATTTATAGTTCATGAATGTAATTTACGTTCCAGGATAGCTAAACTTGCCAGTGCTTTATGATTTGATTCCTTATAATTATACAAATTTATTAAAATAATGCACTGGATATACGATTTTGTGGTAAGGTAATTACATATAAAAAAGTGTATAGAAATAGATTTCATAAACAAACATGTTAAGATGAAGTTAGGGAAAGGAATATTGAGGGAGAAACAACAGGGAAGGTAAAGGCTATTCAAAACCACATCGATGAATATAAATGGAGGAAAGAGAGCTATGTCAATAATCGAAGCATGGATTTGGAATTCCAAGTGGGAGATCATGTTTTCTTTAATGTATCTCCATGGAATGGTGCTATAATATTTTGGATGAAAGAGAATCTGAGCCCCATGTATATTGACCCTTTTGAAATTCTAGAGATAATTAGAGTTATGGATTATCATTTGGAAATGCTTCCTAGACATTATAAAGTACACAATGTGTTTCACATCTGATTTTTAAGAAAGTAAATTCTATATTCAACCCACCTACTCACATCTAATGTAATATAATTTTATCCTGATTTATTTTACTATGAATAGCCTATCCAGATTTTAGACACTAAAGAACATGTGTGGAGGAATCAGATGACTATCCGGTTAATTTTACTTTGGAAAAATCATAAAATTTAAGAAGCAATTTGGTATCCAAAGGAACATATGATTAAGAACAACCCAATATTTTCATGAGGTGACATTCTGAAATTTTGCGGATGATATATTTTAGGTGGGGAGAATGTAAAGACCCAGAATTATATCAATGTGATTTCCCTTCATATTTTTTTCATATATTATAGATCACATAAAATCATTTATGGAACATAATACATACTTTATAAATTATTAATGAATGAAATAAAATGTATTTCAAGAAGTTAAGAAACTTATACCAATGAAATAGTAACATGACCTTTGGAATAATAATAAGATCCTTATGAATATTAAATCAAACTAATGAATAGTAACTTCACCCATAATAGTATACAATATATTTATCCACCATATAAATGAATACATGAAATAATTATTACAAAGTATAAGTAAATAAATGCTTTAAAAAATACTAATTAATAATTTGTATTTTTGTAAGTCATAAATATTTAATTTAAATTTTATAATTAATAAAATGATATAAATTAATATTTATTTTCAAAAATTGTATTCATAAATTTACATTTTGTTTTATTATGGATTTTTAGACAATTTTATGTGACCTTAGTTATTTTTTATAGTGTTATAAAATCATTTATAAATATAAAATCTGTATTTTTCGAGTCCCAGAATGTTTTAATTATATGTTAAATTTATAATTTTTAAAAAATTATTTACATAAAATAGATTCCATTTTTTAATTATATATGTCGAAAAACTATTATGGTTAATTTATGTATTTTTACATGGTACTTTAATTTTTAGTGAATAGTAGAATATGGTAATTTAGAATATAAATACATTATAAGATATATAAAATATTCCTTGAGTCATCACTAATCCCAGAAGCATATTCGCTAAATATCCTTCATTATTTTAATATATTTGATGATAATGATCATACTATTCATTGTTTTGATCAAAAATAATACAAAATGAATAAAATATTCAAAAATCACCCCTCTCATTAACTATAAATACCACCCCACATCACCACATGTCCTCAAACCTATAAGGAAGGAATATTGTCCGAATTCTTCCAAACATACATTCCCATGTCTATTACCCACTTTTGGGAGGTTCTATTTGAAACAAAAGTCTAAACCAATGTGCCTTAAAGAGGTTCTCAAAGAGGATAATTCAAGAGGTAAATCCTCGTTCTTTTTCATTTAATCTCTTTTCAAATTCCTATTTCATTTTTTATCATCTCCTCACATACTATATCCAAGTTATAATGATTACTATAGTATAATATATATAAAAGTATTACATAATGTAAATGGAATAAACTTTATTAAACACATTTCTCTTTTTGTCTCTCTCTCTATTATTTTAAAAATGAAATCATCGTTCATGAGGTTCCGATTTACAACCTTCGAGGACAGATGATTTTTTTTCTTCAATTTATCTACCAAGGCTGGTAAATAAACCATTTTATGGTTTATAAAGAATATAATATATTTATTAAAACCTATTTATTTTTATATAACCCAAATATATTCAAAAAATTAATTCAAACGACAAAACTAGTTCAAGGTGATCAAAAACCCACCAAAATAATCTAAATGATTATCACAATTATTTTATCTAATGAATCATTCTCATACTGTGTAACCAAATGATATATAAAAGCATTTAATTTTTTTTATTTTAAATAATATAATATAAATTTTATTCTAGAGAATTATACACATTCCACGTGAACTTCAAAACTCATATACATGTATCCCAATCATGAAATCCAAGGAAACGAAAGCTCTCAAGTGATAAAATTATATATTATAACTCATAAAAATGACATAAATGACCAAAATGACATATAATCGACATAATTCTTGTATAAAAGGATATGAATTAATTAATTAATTGATTTGATTTGATTTTAAAGGAAATTAAGGTCAACTGCAGAATACTTGTAGACATAAGGTAAGGGTTTTCTTCCCGAACCTCCAATTTCATTCAAGCTTTGATTTCTACCTATATACAGTAATTTAATTATTCATTATTTAAATATATTTATTTTAAATCGTATATATAGATCATTTAATCAGTCTTTGATGGGATAACAAATGGTTTAAAAGGTTCCCTTCTCATTTCTTCCTGATACGCTAACCTGATTAAAGAGAACTTCCCAATTTATTACCAACTTTCAAGTACTATCCTGAATCTATTTTAATACTCTATTATTTTATTAAATAAGTAATTTTTCATGAAATAAATTTTTTATTCATTTTAATTTTTATTAAAAAATCATGAAAAATATAAATGATTCTTCCAAAAGAACTGTTCTTTGGAAAGTAAATAGGGTATTTCTCTCAAGAATTCATCAATGATTTTATTATAGTATTTTCATATATTTCAACACTTTTGTTGAATTTAATTATTTATTAAGGTTTATCTATAATTTTTTATATACTTTATTAAATTTTTTATGATCAGTATTATTGAGGATTTGTTATCTCCATAAAATTCACCTAACTACTCAAAATGGATAGTAGTTATTTTTAAAAATTAAGGAAGGTTATTTTTATTTCATATGTATAAGTTTATCCTCATTAAACTGAAGAATTAATAGGACATAGTATGTAATTTATGGGGACCTCTATATCCTTCCGATGCATCAGTGGGTCTCTTGAGTTTAACTAGATATTGTTTTTACCCATTATGTATGGTGTCTTGGATGAGGCCTTAACGTCAAGTATACAATATATAGTGTTATGAATTCCCTCATTATGAAACTACTAATTGATTTTCCATGTGACTAATTTACTAGTATAATATCTATGGTTTTGTTTTATAATGGAATTATTTATTCATATTTTATTTGAGCCATTTTATGCTCACGATTGTGTATTTTTACCTAGAATTTTATTTTTTCACCATGTATTATTGTTTATGTTTAGGATAGATTCTATTTTATTGCTTATCCTTTTTGAGCATCTATTATCACCCCATTCTAATGTTCTATTTTCCCAAATATTAAAAGATGAATATTATCCATTAATTGTAGGGATAATCTAATAGTTATAGATGTTTCTAATGGAATATTTATTTTTATTTCCTTAAATGATGTAATATAAAACATATGTCTGTATCTAGTTCTCCAAAACAACTTAACTATTCCATCCTTCAGGATACAACTTCCTTGTTTATTATTCCAATGTAATGATGTAAGGAAACAGCTCTAGAAAACTGGTTTCATGTAATTTAGACCATGAAATAAGAATGTTCATCTTAAAATGCACGTCATGTATGGATTTACACAATTTCATTTATGTTAAGCCTCTTTTTCAGGTTTAATAGGATGATTTATAATAAAAATGACTTTGAAAATAATTTTCAATGAAATAATTTTCAAAACATTTTCATTATTTCTTTATATCTTTTAAATTTATTTTTCATTGAAAATATTTTTCAAATGATTCTATGATTATTTTATAAGTTTATAAAAAATTTCAAAATGTTATAATTATTCCATTATAGGTTTTCAAGGAAACTTTTTTTCAAAAAATTTCAAGCTTATTTTATATGTTTTCAAAAAAAATATTCTCAGAATCATTTCAATCTTCTTTTATAATTTCTTTAGGAAACTCCTTTTAGAACATTTTCCAGATATCTTTATATTATATCAATGAAAAAGGTTTAAACCATATTTTCCAAGATTTCATTATAAATTTTCATGTTTATTTTCATGAAAATGTTTTTCAAACAGATTTATTTTTTAAAGATCCTTTATCAAATATGAAAGCTTATTTCCTTTAAGAAATTTTGTAAAAATAACCATCTATCTTATTTACCCTATAAGATAACATTTGTTGATGTTACTAAAGTCCTTATAGAAATTTATCCAATGGTTACATTCAAATTGTTTTCCATTAATGGTTTATGTTTTGATGTAATGATTATTATGACAATAGTTTCTATTCCATAGGTTACATACTTTTAAAACAGGATTATTTTCATGGGTTATGTTTGAGGTGAAATGATTATGAAACCTTTATTTTTCCACAAGTTATGATATGACTAAATCTTTATGATACCCATTTCATTTCATGAGGTCTTATATGATTTTTCATTATATTGTAGAACATGTATGTATCATATTATTATGAGATTAGTGGGACATGTATCTCCCTTCATTGCATTGGTGGTAAATTTATATCACATGAGATAGAATTAAATGGTCTTGGGAATGAACCTTAAGTGCTAAGATGGAAATGAGAGTGAACCATGACTTCCAATATGGTATTAGGAATTAACTCATTATACAAAGATGTCCATGGGAGTAAACCATGACAACCAAGATGGTATGCGGAATGAACCCATTCTACCAGGGTGGTCTTTGCAATGATGTCATGGATAATATGGAAATCCTATTATATTATTATGTGTCTACCCACAATTCCATGTGTTATTCATGTGTTATAATTTTATGGATTATGTTATTTATTTCATTATGATTCATGTCTTATAAAATTTCAAGAATTATACCATAATTCATGTTTAGGATCTTTGATATGTAGTTTAGGATCTTCTATTTTCATGATCATGTTCTCATACACATATTATCATGACTATGCTAACATGTCTCCCTTGTTTTCCCATAGTAAACATCTGACCACACCCCTTATTATGTTTCCTTACCCGATGATATGAAAATATGTCTCATTTTTTATGTGTCTAATAATGGGGCTAGTTAGAAGATATTTTTGAGATATAATATAGCTCACTTATGTATTAGTTTTAATTTGTTGATATCTCCATAGGCACTAGACTTGTATAGTCTTTACACATTAGTTTTTATAATGTTTTATGTAGTATATTTTTTTATAATGATAATGTATGAAATATTATGATGTATACAGTTCAAATCTGATCAATGGATTAGTTAACCACTATGAGATATACTGAAAAAACATTAGTGAGAATGCAAAGGGAATGTCTACATATAAGTCTGAGGATAAAGAATGTACAGAAAAATGTCTGGGAATTTTTGTTAAAGGGTATTGTTTGTCGGTTCCTAGAAATATATCCATGTATAGATACTAAAAGAGGGTGTGACTATGGAACAGATGTAACTAGGAGTAACAACTCTGGAAAGATTCTCCAGGCCTAACTTAGGGTAATCTAGTACACAACAATGACCCTTGTTGCAAACCTGGTTGGACACTCCTAGGGGATAGGATTTTGGAATTCACAAACTCTTCAAAACCCCTTATGAATTATTTAAATATAAGTTAGATATCAATAACCTAAGACTAACCTTGGTAGTCATATCATAAAATGGGATTCATGATTCGGACATCCTATAAGATATTCTTTTCATGACTATGTGGTTTTCTACTATGATATGAAATGCTCACACTATGCTTATAGTTTTAGTCAATGGTGGGAACTAGATGGAACTAGATTAACAATGAATCTGATGGATGATTTTATGTTCAGAATTTGAGTGGGATGATCACTGGACTGAATGATGTTGTGATCATCCGTAATTAGTTTTTATAGAACATGATTAACAAAATGTAACATCACCAACAATAAGAGTCACCAAGGAGATTAATGATGTAATTCACGGAGTGTTCGGTTAATGGAGACCATGGAAGAAGGAATATTTGGTTTCCTTTTTGTCAAGAATGTGGAAAGAATCACCTAAGTGAATTTCATAGAGGAACAATAATATGTTTTGACCGTGGGGAATAAGGACACAAATCAAGTGACTACTATTGAAACATGAAGAGTTTAGATAACAAAATGTTTGAGATTATTAGATTTATTAAGGCATTATTGAAGGTTACATATTTAATGTGTGAAATATTTGATAATTATACAACTTAATGTCATAAGATGAATGATCCTGAATTAAATTTGAAAGGTGGTATGAGTAATGGTTATATTGCTAATGATTATGATACTACTGATGAAATGTTATAAGAAAGCGGTATTAAGTAATAATACATGGTGGCTTTATTAGGTATTATGGATGATGTGTAATAATCATGGTTTATATGTATTTCTTATTAATGATGTACATAATATGAATTGTGAAATAAAAAATGATTGTTAATTTCATGATTTTTTCTACGTATTTATAAGATTATGTTGAATGTTTCTAATGGAATGGAAAAGTTATGTAATAATAGTTTGATGTTTTGTCTAAGGTATGATAACCTATAATATAATAATTATATTAATATATTTTCTAATAAGGTATGCGAGATATGAATAAGTAAAATGGACTATATTGATTACCTTGGATCTAATTAAGGACTTGATGACAATTAGTTCATGATCTATTAATGATGTTTACAGCTTCTTGTATTCATGGAATATATATAGTAATCTGTGGAATAAATAAGAATTCATGTTTTCTAATGGGATTTATTTAAATTCAGCTTGTAACCTTGTTACAATAGAATTTAACATTATGGTATTCCCATACTAAAAATGTGACTACCATGAGATATTTTTTGATGTATGGGGGGTCAATTTTAAGCTTATTTCATTACTTTATTTACAATGTTTTGGATTTTCATATTTCAAAAGTGTTATAAGGATAACCATTCAAGAAAATTTTATGTTAAACTTCGCAGGATGTATTTATGTGTTGAGATTTTATTGAAAACCTTAGTCCAGTGGCTATTTAGATATTAACATTATTTCAAGGATATCCATCATATTTATTTTTGAAAATTATATTATTGTGGTTTTAGAAAAGGGAATCATATATGTTGGGAGTAAACTAATCATGTATGGAAAGGATGTGTGGATTTAACCCATGACTCAAGGATGATATGGGTTTCATACTTACTAGCCTACAAGGTGTCCTAGTTAATGTACAATTATTTTTGAAGAATAATTTTATATGTTTAAATAGTTGTGATTAAATTTCTATTTAGATATTAACATATTAACCATATTGATTTTTTATGATTCTTATAGTTGAATAGTATTAATTTTTATTATTTTACGGGCCTTAAGATCTGCTTAAAGTGTTTCTTAGTGCGTTGGGCATCAATGTTAATTTATGGTCATACATTTCATGAAGTAATGGATGAATTAGAAATAGATAAAAGCACAACCAAATAATGAATTTTTTATATAATCGTAAAAAGAAAGTATATTTCCTCTTATTTTTGGTCAATAAAAGATTTCTCAATTGTTACATAATGATAAAAAATGTTTTACCATAATCAATTATTTTCATTGAACGGATATCCTTTTAAATCATCACAAATTTAAGACTTTGAGTCTATGATCCTTTCGATTATCATTCACTTGTTTTTGTTTGATGACCTTAATCACTCTCTATGAATATTTTTGCTTTTCCAACTTATCTATTCTTTCATTTTCCACCTATGTTCTTCTTTATGGAACCATAGTTATGTATTACATTGTATAACTATTATGTTTCCGAAGTTTTATTTTTAAAGGAAGTTTTAGGATTCTATTTAACAATATTGTTTTCTATTAAGGTATCATTGATGTATTAAAGTTTTGATTACATAGAAAAATTTCAAGGGTAAAATTCATTTTATGGAGGGTAGAATGTAACACCCCAAGATGTTTGGAATTATTTTTTTCTAATTAATTTTATCTTTTTGATATTTTCATTTCACACAACACTAAAAATATT
The DNA here is from genome assembly GCA_963277665.1 of Viscum album. Lineage (NCBI taxonomy): Eukaryota > Viridiplantae > Streptophyta > Magnoliopsida > Santalales > Viscaceae > Viscum > Viscum album. The sequence continues at coordinate 65,189,841 of OY728147.1, read as the reverse complement.
TTATTTTATATTAAAGAATTATGCCTGGATTGTGTTCCATACAACAAAAAGTTAATCATGTAGTACACAATACCTAAATTTTATCTTTCCTTATATGGAACATCGAGGTAAGATTTTTTTTCACACAATACTATCCTTCCTTGATGGCTTGTGTAACACACAATGCAAAGTCTTACTAGAAAATAATTAATTATTAAAAATAAGATATAACAAGGACATAAAATTGAAGAATATAGGATGAAATAACTAATGAATATATATAGTTTAATTCATTGTTTACCTATAAGTTAGAAAATAATATAGAAACCAAATGAATAGAAATAGACTGATTTTATAAAATTATATTTTTTGTAAAAATAAATAATTCTATTAACAAGTTAAATTAATAATTAATAGTTTGTGATATTAATTAAATTTATATTTCCTATATTCAAAAAAATATTTTTTATAATTATATAATATATTTTATAGATATAAAATAAACCAAACCCAATTTCATTATAAAAAAACTATATTTTTATAATTATAGTTTTACCAAAATTAATTATGAACAAATTTTAAATCCCAGTTTTTGAACATTTAAATATTTAATATGTAAATATAAACTTCATATTTTAATCAGAAACATAAAAATTATGTTAGTAAGATATGTTTGTATCTTTTAATAAGGGTTCATTTTCTAATGAATGCGTAAAAATATTAAATTTTAATTCTAGACATCTTTTTCATCTAAAAAATTTATAGGTTTAAATTATATTTCAAATTGGTTGTAATTTTTAATTATATAATTTTATTGTAAATTAAATAATTTTTGTTTAGTGTAATCAATTTCAATTTTATGTTAGGTATAAAAACATTGCAAACATTTGGACGTTTTTACATTAAAAACACGCAGTGTCGTCTCATTAGCGGGATTACTTTTAAATTAATTTATCCCACTTATATTATTAGAATTTGGATAAACAGATTTAATATTTTGAATTAGAATAATTTATAATGTATAATATAGTCAACTTTTTTAAAATTTTGTGAAATTCATAAAAAAATAATTGCAATGATTAAGAGAAATACTAGGTTAACAATGTAGTAAACCTAAAAATAAAGACCCAAAACAACCTAGAAACTTGTCTAACACCCATTTTATCAAAATTATTTTCTCCTTTAACCTTAAATTCATCATTTTGGATTGTTTGGTATGACGTTTTTAGGTAAAAAAATGGGTACACGTAACTTGTTTTCCAAAATGTCAAGTGTATCATTTCCCTTCACTATTAAACACTACCACCTCTCCCTCATCTTCACATCAATAAAACAACATAGTATAGAACAATATCTACCTAATTCAATTCACAACATCCCTAAATTAATACTAGAAGCCTCCCCTTGTCTAGAAATAAATCCATGGTTATCATTTGGATTAAAACAAAATGACTTACATTATTAAGAGGTAACGTCTTCTCTCAATACCCTTTAATTTATATTATTTATCCATCCCCCTATACTCTCTTTATTCCATGATTATATTAATAAATTGTATCTTAAAGATAATATTATTTTTTATTGATATGGTTTTAATATACAATTACACACACTTCCATCTAATGGGTAATGATCTTACTGTTTACGTGTATGGCGAACTACCGCCGCACGAAATGACGATCATTCATTTTTCCTTTACAAAAACTCATGGTGGAAATTATGATGGAAAATAAATTTATATCTATTATAAAATATATTTATTTTTTATTTATGACTATTTAATTATTTTATAACTAATATATTTTTACAATTCATTTTTGGAAATATGATAAACTCGTTTGAGAAAGTGTGGACTATTGCCCCCTCAAAGAGAGGTGTTTGTTTACACACAACATAGAATGTTTTAAGGATGGGTTTAATGAAATTATAAGTTATATATGATATAATAATTCAAATTGAATATTTATTTATATATATATATACATATATTTCATTTACATACCTTTGTACAATAGAATTATTAAATGGGAACAACGTTCTTGCATATGTACGACCTATCGTCTCTATGAATGGTGTATTCCATTTCATACTTCTATATTATATAAAATATTATAATACATATATAAAGAATATACATGATATTTATATCATTTTTAACTTCTATAAATCATTATATAATTATAAGGACCAAATATATAACATATGAGGACACTTGCAAAGAACAAAGAGGATATTACCCGAAGTGGAACCATAATATAAAGTTGGTAAAAAGTGGGTAATATAAATTCATAATCCAACCATATTAGTTATTATATATGTTAATATATTTATATTATATCTTTATAATAAACTTATATTTATTATGAAGGATGTATTTATGAGCATGACGAGTATCCAGACACAAGGTAAGGAGATTTTATCAGATATTTTATTTCCATGAGAAACATTCTTTATTCATAACCCATTCCTTTTATGTGGTGTGTATAATACAAATGGATGTATTCTATTATTATTATACTTAAAATTATGGGTGTTTAAATATCATTTTTATGATATTTTTTTCATGGGGTTTATTTTTCAAAAGATGCCAAATCATTATATTAATTTTGTCTCAATTTTTCCTCTTTGACACACATTCCATGTTATGAACCTATATTTTGTCGTGAGGTGTATATACTTCCTTTGAAATGTTATATCATGAATATCCTTATTTTATGATATTTAAAGATTTATGTAATTTCATTTTTCTTACATGGGGAATATGGTTCAATTTTACCTTCTTGATAATAGTTTATTTAAACAATTTCATAACTTTAGGAGATTTTTTATGTTTATGGTTACATTGACAAAATCATATTTTCCATATCTCAATAAAATTTATAAATTTTATTCTCCTATGGTTATTCATAATATAATCATGTATTGGTACCATTTTTCTACTTTTGGTACATTATATTATTAAGAATTTGTTTTTAAGAAATCCCAATTTTACCCTTTCTTTGGTCGTAAATATGCGATACTTAGAAACCATGTTTTATACAAAGGGTTTCTAAGAATATCCTACTATTATCATTTAATATTTATAGGAAATTTTTTCCTTTTTCATTTACCAATTTTTCAAAGGAATCTTCTTGTATCTTTCTAAATAAATAATTTTTCTAACATTTTACCATGAAAAAGGAATGTTCTTACCTCGTATGGTATTTATAGATTTACATGTTAACATTTCAATGAATATTCTTTTTCAATCTTAAAAGGATAATTTTAAAAAAATAAAAAAAAATTCATAAAATTTTTTTTAAAAACATTTCCATGATTTCATTATAATATTTGAATATTTTTTTTTATGGAAATTGTTTTTCAAGAGGTTTTTAATATTATATTATAAGATTTATTGAAAATGGTTTCCAAAATGTTTTCAATATTCATTTATAAATTTTCTAGGAACATTGTTTTCAAATTCATTCCATGATTCTTTTATATATTTTCAATAAAATTGTTTTGAAAATGTTTTCATTTTTCTTTTATATTATTTAAATGAAATGTTTTTTAAAAATATTTTAAATCTCTATTTATTTTTTTAATATAAAAATTTTTTAAAAAGGTTTTCAAATCATTTTTTATATGTATACACGTTTGTTATTAAAAATTTGTTTTTCAAAAGATTATCTATTTTAAAGAGCCTTTATCAAATAAAAAAAGGTATTTACCACATGAATTTTTTTTAAAATATCATTCTATATTATTTTCAGTATAATGTAAGTTTTTTTAAATTTTACTCATACCCTCTTAAGAAATGATCCAATGGTTCCATTCATTTTTTTAAATTGAATGGTCTATGTTTTGAGATATTTCTAATTATGATACATCATTCCCTTATAATGGTTATATTTTCTTGAAACCTGATTCTTTTCATGGATTATGTTTATATTGAAATGATTATTAAACATGTCTTTTATATCGGTTATGATATCACCACATGTGAGTGGTATTCATTTCATTGTATGGGTTCTGATATGATTTTAAATGATCACGTGGAACATGTATGTATGATTTAATTATGAGAATGGTGGGACCTATATCTCCCTCTAATGCATTGGTAAATGATTTTTATCTCATGAGATAGACTAAGATGGTTTTATGAATTAACCTTGACTACTGGGATGGCCAAGGTAGTGAACCATGGCTAACAAGATGTTATGATAAGTGAAGTCATGCTACTAAGACGGACATGGGAGTGAACCATGACTACCAAGATTGTATATGGAGTGAACCCATACTACCAAGATGGTATTGGAATTGATTCATTGGATACTATGAAAATCATATTATATGCTTATGTGCTTACCAAAATTAAATATTGTATTCCAATGTTTTATTTTCATGGATTAGGTTCTTTATTTCCTTATGATTAATGACTTTTGAACTGTCAGCCTTTATGCCAAGATTCATGTTTATGATAATTGATATGTAGGTTATGATATTCTATTTTAATGATCATGTTCTCATACCCTTATGAACATGATTATTCTCAAGTATCTCCCTTGTTTTCCCATACCAATCATCCGGGATCACCCCTTTTTATGATTCCTACCCCTAGGATATAAATATATTTATTCTTTTTGATGTGTTTAAAAAGGGTTTTAGTCAAGAAGATCCTAGAAGGAGATAATGTAGCTCACTTATGTGCTAGTGTTTATGCTTCCAGGATTCCAAAGTCACTTGAGTAGTACAGTCCTTGAGATTCAAATTTTATAGTGTTTCAATTATTTGGAAAACGTTATGTAATGTTAATGTATGAAATGTGAGGGTATCTATACTATTCATCGAGATGGCATGCTTTATGTACACAGAAAAGTTGTTTCCACTTTTGTATTAGATAGAAATATAGAAAAGTAAATGAAATTTATTCAAATTATAAAATAATTTTTAGGTCATATATATCAAATATTTTTATTAAACCCATCCTTAATATATTCTATGCTATGTGTGAATGAATCAAATTGCTTCAAAAGGTGGAAGTTTTCCGTACACATGAACGACATTTTCATATTCCCATAAAATGGAAATAATGAAGGTATGTGTGTTATAATAATTTTATAATCATAATAACATCATAAATATGATATATTTCATATATAAATATATTTCCATCATTATGGATATCCTTTAGAAGTGGTAATGTAAAAACTAATGACATTGGTCCACGAGTCGGTAGTCCACCATACACATGAATAATGATTTCACAACCCATTTGGGGGATGTGTCTCTAGTTATAGGTTGTACCGTTCACATAATTTTTTTTCGGAATTTTGAATATACTAAGGTAATTATATAATCATGATATAAAAATAATTTAAGGTACTTTTCAACGAAATAAAATGACAACACTTGTTGATGAACCTCAACTCTTGTTTTGGTATCCTCCTTAGGTTATCACTAAAAGAATTCATTGGTTTTATTTATATTTAAAATATGGATTTTAGAATAATAAGATGGAAGTTGGAAAGTAATTTTGGGAAATCATTGATGAACCATAAAGGTTTTAATCTGTTAAAAGAAATTATAGGGTTATCATTTTATAAGTGATGTGAGTGGAAGACATTAAAATGTTTTAATATAAAGAATTCCAACCATATATTCTATATGAAAGAAGGGTAAACATTATTCCATTATCAAAGATTAGAGGTCTAATGGTATAAATATTTCCATAATATGGTTTTAAACAATCGAATAGGTTATTTTTTACTCTAATCATTTTAGTTTAACCAATGGTAAACCCATTTTTTCCATAACCTTGATAATTAATTTTTATTGCAATCAATATTAATTTTCGACAAAAAAATGTGTTATAATTATTAGATATAATATATTATTATTATTTATAATATATAATCCATTTTTAAAAAATAGTTACACTGAAGTGTAAAACATTAATTTAATAACAGTCCCGAAAATGTGATGAGAAAGAAGGTTTTTAATGAGAAAATAATAAAAAAATTACAATGTTTTTTTATAAAATTTCAATAATAATATTTTTTGAATGACCTATATTTGATTAAAATATATATAATTGATCTAAAATAACTTCAAAAATGATTTAAATTAAAATTTATCTAAAAAATTTAATAAACGAAAAGGAAGTTTTCAATTAAAATTCATTAATTATCCCTATTCATGAAAAAAAGACGTTTTGGAAAAGTAACAAAAAATAATCCACATATAAAATTATCTTTTAGAATTCAAAAATTATTTTTATTTTACATAATTAATTTTCTAGAAATTTTAGAAAAAAATAATTTTACATTCTTCATAAAAAGACATAAAATATTCGTTTTTTAGAAAATAGTATTTTCAAAACATATAAAAAAATTAAATAAAATTATGTCTATTATCATCATTATGTTTTCATTAAATAAACTCATCATAAATAATATTTAAAATTTATTTAATAGTATTCATATTTTTTTGTTTAACGAGTTGTTTTAAAGTGGTCACATCTATATAATTAAATTAATAATATATCATTATTTTGTTAAAACGGGATATTATGTGTAACAAAAGATAATAGAGAGTTTCTTGTGATAAAATAATGAATTTTTGTTGTTTCATATATCAAAGAAATATAATTTATTCAAAAATAGAAAATTATAAATACTTGGGGTGTTACAAAAGATGTTTCACAGTTATCTTTTCAGTATGATTAGTAGGTTCATTTGAAGACCAGAAAATTTATAAATGAAATTCCATTTTGATTGTGAAAATTCATTATAGTTATAGAAAACACAAAGAATACTCTGGTTATTTTGTACTAATTTTAAAATAAATATGTTCATATTTAAAAGAACGTTATTAATATTAACCATTGATAATGTAACCATCATACAATGAATGATATCATTATTATATATTAAGGTTTGTGATAAAGAATATTTATCCCAAATAATATTTTGATGTCCTTGGACAGTTGGTACATATCCTATGAGGCCTATTTATTAGATCTTCTACGCGAGATAGAATCAATAGGATTTCCCTTGACTAATACCAAGCTAAAATTAAATATCTGATGCATGAAGAAATCTACTTATGGTAGATGTTCTAGCATATTGAGATATTTCCCCAAACTATGTTCATCAAACCACTCCAAGAAATCACAACCATCTCACACATTCCAATAGGGTGTATACTTATTTTATAAGGGGTTATGTGTCTACACCACAGTAGTTTGAATTTTTAAATTTTTTATTTAATTAATTAATGATATTTTTATATTTTCTTTTATGGATATTACATATGGGTTGATAAAAATTATAATTTCATACTATGAATAAAAAATTTACTTTTTTAAAAATATATTATTTTCATTAAAACACTTTTTTTGTTAAATTCAATAATTATATAAGAAAATTAATTATAATATAATATTAGTATTATAAAATAATACTTATATAAAATGATGATATAATTTTAGGAAGTCCAATATAATCTTTAAAATGGATAGAAAATAGTTAAGGCTGTAATGAAACATTATTTTTCAGTAATTGAGAATTTTTATTTATGTATAAATTTTAATTTTTAATGATTATCTTTTATAAAATATATATATTTCTTGATATCATGAAATTTAAATTATCTAATTGGGACATTTTCATTGTTTTTAAAGACCATCAAAATTTCAGTTAAAAGTTAAATATTGTATACATATATGATATATATTATGATTTCATAATATCCTTAAAGTGAAGTAGTATACATTATAAATAGAATTGATGACCAAAAATAGGATTCCAATTTAAAATAAAAAATCCTTGATGAATTTTACAAAACTAATATTTCATTTTATAGTTTCTAAATCAATTCATTTTAAACATGACTCACTTCCACGTCACTGATGGTATTATTTAATGGATTTTAGTTATTGGAATAATAACATATTAAAAACCACCCCTATTTGGAAGAAAAATCCTAAATTATATTTTATTTAATATTTTATCATATAGAGTCAAACACAAATTTTAAAAATTAATAAACAATTCCCACAATTTTTCTATAAATACACAATCATCCTTTTACTTCAATTAACTAGAAACCAATTGATAATGATGTTACTCTATTAATAAATATATAAATTCCTTCAATGGTGTTCCCAATATCTTAAGAATATCCTTCCAGGATTTTATAAGAACACACGCAGGGTAAAGGATCATATCCTCTTCCTTTATTTTATGTACTTACTTTTTAAAAATCCTTTTGATCTGTAACTATTCATTATATAATTTATTTTTACATTTCCCTATACATAACATATTCTTGTTATCTAATTTTTTATATTTTTTCCACATTTCTATATTTCCTTAATGTTATCATATTATATCCTAACGAATTGATCATGTGTTGATTCACAACACTTTTATATCACCTTGTTATACATCTTGTCTAACATGTATTACTTACATTATGTTATGATTTGAGTGTTTTTATTACTAGGCCTTATATCATACAATTTTCATATGTATGCCCCCATTTTATCTTGTGCAGTATTAGAATACCAATGTAATATAAGGGAATGTTTGTGATTTTTTAAATAATTTTTTTATACCCATGGTTCATGTTATTATGTTTCTTCCCTAATTACCCAAAGGCATTATGACTCATGATATTATGGAATGATATGTTTATTTATGTAATAAATTTTTAATTAATGTGTATTAATTAAATAGGTTGTCATTGTGGGTATTAGAGTAAGATAGAGTATTTTTTGGGGATTGTGAATAGAAAACTGGAGTGAATCTTTATGGATTATACTACATATAGGAAAAATTATAAAAAATATAGTAAATTACAGATTTTGAAAATTATAAGAAAAAATCGCATTCTAGATACTAAAAGAGGATGTGGATCTAGAACATTTGTACTTATCAAAAATATCCTTGAATACGAGGCACCTAGAATTAAATAGATCATCGAAAGTTGGATACAAATAAGTCCTTGTTCCACACCATGTTTAACACTCTCACTGGATATGTATTTATAAATTCACAAGATATTAATAAACCATTTTTATGTGAATAAAAATTCCCATTAACATTTTTTAGGAACATGTGTGTTTGTTTTCATTTATTATCTTGATGAGTTTACGGAACATTTTATAAGTTCCTCAACATCTTGTTTATGGAAATTAAAAGAGGTTTTTGGGTGTTATAGAAATCAAAGAACCACTATGAACATTTTAAAATTGTTTAGAAGTATCCTATAAATTTAAAAATGAGTGGGATATCTAAAATTCGAGTTTTCAATGAGTGGGGAAACAATTTTGAGTTCCAACATTTTCCACTCTATAAACATATATATAAAGAGTATGATAAGTAATATTACACATAACAATGTTCACTCAGGAATTGTATAACACACTAAAATGTTTTTGGTAAGATTATTTTCATCCCCACTTCACTTTTAGGTTGTGGAAGGGGTTACATACTAACTTAAATTAGATTTAAAAGACTCAATGCGAGTTTCCAATAGAGTTTCTACTAATTCTATGGAGATTGAAACCAATTGGGGTTCTTCAATAAAAGATCTATTAGATAGAGACCCACTAGATGGAGAACCATAAAATACAGGTATACCATATATATTTATCTGAAAGAACTATTGAATTTATCCCACTAAAAGAATGTGTAGAGAGATATATCTTGTAGGGGAAGAATGGACATAGCCATCAGAAAATGGAAAATCAAAAATAGTTAAATGGAAGAAAATTTGTTAAGGATTATTTTCAGAAAATTTTTAAAAAGTTAAAATTGAGTACATTGGTGTAGGTGATCCAAGATTCTTGTGGAGGAAGGTAAGATCTTCATACAGTGTATTAGAAAAGAAGGAAGAAAGAGTTTTTAGATGGCTTGTATAACTAGTTTTTTTAAAATTATCATTCGTTGGGTGTATAACTATATACGAAATTAGTAGATACTATTAAGATAATTTGGGGAATTATCAAATATGTAAAAGGGGCTAATAGTTTGGTTGTTCTAACTGTGTTGGGTGAATGAAAATTATAGGGTTTTGGAAGAAGATAAAATATATTCATTTATTGTTATAGAAGATTTTTTAAATAATTCCAATTAGAAGGGATCACCATCACAAAAAAGAATAACTCTTTTAACCAGAACATTTAAATATTATGTGTTACTCCCTCACTTTATATTTATTTCATTGAAAAGGTGAGTTTTATATTTATATTTTTAGTCGTTTATAACTCTAGAAATTATTTATAGGTTAATTATATTTTCTAAAAATATGTATAAATATTTTTAAAAATTAATAAGTGATCACTTATTCACCCATACCACTAAAATTTATCCTATAATTGATCCTAGAGAACTACAAGAGGTATTAGAGTGTAGTTTCCTTCTAAAATATCCCAAATTTAGGATGGATAATTTTAATTCATTTAACCACTGGGGGTTCTTATTTTTTAGAAGCAAATATCATAGTTTTATGTATAGAATGAGTCAACATCTTTAATATATTTCATTTAAAGTTAGAGATGTTTCAACCGGTGTATTTCCTCCCAATAAAGAAGTTTTAGTGATAGATTATAATAAGATAAATTTAGATGTTTACAGCAACAATCATAATTCCCTTTTAATGGATCTTACATAATTTATTTATAAAAATATTATGGGGATACAAAATACTAAATAGTGTGAGCTAAATTAAGAATAATTTTTGATGGAAATGGTAAAGTTATGGAATCTAAGCTATAAATATGTTGAATAATATTTAAATATATTAAGATAGAAGGTTAGGAATTTATTGATGATTAATTTACACGATTAATTTAAATGTATTGAAATACTAGAGAAATTGGTATGAATTTGGAATATTCAATCAATATAAAGAAACTAATGAAAAAAATAGATAGATTTGATTCTAATTTTTAAGTTATAAAATATCATTAATATGTATCTCTGAATATACTAAAAAATATTCTCGTGTTATATGAAATGTGAATGTCTATGATATTTAAAAAAAAGCATATAAATTAAATGGAATTTGAGGATTTCTTAAAAATGTGTTATAAATAAAAAAATAGAATTTAAGTAATTTATATGAATATTAAATGTGTAAGACATCAACATAAGTACTTATCTACACTTAATGAAATATTAATATGTAAATTTGAAAGTAAAATGTAAAAATTATCTCAAATGATGTAATATTTATGAAAAAGTTTATTTTACAAGAAAAATTCCACGAATAAGTGAAAATATTTTGAGCCTAAAAATTATGATAATATTTTTTTCACAAAAAATTGGATGAAACATAAACAAAATTTTCCCATAAATAAGAATAATTTGGGGGGGGAAATGAGTAGGACGATTTATCATTGAGTAGAAAATATTATCATGATTTCAACATATTTTCCTGACTTGACAAAAAAATGAGTCATCATTTAGCGATGATTATGGTTAATGGATAATAGATATTGAGTTTATTATGAAATAAAATTTGGAAGTATCACTTGAGGAAAATTCATAACTCAAGAAGAAAAGGAATAATTTGAAGAAATCTGTTAAGGAAATAACTTTTGGTAATAATGAGAAAATAAAAAAGCATGAGATAAAAATGAATGTGATTATAGATCATAAAATTATTATTATTGAGCTTGAGATTTAAATAAAAAAGGTTTTACGAAAATTCACCGGGGAATGAAAATAAACACATGGAAGAAGTTCTACATGTTGAATAAAGTAATCATAATGGGTTAAAGTTGGATGATTTTTAGAAGGTTGAAAATAATATTAAGGAAGCCATATATGAGAACGAATAAGGGATATTAGTAACACAATAAATATTTCTTACAACATATAGTTATTTATTAAATATTATAGTAAAATTCCTTAAACAAGTTGTGTTTAAAGTTAAATATTTTGATTTTGGTGAAAACAAAGGTTCACAGAAGTAAATTGTTTCAACTCCCAAATAATTTTATTATACATTATCTTATACGTAAATTCCAAGTAAAAAAAGTCATTATTTAAAAAAAAATCATCCAATACTATGAAAGAGTTCAATACTTTAAAAAAGTATCATATTGAATGAATTTTCTCATAGTATGTAAAAAAGGCTACAAGACAAACTTTGGAGTAGTATTACAGAAAATATAAATGGGCGGGATTATGAGTATAATATTGGGGTTATAGATTTTTTGTTAAAAGAGATGATTAATGTGGGTACAACATGTATATTCCAGGACATGTGGATGACTCAAGGGGGTTATAAAGAGAAAAGAAGAAAAAAATCCAGATTCAAAGTTGAAGAAGTAAATAATCTTTAGAAAGTGAAGATTTCTAAATCCATTACATGAATAGTAAAAAACCTAAGAAAGATGAGAATGAAATTTTTTTTACGAAATTTGTTAATGTAAATTTATAGTGATTAGTTATTTTTTCCTAGAAAATATCCATGGATAGAATTTTGGAAGAAGCACAAAAAATTTACCAATAAAAGGGGAAGAAATACGTTTTTGAGGATGAGAACAACATTGAAAAAAATTATTAATAAATGGTGGCTCAAAATTCAGAAAAAACAAAATATATGTGAGGAATATGGGAATGTTACAGAAAAACATGTATGAATATATTAATATCCTTGACGGAAATCATGAAGAATATGTTATGAACTGAATGTAACAAAATATTACAAAAGATGAAAAAATTTTATATCTTGATTTTCAGATTCTATATATGAAATGAAATATGTTACAAAATCAATGAATTCAAAAAAATAAGGAAGAAAAATATTCAATGAAAAAACAAGAAGAGAAGAAGGAGAATATTTCAACACTAAGGGAATATTCATTGCCCAAACATTACATTTAAATGAAAACTATGGTTCATCCTTATTCCGAAAATACATTTTTATCAATGCTATCTTGCATGGAGTTGAAGGTGTAAAAGTAATGAAATTGAATGAGTGTTGTAGAAGTTCAGAAAAATATCCATCATGAAACATTTTTTACCATCATGATAAGTAATGGACTGTTTCCCATGAGTGACAGAAATGACGAAGTAGCTGAGGTATGCCCTGCAAATCATTTTTTATTTTGGATAAAAAAACAACTTTTATGGGATAAGTGGAAACCATAAAAAATAACCAGAACCAAATGTCTTATACCCATATAATATATTACAGTAGTGTGAATTAACTGGATAATAAACAACATTAAATATATCTAAAGTTGCAAAAGGGAATCAGAAACCAAAAAAGATCAACCAATTGAAACACTATGTTTCATGCCCAGCCCAATTTGATTATATACAAGAACCTAAAAAATAAAAAATTCATACCTATAAACCAAAATCCATGAGAAATAAAGCACCATCCATAACCTTATTGCAATAATATAAAAATCTCTCTCAAATCCACAAGGTCTACCACAAAAATATATTCTCTGTTATTGCCTTCATTCAATAACAATCCAAATTCATTGGGTAATCATACCACACTAGACTATAAATCAAGGCTTCGCAATTGGTTCATCCCAGTACATCCAAGATAAATATATAATATCATAATAAGGTTGATAGTCAAGTTACTTCTCTATCATTATTGAAATAAAGTTAGCTAACACCAAAAATGAGTCCATGAAAAAAGGAGGCCCAAATCTGGGAACAATACATCTTTTTTTGAGGTGTACCACCCTATTTAATATAGAATGAGATTCTCTGGATATCTACCATGATAAATACTATTCCAATCCTCAGCATTCAACCAATTCTCCACTTGTTTTTCCCTATTTATTTCCTCTTTTTTAGCCTTTTCTAACATACTAAATGTTATTATCATCTACGAATTGAGAATTAGGTACTCAAGGAGCCTCCCTTAATCCAACATTATGATAGTTCACCCACCTTCAAGGGGTTGGAGACTAAAGGGACCATTGGGGTTATGGATTCATTGAGTCTTTGTTCCATAGCTCCCAGGGGGACACTAAACTTCCTCGTTGATCTGGTCAACATAGGTTTGGGAAGGTAGAAGTAGTATTTCCAATTCTTTGTCTTCTTCTTGGAGGGGGATGAAAAGTATTGATAATAGCTAATGTATATTTTTCCTTTTTTATTGCACTATCAGAAAGATCCTTCTACAAGATCATACTCTTTCCATTATGTTTTAGATTTATAATCTACATTCAAATCTCTATAATTATTAATATAATCTTCTATAGAAAAATTCTTATATGTCCCTTGATCTTTATCATCAAACCAAGATTACTTTTTTTATCTTGGATATTATGGATATTAAACTTTATTCCTCATTTGGGGTTCAAGATGATATCTCCCAAGGGGACAAATCAGGTGACCAACTTGAACCCCTGGGATTCCATCAGTTCCTGGCTGCATGTTAGGACATAAATTTTCAATGACCTTAATTTATTGCTTGTTCAGGGGACTTGAAAACACCCATTAGAAGTCTCATATCCTCAAATTACCCCTATCTATCAAAAACCCATCCAAAATAATATTCATCCCTTGATCACTATTGTTCATGGGTTTATCATGCATGGCTTCCAAATTTGATAGAAGACCTAGAAAAATGCTTGGAACACTAGGATCCAATTTCATCTGTCAGAATTCCTTCTTACATAAAATGATGGGGTCACCTTGGAGGTTCTCAATATCCATAGTTGAAGGGGAACTGACCACCAAGGGAGGGGCCACTACCTCATTGAGCATCGCCATGATTTTTGGGACACTGCTACCTTATAGAACATTGGGGCCTTCCCATGATACAAATTGGAAGTATTATTCTTAAATAAACTTGAGTATTTTAATTCTATTGGGAATAACCTAATACATTAATATCCCCAACCTCAAAAACATTATGACCCTTATGTGATTCTTCATAATGAGTAGCATCCAGGTGCTTCTCAATGACCACCATGATATATTTATTAGTAGTGTAACCTTTCCAACTAAAACGTATACAAAAAAGAGGTCACACTTCATAAATAACATATGACATGAAATAATACCCTCCTGTTATGTATATCAAAATAAAATCAAGTAGAAATTTTGCTAAACCAGCTTCCACACACAATCAAACATAGGCTGAATGCTGCAACGATGTCCAACGTAGTTCCATACAAAATATTATACCACTAGAATTTCCAACATGTCTCAAGATTATAGGATAGAAAAAAGGTAAGGGTAAACCAATAATGTTCACTCAAACTATAGCCAAATAAAGATCATGGCACATGTGATAGTATAATGACCATATATACAAAAGAAATCTAAATAGACCAAGGTATTGACATTGTCACTATAATACCTTCAAAAAATCAACCTTATCTTGGAAAAGTATAAATAAATTCCTGAAATCAAGAAGATAAATCGATATGTATCCCTTAAAACCTTATCCTGACCATACATGGAGCATGAAATCATTAAAATATTAACATCTATGAACAAAGAGAGAAATAGGTGCAAACACAAGTCGATCTGAGGCATGGGGGAATTCCAAGGAGGCAATATCTATAATGGGAAACCCTTATATGATCCTAGGAAACTTTGATCCTATATCAATGTCCAGAATATCTGAGAAACAAGCATGAGTATGAAGATAATGATTAAGGGGAGTATCCCCCGACCCATGGTGGTGGAGGTTCCACCATAACCGACATCGACCCACTAGGTCATCATTGAAAGAGGATAGCGGGGTGTCACTTTAGTATCATAAGTATGATCCCCACAATTTTTATAGAAAAAGGTTTCAAAATTTGAGGAATTTGAGAATTGGTTTTTGTAAACATGGAATATGTTGATATGATTATTGATATGGGTGAAAGATTTATCTTACTTAACTTACTCAAATTCCCCTAATATATATAAATTTACTGAATCATAAGTAAATTATTAAACAAACAATGTGTTCTAAATAACATTAATCACCGTGATTTTACACAATTATTTTACACTAAGTCCCCCTAGCAGACTATGAGTTGTTTATTCAATGAATCTTTTTTAATAAATTCTGGTGATTTTATTTTTCTGCTATGAAATTTTTACAAGATTCCAAGATGAAGGAATAAAATATGAGATGTAGTTTTTGAATTTTATTTTAAAAATGAGGGATAAATGACATAGGGGGAGAAAGTAAATGTAAACATCATATGAGGATAACTAATTGAGTACACATATTTACATTGAATATGTTTAGAATTTTTTGTATATATTGAAAACAAAAACAATGTGGTGATTGCTAGGCCCATGTGTGTTTGGTTATAGTTTATTTACATATATCAATATTTTTTGAAGGGAATCATTCTTAATAAAGTTGTGGGAACATTCTATATATTGGAGAATAAAAAAATTCCTTAACCATGTTAGATGATTTAATGTTGTTCTTCAAGTTATGATGTCTTGAACAAATTCATTTTCAATGACATATTTTAATTATTTTATAAAATGTCTGAGAAGTTAGAGAATGTATGAGCATAAATTCATAAAAACAGACCCATGTTGTCAAAGTAAACATTCTTGAAACAATTTTTCTTGAAAAAGGATACCAGATAAAGGAAACTAGATAGATACATGAGATTGAACATATTTCACGTTCCAAATGAAGATTTTATGAATATACATTTTTTTATAATATGGTATTTCGGTGTTTTTACACTTTTTTAAAAGGTTTAAACAAGTTCCAAGGGAATAAATGCCAAGTCATGAGAAGATAGGTTTCTAATATTTTTTAAAATACCCAGGGAGAAAAACTAATTGTTAAATCCAGATAGAGAATGGGAGAGTAAACTGTTCACCAAATAGAGCATATATTTTCAAATCACTTTGATGGATTAAAACACAATAACATCACCAAATTGAGGTTTTGGTAATGTTACAAATAATAGAGTATATGGTACAGACATATAAAATAACTAACAGATAGAATATTTTAGGGGAACCCGAATGAAAAAATGTAAAGATACATCAGCAAGAGAATGGTGTATATATTTTGAGATAATTTACAGTTAGATTAGAAGAACTTTCATCAGAAATCGATAATATATAAATATCACTAGATAGAGAGTAGTATATGGGTCCACTATATGGTGGTATTCTAAACATAATGGATGGATTTTTTCTACCATAGGGGGGCCATATATAGGTTCAATAGATGAATAATGTTTTTAAGTTCATATGATAAATGATTATGGAGGTGTGTCAACAAACATATAATTACTAATGTGTAAAATATTTAGTCACACACTTGAATGAAGTGATATGAGGAAATTTATATAAGCTATGTAAATTTCTATACAATTATGATGTAAATTTTATCTTATTTTAATATTAGCATGATGATCATAAATATTATTACTGAAGTTTATTAACATTTTTCATAGAGAAATTCTATGAAATTCTAGGATACTAGAAATATAAAATAATATTTATTAATATTATAGAAGTTTTATGTTGAATACAGTGAAATACACTAGAGTTGGTGATCTAAAAATGGATTTTCATACTAAGGGAAAATAATTTTTATTTCCATTTTTTTAACTTTGGGAATGCCAATATATTGGGTTGGAAAGTGAAATATTAATTAACACTATTCATATATAAATATTCTAACATGATGAATTTTTTTTGGTAGTTTTAGCTTCCTACCTTGTTCACTTTTAGGATGAGTAGGATGTTATAATCCAACTTCTATATGATGGAAAAAATGAACTATGAGTTTCAAATAGAGTGTATACTAATTTTAATGAGAGTATGATAGATGGAGATCATAGATAAAATATCTAGTAGATGTAGACCAAGTGGATAGAGAACCATTAGATAGAGGTATATCAGATATAGTCATCATATAGAGTAATTGAACATACCTCTCCAATCCAATGTGCAGTGGGAAATATGGGATGGATATATAAATGACAGAGCCACCAATAGAAGAAAACCATATGGATTCAAATAGAATAACATTTGATAAATAATTTTATTCATAGAAGTTATGATATATCCATATTTAGTACTTCCAGGTCTCACAAATATCAGGTGGATGTTTTGTGGAAAATAGAATTTTATGTGAGTTGTTTGTCATCATTAATTTTATACATAGGTAAATGTTTTCCAATAGTCATTTTTAGGAAGAAAAGATCTTTATATATGTCACGACTCAACATCGGGACCCATGCCGTGACTACCCCGAGCCTTCCTCCCATAGGACAGGGGCTGGCGACTAGCACCAAGGCGTAAATCCCGACAATAAAGGGGAAGGAATTGCCTTTATAAATTAAACAAACACAACAGAGTAAGCAAGCAGAAGTATACACTAAGTAAAAATGAGTACAATAGTAAGTATGGAAAGTAAATGGGCCAGAATAAAAACCCAAACTGAAGGTAAAGTACAACTCGAAAGAAAGTATAACAAATAAAAGTAAAGGAGCAACTCGAGCCGTCTACTGGAAGTCCCACTTGAATGGTGGGTACAGATAGCCTCCTCAGCTCCTAGGGTCCAGTCATCTGCTCCATGTACGTACCACCCAGTGGTCAACCTCAAGGTACCAACTTGCTCTATGAGCCTCAACCACGATCAGTGTTGTCTGTCATCTGTATCCAACACAATGTAGTGTGGGCATAGCCCGTGCAGGGGTGAGTATACGCTACTCAATAGGGACACAAAGACCCCTAAAGGTCTCCCAGAATCCACAAAGGAATTCCACAAAGGAAAGATACAGTCATAAAGTAACATCCAACACTACTTAGGTATATGCCCATACATATACCTATGTCATCAATTCCAGTTCGGCTCCAACATCTGAGCCCAAGTTTGATCAGGTCCACATAGGATAGTACAACACAATCCACACAAGATAACACAACCAAATCCACATAAGAAAGCAAGTCAATCATATCAAAGATATTTTTTGAAATTCAGGACTCAGCTCACATAGGTATACTTCTTTTGTATGGTGATAGAGATGATCAGATATAGCCACTGATTCATCTAAGCTGGGACCCACGTAGGATACAAAACCAGCTAAGCTGTCGGAACCACATAGGATACAGACCTACCACTCTGCCAGACCCATGTAGGATACAAGAACAAAGTAAATACTGCCAGACCCATGTAGGATAAAAGAACAGTAGTCATCGCGGTCGATCCAACAGATCATTTTAGTATGGTCTTCATCGTTGCCGAACCCACGGAGGATTTCAGTGCAGTCTTCATCACCGTCGAACCCACGGAGGATTTCAGTAGGGTCTTCATCGCTGTCGAACCCACGGAGGCATTCCGTGCAGTCGTCATTGTTGCCGAACCCACGGAGGCATTCAGTGCAGTCGTCATTACTGCCGAACCCATGGAGGATTTTAGTGCAGTCATCATCGTCGTCGCAGTCGCACCCATTTCTCAGGTTCCCGCACACAGCATGCTCGTTTTCGGGAGGGTCCGCTCCACGAGCCAAAGGGGGGTTGATACATCAACTGGCATGTATTCCGGACTTTATGTATCCCAAAGTTCCGTCTCAACAAAAGGAAATCAATGCGACAGATGGCGCGTCAATCATACGCCCGGTCTGAGAGTTATTGGCTTTTTCGTTTCAGGGGCCCGGTTGGTTTTTGAAGTCAAAACCAACCCGACTGCACTCCATCTACATCCAAACCTCAATCATAGTAATCCAAAAGGTCCGTCTCACTAAGAAGAATCCAAAAAAGTCAAAGCCACATCAATCGGACGTCCGAAGCTCAAGTTATAAGGGTTTCTGCTCCGAGGACCCGGTTGGTTTCGAGCTCGAACCAACCCGGCCATACAAAAAGTTCACTGGAACCTTGGGTGTAATATACCGAAATGACCGACTCGATCCAAGGATCTTATTGCAACTGACGGTTCGTCGATCAAAGTTATGTATCCCATGATACACGTGTTTGAATGGAATTGTCCAAAAATAGGGGGTTTTGGGCCCGGACCGACCCGGCCCAAGACCCCCTGGGTCGGCACAAACCGGGTCGACCTGAACCAGGTCAAGGTCCAGAACCTTAGGGCATGGCCCGGCCCCCTGGCGCAGCCCGGCCCGGCCTGGGCGGCCTGGCCCGGTGCGGCCGGTTGGCCTGGCACGGGAGCGGCCCGCATGGCCGGCTCGGCGGTGGCCAAGCCGTCACGTAGGGGGGGCGCGTTGCCCCCTCATTGAAACCGCGACCCCACGTGGGGCCCGCTCCTTTTCCAGCCGGGGGTTATGACCCCCGGTCTTCCTTCTGAAATGGTCAGCCCGGCCCAGCCGGCCGGTGCTGCTGCTGCGGGACCCCACTGTCCCGCCCCTCCGAGGTACCGGTGGCCGGCAGTTCCGACCGCCCCGCCTTGCACTACTGCGGATTTGAGTCACGTCCTTGTCCGACCGGTGTGGCGCGACGGCACCATGCCCCTCTGTCGTGGCCCCGCTCCAGTCGCGGCTTCATCGTGGTTCTTCGGCATGGCCCGACGGCACCGCTTCCCTTCACCGCAGCCCGATTTCGGCCACGGCATCATTCGGCCTCAACGGCGCCGCGCGACGGCGTCGCGCTTCATCGCCACATTCCTCCATGTTTCCGTGCGGTGCCGTTGCACCGCGCCGCCTTTTTGGAGCCGCAACAAACAACATCAAAGGGGAAGGAGGGTCAGCCATGTTCGTGCAGTCCGACCTCCTCTCATTATGACATTAAAAGGCGGCCATAAAATAAAGATGAAGAACGGAAAAGAAAAATCCACAGACATCAAGTTAACCCCAACCTTGATGAAGTCATTGAACAAGGTTCGTCGCGGGAAAAGGACATCGTGGAAGACAACATTGCGGAAGACGGCGTCATGGAAGACGGCATCGCAGATCGATGCTCTATAAGAATCATCGGCATTCTCTCGAAGAAAGATGCGGCACGTCGTGGTTCTCCGAAGATGGTGTCTCTCGCCAGCTGCGGAGAAGAGAGGCGATGGCATGGTGATTCCCCTACCGTGATGGAGTTTTTTGTCGAAGACTCGGCGTTCTTCGCATTCTTCGACGAGGATGAAGATATTCCTCAAGAGCACAAGAGTCCTCTCTTTTCCGCACAACGAAAGAACAACCCAATAAAATAAGTCATATCTTATTTTATTATCACTCATGCATGCCATTAATTTGAAATTCAAAAACAAATCTAATTCAATTAATTGACTTAATTGAAGTGCATTTAATATCCAAATTAATTTTGAGGGT
This sequence comes from Viscum album, assembly GCA_963277665.1. Taxonomy (NCBI): domain Eukaryota; kingdom Viridiplantae; phylum Streptophyta; class Magnoliopsida; order Santalales; family Viscaceae; genus Viscum; species Viscum album. Next base: position 65,168,636 of record OY728147.1, on the reverse strand, counting down.
TGACATGGCATTTAAAAGGGGTGTGGGTGAGTTACATATTAAATGCATGAGAACAAGGTTAAAAGGGATTTGAAGGGGCGGGGCTCGTGTGGGCCCCACTTCACTAACATCCTACCCAGTGGAGTTAGGATATTAGTGGGCCCCACTCGAACCAACAAGCATAGGTTTAAACTACCTAGAATAGAAATAAAATTGCATCACAGTATTTTATTTCATTATTTAGTTAACCCATTATTTAATAACCTCACCCAAGCAACGCCCCTCCGGAAAAAGTGTTCCTAAGAAATTACTGGCGCTGCGACTCCATCGGTGCCCTTGGATTTCGATTCCGAGCACTGGTTCATAATTTAGGAAAATCCACTCGTTCGTTCATTGAACGTACCCCTACTAAACTTCAGAAATTGATTTCGGGCACACCGGGCCTCGGAATCAGGTGTCGTCAGAAACTTACCTAGAATTTTACGGGTCATTACAATATACCATATCACAAAATAATAAGGGGAGAGCATATAAGAAGTGGTATAACTTGTTTTTGAAAAGGATTATTGGTTATGGGGTATAACCAATAATGACTTTAGTGGAAATAGTTTCGATAGTTTAGGGGTATAAATAACTATAGATGAAGTTTTGTTTTTTTGGGTAGAACTAGGTTTTTATGAAGGATTATATGTTGGGTGTATAACTAGTTTTTTCAAGTGACTATAATTCGAAAATAATTTATTAAAAGATTTCATGATGGGGGGAATAAACAATAAGGAAATTAGATTAAGTTTTTATTGAACCTTGTAAATATTGTTTGTCATAATATCTCATTATATATAATTCATATGAAATGGTTGGTTGGTTTTCATATTTTATTTGATCATAAATCTAAAATTTTTCTAGTGGATAAGAGTGTTTCCATAAAAATATGAGATACTACATATAAAATAAAAAAGTTTCCACTAATCCACACTACAAGAAAAATGATATATATCCATAATCCTACAGCCCTTGTTATATAGGTTGGTGTCTATTTCATAATTTATATCCACAATTTAATTAAAAATGAGTCTATATGGTTATTATATGCCACTATTTACCAAGGACAATGGAAATGGAGTTGATTAATTTGGTTTCTGCCTGAGTGCCCACCTTCCATTTTACCCTCTCCAACATTCGACCCTCTTCCCCTGAGAGATCTCCTCTCCCTAACCATCTCCTCTATAAAACCCCCTTACACATCTAGATGTACTATCTTTGTCCCTCTTTCCCTAATGATACCCCTCAAAATCTCTCCTCTCCCTTACCCTCTTCCCTTGACAATTCCCCTCTCAATAGAACCCCTCACGACCCCAGCTCATACTACCACCGAATAAGATTGTGAGCTCTCCTCCCAACGAGTCTCCTCCCCCGATGATGCCACTAAACGTGGATATATCATCTCACCAATGATGTTGATCATATTAATCCTCCCCACCTCCTCATCTGGTGTGCCTTTGATGCCTCCACTCGAGGATTTTTTAGATTTTACACATGGGAGTGTTCTACAATCAAACCTGAATACATTGTCCCAACCATATTTATAACAGACATTGAATCTTTTCATATCAACTAGAATCCCAAGACTATAATCCATTTTACATTACTCATATTTTATTTTATTTGATACAATAGATCTATGTTTAAATTTTTTCCATAATGACTGCATTATATAGAGATTCTCCATGATGATAATTTTGGTTTTATATTTGATTTTTCCTCGGATAGTAGATATTGTCTGTGGATTTATTCATTCATCTTATTACTTCACTTTGTTCTATATATAGGTTTTAAAATTTATAATTTTTCCATAAAAAAAAGATGGAGGAATCACATAATTATTTTCAATCTACAATGAATTGTTTGTGTGCGCATAAGAGAGAGATTAAAGTTTTTCTATTATATATTAGGAATTTGATTTGTCTTTTAGTGATTCTTATAATTATTAATAAATATAATCCTATCACATTCTTTAACTGATATAAATATTTATCCAAAATTTTTATTTTTGTTTCTTTTGTTTAGAATCCCAGTTTCGATACTTTAAAAAGTCTCTCAGATTCTCCATCTTTATTTGATCACCATCTCTATGCCTAATTATAAGATGTTATAATATTATTAATTCAATGAAAACCCCTAATGAGTGTTTTTGATGTTATGTAATTTTGAATTGTTACAATGGACTTTCTATTTAGATTATAAAATCTAGAGACTTCAAATTTCATTCTGTAGATATTTATAATTTCTCCAATTGTTGATGCTAAATTACATTATTTCATTCTTACAAACACCTAAACCTTGTTTAAATAGAGAGATGATTATTTCTACATAGGTGATACACATGGATTTCTCATGTATTTTTATAATTTTATAACTTAGTTTTTATTAATTAGTTTAATCATTTTTTATTTTTTTAGTTTATTTTTGTATCATTTTTATAGTTTAGATATTTTGATATTTTTTAGTTAATTTATATACTAATATTATAAATTCAGTATATTTTTATTTAACTATTTTTTGTATTAAAAAAATAGTTGTTTTATTTTATTATTATCTAAAAGTAGTACTATATTTAATTACATGTGCATTAATATTAAATTTTTAATACTATTTTATTATTATTATTCTTATTAATAAACTTTTAGAAAATAGATTCTTTTTTTCATTAATTTGAATTTAAATTTTTTTATTTTATTATTTATCCCCCCTAACTACAAATGCCAACCTCCTCCCCTTGACCCTCTCCATTCCCCGCACATCACCCATTCCCTTTTATCCCCATTCCACCACTCTCCAATCCCCTCCCCCACTCACGCCCCAAATAACCTGCCGCCCCACTCTACCTTTCCCTCTCCCATATAGACCCGCCAAATCCATCTACCTCTCTCAAATTATCACCACGCCAGCCCCTATCTCCTATCATCCACTGTAGCGCTCGGCAAGCAACCATTCTTAGTCCAAACTAACATAAAATCATCCCTGACATCAACATACGACCGAACCAACCACCTCAGCTGATCATCACAACTTCCAGTGACCAGCCCTCCTCCATTTTGGGAGCGCAATGGTGGTTCAGACACATCACTGACATGCACGGTGGTTATCTTGGGCTTTTAGTGATTAACATCGCACATCGAGAGCTAGTGCAGATCAGATTATATTTTTAGTGGCATGGTGGTTTGATTCAGGTGTGACATCAACGAATTCACAGAGAAAAGTGATGATTATTTTTTTGTGATCGTTGGTGGTGTCTCGTGGTGACCACAATAAGTACACGAGAATGGTGATATCTCCTATTTATTATTTTATTTGTCATTTCATCGCGATGGTTGGGTAATTTCATTTGTGTTGGAGTTTTCTTAAATGTGACAGTGAATGCATGTCTTTAATTTATTCTTATGTTTGAGTTCCATTTGAATTAATTTCATTTGGTTGTTTATTTAATTAATTGTATATGTGTTTAAATAAATTTTCATTTGGGCTCTGCACACATGCTCTGGTGCACGTTCGTGAGATACCAAATATGTAATCATGAACGGGAGTTCATCAGAGAATTTATTTATCCAGAATTCGATCAAGTGAGCGAGCGAATTCGGAATAAATAAATATATTGAATGAAAAAATTAATATTTTGTGTGTGAACATCTTAAAACATGTGTGAGTGATACTGAATTAGTGATATCATGTGAGTGAACCCAATACAGTTAGATACTTCAACATTGTGAGAAATAGGTCATCGTATTTCACCAAGTGATTTAGTGCTATAATGATGCACAAATTATTCGTAATGACAGAGAATGAAATAATGGATAATTTGTGTAAAAATTATAATATTGTCTCACGTCAGATAATGAGACCAGATAAAATTTTGACTAAATTTGGAATCGATGATAATTGAATAAATAAATATTTAAATGTGCGAATTAAATATTTGACATTGCATGCACTTTAATGGATGTCACGACTCTAACACTTCCATCTCTGCCAGTTTCTTTCATAGATTAGATCACTAAGATAGTTTTAGTTAATTTAAATAGTCATTTTTAAAATAGTGATTTGTATTTTAGAAATTAGTTGTTAATCACACAATTAATACCCATCTTCTTATACAATCCTCTAAGAGGACATTTCTAGTGTCTACTCACATTCTCTCTATGGTTTAACCCTACTCTCCAATTCTAGAGTAGTTAGTAGGTTAATAAATATTAAACAATTTCACACATTGCGAGGAGTAGGGGAAATTTCTAGCATCGTTTCTGGGGAGAATAGTAGTAATAAGAGTTCCTTTAAAAGAGAGATTTAGGTAAAAAACCAATAAAAAACTATTTACTGCTCTGGGAATGTTTCATTGTAGGAATTTTCAAGACACCCAGAAGCTCAGAATGATGTGGACCATGCCACATAGTAACAACTAGTTCCCACCCTACCCCCCAACATTGCAAGGTATGATGTATAATAATTCACTGCACATGCGCACTCCAGGTAATCATGTCTATTTTAATGATTAGCATTCAAGTCTGTGTTATGATATGTATTCTACTGTAAGTCCTTATCCACCATTAGATCATTTCCAAAGTCAATACATTCCATAAAATTTAGAACATGATAATTCATGAAAAATAAATGATTCAATAATTGATCACATGTTTCAATCATCTATCACTAGTACAAATAGGATGCTTAAAATTCATGATGAACGTAATGAAAGGTTACTTTCTTCAACAAGAAATTTACAAAATCAAACAAAAGGTTTATAATATTAAAATAAAGATTTATAAAATAAAATGAAAAATTTAGAAAATCAAATGACTCAACTTGTTCAACTTTTCCCCTCACTGCCACTTAATGGTACAATTCAGAATAATATTTTTGAGGAAAGTCTAGTAAAAGTTCCATTTGTACAACATTCATTTCCCGATTCTTAAAATGAGATTTATATGCCTTGTTTTCATCCAAGTGATGTCTCTTATCCATCAGAATTTAATTCTCCCAATCTAATCGCAATTCAAGAATATGATAACTTATTCTTCCACCAAGTTTAACATAATAGTCCCACTGAAAATTTGATTTCATGTCTTTATGTGAGTTCATGACCTAACCATACCAAATTGATAATGGACATGTTAAATTTATATCAAATTTCACCTTTTTAGGATGAGCATGACATTGAACATGGATCATTATTTACAATGATAGATTCAAAATTGAACCAAGAGACAGTGGATTGCCACGCTCAAGAGGAAATCACATCAAATGACATTGAATCACCTCTTTCTGAAAATCATTGTGAGTCCAATTTTTTTTCTAAAATGGATACATTTGATACATTTTTGGAGTTAGAGAATCAATAAGCATTGGTCATAGAGAACACTAATAATTTTAAAGAAACAATGGAAGAATGGGATTGTTTGGAGGATCCTGAGTTTTTGGTGAAACATGTACCAACAAAGAAATATGATGAGGGTAGTATAGAGGAAATTTTTTAAAAAGATATCATTCTTGACATAATGGATTCATCTTCTCCAGTTGAACCCATGACACTTTCTCCATGTGTCATGGTTAAAAAACATCACATGAAATACACGTATATGCTAACAATACCTTTGACCTTGGTACAATCAATGAAATCATCGAGCATGAATTGTGTTGGAAACCAATAGATTTCCATGTTCTAGTTATTGGGTATGAAAATGAATTTAAATACATCTTCAACCTAGATACTGCATTCAAGGATGTGATGGATATAAGCCGACCAGTCAAGGAGCCCGGTAAAGGCACTTTTTCACATGTGTATGTTTAAGGGAGTAATCTTCTTGATCTTTTCATTGACGAAAATTACCCAAAATTCAATCATTCAATGAGTCTTTATTCAGGCCAGGTATATTTGTCCCCTTGTGATTTGGCCTATTTTCATATCATTCCACACATCCATTCTTCTAACATGATTTTGTTGAAATTTTGTGCAGCTTGTAGGATAAACTCATCTTCAATGAATGGATTCCACACTCCTACTGAAAAAGAAGTAGATGTGTAGTTCACATTTCCGTTTGATCCTGGTGGAGTTTCAACATTGTTTGGATGAAGATGACGTAAACTTAGCGATCAATAGGAGGAAACCCATCATTTTTTCCTTTTCATTTAGCATTTATTTTCATTCCATTTAGTTTTATGTAAAAATAAAATAAAATAAAAATGCATGAATTTACCGCATTCTGTTTTCTCCTGGAACTAAAGTGGATTTAAATTCAACATATATATTTTTATCTTCCACATGATTTTGATTATGGTGTGAATTATTTGATATGATGCGATTATGTGTTTTCAATGTGTAGGTTTTATAGGTATACCATTTCTGAAGCTTCCTCAGATATAGCTAGCCTCTCCATGTCTATCTGCACTTACATAGGAATGTGTTTTATTTTTTCCATATTTTATGCTTCCAAAAACACCATAAAAAAACTAAAATTCATGTCATTGATGAACCGATGTAAAATCCATTGTATTTTTGTCGCAACACAGTCAATAACATACCACTTGTGTCCCTAGACAATATGAGCACATGATTTTTGTTTGACATTGTTTGATCATTGATCTCATGATCTAGATCATTACTGATATTATTTCATGATTCGAATATGTTTTTCAAAAACATGTCTATTTTTTAGACACTTATTTTCAATCATGCTCATCTATGTTTTCCAACATTATATTTCCATGCCTATGTGGACTCTAGCCCATTTTAAATTATCTCTTGTTTCTATTTAGCTTGAGGGAATCTCAACCATGTTTTGTCTTCAAAGTGATAAATATTTTGAAAGTTGTACAAAAATGATCGAGGCATCATTTTGATATTTTAGCTCAGTTGACCCACTGATCCACCAATATATTTTCTCCATCGTGTAGCCCATAGTGTCCATGAAAATTATTTTTTAGGATAATCCCATAACTGATACCCTTCCCAACCCATTTCATGAATTTTTGCATAATAATTCTCAATCTAAGTTTGGGGGAGATTTACTCATGGATAGGGTTCTTGGAGGGGTAGTGATTCATTTGATGGACATGGACTGACATTATCTCATCCTGATCATCTGAGTTATTTTTCACAGTAGCCACATTCATTACATATATTTTGATATGGGAATATAGAACCTTTTGGTTCCAACAATGAGTACACTGGTGGTCATTACGCAGTAACCATCAACTTTGGGGATACCTCTAAAAGTGACGATTCATTACTCCAGGAGATAAGAAGTTTTCTATATGACCTACTTTCATTGCAATGTTACAGAGTATACGCTACTTGTGTACCATTATTTGGGATTCTTATCTGACATTGATTTCATTGGGTTTTACAGTTGAGACTCAACTATTTTTCCTAACCATATTTTTTGAGTGAGATGTGTCTTAAAAAAAGATAAAAACATTGAATTATGACATTCTTGGGGACAAGCAGTTTTTTAAGTGTAGGGGAGCATGATTTTGAGGGAGATATTTGAATTGACATTTATCATTCCTTTATTTCAAAATTCAACCCTCCTTTTTTCCAAAAAAATATCGAAAATTTCTTTATGAACAACACCCCGCAACCTCAGAGACATTTGAACCTCATCTAATATCCTTCAGATTGGTGTATTCTTTTCAATTACACTAGTAGAGATGTGAAATTCATGGAAATCCTATGGTAAACATGCATGTGTGTGAGAATTGAGCATGACTTTGATCAAATATTTTTTCAGCAATGAGTGTGAAGGAAAGGTAGTTCACATGATAAATGAGTGCACATACTAGTTTTGAAAAGAATTCAAGTGAAAGAAAAATTGTTCATGAACATTGAATTTTTAAAAGGTGCATGATATTTTATGGGAAAAGATATTTAAATTTTTTAAACTTGTAATTTTGATGTTTTGATTTTTCTATAGCCACTTGTGTTTTCTTTCTGTTTTTTTTTCAAGAATGCAAAAGTTTAAGTTTCCAGGATTTGATGAACATGGATTTTGCATGTATTTTTATAATTTCATAACTTAGTTTTAATTAGTTAGTTTTAACATTTTTTATATTTTTAGTATATTTTTGTATCTTTGTAGTAGGATAGATATTTTGATAATTTTTAGTCAATTTATATACTTATATTAGTAATTTAGTATTTTTATTTTATTTCATTATTTTTTTATATTAATAAAATAGTTTTTTTAGTTTATTATTATTAAATAGTAATATTTTATTTAATTACAAGTTCATTAATAATTAATTTTTAATACTATTTTATTATTATTATTATTAATTAATTAACTTTAAAAAGTAGATTATTTTTTCATTAATTTGAATTTAACAATTTTTTATTTTATTTTATATCCCCCCAAACTACCCACACTGACCCCCTCCCGTTGACCTGATCCACTCCTCCCACGTCACCCATACCCTTTTTCCCTCATTCCAACTCTCTCCAATCCCCTCACTCACTCACGCCCCAAATAACCCAGTGCTGAACTCTACTCTCCCTCTCCCCAATAGACCCTCTGAATCCACCTCCCTCTCTCCAATTATCCCCATGAATCCAATATCCCCTCTCGTCCACTGCAACGTGTGGAAAGAAACCCTTCTCAGTCAGAAAAAGCCGCAAATCATCCTCGACATCAACATACGGCCGAACCGACCACCTCCACTGATCATCACAACTTCCAGCAACCACCTCTCCTCCATTTTGGGAGCGCAATGGTGGTTCGGACACATCATTGATGTGAACATCGGTTCGCTTGGGCTATCGGAGATTGACGTTGTATGGTGAGAGCAAGCGCAGATTGGATCATATTTTCAGCGGCAGGATGGTTTGATTCTGGTGTGGCGTCAGTGAATGCACAGAGCATAGTGATGATTATTAATTTGCAATCATTGACGGCGTCTCGTGGTGACCAAAACAACGACACAAGAATGGTTATATATTCTGTTTATTATTTTATGTGTCATGTCATCGCGATGGTTGGGTAATTTAATTTGTGTTGGATTTGTGACAAATATGACTATGAATGCATTTTTTTAGTTTATTCCTATGTTTGATTGCCTTTTGAATTAATTTCATTTGGATATTTATTTATATAATTGTATCTGTGATTAAATCAATTGTCATTTGGGCTCTGCAAACATGCTTTGGTGCATGTTCGTGTGATACATAATAAGTAATCACGAACAGGAGTTCATCAATGAATTTATTTATCCGGAATTCGATCAAGCGCATGAGATAATTTTGAATAAATAAATATACTAATTGAAAAAATTTACATTTTGTGTCTGCATTTAATCAAACATGGGTGATTGATACTGAAAATGTGATCTCATGTGAGCAAACCCGAGATAGGAAAATACTTCGACTTTGTGAGAAAAAGGTTGTTGTATTGGACCAAGTGATTCAGTACCATAATGGCACACAAATTATTCATCAGGATAGAGAATGAAATGAAGGATAATTTTTGTAAACATTATAATACTGTATAACATCAGAGAACGATACTAGATAGTATTTTAATTCAATTTGGAATCACTGATAATTGAATAAATAACTATTTAAATGTGTGAATTAAATAATTAACATTACATGCACTTGAACGGACATAACGACTCTGACACTTCCATCACTGCCAGTTTCTTTCATTTCATAGTTCACATAGATAGTTTTAGTTAATTTAAATAGTCATTTTTAAAATAGTCCTTTAGTTTATAGAACTTAGTTGTTAATAAAACAATTAACACCCATCTGCCTGAACATTCCTCCAAGAGGACATTTTTAGTGTCTACTCACATTCTCTCTGTGGTTCGATCCTTCTCGCCACTTCCACAGTAGTTAGTAGGTTAATAAATATTGAAAATTTTCATGCGTTGTGATGCGCGTGCCAATAGGTTAACATTTTTTTCATTGATAAATATTTATAACCACTCATCTATATTTTTCCTACATAGAGGAAAATTGAAGTTTGCATAAACATAGATGATGATTTTATAGAAAAATAACAGTAAATTTCTACTAAAATATACTATATGATTTATATGAATGATATAAATGATACATATGAACATAATATAAGATACAGACATAGAACAATGAAATAACCCATACAAAATTCTCCATGCATAACAATTTTTCATTCTTATTGTCAAAATTTTGGTATTCATAATATTAATTTAGAGTTAAAACAACTTACTTCATTCCATATCCACTATTCTCATAAAGTAATCCAGGTTTTATTAAACAATTATATTTATAAAACTACATGTGTGATATATATTCAATGGTTTCTCAATAGATTGATCACTTTAATATTCTATTCAAATTGGTATTGACATTTTTTAATAAAATAACACACATTGTAGAATATACCAAGAACCTCATAAAAATTTTAAATAATATAGATAGTAGTTAAAAATCCTTGGTAATTTCCTTTAACATGAATAAACATTAAAAAATCATAACATGTAATTGGTTTCTCACCTAGTAACATGCTTCATTACCCATATTCCATGGGTAATCTCTTTACATGCACTTTTAATCTTATTACACATTCTATTTTTTCAACTTCAAAGGAATATTCCAATATAAATTTTAAACATATAGTGATTCTCACTAAATGATAACAAATAGAAAATTATTTTTACACATATAAGGGAATATAAATCTCCTCCTTTAATGTTTTTTATTTCAAAATTTTATTAAGACACAATCCAATACTTATCAACCTATTTTACAGTAAATAAAAAGATGGAAAGTTGGTCTCCCACATTTTTTGAATTTTAGGGAAGCCCTAAAATCACTTCATAACTATAATTATGAAAAAGTTTCAAATGGATGGACTTATCATATAAATCTCCTATAATATTAAGAAAATCATCTTCTACCAATGAATGATTCCACTTTCCATGTTTTCAATTTTTTCCATGTCAGAACGGTCTCATCACAATTTTTGATATTCCTCACGCCTTCCTCATTGGTTTGAGAAGCCGGTGCGGTGTAAATTAGCCTCAAGCAATGTTCCCAAGGTTCCAAAGGCTAGAAATAAATGACTTGGTATTCAATAATAAATTGTTGATTGATTTTCCCTTGGGATAAACAAGACATCCAAATAATCCATTAACAAAAAAACTGCATAATGCATGTTAACATAGCAACCCTAACCATTTATTACCAAAAGACAACTGAACTATTCCATTAAAATTCCCAAAACTCAATACAACCCAACCATACCAAACCAATATTAGAGTTATAAGAGGAAGACTAAATAAGAGAAACAATTTAAAATAATACACACTCCACTACTCCACACCATGATCCATACTCCAAGCCCCACAACATCACTAAAGCATCATTGAAAACCACAAGAAAAAGGAGTGGCATAACCTTTACATGTGTCCCAAAATAAAAAATCTAAAAGGGAACACATGTTCCAAATGAGGGGTGAGTAATAATACTTAGTAGGATTTACCCAAATGATTCCCCACACACTACTCTAGGAATGAAACGTTATAACATTTATATAGAATAGACTATAGAAAAATACCAATTAGTTTAACAATTACCGATAATCCAAACACACCCTTATCAATCCACCTTTACCCAAACCATGAAACCTAAGGGAAATCCAAAAAACCTTGTTATATTCCATTTCAACATTTCACATTCGCCCAAAATATATCATATTGTATAGAAATGCACAATAAGGAAACAGACATGGTGGAACTTTCCATCCAAACCCATTTACAACTTTCCCAATCAAGTGGTACTTCTCACCCACTTATCCTTAATGGAGACCCTTCCATACACTCTGAATCATCTTTTAAGAGTGGAACTCCCCACCCACATCACATCATTTAAAGCACAAACATAACATGCATAAGCCAATGAACAAGAATATAACACACTAAAGCCACAACAACATGGAAATAATAATTTAATAATCAATCAATCCCTTGAAGAATAATACAATCCATATCACATTGCAATAAACCAACCCCTTTTTATTTACAACCATTTTTTAAAACTATTTCCATAAAACAACCTATGTTACGAATTTTAGAATCAACATTTTAAAATCCAAAAACAAGAACATTTCATTTTAAAAATCAATCCCACCCCAAAATTACATAAACTATTACCAAAGGGATTTCTAACCAATTTCACACATCATAATTACAAATTAATTCAAGATAAACCAATTATTGGAATAATACTTCTAGTTCTAACAAAGTGTAATCAAGAGATATGCCACCTACATTTAGGGTTCTGGTAAAATTGACCCCGAAGAAACCACACAACAAATCCAGGAAAAATAACCCCCAAAACCACTCTACATCTCCTTACCTATCATAAAAAATTGTTAATATCATCACATATGTTTACAACGACCCTAGATCATCACACAATAGATGTACATCTATAAAACTAGGAGAGAAGGAACAGTAGATCTAGGTAAAATCATAGGAATCTAAGAGGGTAGACTTACCTGAGGTGAACCACATTCAAACAACCAAGAAACTCCTTCGATTTTCTTCGAAAAATTGGTGAGAGAGCCCCTATATCCCTTGAGATCAAGGAATTCCTTAGAGTCATATAACAGAATAAATGACTGAGTTACGATAAATCTTGACTAAAACCATTTTTTTAAAACTAATTTACTAGGCAACGTGGTTAGATCACCCGATTTAAAAAACTGTACGCGGACCATGTGGACACTACTGCACGAAAAATGACAAATCACATTGTTAACTAGGATTCTCTCATGGTTTCTCCTAACCGTTATTTAACTATGTAAACATTAAAAGGCCACCAAAATATTCAAAAACCATTCCATACTCTCCCAAACACTCCCAAACATTATTCAACAACTTTATATACATAAAAAGGTATAAAAAGGACACATACCTCAAACTGGCGGTGGTAAATTCTCCCCACCTTTTGAATCGTCGTTATCAGAATGTAAAGAAATGCCACTTTTGTGAAAGAGCTCAAGCCATTGCTCAACCACCTCTTTCTACCACACCCATTTCTCATCCTAAATCAGACAATGTTGTCAAAAAAAACTGAACCAGACGAATGCGCTTCCCACACAAGATATTATTTTTCTTATCAACAATCCAATCTATGACTTTCACCAACAAAGCCTTTGGCCCAAACTCAACATGATTACATCAAATAAAATGGTTATGATTTGGCTGATGCATTTTCAACAATGATTCATGGAACACATTGTGCACCATAATAAACTGTATTGGTAAAGCCAACTGATAATCCTCTTTTCTAATCCACTCAAGTATCTCAAAAGGCCCATATACCTTGGATAAAACAAACCCTTATTACTAAACCAATTATGTCCCAACCTATTAGATTCTATCTGAAAAACATGATCACCCACCTCGAATGAAAACAGTCATCAACGATGGCCTGGATACGATTTCTGAAAACTCTAGAACATCTCCATCCACTTCCTGATAAGCTGGATATTTCCCATAGTCTCTTTGACAAGGCTTAGTCCAATCATCAAAGTTTCATCCATTCCCACCCAACAGTGTGGATAATGACACCGACACCCATACAAGGCATCAAACAATGCCAAATGTATTGTGGCCTGATAACTTTTATTATATGAGAATTACACAAATGGAAAGTGCTCCTCCCATGAACCACTAAAATCTATCAAACAAGCCCTAAACAAATCTTTTAACATTTGTATCTTTCTCTCAGAATGCCCATCCATTTGAGGATGATACTCTATTACCATTGTCAACTGTGTCCTAATGAAATTCTACAAGGATTTCTAGAATAAGATGTGATCCTCAGATCTCTATCTGATACAATTGAAACCGGAACACCATGCCTCTTTACAACTTAATAGATATAGATTTTTGACAGATCATCTACCATTTGAGAGTCATGAATTGAGATGGAATTGGTCAACTTTGTGAGCTGATCCACTATCATCTATATAACATCATTCTTCCAAACTATTCTATATAGGCCTGTAACCAAATCCATCACTATTTGTTCCCACATCTATATAGGAATAGGTAATGATTTCAAGAAACATGTTGGCTTCTAATGTTCTTCCTTGACTTGATGACATGTGAAGCCTCTCGAAACAATCTCAACCACATTCCTTTTAATAATAGGCCACCAAAACTACACTTTCATGGCCTTGTACACTTTCTGGATTCCTGGATGTACATTCCACCTAGAATTATGACATGAACTCAGTATCTCCCCTTGAAAGTCCACTGGTACCACTATCTGATTCTAAAAACACAAAACTGAATTCTCATTCAGTTCTTATCCCTCAATTGTCTCTCCACCATTGTGTGTCAACCTCATAACCATGCACTCAAATAATATTATCATGCCTCTTTAACCATGACAGCCATGTCAGGAACCAATGAAAATAGAAAGATCACGACTCTTTCACTTGGTCATCACATTCTAACTGCTTGTCTTTTATGACCAATATCAACTACCACTAATTTGATGCTTGTTTCACCACCTTAGCATATTATTTCCTACTTAAGGAATCCACCACCATATTTCCCTTACCTTGTGTGTAAATTAAGTATAAATAAAATATTTAGAGATAATAAATCCATATACTTTTCCTCAAGATAAAATATCATTGTGATGAAATATCTTTTAAATGATCATGATCTATAAACAATATGAATTTATCAACGAATATATAATGACGCGACATTTTCAAATCGTGTTTCACTAACGCCCACTCCAAATCATGTGTTTGGTAGTTATTATCATTGAACCTCAACTTACATGAGCCATAAGAAACCACATGATACCCTTTCATGAGAACACACCCAAACCCCAATCTCGATGCATCCCAATACACCACGTACCATTTCCCCAGTTATTGGAAAAAGAAGATTGGTACCATTGTAAGGAGACCCTTCAGCTCTTAAAAACATTTATGAAATTGTTTATCCTATTGAAAAGAAAAATTCATCCTTGTCAAGTTTATCTTCGGCGAGGACAATCATAAGAAATCACAAACAAAACATCAATAATAGCCATCTAGAACAAGGAACATCCATATCTCAAACATGTTCTCTAGCAGTTGCTATGGATAATAGCCTCTATCTTTTCAGAATCAACTGAAACACCCTTCTAAAAAATAACTTGTCCATGGAAAAAATCCTCTTATATATAGATATCACACTTTGACAATTTTTCATACAAATTATGTTCCCTCAATATACACAACACTATCTCCATGTGTCATTCATGATCTACCCTAGTCCTAGGATACAACAATATATTGTCAAAAAATACCACTATAAAAAATCCTAATTTCTATAAAATATCAGATTCATCGATTCCATGAATATTTATTATTCATATTTTATAACAAAGGGCATAACCACATAATCATAAGGTCCATATCTACTTCAAAAATATTTTTTGGGAATATCAACCTTCCACACCCACAATTGATGATATCCTGACTACAAGTCAATCTAGGAGAACCAATGAGATCCCATCAAATGATCAAAAAATAATTATTGTGTGGAAGTGGATATAGATTCATGATCTTGACTTAATGAAGCTTAAAATAATCAACACACAGCAAAATTGTTCCATCCTCTTTTTTAACAAACAATATAGGTGATTCCCATGGAGACATGCTGGAATGGATGAATCCTTTTTTCTCAAACTACTCAAACTACACATTAAATTCCCACAATTATGATGGTTCCATCCGGTAATATGTAACTGAGATAGGAATAGTCCTGAAAAAATATCAATCGTAATCTCCACTTCTCTTAGGGGTGGAAACCTATAGAATTATTCAGGAAGGAAATTCAAAAACTGATCCACAATTGTTGGAAGAACAATATTATCACCACCTTCCACTGATTCTAATGACAAAGCTACTACCTGAATTGTGATTGTGTTAATAACTAATGCTAGAAAACATGTTTAACCCCACATTTCCTTCTTCACCCCTATAAAGATATTTTTAATCCATCTTTGGTTGTAAAACTCATTTTTTGCACATAAAAATTGATGTGGGCCTTAAACAAAACCAAACAATACATACCCTTTATTGTGTCATAAGTATCCATCTCAAACACTGATGAATCCCACATTAATGCAACCCAGTCCCCAACTATAACACATGTTCTATACATGAAGGCTATAAACTCTCATTGACCCATAGGAGATTGAATTTTTATAACTGAAGGCAAAATTTCCACATTCAACCCTAGAAAACTAAGAAAACACAAAGCAATAAAATAATGTGAAGCACCTGTATCACCCAAAGGTTGCATCAATATAGAATTTAAAAGAAAAATACCTCGCATAATGGATAGTCCCAAGTGATCATCCATTATAGCCTTCTCAGCTCTAAACAATGATTTTATTTCCACACTTTGGTATTTATTAACCTGCTGAGGAGTTGTGGTGTTCATAGAATCCCCATGACTACCTATTCTCTTCTGATAATGGGTATGTTGCTTCCCTCCTCTCGTCAATCCATAGGACACATGTGACCCCTGAAGAGTGTCTTGACCACACGAACTCGGTCTATTATAACAATACCACTGAATATTCTATATCTACCTATAGTTATGACATGCTCAAGGTTGTGTTATATAATCTCGCTCGATGTGTCCCGTAGAGCCACAATAAATGCATTCTGGCATACTCTAAGGCATCAGAGGAAGACTCATCAATCATGTCATTAGATTCAGAGCCATATGATCACCCTATAAATAGGAGTCCATCTCCCCCTTAAACCTGGAATTATTGTTCTCGCTATTCCATGTGGGTACCAACATACTTCCACATCTTGTATCACCATGATCCCATTCGGCTATAGTTTTATGTTCAATATTTCCATGAAACCACTCATACATAGAACCGCTATTTTAGAAAAAATTTACTACCTCAACCCAACTTAAAAAAATATGTTCATTCAATGATGTACTACCTGGTACTTTGGGTGACAACCACACTATGTTCATGACCATATCAACGTATTCCATTACTGAGAGGTTCTCTTACTTCAGTCAAAATAAATATATTTTGTTCTGAATTCTAAATGAATGAGGGTCAAATTTTTTACTAAATAACTCTTCAATCGCCTCCCTTGTCAGACCTTGGTCTATCCCATATTATATTACTAACTCCCACTACTAAGGAACAATATCTTCCATCATGTAAGTGTCTATCTTCACATTGAATTCCTCTAGTATTCCCAATAATTAAAATATCATATTCTTTCTATTCATCCAAGATTCTTCCCATTATGGAGCTGAATAACCCCACAAATGGGTGGATTATTATTTTGAAACTGATATGTATGATCAAAATTCTTTGGTTCATCAACTTTATTCCCTCTATCCACAGAATAGAAAGCTTGTATTATACTCTGCACTAGCTGCTGGTTCACCTGAGGCTTAGGTGTGACCACATTTTCAGTTGCCTCCTTTGGTAGGTCTTTACAACACCTTCTGAGTTCCATTTCAATCAACTCCAAAACAACAATAAGTCCCACACACATAAAAAAATGTTTACAATTCCAATTCAATTACATAAAAACTATCACCACCAGACTTTCCACAAGTTCACATTTCCCATGGTGCACTATTCTGAAAAATCTACCATGTTTTGAGAGTTGAAACATTTTCAAAATACAACTACCATTCACATTTCAACTCCATACATTTGAAATAATATCCTGATTTTCTATACATCCATATATTCATTTTATAAAAAATTCATTATAAAAAATGAAATACGCATCCTATAGGGAACTCATTTCTACCATACACACCATGCTCATCTCATTGGATACACCCACGAAAATAAGACATCCAAGGCCTATAAGTGTCTCCAAAACAATTATGTACCCAACTTCCTAGTAACATAATGGTTAGAATAAAAGGGTTTACTACATCCTTTAATGATATAGATTTAATGTTTCGACAATTCTATACCATGCTACCATCCCAAATCAATGCACGGGCCAAGAAAAAATTTCAACACCAAGACCAACAATCAATGCTGGTGGACCGAACTATTGCTTTTACATGAAAGCCAAGGACTGAACAAAATAATACCACTTGTGACACCCCACCCCTTAATCATTAAATTGATAAGGTTCTGCGGTGTTACATGGAATTATGTGATGTTTCCAACTCACTAGAAGCTGGAGAAAATTTAAAGGTCTTAAATAAAATATTGGGGAATGATTTTACATTGAGATAAACCAACCAGACAAACAATCCATTACTAAAAAACTACATGATGCATGTTATCATTGCAAGTTTAACCATATATTATCAAAAGGAAACCAAACAATTTCATAAAAATACCCAAAATCCATTACAACCATACCATAAAAAACAAATATTAGATTACCAAATTTAGGACTAAACAAGAGACCCAAAGTAAACCAACACACACTCCAATGCTCCAAACCAAGCATTGTTCTCCAATAATGATGACATCAATAAAGAATCATGATGAGCCACTATCAAAAGTAGATTATTTACCTTTACTTGTGTCAAAAAATAAAACATTTTAAAAGAACCCAAGTGACAAACCATGGGTGAATAATAATACTCAGTAGGATTTCCCCAAATGAATTCCCTATACACACCACTAGGAAATAACATCTAGAACTTTTATGTAAAACATATTATATAAAATGCCAAATATTTCAACAATTACAAATAATACAATGGGTGCACCCTAAAGACTAATATTATTTTATTTATCATGGTTTAGTTTTATTTAATTGAATACTATTTCATATTTATTTATGTTTTCCATAAAAATTCATTGAATATTGATGGTCACATTCCTCTCTCTACCTTGATTTGTAGGTGGAGGAAAAAGAGATATGGTATTGTGGTAAATAGAGACATCCATAAAATGATTGTAAGTATATTTAAATTTCTCTAATTTTGACAGAATTTGATTATTTATATTATTTTATCATTTTAATTTATGTTATATGTCACTCAATATATTTATCTGGAGACATTGGAAAAAATGAATTGATATTTTGGGCTTAAATGATCATCTCCTTCAGGTATTAGGAGATGATAATAATTCTAGAGTTTGTTGTTGGACTATGAATCAGATTATACCATCTAGAAATTGTCCTTTCAAAAATATTTCTTCATGTTCTGGTTCGATTATGGTTGTAATGTAATAAATTAATTCTATAATCAAATAATCATCTCAAAATAAAGCTCAATAAGAAGCTCAAAAATTAGAAGAAGACACTCAACATCAAAAGATGATAAATGAATATATATTGAAAGTGGTGTATTTTATTTCTTCTACACTACCACTGGATTCTTCTGCATTATTTGATCCCTATTTGATATTGATACATTCTGCTTATGTAGATTCCTCTGCTTCTATAGGTGTCGATGCCAATTTTGATTTTGATGCCAATGCTGATGCTAATGCCAATGTCGATGTTGATTCCATTGTTAATGATGATGTTGGAGGTGTGAGAGGTGATAATCATGTTTTGATTATTGTTTTTTAGGAGGGTCATAATTTTTTAGATGATACTGATATTGAAAGATAAATTTTAATTTAGAATTTTTTTGTTTATATGTTGAATTTTGTTATTTACTTACGTTTTATTATTTTTATATTGACTTATATTTTGGGTTTTATGTATAATTATATATATATTGAATTTTTTTAATATGGTTTCATTCTATTTCTGCAGTAGTTAATTTTTATTATTATTATATTGAATTATATCCCCCACCACTGACGCTTCCACTAAACCTCCCCATCAATCTGGCTTTAAGGCAGCCTCCCTACAACATCCTCTAGTTCACCTCCGTAGGTATGTGTTAATAAATTTTTTAACCATTTCATATTCTTTTTATTTTCACATTATGTTAATTTTTTCCCCTCTAAACTATTTCTCAGTTTACTTTTGTGAGTGGACTATGCATGAGTGATGCAACCAAGACCTTCTATGAGTGGTACCCACATGGGATGATCCCAACCATTTCTATAAACCATATATATCATGCTCACAATAAGTCTTCTTCCTTCATCAACACACTTTTGTTTTATTATCCACAATTTTTTTGTATTATCCTCTAATAATTGTATGTTCTACGTTATTTTTATTTGTTTTATATTTTATTAATGTTTTTTAGTCATTGGTTTATTTTCGAGTATTGAGAACCTTGATATATATCTAGTTTCTCTATTATGTATACAATGGTTATGATTTTGAGTTTTTGTCCAACATTTGTTGTTAATTTCCATTTCAAATGAGCTCTGTAGTAGGATTTTGGATTTTTAATGACTTTTATTATTTTTCATATACAACCACAAAATATTAATCTTGAACAGAAGGTTAAAATTAAAAAAAAACTAAACATGATCTTCAAATATCAATTCTTAATGATCTATATGATCACGATACTCTCATAAAATGATTGATGTATGTTCATGGTGTTTATGTTTTTACCCCTTTTATCTTCTAGGGATAATCAATTAATGATAATTATGTGGCCAATTATATAACTAAAGAACTATTGGAGGTTTATTGATAATTTTTTTGAAAGTCTAATTGATTAAATCATTATATGTTCATTGCTTGTATTTTTCTATTTTAAAGGTGGGGGAAGGTGGATCTATTGAAAAAATTGTCCTATTAACATTATATTTTAAACCTATGGTTGGTCTATATTTCATAATACTGGTGTTGATTAATTTAATGTGGTCATATTTTATTTTATATGCCTATTTTTTTGAGAATAGTGTATGATTGAGGATGCATTATATCAATTCCCATTCATAAGAATGAGGATACTCTTTAAAGAGTTAAAATTCTTACTAATGGTATGTAATAATTTCTTTCATCTATTATTTAATTATATATTAAAATCCCATTCAATTATAATTATTTAAATTTATATTTAAATTTATTTATTGATGTTCTAGATATTATATTTTAAATTAATTTATGTTAATATGAGTTTATATGTTAATTTTATTGAATTATTTTTTCTTATATGTTATTATTTTTAACAAAATCTTGTACATAAAGTCCATAGAGTTTATTTGGTAATTTTAGTAATCAAATAAACATATAACCATTGTTTAAATAATTTTATTATCATTAATCGTTTACAATTATACTATTCTCTTGGATAATAATTTTACGTCTATAAGAAATTCATCATATATTGCCTATATTTAGCTGGTTTAGTGAATTATAATATGATCAATGCATCCTTAAGGGAATCATTGAACTATGACCATTTCTATACCATTTTGCTGACACATGCTATAACCACTTTTATAAATTAAAAATACACATTCAATGTATGTTTATAAAGCATTCCATATATATTAATTACTATAGGAATAATTTAATTTCCATGTTTATTGACAAAAATTTCTCATGTATATGCATTAGACTGACTTACAAAAAAATCATTCTTAAATTTTCCTTCTATATCTTAAAGAAGACTTATATGTTCAGAATCTAGTATAAACAATATATTTTGAAGAAAACGTACTAATTTACTACCAATGTAAATTTCAGATTAGAATATAGTAGACCAATGTTAAACATTTTATAAGATGACTTATGTAATTTGGTTCATTTATGAAGTTAATGGGCTTCTGATAGACTTTATAAAATATTTTAATTATTTCTAGGGTGTTATTTTATTTATAAAATTATTCTGGTATTTATTGTTCATATATCTAACCATACTAATTATTTTTATGGAATCATCTAACTATTACCAGTTTCATTTCGTTATTGGAGCATAATTTTACAACCACGGAGTTGTAGAATACGTGATTTCTGTTTTATAGACTTGATAGAACCCCTAACCATAATTTATATTTTATTTTATTTCTCTTTTTCATGTTTTATTCATATTTTTGTTTATACCTTGGTTTATTTCAATGAATAAAGACCCATTAATTATAATTGGTAACCCTATTATCTCTATATATCTTTACATTATGCTTGCAAGGAATCCCACCATATGGTCAAGCGTTACACTAGATGTCTTTATACTACCTCGCACAGTCCAATATACAGTTATTATTATTGTTTTCTTACAAAAATAAGTCTTCTCGACTGGTATCAGCTACCTCTAATGGTCCATTTTTATGAATGTCTACCCAAACCTCAACATAAATAGGTCACTCACTTGTGTCTCTTCTTATTTTAGGATGGCGTACTTGTTCTCTTCAAGTACTCATGTCCTGATCTCTTGGATCATTCAACCTTGATCAAAATGAAAATGAAAATGAAACACATTAGATTATATTAATCATTTAAATCACCTCTTATGATATATAAATATAATTGTATTTCTCTTTCTTCTTTGACCGACAAGAACTCCTAGATAAAGTGAAGATTCATAAATTTTATTTAATGTCTTTCTTCCAAGATTCAACATCAATAAATATTTATCCCAAAACTCGTTAAACTTCTAATTTTTTTCTTCCTTATTTCAAAAATATTATATTGAAAATAATATTTCACTAAATAATTAAATAAATTTCATATTTATGAAAATTTGATACCCTTACTTAAAACCAGTTGATTGTTTATTTATTGAAATTTATTTCAAAATACTCATTAAAATCAAAGCATGGTCCTCATTGAGACTCAAGTGTTTCCTTGTTGTCATAATTCAAATATCAAAGACATATTTGTCTCTAAAAAATCTGCATCTTTCCATTTCATTGAAATCTTCATGTGTTCATGGTAGAATTCATTAATGATGTGGCAATATGGATAATAGTGATAAAATTTTCTATCTCCATTCAAATCCACTTTATATTGATCCATTCACTTTTATTGAATCAAAATCTCTATGTGATATTATTTTCATGATTAGTGGGTCAAGTCATCATCTTATTCTATTTCCTCAAACATTATAATTTTAGAAATATGAATATCTCTAACAATTAATTTTTTACATTATAAATCATATGGAATTACTAAGTTATATGTCTCATTCTCAATGTATTATGCTCATTATATAAATATTCTGAATCATGAAAAAAATTATTACAAATTTTTTAAAATTCATACATGTAGAGTCTCTATCAAGAAAATTAAAACTTGGAATTATAATTTGTAGGTACTCAAAGTATGCTGTTAGGAAAATCTCTATGAGAATAGAAACAAATTAATATGCTCAATTTCATGTGATGAAAAGTCATGCATGGGATTTTTAAAGCCTTATTCCAATGAAATTCATTATGAATCAAGAAGAAATTAATACACATTAACTATCGAAATAATATGAACTATAGAATAAGTACATTATTTCCAAACATTACTCAATAAAAATCAGAACATATTTGGCAAAATTTGGGTCCACATAAAATACTTCAAATTTTCTCTAAAAATCTTCCAAAAGAATTAATACATATAATACATCACTTGGCATGCATTGGATCTCCATATATGGTTTCTATAACTCCCAGAATGATCCTTATAACTCCATGTTATCTACCACCATTTAAACTCAGGTCATAAATCTTCCCATTTGGTTTTAACTTCAATGTCCCATTAAACATGATATATATATTGTATCTTTATCCATCAAAACCTATCTATGACAATTAAGGTATTACTGAATCTCTACAACAATTAAGGTATTACTGAATCTCTACAACAACAAAACTCCATTTTCTCATATTTTCATTGATATATAGAATGGTGGTACCTCAACATCACTTCCAACATTCCCCCAACACATATTGACATCTTCTAACACATTACTTATTGATAATAAATTAAATTCATCCACACTCACTTCAATATACACCATTATATTTTTTTCTTATACCACATAACACCAATAAATTCAAAATACGTGTTAAATTATTTTATCACATTATGAACACGAAATAAAAAGATCATGTAGGTGTTGAAGCTTACTCAAATTCTCTTAATTATACTAGAGAAAAGGGTTATTTTCATCCATCATCAATCAAGGTATTCACCCCCATTTAAATTTATATTTCATCATTATTCACTTTTGAGACAAGGATAGTATCACACTATTGACCAACTTTTTTTAATGACCACAAAAATCATGAATCTGACAATATTAAGGACTTTCATGTTTCTCTATAGGAAATCTATATTATGAGCCAAGTGATAAAACTATCTCAGTATGAGACACTATTATGGTAGACACTACAAACATGAGACACCTTCATTCATGACTTACCGCCAACATAAAAATATCACTATGTTCGAGATACCACTATGAAATCACACCACCAGAATGTTGAATCATTGAACTGAAATATTGGAAATGTAGGAGACAACTACAGTTGAATTGTTAAGATGTCTTGCCTCCAAAAGGTCATTTTGGCTATATATGAGATACTGAAAGATGTGTCGCCATCAATTACATACCACCAACATATAATTTTGGCTAAATATAGTACACTCCTAATTTCATACAACTTGTGTCATACCACTGGTGTTACACCACCAGTGTCATACCACCAGAACAACATACCGCTAGACTTCAACACACCTGTACTCTTTGACACCACCACTATTTTATTAACATATATTTTTGAATCACACAATTATATTGAATATATTTATTAATTTTAATTCCATTTAATATTTTATTGATTTTATTTTTAGTTCTCAAAAAATCATTGAATAGTGTGATAGGATGTGAAGTGTGAGGAAGAATCTGATGTGAATATTTTCCTTGCTGCTACTAAAAAAAGTGAATCACACTCCCTCATGTACAAGAGAGATGGATGAATGTGTGAAGAAAACAAATTATAAATATGAGAGTGTAAAACTATTCAAGAAACATATACCTAATCCTTGTTGAAAATCAAGAAGATATCACCTGCTATAAACCTTCGACTGGAAGCAGATCTACATAACCACATCTAGTGCTTTCCTCTATTCAAGAACAGGCGTCTGTGAGAGTCTATTTATTTATTTATTTCATGAAAACATGAATAAATATTCTCTTATATAGAAAATCAATATTCACAAGATACATTTCACTATAACAAGCTTTTCTATTGTAAAAACTTGTAGATTTCTCACTTAATTTGTTCATGTCACATTTTGAGCAGTGTGTGTGCATAATCTATTTTATAACATAAACATTGTATTCTTTACTAAATTTAATGTTACTCAATATATTCTCACACTCCTTTCATATTTTTTATCCCACAAATGAGAGTGGTAAAGATCCTTGTGAGGCCTGTTAATTTTACTCCCACATAGAAATGTGGAATAGGTTGTGTGTGACTTTGACAGTTATAAACTATTGTAAAACCTGATCTAGGTTGTGGATAATATTGGAAATTTTAAATAAAATACTTGGTAGAAGGTGTAAACCATGTGGAGAGGAATAACTATACAATTAATATTTAACCAATTATATTAAAACATTCCATTGTGTACTTTAATTTTTTTTACTTTATTTCCAATTTAAAACTGAAAATTTTTTAACTGCTAACAAAATATTTACATTGATAGATTATCTTAATTTTCTTTCATATAATATTTTGATCATGTAAACTAATTTCATAGGATCCAATAATATTGTATATTATTAATCTATGTTTTAATCAATCTTCAGAGAAATATTCAGAGTGATTGACATCTATATCAAATTAATTGTTTTGGTAAACTTGGTTGTGTTGAAATATTTTGGGGATTTCAAATTAATCCATTTTAATAGAAATTTTCATTAGGTACTAAATTCATTCCCCTCATCAAATAATCACTTCGAGCAACATTTGGAATCAATGTATTCTTTCTTTAGTATTGTAGTTTTCAAAAAAAAATCAACTGATATTTTAGTTGTACTTTAAAGAGTTTATTTTTTGTTATTTCTAAACTTAGTTCTTTAAAATGGATAACAGACAATATATTTTTGTTGTTAATATACCTCAATTATTTAATGGTACAATATATACTCAATGAATGATTAAAATGAAAATACATATAGAAATTATGGGCCTTAAAATTTCAACTATCATAGAAGAAAAATATAAGATGTCTTCTACTGCTAGAGCTACTTAGGATAAAGCTATTGAAGATGCATATAATAATAATTTTAATGGAATGGATTTTTTCTACTATGATTTATGAGATGAGGGATTTAATATAATATCTTCATGTAAAAATGGTTTGTAAATTTGGGACACTGTTCTTGTTTTCTTTAAGGTAACATCATATTTTAAAGAGAGGAGGATTCATAAATATACTTTTAAATATGATAATTTTAAGATGAAGTATAATGAATCCATTTCTAACATGTATCTCACATTTAATGATATTTTAGATACTATGATATCACATGGAAACCCTATATCTGACAAGGATCATATTGTGAGACTACTGATATGCCTACTAGAAATATGGATAGACACATTAGTTTCAATTATATTATAACGACCAATACTTTACATACATTTTTAATACTTCAAAAATTGAAGCACACTTTTTACAACATATGATAAAACCACAAAGGACCGTATAGGTATAGTGTCTTTAGAAACTGGGAAACATAAACAACTGGTTCATAAATCTTCTACAGTGTCTCCCATTTATTTCATCATATCTAGGGTCCCTTTTAGCATATTCTACTTAATATCCATCTTCCTGACCTGGGGAAAAGAAAACATAAAATGGTGATCTCAAATGCTCAGCAAGGGCAAATAAAGGAAATAGAAATCATATCATATCTTTATGAAAATCAAAACCTGCAAAAGAGATCATAATATATTAACATGGAATAAATCATAGAAGTGAAAATGAGATCCCCATAATCATAACATAAAACTTGAAACTTTGTGGCATGCACACATAATCATGGAAAATCATTTCTTGTTAGTCATGACTCATTGCCAAGACTATCTTAGTGGACAAAGTCCCTTTCTGAACCGAGTTCACTCCTCGTTTCAGTCCTGTATCACTAAACTGAAATAACCTTCCGTTCCAGCCATGTCTATCTCATGAGATATAAAATCTTTACCCAATGCATTGGAGGGAGATATAGGTCCCACCCATCTCATAATGATACCATTCTTATGTGTGCCAAAAAATCATAAATCATATATCATTTCATAACCCATGTAATAAAATGGGATTCTTAAACATCATGCCATCATAATCAATAAACAATTGATATCATTTCATCATAAGAAAACTGAAACCATTTAAATCATAGAGACATTTTACTTGAAACATACATATCAAATAACGTCATCCTAGATGGAAAAATAGTTTTAAAAAAAACACTTGAAATGAATTCTTGAGGAAAATATCCTTTCTTCTTTAAAAACATTTTTCCTTTCTTAACATGTCATAAAACTTTAAACTAAAAGAAGTTGATTAAAAATAAACTTGAAAACATGTAAAGTAAGATTCTTGGAAATAATGTTTTAAAAATCCATTCATGCCGTATACGTAAAAAAACATTCTTCGTAATTTTGTCGGAAAAGTCAAAAAAAAATCACCTCGTACGAAAAAGCGACAAACGATTCCTTTCATATTATTTACTAAAAACTCACCGAAGAATAAAAATGGATTTAAACAATTTTAGGTGGATGAAAATAATATTACATATTGATGAAACATGGATGTGGATGATAAAATACACCCCAGTAAATACTTACGAATAAACAATCTCGGATAAAAATGAGATTGTGATATTTCCCTTACCTTAGGTCCGATTTGCTTTGTTCGTGTCCGAAGCTCCTGTATAATGGTTTAAATAATGTTATTGACTTATTCCAGAATAATACATATTTATATGATATCATATATGGTCATATTATTAGCTTCTTGTTAGTAATATTTCATTGTTACTTGTTACTCGGGTCTTTATAACTTTTTGTTCTTATGCGTGTTTTGTCGAATAAATTCTTATTCTTATCTTTAGGTTATAGATAATTCATTTACAGAATGGTATTAGTGTAGTATATACCATATTCATTCATTCAATTCATTTATATAATCATTATGAAATGAAGATCATGTAGAACGAGTCGCATCACATCGTGGAGACGGTATTCCGTACGTACGCACGAGTGATGATATCGTTCCTATGATCGTGGAATTGTATTGAAGTATATATATATATTATTTCAGTATCAATATTACTTCATAATAATCATATATAGTTACTCATTACACCATTATACCCATCCTTTTAAGGTGATGGTGGAAAATAGATTACACCACGGCGTGGAGACGGTATTCCGTACGTACGCACGCGCGGTGATTTCATTTTTCCGTAAGATGGATAGAAGGTGAATTAGGGTTGTTTCATATTTATAATAACATATCAGTATGTAAGTAATGCTGATGTTATTACTTTATCATGAAACAACTAAAGAAGAAGAAGTTGAAGAAGAAAGAAATTGAAAAGATCGGTAATGGATATTACCTCTTCTTTGGAACGCCTCTTTGAATCCTTCACTTAAGGAACTAAGATTGGTCTTTGGAGAATACCAGGACCTCTAGGATTATTCTAGGGAAGTGGAGAGGAGAAAATGGCAGGGGTTGGCCGAGCTTTAGTGCTCAATTTGGTGTGAGGAGGAGGGGGAGGAGGTGCCCTTTTATAAGGGAGGAGAGGGGCACCTTAGGAAAATCTCAAAATATTATTTTATATTAAAGTCAAAATCGGTTTATAATGGCTCCAAAGGGTCTTATTTCGAAGATAAGGTGGGGATGGGACGAAATCCTATCAACCAATAGGATTTAGACAAGTTTAGGGTATTATTTTAACCTTATCAATTAGATTTAACTCTAAGTTAAATAATTTAACTTTTACCATGTCTTTTTGTTTTCTTTCACTATATGGTTAATACACTTACTATAACATGCCAAACGAACCCCAAATTGTTTATTATTAATATATATATCCTTATCTAAGTCATTTGGCCGAACCTTAGATTTTTAGGAATAAAATAACAATTAATAGTATAATATTTGATTTAAAAACTATTTTGTGTCAATTTTGACACTATTTGATATATGATTTTTGTGAAAGTCATAACAGAATTATATGTTCGAACCAAGTTGATTAAATCAACATTAATATATCATAGTAACCTATAAAATTAGTGGAATTCATAAAAAGTCTTAAATTACATTTATTTTGGTATTTATATTATCAATTTTGTCAATATTTCATTAATAAGATAATTACTGCATCTTCTTTGTGTCATATATAAATTAACTTATTTGATGTCTAAAAATTACAAATAAAATATCATCATGTAGGAAATCTTTTTAGCTTTCTGATGAATATTTACAATTGAATTTATCTTATGTATAACCACATATTAAAAATGATTTACTTATTAAACTTTGATTTTAACTATTTTAACCCTTCTTTAAATAAATTAGTAATAAATGTCCTAATCTAATCCAAGTGGGCCTAAATGGTCATATTTTATTCCTAAGTTTGTTTTTGGTCGAATTATACTTGTCCAATAGAATTAGGACATGTGTTAGGGTAATAGTAATATCATATTTACCCTTAGTTACCCTATTTACTATTAACCGCGGTAAAAAAAGTAAATAGTTACTATTCACCAAAAAATTATTTTCATCTAATTGAACCACATTTTAGTACTTGATATTAACCGTGTCTGTCGGATTTTTGAAATTCCATTCACAGAAGCGGTAAAATTAAGTTTTATGCAAAATTCAGTTTTTAACCTACCACTTAGTGGTTTCACTATTCATCAAAAATTGAAAGTTTTCAGAAAAATACCAAAATTTCACCCTAGGCTAATTTCGATATTCTGAGTCCGAAAATGAAATCCATTTTGAAAAATAAAATTTATAAAATTTCAAAAATTGGTTATTACTATTCATAACGGCTAGTTTTAATAGCATATTGTTGTTTAGTGAAACTCGGTATTGCGTACGATGCAAGCTATCGAGGAAGGTCGTGATTGCGTGTAAAGAAATCCAAGCAAGTGTTGTGTAGAAAAAGATTCCTTTGATGATTTATATAACATAAAAGTCTCGGGTGTTACATTCTACCCCCCTTAAAAAGAATTTCGCCCTCGAAATTCGTCACTTTGCAACAAACAGATGAGGATACTTTTCCCTCATCATATCCTCAAGCTCCCATGTAGCTTCTTCAAGTTGGTGGTTTCTCCATAAAACTTTCACCAAGCGAGTGGTCTTGTTTCGTAGGACTTTTTCGCTACGATCCAGAATCTCTATCGGCTGTTCTTCATAAGAAAGATCTTGCTCCAGCGGTACAACTTCTGAGCTGAGTACATTTGAAGGATCTGGAATGTACTTTCTCAGGAGAGATACATGGAACACATCGTGAACTTGAGAGAGATTCGGTGGAAGTGCCAATCGGTAAGCTACCTTCCCAACACGATCCAGTATTTCGAAAGGACCGATATATCTAGGGCTCAACTTCCCCTTCTTTCCAAATCTCATAACCCTCTTCCAGGGAGATATTCGTAAGAACACTTTATCACCCACTTCAAACTCTAGGTCTTTTCTTCGGTTGTCGGTATAACTTTTCTGTCGACTCTGAGCTGCTCTTATGTGTTGTTGAATAGATCTGACCTTTACTGCCATTTCATCAACGAGATCAGGTCCTAATAGCTTTCTTTCCCCAACTTCATCCCAGCAAGTTGGAGTCCTGCATTTCTTTCCATAGAGAGCTTCATAAGGAGCCATCTGAATACTGGAGTGAAAGCTATTATTATAAGAAAAATCCACCAAAGGTAGGTGTTGATCCCAACCTCCTTTGAAACCCATAGAGCAAGCTCTCAACATATCTTCTAGGGTTTGAATTGTTCTCTCAGACTGACCGTCTGTCTGGGGATGATAAGCAGTGCTGAAACTCAACTCTGTATCCAGAGTATGCTGAAGACTTCGCCAGAACTTCGAGGTAAATCTCGGATCCCGATCAGATATAATAGAAAGTGGTACTCCATGCAATCTTACCACTTCCTTTACATATATCCTGGCAAGCTGATCTAGAGAGAAATCCTCTCTAATAGGAATGAAGTGTGCAGACTTTGTAAGACGATCAACTATGACCCAGATAGCATTATTGCCTTTGGATGTTTTAGGAAGTCCTGTGACAAAGTCCATAGTGATGTTTTCCCATTTCCATTCGGGTATGGGTAATGGTTGTAACATCCCCTTAGACTTCTGTCTCTCACCTTTAACTTGTTGACAAACCAAGCATCGAGAGACATATTCAACAACATCTCTTTTCATGCCATCCCACCAGAAGTACTCTTTCAGGTCCCTGTACATCTTCGTGCTTCCAGGATGAATAGAGAATGAAGAACTATGAGCCTCATCCAGCAGCTCCTTCTTTAATTCGGGGATGGGAGGAACGCAAACCCGATTCCTGAACTTTATTATCCCCTCACAATCAAGGTTGAATTCAGGAACATTTCTCACCTTCTTTTGTAACTCGACATCTTCTTTCGGTGCCTCTTTAATCTTCACATGTATAGATGGTTGAACATTAATTTGAGAAAGATAAGATTTTTCCCCTTCCATTATAATTCCAAGATCCATCCTTTGTAAATCCATAAATATTGGATCCTTTGTGATCCTCATCATGGATAAACTAGCATGGTCCTGTCGACTTAATGCATCTGCCACCTTGTTTGCTTTCTCAGGGTGGTAATGGATTGAGCAGTCATAATCCTTAATCAGCTCCAACCATCTTCTTTGACTCATATTCAACTCCTTTTGTGTGAAAATATAATTTAGACTTTTATGATCAGTATAAATATCACACCTTTCACCATAAAGGTAATGCCTCCAAATCTTTAATGCAAAGATTACCGCAGCCAACTCCAAATCATGTGTTGGGTAATTTTGATCATGGATTTTCAACTGTCGTGAGGCATAAGCTATCACCATATCATTTTGCATAAGAACACACCCCAATCCCTTCTTGGATGCATCACTGTAGATCACAAACCTTTCTCCACTACAAGGCAGTGTGAGCACAGGTGCACTGGATAACCTTCTTTTCAACTCCTTGAAATTCTCTTCACATTCCTCTGTCCAAACAAACTTAACTCCTTTCCGAGTCAACTTGGTGAGTGGATTAGATAATCGTGAATAATCTTTTACAAAACGTCGATAATATCCAGCCAAAACAAGAAAACTTCGGATCTCAGTTACTGTTGTTGGTCTTGACCATCTTTCGATAACCTCTGTTTTTGCTGGATCCACAGATATCCCCTCTTTTGAGATTATATGACCCAAAAATGCAACTTTTTGAAGCCAAAATTCACACTTGGTAAATTTTGCATAAAGCTTCTCCTTTCTCAGGGTATTCAATATAATTCTCAAGTGATCTTCATGCTCTTACTTGCTCTTTGAATAGACAAGAATATCTTCTATAAAGACTACCACAAATTGATCAAGATAGTCTCTAAAGACTCTATTCATTAGATCCATGAAGATAGCAGGGGCATTAGTAAGACCAAATGGCATCACTATAAATTCATAGTGCCCATACCTTGTACGGAAAGCCGTCTTTGGTATATCCTCCCTTTTGACCCTTAATTGATGATACCCTGAACGAAGGTCAATCTTGGAAAAGTATTGAGCTCCGCATAGTTGGTCAAATAAGTCATCAATGCGTGGGATAGGATATTTGTTCTTGATAGTGATCTTGTTAAGTTCTCGATAATCAATGCAGAGTCTCATTGATCCATCTTTCTTCTTAACAAATAGAACAGGTTCTCCCCAAGGTGACGCACTAGGGCGTATGAATCCCTTATCAAGATTCTCTTGGAGTTGCTTCTTCAATTCCTGCAACTCAATTGGGGCCATTCTATAAGGTGTCTTTGAAATAGGCAAAGCACCCGGTACGAGTTCTATTGTAAACTCAACTTCACGATTTGGTGGAAGACCCGGCAATTCCTCCGGAAAGACATCATCAAACTCCCGTACAATGGGAATATTCTTAATCGTGAGTTTCTCACCAACCATTTGAGATAAATAACCTTCATTTAGTGGAATCAATACCCATAAGATGGAAGAAATTTCCACTGGAAGGTTATGTTCATCCTTGCATTGGTATACGATCATAGATTGATCTGGAATATGAAATGTGACTTCCCTTCTTTGGCAATTGATATGAGCTCCATGTAGAGAAAGTCAATCCATGCCAAGAATCACATCAAATTCCACTAAAGGAAGGATCACAAGATTTGCAGGAAGCACTTTCCCACAAACTTCGATCGGAGAAGAATTATAAACTTTTGATGCGATTGATGTGCCATTAGGTGTTGTCACAGCTAACTCAAAATCTAATTGTTGAGGTAATACGGTGATACCCTTAGAAAAGTCTTCAGAAATAAAAGAGTGGGTGGATCCAGAATCAAATAAAACATTTTCTACTTTAGAGTGGATGGTAAGTGTACCTTTCACCCCATCGTTATCGTACTCCACATCGCTGATAGAAATTGCATGTGACTTTCCTTTGTCTTTAGCCTTAAGATTTTGTTGACGTCGACCATCATCATCAACCCTTGGATTTGGGCATTGATTGGCATAATGCCCCATCTCCTTGCACTTGAAACATTGAAGTGTAGTAGGTTCATTCTGTGTATCCCTTCCTTTGTTTGCGTCATTAGACATCTTCTTCCCATTATCACGGCATTCAAATGCCCGATGACCTTCTTTTCCACATTTAAAACATTTACTTGTCCCTTTAAGACAACTCCCTCCATGTTTCTTTCCACACTTTGAGCATAAGGAAAAGCTCATCTTCTTTTCCGTGTGCTCTTTGGATTTTTCTTTGAATTCCATCTTCATCTTCTTATCAAACCCATGTGACTGATGGGTTACTCCAATCTCCATCTCGACTTTGAGAGCACATCGAACAATTTCCTCGTAGCTATTGAAGTCCCTTATGGCTAACGCCCTTCGAAGACTTGGTTTTAAGCCACTAAAGAATCGATCGATCTTACTCTCAGGTTGGATAATAATACCAGAAGCGTACCTTGAAAGTCTTGTAAAATTTGCTTCATAGGTACCAACAGATTCATCATCCCTTTGCTTCAGTTCAAGAAACTCTTTCTCCATCTTTGTTCGGAGAATACGAGGGAAGTACTTATTGAAAAATAAGTTCTTGAACTCGTCCCATTCCATAGACTCAATTTCATCCCTTTGCCTCGTATTCTTAACAAGATTCCACCATTGATCAGCATCTCCTTCCAAACGATACACTGCTAGGTTGACTTTATCATGCTCAAAACATTGAAGAACTGAAAATATCTTTTTAGTAGTACTAATCCATTGTTCATCAACTAATGGATCAGTAGACCCGCTGAAAGAAGGTGGACGCTGCCTCATGAAGGATTCAACAGAATGTTGCTCCCTCCTTTGCTCGTTTGGAAATCCTGCATGATTCATAGCTTGAGAAAGTTGTGTGAGCATGGCTACAAGATTTTGCATTCCAGCTCCCATATCGTTTGGTTGCTTAGGGGTACAATCATTGCATTGCCCATCGCATTCCGCATTAACACGGTTCCTTCGGGTTCCAGCCATTAACTAAAACCAAGAAGAATAGTGTGAGCAACACTAATTATAATAGGAAACCACATAATTAAAGAATAAAATTTTCATGCTTAAGGTCTTATCCTAGGTTATTCAAGGACATTTCTTAAACACTAAGATTGTGTTCTATGCTTAGACATATCCTTAGGGTTTTTACTAAGGCTTTCACATCCTAGTTTCCAAAGGTTGACTATACCTTTCCTCTGATACCAACTATAACGACCCATACTTTACATACATTTTTAATACTTCAAAAATTGAAGCACACTTTTTACAACATATGATAAAACCACAAAGGACCGTATAGGTATAATGTCTTTAGAAACTGGGAAACATAAACAACTGGTTCATAAATCTTCTACAGTGTCTCCCATTTATTTCATCATATCTAGGGTCCCTTTTAGTATATTCTACTTAATATCCATCTTCCTGGCCTGGGGAAAAGAAAACATTAAAAGGTGAGCTCAAATGCTCAACAAGGGCAAATAAAGGAAATAGAAATCATATCATATCTTTATGAAAATCAAAACCTGCAAAAGAGATCATAATATCTTAACATGGAATAAATCATAGAAGTGAAAATGAGATCCTCATAATCATAACATAAAACTTGAAACTTTGTGGCATGCACACATAATCATGTAAAATCATTTCTTGTTAGTCATGACTCATTGCCAAGACTATCTTAGTGGACAAAGTCCCTTTCTGAACCGAGTTCACTCCTCGTTTCAGTCCTGTATCACTGAACCGAAATAACCTTCCGTTCCATCCATGTCTATCTCATGAGATATAAAATCTTTACCCAATGCATTGGAGGGAGATATAGGTCCCACCCATCTCATAATGATACCATTCTTATGTGTGCCACAAAATCATAAATCATACATCATTTCATAACCCATGTAATAAAATGGGATTCTTAAACATCATGCCATCATAATCCATAAACAATTGATATCATTTCATCATAAGAAAACTGAAACAATTTAAATCATAGAGACATTTTACTTGAAACATACATATCAAATAACGTCATCTTAGATGGAAAAATAGTTTAAAAAAACACTTGAAATGAATTCTTGAGGAAAATATCCTTTCTTCTTTAAAAACATTTTTCCTTTCTTAACATGTCATAAAACTTTAAACTAAAAGAAGTTGATTAAAAATAAACTTGAAAACTTGTAAAGTAAGATTCTTGGAAATAATATTTTAAAAATCCATTCATGCCGTATACGTTAAAAAAAACATTCTTCGTAATTTTGTCAGAAAAGTCAAAAAAAAATCACCTCGTACGAAAAAGAGACAAAAGATTCCTTTCATATTCTTCACTAAAAACTCACCGAAGAGTAAAAATGGATTTAAACAATTGTAGGTGGATGGAAATAATATTACATATTGATGAAACATGGATGTGGATGATAAAATACACCCCAGTAAATACTTACGAATAAACAATCTCGGATAAAAATGAGATTGTGATATTTCCCTTACCTTAGGTCCGATTTGCTTTGTTCGTGTCCGAAGCTCCTGTATAATGGTTTAAATAATGTTATTGACTTATTCCAGAATCATACATATTTATATGATATCATATATGGTCATATTATTAGCTTCTTGTTAGTAATATTTCATTGTTACTTGTTACTCGGGTCTTTATAACTTTTTGTTCTTATGCGTGTTTTGTCGAATAAATTCTTATTCTTATCTTTAGGTTATATATAATTCATTTACAGAATGGTATTAGTGTAGTATATACCATATTCATTCATTCAATTCATTTATATAATCATTATGAAATGAAGATCATGTAGAACGAGTCGCATCACATCGTGGAGACGGTATTCCGTACGTACGCACGAGTGATGATATCGTTCCTATGATCGTGGAATTGTATTGAAGTATATATATATATATTATTTCAGTATCAATATTACTTCATAATAATCATATATAGTTACTCATTACACCATTATACCCATCCTTTTAAGGTGATGGTGGAAAATAGATTACACCACGGCGTGGAGACGGTATTCCGTACGTACGCACGCGCGGTGCTTTCATTTTTCCGTAGGATGGATAGAAGGTGAATTAGGGTTGTTTCATATTTATAATAACATATCAGTATGTAAGTAATACTGATGTTATTACTTTATCATGAAACAACTAAAGAAGAAGAAGTTGAAGAAGAAAGAAATTGAAAAGATCGGTAATGGATATTACCTCTTCTTTGGAACGCCTCTTTGAATCCTTCCCTTAAGGAACTAAGATTGGTCTTTGGAGAAGACCACGACCTCTAGGATTATTCTAGGGAAGTGGAGAGGAGAAAATGGCAGGGTTTGGCCGAGCTTGAGTGCTCAATTTGGTGTGAGGAGGAGGGGGAGGAGGTGCCCTTTTATAAGGGAGGAGAGGGGCACCTTAGGAAAATCTCAAACTATTATTTTATATTAAAGTCAAAATCGGTTTATAATGGCTCCAAAGGGTCTTATTTCTAATATAAGGTGGGGATGGGCCGAAATCCTATCAACCAATAGGATTTAGACAAGTTTAGGGTATTATTTTAACCTTATCAATTAGATTTAACTCTAAGTTAAATAATTTAACTTTTACCATGTCTTTTTGTTTTCTTTCACTATATGGTTAATACACTTACTATAACATGCCAAACGAACCCCAAATTGATTATTATTAATATATATATCCTTATCTAAGTAATTTGGCCGAAACTTAGATTTTTAGGAATAAAATAACAATTAATAGTATAATATTTGATTTAAAAACTATTTTGTGTCAATTTTGACACTATTTGATATATGATTTTTGTGAAAGTCATAACAGAATTATATGTTCGAACCAAGTTGATTAAATAAACATTAATATATCATAGTAACCTATAAAATTAGTGGAATTCATAAAAAGTCTTAAATTACATTTATTTTGGTATTTATATTATCAATTTTGTCAATATTTCATTAATAAGATAATTATTGCATCATCTTTGTGTCATAAATAAATTAAATTATTTGATGTCTAAAAATTACAAATAAAATATCATCATGTAGGAAATCTTTTTTTCTTTCTAATGAATATTTACAATTGAATTTATCTTATGTATAACCCCATATTAAAAATGATTTACTTATTAAACATTGATTTTAACTATTTTAACCCTTCTTTAAATAAATTAATAATAAATGTCCTAATCTAATCCAAGTGGGCCTAAATGGTCATATTTTATTCCTAAGTTTGTTTTTGGTCGAATTATACTTGTCCAATAGAATTAGTACATGTGTTAGGGTAATAGTAATATCATATTTACCCTTAGTTACCCTATTTACTATTAACCGCGGTAAAAAAAGTAAAAAGTTACTATTCACCAAAAAATTATTTTCATCTCATTGAACCACAT
Source organism: Viscum album (assembly GCA_963277665.1). Taxonomy (NCBI): domain Eukaryota; kingdom Viridiplantae; phylum Streptophyta; class Magnoliopsida; order Santalales; family Viscaceae; genus Viscum; species Viscum album. The sequence continues at coordinate 65,130,614 of OY728147.1, read as the reverse complement.
TTTAGTCCTTGATATTAACCGTGTCTGTCGGATTTTTTAAATTCCATTCACAGAAGCGGTAAAATTACGTTTTATGCAAAATTCAGTTTTTAACCTACCAGTTAGTGGTTTCACTATTCATCAAAAATTGAAAGTTTTCAGAAAAATACCAAAATTTCACCCTAGGCTAATTTCGATATTCTGAGTCCAAAAATGAAGTCCATTTTGAAAAATAAAATTTATAAAATTTCAAAAAGTGGTTATTACTATTCATAACGGCTACTTTTAATAGCATATTGTTGTTTAGTGAAACTCGGTATTGCGTACGACGCAAGCTATCGAGGAAGGTCGCGATTGCGTGTAAAGCAAGCCAAGCAAGTGTTGTGTAGAAAAAGATTCCTTTGATGATTTATATAACATAAAAGTCTCGGGTGTTACATATATAATCAAGCGTCATAAGTATACTGCCAATGAAATGGTTGATTGGAAAACATATGATGTATGAAGAAGAATTTAATGAAAACCGTGAAGAATAAGTGGAGCCTAAAATAATGTTATTAGCATTCAATACTATTTTCCTTAGACAATAAAATGAAAATAGTGGAATTGAATTTACAAGATGCCAACTACAATAATAGTGAAACACCGTATAATAGTGATGAGGTGATGGATCACTTACCTATAATATTCAAGAAATTTTAATGAAATTTTTTTTTCATAAATTCAATTTATATAGTCAGATATTGCAATAGTTGAAATTAGAATAATGTGTGAAAGGAGGATGATGATCCAAAATAAGTTGTATACTGTGAATGGAAGAGGAAATTAAATATAAAATATGACTATTCAAAGGTAATGTACAAAAAGAAATATGAGGAAAAGGATAGAAGATACAAAAGGCCATGAATGAAACATGGATTACTTCAACGGATAGCTCCAATGACTCTGATGCATCACCTGATGAGATTCCAGATAGATCCAACATGTGATTTATGACTAAATTCTATGAGGTAATTGATTTAGGAAATGTTTTGAATATTTTTCCTTTGAAAGAGTCTATAATACATAAAATTAACAAAATGATGATGAAAAAATGTCAAATGAAGTATAAGTTGAATATTTCTGTTTTATGTACGTCGCATTTTAAGAATTAAAATATTATTATGAAATCTTTAAGAAGAATCATGATTAATCTATAAATATTAAATCTAACGTGTCTATAAAAAATGATACATTTATGAACTGCTCAAGGAAAACATAGAAATTAAACTGTCATATGATCAATTGAAGAAATTAAATGAATATTTTAATAATGGTAAAGATACAATAACAAAAAATTTGGGAAAACAAGTATCTCCCAAACATGTTTCTAAAATAGGATACATGATAGAGAAGAATATATAGGAGTACATATCTTCCTAAATCCATACCTAAATTTTTTACTTCAAATAATTTTTCAAAAGGAACTAATAAGGTTTTTATTTCAATGAGTCATAATTTTTTTTATAGGAAACCCATCAAGAAATTTTAAGATCCCGTAGCTCGAATTTCTAACATTTCTGGACCCAAACAGATTTAGGTACCATAATAATTTCATGTTAAAAACTTGTTTTCTAGAAAAATGCATGAAGACATCCATCAGAAGACTATTGTAGTTGGACAATGGTTGTTCAAGATATTTGATAGGAGATTATACATGATTTATGACCCTGATAAATGATGATGGTGGTTATGAAATCTTTGGTGACAAATTAAAAATGAAATATCTTTTGCGCAGCCTATATTGGTAACAAAAATTTCTTTTTAATTTCAAATATTTTATATGTTGATGGTTTAATTTTTAACCTTATTATAGTTTATTAGTTATATGATTATGGATTTTATGTTAAATTTGATAATGATGCTTATAATTTTTAGGATTCAAAAAACGATTTAATTCTTACGGCTTTGAGAAATGAAAATGATTATGATATTGATTAAATTAATTTATTTACCCAAACGATTCATTCTTAAGTTACATTCATATAGAATCATGTATTTAGAATAAGAGACTTGGACATTGAAACATTCACTCGCATGAGAAGCTAACATGGAAAGGGTTTGTTATGGATCAAACTAAGATTGACTTCCCAAATGATAATGTCTATAACCCTTATCAAAATGGGAAACAAAATAAATTATCATTTAAATTATATAAATAAGATTAAACTTCATAACCCCTTGAGTTAGTTCACATGGATTTGTTTGGACCTTCTAGAGTTTCTACACATAATGGGAAACACTATGTTTATGTCATATTAGATGACTATTCTAGTTATACTTCAGTATATTTTCTAGCTATCAAATGTGACACCTCATCTTACATTACCATGTATTGTAGTTATATAAAAAACAAGGTGAAATTTGGATTAAGACCTTAAGGAGTGATCATGGTCATGTGTATGAAAATAAATATTTTAAATAATTTTTCTCACAAAATGGATAAACAGATAAATTATATTCTTCTAGGAAACCCTAGAATTATAGAGATATTGATATTATAAATATAAATTTACAAGAGACGGCTCATAGAATGATGGAATAATATGAAATGCCTATCTATTTTTGGGCAGAAGCATTCAATACAACTTACTATATAATCAATAGAGTTTTCATCATAACTATCCTTAATAGGAAACCTTATGAACTATGAAACAATAGGAATCATATGGCTAATTACATTAATTATTTTGGTTGAAAATTATTTATTCTTAATTCTTTGGATAATCATGAAAATCTTACCTTCAAATTTGATGATGGAATATTCCTTGGTTACTAAATCTATATAAAATCCTATAGAGTGTTCAATAAGAAGTCAAAAACTGCGGAAGAATTCGTTCATATAAAATTTGATGTGAATGATCCACATGAGCCTAATAAATCTTGAGAAATAATTGGGTATTATTTTTCTACTTTGAATTTAAATTATAAACCTTTAGACACTCCTGTGAAATATAATAAAAATAATTTTGTTCTTAAGAAATTTTAGAACTTCTAGAACATAAACCTGAAATTTACAAAGTTACCAGACCCTATTTCTCTATAATTTTTTTAAATGTTAACTACCATATTTCAGTTTTTGTTTTAGGTTCTCTAAATATTGGTACACAAACTATCACTTCACTAAGAAATCGGGTTGAATATCATGATTTCATTTCTCATCTTTTACCTAAAAAGATCAACAAAGCTATCAATGTTGAATTATGGGTAATAGCAATAAACGAATAATTAAATTATATTAAAAGAAACAATGCTTGGGAAAACATATTGATATAGGACATCACATAGTCTGATTTCATTTTCAATTGGATGATATCAATCTTGAGTTTGTCAACACTAAATATCAGTTACAATAAATATTTACCAGTCCTTTAAATTTTGAGATAATGAATTATATCAAACATGACTTCGGAATGATAAATTTTTGTTGAGATTAATTTTCTACTACATACCACTATGGATTAAAAACCATTTTGATGAAACACAGTTGGATTTTCATGTTGTTTTCATATCATTCTATTGGTTTCCAGACCGTTTCAATGTCATTTCCTTTTTTTCATTCCTTTGCAAAAAAAATCTCTATTTTTTGATATTTGAATCTCTAGTTTATTTCTCAGTGTATGGAATTTCCCATAAACTGATGCATGTTTTTCCTCATATTTTAATTTTTATTTAAAGTGTCATTTTGTTTTTAGAATACCTAATTTCCAAAATGATATCAAAATGGAACAATTTTTATTCCTAAAACACTTTGAGCCCCACATGATAGTCATGCATCATTGTTTCTCGAGCCTATTGGATCCCTTTTTCTTTCATATTTCAACTTTCTCATACCCACGACCAAGGTATTCAGATCTATTTGTATTTTAAGAATGAAGCATGATTTTGAGATTTAACCCTTTAAGTCAATATCTTCAAAGAATCCAAAGAAAGTGTTCAGTGAACCTACCCTTGTTGCTCCATTCGACAATGAGGTTGACAATATATTTTATTTCGTGAAAAGGTTGTTGAATCAAATTTTCTATTGTTGAGTTAGACTATGGTACTCAATGTACTCCAAAATCAATGATGGTAATAGTGGTTTTCTTCTAAAAAACTACCTTCGTACCCTATGTTGATTAATGAGTTTTATCAGTATATAGAATTTTCATTTGATCAATATAGTGTGGATTGGATCATATTTCATGTCAATGGACAAGTGATAGGGTTTTCATCTAGGATGTGGGATAAAAGTTTATTTCTACCTCGTGATGGAATTTATGATCACTAGAAAGGCATCATTCCAGTATCTAATGGTTTGTTCATATATGAGGATGCACTTACTATGCTAATATGGTATGGCCAACCATAAGGCTTGTTTCCACTGAGTTGGATGGGGAATTTATGATTCTCTTTGTATTTGTGTTGTACATGATATTCCCAAGAAAGGGTGACTTTGAAACACTAAGGTATGACTATTTTGTTCTACTATCTCTGATGATAGAAGGTCACAAGATCAATCTATTTAAATATCTCATAGTGCATCCGTGTGAGTTAACCACGCCATCCCCAAAATCTAATTTATTGATATACCCAAATATGATTTCTTCCATGTTGATGGATAAGGGACTAGTATGTTAGGATAAAGAGTCTAGTATATACTATTGTGGTTTATTAATTACTAGTGATAGTTTTTCAAGAATAAAGATTAACTAGAACCCCTAGAAAATATAGTGGGTTGGTGATTATGATAAATTATATATTGAGTATAATCTGGTTCATCATCCAACCAGACTAAAGGATAAAGTTTATTTAGGCTTGGATCCTTATGAAGTATTTGAATACTATGATGAAAAAAAGGAATAAATTTTTGTTAAATAAGAGGAAGATGAACCATCTATTGAGGTAGAGAGTTATCCTAAATTTTTTACCAAAGATTCTACCATTACTTTAGGAAATCAGAGAACACCTATGTGGATTCCAAAAAGAGAAAATATAGTAATTACTGAAAAAGAAGAGACATAGGTCTCTATAAAATATTTGTATAAAAGATCCAAGTCAACTGAAGACAATGATGATGATATTTATGAGGACGGAAATGAATGATAAGATGAAAATGGAAATGAAGATAAAAAATTTAGTGATTGTGATGATGATGCTGATTTCTCTTACCAAAATGGTTATAATGGTTGAATAAAAAGATAGTAACTGGAGACGCCTTCATAACTCCGTGATTCACTTGTTGAGGGGTATAAATCCCCATCAGTTGAGATCTTTTAGGAAGATCTATTGGCTGATGAAGCTGAATGTAGTTTTTCTTCAACTGGTCAAGATGTTTTTTATTCTTCTATGACTGATAATATGATAGTTATAGCTATTATAGATCGACATGTAGCTGAGAAAGAGAAAATGGAGTTTATTGAAGAAGAATTTGGGAATTAACAGTTAGCTAATTGAAATGTTTGTAAGAATAATGTGGATAAGAATTTTGAAGGTGAATCCACTGATGTTATTCACCATAATAATGTTCAATTCATAGATGCACCTCGTGTTGGTATATAGTTAGAAGTTGTGTCTTCCAATTCTATTGAGTATATATTAGATTCTAAAAAGTTTAAAGAAATCCTTGTTGTCATTTTATAGTTTTTAGAAAAATGGAGTTTAGATGTTCTCATATGTGTTGAGATAGCATGTGTTGTACCTGCTAGTGTTGTACCTCCTACCAATACATCTGTCTCAGTAGTTTTTTTTGATTGATTTGTAGAACCAATATAAAAAAATGGTGAATGTTTCCATCTATTCACATGATTTCACAAAATCACGGTGTACTTATTTCTTGAATTTAAAGAGATACTAAGTGATCCTTGATTTCTCAAGTAGACTTTGAAAGTATACTAGAAAAGTTTTCTTTTTTCAAAACCCCTTCATTTAAAGTGGTTCCTCCAGCTCCTACAGTTTTTCCAATGGATGTAGTAATTAGATATGACTTTATTGTTTTGGGTGAAAATATTCGTTATGAATTTCATTACTCTTTGAAGAATCAATATCCTCTCCTAGCCAAAGTTAGTGATTTTTTTATTATATATTTTAGTTAGTTATTTGACACATAAAACCAAATATGATGCATCAAATTTTTCTAATAAAGATTTAGAATAATTCGATAAGTGGATAACTGAAATACCTCCAGTATATGATTATAGAAATGAGATATAATTTTCAAACCTCGATGAATGGAATCCTTAATATTCCTGGGGTTACATATTTATATACTTCTATTTCTACTCCTCCTACCCCTCTAGTTTTTTATATTGATCAGTTAAGAACAGTTCTCAATTACAATATGAGAGTTTCTTTGTCCATTTCTTTTTTATGTGTCATTGATCAACCAAAGGAGACCATGAGTAGAAGTCATTATAATTATGATAATGTTCATAAGATAGTTTCCGTATATTCTCATGAAATTATAGCTGATAGGGAAACAACAACCAAGTTCATCAAATATTATCTCCATGTATTTATACCAATCATTCCATTAATTCTAATTTTACTTTTTTTATATAAAATTTTAGGACGCCTCATGTGACTCGAGATTTAAATGAACAAGACATCTCAATGTGGTGACACCGTTATTGAACCATTTTATGGAAGAGAAATATGTCTTCTTTATTGAAATAGAAGGGGGTGGCAAAATACTAAGGGATTTACTAAATAAAATGAATTTTTTTCTTCATGGTTATATTCAAGATTTAGTGTCATAGAAATATATTCAAATTAAACTTTATTTTTCTCTCAATCCATAAGTTTCTCGATATCCTATCTTACATTTTCTAGTACAATTCCAGCATTTCCCAATGTCTGATTCTCAATCTTTGAAACACCTCTAACTGGCAGTTATTATTGAATATCATCATCGGACTATAGTTGGTCTCTAATACGATGTTCATTTTATTTTACCTCATGATTATTTTCCTGCTTCAGATAAGAATAATGATAAATAAAATGCTGAACGAAAAGCACCATTTGACCCCTTTTCAAAATCATAGTCCTTTTTCATTTAACTTATCTTTTTCAATCATATTATTCTATAGGATATATTTATTAAAGTTAATACCATTAACTATTTTAATGACTTTATTTTAAATACACTATTGAAATAATTGGAGAGTGGGTCTAGATGTACATTAAGGTGAAGTAGCTAATATGGATATTTTCATTTTTGATTCTGGTAAAAGCGCATCAAACTACCTTGTGAGGAAGATAGATAAATGAATTTGTGAAGAAAACTATTATCTTTATGAGAGTGACTCACTAATTAAGACACGTAGAGTTGAAACTAATTGAAAAAATAATATTTTCTCACCTACTAAAAACATTTGGATGGAAGCCAAGCTATACAACCACATCCAGTGCATTCCTCTATTTAGAACAATAGACAACGAAACTCTATTTTACAGATGTTTTTTAAGACAACCCGACTCAAGGTTCTTTTCCAAATCAAATAAAGGGCCATAAGATGCATTGTAGCAGACCGATATTTTCTAAACTCTACACGTCTTTATTTCTTTGTTCAGTTATTATTTATAATATTTTGATAGGTATTTATGCATACTCTCTTTTATGGCATGGAAATTGCCTCATGTCCTAAACTAGAAGATACTCGATATCTTCTAAAACTCCTTTCATATTTTTTTTATCTCACTAATAAGAGTGGTAGAGGTATTTGTGAGTTCTATTTATTTTACTATTATGTAGAAGTGTAGAAGAGGTATTGTGTGACCTAGAAAATTGTAAACTATTATAACACCCGATCCAGGGTGTGGATTATATTTCAATTTTTATCTAAACTTATTGGTCGGATGTGGTCACAAAGGGGAGGGGATATTGTCATAATTTAATATTAAACCTCTTTTATTCAGATATTTCATTTCTTTCTTTAATAATATTTTAAATTTATTTCAACTTTAAAACTAAATTTCTTTTGACTATAAACAAAATATATACTTTTATATTTAATTATAATTTATGATCATATAGTATTTTGATCAAGTAAAATAATTTCAAAGGATCTATTAATAATGAATATTATTATTCTATGATGCAATTAATCGTCCAATAAATCATTATAGATATTGAAATCAATATCATACTACTTATTTGGTAAACTGAGTTATATTTAAATATTTTGGGTATTTCAAATTAATCCATTTTTATATGAATTTCTATTGGGAACTCAATTAACACACCTCTTGAGATACTCACTCCTACCAACACACATATAACATTTTGAATATCCAATAGTAAGTATATGAAAATCAAACTATATGTCTACATGGGCTAACTCAATGTTGAAAACAAGAAAGACTTCACTAAGGCCAAACAAAAATCCATTAATCATTTTAATATTCGATAACACTTCCAAATTTCTAATTTTATAGGTTATTGAATAGATTTATCATGAATAGATGTATTATAGAGGATTAAATTTGTATATTTATTCTTTTTCATAGTGAAGGTGAGGGTACACAGCACCTCTCAATTTGATTGTCTTCCATTTAAGAATGTCATTACCAAAAAGCATAATTGCTGGTGACTTCTTTTTTTTTCTGGTTTTTTTGTGGATTTTCTAGTAGGGTTGGTGGATGATCCCTTAAATTATACTTTATTAATTTATAATGAAGATCTGATTTTTGAGAATAAAAATTGAATCTTTAGTGTTGCAAAAACTAAAAAAATGAAGAATGAGATCGATGTTTCTTCTTTCAATCTAGGAACTAAACTTGGAGGAGCTTAATGAGATGAAGCAAAGAAGAATATAGGATCCTAAATTCCATAATACTATTACATATCCTATGAGGATAGGTGTTAGTGTAATTTCAAGAGAAACTGAGTGGGGAACAGGCACAAATGAAGAATCCCTTGGGGATGAGCAAGATTCATAAGTTGTTCAGTTTTGCGATCATGCTGCCCAGATGAGAGTCATTTCATTACTAAGGATGGAATGAATATGTTTTCCTTTTAATGAAAGCCTTCATTAAGTTATTTATTATTCTATTTGACTTGTAAAAAAATACTTTTTATATTAATTTTAATTGAAAAATAATTTTTCAAGTGAATAATCTAGGCACTAATGCTTTCGTGTTCTCGTGTGTGCTACCAATCGAGAGTTGGAAACTATATGGGATATTTTTTATACTAGTTCGTGAGTTTTATATAAAGTGTATTTGTTTATTTTATTGCGTCTTGGACAACCCTAGAGGTTTTCTTAAATTTTTATTCTCATAAATTACACTGCTAACTTTGGTTTGTGTTGTTGATGTACTACTCAAGTTGGTATGGTCATGTATTGTGTCATTTTATTATGTTCACCACAATAAAATAGTTTTAGGTCACAATATATGAGTATTATCATCTATATAAACAATTGTATTTTTTATAGAAACTGAAAGATGTATCCCTATTTGGAAACTAAGGTAGTAGACAAGGTATTTTTTTAACTAGAAGCTATAGACATGGTTGTAAACCAGGGTAGTAGACCTAATTCTATGGTTTTAAATGTGGAAATAAAATTATAGTCAAATTTTGAAAACAGAGATCAATTTTAACAAGGAAGGATATATAGCCATGGTTTCAAATAGTGGTTATAGGTGTGCTGCCATAATGTTAACCATGACTATAGGTTGACACAACTAGAGATATAGCCACAGTTGCAAACTATGGCTATATTTTTAATAACATAGTAGGAACCATGGCTATAATCAAGGCCCTATTTCCATACTAATAGGATTCATGGTCCATCAAACCATTGATATTACCTATAACCATGGTAAATTGACCTATATCCATAGTTATAAACGATGTCTATAGCCTAAAGTTTGAGTACTGACCCCCTATTCTTCTTAGTGATTCTATTATTAATCCAAGGGAACTATATATTTCTTTAGAAAATAGACTATTGGTAATTTATATTGACACAATGAAATTAATTTGTTTAAAAATTTATATCATTCAGGATTCATCCATACAATGTTCATTGTTGTTCTTTTGTGTGTTTAGTAGTTTTAAATTTTTCATCAATAACTTCACAATTATTTTATTCATGTGATGGGAATATGAGTAATAAAGTCCAAAACAAATGTGATGAGTAATGTAATGGCTACCAAAATGAAATTCCCAACCAGATGGCAGTAGTATCTGGGAACTTCAGGATAAAACTTTCTAAATTATCCTATGATCTAAATAGAAACCTGAACTAGTTGGAAAACCCGCATCTAACAAGTAAAGATTATGTTTCAATTAAGTATTTATGAGATAAATACCATTTAATTTTTGCAGATATTTTTATCCATTAATTTGGGGACAATTCATCCAAACTTTTGAAATATTCTTCTACATTCTCCAATTAATTGGGAAAGATAATTTCATGATAACTATTTATCATATATAGGGAAAATTGATCATTGGTAAAAATTGATCAAAAAAAGATACCTGAGGAGGATATCAATGAGATTGATTGGAAAGAATTCTATTAAATATTTTTCAATAAATATTTTCCATGCACACACTAACTCAAAAATGGAGTGGGATTTTCAAAGACTCAAGAAAAAGGATGATAAATCAATCAGGGAGTATGATGAAAACTTAAAAATAAATGCATCATATGACTCTAATATTATAATTACCCTCAAAAGTAATGTTTACTAATTCTTTGATGGGATACAGTTGATCTAATGTAATGTTTTGGAGATATAATAATTTGAAAACCATGAGGAAATTACCTAATGTTCCCTCAAAGTCGAAATGGAGATTGGTTACTCTCATGGGGATCATCGATTAGGAGATAAGGATAGAATAATTGATTTTTATTTTTGTGGAATAATAAAGAAACATAAGGTAGGTACGAAATTCTATCACACAACATATCAAAAATGAGAGAAAAAGAAACCCAAATATTTCTTGAAGGGGACAAGCTATTATTTATGTGTGGGAGGGAAGGGTACCTAACTAGTGAATTCTAAGGAATGAAAAAACCCAATGTGATGTAAGAAAGGAATGATATTCTCAACTCTCATCATGTTGTCAAATGTTTCAACTATAATTAATACGGACATTAAGTAAATCAATGTTTTAAGAAATAAGTTTTTGATAATATTGAGTTCCAAAAAACTATAAGGCCTAATGATCTAGGGTGATCTTATGCCATCACAATTTCAGAGGTGGATTCAAATGAAAATTTTGTGATACGTATTCTAGTTATTCATTAATGTATAATGAACATACTATTGGATTCTGGTTCTATGTATTATTTCATATCATGCATGTTTAGTAGAACAATCCAAACACAGCCAAAATATTTGGAAGTGGATATATCTATGAAAATGGTAAATGGAGTAATTCCATCATCCCAATTATATAACATATCCCTTTTCCAAATTCATATTATTATGTTCCTATATAAAATTTTGATACATACTTTCATGTAATTCGATAAAATTATAGATATGGATTAGATTTCTTTGTATAGAGCCATCATAAATTACTGAGTGATTGAAATCACCCTATGTATCACAAATCCCAATTTGATTCATTAATAGTGAAATAAGGTGGATGAATCTACTTTGGGATTATAAAATCAATTATGGATATTATTTCATTATTAAAAATTTACCTATCTAAAATGATTGATGTTTTGTAAAGTATAATCCTTGATGAAATCCCCGTTCTAAGGGAATATTCTGATGTGTTTCCTGAAGAATTTCAAGGTCTTTCTTCTAATATGTGATGTTGAGTTATTTATCGATCATATACACTGAACTCTTCCATTATCAAGGCCACTATATTTTATTTTCAATACTAAACTCAGAGAGATGTAGAAAAAAATATAGGATAATTTGGATAAAGGGTTTATAAGACCAAGTGCTTCACCTTTGGGGGCACCGATCAACTTCTTCAAGAAAAAGGATGGGATAATACGCATATTCATTGATTATCATGAGTTAAATAAGATGAATATAATGAGCATGTATTTAGTACCACTGATTTTTGAAATTTTAGATCATCTATGTAGATTCCAGTACTTCTCTATGGTGGATTTTTGGTCAGGATATTATCAAGTAAAGGAGAAGAATGAGTATATCCCAAAGAACATTTTTTGTAGAATATATGGGAATTATTTCCTCATATTCATTCTATATGAACTCAATTATTCTATAATAATATTCATGGAATGAATGAGTATAGTTTTTAGGGGCTACCGAAACAAATTTTTTGTATTCTTTATAGATGATATCATTATCTACTCTAAAATAAAAGATGAAGATAAGGATAATTTTAATGTTGTATTAAGGTCCTTGAAAACAGAAAATTTGTATGTTGTGTATAGAAAATATGATTTTTGGAGGGGGAAAGATTCATTAAAAGGAAATTTTATAACAATCGAAGGGATATATTTGAATCCCTCAATGTCAATGGAAATTGAAGGATAGAATATTCCAATATCTCTGACAGTGATCTTTAGTTTCCATAGATTATCTAGGTAATATTATGAATTTTTTAGAAAAATCAAGTGATTAAAAATCATACTAACCAAGATAACTTGTAAGGTAATGAATTTGTTCTGTACTAGTGAATGTGAGAAAATCAGTAAAGATTTAATGAATATTCTAATCAATTCACATGTTCTTACATTACCCACTAGTGGGGAAGGATTTGTGATCAATAGTGATGCATCTGAAAAATGGATTGGATTATGTAATTATGTTAGATGAAAAATTGATATCACAATACTCTTTCCAATTAATGATCATAGAGAATAACTATCCAATATATGATCTAGAATTAGATGTTGTGATCTTCTCATTAAATATTTGGAGACATTATCTCAATAGTGAGAAGTGTACCATATATACAAATCATAAAACCATCACGTATATATTCTCATAAAAGTAGATCAATATAAACCAAAAAATGTTGATAGATATAATCAAGAACTGTGATTTTTTAATCCATTATCATCCTAGGAAGGATAAAAATTTTGTAGATACTCTGAGTAGAAACAATCATATAACCATGTTGATAATGAGTATTGAAAATGATCCAATATTTTTTGACAAGAAAATGATGATCATGTGAACAATAAAAGGATCTTCATCCTACCATTCTCAAATAACCACAAATCCATTTATTTTTTAGTGGATCATGGAGGCCCAAAAAGATAATGTGTAGTAACAAAAAAGGTAGTGAATATTATAGAGTTTAACTTTAATAAATATGGAGGTATAAGTGCAAGAACATAGTTTTGTGCCCAATAAAAACCATAATATAAGAAGGAACATCTAGTTGATGTGAATAACTCATCCTTATTTATTAATCTAGGAATCACTAAGATGTATATATATGTAATGTCCTAGAAATTCTGTATATTTTTTTAATTATAGGGAATTATTAGGAGTGAAAAAATTGACGGCACTTGATTTTGAGGCCAACAGTTCCCAGAATGATCTATCAAAAAATGATATGCATTAAAAAGATTGTGTGAGTGGTTGTTCTAAAAAGTTACAATAACTATTAAACTGATGTCCATATAAGAAATCTAAGGGCACTGTTGTGTTCAAATGGTGGGTTTACCCTAGGAATGACTGATGTTTTTTTGGAACAGTCCTCCAGTGAGAAAAACTGAAAATGGCATAACCATAAATAAAATAATAAAATTATTTTAATTTATTTTTCAAATGCTTATAACTCACGAACAGAAGCCGAGATTAAAAATCTGAGACCACCTTTAAACTCGTAAGGGTATGATTTCTTTAGGAAGATCCTAACATTGGTTGGAACAAGACATTAGTGGATTTTAGTTTTTCGCCATAAATAAAATAATTAAATAACTATTATTTAATTATTAAATTCAATAACTACTATACGGTAACGTGGATAAGAAATTTGAGAGTACGGTTGAACTCTTGAGGGTTTTCTACCCTTATACAAATTCTATCCTTGACCGGAATGGATCGAGGTTGATTGTTAATAATTTTTAATCTTTTTTATGGTACGTTATGTGAACGTACAGGCGGTGATTTCTATCTTTTGAACTAGTGCTCTGATTAAAAAACATGAGGGAACCGTTCAATTCGCAAAAACGAGATTTTCATAAGGGAATCTAACTTTGACCGGAAAGGGTCGGACAAAAATGTTAATTTTGGAAATTACAAAAAAATAACACAACGACTTATTTTATTCTTTCTTGTAACTGTTGAGTAGCAGTGGAGGGACCATTGGGTTGTCATACAATTAAATGTTTGGTTAAACATGGCTGTCTAACTGCACCACTAGGAGAATTAATTGGTTCATTACTTTAATTCATTAATGATCCTCTTTTATTGTGTGGTGTGTTGATCCTCTCTTTCGCCTATTTAAACATTTCTAGGGAATTAGTTTTTGGACTCAATAGAGGAACCTCTGAAGTAGTGTCAAAATATCTTCCAAGAACCTAGAATAAGGCCTCAACGATCGTTGGATGATTCAGTAACAAGCACTAAAGGACATGAACCTTATCCTTCATTCGCAACACCCTCAGACATGGGCACTCCATCCTCATCTACAATTACTTCTAACGAGCACGTGGATGGGGTTTTATGCGTGATTCCTCCCCTTTACCCCATTATGGAATATTATGAAGAACACAGATCAACCATCCAATGGATTCTTTTGTTTTTTTTCTCATTAATATGGGAGTATATTGTAGGGTTTTATAGTGGGAATTTTTAAAATTAAAATATCTTTCCCATGTTGTTATGCTTATGTGGAGGGTGTGGGCCAAATGAACAAGGCCCAGACCCTCTTCCAAAATCAGTTGTTGTGGTGTTCTTCATGGACAACTATAAAATATAGTGGCAAGAAGAATCCGGGAGTCACATAGGGTTAGAAGCATCCCAAGAGGCCCATAAGTGCAATCGAAATGGAAAAAGGATCACCGAAACACACCTAGTGGCCCGCAGAAGCCTCACTGGTGGGCGACGACGTTGGTCAGCTCGTGCCAGATGTTGAGGATGACGGACCCCGAAGGCGCCATGATGGATAGTAGGGGAAGCTGTCTTCTTTGGCAGCGGGTGGCCAACCATCGAGTGTCATAGAGGGAGGACACATCTTCAAGCCATGGTGTAGGGGGGGACCCGCACAACACATGTCCCGCAGAGAGAGGGGGCGACGCCATGTGGCACCGCCATTGCAAAACGAACCGACGCATGTCCATTCGAGATGGTAACCAACCCCCATGTGGCCTGGCAGGTTGCACCCATCCATAGTGGGCTAGGCAGTGTTAGAGTAGGGTCGAGTCAGCCAAGGTCGGGGTGGGATGGGTTGGTCCGACTAGGTCGTGCCGGACAAAGATCCATTTCGACCCAGTTTAGCTTAAAATGTTTTATCTCACCAACTAGACACTCGTTTGGAAAACCATCTATGGCGCTGGAATCCATGGAACAATAAATTCCTTTTTGATATACTCCACCTATGTTTTGGAGAATGTTGGAGTATTTCTAGGTTTGATCGAACTCAAATCCAACCGGGTCCTCAGAACTAATACGCTTCAAACTCACAAATTGGGGGTCTGATTGACGCGTCATCTGTCACGTTAGGGCCCTTACGACCTAGCAGTCCTTTGGATTACAACATTGTAGAAATTAGTGGATGTTGAGGCATGAGTGATATTCTATGGAGCAGATTCTATGGAACTCAAGAATATATAGTGTGGGGAATCTTGTGGTTGACTATCAATTGAAGAGCGACCCAATGTGGATCAGTACTGCATGACTAGACGAAGACCAGTCTTAAAGCTGCCCACCGGGGATCAGTGAAATACAACCCTGTGTAGATCAACAATGGGAAAAATTCTTCATGGTTCAGTTTTGTATCTTCCTAATGGAATAAAATGATATAGCATAAGACTAATCATCTTTTTTCTTGATCTTTGAGTTGTTTACCTGGTTTGAGATGAGTCTTTTGCTTTATTCTTTTTGATTGAGATCATCCTTTGTTTTTTTTCTATTATAGAATTTTGAGAGACCATCGGGGGTCTCGGGGTCCCTAATGGGTGTTGTTATACTCACCGCTAAGAGGGCTTCGCCTGTACCATGTTGTTTCTTGTGCAGACGATGGGCATCTTTGACTGAGTCTTGAGAATCCAGGACTTGACAGTGTACGGAGGTGAAAAATTGATTTGGGGAACCACAGTGATGATCTATACCTACCCATCAGGTAGGATCCTTGTTAGATAACCTTATGAGTTTTTTTCCATTTATCTATATTTCCGTCTCAGTTGGTCTTTTATTCTGTCCATTCACATTCAGTACATACTTTTACAATTAGTGTTTGTTTTTAGTTATGGTTATAACATTGTTCTTCTGTTGTGTTTTTCTTGTGCGCAGTGTGCCATGTCTGTGTCTCTACTTTTTTTTAGAAAATGACTTCCCATTTTATAGATATTCCTTTCTGGTGCTAGTCACCAACCCCTATCCTATGGAAGGTGGGGATGGGGTAGTCACAACATAGGCCCTGGGGGACGAGTAATGACAATGTGGTGTCAATGGGCGGTTAGTTATACATGAATAAATAAGAGTCTATTATTTCAATGGAGAAATAGTTTTAAGTGTCTTGAGTTTGGATTTTAGTTTGGGGACTCTAGTGTTGGTGCGGCGGCCACCATATCCATACACCAAGACCCTAAATTCTGACTTCTGACTCGGTACACAAAAACACTAGTTGTGTGTGTTTTAAAAATGTTGTTTTTATTTTTATCAATTTGAGTCATCTCACTAGGTATATCTTATTGATCATGGTTCATATTTATTCTCTTTCACGATGCCTTCACACAAATAGTCAACCAGGATTCCAATGCATGACCATTGGGATGGTCCACAATGCCATGAGGCTTCAGTACAAGGATTTTTAACCGAGATTGTACCTTCGAATGGTGTCTCAGGGATAACATTGCCCGTTGGTCAGAAGTTTCTACCAGCACTACTTGTAGAGCACACATATAGGCTCAGTTACATACAAATGTTTCGGTGACAGATACCCCTCAGGTTCCGAGGTGAGCCCAACACATAGGTGGCTAAGGACTAGCTTGAGGTGGTGACTGAGTTTCCATCTCGCTAGGGAACAATCTAATCAGATAGTCATCCTGGCAGTGAGCATTCTATGTGTCTTAGCAGGGTGAAGGTAGGGTTTAGATTACCTATATCTTACGATGATGTGACTTTTCACATGGACAGATCTTGAGAACCTTCCTCAGAGAAGGGTGTCTATTGCCATGAAAAGATAAGGGGTTTGTGTTCCAATGACATTCTACAGTTTCTACAGTATGACATGTCATTAATTGGGTCTTCATTGAGGTTTACCAACCATTCCAGGTACTCGATGAATACGATACGACTAGTGATTCAAGGCTTGGAACTCTAAGCAAGACGTATTTTGGGACATCTGAGAAAGCACTATTCCCTTGGGCATTCCTACTTATATTAGGGTGATAGAGAGAACTGTTGTGGTTGAATATTTTTTTTGGATGAGTATATGAAACTAGTTAATGTTAGTAGTGAGAAAGTAGGAAACCGATTTCAGGATTAGAGACTTATTCATGTAAAATGTTTCTAGAAGAGGGAGCGATAAAGACAGCTGAATCTGTAGAAAATCAGATGTGAAAGGGGAACTAAGAGAGAAGTAAGAAGTGGAGTACATTTCAAAATGATGTAACCAAAACCCTAATGTGGTCCCCACTAGGCTTAGGGAGATGAAGGACAGGGGAAGGGAGTAGCTGCATGCATTAAAGGAGTGTAACCCAAGGTCTCCACGATTGATTCAAGGTACGGTCTGTGTCTACTACTAGCTTAGGAAATTATTAGACATAAGTATTAATCATTCCTTCTTTTCATAAATCTTGTTCAAGAAAAATATTTTCTGGTTAAAAAAATGACTTGACCCTTACATATGGAGATACCAATGAGTGGAGACTCTATAATCACACTTATGTCGATGGTGTGATCTATTCCATGAGGAGAGAGTTTCAGTTGGAACCTCTTTGTGACAACGTCGAGGCCTTATGATGTTAGTTTGAGTATGGACTGGTCATCCACAGTTCCTGCTTAGATTGGCTATTTTAGGCAAAAAGGATGTGGAATATCTACTGCATTGGATTGAGGTTTTCCCTAGTCAGTGAAAAAAAAAGGAAACCCATTAAGCACATGATAAACTCATGCATAAGAGGTTGCCGCTCACCACTCTTGTGTTGAACAACCTTACCCTCAGGATAGTAGGAGTTTTGAGTATTCAGTTCCCAATAGTTGTGGAAGAGTGCGGGAACATCCATTATAAAGATGTTTCCAAGATTACCTCCCCGTTGGGAGTGGGACTTCTGTATTGGCTTATACCGAGGGATGCCACTGATATCTACAACTACATATCGGATGGCTCCCACAGAGCTATAAGAGATGAGAGTATAGTTGTTGGACATGCAGAGGAAGTTCTTAGTAATACCCAGTGTTTAAGGTTATGTTTGGATTATCGACATTTTAACCATGAGGCTTTTGAGAATGATTACCCACTACCAAAGGATCGATGGGATCATCAATCAGTTAAAAGGGGTTAGCCTTTCGCGTGTACGTAATGGTGCCCATATTATTTTTAGTAGTTGAGACAATGGCTATGTTTGGAGTTCCACCAATACTATGACTTTGAGATAGTCTATACACCAGGGAAGGGGGATGTGGTGGAATACATGCTCAACAGGAGGTCTGTTTTGCAGTTACTGAGTGAGGCGTCAGAGAATCTTGTCATGTTATAGATATCCTTCATGGATAGTGATGGAGAAACTTACCTCTAGTCTATGACTGTCACTCCCCCAATCCTTCCACAATTTCGGGAGGCACGACATGGGAATGTGAATTGTGAGGCCCAATATGCTCATATATCCTCATGACATGCTCCTGAAGTATTTTCTAAAGGTTGGGAGAAAATAATACTCTTTAAAAGATGCACCATCGTACCATTGATGCTACGAGAGGAGGTGTTCAGGTAGTTCCACACATATTCCTTGGTGGTACATTCGGGTGTTCCTAAGATGTGTCAAGATCTCTGATGTCAGTACTCATGGGCATGGATGAAGAAAGTAATGGCAGAGTTTATTTCATGATGCCTCACTTGTCAGCAAGTGAAGGCCAAGCATCAAGTTCCGGCAAGCTTATCACATCCACTTGAGGTGAAAGAATAGAAATGGGATGATATCTCCATGGACTTTGTGGTATGGAAACCACATACATCCATGAGCCACAATTGACTGACTCACCATGATGTCCCATTTCTTACCCATCTGAAAGTAGAGATAAGTAGAGGGAATGGAACTCCTCTATGTAAAGGAGATTATATGGATTCAAGGGGTTCCATCGATGATCGCCTCAGATCGCGGCACTCATTTTACCTCCTAGATATGAAAGGGATTGCATGAGGCAGTTGGGACTCAGTTCGGATTGAACACTACCTTTTATCCTCAGACAGATGGTCAGATGGAGTGGACCATACAAACACATGATGAAAAGCTCCATGCTTGTGTCCTAGATTTTTGTCATAGTTTGGAGTACCACCTACCACTGGTAGAGTTTTCATAAAACAATATCTATCACTCCACCATCAGAATGGCTCTGTTTGAGACCCTGTACGGGTGACCGTGCACATCACCTCTTGCTGAAAAAAAATTAGGGGAGTCAGCACTTATGGTCCCAAAGTTGGTACGGGATACCATTGAGAATAAGTTGATCATCCAAGAGAAGATGAAAATTACACAAATCCAGCAGAAGTATTATGCTTATAGGATTTGGGGACCCATGTATTTCATGGAGTTAGATCCTATATTCCTACAGTTCTCACCCTGATGAGGATTGCATAGACTTGGCCGGGGCAGAAATCTGTCTCCTAGGTTCATCGAACCTTTCTAAATTTTCTGCAGATTTGTCGAGGTGGAGTACAACCTAGCTCTCCCACCAATGATGCACTGGGTTCATAATGTATTATATGTTTCATAGTTGAGTAGATGTGTTTACAATCCATCACACATTATCGACTATGGAGAGTTTTCCATTGACAAATACACAAATATTACAGAGTTCCCAGTGGAGATAGAGGACCGAAAGGAGTGAGTCCTTCAGGGACAATCGATCCCTCTGGTGTGGGTTCAGTGGTAGCATGGGAACCTCCATTAGAGAACATGGGAGCCAGAGGCACATATTCATGCTCAATACCCTTATTTGTTTGATTTTAATTGTTTTGGCTTTCAGGAATGTAATTCCATAAGGTGGGGTGATGTTAATGTCTTGGAAATTCTGTATTTTTTAAATTATATGGAATTATTAAAAGACTGTGAAAATTGGAGGAACATGATTTTGAGTCCCGGAGTGCCCGAAATGATCTATTGAAAAATGTGACGCATTAAAAACCATGCATGAGTGGTTTTCCTAAAAATTTGTAAAAAATATTAAATGGGTGCTTTGGTTATAAATCTGATTGAATGGTTGTGTTAAGGATGGCGGTTTTACCCTAGGTTCGACTTATGTTTAGTCGGCACAGGCTACCGGTGAGAAGACCCAAAAATTCCATAACCATAAATAAAATAATAAAATATAATTATTATTTTATCATATGCTTATAACACATGAACAGAAACCCGGATTAAAAATATGAGACCACCATCGCACTCTTGAGGGTATGCTTCCCTTAGGAAGATCATAACATTGGTCGGCATCGGCCAATCATTGAAGATAGTATTTGGCCATAAATAAAATAATTAATAATTATTTTATTGTTAAATTCTATAGCTCCTAAGCGGTAACTCAGATTAAAAATCTAAGAGTACCATTGATCTTGTGACGGTGTGTTCCCCTTAGAAAGATCCTAACCTCAACCGGTGTGGGTAGAGGGTTATCGTTAATAATTTGTGAACTTTTCTTACGGTGCGTTCTGTAAACATGCGGGTGACGATATATATATTTTGAACTGGCGCTCAGATTAAAAATATGAGGTAACTGTTGAATTTTCAATGTCAATATTCACTTAAGGGGAGAATAACTTCTACCGGAATGGGTCGGAGGAAATGTTAATTTTGGACTTTAAAAAAAATTATAATAAAATAACTCAACGAGTTATTTTATTCTTTCTTGTAACAGTTGAGCGGCGGTGGCGGGGCTGCTTGGTTGTCAGACCATTAAATGGTTGGTCACACATGGATGTGTAACCACACCTTTGGGATAATTAATAGGTTCATTGAAAAACCTATTTAATTGTGTGATGCATTGATCCTCTGTTTTTTCTAGTTAAACGAAACTCAGGCATGGGTTTTTGTACCCAAGAGATGAACCTCTAAAAACGTGTCGCAACGTCTTCCACCAACATATAATGAGGCTTCAATGACCACTGGAGGATTCAAAAATGAGCGCCAAAGGACATGAACCTTCTCTTTCATATGCAACACTTTCAGACGCGGACAATCTTTCTTTGTCCGTAGTGACTTCTAACGAGATCGAGGTAATGGGTTTATATTTGATTTCTCCCCTTTACCCCATTCTATAATATTATGAAGAACAAATATAAACCATACAACAGGTTTTTCCATGTTTCTTTCCTTAATACGGGAGTATATTGTGGTGTTTTATTTATAATATTTTTTATAATTAAAATATTCTTCCCATGTTGTTATGCTTACACGCTGGACACGGGCCAAACGATCAATTACTGGACCCTCTGCCGAACTCAGTTGTGGTTGCATTCTTCATGGAGAACAAGAAAATATGGCGGAAAGATGAATCCGGGAGCCCCACAGGGTTTCCAACATCTCAGGAATCCTGTAGGTGCAATCAGAAGAGAAAATGAACCGCCAGAGCTCACCTTGTGGCCTGCAGAAGCTTCGCTAGTGTGTAAGTTCCGGTGGGAGACAACAACGGAGGAAGGCGGCTCCTGAAGGGGCCACGGAGAAAAACAAGGGTGGCCGGCCCTTGGTCGGCCACATTGGCAGTGGGCGGCGTGTTATCACCTGTAGTGGAGGAAGGTCGCGGCTTCGATCTGTGGAGGACGAGGACATGCACCCAATGAGTCCCACTCATAGAGGGGATGGTGCCATGTGGTGCCACCATTGCAAACCGAATGGATACATGTCTATTCGGGAGGGGAGATCACCCCTGTGTGGCCTGGCAGATAATGCCCCACCATGGTGGGTTGTGCCGAGCTCACCACAGCCCAGCTCACTCGAGCCGGTGCATCCAGTTCACACTGGGCCGGGTCACACCCGGGTCGGACCCAGACCGGGTCGAGTCATCCCAAATTGAGGCGGGATGGGGTGGACCGGACCCAGACCCTTTTCGACTAATTTTTCCTTAAAAGGTCATATCTCACAAACCAAACGTATATTTTAAAAACCATCTACAACACTGGAATTCATGGAACATGATGGTACTTTTGAGATACACTACCAATGTTTTGGAGAAATTTCTAGTATGGCCAGGTTGTATCGAACCCTAATCCAACTGGGCCCTCGGTACTAAAATGCTTATAACTCACAGAACGGACATCCGATTAACGCACCGACTATCGCGTTGGAACCCTTACGATATGGTGGTCTTTTGGGTTACTCCTTTTTGTAACTTCTAGGAAATTAAGGCATTAATGATATCTTCATGATCAGAGTCTACAGAATATTAGTGCACCTTGTGTAGGGAATCCTGTGGTTGGTTGTCAATTGAAGAGAAACCTTGATTAGATTAACATCAAAGCAACCCTATATGGATCAGTGTTATAGAGAACATATGTGGATTAGTAGTGCACGACATGATGACGAACATCCTTAGAGCAGACCATCGTGGATCAGAAACATACTACCCTATGTGGATCGACAATGGAACAACTTCTTCATGGTTTTGTTGTGGAACTTCCTAATGAAATAAAATTATATAGCTTAAGACTAATCATCTTTATTATTGATCTCTAAGGTTTATACCTAGTTTGAGCAGATTATTTTGCTTTTTGAATTGTGATTGAGATCATGCTTTGTGTTTTTTCCTTTGTGGAACTCCAAGTGACCTTCAGGGGTCTCGGGGTCACTACTAGGTATCGTTATACTCTCCCCTGCATGGTCTTCACCTACACCTTGTTGTGTCTTTTGCAGATGATGGGCAGCTTTGACTGAGCCACAAGTATCCATGGCTTGATGGTGTATGGAGGTGGCCAGTTGATGTGGGGAGCCATAGTGACTAGATGTACCAACCTTTAAATTGGGATCCTTGGTGGATAACCTCATGAGTTTTTTTCCCTTTTTTCTTTATTTCTATTTATATTGGTCTTGTATTCTAGCACCTTCACTTTCAATACATAATTTTACACTAAGTGGGTGTTTTTTAGTTTTGTTTGTTAAATTCTTCTTTCGTTGTGTTTTTCTCATGAATAGTGTTCCCTGTCTATGTTTGTACATTTTTTGAGGAAATGCCTTCTGATTTTAGGGATATTTCATTCTGGTGTTAGTCACCAACCTCTGGACTATGGAATGTGGGATTTGGGTGGTCATGACACGGGCCCTAGGGGATGGTTCGTGATAATATATATGAAGAAAAGTGTATATGGGGATACATGAAAATGTACTTTCTATAATTTGTATCTTGATGTTTTTTATGAAAATAATTCAAGGCTGGATAATAAAATTCTAATGGTATGATGAAACTATTTCCATTACCATCATGGAAATGGAAAAAATAACAATGAATTTTATCTTTGTAATCCCGGAGATATCTAATGGAACTAACTCCATATGAGAGGTATTCAATCACCTTACCAAGCCAGATATTTTCATTGTAATCATGAAATACTTCTCTCTCAACTAAATCATTAATATATGAATATATGTATAATAAAAGTTGTCATAATGAATTCATTTACACTCTCTATTATATCTAATAGTGAACTTTGGTTTACATAGAGGTTTTGGAGAAGAATTTAATAAGTATTATATACAGTGATGAGTTTTTGTACCTATTATTACCCTCATATGGACGTTCAATCAAAGAGAACCGTTTAGACTCTAGAAGTTATATTGAGATCATTTTCAATGGATTTCTAAGAATTTTTGGATTAACACATTCTTCTAGTGGAGTTCTCATATAAAAATCTCTTCAATTTTATCATTTAAATGGAACCTTATGAGGCTCTATAAAAACAATGGTTTTATTTATGTATATTTGGAGAGAAGAATAAAATGGGACCTAATATTATTATATAGATTATATGTATGTTTTAAATCATTCAACATTATACAAAATATACACAAATTAAACCATTGTTTTTTACTAATAATCATTATTGAGACCTAGAGTTTGAGGTCAGAGATAAAGTTTTTTTATATATATTACTATGGAATAAATTCAAAAGTCTTGGGAAGAAGGGAGAGATTAGTCCAAGATACATCAACCCTATTGAGATCCTTGATCTCATTGGATAATTGGTTTATCAACATTCACTCCCACATAAAATAACTTTAGCACATGATGTGTTCCATTTATCCCTCTTGAGTAAGTACATACCCAAATCGACGCATGTACTGAATCTGGATGTGGTAACCTATGATAAAAATATTTTATATGAGGAGTAGTAGGTAAAAGAAATATATCATAGAGAAAAAGTTCAACGAATCTATAAAACTCACGTGGTCAAAGTGGTGTGTTTATATAAATATTTTAACAGAAAAACATGGGAATTTGATGAAAATCTGAAATTTAAGTAACCTCAACTGTTGTACTGTAAAAAAAAATTTGAGGGAGAAATTTGTAAATGGTAAAAGAATGTAACATTCTTGATTTTTATAAATGGAAATACATTTTTTTGTTCAATATTTTATAGTTATAGAAAACACATGCACTAAATTTTAAAATTTAGAATAATTATGGAATATATCATGTTATATTTAAGATAACATTCATCATATTTATCATTAAAAATATTGACATTATATCGTGAACAATAATATTATTATAAATTAAGGGTTATGAAAAATTATAATTCTCACAAACAGTGGGAGAGATGGACTAAACTAGTAGGATCATACCCAATAAATCCATTTTATTAGAGCTTATATAGGAGATGGTATCACAGGGTTTTTCCCTAGAGCAAACCAAAGATAAAAATAAATAACTATAGCATGAAAGAAAATTTTTATATTAGAAGTTCAATATTATCTAAATCATGAACCAAAATATATTCAATAAAATCCCTTAATAAGTCCTCGTTGTGCCAAAACTTACCCATATAGTCTGTACTACTGTAATAAAAATTTAAGTATCTATACCCTTGTTGTAGAAATTTTTATATTTTTATTTTTAAAAAATAATTATTATATTTGTTATTTTTCATTAGTATAATTATATATTATGACGTCATGGGTTTTTAAGTAGGTTTTAATTTCCCTAACCTATTTTAATTCTATGTTTCTTGAGCGATCCAATTCATTTATTTATTATTATAACCTAATTATGAGAGTTTATATAACCCAATTCCATGTTTTTAGAAAATTTTTAAATCTATACTCACGCCCTTGGTTTTTGAGTTGTTTCTAGGTGCATCGAATCCCAAAATCCCAACTTCTATAGAGTCATAGACTAGGGTTACTAGTTTGGAAATACAGTGTATCCTTCCCAAATAAACAATGTGAACCTCCAGTAGCGCTATTTAGTGTTTGATAGACGATGTAGGACGAGGCTCATGATCATGCGAGACTTCTGAAATTTTTATTAGAGTTTATTCTCATGGTATGTGCTTGGTTTACTAAACTGTTTTCTTATACATGAGAGGGGGTGGTCATTTTTAGATAATGAGTGTGCACTGCTACTGCACGGTTATCCAAACCATGTACACTCACCATGAACCTCATTTAAAAATGTGGAATGATGTTTTCCTTCCGTCCTTATTTCTATTCTCATTTCCTTTCTTCTCACATTCACAATGTAGCATGAATCTCTTATTGCTTCTATCCACCTAGACATTGAGCCAATGTATATGCCTGAGCTTAGATCTTCAATCCATAGGTGGATGCTGATACGTCTTGGTAGGTCCTTTGAACCAATATCCTCCTTTTTTTCTTTCTCCACACAACGTGCTAAATCCTTGCAGGCCATTTTACCATTTTTTCAGGGTGTTTATCTAAAACAAATATTTCTCTTGATTTGACTCGATTTTGATGCTGATATTTGATGATGATATGCATTCGAGTACAATTATGGATGATATTATCATTCTTCTTTATTCGGAAGGTGTTTTGGGGGTGTGATCAATTTGTTCCATGGGGGTAGACCAAGCGATAACCCTAATAATTGATTTTTTTTATTAAATTTGTGAAATGTGGTTGATGGTTGTCATTTAGTATTTCGTAAACCTCTTTATATTTTTTTAATCCAAGTAAGGGGGATTGAGACCACTTTGAAAGGTTATTATTGGTGAGTTATTTAAATTTAATGGTTTTTACACAAAATTGCTTGGTTCTGTGGGAACATGATGTGAATGAACAAATGATTGAGGTGGCTTTGACCTCCAAGACAATGGTGGCATGGTTCGTCTTGTTTGGAATACCTTGTATGAATTGGGTGATGTTTTTTAAATGTAAGTCAGTATGATCGTTAGTTTGAGGTGGAAGTTTCATCACATTATAGTAATGCCACATGTTAATTGATATTTAGTTGACCATGAGGATGAGAAACATGGTAACATGGGCACGAGGTGTTGGGATCATGTGGATTAGGTACTTGTTTGGGTGATTTCCATTCACTATGATTTGTTATTTCTCTATTGGTGTCATTTTCACATATATAGGACTCAATTGATGAGGTGTTGTTGACTGATCCTATTGGTAAAGGCCTCATTTAGTTTGAATCATAGGATGGTTTTTATTATCATTGAGGGTGGAGGTTCATTTCATAAAAATACAATTGGATCGTGATGGAAAATCAACTAATGGAGATGATAATGTTTGTTGAGGGATGAGGCTTAGAGTTTTATTTGAAATTGTCTGACCATGGTATTGGGACGATGGATATCATTATCTTTGGGGATGTCGGTCTTTGAGCCAACAAGGATTATTATTTGGATGAAAACCATCATTTTACCATGGGACTTCAGGCTTTGATCTGACAGTGAGATTTGGATTCGAGGTCTGAGGGACAAGGTACATGTTGGGTGTGTCATTTTAACGACCCGAAATTTTGAATAAATCTTGTTTCCTAATTTTGTGTGTTATTTTATTTTTTTTATACTCAACAAAATGTTTCATTTGATAACATGAGTATAATTAAAATGAGATCGTTGGGTTTTTGACTGTTATATGACCATTGGTCAATATGACTACTGAAAACTAAACGTTTTTTTATTGTCTCTAAATACAAGTAATCTTGGTTAATTAATATAGAAAGAAGATTCGATTGCCTCACCCAGTATTCTTGGACCAATTGAAGCCCATCTAATAGAACTTGGGAAGGAGGTAGCACCACTGGGATTTTCTCTGGACCAAACCCAAGCCGAACTTTATCGTGTGAAGTTAGAATGGAATCGCCTTTGTGAGAAGTTCAAACTGATAGAAATTACTACTCGTGCGATGTTGGCCGAGCCTCCCCCGAATTCTCTCACCTTAGCACACCTTAAAATTAGGTCCTATGCTGGTGTGATAAGGGGCTATGTAAGGAGACCGTAACTGCCTTGTGTAATCCTTTGTTTTAAATAAAAATTTCAATTTCTTCTTATGATGAAGTTTATGAATTTTCAAATGACCGGATAAATATAGTATGAATATTATTGATGAATTTTAGAAAAAAGTATATTTTAAAAATGTTTCTGTAAACCTTAAATAATTAAAAATGTGTAATGATTTTCAAAAAATGGTCTTCTACAATTATGTTCAGTAAGAAATTTAGAGTCTAATAAGATCAACATAATTTTTGATGAATAGTAAATTATGAATACTGATTTTATGCTTAGGATTAGTAATGTGACAAATGTATTAGTAATATCACTTAAAAAAGTAATAATATAATTTATACACCTTGATTAAGTAATGAGATTCAATAAAATGGGTAAATAACGGTTTCATAAATTATTAGTCAAGTATTAGTTTTTTCGGGTGAATAGTGTTTTTTTAATTAAAAATTTAATTAAAATTAATTAGAAAATTATTTTTATAAAATGGACTTTATTTTTGAACTTAGAGCATCGATATTATGTTATGGTAATTTTTGGGGATTTATCTGAAAAAATGAATTCTCGATGAATAGTTTTTTTATTTAAAAATTAAATTAAAAATATTTAGAAAATTATTTTTGTAAAATGGAGTTCATAAATGTAATTATAGAATCTATATTTTTTTATGGTGAAATTTTGGGATTTTTCTGAGAAAGATGAATTTTTCAGTGAATAGTAAAAATGCAGTTTTAGGGTTTCAGTATGTTTAATGACATCATAGCTGTGTCATGATGTTGTCATGAGATATTTTAAGGGATGGCCGGCCAATGGTGATTAATTATTGTATTGGGGGCCCCATGTGGCCTAACTCCATGGTAAATACCATGGTAGAGCACATGGTTTTGAGAAAAGCACTTATGAGGTGTCCCTTGGCCATTAATGCCTTGTCCCCTCACTTTCCCTATAAATACCCACCCTTTCATCCTTTATTTTTCACTCCCAACTCTCCCCAAACGAATTTCTGGTCTTTTTACCTCCCAAGGAGTCCTCCCAAGGTGCCTCCAAGCCCTCAAGGTCCAAACCTTTGAGTTTTAAGAGTTTTTTTAAGGTAAGGGATCCGACCCCTCTCTTTCTTTCCAGTGATATCTTTTAGCTAATTTATTTTATGCTCCATGTTATTATGTTGTTGGATGTTCTTTTATATTCATTATACTGTCCTTTTTATGTTCATATGATTAGAGACCCTCTCTTACTCTCATCATTTCATTTTATGAAAGTTTAAGTGGCGCCGTTAGGCTGCTGAAATTTTTGTAACGGATTCTTTCACCCTTCTCATTTTCAAGTTCTATTTTTGTCAATTCTTTCAAGTTCCTTTTTATTATGTTGGGTTATGATATATATATCTATCATAATGAAACCTTATGTTCATATTATTAGAGACCCTATTTTGATCTTGTCAATTCATTTTTGGTTGAAGTTTAAGTGACGCTGTTAGGCTGCCGAATTTTTAAGGGATTCGTTCGCCTTTCTCATTTTTCAAAGATCTACTTTCATGTCAAGTATTCCAAGTTCTTTTTGTATTATTTTGGGTTATGATATCTATATATATCATACTGACCTTTTATGTTCATATGATAAGAGACCCTATTTGATCTCGTCAATTCATTTTTGTTGAACTTTAAGTGACGACATTGGGCTGCCGAATTTTCATCAGAGAAATCTTATTTTTGTCTTCATTTCATGTTATTCATTTTTATATGGAATATCTTTCAAATTTCATTACCATGTTCTCAAATCCTTTATATTCTGTCCCTCTACTATTTTATGGGTCATTTATGAGTGTTTGACCCATGCCCCCTCTTTTTTCAATGTTTTCTAAAACCCCGAAACATAGCCGTTATGCTGCAGAATTTCCGTCTCAAAATGTCTCTTTCTTTTTCTAAAGTACTTTTATTTTATTAAGTGAATATTAAAATATCTTTATTCAAAAGGGTTATTCACA
This sequence comes from Viscum album, assembly GCA_963277665.1. NCBI lineage: Eukaryota > Viridiplantae > Streptophyta > Magnoliopsida > Santalales > Viscaceae > Viscum > Viscum album. The sequence continues at coordinate 65,100,886 of OY728147.1, read as the reverse complement.
TATATATCAAAATGTCCTATTTTAAATTCGAGGATTTACATACATGATACCCACTCTCCCCTTCCGTGGGTTTAAAGTGACGTAAAGATCATGTCTTTAAAGCAGTTTTTAAAACGTTATGATTACGAAATGAAACCCATTTACTTTATGATATATGGGTTATTTATGAAATGTTTGATGATTATATATGTGGCTCACATGATAATAAAGGAAAATTTAATGGTGCGCCCTGATAGCGCTCCAATTCATTGGTTAATGATGTAACCACTAGAGATTACAATTTTCACGATATCTTGGTGAATAACCTTGGTAATTTTCAAATGACACATTGGGGATGGACCTTGGTGTTATGTTCATGATTGTCTATGTTAAATGATGTATCCACATCTTAAAGTTATGAAATATGCTATTTTTATTAGGATATGCCACATTATTTCTTTCTCATGCCTTAAAGTTCTTTTTCATGACATAGTTGATGTATCTGAAGTTCACATGTTAAATGTTTCTCTTGTTCCCTTACTGGGCCTTCTACTCACCCTTTCTTTTGATGTGTGTCCCCAGGTTATGAGATGCAGTAATGAACCTAGGATTAAATTAAGGAGAAGCCTTTAAAGTGTTTAAGAAGAATGTTTTACGTTGTTTTCATGTATTATGTTCCTGTTTTCCATGACACTAAACCTTAAAGATCCTCAGTTTTGTGTAATGTAATGAAAGTTTATGTTATAAAAAGGTGGGATTCTATAGTTGGTATCAAAGGATGGTTTAGTTATTTTTGGAAATTAGAATATGAAAACATTAGGAATAAGCCTATAGAAATGTTTATATATAGGAAATCTTCCTGGTATTTTGGTGAGTATTGAGTAAGGGGTTTCCAAGCAAATACATCCTTATCTGGATACGAGAAGGTAGAGGTGGCTCTGGAAAAGATGTACATAGGGGTAAAACCCAAAAAAACCACTTTGAGCTAGACTCGAATGGGAACTGGTACATGACAATGACCATTGCTGCACACTTGGTTACGACACTCCCAGGGGATATGCTTTGGTAAATTCATAAGCTTAGTATGAACCATTATTAAAGGAACAAAGATAAAATAAAATAAAGATTCACATAAGGATATATGATCATGGATAACCTAGTTTGAAACCTAGGGGATCACAAGTTAGGGTATACTTTTCTTCTACAAGTTATCCTTATATGATTTAAGTTCTTTTTCATGATTATTGGCTTAGTATTTAAGCCCCTAATTATACTTTCTCTCCTTATTTAATGGTGGGAAATAGAAGAACATGTCCCAACAACCAATGTGATAGAAAATGTAACGATTTTCGTATTAGTATGATAGAGATGATTAGGGGATTAAAAGATGAATATTATTTTGGAAGACGTTCACTATTTTGGGAACCCTATTTGACCTAGGTAAATAGATTACTATGGTATTTTCTTTGAGGAGTAAAGGTTGAATTATATTTTGAAGAATCAACGAATCTAAGGTGAACTTATGGTATTATAGGTTACTTATTAAAATGATTGACCTATCATGGGAAAATATGTTTAGGTTAGTTACTGTGGGTATAATTTGTTAAGAGTGGTTGATGTTGTTTGGAGATGAACGATAATGTTTATCTTGGAAGACTATGTTATCAAGTCCTTCTTATATTTGGGTTTCAATCTTAGTTTGGGTTATTTGGAGGAATTTTAAGCACGGTTACTTACGGAATGGTCTATGATGAACTCTGGGTAGTACCGTTGAACTTTTAAGATTTAAAAGTAGTTTCCCTTCTTATGGGAATGTTTCTTTTTTTAAGAGTTGTTTTATCTTACCCTTTCTATTTTTGGGATAAATGTTTAAAGATAAATAGTTTTTCTTTTATGGAATATGTGATTCTCTAGAAGATTATTCTTGTGTTTTGATGAGACCAAGTAGTTTTGAATGCTCATCGTTTGGAGAAAAGATTAGTTTTGGTAGAAACATATCAAAGGATGAAACTCTACATGAAGGTAGGTATATTTCCTTATGTTTTTGTTCTATGTAGTAAATGAATTCCTCAAAATTATGAAAAGAAATGTAAAACAAAAACATTGTTGGTTTACGTTTCCTACTTGGTAATTAAAGACCGCTTACACACATCATATGTTTGGGATTTTCTTATGGTTAACTTTCTCCTAATCATGTTCTCTATCACTCTCCCTCAGAACATGACCCTTTATTTTCTCCTCCATTTCCATGTTTTCCTACATGGAATCCTAGTGTGGGTTAACTCGGGTGACCTTTGTACTTCCATTTCTTTCTTTTAAAGTAATAGTTTTACTGACTCATTTTCCGATGTGGGACTTTCAATGAAATTTCAAAACAAAATTTTTAAAAATTGCGAGGATGAAATTTATTAAGGGGGGAATATTGTAACGACTCAAAATTTTGAATAAATCTTGTTTCCTAATTTTGTGTGTTATTTTATTTTTTTTATACTCAACAAAAATGTTTCATTTGATAACATGAGTATAATTAAAATGGGATCATTGGGTTTTTGACTGTTATATGACCATTGGTCAATATGACTGCTGGAAACTAAACATTTTTATTATTGTCTCTAAATAAAAGTAATCTTGGTTATTTAATATAGAAATAAGATTCGATGGCCTCACCCAGTAGTCTTGGACCAATCGAATCCCATCTAACAGAACTTGGGAAGGAGGTAGCACCACTGGGATTTGCTCTGGACCAAACCCAAGCCGAACTTCATCGTGTGAAGTTAGAATGAAATCGCCTTCATGAGAAGTTCAAAATGATAGAAATTACTACTCGTGCGATGTTGGCCGAGCCTCCCTCAGATTCTCTCACCCTAGAACACCTTCCACTTAGGTCCTATGCTGGTGTGATAAGGGGCTATGTAAGGAGACCGTAACTGCCTTGTGTAATCCTCTGTTTTAAATAAAAATTTCAATTTCTTCTTATGATGAAGTTTATGAATTTTCAAATAACCGGATAAATATAGTATGCATATTATTGATGAATTTTAGAAAATGGATATTTTAAAAATGTTTATGTAAACCTTAAATAATTAAAAATGTGTAATGATTTTCAAAAAATAGTCTTCTACAATTATGTTCAGTATGAAAGTTAGAGTCTAATAAGATCAACATAATTTTTGATGAATAGTAAATTATGAATAGTGAATTTATGCTTAGGATTAGTAATTTGACCAAATGGATTGGTAATCTCACATAAAGAAAGTATTAATATAATATAGACACCTTGATTAAGTAATGAGATTCAATAAAATGGGTAAATAACGGTTTCATAAATTATTATTCAAGTATAAGTTTTTTCGGGTGAATAGTGATTTTTTAATTAAAAATTTAATTAAAATTATTTTTAAAATTATTTTTATAAAATAGACTTTATTTTTGAACTCAGAGCATCGATATTATGTTATGGGGATTTTTGGGGATTTTTCTGAAAAAAATGAATTCTCGATGAATAGTGCTTTTATTTAAAAATTAAATAAAAATTATTTAGAAAATTATTTTCAGAAAATGGAGTTCATATATGTAATTAGATCATCGATATTTGGTTAAGGTGAAATTTTGGGATTTTTCTGAGAAAGATGAATTTTTCAATGAATACTAAAACTGCAGTTTTAGGGTTTCGGTATGTTTAATGACATCATAGTTGTGTTATGATGATGTCAGAGGATATTTTAAGGGATGGCCGGCCAAAGGTGATGAATTATTGTATTGGGGTCCCCATGTGGACTAACTCCATGGTAAATTCCATGGGAGAGCATATGGTTTTGAGAAAAGCACTTGTGAGGTGTCCCTTGGCCATTAATGCCTTGTCCCCTCACTTTCCCTATAAATACCCACCCTTTCCTCCTTTAGTTTTCACTCCCAACTCTCCCCCAACGAAGTTCTGGTCTCCTTAACTTCAAAGGAGTCCTCCCAAGGTGCCCCAACCCCTCAAGGTCCAAACCTTTGAGTTTTAAGAGTTAAGTTTTAAGGTAAGAGATCCGACCCCTCTCTTTCTTTTCAAGTGATCTCTTTTATGTAATTTCTTTTATGCTCCATGTTATTATGTTGGTGGATGTTATTTTATATTAATTATACTGTCCTTTTTATGTTCATATTATGAGAGAACCCCTCTTACTCTTATCATTTCATTTTATGAAAGTTTAAGTGGCACCGTTAGGCTGCCGAAATTTTTGTAACAGATTCTTTCACCCTTCTCAATTTCAAGTTCTATTTTATTGTCAAGTCTTTCAAGTTCCTTTTTATTATGATGGGGTATTATCTCTATATCTATAATACTGAAAACTTATTTTCATATGATGATAGAACATATTTTGATCTTTTCAATTCATTTTTGGTTGAAGTTTAAGTGACGATGTTAGGCTGCCGAATTTTTAAGGGATTCGTTCGCCTTTCTCATTTTTCAATGATCTACTTTCATGTCAAGTATTTCAAGTTATTTTTGTATTATTTTGTTTTATGATATCTATATCTATAATACTGATATTCTATGTTCATAGGATGAGATACCCTATTTGATCTCGTCAATTCATTTTTTTTGATGTTAAAGTGACGTCGTTGGGCTGGCGAATTTTCATAAGAGAAATCTTATTTTTGTCTTCCTTTCATGTTATTCATTTCATATGGTATATCTTTATAATTTCATTACCATGTTCTCAAATCATATATATTCTGTCCCTATACTGTTTTATGGGTCATTTATGAGTGTTTGACCCATATCCCCTCTTTTTTCAATGTTTTCTAAAACCCCGAAACATAGCCGTTATGCTGCAGAATTTCCGTCTCAAAATGTCTCCCTCTTTTTCTAAAGTACTTTTATTTTATTAAGTGAATACGCAAATATATTTCTTAAAAAGTGGTATTCACATCTATATCAAAATGACCTATTTTAAATTCTGGGATTTACATACATGATACCCACTCTCCCCTTCCGTGCAATTAAAGTGACGTAAAGATCATGTCTTTAAAGCAGTTTTTAAAACGTTATGATTATGAAATGAAACCCATTTATTTTATTCTATATGGGTTATTTATGAAATGTTTGATGATGATATATGTGGCTCACATGATAATAATGGAAAATTTATGGGTGCGCCCTGATATCGCTCCAATGCATTGGGTAATGATGTAACCACTAGAGATTACAATTTTCACGATATCTTGGTGAATAACCTTGGTAATTTTCAAATGACACCTTGGGGGAGGACCTTGGTGATATGTTCATGATTGTCTATGATAAGTGATGTAACCACATCTTAAAGTTATGAAAAATGTTATTTTCATTATGATATGCCACATGATTTCTTTCTCATGCCTTAAAGTTCTTTTTCATGACATAGTTGATGTATCTCAAGTTCACATGTTAAATGTTTCTCGTGTTCCCTTACTAGGCCTTCTGCTCACCCTTTCTTTTGATGTATGTCCCCAGGTTTTGAGATGCAGTAATGTACATAGGATGAACTTAAGTAGAATCCATTCTAGTGTTTAAGAAGAATTTTTTATGTTGTTTTCATGTATTATGTTCCTGGTTTTCAAGACACTAAACCTTAATGATCCTCAGTTTTGTGTAATGTAATGAAAGTTTATGTTATAAAAACGTGGGATGCTATAGTCATTTTGGATGATGGTAACATTATTGGTAATAAGAGGATTTATCTATAATGAGGTGTCAATGATACTATTATAGGAGTTACCATATGTCTTTCCAACTTGTTAATCATCAGGTAAATCCTTAAGATTTATATTAAGGATCCTCAACATTAAAGTTATACATATGAATACAGGGGGTGTATTTGATATGTTTAATTAGTGCCACATAGTATATCAGTATTGGCCAAACTAGGTGATAATTTCGTCGTGGTTTTTTAGATTAATGGAATATGTTATTTTATAAAACATGAGTTTTCTAACCTTTTATATTCATTTACTACACCTACATAATTATGGAATTAAGTTACACACATGTTGTTGGTGTCCTATTAGGATTTATTCTCACAGTCAACAGAGGTGCCTTGTGACATGTGCATACTTTATGTCTCCATGATTATGTTAGGGACCAGGCCCGATTGTTGGACTCTTGTGATCAATTTGGACATTTCACATGGGATGGATGCAAAGGGACATTGAAGGTTCTTTAATTATAAGGAGTTTACATTTTCATTTCCTTTTTGTTAAACTAGCTTATATATGTATATGGGGATATGTTCTATCTTAGGTGACCCTTATCCTTTTTTATTTGAATGAATAGCCTTGATTTTTATATGTCTTCAAATGGTATGTTTGGGAATGTTGTTTATTACTCTTACATTCTGTTTATACTTCCATTATTTCATTTTATTACTTCAACTAATTTATGGTACATCTATGATGCTATATATATTACTAGACAACTATTATTAGTACCACCATAGGGTTTAATCTCTCCATTATAACCTATCAAACCATCATTCTTGTCGAAAGCCTTTAGAAAAAAAGGATGCATGCCTAAGTACCTATGATGATGTGACCTGGAGCACTTTTTAAAGTTACATCTAGGTAAGGGTTCTACAATTGGTGAAAAATCATTTTATTTTCTAGTATTGGTAATTGAGTTTCACGGGATTCTAATCGTATAAATGTTATTTTTCTTTTCTGATTGGTCTTACTATAATTTTTTATGGTCGACCAAAAAATTTGGATGATATCGGGATATCATAAAAAAAAAATTTGTGTGCTTGTTGCCCCATGAATGATGTAAAGACTATGTTTCCATGGGTGGGAAATTAATTATCTACTATTCCCTTTGAATTTGAATTTTATTTCCACCTTGGGTGGAACACTTTAGTGTGATGATTATTAATTATATGGATTTCGACCCTTATCCTATTATGAAAAGGGATGTTTGAATTTTATTTATGGTATGAAGATAGTGTGTTTTGATATATGTATGTCCATGTAATTTATTTTCACTAGGAAACTAGATTACGATAAGAGGGTTTGGGTTTTTTAACTTGTCAATGAAGAAAACTAAATAGTGTTTTCTAGTTTGGCCTCTATATGGTAACATTCTACTTAGCCAACCTCGACATGTGGTTCGAAAGAAATCTGTATGTTATGTTATTTTAAAGGGATATAAAAATGGTCCTAACTCTATTATGAGTTGGGAAGGATGATGATAGGGGGTGAGCTATTTAAATTATCAACAAATAAGATAAATAGTGTTTTCTAATATAGCCAATTTGGTGTAATTATACTCAGCTACCTAAAAATATTTGTAATGTGTGACTTAGATGGCAGTATAGAGGGGGTCATGGGGCTAACTTACATGGGATACCTGAGTCTGATATGTGTAGGGAGGAGGCCATGATGTTGTATGCCTTATAATCAGGAGTGGTAGGGGAGTTTAAGGGTGGTGAGATGAATTGTGGGTTATTTATTTCCCTATATGTGATATATATATATATATAATTTTATGGATTTATGATCTTGGATTTGATATTTAATGGGATTCCACTTAGACATCCTCCCATGGAGCGTCAGCATTGCGATGATGTGGTGCCGCATGAGCAGGCATAGGATGATGCCCTTGAGGGTCGGTATGAGGCCCCTAATGGGTTGGTATGAGGTCCTAGAGAGTCAAGAGGGTCATGAGATGTTTTTTAGTATAGGAATAGGAACAAGTGTCGGTTTCATCATTTAAGGATATAGAAACTTTTGGACCATGGCCTAACGTGTAGCACAAGGTCAGCCTGCTATGTGTTATAAAGAGTGTCGATAGAGGAACTCATGAGATGAACTATCTAGGAAATATCTTAAATTTGAGTTCCAATCATATAACCCACAACTATTTTATGGTGTGGGTAGACCACAAGATCTAGAGAACCAAATAGAGATGGGAAAGACCATTTTTGAGCATCTCATGACACCCCCAGGTCTGAGGTTAAAGTTGGAGACGTAAATTCTTAGGGGATCGACAATGAAATGGTGTGATGTTTAGGTACAAGTGAAATAAATAAGCTAATGATATTAATGGAATTTAGGTTTAGGTTTTTCAACCATTTCTTCCTAGAGGAAATAAGGGTGGAAAGAGCTCATGAATTCTTGAACCTTTTGTAGGGAGACACATATGACATGGACTATGAATCCATGTTCAAATCCCTCTCATTATTTGAACCTGGTATATGGGTGATGACATTGAGAGAGTGAGAAATTTCAAGTATGGTTTATGGAATGGCCTTAGGTTTCAGGTAAACATCTTTTGGTTATCCTCATTCTCATAGGCGGTGAAGCAGTTATTGATAGATGAGTAAAACCTGATGGGATATCATTATACTAGACGGGTGATGGAATGATTTTATTTTATCGATGATTATTTACATATCAATACTCAGATTTGATAGGATTATAAGTATTCATTTGAGGCAATAGATTTAGCTAGGCCACTGAGTATTGGGTATTTGGTGTTTTTCATCCAGTGCGAGCTATCCGGACATGTCCAAACTCAACGAAAGCTTCCTCCAAATGATTCTGGGCCATGTTGACAAATTGTAAATGTACTGAGGTTCTATATAAAGCCTTCTTAAAAATAATTGAATTAGGTATTGGGTAAAAATAATCAATTTAAGGTAGGATCAAGAGTGGTAGAAGGATCTAGTAGCTAGGATTTGGCTTATATACAGGTTATAGAAGAGGTAGTGGGACCCAAAACTAGGGTCACTAGTTGTTAACTAGTGCATCTCCATAAAGAGTCTAGGCCTTAGTTAGTCAAACATTAGTTCATGTGAATGTATTAGAGATACTCAGTTAAGATAACACCTTGGTTAAAATAGTTGTTAGAGGTATGTCATTGGAATGATTGGGTTTTCTTTTACATTGGCATGGACCATTTTTATGTCAAACCCAGTTTTTGTTCATGAGGTGCATGGAATTCATTCGGACATACCGAGAATTGGCTATTATGTTGATATTTTCATATATTATATATATATAAGAGGTTCAAAAATCTAGGATTATTTATTAGAATTGATGTGATGTGGGTTATGTTTGAGGAGTGTTGGCATCTGGGCATCGATGAAATGCTGGTTCTATATGAGGTCTAGGTCAATGGGATTCTATAGGAATATGATGAGATGTGGAACTTGATGGGTGTTTGATATGACATAATCATGATTTGAGAAAATGGTTAGGTTTTGGAACAAAGATTCATCATTGGTGGTCTTCTGAATTTGGGGACATTCATTAGACCATATGATTATTTGTGTTTTGGTTCAGGAAATTGCCTTGGCATGTAACTCCAATGGTTGGGAGTTCCATGAGGTAATTTTCCATTTGACACAATGAATGGGGTAGCCTAAGTGAATTTTGATGATATTTTCATGCTTGGTACTATCTCTAGGTATTTCATGATAGATTATATATAAGCTATGTTAAGTTGGGGAGACTATAAAATCTCATGTTTTTGAGCGGGTCAGAATTTCCCTACCCTATTTCAATTTATCATTTAGTGATAGGGATAAATATTTAATTGATTATCAAAACTCAATATCAAGTGTTTCTTTTACCAAAGACTGAGTTTTTTATATAGGGTTTAAATTCTTAATAAGTGACTCATGATTTAAAGTAGGATTTGGGTGTGTTCGAGCCTGAAACCCTAACTTTTCAGAAGACCTGAAATAGGGAAAATGGTTTGGACAAACTATGCGGCCACCTAGGAGATAATGTTTGTCCCTCTAGTTTCACTTTTCATGGTTGGAAAAACCATTAAGGTGGGGTCCCATTTCCATTCCATACCTCTTCAATATTTAGAAGTGGGGATTCTTATATTCTTCACATAGTTTTTTAAACCATGATCCTATCCATGTGAGTGGTGATGCCTTTGGGATAGTTAGTGTGCATAGTTTTCTCGCAGTAATATAACCCATTTGAGATAATAGTTCACCTAAATTAAAATTTTTAAAGGATTATTTTTTCCTCCTACCCTATTTTTGTTTTTACTCCCATTCATTAATCTTCAAATTATGCACATAAGTGGACTCTTGTATATTCCCTCTTCCTATTATTTGAGCCAATATCATCATATGAGCTCCGATCTTCAATATGTTGGTGGATTTTTATTAATCTTGGTAAGGTTATTTTTTTATCCACTATCCTTTTTTATTTTTCTCTCTATATATGGTGTGTTGAAACTGTGTGATCCATTTTATTCTTATTTTCATGGAGTTCACCATAAAGGATAATTTCTCTCAATTCATCATGAGTTTTGAGGAAAATATGAAATGAGAATACTCTTTTGAGTATGAGGTGGATGGTACATATCTTTATCCTTTATTTTTCATATATTTTGGAGTTAAACTCCATATGTTCCATGTGGGTAGACTGAGATAGACCACTAATAATTAAATAGATGTTATTAAACTGATAAATTCATGTTTATGGGTTCAATTTTTAATTCCCTATCAATTTATAATTATTATTTCAAGTGAGGAGGCTTGATACATCTTGGGTAGGTTTTTTCGGGTGGGTTATTTAAATTTAATTATTCAGTTTATATTGAATCTTTAGGTTCTATGGGAATGTGAAATTCATTACCTGAGGATTGATATGGTGTCAACCACCTAGAATAACGTGACATGGTTCTTTAGGTTGATATTATCCTAAATTATTTTGGGGTTTTTTATTAGAGGTTGGGTTACATGCTTGTTAGTTTGAGGTGATGGGTTTTCAGGTTATGGGATATGCTCATTTAAATTGAGATAGTTTTTGACCATCTGAATGTGAAACATGGTTGAAGGGGCATGAGGTTTTGGGATGATGCACTTAGATACATTTTTGGGTGATTTTCACTCACTATGATTGGCTGAAGCACTATTTGAGTCATGTGAACAGAGATAGGACTTAGATGATGAGGTTTTGTTGGCTACTCATGCATTTAGATGCCACAATTGTTTTGTATATTAGTATGGTGTTGAACATTTGTGAGTTGGAGGTGTATTCCATTCAAAGTCATGTCATTGGTGAGGGACCATCTGTTGACGGTGATGATACCATCAGTTGGAGGCTGAGGGTCACCGTATTATTTGGGACTATTAGGCTTGGATATTGGTTTGATGGATATCATCTTTCCTAAAGACATCAAGTTTTGATACGATAGTGATTATTATTTGGAGGATATAAAAAAATGTGTCTTGAGAATTTGGGCTTCAAACTACTACTGACATTAATAACTAATTCCTAAAGGACCATGTACTTATTGGGAGGTATATGTTGGACATCAGTGACATGATTGGTGACACATGGTCTTGGCTGGCATGAGGTGTGAATGAAAATTTTCTAGGAGGTGTTTATGGTGTCTCCATATTGTTACTTGATATTGGATTCCTTTGGATTTATGAAAAGTATCCTTGAAACAATAGTTAGACATGTATTTAAAAATATTATATTCTATATGTATAATTTGTGGCATGTTCCATATCGGTGTGGTCTAAAGCAGGTGATTGTTTCGTTGTGTTTGTTGAGCACATAGAAAGTGGGTATTTTATTAAATGTTCATGTGAGGCCATTTTATATACATTTAGTAAACCTTAATAATTATTCGTATAATATAAGACCACATTGGTGGTGGCCTACTAAGATTCATTCTCACACCCTAGAGGGGACCCTTGGAATGTTTTTAGAATTTATGTCTCCGTGATAAGGTAAATAAAAAAGGCTTAGGAGATAGACCCTATTAATCAAGTTGGTCCTTTTTTTATGTGATGGATACAAGGGAACGTGGAGAATCTTACATAATTAGGAGTCTACGTTCGTAGTTAATTTTTGTTCACTGTTATTATATATGTATATAATGATATGGTTGGCCACATGAGACCATTTTTCTTATTGCTTTGTATGACCTGTCGTGACCTATTGTATGCATCTGCAAATGGTTAGTTTGGGATTATGGTTTATTACTTATGTTCTCTGTTTATGATTTTTTTTTATTTTATGTTTTTTCCACGACTGGTTTTTGGTACTCTTCTACTACTGTATATATTATTATACCATTAATACAATCACCATTATAGGGTATAGTCTCCCAGTGATCACCTCTCATACCCTCACTGGTAGTTTTTTTTCATTGGTGTATATGGAGGTGTGCCTAATGTCTAGTGGTAAAATGTACTTATGATCTATTTAAAGTCACAATTAGGTCTGGGAGCTACATATATGTGTTGGTGAAAATTATATTTCGATATGAATAATTTAAAATTGTATTTTTATAAAATATATGGTTTTAATTAAAACAAACTTTTTTATAAATGTAAGAATTTAAAATGAAATATTGTTTTCATTGAATATTCTGATAAAATTATATTTATATAAAAATTATAATATAATTTAGAGAAGTAAAATATATTTTATATGGGTCATAAAACTATTATTGTCATAAAAACCGGTTTTTCATAAAATTAAATTTTTTAATTAAGTGTAAATTCTCATATTTAGTGAATTATTTTTATAAAATAGATATTATTTTACAAATTATCCCATTAAAATTATCCAATGGGTATTTTTTCATAATTTTCCAAGATAGTGAAGTTTTTAGGTAAAAATTAGATATTGTATAAATATATTTTCTGTATTATAATATAAAAATAGGACAAATGTGACATAATAAATAGTATAAAAATCCAATAAATAATTATTTTCCCTATTTAAATTAAATAAACCCTTAATGAATCCTCTAAAACCATTTTTATATTTTAAATTTTTAAAACCAATTATTTATAAACATTACTCACTTTCACATCCTTGAGGGTATCATTTAATGGATTTAAATTTTGGGGCATAAATTTTTTAAAAAAAATCTATTTAGTAGAAATCATTAGAAAATACAATGGTATGTTTTTTGGTTTTTACTATTTTATCATACAAAATTCAAAAAATATGTTCTGAAATTAATAAATTAATTTTACTCCCTTTTTCTATAAATAATCACTCATCCTTCCATTAATCTTCACTAAAAACCTATTTAACATACATTTACTCATTCTCTTTATCTATATATCTCTACCTCCCTACATACCTCACATTGTTTTCCCATTCTCTTAATAAGCTCCTACAAATCTTTTACAAGCACCCTTTCAATGTAAGGGGTTGTCCCCTAATTATTTTATTATTCACATACTTTATTTTTACAAACATTTTTTATTTCTAATTGATCATATAGTAGTGGGTTTTATAGATACAATTACTATCCTTATGATTCCAAAGTAATTACTTACCTCCTTTAACTCCCATTATGCCCTCCTTTCATCCTTTATGTGTGCCCACTATACTACCAAAATTATCTAGTGATTTTACATGGAAAACATTTGTGTGGTGAATACTCATAACCATTTATACTCAAGGGTATTCACCTAGATATACTAATCATTCATTGATTAGGTAATTCTATGTGTTTTTTCCACACTACTTATTTTTGGGATCCAATTTTATAAAACACGGTCTTATGTTGAATGATCTAAATAGAACAAAAAATCATGTACATGATATGAATGTGGGTTGTGGGCCCAGAATTAACTATCCCATCAATGCATTGGGTGATGTTTTTATCTCATTATATTCTATTTATAATCGATTGTTAGATTATCCAAAGCACCCTATGTTTTGATATCTTTGAGGTTATCCTTGAAATATCCTTACAACATCATATTTTAAATTGTTTCTACATTCCTATGTTTTCTTGATGTTATCATATTATATCATAATTCAGTGATCATGTTTATGATTCTAAACCATTTTATGTCACCTTGATATACCACTTAACTAACTTTTATTACATTCATCATGTTATTCATTGATTATTTTCTTCTAGGGATTTATAAATCACTATTTTCATAAATATGTCCCTAAGTTATCTCATGTTTCATTAGAATATCAATGGAATATAAGGGCATTTTCTGGAGTTTTTAAATAATGTTGTTTTTCCCATGTTTCATCTTAATTATCTATTTATGTAATTTTCCAAAGACACTATACCTCACAAACTTCTGGTATTATGTATATCCTAATGTAATAAATAATGAATTTAGGTGTATTTAGGGTTTGTGTTCCCATAGGATGAGGCCTTTTTCTCAAACCATGTAAATTATTCTATTATTTACTACTATTAATTTAAATAATGCTTTTATTTTCTCTAATAATAAGAGATACTTGATTGATTTATTCTTTCTCCATTTACCAATCCATTTCAAACTATGAAAGACTTATGATCAATATACCATTAGTCTCATGCTCTTAATTTGAAATCTTCATGGGTATAATTTCACTCCTAATTTATAACCGAAGGAAAATACACATTATTGACTCAACATCTTCTCTATAAGACCACTATATTTCAAAATAGGAACATTATGTTTGATAGCATTTATGACATGCAACATCGATTATAAAAGAACCACAAAATATTATTATTTAAATATAACCATTATGACCTTGAGATTAAATTGGAATGTATGAATCGGAATAGAAACATTATAATATATATTTATATAATGTTTCAATTCAATAAATCTAATCTTTTTAACACATAGGAAAAAGTAATTTGATATTTTAAAAAGTTACACGATGCTTCAAAAATATGTTCCCTTCAAACATGTTTTTAATTTATTTTTGTGGGAAAGTATTAATATAATTTTTGAAACATTTCAAAAATATATTTAACATAATTTAATTATGTTTTTAAATTGACATGCCAAAATTATCTTATATATATCTTTTAATAATTTTCCGAAATGATATTTATTTTAGAAATTTTTATACTTATTGATATTTTCTAAATAAAATATATTTTATTCACTCATTTATAATGTGAAATTTGGTTTCAATGTAAAATTGGTTCTATTAGAATATTAATAATACAATTTATTCATTTAAATCAATTTTATGAATTATATTGTTAGAAAACATTTTTATAATAAAAATGAATATTTCTAAAAAATTAATTTTCCATTTCATTTTTTGGTTTTCTATTAAATTAATAACTTTAATTTATATTAATTTAATCTTGAAAAATGTATTAAAATAGGGCATACTCACGATTTGAAAATTTTCTAAAAAATTCCATTTTAGTTTTGATCAACATAAATAGTGACCATAGTAATTGTTACGACCTTAATAATTTTAAATGGGGTAAATTAGGGCATAAACATTGGTATATGTATTTAAAATTATATAACACTTACCTATATACTATTTTATGTTTTAATTTAAAAAATTTACTTCCATGTATGTAAAGCCTCAACCCTAATTACCATGAGTTTGTGCATTATTACATAATATTGGTATGATCATAATAAATCATGTCTTAAAAGAACAATTAGTTTAGTATCCATGGAAGTCCTAGAAGCATACATATGTATTACATTACATAATGAAATAGCAAACAACAACAACATTTAGTCCCCTTTGAACACACTCATATCCCTTATAATATCATTTCAGGTTAATTTTAATATACTTCTTTGCATCCTAGGAAAAATAAAACATAGAAATGGATGAACTCAGATGCTTAGTAAGGATAAAAATATAGAAGAAACTATCATAAATAAGAATAAACATTTAAGGCAGTGTATAAGACTAAAACACAACATTTTTAAACTTAAACATCAGCATAATATAGAAACAATAAATCAAATAATTCCATTTACATATTCCCATGGATATTATACATGTCTAATAATCACATGTAATATCAATAGCCACTTTCATAATAATGGAATGAATAATACCGGACATCACAACCACATATTCAAGGCCTCATGCCAATAATACAAATAAGATTTTGTCAATGCCTTATGAAAAGACAGTAGTTTGTCTCATGAGATCTACTGATACATCGTGGAGCTATAGCAGGCTCCACCCATCACTTACAAAGTTTAATGCATTCCTCATATAAAAAAGATAAAACATAACATAAACAATTGTATTGAAACCAAAATACGAAATGTTAATACTTTAACCATAAACCATGAAAGGTTTAATTATAATACATCCACATTCAAACATATCAAAATAACTTCAATACAATATGGAATATTTTATCATAATAAATCAACTTCAAACAATTGTAAAATCCATAAAATGATTTTGACATAGATGAAATCAAAACTATTTGAGAGAAATATGTCTTTTTATTTTGAAATCATTCAAAAGTCACATAATTATAAAAGAAAACTTTTATTATTAAAATATTATTATTATCTTGTAAATAATCTTCTAAGTTGTTGTATTAGCAGAAAATAGCCACCCTCTCCATATAAGTTAAAAAAATTCTTTCTTTAATTTGGTCGAAAAGGTCGTAAAAGACCTTGTTTGGAAATTTCCAGAAATTTATAATTATAAAAAATTTATAAAAACTAAAAAAAAGGGTATAAATGAAATTAACCCATATTCTAGGAAATAGAAATTTTATGAATTTTTTTTAAGAAACATGAATGTGGATGATAATGAGGTCCCAGTAGATACTCATATATAAACAACCTCAGATAGTGAATATATTGTAGGATTAACCCTTACCTTGTACTTTTCCTTGACTGAGGATATGTTAACCTCCTTTATAATAGATAAATAATTTTTTTTAAATTATAATAGAACTACATACATTAATATTATATCATATATGATCTTCTAATATTGTTTTGTTACCAATATTTCAGTAGTATCATTGTTTCGGGTGTTAACTGATTCATTTTCCTCCATATGATTTGTTACTTAAGACATGTTTGTTATGGATGGGATGTATTTTATTCATATACTAGATGATATTAAGTTCTTAAAAAATATTTTTAACTATAAAATGAAAATTATTCTTGAATGATTTTGTTGGAGACTGAATCTTATCACTCTCATGGAGATAGTAATCTGTATGTAAACACAAGCGAAAATATCATTCTCTTAATGGTTGAATCATTTGTAATTTTGGTGGTATATCATATATTAAAAATAATTAACATGTAATATTTATTATTTACAAAAATTATACTCATTATTATACCTATCCAAATAATGAAGTGTAGAAAAAAAAACTACACCACAACGTGGAGACAGTAAGTCGTATGTACACATGTATGGTGACTTTGTAATTCACATGATGGATAGAATAATTAATATGTCTATACCATATTAATAATGAAATAAAAATAATTATAAGGTACTAGAGTTACTTTTTAATGGAAAAAACAATGAAAGTGGAAGTGGAAGAAGAAAAGAACATTGAAACAGGTGATGAGATTATTAACTATTTTTTCAGGTGCTTCCTTTTTATTTGATCAAAAGGGCTCTTTAGGTTGGATTCTATTCAAATTAAGGCCTCTTGGATGAACTGAGTGAATTTGGTAGGATATCCTATCATGGGTTTTCTTATCCAAATGGATTTTTATGTGTGTGTTTTTGAGAAGGGGATGTACACTTTTATAAGAGTGGTGAGAGTCACTTTAGGAAAAGCTTGAAATATTATTTTATTACACAGTCATATTAAATTTATAATGGCACCAAAAAGAATTTTTTTTTTGGATAAGGTGGTATTGGGTATAAAACCTCTCAACCAATATGTTTTATATAGTTTTAGGTCACCATACTAACCTTATATTTTATATCTGACTATTAGTAAAATTATGTAACTTTTAACTTGTATTCTTGTATTATTATAAGAAATGGTTAATAAACATACTATAAATATCCAAGAGAACCCCAAGTGGATCACTATTGATATATATAATCTTATATAATTCCTTTTTTGGAAATTTATTGTTTTAGGAATATTATATCAATTAATAATTTAGTATTTGTTTTAGAAACTCATTTATGTCAATTTTGACACTGTTTAGTATTTGGTTTTTATGACTGTCATAACAACTTTATATCTTCAAAAAAATTATTTAATCAACCCTAAAATGTCATATTAACATAAGAATTTATTTTAATACATCAAAAGTCTCAATTTACCATTAAATTAATATTTATAAAATCAATTATTTTAATCATTCAATAATAAGGTAATTATTGCATCATCATTGTGTCATAAATAAATTTAATTATTTTATGTATATAATTTATAAATATAATACCAATATTTAGGAAATATTTGTAGCTTTATAATTATCATTTATAGTCAAATTTATCTTATTTTTAATTCTATAGTAAAAATCATTTACTTATTAAAATTTGAATTTAACAATTTGAACTCTTCTTTTAAAAAATAATAATTGTCTTAATCTAATCCATGTGGACCAAAAGGATCATATATTATTCCTAAGTTTTATTATGATCAAAATACAATTATCCAATAGAATTATGAATTGTGTTAGAGTAATTATAATATCATTTTTACCTTTAATTACCCTTTTTAATTTTAACTATGGAGAATAAAATTTAAATGTTACTATTCATCAATCATTATTTTCTCCTATTGAACTGCATTTTACAATCGAATTTCAACCGTGTTGCTCGGATTTTTGAAATTCAATTCACAGAGGCAGTAAAATCATGTTTTATGCAAATTTGGAGATGTTCCTAAAAGGTGGGTTAAAGACGTTAAAAGTTCACTAAAATTTTATATATCTATTCTAATTATAAAATGATTCTAATAAATTACATTGAACATATATAGGTATTATATATCTATTTGACCTAAAATAAATTTAAATAAAATAGCTAATTTTTGAAATATAAAGTCAGTTTTAAATAATAACGTAGTGTTTTTCACTATTCATCAAAAATTGAATGTTTACGGAAAAAATACCAAAAATTCTCTCTAAGAAAATTTTGATATTACAAATCCAAAAATTCAAGTCCATTTAAAAAAAAATATTTATAAAATTTAAAAAGTGGGTATTACTATTCATAAAGTCTAGTTTGATTGGTCATGGTATGCTAGAACTCGAAGTTTCGTACAATGCAAGCTATTGCATTATTCAAAGAGAAGTGTACCATGGAATCATGGGGTGTTACATTCTTCCCTCCTTAATATTATTTTATCCTAAAAATTTCTAGAATATTACTGCATAAATATATTTGGGTGATTCTTCTTTATAAGATCCTCAGATTCCCACATTGCATCTTCCATATTATGGTTTCGCCATATAACTTTTACCATACGATTTGTCCAGTCTTCCAACACTTGTTATTTGGTATCAAAAATCTTGTTAGGATCTTTATAATAAGACAGATCGGGTTCTAGTTATATTTTTTCATAGGTGAGTGCATGTGTTTTGTCGAGCATATATTTTCTCAATAGTGATATGTGGAACACATCATGAACTTTGGAGAGACTTGGAGGAATTTCCAAACAGTAAGCTATAACACCAATTTTTTCTAGAATTTCTAAAGTTCTGATGTACCTAGAACATAATTTACCCTTCTTACTGAATCGTAAAACATCGTTCCATGGAGGTACCTTCATGAAAAAATGATCTCCTACATTAAATTAAAAATATTTCGTTCAGTTATTGGCATATCCTTTTTTCCAACTTTGAGCCACTTTGATGTGGGTTTGGATAATATTCACCTTTTCAACTGTTTCCTCAACAAGTTATGGGCCTACGAGTTTTCTTTCACCAATATCATCCCAAAAAGTTGGTGTGTGACATCTCTTTCCATATAATGCCCTATATGGTTCCATCTGAATACTTGAATGGAAGCTATTATTATAGGAAAATTATACAAGAGTTAAATATTTATCCCACATACCTAGAAAGTAAAGTGAGCAAGATCTTAACTTCTCTTCTAAGGTTTGAGTAGTCTGTTCTGATTTTCCATCAGTTTGTGGGTGGTAGGCAGTGTTGAAATAAAGTTTAGTATGTGGGGCCCTCTAAAGACATTTCCAAATTCTTGATGTGAAACATGAATGATTAGAAATAATTGATAGGGGCACACCATGATGTCTTAAAATTTCATTAATATAGAGTCTTGCTAAATGTTTATGTGGTAAAACATCTATTATAGAAAGAAAATGTGATGACTTTGTAATACAATCAACAATGACTTATATTGAATTATTTCTTCTAGGAGTCTTGGGTAGCCCCATGATGAAGTACATCATAATATCATCCAATTTCCACTCAGGTTTGGGAATAGGTTGAATGAATCCTCCAGGATGTTGTCTTCTAGCCTTGACCTATTGAAAAACCATACATCTTGACACATAATCAGCAATCTCCCTCTTCATGTTGTCCCACCAAAAATATTACTTCAAATCTCAATACATCATAGTACTACTAGGGTGTATATAAAAATTAGAGCTATGGGCATCATCCAAAAATTCCCTTTTTAGATCAGGTAAGTTAGGAACACAAAGTCTCTTCCCAAATTTCAAAAATCCCTTCTTCATATAAAAAGCCTATGAATCTACCATCATTCATATCTTTAATTATATTTTAAAACTCCTCACCATCAGTCTGAGAACATTTTATCCTTTTTAGTAAATATAGTTTGGCAACCATTTGAAAAAGTATTGATGTATCCCCATCCATGATAATTCCCAAATCCATATTTACTAGGTCCATGAACATAGGATCCCTTTCAGCTCTCATTTTGTTCAAAACTCCATAATTATTTCTGCTCAAAGAATCTTCCACCTTATTTTTTTTCCCAATGTGGTAGGGTATAGTGCAATCCTAATCATTAAGTAGTTATAGCAATTGTCTTTGCCTCATGTTGAGTTCTTTCTGTGAGGAAATATACTTCAAACTCTTTTGATTAGTATATATCACACATTTTTTCCATAGAGATAGTGTCTATATATCTACAAAGAAAATATTATAACTAGTAACTCACTAGCATGAGTGGGATAGTTTTATTCATGAATTATTACCTATCTTCATGCTTATGAAATAACCCAATCATTCTGTATAAGGACACAAAAATGTATGTTCATTGAAGCATCACTATAAATAACAAACCCATCATTCCTTAATGGTTTAGTCAAGATAGGATAATTGAATAATATTCTCTTCAGTTCATTAAAACATTCTTCAAACTCTTTTTTTCAAACAAGATTAACCCATATACGTGTGATCTTGGTTAACAGGTTAGTTAGTCGGGAAAAATCTTGGACGAAACACCGATAATAACATTTTAAACAAATTAAACTGCATAACTCAGTTATACTCATCGGTGTTGGCCATTATTATATTGCCCTTGTCTTAGAAGGATCAACAGAGATTCCATCCATAGAAACAATATGGCCAAGGAAATAAATCTTCTGATTCCAGAATTAACACTTGTTAAACTTCCCATCTAATACATTTTTTCTATGAGTATTTAAAATATTGCGCAAGTTATTTCCATGATCTTCATATCTTTTGAAGTAAACCAAGATATCACAAATAAATACTACTACAAAGTCTTCATGATATTCCATGAAAACAATATTAATTAGATCCAAGAAGATAAAAGGTGCATTCGTCAATCCAAAAGGAATTACTTTAAACTCATAATGCCCATACCTGGTACGAAATGCTATCTTCAGAATTTCTTCCTTCTTCACACAAAACTGATGATATCACGATCGAAGGTCAATCTTTGAAAAATACTAAGATACATGAATTTTATCAAATAGATCATTAATGAGAGGTAGGGGACAGTTGTTATTTATATTTATACATTTATCTCCCGATAGTTAATTCACAACCTCATATATCCTTCTTTCTTCAAAACAAAAGAATAGGGGCTCCCCATAGAGAAACGCTTGGGAGAATAAATCTTTTATTACTCAATTCCCCTAGTTTTTTCTTTAGCTCCACTAATTCCATAGTGTACATTCTATAAGGGGTCTTCGATATGGTCCTTGAACCAAGAATTGAGTCAATGGAAAACTCAATTTCATGTTCTGGAGGATGTCTAGGTAAATCCTCTGGAAATACCTCACCATATTCATTCACAATAGGTACATCCTCTATTTGAACATTATTCTCTTCACCCATAGGTATTTCACTCACTTCCTCTCCAATAATTGAATTTATTACAGCTACTGTGGGTGGATCTAAATAAGAATCAAATGGTGGTGTTTCTTCTCTAGAGATAAAGTACTTCTTATCATCATCAAAAATGGTAACATTTTTCTTCTTACAATGAATTTTTCACATCATGGACCGAAATCCATTCCATACCAAGGATTATATTAAATTCATTCATGGGTATAATGATGATATCAGTAGATAAAGCATGTTAATATTCCCAAAGGGGAACTGATTCACAAAATATTGTTGCTATGGTACTTCCTTTAGGAGTTTTTACTAAATAAACCCTTGTTAAATCAAAGTGTAAATATATGATTTTCTTGGAAAACTGGGATGATATGAAACAATGAGATGATCCAGAATCAAATGAACCATTGGATAAATTGGATGAAACAATTAAATTACATGCCACCATGTCCTTCAGATCATTAACCTCAGCAGTAGTGATCACATAAGCTTGGCCTTTCTCCCATGTCCTTTTCTAAGATAAGTTCCTTGGTTATTAGGACATTCATTTTCATAATGCCCCATTTCACGACAATTGTAGCATTCAACATTGACAACCTCTTTCTTTACCTTGCAATCAAAAGCTTGGTGGCCTTTCTCACTACACTTGTAATAGAATCTCAGTACCTTTAGGTAAGTATTAGGGTGTTTCTTCCCAAACATACCACATAATAGAATTTCAAATTTTTTTCTTTTCCCCCTTATTTCCATTTCTAGAGTATTTAGAAGATCTCTTATTCTCTTTCTTTTCTTCAAAGTCGTATGATTTAGAGAATTCCTTTTCTGTATTAATAGCACATTAGAAAATATCTTTGTACAATGAGTAGGATTGTGATACTAATGCTCAATGGATAAATGGTTATAACTCAGCAAATAATCGAAAAATATTACTCCTTATATTACATATATAATCTGTTGTATTCCATGCTATCCTTATAAAGTTATCCTCGTACTTGTGACATTCTCATCATCTTTTTTCCTCAGAATCAAAATTTTTCTTTCCATATCTACTCGATGGTCATGAGTCATTAATTTTTCTTAGAAAAGATCTGTAAACTCCCTCCATTACATATTTGTTACTCCTCCATTCTCCTTTGTGTTTTGAATTAATAACCACCATTTTTCTGCATCTCTCGTGAGGTGATAAACCTCCATGACTACTTTTTCCCTTTCTATATGCCCCAAAGCATGAAATATTTTCTCTAAGGAACTTATCCATTAATTAGATACCAATGGATTTATAGTCCCATTGAATTTTGGTAGTTGTTTCCTCATGATATTGTATAATATTAATCCCACACATTGTTGATCGGGGTTATCCATACATGTAAAGTTATTATTCATAACCTGAGTGAGTTGTCCCAGTATGGTTATAAGTTGTTCACCACTGGTTTCATCACTACCTCGACTATAATTATCTTGATTTGGAGGTCCATCCCTACATGGATTATGTGCGTTGATATGGTTTTCATTCCTTTTAATTGGTTCCATTTCTAAATAATGGAATACAATAGATTAGTTTATGAATCACAATACATAATTTCAAACTTGTAAAATATCAAACTTAAATTGAACAATTTATGCATATAATCTATAATAATAATAATAATAATAATTTATTTAAGGAGTTATTTCCTCATAAAACAATCCCAATGGTTTGTAATGAAAATGTTAATTATCCTAAACTTATCCCCCGAGAGTTTCATAACCAAGAGTGAAGCAAGTCCCGTTGTTGTTTACCAAGATACCCAAGGTCAAGCCCGAAACTCCTTTTCTGAGTTTTCACTCCTAGATACATTTCTTCCAGAGCAACCTCTACCTTCTTCATTCCATACAAGGATGTATTTCATGGAAAATTCAAAAAATATCTACATTACCAAAATTCTAGGAAGTTCTTCAATACTAATCCTAAAATTCAATCTTAGCATAATGTTCTCTAATCCGAGTATTTCTAAATATAGCTTCTATGGTCTATATTGATCTTCTTCTGATACAAAATATAATGCACTGACCCTAGTTACCCAGAGTCGGTGGATTATTACACATCATTTTCATGATGAAAAGAGACCAGGTCTTGAAAGCCTGATTAGTTTAGTAGCCTTGGAAGTGCTAGATACATACATAAGTTTTACATTTACTCATGAAATTAGAAAAAAAACAACAACATTGGTTCCTCATTGAACCAAATCATATCCCTTAGACTATTCCGGATGGTTTATTATAATATAATTCTTCACATCCTAGAAAAAATAAAACATAGAAAGGTGTGATCATAGATGCTCAGTAAGGATAAAAATATAGAGGAAAATATCATAAAAATCCTAAACATTTAAGGCAATGTATAAGAACAAAACAAACGCCATTTAAACATAAACATCAGAATAATATGGCAATGATAAATCAAATAAATCTATTTAATTATTCACATGTATATTCTACTAGTCTAATAATCACATGTATTATCAATAGCCAATTTTATAATGATAGAATGCCTAATGCCGGACATGATAACCACATAGTCAAGGCCTCGTTCTAAGACCACAAATAAGATTTTGTCAAAGCCTTATTCTATGACACTAGTTTGTCTCATGAGACCTACTGATGCATCGAGGAGCTATAGTGGGGTCCACCCATCACTTACTATGTCTAATGCATTCCTCATATGAAATTTTTGAAATATAACATAAACATTCCTAATAAAACTTGCTTAAAAAAGGATAATACTTTAACCATAAAACAAGAATTGTATATCAATAACACATCTACAGTCAAATATATCACAAAACCTTCAACAGAATTTTGAATATTGTATCATAATAAATCAACGTCAAACAAGTATAAAAACCATCAAAGTATGTTGACATAGATGAAATAAAAACTATTTGATAGAAATATCTCATTATATATTGAAATCATTCAAAATTAACATTTTTATATAAGAAATGATTTATTAAAAAAATATTTTTATTTGATTTTAAAGGAATCTTATAAGGTGTTACAATATTGTAAAATAGTCGCACTCTCCATATAAGTTAATTAATTCTTTCATTAATTTTTTCAAAAAGGATGTAAAGGACCTTGTTTGGAAAATGACAGAAAGATTCCTTTATAAACACTTTATAAAAAGTAAAACAGGGGTATAAATGAATTCAAACCATAGTATATGATATATTAAAAATGATTTGAAATAAATTTTTAAGAAAAATGTATGTGGATAATAAATAGGTCCCAGCAGATACTCACGTATAAACAACCTCAGATAACAAAGAGATTGTAGAATCAAACCTTACCTAGTACATTTTTTGAATGAGGCTACATTAACCTCCTATATAATAGATGAATAATTTTTATTAAATTATAAAATAATAATATACATAAATATGATATCATATATGATCTTATTATATTGCTCTGTTAATAATATTTCTACTGTATCATTGTTTCAGGTGTTAACTGGTTCATTTTCCTTTATATGTTTTATTGTGTTAGTCATGTTTGTTATGGTTAGGATGTATTTGATTCATATCCACCACAATATTAACTTCTTAAAAATTATTTTTAATCATAAAATGAATATTATTCTTGAATTATTATGATGGGTAGTGAATCTCATCACGTTTGTGAGGATGATATTCTGTACGTACACACGAGTGGCAATATCATTATATTGATTGTGAAATCATATATAATGGGATGGTATATCATATATAAAGAATCATTAAAATTTTAAATTTATTATTTACAACAATTATATTCATTATTATAACCATCCAAATAATGAAGTGTTGAATAACAAACTACACCATGATGTGGAGACCGTAAGTTATTTGTACGCATTTATGGTGACTTGGTCATTCATAAGATGGATAGAATAATGAATATGGTTATACCATATTTATAATAAAATCACAGTAATTATTAGTCACTATATTTATTATTTTGGTTTGGAAACAACAAAGAAAGATGAAGTGGAAGAAGAAAAGAACTTTGAAAGAGGTGATGAAATTATTACCTCTTCTTCAGGTGCTTCTTTTTTATTTGATCAAAAGGGCTCCACAGGTTGGATTCTGATCAAATAAGTCCTATAATTTTTAGTGAGGGTAGTTTGGAGGATATTCGAGTGGGGTTTTTTCGAGTGCAATGGCTTTGGCGGTGTCAATTTTAGAGAAGTTGATGTACCCTATTATAAGAGAGGTGAGGGTCACTTTAGAAAAAGATTGAAATATTATTTTATTATACAATTATATTCGGTTTATAGTGGCTCAAAAAAGATTTATTTTGAGTCTATGGTGGGGAAGGGTTTAAAACCACTCAACTAATAGGTTTTAGACAGTTTTAGGTCACCATACTGACCTTATCTTTCAGATTTTACTCTTAGTTAAATAGTTTATCTTTTAACATGTATTCATGTATTATTATAATTAATGATTAATAAACAAAGCATAAAAATCCAAGAGAACCCAAAGTTGTTCATTATAGATATATATAACCTTAGCTATGTCTTTTGGTTAATCCTTATATTTTTTGGAATACTATATCAATTAATAATATAGTATTTGTTTTAGAAAGTCAATTATGTCATTTTTGACACTATTTAGTATTTGGTTTTTATGAAAGTCATAATAAATTAATCACATTGAAAGAAATTTATTTAATCAACCCCAACATGTCAAATTAACCATTAAAATTCTCGTAATACATCAATAATTTCAATTTACAAATATATTAATATTTATAATATCATTTATTTTAATATTTCAATAATATAGTTATTACTAGATCATCATTGTGTCATTAATTTATTTAATTATGAAATGTCTAAAAATTATAAATAAAATACGATTATGTACGAAATGTTGTTACCTTTCAATTGAATATTTATAGTTGAATTTATCTTATGTATAATTCTATATTAGAAATGGTTTAATTATTAAACTTTGAATTTTACACTTTTAACTCTTCTTTAAATAAAATAATAATAAATGTCTTAATCTAATCCACATAGACCAAATGGTCATATTTTATTAATATGGTTGATTTTGGTCAAAATACACTTATCCAATATAACTAGGATATGTGTTAGGGAAATTATAATGTCATTTTTAAAGGCAATTACCCTATTTACTTTTAACCATGGTAAATAAAAATAACAAATTACTATTCACCAAATAGATTTTTTCATCCTATTGAACCAAATTTTACAAACTGATGTCAACCATGTCTATATTATTTTTTAAATTCAATTCACAGAAGCTTTAAAATTATGTTTTATGAAAATTTAAAAATGATCTGAGAAGGTGGGTAAAAGAAGTTAAAAGTTCAATAAAATTATATATATATATATAATACTATTATAAAATGAATCCAATGAATTATATTGAACATATAGAGGTAATCTATATCTATTTTGACCAAAAATAAATTTAAATAATGTAACTAATTATTTAAATAAAAAGTTGGTTTTAAACAAAAACAGAGTGTTTTTCACAATTCATCAAAAAATGAATGTTTTCAGAAAAATACCAAAAATTAACTATAATATAATTTTGATATTCCAAATCCAAAAATGAAGTCCATTTTGAAAAATAAATTTTATAAAATTTTAAAAAGTGGATATTACTATTCAAAACGACTTTTTTTATTGGTCATGATGTGCAGGAACTCGAAGTTACGTACAACACATGATATTGCATTATTCAAATAAAAGTGTACTGTGGAAGCATGGGGTGTTACAATGTATCAAATATATGGTCACTTTGATCCATATTTCATATATTGTGAACTTTATATTAATTTTATAAAATAATAAATATAAAATGTCACTCTCTTGACAACAATATATATAATATTTTATCATAGTTGTATAAATAGGTCATGATAGATTATAAATTGTTATATAAAACATTATTTATTATTGGATTGTGGTAATTTATTTATAATATCTGCTGATTAATTAATTACCCTAAATATTTATATAATGCTGACATAATATTTATTCAATTTATAGAAAAATAAATAAATAATTTTAAAAAATATTTAATGTTAACATTTTGGATGCATTATCCTATTCCATTAATTTTTTTTCTAAATAATATATATTAGGGATTTTTAACAGATTATATTTAAATTTAACAATTTTCCTGGTGTCTTTATTGTCAAATTAAATGAATACTGTCATAAATGGAATTAATAATATTTTCTGTCAAATGATATTTCATTAGATTATTAAAAAATAAAAAAAAATATTGAAATAGGGAAATTATGATTTTTAATGGATTTGAATTTCATGCATTTTCCATTTTTTAGTCAATAATTACCCTATATGTAAATTTATAACTCTTTATGTGTGAAATAGTCATTACTATCATTATGGTTAAAATTTTTTAACTAAGCAATTAAAAAAATAGAAAAGGTTTAAAAAACAACATCAACTTGTAAACAAATTATTGTCTTAATTTATTTATACCACATAATTACTTAAAATTCAATATCAATCCATTTGGAATAGTTTTTCTATAGAATTTATTTATTATATTATAATCATTTATGAAATTTCGTGTCTCCCCCTCCCATAAATTATAAATGGGAACCTCTTATTTCCCTTATTGACACCGACTTGAGAATTTTATAATGACCAAACATAAAAAATTATATTTTTAAATTCCATATCTAATAATAAGTGGTGTCTTTCTTCATAAAAGATCATTTTATGTGTCCTTAATATTGTATCTAATGGATGCCTATCGAAGAAGATATAATCTTATTACCCAACCCATTTTAATTTTATTCTTATTCTACCACCATTAAACATTTTATATTAATTATAAAATATTAAATTCAATAGAATAAATATACTTATGGGAAATTAGTTTTATAAATCCACCTTTAGTCACACTATTTTCCATAAAATTTTAATTAAAAGTATCATTCATGCATAAATACGGTTTAAGATCTCTATATATGGATACAATTCACTTTCCATCACCATCCTCCATTGATGGATATTCTCATGGGTTCAATATAGAAATTATTTTGTTATGATATAATTATTCCACTAGAAATATAATATAATATCAACCTTCATACCTTCCAATCTTTTGGAAAAGGATAACTTTGTTCGTGCATATGTGTAGACTAACACCTCCACAACGAAGTGTCATTCATATTTTTTCACATTACATAGATGGTAATAAGAAAAAATTTAGTGTATATATATGATATATACGATGTAACAATAATTCAATAATGTTTAATTATTATTTACCATTATTTTATTTCATCTGTTGGAAAGTGAAAACATCATCCATTTGAAAGTACGACATACCATCTCGATGAACATTGTAATACATTTTTCTATCTCAGGATATAAAGGATATATATATATAATATAATATAATATATATATATAATATATTTATATCATTATATACATTATGGAGATGATTGAACCATGATCAAAGTATAAGGACTGTAACTACTGAATCAAAATTACAAAGAAAAATGAAACAATTAACACCTATAAATAATGATTTTGTTAAGGAATTATTAATAAGTTCATGTTGAAAATTTATAAGTGTGTAATATATTATATTATAATTATATAAATTATTTTTTATATAAAATATAATCAGTTAAAATTAATTTTACCACAGGTTAATATGATTTCAATGTATGTCAAACAAGAGGTAAGGGTTAATCATTTAAAATTGTATTCTTTGAAAAATATGTTATGTTGTGACCATAATATTTTATTAATTAAATATAAAACCAATTTTAAATGTTAAAAAATAAATATACTTATGAATATTTTATTTAACATTTAATTTTATATAATTCTTTTTAAAACTGTAAGGTATTTTTGTTTCAATCTCATTTTAGTCAGGATTCTTTATTCCGGAATTTACATTGAAGGAAATAATATAAACATTTCATGATAAAAACCTCTAATTTTATTCACCTATGGGTATTTCATGAGAAATTACTTTTTCCTTTTGTTTTAATCACTTAACGTACTCAAGATAGTGAAATATTGTTTTTAATGAAAACAACATTTTTCTATCTTTAGTCGAAAATACTTTTTCATCCATATCCATGTTTTATAAATATGTTTTTAATATTATCCTATGATTCTTAAAATTAATTTTTACATATGATCTACTTCGTAAAAAATATTTAAGGAATCTTTTTCTCATTTTCCAAATGAGTTACTCTTGACTTTTTACTAAAACAATTAAAGTAATATCTATTTTAACATATACAACACAAACATAATTTCATACCATCACGAAAATTTAAAACATTGAGGGTTCATATATATGTTTCCATGATTATTCCCAGTGAATAATATTTTTAATAATATTTTGGATATTTTTTATTTAAAATAAGTGATTTTAAATTGAAAAGGTTATTTTCCTCAAATAAAATTTTATGTGTTCTTTTAAATTAATTTTTATCTAAGATGTAATCATTTGATGTTATATTTTCATTTATGTAAACATGATCCAATTATACCATCCTTATTATTATTCTGTATGGTTTAGTATTATAATAATGAGATGTTTCAGAAACACATTTCTTATTCATGGGTTATGATATGTGATTAATGAATTACGATCTTACTATAATGCCCCATCATTAAACATTACATAATCATGATTTAGGCCAGCAATTTGAATTTAATTCACATTGAGGATCCTTTCATGTGTAGAGTTTTAGAGAATTAGGCCATAACTATTACATAAAAACTCAAAATTTACAATGTTAACACTTCCACCAACTATCAATTTTATTAAATATACAACTCCTTAAATAAAAAAATAACTGTTTTCTTGATAAAATTATTCTCTAATTATTCATTTAGCTTAACCGTCCTTATACCCTTTGAAAAAAAATTCAAAAACATGGGACGAGCATAAAAACACAGTAAGGGATATAAAACAAGGGAAGAAAACATTATTCCATTAATACATACAATAAAATTAAATCATTATTTTTACTCATAAAATATAATATCTCTAACATACCTCATGGAATCCGAAGATTTATAAATAACTCATATTAATAATAAATCATAAATGTAACTTGTGGTATCAATAAAATAATTAAATTGTTTCTTTTATAGCCACATAGGGAGTAACCTTCATGGTTGCGTTTGGAATACCCATCATTATATATTCCGTATGTCTCTTAGGACAAACCTTAATGATTACCTCCTTTCCGTTACCCAATTCATTGGAGAGATATCATAGGCTCACCCACCCTCATTTTATCATGGAACCAACCATATACATAATAAATTCCCATAAAACTTAACATATTCATTACACATGAACAGGAATAAAGGAAAACTAACATTTACACCATGCAATTATAAGATATCATTTCAAGATATTGATATAATAAATCAATTACCGAAACCATTTTCAATAAAAAATACCTATAATTTAATTTTTAATTTAATTTTATTTTTAAAATCATTACGGCTTGTAGAAGAAGTCGGATATAAAATAATGCTTGTGGGAGTGGAAAGGTTTTTTTCTCCGTGTACGTTAAAATGAAACATCCCTTTATTCATTTAGTAATATGATTCGTAGAAAAAGATTTCTTTTTAAAAGAATTGATTTCAATAAAATGAAAAATGGGGAAATTATACTCCAAATTAAATAATGTCACATATAAACTAAAATACTTTTCAATGAAATGAGACTGAGATAAAGTCCCTTACAAAGATCATGTAATTATATTAAAGATAAATAAATGAAATAAATATGTGTGAAAAATATAAATAAACTCAACATAAGTGTACATTAAATGTAAAAAAATAAGATTTCATTCACATATATTCTTGGAAAATCAAAACCAATGACATGGATATTTATCTCAATTAATGAATAATGAGTTAAGATTTTCCATAACCTTGAATCCGACTTGTCTCCTTCATTCTTTATATTCCTAAATAATAAAAATATGTTAATTTATAATTTATTGAGAACCTTTTTCAAGTTTATTATTCCTTTTATATCACTTATTACCATGTTTTAAAAATTAAATATTTATTTAAGTTCATAGTGGTTGTTTTGTCAATATTTGGTACTTAAGTCCAAAATGAACTTGTTAGATGTAAACTATCCATGTGGTAAAAAGTCATCCATCTCAAAAATATTAATCATGATTTAAATATAAGATATATATAGTATATATGTAGTTATAATATCCATAATATTTATAGATAATGAATGAAGTAAACTATTCATGGAGAGAGTAGGCCATACTTAAGAATGAACACTACATTCATTTCCTGATCATATTAAAAGAATAATAAAAGAAGATATAAATTTATATAATCATATCGGTATTATATTTTTTTCTTGTATGTCCCATAGGTTTAACAATACCATCCTTTATACGTTACGTTTATAACAAGAACGAGTCATATCACTTTGAGGAGGCGGTAGTCCACACATCCTCAACTGAAAATATTGTATTTACACATTATGGAATGTATAGAGGTATATTGTAAATAAAAACTACATGATATTTGATAAAAGTTAAATATAATATATTTAATATATAAATATCGTTCCATTATAATTGCCACCATGATATGTGGTAGGAGAAAATTGAACAATCATCATTTCCTAAGACAGTAGTTCACTGTACACAGAAACAGTAACTTCTACATCCATTATATGGAGGTGTGTGTAATTTTTTGTCTATCTGTTAGCAAAAAAATATCCTTGTATATTTATTATACTATTTTATTATAAATTAATGGAATAAGGAGAGGTTATGGTATTGAAAAATGAAAAATAAATGAAATGAGCTTGAGAGGAGACGTTACCTCTGAATCGGTAACTCCTTTTGATTTGATCCAAAAGGGTTTCTTGAGTTGACTTATTCCCATTTTAAGGATTATATGAGGAATTTAGGGATGTTGGGAGATTATTTGTTAATAAAATGGATGATACAGTGGTCTTGAGAGATGTGAATACCTGGGTAGAGGTGGTGGTCTGTTTTAAAATGGAGGAGGGTCACTTTAGGAATGTCTTGAAATAATATTTTACTATAAAATTAATTTAGAAATATAACAGTTAAAAAGTGATAAATTTGAAGGATATTATGGAAATGTTTTTAAATCCTCTCATCTAGTTTGTTTTATAAAATTCTAACTAACAAAATTATCTTTATCATTTAGGTTTAACCCTAAGTTAATAACATTTAATCTTATCAGTATTCTTTTATCTCAAAATATATTGTTACAATAGTTACTATAAAATGTAAATCGCACCATAAGTGGATAATTAATGACATTTTTACATTATATATGTCATTTTTTTAATCATATATTTTTAGTACTATTATTTCATTTAATAAAATAGTATCATTATTAAAAACTCATTTATGTCAATATTGACACTATTTTGTAATTTATTTATTTTAAATCATAAAAACTTGATTTTTTCAAAAAAAAATCCATTAAATCATCCCTTTAATGTTTATATGATATAAAAAATTCTTGGTTGTCATTAAAATGCTCAAATTACATTTAATTCAATATTTATAATAATATTTATTTGAATCATTCATTAATATGGTAATCAGTAAATCACCATTGTGTCACATATAAATTTGAATTTTTAATGTAAAAAATGTATAAATAAAATACCATGACATAGAAAATATTTTAATAATTATAATTATAATTTATAGTCAAATTTATCATTTATATAAACCAAATTAAAATTAGTTCACTAAGAAGATACATGTTTATGTTCTATTTCTCTTTTCATTAAAATAAATATTATAAAAGGTCGTTATCAAACCCATGTGGATCCATGTGGTCATAAAATCATACCAAGGATGATCATGTCCGTACATATCACATCCAATTGTATTATGACACATTTTAGGGTATTTTGATTTTATTATGGTATTATCTTTTATTTTTATTAACCTTTTTTTCCTTTAACTATGGTAAATAAAAATAATTACTAATTTTTTTATTCATAATGATAAAAGGTAAATAATTACATAATTTGGAACATATGATTCAAAATAGAGAATCCATTTTTCTAAATTAAAAAACACCAAATTGGCAGAAATTAATTTAAAATTAATTCATGTTGTCAAAATAAGAAAGATTGTTTTTAAGAAGTAAAAACTATCAATAGATTGACATGTGTTTATGTCCAATTTAAATGTGAAATTACAAAAAATGGACATAATTAGATAAAATAATAAAAATATAATTCATTTAGACTTTAAAACCAATTAAAAGAAAAATCGTACTATATAAATAAATTAGGTGAATGGGTAGTTTTGAATTAAAATCCAGTATTTATAACTATTCATTAAAAATTTAATTTTATCATAAAAATACCAAAAGTAAATTTTTATGTCCCAATTCTAAAGAATATGTTTATTTTATCATATAGACAATAAATAATTGAAATAAATGTTTTTAAAATGGGTTTGCTATCAAATGAAGATAAAATGACATTTTAAAAATATTATAGTATTTTATGCTTAGAATTGGATTCAATCTCATTTTAAGCCTCGAAAATTCCTTGGATAAATGTATAATCAATTAAATAATATTTATTATCATTATATATATTATTCAGTTAATTCCATCCAATACATTAACTAGGTTTTAACTACCATTTAAAATAATATTATTGTTGTTGTATTATTTTTTTGTATAACATAGTGTTGTGTCAAACGTAAGATTTCAAAGAAACCCGTTGTTGTGTGTTAGGTAATATATAATACATAGTGTCCCTATTAAACTAAAATTAATGTTAAATTCAAAAATATTAACAGATATCATAATAAATTATTCTATAAAAACATGGGATGTTATATCATTCCCCTGATTTGAAAATTATGTCCCCTACATTTTAAAATTTATATCGGAAACATCATTGACAATACCATACAAGAAAAATAGTCAATAATACTATCACTATAAAATAAATAATGATAAATACAAAGGTCACCCAAGATAACACATACTAGGATTCCATATAGAAAAATATGGATGTGGTAGAGAAACTAACTATATTTTTATGATGCAGAGTGATTGAAAACATTATTAGGATAAAGTTAACAATAAGAAACCCATAAACTTGTGATGGGTTAAATGGTATTTGATTTCCTAGTAGGAAAAAGTAAACGATAAAAAAAATATGTCCTTTTCATAATGTTTTGGAATTTATTTACAGGCTCGACTAAGAACATAAACAAACATACTTACATTTCAAGGAGCAATTCATCCTTTAATAAATATCTACCAGAAACTCATATTTTCTCCAATAAATGAGTATTCAATATGATTCGGTCACACATTAAGTGGTAGAATCAACTTCAATAGAATCACATAATCCACAAAAGATTAACAATATATCTATTATCTTTAGACATTCACCAAAATTAAAATGGATCGTACAAGATTAGATAATCCCCAAAAATTATAATCCTTTATAAAAAGTAATAATTCTCTTAATATCCAAAATTCAATGAACAATACCCAAAATTCAACAAAGACCATTCAATAAAAAATTGTCCATAAAATTCTTCAATGTAATCTAAATAAATATTAAAACCCAAAATTCAGAAGGATTTGATCCCCTAGTCTTCCATTATAAATCATAAAATTTATCTCCAAATAACATCGACCACACATAATGTCTCATACTTGAATTTAATTAACCTAATCATGTATTCTCCATGATAGGTTAGTCATTTACATAAATAAACCAAATTACAATATTTCCACAATAAAAAAATATATTCTTCCAAAATAAAATTCAATAATTACTCTTAAAATCAAATCTCATAGTACTATATTTCCCTTAGGTATATACTATTCCCAAAATAGCCAAAATATTCTAAAAACAAATTTATCACTTAATCAC
This sequence comes from Viscum album, assembly GCA_963277665.1. Lineage (NCBI taxonomy): Eukaryota > Viridiplantae > Streptophyta > Magnoliopsida > Santalales > Viscaceae > Viscum > Viscum album. The sequence continues at coordinate 65,064,957 of OY728147.1, read as the reverse complement.
CAGAATAATTTTCCTACACTAAGGATATACATTTGATAAAATATAAGATCCAAAAGTCAACTTATTTTAGATCTATAAAATAATTTAAATAAAAAGAATAAGTTATACTGACTAGGGACTTTACATAGACCAGCCGTAGGTGATGCGCCCCTGTCTCCCTTCGGTTGTGGGTTTGATTCCCATAGCCTTGTCAGACGTGATGGGTCGTCACGCATCTTACAACTGTCCCTTTTTATAAAACTCATAATGACCCAAAAATATTTTAAACTCAATGGTTTTCTTATACCTGTCATTTTCATCCCAACTCATAATAACCTCAACATCTTAATTTATGAAGTCTTATATATATTGAAATTTTTTTATTTCACCTTCATATGTAAAAATAAAACTATTCCCAATAAAAATAAAATCATACCTTGATCATGGTGTCAACCTATATTCATCATCATATTGATCACGTTGATATAAGTTACATGAATTGAAAAAATTATTTAGAGATCCTTCAAAATATTTTTCTTCTTTTATCCAAATAGACCTTGTATAACTTCGGTCATATGGGTGTTCACAAAACAATAATTTCGTAAAATAATCATGTATAACATATAATTTCAAAAAATTGATAAAACAAGATCTTTATAAATTAGTTTTACTAATTTTGAGTAGAAAAATTCCATTAATAGTCCTTTTCAAATACCATATGTATGTTCTTAAAAACTATATTTTAATAAAAATTATAAATAGTTTGTGCAAGGGTATCCTTCTTCATCACTATGTTCAGAAAAAATAATATACTTCAAAATCTTATAGCAGGGTAAAATATTTGAAAATTATTTGATAATATTTACCTTTCACATAAATATGAGAATATTAAGAAAATATTATTTGATTAAATACAACCCATGATACATTATAGTATCTTGTTATAGTGGCGGAGTTTAATATATAAATCAATTCTTATAAGTGAGTTTTATGTTATTAAAATTTTTACAATCATCTGAGCATTAATTTGCAATAATTATTGGAAGAAACTCATCATGAAGAAATAAGAATGTTGTTTTAGATCCCCCTCCTTTCATTTGTAACTGAACATTATTAATCTGAAAAAGTTATCAAATAAATAATTAACTTAAATAATAGACATACGGGTGTACCTTGTAGTTATCCAAAACTCTTAATCCCAAATGTTTTCTAAACCAACCTCTGATTCCATCTGTATGTCTTTAGCCTTAAACATTATATAATCTTGTGTTAAGTCAATAATTTGACTTTAATTAATATCTTGGATCATTTCAAGATTATTGTTTTAGAAAATTGTTCCATTACAATTACATATCAATTAAAAATTTACAAATTTAACTATTCCACATACTATCAAAAAATTCATAAAATAAAACTCTTGAAACAAAACAATAATTATTTTCATGGTAAAAATATTATTGAATTAAACACTTCTATTATCCTTACTTATATCTTATTAAAAAAAATTAAAAACATGGGATGAGCATAAAAATCTCAGTATGGTATATAAAATAAGAAAAAAAAACATTAGTCTAAGAATAACTACTGGAATGGGAGGTTTTCGCCACGTTTCTTTACCAATGGTCTGATTAAACTGTTGTTAAAGAAGGGCCATGAAACCTTTTACCAATGGTTCACTAGAACCATTGGTAAAGGGTACCTATTTGCCAACGGTTTTAGGAAACTGTGGTTAAAGGGTTGTTCAACCCAACCCCTTCACCAATGGTTCTAGTAAACCATTTGGAAACAGTACACCTTTATCAACGGTTCACTAGAATCATTGGTAAAGTGTGAGTTGGACACCCCTTTACCAATGGTTTTTAAAAACTATTGGTAATGTTTTCACCCAAATACACTCGGCTGCTCCTCTCCCCCATTCACGAGATAGAACCCTAAATCTACAGTGCTCCTCTCTTGAATTCCCCTATCCGAACCGCTGAAACTCCATCCCATTCATCTCAAATCATGTATTTTCTTCTTTATACACATAAAATAGTTATGTTCTACCTTGTTTTTATTGTTATTCATCTAATATTTTAGCATTAAGTTTTGATTTTGATGTGTATATTTTTTTTTTCTATTTTGATTTAACCTAGACTTTCTCCATTCCAATCCATTTAATTTATTAAATCATTATCCCTACATCGAAGATGAAACATCTCAAATTCATTGCGGTTGGATTCCATATTTTATATGTATGTGTTTTTATGCTTTTTCTTCATCTTGTAATTAATTTTTACTTGGAAATTTATTTATATGTGTTTATTAATTTTTAGTAATGTTTATATGAATTTTTTACTTTAAATTCCTTGTAAAATATTATTTAACCCTATTCTCCTTGAATTAAACAAGTCATGAATTTTATGACTATAATTTTGACATCATTCAAGTATTCATGAATTATCCAATTCCATGACTGTTTAGATTTATTTTCAATGAATATTTAAAGAATGAATTGATGAAATTGAGCCTTTGTATCGAGTTTTTATTCAAAGAATGAAATAAATTTATTTGCATGAAATGAGGTGACCTATTTACTGTTTTCTAAGTAGTTCAAATGAGTTAATTTGTGAAATGACAACGAACCCTCTTGGAATGATTTTTTTTAATGAGATTTCTTTGGTAAATTTAAAATAGATATTTATCCATGTGGAAATAGGTTGTAATCCCATGTTTTCAATTAATGTTGAGAATTTTAAATTTTAAAACATCCTTTAATGCCTTTGGAATGTTTTGAAATAAAGGATTTTAAAGTCCTATTTATAATTACATGTTAGTTTTTGGAAGGAAGTTAGTATAGATATCCTTTCTAAATATTTATTTAAATAAGGGGATGTGAATTGAATTGAATATTTTTTACCACTCAGTTGGAACTTTATGAAGATCTCCAATTGCAATAATATATTAATGTAACTTGTTCAATTCTTGTAATTACATTTGATGGATGTTGAAAATGGGATTATTCACATTGATGGAGATTGGGGTGAGATTGAGATATGATTTGAGGTCTGAATAATATGATTGATATTGATTAGGATCCTTATTGTGATCCTCATAACTTCATTATCTTACTCACCTCTTTTGACTAGTCATGGTGAGATAGATAGTTAGATGGGAAAATCTAGATTTATAATTTACTAGTGGACTCATACCTCATCTAGTGGAATCCACTACTAGAAATCTGGGTTTTCCTAATGCTTCTACACCTGGTGTGGCTGGAACCACTAAAAGTGTCTCTCTTTTGTTTCAAAAGGACATCATCTTAAGTGAAAACAACAACTGACATACGAAAAACTGACCAAACGCATTCAGATTCCATTAAAACATTAGATAAATGGTCCATGAGTCATATGTGACATGTACGAGTCAACCCATCCTCAATCCGAGATGTGGTGTGACCGACACCACTTATATTATTTCTCTGTAGTTTAAAATGGACAACATTTTAAGTGAAAACAAAAACTAACAGACAAAAAACCGAAAAAATGCATTCAGATTCTATTATAACTTTAGGACAACGTTCAACGAGTCATTTGTGACATGTACGAGTCAACTCCGCCTCAATCCGAGGTCCGGTGTGGCCGGCACGACTAAAGTGTCTTAGGTTTATTTGAAATGGACAACATTTTAAGTGAAAATAAGAACTAGCATATAGAAAACCAATCAAACTCATTCGGAATGTGTTGATACTTTAGCACAACAATCCATTGGTCATATGTGATGTGTAAGAGTCAAACCCTCCTAAATCTAAGGCACGGTGTTTCCGGTACCACTCAAAGTGTCTTTCTTTTGTTTAAAATGGACATCATTTTAAGTGAAAACAACAACTGACATACGGAAAACCAACCAAACACATTGGGAATGTGTTGATGCTTTAGTAAAATGATGCACGAGTCATATGTGACATGTACGAGTCAACCTCATCTCAATCCAAGACGCGGTGTGGCCGACACCACTCAATGTGTCTATCTTTAGTTTAAAATGGACATCGTATTAAGTGAAAACAACAACTAACATACAGAAAACTGACCAAATGCATTCAGATTCTGTTGAAACTTTAGGAAAAAAATCCATGGGTCATATGTGATGTGTAAGAGTCAACCGCTCCTCAATAAGAGTCGTAGTGTGGCCGAAACCACCCAAAGTGTCTCTTATGATTAAAATGGACAACATTTTAAGTACATACGGAAAACTGGACACAAAAATTATGATTGTGTTGATACATTATAACAATGATCCATGGGTAATATGTGACGTGTAAGAGTCAACCTTGCCTCAATATGAGGTGTGGTGTGGCCTGAACCATTCAAAGTGTCTCTCTTTTGTTTAAAATGGACTTAATTTTAAGTGAAAACAACAACTGTCATACTGGAAACCGACCAAACACATTCTGAATGTGTTGTTTCTTTAGGAAAAAGATCCGCGAGTCATATGTGACGTGTATGTGTCAACACCGCCTCAATAAGAGACCCGATGTGGCCGGCACCACTAAAAGCGTCTCTCTTTTGTTTCAAAAGGACATCATTTTAAGTGAAAACAACAACTAACATACGAAAAACCAAACAAAATCATTAAGATTCTATAGAAACATTAGGTAAATGATTCATGAGTTATATGTGATGTGTTCAAGTCAACCCAGCCTCAATCCGAGGCACGGTGTGGCCAACACCACTTGAATTGTCTCTCTATAGTTTAAAATGGACAACATTTTAAGTGAAAAAAACAACTGACATACAGAAAACCAACCAAAAATATTCAGATTCTATTGAAACTTTAAGAAAACGTTCCATGAGTCATTTGTGACATGTACAAGTCAACCCCACCTCAATCCGACGCCCAGTGTGGCTAGAACCACTTAAATTGTCTCAGGTTTATTTGAAATGGAAAACATTTTAAGTGAAACTAACAACTACCATACGAAAATACAAATAATGATTTAGGATTGTGTTTATACATTATCAAAAAGATCCATGGGTCATATGCGATGTGTATGAGTCACCCCGCCTCAATCCGAGGCCCGGTGTGGCCGAAACCACTAAAAGTGTCTCTCTTTAGATTCAGAAGGGCATCATTTTAAGTGAAAACAACAGCTGACCTATGGGAAACCAACCAAACGCATTCATATTCCATTTAAACATTAGGGAAACTCTCCATGAGGAATATGTGATGTGTACGAGTCAAACCATCCTCAATCTGAGGTGCGGTGTGGTCATAACCACTTGAACTATCTCTCTATAGTTTAAAATGGACTATATTTTAAGTGAAAACAACATCTGACAGACGGAAAACTGAACAAACACATTCAAATTATGTTGAAACATTAGGAAAATGTTACATGTATCATTTATGATGTGTACAAGTAAACCCTTCCTCAATAAAAGGCCTAGCGTGGCTGTTACCACTCAAAGTGTCTCAGGTTTATTTGAAATGGACAACATTTTAAGTGAAAATAACAACTAGCATACAGAAAACTGACCAAATGCATTCAGATTGTGTTGATAAATTAGTACAACGATCCATGGGTCATATGGGACGAGTATGAGTCAACCCCACCTCAATCTGAGGCACGATGTTTCTGGAACCACTCAAAGTGTCTTTCTTTTGCTTAAAATCGACAGCATTTTAAGTGAAAACAACAACTGACATACGGAAAACCAGCCAAATGAATTTGGAATGTGTTGATGCTTTAGGAAAATGATACATGAGTCATATGTAACATGTACAAGTCAACCCCATCTCAATCCAAGATGTGGTGTGACCGACATGACTCAAAGTGTCTCTCTTTAGTTTAAAATGGACTTCATGTTAAGTGAAAACAACAACTAACATACAGAAAACAGACCAAACGCGTTCAGATTTTGTTTAAAATTTAGGACAATGATCAATGGGTCATATGTGATGTGAATGAGTCAACCACTCCTCAATCCAGATCGCAGTGTGTCCTGTACCACCCAAATATTTCTTATGTTTAAAATGGAAAACATTATAAGTACAAACGAAAAACCAACCAAACGGATTCTGATTGTGTTGATACTTTAGAACAATGATCCATGGGTCATATGTGACATGTATGAGTCAACTCCACCTCAATCTGAGGCATGGTGTGTCCGTACCCACTCAAATTTTCTCTCTTTTGTTTAAAATGGACTTAATTTTATGTGAAACAACAATTGACATACGGAAAACCGACCAAACTAATTATTAATGTCTTATTTCTTTAGGAAAACGATCCATGGGTCATATGTAACGTTTATGAGTCAACACCGTCTCAATTTGAGACCTGGTGTGGCCGTCACCACTTGAACTGTCTCTCTATAGTTTAAAATGGACAACATTTTAATTGAAAACAACAACTGACATACGGAAATCAGACCAAACACATTCAAATTCTATTGAAACATAAGGACAATGGTCCAGGAATCATTTTTGACGAGTAAGAGACAACCCTTCCACAATCTGTGGCCCTATGTGGCTGGCACCACTCAATGTGTGTCAGGTTTATTTGAAATGGACAACATTTTAAGTGAAAACAACAACTGACATACCGAAAACCTACCAAAATCATTCGGATTCTATTTAAACATTAAGAAAACGATCCACGGGTCATATGTTACATTTACGTGTTAACCTAGCCTCAATCTGATGCGTGGAGTGGTCGGCACCACTCAAAGTGTCTCTCTATAGTTTAAAATGGACTTCATTTTAATTGAAAACAAATACTGACATATAGTAAACTGACCAAACGCATTCAGATTCTATTGAAACTTTAGATAAACAATCCATGGGTCATATGTGATGTGCACAAGTCAACTGTGCCTCAATCCGAGTCGCAGTGTGGTTGGGATCACTCTAAGTGTCTCTATTTTGTTTAAAATGGACAACATTTTAAGTACATACGGAAAACCGAGCAAAGGGATTTTAATTGTGTTGATACTTTAGAAAAACGATACATGGGTCATATATGACATTCACGAGTCAACCCCGACTTAATACAAGGTAAGGTGTGGCTGGAACCACTCAAAGTGTCTCTCTTTTGTTTAAAATGGGCAGGATTTTATGTTAAAACAACAACTGACATACAGAAAATAGACCAAACAAATTTGGTTTCTATTGAAACATTCGAAAAATGATCCATGGGTCATATGTTCCCTGTACGAGTCAACCCCACCTCAATCCGAGGCGTGGTGTGGATGGAACCACTCAAAGTGTCTAATTTTGTGTTTCAAAAGGACATCATTTTAAGTGAAAACAACAACTGACATACGGAAAACAAACCTAATGCCTTCATATTTCGTTGAAACATTAATACAGTGATCCATGGGTCATATGTGACGTGTATGAGTCAACCCCACCTCAATACGAGGTGCGGAGTGTCTGGAACCACTCGAAGTGTCTCACATTTATTTGAAATGGATAACATTTTAAGTGAAAATTTCAACTGACATACAGAAAACCAACCAAACGTATTCAGGTTTTGTGGATACTTCAGAACAATGACCCATGTGTCATATGTGATGTGTACGAGTCAACCCCTACTAAATCGAAGTCCGTATGTGGCTGGAACCACTCAAAGTGTCACGTTTATTTGAAAAGTATAACATTTTAATTAAAAACTATTTGCATACGTAAAAATAACCAAATGCATTTGGAATGTGTTGAAACTTTAGCACAATGATCAATGTGTCATATGTGACGTGTACGAGTCAACCCCGCCTTAATCTAAGTCATGGTGTGACCGGCACCACTAAAAGTGTCTCATTTTTTTGAAATGAAAAACATTTTAAGGGAAAATAAATGACATACAGAAAACTGACCAAATGCTTTTGGAATATGTTGATACTTTAGGACAACGATCCATGGTTCATTTTGATGTGTACGAGTCAACCCTTTCTCAATCCAAGGCACATTGTGGCCGGTATCACACCAAGTGTATGTATTCTGTTTAAAATAAACATAATTTCATGAAAAAACACATTTAAATGTGTATGCTTAAATGAATTATATATTTTTATAATTTAGTTATGAATTATAATTTAATTCTGGATGTGTATAGTTTCAGATGAATTATATGTTAAATGTGTATGAATTTGTTCTATATATGTATGTGTTAGTTGGTTATTGCAGGTACATTAATTGGGTAGGAGATCAAAGAATAACCTGAATGGATGGGTGAATGGATGGACACCCTGCCAGTACTGTGAAAATTGCAGGCTGCTGTGGAATTTGCATAGCATATCCTATGACAACTGTTTCAACCCATTACCATAGGGTTCATTGAATGTTTTTACCAATGGTTCAAAGGGAACCGTTGGAAAAAATACATTCCTAACTATTTTAGAATCCTTTTGGAACCATGGGAAAATGTTAGTTTTCCCAACGGTTCAGGGGAAACCATTGGGAAAAACTTTTCCCAACGGTTCCCAAAACTGTTAGGATAGGTTAATTTTTCTAACCTATCCCAATGGTTCTATGTAAACCATTCGTAAAATATATCCCAATGGATTACTTACCAATGGTTCACAGAACTGTCAGTATAATGTATACCAACGGTTCTTTGGCCTTTCCCAACAGTTGAGAACTGTTGGTAGATCCTCCTTTTCCAGTAGTGAATACATACAAATCAATAAAATCCTGTGTTTTAATAATAAAACATAATCATTTTAACATTTCTTGTTAAATAATAAGATATATGAATAACTCATATAAATCATAAATCATAATGGTAACTTGTAGAATCCATAACATACTTACATTGTAGCATTCATAACCACATTGGGATTAACCTTAATGGTTTTTTTTGTATACCCATCATAGTATATTCCCAAAATCTATTAGGAGAAACCATAACATTTACCACTTTCTCATTACAAAATGAATTGGAGAGATATCATAGGCTCACTCTCCCATGGTTTATCATGTAACAACCCATATATATAATCAATTACAAATAACAATAACATAATCACAACACATGAAAAAGAATAATGGAAAAAAACATTGCCACTTTGCAATAATAAGACATCATTTCAAGATATCGATATAATAATCTGATTCTAAAAACCATTTTCAATACAAAAAATCCTATAAACGGAATATGGTGTTTTATTTTCTTTTTAAAAACATTGTAGCATTGAGAGGAAGCTAGATGTCAGATAATTCTCACAGTAGTGGAAGGGTTGTTATCGTCGCGTACATTAAAAAAACATTCCTTTTTTCCTTTAGTAAAACACTTCATATAAAAATATAAATTTTTAAAACCATTGAATTAAATTAAAAGAAAAATGTTATAACTCCACACTGTATAAAATAAGGTCACGTATAAAACAAAATAGGCTTCACTAAATGGATAATGAGATAAAGTCCATTACAAATATCATGTCATTAGATTAAGGATAAATAAATGACATAAATATTTGGAAAAAATATAAATACACCAAATATAAGTGGATATTCAGTGTAAAAAAATAATATTTAAGTCACACATATTCATTTAAAAACAAAACCACTGATGTGGATATTTAACTCAATGAATGAAGAATAAGTTAAGATTTCCCCTTACCTCAAATATGATTTGTCTCATTCATTATTTATATTCTTGAATAATAAAAATAGGTTAATTTATACTATATTGAGAACCTTTTTCATTTTTATTATTTCTTTTATATCACTTATTATCATGGCATAAAAATTATATATCTATTTAAGTTTATATAGGTCATTTGTCGATATTTATTACTTGAGTCAAAAATGAACTTGTTTGATGTTAATTGTCCATCTGGTCAAAATTAAATCATCTATATAATACTTTTCATGATTTCAATATCTTATATATATAGTATATATGTATTTATAATATCCATAATATTTAGATATAAGAAATTATATGCACCATTCATGGAGACGGTAGGTCATATGTATGAATGAATGCTACTTTCATTTATTTGTCATATTAAAAGAATTATAATAAAATGATATACATTTATATTATAATACATATATTATATTTATGTCACATTTATCCCATATGTTTAATAAAACCATCCTTTATATGTTCTATATATAGCATTAATGAGTCATATCACACTAAGGGGGCGGTAGTCTACACTTCCTCCAATAAAATTATTGTATTTACACATTATGGATTGAATAATGGTATATTGTAAATATAAATTACTGAATAATAGAGAAAAAATTATATTATAATTTATATATAAATATAGATCCATCATAATGGCCACCATGATAGGTGGTAAGAGAAAATAGACCAATCATCATTTCATGATGTAGTAATTCTCCATATATAGAAACAATATGTTCTATATCCATTAGATGGAGGTTTGTGTAATTTTTGGTAGAAACCATAGCATAAATACATCCTAGTATATTAGAAATAATTTTTTTCATAAAATAATTGATAAAAGTGATGTTATGGGGTTGTAGAATTAAAATAACGTAAAGGATCTTGATAGGTTGCACTACCTCTGAATTTGTAACTCTTATTTATTTGATCCAAATCGATTTCATGAATTGGATTCTACCTAATGTTTTGATTAAAATAGAAAGTTATGGATGTTTGTAGATTATTTTAGCATAATTTGGGTAAGCCAATGGTCTTAAGAGGTGTGAGTAAGTTTGTAGATGTGGTTGTCCTTTATAAGAGGGATGAGAGGCACTTTAAGAAAGTTTTCAAATATTATTATCATATAAAATTATTTTCAAACTATAATTATTAAAAAATCGATCAAATTATAGGATAAGATTATATTGGATCTAAAGCCTCTTAACTAATATGTTTTACAAAAGTTTATATTCCAAAACTAACCTTATATTTTAGCTTTAACCCAAAGTTAAAAACATTAACTCTTACCATGTCTTGTTGTATCTTCATAATATATGGTTACTATAGTTAACATAAAATTCCAATAAAAAAAAATTGGATCATTAATGAAATTTGTAACATTATATATTTCAGTTTTCAAAATAAAATACTTTTAGGACTATTATTTCATTTAATAAAATAGTATTTATTTTAAAAACTCATTTGTGTCCAATTTGACACTATGTAGTCATTTTTTAAAATTATACCAACTTTATTCCTTCAAAAAAATGAATGAAAACATCTATCAAATGTCAATTTCTTTCAAAAAATACATTCGTGGAATTAAAATGTTAAAATTATAGTTAATTTAACATTTATAGAATCATTTATTTTAGTCTTTCATTAATAAGGTAATCAGCTCATCCTCATTGCATCACAAATGAATTTATTTATTTAATGTCTAAAAATTATAAAAAAATACCATAATGTACAAAATATTTTTATATTTCTATATTCTATTTATAGTCAACTTCATCATTTATATAAACCATATTAATGTTATTTTAGATAGGAGAAATATGTTTATGTTATATTTACCTTTTCTTTAAAATAATTTTTTTAAAAGGTCATTATCACACCCAAGTGGCTCCATGGTGTTCTAAAAATGACCCATGTATGATAATGGTCAGAAATAACTCATCCTATAGAATTAGGACACATGTTAAGGTAGTTTTATATTATTATAATATTATTGTTTTACACTTATTTACATGATTTACCCTTTAACCATGGTAAATAAAAATAATTATTGAAGTTACTTTTCATAATGTCCAAAAATAAAAGGAACCTATTCGCACAATTTGGAAAATATGATTACAAATATGGAATCCATTTTTATGAATTAAAAAAAACAGAATTGGAATAATTTATTTTAAAATTATTTCATGTTGTCAAAACAAGAAAGCAGGTTTTTAAGAAGTAAAAAATATCAAAAGATTAGAATGTGTTTATGTCCAATTTAAATGTCAAATTACTTAAAATGTCTATAATTGTATTAAATGATAAAAACATAATCCATTTACGCTATAAAACAAATTAAATGGATAGTCTAACTATATAAATAAATTAAACGAAAAAGCTGTTTTGAATCAAAATCAAGTATTTTTTCACTATTTATTAAAAAATGAATTTTATCAGAAAAGAACTAAAATTAAATTTGTAAGTACCTCTTATAAATAAAATGTTTATTTTATCATATTTAACATATAAAAGTGAAGAACCCTATTTTTAAAAGGGGATCACCATCAACATGTGGTAAAACGGACTTTCAAAACCATTAGAATGTTTTATGTTTAAAATTGGTTTCATTCTCATTTTAAGCCTCTAAATTTCATTAAGTAAAATTATAAACATTTAAAAAATATTTAAAATAATAATATATTTAATTCTATTCATTCATGTCAACATATTTTTGAAGTGTTAACAACCATTTAAAATAATATTATCATTCTTATATTATTTTTTGGTATAACTCAATGTTGTGTGAAACGTACGATTTCGGAGAAACCTGTTATTGCATGTCATGTACGCTATCATACATGGTTTCCCCTTTAAACTGAAATTAAAAATAAATTCAAAAATATTAATATATATGAAAATTTATTATTCTATAAACACATGGGATGTTACACTTATGAAATATATATTAATGGAATAGGATTATGTGATGCATCATCATAGAATTAAATAACCCACCAATTATTTGGGTAAATATGGATAACTCATAATACAAATGTGTTTTCTGTGAACCTGATTTCATGTTCACTATTTCATGCATGGACCGAGTTTACACATCAATAATATTATGCATGGACATAGTTTTAATATCGATAAGATTATGAATTCACCTCATTTTCAAATACCTAATAATATTAATTAAACTATTTTTAATGTACATATGATTATGAGTGGACCCAATTTCATGTATATAAGTTTATGAAAGGGTCTAAATTCATGTAATGAACTTAATGAGAGAACATATTTCTATTTACAAATGTTCAAAATTGTATAAGAAAATGTATTTTCCACATTCATATTTCTATGTTATTCTTTCATGGATCATGAGTGATTACTAATTATTCTAGACTCTTATGAATATTTTATATTATTATCATAATGATTTATTCCATGACTCAGGGTTATGATCAATGGCATATTGGGTATGAACTATGTAATTTATTACCAGGATTTAATACATGTATGCATATATTATACTCATTTATGATCAATAATTGATATCTATTTTCTATTGCCTTAATGGGTATCTGAGCTCAAATTATCTGATGTTTTCCATTACCTGGGTTAAGAAGAATGGTTATTAGTAGGGAATACCTAAGAATTATTCTATATAGGAAATAGTGAAGATATTTTGTGTAACAATAGTATTAGTTATCTAGTCTCCAAATACACAAAACCATTACAATATTTCTATAGAGAGTAATGTTGTACATTGAATCTTCATATAATAAGATGTAATATTTTTGTATAAAAAGTATGAATAAATATTTTTGGTGTTACATCAGGGTTTATTCAATCTTTAAATGTTAATATTTTTTAAATTTGGTAAAAAATCTTAGGTATAAGTCTTTTTATATTATAAAAAAATATCATTTTCATATGTTGGTGATTATGTGGGTTTTCTAGAAACGCATCCCTTTCCAGAATCAAAAAGTGTACATGGGATTGATATGAATTCATCTAGGGGTAATAACCCTAAAAGGGTAGGTTGGGTATATCTTGGACATCATTTGAGTACATCAGGATTATTCCCTAACCATGCACCTGGTTTGACACTACTAGGGGTTATGATTGGTTTAATTCCCATTTCATTATGAAATATTGTGAATTATTCGAATAGATGATAACCATGTATGGAATTGGTTAAACCAAAGGTGTTATATATTAAAAAAGATTCATAATTTATAAATATTATAGAATATTTTTCATGATTTCTCACTATGACTATTGTATCTCACACTATAAATTTACGGTTCAAGTAAATGGATAGAAACTAAAAAAATATAGTGATCAAGGAATGTTATGGAAAATGTAATGATCAAACTCCAGATTAACTAAATGGTTAATGATATAGAATGCAATATTTTTGACTTCTCAATAAACTCTCCCAAGATATAAGCTGTAATGTAGACATTTTTTAACATATCAATGAACCACTAAGATAAAACCATACCACTGAGTAGTTTTTATGGTTATATACACCCTCCTTCTATTAATCTTCTAATCTATTGGTTTCCGGAAAATGGATCAATGCTATGAAATAGATATTTTAAATTATTTAGTGCTCAAACCATAAAAAATTTTGACTTAACTGTTTAATGTTTGGAAGGAGAAGTGAATCAATGGTGGAAACATGTTAAGAATAAGAATAAACATGAATAAATTGACTCCATAGAATGAGAATAGTACAAGAGGATATTTTCAGTATGTACATATTTCATTTTATATTTAAAAAAATGGATATGGAATTCCTTGAGCCTATGTAAAAAGATGATGAGTCCATTGGTACCTGTGAGGAAAATTTTATACAGCTTGAAAGGTATGATTCTATTTTAATAATCATCTATAAAAAATGTATCATTAATTCATTGGTTTGAAACCAACTCTTCCAAATTCATTATCGATAAGGGACATTGAAATCCAGGAATAAATTGTTCAATATTCACTATAAGTGAAAATGGAAGATAAAAACCTTCACAGTTCTAGTGATAATAAAAGGAATATGGTGTTTCAGGGATTCTTCGGTGGTATGGCACATAGGGGTAATAATATTTTTCAACCTCCATAATTCCATGACAGTGGTAAGGAGTAATCAGGCGAATGAATGAATGAAAAAAAAAAGAGTTTTCAAGTTTGTGAATCCAGACCATCGAGGATAACAATGTTACAGTGATGTGAATAGACCTGTTAATGAAATGAACATAGAGGTAGCTCTACATAATACACTATTAACTTTTTTTCAGTAGATTTATACATTTTGAAAATTATATGAATAATAACCCTAATCCAAGGGCTGAATAGGATAACAATCCATAGTAATGTTTGAAGTCAAAGGACAATGGGAAATATTAGGCAATCATAACAACAAAAATGAATCAAGGTAAGTAGATAACACTTATCCCACACTCTAGAATTTTGGATTTGATGACGAGGTTTGTATGAATGAGCCAAATGAAACTACTATTTTTCACCCTTTAGTAAAATTTTATGCTATTCTGAGCATTTATTATCTCTCTCTACACAGATTTCATATAAATTTTTGGAATAAGGAAATCATATTTTATATTTTGAATCAACCTGTGGAAAAAAAATATGTGCAAGGAATAACCCAATGGATTTTTTTTGGATAATATTGAATATTATTTAAGGAATAAAGGGAGAATTACCCATGGAAAAAATATATGACTATATTGTGACTTTATTTTGTGAAATTATTATTATATGATCAAGGTATATGCATTTCGGTATGATACATTATGAGTGATTAGAATTAATTAATGATAATTGTTAAGTGGGTCCTCGAAGTATATGAGATAAAATCTTTCTAATCATTGGGTTTAAATAATGGTAAGACAAATTTTAGTGGATCCTTAAGGATTCCTATCTATTTAATGGATTAGGTTAAACATTGAGTGTTATTTTCAAAATTCTAGAGTTAAATGTATCATATTTCTCCATATTCTATAAATATTATAACTATTTTGATTTTTTTAAATATAGAAATATGGAATAGATATTATTCAATTTATAAACGGGAGACTATAAAGAACCCATGTCAAAAAAACAATTATTCAATTTATAAATCATATAATCCATTAAAAAAAATTTATGTTATTTTAGAATGAAAATTTCAACTTGAATTTTTATTTCAAAGAGTAAGAGTTGAAGTGGAAATTAAACAAAACACAGCCAAAGGATGAAATTATGATTACGAAATGGAAATAAATATAGAAAATGAGGTTTATCATGTTATATATTCTTATTGTAAAAATATTCCCAAACATTATGACATAGATTTTGAAATAAAAATGTTATATTTTTTCAATTATTTCTAATAAATCGATGGTTTTTTCACCCACGAATGATTTATGGTTTTGTGATAGTTAACATTCCCCCGACCATATTCAATACAACCCTCTATTTTTACTTATGTGTTATTTTTCTATTAAATGTACATTTTTTCACTTCTTACTAATTTTATCCTATTTTTAAAACTATTTTTTATTCCATACGACCTTTGTAGTGTCCTTTACTTATTTATTAGAGGATATTTTACTAACCCTTTTTATAGTGTGGGTCTCCCACAAAGAAATTTTTAGATGTAAAACCCTTCATTACCCAATATATTTTATGATTAAGAGGATGAAATTTGTTAAAGGGGGGATAATGTAACACTTTATTATTTTAAAAGGATAAAATTATGTTCATTGTTGTATATGACATGCAACACTAAGCTTAAATGAACAAAAAATATTATTATTTAAATACAACCATTATATCCAAGATTTTTAATTAGAGGGTATTAATAAGAACAATAAAATTATGATATATATATATATAATGGAACTACTCAATACATATTTTATTATTAACTCATAGGAAATTAGCATTCAATTTTTATATCATATTACTCAAAAAAAATATGATTCCTTGAAATGTGATTTTTATTTATTTTTATCATAAAAAATAAATTTAATATTATAATGTTATATAAAATATATTAGATAAAATTATATTCATTTTTGAAATCAACATGTAAAAATTAGGTCATAGGTAATTTTTATGAATATTTTGAAAAGAATGATTTTCTGATAAATAATAAAAAAATATTTATTTTTTTAAATGTGTATTTTGGTTTGAAGAATTTACAAATTTACCTATTTTAAAAGTAAAATTAGTTCTCTAATTTTATCAATAATCGAGTTAAGTGCATTGGAATCGATTTTGTGATTTAAATTCGATTAAAAACATTTTTACACAAATAAATTCATTTTTTCTATAAAATAATTTTTATAAAAAAATATATTTTATCAAAAATTAATTTCTAAAAAATCATTGAATTAATTTTTGAAAAATGGATTATACATTTTGAATCACAAGGTTAAAATTTGGTTAATATTTCCCTTTTTTGTTCAAAATTTCTGGTAAACATAATAAATGTTTACAACCTCACTAAGGCTAAAATGTGGGGAAATAGTTTTAAAAACATGGGATAAGGCTTTATAATTTATCTAAAACATTTCTCTTTCCAATTTTATGGGTGTATTCAGAACATTATCATCTAAAACTCAAATATATATCAACATGGTTCAATATATCTTTTACTATTACGTCTATATTAATATTATAAATGAATAATTACAAAATGTCACTCTCATAACTTTCATATCTCTAATATTTTACCATCAGGTTAAAAGGGGTTAATTTATGTTATAAATTCTTACATGAAAGATAAATACATTTTTTATCACCTTAATTTTTTATTAGTTTTTATATACTAGATAATTCCCCTAAATTATTAGGCAAAGTCTACACAATATTTAATCAATTAATAGAAAAATAAATTAAATGATTTTAAAAAATATGAAAATTAATAATGTTTATCTAAATTATATTTTTCTATGAATTTTTTAATCAAATATGAAATATTAGGGATGTTTAAATAAATTTTATTCGAATTTAATATTAATCTTGGTTTCTTTAATTTAGAATTAAATGAATTGTGTTAAAAATTACAATAATGATATTTAATGTTAAATCATATTTTTTTTCAAATTATTAAAATATCATAATAATCATGAAGAAATAAAATTAGGATTATAAATGGAGTAAAATTTCATCCGTTTTCAATATAAGAACCAATTTGTAGCTTATAATTAATGTTGTAACCATTTAAGAGTGAAAAGTGTGTCATCACAGTTAAGGATAAAATTGGTTAACTACAAAGATAAACCAAAATATGGAGTTTAAAAAATCACATAACATAATCAAAATATTATTAAATTATGGGTTCTTAATTAAATCGTAACTTATCACAGAAGAATTGTAAATTTGTGAAAAAATTATATATAAATACTTTATTATATTGTAATATTTTATGAAATTCCAAGACTACCCCTCCCATTACATAGAAATGAAATCCTAACCTTTATCCTTTTTGAATAGAAATGAACCCAGTTCCTTGTCCCAAAACAACCATATTATATTATAAAATTCCCAATAAATGAATTTGAGGTGCTCCATTTATTAAAAAAATTTCTAAGGGTCTTAAATAATAGATCTAAATGAGGCCTACCCAAGAATAGGTAATCATTTTACCCGACCTCATTCAAGTTGTTTCATCTCATATGTATAAAAAATATTTGGAATTAATTATGTATCCTAAATATACTAAATATTAATTATTATTGTGAAATCACATTTTTCACCATCTTTTCCATCAAACGTGGTGTGAAATGATCACTCATTCATACATACAACATACCTTTTTCACATAGCAATACAATTCATTTTCCATCACCATCCCTATTTGATGTATATTGTGATTTTTTTAATGTATATACATTATATTTATTAAATAATTATTATCATATAATTTTAATATCATATCTACCTTAGTACGTTCCAATAAATTTAAAAATGACAATGTTTCTCATGCGTATGTGTGGTCTACAACCTTTATGTATTTATGTGATTCTATTATTAATTTCTTATTTGAATGGATGGTAATATGTATAAATTTGATGAATATTTAATGTAAATAAATTAAAATAAACATTAATTAATATTTAATTATTATATTGAATTCTTACATTCCATTTGTAAAAATGTTAAAACAATGTTAATGCCTACGTATGGACTACCATCTCCAGGAATGGTGTAATTAATTTTTATATATTTATATTTTATGGTAGAAAATAAATAAATATATATAAATATATATAATGAATATATATGATATTTATATCATGATTAAAATTTTGTAGAATATAGATCCATGATCAATGTTAAATTACTGGAAGTACTAAATTTAAAATCTCATGGAAAACAAAACAATTGACTCCCAAAAATGACGATTTTAATATTGAATTATTCATAAGTTATGGTGTTAATATTATATGTGGATTATATATGATATTTCATGTACATACATGACACTAGTATATATTTATAATAAATTTTAATTTATTATACAAGAGGTTAAATTTCATTCAATGAAATTCATACTCGAGGTAAGGTTTTATCATCTCAAATTGTTTTCCTTGGGATATATGTTGCAATATGCACATATCATCATTTATGAGGTTTATATACCTAATGGTTGAATTTTTATATCATTATTATCATTATGATCATTATATTCTATTTTTTAATTTAATTTATTCTTTCATGGGGATTATGATTCAAAAGATACTTGTACGGTGTGGGATTTTTTATTCAATCGTATTTTAATCAATATTATTTATCCTTGAATTTCAATTGAAAGAAATTACGTAAAATTTTCATGATAAATAATTTTAATTTTATTCTCTTATGTTTATTTATTGATAATGTATTATTTCTATTAATTTTCATAACTTTCTGTACTCAATGGAATGGAAGAATTTTTATAATGAAAATGACTTTATTTCACACTTCTATTGAAATTCATTTTTCATCCATATCCATATTTTCTAAAACTAATCTAAATAGTTTTTATAGTATTACCTTATAAATTTTAATGAATTTATCAACCATTATTTACTTTTTACAAAAATGGTTTAAAAGAACACACCATTTCATTTTCAAAATGATGTACATTAGGATTTTTACATAAAATGTGAAAGGAATAATTTTTATACATATATGGAATGAGTATAATTACCCATGGTTATGAACACTAAATGATTTGAATATTCCTTTAAATGTTTCCATGTTTTTTTCAAAGAAACATTTTTTCAATGAGATTTTTGAAAAAAAAATATTATAATAAAGTGATTTCAAAGTGAAAAGTGTATTTTTCCCATGAAATATTCTAAGTGATATTTTAAAGAAATTTTCATCTAAGATGGAATCCTTTTATTTAAATTATTCTTTAATTCAGATATGATAGATTGATATTGTCCTTATTATTTCTAGGGATGGTTTATGATTATGATGACAATATTTTTTGAAACATTTTTCCAATTCATAGATTATGATATATGATGGATGATTTATGATCTTATGGAACACATAAAAATATATTATTATTCTATGATGGGTGGGTCAAAAATTAAATAGTTCTACAATGAATTTGAAATATATGGATAACTCATGACATAAATATGTTATACATGAATATGATTTCAAGTTCAGAATTTTATGTGTGGACCTGGTTTCCATGTCCACGGGGTTAGGCATGAACCTAGTTTTCATGTCCAAAATATTATAAATGGACCTAGATTTTATTTATATAAAATTATGAGTAGACCTTGTTTTATTGTCCAGAAGATTATACGTAGACATGGTTTTAAGTTTATAGTTTTATACGAGGTTCTTTCTTTATGTCCTTGACTTAATGATTTAACTAATTTCTATTTATACATGATCACAATGTTATAAGATTATGTTTTTTCCTATTCACAAGTTTATGTTATATTATCATGTCTCATGGATAATTATTGATGATTCAACACTCATATGAATATTGTCAACTATTATGATATATTTTTGTTCCATGACTCATGATTACGAAATACGATAGATTGAGATTGAAAATTTTAATTTATTTACATGATATCATACCACTATATATATATTCTGATCATGTATTCTTATTTATTTATATCTTCTTTGTTTTCCCTTACTAATCGACTTAGCTCACCCTTTCAAATGTTTTTCCATACAAATGTCAAGAATAATGGTTTTATGTAGGGTATAAATTAAAATAAATATATATGGGGAAAATTGAATAAAATTCATGAATAAAGATGATTATGTACCTAATCTCTAAAGATACTAAACCTTTATGGTTATAGCATGTAGTGTAATGTTATATATTGAATATTTATTTAATAAGATTTAATATTTATGTATGAAATGTATGGGCCTCTATATTCTTATTATGTGGCGATTATTTTTTCTCTACAGTAATTAAATTATTCCTAGAGATAATTTTACTATAATTCCCCAAAATAATGACAACCAATTTTACACATTTAATTGAAATTGTTAAGGTATTTATATTTGTTCCTTGAAGATAGATATATATTTTTTGGTGATGTTTGTTACTTTAATGTAGGTGTGTTCTATTTTTTATATCATATCCCACTTGATTTTAAACCACTATGATTTCCACATAATAAAATATTAATCTATAAATAGATTAAACTATTCCATAATTTCCATCAAAACATACATATTCTAATTAATCATGATTTTTTTCTTGTAGGTGTAGTCTTTCTAGAACTTCTTATTTAATAAATTAGACCTATATATTTAGAATTTTATGTTATTTTTATGGATTATTTTCTATTATAAATGATCATATATAGGCTTCACACATTACTGAATGTCACAAATAAAATTTACTTCAACATTTATATAGAATTATTTTTATCTTTCACTTCCAAAAGATTTATATTTAATGTAAGTCTATAAAAATATATAGTAGTTAACCTTTTATTTCTTTTGGATGACATAGAATCTTCATCACATGATCCCACACTCACTTTACCACACCTATTGTGAAATTAAATTATTTTAGGAAATATTTTTTTTACCAACATACAAGTTTCCAAACACATCACTTAAAACAAACAAAATATTCATATTATTTAAATGTGATTATCATAACCTAACAATTAAATTAGAAAGAATGAATAGTTTTAACAACATTATGAAACTTATAATTATCATACACATTGATAATTTATTAATTAAATTCTTTTAAATAATTATTATACTTTAAGTAAATTTATTTAATTTTTATGAAAATTAATTTTATTCTTCAAAAATATAATTTTTTTAAAAATGATTTTTAATAATTTTTTATGTATAAATTATATAATATTTTTTTGGAAAGTTTATTTTTTTTTTTGATAAAATAAAAAACATTTATAAAATCTTCATATCAAAATTATTCTATAGGAAAAAAGTTATAATTTTATATATAGTTTAAAATTTTAGAAAATAGAGATAATAACTTTTTTGAACAAATGACATTTATATTCATTAAATTAAAAAAATCATGTACAATTATATTTTGATTAAGGTTTAAAGTAAAATAAGTATTATTTTTCCATACT
The DNA here is from genome assembly GCA_963277665.1 of Viscum album. Lineage (NCBI taxonomy): Eukaryota > Viridiplantae > Streptophyta > Magnoliopsida > Santalales > Viscaceae > Viscum > Viscum album. The sequence continues at coordinate 65,042,775 of OY728147.1, read as the reverse complement.
TTATCCTCTTAATGTTTTTTGAATCAAATTTTTATTTTATTTTAGAGTAAATTTATTTTTTGGTTCAAAACGGGATTTTTCAAAAAACAGATTTAAAGTACATAATGTTTCTCATATTTAATTAAATAAAATAATTTATAATGGCGAATGTTTTAAATGATATTTATATATTATATATCATTAAATACTATTGTATTTTCATAAAAAGGGTATTATTAATCATAGAGTTAATATAAAATCATTATTTTCTTGATAAATACAATTCACGAAAACTAGCTTTTTGTTTACATCTGTGGGTTTTATTTTAAATTAAAATTTGAAATTTATATGAGTTCAATTTGGTAAAATGAATTCTATATTCTGAATCATAATTTCTAAATTATTTATTAATTTCATCTTATTTAATATTTGTAAAATATTTACCATGGTAAAAAATTGATTTACCCAAGTATAGGTGAAATAATAAAACTGATTAGTGGTAAAAGTAAAAATCATAAAATACCCCAAAAAATACAACATTAAATGGGAGGTTGATGCTATTATAGACCCTAAATATCCTTTAAAACAATAATTATTAATGAAATTCATTGATATAAATTTCACGAAAATATATTTTCCTTTAAATAAAAAATAATAATTATTTGATCACGGAAAACAAAACCTCTTCCAGTAAAAATACCACTCCTCACGACCCCCATCCTACACAAAATAATTGATTACATTAAAATATTTTAAAAACCCTCTCCTCACCTCTCTCCACATTTCCTAGTTTGGCTTTTCTCACAAAAAAGAAATCCAATATCCTTAATGGGGCCTTCAATTAAGTGATATTCATGGGGTAACATTATCAAACCACCTATCTTATTTTGTTTATTATTACAACATATTTTCAAATCCTTCATCCATAAAGGAATAATAAATTCATTTTAATTCAAATACTTGAATTTTTTATTTCAAATTGAATATCGTATATCCCTGAAATTTAAAATCTCTTCTTATTATATGAAATAAACCCATGGTCTACATTATGGCGGTTAACCATCTCTATGGATAATGAGTTTTTTTTCATTACCGTCTTCAAGCATAGACATACAAATATTTTTATAGTTAAATAATAATTTAATAGGTGTATTAATACATATTTAATGTTATATAATTAATATATATATATATAATATTAAATAAAATGAAATTAGTTCATAATGGTTGGAAAAACTACCAAAATTAACTAACCATTTGTCATTACCATTTTCATAAAATGAATCATCCTCATACCTAAATGAAAAAATGATATATGGGAACATTTATACTTATGTAAGTGCATTAATACTATTTCACTCTACTTATTCAGTAGTATTCTATATTTTAAAAGAACACCCATAATTATACTCAAGTGAAATAATCATAAAACCATAAAATGAATGCTTCTAAAATTGTGACATTGTGCTTTAATACTCCTAAAAATACCAATAAATGGACTTAATACAAATAGAATATATAAAATAAATAATAAAAAGGTCGTGAATTAGTAAGTAATTAATCTAATTTGATTATCCAATACATTTAAATCATGCTCAGAACACTTTAAGTCACAAGGTAAGGGACCCAACTACCTCCTCTATTCTTTTCCTTTTTATTTTTAAATTATTACATACAATAATTTTAATGATTAAACCAATTTATTAATCTTTAACTATATTCATTATGCTACCTAAAGTGATTATGGAACTTCGTCTCAATTTCCTTTTATTGAGGCATATTTTAATGTTACGATCCTATTTTACTTAATGAAGTATACAAAATTCCACATTTACACATTATATCACAATTTTATCTATTATTATGATATCTATTTATTTTTAAATATTTTATAAGGAATATGGTTCAATATGTTACTATGTGGTAAATGAAATTTTTTACTCAATTTCCATTGTTTGGGTGAATATTCAACCTTACTATTTATTTTATGCTAAAATTATGCATCAATTTGCTTTTTAATATCTTATTTGGTAATATAATTTAAACCTAATTCACATAATTGATTTGTTTTATTATTAATCACTTTAATGATATGATATTTTTAATGGGTATTTTGATGTCCCAATGTTATTTGAGTATTTCAAGTATTTAATTTTGAAAAAGTTGAAGAAATGAAATTATTTCGTGATATGGTAATTAAGAATCATATTAAATTTGTGTGCCCAATATATATTATAATATGGGATGATCCCCATAATAGATCATGGGTGAGATAGATGTAGGTTATATTAAGAGTTTAACCCCATTATGTCACATGAAAAACTAGTGATCCCAATACAGATAATTTAAAGGGTTGAGCACCGTGATAGCTCTTTGGTGAGCCTATTATATCTTATACGAAGGGTGAGTTCCATTATATATTTACTATGCATTAGTAATGTATTTTATTTGATGTCATTCAAATGGCTATTCCAATTAAAAGGTCCTTAAAAGGGTTTTATCAATATGTTATTCTAAGTCACCAAAACGGTATTTAATTTCTTTCTAGAGGTTGTAAAATTCCTATTTTAGAAAAACATGACTATTATTTTTTATGTTAAAATGTTTTATAAACTCAATTAAAATAGAATCTAAAGGTATATGTTACATGAGTCTTCTAATTTTTCACTCGACTGATGGTTTCTGTTAATTTATGTCCCTTACTAGGATTTTGTTCTCATATTATGTTTTAAAATGTTTTAGAAAGGTATTAAGGATGGTTATAAGAAAATAAGAAGTCTAGTTGAGAATTTTGATTATTTTCCTGATTTTTAACCATTTATAATTTTAAAATAGCTTTGTTTTGTTAAAAAATAGTGATTGGGTTTAATTTTCCACTTGTGATGTTTGGGTTTACTAATTAAAATTTTTATTAATTTTAAAAAACTCTAAAAATTGAAGATATTTGGAAATAAATGAAATTGAATAATAGTTTATAATCACTTAAATATGTAATGATTATTTTTGGGTCCATAGATGTACCCCCCCCCCATATAAGTCCCTTTTGAGGGAAAATTCACTTCTAGATTCTGAGTGGCCGACCTTCTTTTTATATCAATTTCGGAATGTATGATTTTCACTGATTCCAAATTTTTAAATTTGATCTATATCTCAAGAAACATTAAACTAAATTTATTTATCTCTGTCCAAAAGGATTTTGTTATATCACCATATTAAAACTTCATCTTCTGGATTTTTTATCATGCATCTTGCTACTATCATTTTTATAATTTCCATGTTCCTAAATTCTTTTATCTTTCCCTTACAAGTGAGAGTACAAGACCCAATGTGTATAATTTTGATATTATTCTGATGTACGGATCTTTTCTTCACTTATTTTACTAACAAACACTTCTACATCAATGAATAATTGAAAAACAATTATTCATTGAAAATAACCCTCTTTTGATATATAATAACTCCCACTTGGATTTAAAATCCATGATGGTAGATTTTTTCTTCTAAACTATCCTCCCAATTCGTTTTTAAAGTCTTAAAATTATATATAAACTGAAATTTTTCATCACATTTGTACTGAATAAATCCAAACACATATATATTAATTTTTATTGGATATTTCTACAAAGAACATCCAACTTCACATTAGAGTTTAACTGTAGATATAATTCTATTAGTCTCATCACTTCTGGAATGAATAACACCACTTAGAAAAATAATAGTTAGTAGTTATTCTTTTATTTTTTTTCTTTTGGTTATTATTATCTTTATGAACATTTTATTTATCATTATTTTCATTGTCTTGGGACAAACTTCCACATGTGTCTCAATGTGAATAGAATAAAATTTGTCCGAATAAGGATCTAAAATATAAAAAATTATAGAAATATAGTTCATATATTATTGTTAAAAAATATCAAAGAAATTTTATTACATTTTCAACTAGAGGTGAACCTTGCTCTGATACCGGTTGTAATACCACTTGGGAACATTCGAAGAAACCTAAAATGGGTGTGAATTCGGTATGGAGGATTTTTTCCAATTACTAAATATTCATTTAATATTTTTCTCCCTTTAGTAATTAAAATATTATACCTATATAATTTCAATTAATCTCTTTACCTTTTACCAAAATGAATCAACCACATGAAACAAATGTGAAGAAATAAATATGGAACAAGGTATCATTAATGGTTCAATATTAAAACCTACACTTTGTCATGATTGGATATTCACCCCAATCATGGATTCCCCACCGTAATCAAATTTTTATTACAATGGGTTCTTTATATCCCATCCAAACAATGATAGTATCTTACTATACTTATCTTGTTAGTTTCTCATAACACTTTCATGATAGCTTCAAATTGTAGTCACTAAGTCACACAATGGTCTACTTGTAAACCCTAAGTCACATAGGTTCTATAGATTCCCATTATATATATGAAAGTGTTGTTTTCTATGATTCTACATTGATGTATAAATCTTGAACAATAAAATATTATTATGTATCCTCCAGATAACATCTCCTTCCTCTCATAGTAGTACATTTGAATTTCAAATGCTCCTTAATAATGCCTCATATAACTTGATCAACACACTGCTCAAATTCTAAAACGTCAACTAAAGATTCAAACTTTTAATTCTTAATTATTCACATAAAAATTATCATAGTGAACTTGGGTATATAAAATTATCCAGATGAATAATACCTTCGTTCCTTGCACTCAATTGCACTACCTTGGTTTTCTAATAACTGATTGGTGGCCAACAACCTTCTTTTCGATCAACTTTAATACATAAAAAACATTTTCAAAATTGTAGTAGACTATAATTAATTTTTTCTAAATCATGAAGTTTCCAATAAATTTTCTCATTATTAAATATATTTATGTTCTCTAAACATTCTCCATTACATTCACACTTACAATAGTAGCCAGTCAATAAATTTTGTGTTGATAGTTTCTTCTAGTTTTTATAAAGGGGATAAATTATTTTAAGGAGAGTATCCACAAGTTTATATAAGTGGAAATCTATACACTGAATTCGTGCAAGTAATAAAATATTTTATACTACTCCCATAATCTCAAATCTTATTTTCCTTTTTATCAACTACTTTCACCTTTTAAACTGAAATAAGTATAACAAAAAACCCAAATCATTTATATTCCTCCAAATATATCTCTACCCATCAATATTACATATCTTCTAGTTGGTACAAGGTCTTATTTTAAAATTAACTTTACAAAATCATAAAATAATTCCTTCTTAAATGGAAGGATATATTATAGAGTGGAAATAGTAATGATTTAAGATACTCATTGTTCAATTTAAAGGAATTATTATCACACAGTAAGGGTTCTCTTTTGGAAATATACATGTAAATTAGAATTAAAATACTTATACCACTTACCATTCATGAATCACAGATATTTATGTAATATTTAGTCTAATGTATAATAATACATGCACCAAATTATTATTATTCATTTTCAGATTGAACAGAAATACAAAAGTTCTTCTTTTCCGGAATGGGAAGAAACTTAGCCTCCCATTTGTTCTTATTGAATGATCTAACATCCATAAATTAAAATAATGTAGGATCAATGTATATCATGACATTCTACAGCTAATTATCTCTATTATTCTTGAAAAATAAATAATTTCATTTTTAGTATAAAGAAATGCTGACAATGGTTCTTCTCCTAATTTTTACCACTAAAAAAGCTCAAATAATGGCTTAAATTAGCTTCATGATTTTTTGGTCTTGAATGCACCACCCTTGTATATAATGATTTATTTTTATAATTCATAATAAAAAATTCTAGAAACTTATAATTTTTCACCCAATACGTAAGTGAAATTTGATTACGTGTACGTTAAATATGCATCAATAGACTCTTCTATGTCATTGATTCCCATATATCTGCTAGAATTCACTATGTGGTCTTTATTTTCCAATATTGGTTCGACTACAAAACATTCAACTACATCTGAAAATTAATCTATACAAAACATTATTTGGTTTTTTGATTACTGAATTCTAATATGTACTATAATTTGGATTTTTTAAATCTATGCATGGTTCATTTTTCCATGTCTTCGATTTTCATACATTTATATTTACATTTGAAAACATTTCTATGTGTGGTGTTTTTGGGGTAGTGGAGTCACCAACATTCCTGAAATTCACGTACGTCACCATTAATGTATATGGGACCTAGACGTCTGTAATTTTCCATATTTCATTAATTTGGAACCATGGATCCTCTACTTTACCTCCAACCATTATCAATATTTAATAAAAACATAAAAACATTTTTTAATTTATAAAAACATGTCAGATATTTCCTCATAATTCTCAAGAACATTGAAGAATATAAAATCTCTCCACATTGAGTTATTCAATATTGCTCTCTACACTTCAAGTTTCATCCAACATGAAACTCTGTTCATGTGTGTTTCATCATGGATTTAAAAATAATTCATGTAGAGGTACAAAGGGATGTATTATCAATATCTCTAGGACTACAATCTTCGATTTAGGTATTTTTAACCCTAATAATTGTTTCTCAGTAAAGATTTTCACTTACCATCACTTATTAATATTCCATAGTAGTATTAACATTCAAAAACTCCATCCTAAATACTTTTCATGTTCTAAGATAAATACAATATCATCAATTATAACATATCTGGGATTACCTTATAACCTACACAACTATATGTTCAAAGGAAGCCAACTCTAATATTCTCATTTCCCAATATGTGGGTAGCATCTATTCTTCTCCAATATCTGTATACTCAATCCATCACCATATATATATTTACTTAATCTTATTATACTAAAAAATACTTTGAAAACATCACAAATACATTTGGTCACTTAAACTTGATAAAGATGTTTCTTTCCAAAATTGGAGATGATTATTATATTTTATAATCATTATTATTTATCAATGATTCATGTATTAATAAAAAAATAAATTGAGTATAAAACACCATAATCACAATTGATATTATATTGAAATAATGTCCAGTTATTTCTAATTGAATTTTATAAATATTTTTTCAAATAATCAACCAAAAATAATAGTTTAACCAAAATCACAGCATTGGGGAATTTAAATTCACGTGTTTTCACTATAGACATAAAAATCAATCATTTCAGCTACTAGGATGATTTTATTTTATAGTAATGTTTCTAAAATTCTATAGACTCTATATTTGATTAAAATTTATTTTATTTAATACTTAACAAGTAAAAATCAAATATTATATGTATTGAGGAATATACCTGTGGGGTAAACCATTGTCTACTTCAGCTTCACTTCATCATACTTTCTCTTCTATTAACTTTTTAGTTACATGAAATGAAAATAGCTAGATATTATTTCCACTACATAAAATATTTTTTTAAATTTTTTAAAAGGATGAAGAAAATTCATGATTAAATATAAACCATTAAGGGTATTTTAAACATGTTTTTTCAAATTTTTCACCAAAAGGGGGGGGGGACCATGTTTCGACCATTCCCTATCTTCTATGAAAATCATTGTCAAAATATTTTAAAGAGAATTATTTATATAACCTTCCATATAGTTCTGGATGAATTTAGAATATATGGGTGATAAGGATATTAATAATAGAAAATGGATAATTACTTATTTAATGAAATAATATTTCTATTTTGTCATTTTAATTCAATATTTTGAAAAAAAATATTATTTAAGTATTTGTATCGTATTATACACTCACATAGTGAATTTATAGCCTCATTTATCTTAAATATACAATTATTATTCTTATAAAGTTTTATATACGATATATTATTATATACCTTCATGAGCTTTTTTATATCAATCACTTTTGAGATAGATAATATATTGATACAACATATAATATAATTATTCACACTGTAAATCATATAAATATCCATTTCACATATGTTCACATAGTGAGGTTGTTGAATTGGTATATGGGACCCCCAAACGCAGTATATATTATTATATAGTGGTGAAGTGTATAAATGATTGTACCACAATAATAAATGTGTGTTGCTGAGAATATATTCTTTGTTCATAAATGATTATAGAGTTATCATAATTTCATATTCCATTTTACACAATAAGTCATATAATATTTTATTAATTTATCTTGATTTCCATGAGTGTCATGATAAATTTTATTTATTAGCCTCCCAATATTATATCAAATCCCAATAACCCTCATATTTTATTCATGATATCTTGTCTCATTGATATTCTAGTGGAAAGGATCCATGTTTTCCTTTTCATAACAATGACATAGGCATGAAAATTTATTCAAACTTATTTATCTATATTTTCTTCATAACTCCAATAACTCATTATTCTATGATCAATTTAGTGGACTCCCCAATCCTAAAATCCTAAACTATTATTTCCTCAACACTTGACTCCAAGTTACACTATGCCAAGCATGGGCAGTGAACACTTTTTCTTAAATTTGTTATATAGACCCAAAATATTAACTAATTCTCCCTACTAATTGAAACCACTATGTCTTGGGAAAAAATATTGTTGAGTTATATTTTCATTTAAACTCCAGAAAATGAAATATTTAATAAATTAATATTTTATAGGGATTTTTTCTTATGGAAAATTTTTTCCTTATTTTATCATTTGAGATGCTTGTTAAAATGTGATGAATTTTATATATTTATATTAACCATGTATCTACAATAAATTTCACATATTTCATTTATTTTGTTTCATAATTCATTATTATTATTTTTAATATATTATGTGACTGTGTTTAAATAAGCATGAATCTTGTAATTAAATAAGTATACACTAGATACATCAAAATAAATATGTAGCGTGATCATGCTCTTCTAATACTGGTTTATTAATCCTGTGGATGATAATCCAACCCCTTAATACTAAAGGAAGAAATCTTAGAATAAATATTTTTTTTGGTCACAACCTTCTACCCAGATTAAATGTATTTCATTGGTAGATTTCAACTTGAATCAGGTTTTTAACTTCCACATATCCTTAGAGGATCATTATAAACTTTTATTAAATCACATGAATGTGAGGGGAAATAAGAGTACAATATTCCATAAAATAAATTGTTGAAATTGATGTCCATAAATACTAAACTTGGGAGGGATAACTCTCATTCAATTATATTTAATATATTGAAACTGTTAACACATAATAAACCTAGGAAATTAATATTAAATTAAGTATAATCCCAAAACACCCATAGTCTTGGAAATCACATGATCATACACTCATGAAACAATTATGAATTTAAAAAATATAAATTATTAATTTATATTCATTATTTATGAAGATAGATCTATCAAACTAATAAATTAATTTGTTAATAATGTAATTCATTTCTATTAATTGTATAATTTTAAATAAATTTAAAAAACAATTTATAATAAAAAATTTACTCACACATGGAATGTACTAATAGATAACATGGAATATACCCATATGTTCAAACTAAAATTCCTTCTATAATTTAACATGACATGTACTCTAGGTAACATGATTCAAACCATTCAACTATACACAACATGTACTATCACTCATATGGAATGTTATTATTCTTTGTATAGTCCTATTTGTGCCTTGTATACTCAAATTGCAAGTAGTGTACCTTACATGACATTATATAACACATTTTTTAGTTCCTTGAGTCAACCCTCATAATGAGAAAAAAATTTATAACTATATAGACACTGCATTTATATATGAATTGTGTATAACATGAAATTATGTTGTAGTTCATAATAAGTACGAAAACCATAAATTTCCTGTAATTCCAAAATAATAAAAATAATATTTAATTTATAAAAAAAATAATATCACATGAACATAGTTTTCACATTGTGTACTTTGTTTTATTGATATAATTCATTTCTATTCAATATATTTTCCTCCCACATTAAAGCTTGTCTTGGAATGTACTGAAAATAAATGGGAACTAGTTACATGATGTGAAAAGAATAAAACATGTCACATAATCTATTATTCGGCCTCCCAAAATGTTCTCTTAGGGACTCGGTCTATAATCTACAAAGATATTTTGGTATTACGAAGACTTTACATAATATAAAATTCATATAGTAAAAATTCCATGTGTTCATTAAATATTCTCCAACATGTGATGTGTAATTAAAAGATTTCTATCACTTTGGCCTCATTAATTCTATAATTTTTAAAGGGACATATAGTGTAGTAATAAATATTTTGTACTCTAGTTACATGCCATGTAACTTTTTAAGTTGTGTTCTATCTTGAATTTTCAATACATGGTGTGTAATGTTCTTGTGGGCTATTATCCAACATAAAATGTCATGATTCATGAAACTCATTTTGGTATAGTAAATATTTGTGTGTGGTGTGTACTCTTCAATTAAACACCATGTATCTGCTATCGGGATAAAATCATGGGTGCCTATGGATGATTTGATTTAATATTTGTTATCTATTTTTGTCTTATTATTGCTCATATGTAATTGAACAAATAATAGTAGAAATGAAAATCCAAAATCCAATTCATAAAAAATAATTAATAAATAACTAGAAATAATCAATTGATCTTACTTATAGTACATTAAAATTTTATGAAATGTTTTTTCAAAAAAATTTAATTTATATGTCTTCTTACAATGTATGATACAAAGGGTATAAATGAATTGATACATACTATTAAAATGTAATTATTTAAGGTTCATGTTATAAACTAGCCATTAAATTAAAGCATATGAATAATAATAACTATATTATGATAATTATATGGTTTACACATGTATAAAATAAATTAATTTTCCATAAATTCATGATAAATTAAAATATAAAACCATTTTTAATTTAAATATTTATTTTACTAAAAATGATTTTTTTTATTTATTATGTTTTTATGATAATAAATTAAATAAATAATTATTTTTAATTTATTTTAATGAAATTTATATATCATATATTTAATAAAAAATTTATCATTTAGGTGAAAATAATGTAAACATGAGATAAGAATTAATCTATTTTTATGTTTAAAAACTGTATTTTTCAAAAAAAAGGTTGTTACTTCGTGTTTTGTGAAATTATAATTATAATTAATTTTTTCCACTTCTATAATTTTATTTAGAAAAATTTATCTTTAATATTGAAATAAAAATTTTCAAATTATCTTATAGTTAATTATTTTGAATTTTCAGAAAATATTATTTTTCAATGAATAATTAAAATTAAACATTTTTATTGAAAAATTATTTTTCTGTTAAATCAGATATAAATATAATTTTTGTTTTAAAATTATTTTTAAATTTTAATCCTTAAAATTATATTATTAATATTATAATTTATATCAATGGTACCAATTTAATGTTTAAATTTTAAATAAAAACAATTTATACTTAAAGAAATTGTTCATTGAAACCAACATTTTCACCGCACTTATGGGTTGAATTGAAAATTTAATTCTTCCAATTATAGTAATTTTATTTGGTAAATTTTATTTCATATTTGTAATAAAATTAAATTTTATTAATAAATATTTTCAACATAATTTTTAATCATAATGAATTGTAAAGATATTAAAAATAAATACCATAGCAAATGATAAAATAGGGTTTTTCACATTACATAAGCCTGTGTTAAAATTCATTTGTAAGCATGTAGTATTTTTAATTGATAAAATTTATTTAAAATTTATATTCATTTATTCCAAATAATCAAATAATTCAAAAAAAGTTATGCCTAAAGAATAAATTACCAAGGAAGATAAACAACAAACTAGATTTTGTTGTGAAAACTAAAATGATAAGGTTATGTTAATTTAACGAATAATAGAATAACATGTTTGAAAAATGATTAATTCTTTCTATTTTGTGTTTTTATTGAAAATAAAATCCATAAAATCCATTATTTATCAATTTGTTTGGATCTATTGTTAATAGAGATATACCATTACTGAATTGTTTTGGGTATTTACAAAAATGCCACACCTCCACATCTATAAAATAGAACCTCCTCCCCTCACTTCTTCAGGCCTCTTAATCCATTTTTATTCAAAAAAAGTTACAAAATACCACATCAAAATCCTTATAAATTATATATATCTTTATTTAGTCCAGAAATACTAACCTTAGTGTATTAATAAGAAAAAAAATTGGGTTTTCTAAGATAAAGTAATTGTCTTCTCTAAGATATTTATTTTTTAATTATACTATCACCACCTTAATTATTGTATTAGAAATTAAAAGATAATAAAAATAGTATATAAAATATACTTATATGTTATTATGTTTATGGAATAAGCTATATTTATCTCCTTATCCATCAAATGGGAAATTAATCCCTGGATCTTGGGTAAGGTAGAGTATCACTGTTCTAACCGATCTAATCCATTTTCAATGAACACATATCAATGATCGATATAATGATGTATTTAATTTATATATATGTGTGTGATATGTAGGAAATTATTATATATATTTATTCATAATACCACATCTACCTAATTAACTTCAAATCCTTTGGAAAAAAGATAACATTGCTTGTGTGTACGTGTGGACAACTGCCTCCACGAATAGATGATATTAAATATTAATTTTATTTTAAATGGATGGTAATAAAGATATATTTGATAAAATTATATTATTTATATAATAAAATAATTATTCTATAAATGTGAATTATTTTTTAACCTTATTTTGTTTAATCCATCAAAAAAATGGAATTAGTGTTCATGTGTACGTACGACCTACTGTTTCCATGAATTCTATAATTTATTTTCTTTATATAATTTTTTTGGATGACTATAAATAATTAAATTATGAATTTTTATGATACTTATATCATGGTTGAGATTATTTATATAATATAACCCCGAAAAATGTACAAGGAACAAAACTAAAAAACCAAAACATACCCGAAAAACATTATAGCTATTACCCCAAACAGTGATATTATAATAGAATTGTTAATAAATGGGTAATAAAATTTCACAATTAAATAATATATTGTATGATATATATGATTATTTTTAGGGAATATATTTATAATAAACCAATATTTATTATAAATTTGGCTCAAACATGTAAGAATAATATCAAGACTTGAGGTAAAATATTTTCATATCACTTTTATTTCTATGATACACATTTCATATTCCCAAATTATATCTTTTGTGTTGTGTATATACTACATATAATTTTTTTATAATGATTATTATGAAATTTATGTTGATATAAATTTCCAAATATGTTTCTTTGTTTAATGGGGTTTTGATTTAAAGGTTACCAAAGCAGTAATGAATTTATCATACAACATCAATTTTTAGCGTGATTGTTAATGATTAAGTTTTAGATGATTAAATCACATGATCTATATATTAAGACATATTAAATTTAATTATAATATTTTTATTTATAAAAATTACATGTTTTGATTTCAATTTCCCCTTTTTAAGTAGTCAAGATTATGAAAATATGTTTTTTTTGGGAAACTTTCATTATTTCTCTCTTCGGTCGAAAAACCTATTTCTTCCATATACAGGTTTTTTCAAAAAAAAATCAGTATTTTTTTTTCTTTTTTATAACTATTATTAAAATTAATTTTTCTCAATGTTTCAATTTTTTAATAATGTTTTGAAATGATTCTTTTAATCATTCTCTAAATGTGGTACTTTCATGTTTTTACCAAAAATTTGAATAGAATCATTGTTTCAACACACACAGAATAAACATAATTTTCCTCTATCAAGGCCACTCAAGTATTTGAATCTCAATTTATATGTTTTCATGTTTGTTTCATATTAATTGTTTTATTTCATTTTTGTAAATTTCTAGATTTTAAATAAGTTTTTTAAAGTGGAAAGGATATTCCCTTCCAGAAATGTTCAATGTGATATTTTAAAACAATTCTCCATTAAAGATAAAATCCTTTGATATTACATGATATTTTCATTTGATATGATTAAATGTACAATTAATATTTTTCTCCGTAAGTTATTCTATGATGAAATGTTTAGAAACACCATTTTATTTTCACAAGTTACAATATGAAAAATGTTTATGATATTTTAGTATATATATGTATTACTTTCACTATGTGCTGGGCGGGAATGAATTATATTTTCCTCTAATTAATTGGTTAAATACGGATAGATCATGTGATAAACATTACTGAAATGAGGTGTTAACCCAGTTTAATAAGGGATTTATACCACAATTATATTATGTTCAGTGAACCTTTACTGCTATGATGGTTTTGGGAGTGAACATATTGTAATATGATAGTATTGGTAATGATCCTTGACTATTGAGTTAATTATTTTCTAAGCTTATGTGTATTATAAAAACCAAGGTTATATGCCAATGTTATGCTCACATGGATCATGTTTTATAATTCAATTGTTTTTTATAACTTATGAACTTACAAACATTATTCAATGGCTCAAGATTATGATCTTTGATATGCATGGTATGTTTTTAAAATTTAATACTCATGTTATCATACCCTCATATCCATTTTATGTTGATGTATCTCCCATGTTTACCCTTACTCAGTAGTAGAGCTCACTCATTCTTATGTTTCCTTTCCCCGGTTTATGAAGAAATCTTATATGTATTATATGTATAACAAGGGTTCAAGTTAAGAATAAATTAATTAGTGTATCATGATATAGTTCACTTATGAACAAGTTATTTTTATCTATGTTTTGGAATTAAATATTTCTATAAATTTTGGAATGGGTCATTATATTATGAAATGAATATTTACCGACTAAGATGTAATATCTCTATATAAAAATTATGGATCAATATTGGTATCAAAGTAAGGTTATGTAACCCATAGAAAACTATTATGGGAATGATTTTGAGAGAAACCTAAGGATAATTAAATGTATATGAGAAATTAATAGAATTTTGGTAAAGGATAGATGGAGTGGTATTAATAAATTATATCTTTATATGGATACTACAAGTTAATTTGGATCTAGAACAGTTGTACCTAGGGGTAATAACTCTGAAAATAGTTTATTGGCATTTGACTCAGTAATCCCCTGGTCCATGACAATGGGCCTTGCTTTACACCTTGTTTGACAATCTCACGAGATATATTTTGGAAATTCACAAACACCTTAAGATCCGTCATGAAGGACTTGAATCTATGAGGACCTATAATAACCTAGGTTAAACATACAGTTTCCTAAATTGAAAATATGGTGGAATGATTTAGATACAAATAAATTATTTCTTTATGGTTGATCACTCTGATAAAATATTTTTTATGGTCATGCTAACAAATTGTGTTTAATTATGTTACTGAATATATAATGATTAAGTTGCAGAGGTAATAGGAATGTTCAAATATTAAAGTATACTATCTGATCATAGTTATATGAATTATTTTATATCATGAAAATTATATAATAAATTTAATTCCAATCCTGCATTATTAGATATTCAATAATAAGTAAAAAACCTTAATGATAAGATTATCAGATCTCATGTCTATGATTCTTCCCAGTTTATTTTTGTGGTATTTTTCTTCTAATAAATCAATTTTTTTCTTTCTCTAGTAGAATTTTATTTTATATTTTGAATGTATTGAATTTATATACATAAATACCTAATTATTTTTCTTTTAAGGGAATTCATGTTTTATATTCCAAACCAAATTAGGATCGTATGTAATTTAAATGATAAATATAAACTTTCAATGGGACTAATATTCATTTTATTGGTCTTGATTCCTATAATTTTTTATCTCAATTGGTTAAGTATAAACTCAAAATGAATTATATTCTCTTTTTGATGTATCTTTCCGATATATTTCTAGAATAAATTTCTACTATTAGAATGAATAATGAAGTTGAGTACTCAATATAATTCATTCCCATTTCTACACTTATTTCAAAAACTACCAATAGAATGGTTCTGATTGAGTTAGAGTAAGTGAAGAAATAACTCTTGGAGAATCATTATAAGGGATTTATTTGTCCAAGTATTTCACCTCAGGTTACACTAATTATTTTTATTAAGAAGAAAGATGGATCAATGTGACTCTACATTGATTTTCAGTTACAGATCAAAATCAAAATAAAAAAAAATTATCCCCTACCCTATATTGAGGACTTATTTGACTAAATACATAGATATCAATACTTATCCATGATCAGCCTTCATTAAAAATATCATCAATTGAAGATAAATAATGAGGATATACCAAATATTTCATTCCAAGGATGATATAGACACTTTTAATATATTGTGATTCTATTATTTCTTGCTAATACCCCCACAATATTCATGGGATCAAGGAGTAATGTCATTAGAGATTTCCCTCATAAATTTTTGGTACTCTATATATAATATACTCTTATATATTTAATGACAAATGAAGAGCCTTAAGATCAATTGATAATTTTTTTGAAGACCCTTAGGAAGGGTATTTTAAAAAACAAATTCCAAGTTTGCATGTTTTTCAACAAAAGGATTCATTTTTAGGTTATAAAACCTCAAGAGAGGATATATCCTTGAATCTAATAAATACCAAAGTTATTGAACATTGTCTAAGACCAACCAATTTGATTGAGAACTGAAGTTTTATGAGATTTGATAGATATTTGTGAAGGTTTTGGGATAATTTACCATTACTATCAAATTTAAACACAATGTTAACTTGTAATGGATACATGTTCTTTTATGCAAATAAATGTGATAAAAATTTCATGTAACTTAATAGGAGGTTAGTAATCACACATGTGCATACATTTTATAATAATGGATATGTGTTTATAATCTATATTAATGCACAAAATAAGGGATTTTGAGTAATTATATTGTATAATGACATGGTTATAGAATATTCTCTATTAAAAATGAAGGGTTGTGATAAAAAATGACAAAATCGTTAATTAGAGTTAGCTTTTATAATTTTTGAACTAAATATATGGATGTATTATATTTCAAGATAAAGGAGTGATATATATATACTATTCATAAATATTTAAAGTAAATATTTACATTTAAGAATATTAGTATGAACTAAAGAAGAATGTGGGAACTAATTAAATATTCTGACTGTTATGTACATTAACACCCAGGGAAAGAGAACGATGTGGATGATGCTTCAAGTCAAAAGAATCATGATAGATTATCTATGATGCACATACAAATTAAATATTTCTATATTTTAAAATGATGAATCTTTAAATCCTTATGGGTAAAATAATATCATGATCAAATTAGTTTTAATCCATTTTTCAAAGTAAATATTAAATATTTGTAGATGAATGATGTAGATATTTTGAAGTAGTTGATAAATATTCCTGTGTTTAACCCAAATTCTTATGCAAGAATAATGTTTTGGAACATTTTATTTTTTCTATAAATACCAAATTTTTATAAGGGTTTTTTAGTTTAATCACATATAATTTCATTCTTTATATATTCTGGACGTACAATGATTTATTGATATTTAAAAGAGTAATTCCGGAGGGACGGAATAAAGAGAGATATTGTAGAGTTTGAGTATCGATGTTCATGATATTACCAAGTTAATTATATGAGAAAAAATTATAAGAATATGTTATAACTATTACCCATACCGTAATGGAAATAGAAAAAATTACAATGGGTTTTTTATTCAGTCTCCGCAAAACATTGAAAAGAAGCAATGCGATATGGGTTATATTCGATTTCTTTATAAAGTCAGCACACTCTGTTTATATCAGAGAATATTTATATCTTGATCAAAATTATAGGATATACATTATGTATGTTTTAAGGTTTCATGGAGTATCACATTCTGTTGTATCAAATCGGGACTTGAGTTTTACCACAAATTTCTTGTGAAGTCTTTAGCATGCTCAAAATGGGAAGCAATGTTTCATAAATATGTTTCAAACTCAAAAACAATGGTTTTATTGGGAGAAACATTTAAACAATTGTGTATATTCTTAGATAATTTTCTATATATTTCAACGGTGTTTTGGATAAAAACATTCTCTATTCATGTTTTTATACAATAATAGGATTCACTCAATCATTTAGATGGATTATTATGAATCCCCCAATAAAAAGAAGTGTATAAATACAATTTTTAGGATTAAGATGAATAATTAAATATATAGGGACCTTATCTAGCTAAATAAATTAAATATAATGTTATGTCCATTTAAAACAAATATTTTTAGTGGAAATTCAACATAATTGTTATATTGATAATTTTCAGTGTGATCTATAATTTAAAGTTGGTGAGGAGGTGTCTATATGAATTTATATACATAATAAGTATTTGAGATTATGAAATAAAGGAAATTTTATCCCAAGGTATATTGTACTTAATGAAATTATATTATCATATTAGGTTGGTTTCTTATCACTTGGTGCTTCCACTGAGCATCTCACTATTTTATGATGTGATCAATGTATCTATCCTATGGAAGTAAATACCTGATCCATTACATGTACTGAACAAAGAGATCATACCATTTGAGCAAGATATTTCATATAAATAAAATCTAGTAGAAATATTAGATTCTAGAGATAAATTGAAATAGATAATGACTTCTCAATAGGTTAAAGTTCTCTTGAGGAATCATAAATTTGAATAAACTTTTTGCGAACCTAGGGATGTAATGAGAAAGGAGTATATTTATTCTATTATAACATTTTTATTTAATTTATAGGGATAAATTAATTTATAAGGGGTTACAATATAGATAATTAATATTTTATAAAATATTTTTTTCAAATAAATTTTATTTCTTCGATATCTTGAGAAACATGCAACGCCATGTTTGAAGGAACAATGATATATAATTAAAATAAAATTATTTATGATGATAATTATAAAATAGATATTAAAACAGAGGGTATGAATATGACTAACAAAAAATAAAAAATATGTGATTTATTCATTTAGGAAGTAAATTCATCAGTTTAAAATTGATTTTAAATGAAAGAAATATTTTAATGTAAAAGAAATATTTTTTTTAAAATGCAATTTTAATGCATGCACTGTATTTTTATCTAAATAATTTAAATTAATCACAATTGGTAAATTATTTTAAATAAATTTATACATTTTATATTAGATAAAAGTTTTATCATTCATCAAAATATTTATTCTAATCAACAGAAAAGATTGAAACTTTTTTTATGCTTACAAAATGTATTTTTCTAAAAAATCAATTTTGTTATTTTTTGTACACTTATTTTTAAAATTATTTACACTAGATTTATAAATACATTTACAAAATAAAATTCATTTTTAAAATAAAAATTTTAAAATAATCTTATTGTTAATTTTTGAGAATATCCGTAAAATATTTTTTAAATGAATAGTGAAAATACTGATTTTTATTTAATCCCGCCTTTTCATTCAATGAATTTACAAAGAATTCTTTTAAAAAAAATAAAAGTAATGGATGTTAAATTATATTCTTATAAATCCAATTTAAATCATCATAATCACTTTTATGATGATATTTTTTATAAAAAAATATATTACTTGAGAAAACATTTCTTTCAAAAATAGCATTTTTGACGTGATTATAGGTTTAATTTAAAATTAATAAATACCAGTTTTGTGAAATAAATTTTCATAAGTGATTTAAATATTTTTAATAAGAGAAACTAAAATTATTAAAATAATTTTACATTAATTTATTCATAATGAATAGTAAATATAGTAAAAAATAATTGATGCGGTTAAGGTTAAAACGGAGGTTTGCGCATTACATAAGCCTGTCTCAAAATTAATTTTCCTCCCACATTGGAATTTTAGTTTTCATGTTGGATTTCATAATTATTATAATTGGTTTGAACTTTTCTAATAAATATCAATTTTTTAGCTTTAGAGGATAAATTACCTTGGAAAATAAATATAAAACTAGTTTATGTGGCGAAAACTAAATGGTAAAAAAAAGTAAATATAGAGGATATAGGAATACCATGTTTAAATTGTGATTCCTTTTTTTGGTTAAGGTCTATATATACCATAATATACATAAGATTAAATTTTTTATAAATCTTAGACCCACTTGGGATGAGAGAGAATTCCTTTTATTGTATAGTTTTGGGTATTTACAAAAATATCACTCCACCTAAATTATAATAGATCACCAACTCCCATAACTTATTAATGATTCATTATACATTTAGATAATAAAAATACCAAAATATGTCCCAAAAATCCCTCTCTAAGTGATATATCTTTTGTTTTTCTCATAATACCAATCCTAGTGTCCTTGATAAGAGATTAAAAGGATTTTTTTCTAATATAAGGTTATTATCTTTTCTAATCTCTTTCTTTTTTACTCTTCCTTTTACCGCCTTCATTTATGTATTTAAAATTCCATTATAATAACACCAGTATCTAACATATACTGTGTTTTGTTACTTTAATCTCATAACCTATATGCATCTCCCCTTCCATGAAATGGGAAATGAAAATTTTGACCAAGTGTACGACGGACCACTACATCGTGAACCGATGTAATTAATTTTCAATCACCACCTATAACGGTTTGATATAATGATGGATAAAATATTTATATATATATTATTAGTATTTGAACATAAAACATTACATAATCTTGAATTAAATTAATAATTCACATAGAAAATCTTTTCAGGTTTAGATATTTAGAGAGTTAGGCCATAACTATTACATTTATTCTCAAGAATTACAATGTAGACACTTCTACTCAGTTTATATTGTTTTATAAAATAAAAACATTTTGAATAAAAGAGTCATGTATAGTTCCATTTTTTACACTGCATGAATTTTCCTTAATCCCTTCATTTACCCTATTCCACTTTATGTCCTTTTAAAACCATTTCAAAAACATGGGATGAGCATAAAAAGCTCAGTAAGAGATACACAAAGAAATAAAACTTTTAGTTTTTTAAAACAACAAGTTAACCATGGATACCTTATCATAAGTAATACTATTCACCACTATGATGTACTAAATACTCTTCACTAAATAAAATATCATTCCTTACCATTTAGTAACGAAAATATTACTATAAAACCCATATAAAGAACATATAACGTATAAATGTAACTTTGGACATAAACATACATAGATGGAATAACAATATGGTAAACTTCCACACATATCGTTAAATGGAATAGCCATACAGCTAACTTCCATACCCAAAGCATTGGAGGTTATAACATAACTACCCGTTGTGGTTTATCATGGCACCACACGTCATTTGGTTTATCACGTAACCACCCATCAAATGTTCTAGTACCATTATAAAATCATAACACCTGAAACAAATATAAAGGAAAGATAAAATTTCCACATTTTAATCACAATATATCATTAAATATTTAGACTTAAAAAATTCATTATCAAAACCATTTTAAATACTAAAATATGTAAAAAAGAATATGGTGTTTATTTTCCTTTTAAAAACATTATGGCTTGTTAAGGAAGCCAAAGATCAAATAATACTTGTGGTGGGGGAAAAGGTCGTTTTCACCGCTTCAATTAAAACTTTTTTTTAGTAAAATTCCTCATAGAAAAATATTTCCTTTTGATGAAATGAAAATTCAGAGATGTTTATATACCATATAAAAGAAATTAATGTATAAAATGAAATATGCCTCAATGAAAGGAGATTGAGATAAAGTCCCTTACCTCATGTATGCCTTGACTTGATCATTCTTTAATCTCCTAAATAATAAAATAAAGTTAATTTATGCATTCATAAGAACTTTTTTCATGTTTATTATTCTTTTTATATCACTTATTACCATGTTATAAACATTATTTAATCATTTATGTTAATAACGGTTGTTTTGTCGATATTTGGTACTTGAGTCCTAAATGAACTTCTTAAAATTACAAGTTGTTCATGTGGTCAAAATTCCATTATCTCCACATTGATACTCATGGTTTAGATATCATATATATCATATATATCCAGTATATATATATATATATGTATTTATAATAATACATAACACTTGGAGATAAGAAATGAAATGCTCCGTTCAGGAAGATGGTAAGTCGTACGTACGCATGAACGCTACTTTCATTTTTATTTCAAATTTTACGGAATGAAAATGTAATTTTACATATGTATATTATAATTCTAGTATAATATAATATATAATTTCTTTAACTAAATCCTTTATACATTCCACATAAGGCACGAACAAGTCATATTACTTTGAGGGGGCGGTAGTCCGCACTTCATCAAATGAAATTATTTCGTTTACCCATTATGGAATCCATAAAGGTATTATATAAATGAAAAATAATTAATCACAAAGTAAACATAAAAATAATATATATATCATATATAAATATAGTTCCATCATGATGGACACCATGGGAGGCAATTAGAGATAATTTAATAATCATCATTTTATGAGGCATAGTTCGTCGTCCATAGAAACAGTATATTATTCTACTATTAGATGGAGATGTGTGTAAGTGTATTTAGAATCCACCTAATAAAAATAACCTGTTATATTTAGGATATAGGTTTTGTTATAAATGAAATTAATAAAATGAGTTTAGGTGGTTGGAGAAGTAAAATAAAAGAAAAAAACTTAAAAGAAGACGTTACCTTTAAATCGGTATCTCCCATTGGTTTGAACAAAAAGGTTTGCTTGAAGTGCCTTATTCCTAATGTATGGATTCTAGTATAAGTATAAGGATGTGGGGAGATTATTTAGGTAGAGTTTGGATGATCCAAATGGCTTCATAGGTGTGAAGAATGGGTTAGAAGTGGTGTCCTTTTATAAGGGGGAGGAGGGGCTCTTTAGGAAATTTTGAAATAATTATTTTATTATATATATATCTTTGGTTTTAAAAGGTCAAAAAATCATTAATGTCGAAGATCAGATGACTCATATTTGAAATATAATCATCCAATAATAACTAGACCAGTTTTGGATACTATTTTTTATTCATAATCTTATTTATTTAAATCATGCATTAACGAGGTAAACACTGCATCATTATTGGGTTACAAATAATTTTATTTATTTGATGACTAGAAATTATATAAAAAATACCATGATGTAGGAAATATTTTTATATTTCAAATTCATATTTATAGTCTATGACATATCTTATATAACCCCATGTAAAAATTTACTTACTAAATGATATTTTTTTATGTCATTTTTTCCTTTACTTTATATTAATTAAAATAAAGTTTTATTATCACTCCCATGTGGCTGCATGGGATCCCAAAATTGACCCAAAGATTACCATGGTTGTAAATGTATAAACCAATAGGATTAGGACACATTTTGGAGTAATTTTATATTATTATAATAATATTTTTGTACCCTTATTTACCAGATTTACCCATTAACTATGGTTAATAAAGTTTTTACTGAAGTAAATATTCATAATGTCTAAAAATAAAATTTACCTCTTTACACAATTTTCACCTTATGATTCCAAATATGGAATCCATTTTTTCAAATTAAAAACATATAAGTTGAATAAAATAAATTAAAATTATTTCTTGATGTCAAAACAAAAGGTGTGTTTTTAAGAAGTATTAACTATCAAAAGATAGATACTTATATTTGTTAAATTTCAAAATGAAATTACTTATAATGGAGAACATTAGATTAAATGGTAAAAACATAATATAATTACACATTAAAACAAATTAAAAAGATAATATATCCTAATAAATAAATTATATTAAAAGTTAGTTTTGAATTAAAATTTAGTATTTTTCACTACTCATTGAAAATGAATTTTACCAAAAAATACCAAAATTTCATCAAAAGAAAATTTTGATGTCCCAATTATAAATAAGAATTTTATTTTTTCATATATAACATATAAAAGTGACCAAAACCATATTTAAAGATGTTTCTCCATTAAAAGGTGGTAAATCAACCTTTTAAAGAATATTAGAGTACTTTTTCTAAAAAATGGACTCATTCAC
Source organism: Viscum album (assembly GCA_963277665.1). Taxonomy (NCBI): domain Eukaryota; kingdom Viridiplantae; phylum Streptophyta; class Magnoliopsida; order Santalales; family Viscaceae; genus Viscum; species Viscum album. The sequence continues at coordinate 65,018,840 of OY728147.1, read as the reverse complement.
ATTTTAACCCTCTAAATTTTATTGGATAAATGTAAAAAAATAACAAACATGTATAATCATATTATAGATAGTTCTATTCATTCTCTTAAATAGATTAGCTAGGTGTTATCTACTATCTAAAATAATATTATTATATTATTTGTGTGCAATGTTAGATTTCAAAGAAACTAGTTGTTGCGTATCGGGTACACTATCAAACATAGAAACCCTTTTAAAATAAAATTAATTTAAAATAAAAAATATTAATAATTATAAAAATGTCTTATTCTTTATTTACCAGGGATGTTATATCCTTCCCCCTTTTGAAAATTTCATCCTTGTAATTTTATTCACTTATCAAATAAGAGGGGGTATTTATCACGAATAGAATTTTATCATTCCCACATTGCCTCTTCAACCTTATGGGTTTTCCACAAAACCTTTACTAAATAAAAATTACCTTATTCCTCAACACTTTCTTCTTTGGTCAAGAATTTGATCTATTTGTTCCTCAAAAGAGATATTTTTTTCTAACTGGACTACTTATGGGATCAAAACATGAGATGGATCTAGTATATACTTTCTCAACTTTGAAATATGAAAAACATTATGTACTTGGGAAAAACATGGAGGTAAAGACACTATATACACAAATGATCCAACATTCTCCAAGATCTCAAAAGGTCCAATGAACCTCGGACCCATATTTCCCTTCTTTCCAAAACACATCACACTTTTCCATTGAGAAACTCTAAGAAAGACATGATCACCTACCTCAAAAGAAAGATCCTTCCGCAGGTTATCCATGTAACTTTGCGGTCTGGTCTGAGCTGTTATCATGTTCTTCTGAATCAACTAAACTTTTTTTTCCATCTCTTCTACCAATTCTGCTCCCATCAACATTCTTTCACCTACTTCAGCCTAAAAGCTGGAGTTTGACATCCCTTCTAATAAAATTCTTCAAATGGATCCATCTGTATACTAGAATAAAAACTGTTGTTATATGAAAATTAAATTGAAAGAAGATGTCGGTCCCAACTTCCCTGGTGATCCAGTGAACAAGCGCATAGCATATCTTCTGAAGTCTGAATTTTTTATTCTGATTGGCCATCTGATTGTAGTTTAAAATCTATACTAAATATTAATTTAGTACCCAACAACTTCATAAGGCCTTTCCAAAAGTTAGAAGTAAACTTGGAATCCTGATCGGATACAATTGAGATGGGAACTACATGAAAAATGACTATCTCTTTAACATACAACCATGATTATTGGTCTAGATATAGATCAATAATAACCCATATTGTATTATTACCTCGAGATGTCTTTGATAATTCCACAATAAATCCCATGGATATATTTTCCCATTTCCACTCTGTCACCAGCAAATACTGAAGAATTCCTCTTAGTAACTACCACTCTGATTTAACCTTTTTACAAGTCAAACACTACACTGTAAGGTCAGCAATATCTTTTTCCATTCCATTACACCATTAATACTATCATAGAACTCTATAAATCTTAGTATTGGGAGTATGATCTGAAAATTGAGAACTCTGAGCTTCACATAACAAACCATTATTCAACTATGAATCACAAGGAATGCATAATCTCTTTCAATACCGCAAAACACAAATCATTATAAATGCTAAATTCAGGAAACATTCCCTTCTAAACCAACACTAACTTTTTTTCTACGAATCTCTATCTACTTTTGGTGGTTGCTTAATTATGTCTAATAGAGATGATTTCACTGACTCCTGAAACAAAACAGAGGAATTTCCTACACCAACAACATCTATGCCATATTTTATCAAATCAAAATTGTTCCAAACGTAGAATGATTAATGTAGAATTAATTTTTATGAAGCAAACCATATGCCACTATATTTTCCATTCCGAGATGGTAAAGGATCATGCAATAAAAATCCTTTATTAATTATAGGCTTATCCTCTATTCTGTGTTCAATTAATTCTTATTGAATATATACTTCATACATTTGTGTTTAGTATATATTTCTCATTTTACTCCATACAGATGATGCCTCCAAATTTTTAAAACAAAAACAAAAGCATCTAATTCTAAATCACGTGTAGGGTAATTTAACTCATGAGGTTTCAACTAACGTGAAGAATAAGCAATTAACTAATTATTCTGTATAAGGAAACAACCAATCCCTTTCATCAAAGCATCACTTTAGATAACAAACTCACCATCTCTAGAAGGTAATTCCAAAACAAAAGCATTCACCAATATTCTTTTCAATTATTTAAAACAATCATCACAATTTTTTCCCAAATGAAGTTAACACATTTTCGAGTTAACTTAGTTATAGAACTAGATAACCATGAAAAATTCTCAAAAATCCTCTGGTAATAACCAGGTAAATCATGATAACTATGAATCTTGGTTATATTTGTGGGTCTTGGCCACTCTTCAAAAAGTTTTGTTTTAGTAGGATCAATAGTTATTCCATTTTTTGAAACAATGTGACCAAGGAAAAAAAATTGACCAAAACTCACACTTGCTGAATATCTGATACAGCTTATTTTCTTTTAAGGTCTCCAATAAAACAATTAAATGAATTTTTTATTCCTTTATACCTTTTAAAAAACCTTAATATTAACTATAAACACAAACACAATTTATCGCCTCAGTCAACGCAACCATCACTACAAAAAACTGTTCATTTCTAATTCTGGCAATCTTTGGATACTCATTCAGAATGTCATTTATCTCTGTATGCCTTCCCATCACACTTTCACTATTTCCTCTAGGGATAACCATTTTGAACACATAAATTTCTTAGGCGAAGAAACAAGGTAATATTTAAATGCTATTTCATTTCAATCTTACCATAAATTAATTTTTGAACATTAATTTAACAATATTTTAACTCCTAAAGTTGTCAAAACTGACCTCTAATACCAACTATAAGGACTGGACCATAAAACATTACATAATATTTAAATTAATTAATAATTAACATTGAGGATCTTTTCATGTTTATAATTTTATAAATTTTGGCCATAACTATTAAATTTCATCTAAAAAATTATAAAGTAGACACTTCTATTCAGTTTCCATTTTATCATAAAATAAAATCTTTTTGAATAAAAAGAGTCATGTTTATTCCATGTTTTAGATAGTATGACTTTTCCATGATCCCATATTTGACTCTATTCCACTTTATGTCTTGTGAAAAACATGTCAAAAACATTGGATGAACATGAAAAGCTTATTAATGGATACAAAAATAATGAAAACTATTCTTTTTTCAAAGAAACAAGTAAAACATTAATACCTTATCATAAGTAATATTTTTCCCCTTTATGAATTAGTAAATACTCTTCACTGAATAAAAGATCATTCCTTAAAATTTTTTAAACCAAAATATTTCCATTAAACCAATTGAAAGATCATATAACATATAAAGGTAACTTGGGACATAAACATACTTAGATGGAATAACCATACAGTCGATAGCCACACATATCACTAAATGGAATAGCCATGCGGATGACTTGAAAAACCAATGTATTGGAGGTTATAATATAACCACCCATCCTTGATTATCAGGGCACAACTGATTATTTTTTTTATCATGTAACCAACCATCAAATGTCCATGTACCATGATAAAATCATAACACATAAAACAGATATAAAGGAAAGATTACATTTCCACATTTTAATGACAAAATATCATTTATATATATTAACATTAAAAAAATACATTATCAAAACCATTTTAAATAAAAAAATAAAATATATATTTTATTTTATTTATTTTCTTTTTAAAAATATCACGACTTGTTAAGGAATCCAAAGATCAAATAATACTTGCGGTGGCAGAAAAGGTCATTGTCACCGCTGACATTAAAACATTCTTTCTTTGTTATTTAGTAAAACGAATTGAAGAAAAAGTTTCCATTTGAATTAAATGAAAATTAAAAATCTTTTATATACCATATAAACTAAAGTCATGTATAAAACAAAATATGCCTCAATGAAACGAGATTGAGACAAAGTCCCTTACCTCGTGTCTGAGTTGACTCGATCGTTATTTAATCTCATGAATAATAAACAAAAGTAAATCTATACTTTCGTAAGAACCTTTTTCAAGTTTATTATTACTTTTATATCACTTATTACCATGTTATAAACATTATGTAATCATTTAAGTTAATACTGGTCATTTTGTCGATATTTGGTACTTGAGTAAAAAATAAACTTCATATAATTACAAGTTGTTCATGTGGTCAAAATTAAATTCTCTCCAGAATTATATTCATGATTTAGATATCATATATATCATATATATCCATTATATATGTGTATTTAAAATAGTACAAAACATTTAGATATAAGAAATGAAATGCACCGTTCAGGAAGATGGTAAGTTGTACCTACGCATGAATGTTACTTTAATTTTTATTTTCTATTTTAATGGAATGAAAACATAATTATACATAGTTATATTTTAATTATATTATAATATTATATATAATTTCATTAAATCCATCCTTTATACGTCCCACATATGTCATGAATGGGTCATATCACTTTGAGGGGGCGGTAGTCACCACATCCTCAAATGAAATTATCGTGTTTACCCATTAAGGAAACCATAAAGGAATGCTATAAATGAAAAATAATAAAGACTAAATTAATCATAACCATAATATATATAATATAAAAATATAGTTCCGTTATAATGGCTACCAGGATAGGTGGTTGTAGATGATTGAACAATCATCATTTCATGAGATAGTAGTTCGCCATCCATAAAAATAGTATGTCCTTTACCCATTTTATGGAGGTGTGTCTAAGTGTAGTTAGAATACATCCCATAAAAAGAAACAAGTATATTTGGGATACTATTTTTATTATAAAATAAATTAATAAAAAGATTTTATGGTATTGGAGATGTAAAATAAAAAGAAAAGAACATTAAAAGATGTTATCTTTAAATCAATATCTTCCTTTGGTTTGAACCAAAAGGTTTACTTGAAGTTCATTATACTAAATGTAAGGAATCTAGGAGGAGGAGAGGGATATGGGGAGATTAGTTAGGCAGTGGTTATATGAGAAATGGGGATTGAGAGGTGTGAGGATTGGGTTATAAGTGGTGTCCTTTTATAAGGGGGAGGAGGGGCTCGTTAGGAATGTTTGAAACAATTATTTTAATATAAACTTATCTTCGGTTTCAAACGGAACAAAAATCATCAAATTCAAAGATAAGATGACTCATGTTAGAAATAAAATCATCCAATAAGAATTCTATAGGTTTTCAATATTTTTTTAGTATTTATAATCTTATTTATTTAAAACATTCATTAATGAGGAAAAAACTACATCATATTCTATAAAAAATAATTTTTTTATTTGATATCTAAAAATTATAACAAAATACGTTAATGTAGGAAATATTTTTATCTTTAAAATTAATATTTATAGTATAATATATAACTTATATTATCCCATGTAAAAATTGATTTACTAAACGATATTTGTTTATGTAATTTTTTCTTTTAGTTTATGTTAATTAAAATAATGTTTAATTATTACTCCCATGTGGCTCCATGGGGTCACAAAATCGACCCAAGGATGACCATGGTCATAAATTAGGCTTTAGGATTAGGACACATGTTTGGGTAATTTTATATTATTATAATAATATTTGATTACCCTTATTTACTAGATTTACCCTTTTACCATGTTAAATAGAATTTTTACTAAAGTAAATTTTCATAATGTCTAATAATAAAAGTTACCTATTTACACAATTTGGACCTCCTGGTTCCAAATATGATATCCATTTTCTAAAATTTGAAACACAGAAGTGGAAAAAATTAAATTAAAATTAATTCCCGATGTCAAAACAAAAGGCATGTTTTTGAGAAATATTAACTATCAAAAGATTGACAATTATTTATGTCCAATTTCAAAGTGAAATTACTTATAATGGACAACATTTGATTAAATGGTAAAACCATGATATAATTACATTTTAAAATTATTACAAAATAATCTAACATTATAAATAAATTAGATTGAAATCCAGTTTTGAATTAAAATATAGTATTTTTAACTATTCATTAAAAATGAATTTTATCATAAAAATACCAAAAATTCATTCAAATAAAATTTTTATACCCCTATTCTAAAAGAATAATTTAATTTTGTCAAATAGAACATATAAAAGTGAAAAAAACTATATCTAAATAGTGTTCTCTATTAAAAGGTGGTAAACTGGAATTTTAAAGAATATTAGAATATATGTTCTTAAAATTGAATTCACTCACATTTTAAGCCACTAACTTTTATTGGATAAATGTAAAAACATTTAAAAAACATGTATAATAATATTGTAGTTAGTTCTATTCATTCCTGCCAATACAATGGCTAAGAATTAAATACCATTTATAATTATATTATTATATTATTAGTGTGGAATGTATGATTTCAAAGAAAACCATTGTAACGTATCAGGTACGCTATTAAACATAGAGTCACTTTTAAAATAAAATTAATATTAATGGCACAAATATTAAAAAATATAAAAATATATTATTCTCTATTTACCTGGGATGTTACATATATATATATATAATCACATATATATATATATGATATTTTCAACATAATTATACTTATAGAATTATAATATCACATCAACCTATTTGACCTTCCAATCTGTTGGAAAATGAAAATGTCACTCAAGTGTATGTCTACACTATCACCTCTGTGAAGTGATCAGATTTGTTTTTCAATTTATCTTTGCATGGATGATAATAAATATGTATTTGGTTAATATATATTATCTATATTATATAATATATATTTTATAAATTTTAATTATTATTGAACCTCATTTTATTCCATCCTACTAAAAAATTGCATCATTCATGTGTGTGTATTTCAATAAATCTCCATGAATGGTGTGATTCATTTTCTATATCTATATTTTGTGGATGAATCTAAATAAATACACAATTAATGTATCTTATGTTTATATCATGATTAACATTCTATAGATTATGGAACCATGGTCAAATTACAAGTACCAAAACTAAAGCACCAAAACATAAATGAATTATAAAGAAGCCATTATATGAAACATCTATTTTAAAATGAAATATCAATGAATACGTAACAAAAAGGAATAGGTAATTTTTATATCTTATGTTATATATTATTTTGTTTATATAATATATTAATAATATACCTATATTTTTAATATAGCAGTTTCTAATGTGTATTAAGAATGTCGAGACTTGAGGTGAGGTATTTTCATCTCAGTTTAATTTCTGTGAGACATGTGTCATATTAACCACTTGTTTCTTTTTGTGATATGTATAAATAATATGAATTTTTTTAATATTATTGTTATAAAATTTCTATGGATATAATAATATTTTTAAATTTCTTTAATTCGTTGTTATTTTGATTCAAAAGTTTCTTAAATATTTTTAATTTAATGTTAGAGTCCCATTGTTTATTTGGATTGTCTATGATCAATATTGTCATGTTGAAATCCTATGATATATCTATCAAAAATCACATAACTTTTATTATACAGTTGAATTTTTTTAATTACATGTTTATTTTAATTTATATCTCCTTATGTAAACAATATTCTAAAATATTTTTTTAATTAAAATCGAAATTATTTCTCTCTCGAGTCAAAAATAATTTTTCATTCATATACATTTTTTTCTAAAAATGTATCCAATTTTATTTTACTATTCTAAAATTATTATTTAATTTCTTTTTTACCCATATTTTATTTTTTACAAAAAAAAATTTAAAATTATTCTTCTTATAGTTTTCATAAAACTTTAAAATATCCTTTTTACCAAAAATGAGAAAGGAATAATTATATTAAAATACATGGCATGAACAAAAAATATTTCATCATGCCCACTCAATTATTTGATGTTTCTATTACATATTTTCAAGGTTATTTTCATTAATATTTTATGAATTTTTTTATTATAAATAAGTGATTTCATAGTGGAATGGATATTTTATAAATAAATGTTCCAAGTGATATTTTAAAATCATTTTCATTCTAAGATTTAATTATTTGATGTTTTATTAGATTTAATGGGGATAAAATCCATAATACCATCTTTATTCATTCATTCAATGGTTTATGGTTATGATGAAAATATTTTTATGAAACTCAATCATTTTACATGGCTTATTCTATGATGAATTAATGAAATGATTATGAAAATCATTTTATTTCCACAGGTTATTCTCATATGAAATATTTATGAAACACGTATCTATTTTATATGTTATGATATGATTAATTTTTAACGATATTATGACACACATATGTATTTATTTCATTATGTGATGTGTGGGACTGGAATTATATATCCCTCTCATACATTAATAAAATATGGATATCTGATGTTATGAACAAGACTGAAATGGGGAGTGAACCTGTTTTAGAAAGATACTTTGTCTACTGTGAAAGACATGAGAGTGAACTTTGACTACAATGGTGGTTTGGTGACTGAACCCATTACACTATTACAGTATTCGTAATGAGACTTGACTACTAGGGAACTAATTCTTATACATAAGTGTTTCAAAAAAATATATTAGTTTCTCCAATATTACACTCTCATAGATTAATTTCATTGATTCAATTATATTTCATTTCATATGAACTTCCAAAATTTATTCCATGACTCATGATTTTGTTGTTTTATTTGATGGGTTTTATTTTCAAATGTTATGTTCATATTCTAATACACTTATTCCCCAGTTATGTTTATGTATCTCCCATTTTTACCTTTACTGATAATCAGATATCACCCTTTGTTATGTTTCCCATCCCTATTTTATGGAGTAAAGTTTTATGTATGATATTTCTAAGAAAGGTTGTATTTATGAAAAAATTTGTAGATAATGATATGGTTCACTTATGAGATAATTGTTTTAATATCCTTGAATCCAATGTAACTAGACCTATATGAATCTACTATGGATCTTTATGTAATGTAATAAATATTATTCTACTAAGATGTGATATATATGTACTTAAAGTGTGGTTCACTATATTTATGATACTTATTGAAGGTTCTAGGAATTAATTGAAGTTGCTGGGACTTTTAGGAGTAATAGTATTTCATAGTATTCATAATATTTCTCCTCATAATTAGAAAACTAATAACCCTAGAATAATCGAAGAGATTTGTTTTTTATATGTAATTTAAAATTAATTTATATATATAAGAGATATATTATTTTAAAATTATTTCTTTATTTCGGTTTGGTTGATAAATCTTTTTATATTATCATTGTGTTCAAGGAACCATGGACATAATCACTCTATCAGTATCCAAACATACTCTAAAAATATCAGAACATCATAATTAACACACTAGGTGATTCCATAATGTATCCAAACAACATGATTTGTAATGGACCTATATTTTTATAAAAAAATATTACATTTATTTTGATTAATATTCAATAAATAAAAATATAACCCATGCCGTAATTGTAAATGTATAGAGTCTTTTGATATTAGATATTCAATATTATTGTTTTGTGAAATTTCTTCAATGTATCTCATAAATATCTTCATGTATAGTAATATTTATAAGAGTACTAAATAAAAACATTCATCATATACATGGGAAATGAAACATAGGAAAAGGGTGACATAATATGATCAGTAATGGTAAATATGTAAGATATTAATTATTACATAAGAATAACATAAGCATAAATGTATAATAACTAGATAATAACTTTAAAAAATTAAACATTGTATATCAAAGATCATAATATTGAGTCATGGAATAAATATTGGAAGTAGATAATACTTCCACCATAAAAGAATAAAAGAACATAATACATGAGATCATAACAAGGAATTGTGGCATACGCATAAGCCTCAAAAATATTTTCCCCAGTAGCCACGTATCATTTACAAGACCATCATAGTGTTATGGGTTTACTCACCAGCCATCATAGTATTCAAGGTTCCCTCCCAATACAATCATAGCATACAAAGACTCTAACTAAATTGGGTTCACTCCTCGTTGTAGCTGTATCTATCTCATGGGACAAAAATAATTACCCAATGAATAAGAGGGAGATATAGGTCACACCCATAGCATAATGAAATGCATAAATTTTTTTCCACAATAATATAAGTCAATGATCATATCTAAATTGATGAAAATAAATTGGTTCCATAAACATTTCATCATAGCATATCCAGTGCAAAAGGAATAGCTTCCATAAATATGATATCATCGTAATCAAAAACCAGCCAGAGAAAGAGTACAGACGGTATCCTTGGATTATATTCCCAGTAAATAATTATAAACATAAAATAATCATATATTATATGGAATTTTATTTTGAATGATCACTTGAAATTATTCTTTAGGAAAATATCCTTTCCTTTTTGAAATCATTTATTTTTATAAAAAAATGCAATTATGAATGAAAAATAAATTCTTTGAAATAAAACTTGTAATGTTGTAAAGTAAAACTAAAATAATTTATGCATCATGAAGGTGGGAAAATATTTTTATGTCATATAATTTTAACAAATATTCTTTCTATATTTTTCCAAAAAAGTAACAAAAAAATATTTTATAGAAAATTAAAAAAAAACTTTTCAAACCGTTTTGAAAACTCCCAGCATTGGTAAAAATGTTTTGAAAATATATGTTTGAGAATGATAAATACATTTATAAAAACATTTTTAGTACTAATGGACAATTAATAGAAGTATTCATCAATAGATACTTAAACACAAACAATCCCAAATAATAATCAGATTATGAAATAAACCCTTACCTTAAATCTCACTTATCCTTGTTTACATTCAAAAAAAATTGTATAATAAACATGGAATAATTATATATTTATTCCATATCCATTTATCCACCTTTAAATTTATGTTTTATTTATAAAATTATACCTCTCATATATTAATAATTTATTATAAAAATCACTCTTTTGGATGATAACTACTTCATTTTCCATAAATGTTTTGTTATGGCAGTCTTAGTCCTTATACATTGATCATGGTCACATAATTTCCATATTGTTAATCACATTATAGAAATTACATATATCCATTATATACATATTTAAATTTATTCATAGAAATCATACATATAAAAATTTATTACACCGTTCATGGAGATGGTAGGTCATAAGTATGTATAAACATAGTTTCCATTTTTTCATATGATGGAATGAAAGAAAGTTAAATAATAATAATAATTGAAAAATATTTATTATAATATATATTCATATAATCCATCCTTATTAAATTTCATGTCAAATATAAATGAAAAAATAACAGTATTTCATCATAGAATGGTAATCCATACATATTCATGACCGATGTTATTTCTTCCCAAAATATTGAAAGATAAAAATGTACAGAGGATAGTATAATTACATAATTATAATTATATCATGAATATAATGTGTAATAATTGTTACTATAGTAATATACATCCCTCAAATATGGAGATAAGAAATGAATTGTATCAATACATGGAGATGGTAAGTCATATGTACACACAAACGATACATTAACTTCTTATATAATCAAAAATATGGTGTATAATGATTCCTTAATAATCATAATGAAATTCAATAATATTTAAGAAACATAATTTATTATTTTATGATAAATATCATATAGTTAGGGAATATAAAGAATATTAGAAAAAATAATGTGATCGGTTAGAGAGATTACCTCATCTTTGAAACGACTCGTTTAAATATCAGAAAAGGGATTTAGGGTTGGTATTTTTGGAATAACATCACTGATATAATGTTTATATAGATGTGGATAAGAAAATTTTTAATATTATGGTATATCTTGAAGGCTCTATTTCATGTAATTAAGTGAGAGAATAGGTTTCATTTTATAATTTATGTGAGGGTATCTTTTTGAATTTAACCAAAGATTATTTTATAATTAATTAAATATAATTAAAAATGACAAAAAATTGAAATTAATTCAAAGAAATAGTGGGATAAGGTTTTAATCCCATCAAAAAATAGATTATGTACATGTTTTGGTTTAATAATAAATGTTATCATTTTGATTAACCCATATTCAACCTATATTATTTTTATCTACGAAAATAACTTTTTCAATATTAAAAGGTTTAATGTTTCACTTATAAGGATTAAATTGGATCAGAGAAGGCCAATTTAAGATATTTTCTACTCTAAAATTTCCATTTTGGACATATTTAGTATTTAATTTTTTTAACTATTTTAATATAATATTGTTTTCTCAAAACATAATTAGTGTCGAATTTGACACTATTCATTACTTTAACTTTAATAACATCATCAAAACATTTATATATAGAAAAATTTCTTTTGAAACATCCACAACATGTCATGGTAATCTAGAAATTTATTTTATCTTCTGAATTATCTCAAATTATAATACTTTTTATGTTGTTATTATTTATTTTATTTTAACATTAATTAAATGATTACTCCATGGGCATTGTATTAGTGTTTAAGTAAATTATTTAATTCCTAACAATTTAATTAAATTAAAATCATGAATGTAATTTCATTAAGAAAAAATTTACTATTATGATTCATTCATAACTAATTTTTTTCTATATATGAAAACATTAATGATATTTAAAACTAATGGTGTGGTATTTTTTAACTTCGTTTTGTTTAAATAATGTATAAGTCACTTTCTTGGAAAGGTGTCCATTTGAAAACTCAATTTAAAAACTTAAGTGTAAAGGGTTTAATTAAATTCATATATTAAGAATTTTGATGAAAATATATATCCTTATCACTAATTTTTAATCTAGATTAACCCTATTGAACCCTTACCGAGGTGATAAGTTTTTTAACAATTACTATTCATATTAACTAAGAATAAAAAGTGATTAATTATAATTTTTGAAAATTATTGTTCTAAATATGTAATTAATTTTATCTAATTAAATACCTATAAAAGATGAAATTAATTTCAAATTAATTTTTCAAAATGTTATAAAAACTGCATTATTGGAAAAATACATTTTTAAGAATAAATATGGATTTATTATTATCCTGGTATTAGAAACATATTTTTTTAATTTATAAATTATTTTATTAATAAAACAATATATAAAATTCATTAAATGTATTCACTAATATGTATTTATTTAATATATTTATTGAAAATTCATTGTACACATAAAATACTATTTTTATAAAAACATCACATTGAACATAAAATAATTTTCTTTATATTATAATCATCTCATAAGTAATAAATTTATTTTATAAATTTATAAAATATATATTTTATATAATTTAGTTATTAATATTAATACCTCATTATATAAATTCTATACAATAACATATATATATTATTTTAATAATTTTACATAATTTTTTTAAACTCATTATTCTATGCAACATAAGCTATTAGAGAAATTAAATTATTTTAAAATAAATATTTCATAAAGCATTTATGTTTCCAAATTCTATCCCCCTTAAAATTAATTTATCCATTGAAATGTTTCACTCTGATATAAACTTACGAGGATACCTTGGCCACATCACAACATTAGGTTCCCATAAAGCATTCTCAAATTCATGGTTTTTTCCATAAAACACTAATCAGGAGAGTGGTCCCATTTCATAGAAAATTATATATAAAATCTAGAATCTCTATCGGTATTTTCTCATAATAAATATCCTTCTCAAATGTTATGAACTCTTACATTAGTACATTTGAGGGATAAGATATATACTTCCTCATGTGAGATATATTGAACAAATCGTCGACATATGCGAGAATTAGTGGATGTTACAGTCAATATTCTACCATCCTGATACGATCAAGAATTTTAAATGGATCTATATACCTAGGGATTAGCTTTCCCTTCTTAAAATTTTTATAACTCTATTCTAAAGAGATATTTGTTGGAATAATGTATCACCGAATTCAATCTCTAGATCTTTTTGATGATTTATAGTATAAATTTATAGCATATAAATTTTCATCCACTCATAGGTTCACTTATGTGCTACTTAATATAGCTAACATTGCCTACAATTTATATATCTAGATGAAAACCTATCAAATTTATTTATAAAACATCATTCTAGTATATTTTACTTCTTTATTTATTACCATAGATGAATTCATATGGAGAAATCTTAATTATGGATTGAAAGTCATTGTTGACAAAAAATTCTACAAAAGGAAGGTGTTGATCCAAAACATAATTGAAATACATAGAGAAAGATATCAACAAGTATTCTTCAGTTGGAATGGTCCTCCAAAACAGACCATCATTCTGAGTTTTATAAGAAGTATTGAATCATAAATCAGTATCTGGATCCAAGTAAACAATTTCTAGAACATTGATGTTAAACTCATATCTTGATCAGATGAAATTAAAAGTCGTAATACATTTAATATTAAAACATCTTTAATATATTTTAATACAATATGATCAGGGAAAAAATATTCCCTGATAAAAATGATTTATTCCAACATTATATATAAGGACTCGGCATTAAATTTTACCTAATCTTGAGTAGTCAAGAATTTACATTCATTTACATTGAGGATATTTTTAGGTTTAGAAATTTAGAAAATTATGACATAATTAATACATATGAACCCATAAACACACAAATTAGATTATAATAATACAATATCCATTTTATTAACAGTAAAATATATTTTAATAAAATTATGAAATATATTCCAAAAAAAAATTCACAACACTAATCCTAGCTTCTCCTTTTCCCTTAACCATACTTACACCTTGTGAAAACATTTTTATACATAGGATGATAAAAAATCACCTAAAGGAATGTAAAAGAATATAAACCCTTATTACATGAATACTTATTAACAAATGATATCATTTTCAAAAATACATGATTCTCACCCAATAAGTATCATATAGATACTCTGGGAAAGCATGATATTTTAATAAGACATAGAAAAAATAAATAATACCATAAAGGTACCTTAGAAAATTATATAATTAATATTTTAACCCTTATGTCTACCTTATGATTTTTATCCCTCATGGATACCTTCCAATGTAACCCTAACAGAAACCTTATGGGGTAACCATCGCAGTTACACTTGGAATAACCATATGGATGACCTACAATATACACTAAACCAAGGAATTTAAAGAACATAATGGTCACTCCCTATATCAGAAACAATAAACAAGTAAAATAACATAATAACATAATAATATTTTTAATAAAACATCCCTTATTAATTGCGTAAGGATAGAAGTTTAAAAGTGGATTTTAAAAGAAAAGACACATACAAATATCATATAATTGATATAAAAATTTTTAGAATGAAAATAATATGTTTATACACTATAAATCCATATATTAAAACATAATCTAATCAAAATTACTTTCAGAAATAGTCTTAGTACCACATAATCAATAAAGTTGAATGTTAACCTAAAGAACAAAAATTGGGTTAAGAATTCCCTTACCATAGGTTAATCTTACATAAAATGTGTTTAAACCTCCTTTATAATGGTTAAAAGATTTTTATTAATATAATAATAAACCATATTAATATTTAAAATACATTATAGGATATTTTTTTAACAACTTTACACCAATTTATTAATAATATTGTGTTATTTTTTATATTTTGGGTGCGTTTTTTACATAGTTTCGTTGGTCGGTTCATTGAGGACTTGTTTTATCAAAAAGAAAAGAAACTCTAGAAGATGAATGAAATTGTATTTAAATGTTTCCATAACATTTAATTTTATGTTATATCATTTTTTCGTATATGATGATGATTCAGTAGATAAACCATTAATGACATTCGTTTAAAGCATTTTGGTGGTTCTTTGATAATTTCAATATCGTTTTATTATATAATTCAATATTATGAATATATGTTAATACCAAAACATAAAATATGTTATATCATACACATTAAAACATGTTTCAACCATTAAAATGGTTTTTTCACCATCCATGAAGGAATTAATGAAAATTGAAAACTCATCGTCCATAATGTTGGTAAATCGACACATCACAAATGACGTTTTTATTCTTAGAATAAAAGGGAGATGAAGAAAAGTATGATGATGAATTTTTCCATAAACAAGAAAAATTTTCTATATGTATAAGACGCTATAGTTATCATGCCTCTTGGATAGGTTAGGGTGAAGAGATTATAAGAAAATGGAAATAATTGAAAGGAAAATAAATGCAAAATGAAAGAGGATTTTTCCCTCTTGAATCCTCCTCCTTGAGAACCATTATAAGGCCCTTGGTATTGGCTTATTGGTTAGAGTGGAAGGTTATGGAAATTGAAAATATGATTGGGAGGATTATTCGGTAGAAACTACAAAATTATAAATTCTTGAGAGGTGTGATGAGAAGAGGCGTATAGGGTGGTATTTATAGTCGAGGAGAGGAGGGGTGTTCCATTATTTTAATCATTATTTTATCATTTTCCTCATGAAAAGAAATAATCTTGGTTCTTGTGACCAAATATAGTAATTGGTTCATTTTATACTTTACCTAGGGTGCTTACCTTAGCATAACATCATCCATGACTCAATAATTCTTGTACTTAGCTAATTTCATAAAAAAAATATTTCATTATTCACCAAAAATTCATGTATTTTAGAAAAATCTCAAAAAATTCTCCCCAACCATTTTTTGACCTTTAGAATTATAAAATGTACTCTATTTTATTAAAATAATTTTCTAAATATGAGAAATTAATTTTTTAATTAAAATCATAATTTAATCGAAAATAATAGTTTTAAAACTATAATAGATTTTATAATACATTAAAAATTTAATTGAGGTCTCACAAAATTTTCATATTATCATAAGATAAAAATCATTAATTCCAGAATATATTTTATAGAAAAAAATTAATTTATATAATTATATAAATTAGAAAATTTTAAATAAATATTTATTTTTTAAAAGAAAATATTTAGTAATATATCATTTTCAGGACATTTATTTACTCATTCCATGATTTAAATATATCATATTTTCGCATATAATATAAATAAATTTTATTTAGAAATTCATAGGTTTGGTTAATATTCTATAATCTGATTTACTATTCATAATAGTCACACCACTATTCCTTAGTTCAAGTAACCATTTCATTAGAAAAGATTCCATAAAATAGAAATATTTTAATATACATTTGTAATGGATATAACTATTTAATTTCATAAATAAAAAAATCTTTTATAAGTAACTGGATTTTCACATTCTCCCCACTTTAAAAAAATTTGACCTCATAATTTTTAATCAATTATTAAATAGGTAAAGATACCTTTCCCCCAAATTCCCATGTTGCTACTTCAACCATGTGATTTCTATACAAAAACATAACCTGGAGAATTACATTATTCAATAATACTTTCTCTATGTGATCAATAATCTCTATAGGTTTCTCTTCATCAAACACTTTCACTTCATGTAAAACTACTTCTAGGCTCAAAACATTAGATGAATCTAATGCATACTTTACCAATATCAAAACAAGAAAAACATTGTGTATCTAAGATAAACTCGGAGGCAATGATATTTGGCAGGAGACTAGTCTATCTTTCTCTAAGATTTCATTAGGTCCAATGAACTATGGAATTATCTTTCCTTTATTACCAAAACTCATAATGATATTCCATGGTGAGATTATAGGAAAAACATGATCACCAACCTCAAATAAAAGTCTTTCCTCATTTTATCTACATAACTTTTCATCCTTATCTTAGATTTCCCCATGTGTTTCTGGATCATCTTTACTTTATCAACCACTTTCTATACTAATGTCAGTCCCATCATCTTTCTTTCCCTGACTTCAACTAAAAATGTTAGAGATCGTCATTGTATCATATATGATGCCTCAAGAAGGTTCCATCTATATATTGTAATGAAATATTTTATTATAATAAAAATCAAATAAGGAAATATGTTGATCCCAAATTCCATGGTAGTCCATTGAACAAGCTCTAAGCATATCCTGTAATTTCTAAAATTTTATCTCAATCTGGCCATCAGATTGAGGACGAAAAGTAGTGTTTATAGTTAATTCTCTTCCCAATGACATCTGAATGCCTTTCCAATATTAATAAGTTAACATTGGATCATGGTAGTATACAATAGAAATAGGAACTCCCTGTAACCTAATAATCACTTTCTGGTATAGTCTAGAAAGAAAATTCAAAGAGATAATATCTTGAAGAGGAAGAAAATTTGCATATTTAATAATCTGATCAATAATAACACAAATTGAAATGTTACCTCAAGAATTCAATGGTAGTTCCACACTGAATTCCATGGATGTATTTTCCCGTTTCTACCCTGGCACTGGAAAAGGCTAAAGCATACCATTTGGTAATTGTCTCTCTTATTTGACCTCTTGACATGTCAAAAATTTCCTGGTAAAATTTTCAATATCTCTTTTCATTTTATCCCACTAGTAATAATCTTAATGATCTCTGTACATATTTTTTACTTCCATGATTTACTGAAAATGAAGAACTATAATTTTAAAAAATAATTATTTCCCCATCATGGAATCCCAATGCCATCATAATATATTCCAAATCTTAAAACATAATATCTATAAAAATTAAATTCTGGAAACATACCCTTTATCTCCAATTCTACCTTTTTTTAACTCACTGTCTTTCTTGTGTGCTTGCTTAATTTTGTCTTATAGAGACGACTGCACTAGAAACTGAAAGTAAATAGATGAATTTCCTAAAAAAACAATTTCCAATAAAAAATTCATCAAATCAATAATAAAGAGGACTTGTTCCAAACATAACATGGTTAATGACCCATGATTTTTTAAGCTTAAGGAATTACCCCCATTGTGTTATTTTCTATGATGGTAATTGATTGTGAAATCGTAATCCTTTATCAGTTCAAGTCATCTTCTCTTCCTCGTGTTAAGTTCCTTTTGAGTAAATATATAATTCAATATTTTATGGTCGGTATATATTTCACATTGGCTATGTATAAATGATGCCTCCAAATTTTTAAATCAAAGTCCCCATATACTAATTCTAGACTATAAGGGGGATAATTTAACTCTTGAGGTTTCAATTTTCTTAAAACATAAGAAATTACCTGATCTTTATGCATCAAAACACAACCAAGTCCATTCCAAGATGAATCATTGTAGAAGAAAAATATCCTTTCTATATGGTAGTGAAAAAACTACAGTATTCACCAATATCTTCTTCAGTTCGTGAAAAAAAAAATCAAAATCTCCTTTCCAAATAAATTTAACCCCTTTTCATGTAAACTAAGTTAGTTTTATAGATAATGGTGAAATTGTTTTAACAAACCATCAGTAATAACCCAATAATCAATAAAAACTAAGAATCATTGTAACATTTTTATGTCTTGTAAATTTATCAACTACCTTTTATGTATGTTCAACTATTTATCCATGCTTATTTATAATGTTCTCAAGAAAATAAATTTGTTGAGATCAAAAATCAATTCTTTTAAATTTTCTTTATAACATCTTTTCCTTTAGAGTTTCCCAGACAATCCATTTATCTTTTTCATGATCCTCGTATCTTTTAAAAAATACCGAAATATAATGGACCAAAACGACAACTAACTTATCAAAATATTCATGGAATATTCTATTCATGAGATACATGAATAAAACATTGAAAAATTCTAAACCAAAGGGAATAACAACAACTCATAATTCCCATATCTAGTATGAAAAAATGATATTTAGATTTCGTCATCTTTCACCTTCAGTTGATGGTATTCGGATTTTAAGTCAATCTTGTAAAAATACTGAGCTCCCTAGAGATAATCAAATAGGCCATCAATATTAGGAAATTGATAGTTATTCTTAGCTGTAATGTTTTTAAAAGCTCTATCATCAATGAAATGTCTTGTGGAATCATATTTCTTTTTTACAGAAAAAAATTAGAACACCCCATGGTGAAGGGCTAGGATGAATGAAGCATTTATCAAGAAACTCTTGCAACTGATTTTTCAATTCATGTAGTTCTACATCAGCTATTAGGTAACATGTTTTTCAAGTTGTCTTATCATAAGGAACAAAGTCAATAAAAAATATAACATCTTGATTAGTTATTACACAGTGAAACTCATCACAAAAACCATCCATGTATTCCTTTACTAATAGTGCATCATTAATCTAAACAGTTGTCTTTTTTTCAACAATATGTTCAAGATAACATTAATTTTAATATCTTAGAAATTTTTTAGCTTCTTCATATATTATTAATTGTATGGGTTCTTTCTTGTATAAAAACAGAAACCCTTTTTGTAAAAAACTTCTTTAGATCTACAATCAATCTTAGCATCGTGAACAGAAATCCCATCAATACCCAGATTAACATCCAACTCCAGTAAGGGTAAAATATAAAGGTTTTCAAGTATGTTGTATCCGCAAACAAATATAGGAAGATTATTATAATTCCTTTTTTCTATAATATTTCCCCTAGTGTTTTAAGCATAACCTCTTGTTTCATTTCTTGAGGTAAAATTTCCAATTTAAAATATAAGTTATCCAAAATTATGGAATGTGTAGACCCCGTATCAGCCAATACATTAGAGAAATCTGAGAAAACAAAAAAAGTGCCTAATTACACTTTATTTGATGGACAGACATCTCCCAAAGTAGTCTCAAAGGATCTTATTACATCTTTCGGCTTATAATATAGCCACATTCCACCATTCAAATATTTCTTTGGGTAGGTATTTGAATAATGAACCATCATACCACATTTAAATAACATTATAGTTTTCTTATAAAGATTAATCTTAAGATAATTTTCATTACAATCTCACAACATAAGTCCAAACATATTACATAAAAAACACTTCCCTATTTTGATAAGGCATTACCCAGTGTGCTTTTTACATCACTATTGACAAACTAGAAACTGGGATTTCTTAACATTAGATTTATTTTATTGATTCTCACCCATACATTTCCATATAGACCTATTCATATAATTTTTTTCAAAGAACACATGATATTCATAAAAATAAATATCTAGCCTCTCTGCACATCCAAAAGTTTCTCATATCTTTTGAAT
This sequence comes from Viscum album, assembly GCA_963277665.1. Lineage (NCBI taxonomy): Eukaryota > Viridiplantae > Streptophyta > Magnoliopsida > Santalales > Viscaceae > Viscum > Viscum album. The sequence continues at coordinate 64,997,739 of OY728147.1, read as the reverse complement.
TTACGGGAGGTCAATTCCCTTCAATATCTGGTCTTCAATCCTGAGTAAGAATTATTGATTTTTCTATCATGATCCATAATATGATTTAGAGTGTCACTTTTCAGTCAAGTGACGTTTTATCCATACACGACCACTTAATCCTTCTAATTTTTATTAAATTAAAGGAATTTATTTCCCATCATAAGTTAAACCACCTTAGGAAAATATTTTTCATGGAATAGAATCTTAAATACATCCAATTACAGGGCATCAATATCCTCATTATCCCTGATATTCTTGACCATTGACCAATATTGTTTAGCTTCACCTTTAGAACAATAAATGGAATTACTAAACTATTGATTAATAGAACAACCCATGAAATCAAATATATTTTCATGGGATTTAATCCATCCTTAACCTACTACTAGTTCAGAAGATCCACATTAAGTAGGAGGGTGTTTCTTCATAAAATGTTCCACTATAATCATATTTCATTGTGGTAACTCTAGTTGGGATCTTCCATGGATTCCCCCAATGTTTATAGCTTGTTTTGAGTAACACATTACTGTTAAAAACTATTTGGATCCAATTCCGACCATTCCAGGCTATAGATTTTGATAGATATCAACCACTAAGTACCTTCCCACTTCAACTTCCCTATTAGTAATATGGAAAAAAATTCTGAACAGAAATATCTTATACGAACCAAAATGCTAATCCTCAAATTCTATATCATTTCAATAGAAGGTAAAATCCATTTATGGTATTCTATTATCATCATCATAACCCCTAACATCATCTAAACCATCCTATGATTCCAACTATAAGGACCTAGCCTTGAACATTACATAATATTATGTTTCTGTCAAGAATTTACATTATTTTACATTGAGGACAATTTTAGGTTTAAACATTTAATAATTTACGAAATAATTCATTCATATCAACCATTAAGGAAAAAAATTGGATACTACTAAAAGAATATCCATTTTTTTATAATAAAAAATTTAGTAAAAATATAAAATTTATTCATGAAAAGTCTTCACAACATTCATCTTGGATTCTCCTTTTCTATTATCCATCCCTAAAACCCTATGAATTTTTTTTAAAACTTTGGTTGAGATAAAAAATATCAGTTAGGGTTATAAAAAGAATAGTTTAACCATTACAATAATAATATTTATAAACATGTGAAATAATTTTCACAAAGACATACTTCTCACCAAATAATTATCATATAGATACTCTCTAAAAGCAAGATATTTTCATAAGAAATAGAAAACATTAATAATAACATAAAGGTAACTCGAGGAATTACCTACTTAATATTGTAACCCTCATGGATACATTATGATTTATAACCCTCACCACAACCATACAATGTGACCTTCATGGTTACCTTATGGTGTAACCGATACAGTTACACTTGGAGTAACCATACTGTAAAAATAAAACACAAATATACCCAATGCATTGGATGAAGATATAGATTCCACCCTTGGTCAAATAAATTCCAAATAAAAATAAGATAATCATAAAATAATAATATTTTCTATAAAACATCCATTTTGAATTTTGTAATGATAAAAGTTTATAATAAGATTTTAAAAGAAAACCCCCTTACCAATATCATATAATTGAAATGAGAATTAATAAAATGAAAGGAAAAGGTTTATACACTATAAATAAACATATTAAAACATAATATAATCAAAATTATTTTCACAAATAATATTAGTACAACTTAGTCAATAAAGATAAGTGTTAACACAAAGAATGGAAATTAGTTTAATAATTCCATTACCTTGAGTTCTTTATACTTAAAGATATCTTTAAAACTTCTATAATTGTTAAACCAATATTATTAATGTAATGGCCCGGACCCTCCTAGCCCATTACATTGCCAAAAGTGAGGCTCCACCAAAACAGTGGCACCGTGAAGGTGACCCCGTGACGGTGGCACCGTGATGGTGGCACCCTGACGGTGGCACCGTGAGGGTGCCACTATGACAGTGGCACCGTGACGGTGGCACCGTGAGGGTGACACCGTGTCCCCTCGCCGATCCTTTCATTCTTCTTCCAGTACCTGAATTTTCAGCTCCCACAACAAATGTTTCGACGTAAATTAATTCTTTTACCGCTTTTAAAGCCATTTAAATCCCATAATTAATTCCTAAAAATCCCGAGAGACGTCGTTGTGTAAATTCCCAGCCGCGTGATCAACCCACAACCCTCGTGTCTTACTTGGTTTCTTGTTCTCACCTCAACCGTTCGCGGCTCTTTTAAACTAAGGGTTAGTCGTGGTTTCTCCTTTCCTTGATCGCGGATTTTCACGAACAGCTTCTGGTGCATCGGGCGAGCCGCATCGTTATGCATAGAGTTCCGCACCCAGCCTAAGAATTGATAGACGAAGCAATTTTCATTCAGGCGAGCCGAATCGCTATCCGTGAACTTCCTCCCCCGGCCTCAGCGTAGATCGTTGATCCAACAGGTTGGGAATTTCTTCACCGCCTCTCCCTTTGGGGTATCATGCGGGGTGGGCGTGTTTTTGTTTCTATAAAATTGGATAAACCATGCCTAAATAAAGATAATGAACAAACCCTATAAGGAATGAGGGGGGGGGGGACTGCGATAGTTGATGTTGTTTATTTTAAAATCATCTTTTTGAGTTGTGATGGATTACGCGTTTCTGAAAATCAAGGTCGTTGGTGGTCATTGTTTGTGTACTAAAGAACCCCAGCGGATGTTTTAGATGGCTCGTTTGTGGTTGTGAACTCCTGCCATTAAAAAGGATACTGGTTAATCACGTACACCCGGCTATGTGAATTGAAAGCCCCAGGATCAACCCTTCCCTGATAACCCCCAGTTAAAACACACGAAAATTGAAATCATGGAGTGTGTAAAATATTTTAAATCTGAAAATACTAGCAAGGCCCTACCTAGTGTTGGTGATGGTGGTTTGGTTGTTTTCTTTCATGGTCCGATTGCTGGAGATGTGGTAGGGGATGAGATCCCCTTTTTTATGAATTCGGTGGTTCTGAGTTTTGATACCCGGTGGTTACTTGTTTATATCACGAATTGAGGTGGGATCCTCTGTTGGTGAGAACTAGGTGTGGGCGTTATGGTTGATGCTTTACTGTTTACTTTCTTGGACTTGTGCCTATGCTTACTAGTTTCCCAGTAGTGTTTAAACTTAATTAAACATTATCACTGAACTTGAAACAAGAATGGGACAAACGGGTTTTGTTGGCGAGAGTCATGACTTGTGACTTGGACGTAGTGGTGTTGTGTTCTGTAGGCTGGTTAAAAAACCTAGGCTTTGGGTGGGTTCTTGTTACCTATATCTATACTTGTAGTTTTGTGTTTCTTATTCGCGCCCCACCCAAGTTGAGAACATAGTGCCGAACACCCCCATTTCATGGGGGAGGGTGTTTTTTCCAACACAATTCTTAGTGGCTGGTTATTAGCTCCTTTTCAGCTCCCTTTCCCAGATATCCCATGTATCTTCGGGTAGGCTGTGATGGCCTGAGGTCCATTATTATCCCAAGAACCTTCAGGTGGGGTAGTGTGGTGGTTGGCCAAGTGTGTGCGGTAGGTGGTTTCCCAATTGTCTTCGGGATGAGGCCCAGGTGTCTTCGGGTGTGGCGGTGGATTTTCTAGCCCAGGTGTCTTCGGGCGTTGTGGTGGTTGTTCTGGCCTAGGTGTTTGCATGCATGGTTACATGTGATAGTTGTGGACCAGGTGTTTGCGGGTAGGATTCTGCAGTGGGACTGCGTGTGGTAGTTGTGGCCCAGGTGTGTGCGGGCGGGTGTGGCAGTGGGACTACGGTGAGAATGGAGGGATTGGATCGATGTGTAGGATGTCTCAATAACCAGTGAGAAAGTGGCACGGGGTACCCAAACATCGATGTTATCTTATTGTATATATTACTTCACTTGCGTTATTTGGGGAGTGTGACTTGGTGAGACTTGGGTGGATAGTTTACCTTGAAAGGTGTTTGGTTTACTCCTTTTTCTCACGAGACTATAGTACGTTCCCCCACTTGTGAACGAGAGTCTTTGGATTTCCCTTCTGAGTGTACTTGTATGCTCACCCTACGTATATAAAACTGCTTTCAGGTTTCCAGGAGGACTTCGGGGATCACGCAGGACCATACTAGCTCGGACCTTTGGGGCAGTTGCAGTTGTTTCTTTTTTTCTTTGGTACTTACCTTTATAGTCACCTTTTTGTACCTTGTGGATCTTACTTTTGGAACATGCATGTGGGAATGGTTTACTTTTGGCATTAATTTTATTTTTGTTTTGGAGTTGTTGGGTTCTATAATTTATCTCCCAATCTTGTAAAACAAAAAAAGGGTAATGTCTTCCATTTAGTGTGTGATTCTATACCCTTGGTGCTATTCACCACTCTAGGACCTATTGAAGGTGGGTTTCGTTGGTCATTATCTCTCCTTCAACTTAAATAAGGAAGGGTCTGGCAGTCTACAGACCCTTCCCTCCTTTTGGTGAAGGTGGGTCATGAAAGAATGGTATCAGAGGTGATGGATGAGAGATAGGATGGAGTCTGGAGTTAGGAACAGTAAGGATTGCATGGGATGGTAGGGAAACAGTGTTGTGTGACCTTGGTGCATGAATTAGGCCAGGGAAGACCGGCTAGGACATGGGATTTTAGCCCCCCCCCCCCCCCCCCCCCGTGATCTGATTCAAGGACTCTGGACCTACCGAACGACCAAGTGAGGTCACACTGATTGCAGGGTAGAGACCCTAGGAAAGGTACATGCATCATAATGACTTCTGTTCTTGTGTTTCTGGGATGTCTTTGGAATTAAGAAAAATTTAAATTTTAAGAAGTTTTGAGGACGATATTATGCACTACTTGGGCTTAGGAATTCCTTGTTTACCTTGAAGCTATGGCACCTGGAAGGCGACCACATGTGGTATAGGCGATCGAGGCACCGGAGACTACTTTTACTGATCGGCAGAGGAGTTGTGCGTGGACAGTTTCACACCGTAGAGGCAGCAGTTCTAGTAGGTCCAGAGGTTGTTCAAGGTACGATCAGTCTGTTTAGCACTCTTCATTATGCCTTGTTCGATACCGGGGCTTCGCAATCCTTTTTTGCACCCAGTCTAGCCCATGCCATGGGTTTTGATGCAGAGAGACTTCCAGTGCCCCTGGTGTTGAGCACACCGGTCGGAGGTCAGACCAACTTGTTGTTTGTTTTTCGGGGATGTAGACTGATGATAGGGCCACATCAGTCGGTTAGGGATCTTTTTCTTCTACAGATTCAGCCATACGATGTTATCCTAGGCATCGAATGGCTATTTTCTGTGTGTGCCATCATCGACTGTTTCTGAAGAAGGGTTGTGTTCTCAGACTTGGATGGTCGGCGTGTTACCTTCACCGGGGAGCGGAGCAGTCAGAAGGGAAATAGGCGAGATGAACCCCTCCTCTCCTTGTTGGCCGAGCTGACAGTGGAATCAGTAGATGCTGAAATGGTGGAAGTGCTAGAGGTTTTCCCTGAGTTTATGGAAGTCTTCCCTGAGGAGGTGACGACTCTACCCCCTCAGCGTGATATCGAGTTCAGGATAGACCTGCAGCCCAGCGCTCGACCGATCTCGATGGCTCCTAACTGGATGTCACCTTCAGAGCTACGGGAGTTGCGGATCCAGATTGACGATCTGATGAAGAGGGGTTATGTTCGCCCGAGTGCGTCGCCATGGGGTGCTCCAGTCTTGTTCGCAAAGAAGGAAGATGGTGGTCTCAGGTTGTGCAAAGACTACTAGAGGCTGAATCAGGTGACAATCAAGAATTTCTACCCTCTTCCGAGGATAGACGATCTTTTCGACCAACTGAAGGGGGCAGGATGGTTCTCGAAGTTTGACATGTGGTCTAGGTACCACAAGATGAGAGTGAAGGCGGGAGACATCCCAAAGACGACGTTCAGATGCAGGTATGGACACTTCGAGTTCGTAGTCATGCCCTTCGGTGTTACGAACGCCCCGGCTGTGTTCATGGGGCTTATGAACTCCATATTCTAGGAGTACTTGGATCGGTTTGTGGTTGTGTTCATCGACGATATCCTGATCTATTCGAGGTCAGAAGAGGACCATGCAGAGCACCTAAGGAAAGTTTCGGAGGTCCTCGGACATCATCAGCTCTATGGGAAGTTTTCGAAATGCATGTTCTGGACACGAGAAGTGAACTTCCTCGGGAACGTGGTGTCCGACCAGGAGGTAGCGGTGGACCCATCAAAAGTTGAGGCGGTTGTTTCTTGGGCAGCACCCAAGAATTTGGCAGAGGTCTGTAGTTTCCTTGGGCTGGCAGGTTACTATCGGAGGTTCGTACCCAACTTCTCCCGAGTAGCAGCCCCTTTGACAACCCTTACCATGAAGAACCAAGTTTTTGGGTAGAGTGAGCAGTGTGAGTCAGCCTTAAGCTATCTGAAAGAGAAGTTGGTTAGTGCCCTAGTGCTGAGATTACCAGAAGAAGGGGTGGCCTATGAGGTCTTCTGTGATGCTTCAGGACAGGGCCTGGGATGTGTGTTGATGCAGTGACAAGGGTTGATCTCTTATGAGTCTAGGCAGCTACACCCCCATGAGCGTAATTACACCACCCGCAACCTGGAGCTCTCAGCAGTCGTTTTTGTGCTAAAGTTATGCGGGTACTACCTCGTCGGGGAATGCTTTTTGGTCTTCACGGATCACAAAAGATTGAGGTATATCTTATCCCAGCGGGACTTAAACTTGCGACAGCAGAGATGGGTGGAGTTCCTCCAGGATTACAGCTTCTAGATCTCTTATACTGAGGGCAAGGGAAATGTGGTGGCCGATTCCTTGAGCAGGAGGATGCAGAAGGATGCAGTCCGAGAGTCGGCGGATGCCTGGAAGGAAATGGAAGATTTGGCTGCCTTACACCTGGATGCAAAGATGGATAGTGGCAGAGGTTGCCTATATCAGATGATAGTGCAATCATCTCTATTTCGACAAGTGGAGGAGTCTCAGTGGGGAGACCCGGAGTGCGAAGTGATGCCTGACCGGGTTGACCAGGGCAATGCTCTGGAAGGATGGGAAGAGGATGGTCATAACTGTATGCTTTTCCAGAAAAGGTTGATTGTTCCAGGAGTGATGTGCGGCAAGGTTCTCAGTGAGTTCCACAACTCACCCTTGGCGGTACACCCAGGAGTTTCTATGATGTACAAGGGACTGAAAGGACAGTTTTGGTGGCCTGGAGTGAAGCGAGCAGTGGCAGAGTTTGTGGCCAAGTGCTTAGTGTGTCAGCAAGTGAAGGCTGAACACCGAGTTCCAAGTGCCCTACTGTAGTCTCTAGATGTCCATGAGTGTAAGTGGGACGAAATATCAATGGATTTAATCACGGGACTACCCAGGGTCCAAGGGGGATACGACGCCATCTGGGTGGTAGTGGACAGGTTGACGAAATCGGCTCACTTTCTGGCAATCAAGGAGTCGAGTGCTGTGGATGATTTGGCATGAAAATACGTGGATGTGGTGGTGCGGTTTCATGGAGTTCCGAGGTCTATAGTCTCGGATAGGGATGCACGATTTACCTCTCAATTTTGGAGAGGATTGCAGCATGATTTTTCCACCCAGTTATGCCTTAGCACTACTTTCCATCCCCAGACAGATGGACAAACAGAGCGCACCATCCTGACCTTGGAGGATATGCTACGGGCATGTGTTCTGGACTCAGGAGGATCATGGGTATGACACTTGCCCCTGGTAGAGTTCACCTACAACAATAGCTACCACTCTACCATCGGTATGGCCCCATTTTAAGCCTTGTATGGGAGGCCATGTCGTTCACCTATGTGTTGGGACGAAGTAGGAGAGGCAGGAATCCTTGGGCCAGAGGTGGTGCAGAACACGACAGAGAAGGTTTATCTCATACGGGAAAGGGTGAAGGCAGCCCAGGACCGACAGAAGTCGTATGTTGATACCAGGAGGAGGCCCTTGGAGTTTGAGGTTGTGGACCATGTGTTCTTGAAGGTCTCCCCTCAACGTGGGCAGCGGAGGTTTAGAAAGGGGAGTAAGAATTCTACCAGGTTCATCGGGACCTTCGAAGTGTTGTGGCGGGTCGGCGAAGTGGTTTATCAGATAGCTTTACCACCGCCGCTACTGAGGATACATGATGTGTTTCATGTTTCCCAGATCTGTCGGTATCTGCACGACGATTCACACGTCTGTGATTGGGGTGAGTTGGACATCGAGGACAATGTGACCTTTGTGGAGAGACCAATGATGATCGAGGATCGCAAGGAGAAGGTGCTTCGTGGGTGTAGAGACCCGAAGCTTGACGTACATGGACTTTACATTACTTTTGCGAAATACTTAGTACAATACAAAAACACACACATAAGGACCGTAATAGTTTAGTGTCTTTGGAAACTCGGACTATAATCTTCTAATCGTGGTGAAAGATCTTCAACATCTCCCATAAAGATCTTCCTTTTTTTTTACCTAAAACCTTTATTTATATCCTGGGGAAAAGAAAACATAAAAGGGTGAGCTCAAATGCTCAGCAAGGGCAAATAAAGGAAATAGAAATCATATCATATCTTTATGAAAATCAAAACCTGCAAAAGAGATCATAATATCTTAACATGGAATAAATCATAGAAGTGAAAATGAGATCCCCATAATCATAACATAAAACTTGAAACTTTGTGGCATGCACACATAATCATGGAAAATCATTTCTTGTTAGTCATGACTCATTGCCAAGACTATCTTAGTGGACAAAGTCCCTTTCTGAACCGAGTTCACTCCTCGTTTCAGTCCTGTATCACTGAACCGAAATAACCTTCCGTTCCAGCCATGTCTATCTCATGAGATATAAAATCTTTACCCAATGCATTGGAGGGAGATATAGGTCCCACCCATCTTATAATGAATCCTTTCTTATGTGTGCCACATAATCATAAAACATACATCATCGCATAACACATGTAACAAAAATGGGATTCTTGAAACATCATGACATCATAAATCAATTCATATAAGATAAAGGAATTCATAAAAATAATTCCATCACAACATGAACAAATCAATTTAATAATAGGGATAAAAACAGAACCCTTTATTATCTTAGATGGAAAGTAATTTTGATAAAACACTTGAACTCCATTCTTGAGGAAAATATCATTTCTTCTTCAAAAACATTTTTCCTTTCATAACATGTCATACGACTTTAAAATAAAAGAAGTTGATTAAAAATAAACTTGAAAACTTGTAAAGGAAGCTTCTTGTAAATAATGTTTTAAAAATCCATTCATGCCGTATAAGTTAAAAAAAACATTCTTCGTACTTTTGTCGGAAAAGTCAAAAAGTACCTCGTACGGAAAAACGACAAAAGATTCCTTTCATATTCTTTACTAAAAACTCACCTAAGGGTAAAATTGGATTTAAACTATTGCAAGTGGATGGAAACAATATTACATATTGAGGGGACATGGATGTGGATGATAAAATACACCCCAGTAAATACTTACGAATAAACAATCTCGGATAAAAATGAGATTGTGATATTTCCCTTACCTTAGGTCCGACTTGCTTTGTAAGTGTCCGAAGCTCCTGTATAATGGTTTAAATAATGTCATTGACTTATTAAAGAATCATATTCATTGTTATGATATCATATATGGTCCACTTATTACTTTATATTACCCGTTCTTTTGTAAATTCATGTTAAAGTAGCGTTTTGGGTAAAATCGTCTCATTTGTCATTCGTGTTTTTAACTTGTAATTATTCATATGATTACTTAGATCATGATTACTTAATTCCAGAATATAAAACATGATTTATATATATATATTCATAATACACATATATAATAAATCAGTAAATGGAAAGAAATACACCGTTCATGGAGACGGTAGTCCGTACGTACGCATGAACGATGTTTTCGTTTCCTTATTGAATTGAATGGAATTAAGTAGATGACATACATATAAATATAAATAATTACAGTATAATTATTAGGTCATATATTTCATTATTACTTATTATATATACTTTATAATCATTCATGAATGGTTAATCATTGAGAATGAATCTCATCGCGTCGTGGAGACGGTAGTCCGTACGTACGCACGAGCGATGATATCGTTCCCATGGTCGTGGAATTGTGTTGAAGTGTATGTATACTATTTCAGTATCAATATCACTTTATAATAATCATATATAGTTACTCATTACACCTTTATACCCATCCAATTAATGTGGTGGCGGAAAATAGATTATACCACGGCGTGGAGACGGTATTCCGTACGTACGCACGCGCGGTGATTTCATTTTTCTGTAGGATGGATAGAAGGTGAATTAGGTTTGTTTCATATTTATAATAACATATCAGTATGTAAGTAATACTGATGTTATTACTTTATCATGAAACAACTAAAGAATAAGAAGTTGAAGAAGAAAGAAATTGAAAAGATCGGTAATGGATATTACCTCTTCTTTTGGAACGCCTCTTTGAATCCTCCACTTAGGGAACTAAGATTGGTCTTTGAAGAAGACCAGAACCTCTAGGATTATTCTAGGGAAGTGGAGAAGGGATTTTGGCAGGGGTTGGCCGAGCTTGAGTGCTCAATTTGGTGTGAGGAGGAGGGGGAGGAGGTGCCCTTTTATAAGGGAGGAGAGGGGCACCTTAGGAATTCTTAAAAATATTAATTTATAATAAATCTAACCCCACATAAAAACCTCCAAAAATGACTCATATTCGAAGATTAGATGAGATAAGGTTGTAATCTCATCAACCAATCAAATTTAGACATGTTTGGATCTTATTTTAAACCTTATCATTTTGATTTATCCTTATTTAATCTATTTAAGTTTATTTGTGGTAATAAAATTCTAAATTTTAAATTATAACAAATAATTACTTATTTGTTGTGAATTTTCCATAATTGTTTACTTTATAACATTATAGACCATATAAATATAAATTTATAATTTTTAAATATTTTTTTGATTTTTAAACAATTTTATAATATGTTATTTTTGTAAAATAACAATAGTGTCAATTTTGACACTATTCATTTATTTGAATTTAAATAAAATATATACAGAAGATATGTTCGAAATAAAAGCTTTAATATATTAATAAAATGTCATATGTATCTATAAAATTAGTGTATCACATTAAATAGTTCATATAATATTTATTTTATTATTTTTAAAACCATTTATTTGGTTTATCTCTTAATAAAATAATTACTACATCATTTTTGTATAATTATTTAATATACTTATTTGTTGTATAAAATTTAAAATAAAATTATATGATGAAGATAAATATATTAACTTTCACAATAATACTTTTACTAGAATTTATCATCTTAAAATCACAATATTTAAATTGTTATATTTATTAAATTATGAAGGTGACAACTTTGGCATCATTTAAAATAAAATAATATAAGTGTCATAATCGCTTTTATAAGGCTCAAAATGGTCAAATATTCGACCATTAGATGCTTATGGTTTACATTTACATGTCCAATAAGTTTTGGTTAGGTATTTGTGCATTTTATGGTCACTATTATTTTAAAAAAAACATTATTCTTGATTTTTCACTAGATAAACAATTTCTGCATCACTATTGTGTCATAATTAATGATAATTATTTAATACCTAAAAATTATAAATAAATTTATATGATGTAGATAATTTCATTAGATTTCTGTAGACTATTCATGTTCGAAGTTTCATTAAGTTTATCACTAAATTAAAATTAATATACTTATAAAATTTAAGAGAGTGACATGTTGTCACTTTCTTTGGTTTTAATAATAATTAAGTTATTTTCATGGACAAATGTTCATTAAATGATTCTAATCTGACCCTTAGGTGATATGGGTCGACTTTTAGTCATCCAATAGGATTTTGACATTTGTTAGGGTAATTTTAAAATATTATATTTACCCTTAATTACCCGATTTACCTTTAACTATGGTAAATAAAATTTACCGTAGTTACTATTCATAATTCCCAAAAATAAAAAGTAGCTTATTAACATAATTTGGACCCACTGATTCCAAATATGGAATCCATTTTTTAAAATTCCATACACAGAAGTTGCAGAAATTAAATTAAAATTAATCCCGTTGTCGAATAAAAACGGGTTTTTGTTTAAAACATTGCAAAAGATTGAATTGATTTAACCTACGAATTCAAGGTAAAATCAATGCTAATGACATACATTATATTAAATGGTAAAAATATATTCTATTTATACTTTAAAACCATTCAATATTATAATTTAACCACATAAGATATTACGATGAAAAAAGTTGTTTTTAATTAAAATATAGCGTGTTTTTACTATTCATTAAAATGTGAAAGTTACCAGAATAATATGAAAAATTTATCCAAAGTAAATTTTTATTTCTTGATTCCAAAGAAGAATTTTATTTTGTCAAATTGAACTTATAAACATGTCAAAAAATAGATTTAAAGTGGGTGCGCCCTCAAAAGGCGGCAAAACTGCATTTTTTTGAAAAATACTTATTTTACCCGAAAAATTTATTTTGTTCTTATACCATGTTCTAGAAATGTGTAAGATGAATAATAATGCTATAAAATTCAAAATTTAGTTAATACTATTCATAACGGCTAGTTCATGACAATATTATAATAATATAACATTGTTTATTAAAACCCGGTATTGTGTACAACACACGCTATCGAGGAAGGTCGCGATTGCGTGTAATGCAAGCCAAGTCAGGGTTGCGTGTTGTGAAAGAATCCTTCATTGTATCGTATAACAGAATCCAACCATATTTCATTTATACATTTAATATATATATATATATATATACTCAATGTTGCGTAGAATAACTATTATCAAAATTGTGTGTAACACGGTCCAAGAATAGTGTTGCGTATACTGCAAGCTAATACGGTGTTGCGTATAGCGCAAGGTAATCTTGGTGTAGAATACAACACAAGACGTTAATGAAATTAAAATAATATTTTTCATAAAATCTCGGGGTGTTACATTCTACCCCCCTTAAAATGAATTTCGCCCTCGAAATTCATCGGGGTTATAAATGGTTTACTATTTGAAAGTTTCTTTGATAGAAACCAACATCGTAAAAAGGAATACCCAAACTTATCTTTAAAAAACAAAAGTATGAAACGTAACAGTTACCCAAATAAACTAATCACTGGGTTTCCACATAGGTGAAAATATGGATATGGAAGAGAAATCTAACCATCATGTTCTGATGGAGAGTGGTAGAGAACGTGGCTATGGAAAAGCTAGCAATCACAAAGCCATAAATTTGTGATGATCTAGGGTATCATCTGATTCATCGGATATAAGGGCACTAGGACAACATTTTTGGTTTTCAAGATCATTTCCCTAAAGTTGAAAATTTGAATTACAATAAATACTTACATTATTTTGGTACAATCTCACTGTTGTTCGTGCCTTGAACAATTTCCACTTCATCTCTTAAATAAATGAAGTTGAATTTGTTATTCGTGAAGTGTTAGCAGATCATGTGATAGAATGACGGGTCATTCCATCTGTCTCAAACAAAAGGTTAGCAAAAATTATATACATAAGTCGATCTATAGTGAGATTAATCATATATGGTTCCTAAAATGAACTTATACTTCACATATCATACTGCTTAATATAATAAAACTAGTTTTCTACTAAACAGGGACTTCCTGTAGGTCAGTGGTAGGCGATAAAGGCCAGTCGCACTTCGGTTGTTGGTTCGATTCCCACAGCCTTGTCTGAAGCGATGGGTTGTCGCCCGTCCTGCAGGTTGTCCTTTTTCTAAAACTACATTACTATAACATCACATAAATAATATCAAAAAAACAGTTCTATACTTAAACAATACTAACTTATGGTTAACATAATCCATTACAATCTTTAGGATTATCTAAAATACTTCGGTCCAAGCTCATAGTATAAAGAAAATGATTACTTGAAATGTCGCCAACCAAGCATGTGAATACCATCATTTATCCCCCATATATCTTGTTGGTCACATTCCAATCATGTGAATACTTTAATGATGTATTCTCTTGAAAAATATGAATACCCATTAAACCTTAGTGAAAACATGAATGCTGTCAAAAGTTAACTCTTTTCACATACCAAAATCCAAAAATTCAATATACTCAAACCATGATATCACTTAGTCCTTATATCAATCATGAGCTCATGAATACAATCAAACATCTCATTATCTTCTCATCCTTTCATTATTCACTTATCATCTACTTTCCAAAATATTTGAATCACTTTTCATAGTTACCAGTACCTTAAAATTATTGAAAACCACAATAGACCAATACTTAAATATTTCAACACACCATAAAAGTACCTCAACAACATTATTCTTGAATACCAAAACACTTCAGTCCATCCACATCAATGATTATCTTGGAATAAGTCCTTCCTTGATTTAGAAGTAACTTTTTAGGTCAGGGCATTGAGTTGGGTAATGCCCATGTTCTCCACAAATAAGACATTGAACTCCATAACAGTCTGTCACTCTATGACCCTTTTCTCCACACAGATAACATCGGTCCCTCCATTTGAGGTATTCCTCAAGGTTCTTCTTCCCTTCTTTAGAAATCTCAATCTTCCTTTCTTTATGCTCCTCAACATGCGAACATGCATAATAGTCTATCTTCCTCTTCTTTGATGAATTAGGCATACCACTAAATTTCACCTTGTTAATCATATATCGCGATGATTGATTCGGCATAATAACAACATCTTTCTCTCTAGGCATTACACAATTTTGTTGCTCATAGTCACCAATTTGTCCATTGGATTCAATGTTAACTGAATTCCTTTTGGTTCCCTCCATTAACTAAAACACAAAAATAATTTTGTGAGAATCAAAAATCATGGTAGAGAAAACAACATAGTAAAGGGAAAGTATCCTCAATACCTAACTTCTTAGGTTTAATCTAATATCGTTACCATAGTTCTAGGAATATATCCTATACGTATACTTATCCTTAGGGACATCCCTAGACATACCTTAGAAATAACTCTAGGGATCTCACTAACGTTTTCGCATCCTAGTTTCCAAAGGTTGACTAAACCTCCCTTTGATACCAACTGTAGAGACCCGAAGCTTGATGTACATGGACTTTACATTACTTTTGCGAAATACTTAGTACAATACAAAAACACACACATAAGGACCGTAATAGTTTAGTGTCTTTGGAAACTCGGACTATAATCTTCTAATCGTGGTGAAAGATCTTCAACATCTCCCATAAAGATCTTCCTTTTTTTTTACCTAAAACCTTTATTTATATCCTGGGGAAAAGAAAACATAAAAGGGTGAGCTCAAATGCTCAGCAAGGGCAAATAAAGGAAATAGAAATCATATCATATCTTTATGAAAATCAAAACCTGCAAAAGAGATCATAATATCTTAACATGGAATAAATCATAGAAGTGAAAATGAGATCCCCATAATCATAACATAAAACTTGAAACTTTGTGGCATGCACACATAATCATGGAAAATCATTTCTTGTTAGTCCTGACTCATTGCCAAGACTATCTTAGTGGACAAAGTCCCTTTCTGAACCGAGTTCACTCCTCGTTTCAGTCCTGTATCACTGAACCGAAATAACCTTCCGTTCCAGCCATGTCTATCTCATGAGATATAAAATCTTTACCCAATGCATTGGAGGGAGATATAGGTCCCACCCATCTTATAATGAATCCTTTCTTATGTGTGCCACATAATCATAAAACATACATCATCGCATAACACATGTAACAAAAATGGGATTCTTGAAACATCATGACATCATAAATCAATTCATATAAGATAAAGGAATTCATAAAAATAATTCCATCACAACATGAACAAATCAATTTAATAATAGGGATAAAAACATAACCCTTTATTATCTTAGATGGAAAGTAATTTTGATAAAACACTTGAACTCCATTCTTGAGGAAAATATCATTTCTTCTTCAAAAACATTTTTCCTTTCATAACATGTCATACGACTTTAAAATAAAAGAAGTTGATTAAAAATAAACTTGAAAACTTGTAAAGGAAGCTTCTTGTAAATAATGTTTTAAAAATCCATTCATGCCGTATAAGTTAAAAAAACATTCTTCGTACTTTTGTCGGAAAAGTCAAAAAGTACCTCGTACGGAAAAACGACAAAAGATTCCTTTCATATTCTTTACTAAAAACTCACCTAAGGGTAAAATTGGATTTAAACTATTGCAAGTGGATGGAAACAATATTACATATTGAGGGAACATGGATGTGGATGATAAAATACACCCCAGTAAATACTTACGAATAAACAATCTCGGATAAAAATGAGATTGTGATATTTCCCTTACCTTAGGTCCGACTTGCATTGTAAGTGTCCGAAGCTCCTGTATAATGGTTTAAATAATGTCATTGACTTATTAAAGAATCATATTCATTGTTATGATATCATATATGGTCCACTTATTACTTTATATTACCCGTTCTTTTGTAAATTCATGTTAAAGTAGCGTTTTGGGTAAAATCGTCTCATTTGTCATTCGTGTTTTTAACTTGTAATTATTCATATGATTACTTAGATCATGATTACTTAATTCCAGAATATAAAACATGATTTATATATATATATTCATAATACACATATATAATAAATCAGTAAATGGAAAGAAATACACCGTTCATGGAGACGGTAGTCCGTACGTACGCATGAACGCTGTTTTCGTTTCCTTATTGAATTGAATGGAATTAAGTAGATGACATACATATAAATATAAATAATTACAGTATAATTATTAGGTCATATATTTCATTATTACTTATTATATATACTTTATAATAATTCATGAATGGTTAATCATTGAGAATGAATCTCATCGCGTCGTGGAGACGGTAGTCCGTACGTACGCACGAGCGATGATATCGTTCCCATGGTCGTGGAATTGTGTTGAAGTGTATGTATACTATTTAAGTATCAATATCACTTTATAATAATCATATATAGTTACTCATTACACCTTTATACCCATCCAATTAATGTGGTGGCGGAAAATAGATTATACCACGGCGTGGAGACGGTATTCCGTACGTACGCACGCGCGGTGATTTCATTTTTCTGTAGGATGGATAGAAGGTGAATTAGGTTTGTTTCATATTTATAATAACATATCAGTATGTAAGTAATACTGATGTTATTACTTTATCATGAAACAACTAAAGAATAAGAAGTTGAAGAAGAAAGAAATTGAAAAGATCGGTAATGGATATTACCTCTTCTTTTGGAACGCCTCTTTGAATCCTCCACTTAGGGAACTAAGATTGGTCTTTGAAGAAGACCAGAACCTCTAGGATTATTCTAGGGAAGTGGAGAAGGGATTTTGGCAGGGGTTGGTCGAGCTTGAGTGCTCAATTTGGTGTGAGGAGGAGGGGGAGGAGGTGCCCTTTTATAAGGGAGGAGAGGGGCACCTTAGGAATTCTTAAAAATATTAATTTATAATAAATCTAACCCCACATAAAAACCTCCAAAAATGACTCATATTCGAAGATTAGATGAGATAAGGTTGTAATCTCATCAACCAATCAAATTTAGACATGTTTGGATCTTATTTTAAACCTTATCATTTTGATTTATCCTTATTTAATCTATTTAAGTTTATTTGTGGTAATAAAATTCTAAATTTTAAATTATAACAAATAATTACTTATTTGTTGTGAATTTTCCATAATTGTTTACTTTATAACATTATAGACCATATAAATATAAATTTATAATTTTTAAATATTTTTTTGATTTTTAAACAATTTTATAATATGTTATTTTTGTAAAATAACAATAGTGTCAATTTTGACACTATTCATTTATTTGAATTTAAATAAAATATATACAGAAGATATGTTCGAAATAAAAGCTTTAATATATTAATAAAATGTCATATGTATCTATAAAATTAGTGTATCACATTAAATAGTTCATATAATATTTATTTTATTATTTTTAAAACCATTTATTTGGTTTATCTCTTAATAAAATAATTACTACATCATTTTTGTATAATTATTTAATATACTTATTTGTTGTATAAAATTTAAAATAAAATTATATGATGAAGATAAATATATTAACTTTCACAATAATACTTTTACTAGAATTTATCATCTTAAAATCACAATATTTAAATTGTTATATTTATTAAATTATGAAGGTGACAACTTTGGCATCATTTAAAATAAAATAATATAAGTGTCATAATCGCTTTTATAAGGCTCAAAATGGTCAAATATTCGACCATTATATGCTTATGGTTTACATTTACATGTCCAATAAGTTTTGGTTAGGTATTTGTGCATTTTATGGTCACTATTAGTTTAAAAAAACATTATTCTTGATTTTTCACTAGATAAACAATTTCTGCATCACTATTGTGTCATAATTAATGATAATTATTTAATACCTAAAAATTATAAATAAATTTATATGATGTAGATAATTTCATTAGCTTTCTGTAGACTATTCATGTTCGAAGTTTCATTAAGTTTATCACTAAATTAAAATTAATATACTTATAAAATTTAAGAGAGTGACATGTTGTCACTTTCTTTGGTTTTAATAATAATTAAGTTATTTTCATGGACAAATGTTCATTAAATGATTCTAATCTGACCCTTAGGTGATATGGGTCGACTTTTAGTCATCCAATAGGATTTTGACATTTGTTAGGGTAATTTTAAAATATTATATTTACCCTTAATTACCCGATTTACCTTTAACTATGGTAAATAAAATTTACCGTAGTTACTATTCATAATTCCCAAAAATAAAAAGTAGCTTATTAACATAATTTGGACCCACTGATTCCAAATATGGAATCCATTTTTTAAAATTCCATACACAGAAGTTGCAGAAATTAAATTAAAATTAATCCCGTTGTCGAATAAAAACGGGTTTTTGTTTAAAACATTGCAAAAGATTGAATTGATTTAACCTACGAATTCAAGGTAAAATCAATGCTAATGACATACATTATATTAAATGGTAAAAATATATTCTATTTATACTTTAAAACCATTCAATATTATAATTTAACCACATAAGATATTACGATGAAAAAAGTTGTTTTTAATTAAAATATAGCGTGTTTTTACTATTCATTAAAATGTGAAAGTTACCAGAATAATATGAAAAATTTATCCAAAGTAAATTTTTATTTCTTGATTCCAAAGAAGAATTTTATTTTGTCAAATTGAACTTATAAACATGTCAAAAAATAGATTTAAAGTGGGTGCGCCATCAAAAGGCGGCAAAACTGCATTTTTTTGAAAAATACTTATTTTACCCGAAAAATTTATTTTGTTCTTATACCATGTTCTAGAAATGTGTAAGATGAATAATAATGCTATAAAATTCAAAATTTAGTTAATACTATTCATAACGGCTAGTTCATGACAATATTATAATAATATAACATTGTTTATTAAAACCCGGTATTGTGTACAACACACGCTATCGAGGAAGGTCGCGATTGCGTGTAATGCAAGCCAAGTCAGGGTTGCGTGTTGTGAAAGAATCCTTCATTGTTTCGTATAACAGAATCCAACCATATTTCATTTATACATTTAATATATATATATATATATATACTCAATGTTGCGTAGAATAACTATTATCAAAATTGTGTGTAACACGGTCCAAGAATAGTGTTGCGTATACTGCAAGCTAATACGGTGTTGCGTATAGCGCAAGGTAATCTTGGTGTAGAATACAACACAAGACGTTAATGAAATTAAAATAATATTTTTCATAAAATCTCGGGGTGTTACAGTGGGTGAACCATTCCCTTGGTTCGCGTGTTGTGGAGACATGTTGGGCTTGAGGAGAGTACGTGGGAGAGGGAAGTACAGATGCGTACCCAATACTCAGAGTTTTTTTATGTTTTGTTCCTTGTTGTACCTGTTGTGATAGAATGTTCTATCTTTTTTCTATGAAATGTACTGGTTTTCTTTCCTCTGATTGTGTGTGAAAATCCTTGCCTATGGGAGAGGAGAGAACCCGTCCCCTAATCAAGACGCATTAAGGTGGATGTGATTAAACCCGTGTGGGCGAGTCAGTGCCGCCCAAAGTGTATAATATCTTGACATGGGGGGAGGAGACTCCCCATCCCACATGCCTGGGTAGTTTGGCATGATATGTTGCTTGGTTATTGATAGAGGAGTGTTTTTTGTTAGCATGGGTTCACTTATAAGAGGTATCTTTCGAGGTGGTTGTTCGGACCCTCTCCTTCCTTATTGGTTTGTTTTGATTCTCGAGGACGAGAATCGTTTAAGAGGTATCTAATGTAATGGACCGAACCCTCCTGGCCCATTACTTTGCCAAAAGTGAGGCTCCACCAAAATAGTGGCACCATGAAGGTGACACCGTGACGGTGGCACCGTGAGGGTGACACCGTGAGGGTGGCACCGTGATGGTGGCACCTTGAGGGTGACACTGTGACGGTGGAACCGTGAGGGTGACACCGTGACGGTGGCACCGTGAGGGTGGCACCGTGAGGGTGACACCGTGGCCCCTCGCCGATCCTTTCGTTATTCTTCCAGTACCTGACTTTTCCGTTCCCGCAACGTAAGTTTCGATGTAAATTAATTCTTTTACCCTTTAAAAACCATTTAAAGTCCATAATTAATTCCTAAAAATCTCGAGAGACCTCGGGGTGTAACTGCCCAGCCGTGTGGTCAACCCACGACCCCTGTGCCTTACGAGGTTTCGCGTTCTCACCTCAACTGTCTGCGGCTCTTTTAAACTAAGGGTTATCTGTGGTTTCTCCTTTCATCGATCGCGGCTTTTCACAAACAGCTTCTGGTGCATCGGGTGAGCCGCATCGTTATGCGTAGAGTTTCGCGCCCGGCGTAAGAATTGATAGATTATGCAATTTTCGTTCAGGCGAGGCAAATCGCTATCCGTTAACTTCCTCCCCCAGCCTCAGCGTAGATCGTTGATCCAACAGGTAGGGAATTTCTTCATCGTCTCTCCCTTTGTTGTATCATGCCGGGTGGGCGTGTTTTTGTTTCTGTAGAATTGGATAAACAAGACCTAAATAAAGATAATGAACTAACCCTATAAGGAATGAGGTTGGGACTGCGATCGTTGATGTTATTTATATTAAAATCATCTTTTTGAGTTGTGCTGGTTTACGCGTTTCTGAAAATCGAGGCCATTGGTGGTTGTTGTTTGTGTACTAAAGAACCCCTGCTGATGTTTTAAATGGCTTGTTTGTGGTTGTGAACTCCTTCCATTAAAAAGGATACTGGTTAATCATGTACACCCGACTATGTGAATTGAAATCCCCAGGATAAATACTTCCCTCATAACCCCTAGTTAAAACACAAGGAAATAGAAATCATGGAGTGTGTAAATCTTTTAAATCTGAAAATATCAGCAAGGCCCTGCTTAGTGTTGGTGATGGTGGTTTGGTTGTTTTCTTTAATGGGCCGGCTTCTGGAGATGTGGGAGGGGATGGGATACCCTGTTCTTTTTATGAATTTGGTGGTTGTGAGTTTTAAGACCCGGTGGTTACTTGTTTATATCATGAATTGGGGTGGGATCCTCTGTTGTTGAGAACCAGGTGTGGGCGTTATGGTTGATGCTTGACTGTTTACTTTCCTGGACTTGTGCCTATGATTACTACTTTCCCAGTAGTGCTTAAACTTAATTAAACATTATCACTGAACTTGAAACAAGAATTGGACAAATGGGTTTTTTTGGCGAGAGTCGTGACTTGTGACTTGGACGTAGTGGTGTTGTGTTCTGTAGGCTGGTTAGAAAAATATAGTATTTGTGTGAGTACTTGTTACCTATATCTATACTTGTAGTTTTGTATTTCTTATTCGCGCCCCACCCAAGTTGAGAAATTACTGCCGAACACCCCCATTTCATGGGGGAGGGTGTTTTTTCCAACACTATTCTTAGTGGCTGGTTAATAGCTCCTTTTATGCTCCCTTTCCCGGATAGACCAAGTATCTTCGGGCAGGCTGAGATGGCCTGAGGTCCATTATTATCCCAAGAACCTTCGGGCGGGGTAGTTCGGTGGTTGGCCAGGTGTGTGCGGAAGGTGGTTTCCCAAGTGTCTTCGGGATGAGGCTGAGGTGTTTGCGGGCGGGATTCGGCAGTGGGACTGCTTGTGGTAGTTGTGGCCCAGATGTGTGCGGGAGGGTGTGGAAATGGGACTGCGGTGATAATGGCAGGATTGGTTCGATGCGTAGGATGTCTCAATAACCAGTGGGAAAGTGGCGCGGGGTACCCAAACATCGATGTTCTCTTATTATATATATTACTTGACTTGCGTTATTTGGGGAGTGTGACTTGGTGAGGCTTGGGTGGATAGTTTACCTTGAAATATGTTTGGTTTACTGCTTTTTCTCATGGTACTTTAGTACGTTCCCGCACTTGGGAACGAGAGTCTTTGGTTTTCCCTACTGAGTGCACTTTTATGCTCACCCTACGTATATAAAACTGCTTTCAGTTTTCCAGGAGGACTTCAGGGATCACGCAGGATCATACTAGCTCGGACCTTTGGGGCCGTTGTAGTTTTTGATTTTCTTCTTTGGTACTTACCTTTGTAGTCACCTTTTTGTACCTTGTGGCTCTGACTTTTGGAACATGCATGTGGGAATGGTTTTCTTTTGGATTTACTTTTCTTTTAGTTTTGGAGTTTTTGGGTTCTATCATCTTATCTCCCGATCTTATAAAACAGAAAAAGGGTAATGCCTTCCATTTAGTGTATGATTCTATACCCTTGGTGCTAGTTTCCACTCCGAGACCTATTGAAGGCGGGTTTCGGGGGTCATTATTTGTCCTTCAACTTAAAGAAGGAAGGGTATGGCAGTCTGCTGACCCTTCCCTCCTTTTGGTGAAGGCGGGGCATGAAAATTAATATACTAAATAATCATATTGATATTTATAATACATTATAATATTTTTTTATTACATATTTACACCCATTTATTAATAATATTTTATTATTTCCATTGTTTCATATGTGTTCTTTACAAGGTTTCCATGGTCGGGTCTTTATGAAATTTCTTGCCGAAAGGTAGAGAAACTCCATAAGTGGAATGAAATGGTATTTACATGTGTAAAAAATATTAAATTATACCATATATAATTTTTTCATATATTATAAAGATTAATTAGATAAAACATTAATGATATTCGTTTAAATAACGTGGGTGGTTCTTTGATCATCACGAACTAGTTTCTTTTTATAATTCAATATTATAAATATATGTTAATTTTCAAAACTAGAAGAGGTTATATCATAAACAATACAACCTATTTCAAACATTGAAATTTCTATATGACCATAAATGAAGTAAGTAATGAAAATTGAAAACACATCATCCACAATTTTGGTAAATTGACACAGCACAGATGATGTTTCTATTTTTAGAATTAAACGGAGAGGAGAAGAAGTGTGATGATGAATTTTTTCATAAACATAAAGAAATTATAGTATATAGAAGGTAATAGGGTTTTAACTAATCTTGGAAAAGTTTTTGTGAATAGAAAATAAGAAAATAAAAATAATTGAAATGAAAGTAAAAGAAAAATGAAAGAGGATTTTTACCTTCTTGAATTCACTTCCTTGAGAACCTCCTTTAGGCTCTTGTTTAAGGTCTTTGGGTGATACAAGAAGGTCTTGGATGTGGGGAAGAAGCTTGGGAAGTGTTTTGAAAAAAATTTGGACAAGAATCAATGTTGAGTGGATTAATGAGAAGAGGTGGTGAGAAGTGGTATTTATATTGGAGGAGAGGTGGGGTTTACCAATATTATAATCATTATTTTATTATTTTTCTAATGATAAGAAATAGTGTTGGTTCTTATGAAAAAATATTGTAATTAGTTCATTTATTTTTTAACTAAGGGTGTTTAACATAGCATAAAATCATCCATGACTCAGTAGTTTATGTATTTAGCTTATTTCATTAATTACCATATGTCACTATTCACCAAAAATATAAATATTTTAAAAAAATATAAAAAAATCACGCCAACTATTTTAAAATGTGTAGAACTCAAATAATGAACTCCATTTTTTGAAAATAATTTTCTAAATATGATAATTGAATTTTTTATAAAATTAATAATTTATTTGAAAAATACTAGTTTTAAAACAATAATTGATTTTATAACACTTTGAAAAAATAATTGACGTCTGATTAAATTATTTTATAATCAAAAATAAACAAAATATTAATTCATGAATATTTTTAATGAAATTATATTTTATTTTAAATAATTATATTTATTATAAAATTATAAATAATTTTTTTTAAAAAAAAAACTAACACTTAATCTATCATTTTCAAAACATTTATTTACTCATTGCAACATATAAATATGTCATATTTTCAAATATAAGATACAAAACTTTTACATATACATTCATAGTTGTGGTTACAATTATATTGGCCAATATAATATTCATAAGGGTCTTATCACTATTCTTTCAGTCAAGTTTCTATTCAATCAAAAAAGATTCTTCAAAATACCACTTATTTCATTAAACATTTGTAAGGTATTTAACTATTTAATTTAATAAATAAATCTATATATTTTATAAGTACCTGGGTTGTTACATTATAAGTTGATTGACTATAACCTATAGTGACCTAAGATTAACATAAATGGATATTACTTAATTTTAGATAAATATTCATTACAATAACAAAAAAAATGTTAGAGGATTGTAATTATTTAGTGTATTTGGAAACATGGGACACATTCTTATAATTTAGATCAAGATCTTCTAAATATCCACAAATATATTCTCCTTTAGTAGTACTACCTAAAAAATTTTTCTTCGTAATCAAGGGAAAGGAAACATTAGAAATGGGTGAGCTCATAATCTCAATAAGGGTAAACAAAGTGATATGTAATCATAAAGATTAGGTTAAGGGCACAATATCCAAATTGAATAAATTTAAGATCATACCCTGCATATCAAATACCGTAATGAAGAGTCATGGAATAAATATTTTTAGTTCAGAAGGAATGAATAATATATAAATCAGGAGAATAATCCCTGAAAAAAATATATGAACAAGACGTGGAATAATGGAATACACAACAACTTATAATATTATGAACATGTATAAGTTGAAATAGGTTAAGTTATTAATTTTAGGACATGAAATTAGGACCTCCAAAAAAGTTATAGACATGAAAAAATGTCCACACATAACATTGTGAAAATGTAATCAGGCCTACACAAAAATATATAAAAATGGAACCAGGTCGATGCATAATATTTTGAACATGTAATTAAGATCACTCATAATCATATGGACATGAATCCAGGTCCATGAATAATATTGTGAACATTAAATTAGGTTCACAAATAACATTTTGAAATTCTAATTAAGTTCACTCATAAAATTGTGAACATGTAATTAGGATGACACATAAACTTATGTACATCCAAACAAGTACACTCATAACATTGTGAATGGAGCGGTGTCTCTGAACTCATGCTGAGGCGACTGGGGTTTTTCCCACGATCTCTCATTCCTTCCCTCTCCATCCGCCTTGTCTTGGGTCTCCTTTAACCAGGTTGTCTCGGCTGCGTGGCGATGGTGCTGTGCGGCTGGTCTCAACGCGTCGGTGTCCCTTTGAAGGCTGATGATGGAGCTGGTCTGGTCCGGGGAGGGGTGGGGTGGGTTTTTCCCATCGCTGCCTCCCTCTAATGGTGGATTTACTTTGGATTCGTCTTTTCTCTTGGTGATGGTTCATGGCTTCATTTCTTCCTATGGAGATGTG
This sequence comes from Viscum album, assembly GCA_963277665.1. Taxonomy (NCBI): domain Eukaryota; kingdom Viridiplantae; phylum Streptophyta; class Magnoliopsida; order Santalales; family Viscaceae; genus Viscum; species Viscum album. The sequence continues at coordinate 64,971,933 of OY728147.1, read as the reverse complement.
CTATTGGATTCTATGGAACTGCCGATTCAGATCTGCGGGCATAAGACCAGATGCTGACATTCTCTTCAGAGCGTTCACGGTTTTGTTCTCGGCAGCTCGTTGTTGTCCTGTGGTGGCTTCTCATCATTTGAAGGTCGTCACCTACGTGGTTGGGTTATTAGGGGGTCTCTTGCGGTCTTATTCAGCAGTTAGGGTGGTGGATTTGGAAGTATTCCTTGGTTGTGTTCATGGTGGTTCTGCGAAGTTCGTGAATCACTACAGTTGTTTTTATTTCAGGTTTATTTGGTTCGAGATGTGATTCAGATGTGTTTGAATTTTGGAATTTGTGATTCAGTACGGATCTGGTGGTTTGTTTGATACTATTTGAACTCGGTGATGTTTTTGATTTTTTCTATGGAACGGACTCTGCTCTAGTGGAATTCTTGACGTATGGATGTTAGACTCGAGGTGGCAGTGCGGGTGTGGTCTTCAGTGAAGTTATGACCATAGTGATTTCTCTGGAGGCACTGGAATGATGATGGTGGGGTTCTCGCCGGCGTGGAATGAACTCTGGTGCGGTTCTACAGGGATGATGATGGTGATGTAATGATGATGGTGACATGTGTTTACCATTGGCAGTGTGATTTGTGGGATTTTTTTTGTGCGATGGATCTCGTAGAGACGCTACTGTGTTTTGGTTTTTGAATTTGTATTTGGTATGAATTTTGATTGTGTAAGGCGTATTATGTGCAGTTTCCACTTTTCCCTCAAAGTGTCCATTTATGATAATAAAAAAATTATTTGTCATAACATTGTGAACATGTAGTCAGGTTCAGACATAATATTTTGAAAATTTAATCGGGTTCATGCATAAATTTTTGAAAATGTAATCAGGTTCATATATAACATATATAATCATCAGTCCTCTATCATTGCCCATTGTATTGTAGGTAGATATAAATATCACATTTCAATTAATAAAATTATATATACGTGTGCCACAAGATTATAAAAAATCCTCATATCAAAACCCATTAAATAAAATGTGTGTCACAAACATTTTATCATATCATTGCCAATGGAAAATAGATAGGTCTTATAATTATTTCATCAAATAATAACCCATTAAATTAGGTGGGTTTAAAAATCATATAACCCATAGAGGAGAAATGTATAATGGATTTTGAAATACATTTTCTTTTAAAATAGCTTTGAAATCTTAGAAAAGAAGCTTGGTAATATTTTTAAAAACATTTCTCATTAAAAACTCCTTAAAAGTAATAATGAAATTCTGAAAATATTTAAGAATCATTTTTCATTGAAAATAATTTTAAAACATAAAAATAAGGCTTGGAATCATTTTTAAAACACTTTTCATTCAAAATACCCTTTTGGAAAAAAAAATATTAATAATGATTTGAAAATCATTTAAAACCGAAAACCTTTTTGAAATATATTCTTTGAAAACTTATTTAAAAGAAATAAATTTACATAATATTTAAACAATAATTTATTTAAAAAAATTTACATATAAAATTAAAAAGGGGGCTTCAAGGAAATGACATTCATGAAATCAGGTAAGTCTACACATGTCGACCATTCCTTTTTCACATTAAATATTTTAGAAACTAACCTTGATAAAAAAATGAAAATAATGTTTATTTTAAAACTATTTTTAAAAAATATATAAAATTATTAAAAATGTAATTTAAACATTATTGGATAATAGTAATCATTTTTTGAAATTTTTTTTAAAAAATATAGTTTTTAGAGAACATATATTTCTGATAGAGAGGAGAAATAAAGTTGAATTTTCATAAAAACATTTTCTTAATTATCTCAAGTACCAAAGAGTAGTAAAATGGTACCATTTCTTGGATATAACAAGAATAAAAAATGGACAATAAAATTCATGATATATTTTATGATATATATTATAACATTTTATCTATATTATCATAATCATAAACAATCAATATAAACAATGATATTATAAAAATAAATTATTACAACTTTGGTAACAGTAAATCATGACCCCTAAAAAATATAAACATCAAATTAATTATATAATAAAATGAAGAGAATAAAATTAATTATGTAACTTTTCAAATTTAGTATATACACCTCATAAAAATTATAGATTCATAACATGGCATGTGTCTCAAAGAAGGAAAATTGAGGCAAATTTTCCTTAATGATTTAGAAACTTTTGAACCAAAAAATGTAGGAAATAAAGATCCTAAAATGGATATTTATATAAAAATAAATTTAATTATAAGAATTATATAATACATTCTTGTAAATTATATTCACCACAAAAAAAGAAATGAGTGGTGAATATGGTATTATCTCACATATATAAAAAGTGAGATGAGAAAACTAACACCTTAAGTCTTGATTTTATTTGTATAAGTTCAAACCTCTTATATAATAAATATTAAATTATTATTAATATACCAAATAAATATATTAATATATATAATACCATATATTATTCACTTATGACTTTATATTACACATTTATTAACAATTCCATGTTAAATCAATGTTTCAGGTAATAACTGCTTTGTTTTTCACATGATTATTAATTTGTAATATTTTGTATACTCATACTTATTTCATGATTTATAAAATTTAAAACATGATATCAATGTCATATATATTCCATATATATGTATTTATAATAATTTTTGAAAGGTAGAAAAAGAAAATGAAACACATTGTTCATGGAGATGGGAGGTTGTATGTATGCATGGACGTTGTTTCATTTCCTAATTGTAATTAATGAAAGAAAGTAAAGGAAATATCTGTGTATATATATATATAATAAAATTATAGTTTAATTATTATTTCATACATATCATATAAATTTAACAAACCCATCCTTAATACATCCCATGTAATGTGTTAATGAATCACATCACTTTGAGGAGGTGGTAGTCCACACATCCACAAATAAAGTTATAATATTTGCAAAAAATGGAAGGCATGAAGATATGTTCTATATAATAATTAATGGAGAATAAATAAATAATAAATATCTTATATATAATGTATAAATATAGTTTCTATTATAATTCCCAACCATGGGATGTGGTAAAAGAAAAATGAATGACAATGTTTTGTGATACGGTTGTTCGTCGTACATAAGAATTGTAAGATCGTTAATCATTTAATGAAAGTTTGTGTAGTTGTAGGTATAAGACTTATATTAATAAACTATCTATATATTTGGTATTATTATATTATTATATTATTATATAATAATTTAATAATAATATTTAAGTGGTGTATAATGAAAATAAAAAAATGATCTTGAAGAAAGATGTTACATCTTCTTTGGGTAACTCCTTTAGGATTGTAGCAAAAGGCCACCAAATATGGATTTATATCAAATGGTAGAATTATAGGATGAAATTATGAGAGTTTTTATTATTTTTTTCATGGTATTGGAGGAGAAATTGGCTTTATATGTCCGAATATGTGATTGGGTGGTTGCCCTTTTTATAGTGGTTGAAGATTGGTATTATTGTAAATAAAAAAAGTAAACACTATTGAGAGATCTACCATAAATCAGGGGCATAAAATAATTTTAAAATTGTGATAATAGATTTTACTTTGTTGAATATGCCCATAAAACGGATTTTGGATTTTTTTTCTAAGTCATTTTCCCCCTTAATAATAATGATTTACCATTACGTAACTAGTTTTTACCTTAGTTGTTGTAATTAATTTTAATTAATTTCCCAAATATTTTTGATCAACAACTAATTTTACCTTAATAAAAATTATATATCAATCTTATTACAAATATTTAATAAATTTTTCCAAATTCAAATTAATGAAGTGGACGAAATTAATTTAAAATTATTCTTGTAGACTTGTCACCATAACAGGTTTTAAGCGTAAATATTTAAATATTTAAAATGTTTTTATATCAAATTTCATTGTGAAATTTGTTCTAATTAAATAAATTAGTTTTATTTATGTAAAATTTTTATTAATAAACTATAAGACCAAAATATAATATAATTTAACAATATAAATAAATTATATTAAAAAAAAATTTGAATTATAATTCTGTGTTTTTTACTATTCATCAAAAATAAAACTTCTCATAAAAATAAATAAAAATGAACCCAAATTAAATTTTGATATTAAAATTTAAAAAAAAATCTTTTCTAATAAAAAATATAAATTTACATAATATTATATTTAAAATAGTTTCTACTTTGAAAAGTTGAAAAATTACCTCGTAGAAAAATGCCTATTTTTATTCATAAAATTGGATATATTATCCTTTATTATCTAGAAAAAAAAATATTAATGTTAAATATTTCATTTAATATTATATATAAAAATATATTTTTCATTAAAATAATTTATAAAAAGTTTATTAATTAAATTTTTAATGTAAAACATATTTTGTAGAATAAATATAGTTTTCCAGCAACAGATTTCCTATATTTTCAAAAGGGTTTTATATTCATTTATAGTTAATTAGTTACTAAATAAATCATCTTATATACATGTTTAAATAATATTTTAAATAATTTAATTAAAAATCTTCATTACTCCCATTCCAATGGCTATGTAGTGACTGCAATAACATTTTAATAATAATATTAATAGAACATTTTATTTTAGTCAAACTATGTCTTTCTTATTGCGTAAGCTATTGAAAGAAATCATCATTTTGTTTTACACAAGCCTATGTGTACTGAAATATCGACATATTATTGCATAAATTGTTAAAAAAATATTTATCTTTCATATAACATGATCTATATTTAGTGTTTTAGGAAATTCAAAATATCAATTTTTTTAAATTAAGTCAAAAAAAAGAATTTAACAAAATCTCAGAGTGTAAAATTATACCCCCATTAAAAGGAATTTATCCCAATAAATTATTCTAGAATATAAAAGATTTAATAATTTAATGTTCTTTTCATAGAATCCCACATTGTAAATATTAATAATAAAGCATCCTTTAAAAAAGAAGTCAGAAACATAATGTTTACCCAAAGTAACTCATAACTTGTTTAATAGAGAAAAACATAGGTGGAAAGAGAAAACCTTGAAATGGAAGAAAAATCTAACTATCAAGTTATGATGGAGAGTAATAGAGAACATGGTCCAGAGAATGATAATGTTCAAAAATCCATATCTCAAAGAGCCTTGATAAAGATCGTTGATATCATCAAACATGATGATAACAAAACAACATTTTATTTTCATACTCTTTTACAAATGCAAAAGAATTATAATAAGAATATATGTTTACATGATTTTAGAAAAACCTTTCCCTTTATTTTTCCATTATTTATTTCCACTTCATATATTATTAAATGAAAAGAATGTTAATTTTTAAAACCTATACCATTATAAGATCATGAGATCCATAAATATAATGATAGGTCATTCCACCAATATTTTTCAAATAAACTGTTAGTAATTGTTATCCAATATTCACAAATCCTCATATGGATATTTAATATCTTAAATTGATAAAAACTCATCTAATTATTAACATTTTCCATTCCATAAATGCTTAAAAATATATCCTATCTAAAATATAATTCACCATTTATTCTATAAATAGTCTCTTCTAATCTACCAAAAACATTTCAATTCGATACATGGGTTCATCCTCACACTGATAGAACATTAAATGTGATTTCATTATTTCATAATTAATGTAGAGGTACATAATCACAAGTAAAATCCCTAAATTATAGAAAATAATATTTTTATAGTGCTTATTCATACAAAATCAAACATGAACTCCACAACTAAGGGGGAGGATATATTTTCCCTAATTATCATGATTCACTTCATCCATTGTGATCACAAAATATTATCCATTGTCCTTTGTCCTTAAAGGTTGTTATTTTTTATCATCATATTAGCCTATGGATTGGGGTATTGATTTATATAATGCTCAAACTCCTTCCACTTGAAACAATAAAGTGTGGGTTGTACAATCTATTGAGTTTTCTCTCTATTCAATTAATTTATTGTCCTCTTCACATCAGTTTACATTATTTTTCTCCATGTCCAAGATTATCACACTTTAAAGACAATATTATCCCATTTCAATACTCACCTAAGTGATCTTTACAATATCATTGGAAATAGTGAGTTTGAAACATTTCCTTCTCTCCATGTGACATATCAGTGGATTTTCCATAGAACCCCATTTCCCTTTTCATATAACAACAACCAAGAGGGTTTCGAACTTCCATTTTTTTTCTATTAGTGCACTTTGAATGATTTATTCATAGTACTCAAATTCACTTATGGATAATTTCTTTTAGATAGTTGGTTTCAATCCACTGAATAATCATACAATCTTAATTTCAGGGTGAATTATAATACTATAATAGTACTATGAAAGAATTGTAATGTTTCATTAATTTAAGCCAAAAAATTCATCAACCTTCTACTAGAGATATTGGAACTATTCACCTTGGGCCATCAGGGTACTCTAATAGTAACATGAAAGCCAGGTAGAGGCATGAAAGCCCGGTACAGGAATATTTCCATGGGTTCTGTAGCAGGGACTGTAGTAGTAATGTAGCAGTGTTGTAGCAGTACTGTACACTGTGCCGTATTCTGGAGGAACTGTACACTGTACTGGTACTATAGAAGACTATACACTATGTGGATATTGTAGCAGGCACTGTAGCAGTACTGTAGAAGGTACTGTTCGGTACTGTAGCAGGTGAAACTATTCACCTTGGGCCACCGGTTTGGGCTTGTAGTCTTTAAGGCTTTCGGGCCGCCCATGACTTCGGGTAAATAGGGCTTTCGATCCAGCTTTAAGGCCCTTGGGCCACCTCAAGTCATTCGAGACACATACAGTTGCCCTAGACACACTACATAAAAAGGAGCAGCCCTAGAAGAGGATTCAGAGCTGGTGTACTCACCAAAGCAGAGCCAAATGGATTGTAAGAATGAGTGGGTATGTTTATACCATCGGTACCAGCCTGTGCTTTCACGGGAAGCCTAGCCAGATGGCCATGCAAAGGTGGAGAGCTATTATCCTGAGCCAGATGCTAGGTAGGGGCAGTTCCTTGTAGATAGTCTGGTTGAAATCCCTAAGACCTTCGGGTCATGTAATCTCCTAAGCGTACGGGCCTTGTAATCTCTGAGCCTATAGGCCCTGTAAGGGTTCCCCCTCATCCATTGAAAGGGGGTTTATCATAAATCAATAAAAATGAAGGCATTCGGGCCATTCAGGCTAAAAAAAATTCATCCTGTCACATCGTATTCTTGATAAGATTCTACTATTAATCTGCCTCTCCTTCCAAATGATAGATAGAAAATGTGACCTTTTCAAGATATAAATACTAGATAACAGAAAATATCATTTTAGTGGTAGAAATACATTTTTTTGAAACTATAGTAGAAATAGAACAACCAAAAAATGTGTATGCTTCCTCATGAAGAACTCAATAGAGTGTTGTTCTCTCTTTTTCTCAATTGAATGTTCACCATGATATATATCTTGAGAAAAACAAAATTGGGTTTTCCATTTCATATCCAATATTATTTGGTATCTAAGGAGACAACCCATTAGATTTATCATTGCATTCATCATTAACATGGTTCCTTCAGGTTCCATCCATGGAATAAAACCAAAAATCATAGTCTAAGAAACACATATGATATCATAAAACAACTTAATCATGACCAATTTCTTATAGGATGTATAAATTATGACACCTTATTTAATCTATAATACCATAGGATTATCCTTAAATAAATACCTAGACATATCCTTATAAATATCCCTAGGGATCTCTCTAATGTTTTCGCATCCTAGTTTCCAAATATTAAATAAAATTTTCTTTTGATACCTACTAAAGAAACATATGCTTAACATACATGGATATTACATCATTATAGATTAATATTCATCACATAATAAAAAATACGTACTGAGAGATCATAATATTTTAGTTTATTTTGAAATATGGAACATATTACTAAAATTTGGTGAATGACCTTCCACATATCTATAAAAATATTCTATTTTGTATTCTGACTTAAAAACCTTTCTTCATAAACTGAGTAAAGAAAAACACAAGAAATGGGTGATCTCGGATGCTCAGTAAGGGAAAACAAGGAGATATATAAGAATAATAAATAGAAGAAGTGTATGATAACATGATCATATAATTATAATATCATACTCTATTTATCAAAGACCATAATCTGGAGTCCTTAATGAATGATTGGTAGTTTGTATGGCATGAATGATAAGGAAATCAAAAGAATAATCCTTGAATGAATAAAATAGTGACAAGACATGGAATTATGGAATAAACATAAACATATTACATTGGGAACATGTATAAGTAGAAATAGGTTTAATAGTTAAGCTAATGAAACTAAATGAGTCCCTTATATGAACTTCTGGACCAGAAACCAGTTCCACACATAACATTGTGAAAATTTAATTGGGCTCATTCATAAAATTATGGAAATGCACTGACGTCCATAAATAACATTGTGAACATGTAATAAGGCTCACACATAAACTTATGGACATGAAACAAGGTCCATTCATTAAATTTTCAACATGTATTTTGGTTCATGCATAACATTGTGAAGTGACAATAATAAAACATATATACATTTGGGTGTCATTTTTTTACATATTTTGAAGGATTTACTTGATAATGCACCTAGTATGGATTGATTATTAAAGGAAATAGGCTTTCAAGGTTTCAAATGAAAAAATGAAGAAATGAAGAAAAATTGTGTATTAAACATCGTGAAGCATCATTACATAATGTGTAGTAGCATTTCACCACATGCTACAAGTCGTGAAGAAAGCCGTGAAAAGATTCACGATGTAAATAATAATTACACAACATGAAGAATCCTTTCAAAATGTGAATATCTAGTCCATGATGTATATCATTAAAATCTCATTTCCCTCTCAAATTAATCTAGCTGAAGGAATATTCATGACGAGACGTCTAGTTAAAAAACATGAGAAGGGTCAAAATTCCAAATCAATGAAATCATTTTTACGAGATATGCACAGATTCAAAATCCATGGAGCAAAAAATTGGATCGGAATTACATTACATGAATACCCATTAGATTTCATGTACTTTCCCATATATATATATATATATATGAAATAGGAACACATAGACAAGGAGGAATATGTAAATAGTTTTCTTTCATTTTTCTCTTGTTTCCCTTCTACTCCCACACTCAAACTCAATTTTCATCAATTACATTCATTATGTTAATTTAATAAAAGCACCATGGATTGATTTCGATGATGTTATTCATCCATTTTTTAATCACTGACAACATTCTATGCGTATTAATCATTTTGACCATTGATCATCAACAAAACTTTGTTGAAGTTTTTCTTAATCTTGTTTCAAGTAAGTATGTGGTTATAATTGGGATTGAATCCATCTCATTATTGAAAATTAATGATTTCATATTCATTAATTGATAATTATCAACATTTAAATAATCTTTAATTGTTAAAACCTAATTTTTATTAGTAAACATTACATGTTTTCAATATTTTACTCATTCTTGATCAATTATACTATGGGTGGATAATCCACCTAGGGTATGGGTTAAGGTAAAGGGTATATGAAATTAATGAATCTCTGAATATTTTCTTGGTAATATAATGAATAAAAATCTTGTTAAACAAAAAAAATCCAATTCGTATTAACGACCCCAACCATTTGAAGTATGTATGGAGAAGCCTGGCCTGTTTAGTGTAGATTATGCTATGACTAATAGCTTATGACACTTCCTACCTCAGATTCTAAGATTAATATGATAAGTTTTTGATTACTTCAAGAAAAAATAATAGCTTCCTCCTAGGTAGAACTAATTGGTTTAACCACAGTCAAATAGATACCTCCGCTTTATTCCCATCCTAGATCTCATAACTATAACAAGTTAGGATAGAGATTATATTTTACCTAAACCCCTATAATATTCCTAGATTACTTCCTTATCTCTATTCTTAATTCATAATTTTTTAGTATTGGTTTCCCCAAACATGACCAAATTCATGATTAATCCTACATATAGGGTTCCAAGTCATAATTCCATATTTTCATGTCAATTGCACATGATATCGACTCCATAGTATCACTATACTACGCCTTCATAGAAAGTGTATTTTGGGAAATAAATAATAAAATATTGCTACTATCCGTGAGAATTATATGACACATGTGGGCACATCAAAAATTGGTTCCATTTTCGGGGAACAATTTTTTTGTACTTTCCATAGTAACTTAAAGGCAAAGAACCTAGGATTACTTCTCCCTTACCCTCTTTCCATTTATCTATCATTCTTTCTCTCTTTTGAGATGGCAATACATCAATTATTTGTGTTTTAGTGTTCATGGTTTAAGGCCATTGGACTTGCTCCAAAATCCTTGGAGCACTTGAAAAAATTTCCTTCAAACCACAAATTGAATGGTATATCTCTACATTCCCCTTTTAAAATAAGGCAGACCAAATCAACCCAATAAGACTCAACCCACCAAACAGTCCAAACAAGGAACCATTAGTTCATATAGAGTAGCCAACACATCAAGAATTCACCATCATGAATTATGGATTGTCATCAATCCATGGTGTTGTACCAAGTGTTTTACTCCATCAAATTTTGTCACAAACATTTGAGATAAAACATGGACTCATTCAGATGATCCATAGGATGATATTGTTATGTTGTCTTAAAAGAAAATACCTCCATGATCAAATTTCAAACATCCTGGATTTTTGTGATACCTTTTGCAAACCGGAGGTATCTTCAGATGAAATAATACTTAGAGTATTTTTCTTTTCTCTGCAACACTAATCCAAGGATTGGCTTAAAAATCAATCACATTGTTCCATTACTAATTAGGATGATTTAGCTAAGAAATATTTGTACAAGTACATTCTTCCCTTCCTCGCTTGGAAATTGTGGAACAGTATCTTGAATTTTGCACAAGAAGATGAAAAATAAATATGGAAATAATGGTATTGTTTCAAGGAACTCACATGGAAGTACCCACATCATGGATTCAACATGTGGATCTAGCTCTGGAAATTTTATCTAGCTTTCCATCCAACTGCTCGCATAGTTTTTGACGTCTCATCTGATAGAGGTATTATGTTTATGACACTAGAAGCTGGAAGAGATATTTCATATGAAGTCTCTCAAAATGAAATCATGTGGTAGAGTGATCGTGGTACACCTTGACATGGTATCCCCTAGTATGAATCAAATACTCAACTATCTTCAAAAGTAGAATCCTTGACCAAGAAGCATGAATCCTTTTAGTCACCTATTCCACCACCTACCCCTCCAACTCCTGTAAGGGCATTTTAGTCAAGAGAAATGTGTGGTGTCCCACATATCTATCAAAACAACACAAAAACTATTAATGAACAACCAAACCAATATTGTAATTATAGTAATTACAATCGATAAAATCAAAAATTACAACATTAATAGAAAAATTTTCTTCGGAGGCCATCACAAGAATAAAATAAAAATATTAGGGGTATTTCCAACAAAGAATTGGTCGGTCATCTTTTAGGAATAAAGGACCACCATGATATACATTGATGAATCATTGTCCATGACCACCATACTGTAAAGCACAACATCTCTTTCCTCTAAGAGCATAGACAAAGTTCTATACATCTCCACTTAGACCTCAACAACTAGCTATACCTCTTAAAATTAAATTGGAAAATATACCCATAGTGTTTGTTCATAAGGGAAATGAATAGATTACCACCCAAGAAACATAAATAATGAATCAACGGTTGTCCCATCATAATGTTGTGTATCAAATGGTTTAGATCTATAATTACTTTTCATAAATATTTCCAGGTAATCTACCTGGTAATAAAAAGTAATACCCATAGGATGAGGCAAATGTAGTGGTTTTTAGTAGCAAAAAAATGATAGATATTCTAAAACCCTATAAAAAAATGGGAGAAAATATGAGGAACTCAAAAAGTATACAAAATTTATAAAAGAATAATTTGATGAAACCACTCAAGAAATACCACAATATGAAACCCTAAAAACCAAACACCTAAGCAACCAAAAGAAGAATTTTATGTTTGTACACCTCCTTATAAACTACCCCTTCTTTTTTAGAAAGATAAAAGAATGTAATAATTCAAGGTCAATACAAGAATATTTGTGAAATGTTCAAGAAATTGGACATCTATATTCCATTTTCTAAGGCAAATCCTCAAACACCCACCAAAAAAAAATATCAAAAATATCTATCCAACATATGAAAAATGGAAGGCCATTGATTTATATCATTGAATGAAAATTGTTCTTATATTTTTCTGAAAAAATAATACCACCAAAATTGAGTGACACTAGGATATTTTCAATTACATGCAAAATAGGAGAATGTAACTTCGAATGAGACTTATGAAATTTAGGAGCCAATATCAACCTTAGGTTGATCAGTTTATTCTTCATGATTTTCCTAAAGAACTAAAACCGACTAGAGTAGCACTCTAGTTAGCTAACTGACTATTATAATATCCCTAAGGACCTCTAAAGGAAATATTATTCGAAGTCGAACAGTTTATATTTCCAATGGACATACTCATTCTAGACATGGAAAATGATGGAGATGTTCCAATAATCATAGTATGGTCTTTCCAAGCCATTGGGAATGAATTGATTGATGTAAATCAAGGAATTATTATATTCCATGTAGGAGAATAATGATTTGTGTTCGATCTAGAAAATATGTCACAACAAATATTTGATTCTTTTTATTTCCAAGTGATATCTATCACTGAAAAAAGATAAGAATACTTGAACATTGAATACAAAAGTGAATAAGTAATCCCTGAAGAGGGTGAGGGATATGAAATTAAGTAAGAAAACTACAATGAAGTTATTATAGGAGATATCATCCCAACATTCATACCCACAATCATTGCTCCACCAAAACTGGAACTGAACCCCCTCTTTAGTATACTCAAGTAATCATTTCAAGAAACTACTACTACACTACAAGTTATCATTAATATAGAACTTTCAAAGTCAAAAGATAACAAATAATTGATTTCTTAAAAACGAATAAGAAATCAATTTACTACGGAGTTTCATATATTAGTGGAATCGGCCCCACTTTATGCACCCACAAAATTTTACTTGAAGTTGGTTGAAAACCCATACTCCAATCCTCATATGTAACTTCCACCACTGATGAAGGAAGTTCTTAAAAAATAATTTCAAAATATTATAGATTCTAGAATAATATTTTCAAGCTCTACTAGGGAATGGGTGATCCCACTATAAGTAGTTCCTTAGAAAGTTGGTCTCACAGTTGAAAATAATTATAAAGATTAATTTGTCTCAACTCACATCATCATTGGATGGAGAGTGCATGTGGACTACAGAAATCTAAATTTGGCCACCCATAAAGATCATTTTCCATTTCCCATTCTGGATAAAATGTTGGAAATACTAGAAGGACAGTAATTATATTGTTACTTTGATGGATATTTAGGATACAATAAGATCTTAGTCAACCCAGATAATTACTCTAAGACAACATTCACATGTCTATTTGGCACATTCTCCTATAGGTTTAAGTAATTTGGAATGTGGAATACACCGGTCAGCATTCAAAGGTTCATGACACATATATTACATAATATGGAAGAGGGATTCTTAGAAGTTTTCATCTAAAATATTTAGTCTATGGAAGATACCTTGAGGTCAACCTAATAAATATTTAGATTGTATTGCAGTAATGTAAAGAGAAGTGACAGGTTTTAAACTGGTAAAAATGTCACTTTATAGTTCAATGAGGCATAGTCCTTAGACATAAAATTAATAAGAATGGAATGGAATATTATCCTTCCAAGATAAAAATTATCAATTAGGTACATAATCCATCAACATTCAAAGGTATAAGAAGCTTCTGGGCTATATAGAATTCTATCAAGGATTTGTGGAGGACATTACAACATTTTATTTCCCTATGAAACAATTTTTTTCAAAGAATAATCTATTTTAATTCCCTAAATAATGTTAGTGGGAATTCAATACTTTAAATAATATATTAGTAGCTTCTCCTATAATCATTTCACTTCATTTGGATAAAGAATTTGAATTGACATGTGAAGCTAGAAACCTCAATATTGGAACAATTTTAGGGAAAAATGTTGGTCACATACTCTATAATATAAACAATGATAGTCACATACTGAATGAAGAAAATATTAACTAAAAATATACAAATGAAGAACTCTTACTAGTTTTGTATGCTTTTGAAAAGCTACGTGCTTATTTGGTTCAGTCCAAGGTGATTATGCACATTGATCATGCTGCCCTGAGATATATAATGAACAAAAAATATTTCAAGACAAGAATAATAAGGTGGTTTCTTCTGCTCTAAGATTTTGAAATCATCATCAAGGATACCAAAGGCACAAAAAATGTGATCACAAATATTCTATCCGGACATTCACCACCACTCATAAATGATGATGAAAAATTTTGACATTAAATCCAACTTTTCTGATAAAACCCTTTTCAACATAAAACTACAAATCTGGTTTTTAGATATTGAAAATTATGTCTTAATGGGATTTTTACACCAAGAACTCTCTTAACATATATGATTAATTTTTTTATCTAAAGAAACACACTAAATCTAGGATGAACCACTCTTGATTAAGAGATTTGTTGATAACTTGTTATGACACTGCATTATAGATAATGGAATCCTAGATTTGTTAGAAATTTTTCATAAATCACCAACTAGATGAAATCACAGACTAGAAAAAATAGTAGAAAAGATCCTATAAATTGTAATTTTTTGTCCTATGGTACATCAATATGAAAGAAAATATCGAAAAGGCTGTGATAGGTTCCAAAAAACTATCACCATTGGAAAAAAGAAAGGAAATGTCTTCAAACCAAATCATAGAAGTCAAATTATTCATTGTATGGGGAATATATTTCATCAGTCCATATCCCAATTTGCGTTGAATGTCATATATTCTTGTTGTCACTGACTTCATCTCCAAATGGGTAGAATTTGAAGCTATATCACACAATACAAAAAATGTGGTCATGAATTCTCTGAAAAAAAATGTGTTATTAAGAGTTTCATTTCCAATATTACTCATTAATGATCAGGGAAATTTTTTACCAATCAATCCATTAAAGGAATTTTGGAAAAATATGGAATCTGGTATAACACATGAACCCTCTATCACCCCCAAACAAGTGGGAAATTTGAATTGTCAAATAGGGAAATAAAAAATCCTGGAAAAGTCCTTGAACTTAAGTCAAAGTGACTGATGTCTAAAATTGGATGATGCCCTAGGGGAACATCACACTACATAAAAAACACTCATTTTTACCACACCTCTCAACTTGGTTTATGGAAAACCATGTCATTTTACAGTCGAACTAGATAATCAATCATACTAGGAAATTAAGAAGCTCAATTTGTATTGTCAAAAATATTGAGAATCTGAGATACATAAATTGGGTGAATTGGAATAAATCATAAAAAAATGTTTATGAAAATTCCAAGATATAAAAATAAAAAATAAATAAATTGAATGATCAGTGCATTGAAATATAAATATGTGTCCTATGAAATAATTTCCTATTATTCAACTCAAGATTAAAATTATTCCCTGGTAATCTGAAATATAGATATTTAGGACCCTTTGTAGTATTTAATGTTTTCCCCTATGGGTCCATTGAAATTCAGAAGGAAGGGGAACCACCATCCAAAACCAATAGTCAAAGATTAAAAATCTATCTTGAACCCTTCCATTAAGGCTATTCCATTAGCCATAAATTCATCTTAGCCACAAAAGATCATTCTCTTGACGTTAATGGAAGTGCTGACTGGGAGGAAACCCGGGATAGGTCGCCTTAGTCTAGAGAATAATAGAATAATACTTAGTAAAGTTTAGTACATTACATGATAAAAAGACCAGGTTTTGAACCAAAACTGTGGAAAAAATATCAATTAAACTTCTTTTAACCCTATTTCACGACATGTACTTTTTACAGCCAAACATTTATAAAACTCGGAATTAAATGACGTTAATGTGAATTACACACCATGTCATTCCTCAAACCTATTACAGAAAATTGTCTGTGAACCTAGGGTTTATGAACCAAACCCCCATCCTCTATCCCATGACCCCTTTCCTTCCCTCCCTTCAGTCACATGACTCCCACAACTTCTCCCCTTTATCTCTCTCCCACCCCTCCACCCTCTTATATGATTCCTCCCACCTCTCTCCAAACATGTGAACCCACCTCCCTCCAAACCTGTGAACCCACCTCCCCTTTCCCCCCTATCCTGCCCCCCTTCTCATTCCTGTTGACCAAAACTGAACCACCCCACCACCCTTTATGCTGAACACCTCCTCCTAACCACCCCTACTTTCGACCAACTCTGGTGATGGAACACACAATGATTATGTTCCCGAAACCTATGGAATATATATTTGACCATAATGATGCACCTTTGGAAATGCTTCCAAGTGGTGATGCACCCCCCATACCCCCACCACCTATGTTAGAGTCTCCCCCGCCTCCCACGGTAGCTCATTCCAAGATCGATGCTCCATAGGACTACTAGTCAAGATCTAGTTAGTCGTTTGGGGATGATCACCCACATTTTCACCCCATCCTACATTTCTCTTACACCAAGCATCATGTCTCCCTAAATTAGATGTAGAAAAAACTAATAATGTTAGGTCCAAAAGGTCAAATACCCTGATAGGGGGTGAATTAGGGTATGATAGATTAAAATTTCATCCCCATCAGATCTTATTTCATTGTTAAACAACACTCTATTCTCTCTCATTCCCATTGAAAAATATGAACATTATTTAAATCATTCATGATACACAACAATTTTTACTTGGTTCTCCCTCACTGGGATTATGTCCATGGAGCATACACTGGTGGTGTGCTGATGTACCAAATTCACTAAGGCTCGCAACCAATAATGAGAAGAATGTTTGGGATAGATCATTTATAACCAAGCTCACTGCCTTATTAAGATTTATGGTATCCTCATTACATTTTAAAGGGTAACTCCCCATGCCGCTTTCTCTTCCTCACTGACAATGAAAAGGGTCACTATATTCCTCTTCCTTCCATCACTTCTCTTAGAATGGAATCCACTCAGAGTTTATAGACTTGTATTTCAAACACATTTTAAAGATGTTTAGGTACCTGAATTAACATTTATTCTTATATAGTAAACTTTAGGTAGATTCTATGTTGAAGTCCCTTTTCCACACTAAGATTAATTTCACCTTCCTAGGTACTTTTAGGTACCGAAAAATACTTTTTCAAACCAATTAAAATCTTTTTCAATATTTCCTGAGTCTCTCTCAAACCCATAATCTTCTCACGTACTGTATACTAGGTATAGTACATGTAACACCTCCTCATTGTACCATTTTTTCCTCCGTGAACCTCACTTTATCCACAAACTACCTCTGCCTTCTCTATCATGCACCACCTCCATGTGCTGACTTCATGAAAGACCTTTGGCAATCACTCTAGGTCTGCAAACTGTTCTTTATTCAAGGACTGCCTTCTCTTTTGTAGAATTTCTCTCCTCAGTGTACCAAACATCATTCTTAGCATAGACGAATTCCTTCTCTTTATACCAGAATTCTTCCTCCACATACCAGACATCCCTCTCAACATACTAGAATTCCTCCTCAATGTACTACTTCTTTTTCTTGATTGAGGTCCCTACAAAAACATCCGGTGGAATTTCATCCATGAAAACCACATTATCCTTTAGGGAATTATCCCTCGAAAAAAAATTTAGGACTTTACCAAATTCATGAAGCAAAGATATTTTCTCTAATCATGTTAACTCCTCTATAATCAATGGGATTAGTGCTCCTTATATAGGAAAAGATATCTGCAAAATCTGATAATCCAAGTTTTACCAACTCTTTGATTCAGTATAGCCTTTACTGCATACTGATACTCCCACCGGAAACCACACACATTCTACAAACCATTCATCCACAATGGTCCACATACTTCTTTTGCTCCTACACGGTGCCATTCTATTCTACCATACCCCAAACAATCATGAATTCAACATAATTCACGCACTTAACAACAAACGATCTCCATGAACTATTTCATGTTTCCCAAACTCCTCCTGTATATCATTCCCACTTCCTTGTATGTGGCTATGAACCTTTCTGGGAGCACATGTTGTGGGATTTGTTCCCAAAAAATGAGGACAAACTAAAATATCGACATGGTCATCCTTCTGCACCTACATATATTCAATGAGATCCTAAAACTTCTTCAGCACCTTTATATTTTACACATTTTTGAGGTACATGAGGAGATGTATTGGGAGATATTTTTGGAGTTTCTCTCGACATTTGAGGTTTCAGTGCACAGCCTTTTCTTCCGAATTGGCATAAAACATTACGGCCTCTCATTTGAGGAATTTGCGATAGGCCTTGTCATTTACACCGAGTACATCCACGTATATAAGGTACTTCTTACCAAATAATGTGATCCAATGAGGTCTGATTTGGGGTGACATCGGCAAATGATCACATAGGATGCTCATATAGAGCACAATCCTAGGATATCCATGTTGATCCAACTCCACAACCCACCACTCAAGATCCTTCATAGGGCCTTGAATTATGCATGGTATGACCAGGGTGAGTCTCATAAAAGTGTGAAACAGCAAGACATATTCATCCTAGTTTCATCTATGGGTAGCCTTGACATTAACATGGATTCTTAGTTCATATATTATTGTAGATCCCACACTTAGACAATGAGAGGCACATTGATGGGAGGTTCCTTAATCACTCACCTCGCACAACATCTCGTAATTTTTTACATTTCCCTTCCACTCACATACCTTAGTCCAATGGAATCCATCAAACTCATTTTTCTATACAAGATGAAGATCCTGATCAAAGATGATGATACCTACTGATGCACACCAGGAGTCCATGAGAAAGTTGACGAGGACTGAAGAGATTATGTAGTAGACCTTGCACCTACTCCACCAACCACTTCACCTCCAACCTATATTTCCCATATCCCTACATATACCACCACCACATATACTAATACTCCTCCCACCCATTCCTTATCAAAATATCTATGGTCCATGCATTAATAGATCATGAAAAATTTGAGATGGATCTCTAAGAATACACACATCCCTTTTACAAAGCCATCCCATTTCACCACCCCACCACCACCCTCATCTCTCATAGAATCTTATCCATTATCGGCCCATGTTGTTCCCTCCTCTTCTACCTCTACAGCCCCACCTAGATCTGAGGCTGACTAACCATAAAAGTTTTCAAACCTAGTAGCCCAACAAGAGTACCTTGCAGAGCAAGCCCAGTAGGGATAGGGACCAGCCACCACCCCATACATTGAGGTTCCATTTTTTGATACAGCTTCCATAACCAAGGAACCACTATGAATTGGAACATCCCACCACCTAACCTAGAGCATCCTTCCAACATCACAACACCACCATCAGTAGCTCACCCACTAGCCCCTTATGACATCATTGTCATTGACCAGGCAGTATGGTTATAGCAGCCCTCTTATATAGAGTGGCTGATAAAATATATTTTTAAGTCTACATGATTGTCTTAGTTTACCACCATACCTATATATATTTTGGTCATATGAATCTTGTCTTGTTGATTTTCTTTTCAGCCTATGTTTCTGTTAATTCTGTTAAACATTATCTATTTATGGGAAACCAATTTTCCTACACTTTACTTGGCTTACTTTTCACCTCCTTATAATTTTATATTATCCATGTTGGGATCCTCTATTTCATCTATGTTTGTTTATGCACATGTTCCATCATCTTTCTTTGTTTACCGAGTGACTCAACACTTTCATTAGATCAATCGCCATCTACAAAATCTCTCCCTTTATATTCCTTCTTTGAATCCACCACTATGAGCATAAATATCCTCTTATACAAACCTAATACGTGGTGTATATTCTCCCAAAGTGACCAATGTTGACAAAATATCCAAATAGATATATGACACTACCATGAGTAGTTGCAGATGATAGAGAAGAGACATATCAAATTGATAAAACTCCTTAATACATTGATACATCCATCTATCTAATGTCATCATTTTTAAGCACTTTTTGAGAGGAAGCCCATATTTTATCTTTTTTCTATTTTATTTGTTATGATTTTTTCTTAGTCCTCATTTTATTTTTATTATTTTTCATCATAATTCTCATCAATCATTATTGTACAAACATGCATGCATTTAAATAAAATGTTTTTCATTAATGACCATATTGTTCACCTTCATTTTTAACTTCTTAAAACTAATTTAACCTCATGGAAAAAATTTTTATATATTGCATGATTTTTATTTCTCATCGTTTTTAGGTTGACAAATTCCCAAAATAATATTGCCAAACATTTCCCATGATATGCCACATCTTACAGGGATCCCTCGATTCCATAGAATTTTATTTTCAAATTTTCATTTATATTTATAATAATTTATCTACCAAACCCCTTCATTCGTACTTCCACATACAATACCTACATTGTCTCATTCTATGTGTGGGGGAGTGTTTCTTGAGATCCACTTTTTATACATTTGAATTTTTTTCTGATTTCATCTGTCTAGAAGAAATTTTTTATGTGGAAATATACTTTAACCTCAGACTCATTATATACATTAAAAAATGTTAAAGTTTTAAATTATTGTATATCCCTCTTTTGTTCCCATTTTTTTAGAATGATTTTTAAACATAGTAAAATAACTCAAAATTTAAATTTTTTTAAAATTACTTTTAATTGAGTCATTACTTCGTTTTATTGAAATAGTGATTTTCAGTTTCTTTATTTTCTCCCATTTCTAAGAGGATTATGGGCCTAAAATTTCCTATACATTTTGGTTAATATTTATTGAGTGATACCTTGGACATGTTGACCAATCAAAAAAATTTATTGACATTTTATTGAGAAGATTAATGAAAAATAAATGTTAATATGATTGAGTCTTTTTTAGATACTTTTTCATGTGACCCACCATACATCATTCCATTATTAAGCTTGTAGTTTCCATGAATCTCATTATAATATTCAGTTATTCTAATATGATTATCCCTTCCTACCCCGGTCCTTGTATAAGTCAGGGCATTACATTGAACAAGTGTGGGGGATGATTTTAGACATTAATGAATGATTCTAATATGGAGATGTATTGTGTTTCTCATCAGATCATTTATTTTTATTCCATGTAAACTTTTTAGTATTTAAAATCTACCATGTTACATTTAAAAATACAAAACCAAAAAGATAAAATGATCAGGGTTGTGTATTAGGATGGTGAAAATCACTATTTCCAAACCAACAAATCCCCTGAGTGATCATATGTGGTTAGGGTATGGATATGAGATCTATTCTAGACATTCCTTTTAAAATATAAAAATGTAGAAAAAAGAAAAAAGAAAAAGATACCCTTCTTGAAGTCACTTTATATATATACATGGATCCAACCTGGGCTACTACGAGCATGGACTACATTATTCATAGAGAAGTCATCTTATTTCACTTTTCACGAAATTCATGCATTGTACTCTAGTGTCTTATCTCCTTTTTGAGATTTATTTTCACTATTTACCCACCTTCCCACATCCATAGAGTCATTATAACCTAATTTTTAAAGCCCCCATGATTGATTTTTAATTTTTATTTATTAAGTGGAGATGCTAGAACCAACACCTAACTTTGGTTAGGAACATATTCTAAAGGTATGAGCTTAAGTCCGATTTAATTCCACCATAACTGATGAAAGAAAATTAATTATGCGGTAAATTTTAAAATGGTATTGAGTTCAAGTAACAGTTAAAAAATTGGGATTAAATCATTATGATTTTTTTGAATAATTGGGCTATGAAGAATGAATAATTTTCTATACAAGGATGATTCTAGAGACAAGATTTTTCTATACACCCTTAGTTTTATTTACCTAGATAAAATCAATTTTTCCTATTTTAAAAATTTATTACCTTTTGAAATATCTTTTGATATATTTTTCCTTAAAGAGAGGCAATATTTTAAATATGGTGAATTTTGATAATCATAAATCAAATATACATTTCAGAATCATTTTATTAATTATTTTCTAGGATTTAATCAATAATATACCTTGTATGTGTTAATTATTATAGGAAATAAGATTTCAAGGTTTCTACGGAAAAAAATATTAAAAAAAAAAGAAAAATTGGCTATTACACATCGTAAAGCATCATTACACTAAGTGTAGTATAATTTCACCACATGCTGCAAGCTGGGAAGAATTATGTGAAAATTTTCATGATGTGAATAATAATTACATGATGTAAACCATCTTTTCAAGCTGATAATCTCTATTCCATAATGTGTAGCATTCAAACCACATTAACCTCTCAAAATGATCCATCCAAATGATTCTTTGTGATCTTACATCCATTTACATGATGTGGGAAGTTTCATAATTCCATGTTAACAGACAAATTAATGGAAGATACGTTCAGATTTAGAATCCACAAAGAACAACATGGATTGATATTACAAGACATGAATACCCATTATACATAATGTAATTGCCCATATATATATATAGAAGGAATGTATGAGTAATGAGGCCGACATAATTCATTTTCATTTGTTTTTATATTTTTTCCCTTATAATCCTTCTCAAACTCAAGTTTCTTCAATTATTTTCATTATTTTACTTTAATACAAGCACCGTGTATTGATTTGTATGACGTTATTCATCCCTTTTTTCATCACTGATACCATTCTTCACACATTATTTCTTTTGTGTATTGATCATCAACAAAACATTTTTTCACTTATTATTGTTCATATTTCAAGTAATTGGTTGTAATTTTCATTTAATTGATCTCATCATTTATAATTCTTTATTTAATATTAATTAATTGATTACTCTCAATATTTTTATAATATTTAACTATTCAAACTCATTTTTTATTTGAAAACTCAACATGTTTTAAAAAATTTACTCATTCCTGTTCTATTATACTATGATTGGTTAATCTACACAGGGTAGTGGTCAAGGGTAAGGGTATATAAATTTAAAAATTTATTATTCTTGACATGGTAATCATAATAATATTAATCATGTTAAATAATTAATTTTTAACTAATCTTTTTGAGCGACCCTGGGCATGGGAAGATCTGATGAATAAACCTAACCTAATTGTGGTAGATTAGGCTAGGCCCAATAGCCTACAAAATGTCCTACCTTAGAATATATGCTTAATATTCTTAGGTTGAAATTACTTCCAAACGAATGAATAGTTGTCACCTAGGGAAAAATATTTGGTTTTACCATAGTCAACGACATAACTCTGCTTGCTTACCATCATTAATTATATGACCATACCAATTTAGGATAGAGATTATAATTTACCTGAAACCCCAAAATTGACCATGATTCATCCTTATCTGTATTAATAATTGAAAAGTTATTAGTATTTATTTTCCAAAACATGACCAATCTTTTGAGGACTCCTACATATGGGGTTCAAAGATGTAAGTTCATGTCACCAAATCAATTCTCCATGGGATGGACCCCAAACAATCACTATACTATTCCTTAGTTTCAAGTGTAGTTTGGGAAATAAATAATTTAACATAACCACAACCCATGTGAATTAAATAAACTTATGTTTACATGTTCACAATTTTTTTTTTGGAAAATCCTTTTTGTTCAAAATATCCATGAAAACATATAAATAAAGATTTAAAATATTTTGAAACATATTTCTTTGAAACACCTCAAAAACATATAAATAAGACTTAAATACATTTTTAAAACCCTCTTAATTGAAAATACCAATTTTGAAAACATATAAATGAATCATTTAAAATAATTTAAGGAACTTTTTAAACATAAAAAAAATATTTTCCTCTGAAACTAAATTTAAAATAAAAAAATTAGTAATATTAGGAAAGAAATTTCATTCAAAAAATAAACTTATAAACATAAAAATAAAGCTTCAATGAAATGAAGGTCATGAGGGCGAGTAAGTCCGTACATGCCCATCATTCCTTTTTACCTAAAAATGCTAAGAAAACTACCTTCATCCAAAAACGACAAGAAGTTTCATTTTTAAATCATCTTTTTATATAACATGGGTAAAACATTCCTTCAAAACCATAGGATAAAAGTAAAACATTTGTGAAAAAATATTTAAAAAAATATAGCTTTTAAAAAACATAGATTTCATACCTAAGGGATAAATAATGTTATACTTTCATAAAATCATTTTCTAATTATCTAAAGTATCAAAGAGTGGAAAAATTGTACCATTACTTGGATATAACATGAATAACATAAGTAAAAAAAATTATGACATTTCTTAAGATAATTATTATAATATATCATCAATGGTAGAACAATCGTTAAAAATATCGATAAATGATGAGATTGTTGCAATAAATTGTTATTACATTGGAAACATTAAATCATGGCCCGCATAAGAGAATAAGAATACATGAGAATTATAATATCATGAAAATAATAAAATTAATTTTATAACTTTTTAATTTCATTACATAGACATCATAGAAAAAATATAGGTTCATAACATGACATCTATCTCAAATAAGGAAAATCGAGACAAAATTACATTACCGATTTTGTAAATTTTTCACCATAAAACCTATTAATTAAATATTATATAATGGATGTTTAAATACCAGAGAATTTAATTATAATAATAATATAGTACATTCATGGTCATTAAATACACCACACAAAATAATTGATAGGTGAATATGGCATGTATCTCATAGATATGAAAAGTTATATGAGAAAACCCTTAACTTAAGTCTTCAATTTCATTGTACACGTTCAAAACTCCTATTTAATAAATGTAACTTTCTTATATATTTACCATGTAACTATATTCCTATATATACTACCATATAATATTCATTTATAAATTTATAGTTCCTATTTATTAACAATTCCATGATAAATCAATGTTTCGTTTAATAACCTCTTTGTTTTTCACACGTGCCTTCATTTTTTTATATTTTTGGTCATCATACTTATATGAAGATTTAAATAATGTAAACCATGATATAAATATCATATATATTCATCATATATTTATCTATAATAATATATTAATATTTATTATGCTAATATATCATATAATTTTACTAAATTAATCCTTAATACATCCCTTGTAATGTGTGAACGCATAACATCGCTTTGAGGAGGCTGTAGTCCACACATCCCCCAACGAAGTTATCATATTTACACTAAATGGAAAGCATGAAGTTATGTTTTATATAATAATTAAAGAAGAATAAATACATCATAAATATCATAAATATTATATATAAATATATTTTTCATCAAAAGTCCCCACCATGAGAGGTGGTAAAGAAAAAATGAATAGTATCATTTCGTGAGGTAGTAGGTCGCCACACACATGAACAGTATATTTGTTACCCATTTGATAGAAGTGTGTGTGTATTTTTAGGGTGAAATCATATAATAAAAACATATATATAAATTTAGTATACTTATTTAATTATATAATCATATAATAAGAATAATTTAGGGGTGGAGAGTGAAAATAAAACAAAAGATCTTGAGGAAGGATGTTACATTTTCTTTGGATAACTCCGTTTGGTTTGCACCAAAGGGATTACTTGAATATATATTATACCAATGGAAGAATTATAGTATTAATTTATGGGATTTTTTAGTATATTTGGGAAGGTTTTTTAAAGAAAAATGGATTTATAGGTGTGAAGAAGTAGGGGGTGCGTGCCTTATTTATTGGTGTAGGAGTGTCATTATTGAAAATATAAAAAGGTAAAAACTATTGAGAGTTCTCCCTTACATAATTTGAATAAAATAATTGTCCAAACTAAATAAAATATGATAATTGGTAGAAATATGTCCATCCGATTGATTTTGGACATGTTTTTAGTCCATTTTTCCTCTTAAGATTAATGTTAAAAAATTAAGTAAACTATGTTTTACCTTAATCACAGTAATTAATTTTATTTACATTCACTAATATTTTTTTTCAAAAAATAAGTTTAATATAATATAAATTATATATTATTTTGTTTCCAAATATTCAATCCATGTTTCTAAATTCTAATCACAAAATCACCAGAAATTAATTTAAAATTAATCTCACAAACGTGTCGTGAAAATGTGTTTTATAAGAATAAATGTTTAAATGTTTTAAATGTTTTGATATCCAATATCAAGGATAAATTGGTTCAAATAAAAACAAATTATTTTATTTTATTAAAATAAATTAATTAAACTTTTTAAAAAATTAAAATATAATTTAACTATATAAATAAATTAGATGAAAAACGGGATTGAATTAAAATTATATGTTTTTCAATACTCATCAAAAAATTAAACTTCTTTGTCAAGTAAAAAAATTCACCCAATTTAAATTTTTATATTCTAATTTCCAAAAATGATGTTTATTTTTTCAAATAAAATTATAAAAATTTCACAAATTTTATTTAATATATGTTCAACAATAAAATGTGGTAAAATCCCATCTTAGAAAAATGCCTCTTTTCATTCATAAAATTGGATTTATTCCCATATCATATATTGAAAACACATAATTTTAGTGTTAATTATTTTATTTAATAATACATATACATATATTATTAAAATAATTTTCCAATAGTCTTTTTATAAATTTATGAATATAAAACATATTTTATTGCATAAATATAGTTTTCCAACAAATGATTTCCAATATTTTCAAAAGGGTTTTATTGCCATTTCTAGTTAATTAGTCAACAAATAATTCATATTATGTACATTTTTAACCATATTTTCATAATTTAATTAATCTTGTTCAAAATTCCCATTCTAATGGCTACATGGTAATTATAATAATATTTTAATAATAATATTAATATTACATTTTATTCTGGTAAAACAATGTCTTATGTATAGCACAATCTATCGAGGGAACTTAGAATTTTTTTTTAATACAAGTGAAACATTGTGTTAGCAATACCGAAATCACAGTATAGTATTACATACAAATCAATAAAAACTTTTTGCTTTTATATAACACAAGTTGTATTCAGTGTTGTGTGAAATAAAAAATATTAAATTGTTTAAATTGATTGGAAAAAATTTCACAAAATGTTGAAGGGTTATGTAACCTATATAGAGCTATATCCTTTTGAGTTTTTTGCTGATTCTAATGAAAACAAATCATAGTTATGTTTTCACAATTTCCATTCAAGTATGATAAATGGTTGTAACATCCCATTTAATTTTGTCTCTCAGCCTTCACTTTCTGACGAACCAAACACAGAGAAAAATGCTAAATCTTATCTCTCATCTGGTTATCACCAATAAATACTCTTTTAGGTATCTATATATCATTTAAATTCATGTATGAATAGATAGTGATGAACTAAGACCCTCATCAAATAGTTCCTTCTTCCAATCTCATATCGGTCAAAAACATAAATGGTTCCATAAGATTATTATTCCTTCGTAATAAAGGTTTAACTCTTGAACATTTATCACATTCTTTTTCAGCTCTACATCATACTTATGCACATCTTTAAACTTCACTTGGTTAGATGGTTAAACATTCAATTTATAAAGATGATATTTGTTCCCTTCCTTTAATATTTCTACATACATCCTTTGTAAATTAATAAATATGAGATATTTTATGATCCACATAATAAAAATATAGTATACTCTTTTTGGTTAAAATCATATACCTCTTTGTTCACTTTTATAGGATGGTAAGGGAATTAGAATTAATAATCATTAGTCATCTCTAAACATCCTCTTTAGAGAATTTTCAAATATTTTTGAGTGAAAATATAAATTAAAATTTTAGGATTTTAATTTATGACCCACCGTTCTCAATAGAGATAATGCCTCCATAAATTTAATAAAAAATTACCACATATAACGCCATATAATGAGTTAGATATTTTTTTCTCATGGATGTTAAATTGGCATGAGGCATAATCTATCACGACATCATTTTGCATGAGATGAAATCTTAGACCCTTCATTGATGAATCACTATAGATCATTTACTTTTCTCAACTATAGGGTATTGTGAGAACAGGTTCACTGACCAACCTTCTTGATATAACCTTTAAATTATATTCACATTCCTCCACCCATATGATCTTAAA
This sequence comes from Viscum album, assembly GCA_963277665.1. Taxonomy (NCBI): domain Eukaryota; kingdom Viridiplantae; phylum Streptophyta; class Magnoliopsida; order Santalales; family Viscaceae; genus Viscum; species Viscum album. The sequence goes on along the minus strand of OY728147.1, from coordinate 64,943,668 downwards.
TCCATACTAATTTAACTTGGTGAGTGGTTTATATAATTCTGAGAAATATTTCACAAAACATCGATAGTATCTATACAACCCAAATCAACTACAGATTTCAATTACCATGGTTGGTCTAGAAAATTTACCAATAGCTTCTTTCTTTGAAAGATATACTAATATACCCTCACTTGATTTTACATGACCCAAAAATTAAACTTTTTGAAGCTAAAATTTACACTTTCGTAAATTTTTTATAAAGATTCTCCTCTATCATGTTCATCAACATAGTCTTCAAGTTATATTTATCTATATTATTATCATTTAATATAATAGAATATCATCTATAATGTTTACTACATGTTTATCTTGATACTATCTAAATACTCTATTCATTATGTCCATTAAGATAATAGGGGAATTAGTCATACCAAAAGAAATCATTATAAATTCATAGAGTCCATACTTAGTATGCAATATCATCATAGGTATATCCTCATTGACCCTCAATTTATGGTATCTAGAATAAAGGTAAATTTTTAAAAATATTAAGATTCACATAGTTTATCAAATAAATAATTAATATGTGGAATTGGATACCAGTTATTGATAGAGATCTTGTTAAGTTATTGATAATTAATATAGAGTCACATTGATCCATATTTCTTCGTAACAAGTAGAATAGGTTCACCCTAAGGTAATGCACTAGGGTGTATTAATCCATTAACAGGTTTATCCTAGAGTTTATCATTCAATTCCTAGAACTTAATTGGGTCTATTTCATATGTAGTCTTATAAATAGTCATGGAACTAGGTATGAGTTCTATTGAGAACTCGACTTCACGATTCAATGGAGGATATAGAAATTATTCCCTAAATACATCAAAAAAATCCCATACAATTGGTGTATTTTTAATTTTGAGCTTCCCCCCATCCATCTTAGATAGATAAACTTCATTTATAAGAAATAAGACCCACCGAATTGAATAAATTTCCATTTGAAGTTCATATTAATCCTTTCATCGATAAATGATTATATATTTATTCCTAATATTAAATGTGACATCCCTTCCATGGAAATTAATATGACCCCTATATAGAGAATGGCAATCCTTACTAACAATCACACTGAATTCAAATAAATGGATTATCATAAGATTTGTAGAAAGAACATTCCAGCAACCTCCAATAGAAAAATAACTATAAACATTAGTTGTGACCATTGTTCCATTAACACTTTTCACAGCTAACTCAATATATATTTTTTGACTTTATATGGTAATTACCATTGAAAATTATTTAGAAACAAAAATGAAATTGGATCCAAAATATAATAGGACATTGTGTGTTCTATAGTGGATGATAAGTATAAAATTTACCACATCATTATTGTAACCCTATTCAATAGTTGTGATCACATGATATTTCTATTTATCATCATATTTAGGAGGTTTTTTTGTTGATAACAAAAACCTTCATATTTATTCATTGGTTTTCATAATTCCCATACATCTTACATTTCAAGCATTAGAGTTTGGATGGTTAATTATGTGAATGTTTATCATATTTTCATCCATTGCTTCTTCCCATCACGTTTGAATTTGTTTTCCTAATGACCTTTATTTCCGCATGTAAAACATTTAATTTCCCCTTAATATAATTTCTCCCTTGTTTACATCCAGAATTTAATTATAAATAAAATCTCATCTTCTTTTCTCTATGTATTTTATAATTTTATTTAAATCCCTTTTTTCATTGTATATCAAAACCATGAAATTTATGGGACAATAAATTCTCTATATCCAACTAAAAATCACTTCAAAAAAATTATTTACAGTTATTATAATATATTATAGTTAACTCATTATGAATACTTGAATTAATTCCTCTAATGAGTCAATAAATTCTACATTCTTGGTAAAAAATTAATCTAGAGGCATACCTTTCAATCCTTGTAAAATTTTCCCCCTATATACCAATTTATTCGTCATCATTTTACTTCATCTCAAGAATTCCCTTCTACATATTTGTACATTGAATATGAGGGATGTAATTTCTGAGGAATATCCCCTTAAAATCATCCCATTACATTGATTCAATTTCATCTTCTTTCCATATTTTCATGACAATATTCCATTATTTACCTATATCTCATTCCAAATGGTAAATAGTTAAGACAACTATTTCATGTCCCAGGAATTAAAGAATAAAAAATACTTCCATAATGGTGATGATACATCACTCAGCCTCTAGTGGATCAGAGGATCCACTAAAAAATGTGGATGTTTCTTTTATAAAGATTCAATAGTATATTGTTAACTCCTTATATTATTTTGAAACTAGACATTATTCATATCTTGAGGTTGTTTCATGATCATAGCATCTATATACTTCATTATAGTTCCAATAATGTTTTGTTTCTGTGTTGGAAAATAAATTAATTTTCAATCACATTCAGTATTAACAAGATTTCTTCATGTTCCAACCATTGACTAAAACCAAAATCGTGGTGTGAAATACTGTAATCATGGTGGGATACCATATAATTCAAATAAAATAATTATATAATATCTAAATCATGAATCATACAATTATAATAACTATAATGATTTAACCCTATAATCTTAGAGAATTTGAATTACTTTATTATGTTAGCATGATTACAAGGAATCAAATCCTAAAGGACTGATTAGTTTAGCAGTTTTGGAAAACCAGACTACATACATGATATCAATAATACATTGAGAAATACGAAATAAAGAAATGATACATAATAAATTTAATTAAACATCATCCTTAATAATTATTCAAACTATTCCTCCTTATAACATTGGTAATGTAAAGATAATTATAGTGAGATCAAATTCATAGTAAGGTTAAGTAAAGAAGAAGAAAAAATGAAATGATGAGAATAATCAACATGGAAGGATAAATAACTAATAATACATGCCATAAAAACAACTAGATAAGGGAAAATAATTTTTTTGTTCTAAGATATAAGAACATATTCTATTTATTCAATGAACTAATAATGAAATTCATCCATAGGTGTGTCGCTGTAAAATATCATGCATAATAAACTATAACCAAATTGAGCGAAATTATTTAATATTGTATGTCATTTAATTGACACATGAACCACTATACCATCATGATATATTCTCAAGATAGTTTAATATATATTTCTTTCAACTGATTTGTCTCATTAGACTACTGATGCATCGACGAGATATGTTTAACTAGGACCTACCTATATCTTCTGGTCCAAATCATGCCTCATATATTAAAAAAACAATTAAATTAATAAGATGTGGGCCTTATCACTGAATATAATTATGTAATAACAGATATGGATTTATCAATAATTTCCCCAGTTGATGATTAGTGACAAACAGAGTTGTTGACGTTGAAAAATGGAAATTCCATTAAAATATCATTAAAACATTATTGAGGAAAATATTCTTTAAACATTACAAAGTGTCAGATACCACATTGAAACATTTTAATCTTAATCCCCATGAAATAATAAAATTAAATCAAACTTATAATATCATGAAAATAATGAGATTAATTATATAACATGTCAAATGTTAGTGTATACATCTTATAAATGTGAACTGGTCCATAATAACAAATAAGTATCAATAGAATGTAAATTGACTTGAAATCCCTTAACTTGAGTCTGAATTATCAGATGTTTCTTTATATTTCTATATAATAGAAATATTTTAATTAATTTTATTCTTGAAACACTTTTTCACATTTATTATTACATTTAATTAACATATTACAATTATTTTAATAACTACTTAACTAACTATGTTTACATTAGTTTTGTTGACTTTACTATGTTTCTCTGTCAAAAACAACTATTGCAGATCAAATATGGTCAAAGGGGTCATTATTTAAATATATCCAGAATAATTAACATGATATAATTATCATATATTTACATAGATAATACTTTTAAAAACAATCATGAATTATTATAATGAAAATTGATCCAACGTTATAATCATGGAGACGGTAGGTGATACGTACGCATGAGTAACATTTTCATTTTTCAATGATAATTATGGAAAGAAGTTATGTAACTTATATTTTTCTAGAATGGTAATTATATCATAAATAACATATTATTTAATCATGTATACTTATATATTAAATTCTTGAGATGTAAAAGGGCACGCATTGTGTTGAGGAGGTGGTAGTCCACACTTCCATAAACAACGTTATCTCTTTTTGAGTGTTTAAAGGGGTAATAAATAAAATAAAATATATATTGTATTTATAGAAATTTAATTATGTCTTGAATAAATTTTATGATGTGGTAGTTCTTTATACACATAATTCTTATCTTTGTTACCCATTTGATGGAAGTGTGTCTAAGTGTAGGTAAAAAAATTAGTATAAAAACATAATAGTATATTTATTATATTGGTTATATTATAAAATTATGTAGTAAAAAAATTATCGGGTGTGTTTTATAGAAATAAAACATAAGAGCTTAAGGAAAGATATTGTCTCTTCTTCACATAACACCATTTGGTTTGACCAAAGGGCATCCTTGGATGGATTTCTTACAAAGTGTTGGATTGTAGGATGTAAGGTTGGATTTTTATGATCTATTTGGGAATATATTGGTTAAGCCAATGTGTCTTGAGAATTTTTTTTGGAAGTTGTAGGATAATATGTATTTTTATTGTGGAGGAGGAGTGGTACTTGTAAATTTCGGAAAAGGAAATCCCCCCACGTCATTCCCATTGTAGGTGGAACAAATAATGGATCAAATTAGATCCATGGAAGGATTGGGTAAAAATATTTCCATCCAGTGGTATTTTTTAAAAGTTTCTAGCTCATTTGGAATATTAATATTAAGGTTTAGTCCCATGTTAATCCTAATTTCACCATAATCAAGGTAATTAATTTTAATTACTTTCAATTATATTTTCAAAAAAAAAATAAGTTTTACTTATTAAAAATTATAAATTTTTCTGATACCAAATATGGAGTTAATTTTTGAAAATTACAATCATATAATAGTGATAAATTATTTTAATATTAATCCCACAGATAGGACGACAATGCAGGTTTTCTTCCAAGTAAAAACATCCAAAATATTTCTATGTTTTTATAGTCAATTTCTAAGTGAAATTGGCTAAAATGGCCTAAATTGAATTGATTAATGAAAATTTAATCTTATTAAACCTTAAAACCATTTAAAAATACAATTTATATATATAAATAAATTAGAAAAAATATCAATTTTGAATTTAAAATCATATTTTTCATTATTCATTAAAAAATGAAACTTCACAAAAAATACCAAAAATTCACCCTAAGATAATTTTCATGTTTCTATTAATAAATAAAGTTTATTTTGACATATATAGTCTATAAAAGTTCCAAAAAATATATTTTAATTGGGTTTCCCATTAAAATGTTGTAAACTTCCTTTATAAAAATATTTATTTGTATGCATAAAATTTGGTTTTTTCATATATTGTTCCCATAAAATATATTTTATGAATACCAAAAATATTTTAATGAATATATAATATGAATATACCATTAAAATCACCCACTAATAGTAATTAATTTAATTTTTTAAGGTAAAACACATTTTGGTGCATAAAAAGGAATTTAGGTAATGTATTTCATTTATAGTCAATTGGTTCTTATATTCATTTATAATCAATTTATAACTAGTGAGTTAATTTTATATTTAGGTAAATCATATATTTTCATAACTTAATTAATAATATTAATAAAAACTAAATTAATTACAAGTTTAAACCTTATTATATGAAATATTGATTATTTAATATTTATCCTTTCAGTTAAAACATGGTCTTTAATGTAATGAATGATAATTAACAAGGTCATTCATGTATTTAAGGAATGTTAAATTTGTGTCTGGGTTCATTTCTAGCTATATAATATATTAAATTTACTTAATATAATAATAATATTGTAATGTCTGAGATTTTACTTTCCCTTACACGCTTGGTGTTTTGTGTTATACATTCTATCAAATACAATGTTTTTACGTTATAATTTTAGGGTGTTTAACAATTTGGGTATAAATAAAACCTATGAAGTATTTTGGTATAAAAAATGAGTTACCTAACGTTCTTCAATGATCAGTTTTGTTTCATTTACTTCTCCAAACAATAAATTCTTATTATATCATGATTATATAATAACCTTGGTTTATTCAATGAACTAAGATGTTGTTATTGTTACATTTGGACCAACACTTTTACACACATCCATCGAATGGTATATGTAATCATGATTCATGTGAATGGTGGACTATGGCCTAAAAAACTAATGGTGTTTGTTCTTCCAGTTATAACCTTTCAGAGTTGGAAATAACGATGGATTGTTAGTTTATATATGACATATATAGATTTTATAATTTATTTATTCATCTATAAATTTTTATATAACCATAAATTCATAGATTAAATTTTTTGGGAATATGATGACATTGTTTGCGGACATGTGTACTACTGCCACCTCAAAGAGATGTGATTCATTCATACTTTTAATAGAATCTAATAAGAATTATTTAAAAAAATGTATGTAATGTATATGTCATAAATATGATACTTAAATTATAATATACATATATCACTTACTTTCATTATTTTAAATATGACAAAGAAATGGAAATGGTGTTCACACGTACGTACGACATACCGTCTCCATGAATGGTGGCTTTTATTTCCTATATCCAAAGAGAATGGATTATAATAAATACATATATAATGAATATATATAATAAATAAATTATTTTTTAAATTTTTAGATTATTAAATCATGATCAGTATAAGAAGAAAAAAATAACAATTCAAAATATACAAGAAAAACTAGGCAATTAACACTCAAAATAGTTAAAATGCGGAAATATTATTATAAAATGGTAAAATTTTTCTATTAAAAGATAATAAATGATTTTATAAATATGATAAAGTTATTTAATAAGTTTATAATATTCTTATAACCATTATATATATTGTTAAATGATTTTCATCCAAAATGAAATGTATGGTCAGGGGTTTTCTCTCAAATTCATTTCATTAAGGCATATCATAATGATGTGCTACTGTTTTATTTTATATGGTGTATATACTAACCCATTTATATTTAATACCATGAATTATTCATTATTCATTGTGTTTTTAGTTTCAATTGGAATTATGTCATCTAATGGTATTTTTACTTAATATTACCAAGTGGGGAATAAATTTTATAACTCAATTCCTATTCATTGGGTTATATTACTTTCTAATTATTGTTAATATTATATGATTATGTGTATAATGAATTTCAGTATATATTGATATATTTAAACTTCTTAATTTTTATATTTATAGTTTATACACATAATCAATTTATTTATTAATTCTAATTTCAACGTTATGATTATTTTAAGGGTTTATTTCATGGATTCATTCTAATCATGTTTACATGTTCATCTAATTACATTAAAGGAATTTATATGGTATTTGTTCAATAAGCACTCTAATTTTCATATCTATTAGTTATTAATGAACTTTTTCAATTAATAATACCATTTTTTCAACATTTGGTACTAAAAATGTTCTAGAAATTAGTTTAAGAAAACACGACTTTATTTTTCTCTTTAGTCGGAGAACCTATTTTCTTTGAAAATCCATATTTTAGAAAAAGGATTTAAATTTTCTTTTGACCTTTAAAAAATAATTTATTGGTGGACTTTTTACCCTTATTCTCTTTTAAAAATGTTTTAAAATTATTCTTCGTATTGTTTTCCAAAGGATCCACTTTTCAGACCTATTTAACATCAAAAGGGTATATTGTTTTTACCTTGTACGACATATACATAATCTAAAGTCATTATTTCATTAAATCTTCATTTTAATGTTTAAATGTTTAATTTTTTAAGAAAATTATTTTAAAAGTTATTTTTAAGGAAATTTTTTTTCAAATTGTTTTTAAGAATGAAAATTATAGTTTGCTTAATAATTATTTTAAAATATATTTTTATTTTATTTTCATTCATCAATAACATCAACCCTTTATTTTACTCAACTTGTAATATGTTTTATTTATTCAATACTTATTATTAATCTGTGTGGTTCATGATTCATCTCGTCAATGATAGTTTTTACACTCACTTCCTTCATTCATTTTCATAGACTTCTAAAAATATTTATATTTATGCGTTTATTGGGAATTAAATTTCCCCTAATTATCCATATCACTTATCATGGGTATGTTTATTGAATAAAACACATACCATTTTTTGGTAAGGTGTTTGATTTTAAATATAATTAATTTATTTTACAAATATTGAAAAATATGTATCCTTTACTAGATACAGATATTTGTTAAAGCACATTATTTTTTAATTAAATAGATTATTCAATATATAGGGAATGATTTTTACTTGCATGAAATTGGTTGGGGACCAGTTAATGAAATCCCATTGATCAATCAGTAGTATCATGGGACAAATTAGTTGGTTAGCCTAAAATTATGGGGTTTTATACAACATATATTAAACTGTCTTGAGGATAGATCTTAATGGTAAAGTTATCATGTTTATAGATATATTGATGTCCAATAATTAAGTATTTCCTTCATTTAGATCCAGTTACTATTATCCCTGAGATTTTCAGTTTGAAATAATATATAGATTAATTTCATTCTCAATTTATTGATTAAATGGAATGTGTTTTCATTTATTTATCTTTCTATATTCATAATGCATTATCCAATTATTTTAATTGAATTTGTTTCTTATTGTTTTCATTTTCGAACTATTTATTCACATAATTCAATTTTTATTAATTATTAGTCTTGTGTGTTAAATTATTACCTTACCATATTTGTTATCCTCATTGAATAATATCTACTTATATTGTATTTTTACCTTCTTGATCATTTGATTTCAACCTTATTTTATTTCCTTTCACTCGAAATCAAAAAAGTGTACTAAAAATACATTCAAGGATATATTGAGTAGGAATAAAGTTGTTATCAAAAAAATTATATTTTATTTAGTGTACTAATTTTTAATACAAGACTCGTGTATATATCTAGTTTAGAAATACTATTAAACTCTTTGTTGCTTCGAGATTTGATTCCTTTTAATCATTCTAGTATAATGGTTGTGAAAACAAGATCTTGTATTTCTGGGGTCAGGGCTCTATAATTAATCCCAAACAAAACCCCATGTTGAATAACGAAATTATGATTATTGTTTCCTTAATGCTCAGAAAATTGAATTTTATATAAATATCATTTCTCTTTCCCCCTTAAATCTACCTATAAATCATCCTCATCATTTATCAATCATGGAATGATAAATATTTATTTAAATATATAAATATCAATATATTATTTATTTAATAAATAAATAAATATTGTATTCCCTCAACGGGTAATTAAATATTTATTTAATTTTTTTAATCAAATAAATAATTATTTTTTACCTTGTGGGATAAACAGGGGATAAATTAATACTATATATGCAAATAATTATTTATTACCTTATAAATAAATATTTATTTAACATCCATCTCAAGTATATATTCTTTCAAATCAATGAAGATCAAATAAATGTGATCAAAACATCTGAAAAGTTATTGAACCAGAAGCCAAGAATAATATTTATTTAAATTTCTAAATTCTAATAGAATTTAACTCAGATTCTCGATATACTCTATCTGTAACCTTCTAGGAAAATTTCAATGTGGAATTATATGAACAATATTAAAGTATTATATAAATTTATAAAAAAAACATTAAATAACACATATAGAAATAATAAAATTTTACAATTAAAATAACTTACTATGTGTGATAACCACATAACATTATCCCTTATCATGATATCTCATCAACTATTATTTATACTTTTTTCATCAACTTATATGTGTGATTTGTTTTTGACTAAATGAAATAAACAATCCATTATTCTAGTGTGTACACAGTTTTAAAGGGTGGTTTTATTTCAATCAAAGGGATAGATATATCTACCCACATTAACTTGGAATGGTCAAATGATTTCTTGACTTTTTCATTAATTTCATGTCAACTAAGATATACCCAATGAATCCTACTGGAATACTAACGTATTTCATTACACTTTTCATTAATACATCTAATTACATTATTCTTGATATAAATTAATAATAATTTAAAGCTTAAGGATTATTACACACATCCACAGATAAAAGTATTCAGTAAAACCTATAACATGTGTCATTCCTATTAGTGGGTATGTTTTCACAAACACCTCCCTTAAATTTTACTAAATGCAAACATTATGAGATAAAGAATCAATGTATTATGGGCCACTTATACCTCATAACCCATTTCATCTATCACTCGCAACATAGATGTGATCCATCCATAGAATATATAATTAATGATATTTTCATAGCACAATAGTGTTCTCAATATACGAGGGAGTTATTTTATCCTTTTGATGTGATAAATACTCATAGTACATTATCACATTAATGTTATGCAGAAGAACACTCATCATGTGATAAGATATTAATTAATATTAAAGTCTGTGATTCTATGGGTAATAGAAACTATAAATAAGTTAGTAGTTTTGAACAAACTCTAACTCTCTTTGGTAACATGGTATTCTTTCCCAACAAGTGTGGTATAAATCATATTTTCTATTTCTTAAAAAATAATAAAATAAACGATGTATCCAAAAAATTAAAAAATTGATAAGAATAATGGATACACCAGAAACATAAATAATCAATATACATGTTTTCAATATACCTAAAATCTTCCTAAAATAAAAATAAGAATAAGATCCAAATAACCCAAATTCATTACATAATATAAATTTTAGATATTAAAAAAATAACCAATATCATCATCGATAATGAATAAAAATGATGTGTACTTTTCAATGACATTATTATTATAAATATGTGTAAGGATTAATTATATTAATTTCTATGAATATATTTATAAAAATAATATTTTATTTATTAATATGAAATATATTTCATTTTATTGTATTAACAGTTCGTAAAATTTCATTTACATAGCATCTTTCGTAATATATGAAATAAATAGTGATAATTAAAAAACCTAGTGTTTTTGAAAAAAACTAAGAAAATGAAATGTAGATAATTGTCAATAATATAATAATACTTCGTTTAAAATATTCAAAACAAAATGTATTTTCTATTAACATCATTTAACTGAATTTTCAAGAAAAATTACTCATTATGTTTTTATCAAAATATCATTGGTCTATAAATTAACTATTTATCATTAAATATATCCATGGTCTATCAAAGATAAATTTAATCCAATCAAAAAGCATTAAAAAATATAAATTAAATCATTTCCTTAAAAATATCAATGTTCTATCAAAATTAAATATAATCCAATCCAGAATCATATCACATAAACAATGTATTTGGACCCAATCAGGGCACTCTTATTGATTCAAACTAACATATTCAAGGATTTAATTCTATACAATGAAACAAGTAATGATGATACTGGTATATATAATAATAGTGTACTTCATTTTAATTAAAATGTTCCATATGTCTTCCTAATGTCAAAACATAGAAACAAAATAATATTCCCTTAAAATATAAATATTTAACAATAAATTATGATATAATACATTTTTATATAAATAATTTTGTTATAAATAATGGTTGAACATGGTATATATTACTTTAAAATGAAAAAATCAAGAAATTAAACAACCAATCCTATAGATTATTTTGTATAAAAGACTATTAAGTATATATTAGATGAAATATTAAAAGGACCTTATTAAATAAGATAATAAAAGGATTAATTCGTAAAAGAAGCCCTAAAAAGAGACAATTAGGAATAAAATATATAAGCCACGGTAATAATAAAATAAAAAAGTTAAACTATCTAATAAACTTACAAGAACCATTATTTAAGCTTTAAATTTATATATAACATACCTTTTCAAGGATAAATCACCATTAATAAAAAACTCAAAAAATTGTAAAAATAATAGTGGTGTGAATTTTTGTGGTCTTATAGAATGTACTGGTTCAATAGATCTTTATTTATACATTATCACACCATTACACTACACACTCTCTATGTGTTCGAAGTATATTTTCAAATATCCATGTAACACTCAAATTCATAATAGTTTCTTCTCTCTTGCATATAAACATCCACAAAAACAGATATCATGTTCATTACTACTGATAATACACTTAAAATCACTAGACATTTCTTTTGTTAGGGATCAAAATTATATAATATACTAACCACTAATAATATATAAGTGATTTTATGAGTGATAAAATAATCACTAATAGAGGGGGGGGGAATTCAGAATAATAATTTTTTGCACTAATAAAGGATCAATTTATCATAATTCAGAATGATTATAAATGGTATATTTAGTTATGGTAACATTAGTGCTATTAAAATTAACCTTTATTAGTGCCACACCTTGTACTGATAAAATCCACTATTTACACCAACAAAGAACTTGTATCTATATAGATATTTCTATTAAATAGTTGATAAAAAACATAAAAAATAGTTTTAATTGATGTAATTCAATATTCATATACAATAGATAATATATTTATCTTCCACCATTATTTCAATAAAAATACTTTATTAATGATTTTCCATACATCAAAATTTCATTGATATAAAATTCACATAAACAAATAATTATAACCTATAAAAAACTCTCATATTACGCCTTCTATATTGATCAAACAAACATCCTTTATAAGAATGTGTCTATACAAAAGAAATCTACTTTTAGTAACTGTAAATAATAAATAAAAATAAATTATAATTTTAATGTTATATAATACATGTTTAATCTAATTTAGAATTTTAAACTACCACATATTAAAATAAAAAATGAATAATAACATGTTATTCTAAATTATCATGAATATTGTAGAGTGTTTTCCCGATATTGATTATGTTATGTGTGTTTTTTATTAAAATGTCACTTTTAATGAAAATATGCACTTTCCATAATACCATCCACACCATGTGTATAATTGATTTAAAGGTTAATTTCTACACATCATAAATAATTTTTTTTTCTTTTTTAAATTATCTAGAAAATATATTTTTTTCATCATTTTTTAGCATTTCATGCATTATTTATACTCAAATATCATTTTTAAGTTAAATCACACACTATTAGTCTTATTAGCACGTTATGCGCCAAATTGACATGTAGTTAATTCCAACTTGTAAAAAAATAATCATTAATATTTATTTCAAAATTATCATAATAAATTGAGTGTGTTTTATAATTATTTAAGCATTTTATGTGTTTTTTGAAAAATTAATTCACTTTGGACTTACTATATGTACATTAAATCATATTGATCTCACAGTGTGGAATATTTATATGAGGTTAATTCTTACATTCCAAAAATGAATAATTAGACTTTTTTCTATTTTATTTTGAAAAAAAAAACCAGTTTTCTTGGTTTTAGAATATAATGTGTTTTTTGAACCGAAATGTCACTTTTAAGCTAAAAACATGCACTTTTTGTCATGGTAGCCACATATAGTGTCAGATTGATGTGAGGTTAATTCATAAAAATCAAAATTGAATTATTAATAATTTTTATAAAGTTTAAAGAAAATCAAGGTGTGGTTTATTATTTTGAGTATGTAACACATGTTTTGAAAAAAAATATAAATTTTAAATGAAAACACACACTTAGAGTCCTAATAGAATCATCATGTGTAAAATTGATATGTGGCTAATTATTACATATTAAAATGAATGAGGAATAATTTAACTAAATTTTAAATATAATCCTAAATTTTTTATTAATTTTGTATATGTGACATCTAGATTGAACTAACACATCCCTTCTAAACTAAAAACAGACACTTTCAGAAATCCTTACCACACCATGTGTCAGATTGATGTGAGATAAATAAAACATATCAAAAATTATTTATTAATGTTTTTCTTAAATTATCATTAAAATCTGAGAAACTTGTCTTTATTTTGATTATGTGATGATGTAGTGTACTAAAATGTCACTTTTAAAAAAATCATTCACTTTTGGTCTGAAGAGCCAAAACGTGTGTCAGATTAATGTGTGGTTAATTCCTCCAAATAAAAAAGAACAGCCTATAGTATTTATAAAAAATTATTATAAGTTATGTCAATTTTTTTATACTTGAGTATGTGATGTGTGTTTTAAGGAAAAATTTCAATTTTAAATGAAATAAATCAATTTTAGTCAAACCATACACACTATATATTATACTGATGTAAAGTTAATTCCTATAATTAGAAATTTAATAATTGGTCATTTGTATATATTATAATGAAAATTTCAGTTTTTTCTTTATTTTGAGTATTTGACACATGTTATGAAATAAAATTTCACTATTAAGTGAAAACATGTTCTTTTAGTTGTAACAGTTACACAACATATCAGATTTATATATGGTTAGTTCTTACACATCAAAAATGAATCACAAATAATTTTCCTAATGTACTAAGATGAATTGACTATGTACGTTATTTTCAGAGTAACTCGGATACATTTTGAACTAAAATTTCATTTTAGGACTACTTATAATTCTTTAATTAATATAATTGTTCCTTTAGGAGACCATATTAATAAGTTCATCCATATGTATTATTATAACATATCTAATCTATCTTAATATAGTCTTCTCAATCTACTAGAATGAATAATATAACTATATGAATCAAATTCTTATGATCACTTAAACGTTTCTAGTTATTGATCCTTCAAAAGAATATGCAATATTTACTCTTATGAATCCTTTTATAAGTCAATTATATTCATTATTAAATGGGATTAATTCTTCTATGAATTTGTTTCAAATAAATATGTATATAATGATATATATTAAAATAATAATGAGGTTTGAAATCAAAATAAAAGGTATTAATAGTAGTAGTTGTAGTTTCATTATTTAATTTTGAACAATTTTTTTCTTTATAAAATGTTACATTTTAGACTACATATAAATTTATAGGAATCACACAATAATATTTCAGGGACACTTGAGTATCACTGTAATTTTGGTGAGGAGTTTTCTCAAGAACCTAGTAATTATGATCACTCGATTAGAAACATAGGATGTTATTGACATCGGTGTGTGATTCACAAAAAAAATTTATTAGATCATAAAATCCAAATAAAGTATTAAATAGAAATACTTAAATACATCATATTAATATATTAACATAATATTAAATATTTTAATTCAAATAGATTTTATAAAATTTAATGATATTGAAAAAAAATAACATATAGAATAATATGAATTATATCATCCAAAGAATTATGATCTTTCTCAAATAAAAATATTAAAAACATGTTTGTAAATAAACTCTTCATTATTTCTAAAAAAATAATAAAAGAAAGTGTGTTTCCCACTAATAATTTAAAAACCCACTTTCTTTTTTGAATGTAGAAACTATTCGGATTTGACGTAGTCTGTAAAATATATAGACCCACAAGCAGTAAATAAATATTTCAAAAGAAGTTTTAATTACGTTCAGACATACTCCTTTAGGGATACTAGATTGGGGATGAAATATGATATCTTTCATAAATTTAAAAAATAATTACTCTAATAATTTTAATAAGTTTTTTTCAAACCCTATTCAAACATTGAGAAAAATAATTGATATGTATTGATATATGTTTTAATTCTGAAATTTTATTATGTATACTATAATACTTATTGAGTTAGGAAATCCATATTCTTCTTATATTCAATTTAAATCTTTATACTAATGTTTTAAAGATAAATAAAAAATTCTGTATCATAAAAAATTATTTTTTTTTAAACTAATATAGAATTTTAAATTTGATGTTTTTTGAAAAATGATAAATGTAGTCTATTACAAATTAATAAGTGACATAAAGTGAGATTCATTTGTTGAATATTATAAAGTCATAAAAATAAATTATTTTATTAATAGAAATCTAATTTTATAATTAATTATTTACTATGAAAACATGTTAATACTATTAAATTTCATACAAAATTAACACATCAAGAACAACTACAACTAGGAATTTTAGAGAGATTGATTAATGATATAATCCAAATTTAATTATTTTTGGATACTTTAAAAAAATGAAAAAAAAATGTTTTATAAAAAATTATAAGATTTTAATAAAAGTTATTTTCATAAAATAATATCATAAGATACTTTCAAAATGAAAATATATATTAACGACCCCCTGTGTAATTTTTATAAGTGAAAGAATGTAAATTATTCTATATTAATTTTTAATTTTAAATAAATAAGTATTTTTAGTTAAAAGGTAAAATTATATTATTAGAAAATTATTTTGATAAAATAAAAAAAAATTGTCTCAAAAAACATAATTATTATAGGTTGGTTTTTTGGGAATCTTCTAATATATCTGATTTTTTGGTGAAAAGGTCACAATTGTAGCTTGATGAGCACTGAAAATTTAAGAAGTTGGCATTATGTCATCATGATTAAATAACTTATGAAACATTTATTCAATATATATTTCATTTAATATTTATAAAATGAATTAAAAAATAAAATTTTGATTTTTAAATTTAGACATTCAATGTTTGGAACCAATAATTTTATTTTTTTGATAAAAAATAATTTTGGTTTCTGTACATTAATTTGGTTTCTATAAGGAATGTTTCATATTGTCGAGCCTTTAAACATAAAACCAATATATCTCACTAATTAATAAGTCTTAAAACTTTTTTAAATTCATTTCACTAAGATGTTGTTAGCTTGTATAATAAAATTAGAAATATTTTTTCATTTTAAACCCACCATCCTCAAGTATAAATATATTAGTGAGTTCCCTTGGAAATATTAAGGGTACACCATGATAGTGATTTCATTCCTTGGTTATATAATTAATCTCCATATATAATATGTTTTCTAATTCCATGGGTAATGACCTTTTTAATTATGATTTATGAAACCCTGAAAATATACCTTTCTGAAATGATTTTGAATGTCTACATTCTATATTATAGCCACATTATTATATTAGTATTCATGTTATTTCTATTATGATATGCCTCATGTTAATATAATCATTAGTTATTGATATGACTTGTGAACATATGATCATTCATTATAGATATGTCTCATGGTCTTAGGTTGTGTATCTCATATGTTTATTCCTTTATGGGGATATATTCTCACCCATTTTATTGATCTATGTCCCCATGATATGATATGGAATAAAATTTACCTAATATGAACTTGGGAAGAGTCCTTTCAAGTAGATTAGAATATTGATTATTTTTTTGTACTATGTTTCTAAATTCCAAGACCCTAAAACTAAAAAGATACACATTATTTTTAAATATTTTATTATGTCATAAAAGTATTATAAAATAAAGAAGTTGGGTCCCCATAGTTGGTATCAATTGTTTGATTTAGTTATTTATGGAAGTTAAGATTATAAATAATTATTAAAAACCCTAAGAATAATTCTAAAAATAGGAAAAAATTCTAGTATTTTATTGAATTATTAAGAAATTGGTTTAGAGAAAATATATCCATATCTAGATATTATAAGTGGATGTGACTATAGAAGAGTTTTACATATGGGTAATAACCCATGAAAGGTTGCATTGATCTAGAATTGATTATCACTTGGTGCACGATAATAGGCCTTACTTTACACCTGGTTTGGAACCCCTGGAGGAATTTTCTTTGGATAATTCACATACACTTTATGATCCATAATAAAGGATCAGAATATATGGATTTGTATTTACAATCAATTGATATCCCTATGACATGAATCTATCTTTTATCACTTCTTATTATCATTCATTCAATTGGGGTACTACCCTATACGTTGATAAATGTAATATAGTCTCTAAAGTTTATTCTTTGGTATTTTAATAGATAACCACATTAATCCTTTGAAGGGTGATTTTTCCCCACCTAATATTTAACCAATGATCATGTTCACTACCAGAAACCACAATTCTCATGCATATTACCATTCCAAACCATGTCAATATATTTATGAACACATTTTTTGTGGAAATGAGATCTCTATTGAGAATGAAAAATTACTGTATTTTTCTTCCCATGTCATCATTAATACATAAATATTCATCCAAAGAATTTCACTTGTGGATACCCCTGTCATCTTCATCTGATTAAAGAGTGTTCTTCTATAAACTTCAACATTGATTGACTAGGGAAAGTATATACTAAATTGTATACTCTTTTATCTATATGGTGTAAAAACCTTATAATTATTGATTTTGATTGATCGTTATTTACCTATAAAGTTATCAAATTTCATTATATACTCATTTAATTTCCAACAGGTTTATAGGGATATGATAATTGTATGTATGTTTTGATTATGAGAAAAAAATTAATTAAATAATATTAATGTCCTTCCCTAATAGGACTCTAATTTAGTGGGTGATGAGAATAATATAACATGATTTAAGTTACTCAAAAGAGGCGATGGATTTTACCAGTTATAGGTTACTCATATGTGATATGGGAATATCTATGATTAGTAACTCCGGTATAAAGGGTTTATTTTCCAAGACACCAATATGTTTTATTTATGATTTGTATGAATTATTAATGGTTCTTTTGATCAATATTGATATCACTTGGATTATTTTTTTTGTATCTTATAACTATTTTCCCTATGTTCACTTTCTTATGATCATTATATGACTCTTATCCTCATGTTTATGCTCTCATATCATGCCTCATATTTTACCCATGATTTTCATTTATTCTTCGTTTTCATTATTCATCCCTTATATGGCATTATAGCCCCCCCTTTTCATTTGCTTCCCAATTTCCCTTAGAATCGCAATCAAAGGGCTACAAATAATAAAACTAAGTATGTAGAGAATCCTTGTGGAGGAAATGTGTATTGTAAAATGTGATTTGTTTTAAATGTACTCTAAATAAAAAAATATTTAGGTCTTGGGAGTCTTTTTAAATTCATTTTATTTATTAATAATTATGTGTGTTTAGAACTTTATTTGGAAGTGCGGGTTGGGTTATCTAATTTGGAATCAGAGTAGAGTTTGGTTATTTTTTGGGAATTTGGATTTGAAATAGTTAGTTATAGATCCTTAGATAGAAAAAACATTATATAGTGTACTAGGTTAATTATAACAAGTATAACTCCATAGTATTAACTACAAATACATAAACAGAATGTTTCATTTATATAGTTATCATTTCTTTGAACATTTGTGTTTAGTATTTTTTATTTTGGGGGTAAAATTATGAGGAAAAAATTTCTTTAAGGTGTATAATGTAACACCTAGAAAAATCATTTATGTTATTAATAGAACTCATATTTCATAATTAATTTTATATTATTGTAAATATAAATACTATAACATTTCCTAATAAATATACACATCAAGGTTAACTACAACTAGAAATTGTAAAGGGATTAATTAATGATAAAATCAAAATTGAATTATTTTGGGAGAATATAAACATATTTAATTAAAGATGGTCATTATGAAAAATGATTAATATTTAAATAATATTTATTTTAATGAAATAATATTATAAGTCAATATTTAAATGAAAATATATTTTAATGATTTCCTTAGTAATTTTTATGATGCCTATAATTTCAATAGGTTATAAATATTCTTAATTTTCAATATATAATTATTTTCATTTAAAAGACAAAATTATAATATTTAAAGAGTTATTTTTATAAAATTAAATTTAATTTAATAATCCTAATATCAAAATTATCCTAGGGTTGTTTTTTTTGTGAATTTTCTGAAAAAGCCTGTTTTTGGTAAGAAAGTGAAAGTTCGGCTTTACAAGAAATATGATTTTATGACATCATTATTATCTAAGAATTATTACAAAATTATGAAACAATTTATTCTATAAAAATTCATTTACTGAGTCTAGATTTTAATTTAAAAATATTAATTTTAATATATAAATTTATACTTCACATTTTTTGAACCAATAATTAGATTTTTGATATAAAAATATTTTTTAGTTTGTGTGTATTGATTGGATTGTCTTGAATGTAATTTCTTAATTGGGGTGACTTTTAATATCCACGCACTCTCTACCAATGATTAATAAGTAATGATTTTTTTTAAATTCATTCCACCCTCAAGTGGTAGGATTATATAATAAAATAACCAATATTTAATCCCTTAAACCCCACCGTCATCAAGTATAAATACCACACATTACCTATTCATATCATCTAAAAATTCATATTCTAAAAATATCATGTTATTTTACCTATACAATAGTCCCTCTTATGTTCCCTCAAGGTCTAATGTTTTATTATCATGTTTTAGGAATCCAAACATCGAGGAAATTGAATTCTCCACTTCGTCCTTTTCATTCATGTACCTCCTTTTTTATGATTCTTCTTAAGGTCGATTATTATTTCCATTCAAGAAATTTTAATCTTCCCATTAATTTCAATATTTTGTTCAATCTATTAGATAATTCCATTCTCTCTCATTATTCCTTATCGATAATCCATATTGTATATAGTCATGCTATCAAAATCATTTTTTAATTTTTTTTCTTTTTCATGAAATATTATTATCATTCGAATAAAAAAGTATCTTCCTTACCCATGTAAATTTACCAAGATGTAAAAATATATTTATTCACGAATTTAAATTTAAAAAACCCCCCATTCTATTTTTTTGGTTTAGAATGATGTAATTTTTAAGTCTTTAAACACTTATGTAAATAATGATTTTATATAAAACAAGTTAATTATTATCCTTGGACTATTGATGAAATTATTTATTATGGGAAAAAATCACATAAATTAATATATATTATGGTTTCACCACGATAGAAATCTAATTCAGTTGGTAGAAATGTGATCTCTAGAGATGGCATGTTCATGATACCTTGGCATCATGCCTTGGTAATTCTTTATGATACCTTAATGAACAACTTTGGTAATAATAAATGTGTGACCATATAGCACTCCAATACATTGGATAAATAATTAATCTCTACATATGAAATTTCTTATGATAACTTATTTAATATTTATGGTAATTATGATTCATGAAACATTGGTGATAAGCCTTGGTGATATGCTTACGAATGTTTCATTATTATGTTATACCCACATTTCCATGTTATAATTCATGTCATTCCTATTTTGATTTGAATCATGTTTATATGATCATTAATTATTTGTGGGACTCATGTTAATATAATCATTCCTAATTGATATGGATAATCCTTTCATGTGGATTATGAGCATGTTGATTTTTTTAATTATTATGATCCTAACTTCCATGACACTCAACCTCAAAACATACTATGTAATGTGAAATGTTTTACCATATAAATAACTTGTTATGAAATAAAAAATGTGGGTCTCTGTAGTTGATATAAAAGGATAGTTTAGTTGTGTTGGTAAATTATCATTGGAAAAATTTATTAAAACCTCTTGGGATAAGTATAAATTTTTTAAAACAATCTATTATTTTAGTGAAGTACTAAGACAGTGGTTTCTATGAAAATTCATACCTGTGTAGATACTTCAAGAGGTATTAGATCTAGAATATTTGTACCTAGGGTTAATAAACATGAAAATGGTACATTGAGATGAACTCTATCATCACCTAGTGTACGACAACAGGCCTTGTTGTTATCCTAGTTTGACACTACTAGGGTATTTTGTCTAGATAATTCACATGAAATTTATGGGTGATAATAAAGTAAAAAAATATATTTATTTATATTGACATTTAATTGATATCCCACTGACATGAATTTATCCTTTTTTGGTTCTTGTTGTAATTTTTTTCATTGGGTATCTAACATATAATTTGTTAAATGTCCTATAATTTCTAAAGTTTATTGTTGGGTATTCACCCAAATAAAGTTATCAATCCTTTTACAGGGATTTTTCCCACCTAATTTGTTGCAAATGATCATGTTCTCTATCAGTCACTATAATTATCATGTACTTTACCTTTACCCACCATGCCAAAATCACTATGAACTCCTTTTTTATGTAAATTACATATCTATTGAGAATAACCCATCACTGTATTCATATTTCCCTATTATCAACTTTGAATAACTTTTCTTTTGAATTATTTCCCTTACGAATACCCATGTCAACATTTAATTGTAATGTGTTCACCTCAAAACTCCTACACTAATTAACAGGGGAAATTATTGATTAAAATTATACCCATTTATCTATATGGTGTAAATACATTATACTTCATGATATTTATTGAGGGGTATTTACCTATAATGTTTTCAAATTTCATTAGATACCCATTAAATTTTCAACATGTTAATCATTTTATGATTATGTAATGTTTGTTTTAATTATGTGGCACACATGAATTAAGAAATATAAAGTGTGTGTTGTTATAGTGCTCTAATTCATTATGTAATGAGACAAATTAAATTAAATGGAATTCACTCCTAAGAGACGATAGAGTTTATTTGTATTAGGTTACTCCTAAGAGATATTTGAATTATCTAGATATG
Source organism: Viscum album (assembly GCA_963277665.1). NCBI lineage: Eukaryota > Viridiplantae > Streptophyta > Magnoliopsida > Santalales > Viscaceae > Viscum > Viscum album. Next base: position 64,921,128 of record OY728147.1, on the reverse strand, counting down.
TAATTCCATTACAAATATTTTATATCAAATGATACTAGCCTATTTTTTTATTCTTTTAATGAAATTTCAATGGTTCCATTGATCAAGATTGATATCACACGGGTCATGATTATTTTATCTTATAACTTGTTACCTTATTTCCATGTTGTTATTATAATTTTATAGCTCTTATCTTGAATTTTATATTCCCATATCATACCTCACAATTTAACCATGGTTTTTATTTATTCTCTATTTTCATTATTTATACCTTTCTAGGATTTATAGCTCCCCCTTTTAATATGTTTCCTCATTTACAATCATAATCAAAGTGATACATAAAATAAAATTATATGTGTAGAGAATCATTGTGTAAGAAATGTGTATTTCATAATGTGTTTATGTGTAAATTTACCTAGTTTCCAAAAACACTTTACCTCAAATATTTGGAGTTTTTTGAAATTTCTAGGATTTATTAAAATGTATATATATTTACAACTAGATTTGGGAGTGTGGTTCTATGGTGTCTCATTTGGTATCGAATCAGAGTTTCATTATTTTTTCAAATTATGATTGAGAATATTTGGGTATAGATCCTTATATAGATAAAAAAATTTCCCAGTGTTATAGGTTATGTATATCTATTATAACCCCATAGGATTAATTACACCTACATTTTTATAATTTATCCTTTAAATAGTTAAAAATTACATGAACATTTTGAATCTATATGTGTTATTCAAAACGTAAAACTATAAGGATTCTATTTCTTTAAGAAGTTAGAATGTAACTCCCTAAATATTCTTTTATATTATTAACATAACTCGTAATTTAAAATTATTGTTTTATTATGATCACATAGAATTATTTTTACATTTCATAATAAATTAACACATCATAAAAACTACAACTAGTAATAGTAAAGATATAATTTAATGATATAAAAATGTAGAATTATTTTTGAAAGCTATAGTCAAATATTATTAAAAATGAGTTTTATGAAAAGTTTATAATAATATGAAATAATACTATAATACAATTTTCAAATTATAATTTATATTAATGAATCCCTAAGTAATTTTTATAGTAGATAGAATGTTTATTATGCTATTAAGATTGTTAATTTTTAATAAATAATAATTTTTAATTAAAAGATAAAATTATATAACTATATAATTATTTTCATAAAAAAAATTATTTTTGGAATCATCTCATCAAAATTATCTAATGTGGTTTTTTGGGAATTTTCTAACAATGTTTATTTTTTGGTGAAAATTTGAAAATTGTCTTTTTATTAGCATGGTGATTCAATTACATCATTATTAGGCCAACATGATTAAAAAATTTATGAAACATTTTATTCAATTAAAATTTAATTTAATAATTATAAAAATGTTTTTGAAATATTAATATTAATCAATGAATTTATACATTACATTTTTTGAACAAAAAATTGGTTTTTTTAGATAAAAATTATTTTTGGATGTGTGTGTTATTTTGGATAGATAGAAGGTAAGTTTTGAATTTAAGAGCCTTTGAAAACACAAAAATTATCTACCACTCATTAATAGTTTAGAAAATTGGTTGAAATTCATTACACCCACATGTGGTTGTCATATATAATAAAATAACCAATATTAAATCCTTTAAAACACATCACTCTTGAAATATAAATACCATCCATTCCTTATTCTCATCCACTCAAAATTTATAAGAAATGACATTCAGGTAATTTTACTGCTCAAATAATCCCTCTATGGTTCCCTCAAGGTCAAAAGGTTCCATCATAGAGTTTTTGGAAGAAAATATTTAATGTAATAAAATTATTCCCTTCTTGTTTTCATTCATAAACCTCATTTTTTTAATATTCATAATTTTAAGGATTATTTAGTTTCATTCAATTTTTATATTCACATTAATTTCAAAAAAAAATCATTACTGGGATACCTCAATTATTTCTCTTTACGCCTTTTATATAATCTGTGTTGTATATTTTCCTCAAATAATTTCCTGATATTTTCAATTTTTTAGGAAATATTACTATATTTTGAATACCCAAGCCTCTTCCTTATGCATATAAATTCACTTATATGTAATCATAGTTTATTTTTTTCAGATTTATAATTATTAAACATATATTCCCTTTTTTGGGTTACAAATCATGTAATTTTAATATCCTAAACAGTTATATACTCAATGATTTTATATGAATCTCATTCGTTATTATCCTCTAGTTAATGATGAAATGATTTATTATGATATGTATTGATCACATGAATTAATAAATATGAATATTGTTACCTGATTGTTATCAAATTCATTGGGTAAAGAAGTAATCTCTAGAGATGAAATTTCCATGATACCATGGAATCATTCCATTGTAATGTTATATGATGCCTTGTGTTGGGTCAAAATGTATATGCAGATGAAAAACTACAAGTGGGAGTGAAGTATAAGTTTAAAAACATTCATTTTCAACATTAAAAGAATTATGTTTAAAATAGTTCAATCTAATTCAAATAAAAACCCCTCTTATGAAGAAAAATTTTACTCACCCTTGGGTCTGATTAAAAGGATATCGAAATAAATTTAATTCAGATATGTATTTCACAAGTTACATTATATAATAAATCATATCCACAGTAAGTGTGTCATGTATCATAATCCTAGTAGTTATGATAATTATAGTAAAGAAAATGATTCCATCATAAAGAGTATATAATTTTACTGAGTAAATGAAGTAATCATAATGATATAAATATTAATGACAAAGTTTTAAAATGGTATCGTAATCAAATCGGTTATGATGAAGAGAGTACAAAATAAAAAAAATTAATATGTCAAACAATTAACTTTCTATTAGAATAACATTGTGAATTAAATAATCATAAATAAAAAAATTCTTTTCACCCAAAAACAAGTGTATCCAATAACCTGGGTTAAATATCCTATGATTTATATTTTCAAGAAAATATGTCTCACCCACACCAAGGTAAGCCCTCGATACGATTATTAGAATGAGTCTGTCTTCATATCCCTGACATCCTTCGATCAAGAAGGTGATTGACAACTCTGTCTTCTTAGCCTTGTAATCCCTTGATTTACAAAATATAAGTATAACTATCTTCCTATCCACATAATCCATCAATCATAATCACAAAATTTGGTTCTTCATGAAGAAAAAAACACACTAAAGTTACAAGCGTATGGGACAAGCAGTTCACAACATGAAAACAGTCATATTTTTCACACGTAGGATATTTTTCATAGCTCCCACATAGTGTCACAAAAAAATACAGAAGAAAAAAGTGATCTCTTTCAAATAACCTGGTATTTTTAGGCATTCATCTCAATGGTCATCTTGATTTCCAATGGTCAGATTTTCTCCTGAAATCTTGGATCCACTTCGACACCTATCACTCTAACAGTTATAATAAAACTAAAACCATGGCATCATTTTGATTAACATATAATATTCAACATAATTTTTATTTAAAACATAAAATTTCATTGTGATATAGTTGTATGGGAACCATAATAATTATTTCAAATGAGTTATATGATTTTCATTATATGAGTCAGTGTGATTTTTATCATTGTGAAAGAATGGTTGGTAAGAAATAATGGATAGTGTATATGATATGAATCGTGTTGAGTGTGTGATATAAATCGTATTTGGCTTGTTACTATAATACTGAAATGAATCATTAATTCAATAATCAAGAGTATGATTTTTATCATAGGAACTTATAAAAATTATAATAATAAAATAAGAATTGATTTTCATAAAACAAAGTATGATAAAAAGGATTTGGACAATAAAAAGTACGTAATTTATTATTTAAGAAAGATTTTGTTATTACCCAAACAAAAGGAATAGAAAAGGTCAAAAAAAGACTTTTAACTTAAATATCTCCCCCTTTTTGAAATCATAGAGCATAATATTTAAATATAAAATTACTTAGTAAAATTTAATCCAAAAAGAGTTTGAAGAAAAAAATCAACTCAGAAGTAAACACTTATAATAATCACCCCCAAAGTTTTAAAACTCTTCTAAAGATAATAATAAATGTAAATAAATATTCTATTGGATAAAAAAATCTTAAGGTTTTTATTTTCATTACATTTGGAAATTTTACTCCCCATTACAAAATCATTATCACCCTCTAGATATCATTCTCCTCTTTTATGATAATTTCTCTCCCTGTCTAGATCATTATACCCATTTGTGATTTACAAAAAGGATTAGGGAATATCTTATAATTCTTGGTAAAGTGGTAGATAAAATAAATATATTAAGTAATAAATAATTTTATCATCTATAATAAGTGAAAGACCATTCATACCAAAATACTTGGAAAACATTCAATCGAACTGTTTGTAGATGAATAAAAATATCCATTGATGTTTTCAAAAGAAATATAACAAGTGTTCAAAAATTAATTTCTTCTCCCTTTCTTTCTTCTTAATAAATAGGTATAGTACAATTGTCTTAATTTTTTCAAAAGATTACTTCTGATTATATATCAACTATTCATATTCTCAAAACAATTGATCCTGGTTATGGTTCAATTCTTCTCAAGAGAAAAGTTTTTCATCAGGAATGCAAGTCTTTTTCTTGATCTTGAATATTTTTCTCATGATCTTTACATGAATTTTCATTTACTTTATACATGTCATTCATCAAATCAATTTTATTTTTCAAATATATTATCAAATTCATTTAAAACATCAACTTTGAAACTTATGATTGAATGAAATACAAATTATTATAAATTTAATTGACATAACTAAAGTGGGTTACATCTTGAATTTTGAAACTGTTAACTTTTTTAGTAGTATCACAAGACATCTTGTAGAAAGAAATCGTGAAATCAATAAAAATGAAAATTATATCTTCAATTTAATCCTTATATAATTTGATACTTTTATCAGTATTATATGGCCATTTAACAACTTTTTTGAAATACTTTATATGTTCCTTAGTACATTCTTCAAACACTTTGAGTAGGCTTTATAACGACCCATACTTTACATACATTGTTAATACTTCAAAATTGAAGCACACTTATTACAACATATGACAAAACCACAAAGGACCGTATAGGTATAATGTCTTTAGAAACTGGGAAACATAAACAACTGGTTCATAAATCTTCTACAGTGTCTCCCATTTATTTCATCATATCTAGGGTCCCTTTTAGCATATTCTACTTAATATACATCTTCCTGACCTGGGGAAAAGAAAACATAAAAGGGTGAGCTCAAATGCTCAGCAAGGGAAAATAAAGGAAATAAAAATCATATCATATCTTTTTGAAAATCATAACCTGCAAAAGAGATCATAATATCTTAACATGGAACAAATCATAGAAGTGAAAATGAGATCCCCATAATCATAACATGAAACTTTAATCTTTGTGGCATGCACACATAATTATGGAAAATCATTTCTTGTTAGTCATGACTCATTGCCAAGACTATCTTAGTGGACAAAGTCCCTTTCTGAACTGAGTTCACTCCTCGTTTCAGTCCTGTATCACTGAACCGAAATAACCTTCCGTTCCAGCCATGTCTATCTCATGAGATATAAAATCTTTACCCAATGCATTGGAGGGAGATATAGGTCCCACCCATCTTATAATGAATCCTTTCTTATGTGTGCCACATAATCATAAACCATACATCATAGCGTAACCCATGTAATAAAAATGGAATTCTTAAACAACATGACATCATAAAACAATTCATATAAGATAAAGGAATTCATAAAAATATTTCCATCACAACATAATCAAATCCATTTAATAATAGGGATAAAAAGAGAACCCTTTTATTATCTTAGATGGAAAATAATTTTGATAAAATACTTGAACTCCATTCTTGAGGAAAATATCCTTTCTACTTCAAAAACATTTTTCCTTTCATAACATGTCATACGACATTAAAATAAAATAAGATGATTAAAAATAAACTTTAAAACTATTAAAGAAAGCTTCTTGGAAATAATGTTTTAAAAATCCATTCATGCCGTATAAGTTAAAAAACATTCTTCGTACCTTTGTCGGAAAAGTCAAAAAGTACCTCGTACGAAAAAAAACGACAAAAGATTCCTTTCATATTCTTTACTAAAAACTCACCGAAGGGTAAAATTGGATTTAAACGATTGTAAGTGGATGGAAACAATATTACATATTGAGGGAACATGGATGTGGATGATAAAATACACCCCAGTAAATACTTACGAATAAACAATCTCGGATAAAAATGAGATTGTGGTATTTTCCCTTACCATTGGTCCGATTTGCTTTGTACGTGTCCGAAGCTCCTGTATAATGGTTTAAATAATGTTATTGACTTATTCCAGAATCATACATATTTATATGATATCATATGTGGTCATATTCTTAGCTTCTTGTTAGTAATATTTCATTGTTACTTGTTACTCGGGTCTTTATTGCCTTTTGTTCTTATGCGTGTTTTGCGGAATAAATTCTTATTCTTCTTTTAAGGTTATAGATACCTTATATCCAGAATGGTATTAGTGTAACAAATATCATATTTATTCATTCAATTCATCTATATAATTATTATGTAATGATGATCATGTAGAACGAGTCGCTTCACATCGTGGAGACGGTATTCCGTACGTACGCACGAGTGATGATATCGTTCCTATGATCGTGGAATTGTATTGGAGTATATATATATTATTTCAGTATCAATATTACTTTATAATATTCATAAATAGTTACTCATTACACCATTATACCCATCCTTGTAAAGTGGTGGTGGAAAATAGATTACACCACGGCGTGGAGACGGTATTCCGTACGTACGCACGCGCGGTGATTTCATTTTTCCGTAGGATGGATAGAAGGTGAATTAGGGTTGTTTCATATTTATAATAACATATCAGTATGTAAGTAATACTGATGTTATTACTTTATCATTAAACAACTAAAGTAGAAGAAGTTCAAGAAGAAAGAAATTGAAAAGATCGGTAACAGATATTACCTCTTCTTTGGAACGCCTCTTTGAATCCTCCACTTAGGGAACTAAGATTGGTCTTTGAAGAATACCAGGACCTCTAGGATTATTCTAGGGAAGTGGAGAGGAGAAAATGTCAGGGGTTGGCTGAGCTTGAGTGCTCAAATTGGTGTGAGGAGGAGGGGGAGGAGGTGTCCTTTTATAAGGGAGGAGAGGGGCACCTTAGGAATATCTCAAAATATTATTTTATATTAAAGTCAAAATCGGTTTATAATGGTTCCAAAGGGACTTATTTCGAAGATAAAGTGGGGAAGGGTCGAAATCCTATCAACCAATAGGATTTAGACAAGTTTAGGGTATTATTTTAACCTTATCAATTAGATTTAACTCTAAGTTAATTAATTTAACTTTTACCGTGTCTTTTTGTTTTCTTTCACTATATGGTTAATACACTTACTATAACATGCCAAAAGAACCCCAAATTGTTTATTATTAATATATATATCCTTATCTAAGTCATTTGGCCGAACCTTAGATTTTTAGGAATAACATAACAATTAATAATATAATATTTGATTTAAAAACTATTTTGTGTCAATTTTGACACTATTTGATATATGATTTTTGTCAAAGTCATAACAGAATTATATATTCGAAAACAGTTGCTTAAATCAACACTAATATATCATAGTAACCTAGAAAAATTTTTTAATTCATAAAAAGTCTCAAATTACATTTATTTTGGTGTTTATAACATCAATTATGTCAATATTTCATAAATAAGATAATTACTGCATCATAATTGTGTCATTAATAAATTAAATTATTTAATGTCTAAAAATTATAAATAAAATACCATTATGTAGTAAATCATTTCATATTTCTAATGAATATTTATAGTCGAATTTATCTTATGTATAACCCCATATTAAAAATGATTTACTTATTAAACATTGATTTTAACTATTTTAATCCTTCTTTAAATAAATTAATAATAAATGTCCTAATCTAACCCAAGTGGGCCTAAATGGTCATATTTTATTCATAAGGTTGTTTTTGGTCGAATTACATGTATCCAATAGAATTAGGACACGTGTTAGGGTAATAGTAATATCATATTTACCCTTAGTTACCCTATTTACTATTAACCGCGGTAAAAAAAAAGTAAAAAGTCACTATTCACCAAAAAAATATTTTTATCTCATTGAACCACATTTTACTTACTGATATCAACCGTGTCTGTCAGATTTTCGAAATTCCATTCAAAGAAGCTGTAAAATTAAGTTTTATGCAAAATTCAGTTTTTAACCTACCACTTAGTGGTTTCACTATTCATCAAAAATTGAAAGTTTTCAGAAAAATACCAAAATTTCACCCTAGGATAATTTCGGTATTCCGAATCCAAAAATGAAGTCCATTTTAAAAAAAAATTATAAAATTTCAAAAATTGGTTATTACTATTCATAACGGCTAGTTTTAATAATATTTTAATAGCATATCGTTGTTTAGTGAAACTCGGTATTGCGTACGACGCAAGCTATCGAGGAAGGTCGTGATTGTGTGTAAAGTAAGACAAGCTAGTATGTAGTGAAAGATTCCTTTGATGATATATAAAAACAAAATATTACTCATAAAAATCTCGGTTGTTACATTTTACCCCCCTTAAAAAGAATTTCGCCCTCGAAATTCGTCACTTTGTAACAAACAGATGAGGATACATCTCCCTCATCATATCCCCAAGCTCCCTTGTAGCTTCTTCAAGATGGTGGTTCCTCCATAAAACTTTCACCAAGTGAGTGGTCTTGTTTCGTAGGACTTTTTCGCTACGATCCAGAATCTCTATCGGCTGTTCTTCATAAGTAAGATCTTGCTCCAGCGGTACAACTTCTGAGCTGAGTACATGTGAAGGATCAGGTATGTACTTTCTCAGGAGAGATACATGGAACACATCGTGAACTTGAGAGAGATTTGGTGGAAGCGCTAATCGGTAAGCTACCTTCCCAACACAATCCAGTATTTCGAAAGGACCGATATATCTAGGGCTCAACTTCCCCTACTTTCCAAATCTCATAACCCTCTTCTAGGGAGATATTCGTAAGAACACTTTATCGCCCACTTCAAACTCTAGGTCTTTTCTTCGGTTGTCGGCATAACTTTTCTGTCGACTCTGAGCTGCTCTTATGTGTTGTTGAATAGATCTGACCTTTTCTGCCATTTCATCAACGAGATCAGGTCCTAACAGCTTTCTTTCCCCAACTTCATCCCAGCAAGTTGGAGTCCTTCATTTATTTCCATAGAGAGCTTCAAAACGAGCCATCTGAATACTGGAGAGAAAGCTATTATTATAAGAAAATTCCACCAAAGGTAGGTGTTGATCCCAACCTCCTTTGAAATCCATAGAGCAAGCTCTCAACATATCTTCTAGGGTTTGAATTGTTCTCTCAGACTGACCGTCTGTCTGGGGATGATAAGCAGTGCTGAAACTCAACTCTGTATCCAGAGTATGCTGAAGACTTCGCCAGAACTTCGAGGTAAATCTCGGATCCCGATCAGATATAATAGAAAGTGGTACTCCATGCAATCTTACCACTTCCTTTACATATATCCTGGCAATCTGATCTAGAGAGAAATCCTCTCTAATAGCAATGAAGTGTGGAGACTTTGTAAGACGGTCAACTATGACCCAAATAGCATTATTTCCTTTGGATGTTTTAGGATGTCCTATGACAAAGTCCATAGTGATGTTTTCCCATTTCCATTCAGGTATGGGTAATGGTTGTAACATCCTATTAGACTTCTGTCTCTCAACTTTAACTTGTTGACAAACCAAGCATCGAGAGACATATTCAGCAACATCTCTTTTCATGCCATCCCACCAGAAGTACTCTTTCAGGTCTCTATACATCTTCGTGCTTCCAGGATGAATAGAGAATGAAGAACTATGAGCCTCATCCAGCAGCTCCATCTTTAATTCGGGGATGGGAGGAACACAAACCCGATTCCTGAACATTATTATCCCATCACAATCAAGGTTGAATTCAGGAACATTTCTCACCTTCTTTTGTAACTCGACATCTTCTTTCTGTGCCTCCTTAATCTTCGCATTGATAGATGGTTGAACATTCATTTGAGAAAGATAAGATTTTCCCCCATCCATTATAATTCCAAGATCCATCCTTTGTAAATCCATAAATATTGGATCTTTTGTGATCCTCATCATGGATAAACTAGCATTGTCTTGTCGACTTAATGCATCTTCCACCTTGTTTGCTTTCCCAGGGTGGTAATGGATTGAGCAGTCATAATCCTTAATCAGCTCCAACCATCTTCTTTGACGCATATTCAGCTCCTTTTGTGTGAAAATATACTTTAAAATTTTATGATCAGTATAAATATCACACCTTTCACCATAAAGGTAATGCCTCCAAATCTTTAATGCAAATATTACCGCAGCCAACTCCAAATCATGAGTTGGGTAATTTTGCTCATGGATTTTCAACTGTCGTGAGGCATAAGCTATCAACATATCATTTTGCATAAGAACACACCCCAATCCCTTCTTGGATGCATCACTGTAGATCACAAACCTTTCTCCCCTACAAGGCAGTGTGAGCACAGGTGCACTAGATAACCTTCTTTTCAACTCCTTGAAATTCTCTTCACATTCCTCTTTCCAAACAAACTTAACTCCTTTCCGAGTCAACTTGGTGAGTGGATTAGATAATCGTGAAAAATCATTTACAAAACGTCTATAATATCCAGCCAAACCAAAAAAACTTCGGATCTCAGTTACTGTTGTTGGTCGTGACCATCTTTCGATAACCCCTGTTTTTGCTGGATCCACAGATATCCCCTCTTTTCAGATTATGTGACCCAAAAATGCAACTTTTTGAATCCAAAATTCACACTTTGTAAATTTGGCATAAAGCTTCTCCTTTATCAGGGTCTTCAATATAATTATCAAGTGATCTTCATGCTCTTCCTTTCTCTTTGAATAGACAAGAATATCGTCTATAAAGACTACCACAAATTGATCAAGATAGTCTCTAAAGACTCTATTCATTAGATCCATGAAGATAGCAGGGGCATTAGTAAGACCAAATGGCATCACTATAAATTCATAGTGTCCATACCTTGTGCGGAAAGACGTCTTTGGTATATCCTCCCTTTTGACCCTTAATTGATGATACCCTGAACGAAGATCAATCTTGGAAAAGTATTGAGCTCCGCGTAGCTGGTCAAATAAGTCATCAATGTGTGGGAGAGGATATTTGTTCTTGATAGTGATCTTGTTAAGTTCTCCATAATCAATGCAGAGTCTCATTGATCCATCTTTCTTCTTAACAAATAGAACAGGTGCTCCCCAAGGTGACGCACTAGGGCGTATGAATCCCTTATCAAGATTCTCCTGGAGTTGCTTATTCAATTCCTGCAACTCAATTGGGGCCATTCTATAAGGTGTCTTTGAAATAGGCAAAGCACCCGGTACGAGTTCTATTGAAAACTCAACTTCTGGATTTGGTGGAAGACCCGGTAATTCCTCCGGAAAGACATCATCAAACTCCAGTACGATGGGCATATTCTTAATTGTGAGCTTCTCACCAACCATTTGAGATAAATAACCTTCATTTAGTGGAATCAAGACCCATAAGATGGAAGAAATTTCCACTGGAAGGTTATATTCATCCTTGCATCGATAGACGATCGTAGATTGATCTGGAATATGAAATGTGACTTCCCTTCTTTGGAAATTGATATGAGCTCCATGTAGAGAAATCCAATCCAAGCCAAGAATCACATCAAATTCCACTAAAGGAAGTATCACAAGATTTTTGGGAAGCACTTTCCCACAAACTTCGATCGGAGAAGAATTATAAACTTTTTATGCGACTGTTGTTCCATTAGGTGTTGTCACAGCTAACTCAACATCTAATTGTTGAGGTAGTATGGTGATACCCTTAGAAAATTTTTCAGAAATAAAAGAGTGGGTGGATCCAGAATCAAATAAAACATTTGCTACTTTAGAGTGGATGGTAAGTGTACCTTTCACCACTTCGTTATCGTACTCCACATCGCTGATAGAAATTGCATGTGACTTTCCTTTGTCTTTAGCCTTAAGATTTTTTTGACGTCGACCATCATCATCAACCCTTGGATTTGGGCATTGATTTGCATAATGCCCCATCTCCTTGCACTTGAAACATTGAAGTGTAGTAGGTTCATTCTGTGTATCCCTTCCTTTGTTTGCATCATTAGACATCTTCTTCCCATTATCGCGGCATTCAAATGCCCGATAACCTTCCTTTCCACATTTAAAACATTTACTTGTCCCTTTAAGACAACTCCCTCCATGTTTCTTTCCACACTTTGAGCATAAGGGAAATTTCATCTTCTTTTCAGTGTGCTCTTTAGATTTTCCTTTGAATTCCATCTTCCTCTTCTTATCAAACCCATGTGACTGATGGGTTACTCCAATCTCCATCTCGACTTTGAGAGCACATCGAACGATTTCCTCGTAGCTATTGAAGTCCCTTATGGATAACGCCCTTCGAAGACTTGGTTTTAAGCCACTAAAGAATCGATCGATCTTACTCTCAGGTTGGATAATAATACCAGAAGCGTACCTTGCAAGTCTTGTAAAATTTGCTTCATAGGTACCAACAGATTCATCATCCCTTTGCTTCAGTTCAAGAAACTCTTTCTCCATCTTTGTTCAGAGAATACGAGGGAAGTACTTATTGAAAAATAAGTTCTTGAACTCGTCCCATTCCATAGACTCAATTTCATCCCTTTTCCTCGTATTCTTAATAAGATTCCACCATTGATCAGCATCTCCTTCCAAACGATACACTGCTAGGATGACTTTATCATTTTCAGAACATAGAAGAGCTGAAAATATCTTTTCAGTGGTACTAATCCATTGTTCAGCAACTAATGGATCAGTAGACCCACTGAAAGAAGGTGGACGCTGCCTCATGAAGGAATCAACAGAATGTTGCTCCTTCCTTTGCTCGTTTATAAGTCCTGCATGATTCATAGCTTGAGAAAGTTGTGTGAGCATGGCTACAAGATTTTGCATTCCAGCTCACATATCGTTTGGTTGCTCAGGGGGACAATCATTGCATTGCCCATCGCATTCCGCATTAACACGGTTCCTTCGGGTTCCAGCCATTGACTAAAACCAAGAAGAATAGTGTGAGCAACACTAATTATAATAGGAAAACCACATAATCAAGGATAAAATTTCACACTTAAGGTCTTATCCTATGGTATTCATGGACATTTCTAAAACACTAATATTGTGTTCTATGCTTAGACTTATCCTTAGGGTTCTTACTAAGACTTTAACATCCTAGTTTCCAAAGGTTGACTATACCTTTCCTCTGATACCAACTATAACGACCCATACTTTACATACATTGTTAATACTTCAAAATTGAAGCACACTTATTACAACATATGACAAAACCACAAAGGACCGTATAGGTATAGTGTCTTTAGAAACTGGGAAACATAAACAACTGGTTCATAAATCTTCTACAGTGTCTCCCATTTATTTCATCATATCTAGGGTCCCTTTTATCATATTCTACTTAATATCCATCTTCCTGACCTGGGGAAAAGAAAACATAAAAGGTTGATCTCAAATGCTCAGCAAGGGCAAATAAAGGAAATAAAAATCATATCATATATTTTTGAAAATCATAACCTACAAAAGAGATCATAATATCTTAACATGGAACAAATCATAGAAGTGAAAATGAGATCCCCATAATCATAACATGAAACTTTAATCTTTGTGGCATGCACACATAATTATGGAAAATTATTTCTTGTTAGTCATGACTCATTGTCATGACTATCTTAGTGGACAAAGTCCCTTTCTGAACTGAGTTCACTCCTCGTTTCAGTCCTGTATCACTGAACCGAAATAACCTTCCGTTCCAGCTATGTCTATCTCATGAGATATAAAATCATTACCCAATGCATTGGAGGGAGATATAGGTCCCACCCATCTTATAATGAATCCTTTATTATGTGTGCCACATAATCATAAACCATACATCATAGCGTAACCCATGTAATAAAAATGGAATTCTTAAACAACATGACATCATAAAACAATTCATATAAGATAAAGGAATTCATAAAAATATTTCCATCACAACATAATCAAATCCATGTAATAATAGGGATAAAAACAGAACCCTTTTATTATCTTAGATGGAAAATAATTTTGATAAAATACTTGAACTCCATTCTTGAGGAAAATATCCTTTCTACTTCAAAAACATTTTTCCTTTCATAACATGTCATACGACTTTAAAATAAAAGAAGATGATTAAAAATAAACATGAAAACTTGTAAAGAAATATTCTTGGAAATAATGTTTTAAAAATCCATTCATGTCGTATAAGTTAAATAAAACATTCTTCGTACCTTTGTCGGAAAAGTCAAAAAGTACCTCGTACGAAAAAAAAACGACAAAAGATTCCTTTCATATTCTTTACTAAAAACTCACTGAAGGGTAAAATTGGATTTAAACTATTGTAAGTGGATGGAAACAATATTACATATTGAGGGAACATGGATGTGGATGATAAAATACACCCCAGTAAATACTTACGAATAAATAATCTCGGATAAAAATGAGATTGTGGTATTTTCCCTTACCTTAGGTCTGATTTGCTTTGTACATGTATGAAGCTCCTGTATAATGGTTTAAATAATGATATTAACTTATTCCAGAATCATAAATATTGATATGATATCATATATGGTCATATTCTTAGCTTCTTGTTAGTAATATTTAATTGTTACTTGTTACTCGGGTCTTTATTGCCTTTTGTTCTTATGCATGTTTTTCCGAATAAATTCTTATTCTTCTTCTAAGGTTATAGATACCTTATATCCAGAATGGTATTAGTGTAACATATATCATATTTATTCGTTAAATTCATTTATATAATTATTATGTAATGATGATCATGTAGAACGAGTCGCTTCACATCGTGGAGACGGTATTCCGTACGTACGCACGAGTGATGATATCGTTCCTATGATCGTGGAATTGTATTGGAGTATATATATATTATTTCATTATCAATATTACTTTATAATAATCATAAATAGTTACTCATTACACCATTATACCCATCCTTGTAAGGTGGTGGTGGAAAATAGATTACACCACGGCGTGGAGATGGTATTCTGTACGTACGCACGTGCGGTGATTTCATTTTTCCGTAGGATGGATAGAAGGTGAATTAGGGTTGTTTAATATTTATAATAACATATCAGTATGTAAGTAATACTGATGTTATTACTTTATCATTAAAAAACTAAAGGAGAAGAAGTTGAAGAAGAAAGAAATTGAAAAGATCGGTAACGGATATTACCTCTTCTTTGGAATGCCTCTTTGAATCCTCCACTTAGGGAACTAAGGTTGGTATTTGAAGAAGACCAGGACCTCTAGGATTATTCTAGGGAAGTGGAGAGGGGAAAATGGCAGGGGTTGGCCGAGCTTGAGTGCTCAAATTGGTGTGAGGAGGAGGGGGAGGAGGTGTCCTTTTATAAGGGAGGAGAGGGGCACCTTAGGAATATCTCAAAATATTATTTTATATTAAAGTCAAAATCGGTTTATAATGGTTCCAAAGGGTCTTATTTCGAAGCTAAAGTGGGGAAGGGTCTAAATCCTATCAACCAATAGGATTTAGACATGTTCAGGGTATTATTTTAACCTTATCAATTAGATTTAACTCTAAGTTAATAAATTTAATTTTTACTGTGTCTTTTTGTTTTCTTTCACTATATGGTTAATACACTTACTATAACATGTCAAACGAACCCCAAATTGTTTATTATTAATATATATATCCTTATCTAAGTCATTTGGCCGAACCATTGATTTTTAGGAATAAAATAACAATTAATAATATAATATTTTATTTAAAAACTATTTTGTGTCAATTTTGACACTATTTGATATATGATTTTTGTGAAAGTCATATCAGAATTATATGTTCGAACCAAGTTGATTAAATCAACACTAATATATCATAGTAACCTATAAAATTTGTGTAATTCATAAAAAGTCTCAAATTACATTTATTTTGGTGTTTATAAAATCAATTATGTCAATATTTCATAAATAAGATAATTACTGCATCATAATTGTGTCATAAATAAATTAAATTATTTAATGTCTAAAAATTATAAATAAAATACCATTATGTAGGAAAGCTTTTCATCTTTCAAATGAATATTTATAGCCGAATTTATCTTATGTCTAACCCCATATTAAAAATGATTTACTTATTAAACTTTGATTTTAACTATTTTAACCCTTCTTTAAATAAATTAATAATAAATGTCCAAATCTAACCCAAGTGGGCCTAAATGGTCATATTTTATTCATAAGGTTGTTTTAGGTCGAATTACACTTATCCAATAGAATTAGGACATGTGTTAGGGTAATAGTAATATCATATTTACCCTTAGTTACCCTATTTACTATTAACCGCGGTAAAAAAAAGTAAAAAGTTACTATTCACCAAAAAATTATTTTTATCTCATTGAACCACATTTTACTTATTGATATCAACCGTGTCTATCGGATTTTCGAAATTCCATTCACATAAGCGGTAAAATTAAGTTTTATGCAAAATTTAGTTTTTAACCTACCACTTAGTGGTTTCACTAATCATCAAAAATTGAAAGTTTTCAGAAAAATACCAAAATTTCACCCTAGGCTAATTTCGGTATTCCGAATCCAAAAATGAAGTCCATTTTAAAAAATAAAATTTATAAAATTTCAAAAAGTTGTTATTACTATTCATAACGGCTAGTTTTAATAATATTTTAATAGCATGTCGTTGTTTAGTGAAACTCGGTATTGCGTACGACGCAAGCTATCGAGGAAGGTCGTGATTGTGTGTAAAGTAAGCCAAGCTAGTATGTAGTGAAATATTCCTTTGATGATATATAAAAACAAAATATTACTCATAAAAATCTCGGGTGTTACATTCTACCCCCCTTAAAAAGAATTTCTCCCTCGAAATTCGTCACTTTGTAACAAACAGATGAGGATACTTCTCCCTCATCATATCCTCAAGCTCCCATGTAGCTTCTTCAAGATGGTGGTTCCTCCATAAAACTTTCACCAAGAGAGTGGTCTTCTTTCGTAAGACTTTTTCGCTACGATCCAGAATCTCTATCGGCTATTCTTCATAAGAATGATCTTGCTCCAACGGTACAACATCTGAGCTGAGTACATGTGAAGGATCAGGTATGTACTTTCTCAGGAGAGATACATGGAACACATCGTGAACTTGAGAAAGATTTGGTGGAAGCGCCAATCGGTAAGCTACCTTCACAACACGATCCAGTATTTCGAAAGGACCAATATATCGAGGGCTCAACTTCCCCTTCTTTCCAAATCTCGTACCCTCTTCCAGGGAGATATTCGTAAGAACACTTTATCGCCCACTTCAAACTCTAGGTCTTTTCTTCGGTTGTCGGCATAACTTTTATATCGACTCTGAGCTGCTCTTATGTGTTGTTGAATAGATCTGACCTTTTCTGCCATTTCATCAACGAGATCAGGTCCTAACAGCTTTCTTTCCCCAACTTCATCCCAGCAAGTTGGAGTCCTGCATTTCTTTCCATAGAGATCTTCATAAGGAGCCATCTGAATACTGGAGTGAAAGCTATTATTATAAGAAAATTCCACCAAAGGTAGGTGTTGATCCCAACCTCCTTTGAAATCCATAGAGAAAGCTCTCAACATATCTTCTAGGGTTTGAATTGTTCTCTCAGACTGACCGTCTGTCTGGGGATGATAAGCAGTGCTGAAACTCAACTCTGTATCCAGAGTATGCTGAAGACTTCGCCAGAACTTCGAGGTAAATCTCGGATCCCGATCAGATATAATAGAAAGTGGTACTCCATGCAATCTTACCACTTCCTTTACATATATCCTGGCAAGCTGATCTAGAGATAAATCCTCTCTAATAGCAATGAAGTGTGCAGAATTTGTAAGACGGTCAACTATGACCCAAATAGCATTATTGCCTTTGGATGTTTTAGGAAGTCCTGTGACAAAGTCCATAGTGATGTTTTCCCATTTCCATTCGGGTATGGGTAATGGTTGTAACATCCCCTTAGACTTCTGTCTCTCAACTTTAACTTGTTGACAAACCAAGCATCGAGAGACATATTCAGCAACATCTCTTTTCATGCCATCCCACCAGAAGTACTCTTTCAGGTCTCTATACATCTTCGTGCTTCCAGGATGAATAGAGAATGAAGAACTATGAGCCTCATCCCTCAGCTCCTTCTTTAATTCGGGGATGGGAGGAACACAAACCCGATTCCTGAACATTATTATCCCTTCACAATCAAGGTTGAATTCAGGAACATTTCTCACCTTCTTTTGTTACTCGACATCTTCTTTCTGTGCCTCCTTAATCTTCGCATTGATAGATGGTTGAACATTCATTTGAGAAAGATAAGATTTTCCCCCATCCATTATAATTCCAAGATCCATCCTTTGTAAATCCATAAATATTGGATCTTTTGTGATCCTCATCATGGATAAAATAGCATTGTCTTGTCGACTTAATGCATCTGCCACCTTGTTTGCTTTCCCAGGGTGGTAATGGATTGAGCAGTCATAATCCTTAATCAGCTCCAACCATCTTCTTTGACGCATATTCAGATCCTTTTTGTGAAAATATACTTTAAACTTTTATGATCAGTATAAATATCACACCATTCACCATAAAGGTAATGCCTTCAAATCTTTAATGCAAAGATTACCGCAGCCAACTCCAAATCATGAGTTGGGTAATTTTGCTCATGGATTTTCAACTGTCGTGAGGCATAAGCTATCACCATATCATTTTGCATAAGAACACACCCCAATCCCTTCATGGATGCATCACTGTAGATCACAAACCTTTCTCCACTACAAGGCAGTGTGAGCACAGGTGCACTGGATAACCTTCTTTTCAACTCCTTGAAATTCTCTTCACATTCCTCTGTCCAAACAAACTTAACTCCTTTCCGAGTCAACTTGGTGAGTGGATTAGATAATCGTGAAAAATCTTTTACAAAACGTCTATAATATCCAGCCAAACCAAGAAAACTTCGGATCTCAGTTACTGTTGTTGGTCGTGACCATCTTTCGATAACCTCTGTTTTTGCTGGATCCACAGATATCCCCTCTTTTGAGATTATGTGACCCAAAAATGCAACTTTTTGAAGCCAAAATTCACACTTGGTAAATTTGGAATAAAGCTTCTCCTTTCTCAGGGTCTTCAATATAATTCTCAAGTGATCTTCATGCTCTTTTTATCTCTTTGAATAGACAAGAATATCGTCTATAAATACTACCACAAATTCATCAAGATAGTCTCTAAAGACTCTATTCATTAGATCCATGAAGATAGCAGGGGCATTAGTAAGACCAAATGGCATCACTATAAATTCATAGTGTCCATACCTTGTGCGGAAAGCCGTCTTTGGTATATCCTCCCTTTTGACCCTTAATTGATGATACCCTGAACGAAGATCAATCTTGGAAAATTATTGAGCTCCGCGTAGTTGGTCAAATAAGTCATCAATACGTGGGAGAGGATATTTGTTCTTGATAGTGATCTTGTTAAGTTCTCGATAATCAATGCAGAGTCTCATTGATCCATCTTTCTTCTTAACAAATAGAACAGGTTCTCCCCAAGGTGATGCACTAGGGCGTATAAATCCCTTATCAAGATTCTCCTGGAGTTGCTTCTTCAATTCCTGCAACTCAATTGGGGTCATTCTATAAGGTGTCTTTGAAATAGGCAAAGCACCCGGTACGAGTTCTATTGAAAACTCAACTTCTGGATTTGGTGGAAGACCCGGTAATTCCTCCGGAAAGACATAATCAAACTCCAGTACGATGGGAATATTCTTAATCGGGAGTTTCTCACCAACCATTTGAGATAAATAACCTTCATTTAGTGGAATCAAGACCCATAAGATGGAATAAATTTCCACTGGAAGGTTATATTCATCCTTGCATCGATAGACGATCGTAGATTGATCTGGAATATGAAATGTGACTTCCCTTCTTTGGCAATTTATATGAGATCCATGTAGAGAAAGCCAATCCATGCCAATAATCACATCAAATTCCACTAAAGGAAGTATCACAAGATTTGCGGGAAGCACTTTCCCACAAACTTCGATCGGAGAAGAATTATAAACTTTTGATGCGACTGTTGTGCCATTAGGTGTTGTCACAGCTAACTCGACATCTAATTGTTGAGGTAGTACGGTGATACCCTTAGAAAATTTTTCATAAATAAAATGGTGGGTGGATCCAGAATCAAATAAAACATTTGCTACATTAGAGTGGATGGTAAGTGTACCTTTCACCACATCGTTATCGTACTCCACATCGCTGATAGAAATTGCATGTGACTTTCCTTTGTCTTTAGCCTTAATATTTTTTTGACGTCGACCATCATCATCAACCCTTGGATTTGGGCATTGATTGGAATAATGCCCCATCTCCTTGCACTTGAAACATTGAAGTGTAGTAGGTTCATTCTGTGTATCCCTTCCTTTTTTGCATCATTAGACATCTTCTTCCCATTATCGCGGCATTCAAATGCCCGATGACCTTCCTTTCCACATTTAAAACATTTACTTGTCCCTATAAGACAACTCCCTCCATGTTTCTTTCCACACTTTGAGCATAAGGGAAAGTTCATCTTCTTTTCAGTGTGATCTTTAGATTTTCCTTTGAATTCCATCTTCCTCTTCTTATCAAACCCATGTGACTGATGGGTTACTCCAATCTCCATCTCGACTTTGAGAGCACATCGAACGATTTCCTCATAGCTATTGAAGTCCCTTATGGCTAACGCCCTTCGAAGACTTGGTTTTAAGCCACTAAAGAATCGATCGATCTTACTCTCAGGTTGGATAATAATACCAGAAGCGTACCTTGCAAGTCTTGTAAAATTTGCTTCATAGGTACCAACAGATTCATCATCCCTTTTCTTCAGTTCAAGAAACTCTTTCTCCATCTTTGTTCGGAGAATACGAGGGAAGTACTTATTGAAAAATAAGTTCTTGAACTCGTCCCATTCCATAGACTCAATTTCATCCCTTTGCCTCGTATTCTTAATAAGATTCCACCATTGATCAGCATCTCCTTCCAAACGAAACACTGCTAGGATGAATTTATCATGTTCAGAACATTGAAGAACTGAAAATATATTTTCAGTAGTACTAATCCATTGTTCAGCAACTAATGGATCAGTAGACCCACTGAAAGAAGGTGGACGCTGCCTCATGAAGGATTCAACAGAATGTTTCTCCATCCTTTGCTCGTTTAGAAGTCTTGCATGATTCATAGCTTGAGAAAGTTGTGTGAGCATGGCTACAAGATTTTTAATTCCAGCTCACATATCGTTTGGTTTCTCAGGGGGACAATCATTGCATTGCCCATCGCATTCCGCATTAACACGGTTCCTTCGAGATCCAGCCATTGACTAAAACCAAGAAGAATAGTGTGAGCAACACTAATTATAATAGGAAAACCACATAATCAAGGATAAAATTTCACACTTAAGGTCTTATCCTATGGTATTCATGGCCATTTCTAAAAAACTAATATTGTGTTCTATGCTTAGACTTATCCTTAGGGTTCTTACTAAAACTTTCACATCCTAGTTTCCAAAGGTTGACTATACCTTTCCTCTGATACCAACTATAACGACCCATACTTTACATACATTGTTAATACTACAAAATTGAAGCACACTTATTACAACATATGACAAAACCACAAAGGACCATATAGGTATAGTGTCTTTAGAAACTGGGAAACATAAACAACTGGTTCATAAATCTTCTACAGTGTCTCCCATTTATTTCATCATATCTAGGGTCCCTTTTATCATATTCTACTTAATATCCATCTTCCTGACCTGGGGAAAAGAAAACATAAAAGGGTGAGCTCAAATGCTCAGCAAGGGCAAATAAAGGAAATAAAAATCATATCATATCTTTTTGAAAATCATAACCTGCAAAAGAGATCATAATATCTTAACATGGAACAAATCATAGAAGTGAAAATGAGATCCCCATAATCATAACATGAAACTTTAATCTTTGTGGCATGCACACATAATTATGGAAAATCATTTCTTGTTAGTCATGACTCATTGCCAAGACTATCTTAGTGGACAAAGTCCCTTTCTGAACCGAGTTCACTCCTCGTTTCAGTCATGTATCACTGAACTGAAATAACCTTCCGTTCCAGCCATGTCTGTCTCATGAGATATAAAATCTTTACCCAATGCATTGGAGGGAGATATAGGTCCCACCCATCTTATAATGAATCCTTTCTTATGTGTGCCACATAATCATAAACCATACATCATAGTGTAACCCATGTAATAAAAATGGAATTCTTAAACAACATGACATCATGAAACCATTCATATAAGACAAAGGAATTCATAAAAATATTTCCATCACAACATAATCAAATCCATGTAATAATAGGGATAAAAACAGAACCCTTTTATTATATTAGATGGAAAATAATTTTGATAAAATACTTGAACTCCATTCTTGAGGAAAATATCCTTTCTACTTCAAAAACTGTTTTCCTTTCATAACATGTCATACGACTTTAAAATAAAAGAAGATGATTAAAAATAAACTTGAAAACTAGTAAAGAAAGCTTCTTGGAAATAATGTTTTAAAAATCCATTCATGCCGTATAAGTTAAAAAAAACATTCTTCGTACCTTTGTCGGAAAAGTCAAATAGTACCTCGTACAAAAAAAACGACAAAAGATTCCTTTCATATTCTTTACTAAAAACTCACCAAAGGGTAAAATTGGATTTAAACTATTGTAAGTGGATGGAAACAATATTACATATTGAGGGAACATGGATGTGGATGATAAAATACACCCCAGTAAATACTTACGAATAAACAATCTCGGATAAAAATGAGATTGTGGTATTTTCCCTTACCTTAGGTCCGATTTGATTTGTACGTGTCTGAAGCTCCTGTATAATGGTTTAAATAATGTTATTGACTTATTCCGGAATCATACATATTGATATGATATCATATATGGTCATATTCTTAGCTTCTTGTTAGTAATATTTCATTGTTACTTGTTACTCGGGTCTTTATTGCCTTTTGTTCTTATGTGTGTTTTGCCGAATAAATTCTTATTCTTCATTTAAGGTTATAGATACCTTATATCCAGAATGGTATTAGTGTAAAATATATGAGATTTATTCATTAAATTCATTTATATAATTATTATGTAATGATGATCATGTAGAACGAGTCGCTTCACATCGTGGAGACGGTATTCCGTACGTACGCACGAGTGATGATATCGTTCCTATGATCGTGGAATTGTATTGGAGTATATATATATTATTTCAGTATCAATATTACTTTATAATAATCATAAATAGTTACTCATTACACTATTATACCCATCCTTGTATGGTGGTGGTGGAAAATAGATTACACCACGGCGTGGAGACGGTATTCCGTACGTACGCACGCGCGGTGATTTCATTTTTCCGTAGGATGGATAGAAGGTGAATTAGGGTTGTTTCATATTTATAATAACATATCAGTATGTAAGTAATACTGATGTTATTACTTTATCATTAAACAACTAAAGGAGAAGAAGTTGAAGAAGAAAGAAATTGAAAAGATCGGTAACGGATATTACCTCTTCTTTGGAACGCCTCTTTGAATCCTCCACTTAGGGAACTAAGATTGGTCTTTGAAGAAGACCAGGACCTCTAGGATTATTCTAGGGAAGTGGAGAGGATAAAATGGCAGGGGTTGGCCGAGCTTGGGTGCTCAAATTGGTGTGAGGAGGAGGGGGAGGATGTGTCCTTTTATAATGGAGGAGAGGGGCACCTTAGGAATATCTCAAAATATTATTTTATATTAAAGTCAAAATCGGTTTATAATGGTTCCAAAGGGTCTTATTTCGAAGCTAAAGTGGGGAAGGGTCTAAATCCTATCAACCAATAGGATTTAGACATGTTCAGGGTATTATTTTAACCTTATCAATTAGATTTAACTCTAAGTTAATAAATTTAATTTTTACTGTGTCTTTTTGTTTTCTTTCACTATATGGTTAATACACTTACTATAACATGTCAAACGAACCCCAAATTGTTTATTATTAATATATATATCCTTATCTAAGTCATTTGGCCGAACCATTGATTTTTAGGAATAAAATAACAATTAATAATATAATATTTTATTTAAAAACTATTTTGTGTCAATTTTGACACTATTTGATATATGATTTTTGTGAAAGTCATATCAGAATTATATGTTCGAACCAAGTTGATTAAATCAACACTAATATATCATAGTAACCTATAAAATTTGTGTAATTCATAAAAAGTCTCAAATTACATTTATTTTGGTGTTTATAAAATCAATTATGTCAATATTTCATAAATAAGATAATTACTGCATCATAATTGTGTCATAAATAAATTAAATTATTTAATGTCTAAAAATTATAAATAAAATACCATTATGTAGGAAATCTTTTTATCTTTCTAATGAATATTTATAGTCGAATTTATCTTATGTATAATCCCATATAAAAAATGATTTACTTATTAAACATTGATTTTAACTATTTTAACCCTTCTTTAAATAAATTAATAATAAATGTCCTAATCTAACCCAAGTGGGCCTAAATGGTCATATTTTATTCATAAGGTTGTTTTTGGTCGAATTACACTTATCCAATAGAATTAGGACATGTGTTAGGGTAATAGTAATATCATATTTACCCTTAGTTACCCTATTTACTATTAACCGCGGTAAAAAAAAGTAAAAAGTTACTATTCATCAAAAAATTATTTTTATCTCATTGAACCACATTTTACTTACTGATATCAACCGTGTCTGTCGGATTTTCGAAATTCCATTCACAGAAGCGGTAAAATTAAGTTTTATGCAAAATTCAGTTTTTAACCTACCACTTAGTGGTTTCACTATTCATCAAAAATTGAAAGTTTTTAGAAAAATACCAAAATTTCACCCTAGGCTAATTTCGGTATTCTGAATCCAAAAATGAAGTCCATTTTAAAAAATAAAATTTATAAAATTTTCAAAAAGTGGTTATTACTATTCATAACGGCTAGTTTTAATAATATTTTAATAGCATATCGTTGTTTAGTGAAACTCGGTATTGCGTACGACGCAAGCTATCGAGGAAGGTCGCGATTGTGTGTAAAGTAAGCCAAGCTAGTATGTAGTGAAAGATTACTTTACTGATATATAAAAACAAAATATTACTCATAAAAATCTCGGGTGTTACAGGCTTCAAGCCTGATTAGCCTCTTTCATAGAAATTTTATTAAATCTAATATATTGTTTTGGTTATCCAAAACCAAATCAATATTTCCTTACAGCCTTGTAATTTATAGAATTGTTATCTTGATTTTATTTAGATCTTGAACAATATACTAATATCTTTTTAATGAGATTCCATTATTAGTGTCAGTTTTTTCTTCACAATCCGGAAGCCATACAAAAACAGTTCTTGCAGCATTAATCTTTCTTTATTTGGTGATTAATTAGTTTATTTGTCTTGTAAGAAACAATTCTCAGTAGCACTTTCCACCACTGAAGCCAAATAATTGGCAGTTGTAAGTTTTTTTTCTCAAGTGTGGTGGATGCAATACACACACTCTGATTTTAGAATGAGTTTTATTAAAACTCAATTAATATGTGATAAAAGTAGTGTCAAAGGTCTCAGTAAAACCATGTACATAACTCAAATTCAAAACACATATATATTATGAAGCATATTCTTAGGGATCACACCCTTAATGAAGATATCATTTTAAAATTTATTGTAATTAAAAGATCAATATGTTGATATTTTTTAAAAATCATTACCTTCTAATATATTTGAATAAATTTAACAGAAACTGGGAAGGATATCTATAAAGTAATCGTTCATATATACTTCTCTTTTAAACGATCTCCTTAAATTATGTAACTCATATACAATGGGGTGTAAATATGATGAAAAAAATTCTCTCTTTTTTTTAAACAAAATTTTTCATAATCATATTTTTCATACTCACAAAATGTTTCATACTCCCAAAATGTTTCATACTCGTATTTTTTATACTCACATATTTTTTAATACTCATATTTTCAAGACTCACAAAGCTTTTTACACTCACAAAATTTTTCATACTCATAATTTTTCTAAACTCAATTTTTTCGTATTAAATTATTTTCATACTCATAATTTTTGTTCAAGGAACAAAATATCAAAACCAAATTATCAATTATAAGGCCCCAAAGGTATAATTTCATTCCTAACACTTTTTTAGTTCAATTTAATTTATTTTTATATTATTTTATATTAAGACATTATCATATTCATTATGAATACATAAACAAATTTAAAAGAATTAAAAACATCAAGAGTTCAATTTTCTCAATTGTCAAATCTTTTTTATCGCATTTGTGCTATAGAATCTCAATGGCCATATTTTCTTAACCTATATAAATGGAACCCCTACCCAATTCCACGTCATTTATCCCTTCTTGTGCATTGAACCTCATATGCCAATTGTTGGATTGAAATGTATATGCGGATTCAAATATATAAGAGGAGGGGTGAATTTTAAGTTTAAAAACCATAAAGGAATTAAGTTTAAAAGAGTCTAAACTAATTTAATATACAAAAACTCTTTGGAAGAAAAAATGGATTTTTCTTTGAGTCTAATTAAAATGATATCATAATCAATATGATTTTGATATGTATTTTAATTATCATATTAAGAAATATATCGTATTCACAGTAAGTTTCAATTATTGTAATAACTGTAGTTGCAATAATAAGTGTAAATAAAATGAATCTATCATAAAGTGTATTGAATAATACTGACTAATTGAAGTAATCATAATCACAAAAGTCATAATGATAAAGTATTACAAAGGTGTCATAATAAGATCGGTTATAATGAACTTAGTATAGAATAGAAAAATGAATATATAAAACAATTCACATTATATTCTAATAGTAGAAGAAATAAAATACAATTAAATGAATACAATTATTTTAACTCAAATAGAAGGGTATCTAATAACCTAGGATAAATATCATTTTATTTATACTTTCATAAAAAATTTTGTCACCCGCATTAGGGAAATCCCTCTATATGATTATCATTTTTGGCTTCTCTTCATATCTCCAGTACCCCTTGAACAATAAGATAATCAGAACCTATGTCTTCCTAGAATTTAAATCCCTTGGTCCGCAAAATTTCGGAACCCCAGTCCTCCAATACATTGAATTCCACCATCATAATTACAATGATCGGTATTGCATGAATAAAAAACACTTTAAAGTTACAATTGTATGGAACAAGTAGTTCACAACAAGTAAAAAAATCAGATTTTTAATACATAGTATATTTTTTCGAATCTCTTGCACAATGTCATGAAAAAATCCAGTAGCAACTTATTAGCTCTTTCAAATGACCAGGTATTTACAGGCCTTCAACCCAACTGTAATTTTGGTCAGATTTTCTCTTGAAATCTAAGAGGGACTTAGATACTTGTCACTAAAATGGTCATATTGAAACTAAAATCACAACATCATTTTAATTAACATATAATACACATAAAAATTTTGATTTCAAATAAAACCATTCATTACGATGTAGTTTTCAAGGTATGATAATAATTAGTTAAAATGAGTCTGATGATTTTTTTTATGAGATTCAATATAATTTATATCATTATGAAATAATTGATTATAAAAAATACTAGAATGTGTGTACGATATGAATCATATTCAGTGTGTATGATATAAATCGTATTCGATCACGTTATGATAATCATGAAATGAATCATTACTAAAATACTCATGAGTACGATTTTTATCCTAAGAACTTATGAAAATAGTAATAATAAATTATGAATTTATTTCCTTAAAACAAAGTGGGATAAAAATTCATTATGAAAAAAGAGTTTTTAATAGATTATTTAAGAAAAAATTTGTTATTCTCATAACAAAATGAATTGAATAGTCAAAAAGAGACTTTTGACTTAAAACCGTGGTGAACAACCTTGGAAATATAAAGGGTGTGACACAATAATGATTCGATTAATTACATTAATTATTATTCTCTACATATGATATTCTTGATGATACCTAGGTGAATAACCATGGTAATTATTATTTATGAGATAGTGGCATTAAAACATGATGATCTTCTTAAGAATTTATCATTTTTATATTGTAAAAAAAATTACATGTCATGATTAATGTTATTTCTATTATGATATACCTCAAGTTCATAAGTTAATTACATATTAATAAAAATCATGTTAATATGATCATTATTTATTTATACGACTCAGGATCACATGATAATTATCTCCTTTTTTATTCCCTTACTAGAATTTATGCTCACCTCTTTCTTCGATGTATGGCCACAGGACATGAGATGTAGATAAAGTAACTTAATATGAATCTATGAAGATGACATTAATGTGGATTAGATTAATGTTTATGTTTTTTATATATTATGTTTCTAATTTTTAAGACACTAAAGCTCATAATATTCTTTTTATTGTTAAATTTTGTACCATGTAATGAAAGGGTTATAAAATTCAAGTAGATTAGATTAATTTTTATGTTTTTTTATTTATTATTTTTCTAATTTACAGGATACTAAAACTTATCATATCCTATATATTGTTAGATTTTATACCATGTATTAAAAGGGTTATAAAATAAAAATATGGTTTCCTCAAATATCTATCCATTGGATCTAAATAAATAAATCTTTAGAGTATCCAAATTGATCAAAATGAGAATATGGTGATTTCTATAAAATAAAAAATAATTTTTAAATTAAAATTTTAATTTAATATTTTATATTATTATACAACAAAGTTTTCACCTAGAAATATAGGAATTAATAAGTGCTTTCCGTATATTATTTTTATTTCAAAAGTGGTGGCTACTAATTATTCTCTTACTAAAATTCAATAATCTTTTAATGAAGTATTTTCTCTATAAGTGGCATTAGTTCTAACAATTGTACCTTTTTCTTCATAGGAAATTCTCTTTATAGTTGTGTGATATAACCAAATATAGAAACTATAAGAAGTATAAATCTATTATTAATATAATAGATCATTTATTATAAAATCATATTATGAAAATTTTCATCATGTATAATTTCACAACTAAGGCTCCCAACCATTCATGCTTGATAATTTCATTTATGTTCTCAAGACAAGTTACGTTAATATTATCTACTTCATACATTTTTTATTCAAATTCAATAGAGGTCATAATCTAATATTTAAATATTGTGTCCACATAATCATAAAACATTAATTAATAAGAGTGTTAAATTAGTGGGTTAATAGTAGTATAATGTGTTCTTTTTGATCTGTTATATTTTTCTAATCCATACAAGTAATTTCCTATCTATTTATTCTTCTATAAAAATATACCTTAGTTGAAGAGAAACTTATTAATTTTAAATTTTTTTGGAAATAAAACTAATTATAAATGAAATATTTCAATATAATCATGTATTATTACAAGATTAAATTACTATGATATTAATGTTCTAATAGAAATTTTTTCCATGTGAACATAAAGATTATCAGGCAAAATCATTAGCTCAACCCTCCACTTGTGAGCTAAATGAATTCATAATCATATCATATTTTGGATGTTTTATATTAGGTAGAATATATCATTATATATTGTACATTATATATTTTAAAATATGGTAATGAGTGGGTTATTATATATATAAATAAAAATCAATTTTACCCTATAGAATTTTAGTACAGTAAAGGTATCAAAAGTTTCTTGATTCATATTTAGTAAAATTTGTTTTAACTAAAATGATTTAAATGAGTAAGGCAGACTTTTGAGGGGAACATATAGCCTCAAACCTATATGGGTATATATATTTTTTGGTTATGTGTGTGTTGATTATTCTCATTTATCACATTTAATAAATTGGTTTATCACAACATCCTTCAAACTAATTTTTTTTAGACTGTCTATTTTTCTTGCATGTTTTTCATTTTTTTCATTTGTTTCACCCCATGACTTTTCTTTCCCAAATTATGCTCAAACAGACAATCCAAACCATGTACCTATAACACAATCAAAGTATTATATACACTTAAAAATAATTGAAATTATTTTTCAATTGAGTATATTAATTTTCTAATTGTTATTCCTATATCAGATAACAAATATATGATAATAAGTAGTTATTTTTTTGTAATAATTATTCAAAGTAAAAAAATTACCATTATGTTATACATTCTATAGATTCCAATAATCGCATTATGATTCCATATATTACAGTTTCATTTCTATTTATATGATCCTCCTTCAATATCACATGATATGTGATGGATGTTTTCCAAGATTCTAATTCATCAATCAATATAATTAACGAAATGTGATTATTTTGTTGTTTACTATAACATAAATGTTATAAAATAGATTTAAAAATACAAAAAAAAATTAAAGTAGATAACATATCATCCTTTCTTTACTGTAGGTTTATTTTATAACTGAAATTTTTTATTTTAAAATAATATTATGTTCAATAACTTTCTTATCATTCCACATCGATCTTTAAGCATGTTACAAAATACTAAAAAACATTATTACCTAAATCTGAATTTTATAGCCCTTCCATTAAATTAGAGGGTATGAATAAGATAAATTTTATTATTACTATTTTTATAATGATCTAAATCAATAAAAATATATATATTAATTCTTATAAAATAAGCATTCAATTATCATTAAAGACATTTTGTGCTTTAAAAATGTTTTTTCTTAGAAAATAGTTTTTTTTAATCAGGTGTTATAATAACTCTTTTAAAAATGTTAGAAATTATATTTTAAAAAAATTATATCTTCTTTGAAATCAACATATCAATATTATCTTAATAGGAATTTTTTAATTATCTAAAAATAATGATTTTTCCAGGAATAGTGAGAAAATCCCAATTTTAAAGAAACATTTCTCTTCCATTAAATTATTTACAAAGTACCATTTTATTATAAATTTATTTTAGAATTTAATTAATCTATTTTAATAAAAATAATCTAATTATTGTCATTGGGAAAAAAATTATTCTTACTTTTTGTGAAAAAATAAATTTTTCTGGACAGTCATTTTTATCACATTTTTCAAGTTTTTTTAAAATATATTTCTTTAAATTCTAAAAATTGGGTCTTCAAAAATGGTTTCCATATATTTAATCGGAGGGTTAAAATTTGGAAAATATACCCCTTTTATTTTTTGACATATTGAATAGTAACCTTGGTAAAAATGTTGTGACCATGGTAAGGGTAAAATGGGTAGAATAAAGTTAAAACTGTGATACAAGGCTTCGAAATCACTCATAGATTTTCCTATATTTAATTATATTAGTTTAATTCAACCATCTCATTTATATATTATAATATATTATATTTTTTAAGTATCCTTTGATAAACACCTTTGTTATATTTTACAAAAGATAAATTTTGAAATGTCACTCTATTGCATTTAATTTCTCTTATATGTTTTCATTGGTATTATAAGATGTTATTAATTAATCAAAAAAATTATTTCAATCTAATTTATTTATTTCTATAGTGGTGATGTATTTCTAACTTTTAATAATGGTATAATTCCCATTTATTTTTACATAATAGTGATAGATATCTTGTGCAAGCAGTAGAAAAATAAAAGTAATTGATTTTAACAACATCAAATATAATAATTTTTGGGTTAATTTTCGTGTCATATGAATTTTATATTTAATAAAAATGTATAATTTATAGTGTGAGAGTTTATATTTTAATTTTATTCTTTTATTGACGTGTTCGTTTGAAAATACGTGAAATTTTCATATAATGACTTTAATGGTATTTTATATAAAATAATATTTTATTAAATGATTTAAAAATTCTTAAAATCATGAATGTTTAGATATGGGAAATTATATGGTATAATATTTATTCCCTTGACCATTTTTGTTACAATTTTTTTCTTATATGAAAATCTATAACCATTTAGTGTCGGAATAGTTTTTACCATAGTTAAGGTAAAAATTAGTTAATGAAGGTGTTAAACAACATGATAATGTTTTATATGCCACACAAACCTATCACAATATTATTAGGTTAGGGGATTAAATCCTTATACAATATTATATTTGATATTTATTTCCAATTTTGATAAATTCACTAGAAAAAATAATTTATTTTATTTAAACATTTTAAGTAATTCCAACTATTAATTTTATTCACTATAAAACGACTCTATATCTCCTATATTATTCACACCAACGTGATCCACTTAGCTCAACAACCCCGTAAAAACCTATTTAAATGATTTATATAAAAGTTATAAAATTGTTTTTATTTTTAAAATACCATCACTATAGTTCTTAAAATGATTTTAAAAAGAATGATCAAATAATGTATGATGTAATACAAGAATTATTAAAGGATTCCTATCTCACTATTTTTTCCATGATACATATACCATATTTGACACTTTTGTATTTTTCATGATTTATATACTATAAATTAATGTATTTTATAATTCCTTTCAATGATAATATATTGATTTATAAATCTATATAAGGTTTTCCCTTTTAAAAAGTTTTTATTAAGAGATTACCAATGTTGTAACAGTTCTTCAGTTCAATATTGTTTCATTGAGGCAAGTTTGATGTTATGACCCGATTTATATATATGTGGAATAAATAATAGCACTTTTATATTTTATACCATGAATAACCTTAGGATATTTGTATTTTAATTTTCATTTTAAATTATTACTTTTATTGGGGTTATGATTCAAAATTTACTAAAGTGGTAATGGTTTTTCATGCAATATCATTTTTATTGTATTGTCTATGAAAATTTTATATCAAAGAAAAATTTACTTTTATAATTCCTTAAACCCAACCACTTTTTTTATCCTCTAATTATTCTTCTAATTTTCATGTATTAGCACCATTTTTCTCTCTTTAGTACTTGAAATTTTTTAGAAATATTTTTAAAGACAAGTCAACCTTCCTTCTTTTTTAGTCGAAGAACATTTTCCTCTATGTCCATAATCTTGAAAATTATTCTTCAAAATTTATTTAATATAAATGAAACTTTTTTCAACTGTCATTTTAACTACCTATGCCTTTTTAATAAAAATATTATATGGATTATTCTAAATGATTACTAAATAATCCATTGTTGACTTGTTTCTAAAAGGTGTTAAAGGAATATTTCATTGTACTGTATATAAAATGTATATATTTTCATGGCATAAAAACAATTATTTTTTTAGAATATCCCTTTATATTTTTTTCATTTTTATTTAAAATTAAAATTATTTATAAATATTTTGTTAATTTTATTTAAAATTTTATCAAAGGAAAATTACATTGTCTATTATTTTCAAGGAAATGCTGTAGTGATTCTTTAAAGGCATTTTTAAATAATTCCAAGTTGCGTTGAAATTTCTTATGATTCACTAGGGATATAATCTAATAATACCATCCATATTCCTTCTCTAGATGCTTTATGGTTATGTGATGTTGAAATGTTTAATACACACATTTCTTTTCCATAGGTTAACTATTAATGGAATGGATTAAGTTGAACTTTGGGTGTTATTATTTAGGTTATCATATTATAGTTATCCTCATTGGATAAATTGTGCTACGATTTTTGTCTAGGTAGATATTTAGAGATTAAATTAATGAATTCTCATTTATTTATGGATCTTGTGATCTATTTAATGTTAATTTTAGTTCTTTAGGGATAAAAAATTCTTCTTGAATATTCATTTCATGGAGTAATAGATGTAGTGGAAATTAATCAAAGAACAACCAAACGATGAAATTTTTCATATGAAACTGAATGAAATCAAGTAATTATATTATATCATGTTCATTATATTTATGTTAAAATAATCCCTCAAATTTAGGAAAAGGGTCTTGAAAAAAAATTTATTCTTTTAACTTCATTTCTAATGAATTGGTGGCCAGTAAACCACTCATTTATATATGGTTTTATGGTCATAAAATTTATCATGAAAATTGTATTTATCAATATCTAATAGTAAATGCTAATTATTTTTATTCTGTATGTCACACCCCGACCGCGGACGTCCATAATTTTTTCTCTTTTCTTGGACCCGGTTTAAATTTTTCGAAGATTATTTGTGATTGGTGGTTTCGCGCCGGTGCGCGGTCATCGCGTCGCTAGCAATGGTCATGCGTTCGGCCCGAGGGTTGATGTGTCCACCCGGCGTTTTAAATAGTAAAGTTTTTACATTGGCCTTTTATTATTATTATTATTATTTGAGTTGCGTTATTATTATAATTAACTAACTTTTATTTACTTTAATTATTTTATTATTATGATTATTATTATAAAGTATTATTAAGATTATTATGAAGGTTTGTTCTTATTATTATAAAGTGATTATTATTATCACAACTTTTTATTATTATTATTATAAGTTTTATTTTTATTATATAAGTTATATTGTTATTGATATTATATGTTTTATTATCATTATTTTAATTTTAATTATTATTATTATTTTTTATTATATATATATATATATACCTAAAACCTACCTTAACCCTAGCCATCTCTTTCCCCTACCCAGCCGCCACTCCCTCCCTCTCTCTCCCGTCCCCGTTTCTCTCCCGATCCTCTCCCCTGCTCCCGTTCCGCCCCAGCCTCCTCCTTCAGCCCGCGCACGACCGACCCCTGCTCGCTGTCGCCGGCCCGCACCGACACCGTCCCGGCCTCGTTTCCTGCCTCCTGCACCCGGCAGCGCACCGCCGGCTCCCGCTTCCCTGACCCCGCCTCGCTGCTCCCGGCCCCTCCATCCCAACTGACCGCCGGCGAACAGCCCAGTGTCCCGCTCTCCCCCTCCCACTGCATGCAACGCCCCCGGCCTCCGGCCCTTCCCCTGCTTCTCCGCCTTGCGCCGACGCCGCGACCTCCTCCCTCCCTGCCGCCTCGCCGCACCGGCCACTCCGGCTGCCGGCCCGCATCGCCGTCCCGGCTCACTCCGCCTCACCCGCGAACCCCCGCTGCTCCGCCCTGCCTCCTGCATCCGAAGCCGCACCGCCGGCCATCACCTCCGTTCCGCAGCCTCCCCTCCCCGCCTGTGTCCCTTGAGCAGTCCCGGCGAACACCCCCCCCCCCCCCCCAGCGGCCCTCGCCTTCAGCGCCGACCCATCCCGGCGTCCCGACCCCTGCCCACGGCTCGCCACACCGAGCCCGCATCCGGCACCCCCGACCTCCCCTCTCCTCCAGCCTGCGTGCGTCGCACCACCCTCCCTCCGCCTGAGGTGAGTTTTTATTTTAGTTTATTTATTTATCTACCTTTTATTTTCAACATTATTATTATCTTATTAATAATATTAATGTTATTATTATTATGCCATTATTTTTATTCTTATTAGAATTTTGTTATTTTTACTATTAGATTATTGTTATTATTATTATGTTAGTAGCGTTATAATTATTATTATTATTATTATTATTATTACTATTATTATTATTATAATAATTATTATATTATTATTGTTATTATGATTATAATTATTATCATTTATATTATTATATCATTATTAAAATTATTATTAAGTTATTATTATTATGCTTATATTATTATATTATTATATTATTATTGTTACTATTGGTATTATAATTATTATCATATTAATATTAATATTAATATTATTATTATCATTATTGTTATAATTATTATTATTATTTAGTTATCATATTGTTATTATTATTATTATTATTGTATTATATTAATATTGTTATTGCTATCATATTATTATTGTGCTAAATTATTATTGTTATTTATTTATCCTCTTGGTTATTTTTGTATGTGTTATTTATCTATATATATTTGTTTAATTGCTTATTTGTTTATTAATTAATTGATTAATTAATTTATTCATTTATTTAATTATTTATTTTTCCTTCGCGGAATCTTGGTGTTTATATTTAATTTATAATAATCCTTTTTCTGTCGCGGGTTGAGTGACGTGCACTTTTTCCACTGTTCAGCGAGCGTAGTTGTCCGCGAAGGATCGTTCTACTTTCTGTTGGGGTTCCGTCGCGTCCGCTCCATGTTTGAGGTAGGCGAATTCACCTGTTTCCTTTTCAAAGCACTCTGCTGGTACTTGAATTATTTTAAATTAATTTTATTCCTTGATTCGCATGTTTATTATATCCTTGCGTGACTTATTTTGGTGTTTTAGAATTGGTAGTTTTTGTTCGAAACTATGTTTGAAGCAATTATATTTTACGCCTATGTAGTCGTACACTAGATGTTGTTTCGCACATTTTATTGTTTATATAGTGACCTGCGGTAGTGTTTTCGTGCTGAAAGATTTGATTAAAAATAAACTTTAGGATGCTTCTCTGTTTGTGCACCTGTTTATGCTTTGCCAGCTTGGTTGGAACTAAATGCCTATATTTTCTAATGCAATCATTGGTTGTTTTAAGTGGTGTTCTTTTTGTAAAAAATCACCCTTGGATCTTATTATCCTGTGCTGGTTGGTTTTATGAAATTTAGTATCAATAGGAAGTGTTGTCGTGCCCCTTTGCAGGTTTGACGCACCATTGGATGTTGACACATCCATGGGTGCACCAGGTGCACACATGGATGTGCCCTCAAATGAAGATGGTGTTTGAAATTGTTACCATTTATGTCCATTTATTTTTATTTTCTCGAGATCTTGACTTTTCTAAATGGTTCTTGGTTACAAAATGTTTTCGCCTCTTTTTGAGGCACATCGAACTTGTTTTAAAAGAAATATACGAAGATATGCCCATTTGGCCCTTAATACAAAAACAGTGTTTTGAGTTATTTAAAATGGCACGGTGAAATATTCGTGTAAAATCGTTTGTTTTTGAAAAACCAAGTGCTCGCTTGACAACTCCAGGTATTTTTATAAAGTTGTTTTGATAATCAAATGACGTGAAGGCCCGGTTGGCACTTTATTGAATGTGAAGTGATTGTACATATGGATATATACATATACGTACTTGTGAGGGAACCTCTACAGGGGGACTTCCCTTCGAGGGTTGTCGTGTAGCGATGTCCGTGTAAGGGGTTGGCAAGTGCGGTGAGATGAGTCACGCGTGCGTGGGCCTCCCACTTACACAGTGTTACAAAAACCACCATGGGTTCCTGGGCGTCTTGTAGATTATCGAGTGACGGTTGCTTGCTAACCCTGATTAGACGGGTTGGTACCCTCTGGAGTTGTGGACAGGCCAGGTGGGATGTGCCACTGGTTGGCTATTAGGGCGGCCAGTTGGTTATTGACTGTAGAGTACCATGCCGGCAGGTAGTCTGAACCCGAGTACGTCCAGGGGTTTTCTAGGGATGTTTAGGATCACCCATGGTTACTTGTTCACCTTGATTGTTTACTTTCAGTTATTCTTTACAGCTTATAGTGTTACTTGTGTCCTTTTGCACTTCTATCATCTTGCATCACTTGGTTACTTTCTGTTTCACTGATTTACTTTCAGCCTGTACTGTTTACCTGTTCCTTTTTAGCACAGTCGTAGTATCATCTGGATTAGGTTTTGATTATAAAAACATGAAATGGTTTTGAAAGTGATTTATATTGTGCGTTGGGTTTTCAAATGGGGAAAACATGTTGTTTATTTTTAAATGTGAAAAATCTATTTTTATAATTGTATTTTTCAAACCTGTGTCAACGGATTGCTTGGGAAAGGAAACTTTTGGATTCAGTGGTTTACTTGGGCTTACCTACTGGGCATTTTTAATGCTCACGCCTATATTATCATTTCAGTTGCAGGTCTTCCATTGCTCAAGTTTTCTGTTTTGAGTTGCTCAGTGTTGGAGCGAGGTTGCTCTCTAGTTGGGCGGTGACCTGAGAGGTCACATGGAGGTACGTGGTCGTGTGGATTTTATTTCTTTTCCGTTGTTAGTGTTTATTTGTTCTATTCTATTTACTTTTGTTTGGGCTCAAATCGTTCCCACCTGCTTAATTTTGATGCCCGGCACTGGTTGCCATCCCGGGGGGATCGGGAACGCCCCTCGGGACTTGCCTCGGACCGGCTCGGGTGACTGGTTCAGGGTCGACCCGGGTTGGTTCGTGACAAAATGGTATCAGAGGTGGTTCTTGTTATTTGGGTTGTTCGGTAGAAGGAGATTAGGACTGTCGGAACTCGAAGGGTAGGTGCGGGAAGAGCGTCGCGAACTCTTGCTCGCACTGATCCTCGAGTTACCAGGGGTAGTTCGGGAATTGTGTCCTTGTCTTTTCTGGTTTGTCTTGGATTGAGAGATGATAATGGAGGCAAGCCGACGTTACATCGCGATTTCACATGGAGTAGTGACCCATGTGGAGTCCGAGTACGTGGTTTGAATTCCTCCTAGTTGTCGACGCTGACTTGGGACATGGCCCACTACCATGTCGCCAGGTTGAGCGTGACTACTAGTCCCTCATTTCAGTGATTGATGCAATTTTGGCTGCTGCTTTCGTTTTGGTTTGTGTGGGTGCGTTGTTGGAAATGAAAAAGGGTTTTTGAAAATTGGACTGATTTCTTTTAATGGACTTTAAATATATGAAATGGGTTTTGAAACTGAAATCTCTTGATTTGGAAATCTGTTGTTTGCTTGAAAATGGTTAAGAATGGTTCAGGATGAAAACCCAGGTCCTCTTTATGAACGTTTTCACATGTGTGAGAATGCATGGAAAGTGTGTGTTGATGCACGTATGAATAGAATGTGGATAAAGACATGTGCAACGGTTCATGAGATTACCTGGGTGTGTATTTGAAGTTAAAGGCTTGACTTTGTTTTCTAAATTGGTTTTAAATGGGAAACAGTTTTTGGAAAGCTTTTGGTTTGAAAGTGGATTGGTTTTTGGAAAGTGATCTTGGGAAAGGGTGGTTTTGAAATCAAAAATGAAAAGGGAATTTTAAAGAGGAGATTTTATTTTGGGTTGTGTTGTATCTGTTTGGTCCTTGTGCTGACTGTTTTTGATGAAGACGCTTTTATTGATGATTGCTTTGATTTGATGTGGGTTTTGGCCTTGTGTTTTATATGTCGCTCAGGAAATGCCGCCCAGAAAGGTCTTTAAGGATTCGGATATGTCATGCCCAGTTTTTAGTCCTCCTCAGACTTTGCCTGTTCTCCATGGTGATCAGGGTCCGTTAGAGGCAGTGGAATGGCTCGAGGGAGTGGAACGTGTCTTTAGAATATTGGGAACTCCCGATAGTGTTAAGGTTCGTGCAATTATGAAGTTGTTCGAGGGTCCAGCTCTGGACCCGTGGAAGGTGGTTGCCCCACCATCAATGCAAGGGGAAATGACGTGGGATGTCTTCGGAATCGTTTTCATCCAATGGTTTGTACCTGAGGAAGTGAAGCTGGAGAAAAAGAGGGAACTTGTGCATATTCAACAAGGCCAACGGACGGTGAAGGCGTATGTTGACCATTTCAAGGAACTGATTTCCTTTTCTCCAGATGTAGCGTCGCATGAGCTCATGAAGGCCTCTCTTTTCACTGGAGGTCTTCATCCAGAGATCAAGGAGCGTGTCCTCCCTTCTAAAGACCTTTGTTTCGAGAAGCTGGTGGAGAAAGCTTTCTTGGCTGAGTTGCTTTCCGGTGTGCGGGTGGTTACTACTTCAGCGTCCCCTGTTGTTGTTCATAAGAGTTCCCCCTCTGGTGAGGAAAAGGCGCCAGAGATGCCTGTTCCTAATGAGTTATCCCCTTTGGTCCCAGCTTCCAGTTCATCAGATCGTTCGATGGTGTGCTATCAGTGTGGTCGTTTCGGGCATTTAAAACCATCTTGTCGCAACCCTCCGAAGACGTGTCGTCGATGTGGTTGTCTGGGCCATCTGGAGAAGTTTTGCAAGAAGCGTCGCTTGAAGAGGACGCTGTGATGGGAAAATGTCAGTATCTGACTGTGAGGCAGAAGATTCTTCAGCCATCAGAGCCCCAGCCACAAGTCTCGGGGTGAAGCTCGTGCACAGTCAGGAGTCCCCAGGGTTGTGAAGCCTTGGTCCAGGTTTTGTGTTCCGTGTTAGCAGTGGAACAATCAAGATCTTTTAGTACTTGTTTTTCTGCTGTTAAGTTTTGACGTTATTGTATGTTCATTGTTTTACCATGGGGTTATCATGGACTTGTTCTATTATAATCCAAGTAGTCTGGTTTATGTAAATGTGTTGTTTTTCTAAAAAGGGACAATGGACTTGTTCTATGATAAATCTAAGCGGACTTGTCGTGAGAATGTAATGTTCCGAATCGTGTGTCCTTCTTAAAAGTGTGTTTGACTCTCGTGTGGGTTGACCTCGTTTTAGTTATGTTGTCGACGTGGTTATGTTTTGTGGAATTCGGTGGATCATGTCTCCAGTTTGATGTTGGTTAAATGTTTTCTATTGGTTTTCCCTGGTGTTGAAGGTTGTTGACTCCGGTCGAGGATTTAATGTCTTGACGGAAGTGTTGTTTTAATCGTGCTATAGGAGTTGGTTTGAATTGGTTGGGAGTTCCCGCGTCGACCCCCCCTTTTCTAGGGTCTTCCTTTTAGATGGACAACTTTTCTGCACTAGTTAAGTTCTTGTGGTGGGGAGAACCCCTTCGTGTTCTCCCCTCAATCTCGGACCCCAGTTTTCTCTTGAATCGGTCGGGTGTGACCTGTGTGGAGTAAGGTCATCCCCGAGATTCTCAATCCTCTCTGGTTTCTTTAGTTATGTTTGGGCATTGACTTGGTCTTTGGTTGACTTGCGGCCTGGTGACTTTCTGGGGGCAGAAAGTGTCTGTGGTGGGGAGAATTGTCACACCCCGACCGCGGACGTCCATAATTTTTTCTCTTTTCTTGGACCCGGTTTAAATTTTTCGAAGATTATTTGTGATTGGTGGTTTCGCGCCGGTGCGCGGTCATCGCGTCGCTAGCAATGGTCGTGCGTTCGGCCCGGGGGACGATGTGTCCACCCGGCGTTTTAAATAGTAAAGTTTTTACATTGACCTTTTATTATTATTATTATTATTATTTGAGTTGCGTTATTATTATAATTAACTAACTTTTATTTACTTTAATTATTTTATTGTTATGATTATTATTATAAAGTATTATTAAGATTATTATGAAGGTTTGTTCTTATTATTATAAAGTGATTATTATTATCACAACTTTTTATTATTATTATTATAAGTTTTATTTTTATTATATAAGTTATATTGTTATTGATATTATATGTTTTATTATCATTATTTTAATTGTAATTATTATTATTTTTTTTATTATATATATATATATGTATACCTAAAACCTACCTTAACCCTAGCCATCTCTTTCCCCTACCCAGCCGCCACTCCCTCCCTCTCTCTCCCGTCCCCGTTTCTCTCCCGCTCCTCTCCCCTGCTCTCGTTCCGCCCCAGCCTCCTCCTTCAGCCCGCGCCCGACCGACTCCTGCTCGCCGTCGCCGGCCCGCACCAACACCATCCCGGCCTCGTTTCCTGCCTCCTGCACCCGGCACCGCACCGCCGGCTCCCGCTTCCCTGACCCCGCCTCGCTGCTCCCGGCCCCTCCATCCCAACCGACCGTCGGCGAACAGCCCAGCGTCCCGCTCTCCCCCTCCCACTGCATGCAGCGCCCCCGGCCTCCGGCCCTTCCCCTGCTTCTCCGCCTTGCGCTGAAGCCGCGACCTCCTCCCTCCCTGCCGCCTCGCCGCACCGGCCACTCCGGCTGCCGGCCCGCATCGCCGTCCCGGCTCGCTCCGCCTCACCCTTGAACCCCCGCTGCTCCGCCCTGCCTCCTGCGTCCGAAGCCGCACCGCCGGCAATCACCTCCGTTCCGCAGCCTCCCCTCCCCGCCTGTGTCCCTTGAGCAGTCCCGGCGAACACCCCCCCCCCCAGCGGCCCTCGCCTTCAGCGCTGACCCATCCCGGCGTCCCGACCCCTGCCCGCGGCTCGCCACACCGAGCCCGCATCTGGCACCCCCGACCTCCCCTCTCCTCCAGCCTGCGTGCGTCGCACCACCCTCCCTCCGCCTGAGGTGAGTTTTTATTTTAGTTTATTTATTTATTTACCTTTTATTTTCAACATTATTATTATCTTATTAATAATATTAATGTTATTATTATTATGCCATTATTTTTATTCTTATTAGAATTTTGTTATTTTTACTATTAGATTATTGTTATTATTATTATGTTAGTAGCATTATTATTATTATTATTATTATTATTATTATTACTATTATTATTATTATTATAATTATTATATTATTATTGTTATTATGATTATAATTATTATCATTTATAATATTATATCATTATTAAAATTATTATTATGTTATTATTATTATGCTTATATTATTATATTATTATATTATTATTGTTACTATTGGTATTATAATTATTATCATATTAATATTAATATTAATATTATTATTATCATTATTGTTATAATTATTATTATTATTTAGTTATCATATTGTTATTATTATTATTATTATTGTATTATATTAATATTTTTATTGCTATCATATTATTATTGTGCTAAATTATTATTGTTATTTATTTATCCTCTTGGTTATTTTTGTATGTGTTATTTATCTATATATATTTGTTTAATTTCTTATTTGTTTATTAATTAATTGATTAATTAATTTATTCATTTATTTAATTATTTATTTTTCCTTCGCGGAATCTTGGTGTTTATATTTAATTTATAGTAATCCTTTTTCTGTCGTGGGTTGAGTGACGTGCACTTTTTCCACTGTTCAGCGAGCGCAGTTGTCCGCGAAGGATCGTTCTACTTTCTGTTGGGGTTCCGTCGCGTCCGCTCCATGTTTGAGGTAGGCGAATTCACCTGTTTCCTTTTCAAAGCACTCTGCTGGTACTTGAATTATTTTAAATTAATTTTATTCCTTGATTCGCATGTTTATTATATCCTTGCGTGACTTATTTTGGTGTTTTAGAATTGGTAGTTTTTGTTCGAAACTATGTTTTGAAGCAATTATATTTTACTCCTATGTAGTCGTACACTAGATGTTGTTTCGCACATTTTATTGTTTATATAGTGACCTGCGGTAGTGTTTTCGTGCTGAAAGATTTGATTAAAAATAACCTTTAGGATGCTTCTCTGTTTGTGCACCTGTTTATGCTTTGCCAGCTTGGTTGGAACTAAATGCCTATATTTTCTAATGCGATCATTGGTTGTTTTAAGTGGTGTTCTTTTTGTAAAAAATCACTCTTGGATCTTATTATCCTGTGCTGGTTGGTTTTATGAAATTTAGTATCAATAGGAAGTGTTGTCGTTCCCCTTTGCAGGTTTGACGCACCATTGGATGTTGACACATCCATGGGTGCACCAGGTGCACACATGGATGTGCCCTCAAATGAAGATGGTGTTTGAAATTGTTACCATTTATGTCCATTTATTTTTATTTTCTCGAGATCTTGACTTTTCTAAATGGTTCTTGGTTACAAAATGTTTTCGCCTCTTTTTGAGACACATCGAACTTGTTTTAAAAGAAATATACGAAGATATGCCCATTTGGCCCTTAATACAAAAACAGTGTTTTGAGTTATTTAAAATGGCACGGTGAAATATTCGTGTAAAATCGTTTGTTTTTGAAAAACCAAGTGCTCGCTTGACAACTCCAGGTATTTTTATAAAGTTGTTTTGATAATCAAATGACGTGAAGGCCCGGTTGGCACTTTATTGAATGTGAAGTGATTGTACATATGGATATATACATATACGTACTTGTGAGGGCACCTCTACAGGGGGACTTCCCTTCGAGGGTTGTCGTGTAGCGATGTCCGTGTAAGGGGTTGGCAAGTGCGGTGAGATGAGTCACGCGTGCGTGGGCCTCCCACTTACACAGTGTTACAAAAACCACCATGGGTTCCTGGGCGTCTTGTAGATTATCGAGTGACGGTTGCTTGCTAACCCTGATTAGACGGGTTGGTACCCTCTGGAG
The DNA here is from genome assembly GCA_963277665.1 of Viscum album. Taxonomy (NCBI): domain Eukaryota; kingdom Viridiplantae; phylum Streptophyta; class Magnoliopsida; order Santalales; family Viscaceae; genus Viscum; species Viscum album. Next base: position 64,877,064 of record OY728147.1, on the reverse strand, counting down.
TTGTGGACAGGCCAGGTGGGATGTGCCACTGGTTGGCTATTAGGGCGGCCAGTTGGTTATTGACTGTAGAGTACCATGCCGGCAGGTAGTCTGAACCCGAGTACGTCCAGGGGTTTTCTAGGGATGTTTAGGATCACCCATGGTTACTTGTTCACCTTGATTGTTTACTTTCAGTTATTCTTTACAGCTTATAGTGTTACTTGTGTCCTTTTGCACTTCTATCATCTTGCATCACTTGGTTACTTTCTGTTTCACTGATTTACTTTCAGCCTGTACTGTTTACCTGTTCCTTTTCAGCACAGTCGTAGTATCATCTGTATTAGGTTTTGATTATAAAAACATGAAATGGTTTTGAAAGTGATTTATAGTGTGCGTTGGGTTTTCAAATGGGGAAAACATGTTGTTTATTTTTAAATGTGAAAAATCTATTTTTATAATTGTATTTTTCAAACCTGTGTCAACGGATTGCTTGGGAAAGGAAACTTTTGGATTCAGTGGTTTACTTGGGCTTACCTACTGGGCATTTTTAATGCTCACGCCTATATTATCATTTCAGTTGCAGGTCTTCCCTTGCTCAAGTTTTCTGTTTTGAGTTGCTCAGTGTTGGAGCGAGGTTGCTCTCTAGTTGGGAGGTGACCTGAGAGGTCACATGGAGGTACGTGGTCGTGTGGCTTTTATTTCTTTTCCGTTGTTAGTGTTTATTTGTTCTGTTCTATTTACTTTTGTTTGGGCTCAAATCGTTCCCACCTGCTTAATTTTGATGCCCGGCACTGGTTGCCATCCCGGGGGGATCGGGAACGCCCCTCGGGACTTGCCGCGGACCGGCTCGGGTGACCGGTTCAGGGTCGACCCGGGTTGGTTCGTGACAAAATGGTATCATCTGTATTAGGTTTTGATTATAAAAACATGAAATGGTTTTGAAAGTGATTTATAGTGTGCGTTGGGTTTTCAAATGGGGAAAACATGTTGTTTAATTTTAAATGTGAAAAATCTATTTTTATAATTGTATTTTTCAAACCTGTGTCAACGGATTGCTTGGGAAAGGAAACTTGTGGATTCAGTGGTTTACTTGGGCTTACCTACTGGGCATTTTTAATGCTCACGCCTATATTATCATTTCAGTTGCAGGTCTTCCCTTGCTCAAGTTTTCTGTTTTGAGTTGCTCAGTGTTGGAGCGAGGTTGCTCTCTAGTTGGGCGGTGACCGGAGAGGTCACATGGAGGTACGTGGTCGTGTGGCTTTTATTTCTTTTCCGTTGTTAGTGTTTATTTGTTCTGTTCTATTTACTTTTGTTTGGGCTCAAATCGTTCCCACCTGCTTAATTTTGATGCCCGACACTGGTTGCCATCCCGGGGGGATCGGGAACGCCCCTCGGGACTTGCCACGGACCGGCTCGGGTGACCGGTTCAGGGTCGACCCGGGTTGGTTCGTGACACTGTATGTTTATATTTTAATTTTCCACCAATTTTTTCTTTATATGGGGACCCAGATATGTGTTATTTCTAGTAACCATTATGTTTAACACATCCCATTTTTAAAGAAATATTTATTATCCCTTTGTATGATGTTAGTTTAAACAATTTTTTTTCAAATAGTGAAACTTTTATAACTAAAATAAAATAAAAAAGAATAAATTTATTAAAGGGGTGAATTAAATACCCTGAAAATTTTGTTTAAAAGAATATTATGATTCATACAAATCTTAAAAAGAAACTTTGATATTTATGAAAATTTTGATATGTTTTGAAAATATTATTTTTAAATCATTTCATTATAGCCTAGATGTTGAATTTTAAGGAATGAATAGGAGTAATCAAACTATGATATATATTTACAGTGGTCCTACTAAATAAAAATTTATTTATTAGTTCTCAATAAATAATAACTCAACTTTTATCTAAGCCATTTTATGCATCACAAATACTTTTTCTTTGAAATTAGTTTTTATTACTTCTTGTGATAAAATTTTATAATTAATTTCTTCAAATTTTAGAAATTATAATTTATTAAAATTATATAATTTTTTTAAATCGTCATATCAAAATTACCTTAAAGTTAAATTTGGGGAATTTTGAAGAGAGATTAGTTTTTTAATGAATAGTGAAAAAATCAAATTTTATATAAACATAACTTTTCCATTCAAGTATTTAAAAAGTAATATTTTTTCAAAAATATGTTTAAATTTTTTTAGTTTCTTTTTATTAAATTTAATCTAATTAAATTCCTTACAATAAAAATTGTGATTAATATTTTTATAAAAAATTTATATATAGAAAAATTCATTTTTTCGGCAAAACCATTTTTTATCTAATTTTATATGTTTATCTTAAAATTTATTTTTACATATTATAGAAATTTAATTTTGAAATTTTTATTCTATGTTTATAATTAGTAGGTTTTCATTTTTTTTAAATGAGACCCTTTTATTTTTTCCAACAACGAAAAATAACCTTGATAGAAATTTTGTCACCATGGTAAGGGTAAAGTAGGAAGAATATGGTTAAAATTATGAGATAAGACTTTAAAATAATCCAAAAAGTTTCTTATATTTCATTATATGAGTTTAATTATATAACCCTTGAAAACCTTCAAAAATATTTCATTTTTTTCCATTAGTATTTTATAAAGACCTTTGTAATATTTTATGCAAAGGAAAACTATGAAATATCATGCTCTTGCTTTTAATTTATAATATATGTTCAAATACTGATAAGAAGCTGTTATGAATGAGTCTTAAATTTTCTCATGAAAATAATTAATTTTTTTATGGTAATATATTTTAACTTTTTAGTGATGGTATAATAACATTAAATATATAGACAATCGTAACTCTGTACATATGAAAGCATTAGAAAAAACAAAGTAAATATTTTTAAAAATATCAAAAGTAATATTTTTTTGGATGAATTATGATGTCAAATGAATTTTATGGTTAATAATAATATATAATTAATGTTAAAAATTATTATATTAAATTTTCATATATTTCTAAATGTATTTAAAGTAAAAATATGTGAATAGTTTTTAAAATCACTTGAATGATATTTTATATTAAATAATATATTATTAAATGATTTAAAAAACATTAAAATATTGTAGGAGGAAAAAAGTGATGGAATATGGTCTAAAATATGATCCCTTTAAAAATTTTGAGACACTTTTTACCTTATATATAAGTTTATAACCCAGTAATATTGAAAAAAGTTATTACTATAGTTATGTTTATGATTTTTAAGGGGTTAAAGCAAAAGATAATGTTTCAAATGCCTTAAAACCCCAATGACTGTTTATTGGATGGAGGAATATAAACCTTAAACTATATTACATATAAATTTTTTTCCACTTTATTCACTTATACATAAAAAATAATTAATGATATTTTAATCATTTATGTAATATTCATTATGTCATTTCCTTCACTCTAAATGGACATCACTTCTCGTATATTCTTCACACTCCCTTGATCTACTAATTAAACCAAACCATGAAAAAACAAATTATCAACATGCTTATAAAATTTATAGAATAATTTGTCTTATTAAAAGACCATATCTATAATCCATAAAGATATATACAATGTAGGTTCTTTAGAGAGAATGAGGTTCAAAAATGTATTAATCAAGATGAGACTTGAGGTTGGGTCTTCTCAAATCACATTTATTTTCCCAATACATATGTTATATTCACTACTTATTTCTTTTTGGTAGTGAATATAAAACCAATTAATTTCTATTGTCTTTTTTTATGAATATTATTTGGATTTATAAATATAAATAAATTTCTCCCTTTAATTAGGTTTTTATTCATAGATTACCAAAGTTGTAATGGTTCGTCTTCCCAATATTGTTTCATCAAGACATGTTTGATGTTATGAACCAATTTAGTTTTTATGAGGTGTATATATTACCACATTGATATATTTTATCATTAATTGATTTATATTCATGGTATTTAATGGTTCACTGGAAGTTTCTCTTTAATAGGGGTTATGATTCATATGATACCAATTTGGTAAGTGTTTATGCTTCAATCTCATTTCTTTTCAGGATTATTTATGAAAATTTAACTTAAATAAAAATTTAATAGTTATTATTCTTTCAAACCATATATTTACTCCCCCAATAAATTCTTGGAATTTGAAAGTGTTAGTGTAATTTTTCTCTCTTTAGTACATAAAATGTTCAATAAAACGTTTTTAAATAAAATTCAATTGTATTTCCACTTTAGGCATAAAATTATTTCTTCTAGGTAAATTATAATGAATATTATTTAATTAAATGTAGTACCTATACAGGATATTTTTTAAAAAAGGTTGTCTTCACTACCATTAACTTTTAAAGAAATATTTTAAAATGAATCTTTCTAAATGTTTCATAAACAAGTCATTTTTTACATTATTATAAAGCTGTAAAATTAATGTTTTCTTTTTACCTATACGGACTAAACATACTTTCCTAACATCATTATTGGTATTTTAATTGGATATTATTTAACAATTTCCATTGTTTATTTTAAAATTAATGTATGTTTTCAAAATTATATGAATTTCTAGTTAAAATAAAATCAATGGAAAGTGATATTTTCTAATGTTTTCTTAAAAAAAATTTGAATGATGTTATAATTTTTTTTTTTGTATTTTAACCTACATTGATGTGTGTTAGGATTTATTGAGGATAAGATCTAATTTTTTACATCCATGTTCTTTCTCAACTTATCTTATTTTTATGTTATGATGAAATGGTAATCAAATCCAATTATTTTCCATAGATTATGTTATAATGATATATCGAATATTTGGTGATATTGTGGAACTCATATATATGGTTTTAATTATGTGACGATTGGGTATCTCAATTCCCTTCAACGAAGCGGGTAATGAGTAATATTTCCTAGGATAATTATGGGAAATAAATAACAATTTTTGATCCACTATGATATGGGAAATTTGTGGGGAATTTTAATCCATTAAGATATAAAAAATAGGTGGTTATGCCTGATATTCTATGATATAGTAAACAAGTAGTGATTCCTAGTTTATAGTGATACGATAGTCTCAGTAGTTAACCTCAAATTATGATATGTCTTCTATGCCAATTATCGTAACACACTCTTATGAAATATTGATATTATTTTTATTTAAATCCATAGATCATGATTGATATTTTTTTATTTTCCAATCTGGTGACATATAAATGTTTTATATCATAACTCATTCTTATGATCTATGAATCATTTGTTCAGATCTATACTAATAATCACATGCTCTTATACCCTTATTATCAAGATATTATTACATACCATCATTGAATGTAATATTCCATGTTTATCCTTATAGAGTATCTCAGATCACCCCTTATTGTGTTTATATTTTTTCCTAGGATACAAAGAAGGATACTAAGTAGGATGTGTCTAGAAGGGAAGCATATATAAATAAAAACATTAGAGATCATGAATATTGAATCTAAATTATATTTTTATGTATATAGTCTAAAATTACGTTAAACATTTATGGTCTATTGGAAATTTTATTTGGGACTTGTATTGAATATTCCTTGAAAATATATAAAATCTATTTATGTTTTTTCTTAGGTAACTATAAGTATGTATGTTTCTATGCATTATAATTATTTTCTATAATCATTTAAAATTTCAAATATTAGAAATTATTTATTATTTTTATTAAAATAGGTAATATAAAATAAAATTATATTAACTATAATATACCTTAAATACATTATCCCCATGATGGCCAATAAAACCATCCCATTTTTCCTGTTTTGTGATTTTTTTTCCTATACAGGTGTTTTTTTTTACTTTCCCCTATACATCCCTATGATTCTTTTTTGTAAGAATTTTTTGAAATTAACAAAGAGACTTTCCAACGATCATTAGAATAATTTTCATTTGAAGTTATTATAATATAAATGTAATCTACAAGGGATATTGAAGATTAAATCAATGATTCACAATTTTATTTTTAGGTAACATATATAAATTATATCAAAATATTACCCAAATGTATTATCAAATTATTTACTTCAATTTAGAAAACAATATTTTTTTCAGGTATCTATATCAATAGGAATTTGAATTTTAGTACTAGAACCAATGTAAATAATAAAAATTGACTTATTGGGGCTAATAGATTGAAAAAATGAAATATATCCAACCTTTATTTTTAGAACGTAGCTTCTCAATTTCAAATTTCTTTTAACACTGTTGTGGTGTGCCCCTCCTGTATTTTGTCAATTATATGTTATTCAACTTCTAAAATTTCCTTAATTTCAACATCATATTTTTCCATCAAATCAGTCGTATCAATAGGTAAATAATACATTATTTTTAAAAGAAGTTAAAACATATAATTTATATTACATAAATATAGTATTGAACTTATAATATTACAGGTAAAATAGAATATAAAAAATTAGAGGCAATTAACCTATTCATTGATCTTTTTTTATTTAAAGGTTAATGGGATGTTCCCCTATACTGAGAATCCAAATACACTATTTGTGGTGACTTATAACACATAAGGCGTCATCTATATTGGTACCACAATAAAATTATTGTTAATAAAAATGTAAGTTTTATTAGCAATTGCATTTCAATTGACCCTATAGTTGTCTTAGTTAATAATAGTATAGTTTAAAAACCATTGTGTACAGGATCTAGTACATAAAATTTGTGTACCAGCTATGATTCCATTATGAACAGTTTAACTTTATACCATTCCCTATTAAAATTCACATTCATGAATCCCAATTCATTGATTTTAATTTTACTTCATATTTCATCCCATTATAATGAAATATCAACACTTATATTTTTATATAATCCCGCTATCATGTATTTTTAATGATTTTAGAGTATGATAGATTTATTTAAATTATATTCCTACCCTTAGAAACAGATATATGCATCTCTTACTTCATAAGACTAAATCTATTATTTTGTATCATACTATGTTCATCACGTTCATTTATTTATATTGTAAGAGTACTAATCATGTAACCATTTTAATAAAATATTTGTATTCTAGATCCCCTATATGCCCATAAAACTCATTCTAAATTTGAATTCATATTTTTAGATAACTAATTAAAAATATATTCTCAAAAACCATCCCATAAATTATTGACTATGTGTACTTCATACCTATATTTTAATCCTCGAATAACCCAAATACAAAAGAGTTAATTTATATAATTTTACAAAAGGTGAAACATATACAATATTACAGAAAAAAATGATTACGCTCTCAATAAATAATGGTATTTGAAACAACCTATCTTCTAATAATTTATTCTATCACAAGGCGCCCACTGTTACTAGATTTTTGGGAGATCAATGCTCTCTACATTGGATAAGTAATTGGTATATAATTCAATGGTTTCCTCAATAATATATCACCCAACATTATAACCTTCTGAAAGACGTTTCATTATGATGTACCCTTTTAAAATATTCATATAACTTTCAATGGTGTATATCAACCTATATCATACAGGACCACATTATTGTATCTCTTAAACTAAGTGAAACATTATATAAAATAATATTATTAATACTAACACAAAAAATTCACTTGATAAGATAAAAATGTCCTACTCTATTATTTTAAAATCTCTATGTCTATAACAATATTTTTTATATATTTTAAAAGGAAAAAAATCCCAGTTAATGTGTGTCAGAAAAAATTAGATATAAAAAACATAAACACATTTTCATTAAATCATACATAAAATCCTTAAATTTAGGTTTATTTAATTCATTTAACATAAAATTAATCATCGATAATGTATTCTTTATATATGGTTAATAACTATCTAGAATTTTTACATAATTAATGAAGTTAAAAATAAAAATCTATTTTACATAGAAATATTGTATGCTTCTAGAGGAAGAAAATAATATCTTTCACCCTTTACTAGTATCGACTATTCCTTTATCAGCATATCAATTATGTCAACCAAGATTTAATTAGATATTTTTTCAAGTACATAATGTGGCAGGAAAATGACACTATCCCATATACATTTTTATATATGAATTAGATCATAAAAATTTTTAATATAAAAACAATTCTAATATTATAATTCAAATAAAAAATGATGACTTTTTCCAAAATATTTTTTTTTGAAAATTGTTAACAAAAAACTAACTATATCATTTAATTTCACATACTTCTCATCCCATTCTAATGAATAATGTGTTTTAACTTATACTTAATTCCTATAAAAATATTTTTTCCATGATCAATATTAATGTTTTCATGGTAAAAATTAATAATTTCTTAGAAACACTACCATCAATGAATGTTTTAACAGAAAAAAGTCTATATTTTTTTCAAAAATGAGACACCTTAATGTTCTATTAATTCTATATCATGAAAATTTTATAAAATCTAGAAATTCATTTATTATCTATAAAAAGAGGATATCAACATTAACTCTTTAATTTTATTAGAATCATACAATATAACACATGAATACAACAACAACTTTAAATGATTGACCAATAGATCCAAATAAAAATCAATTTCATTATCATGTTGTTTGTGTTATAATATTAGAAGAGAAAATACAATATAATTGTTCTTTATATATTACCATGGGGGATGGTTATAATTTTTTAGCCCAATTTTTCAATTTAATATGAGTTATAACATGTAAAAAATGGATTCATTACATTTTTTATAGATTAAGTTTGAGCTTTCTCAGGTTATTTTAAAATCTAGGATCCTCAGGATAAATATTTATATAAAAATAGAATATGTTAGGTGATGATTTTTACCATCTTAAATCATTATATATATTGGAAACATTGATGACGATGTATTCTACTCATATCTATATAGCTATCTAAATAATTACATTATTAGAAATTACCAAAAAATTATTTTATGGATGGGATTAATCTTTATTATATTGAGATTCACCACATTTAGGGAATTTTTTATGTGATTTTGATTCTTCTGAAATAATATATAGTTATTTCGAGGTGAATGTATTCTTTAAAGGATTAAATACTTTTAACATAACATTAGTTTTTTGTCATATTTTCAACAAGGAAAATCATTATCATATAGAAACATATCATTCATGAGATTAAGTAGTTCTATAAAAATGGTTTTACTCCATTCATTTCCTGTTTTCACATTATATAGCTTCAGTATGGCTGACAATGACGTGTATTGAGTACAATGATAATACAATTTCATCTTTTAATAACTATTTAACTTCTCAATTATCTTTTCAAAATTTTAAAGGTAATCCTCAACTAATTTTGTTATTTATTCAATATGATTTCCATAAAATTTTATAGTTTTACTCATATTATAAAATCAATAAATTATAATGTTTCCTAGTAACTTGTAATATTTCAATAATCTTTTTGTTTTTTACAACATTAATAACTTTGATCTATTTCATGATAGATAAAGTTTATGATCCCTATAAAATTATTGATGGGTTGTATTAATTTTCAACCATGTGTCAGAATCACTGGAATCTATTTAGAAGATATTATAGGTGTTATTTAAAGTATTTTATGTGAGGTAATGTATTTGAAATAGTTATAAGATTTTTTTTTAAAAAAATTGGGTTAAATTATCAGTTACAAAATGGTAAAGAAAATTGGCTATGTTCTCTCTCATATGTTTCATGATCATTGGAGAGACTGAAATTTTAAAAATTTTGAATTATTAATTTCATATGGGTCACTTGAAAACTCATAAGAGTTATCTATTAAGCAGTGAATGAATTTGGAAATGTTATGAAAATCCTTATGAGTCATAAGGGTCATTCAACAAATCATTAGAGTCATTTACTAAGTGGTAGAATCCATAATGGTCATCGATAAATTTTGTAAGATTCATTTTCTAGTTTCATAAGATTCATCAGTGAATTGAAATTTAATAAAGTGAATATATCATCTTGTATTAATAAGACTCTTTTACACTTATAAAGAATCACATAGAGTGGAAAATTGAAAAATTCATGGAATTATAATGATAACATAAGATTGATTTTCTATTATAAAAATTAAATTGAAGTCAAAAAAATTTAACAAATGAATATTCTCTTCTTTTTATTTATAATAGTCAATTTTGTGGTATAAGACGTTTTGTAAGGGTTGTATAAATAGTAGAGTTGTGAGGAGAATATGAATTTCCATAAGATACTTTCAGAACATAAATGGTATGATGATGATTTCTTCATTGAATCTAAAATATTTTGATGGTTATTGATTCATTACTAATTATGGGTATTTTATGATAATTTAAGAGTAATATCTCTACATAGTGATTGAAAATATTTTTAGTGTTGAGGAAGAGAAGAAGTTATTGGGTATTCCACATCATATTTGTTATATATTTTTATCCTTATTAGTAGTTAAAGGCGTAAGTGATTATTCAAGATGTTTTATGGAAAATCACCAAGATTTATTAACGGAGATCATGGGAAATAAAATATTAAGGTTCAAGGGAATATTATTGATTGATCATGGTGAGATTTCTATTTATCAAATTAAATAAAAAAGAGGTAGTTAAATTTTGATATTGAGGCATTGTGAGTGTGATAAATATTGAAAATATTGTGGAGAGAAAAATTAATATCGGAAGAAGAAAACATGATATAGAACTGATAAGGAAAAAAATTTATGTGTGTTACAGAATTGGGTGACCAATATTAATGATGTGATTGTGAAAACAACCTACTATTTTAAGTCCTATATGTGGATGAATAAGATATGATATGGTGATGATGTGACATCATGGTGTTCTATATAAAATATTTTTTATTATGATGGTGGTTTTTTATTATCAACTTTTCGGAACTAATATAGTTTCTCTAGTATATGATTTTTTGTAAAACACTTCTTGGAATAGGATGATACCTTCCTATCCACTTGTAATTAGTGATTCATTCCTGTGAAAAATCTATGACTCAAATTAAAATCACTCACATCATAGAGTATATACCCAACTTGGGATCAAACAATGTAAAAATTTTCTATGAATTGTGTTTTAATACTTCTAAATTTTTATAGAAAGGTTTAGAAAAAATAATTGAGTGTATAATACTCTAATAAGATAGAAAGGTTTATTTCAAGATAAGAAATAGAAAAAAAAAGTGTCATTTATTCAACCCCTCCCCAACCCCCATTCTTAATCATACTACCCATTCCAAGGAACTTCAACCAATATTAGATCTAGGTTACCTTTATAATATACATATTTTATTAGTGATATAAAATATAAATGATATTATCAATATAGGTATACAAACCTTCAGTGGTGAATAATATTATAGATAGGCTAAGAGTATGACCTCATATCTTATCTCTCTCTCTCGATTGAGAATTCATGGATTCTAATACTATAGGGTACCTAAAAACCTGAAAATATTATCCTATGTATTTTTATGAAAATAGAAACATGGAGTTATACGGAAAGGTAATAAATACTACTATTATTAATTTTTCAGGGAAAGTGTACAAAAAATTAATTAAACTATAAACAATAAATGAGAATTGGGAAAAATAAGAAAACACAAATGATATAAATGTGGTTTTAAAATTACCAAATGAGTGAATATTGATAAGAAATTTTTAATATTTTAGGATATTTAATTATTAAATCATTTAATATTACATTACAAGATTAAAATAAATAGTTACTAACATTAAAGGTTGTGGGGAAAAACAATTAGACTTCACTATTCTCAATAAGTTGACGAGGAACATTCCTGAAAAGTTTGTTCTTATTTATTATATATTTGATGAAATATTTGATTTATCACTTAATGAAATTCATAATATTGTTACTAATTATGAGATGAGGAAGTATACTTCATTCAATATGAATATAAATGAGTAAATGGATTTTAATTGAGGAGAGAAACCAAAATTTGGGAATAAGAAGAAAATAACTCAAGTAATTATGAAGATGAAGAACAAATTTATGAATAGTATAAAGTAATTTTACATCTTATCTCAATGATTATTTGTAAATACCAATTAAATTATGAAGTAAAAATTCCACTAAAATCAATTAAATTATGAGGAATTGGTTATTTTTTAATTAAATTTCAAAATAAGAAAAATTATAAGTATGGGAATAGTGATCAGGAATAAGGTCTTGCAAACTAAATGGATTGAATTATTAAATAATGTTTTGATATATTTTTAGTGCAATAAAAATATTCTTGGAAGTTATATAAGAATTATAATGTGTATAGAATAGGAACACTACTCCAATTTGAAGTATCCAATAAAAATAAGTGGTTATTGAAATTTTAAGAAAATACTTGCATATATTGAAAGAGATAAATAATCCTTAGTTTGTGAATAAGAAGAAAAAGTTTAGATAACATATATGGAACATATGTTGAATTGTTAACTAAAATACTATCTTAATCAGAATATTAAAATCAAGAAGGAAATTAGGATATTGAAACAAAAAGAGAATTAAAAGAATAATGAATAAAAGAAAGATATTATCTAAAGGGGTGATGTTTATATTTATGAAATTATAAACCTAATATTATGGATACTATATAGTGCCCCTTGACTTTTAGACATAGCATTACATGATTTTAACTATAATTAAATATCATATTACCTGCCAATGATCACGAAGTCTAATATCTTTGAAGACTAGGTACATAAAACATATAACATGGGACTGAAAAAAACATATTCATTTAATCTTTATAAATAGATACTAACTTCTTTTGAACCCTTAAATCAGCATAGGGTACCCTAGGGATCACATGAACAAAGATATTAGCTAAAATCCTAGTAAGGTATTCAACTTAAGAACCGGCCTTTAGAACATGTGTTAGAGATCATGCCAAAATGATATAAAATGGAATATATAATCAAAACATATAAACATGGGGTCATATAAATAGTAATTCAAATTATTGTGGCAATAAAATAAATAATGACTTTATCATGATTCAATTCTCATTGCACGTATAGGATCACAAGTCATGTTCAACCACCAAGACCATTGCACATGGTAGCATGAGTCAAGGATAACTGTCAGGACCATTGTACATAACGTCTCATGAGACTAAATATTAAACAATTCATTAGAGAAATATCTAGGAGCACCAATATTAACATGTTCATGAATATTCTTTCCACATAAATAATTATACATGATCATAAGGGAATACATGGAGAGAAATTGGTATCACATTCTTGTCGTAAAGCATAGGAATGGATGTATCATAAATGTTTCCTTGATATAAAATAATTAAAACATAAATGGACATTAATAAGATAAAATATTCATATATCATGGTAAGTGATGTAAAATAGAAGTGACAACATGTAATAATAGTGTTTTGTAAATTCTTATCATTAAAACATTTTAGTGCACTTTTAATAAAAATACTATAGATCATTGAAATTCAAAAAGAAAAGAATAATTTAAATAAAACCAGAGGTGAAAATAAGGTTTTCATAATAAAAATACTGATTTTATAAAAACAAATTTGGATTTAAACAAATGGTAGAGTGCACGTGAAATTGGGTAAAAATTAAGAAGTTCCCTTAAAACAAGTTTTCTTATTGGGAAGTTTCGAGGAGGGAATCACTTGAAAGCATGTATATTCCTAAAAGATAATGAGGGATGGATCTTGAAACATGAGTTTGGAGAATATAAAAAATATTTATAATTTTTACATAATAAACAACATTATTAGGGTAAAAATAAAGATAGAGCAACCTGAAGGTATAAAGGTGGCTCGGGTAGAATCCCTTAAAGAATATCGGCATGGTATCGAGTGTAATTAGAAGGTATTAATGAGATCTAAAGGGATTTAACATCTATTATAAATAATGATGGAATTATGTGTAGATTGATAAATCATAATTTATCATGAGGTATTATACGTAAAAGGGAATAACATAGAGAATATTCTTAAATAAATGTGAGAAAGAGAGGATCCCTTACCTTAAGTATGATGTTGTTCTCCCATTGATATTAATGACATGTATAATCAAATTAGTCGTATTAATTAATAATTAAATAACATATATTATATTTTAATTATATAGTATGACCTTTTTGAGTTAATTCATAACGTTTTCGATTGGTTATGAGGTTAAATTTCAATGGTTGGGTCCATTTGTTTCATGTTCAGTTTACATATATAAATGAACGAATAAACATGTATGGTGAGAGTTCCTGTCCAGAATTAAAGTTATATTAAATTAGAGAACATAAATAATATTATATGGTTTTAAATTTAATTATCTTACTTTATGTGAAGGTGAATAATTATATAAAACATTAATGATAAAGTTTTGGATTAATGTGGCAATATTTCTCACAATTAAATAGTTTGATATTATTTTTTTACATCATAAATTTATAAGGATTAAATAACATTAAATAATATAAAATAAATTTATTATTATTGGTTTCAGCCATGAAATTTGTTTCATGACTATAATAGAAGATGGTAAAGCATATTCAAAACCAATCGCCCTTGAATGTGATAAATCAACAGAGCTCAGACGATATATTCATTTATAGAATAAAATGTGGGGGAGGGAGATATTATGATAAGATATCCAATTATAATAATATAATTCAAGTAAATTTATGTAACTGGAGTTATCATACCATTTAGTTGAAGGTACGTGAAGAAAGAAACAAGAAAATAAAAGAACTAGAACGAAAATAATAGAATCTGAAAGAGGAATTTACCACTTAATATTATCTCCTTTGAGAGCCTCTTAATGGGAGATTATTTTGTCTTTTGAGGATACCAAGGGGTGTTTGACAAGAGTAAGTACCCATGGGAGTGATTTGGGTAGATCTTTGGCAATTAAAACAATCTTGAGAGGAGTGAAGAGAATATGATAGTGTGGGTGGTTTTTATAGTGGAGATGAGTGAATTTTGGATATTTAATTCATTAGTTAATTATTTTTCTCATGAAAATCAATAGTGTATTATTATTGAGACAAAAATATACTAATATGTAAATTTGAGTTCGAACTAATGTCCATTTACAACATCCATGACTCAAGAATCACGCAAAAAATCAGGTTCTTTCATTTATTATGAATTATTGTATTTTTCTATTCATAAAAAATTCATGTATTTTAGAAAAATCCCAAAAATTCACCATAAACATTTTTCGATGGGTAGAATAAAAAATGAATTTAGTTTTTTAAAAATAATTTTCAAAAAATGATTAGTATAATTTTTAAACAAAGTCATAATTTATTCAAAAAAACAACATTTAAACTATATCTCATTTTATAACACCTTCAAAATTAATCATGGCCCCAAAAAATTATATTATAGATATAAGACAATAAAATAACAATTTATGATTACATTTTATGAAAATACATTTCCATTTTAAATTATTAAATTAATCATAAAATTATAATTAAAATATTTATGACATAAAAAATACCAATACTTATACTATGATTGTTTTTCACTTATAAGATGTCTAAATTTTATTTATACATTCATGGTTGAAGTTTCTATTTTTGGCCAACTTACTATTTATTACTATACATAAGTGTATGTTACAATTCACAAGAGTATGTTACTATCCATCAAAAAATTAGTTGATTTTATCAAACACTAAATATCTTACTGAACACAACTGTGTTTGTCAGATTTTCAAAATCCAAAACACGGAGTTTACAATATTATGTTTAATGGTCACATAGTAAATAATAATTCATTTTTTTTATATCATGTGATTATATGACATAATTATAAGAAGCGATTTTCTATTGAAAAAACGTTGAGTTGTTACATTATTTACCCCTTATGATATTTTTTACTTGAAATTTATTTTTTACATTCTAAGCCCTAAATAGGTGTGGGTAATTTTCCTTCATTGCCTCTTATAGTTCGCATGTCGCCTCCTTGTACATATGGTTCTGCCATAGTACCTTGAATAGGTGTGTAGTCTTGTTATATAGAAATTTATATCTATAATCCATGATCTTCACTGGCTACTCCTTGTAAGAATGATAATTCTCCAACTGTACCACCTCTGAAGAGAGTACATGTGAAAGGTCTGGTATGTACTCTCTTAAGAGGGATACATGAAAGATATCATGTACTTTAGACATGGTAGGTGGAATTTATAGTCGATTGGACACATCCCTGACACGATCAAGAATATCTAAGGGGTAAATGTTCTTGGGACTTAACTTTCCTTTCTTCCCAAACCTCATGGCCTTCATCCATAGAGATATGTGTAGAAATACCATGTCTATAACTTTGAACTCAAGGTCTCATCGACGATTGTCTGCCTTACTCTTTTCTCCACATTGGGATGCCTTGAGGTTCTAGTGAATACTTTTCACCTTCCCTGCCATTTCATCAACAATTTCAGGTCCTAGTAGCATATTCTAACTGACATCATCCCAATATGTCGGTGTTATGAACCTTTTCCCATAAAGTGATTTGTATGCTGCCATTAGGATGCTCAAGTGGAAACTATTATTGTTATAGAATTAAACCAGTAAAATTTGTTGGTTACATCCTCCTTATAAGTCCATAGAACATGGTCTTAATATATTTTTCATTTTCTAAATATTTCACTCAGAATGGACATCAATTTGAGGATGACAGGTCATGCTGAAGTTCAGTTCAGTGCTTAGAGCTTGTTGGATTCATTTCCCAAACTTAAAGGTGAATTTTTTATCTTTATCAGATATAATAGATATTGGTACTCCATGAATCCTTACCACCTATTCTATATATATCAATGCAAGTTAATCTAATGGGAAGTCCTCTTGAATTGTGATAAAGCAACCTATCTTTGTAAGATGATCCACAATGACCCATATATCATTGTTTCCTATGTATTTCCTTTGAAGTATAGTGAAACATTCCATAGTGATGTTATCTCACTTCCATGTTAGTATGGGTAGTGGTTGTATTATCCCCATAGACTTATATATTTTATCCTTTACTTGTCGACATACCAGGAACTTTAGTGTATACTTCACAATCTCCTTCCTCATATTATCCCAACAAAAGTTCTCTCAGATATCTCGATTAATATTTGTGATCCCTAGGTGGATAGCGACGGTTGAGCTATATTGGTAATTAAGAATACCATTATTTATCTCTAGATCGGATGGTACACATAATCATGATACAAATCATACAACTCCTTCCTCATCAATCATGAACTCTGAGGATTTCCCTTTTCTGATAGCTTCTTCCCTTTTAAGAATTTATACATCTTTTCTTAAAGATTAATTTATTTTCTTCTTGAGGGATTATTGAGAATTATTTGAGAAAGGATTTATGATGTTCCTCCCATAATGATTCTCATTTCCATCCTTAAAAAATCTAAGAATATTGAGTCTTTTTCAATTCTAATCATTGGTAAAGATACATGATAATTTCTACTTGGAGAATTATCTGCCTCATTTTCCTAACCAGGATAGTAGTGGATTGAGCAGTCATAATACTTGGTGATCTCTATCCATCTTCATATGAACATATTAAGATTTTCTTTGTGAATATATATTTAACACTCTTGTGATCAGTAAATATCTCACACATCTTCCCATAGAGATAATTCTGCCGTATTTTTAATGCAAAGATCACATCCAACAACTACAGTTCATGAATATGATAGTTTTACTTAGGTATTTTCAATTTCCTTGAGTAATATGATATCACTTTATCATTTTTAATCAGTACACAACCTAATAACTTCTTTGAAGCATCACTGTACACCACAAAGATTTCTCCACTTTTTGGGAGTGTGAGTACTAGCACAGTGATTAGTCTCTTTGTCAACTCGTTAAAGTTGTCTTCACATTGTTAATTCCAGAAAAACATCACTCACTTCTATGTCAGTATGGTCATTAGGTTTGAAAATCATGAAATTTTCTTAAACAATATTTGATAATACCCAGATAGACCCAAAAAACTACAGATCTCTATTACATATGTAGTCTTCGGACACTCTTCAATTGGATTTGTCTTGGAAGGGTCTATATATATTCCATTCATGGTGATAACATTAACCAACAACGGTAATTCCTCTATCCATAACTCACATTTACTATACATTTAATATAGCTTCTCCCTTTGGAAAGTCTTTAACATAGTATTCAGATGCTCCTCATATTCCTTTTTGCTTTGGGAGTATATTAGAATATCATCAATAAAGAATACCACAAATTTCTATAGGTAATCTCTAAAGACTCTATTCATTCAATCCATGAAAATTTATGAAGCATTAGTGAGTTTGAAAGGCATAACTATGAACTCATAGTGTTCATATCTCGTTTTAAATGCAGCCTTTGTAATATCTTCCTTCTTCACCATTAATTAGAGATATCCTGATCAAAGGTCCACCTTAGAGAAATAAATGTCCCAACAAATCTAATCACACAATGGAAAGGTATACTTGTTCTTTATAGTGATTTTATTTACCTCATGATAATAAATGTGGAGTCACATTGATCTATCCTTCATCTTGATGAAGGGGAATGGCGCACCCCATGGTGATGAACTCGGTCGTATAAAACACTTCTCCAAATTCTCCTGTAACTGCTTCTTCATCTCTTCTAGCTCTACAGGGGCCATTATATAAGGTTTCTTTTATATAGGAAAATATCCATGAATCAGTTAAATTGAGATCACAATGTCTCAGTCCAGAGGAAGGCCAAGAGACTCTTTAGGGAATACATCAGTGTAATCCAAGTTGGTAACGTCTTAAAGCATGATTCTCTCTTTTCTAAATCATTTTAGATAGACTTGATTTCTCATAAGGAATAAATATACACATTTGAGACACTAATTATAAAGTAGATTCATCTCTCTCCTTACATTTTTAAAGAATTAGAGGATGCTTCGTGATGTGAAGAGTGGTCTCCCTTTCATGATAATTAATGTTGTATTTCTATAAAGATAGTCAATCCATGCCTAAGATATAATTTAACTCCACTAAAGGAAGTATGATAAGATTTTCTAGGAGATTTAGTCAAAAAATGTTAATCAGGGAGGAGTTATAAACCATGGACATTGTAATTTCACCATTCGTTGTTCTCATAGATAACTTATGCTTAAAACATGGAGGTGGTTCTTGAATAGTTCAATTAAACATGAAATATTTTAAAGAAGGCGTAGAACAAGAATCAAATAGTGTGTTCACTATTCATGAATGAAAAACTAGAATACCTATCACCACATCGTTGTCCTACTCCACCTTAGTTTTAGTGATAGAATAAGCCCTTCCTTGTTTCCTTGGAGGTTGTTTTTGATTTCCTATAACAACCCTCAACTTGGGGTAACTGTTCTCATAATTCCCATGCTCTTTATAGTTGTAACACTGCACTACAGGCTAAGTGTTGATATGAACCTTCCATTTTCTTCCAAATTAGTGGTATTCTTAATATATATTTGGTAGTTTTTAGCCGGATGTCTGACCATTCCACATTTGAACCTATTCATGGTTCCCTTTAGACAATTCCCAGGATGCTTCTCCCACAAATCTTACACGTGGGATGATTGAGCTTCTTCCCATCATGAAATTTATTTTTGGGACTTCCCATATGAGATTCCATTTTACACTTCATTTTATTGGTCCCACAATACAACTAAGAGTCTCGTATCTCCATTTAAACCTTGAGGGAACAATATAAAATCTCCTCATAGTTGTCAAAGTCTCTAATCGCCATCACTTTTTGTAGACTCGGCGTTAGTCTTCTAAAGAAGTGACCCACTTTGATTTTTGTGTTCATGAAAAATCCATAGGAATACCATGAAAGCCTTGAAAAATTTTCTGCATAAGCCCTGATTGAATCATCTTCCTTCGTCTTGATTCTGAGGAACTCTCTTACCCTCTTGAGATGTACGGTTCGGGGAAAGTATTTATTGAAAAATATTATCTTGAATTCCTCTCATTCCATGGAATAAATTTCCTCTAGGGGATTTATATTCTTGATCAGTTTCCACCACTGATCAGCATCCCCATCAAAACTATATACTTCCAATAGGACTTCCTTTTCTTTTGAGCACTGGTGGACATATAATATCTTTTCAATGGAGTTAATACACTATTCCGCGAGGAGGGGATCATATGATCCATTAAACATGGGAGGCCTTTTCTGAATGAAGGATTGAATGGTAACTTTCTCTTTCCTTAGTGAATGTAGAGGATGTTTCACATTATTCAAGTTATTATTCATAACATTATCCAGCTCATAAAGTACTCTCATAATGATTTGAGCACCCATTCCCATCATATCAGGCATATCATTAGGAAAGTCATCACATTCCCTATCAAATTGATTAATGGCATGTGTTATTCTATTTCATTGTATTAACTAAGAAAAAGAACATAAAATTAGAGGGCTTTAATACTTAGATATTGATCATAAAAAAGGAAACATTTAACATAAGAGGATAAAATTGTAATGTACAAGTATATCCTTACTTGTGATTCCCTATGATTCAATATAGGTTATCCTTGATCTATTTCAAAGAATATATTCTTATGGGATCATTTTTTATTCTCTTAATAATTTTTCATACTATGCCCGTGAATTTAACAAATAGTATCCCCCATGGGGTCAAAGTAAGACTTCAGCGAGGCCTTTTATCATGCACCCATTCTTGTTCGAGTCTAGGTCAAAGTGGTGTTTTTGAGTTTTACCCCTAGATACATATGTTCCAGAGCCAGCTCTTCCTTTTTTTATCTATATAGGGTTGTATTTAATTGATAAACCACCTACTCTATAATTACAAAAATTTTGTTGTGTTTTCTTATACTTTGTCTCATACTTAAGGTTCATACTAATGTGCCATATTCCAAATCTATAAAAATTACTAGACTATCCTCTGGTACTAAATATAGTGACACTATCCTTTTACGCAAATAATTACATGATTTTAATCATAATTAAACATTAGAGTAAAAGAAACAGATCATGAATTCTAATGTCTTTGAAGACTAGGTACATAAAACATAAAACAAGAGACTAAAAAACATATTTATTTTATCTTCATAAAGATCTATTAACATCCTTTGAGCACTTCCATCGTAAAAGGGTACCCTAGGGATCACATGAACAAAGAGATGAGCTAAAAACCAAGTAATGGATTAAACATAAGAATAAGGATTTAGCACAAGGGTTAGAGATCATGACATAATGATATAAAATGGAATATGGAATCATAACATATAAACACGAGATCATATAAACATGAATTCATAGTATTGTGGAATCAATATAAATCATGACTTTAGCACCATTAAAGGATCTTTTCACATAGAGGAGCAAAATTCAAGTTTAACCACCAAGACCACTGCACATGGTAGCACGAGTCCTGGCTAACTGCCAAGACCGTTGCACATAATGTATCATGAGACTAAAATTTACCCAATGCATTCAAGCGCTATCTAGACGCACCCATCATAACAGGTTCATCAGTATTCATTCCACATAAATGATCATACATAATCAATCATACATAAATATAAGGGAACCCATGGAGAGAAATTTGTATCACATTCATGTCCTAAAGCATAATGAGTGGGTGTATCATAAAAGTGTCCATGAGAGAAAGGAATTAAAACATACATGGAAATTAATAAGTTAAAAGAGTCATATATCATTGTAAGAGATGTAAAAAAGATGTGACAACATGTAAGAAGTGTATTTAGTAAATTCATATCATTAATCCATTTTAGTGTGCTTTTCGGGAAAAAAATAAAGAGAATTTAAAGTAGAAAAAGAAATAATATTTCATTTTAAATCAGATTTGAAACAAGAAGGGTTTCATAATAAAAAATCTGAGCTTATAACAACAAATTTTTATTTAAAAGAATGGTAGAGTGCACTTGACATTGTTAAAAAATTTGGGAAGTTCTCTTAAAATGAGTTTGCTTATTAGGATGTATTGGGGAGGGAATCACTTAAAAGAATTTATATCCTTGAATGAGAATGAGGTATGGATCTTGAAACATGATTTTTGACTGTATAAAAAATATGTTTAAGTTTTATATAAAAAAATAAAACCTCATTTGGGTAAAAATAAAGGTAGAGAAACCTTAAGGAATAAATGTTCTTTGAGTAGAATCCCTTACAGAATATCACCATAGTATCGGGTGTACTTAAGAGGTATTAATAAAATAGAAATGGATTTATCATATTTTATAAATCATGATGGAAGTATGGGGAAGGTGTAAAATCATACCCCATCATAATGAATTATATATAAAATTGAATAACATAAAAGAGATTCTAAAATAAATGTGGGAAAAAGAGGATCACTTACCTTTAAGTCTGATGGTGTTCTCCCTTGATATTAATGACCTGAATAATAAAATAAGGTTAATTAATTAATAATTAAAAAACCTACTTTTCATGTAAATGATTTAGTGTTCCAATTTTTAGTTCATTCATAACCTTTTTGACTGGTTATGAGGTTCAGTTTCATTGTTCGGGTCTGTTTGTTTCCTGTTCGGTTTACATATATACATGAATGAATAAACATGTATGGTGAGAGACATTTCCAGAATTGATGTTATATGAAATTATTGAACATCCATAAGATTACATTTTTGTAAATTTAATTTTCTTACTCGGAGTGAATGTGAATCATTATATAAAATATTAAGGATAAACTCTTGGATTAATGGGGTTATTTTCCACACAATTATATTGTTTATTGTTATTATTTTTCATCATGAATTTATAAGGATTACAGAAAATTAAATAAAATAAATTACACATATTATTATCTTTTTAAACCATTAAAATGGTTTCATAACTATTGTAGATGATGGTAATGAAAATTGAAAACCCATCATCCTTGGATGTGATAAAACAACACATCTCGGACTATATTTTTATTTATAGAATAAAATGAGGGGAGGGATATATTATGATAAACTATCCCATTAGAATGATAAATTTCAATTAAATGTATGTTACATGATTTATTTAACCATTTGGGTGAAGGGAGGTGAGGAATGAAATAATAAAATAAAAGAACATAGAAGAAAATAACAGAATCAGAAAGAAGAATTTTGCTCTTGAGTTTATCTCTTTTGAGAGCTTCTTAAAGGGAGAGGATTTGGTCTTTTTAAAAGACCAAGGGATGTTGGAATTGGTTTTGGAACTTGGGAATTTGTTTAGGAAGAAATAATTCAAGGATCAAGGCTTCATATAAGTGAAGAGAAGAGGGGAGTGTGGGTGGTTTTTATAGTGGAGGAGATGAGTGAATTTGGAATATTTAATTCATTATTTAATTATTTTTCTCAAGATAGGAAATATTCTCTAATGATTTTGAACAAAAATATTAATAAGTTTGTTTTAGTTATAACCAATGGACATTAACATCATCCATAACTCAAGTATGATGCAGAAATTTGCGTTTTAGAATTTATTCTGAATTATTGTATTTTACTATTCATAAAAAATTCATACATTTTAGAAAAAACCAAAAAAAATACCCTAACCATTTTTTGACATGTATAATCCGAAAATAAATAAAAATTCAGAAATAATATTCTATATATGATTAATTTAGTTTTTAAATGAAATCATTATTTATTCGAAAAACAACATTAAAACTATAACTCATTTCATAACACCTTGAAAAATTAATCTAGGTCCAAAAAAATTATATTATAACCATAAGACAATAAAATAAAAATTTATGATTGCATTTTACAAAAATAAATATCCATTTTAAATTATTATGTTAATCATAAAATTGTATTTAAAATATTTATGACATACAAAAATACCGATACTTATACTATGATCAATTTTCACTTATCAGTTGTCTAAATTTTATTTATACATTCATGGGTGAGGTTTATATATTTATTTTTAAATTACTATTCATTAATATTCATAAAGGTATGTTATTATTCACATGGGTATGTTGTTATTCTTCAAAAACTAAGTTTATTCTTTCAGACTCTAAATAACATACTGAACATAGCTGTGTATATCATATTTTTTTAAATTCAAAACACATAGGTGAAAATATTATGTTTAAAGGTCACATAGTACTCAGTAGTTCATTTTGTTTGGATTTCATGTGATTATATGATATAATTATAATAACGGATTTCCCATTGAAAAAACAATGGGTGATTACATACAAATCAAGATTAAATGGTAATATGAATTTATAAAAAAGTTCTCTAAAATAATAACAGTTAAATAAGAAACAATAAAAATTTATTTAAGCTTAGAATACTTAAATTAAAATGAATAGATATTTTAAAAAGGGTATAAAATTTTAATATGGATCTTCTTAAGATATTTAGAATCATTTCTTAAAAGGATATGTCAAATATGAATATGTAAAAATTAGAATCAAATATGTTACTTCTAATATTTTAGGTTCTTATGGAATACTTGGTCATAATTGGGATAATAATAGTGATGAAAAACATTTTTCTATATCAAGATAATTTAATATTAATACTAGAATAATATTTTTCCCAATAAAAAATGACTAAATGCTTATGATAGGGCGACAACAACAGTTTTAGAGACAAAACAATTATCAAAATCAAAACTAATGATTCAGAAGTTACTTTTAGTGTTGTGGGGTTTATTAGCACATATATAATTCATTTTTTATATTATCTTATTTCCTTTTATTTTTCATGAACCAATGGGGAGTTACACAAGAAAGAAATGAATAATTTCTAGGAAGATGACGTTCTTTTCAGGGAATGATAAATCTATGAAGAACACATTATGCTTATCCACTCAGAATAGATTTTGTTGTTTGGAATAGATATGTGGAATACATGAAAAATAGGTTCATTACACTGAGGATTGTATGAAACAACTTTTTGAATATATCTCATATAGTGGAAAGGGGAATAAATTTCATAAAATTAGGAAGTGTAAAAATTTATTCATTGTTGAAGTTTATATAAAAAGAATACAAAGAAAGAAAACCATGGATTATTTATTTTTGTTGTACCTCTCATATGAAAAGTGAAATAAATACCCTAAATAAAATTTAATATAATTATTTTGGGATAGTTACTATCAAAAATTTTATTTTTTTAAAAATAAAAGGATTTGGTTCTGCTAAAGTTGATGCTAAGAGGATAAAATCTATAGATATTATTTTAATGGAAGGGATTAAACACAATATATTATTTGTGATCCAACTATAAGATGATGGAAATTAGGTTATTTAAAATAAATTATCATGTTTTACCAATGACTCCAATAGTGGAAGGATTATTACTAAAAGAAAAAAAGAACTTATGTAAATCTATGTCAACTTATGATATAATTAATTCTTATTATTTTACTACCAAGAATGAAAATAATATATGTAATAGAAGCATTATTCATTTTTATAAATAAAATATGATTAAAATATCAAATCATGATAAGGTAAAATATATACCTCAACTAAATAGAGAGATATTGAGAGAGATGTTGTTTGTGAAACATGGGGGAAGGGGAAGATAGTGTAGGGATCTCATAATAGAGTAGAGATTAATTCCTCTAATCGACATGATCTGATAAATTATGAGTTATTTAATAGTATGATAAATAAATCCTATAAATTTTATCAGTAATTTAAAAAATTTATTGGTGATTTCAAACATATTACCAATGTTTTTTTCACAGTAAAAATTAGATGAATTTGATATGTTCAAAAAATTTAAAAGTCTAGTTGAGAAGTATCAAGGAGTCTACATCAAATAGTTAAGGATATACAATAGAAAAAAGTTTACATATAACTATATTGATTCATAGATTTTTTATAATGGGATAAAATATAACAAAATTACTCCTTATACTCCAAAAAATTAGTTTTAGAGAGAAAAACATAAGTTTAGTTGGTATGGGAAGAAAAATACTTGTGGAATATAAAGTATGAAAATTCTTATAGTGGGAAGTGGTGTGTATAATAATTTTTATTAGGATAGATTATTATTGATATAGGATTCCATAATTAATCCATATGTAATATGGTGATATATATTTATATATATATGAAAGTGAAGTAATTTTATGTTTTTTGTAGTCTTTGTTTTATGAAAATCAGAAACATAGATTTGGTAAATTTTGAGGATAAAGATGAAGAAGGTACCTATATGGGATATATATCAAATGGAATAGGATAAATAAACTATAATAAAATGTTACACAAATTGTATTATTATTTATATTTAATGATTATGAAAATATACAACATTATTGTGAAGAAAAAAATGGGGTTATTTTTAATTCAAGATAGTACAATGTGTAAATTTCTATAAAATCAGCGAAGAATAAACTAGGATAAAACCAAAATCTACTGATAGTTTCTTATATCAAACTATTAATGAAGAAAAAAATTCATAGATTATTATTGAAGTATCAAATATTTCATAATCATGTCAAACAATAAAATATTATTTGTAGTTAATATGGTCGAGTATATTTTATAAGAACATGGAAAATAGAAAATCCAACATCAACTATTTCACTGATTGATATATAAATAGTTGAAGGGGAAATTAAACATAAATAATTGATAAATTTTGTGTGGGACGATCTAGATCAGATAGAGAATTGTTATTCTTGAGAACTTATTCTTAGAAAAAATGGTATAATTTTATTGGGTACAAAGTTTGAATTCATAAATAAATTGATTGAATGTGGTGAGGTGTGAGGAAACAAAGCTAGTTTGGTTTACAAAAGGTATTCATAAATGTAATGGATCTACTATAAATAAAAAATTTCACCAAATTAAATAGAAGGACTGGTTGAAATGTTTCTTATTCATTCATTGCACAAACACTATGTGTATCATCCCAACCCTCATGCCAATAATCTGATTCCCTATGATGTTTTTCCATAAGGACTCAATCACACCTCCCCATACACTAGAGGCTTCCAAATAGCAGTGAATTCCTAGGTTGTGATAGTGGGGAGACTATTGCCTCACATAATAGTAATAATAGAGTATTAATAAAAATGTATCATCAAAGCCATTAATAATTAGAGCATAAAACAAGTAAATGTAAAGAAAAATATAATAAAATAGAATGTAGTGAAATCCCGATTAGCCATGTCATACATAAAACTTTGATCTCCCACTATACCAAACATGCATATACTGGATTACAAAAAAGAAATAGAAAATAAAATTATAGTGCCCTACTAAAAACTCCAATAAATACTACATATAGATTATCTAAGACATTGACGAGCTACTCCAGGCTAATAAAAAGAATCCATGTGAGTGTCTATAATCAATCATGAGACCCTAGGCCTCAACCCTATCCACCATAAATTCTATATTAAACCTGTAAATAAAACATAAGGTCTTTATGAACACTGTGGTTCACATACAGGTTTGAGAAATAATCTTAGTAGACCACCCCAATGATGAACTAATAAATCTACTATTTTAAGTGCCATCAAATAAAATATGCTTAGCCTATCCAAGTCACAACTGAAAATGAGAAATAAAACTAATAAATTGAAACAACAGTCGATCCATGGGTCTGTAATCCTAATAAAATGGTAAATATTCTATCATGTGTGTGTGTTTGTATTCCCATAAATATATATACACATGATTATGGTAAAAATTAACACTAATAAATTACGAATTATCCTTGGGTCTATAATCCTGATCTTCTAGACATCCTGTAAATAGGGTATTGAGATTGATAACGTACTACTCAATACATGTATAATTAAGTCAATGCTTGGGTCTAAAATCCTAATCAAAAATACCAACTTCATCCAACACTATAAATTTTCTAGATTAAGATATTTCCCCATAGGGGGATACATATCCTAAACCAAGGTTCATCCATTATCACCACCAATGTAACATGCTGATAATTTATGATATAGATTATTTTTAATTTCATTGATGTCTTGTGTTCTATGCTACACCATGATTTTCTTACTCTATACAAAACAGCATATTAGATTGCAGCATAAAAAACACCAAAATAATATTGCGCTAAATACAACACCAATTTGGCTTGCATTACATGTAAGAGCTACCTTCCTCGATAGCTTGTGTTGTACGCAATACAGACTTTCACTAAACAATGACATATTATTAATATATTATTATTTAATGGGATATTAACAAGCCATTATGAATATTATTAAACATATTTTAAATTTTATATAACATTAACATTCATCTTAAGTATTTTCTATAACATTATATAACAACAAATTTATTTTTTCGGATAAAAGAACTATTATTCAAAAAATATACTTTTGTTACCTTTTGATGGCGTATCAATTTTAAATATATTTTTTAACACTTTTTTATATTCTATTTGACAAAATAATTGTCTTACTTAGAAGTGGGACATAGAAATTTACTTTGCTTTATTTTTTTATAAAATTCATATTTTAAAAAATAGTGAAAATACTACATTTTAATTCAAAACTACCTTTTCAGATAATTTATTTATATTGTTAGATTATATTTTTACTTAGTTATAAAGTTTAATTGGATTATATTTTTCTCATTTCATCCAATGTTTTTCATTGGAAGTAATTTCATATTTAAATTGGGCATAAACACATGTCAATATTTTGATAGTTTTAACTTCTTAAAACCCAATTTTCTGGTTTTGACAACAGGAATTAATTTATAATTAATTAAGAAAACTTCTATATTTTTAATTTTTTAAAAATGGATTTTATAATTATAATTAGTGGGTCTAAATAATGTTAAACAGTTATTTTTATTTTTTTGGATATTATGAATAGTAGCTAATGTATTTTATATTTACCATAGTTAATGGTAAATCGAGTAAATTATGGTAATAAAAATTATGATAAAGATAATACCATTACCCTAACACGTGAATAAAATATCATATTGGATGAATTAATGTTGAAAAATATCAGATAAGTGTTAGAATTGATTCATTTAATGGACTTTTTTCCATGAAAGTGATGTAATTATAATTAAAACAAAACAAAGTGACACTATATCACTCTATTATCTTTTATAAGGATAATAATTTAAATATATTGATAAACATGATGAAACCTCAAACATAAATAGTCTCCAGAAATATAATGAAATTATCTACATCACGTGAATTTATTTATAATTTTTAAATATTAAATAATAGCCATTAATGATTACATAATAGTGATTTATAAATTATTTTATTAATAGAAATATAAAATTAATGGTTTTAAAAATATTAAAATAAATATTATATGAACTTATTAATACCCTCCACGAATTTTCTATGTTACTATGATATTTTAAGAGTGTATTAAAAAAAATTGTATTTATCTTCTATGTGGATGTTATTTAATTTAAAATAAATTAATAGTGTCAAAATTGACACTATTGATATTTTATAGAAATAAATTAGAATTAAATTATTTAAAAATTAAAAAAATTAAAAAAAAGTCAAATAGAAAATTATATGGTCTATAATGACATAAATTATCCCATTATGAACAATTAAAAACACAAATTTAAATATTTATAACCATTTAATATTTAGAATATTATTACCACAAATAAATTTAAATAGATTAAATAAGGATAAATCAAAATAATAAGGATTAAAATTAAATCAAAACATATCTAAATTTTATTGGTTGAGAGGATTTCAACCCATACTAATATTATATTCAAAATAAATGATTTTGGGACCATTATAAAATGAAAATAAAATTATAATAAATTAATATTTCAAGACATTCCTAGAGTGACCCTCCTCCATCTTATAAAAATCCACCACTTATACCCACTTATGCACACATTTAATGTCCTTGGATCATCAAAACTCTGCTCATATAATCTCCCAAAATTCCACTATTCCTATGAGAGGCCACACTTTGGGTAGAAATCCATACTAGGGATACCTTTTGTCCAAATAAATATTAGATACTTGAAAATGAGGTAATTGTTTTATCACC
Source organism: Viscum album (assembly GCA_963277665.1). Taxonomy (NCBI): domain Eukaryota; kingdom Viridiplantae; phylum Streptophyta; class Magnoliopsida; order Santalales; family Viscaceae; genus Viscum; species Viscum album. The sequence continues at coordinate 64,847,130 of OY728147.1, read as the reverse complement.
TCTTTCAAAATTCATTTCTTCCTCTACTTCTTCTTCTGATGTTTTTCTCATAATAAATTTATAAATATTGTATCTTCTACATGATAAGATGTTATTATAATTATCTGAAAACCATATACCTCTTTTTATCCATCCAATGAATAAAAATATCACAATTTTTGCATACGTACAGATACCGTCTCCACGCAGTGGTTAATTTTTTAATCAATAATAATCAATTTTTATGGGTATAATGATGATTATAATGGATTTAAATAATAAAAATAACATTATAATTATTTTTTATAATTAATATACCATCCAATTTCATACCATTTAACCATCGTGTGAATGATATTGTCGCGCGTGTGTACGTATAGCCTACCATCTCCATGACACGATGAGATTCATTCCCCACATTAACCATTCAATAATGACTATAAAGTATATATAATAAATAAGAATTAAATTTAAATAATAATTCTACTATATTTATATACATATATATGTAATTTACTTTCTTCCATTAATTTCAATAAGGAAACAGAAACAACCTTTATGTGTACGTACGGCCTACTATCTCAATGAACGGTGTATTCCATTTAATTTATCTATATATTATATAACATTATATAATTAATATATGTATATATAAGTATAGATCATTTTTACATTCTATAATTAATTAAATTACAATATATTTAATAATATTAAGTATAACAAGTCAAAACATGTTTGATAAATTAAACGATTATTACAAAAAACATTGCTTTAGCATTTAATTGATAAATGTACTAGTAATAAGTGAATCATATATCATATCATAAATATTATTATGGCTCTATTACAAGTTAATAACATGTTTAAACTCTCTATACTATATTTTCAAATACATACAAATCATATCTGACCAAAGGTAAGGGAAAATTTTGAAATCTCGTTTTTATGTGAGATTTTCTATGCATAAGTATTTACTGGGGATATATTTATCATCCATGTCCATGATTTTTAAAATTGTTTTCATAAATAGTTTTTTATTCTTCAATATATGTTTAAAGTCTTTTTTACACATTTTTTACTTTTACTACATGGTTTGGAAGAAATATTTCTTTTGTTAACCATATGAGGTACTTTTTCACTTTTCGGGAAAAAGCATGAGGAGAATGTGTTTTTTTACTTATATGGAATCATGGGTTTTTTATGGTTTCATGAGACCTTAGTTGCATGAATATTCCTATACACTATTTCAAGTTATTTTAAATTAAATTATTTTTGTTTAAAATTTCATGGTATTTTGAGAAAAGAAAAAGTTTTTGAAGAATAATTCATATTTTATTTAAGAATTAAGTTCAAGTGTTTTATCCAAATTATTTTCCATCTAAGATAAAACTATTAATTAATGTTTTGTTTATATCCATATTTATACTATTATTTTATTTTTTTAATGATGGAATGATATTTTTTATAGATTATGTTTTGATAGAATGATGTTTAAACCCCAAATTTATTTTTTGGGTTGTGTTATGATGAATGGTTTATGTTTTTGTAGCACATGTAAGAATGATTTCATTATAAGATAGGATGGACCTATATCTCCCTCCAATTCATTAGATAAAGATTTATATCTCATGAGATAAACATGATTAGAATGGTACGTAAATATTTCTTTTTAATACAGGTTTGGAACAACAAGTAAATCTGGTTCAGTAATACATGGCTAGAAACAAATTAATCCTAGTTCAGTAATGGACTTTCTCCACAATGATGGTCTCAGAATCAATTCCTTTTCTACTATAGAAATCAATTTATGTGCTTATTTAATTTCCACAATTCCATATTTTATTCCAATTCTATTTTTTCATGGTTCATGATTCCACTATGATTTAGGCCTTATGAACTACCAAGGATTATTTCGAGAATCAAGATTTTTGGTATATGGTAATGGTGGTATGTTTTTTTAAAGTTATAATCATATTTTTACATTCTTTTGTTTATTATTTTAAAGATATTTTACATGCTTACCCTTATGGAGAATTTAAGAACACCCCTTTTCATGTTTCATTTTCCGTGGGATTTGAAGAAGGGTATTAAGTAAGATGTGCTAAAAGGGGGTTCTAGTTATGAAGGATAAACCGGAGATGATGTAGATGTTTTATAAACTAGTTATTTATGTTTTAATGTTTCCAATGGAACTAAAATAATATGATCTTTTAGTGTATTTTTTTTTCATTATTAATTATTATAAAAAATTAATGTAATGTCCATGTACGTAATGTTTGGGTCATTATAGTTGGTATCAAAGCAATGTTTTAGTCAACTTTTGGAAACTAGGCTGTGAAAACATTAGTGAGATACCTAGATATATATATCTAAGGTATATCTAGGGATGTCCATTAGGGTAATTCTAACAATAGGTTATATTACTAGAATTATGGTAATGATCATGAATACCCTAGGATTAAACCTGAGATGTTAGATATTGAATTTACTCCCCCTTGATTATGTTTTCTTCCTAGTATTATTTTTTTTATCCCACTATTAATTTTGGGTTTCTGATAATGGCTAGAACCCAAATAAATTGTTTCAATGATCAATGCTCTGGGAAATTCAATGATTTTCCCCCTCAATAAAAAAATGTTATACGATATGGAATTAAAAATATTATATATATACTTACACAAACTATGAATCATTCTCGACCTCCAAATGAGTTGAAAAGGGAACAACATTATATTGAGTCCTTTATAAAGAAATGTCTGCCTTCTTTCAGTGGGTCTTCTGATCCACCAATTGCTAAAAAATCGAATAGTACCATTGAAATTATATTTTTTGTCCTTCACTATTCAGAACATGAAAATTTTATATTGGTTTTTTATTGCTTAAAATGTGATGCAGAAAAGTGGTATACTCTAAACAAGAATACCAGACAGCAAGATGAAATTGAATCCATGGAATGGAATGAGTTCAAGAACTTATGTTTATATAAGTACATACCTCTTATTTTTCAAAAACTAGTTGAAAAATGAGTTCCTTGAGATTATTCCATAGGATGATGATTATGTTGGTACATATGAGGCAAGTTTTACAAGATTTGCATGGTATTCTTCTAGTTTTACCATCAAACCTGAAAGTAATGTTGATCGATTCTTCAATGGCCTAAAACCAAGTCATCAAAAGGAGTTAGCTATAAGAGAATTTAGTATCTATGAAGATATTGTGCATTGTGCTACTAAGGTAGAAATGTAATTTGGTTTTAGATATCAATCTCAGGGTTTTCACAAGAAACAGAAGATAGATTTCAAGGGATAATATCAAAATAGTGGTTATAAGTAGATGAATGTTTCCTTACGCTCAAATTGTGGAAATAAGTATGGTAGATATTATCTTAAAGGGACTAGAAAATGTTGTAATTTTTTAAAATATTTTCATCAAATAGTTGAGGGTTAGATTAATGGGAAAAATGACACTAATGATGGGAACAGATAAAAGAATACAGAGAATGCACCACCCACACTTCAATGCTAAAAGTGGAATGAAATGGAGAATTATTCTAACCAATGCCCAAATCTGGGGATTAATAATGATGATCCATGTAAGAAACCTCTTAATTCATAATAAAATGGTGGACTGATTAAGTGTTTATGTAACGGGATTCCAAAATTGGGTTATAGAATCGCTTTTATAGTATTATGAAATATTGGAATATCTATGTATTGGTATATTGTGTTTTTCCATAATAATATGGTATCGGTAACCATGAAAATTTATTGAGATATTTTTATAAAGCACAAGATATGCACATAATTAAGGGGTAAGGAGATAATAAGATGTTTGATAGTATTAATGGCCTCATGACTGATATATGGACCATGTGATATAGTGGTTTGAGTATATATAATTTTTGGTATTTTTGGTGTGTGGTAAGAGTTAATTTTGATAGAATGGATGTTTTAACTAAGGCTCTACGATAATTCATGTTATTACCATGTTTAAATAGAATACATGAATAAGGTATTCACATGTTTGGAATGGGACAATAAAGAAATTTTTTATGATATATAGAAGATAAATTTTATGTCGATTTAGTTCATCTCTTTCTAAAGTATTCTATTTTTCAGTTTTTTGAAGGTTTGTAATGTTATATTCTAATGGATATTATAAGATATATTACATTTGAAGTTTGTTTGATTAATGTACTATGTCACTATAGGTGAACTTATGCATAATCTATTACCTTTGATAACCTTTTTGTTGAGACAAACAGAATAACCAATAATGCTATCACCAGATCTGTTAACACTTCACGAATGAAAAATTAAACATCATTTTGTTAAATAAGAGATGATGCAGAAATTGTTCAAGGCATGAAAAATGATGATATAGTAAAACTATCAAGTAAGTATTTATTCTCATGAAAAATTATTCATCTTTAGGGAAATGATCGTGAAAATAAAAATTGATATCTTAGTACCTTCTTATATGATGAATCAGATAGTCCCATATATAATCACAGATTTATATATTTCTGGTTGGAAATAGTCTCAAAACATTGATCTCTATCACTATACATCAGAACATTATGGTTATATTTTTCTTCCATATCTAGGTTTTTACTTCCCACCTATGTTATCATATGTGGAAACATAGTGATGAGTTACTTTAGGTAACTGTTATGTTTCTAAAATTACTTTTTAAAATAATGATTTTTTAATGATGTGGGTTTCCATGAAAGAAAATTTCAAATAGTAATCCTCTTATAATCCCGATGAATTTCAAGGGAGAAATTCATTTTACATGGGGTATAATGTAACACCGTGAGATTTTTTGAGAGAGATTATTTTTAATTTATTTGATTTTTTGTGTTTTACGCTACACCAAGATTAGCATGAGCTATATGACACATCATATTATATTTTATTATATGTAACATCAAATGAATCTTTCACTAAACACAACACTTACTCGGATTGTGTTGCACGAAAGAGTAACCTATCCTCGATTTCTTGTGTTGTAAGTAATACTGCCTTTCACTAAAAAATGAAATATTATTAAAATATTATTATTTAATGGGATATAAACAAGACATTATGAATATTATTAACCATATTTTTTATTTTATATAACATTAAAATTCATATTATGTATTTTTTATAACAAGATATAAGAACAAATTCAATTTTTTGGATTTAAGAAGTATTATTAAAAAATGAAGGGTTGTCGCGTTTGGATGGCTCACCAATTTCAAATATATTTTTTGACACTTTTGTATATTCTATTTAAATAAATAAATAAATTATTTGGAATCATGAAAAAAAAATTACTTTTGATTATTTTTTAATAAAATTCATATTTTAATTAATAATGAAAAATTCTGCACTTTATTTCAAAACGGTCCTTACAAAATATTTATTTATATAGTTATATTATCTTTTTAATTGGTTTGAAAGTTTAATTATCTTATATTTTTATCATTTAATCCAATTTTATAAATTTTATTTAATTACACATTTATGTTAGACATTAACACATGTCAATCGTTTTATATTTTTTACTTCTTGAAAATACGCTTTCTGGTTTTGATAATGAGAATTAATTTTAAATTATTCAATGAAAATTTTGTGTTTTGAATTATTAAAAATTTATTCCATATTTGTAATTGGTGGTTCCAAATTATGTTAATTGGTCACATTAATGTTTTTAAATATAATGAATATTAACTATAGTATTTTTCATTTACTGCTGTTAAAGGTAAATCGGGTAAATTAGGGAAACAAACAATATAATATAGATAATAAAATTACCCTAACACCTGAACAAAAAAATCTTATTGGATGAATTATAGTCTATCAATATAAACTACTTGTCTTAATCGATTCATTTAATGAACTTTTTTCCATGGAAGTGATGTAATTATAATGAAAACAAAATAAAGTGACACCATATCACTCTCTTCTCTCTTTAAATATAATAATTTTAATATAGAGAAAAACATGATAAAACATCGAACATGAGTAGAATCAAGAAAGATAATGAAATTATATATATCATGTGAATTTATTTATAATTTTTAAAGATTAAATAATTAAGATTAATGATGACATAATAGTGATTTAGAAATTATTTTATTAGTAGAGATATCAAATAAATGATTTTAATAATATTAAAATAAATATTATATGAAATAATTAATATGATACAAATATTTTATTAGTGACTATGACATGTTAGGAGTGTATTAAATTTTTGTTTTCAAATTTATCTTCTGTGTGAATTTTATTTCAAGTCAAATAAATGAATAGTGTCAAAATTGACACTTGATATTTTATAAAAAAAATAGAATTAAATTATTTTAAAATAAGAAAAATTTTAAAAATTAAAAATTAAAAATTAAATGTTCTAAAATTTAATAAATTATCCAGTTATAGGTATTTTACATAACATAAGTAAATATTTAAAACCATTTAATATTTAGAATATTATTACCACAAATAAAATTAAATAGATTAAATAAGGATAAATAAAAATGATAAGGTTTAAAATAAAATCAAAAAATGTCTAAATTTTATTGTTTAATATTATTTATACCCATAATCATATTCTCTTTGAAATAAATTAGTTTGGGACCATTATAAACCAAAAATAAATTTATAATAAATCAATATTTTAAGACTTTCCTAAAGTGTCCCTCCTCCCTCTTATAATGGGTCACCACCTCTACCCAGTTACTAACACAATTAAAGCCCATTTACTCATCCAACCACTGCTCAAATAATCTCCCAAAATACCTCATTTCCTCTTATAGGACACACATTGGGCAGAAATCCATCCTAGGGAGGTCTTTTGTGTAAATGAAAAGGTGACGCTTGAAAAAGAGGTAATTGTATTATCACCTATTTCAAAATTATTTTATTCTTCTAATTCCTCTTCTTATTTTTTTCTTATACTAAATTAATAAATCAAGTATATTATTCATTGTGGTATTTTATTATATTTATTAGACAAACTTATACCTCCTTTTATCCATCTAGTAAATAACAATATCACCATGCATGTGTACGTACGACTTATTATCTTCGTGCCTTAGTGTAATTTTTTATTCATCAATACTTAATTTTGATGGGTATACTGATGTGTATAATGGATGTAAATAATTAATATAATATGATAATTATATTTTATAATTAATATACCATCCAATTTCATACCATTTAACCCTAAAGTGAATGATATCATCGCTCGTGCGTACGTATGGCCTACCGTCTCCACGTCGTGATGAGATTCATTCCCCATGTTAACCATTCAAGAATGATTATAAAGTATACATAATAAATAATCTATAAATATATAAAACAATAATTCAATTGGATATATTTATATATGTGTGTGTGTATGTATGTTTGTTTCATTTACTTTCTTCCATTAAATTCAATAAGAAAACTGAAATAGCATTCTTGCGTACATACGGCCCACCATCTCCATGAACAGTGTATTCCATTTCATTTGTCTATCTTCTATATATTTTTATATATTGTATATATATATATATATCATGTTTTACATTCTATAAGTAATTAAATTGTTATCTATGTTATAAGATCAATATTAACAAGTTAAAACACGTACGATAAATAAAACGATTATTACCAAAAACATTGATTTAGCATTGAATTGATAAATGAATGGGTAATAAGTGGATCATATATAATATCATAAATATTATTACGGTTTTTTAACAAGTTAATAATATTTTTAAATCATCTATAATAGAGTTTCGAATGCACACCATGCATATCGGACCTAAGGTAATTGATTATTTTTCAATCTAATTTTTATCAAAGATTGTTTATACATAATTATTTACTGGGGATATATTTATCATTCATGTCCAAGTTTTCAAAAAAATTATAAGATATTTACTATTCTTATATGTCTTTTTAAAGTCATTTTTAGACATTTTTTAGTTTTACTACATAGTATTGAAGGAATATTTCTTTTCTTTACCATATAAGGTACTTTTGGACTTTTCCAGCAAAAGTATGAGGAGAATGTGTTTTTTTATATATATGGAACGAATGTATTTTTTTATGGTTTCATAATTCCTTATTTCCATGAAGCATCCTCTATAATATTTCAAGTTTATTTTTAATTAATTTTTTTTAAATTTGATGGAATTTTGAGAAAAGAATACGTTTTTAAAGAAGAAAGGATATTTTCTTCAAGAATTATCTTCAATTGTTTTATCAAAATTATTTTCCAAATAAGATGACACCCTTAACTAGGGTTATGTTTCTATCCCTATTTTTACTATTATTTTATTGTGTTAATGATGGAATAATGTTTTATTTGGATTGAATTATGATAAAATGATTTTTAAGAAACCCATTTTATTTCTTAGGTTATGCTATGATGAATTATTTATGTTATTGTCACACATGTAAGAATAATTTAATTATGAGATGGGTGGGACCTATATCTCCCACCAATGAATTGGGTATAGAATTATATCTCATGAGATATACATGAATAGAATGTAAATTAAATCTTGTTCTGTAATATTGGGCTGAAATGTCAAGTAAATCTAGTTCATTCATACATGGTGGGAACGTCATGTAAACCTGGTTCATTAATGGACTTTTTCCACCACTATGGTCTTGGTAGAAATACCTCAGCTACTCTAGAAATCATATTATCTGAATATTTATTTTCCAAAATTCCTTGTTTTATGCCAATAATATTTTTTTAGGGTTAATGATTCCATTTTTGATTTAGGCCTTATGAACTACCAATAATTATTTAATGACTCAAGATTCTGGTATATGTTAAATGATATATGTTTTTATAAAATATTTTCATGTTTTTACATTCTTATGTTTACGTTTTGTAACATAGTTTCCATGCTTACCCTTAATGAGCATTTGAGCTCACCCCTTTTCATGTTTCATTTTTCCCTGGGATTTCATGAATGGTATTGCGTATGATGTGTCAAAAAGGGGTTCTACTTATGAAGGATAAAGGAAAATATGATGTAGATTTTTTATGAACTAGTTTTTTATATTTTACAATTCCTAAAATAACTAAACTAATATGGTATTGGGGCATCAGTTTATGTCATGTATTACGTATTCTGAAAAATTAACGTAGTTTCCATGTACGCCAAGCTTGGGTCGTTAGATGCAATCACTATAATGAAGGATTACATGTGCTGTTGGAAAATTCTATAAATGTGGCACTGTATAAACTATGATCTGCACTGGATGCATCATGTATCAGGCCTACAAGGGCAAGGACAAAGGCCCATTGACCAAGGAATCATATTCGATATTATAGAGATCATATATAGAAAATATAGTATAATATAGAACCTTTTGGGATATGGCCCAAGGCCATTGACCAAGAAATCTTCCTCCCATCAATAAATTGCAATCATAGAAAACATGGTATAATATTTACCTACAAGGGACATGATTCATGGATATTAACCAAGGTTTCCTATTTGAGTCCACAAAGTGTGTACATAGAAAACACAATTTAATATTGACCTAAATGGGCCAGAACCTACTTCCATTAAACAAGGATTCCTCTTTCAGTACATGGATTGAATCCACAGAAAAATAAGTAAGTGGTTATATAATGTGAAATCCAAATAAATCAATAAGGGTTATAATCTACAACACATGAATTGCCTCTTGGCATTCCTTTCATGTACTATATCATGTCAGGATCATTAGCTAAAATCCAAAAATCTCCTCTATAAATCATTGTTGTATCAATAATAACCAAGTGAAAGAATAATAAAAGAGTAAGGGTGGTTTAATTCTCCACCCACCACTACTACCATAGCCACATCAAATTACAAGTTTGGTATGGGTTATAAGGTGGCACCTGCTACCATCACTTCCCAAACCCAATCAAATAGCTTAGGGTAGGGTAATCACTGAGTCACCCCCTATGTCACTTGTATAAAATTAGAACAGAGGCATCCAACATGGGATCTTTTAATTCTATACATTTATTTAGGAATACCACTTAGGAACCACGGAAATAATAATCTACTTGTGGAATCCTACATGGGATCGTTGGATGATATAATTAAATTGATGCACCCAACATGAGATAATCTAGGTCGAACATAACAAGAGGCATCCAATGTGTGATCCTCATAATTGTATACATAGTAAGATTCATACCACACAAGATCCTCATAAAATAGTAAATAGTTATTGGGATCCTATAATGGATTCCCAAGGTAAGCGTATAAGCGAAGGCATTCTATAGGGTACTGTTATAAAAACTTGTAAGGTATGGGAATCCTAAAAAGGGTCCTCTTGGTAAAAATATATTACAGACTCATGGTGTAAATGGAAAATTATTTGAATATGAGTCTAGAGATATGGCTCATGTCTCACCTCAGATAAAGGGTCTCAATATTATAAGATATCTGGTTTCGATTACTAGATGAAGAACCTTTCTGTTTAGTAAAAAACTTGAATTTCCTCTTAGGATTTCGCTAATCACCTGATGGGTTTTACCACAGTGACACATGTGGAACGATACTCAAAATAGACTCTTCATGTTTGAAATTATAATTGAATTTTTAAAGATATTAAAAAACCTCAATGGGTTTCAAGAGAAGATTACACAGCATATATACCTGAGAACACAACTTCTACCCTAAAAGACTAACTAGGGCATGAACTTATGTTATAATTGGAGTGTAAATATCCTATACATAGCATGTATACCACTTTTATGTAATGTACCCTACTCAGGGTACCTTCTTGTGTACTACACATGGTATAACCATGTATTTTTTCTGGTTGTATACTTCTATAAGATGTGTGACCTACATGGACTCTAGCCATGTACTCTACCTGCCACGTTTCCCTCACATGGGTTGTCTGTACATATACTTGGGTGCAAAACTAAGTACCATTACAATAAATTTATACCCTATATGTGGTTTTTACTTATAAAAATGTCATATTACCTAAATGATAAACACGCATGATGTGTAATCCTAAACAACACGTCGTGTGATCATGATTTAAAAACAGAAAACCCCTCATAATCAGCTTGAAACTCTGTTTTTCTCACAAAAAGATACAGATTGACCGTAAATGTGACCTAAGCAGTGATAATAGAGCTCTAAAACTATATAATGGTAAATATATAATTATTTTTAGTAAAACACAAAAATAGCTTACCTTTTGGTGGAATCCACCAAAGTTTCACCCATTTCCACGATCTGAAACAACCAAAAGATGATTTGTCTCCTCTTGAGTAATGTGACGGTACCTTTCTTCCACTCTCCATTTATATCTCTCTTTATCTCTCTCTCCATACCTCTCTCTTTTTCACTCTTGGACGCATAAAGGGGAATCTCATAGGGTGTATGCGGCAAGTGTAACAACACTAACCCAAGTAGCCCAGAGTTGGTGGTTGTTTTATTACAGTTGAATTGATACAAGAGATCACATCATAATGGATATATTAATTTATTAATATTGAAGAAATTGTACACATAAATGGTTCTTTTAATACATTTGTAATTAAACAAAGAACATAAAAAATAAAATAAACTACTTCTTTTTACATATTCAAATATTTAATCTTCACAAATTGGGGAAGGAAAAAAATAAAATGGTTAGCTCCAACACTCAGTAATGGTTTTATAAAAAAATAATTAGTGAAGTAAAGGAAATTACGAACAATCATTTTGGCAAGGTATGTAATATGGAAAACAGATGTAATTAATTAACTAAGAATAATAATGCATCCATATATTATTTTAACAGAGAAAGACTCATGGAAACTAATAACTAAATACTGAATAAAAAAAATCTTATTATTTAAATGTCACTCATTTTGAATGTGAACCATCATACCATCAATATGGGTTATGTATGTGGTTATATACCCATCATATTTTATTTATAATAAAATGTGAAGTGTTTTTAACAAACTGTTCTGTCTCGTGATACTTATCTATGCATCGAGGGGATATAATAGGCTCTTCATGTTATGGTAAGTCCAAATAAGTTTCCATAAATTCAATTAATTAAATAGATATATTCAATTTTAAATCTCATATTTAATAGAGGATACATATTCATCAATGTTTCCCCAGTTAAAACAACATTCAAAATAAACATCACATGTAAAATTTTATATAGATAAGAAAATAATCATATCTATGATACAAGAATATGTATATATAATAGAAATATAATTTAAAATTAAAAAATTATCTCAAATAGACATTAGATACACCACATAAGAATTATTTTGTGCACAATACTAAGTGTCAATGAAAAATAAAATTGAGACAAAGTCTCTTACCATATGTATGAATATGATGTGCACATGATCTTAATATCTTTGATGATCAAATTAAATCCATTAATTAATCAATAACCTTTTATACATGTATTAATTTTATTATAATTTTATTATATTCATTTATGGCCATTTTGATGAGGTATAAGATACAATTTTATCATTTTGGGGCATTCATTCCATTGGTTTTCATGATCAGTTTACTTGAATATATTTATATCAAATAATGTAAAATGAGAATAGTTGAAGAGAATTGAAATTACATGTTTCTAATGAAAATATAGAATATTAATTGGTTATATATTTCATTCGGTGGAGGGATGGTGAGCGTTTGGGGATCTAGGGTTTGGGAATGGCGACGGCTGTCGTAGGCGGTGATGACCTCCGAGCAGATCCCTCCTCTATTGGTGGAGGATGGATTTCTGTAGTCCTCTAGTGATTTCCGCTTTCTACCTTTCTCAAAACCTGATCTCTTGCATTTTTTCCCCGAAATCTTTCTCTCCCCCAAAGTTCCTGAGTTGATGAAGGGATTCTGCAGCTCTCGGTCACGACTCGGGAGTTTAATGATGCTTCTTACCTGCTGAATCTGACGTTGATTGCTCGCTTCAAGTAGCGACGTCCATCTGTGGATTGTTTTTGATCGATTCATCTTTGGTTCGTGGAATCTTCTGGAGTGTTCCACTGCGGGTCTTCTAGATTTGAAACATATAATGGTTCGATTTGTGTCAGAGGATGATTTGATCCTGGCCTCGTCCTCTGCCCCGTATACCTATGATGGCTGTCGTTTCATTCTCTTCCAATAGTCCTATGATCATTATATGAATTGTGACTCCTTGAATATGGAAATCTGGGTAAGATTTCTTGAATTACCGCTTCTATTTCAATATCCTTCCATCATCTGCATGCTGGTAAATCTTTTTGGTCGTTACTTATGCTCGGACATTAGAACTAGGGCTATTTTCCATCCAATTTCACCGAGAATTTGTGTTGAAGTTGACCTATTGAAACCGCAGGTTGAGTCGATCTTCATTGTTGTAAGTGAGGAATTTAGATGGAAACAGACTGTTGTCTTTGAGTCCTAGTTTGATTACTTCTCTCAGTGTCTTAAAGTCATGAATTTTAGGGTGGGTTCCCAAGGTAAGAAGGTGGTCTCGCAGGTGGCATTTCCCCAAAGTTTGCATAGACGGTGGCTTCACAACCTCAGAAAAAGGAGCAGAACCTGGGAAATAGAATCCGGATAGAACCAGGTCCTATGAGTACAAGTTCATTGGATGGCAGGCGAAGGGGGGAACTGAAGGTGTCTTTGAACTCGAAGGTTTATGAGGTGTTTTCAAGACTTAAAAATGATCTTGGGATGCCTACTACGGTAGTTTTGAACAATGTTGTGAGGCAGGCAGTCCAGTCTATTGGGGTGTACAGTGGCCATGTGCTAGTTTTAGTAGGGGGTAAGGAGGCAGTGGATAGATCTGTTGTGTCTGTGAAGGTAGAGGCTTCTGCGGAGGAAGTTGATGGTTGGGTGAGGGCCTCTCTTGGGCTGAAGACTCCTCATGTGCAGTAGGTGGATATCATTGAAGTAAGCAACTGCTTCTCTGGTCTGGTGAATGAAGAATTGGAGGTGGGTCCGGATCAAACTGCTCTTGATTTGGTTCCTGGCCGGTTATATGCTGAAGCTCTTGAGTTTCATGACAGTAAGGAGATGGTCTTGGGTCTGACTTATGCGCAGAATGGTAGCAATAATGGATAGGTGCAGGGGAAAGGACCCTTCCATTGTGATAAAGATCTGGATCATGGGGGAAAATGTCATGTTGTTGAGGATTCTTCAAGGACTCAAAGTGGCAACATGCAGGTTGGGTTGAACTCCAAGAATGTTGTATCTAGTGAAGGTCCCTTAAAGACTGAGGAGCTTGGAGATCTTGAGACTGTGGTACAACCATAGTGCTTAGCACTGATTGACCCGAACAGTCATGTGGAGTAGGAGAAAGGTGTGAATAATGGCCATGAGATGGTGTGTTTACCTGGGAAATGGGGAGACTTGTATGACAGTGAGGAGGAGAATCATAGTAGAGACCGAACCTCGTTTAGTGATGTTGTTCAGTATGGGAAAAAGGTTATGGCTGGGAGTGTGGGTAATATGACCCCCCCCCCAAATAAGGTAGTGGAAAGACTACTCATCTGTGCCAAGGCCGATGTCTACCAGATCTTCTTTGAACAAAGGTAAAGGGATGAATTCTTCATAGGAGTTTTTGCAATTGGAGAACTTAAATCTTAGACAGAAGTATGTGAAGATTATGAAGCAATATGAAAGTTTGTAATGGGATTCGGCAACAACAGATGAGGCATTTGATCATGGAGCTAGTGATGGATATGACGATGGGTATGGTTTCTAACTTTTATTTGTATGCTCTTGTTTCCATTGTTTGTCTGCTGAACTTTTTCTTTTATTTTAATAAACGGTCAGGGACTTTTTCTTTGGATGAATGTTTCTAGTATACTTTATTCGGTTATTCGTTATTATGATGAAACATTATATAAAACGTTTTTGATAATCGTTTAAATTATTTTCGCATCTTTTCAATCATCACGGATTAGTTTTTTCTTATGAATTATTATTATGTATATATAATAATTCTATAATATTAAGTAAGTTTCAATACATACATTATATTATATTTTAAATGAAAAAATGGTTTTATAATGAACCTATAAAGTTTAATTGAAAGAATGAAACATGTTGCCCACGAAGGCAGTAAATCGGCACCTCACGGATGAATTTTTTCATTTTTAGAATAAAAGGGAGAGGAGAAGGGGATTAATGATGAATATTCAATTATCATAATAAAATTTGATTATATATAAGATATTATAGTCATCATGAAATATTTATATAATATTTAAGGATATAATAATAAAAAACAAATTAAATGAAATTGAAAGAGAACGAAAAGGGATTTACCTCTTGAATTATTCTCCTTGAGAACCTCCTTAAGGAGTTTTTTTTATTTGGTTAAGACCAAGGTCTCCTAGATATGGGGGAGAGTTTTGGTAAGATTATTGTGTAAAATTTTGAAAAACATAATGGGTTTGTTGTTTTGAGTAGAATATGTACTGAGGGATGGTATTTATAGTAGATGGGAGGGGTGTTTTTTGAATATTTTATTCATTATTTTATTATTTTGGATCAAGACAAGAAATAGTTATGATTTTTTTGACTAACTATAGAAATTGGTTCATCTGAGTTTGAACCAATGGTTCTTACATCATTCATGACTCAAAGAATAATGTACATGACTTGAAATATATATGTACCATAAATTATAGTATTTTATTATTCACCAAAAATTCAAATATTTTAGAAAAATCCCAAAAATTCACCCAAACCATTTTTAGGAATTTATAAATAAAATTTTAGTCCTTTTTTATGAAAAAAAATTCAAAATTTGATAACTTTAATTTTAAATTATAATCATAATTAATTAGAAAAATACAAATTTTAAAATTCTAATTGATTTAATAACACTTTGAATAATTAAGTAAGGTCTCATAAAATTATCGTATAATAATAAGGCATAATGTTATTAATTTATTATTCTATTTTATAAAAAAAAATATTTTAATTAATTATATTAAATAAAAATTGAAATTAAATATTTTTGATTATGGGAAATATTAATACTTAATTACTAATTACTAAAACATTTATTTACATATATGATAATATAATTATATCATATTGACATTTATAAGGTTACAAAATTTTATTTATAATTCCCTAGGTGAGGTTGCTTTTTTATTAGTGGTATTTCTATTTCTAAGGGTCCCATTACTATTCTAAAGGTCATGTTACTATTTCATTGGTATATGTTCCTTAATTTCATGAAAAAACCCCACTTATTTCATTCATTATTCATTCATAATGTTTTTTGTTCTCTGTTTGATTTTAAATTTTTTATACTATATAAAATACTTTTTTGTGCAATGCAATCTATTGAATGAATTTAAATTACTTAAAATGATACATACTAGAAAATATTGGTGTGTTATATTCTTCCCTCCTTAAAGAAATTGTGTCCTTACAATTAATTCATCAGATTTTAGAAAACATTGAATTCCATTTTCAAAAATAAGAAAACTATAACTTCCAAGGGGATTTTATAAGGCCCCAGCCTTAAACCTTACTTCATATTGAATTAAATGAATAATTGACATTGAGGATCGTTTCAGGTTTAGATTTTTATAGAATTAGATCATAAATCATGAATTACATTCCACAGTTAAACAAAGTGGTTACATAAAAGATAGTATTTGTTTTTTCCCATCAACATATACATATTTAAAATAAAACATGGATTCTTTCTTGACACTTCCTTGACACTATCATCATATCATGCACCTTTCCCTTGACCTGTGAAAAACATTTCAAAAACTTGGGATGAGCATAAAAAGCACAGTAAGGGATATAAAAGTATGAAAAGAAAACATTAGTCCATGTATGAAATCATACTTTACTCATAAAACATAATCACTTTAACATACCTCATAAAATCATGAATAAATCATAGAAATCATAATTCATAAAGGTAAATTGAGTCATTCATAACATTCTTACGTAGGGAGTAACCCTCTTAGTTATGTTTGGAATACCCATCACAGTATATTCCCTAAATCTCTTTGGAGAAATCGTAACGTTTAACTCTTTCACGTTACCCAATGCATTGTAGAGCTATATCAGGCTCACTTTCCCTTAGTTTATAATGGAACCACCCATCTTCATAATAGTTCCCAAGAACCATAACATAATCGTATCACATAAAACATACATAAAGGAAACATAACATGTCCACATTTCAATCACAAGATTTCAATACAACACATTGATATAATAAAAACATTATGAAAACCATTTTCAACATCAAAATGAAAGAAAATTAAAACATGGTATTTATTTTCCTTTTTAAAAAAAAGGTATGGCTCGTAGAGGAAGCCGAAACTCAAATAATGGTCACGGCAGCGGAGAAGTCATTTTCGCCGCATACGTACGACAAAAACATTCACTTTTGTCGTTTAGTAAAATGTTTTTTATAAAAAATATTCCTTTCGGATAAACGTGAAATTCAAAGGGGTTTATACATCGTATAAAATAAGGTTGTGTATAAAAAAAATATGCCTCAATGAAAGGAGATTGAGACAAAGTCCCATACAAATACGGTATCCTTGGATTAAGGATAAATCAATTACATAATTATGTGTGACAAACGAATACACCAAATATTAGTGGATATTAAGTGTAAAACAATAAGAGTTTATTCACACATATTCATAGAACGACATATTCAAAGAGTACAAGTTTGTCCTAAAGAATCAAAATTGGGTTAAGAAGTTCCCTTGCAAAAATTCGACAGCCTAACAGTGTCACTTGAAAATTCATAAAATGAGTTGATGAGAGATAAAAAGGGTATCTCATCACTTGGACATAAAATTTACATCAATAAGGATATATAATAACATATACCAACATAATAATTTGTGAATTAAAAGACATAACAAAAGAAATCTTTTAAAAAGAGGAGGGTGAAAGATTCCTTTACCGAATTGGGTAACTTTCGAAACGTACACCCCATTGAATAAGGGTCATACAATGAATATGTAAATACACATAAACGAAATTATAATAAACAAAGAGTATACTAATGGGAATTACATACACCAATCAAAGTAGATGGTGGAAAATGTAGCATAAATCTCATGGGAATAAATGTGAGATGAAAAATCCCTTATGAAAACTTGGCAGCCTAAAGGCACCACTTAAAACTTCAAAAAATGGATTGATGAGATAAAATAGGGTCTCTAATCATATTAAAATAAAATGTAAAAAAATTGGAATATAAAATAACATCCCCAAACATAAAAAAGAGGAGCTTAAAATAAGTTACATAAAGGAGAGTACTTAAAAAGAAAGAGAGAGGTTAGATCTCTTATGAAAATTCGGCAGCCTAACGGCGCCACTCAAAACTTTCAAAATGGATTGATAAGAGAAAATAGGGTCTCTAATAATATGGACATAAAAATTAAATTAGTTTAAATATAAAATAACATCCCAATCATAAGAAATATGATCTTAAAAGTAATGACATAAAAGAGTGTACTTAAAAAGAAAGAGAGGGGTATGATCCCTTACGAAAATTCGGCAGCCTAACGGTGCCACTTAAAAATTCTAAAAAAATGAATTGATGAGAGTAATAGGGGGTATCTCATCATATAAAAATAAGAATTAAATTATGTTTAATCTAAAATAACATCCTCCAACATAAGAACATGGAGCATAAATGAAATGACATAAAAGAGGGTACTTGAAAAGAAAGCGAGAGGTTGGATCCCTTACCTCAAGTCCGACTTGTCTTGTTTGTTTCATTAAATTCCTGAATAATAAACTTTGGTCAATTTATAATTTCTTAAGGTTTTAATTTAAATATTATTATTCATTCTTAATGTCATACTTTAATGTTATAAAATTTGGTTAATAATGTGAGTTCATATCAAACGTTTTTGTTGATGTTTGGTACATGAGTCAAAAATGAACTTGTTTGAAAATGATTGTCCATGTAGTTATAATTAAATCATATCCAGAATAGTATTAATGATTTAAATATCATATATATCCATTACATATTCATTTTATACTATTCCATAACATTTTTAGATAAAATGAAATGAAATGCACCGTTCATGGAGTCGGTAGGCCGTACGTACGCATGAACGCTACTTTCATTTCTTTGTAATATTAATGGAATTAAAAACAAAATGAGAGATATATATATTATAATTCCAGAATGATATAAATCATTTAGATATAATATATTACATATATATCCATTATATATATGTACTTATAATAGTACATAACATTTAGAGATAAGAAATGAAATGTACCGTTCATGGAGACGGTAAGCCGTACGTACGCATGAATGCTACTTTCATTTCTTTTTTTTGTATTCAATGGAATTAAATAATAATGATATAAAGGTATGTTGTAATTCCAGTAGTATATAATATGAAATACCATTAATTACATCCTTTATACGTCCCACATATGGCATTAACGAATCAAATCACTTTGAGGGGGCGGTAGTCCGCACTTCCTAAAATGAAGATATCGAGTTTACCCAAAATGGAAACCATAAAGGTATGCCATAAATTAAAAATAAATAAGCTTAAGGAAAACATAAACATATTATATATCATATATAAATATAGTGGCATCTTAATGGCCACCTTTGAAGGTGTTAAAATAATATTGAACAATCATCGTTTCGTGAGACAGTAATTCTCCATCCACAGAAACAATATGTTCATTAACCATTAGATGGAGGTGTGTGAAAGTGTATCTCGAATAATTATTATAATAAAATCCTATTATATTTATGATACTGGTGTTGTTACAAAAAAAAGTAATAAAATGAGTTTAGGGGTTTGGAGAAGGAAAAAAAACAAAAGAACACAAGGAAAGACATTACCTTTAAATCGGGTAACTCTCTTTGATTTGAGCTCAAAGGCTTCCTTGGAAAGGATTATTCCAAAAGTGAGGCTTGAATGATGAAGAGAGGCATGTGGAGAGATGAAATGGGTAGGGGTTGGCCGAGCCAATGGCTTGAGAGGTGTGTGTAAGGTGGTAGAGGTGGGGGTCTTTTATAAGAGGAGAGGAGGGCCACTCTTTGAAAGGATTCTGCCAAAAGTGAGGATTAAATGATAAAGAGAGGGATGTGGAGAGATAAAATGGGCAGGGTTTGGCTGAGCCAAAGGCTTGAGAGGTGTGTGTAAGGTGGTAGAGGTGGGGGACTTTTATAAGGTGAGAAGAGGGGCACTCTTGGAAAGTTATAAAATATTACTTTATTAAAAAATGATTTTCAGATTTAAAAGGTCCCAAAAGGATATATTTCGAGTATAAGGTGATAAGGTTTCGAACTCCACCCATCCAATTGGTTTGTGACAAGTGTAAGACTTAGATTTCACCCTATCTTCTCATTTTATTTAAATCGTTCATTTTTTGAGGTAATCACTGCATCATCACGGTGTCATAAATAAATTAATTTATTTATTTTCTAAAAATTATAAAAACATATCATGATGTAGGAAATATTTTTATCTTTCTAATGAATATTTATAGTCAAACATATGACTTCTATAACCCCATCTAAAATTTGTTTTAGTAAAACAACACATGTTTGTGACACTTTAATTTTAACTTTAAATAAAAAGGTCTTAATGCCATTTTCCAACCAAAGTGGCTCCATGGGGTCCCCAAGTTGACCCATGGGTTTTCTTGGTCGGCCATGACTCATCCAATAAGGGTAGGACATGTGTAAAGGTCATTTCATATTATTAAAACACTATTTTTACCTTAAATTACACTAATTACCTCTAATCGCGATTAAAAACTTAAAAGTTACTATTCACTAAAAATTATTTTAATCCCATTGAACCAAATTTTACATCTTAATGACAACCATGTATGTCGGATTTTTGAAATTCAAATCACAGAAGTGTTAAAGTTTCATTTAAACGAAAAATCAGTTTTTAAACTACCACTTAGTGGTTTCACTATTCATCAAAAATTGATGTTTTTCATAAAAATACCAAAAAATCACCCTAATCTATATTAGATATTCCGAATTCAAAAATGATGTCTATTTTTAAAAAATTCAAATCAAATAAGTTTCATTAATTAATTTAATAATTAATTCCCGCCATCAAAACAAATAGCGTGTTTTTAAGAAATAATATCTATTCAAAGATTGACAGTAGTTTAAGTCCAATTTCAAAGCGAAATTAATTCTGATAACCACTATTGGATTAAATGGTAAAAATATATTCTAATTTAACTTTAAAACCAATTCAAAATATAATATAATCATATAAATAAATTATATTAAAAAGTGGTTTTGAATTAAAATACAACAGTTTTCACTATTCATTAAAAAGTGAACTTCATCGGAAAAATACCAAAAATTTACACAAAGTAAATTTTGATGTCCCAATTATAAAGAAGAATTTTATTTTGTCAAATATAACACATAAGATTTTCAAAAACTGGAATTAAAATAGGTTCTCCATCAAAAGGCTGTTAATCGTCCTTTTAGAGAATATTAGAATGTTTACGCTTAAAATTGGATTTATTTTCATTTTTAATCCTATAACATTTATTTTAAAAGTAAAAATATGTGAAAAACATATATAATTATTTTGTAGTTATTTCCCTTAATTACACTGGATAGGTGTTAACTACCATTTAATCTAAAATTATTTTATTATTAGAGTGCAACGTACGATTTCAAAGGAACTTGTTGTTGCATATTGGGTAAGCCATCGAGCAAAGCGTTCCCTTTAAATTAATATTAACATTTTATTCACAAATAGAGATAAATATAAAAATTCCATATTCTTTGTTTACCTAGGGTGTTACATCCTTCCCCCCTTTAGGAATTGTGTCCTCACAATTTAAAAATTAGGCTCGGAAACATCATCGAAAGTCCCACATCGGAACAAGAGTCGGTAAAACAATCACTTTAAAAGAAAGAAAGAGAAGTACAGAGGTCACTCGAGTTAACCCATACTAGGATTCCATGTAGGAAAACATGGATATGGAAGAAAAAGCAATGGGTCATGTTCTGAGGGAGAGTGATAGTAAACATGTCTAGGAGAAAGTTAACCACAATAAAATCACAAACTTGTGATTGGTTAAACAGTATTTTATTCCCCAGTAGGAAAAGTTAACAGAAAACATTTTTGTTTTAAGTAATTCTTCATTGAAGAATTTTTTTTGAGCTTAACTAAATCATAATGAAACATACTTACTTGTCACTTAGTCTTTCAACTTTTACTAGATTCCTTATTCAAACTCATATTTTCTCCAAAAGATGAGTATTTAGGAAGACTTGTTCTCATTAAGAGTACTATAATCAACTTCTTGAGAATAACCTAATCCACAAAACAGTACTATATATTTCCCATGTCTTTAGACAAAATCCAAAACCAAAATTGTTAGTATGAGATCAGATAATCCACAAAAGTATAATCCTCTATAAAAAGAAAATCTATTCTTAATCTCCAAAAATTTTCCAACAAAACCCAAAGTTCAACGAAGGCCATTCGATAAACAATTTTTCCATAAAATTATTCAAAGTAAACCAAAATAATATTGAAACCTAAATATTTGAAGGATTTAATCACATAGTCTTCCAAGGTAAAAATTAACACTTATCTCCAAATAACATCAGTTGCTCTTAAAGTCTCATATTGAAAAGTAATTAACCGAATCACATATCCTCCATGATTGGTTAATAATTTCCATATATAACCCAAAATAAACATACTATTAATTCATAAAATCATCTAACTAAAAATAATAATTCATACTAACTTGGGACTTCACGTAGTCCAGTGGTAGAGGATAAATACCAGTCGCACTTTGGTTGTGGGTTCGATTCCTGCAGCTTTGTCTGACGCGACGGGTTGTCACACAGTCTGCGTGTTGTCCTTTTTATAAAACTCCAAAAATAACCCTAACATGTTTTAACCTCAAGTTTAACTCAAGTTGTTAATATTTCATCATAATATATATTAATCCATAATTACTTCAAAATTAAGGATCAGATAAACCCTAATGGTTACCTTTATAATAATTACCTGAACTTCCACATCGATTGGTCATCTCGTACATGATGCATTACAGAACTTACCATGGTTCAAGGGGTTGATCATGACTCCTTGATAGTTGGTTTAGAAAAACCATGAGTTTCCTCATTGAATCCCCCATTTCATCCAGTCTCTTAATCAAAGAACCACTATAGTTTCTTTCAAACCCATTGTCCCTTTGGTACCTGCTAAATCCATCCATTTACTAAAACCAAAAATTCCAGTGTGAGTATATCAAAAAAATCATCATGTACTAATTAGGAAGATAAACACTAAGATATACTTACTCATTCACTTTATCTAAAAACTATGATTATTTCTGAAATCCTAGCCACTATGGTAATGTCACTTATGCTTAAAGAAGAACCCTAACCTCTAAAGTTATCTAAACCGACCTATGATACCAACTATAAGGCCCCGGCCTTGAACCTTACATAATATTGAATTAAATTAATAATTCACATTGAGGATCTTTTCAGGTTATAGAGTTTTAGATAATTATATCATAAATCATGATTTATATTCCACATTTAAACAAAGTGGTGACATAAAATATAGTATTCATTTTTTCCCATCAACAGAAACATATTTAAAATAAAACATGGATTCTTTCTTGACACTTCCTTGAAACTATAATTATATCTTGCTCTTTTCCCTTGACATGTGAAAAACATTTCAAAAACATGGGATGAGCATAAAAATCTCAGTAATGGATATAAAAGTATGAAAATAAAATATTAGTCCATGAATGAAATCATACTTTACTCATAAAACATAAGCATTTTAACATACCAAATCAAATCATGAATAAATCATAGAAATAATAATGCATAAAGGTAACTTGAGGCATTCATAACATTCTTACGTAGGGAGTAACCCTCTTGGTTACGTTTGGAATACCCATCACAGTATATTCCCTAAATCTCTTCAGAGAAACATTAACGTTTAACTCCTTCGCGTTACCCAATGCATTGGAGAGCTATATCGGGCTCACCCACCCATAGTTTATCACGGAACCACCCATCTTCATAATAATTCCCAAGAACCATAACATAATCGTATCACATAAAACATACCTAAATGAAAACATAACATTTCCATATTTCAATCACAATATATCAATACAACACATTGATATAATAAAAACATTATGAAAACCATTTTCAATATAAACATAAAATAAAAGTAAAACATGGTATTTATTTTTCTTTAAAAAAAGTATGGCTTGTAGAGGAAGCCGAAACTCAAATAATGGTCACGGCGGCGAAGAAGTCGTTGTCGCCGCATACGTACGACAAAAACATTCCCTTTTGTCGTTTAGTAAAACGCTTGGTATAAAAAATATTCCTTTCGGATAAACGTAAATGTAAAATGGGGTTTATACACCGTATAAAAGAAGGTTGTGTATAAAACAAAATATGCCTCAATGAAAGGAGATTGAGATGAATTCCCATACAAAGACGGTATCCTTGGATTAATGATAAATCAATTACATAATTATGTGTTACAAACGAATACACAAAATATAAGTGGATATTAAGTGTAAAACAATAAGAGTTTATTCACACATATTCATAGAACGACATATTCAAGGAGTACAAGTTTCTCCCAAAGAATCAAAATTGGGTTAAGAAGTTCCCTGGCAAAAATTCGACAGCCTAACGGCGTCACTTCAAAATTCAGAAAATGAGTTGATGAGAGATAAAAAGGGTATCTCATCACTTGGACATAAAATTTACATCAATATGGATATAGAAGAACATATCCCAACATAATAGTGTGTGAATTAAAAGACATAACAAAATAAGTCTTTTAAAAAGAGGACGGTGAAAGATTCCCTTACCGACTTGGGTAACTTTTGAAACGTACACCCCATTGAAGAAGGGTCATACAATTAATATGTAAATACCCATAAATGAAATTATATTACACAAAGAGTATAATAATGGGAATTACATACACCACTCAAAAAATATGGTGTCAAATGTAGAATAAATCTCATGGGAATAAAAGTGAGATGAAAAATCCCTTACGAAAACTCGGCAGCCTAAAGGCACCACTTAAAACATCCAAAAATGGATTGATGAGATCAAATAGGGTCTCTCATCATATTAAAATAAAATTTACAGAAAGAGGAATATAAAATGACATACCCCAACATAAAAAAGAGGAGCTTAAAATAAGTGACATAAAGGAGAGTACTTAAAAAAGAAAGAGAGAGGTTATATCTCTTATGAAAATTTGGCAGCCTAACGGCACCACTCAAAACCTTCAAAATGGATTGATGAGAGAAAATAGGTTCTCTAATCATATGAAAATAAACATTACAGTAGGAGTAATATAAAATAACATCCCAATAATAAGAAATATGAGCTTAAAAATAAATACATAAAAGAGTGTACTTAAAAAAAGAGAGGGGTAGGATCCCTTAGGAAAATTCGGCAGCCTAACGGCGCCACTTTAAAATTATAAAAAAATGAATTGATGAGAGTAAGAGGGGGTATATCATCATATAAAAATAATAATTACAGTATGGTTAATATAAAATAATATCCTCCAACATAATAACATGGAGCATAAATTAA
The DNA here is from genome assembly GCA_963277665.1 of Viscum album. NCBI lineage: Eukaryota > Viridiplantae > Streptophyta > Magnoliopsida > Santalales > Viscaceae > Viscum > Viscum album. Next base: position 64,821,541 of record OY728147.1, on the reverse strand, counting down.
ATGACATAAAAGGGGGTACTTGAAAAGAAAGCGAGAGGTTGGATCCCTTACCTCAAGTTCGACTTGTCTTGTTCATTTCTTTAAATTCCTGAAAAATAAACATTGGTCAATTTATAATTTCTTAAGCTCATACTTTAAATAATATTATTCATTTCATATCTCATATTATACTGTTATAAAATTTGGTTAATAATGTGAGTTCATATCAAACGTTTTTGTCGATGTTTGGTACATGAGTCAAAAATGAACTTGTTTGAAAATGATTGTCCATGTAGCTATAAGTAAATCATCTCCAGAATAGTATTAATGTTTTACATATCATATATATCCATTACATATTCATTTTATACTATTCCATAACATTTTTAGATAAAAATAAATGAAATGCACCGTTCATGGAGACGGTAGGACGTTCGTACGAATGAATGCTACTTTCATTTCTTTGTAATATTAATGGAATTAAAAACAAAATGAGAGATATATATATTATAATTCCAGAATGATATACATCATTTAGATGTAATATATTAAATATATATCCATTGTATATATGTACTTATAATATTACATAACATTTAGGGATAAAAATGAAATGTACCGTTCATGGAGAAGGTAAGTCGTACGTACGCATGAACGCTACTTTAATTTTTTTTTGTATTCAATGGAATTAAATAATAATTATATAAAGTTATATTATAATTCCAGTATGATATCATATGTAATACCATTAATTCCATATTTTATACTTCCAACATATGGCATTAACGAATCAAATCACTTTGAGGGGGCGGTAGTCCGCACTTCCTAAAATGAAGATATCACGTTTACCGATAATGGAAACCATAAAGTTATGCCATAAATGAAAAATACAGAAGATTAAAGAAAACATAAACATATTATATATCATATATAAATATAGTGACATATTAATGGCCACCTTTGAAGGTGTTAAAATAATATTGAACAATCATCGTTTCGTGAGGCAGTAATTCGCCATCCACAGAAACAGTATGTTCTTTAACCATTAGACGGAGGTGTGTGGAAGTGTAGCTCGAATCCTTATTATAACAAAATCCTATTATATTTAAGATACTTGTTTTTTTTTTAAAAAAGTAATAAAAAGAGTTTAGGGGTTTGGAGAAGAAAAAAAACAAAAGAACACAAGGGAAGACATTACCTTTAAATCGGGTAACTCTCTTTGATTTGAGCTCAAAGGCTTCCTTGGAAAGGATTATTCCAAAAGTGAGGCTTGAATTATGAATAGAGGGATTTGGAGAGATGAAATGGGCAGGGGTTGGCCGAGCCAATGGCTTGAGAGGTGTGTGTAAGGTGGTAGAGGTGGGGGTCTTTTATAAGAGGAGAGGAGGGCCACTCTTGGAAAGTTATAAAATATTACTTTATTATAAAATTATTTTCATATTTAAGAGGTCCCAAAAGGAAATATTTCAAGGATAAGGTGATTATTTTTCTAAATCCACCAATACAATACGTTTGTGACAAGTTTAAGACTTAGATTTCACACTATCTTCTCATTTTATTTAAATCATTCATTTATGAGGTAATCACTCCATCATCACGGTGTCATAAATAAATTAATTTATTTAATATCTAAAAATTATAAAAAAACTATCATGATGTAGGAAATATTTTTATATTTCTAATTAATATTTATAGTCAAAAATATGACCTGTATAACCCCATATAAAAATTGTTTTAGTAAAACAACACATGTTTGTGACATTTTAATTTTAACTTTAAATAAAAAGGTATTAATGTCATTTTCCTACCAAAGTGGCTTCATGGGGTCCCCAAGTTGACCCATGGATTGTCTTGGAATAAACTGACTCATCCAATAAGGGTAGGACATGTGGAATGGTCATTTCATATTATTAAAACATTATTTTTACCTTAAATTACACTAATTACATCTAATCGCGATTAAAAACATAAAAGTTACTATTCACCAAAAAATTATTTTAATCACATTGAACCACATTTTACATCCTAATGACTACCATGTATGTCGGATTTTTGAAATTAAAATCACGGAAGTGGTAAAGTTTCATTTAAACAAAAAATCAGTTTTTAAACTACCACTTAGTGGTTTCACTATTCATCAAAAATTGAAGTTTTTCAGAAAAATAACAAAAATTCACCCTAATCTATATTTGATATTCCGAATTAAAAAATGATGTCTATTTTACAAAATCCAAATCATATAATTTTCATTAATTAATTTAATAATTAATTCCCGCTGTCAAAACAAATAGCGTGTTTTTAAGAAATAATATCTATTAAAATATTGACACTAGTTTAAGTCCAATTTCAAAGAAAAATTAATTCCAATGACTACTATTTGATTAAATGGTAAAAATATATTCTAATTTAACTTTAAAACCAATTCAAAAGATAATCTAATCATATAAATAAATTAGATTAAAAAGTGGTTTTGAATTAAAATTCAACATTTTCCACTATTCATTAAAAATGAACTTTATCGAAAAAATACCAAAAATTTACAAAAAGTAAATTTTGATGTCCCAATTCTAAAGAAGAATTTTATTTTGTCAAATATAACACATAAAATTTTCAAAAAGTGGATTTAAAAGGGGTTCGCCATCAAACGGCGGTTAATCGACCTTTTAAAGAATATTAGAATGTTTACGCTTAAAATTGGATTGATTCTCATTTTTAATCCTCTAACATTTATTGTAAAAAGTAAAAATATTTGACAAACATATATAATCATTTTTTATTTAGTTCCCTTCATTAAACGGCTAGGTGTTAACTACCATTTAAACTAAAATTATTTTATTATTATAGTGCAACGTAAGATTTCAAAGGAACTTGTTGTTGCGTATTGGGTAAGCCATCGAGCATAGAGTTCCCTTTAAATTAATATTAAAATTTTATTCACAAATAGGGATAAATAAAAATATTTCATATCTTTATTTACCTGGGGTGTTACATATTTATTATCTAATACAAATTCAAACACATAGATTTTTTCCCTCAAAAGACAACAACTAATCTCCAAAGATTTCTAGATTGTTCCTATGATACCAACTGTAACCACCATGACTGTAGTATCCCAGGGTTGGTGGTCATTTTATTGCAATGTAATAGATGCAAGAGATCACATCACCAAGAATCGATCATTTTAATAGTCTTTATGAAAATAGATACAAACATGGTTACCTTATTACATTGTTAATTAAACATAGAACATAACAAAAGAAAATAAACTGCTTCTTGTCACATATTCAACGATTTCATCTTTACAACCTAGAGAATAAAAACAGTTAAAAGGGAGAGACAAATTGAAATGTAAGGGTTATATAAAACCATAATAAGTTATGTAAATAAAATCAGGAATAGAGATTATGCAAAGTAAGTAATCTAGAAAACATGTCCCATCAATACACTATTAATTATAATACATCCATATATTTTGTCAATGTGAAAACCTCATGGAAAGTAATAAATGAATACTGAATAAATAAATTTATTAGTATTTGTATGTAATGTATCTATAACAGAAACCAGCTTACCTTTAATATGGATTAAGTCTGTGGGTATATACCCATTTGATTCTGTTTGAAAACAAACATGAAGGGTTTATCGCTAACTATTTTGTCTCATTAGACCTGTCAATGCATGGAGTGGATATAACGGGCCCTAACCGTCATTTTATGTCCAAATAATTATTCCTACATATATTTAATTAAATATCAATATGCCTTTTTAGTATCCATATTTAGTATAGGATATTAATTCATCAATGTTTCCCTAGTTCAATCGATATTCAAAATAAAGACCGCATGTAAAATGGTATACGCCTAAAAAAATAATATCGATGATACAAGAATGTGGATATTTAATATAAATATAACTTATAATGAAAAAATGATTTCAGAGTATCATTATAAAAACCACATAATTATGTTTTGGTGCACAATACCGAGTAAGTCTCGTTGAAGTGAAATTTGAGTTCAAGTCTCTTACCTTATGTTTAAATGTGTTATGCACTTGATCTTAATTTCCTATATATTCAGATTAAATCCATTAATTAATTAATTAAAAACCATTTATACATGTATTTTATTTATTATAATTTTATTAATTTAATTTATGGCTTTTTTATGAGTTATAAGATACAATTTTATTGTTTGGGGGCATTCTTTTCCTTGGTTTTCATGATCGGCTTACTTATATATATGTATGGAAAATCATATAAAATGATAATAGTTGTCTGGAATTAGATTTAAATGATATTAATAAAATTATATAATTTTTAATTTTTAAATATTAAAATTGGTCATATGGTATTATGATGGATAATTATATAAAATATTAGTGATAATTGATTAGATTATTTTGGCTTATTTTCGATCATCACGGACTAGTTTGTCTTATGAATTCATATTATGAATATATACCAGTTACATAATATTAAATAATTTTTAATAAATATATTATATTCTATTTTAAACATGAAAATGTGTTCATTACTAAACTTTAAGGTTTATTTGAATGATGAAAACATTTCGTCCATGAAGGCGTTAAATCAGCACCTCACAGATGATATTTTTATTTTTAGAATTAACAGGGGACGGGAAGAGGCTTGATGATGCATATTACATTATCATAATAAAATTATGTTATATAGAAAATATTTGTGTTATCATACATGATTTTAAATAAAAGGTAAGGATAGAATAAGAAGAAATGAAGTTTATTGAAATTGAAAGAGAACGAAAAAGGATTAAACTCTTGAATTCCTCTCTTAGAGAACCACCTTAAGGAAATTAATTTTGTTTTTTTGTCGAGACCAATGGATCATGGACATGGGGGAGAGGTTTGGTAAGATTATTGGGTAGAAATTGGACAATATTCTAGGATTTGGTGGTGTGACGAGAAGAGGTGGTGAAGGGTGGTATTTATAGGTGATGAGAGGGTTTATTTAATATTCTTTTCATTGTTTTATTAATTTGGATCAAGACGTAAAATAGTGATCATTCAAATGAATAACTATAGTAATTTTTGAACGTGAGTTTGAACTAAGTGTTCTTTTATCATCCATGACTCATGGAATAGTGTATTTGACTTATATTGTATATGTAAAGAAAATTACCATATTTTACTATTCACCAAAAAATCAAGTATTTTAGAAAAAATCACAAAATATTACCCTTAGCATTTTTTTACTTGTATAAATAAAAAATGGACTCTATTTCATGGATATAATTTTATAAATATGATAAATTTAATATTTAGCTAAAATAATCATTTACTCGAAAAATATCAATTTTAAAATTATAACTTCTATTTTAACACTTTGAATAAATAACTAAGGTATCATAAAACTATCCTATAATCAAAAGACATTAAATTATTAATTTATTTTTCTATTTTTTGAAAATAAATTTTCATTTAAATAATTATGCCAATAAAAAATTGAAAATAAACATTTATGTTTTATGAAAATATCAATACATAATTAAAAATTTATAAAACATGTATTTACTTAGACAATGATAAATTTATATAATATTACAATTTAAAAGATTCTTACATTTTATTTATTCTTCCATAGGTGAGGTTACTATTCAATTGGCCAAATTACTATTCCTAAGTGTCTTATTACTATTCCAATGGTCATGTAACTATTTCGTTTGTATGTGTTTCTTAATTTCTAGAAGAAACCTCTTATTTCATTCATTCTTCATTTATAAAGTCTGATTTGTGTTATCTATCTGATTTTATATGGTTTACAATATGACATAATTTTTTAGAAAATGTATGATATCAAATGAATTGAAATTATTTAAGAATATGCATACTATAAAATCTTGGGTGTTATAAGAATCTTAGAGGAGAAGAAGAAATGAAGAGATGAACAAGAAAAAGATGAAAATGAAAAGAAAAAAAGGGGGATTAGGGCCAACCCCAGTGACTAACATGATTTTATGCCTAGAATAGGAAAAAATTCTATTCTTGACTCAATGGTGGACATAGAATCCTAATCAGATGATCTGTTCAAATGATATTGTTGAACAAATGTGTGCAAAAAAATTAATATTTTAGTAAACATATATTAAATATTAATTATTCATTATAAATTTTAATGGTTCATAATTCCACCAAAATTCTTTCATAGGGTTAAAATACTATTCTTCGACCAACTATGTGGTTATAAAAATTATCTGAGATCATCTACTAGGAAAAAATGCCCATTTTACCCCTTACAAGAACCTGAAAACATAATCAAACTTCTACTCAAATTCCTTTTCCTTAAAAATATGGGTCATTAAACCCCCCCCCCATAAACCTTATCATCACAAAGGAGCCTTGGTGGTCAAAAATTAGTCATGATATTGTCCTGAGCATCTGAAAAAATATCATATCTTGATCATTCAATAACCAGTCTCTAATAATTAAAAACTCTTCAATCAAGGAATATGTTTGACCTAGACTGATATGGTGTTCCCCACCATAGTAATACCATTATCATCACCTCACAAATAAATTTCTATATCAACATCCCATACTCCATCCATTTCCAAATGTGATTATGGGAATTGAAAAATCACTCATACTAGAGCACTAATACATAACCATTAAAATGTCACCAGTTCCTACTTTATGATAATGGTTTCCATGTAAAAGATCATATTTCAACATAAGACAAGGGTCACCACTCTCAAATGTCCAATGGGTCTTTCCCCACTATACGGATTACCTAATATGGCTCATTAATTAAAACCCCAATAGTTTCATTCATTAAACAATTAAATATATTTAAAAATAAAATAAACTTTGTGTATAACCAATTCTATCTCTATGAAATCAAGATGATGTCAATAAAAAGTTCATGATCACCTCCAAATAATGTTTATGGAAAGATTCCATCGATAGGGGTGTATAGATATCTCTGATCCATGCTCACATCAAAGAATGATGTACTTTCCTTTAACCAACCTCTAGAATCACATTTCCCAAAAATGTGTTTCTATGTCCATTCAAAAGTAAAATTCCTCGTAGCACTCAATTTATCTTTAATTTCTCCTCCACTATAGAGGGACATTTGTCCTAATATCGAAAAATCATGGAAACCATTAGTATATTATCTATTTGAAAATAGTATTCCACACCTTACACTTGGCCACTCAATAATTTAAGATTTAAATGGTACCATAGACAACTGATGTGTACCTTTTTCTATTTCGCATAGCATAATGGGTGTATAGACCCATACTACTCAGTCATCACCTCACTCAAACTCCCATGAGTCATCCATCACAATTACAAGCTAACTGTGCTACATGGAACTCCAGTCTCATTAAACCAAAATCTCCATTGAAACACCTCATCAAAATAAGGTTCCTCTCTTATGAAACATGTTATTACATGAACACATGTCACTTAGTGTCAATTTAAGATATCTAAGTGTTGAAAATGCAACTTGGGGTTAATAGGTCCAAATACCAAAATAGTTCTTCCTATCAAAACTATCCTCAATATAAAAGAAAAATAGGTTCTTTACTTAGAAATAGAATTCATCATTATCAATGTATTGAAAAAATGTAGGAATAACCATTAATTAGTCTCTACTTGAGTTTAAAACCAATACAAATGATTAGAATGGAATTTATAAACCTGATCCAACCTCACTCAGAGGTTTTTTCATATCAAACTAAACATTGAACCATAAGATTATATGTCCAAAATAAAGGTCTCCAGGTCTCCCACCTAGAAAAACTATCGAAGTTTCATATGAGGTTCTATGATTATAACCATCTTTCCCAAAGGATAAACCTCTCCAAGGAAGGTAAAGATAAAACTAAAATATATGGGTCAAAACATTCAAGCATCGACCAAATAGGGCCCTGGTCCTCTCCAAGAATTACCAAAAGGGAAGCTCCCAAAAGGGTCATGATATAACATAGAAAATAACAATGAATTAATACTCATATAGAATCTATATATGTTAATACCCCTTGAAGTCCATTTCTCAATAAACACTTAGGTTTCAATCAGTATCCTACAAATAAAAACATCTAGATCACCTAAAACAAAATTATTCCCCGGTGATGTTGACCTATGAGGGTCAAAAGTATGTTTATACCATTTTCTCAATGATCTATGTCATATCATATGAACATGGTTCAGTTAATAAGGATATCATTCTAATATATAATGGAAAACACTATATAGTTTTTTACCAACACATTAAATAAATGAACTTAAAAAACAACACCATGAAAGGGGTCTAACACATGGGAATCATGTTCCCTATCAACCTACTAGGGTCAATTCACCTAATTTTCAGGTGGAATAATTCAAGAGGCTCACTAACAAACAATAGATACATATATCCTGCCATCAAAATGAAATATATATACAGGTTGGATTAATTGAGTTGAATTTGACCAAGTAACTATATGAGAAAACACAATTTTGGTTTTTTACACTTTAAATAATTATCCTATGTATTCAATAATAATCACACACTAGTTGACATATAACATGTGAATCCTTCATTCCAAATAAGATATGCGATACACCTAATGTATTTTTTATCAAAGATTCAAAATCAATCATTGGATTCTTTCTAATGGAGAAGAGCCAAAAATCCATCAGAAAATCAAAACATCCACACTTCATGAGAGTCTCTCAGAGTGAAATTCCTATTAAACTATAACTTCACATGTTAAGAAAAAAATCCAATATCTATAATAACCTAGATTTAATACATACCATGTTTTTTTGACACACCAGTCTATTATCCAAGATAGATTCTAACACATTCCTAGTACTATTATCTACCATACCCTATATAGTAATGAAATAGAAAAATATTATCTCTGATACCATCTTATAACATCTCGAATAGGATTCCACTAATGTGGTTCCCTGAGATAATTCTCCCCAAGGCCTCAACCACACCTCCCCATACACCAGGGTCATCTGACTAATAATGAGGTCCTATGGTGTGATGTTGGGAAAAATATTCCCTCTCATAATATTAATAAAATAGTGGAATAACAAAGTATCATACATAGTATAAATATTCATTGTTTTAAGAAATAAATGTAAATCATACTATAATAAAATTAAATATAGTGAACGACTGTATAAATATGTCATTCATACAACACTAATATCCCACTAGGATGACCATACATATATAAGATTACAAAACTGAAATGGAAAATTAAATTATAGGGATCTCTTACTAACATCAAACTGGAACACATACCAAGTCTCCAACACACCATCGAGATACTCTAACACAATCAAAAGAATCCACATGAGCATCTCCACTGGATCATGAAACCATAGACATCATACATCATGAAATATATGCTCTACCAAATATCTAGACATAAGGTTTTCACACACACTAATGATCATGTATAGGGGTGAGAAATGATCTTAGTAGTCCATCCCAATGATGGACCTATAAATATTATATCATAATTATATACAAATATAATATACTAAGCCTATATGAGACACAACTGAAAACTATAGATAAAATAAATAAAGTGAAACCACAGTCGGTCCATGGGTCCATGATCTTGATCAACTGGGAAATGATACATCATGTATATATATTTATACGCGTGTGTTTATATATATATATATATATATATATACCTAAATATGTATATACCCAAGTAAGATAAAAAATAACATAAATCAATATTATTCCAACCTTGGTTATATAATATCAATCATTTGGACATACTATAAAAGGGGATTGAGATAGATACAATACCACTCAAGTCATGTATAATTAATTTGATCCTTTGGTCTAAATTTTGAATCATCAATACCTGCTTCTTCCAACACCATAAATTTTACTCAGGAAGTTATTCCACCACAAGGGGATACATGTCCTAAACCTGGGTTTACCCATACTCACCTCCAATCACTATAATTAAGTATATAATGTACCAATGGATTTTCATATAAATAAAGAAATTAATCAATATGTCTTACACTATATGTATCAAGTATCAGGCCTACAACATCCAAGACCAAGGTCCACTAAACAATGCATCCTATTAGAGTCCATGGATCTCATCCATCGAAAACTCTATATAATCTTGACCAAATAGGGTTAGGAGCCAAGTCCATTGACCAAGGAATCCTCTACTATTACACGGATTGCATCCATTTAAAAATCAGTATAATGTGGACTAACATGGGACATCACCCGGTACCATTGACTAGGGTATACTCTTAGGGTCCATCTAGTGCATCCATAGTAAACTCAGTATAATATAAACCTTCATGTTCTACAAACTATAGACATTGACCAAGTAATACTCATTGATTCCATGGAGTGTATCCATTGAAAACTCAATAAATGGATCCATACCATGATATCCATATATATGAGAAAGTCTCATAGCCTCATGGGATTATACATTAGGTGTCGTTTATAAGGTGACACATGTTACCATCACTACCCAGACCCAACATACTACCTTAGAGTCAGTCAAACACTATTACACCCATTGGGTCCCTCAAATCAAAAACAAATAGAGGGTAATACAAATTGGGATCCTAAAATCCTTACATAAGTAATGGAATATATCTTTGGATCCTTGTAAACAATAAGTTACCAATGTCATCCTAAATGGGATCCATAGAAGAAGTAAGTAAATATTGGAATACAACATGGGATCCTTTAGGTAGAACATAAGTACAGCCATCCAATGATGGATCAGAAAAATGTTATATGTAGTAAAATGAATCCCACACAATATCCTTGTAAATACTTAATAGGTATATGGATCCTACATGGGATTATCTAAGTCAATATGTAAGGGATGGCTTCCCATAGAGGACCCTCAGAAATAGTAGTAAGCTAGAGGCATCCTACACGGGATCCATAAAGTCAAAATATATGATAGAATCTTGTCCAAAAAGGTGTATTTTTAGTATAATAGTCTATATATGTGGCTCATGGACCACTTAATACCAAGGTTCTCACTCTTAGGAGATAGCTAGATTTGATTATTAGTGGAAGAACCTCTATGTTTATTAAAAATCTAGAAATGACTCCTAGGAGTCTTCAAATCACCTTAAGGGCTTCACCATCACGATCTACATGAAATTATAATCAAAATGGACTATTCATATATCTAATTATGGATTATTACATAAAGATACAAAAACCCGTCAAAAGGGTGGCAAGGGAGGAGTATATTGCATGTATACTCGAGTACACCTCACATGGGCGTGTACGTCTTCCTAACATGGAATATAAATCCCAAGTACATGGAGTACATACCATTTAAATATTGTGTACCATACATGGGGAACCTACCCATTTACCTCACATGTTTATCCATGTATTTTTTTAGCTTTATACTTCTACATATCATACTACCCATAAGGGGTGTGATCATGTACTCTACGAGGCCGTGTTCCCTCACACTGGTTGTCTGTTCATGTATTCGGATAAATGGTTGACATTACATACATGTAATTTATACCATATACATATAATTTAATTCTATGTAGTTAATATCTCCTTAATGTTAAGAACACATGGTGTGTGTTCCAAAACTAAACATTGTGTGGTCAGGATTTTTGAACGGGAAACCCCTGAAATCGGTATGAAACCCTATTCATTCCCCAAAATCTATAGATCATACCTAGAGGGATCATTAGAAGTTATAATAGGGATATAAAACTTGATAATGTTTAATATATGTGTATTTTTATCCAAAATTAAAACAGTCATACATTTGGTTAAAATTTGTTGATGCTTCGCTCATTTTCACTTTACATAGATATTGTATGACGATCTGACTCCCCACGAGTTCCCTGGAAGCACCTACATTACTTTCATGATTTCCTTATATCTCTCTCTTTATCCTTAAACTTTATTTTACCTTGATCATGTTATGAATAATCCAATATTTAAAATGTGATAAGCATGTGGTAGGAGAAGAAAAGAAAAAAAAGAAAAGGAAGAAACGTAAAAGAAAAGAAAAGGGGGCCCAAGACCACACCCTACAACCAAGATGTGTTTATGAATCATCTAGTAAAAACCCCCTCGTCCCTAAATCAGTGGTAGAGAAGTAGTCTCAATCCAAAAATCTCTTAAAAAGATATTTTTGAATGATTTTGTGTGAATAAATTAATATTTAAAAATATATATATTAATTATTAATTATTCAACAAAATAAAAACTATTTAGAATTCAATAAAACTCTTATGCTATGGTAGAAACACTATTTGGATATCGGTGTAGTTTTCAAAAAAATATCAAAGATCATATTATAGGGTAAAATGGATATTTTACCTTTTATAAGCACTTAAATTAAAAACATTCAAACATTTTCTCAAGTTCCCAATTTAGAAAAACATAGGTTATTACACAACAAGGATCTTCATATAGATTTGAAATCTTTATATATGATTAGATGCCTAGAAGAAGAAAACATTATGGAAAAAAGTTAAGGTTTATTTATTGGTAGTGATGTATGAAAGGTATGTAGTTTGAGGAAGGTTTCATATGTTTTTAAATAGGCCCCTGGAGATAGGTGTTCCAAATTTGATGGTTGTTAAAGGCATATGAAGTTTATAAATGGAAAGATTGATAATAGTTTTTATATGAATGATGTATCCTTAGGTACTCTAATTTTTATATTTTATGTGGATGACATAATATTTTCAAGTGAAAATAAAAATTCATGTGAGGAATTTTTAAAACAAATGATGATAATTTTTGAAGAAGTTAATGTTGGGTAAATGAGTTGTGTTTTAAGACAATTGATTTTATAGAAAATAGGATTAATTATTCCTCTATAAAGAAAAATATGTCAGATAATATTTGGAGAAATTAAGCATGAAGGATTCAAAATATGCCTCAAATCCCATAGAAATTGGAATGAAATTGAGAAACAATAAATCAGTAAATAGTTTTAATCCAAAATATTTCAATATAATCATTGGAAGTCTACTTTATCTAAGAACGTCAAGACTAAACATATTATATATGGTGACCAATTGAGAAAGATATCAAATTGAACCAAAATATTCTTGTATGATAGGAGAAAATGATAAATATAATATGCATAAAAGGTGTATTAAGTTATGGATTATTGTCTAAAATTAGTGTAGAGAAAAATTTGTTGGGTTACACATATGTAGATTTGGATTTTGATAAAAATTATACGAAATATAAGTCAGGTGTAAGATTATTTTTAAGTGAAATTTGTGTGAGCTAGTACAGTAATAAATATAATTTAATCTCATTGAGCATATAATAGGTTGAATATAAGTAGTAACACATTCCATTATATAAATTTTCTAGGTGGGAGTGTAGTTATAAAACATGAAATTGGTAATTGAGAAGCCATTGATGATTTATTATCACAATAAAAATTACATTAATTTATCCAAGAACCCTATCTAACATTCTAGATCTAATAATATAGATATTACATATCATTTCACCAATGAAATGTTGGATAATAAAGAAATTTGTATATAATAAAAATAAATAAAGGATAAAATTATTTATATATTTACAAACATTATTCCAAGGGATTTTTTTCTAAGTTATGAGGGAAACTTCATGTTTAGATTTCCCCTATCACTTGAAGATGTGTAGTAATAACACCCACCCACTCCAATGGTTTAGATTATATTTTAAAAGGGTGAGGAGAAGTATGCCAAAAATATGGGAGAAAGGTTCTACATTATCTTTATCAGTTTTTTATATAAATTTGAGGTTATTTTAAAAAAGGGGGATAAAATTGATTGAGTAAAATAATTGAGGGTGGAAGATTATAAGTCACTCAGACAAAAACAAATATAACTGAGATGGAATTATATTTAAAACATTGTATTTTTTAGATGTGTGGTATATAGAATCTTATATCTAATAAATTATCGATATGATGACTCTAGATGTGCCTTGTTTGTGTGGACAACAAATCCAAAGTGGGAGATTGAAGATCCAAATAGAATTGTTGAAGTGTTTTATTTATTGTCAACCATGTGTTAGAATAAATTCTATGTTGTGGAATGCTGGGGAAATTTGATAAGTACTCCATTATAAGATCCATTATCACTAGATAGGCCAAAAAACTATGAGGGGAGGAACCATATATGATTATTAAGAGCTGTAAAAATACTCATAAGAGTCATATATTAAGTTTTGAAGCATTTTACAAAGTCATAATGACCCCAATGAATCGTAAGAGTCATTTGAAAAGTCGTATGGATTATTTACTCTTACATGAAGATTCATAAGGTTCATGGATCAATTTTTTTAGAGTTTTTTTATTGTTTTATTAGAGTTATTATTGAATTAAAATTTAGTAAAGGGGACGTATAGTCCTATTTTCAAAATATTCATTTACTATTACAAACATCATTTGAAGTGTAAAATAATTAGAGGAATAGAATTATAATAATTTTGTAAGAGTAATTAACTATTATGAGTAATCAATCATAGTATGGAAAATTCAAGAAAATTAATAGACTCTTAATGTGGTTTTTAAGAGATAATTTATTAATTTGGGAGGATTTATAAGGGTCAACTTTTTAGTTTAATTTTCAAGAGAATATTTATTTATTGAAGATACATATGGAACATGAGTTGGATAATGTTGTGTTGTTACATAAGTCTAAAATCTTTATTTTGTCTTTGATATGTGACTCGGGATATGAATTTGGAGAGAATTAATGAGTAATGTTTCCACATAGTGATTGAATATGAGGTGAATGATAAAGAAGGGAAGTCATGACTGGAGATTCCATGTTAGAGTTGTTGTATGTTCTTCAAGAATATGTGGAGGTCAAAGTGGAAGAGGTTATTCTAGAATTACTAATAAAAAAATCAAGATTAATTTATCGATTTATTGAGAAATAAAATATATATCATCAACTATTTAAAATAAATAAAATTGGTTTATGTGAATTTGATACAAATCCATAGTTAGAGTGTTTAATTTTGAAAATATTAAATAGATAGGAACTGATATAATAATAAAATAACTTGATACAATATTAAATATGTAGGATATTTTCTATTTATCAAATAAGGGGAATCTTAGAATGGAAGCATCGATTCTGAATCCAACCTAGTGGTCTATGTCTTGAAAGTAAAATTAAAAAATCTCATATGTTGATGATGTGACATCCTAGAGCTTAAAAAAGATCTTTTTTATTATGTTAGTGATAAAATGATATAAAATATTGGGAACTAGTATAATTATTGTCTATAGACAATTTTATTTTAACAATTATAGGTAAAGGATGATGCATATCTTCCACATATAATTAAATATTCATTATATTGAATAATCGTTGACTTGAGATGAAGTCATTCATAGTAAGGGGTAGGTAATCACCCTGGGATCAAAATTTGTAAAAAATTTGTGCACCTTGTTTTATTTATATCAATATTATTTCAGTTAGGGATAATAAGGATAGATTTAATGGATCATACTCTAACAAGTAACATAATTATGTTTTAAGAAAATATATATTAAAATATAAAAAAATAATACCCCAAGTGATGCAACCCATTCTTGGGCACTACATAAGTGTTCTTCCAACTCATTTGTACAAATTCATCTTGAATAAAAATAAATATAAACCTGAAAAAATGGACTGAAATGGGTTATTTCCATGCTATGTTGAAAAATTTATGAACCATTTAACCTGATCATCATACAATTTTCATCCATCCATTTTTTATTCATATTAATCATGTCTGGTTCCACAATATCCACTTTTAATAAAAAAAATTAATATAAAAAACATATGATCTTAGAATCCAAAAAATATATTCTTCATATATAAAAACATATAGTCATAATATTTGACATAAATTTTTATTTCCTTAGTAACATGTTATAATATATGAAAAGGAAAAATTACATGAATAAAAAGTATAATAACACATATTTTTTATACCAAGAAAACACATATCATAATTTATTCAATTTTTTGAAGGGATTCATCAAAAAAGATAATAAAATTTGTTATTATAAAAAAATATTTATTAAAATTAAAATAATCCGTTATTATTATTTATTAAAATATTTCAAGAACATTCAGAACATATATTATTTATATTAGGTTTTATTTATTTTAGTATTTAAAAAAAATATGATAGTCATTAATTTTTTAGACTCAAAGAATGATTTGTATGTTAATTATTGACATTTCAAAAATACATTGGTATTCTCTTATAGATTGACACATGTTCATTTAATAGAGGAACCAACTAATTATTTGTTTGATGAATCTTATTTTATATATACCTTTTATCATATATAAAGTAGCATATTAGTGGAATAATTATTCATTGATTCCTTGGACTTGAGAAGATTTTGTAGGAGTGAATATGAATTTTATTTTTCCGGACTAACTTTGGAATGTTTTATGGTTATCATTCCACATTTATTTTCTTTTTTGTGATGTATGAAACTTCGAGTCATATTATTATGGGTTTTATTATTTGAGATATAAGATAAACTTCATTATTTTAAATTTTCTAGTGATTATAATTTTTTTGTATATAATTTATATACATGTCTTTTTTTAGCTAAATGTTTTAGTCTTTAATAATTGAATATGGATTCAATGAAAATTATTTGAAAATTTGGTCTCAAATAAACTATAAAAACTATTGACAATGTGGTTCTCATATCCAACTTAGAACATTTATTGGATTTAAATTCCAAAACAAATATGTGTGATTTATAATTTTTAAAATAATATCGATTTGAAAAAATTAATGTATAGTGATCATATATCTCAATCATATCATTTTCATTAAATCATAAAGACAATTATTCATAGAAAAAAATATTTTTATTTTTATTTTCTAAAATATGGAATTTTAATTGAAAACACTTCATTTTCATGTTTTCAAGATGAAAACTATTTTACAAAATATAATTTAAAATAATAGTAATATGAAATTAAAAAAATATACATAGAAGATAAAAACCTCTTATAAATTAATTATATTAATTAAATATATTTACAAAAATAACATTCATAATATAATTTTTTTAAATATAATTTTTCATGATAAATGTTTTACATAATTTAATATTATTCTTAAATAAAATAATGACTATATTTATAAGAAAAATAAAATATATTTTCAAATTCCAAACACAGTCCCCTTGCGTTGTAATATTGTCTTCCAGGATCATACTATGTTTGTTCTTGGATGTTTTTATAGGCTATACAGAATAAAAATTTACCTCAAAGATGATATTATCAACATCATCAATGTGATTTATTCCCTAGTAATGGGGTTGTTCAAACATGTTCTTAACATTGATTCCACCACCATTGTTCAATCCATTATAAATAGAACTATAAATCTCTTGTGAAACATGACTACTTTATGGATTTAATATCTAGACTTTCGGTACTTCATAAGCTTTGTGATTACTCATATATATTGGGAGGTGGGATATTTCGTATATGGGATTTCTTACAAGGGAGTGGCCAACATGGATCTAGTTTGGGATAACAATATGCTTATGGATTTAACTTTTCACATTGAAATGATCATTATATAACTACCTCTTCCAAACAATTATAATTCTTTATTTATCAATAAAGGATCCTTAGATGTCTTGGACAAGTACTGGCCTTCTTTTTATTATAATTAACAATACATCCATGATTTAATGACTATATCCCTTTATGTCTCTTGTAATTATATTTCAAAAAAACCCAATTTATTAACTTTTACCTTGTAAAAACCCTCAAATAAAATATTTTATTTGAAAATAAAGTCACTTATTAAATTAAAAAAATAATCAAAACTCGATACATGAAATTAACTTTTACAAAACATAATTAAAAAAACACAAATATATTACAACATCACACCATTATAAAACCTTTCTATAATTTTAAAATATATATATTTATAACAGTTAATTTAATAAATATAAATTGTGATATAGTTTAATGAAAATTAAAATATTATCATTACGAAATAAGTAAAAATGAAAAAATATTTTTAATATTGGTAAATAAATGAACAGATAATTTGTTCTTAAAAAATAAGTTCTATTTTTTTAAGTGTAATGGGGTGAGAAATGGGAAGTAATGTGGGATGTGTTTGTAGTCGGGGGTGCAAAAACGAAGATGAGAAATAGAATAGTGTACAGAAGATTATCATATTTTATAAAATAGAATCTAGAGATATAACACACACCATTTTTTATAACAACAAAAATAAAAAATTATAAACTCTTTATGGGTGGTCAGTTGGGGAATCATTAAAAATATTATGATAAGAATACATTAATATTTATGGGTCAATTAATCCAAAAAATTGATAGAGACTGCTATAAAGATTTATTTCAATGAGATCTGTAATAGTGGGGAAGAGTGGTGTAACCGTTTTGGTTTTTTTAAAAGAAAGGGTTTTATCAATGCTAACCAAAGAGAACTTATAAAATTAAACTTCATTAGTCACAAATGATATGTATTGATAAATAAGGCATTCATTGCCCCAAAATCTAACTCTAATAAATGCATGGTTTCAATTGTGATAAAAATAACTCATAGAATAAATTTATGAATGATAAAAAATTATGTACTGATAAATGTACATTTTATCAGCTTTAAATTTACTGCTGATAAAGGCATACATTTCCCATGACAAAATTAGCACTATTAAACACCTTATACAAAATAAATTTAATCAATACCAGAGGTTTTTTTAGGATAATGAATGTTTTTCCACTAATAGAAATCAATACATATGAAATATTAAAAATGAACATGTAAAAATATCAAAAATAAAGAATTAATACTAATTATATAAATTAATGAAAAAATAATATAAATTAATATGAAAATAAATTTGATTAAATATTGAAATGTTCATTTAAATAAAAATTATTTATAAAATATAAAAATTAAAATTTAATAAATAGTTTAAATAGAAAAAGGGTGGGGCTCAAATTCCCTAACCCATTTATTTAAATAATGAAAAGGTATAATAGGGGAAGATAGTGCCATCCATTTCATAATATTCCCTTATTAATTAAAATAATATACATTGTGTTTTAGACACAAACTAGTAAGTACACCAAGTTAAAATCAATATCTCGAGATTGAGTACCCATGTTTTTATAGGAAACTCATCAACCCAGGTCATGAAGATGGCATCCAATCCTCTTCATCATAGCCCTCTTATATGGCCCACACCAATCGTTTGATGAAAATTCATCAATATCTTATTTAAAATTAGCAATCATATCACTTGAGGGTTGAAATCCAACATTAAGTGTTGATGGAGATCTGGTAGTCAATGGTCATATTTCTTGATCCCTTGATGTTATCAAGAATATTTCCTCTGTAAGTGAATCTATAATAGAATTAAAGTCATATGAAGTAGGTTCTGTGGATTCCCTACCATAAATAGGGTTTTTGAAATTATTAAAACACTTCTCATCAGTCTTCTTCAATTATGATTCAAATTTATAAGTACTTATTTTTTTATCCACTTCACTCTATTCAGAGTTAAGAATCTATAACAAGTTATTTCCACGGACCTTGATACTCACCTATGTGGATGATCACATGCCTAGTTTACTAGATTTCCCAAATCAATAACCATGTGCACTGCCATAGGTGATCTCTCTAAAGAAGAACTATCATTTGGACCCACTGCCTTAAACTAAGAACTCTAAATTGGCTCCTTCATCATAAAAGAAGCTTGAAGATCTACCGAACCTATCATTTGAGCTACTAACATCCAATTATATTGACTAAGAGAAGAAGGAACCCCTTAAAGGAAGTGAAAAAATCTACATTTCCCAGTAGACACAATTTGGAGGTGACCTCAAAAATGAATCCTCTATCAATCCATCCTATAAGAGTATTCTTATCAGTAAGAGAAACATCACCAGATTCTCCCAAAGGATCTGTATGTGAAACATTCAATGAATCAACCTTAATTGATGCCTCAAAATCCTAAGATATAGAAACATAATTTCAATTCTTTCTTATGGATTATTGAGTAGAAACATATGAATCATAATGGGATACCATCTTTTCTAACCCACTTGTATTGAAATCTTCAGATACTGTGATGGGTTATATTCCAAATCAATACCTTTGGAATAAAGATCAACACCCATCATAAGTTCCACATGGTCAATATAAATGATTGTGTTATCAATACAATTATAAATACTCATGGGATCCTAATCCTCCTTATATAAGGAGAATTAATTCCCTTGTAGGCCCTTCTTATTAGCCTCGGCGCAATGTAGATTAAGATCAACATCATTATCTCAGAAAAAGAGATTCTTTTTAACTATCTTCATTATAGAACCAACACCCATGAGGCTCTTCACTTTTCTATTCCTAGTGATCAAAAACTACACAGCCTTTATGTTAATATGATCATATTAAATATCACTTCATGAGGATAAGACATCACGAATTTCATTAACCTACTCCCCAACAGATCCCTTATCATGTTTCCAATTCATTGAACTGCCTGAATCCTAATGTTAGACCCTAACATTAAGAAATCCTTGAGAGTGAAGGGGTGCATTATCCAATGTTTCCCCTTTCCCCTGAATAGAAGAATCATCATGAAGTCCTATAGTAGAAACTACTATAAAAATAGTTTTAGCATCACCATATTTCTCAGTAGGACTAGGATTAATATTTATATCTGTAAGAACCCGGTTCTAATTTTTGAGGTACGGGCTTCTTATTTTTCATTTTGCTTAAGGGATTTATAGAAAATATAGAAAATGGAAAAAAATCCTAAATTTTGGAACTAAATGCTGTGTACTTTTTCAACACACCGTGTACTTTTGGCCATGTTGGGATGAGTACATGGGGCGTGTAGCCATGTTGGCGACGAGGGGTGTAGGAACCAACTACACGCCGTGTAGTGGTACCTTACACGCCGTGTAGTTAGTCGGGAGGCATAATCAGTAAGGCGGTGGAGTCGCCGCCAGCTGGGCGACAGTACACGCCGTGTACTCAGGAGTACATGTCGTGTACTTAGGTCGACGGATGAACAGTGTGGCGGTGCCGCCAAATGAATAGTTAAATGAAAGAATTACACGCCATGTACTCAGAAGTACACGTCGTGTACTTTTTTTTCGGCTTAAAAAATGCAGTAGCCTTCTCATTTGGTAGAGGAGACACTTGAGCCAATTTGGAACCAAAGGAAGAGGCCGGACCTTTGAAGATCCACCGAGTGTTCATCTGGAATTGGTTTCTGCCTTGGACGATCCCGTTAGAACCGCACGGGTAAGGGCTTCCACCTCCTTGGATGGTTCTTGTAAATTATTCTCCTAACGGAAGTTATTTATGTTTGAATGGGTTTTGTTCTTCGTCAGATCTACACCGTTCTTGGGCGTTTCTGGAGTCGGCGTTCGGGTATAACGTTTGTTGGAGAATAAGGTAGGTGGCTTTGTGATAATTTTTCCAACTGTCGTGAATTTTGTACGTTTTCCTACCACGAACCCATGTTGGGGTGTCGTGTGGCTCAGGCCGTTTCTATTTTTAATTCCTAGAATTGCATAGGTGATTAAATTGTGATAATAAAATGCTGGTTGGGATCATTGCTTGGGTTTGAAACCACCCCGGGGGTGTGTTTTTCTTTTTAGTCGTTTGGCCAGGATACCCGAGGGTATGGCTTTAGTGTAGTAATTGTAAAATTTCCTGGAGAGAAATTGCGTGTTTACTGCATTTTAATATGTTGGGAATGGCCTGGTTATTGGTTTAGCCTGAGAGCGTGGTTGTGATTAGCTTGTGGGCACTGCACTATTTAGCCCGAGGGTTGTAGTTATTTCGCCTGAGGGAAACCTTTCGAACCTGAGGTCTTGACTTTTGTGCCTGAGGGAGACACTTCGTATGCCTGAGGGAAATTTCTATTTCAGCCTGAGGGAAATACATGCGGGTTGGATTCTGTTTACCTGAGGGTAAGATTTTACTTCTGTGAGGACGTGGATTTTTTACTTAGAAAGGCACTGTGGTTGTTTCTATGATTAAATAGATTAAATGAATAATAAAATGGAAATATAACTGTTAAGATAGCTACTTTTGGGTAATGCTTACTTTATTGCATTTTACTATTGCACACTGTTGTTGCATGATTACACGCAGTTGGGCACGGGCCTTTGGTGGCTGCCTACTAAGATATATTTCTCACACCCTGTTTGGGTCACGCTTTTCGGCCCGAATAGATTATGTTGTTGTAGGTGTAGATAGGGGAAAGAGTCCCTATATAGGTATTTGACTGTTGCTGAGGAGTAGGAGGGCATGGGACCGAGCCTAGGCTCACGATGTCACTGCCAGCTGTTTTGCTTATTTTTTTGTACTCTGTATTTTTTTGTACTATATTGATGTATAACATGTTCTGGCTGTTTTCTTAGAACTTGAAACATGTAGCATCATCATTTAAATATTGTTGGTTATATCCACTGCTGTTTTTTGTTTCAGTTGTGAATGGTTTACTGCTTCTGCTTCTTGTTGTATGTTTTATTTTGTATTCTGTTGTGCTACACTTTGACAAATGAGGGAATAGTTTCCCCACTATTAGACCTGGGCACTCGCTACTAGTCGGCAGCCTCTGGTGTTTGGGGAAATGCGCTTGAGTTCACGTGGCGAACCAGGCTCGGGGCACCCGTTGCGTGGCACCCGGGTCAGGGACATTACAATATCCATTAAATTTCCACAATCAATTATTTTTCTTAACACAATCCCCTTTTATGTATCCCAAAGGCATAACTTCTAGGATTCAAGGGGCTGACCAATTCTAATGTAGAAGGTGCACACTCTTAATTCACAACAATTTTCTAATGAGAGACAAAAAATTCATATATCTTGAAAATGATGGGTTATTTTTTAAAGTTAATAGATAATTAAAAATGAGTATATTTAGAAACTAGATTAACTGATTTAATAAGATGGGGGAAAATCAATTTCAATAAGGATTTTAGTATAGTGACCAAATCGAGCACACTTGGTTTCAAGGTCAAATTTGATTGGAACTCCAATTATTGATGCTACCGCCCACAGAATACATATATACTAATAGAACCATCTCAAACCACAAATTCAAGTCCTAATTTGAGAATGGGGTTTCTTAGTTGAACATGGATAAAAAGATTGATCCCACTCAACATTCCTCACTATACCCCGTTTAAGGAAAACAAACAAAAAACCCTAATCCCTAATCTTACAATTTGATGAGGAGAAAAAAATCATGGAAGAATCCTTTACCAAGAGATGATAACTTCCATTTATTGAAGCCACAAATTTTAGATAATTGAAGCTTCAATTCATCAAGGATCTAGGGCCTCTCTTCAACGAGAAATTCACATAGGGGAAAACTTAAAACTTTCCAACATCAATATGCTCCTTTAGTAAATCTTGATTCACTTCAATGATGAACATTAATCTATTATTCATAATATAGAAAGTAGTTAAATTATAATCTTGGATATTTGGAAACAATATAATGGATGGGTCTTTCTCCATATTAAAAACCAAGAAAATGCTTTAAAGTCAGAATAACCCTTTGAAATTTGTGGATTATAAGATGATGCCCATAAATTGGCCAACGTAGGGAAAGACATCAAAGAGACAACTATAGAATCAACCATATACATAATGGAACTAAAGTCATCAGTACTATTAAAATTGTATTCAAGAAAAAACACTAACGAAAGTCAAAAACAAACTCCCTAAAATCACCCTCATCAAGATCTCTAAAACAAAACCTTCATCTTCCCACAAATAAATAACGATAGTATGAAGATTTAATTACCCCAATAATGAAATAGAAATGACCAGTTATTAGTTATATAAATTACTAAAATATTAAAATTATTAAAAATTAATAAATAAAAAATAAAAATAAAAATTAGATAAGAAAAAATTCTAAATATATTAAAAATGTTTAGATACTGAAAATGAATATTGGATATTAAATAAATAATTATTAAAATTTAATAAAAACTAAATGTATTAAAGTATAAAAAAAATATTCTTTATATATATCAAAACAAAAAAATGAATAAAATTTAAAATTAAAAAGAATAAAAAATAAAAAATGTCATTTCAATACAATAACATAAAAATAATATAACAACTAAAAATGAATAAATAATAATTATAAGAAAATTTAAAAATATATATTAAAATAAAACATGAAAAATATTAAATATATAAATAACAAACATATAAAATATATAAAATATTAAAAAATAAAATATTTATAAATAATTATTAAAAATTTAAAAAATTGTTAACTTAATAAATATTGAAAATTAAAAAACTAAAATAATATTTAGGAAGAATATATATCTAAAATGAATATAAACAATTAAATGAATAAAATATTCCAAATGAATACAATTTTAAATAATAAAAATTAATTATTCTAAATTACATAAAATATGAATAAATATTATAATAAAAATGCATAAGTACTAAAAATTAAATTTAAATAAAAAACGGTTTTCAAAATATACTAATTATATAAACGTATGAAATATTAATTTTATATATAATATTAATAATAATTGTATTCAAATATTTTTTCCAATCATTAAAAAATATTTATTTAATAATTTAATAAACATTTAATATTATAAAAATATATCTATATATTATTGGTTACATTTTCTGTAAATATTATAATGTATAATAATGAATAATATTTTCGAAAAAATAAAAACATATAGTTATATTTGTAAATTTTATAATTATATTATATTTAAATAAAAAATCAATACATTTTACTAATTGAATTTGTTCTTAAAATTATTATATTCATAATTTTTTATAATTTAATTATATCTTTTAAAAATTATAAATTATATTTAAATTTATATTTAAATTTATTATCAAAATTCATATATATAATAGCATCAATTACATTTGAATGACATTAACTATTAATATTATAAATTATGACATATATATATATATTAATAATATTAATAATATATTTAAATATGAAAATTTTATGTTTATTTAATTTTTTTATTATTAAAATTCATTTAATTACATTAATGATATTAGCCTCATATAAAGTATTCATTTATGTTCATAATTAAATGTATTCCCACTGTAACATATATATATATATAGTATACAAATATATTATTTCTTGACCCAAATGTGTGAGGTTGTGTGTACGTGTGTGTATATATATATATGCTATAATGAGATTTGTGAAATTAAAAAACCAAATGACTTTTCTAGTTATATGTAGATATATTCATATACATGCATAGATAAACACATACATACACATACACAAACACATTCATATACATACATACATATACACATACATATATATATATACAAGCGCATAAACATACATACATGTACATTCTAATTAACACAAATATACATACACATATAGACATACACATACATAACCAAATACACTCATACGTACACATGCATATATAAATACACAAGCATACATACATACACATGAATACATTCATACATGTACATACATACATACACATACATGCTCAAACATACACATAAATATGGAAATTTGTGCATACATACCCACACACACATACATTCACATACATATACATACATATTTTTTCCCACTAGGTTAAATTCCTTATGAGGGGTGAATAAGGAATGTAGGAATAAAACAATTTCCAATTTAAATATTTTTTCCTTATTAAACAAAATTATCTTCTATCTTCTTTTGGTAGCATTATGTAAACATAAATGAAAGCACATACACAAGACACAATAATTTTATTTAGTTCTCCGTAAATAGGAAAATCCAAGGAGCATACAATGGTAGTGTACTGATGTATCAGAATCACTATATCACACTACTATTATAGTGTTCAGAGAAGAATAACATTCACTTCTAGTTTATAGACACTCACTTGTTAAAATCCCACTACTCTCTCTGTTAAAGTGTGCACACTATCCCTTTAGATGGAATTTTGTAATACTGAATCAATTTTGATTACACTGTAGAGACCCAAAGCCTGACGTACATGGACATTACATTACTTTTCCGGAATACTTAGTACATAACAAAAACACACACACAAGGATTGTAATAGTTTAGTGTCTTTGGAAACTCGGAATATAATCTTCTAATCGTGGTGAAAGATCTTCAACATCTCCCATAAAGATCTTCTTTTTTTTACCTAAAACCTTTCTTTATATCCTGGGGAAAAGAAAACATAAAAGGGTGAGCTCAAATGCTCAGTAAGGGTAAAGAAAATAAATATCAATCACATCATATTCATAAGAACATAACATTTTGGAAATCTTGACCTGCAAAAGAGAGCATAATTTCATAACATGGGATAAATCATGGCAGTGAAATGTAATCACAATAATCATAACATAAAACATGAAACATTGTGGCATATAAAGATAATCATAGAGAATCATTTCTTGTTAGTCAATACTCATTGCCAAGACTATCTTAGTGGAAAAAGTCCCTTTCTGAACCGATTCACCCTCATTTCAGTCCTGTTTCACTGAACCGGTATAACCTACCGTTCCAGCCATGTCTATCTCATGAGATATTAAATCTTTACCCAATGCATTGGAGGGAGATATAGGCCCCACCCATCTCATAATGATACCATTCTTATGTGTGCCACAAAATCATAAATCATACATCATTTCATAACCCCTGTAGTAAAAATCGGATTCGTAAACATCGTGACATCATAAAACAATTCATATAAGATAAAGGAATTCATAAAAATAATTCCATCACAACATAATCAAGGGAAATATTTTATATATTAGGCCCCTGGAATTATAAAATAGTTTATTCTACTATCCATTGGTAGAAAACATGGAAAACCCGTGGCTTGGTTTGTGGTTTTGAATATTTTATTATATAGTTTTCAAAACCAAAATAATAATGAAATCCCCCTCCTTTCGAATATAAACACACCCAATATCCCATTTCTCTTCACTAAAACTCACTTATTCTCATATTAACTCTTAAATATACTCCCTAGAGTCCTCCCAATGCACCACCAATCTCCCAAGAAGCCTCTTCTAAGAATTTAGAGTCACACATCCAAGTAAGGGATTCTCTCTATCCTCTTTTTATGAAGCACTTCATTTATGATATTCCATTTTTATTTCCATTTTCATAAGTTGGGATAAATTCATACCTATTCACATAAATTTATATTTTATGTTTAAACTATGGTAGCCCTTTCACTCTCATTTATACCTCTTATGAACCCTTATATACACCCATTACTATGCATAAATTTTGTAAGGAATCTTTCACCCTCCTCTTTTATCAAGCATTCATTTTTTGTTATGTCTTATAAATTATTTTTTCCTATGTTGGTATGTGTTATTAGATATATCTATTACTACCCATTTCAGGTATAAATTATTATAGACCCATTTATACCTCATCAAATCATTTTATTACTTTCTATATGGTGATGTTATGCTATCAAAGTTGCACCATGATTTTTCATGCCAAAATCATTATGTAGTAAATACCATACCCATTTCTTTATGAAGGGTATTCACCTTAATGCACATATAATATTTTAACTTTTAATTAATTTTAATTATTCTACATTATTATATCATGAAATAAATTATTATTTTGAATTAAACCAAGTTATATGATATGTGTGGCACACTTAAACCTGAAAATAAAATGATTGTAGGGTGATCCTTGATAGTGCTCCAGTGCATTGGGTAATGGTTAGTATCATGATATGTAATTTTAGGATTGGAAATTTACCTGATTATTTTAGGAGATTTTTTACACTATGGGGTCTTAGAGGATTTAGACTTTGTTAATTTATGATGTTGTGTTTAAAGTTGTTACAACATTTTCCTTGTTATGATTATCATGTTATATCATTCTTTATTATTCATATTCCTTTCTAACTCATTGATATGACTTGTCTAACATGTAAAATTATCCTCATGTTAGGCCATGTTTATTTCGTTATGGGGCTTTATATCTCACCCCTTACTTATGTATTTCATTAGGTTATTCCATGCAGTGTTATGTACAAAGGGTTGTTTTGGTCATGTTAAAGAAGTCTTCAATAAAGATGTTGCTTTTCATGTTTTAAGTTGTTATGCCATGTACCTAATTTCCCAAAGAAACTAAAACGATATATCTTATGATTTTTATGAAGTTC
Source organism: Viscum album (assembly GCA_963277665.1). Taxonomy (NCBI): domain Eukaryota; kingdom Viridiplantae; phylum Streptophyta; class Magnoliopsida; order Santalales; family Viscaceae; genus Viscum; species Viscum album. The sequence goes on along the minus strand of OY728147.1, from coordinate 64,793,339 downwards.
AATTTTATTAAATAAATCATATTTAAAAATTAAATAAAGAGTAGGGTGGTTATTTTTGGTATCAGATGATAGGTTTAGTTATTTTTTGGGATTAGGATTACAAACACAAAGTGAAAACCCTTAGGGATAAGACTATGTGTAAGAAAACATCCCAAAATTTTGGTGAGTATAGAGGAGGTTTTTTATCAAGAAAATAAATCTTTGTATATATAATATAAGTAATATGTGGTTCAATCATAGATGTACTTAGGAGTTATAACTCCAATAAGATGTTTCGATCCTGACTCGAGGTAACCTGGTACACAACAATGTGCCTTACTACGCACTTGATTTCAAACTACCAAGAGATATACTTTGGTAAATTCATAGACTCATTAAAAACCATTACTAATGGAAAAATTCTTATAAGAATATATATATTAGGAGGTATATCGTGGATAATATAAAATGAATCCTATAAATTCATATGTTAATGAGATAAATGTAATTTATAATTTAACCCTTTAATGTTTATGGATTCCCATTTTTGTTTTTTACTACCTAAGATATCCATCTATAATTTTACTTTCATTATATCCAATGACCATAAATATGAGGTATTTCATTCACAATTGATGTGAAGCATAGTTTCATGATTTCCCCAACAATTGTAATGCCCCGACCCCAATTACCCAGAGTCGGTGCTTTATTACATAACATAGGCATGATCAGTAAAGATCATGTCTCGAAAAACCGAGTAGTTTAGTAGCCTTGGAATAACTAGATAAATTCATAAATTCGTACATTACATCATAAAATGAAAACTACAACAACATAGTCTCCATAGTCCACACTCATATCCCCTCATAATATCTCCGCAGGTCATTCATAAAATACTTCTTCACATCCTAGAAAAAATAAAACATAGAAAAGGGTTATCCCAGATGCCCAGTAAGGATAACAATATAGCAGAAACTTTTATATATAAGCATAATCATTTAAGGCAATGTATGACTATAAAAAGCCTTTTAAACTTGAAATTCGGAATAATATGGAAGAAATAAAATGAAATAATGTCATTTAATTATTCACACAGATATTCTACTAATCAAATTATCACATGGAATATCAATAACCACTTTCATAATGATGGAATGCATAATTCCAGACTATCATAACCACATAGTCAAGGCCTCGTACCAAGACTACAAATAATATTTTGTCAAGGCCTTGTGCCAAGACACTAGTTTGTCTCATGAGACCTACCGATGCATCGAGGAGCTATAGCGGGCTTGACCCATCACTTATTAAGTCCAATGCATTCCTCATATGAACAAGTTTAAACATAACATAAATATTCATATTAAAACTAGCATACGAAATGTCAATAATTTCTCCATAAAACATGAATGGTATAAAAATAACACATCCACAGTAAAACATATAACTAAACTTTAAATACAATATGGAAGTTTTGTATCACAATAAATCAACTTCAAATAAGCTTAAAATCCATCAAAGGATGTTGACATAGATGAAATAAAAACTATTTGAGAGAAATATCTATTTTTTTAAATCATTTAAAGTCACATAATTATAAAATAAAACATTTACTTTGAAAATTTTCTTATAATATTTTAAGGGAAGCTTCTATTATTTTATAACGGAGGAAAATTTCCGCACCCACCATATAAGTTAAAAAAATACATTCTTACCTTAATTATGTCGAAAAGTATAAAAAGGAGCTTGTTTGGAATATGACCGAAAGATTCCTTTTTAAAAATCATATAAAACTTTAAGAAGGGTATAAATAAATTTATCCCATAGTTTTTAAAATAGTAATAATGATTTCAAATAAAATTTTAATAAACATGGATGTGGATGATAAAGAGGTCCCAGTAGATAATTACGTATAAACAACCTCGGATAATGAAGAGATTGTGAAATAAACCCTTATCTTGTACTTTTCCCTAGTCTATGGTATGTTAAACTCCTGTATAAAAGTTAAAACATTGTTATAAAATTATACAAGAACCATATACATAATTATGATATCATATATGATCTTCTAATAATGCTTTGTTAACAATATTTTAGTATTATCGTCGTTTTAGGTGTTAACTTACTCGATTTCTATTACATGTTTTGTTACATAAGTCGTGTGTGTTATGGATAGGTTTTATCTTATTAATATCCATAATGATATATATTTTCTAAACATTACTTTTAATCATCAAATGTGAATTATTCTTGAATGGATACGATGGGGAATGAATCTCATCACATTCGTGGAGATGGTAGTCCCAACGTACGCAGGAGCGACAATATCATTATTTTGATATTAGAATAATGTATAATTGGATGGTATATCATATATAAAGAATAATTATAATGTTATATTTAATATTTAATTCAATTACACGTCATTATCATACCCATCCAAATAATAATGTTTTGAATAACAATTACACCACGACGTGGAGACGGTAAGCTGTACGTACGCACGTATGGTGACATGTCATTCAAAGTATGGAAAGAATACTGAATATGGTTGTACCATATTTATAATAAAATCATATTATATTGAAGATACTGGATTTATTATTTTATAATGAAAATAACAAAGAATGAAGAAGTTAAAGAAGAAAGGAACTTGAAAGAGGGTGGTGAAAACATTACCTCTTCTTTGGGTACTTCCTTTTGATTTGGTCAAAAGGGCTCCTTAAGTTGGCTTTCTGATCAAACTAAGGCCTCTAGGTTGAAGTGAGGGAAGTTTATAGAGTATTTGGGTAGGGGTTGGCCGAGCCAAAAGGCTTTGAATGTGTGAATTAGTGAGAATGGGGAGTGCCCTTTTATAAGAGGGGTGAGGGGTACTTTTGGAAAAGCAAGACATATTATTTTATAATAAATTCATATTCAGTTTCTAATGGCTAAAAAGTGGATTATTTAAAGTTTAAGCTGGGTATGGGTCTAAATCCATTCAACCAATAGATTTTAGACAGGTTTGGGTCACTATATTACCCTTATCAATTATATTTAACTCTTAGTTAGATAGTTTGACATTTACCATGTCTCTTTGTATTTTTATATTATATAGTTAATAAAATTACTATATACTTCCAAGAGACACCCAAATGGTCCATTAATAATACACCTATCATTATATAAGTTTCTTGACCGAACCTTAGATTTTTAGGAATAGAATATAAATTAATAATATAATGTTTTTTTTTAAAAACTCTTTTATGTCAATTTTTACACTATTGGGTATTTTGTTATTGATAATTTAAAAACAGCATTATTACTTCAAAAAAATTTATATAATCAGTCACAATATGTCATATTAACCTAGAAAATAATTTTAATTCATAAAAAGTCTCAAATTACATTTATTTTGATATTTATAATATCAATTATTTTAATATTTCATTAATCAGGTAATTACTGCATCACTATTGTGTCATAAATAAATTAAATTATTTAGTGTCTAAAAATTATAAATAAAATACCATTATGTAGGAAATCGTTTTATATTTATAATGAATATTTATAATTGAATTTATCTTATGTATAACCTTATATTAAAAATGTTTTAGTTATTAAACTTTGATTTTAACTCTTTTAACTCTTCTTTGAATTAAATAATAATAAATGTCCTGATATAATCCAAGTGGACCTAAATGAGAATATTTTATTCCTAAGGTTGTTTTTTCTCGAGATACACTTTTCCAATAGAACTAGGACATGTTTTAGGGTAATATTAATATCATTTTTACCCTTAACTACCCTATTTACTTTTAACCGTGGTAAATAAAAGTAAAAACTTACTATTCACCAAAAAAAAAATTTATCTTATTGAACAACTTTTTAGTCCTCGATATTAACCATGTCTCTCAGTTTTTCGAAATTCTTCTCACAGAAGTGGTAAAATTATGTTTTATGAAAATTTCTAAATTCACCTAGGCGGTGGACTGTGAAAAGTTCCATAAAATTTTTATATATCTAAAATTATTCTAAATTAACTCCAATGAATTACATTGAACTTATATATGTATTATGTATCTATTTTTACCTTAATTAAATTTGAATAAAATAAATAATTATTTAAATAAAAAATCGGTTTTAAACTATAACTTAGTGTTTTTTTCAATATTCATCAAAAATTTAATGTTTTCAGAAAAATACCAAAAATTCACCCTAAGATAACTTCAATATTCCGAATCCAAAAATGAATTCCATTTTGAAATATAAAATTTATAAAAGGTTAAAAAGTGGGTATTACTATTCATAACAGCTAGTTTGATTGGTTGTGGTGTGTGTTAGAACTCGAAGTTGCGTACAACACACGCTACTGTATTATTCAAAGAGAAGTGTATCGTAGAAGCTTGGGGTGTTACAACAATATTTCCAATCATATGGGAGATTAAGTATGATATATTGTTATTAATCCAAACCAGCTATCAAAAATCATGATTATCAATTTGAACGTTGTTGAAGTCCTAAATAAATCAATAAATATGAATATTACATCTCATGAAAGACCATCTTATAATGGTGATAATGGGAAGAAGGCCCAATTTATTTCATGAAACAAGTGTGGAAAGAGGAACCAAGAGAAATTTCACAATGGTACTAGAAGATGTTTTTAAGCATGGAAATACCTCGAAAAAAGTACACAACTACCATGAAAAAATAGTTAATGTGATGGATGGAAATAAATTTCATTATAAGGAATCATATACATTTCTATGTCATAAATTTGTGGAAGTCTAGAATTATCCAAGACAATGCTCCATTGAAATGGTTGAGAAGCATGATGAACATCCACAATCACCATGATCCAGGGAGAAAGGAATGTCCAATGTTGAGAATGTTGATGATTAATTAATTACATGTAACCACTACTTCAAAGTATTTTATGTAATATTATATTTCAATTTATTTCTTATCATAATATCTTGTATGTTTTCTAAGAACATCGAGTCCCCACATGAAATGATATTAAATCATGAGGGAAAAAATCTATGAGTATTGTATCACATGTTGATGTATGAAGGAATTTTCTTCTCAAAAATATTATAATTATCCCTTTGGTGGAATTTGTTGAAATTCTCTACATGGGTTGGCTTTCCATGTATAAATCCAATATAAATTTCTATGAGAGGAAAATAACTCTCCAAATAGTGAATCAACCCCTAATTTTATACAAGTGCAAGGAGGATGATAAATCTTATTTACCACCATCATCTCAATCATGGATATTATTTCCCTATGAGGAAGAGAGTATATATCAAATTATTGAGTCTAAGGAACAAACCATCATCGAATACATGCATGTTGTGGGGGAATTTATTGATGTGTTTCTTAAAGATTTGTGTGGCCTTCCTCTAAGAATATTGGTTGAATTTTTAATCAAAGATAAACCTGGGGTGTTTCCAACATCCAAGACTCTATATAGAATGGATGTTGTGTAACATGAAGAGCTAAATAAACAACTAAAGGAGAATCTAGATACAAAGGGTTTATACACCCACGTGCTTCACCATGGGGTGAATGAGTCCTCTTCCTCATGAATAAGGATGGGTCAATTTTACTTTTCATTGATTATTGTGATCTCAAAAAAATCATGATAAAGAAAAAGTTTATTTTTCCATGAATTGATAACTTTTTTGATCAACTATGTGGAACAAAATAATTATCTAAGGTGGATATTTGGTCGGGATATTACCAATTAAGGGTGAAGAAGGAGGATATCCCCAATACATATTTTCTTACAAGGTATGGACATTATGAGTTCATAGTGATTCCATTATGACCCACTAATTCCCCATCAATCATCATAGACTTAAGGAATAGAGTATTTAGATAATACCATAGAAAATTTTTCGTAGTCTTTATAGATTATATGCTAATATACCTCAAAACAAAGTATGAGCATGAGGAGCATCTAAGAACTATGCTATCAACCTTACGAAAAGAGAAGCTCTATGTAAAGTACAAATAGTGTGAGTTCTAGTTGAAAGAAGTACCATTCATAGTGAACGTCTTCACAAAAATGGGATATCTATGGATTCTTTGAAGAAAAAAACAATAAAGGGATGGTTGAGGTGAACATCAATCACATATATTCATATTTTACTTGGGTTATCTAGATATTTTGACCAAATAGTGATAAATTCCTCACAATTGGAAAACCCTCATACGAAGATAACTGTGAAGGGAGTCAAATTTTCTTATAATAATGATGGTGAAGAAATATTCTTAGAGTTGAAAATGAGGATTATCACTACCCATGTGCTCACACTACCCACATGTGGAATGATTTTTGTAATATTTAGTGATGCTTAAAATAAGGGATTGGGATGTGTGTTTACAAAAAATGAAAAATTAAGTGCTTACACCTCAAGGATGTGGAAAATTCATTCAAAAAACTATCCCACTCAGGATCTGAAGTTGGAAACTATGATATTTTCATTGAAAATATTTTAGCATCTTATCTTTTAGGAGAAGATTGAAATATATATTGATCACAAAACCCTCAAATATATTTTCACATAGAAAGAGCTAAATTTTCACCCACAAAGATGTTTATATATCATCAATGATTATAAGTAATCAATCCACTACAATCCTAGGAAAATGAAAAAGGTGGGGGATACTCTACATTGAAAGGAACTAGCAATTCTATCATTGATGAGAATTGATAAGGATCTAGTCTTATTAGATTTAAAGAAAATAAGAATGGGAATCATAAATAAAGGAATATCATCCATACTTTTATAAATTATTTCTAAACCATTTCTATTGGAAAGGTTAAAGGATTCTCAAAAGGATGATTTGGGAATTCAGAAGAAGATGGAAACTATCAGAAAATGGAAATCCTATGATTTTAATGTTAATGAAGAAGGAATCATGAGATTTGGGTTAAGACTATGTGTTCTATCAAATCCTGAGTTAAAGAAAGAACTTTTGGATGATTCACAAAGTTTGACTTTCTCCATTAACCTTGGAATCAAAAAGATGTATCGATATCTAAAAAATCACTATTGGTGGGATAAATTGAAAAAGGGAATCATTGATAATACATAAAAGTGCTTGGTATGTAATCAAGTGAAGGCTGAAAGGTTGAAGTATAAGGGAATGATGTAATCATTACTTATACCAACATAGAAATAGGAAAACATCACCATGGACTTTTTCATCAGACATCAAAATAAATCCAATGGAAATAATGCGATATTGGTTGTTTTGGATCATATTACAAATACTACATACTTCATCACAATTCAGTAGGATTTCTCATGGGATCAACTAGCACATAAATACATTAAAAATGTGGTAATGTTTCATAGAGTACCGTTATAGATAATGTCTGGTCGAGTTCCAAGATTCACCTCAATGTTTTGAAAAAGTCTCTGGGATTCTCTAAAAACTAATATATAATTTATTACATCTTACATCCTCAAACTGATATACAATCTGATAAGACTATTCAAAAACCTGAGTACATGTTGAGAACTTTCTCAATGTACTTTAAATTTGTATAAGACTAATATCTACCTTTGGTGCAGTTCTTATACAATAATAGTTTCTACTCAAGCATCAAAATGGACACTTATGAATCCTTTTATGGGAATAGGAACAGATAACTAGAATGTTGGGATGGCGATAGGGAATAAAAACTTTAAAGTCATTAAATGGTTGATGAAATAGTGGAGAAGGTTAAGAGCATCAAGTATCACGTCAAAGCTACTTAGAGTCGAAAAAAGAGATATGCTGACAGTCGTTGATGAGACCTAGAGTTTGTTGTAAGAGAAATGGTATTCCTCCACATATCTCTATTTAAGAGGTTGATGAGATTTTTTTATAATGGAATGTTTTGTCCAAGGTACGTCGTCTATTTTGAGATCCTTAATCACATAAAAGTAGTGTCATATCGATAACATTCCCATTGAACCTGTCTCAAGTACATGATGTATTCCATGTATCCCTCTTAATAAATAACATAAAAGAACCATCACATATATCCAAACCATATTTGGTACCATTGGAGAATGACATTTCCTATGAAGAGTATCTGGTAAAGATCATAGATCATATTGAACGAAGTCCTATGAAATAAAACAAATTCCCCTTGTAAAAGTGTTGTGGATAAACCACAAGTTTGAAGAATAAATGTGGGAACCATAGGAGGTGATGAAGTAGAGTTACCCTTAACTTTTTTAATGTGGTTAAATTATATTTTGATTGAAAATTTTATAAAGGTGGGGAAGATTGTAATGACCGGAACTTTTATAAACAAAATTCTATTTTTTGATTAAATTAAATGATTTATGGATTTAGAAAACACATGAATTGATTTTATATTATTATATACAATTGGATTTAAATAACTATTAATTATCTTTACCATTGATAATATAGTCATTGAGTATTGATCACATGACTATTATAAATATAGGGTTTTAATAAATCCTTTTGGCAAAAACAAAGGACATTATGGCCTCAACTAGTAGGATCATACCCTATGAATCCCATCTATCAGAGCTTCTGATATAGAAATCCTTTCAAGGATTTTCCCTAGACCAATTCCAAGAAATATCCAATAACTTCATCATGAGAAAAAATTTATGGGAGAAGTTAAAGATCATCGAGAACATGGCCCAAACCATGTTCAGCGAACGACCCATTAAAATCCCCACCATCATGCAACTTTCTCCTAGGGTGTATAATTATGTAATAATGGTATATGAATCAAGACCCTAGAATTAGAAATATGTACATTATTTTTTATAGAATAATGAATATATTTTATTCGTATTATCAATACTTTGTAAATTATTTTTAAATCATAAATAGTTTTTTGGTTAATATTCAAATTCAATTTATAAATATACTTTTAAGTAATTAATGGATTTTATGAATATATAATATTCTAATAAAATATTTCTATTAAATTATTTTTTAAAAAATATAAATTACCATATAATTTTTATGAAGTCAAATATATTTTTTATGATGATTTGAAAACTATTGAAAACCCCCATCATTTTAAATAAATGTCATTTTTTATTTTCAAAGTGAAAATTAATATATGTAGAAACAAATTCAGATAAAATGGATATCGTTTTTGAATTATGATGTTGAAATTATCTAGGGGTTAATGATTCAAAGTTTTTTGAGATAGCCAAATTGTTTTGTAAACATTAAATACTGTATAAATATAAGGTGTGTTTTATGACATCATTATAGCCCAATAAGGATGTAATATGTACAATAAAAGGTAACTATCCCAAATATATGTTTATCCTTTAAAATAATTTTATTTTAAGTTTATTTTCTTTTTTTTATAAATCCTTGGTGAATCTTCCAAGACATATAAAATCTCATAATGTTTCAAAAGCATTTCTTTGAAAGGGTGACTCACCTCCACATAAGCAAGGGAAATTCGTTATTATATCTTGACCTTGGTATTATAAAATAATTTATTACACTACCATTTTATAGAAACCATGTTAAAATCCAATGGGATGGTTTATGGCTTTGAATATTTCATTATGTTGTGTCCAAAACCAAAATAATAAACAAATTTCTCTCCTTTCCTATATAATCCCACCTAAGATCCTATTTCTCCTCACTCAAAATCCTTGATGCTCATCCACACTATTCACTATATATTATAGAGTACTCCTAAGGTTCCCCAAGCTCCCAATAATCCTATCTTAAGCTTTTGGAGTCACACATCCAATTAATGGATTCTCTCTCTACTCCTTTTATAAAGAACTTCATTTATGATATTCCCTTTTGATTTCCATTTTAATAAGTTGGAATACATTATTACCTATCAACCTTACAATAAAATTCATTTTTAGATAATTTTATCTCTTTAAATCTCATTTATCTCTCTTATGAACTCTTATGTACACCTGTTTCTATGCCGAAATTTTGCACGGAATCTTCCACCATCCTCTTTTATCGAGAATTCCTTTTATGTTATGTGTTCTAAATTCCTTTTTCTTATGTTAGGATATGTTCATAAATATCCATATTTATACCCCTTTAATTTATTAATGATTAGATACACATTTATCTCTCTTCAACCTATTTTATGAATTTCTATATGACGTCATTGTGTTGTCGAAGTTGCACCACAATTTTCCATGCCAAAATCATCATGTAGTGAATACCATACTCATTTCACTATCAAGGGTATTCAGCATTAGGAACATATAATTATTTATTGGGGACTTACAAGTATATATTACACATTCATAGATCATGGAATAAATCATTATGTTGAATGAAACTGTGTTATATGATCTATATGGAACACTTAAACATGTAAATGAAATGATTATGAACGGTGTGTCCTGATTGTGCTCCAATGCATTGCGTAATGGTTACTATCATGATACTTCATGTTGGGATAGGGTATTTACCTTATTCCATTATGGTAATTTTTTAACCATTGGATCTTGGTGGATTTATCCTTAATCTATTTAGGATTCAATGTTTTAAGTTGTTCTCAAATTCTCCATGTTATGATTACCATGTTATATCATGCCTTATTGTTCAGGTTCCTTTACGCCTCGTTAATATGCCTTGTATAACACGTATTATTATCCTAATGTTATTAAATTTTTATTCCCTTAATAGGAATTATATTTCACCCTTTTCTTATGGATTTCCTTATATTATCCCATGTAGAGTTAAGTATGAAGGAACGTTTTAGTCATGTTAATGAAGTTTTCAATAATGATATTTCTTTTCATGTTTTAAGATGTTATGTAATGTACCTAATTTCCCAAATACACTAGACCTCTCCATATCCTAAGTTTTATTAAGTGAAATTTTATGTAATAAATCATGTTTAAAATGAAATAAGTAGCAGGGTTGTTATAATATGATATTTTCGCTCGTGTGTATGGTGGACTACCCCCTCACCAAGAGATGTAATTATTTTTTCACTAATTAATTACATGGATGGTGATGAGGATAAAGTTATTGAATATTTCTGATATACATGAAATAAATATGATATTCATTAAATACTTATCATTGTGAAAATATAATCATCATTTTATTTTCTTTCCTCTTCACTCACATAAATAAGTTAACATTGTTCATGCACCTAAGGACTAATGCCTTCACAATGAGATATGACCTCTTTTCATCACCACACCACATTGATGAAATATGTATATATTTAATGAAATAATATGATATTTATGATATCATGATCATTCTGGAAATATGTTATATTACTTACCACTTTTCAAAATGATCATTCAATAAATAAAAATGTTACTCATGCATATGTGTGGCCTACCATCATGATGATTGTGACGTACTTCATTTATAAAAAAATCATTCATGATTTTTGTTAAAATTATTATTGATGTACAATGATTATTATTATGTCATTATTATTATTATGTATATTTTAGAAAAATATAAAATCTGTAAGAACTTGAACATTCAAGACAAAACATGAATGAGAAAACAAGGAAATTAACATTTGAAATAACAAAAATAGTGAAATATTATTAATTAATGGATGATAATATGTTATAAAAATATAATATATGAAATTATACATATTAATATGGTTATTTAATAAGTTAAAAATGTTTAAAACCACTATATTGAATCTTAAATCAATTTAATCCAAAAGGAAGTGTGAGGTTGGGGATTTAATCTCAATTTCCATTCCATTGAGACTTATTTGTTATTATACAACAATTCACTTTTATGTGGTTTATATAATTCCCCTATGAAATAATATAATTATTTATTAATACTTCATGGTATTTTAAGTTTCACTTTTAATCCATTTATCTAAGGTTATTTGACTTGAAAATTATGAATTTGTAAAATTTATTGTATAATCTCACATTCATTTGTGATTGTTAACTTTATCTTGAGACAATCACTTTATTATGATAATTTATCATTATAAATTGAATTTAACTTAAATATCCATATTATTTTATGATGGATATTATTTTTTTCCTAAACCGTATAATATTTTTACAAATGGTTATTACTTTGAAAGTTATTTATTTAGCTAGGAAAATATTAACAAATATGTTTCCTTTATTCAATGCAGATATTTGATGACAAGGAATATTGATTCATGAATTAAATATATTATTTGATATATGAGTAATTATTTGGACCTACAGTGATGGGTGGATCCAGGAATTATGTATCTCATTTGATGAATCGTTAGGTCTCCTAAGATAAATCAAGTTGTCCAAATTAAATGGGATTCTACCAATAGTTTAAACAATCTTGTGAGATGTCTTGATGGTAGAGGTATCATTTTCCTGAGACAAAACATCCAATAATTAATCATTTCCCCCACTAAAAATTTAGTTATTATTATTCATGATATTTTCACAAAGATATTTTATCAAGATGAATTATATTCTTTGTATATTGATTAAATGTCATGTTTTTCAGTTATTTACCTTTCCTTATTAATTTTGACTTATCTATTCATGTAGAAAAAGTTATATAAATGGAATTAATTTTTTGTTATTTACCCTGAAATAGTGAATATTAATTATTGATTCATGCTAGATTATGTTATACATAACCCTTGCTAAGAATTTGAGCTCAACCATATTTTTTTCATTTCCCTAAGATATGAAGAATAATTATTAGAATGTGTTTTAAAGGATGAAGTTCATTAGTTTTTGTTATGTATTATGTTTTACTTTATATTAAAAATTTAAAATGGGTATCATGAAAGTATTTAGTTCTCTAAAACTTCTAAACTGATTGGCCCTTCGGGATTTCGTTCCCTGTATATATGCCAATCTAATAAAGCTGATACTGGCTCTAGGTTACTAGGGATGGGATCACTACATTTGTATCTAAGAAATTTTAATAGAGATATTGGATATAGTTTTTTGGAAAATATATATAAGGGTTATAAAAATATTATGTAATTTGAGGATAAGTATTGAAAAATATCCTAATTTTTTTGTAATTTGTTTTTATGTGGTTTTCTTAAAAATTAATCCATGTATGGAAACAACAAGTGGACATGGTTCTTGAACAGAGGTACTTGGGGTTAAAAACTCATAAAAGGATGCATTTCAATACACCCAGTCATCATATGGTGCATCAAAGTGGACCTAACTATGCACATGTTTCGACACTCTTAGGGGATATTCTTAGGATAATTCAAATTTTCTTTAAAACCCATTATAAATAATTTAAAAATATAGATATCCCTAAGGAAACCATGTTTATGATTATAATATTAGATATTTATAAAATATTCTATTTATGTCAAGTATTTTATTCTTTTTGGTATTATACATTATGTTTCATAATAATCTCATCTAGTATATTCCATCATTTATAAAGTACACCTAGTATAATAAATTTGAACTGCATCAATACACATAATCCAGAGAGTAAGAATCATAATTTACTTGATAGACCTAGGATAATATTTTGAAGCGAAGTAGTCTCTTAAACATTCTCATAATATGGTGACATATAATAATGTGGTAAAAAAATTAACAATAATTTATCTGTATATTATGGCTATAAATGGAACTAGTAGATGAAGAGGATGATAGAGAAAAAAATAAAGGGAATAAGGGAATGAATGATTTTCTCACATGTGATAATTTTTGAAGGAAAAATATTAGTACATGATTAAGAGGAATATAATTTTGCCTTGTGTTTTGGGAAAAATGAAATAATGATCATAATTTTAAGGGAAAGAAAGAAGTTTCTAATGTTTAATTATTAAACTATTAGTAGTTGGGTCGTTGAGAAAATGAATTTCCCCATTATTATGGGAATATACCCCAGAATAAGCTAACCAATCAAGGTTAATATTATGATATTGATATAGCCTAAGTGGGATGATTAATTTGATAGAGTAGTTGGGTTCTTTAAATATGATGTAAAATTATTTTATCATTGATATTATGGTTATAAGAATTATGAAATGAATAATTTTTGTACTGTAGTGTGATTTCATAAAGGATTTGAAAGCAAGTGTTGAATGGTACAAAGAAAATTGGTTTAGTAGAAAGATTAAATTCTTGTAAAAACATTTGATTGAAAAATAACCCTTAATATATACATTAAGTTGAGTTGATGATGTTGGGATAAATATATGATTGATATTGATAAATTAAACTGGAAAGTGCTAACTACCCTTGAACTGATTAATGCTTTTTTTAAATAAGTGGTTTATGAAATCATTGATGGATTTTATAGAATCATTAAATTTATGTAATATATCAAATAATATGTTCTATACTTAAGAAATACGAAAAATGGAATGTTTTCAATAACTTTTTAAGGTAATTATTTTTATTACCCGGTTTCAAGAAAATACATTATGTAGGTTTTAACATGTTTGGAATGTGATTATTATCAGACACATTACAATTTTTAGATTAATGATAAGTTCATTTTTTAAATTAAGTGACCTCCTTTCTAATGTTTTGGATTTTAGTCTTTTAGAAGGGTCCAAAGGTTAACTATTTATGAAATTATTTAGTATGAACTTTATAAAAAATGTATTACTTCACTGTATGGATATGTATCTATTTTGGATTACTTGTTCTATCTGTTTTCTCATAATATTAACTGGAGACCAAAATAATGACTTATCATTCTAATACGGATATTAAAATGAATTAATAGTGAATTTTAGTGATTCAATTATAAAAAAATCATATTTGGATCTTCATTTCTTGGATTAAGATATGAAATTGAAATTTATTGAATCATGACCAAAGGATGTAATTTTTCTTGTGAAATAAAAAAATTTCAGGTAATTATATTTCTTTATATTATTAGAGATTGAAAAAATTACTCAAATCTTTTAAATGGTATTAAAAAATGATGTTCTATTATTGATTATAACAATGACCTTTTTCACATCTTTTTTTATAGATGTGTGGTCATTTTTCCCCCTTGACCATGTTCTCTATCACTCTTTATCAGTATTTGGGTGTTAGTTTTCTTTCTTTTGTCCATTTTTTCACTTTCCAAATATATTACTCTATTTGGGAAACTAATATCTGTTATTAAATATGATATTTATACTTAACTTTATCACTTATCAAGAGATATTTTTATCATCCCTTCCACTGTTATTAAATTTCAAAAATTATATCTTCAAATAAAAATACTTGCTGACTGAGATCATGTTTTAATTGCGAAGAGGCAATTTAATAAGGGTAGAGAGAATGTAACACACCAGAATTATAAATGAAAATTATATTCTATATATGTTATTACACTAAAAAACATTCTTATAAGATAATATAACACCACCAGATTTTAAAATATATTTATTTTAGAATAAATTTTATTTCTTCAATAGGTTTCAATGCACTCAACATCGAGATAATCATGTTTTACACGAAACACCGAGTGTAAATGAAATATAAAATATTATAATAATATTTATGAATTATCATTTGGAATGGTGAGTATAAATATAAATTACTAAATTATGAAAAAAAATTTATCTATTTATTATAAATAAAATAATAATTATTTAAAATAAAATGTATTTTTTTCAGAAAAAAACTGTATTTTTTCTACAAGACGATTTAGTCACGCATTGCAAAAATTATAAAAAATTAATTTTTAAAACATTTAAAAATATTATTTTATAATATTGATTTCAATTTTAAAATCAAAATATAAAATTTATCTTAGGATGAATTTTTGGGATTTTTTTGAAATATTTCGTTTTTTGATGAATAGTGAAAATTATAAAATTTTAATTGAAAACATCTTCTTATTTTAAATTATCTATAGAGGAAATTATAATTTAAATTAGTTTAAAAGAAAAATTAGTTCCATTATATATTAATTAATAAAACTTATGACATTATAATAATTTTTATATTTAATTTTGATATAAAAACTATGTAAACATTTAAACATTTTCTCTTTAAAAACTCACTTTCTCATCATGCCTGGAGGATTAATTTTTAATTAAAATTTTCCACATATGTGAATTTAATCTTGAAAATATAATATATATTAATAATCAGAATAATTTATAATTTTTAAAAAATTCAACTTCATTTTTTATCAAAAATGAATAGTAAAAATTAATTATCATTGTTAAGGTAAAAATGGATTTACCGGGGGTTAAACTAAGAAGATAATGGTTAAAAATGACCTATAAACATTTTGGGAACTAATTTTATGGAAATATTTATATCTTTTCTATTCTATTTTTTAGTATTTCTTATTTTGGATGCTTTTAAAATGATAAAAAGAAGTGTAATATTGAATCTTTTCAAATAATTTCAAATGTGCCACTCACCTCACATATAAAGAGGCACCCCCTCTTTTATTCACTTCACACGTTTAATCCCTTTTGTTCATAAAATACCTAACCAAATGACTTCCCAAATTACCTTATATGATCCTATAATCTTTATTCTAGTCATAAATCTAACTTAGGAATTATTTTCATGAAAACCGAAGGAGATTACCTGAAGAAGAGGTAATGTTCATCAATGAGTATTTTAATTTTATTTATTCCACCACCTCCTTCAATTATTTTCAAAATAGGATGATATAATAACATAAGTATAATAAATATATTATTATTTTTTTAATTTAAATTATATTACATATAACCACCTCTTCATTAATCAAATGATTTAAAAATCATCATTTATATGTACAGCAGACTACATCCTAGTGAACCGATGTCATCTGTTTTTTCATTACCACCTTACATGATTGGGGATGATAGTGGATATAAATTACATATATTATATTTATAATATAATTTTACCTTTGTATTCATTGTATATTATAGACTTTTTTACATTACATACATTATGGCATGTGATATTATCACTCATGTGTGTGGAGGACTACTACCTCGCAGTGCTATGTGATCTTTTTTTCAATAACACTTTACATGGAAGAAGATAAGGATAAATTTAATAAATATATGTAATATACATGATATAAATATGATATTCATAAAAAAAATATCATTATAAGAATATAATAAATCATTTTATTTTATTTTCTCTTTTTCGGTCACTTAAATATGATAACATCATTCTTGTATGTGTGGAATACCGCCTTCACGATGTGATGTGACTCTATTTTCATCCCCAAACCACATGTAATATATATATATATATATATATATATAAAGAGAGAGATCTTAAACCATCTTTTGAAAGGACTTAATGATATAGGTATCATGTGCCTAAGTCATCACATCCCATAGATAAGAATTTCCCTCATTAAGAATATAGTTGTAATTATCAATGAGATTTTCATAATCATGTTATAACTAGATTAATTTTATTCATATTTTATTGATTAAATGGAATTTTTTTATTTATTTACCTTGTCTTTTGATTTTGTGTTATCTCTTCATGCAGTCAGGTTATTTAAATTGAATATGTGCCCAGTTATTCACCTTTACATATTGACTATTCTTTATTGATTCATGATATATTCTATTATACGTAAACCTTTCTAATAATTTATGATCACCAATATTTTCTTCACTTTCCCTTGTATACAAAGAAGAATTCATTGAATGAGTTTTCAAGGATGAAATTAATTTTTTTCTGTTATGTATTCCATTTTATTCTCGTTTACTAATATAAAAGGGGTATCATGAATGTATCTAGTTAAGAAAAACATCTAAACTGATCGATTATTCTAGATTTTGATTCCTTTTATATTTGATAATGTAATAAATCAGACACTGGATTCAGGTTACTAGGGTTGGGGCCACTATATAAGTCTTACATTTTTTCAAATGTTTTGAAAAATGACCATTGAGTCTTATGGAATAGCCACAAGGAATAAAAAAATCTATAACTCTTATAAAAATGATATAATTATAATTAAATTATCAATAAGTCTTCAAAAATGGAAACAATCCTTAAGAAATTAAAACAATTTTCAGAAAATTCTTAACTCTTGTTTAGTTTAAGCTTCATAATAGTATTCCTGAACTTAACACCAAGCATTCCAATTACATTGGAGTCACTTCAAACTGGCTTAAAAAAACAATAGATCTCCAAAATATAATCCATCTTTTAAATATTCCTTAAAATATTTCAATAAGTCTTAAATTGTTTCAACATTATTGATCATTCAAAAAACAACAAAATATTTTTCTTCAAGCATGGTGAATACAAGGATGGAAGTTCATAACAAAAAATTTATGTTATATACCAAGATAAAATTTTTCATAAATATACAAACTTCATGGAACTCAAATCCCCTTAAACATATTCATATACTCTTAGAACAATTCATCACATAATAACTCAAGTATTTTCAAGCGGTTATTCCAAAAGCTAAAAGATTAGTAATCTAAATGCAATATTACCATAACATAATCCAGCAGCTCTCCCATGAGTGAATGGATCTTAAATTACTTCAAATAGTTGAATTTTGTTTTTTTTCATATAAATAAGGAAAAAACTTGTTTCACTTAAAATCTTCAAGTAAGTCCCTTAATCCTCATAGAATATTAACAACTCAACACGCATATTGGCACACAGACTTGGGAACTCATCTTCTAATCAACATGCTTATCCACTCCAATCTACAACAGAATAGTTCTCCTTCTTCACATATTGACATCATCCATATTAACATTATGATTGTTGATACTTATTAACACCATATAAAATAAAACAAATTTTAACACCCCAAGCTTCCATGGTACGCTTTCCTTTGAATAATACAGTAGTGTGTGTTGTATGCAACTTCGAGTTCTAACACACACCACAACCAATCAAACTAGCCGTTATGATTAGTAATACCCACTTTTTGAAATTTTATAAATTTTATATTTAAAAATGGACTTCATTTTTGGATTCAGAATATTGAGATTATCTTAGGGTGAATTTTTTGTATTTTTCTGAAAACATTCAATTTTTTATGAATAGTGAAAAATCACTGAGTTATAGTTTAAAACCAAATTTTTTATTTAAATAATTATTTATTTTCTTTAAATTTGATTATTCTAAAAATAGATAAATAATACCTATATATGTTCAATGTAATTCATTGGAGTTAGTTTAGAATAATTTTAGATATATAAAAAGTTTATTAAACTTTTCACCGTCTTTAACCCACCTCCTAGGAGAATTTGGAAATTCACATAAAACATAATTTGCCCGCTTCTGTGAGTGGGATTTTGAAAATCCAAGAGACACAGTTAATATCAAGGAAAAAATGTGGATTAATGAGATGAAAATAATTTATGGTGAATAGTATCTTTTTACTTTTATTTACCACGGTTAAAAGAAAATAGGGTAATTAAGGGTAAAAATGATATTAATATTACCCTAAAACATGTCCTATTTCTATTGTACAAGTTTATATCGACCAAAAACAACCTTAGGAATAAAATATTATCATTTAGATCAACTTGGATGAGATTCGGACATTTATTATTATTTCATTCTAAGAAGAGCTAAAAGAGTTAAAATTAATGTTTAATAACTAAAACATTTTTAATATAGGGTTATACATAAGATAAATTCAATTATAAATATTAATTAGAAATATAAAAATATTTCCTACATAATGTTATTTTATTTATAATTTTTATACATTAAATAATTTAATTTATTTATGACACAATGGTGATGCAGTAATTACCTAATTAATGAAATATTAAAATAATTGATATTATAAATATCAAAATAAATGTAATTTTAGAATTTTTATGAATTACACTAATTTTATAGGTTAATATGACATATTAGGATTTGTAATTTTTTTTTTTTGAAGTAATAATGCTGTTATAAATTTATCAAAAACAAAATACCCAATAGTGTCAAAATTGACATAAATGAGTTTTTAAAAAACAATATTATATTATTAATTGATATTCTATTTCTAAAAATCTATGGTTTGGAACAAGAACTTATATCATGATATTTTTATCATTAATGTACCAATTGGGGGTCTCTTGGAAGTATATAGTAATTTTATTAACCATATAATAAAAAAATACAAAGTGACATGGTAAATGTCAAACTATTTAACTAAGAGTAAAATATAAATGATAAGGTTAATATAGTGACCCAAACCTATCTAAAATATATTGGTTTAAATTATTCTGACCCTTACCCACCATAAACTTTAAATAATATACTATGGAGGCATTATAAATTGAATATAAATTTATTATAAAATAATATTTCTAGATTTTCCAAAAGTGCCATTCACCCCTCGTATAAAAAAGAACTCCCCCTTCTCACTAATTCACACATTCAAAGCCTTTTGGCTCAGACAACCCCTACCAAAATACTCTCTCAACTTCCCTCAATTAAACCTAGAGGCCTGATTTTGATCAAAAATCCAACCTAACTGCCCTTTTGATCAAATCAAAAGGAAGAACCCAAAGAAGAGGTAATGTTTTCACAACCATTTTTCAAGTTCCTTTCTTCTTCAACATATTCTTTATTTGTTATTTCCATTCTAAAAAAAATCCAGTATTTTTTTATATTTTTATGTTATTATAAATATGGTATAACCATATTCAATATTCTATCAATCCTTTTAATCACATATCACCATATGTGCGTACGTACGGCCTAACGTCTCCACGTTGTGGTGTAATTGTTATTCAATACATTATTATTTGGATGGGTATAATAATGATGTGTAATTCATGTAAATAATAAATATAACTTGATAATGATTCTTTATATATGATATACCATCCAATTATATATTATTTTAATATCTAAAGAATGATATTGTCGCTCGTGCGTACGTACAGACTACCGTCTCCATGAACGCAATGAGATTCATTCCCCATAGTATTCATTCAAGACTAATTCTCATTTGATGATTAAAAGTAATGTTTAAGAACTTTATATCATTCTGGATATTAATAAGGTACAACCTATCCATAACAAACATTACTTATGTAACAAAACATATAAAATAAAATGAGTAAGTTAACACCCGAAACGACGATAATACAAAACTATTATTAACAAAACATTATTAGAAGATCATATATGATATCATAATTATATATATGGTTATTGTATAATTTAATAACAATGTTTTAACTATTATAAATGAGGTTAACATACTATCGACTTAAGAAAATTAAAAGGTAAGGTTTTATTTCACAATCTCTTCATTATCCGAGGTTGTTTATACGTAATTATCTACCGGGACCTCTTTATAATCCACATCCATGTTTCTTAAAAATTTATTTCAAATCATTCTTAATATTTTACAGACAATGGGTTAAATTCATTTATACCCTTTTTGACTTTTTATAAGAATTTTATAAATGAATCTTTCTATCTTTTTCCAAACAAAGTCCTTTTTAACATTTTTGACAGAATTAATGTAAGAATGTCTTTTTTAACTTATACGGTAGGTGCATCTATTTTCCGCCATTATAAAATCATCCAAGATTCCCTTAAAATATTATAAGAATATTTTAAATGTAAATGTCTTATTTTATAATTATTTGACTTTTAAATGATTTCAAAATAAAGAGATATTTCTCTCAAATAGTTTTGATTTCATCTATGTCAAAATCCTTTGATGGATTGTAAGATTATTTGAAGTTTATTAATTATGATACAAAAATTTCATATTTTATTGAAGGTTTTGTGATATTTTTGACTATGGATGTGTTATTTTCATACTATTCATGATTTGAAGAGAAAGTATTGAAATTTCGTATGCTAGTTTTAATACGAATGTTTATGTTATGTTTAAACCTGTTCATATGAGGAATGCATTGGACTTAATATGTGATGGGTGGAGCCTACTATACCTCCTAAATTCATATATAGGACTCATGAGACAAACTAGTCCCTTAGCACAAGGCCTTGAAAAAATCTTATTTTTAGTCTTTTCACAAGGCCATGACTATGTGGTTATGATAGTCTGACATTATGGTTTCCATCATTATGAAAGTGGTTATTGATATTGCATGTGATTATTCAACTAGTAGAATATCCATGTGGATAATTAAATGGAATTATTTCATTTTATATTTTCCATATTATGCTTAAGTTCAAGTTTAAAAGGCTTTTGTTTTAGTTATACATTGCCTTAAATGTTTATGCTTATTTACAAAAGTTTCCGCTATATTTTTATCCTTACTGAGCATCTAAGCTCACCCATTTCAATGTTTTATTTTTCCCGGGATATGAAGAAGTAATTTATGAATGACCTACAGGGATAGTATGAGGGGATATGAGTGTGGAATATGGAGACTATGTTGTTGTAGTTTTCATTTTATTATGTAATGTAAGACTTTATGAATGTATCTAGTTATTCCAAGGCTAC
The DNA here is from genome assembly GCA_963277665.1 of Viscum album. Taxonomy (NCBI): domain Eukaryota; kingdom Viridiplantae; phylum Streptophyta; class Magnoliopsida; order Santalales; family Viscaceae; genus Viscum; species Viscum album. The sequence continues at coordinate 64,771,028 of OY728147.1, read as the reverse complement.
TAAACTAATCGGTCATTAGAGACATGATCTTTTGTGATCATGCCAATGTTGTGTAGTAATGCACCGACTCTGGGTAATTTGGGTTGGGGAGTTACAGTTGGTGTCAGAGTAAGTTTAGTACAAAACTTGGAAGCTATATTTAGATAACATAGCCCTAAGATAGACTTTGAGGATTAGTATAGAAGAACTTCCTAGAATTTTGGTATTGTAGAGATTTTTTGAGTTTTCCGAGAAATACATCCCTGTCTGAATATGAGCAGGTAGAGGTGGCTCTGTCACAGATGTACCTAGGGGTAAAACCCAAAAACACCGCTTTGAGCTAGACTCGAACGGGAACTGGTGCATGACAATGGGCCTTGCTGCACTCTTGGTTACGACACTCCCGGGGGATATACTTAGGATAATTCTCATTTTATTTACAAAACATTATGAAGGTTTTATGAGTATATACTTCCTAAGAATTTTTTTATGATTATAGATTATATCCATAAATAGTTAAATTTATGTTAAGTGTTTTACAATTATGGAATTATTTATTCTGAATCATAAACTAATCTAGTTTATGCCTTTGTTTAGAAATGGCGCCAAGTGCAAGGAATGGAAACTATATCAATGAATGCACTCCATGTATGGATTTCCCTCCTGCTCAAGATAATTATAGTGGAGCTGGTGATGCAACTAGTTCTGATCAGCTAATCACCATACTAAGACAACTCACTCAGGTAATCAATAATAACCTTACCCATATGGAGCACCCTGATCTGCAGTGTGGAGGATCAATTTTAGATCACTTCATGAGGCAACAACCACCAACTCTCAATGGGAGTACACATCCCTTATTAGCTGAGCAATGGATAAATTCCCTAGAGAAAATATTTCAGGCTTTGGGAGTAGTGAAAGGGAAAAGGTTATCATGGCAGTTTATCCCCTCACTAGAGAAGCTGATCAATGGTGGTCATTGATACAAAACAAAAAGGAAGATAATGAAGTATAAAATATAGAATGGAGGGAGTTCAAAGAACTTTTATTAGAAAAATACTTTCCTTGTGACCATCGAGTAGATATGGAAAGGCAATTTCTGAGTCTAAGACCAAAGGAGGATGAGAATGTCAAAAAGAATGAGGCTAACTTTACAAGGATAGAAAGGTATGCTGGAGATTATATACTTAACCCAAAAAGTAAGACTTATAATTTATTTGATGTGTTAAAACAGTTTCTTCATCGAGCATTAGCCTCACATTACTTCTTTTCATACAAAAATATTGTCTCATGTGCTATCAAGACAGAAAAGGAATTCTATAAGTCTTATGAATTTAAAGCAAAGTAGGAGAAGAAGAGATCTTCGGATCACACTGGGAATTTAAATAAGGGGAAGAAGGGAAAAGTTAAATATCCATCCTATAGTAAATGTGGGAAGAAACACCCGGGTACTTGCTTAGAAGGAATGGGAGTCTGTTACAAGTGTGGTGAAAAAGGCCACCAAGCTCGTGATTGCAAGGGGAAGAAGGAAGATACCGATGTCCAATGCTACAATTTCAGGGATGTGGGACATTATGAAAATGAATGTCCTAAGCGTCAAGGGAAATTACCTCAGAAAAGGCCAAGGGATCAAGGCCAAGTTTATCATATCACTACTGTTGAGGTAGAAGCTCTGAAAGACGTGGTGGCAGGTAATTTAATGGTTTCTTCAAGTTTAGAAAATGCATTATTTGATTCAGGATCATTGAATTGTTTCATATCTTCCCAGTTTGATAAGAAAATTAGATATTTCCAATTTGATTTAACAAGGTAGTTGTCAGTTAAAACTCCTAAGATAAGTATCCTTGAAACAAATTTTTGTGAATCAGTCCCTATTACAGCACATAAATGTTCTTTATCTGATGATCTCGTCGTCATACCTATGATTTAATTTGGTATAATCCTCTGGGTGGATTGGATTTTGGACCATGGTGCAAAATTTTATTGAAAGAAGAAGGAGGTTACTATTTTTTATGATGATGATAACGAACACTTTATCTTTAGAGAAGAATCATCACCACCTAATTCTTACCTAGATCCACCCCCAGTAGCTCAACTAAATTCAATTATTGGGGAGGAATAGAATGAAATGACTGTGGGTGAGGAAAGGAATGTTCAAATAGAGGATGTACCTATTGTGAAGGAATATGTAGATGTGTTTCCGGAAGATTTACCTGGACATCCTCCAGAACGAGAAGTTGAGTTTTCCATTGATTTAATTCCTAGATCAAGGCCTATATCAAAGACCCCTTATAGAATGGTCACTGTGGAATTAGTTGAACTAAAGAAACAACTAGAGGAATTGAGTAATAAGGGATTTATTTTCCCCAGTGTTTATCCATGGGGATCCCCTATTCTTTTTTTTAAAAATAAAGATGGATCTATGAGGTTATGTATCGACTACAAGGATATCAATGATATAACAATAAAGAACAAGTATCCCCTACCTCACATTGATGATTTATATGACCAAATGCAAGGAGATCAATACTTTTCAAAGATTGATCTTCGATCTGGATATCATCATTTGTGTGTGAAGAAGGAAGACATTCCGAAGACAGCATTTCGAACCAGGTATGGGCATTATGAGTTTACAGTAATGCCTTTTTTATTGACTAATGCACCCTCTGTATTCATGGATCTAACGAATAGAGTTTTCAAATAATATATCTATGAATTTGTGGTGGTATTTATTGATGATATCTTGGTAGAATCCAAAAGCTATGAAGATCATGAAAACCACTTGTGTATTATCCTAAAGACTCTGAGAAGACATGAATTATATGGGTAGTTTAGCAAGTGTGAATTCTGGATTCAGGAGATTTCTTTTCGTGTCTATATTTTCTCTAAATATGGAATCTCTATTGATCCTTCTAAGACCAAGGAAATACAATAATGGCATTCACCAACGAGTATAACTGAGCTACACAGTTTTATTGGTTTTTCAGGTTATTATCGATGTTTCATATAGAATTTTTCCCGGTTGGCTAACCCATTAACAAAGCTCACACGTAAAGGGGTTAAATTTGTTTGGGAAAAAGAGTGTGAAGAATGTTTTGAAGAACTGAAGAGTAGATTAGTCAATGCTCTTATATTGAATCTACCATCGGGGAATGATGGGTTCGTTATTTATAGTGATGCATCGAAGAAAGTACTTGGTTGTGTCCTTATGCAGAATGATGGGGTTATTTCCTATGCATCACGATAGTTGAAAATTCATGAGCAAAACTATCCTACTCATGATCTCGAGTTATCAGTTGTGATCTTTGCTTTGAGGATATAGAGACACTACCTCTATGGTGAAAAATGTGTGATTTATACTAATCACAAGAGTTTGAAGTATATTTTCTCACAAAAAGAACTCAACATGAGGCAAAAGAGATGGGTTGAATTACTCAAGGATTATTATTGCACGATACACTACCACCCGGGGAAGGAAAATAAGGTGGCAGATGCGTTGAGCAGAAAAGATCATGGAGTTTTGAAAAATATGAGAATTGAAAGGGATCCAATTTTCATGGATCTAGTGAAGTTGGAAATGAGAATAACCATGGAAGGTAAAATATTAATGATTTTTCAAATGGTTTTCCAAACCATCTTCACTATAAAGGATTAAGATTTCTCAGACAGATGATGAAGAATTTAAAAATAAGATTAAAGCTATGATTGATGGGAGATTGATAGAATTTGTGTATGAAAAAGAAATTTTAAAATTTGGGAAGAGACATTGTGTTCCCGATATACCTGATCTGAAAAGGTAATTTTTAGATGATTCTCATAGCTCCAATTTCTCTATACACCCTGGGATAACCAAAATGTCTAGAGATTTGAAGGAACATTTTTGGTTGGACAACATGAAGAGGGAGATTGCTGATTTTGTGTCAAGATGTATGGTTTGTCACCAAGTGAAATATGGAAGGAAACATCCTGGAGGAGTCATGCAACCTCTTCCCATACCAGAGTGGAAATGCGACAATATTACGATGGACTTTTTCATGGGGCTACCAAAGACTCCTAGAAGGAAAGATGAAATATGGGTTATTGTTGATCGTCTTACCAAGTCAGCACATTTTCTTGCTATAAGAGAAGATATACCACTGGAACGTCTAACAAGACTATATATTAATGAAGTTTTGAGACTTTATGGAGTACACCTATTGATTGTTTCTGATTGTGATCCTTGTTTTACATCAAGCTTTTGGAAGAGTCTTCAGAAGGCCTTAGATACTGAACTTTTTTTGAGCACTGCATACCACCCTCAAACAAATGGACAATCAGAACGGACTATTCAAACCTTATAAGACATGTTGAGATCTTTCTCACTTAACTATCAGTGTATGTGTGATCAATATTTACCTCTGGTAGAATTTTCTTATAATAATAGCTTCCATTTGAGTATTCATATGGCACCATATGAAGCGTTATACAGAAAGAGATGTCACACACCAACCTATTGGGATGAAATTGGTGAAATAAAACTTGTAGGCCCAGAACTGGTGGAGGAGACAATGGAAAAAGTAAAGGTAATCCAAAACCACATCAAAGCAGCTCAAAGTAGGTAGAAGAGCTATGCTGAAAACCGATGGAAGGATTGGGAATTTCATGTAGGAGATAATGTTTTCTTGAAGGTATCTCTATGGAAGGGAGTTATACGTTTTGTTAAGAAAGGTAAATTGAGTCCCAGGTACATAGGACCTTTCGAAATTCTAGAACGAATTGGGGTTGTAGCTTACCGTTTGGAAATTCCGCCAAATCACTCCCAAGTTCACGATGTGTTCCGCGTATCACTATTGAGAAAATACATTCCTGAACCAACACATATACTCAAATATGAGGAAGTAGAACTGGAACTCAATCTGTGTTATTGTTAAGATCCCATTAGGATTCTTGATACCAGAGAACAAGTGTTGAGAAACTGGATGACTCATCTGGTAAAAGTTTTATGGAGAAACCATAAGATGGAAGAGGCAATGTGGGAACCCAAGGAACATATGATGAAAACCCACCCGAGTATTTTTCATGTGGTAGTATCCTATAAATTTCGAGGATGAAATTATTTGAAGGAGGGGATAATGTAACACTCTAAGCTTCCACGGTACGCTTCCCATTGAATAATACAGTAGCGTGTGTTGTACGAAACTTCGAGTTCGAACACACACCACAACCAATCAAACTAGCTGTTATGATTAGTAATACCCAATTTTTGAAATTTTTGAAATTTTATATTTCAAAATGGACTTCATTTTTGGATTCGGAATGTCGAAATTATCTTAGGGTGAATTTTTGGTATTTTTCTGAAAACATTCAATTTTTTGATGAATAGTGAAAAAACACTGGGTTATAGTTTAAAATCGAATTTTATATTTAAATATTTATTTATTTTATTTAAATTCGATTAAGATAAAAATAGATAAATAATACCTATATAAGTTCAATGTAGTTCATTGGAGTTATTTTAGAATAATTTTAGATATATAAAAAGTTTATTGAACTTTTCACCGTCTTTTACCCACCTCCTAGGAGAATTTGGAAATTCACATAAAACATAATTTTACCACTTCTTTGAGTAGAATTTAAAAAATCCGAGAGACATGGTTAATATCAAGGAGTAAAATTTGGTTCAATGAGATGAAAATAATTGTTGGTGAATAGTAACTTTTTACTTTTATTTACCACGGTTAAATGTAAATAGGGTAATTAAGGGTAAAATTGATATTAATATTACTCTAACACATCTCATAATTCTATTGGACAAGTGTATCTCGACCAAAAACAATCTTAGGAATAAAATATTATCATTTAGGTCCACTTGGATTAGATTAGGACATTTATTATTATTTAATTCAAAGAAAAGTTAAAAGAGTTAAAATCAATGTTCAATAACTAAAAAATTTTTAATATAGGGTTATAAATAAGATAAATTTAATTATAAATATTAATTAGAAATCTAAACAGATTTTCTACATAATGGTATTTTATTTATAATTTTTATACATTAAATAATTTAATTTATTTATGACACAATGGTGAGGTAGTAATTAACTAATTAATAAAATATTAAAATAATTAATAATATAAATATCAAAATAAATGTAATTTGAGACTTTTAATGAATTAAATTAATTTTATAGGTTAATATGACATATTATTATTGGTTATATAAATTGTTTTTGAAGTAATAATGTTGTTATGAATTTCTCAAAAACAAAATACCCAATAGTGTCAAAATTGACATAAATGAATTTTTAAAACAAATATTATATTATTAATAGATATTATAATTTTAAAAATATATGGTTCATCAAAAGGACTTATATCATTATAGTTGTATCATTAATGGACCACTTGGGGGTATCTTGAAAGTATATAGTAAGTTTATTAACCATATAATATAAAAATACAAAGTGACATGGTAAATGTCAAACTATTTAACTAAGAGTTAATATAAATGATAAGGATAATATAGTGACCCAAACCTGTCTAAAATCTATTGTTTGAAATGATTATGACCCATCCACACCTTAACCATTAAATAATTCACTTTGGAGCCATTATAAATTGAATATGAATTTATTATAAAATAATATTTCTAGCTTTTCCAAAAGTGCCTCTCGCCCCTCATATAAAAGGGCACTCACTCTTCTCACTAATTCACACATTCAAAGCCTTTTGGATCGTCCAAACCCTGCCCAAATACTCTCTAAACTTCCATAATGTAAACCGAGAGGCCTTATTTTGATCAAAAAGCCGACCTAAGCTACCCTTTTGACCAAATCAAAAGGAAGCACCCGAGGAAGAGGTAATATTTTCACCACCCTCTTTCAAGTTCCTTTCTTCTTCAACTTTTTCTTTCTTTGTTATTTCCATTATAAAATAATAACACCAGTATATTCTATATACTGTGATGTTATTATAAATATGGTATAACCATATTCAGTATTCTATCCATCCTTTAAATGACAAGTCACCATACGTGCGTACGTACGGCATACCGTCTCACCATCGTGGTGTAATTGTTATTCAATACATTTTTATTTGGAAGGGTCTAATAATGATGCATAATTCATGTAAATAATAAATATAACATGATAATTATTCTCAATATATGATATACCATCCAATTATATATTATTTTAATATCAAAATAATGATACTGTCGCTCGTGCGTACGTACGGACTATCGTCTCCACGAACGCAATGAGATTCATTACCCATCGTATCCATTCAAGAATAATTCTTATTTGATGATTAAAAGTAATGTATAAGAACACTATATGATTCTGGATATGAATAAGATAAAATCTATCCATAACAAACACAACTTATGTAACAAAACATATAAAATAAAATGAGTAAGTTAACACCCGAAACGACGATAATACTAAAATATTATTAACAAAGCATTATTAGAAGATCATATATGATATCATAATTATGTATATGGTTCTTGTATAATTTAATAAAAATGTTTTAACTATTATACAGGAGTTTAAAATAATATCTACTAAGGAAAAGTACAAGGTAAGTGTCTATTTCACAATCTCTTCATTATCCAAGGTTGTTTATACGTAATTATCTACTGGGACCTCTTTATCATCCACATCCATGTTTCTCAAAAATGTATTTCAAATCATTATTACTATTTTAGAGAATATGGGTTAATGTCATTTATACCCTTGTTGAATTTTTATAATAATCTTATAAAGGAATCTTTCTGTCATTTTTCAAACACGGTCCTTTTTATCCTTTTCGACCGAATTAAGGTAAGAATGTCTTTTTTAACTTATACGGCGGGTGCGGCTATTTTCCGCCGTTATAAAATCGTTGAAGCTTACCTTACAAGCTTAAAAGAATATTTTCAAAGTAAATGTTTTATTTTATAATTATGTGACTTTTAAATGGTTTAAAAAAAGATATATTTCTCTCAAATAGTTTTGATTTCATCTATGTCAACATCCTTTGCTGGATTTTAAGCTTATTTGATGTTTATTTATTATGATACAAAACTTCCATATTGTATTGAATGTTTTGTGATATGTTTGACTATGGATGTGTTATTTTTATACCATTCATGGTTTATGGAGAAATTATTGACATTTCGTATGCTAGTTTTAATACGAATGTTTATGTTATGTTTAAACCTGTTCATATGAGGAATGCATTGGACTTAATATGTGATGGGTGGAACCCGCTATAGCTCCTCGATGCATCGGTAGGTATCATGAGACAAACTAGTGTCTTGGCACAAGGCCTTAACAAAATATTATTTGTAGTCTTGGCACAAGGCCATGACTATGTGGTTATGATAGTCTGGAATTCTGCATTCCATCATTATGAAAGTGGTTATTGATATTGCATCTGATTATTCGACTAGTAGAATATCCATGTAAATAAGTAAATGGAATTATTTCATTTTATATTTTCCATATTATGCTGAAGTTCAAGTTTAAAAGGGTTTTTTTAGTTATACATTGCCTTAAATGTTTATTCTTATTTATGAAAGATTTCGCTATATTGTTATCCTTACTGAGCATCTGAGCTCACCCCTTTCAATGTTTTATTTTTCCCATGATGTGAAGAAGTAATTTATGAATGACCTATAGGGATAGTATGAGGGGATATGGGTGTGGACTATGGAGACTGTGTTGTTGTAGTTTTCATTTTATGATGTAATGTAAGACTTTATGAATGTATCTAGTTATTTCAAAGCTACTAAACTAATCGGTATTTTGAGACTTGGTCTTTTGTGATCATGCCAATGTTATGTAATAACGCACCGACTCTGGGTAACTAGGGTTGGGGCGTTACACATAGTGGGTTCAACACAAACATATGCATACACATACTCATACATACATATACACATAGACATACATATGCAAAAACATACATGTATAGGCTTACATACATACACATACATACATACACATATGTATACACCGACATACATACAAATACACATACATACAAAAACATATACATACATATATGCATGCATTCAAATATACACATACATACTCATTAATGTATATACATACATATGAATACACATACATACACATACACATATATACAAACACACACATACATACACATACACATACACACACAGAGACACATACATAAATACATACACAAACATACACATACACATATACATAAATAAATACACACACAAAAAATATATACAACAACAAACATAGTTATACACATATATACATATACATATACATATACATACATTAATAGACATAAATTAATATGTACATGCATACACACACATATAAATACATTTGTACACACACACACACACACACACATATATATATATACATACAAACACATATACATAATTAGTCACACATATACACACATACATATATATACATATACACATACATGTACATAAATACATACATACATATAAACATATAGATGGATAATTTATGTACATCAATATACCGCCCCCCCCCCCCATTTTTCCACAATTTTTTCTATTATTACAACCCATGATGTTTAGGCCATACCAGACAGGATTCATGTTACAACACTAATGATTATATTAATATATTTATCTATATTTTTCAACATATAGTAATATCGCTATACATTAATAAATATATTTGTTTATTTTAAAATTTATATAATTTTTTGAATAATTTTTTAATATTTTATATTTACATATATAGTATTTAGTGTATTTAAATACATTATTATATATTTTTATTGATTAATATAAATGTGATAATTTTTTATTACATAAATTATGAAAATAGTATTGATAATAAATTTTATTTTAATATGATTTATATATATATATATAAACACAAAAAATTGGACTAGTTAGATAGTGTGGCGTGACACGGTAGCCAGTACCGTGGGGCACCATGCAGGCATTGCTGGGTGGGTGGCTTGAAAGAGTGATGGGTGTGTGGGAACCTGTGATCTAGCCCCATTCTTAGATAAATTTCAGATGTGGTATGTAGGGGTGCTCTTCCTTGGTGTAATAAAGGGTATCACAACTTGATCTTTATTGGTAGGGGTGGTGTGACATCTAAATTAGTGATACAATATTGTGATTACCCATAATGGGTGGTCCAACATATGACTGGTGACATAGTGGGATGCAGGCAACCCATTTAGTCCTTTATGTCATCTCCTTCAATGACTATTGGACCACAATCATCTTGGACATAAGATTGTCTATAACATGGGCCTTCAGGCCATTCTATATAATAAAGTAGGTTTAGTTGGTGATTACCATTACTTATGATGAGGTATGAGGTTTGACCCATTGGAATGTCTAGGTTCATGTGTTTTTTGTGTTTGTAATCCCATCCACCTTATATATGATTTACATTATAAATTATATTATATAAATTTCAATATATAAATTTAAATATCAACTATATTTAAAGTATTCATGTATATTTTTATATTATTCATATCAAGGTATTTTAATATATATGTATATATAATTGTAATTATATATATGATTATAAAAAAGAACAAAAGTATAAACCAAACTATAAATTCCCCCCACGCTCAGTCAGGTGGTAAGGGTGGGGAGAAGTTTTTGTTGTGGTTGCATTGGAAAGTCCTCGGGCCTGTGATTTACCTCTATTTTATTTGTCTCATTGTTTGTTTCTTTCTTCGTTGTACCCAATTTTAAAAAAAAAATTATAAATGATAATAAATATATAAAAATTATATTTATATAAATATATATATATATATATACAAATCATATTTAAGATTATATGTAGTTGGATTTTGACATACTGTGAAGAACCATGTATCATGCATGAAAGGACTTGGTTCAAATTTGGGTTGGGGATGGATTTTGGTAGGCACTATACTAGTACTGTAGTCGTACTGCATCAGTGGTAATATTCACCCAATTTGGTATTTCATGTCATAGATTTAGGCCTTCAAGCCGTAAGGCCTTCACGAAATTAGAGACCTTCATGTCACAAGGCCTCTAAGATATTATCAGTTTATTGTAATTGTAGAAGTAGGAACAAGAAACTGGCATGATGTAATAGGTAGTGTTGCAGCATGGAAACATACAGGTGCCCTAGTGGGAAGCCTAGAAAGAGAGATAGGTGCACAAGCGCCTAAATACCATCTATCTTTCCTCATGGATTTTTTCTGTGGGATGGAAGTGTGACATGTCACGTGACTATCTATACAGTGGGACCAGTATGGTGAGGTGAAAAGCTATATAGGAAATGTAGTGAGGCTCCATACATGCATTGTTAGGTGGGGGATCGAAATGAAAATGGGTTCTTATCAAAACCTCTTCTAACTCTTATTTTTGATGTAGGATAGAGGGGTGCCATGCCATGATGAACTGTAAGCAAACATGACACAATGTCTCTTTGTGGGGGGTCAACAAAGCATTCAGAATGGTAAACTTTTATCAATCCTTTTGTTATCATTGATAAAGGGAACCTTTATTCAGGCTTTTATTTATCACTATTAAAAATGTGGTCATTACCAGTGTTTTTTAGAACTAATAAAACCAATACAACTATTTTTTATCCTGATCTATAGTACTTATGTGAATTTTTGTTCAACTATTCATATTATAATCATCATGTAATTCACCCATGAACATTAAAAATTGTGTTCCCTATATTAATAGGATTTTTTATATAAGTTTTTCAGGAACAAAATACTAGGTTTTAAATATTTTTTTACTTGGTCAAAAAGGTGTTAAGGCCCTTAACGCATTTCATTTTTTGGGGCGGAATCCAAATGTGTTAAGGGAATCAATCAATTTGGATATATTTAAAATCCAAATGCATTGGGCCACTAAAAAAATTTGGCATCTACTGGTTTATTTACAAAAAATATATTCTTTTTTGTTTTGTAATATATTCATTTATAACAAAAAAAATTAGCAGATTTTAACTATTATTAAAAATATTACATTACTACAATTAAAGAATTCTGGAGTTATAGAGGAAAAACTTAAAAGGGTTCTGTATTTAAAGGGTTTGCACTTGAAATCCTTGTAGATTACCAATGTTGATTTTGGTTCCTCATTTTCCACACAAAATTAATAATAAATTATTATTATTAATTAGTAATCAACTACTAATCAATATTAAATAACTATTTACTAATTATATTTTATTAAATTTTTATTTATTAATTAACTATTATTTATTAATTAATATAAATTTTTAATAAATATTAATTACTAAAGAGTAAATATTAAATAATATTATTTACTATTTAAAACTATTTGAGATCTAATAAATATTAATTATTATTTAATATTAATTACAAATAAATATTTATAATTTTTATTGAGTAAATTATTTATAATAACAATAATATAATTATTAATTATTAATTAATTAGTAATTAAACAATATTTAATTACTTATTAATAATATTAACTAATAATTAACTAATTATTTATTAATTAATAAAAAAATATTAAGAATTATTATTAAAAAATTACTAATAGATATTTAAAATTATCATATAGTTACAAATATAAATAATAATGATTAAACTATTAAATTTGTAATTATTAAATACATATTATTAAATTATTATTAATTACTTCACTAATTGTTTCTAATTTATATTAATTACTAATAAATATTGATTAATATTAAATATTAATAAAATAATAATATTTACTATTTAATACTATTAATTTCCAATAAATATTAATTATTATCAATATTAATTACTAATAAATATTAAAAATTATGGTTTAGTTACGGATTATTTCTAATTTAAATATAATTATTAGTTATTAATTAATTAGTAATTAAACAATATTTGACTGCATATTAATAATATTTGTTAAAATTTGTGTAATTAATTAATAATTGTTATTAATTATTATTAAATTTTTTCTAATAAGTATTTTAATTTATTTTTTAGTTAATAAATATTAATAGTAATGATTAAATTATTAAATTAATAGTTATTATTTAATTTATTATTAAATTTTTATTAGTTATTTAAATAATTGTTCCTAACTAAATTTAATTAAATAATATTAATTACTATTTTAAAATATTAATTTCTAATAAATATTATTTACTAATAAATTCATAGAATTAGAGGCCATATAAGGCAATCACTCATTCCCCCACATAATTTTCTCCCATTTCTAGTGGTATTTGTTTACCTTCTTAGAAAAGACATTTACACTTAGTTTCTTAATGTGTAACACCTAAAGATAATCAATTTTCAATAAGGTGTATGGAATCACTTGATAGTTGAACAAAAATAGGCGAGAGTTAATAACATAAAAAATATATATATAATTGACATGTTGAAGGTGTGAATGGATTTAGTGTGATGTACTTAGCTGGTTGAAAATATCTTTATATAATAATTTTGGAAACACTAATAGTAAGTTTAGTTATTATACAACATGAAATTATATGAACACCTAGATATTATGTTCTTGGTTGGTTATGAAACATTTCTATTATTAATTAGTATAATTGTTACATTTTTCAAGATGATCCACAACCTTTTTTTAATAGTGTGTTTAAATATTTGATTTATTGTTTTAATTTCTAATTTTTCTAATGGTGCAACATGATATGGAATCGATGTGGTTAGAGTTTTTTTTAGCCAGTTTCATTGTTTCTTGAATCCCCTGCTAGATATTTATGAATTTATAATTTCATATTGTAAAATGAAAGATTGTCTATGTATTTCATTTTTTTGTTCTCTTTTTTCCATGACATGTTATATCATTAGAACCCATCCTCTGGACTTGTTCACCTTTTTTATGTCCTAATTATCTCCTCCATGCCCCTCTACATATTCAATAGGGATGTGAGATTTCTATAACCATTCATCAAGACAATTTTATCCTACATCACCTTAGTAGTGAGGGGGTATCATTTTTTTCAGGGGGAGTGTGTGGTGGTTGTTTGTTCAATATCATAGTAGTGGGAAGGGAGAGCTTTGATGGCCTGTCCCTTGGCTTGTTATAGGACGCAACAATTGAATGGGATTCATTTACAAGAGGGTGTTTCAATATAAGGATTCCATTTGAGAGAGAGTATCCAATGGTTCTTGTTACTTGGGTGATCCAAGATAAGATCCACATGAGTCTTAATAGAGAAGAGGTGTTATGATATGTGATGGTACGAAATTGGTTAATGTGTGACCATGATCCAAGGCATGAAGGGTGGATCTTGGTGTCCTATGTCTTATGAACCAACACATTAGCCAACCTTAAAATCAACTTCCATGTGATCTTGGAGGGTTTGGATCTTTAAAAAAATAATTCTTGGAATATATGGGATCTTAGTAATAAGAACTCATCACAGTAAGTGTTTCCATTATCTTTATTCAATTTTCCATTATCTTTTGTTAAGGGAAACTTTGTTGTTGATATCCCCAAGAATGACCAAGGATCCACTGATTTGTTTCAATTGGGTTCAAATTAATATGAAAAATTTGTTTCATTTATTTAATGAAAATTGAATAAGTTTTCTTAGAACCAAATTTCTGGATTATAAGAAAGAAAATAAAAGAAACCATAAAATAGTAAATAACACCAAGATGAAATGTGATTGAGATCATTGTGATCCTACGCATGAAAAAAAACACTACCCCGTGTTATTAGTTTTATTACCAAACTGAATTATGATGGAAAATATAGACATTATTGTAAAGAAGATAACTATATAAACTATTTGAGGAGGTCAGCCTTATTGAACTAGGTGGTGGTGAAGAATCCCATCATGTAGAATTAATATCATCCACTCCTGGATAGACTCATTGAAACACCTATAAATTATACAATATCAATAGTGACTAAAAAACAAATTAAATCACATATAGAGCCATGTTCATACACTAAAAATAGATTATGAAAGAATGGTGTCAAGATCTAATACTTCCATTAGGTGTGTAGTCTTTTTGGACCTAAGATCTAACTATATTATTCCAAGTATCCACCAAAACATGAATTATGTTATAGGGATAATAATGGATACGCCGAAGGGGTCCAAGTAGTCAGGAAACCTTAGTTCCATCTTCTTATTTATGTTATTTCCTTCAAAGCCTTACGAGCATAACTCTTTGAGATCTCAGAATCAGAACATAAGTTCACTGAATGGAGTGAGTGACTAATCATACCCTCCAATGAAGCGACAAGGTGATATTATTGAAAGTAATAGATGCATTAGGGGGTGTGGTCAGAGAGATGGAATGAATGTCACATGGATGGCCTTGACCATTGTGATGGTTCGCCTAATAAAATGTAGCATGGCTTAGTAATTAGGTGGAAGCACCCGAGTGGTCATGGGAGGTGCGACGTAGATCTATTACAAGTAAAAAAAACTCACTAGGGAGAATCTATGGTTGTTATATCAAAGACATCCACGATTTATATTAACCCATCCAAAAGGTGAATAAAAAAATATATCAAGTAATCAAAATTCTGGGTAATTCAGAAAAGTAAGACGCATAAAAAGTTTACATGCATATAACTCCCAAGCAAGTAGCGAGGCCAAAGGTAGCTTAATCAATACAGCATATAAAATTTATGGACAAAAAATGGAATAGAAACAATAATGGAATTAAAATGAAACTATAATATATATCATGTGTTCAAAGAATAACAATTTTCACATTGTAGTTAAATATTTTTAATATTGGTCTTTTCACATCATAAACTATATATTTGTGACTAAAATAATCAACTTTAAACAATGTTTGAATTTATACAATGGAACTTCCTTATTTATATTATTAGTCGAGTTGTCTCTAGTGGGTATCTTGGTTACAAAAAATTTCATAGATTTTATAACATCCTAAACAAAATTAATTCTGATGGGGATAGACTTTGATCTACCATGGAATATAAAGCTTTCAGATATATGAAGTGCAGTTTGGATATCACAATAAACTGCAATTCTTTCAACAGATAATGATTACTTGGTAATCAAACTTCATAACCATATATATTCATTAATTTCTTCTATCAAGTATATATACTCTACCTCTATAGTGGATAGTGAAACCATGAATTTCATGTTACATTTCAAGGAGACCAATCCTATATATGCCAAAAACGAAAAACCAGTGAGTAATTTATTATTATCAATCTTTTTTTACAATAATAATCAACAAATCCAACAAAATAATCATTAAAACAACTATTATTTTCATATCGAATGCATAAATTATTATACATAGAAAAGTATCTAAGGTTTTACTTAAAATTGAAAAAATGAGGATAACTATTTTTCCCCATAAACCTACACATAGTGCACAAAAAAAATATAATATCTAGTCTAGATAAGACCATTTTATACATAAGGCTTCCTACAACACTATTACAGTGGGTCTTATTCCTGAAGCTATTATCTTCATCATTTTTAAGGGATTTCTTCATGCAAAATTTTAGGTGTTCTATTAAATGAATGATAACTGTTTTAATGTGCTTAATTGGGTACCTTTTTAGTACATTCATTATATAATAATACTTGGATGAGTACACGGATATTGATTTACAATCTCTACGTATGTACATACCCAATATTTTATTAGAATTTCCTAAATCTTTTATCTAAAAGGAAAAAATTAAATTAGGTCATGGAAAATTTATAATTCTTATATCTTTACAGATAAAAATTAGGTCATGAACATACAATAGAAAGTAAAAAATCATATGTTAACCTGATATAAAGTAGACACGCGCATCAAATTAGTTTTGGGAAAAATTATTTTCAATCATAAAAGAATCAAACCATTTATACCATTTCCTAGAATACTATTTATGTCCAAATAAGGACTTTCTAATAATGATTACTTTATTCGGTTTAAATATATTTCAAAAACCCTTGATAGTATTCTTATTAAATTTCTCATCAAAAGTTCCATAAAATAAAGTAATTTTTAAATCTAATTGTTCAATAAGAAATCATATTTTCTCAAAAAGAAAGAATAGTTCTAATAGATGAATTCATTACAACTTTGGATAATATATCACTATAATCAATACCATTGCATTAATAGAATATTTTAGATACGATTAATTATTTATTATTGATTTAAGTTTCTAAACAAAATTCTACCTTTTCATTAATATGCATTTTGAACCTATAATTTTTTTATTTTTAGGTTTTGTTACAACAACCCAGGTTATATTCTTTAAAAGGGAATTTATCTAATCTTTCATAGCATCCGACCACTGTGACAGAAAAAATATTTTCATTTAATTTAATATTAATTCTAATTATTTTGATCACACTAAAGTTATATTTTATGGTTAATTGTCAAATTTCGGGTTTTTGTGGTATTTTTATCTTAATTACTAAAATAAACTCATTTTGAATTTTATCTATTTTAATTTATTTCTATATTTTACATATAAACTTTTCTATAAAAATAAAAATTGAAAATTTATTTTCTTTTAGGTTTATATGTTTTTTAGGATTTATTTAATTCTGATGAACCCAAAGCACAATCCATCATTTCAAGGTCCAAAACAATCTGACAAATAAAGCCTCTAAATATTTGTACAGATCAAGATATTTTTTATATTGGTATCATATCACATAAATGGGTGATCCAAATGACATGAAATTATAAAAATAACTGTAGAATATATTAATTAACAAGTTTCAAAAAGGTGGTCATTCATGAGTCTACATATTTGAACGCCATAATTTCATGGGAATCCGGATTTAGGGAATAAGAAGAGTCTTCCTGGACAGATTAATTTTCTAGAGTAAATTGGATATAACTCATTCATTACATGACCAATAAAGTAAAAAAATTGGAAAAATTATAGATACATAAATTTCAAATTTTCATGAATAAAACACTTTCAAGTCTACCATTTAATGATGACAAAAGGTGGAAACATTTATAGGATCTTTTTACAGTGAATTATTCACCCTATCTCCCTAAAAAAGTGCTTCTTCTTTATTTAAAGGCATTGGAACTATAGGTTTCCATTTTCTATAGTTTTATAGTTTATTTTCTATTGTAATATTATTATTGATTGTTAATATATTTTATTATGATTCATCCTCTCATTATAATAGTTTTATATTTTGTTTCTTCACCCCATTATTCTCTACTTTGATCTCTTATAATCAAGATCAAGAGTAACTAATCTGAGGAAGCTCATGGGGGAGAAATCTAAGGTTTAACCCAAGTTTTTTCAAATTCATTTTTAATTTTTATTATTTTATTATAGTTTGTATTATGGGGATCTTAGTGGGAAAGGTTCCATTGTGTCTCCACTTTCCACCTAAGGCTTAGATTTCTCTTCTACAATAATCTCTCTCGATTAGGGAGATAGATGTGTGGTCTCTTGGAGATTATTGAGTACACCATATATTTAGAATATGGGAAGGAGATTATTTTCATTCATATTATGCATCATTTTCATTTATTATATTTAAATCTAATAATGAGATGATGAAGGTTCACTTTCGGTGTTCACCTAAGAGGATTTCCTTTCTGTATAACATCAATCATTTTGTTTGTATTCATTATATATGTATTATATATATATATATATATTTAATTCATATATTATACCCACCTCTTTATATTAATTACTTTTATATTAATTAGAATATAAATAGTGATAATAAATATTTAGTTTTGTGTGAGTTTCCTCCTCATGATCAAACCAAGGTGTGTAATATATTAAATTCTTAGGGAAATAAAACATTGACCAGTAATCCATGAAAAGTCATCTCCAATAATATGGAACCATTTCCAGGGAAGAAAAAAACATTAAAACACCGTTTTTTCATAAAAAAATACACAAAAATCCTAAATTTAAAATTATATATATATATATATCTGTGTGTGTGTGTGTGTGTGTGTGTATCCATGATGTATTCAAAGTGTAATTATTATGAAATTAATGACAACTATAAAGTGTAACAAGAAGAAGGAATTAAAAAATCTTAGTTTTAAGGACTTCATGAAGCAATACATAACTTGTAGAGAAAAATGGATTGGATAATTCAATATGTCTGTAAATCCAAAGAGAAACCAGAACCTGAGCTGGAACTAGAACAAGAATGAGCGGTCGAAGAGATTTTACAAATCAAGTTAATGAACCTAAGTTGGTTGATAATTAACTACTAAAATAATTAATAATATAATCTCACACTTACAAATTTATCGAGGTGGTCCTTTAAGAAAACATTCAAACAGATTCACTTATTTGAGATCAATATTTTTTTGAATAATCCTGGAATCACTTTGTTAAAGATAACCTCAAACTTGATCCTTCCATTCAAGATAATGAATAATCCGCACCTATCTACCTCTATATTTCTTTGGAATATGATATTAAAATGAACCTGCTATGATTTAGTTTCTAATGATCCTTTGAGAAGAGACCAATTTCCAAGATGAATTATGGGAAAGGGAATATTTCTTTATTGACTCTTCGTGATTTAATCTTATTCAAGATGAATTGTTTTCTAACTTCTCTTTTTCTATAATTTTTTACATAGAACAAATGGTTAATTTATTTTATATTAAGGAAGAGTCCACCCAAGTGGTGTTTATTGAAGAAGAATAAATGGAGAAGAATGTGGTGGTTTGAATACCTCCTCTACAACATCTTTTATACCATATATAGTAGGACACCATGGAAGTCAACTGGGTTCACCCCTATCTTCTTTTACCTCCCACTCTATACCTAAAATTCAATTATTCTTCTTTATTAGGTAATGGGGCCTTATTTATCTTCTTTGGCATTCTCCATTATCAGTTTCTAATCATGGATACCAGGAAAATTCACATGTGGTGTTTTATCTCAAAGAAACTACTACCACCTTTGGATTAAGCATAATCCACTCCAACTACCTAACAAGGGGTATTAAAAACCTTGTACCTATATGGGAGAATAAATCAAGCATTATAAATTTTCTTTAACCATTATCTTTATTTTTCTATATTTCTATTATTTTTTGTTTCTTTCTTTCTTTTAGTTTTAAATTGGTAAAATCTAAGAGCTTAACTCAATGATGCCCCTGAAAAATCAGTTAGGTGGTGTCTATCCTTTTCTTTATTTTATTTTCTACAAATTAAAACTCTATATGAAAATATTTCATGATCTAATTTCATATATAAATAGGGTATTAAATGTAATAAGTGTGGGGAAGGGATATAAATATTTTTTAGGAATTTTATCTATGCATATATTTTATTTTTCATGTCTTTTTCTGAATTTTACAAGTCTTTTTTTTATAATTCTTGAGATAAATAGAATCATTTGGAAAATTCAATTCATATTAAGGTTTTTGTAAAATTTATTTAATTTAATGTATTAGGATTTAATTGATTTTTGAATGGAATTTATTTCCTGATTTCAAATATTTTCACTTAATTAAGTTTAACTACTTGTAAAACTCATGTTCATTAGTACTATACAAATTGAAAATATGTCCCAACACACGTGGTTTATAATCCTTCTTGACATATTCATTACATTTCAATTTTTATTATAATTTTTGAGAATTTTTTTCTATCCTAAAAATTCCATTTTTTTATTTTTCAAAGCTATTAGAGTTTATGAATTGTTTCAAGTATGGTTAAGGAAAATCATTGAAATCCCTTTTAACATTGAACACTAATTTTTAACTACCTTTAATAGAACCTTTATTAATCCCCTAGTATCTTTGAAATTATTTTTTAGGTATCCACATTATGGTTCATTTATCCCTTTCCAACCTTCTCTTGAAGTTTCTTTGAAAAAACTGAATTCCCATGTGTGGCGTTCTTAAAACCTCCACACATGAGACCCCTACCTAATCTAGAAGTTAAATGCACACTAATAGAAATCATACCTATACCAACTCATATATATCAATGGTTTGTAATAAACCATTGGTATAGGTCCCCTTTCCCAAAGGTTTTTGAAAACTGTTGTGAAAAAACTCACTTTGAGAACACTTTTCCTAATAGTTTGGAAAACCCGTTTGGAAAGGGTATCAATTTCCCAACAGTTTTTCCAAACCAATGGGAAACTCCCACTAATAGAACACTTTTCCCAATGGTTTGGAAAAACCTTTGGGAAAGGATATGTCTTTCACAACAGTTTTTCCAAACCGTTGGGAAAATACCACTTTGATACTATATTTTTAAATTGTTTGTAAAACCCATTGGGAAATCCATGCCCTTTCCCAATGTATTTTCCAAAATATTGGTAAAATACCAATTTGAAACCACCTTTCCGAACAGAGTTTCCAAACTATTGAGAAAATCCTACATTGATACAACTTTTACGAATGGTTTGGAAAAACCATTGGGAAAGGGTATGGAATTCTTAATTGTTTTTTCCAAACCATTGGGAAAATCCCACTTTGATACCACTTTTCCCAATGGTTTGAAAAAACTGTTGGGAAAGGGTGGGTACTTTTTCCAACAGTTCTCAAAACCTTTGGGATAGGCCTAGGTACCCTTATTTTTTATGAATTTTTTTTGAATAACATCAAATAAATCAATATATAAACAACATATAAATATATATATATATATATATCCAAATATATTTAAAAAAAGGTAATTATAGGATAGTGGTAAAGTATTTGATATAAAAGCAATGGGTTGTGGGTTCAAACTTCCATTGTAACTTTTTTTTGAATTACATATAAAAATGGCTTAGGGACCTGCACCAATGGTTCCAAACCATTGGTATAGGTAATTTTCCATTATTGGCATGATTATTTTTGAACTCAAGTGTGGGGTAAAAGGAAGAATAGATATTTTTTACTTTCCTGAAGAATTTTATTGAGCTTAAAAAAATTGTCTCCAAATTTATTACTTCTTTGATGAAATAAATTTCCTGATTTAAATATGTATAGGTGGAACAAAATATCATTACAAATATGAGCATAGTGTTCAGCAGTATTTGAAGATCTAAATTTGACTCTCTTTCCCTTAAAAATATAATTCCATAAATAAATCAAATCTAAATTAAAGTTCAAACAATGATGAAAATGGGTTAAAAGAGGGATAAAATTTATAATTGATTATAAAATTCCATGTGTGACCACCCCAAATAAAAACATATGTGTTTGGAGGTGATTCATTTTAAATCTAATTTGGGACACACCATTCTTGAGAAAAACATTTTGTATGAATTCACATCACTTTAGGGGTTACTTCGCCTCATTCTACCTTTTATGTTTTTACAATTTAAAAACTTTCAACCCTCAACCTCGTAAGAAACCCATGAAAAATACTTATTTAGTAAGACATATGTGACACTTTTAATTTTATATAATATGATTATAATAATCATATTGAGATCACACTTGTTCTTAATAATTAGAAAAACTCCACACACACACAAATCCTTGAGTAAAGAGACAAATATTTTTCTAGATAGGTAGGTACAACACGCACATGATAATTAACATGAAATTGAATACATTTTTATGATTTTTTTAGGATTTATGTAATTTTTATCCATGTAGGTGGCATGATATTTTCCTTTATATTATAATTTAGTATTGTTTTCATTTATGCTTTGGAAAGTTTGCTTTGACCTTTGTATTTGATGATTGCCGAAGATTACAATATTTAAGTGTGGGGGAATTGATAGAAAAAAATATTCTAAATTATGTTACTTTTAATTTCAATGTTTTTAATCCCACCAATGTTTTATTTTAAGGTAAATTGTCAAATTTTATGTTTTTGTTGAAATTTGAGTTTAATTGCTGAAATGGACTAATTTTTGACATTCACTATTATAATTTCTTTATGTATTTGGGCCAAAACATTTTATATACTAATAAAAATTGAAAAAATAATCATTTATAGGTTTCTATGTTCATTGGTATACATTTAATTCTTCTTAACTAAAATTTCAATCCCTAATTTAATGACCTAAATCCATATCACGAGTCGTGCCTCAAAGTCTGCACACAAATCTAGAGATTTTTTATATTGTGACAATATCTCATAAATAGATGATACAAATGAGATAAAATTAGACATAGATCCATAGAATTTAATAATTAATAATTTTAATAAATGTTTCCATTCTTGATTCTATATATTTTATGTCCATAAGTTCATGGGAAACCGGTTTTGGGGAATATGAAGAGTCTTCATGGACAGATTAATTTTTCAGATAAAATAAATAATAAATCATTCATTACTTGGCCAATAAGTAAAAAAAATGTGTATGAATTAGGGAGACATAGATTAAAAAAATTTATGAATAAAAATGTTACAAATTATACCATTTAATGGGTTTAAGATTTAGAAATATTCTATGGACCATTTTGGAAAAACATTTTCACCACCTCGCCCTATAAAAAAGCGTTTCTTCTTCATTTAAAGGGGTTAGAACTCTAGGTTTCCATTTTAAATAGATTTATAGTTTATTTTATGTATTAATACTTTTATTCATTTTTATTATAATTTACAAATCTTCTTTCCTTTATTCTAATATTCTTATCTTTTTGTGTTTTCACCTCGTTCTTCTTCATTATGAACCCTTATAGTCAAGAACGTGAGAAACTAACTCGAGGAAGTTCCCATGGGAAAAATCCAGTGTTGAACCCAGGTTTTCTCAAATTAATTATTAATGGTTCATATTTTCATTGAGTTGGCTTGAGGGGTAGCTATGTATAAAAGGCATTTTTGTGTCCCCACTTCCCACCAGAGGCCTAGCTTTCTCTTCTAAAATATTATCCCTTCATTGAGGAGATGGATGTGGGGTATCTCGATGACCATTGAGTACACCATATATTCACAACATGGGAAATAGAGTATGTTCGTGCATACTATATAGAATGTTCATTAATTATATTTCAATCTAACAATGGGACAATGAAGGTTCACTCTGTTTGTTCACCTGGGAGTATCTCCCCTCTATATAACATCAATCATCCTATCTGCATTCATTATATCTGCATTGTGTGTGTCTATATATATATATTTCTTGTATCATTAATTCCCAATTATTTATATTATTCAGTTTTATATTAATTAGAATATAAATAGTGATAATAGAAATACAGTGTTGGGTGAGCTATCCTCTTGAGACAGGCCCTAAGTGTGCACTATATTGAACAATTAATTAAATAAAACATTGACCGAGGAACCATGAAAAATCATTATGAATCACACTAATTTTATTACTTGTACTTAAAAACTTTCTTATAAGTTTTAGGTTCCTCACCCAACATGTCTTGAGAAAAATTAAAGGCATTGGTAGATACATAATCTTAGATTAAATGAGATAGATTCTTTATAAATGTTCTATCTCAATCCTAGATATACTGATAATAGCTATGATAATCCTTCCCTTCGTTTTTAGGTTTAGAATTTGAATCAACATCTGACTCACCTGGAGTCTAATGAAGATGAGGGGTATAGTCTCCCCTAGATTGGGACTGGTATTTAAGTTCCAAATAAATTTCAACACCCATGGGTATATGATCAATGTAAAAAAACTCATCATCATTACCTTAAGAATCAGTAGACACTATTAATATCTCTTTAGAGAGACCAGACTCATGAAACACTACATCTCATCTAACAATACACTTATGATAACATGTTTTATATATCTCGAAATGATAACCCTTAAAACCCTTTGTATATCCTATAAATTTGAACTTGAAAACCCTAAGAGCTAGCTTTTAATTTTAGGTATAATCATAAGCTATGGACCTAAATATACGAAGGTGTGGAAGACTTAGAGTAAAACCTTTCTAGAGTTCCTTTTTTGTTTTTAAGGCATTAGTAAAACATGGGAAACATTTGATCAAATAGATAGTTGTGGAGGTAACCTCATCCCAAAATAACATGGGGATTTTATAAAGGGACATCATACATAAAATATTTATAACATCCTCCTATTAATGATTTATTTTAATCCATTCTACTATGGGGTTTACACAAGAGTTTGATCTCTCTTAATACATTCAAATTCACAAAATTCTATGAATTCATTGGATATTCACTATAAACCATTATCAATTCTTATAGATTTTATTTTCTTATCAGATTCACTTTCTACACTAAATTTTCATTACTTAGAGGTCTGAATGTTTTCCAACTTTTGTATGAATATATAAGTCCCATATTTCATAGATTAATCTTTAAAAAAGGATATAAAATAGAAACCGCCTCCATGGGAGGTGACTCTAAAAGGACCCCAAAGGTAAGAGTGGATAAAGTCAAGGGCTATTCTAGTCTTTTACATTGACCAATTGAACTGAACCTTTCTAGACTTTCCATATACACAAACCACCCAGAATGGTGGACTTCTATGAGTAAAATTAATCAAAATCCTCTATTTTATATGTTTATCAAGGCCTTTATCACTCAATTTCCCAAATATTCTATGAAAAAGGGTGTTATTATCTAGTCTTGAATCACTAGATGTATTCATTTGATTCTTATGAACCTTATTATCAAACAAATTGAGATCATTATGAATTTTTTCATTCTTGATATTTATGGATTCTTGAGTAATTATTATATTTATAGAGTCTTACCTAAAGGTATAACCATATTGGTCAAGGACCCCTAGGGGAACGATGTTTCTTATAAACTCAAGTACCCAGATAACCAATTCAAGAGTTTTGATATCCCTAAAATGATTATTTAAGGAAACCAATCCTACCCCTCTTATATAAAAAAACAAATCATTCCCTAATAACACCTCACCTGATTCTATTTTCCACAATTTAGTGAAATACTTCCTCATAGGACACAAGTGGAATTAGTATCAATAATAATGGATAAATTCCTAAAATATAAAAACAACATAGGCATTTAACACATTAGAAGTTTAAAAATCTCATTCTACTAATAAGTAATGGCCATTATTATTGTCTTTATAGTCACCTATCCAATTAGAATAGTTCCTCTTTATGTGACCATGTTTCTTACACTGGAATCACATTATTTTTTTGTTATTGGATTTAGATATTTTTGTATTGGGTTGAGCTTTATATCTCATACTACCACTAGACTCACTTCTACTAATAATATTTAGACCCTAAACATCAACCACAACACTGGAATCATTTTTAAATTCATTGGAAATTAATCCATATTTTACTTCCTTTAGAGTATGGATGAATTTTCTATATACTATAGAAATTTTTATACAATTAAAGGAGTCATATAATTATGTTAATAATATTGTGGATGAGAATTTATCATCTAATTTGAAATCTATGTTAGAAAGTTATAATAATATTTTATTAAATTCATCAATGTAACACACTACTAGAAATAAGATCCATACCAATGGTTTTGGGAAAACCGTTGGTATCATTCACATATATGGACCTATACCAATGGTTTGGCCAAAACCATTGGTATAGGTCACTAATTTGGACATATACCAATAGTTTTGGACATACCGTTGGTATAGGGGGACCTGTACTGATGGTTTGGGGAAAACATTGGTATAGGTCACTTATATGGACCTATGCCAACTATTTTGGCCAAACCGTCGGTATAGATCCATAATAGAGACCTTATACCAACACTTTACCCAAACCATTGGTATAGGTCCCCCCTATACCAACGGTTTGTCCAAAACCATTCGTATAGGTCCCAAAATCAAAGAATCTATAACAACGGTTCTCAAAACTGTTAGTATAGTTACATGTATTTTTTATGGAATCATCTTATAGACAACATTAAATAAATCAAAATTTAAAATATTTATGATAATACATATATATTTATGAAATTATGTTCACAAAATTCAAGTTAGGTTAGTGGTTAGGTCGTTCAATCATAAACTGCAGGTACTGGGATCAAAACCAACCGAATGATTCTTTTTAGAAATACATATAACAATGGTTCTATGGAACCATTGGTATAGATTTTTCATATTACATATGCCAAATATTTTGGAAAAAATTGGGATATGTATATACCAACGGTTTTGGGAAAACTGTTCCTATATACCTATCCTAATGGTGTACTTGTCCACGGTTCTCTAAACCTTTGGTATAGGATATACCAACGGTTTGGAGGCCTATACCAACAGTTTAAAACCATTGGTATAGGGTATTTTTCTACTAGTGAGACCTGATTGTAGTTATAGGATGCATTTTTAATATGAATAATCTCATTTTATTATATTGTCTAACAAAAAGATATTGAGTCATGAAAATGGATTATAAATTGGACCATATTCTATTATCAAAATACTCATCTGGAACCTCAATAAAAACACTATCTCTTAATGATAAAAGCATCAAACTATGGGAATTCTTAAGGTCCTATTCAAGATCATCAATGTAGGTGACAGAAGTCTTCACATTTGGGGAAAGTGTTGTCACTTACTATTTTGTTCTATAAAGAGAACCAATCAATTAATTGTGATTGAGATGTGTTATTATTTTCCTCTACCAAACATTAAAATCCATTTCATGCTTAATATTTTAAATAAAAAAATTTATACTCCATTATCTATGTTTAAATAGGTTATGATACCAATTAATGGGGAAATGTTGTTGTCGTTATCCCCAAAAATGAATGAGTATCCACAAACTTATAATGGTGGGTTATAAATTGATATGATAAATTTGGTTTATCGATTAAAATAAAATTGAATAATTTTCTTTGAAATCAAACTTTTATATTACAAGAATATAAATAAAAGAAACCAAAAAACATGAAACAAAACCAAGATGTAATGTGATTTAGATCATTTTGATCCTACATACATGGTAAAAACACCACCCCATGTTATTAATTTTATTAGCAAATGGAAACAGAAAAGAAAATATTGGCTCGAATGAATATAAGTTCACTAGATAAAATATCTGAAGTGATCTATCTTATTGAACTAGGAGGTACAAATGAAACAAGTCACATATAATCTACACTATCAACTCCTAGAAAACCTCTCAGACATTGATAAATGATATAATATCAATAATGAAAAGAAAATAATGTAAATTGATTATATATCCAAGTTACAATAGTGAAACTTGGTTGTGATGGAAAGGTGTAAATATCTAATACTTCCTTCAGGTGCGTAGTCATCTTATACCCAAGATCAAGTCGTCTTCCACCAAGTATCCACTAGAACAGTCTCTAATTGCTGGGATTGGATTATATAACATAAAGGGGAGTGTAGGAAGTCTTGAAACCAATATTTCCTTATTTTTGTCCAACTTATTTTCTTTGATTCCTTGTGAACATCACTCTTGGAGCAATCATAATCATACCAATAAGTCACTAAATTAAGTGATATACCAATGATACCACAATAAATTATTTGATCTTTATGATGAAAATTCAAATACATGCCAGGTGGTGTTTGAAAATTGCTGGGATGAATGCATTTTAGATATTCTAGACAATAGTGAAAGTTTTTCTAACAAAAGTTCAGACAATTGTGTGGATTGGTGGTAGCATATTAGTGGCCACAGGAGGAGCGACAATGATCAATTCTAAGGAAAACCCACACAATAGGGAGAAACCATGTTCATTGGATCAAAGTTATCTATGGTCCAAATTAATCCCACTAAAAGGTGTGGAAAAAATATCTCGAGGAATCTAAATATAGAGTAATTTATAAAATTAAGCTTCATAAATAGGTCCCATGCATATGTCTCCCATGAAAACATTGAGGATAAATATAGCATAGTCAATAGAGAATATAAAATGTATGATCATAAAATAGAATTGCAGGCTTAAAGGAATTAAAATAAATATATTATAAATATCTTTTAGGAATAGAATAATATCATTTTTAGATCGGGTTAGAGATGTTCCATAGATCTTGGTTTTTTGAGTTTTCATCAATAATATTACCTTCATTTATTTTATAGTGGAACCTAAACACCCTTGCTTATGTGTATAGGTTAATTGGTCAAAGAATGTAAAAAACTCATCATTCATTTATTATTACATAGTTGATTCTCTTTCAAAATTTTGAAATTTTGAAATATTTCTTCTTGAATTTATTGATGTTTTTTTAGCTTCTATCTTACTCAGTTTTCGTTGTTGTTGTCATTCTTCATTATTGCTTGTTATTTTTAATCTATATACTCAAAAATCTCTATTCTAAAAACATATAGTGGATTTTAGTTTTTTTATTCTCAAGTCTTGGTTTTGTTTTTTAGATGATATTCCATGTATAGATTTATGTTTTAATCTATTATAATTAGTGAAAATAGTTCAAGAATTATTATTATTGTATTCTCCACCATCCAGTGTTCTTTACTTGTGTTGCAGTAATTAGTAATTCTGAATTAGGAATTATTATTTTACATAATTTTTAATATTTATTAGATTTATTTTTTAATGAAACGCGATATATTTATATCTCTGAATGATTTTTTAATGGGTTTTAAATTTATAGTAGGCTATTGTAATGACCCAAACTTTTATCAATGGAAATCCCCTTCTTATAATAATTCCATATAGTATAAATAACATAAAATCACATAGATAACACAATAAAGACATTATAAATGAATAATGAATTAAATAAAATGTATTTACTGATTATGAATATGATATTTCATATTATGATCATTAACTATGTTTGATGGATGAGGGAAGGACCATTTGTCTGACCCCTTCTTTTTCATTGTTTACTTTTTATTTTATTTAATAAATGGTAAAAATATTTTTTTTTAACTAGACTTGTTTGGTAAAAGGTATTTCTATAAATTAAAAAACCCATACTAATGGAATTTTAATGTGACCCGTAGAATAGTAACATGACCATTAAGAATAGTAATCTAGAAAATAGAATATTAACATCATCTATGAAAGTGTAAGAACATGATTCTTTGTTGATTTATGGATCTTGTTTTTTCCATCAATTATTAGTTTTATTACTTAGATATATACTAATTTTTATTATTTTTGAGTTCGTGGAGAACTCAAGGTTGCCTAGGGCTGTTTCGGAGCCCAGAACCCTAGTTTTGGGTGAAAATAGGAGGCCACGTAGTTTGGTAAACCATGCGGGTTGAGCCACAAGACCATAAGTCTAGGTCTACATCTTTATCAAACTTTGACAGAGTCCTTTCACACGATTACCTCATAGTTGGAAAACTATGCAGGGTAACCATGTTTTTTTATGCAACACCCCAAATATCATAGTAAGTTATTTTTCAAATTAATTCAATAACTTGCACTATACGCAACACTGAGTTCAATCACACAACGACTTACCAAACTAGTCATTCAAAAGTGATTATGAAAAGTATTAACTGATTTTTGAACACTATATAATCCTTTTAATTTGGGAATCCATATTATGAGATTCTTAGACATAATATAAGAACAAATTCATTTTTTCAGATAAAAGAAGTATTTTTTCAAAACAAATTGCAATTTTACCACCTCATAATAGAGAACCTTTTTTTAAAACAAATATTTAACAATGTTATATATTCAATGTAACGCCATGACCCTAGTTACCCAGAGTAGGTGCATTATTACATAAAATATGCATGATCACAAGGATATCATGTCTCAAAAGACTATTCAGATTAGTATTATTGGAAACAATATTCATACATAAGTTCAACCTTACAAGTTGAAAAGAAATACATCATAAATTTATTCCATTAGAAACACCCATTCCTCCTAGATTATGCCTACAAGTCACTCATAACTAACTTATTTATATCTTGGGAAAATGAAACATAAGAAAGGGGTGAGGTCAAATGCTCAGTAAGGTTAAGCAATACAGCATAAGATAACATAAATATTATGCATGGTGAATAATTGAAACCACATGCCTTTACCAATAATAAACATGAATACATTTATGGTAGGAATATGAGGTGATTAAATAATTCCATAATAAAACATAATCATGGGTATTCAACTAGTCGAATGACCACATAAACCAACAATATTATATTCATAATGAAGGAAAGTATAATGCCAGAAATTCTGAAACATTTTGTCAAGGCCTCAGCCAAGACGTCTGAGAATGATTAAGGCCTTGGCCAATACCATATATAAAATTGGGAAAGGCCTCGGCCAATTCCACGTCTAGTTGTCTCATGATACCTACTGATGCATCAAGGATCTATAGCGGGCTTCACCCATCACTTAGAAATTCCAATACATTCCTCATATGAAAAGGTTGAAATATAACATAAACATTTGTATTAAAACTAGCATACAAAATGTCAATACTTTAACCATAAACCATGAATGGTATAAAAATAGCACATCCACATTCAAACGTATCACAAAAACTTCAATACAATATAGAATATTTGTATCATAATAAATCAACTTTAAACAGGTTTTAAATCCATCAAAAGATGTTGACATAGATGACAATGATTTGTAAAAAAATTTGAGAGAAATATCCTTTTTTTCATGAAAAAATTTAAAATTAACACAGTTCAAAAAGGATGACATTTAAAGACATTTTTTAATTAAATTATCCCATACCACTTTGAATCTTTTGATAAGAATTAACATTTTTAAAACATTCATGACCATATAAATAAATATTTAAAAAACATTTTCAAAAACATGGACATTAAAGAGAATTATTTAGAAGAATAAATATTTAAAAAAATTAAAATGATGTTTTAGTAAAAGGTCCCTTAAAAATAATCCCTTTAAAAACACTTTTATGAAACATGGACAAGGATAATAAATATGTCCTAGTAGATACTGAAGTAAAAATAACCTCAGATAAAAATGAGATTGTGAAATTAACCCTTACCCTGTACTTTTCCTTGGTTTAGGGTTGGTTAACCTCCTGTATGATGGTAAAATAATTGTTATTAAATTATAAAAGAATAATATACATTAATATGATATCATATATTATCTTTTAACATTTCTCTGTTAATAATATCTTAGTATTATCGTCATTTTGGGTGTTAACGGATTTGTTTTCCTTTGTATTATTTGTTATGTGAGTCATATTTTTAATGGATTGGATGTATCTTATTCAAATCCAGAATGATATTAAGTATTTAGATATTATTTTTAATCATAAAATGAAAATTATTCTTAAATGGATAAAATGGGGAATGAATCTCATCGTGTTCGTGGAGACTGTAATCCATATGTACGCACGAGCGACAATATCATTCTTTTGATATTAAAATAATATATAATTGGATGGTATATCATATATACAGAATCATTATCATGTTATATTTTTTATTAACATCAATTACACATCATTATTATACCCATCCAAATAATAATGTATTGAATAACAATTACACCACGACGTGGACATGGTAAGCCGTACGTACGCAGATATGGTGACATGTCATTCAAAGGTTGGATAGAATAATGAATATGGTTGTACCATATTTATAATAACATCAGATTATATAAAATATACTGGAGTTATTATTTTATAATGGAAACAACAAATAAAGAGGAAGTGGAAGAAGAAAGGAACTTGAAAGAGGTGATGAAAGTTTTACCTCTTCTTCAGGTTCTTCCTTTTGATTTGATCAAAAGGGCTCCATATAACGGATTTCTGACTAAAGTAAGGCATCTAGGATTAAGGGAGGACATTTGAGAGGTATGTTTTGCATGTTTTGGCTGATCCAAATGGCTTTTTATGTGTGAATTAGAGAGAAGTGGGAGTGACCTTTTATAAGAGGGGTGAGGGGCACCTTAGGAAAATCTAGAAATATTATTTTATAATAAAATAATTTTCGGTTCTTAATGGCTCAAAAATAAATTATATAAAGTATAAGGTGGTTATGGGTCTAAAAACACTCAACCAATAGGTTTTAGACAGTTTTATGTCACTATATTAACTTTAACTTTTAGATTTTACTCTTTGTTAAATAGTTTGACATTTACCATGTCTCTTTATAATTTTATATTATATGGTTTATAAACATACTATATACTTACAAGAAAACCCCAAGTTGTTAAATATTTATACACCTATAATTATATAAGTATTTTGGAAGAGCCTTAGATTTTTAGGAATGAAATATCAATTAATAATATAATATTTGTTTTAAAAACACATTTATGTCAATTTTGATGCTATTTGGTATTTTATTTTTTATAAATTCATAAATACATTATAAATTCGAAAAAAATTCATTAAACCAACCTTAATATATCATATTAACCTATAAGATTAGTTTAATACATAAAATTCTCAAAATACATTTATATGGATATTTATAATATCAATTATTTTAATATTTCATTAATTAGGTAATTACTTCATCATCATTGTCTCATAAATAAATTAAGTTATTTAATGTCTAAAAAATTTAAATAAAATACCATTATGTGTGAAATATTTTTATCTTTCCAATTAATATTTATAATTGAAATGATGACTTATATAACCCCATGTAAAATTGATTTACTAAAAGATATTTGTTTATGTCATTTTTACCTTTAATTTAAATTAATTAAAATAAAGTGTCCTTATTATTCATAAGTGGCTTCATGGGGTCCCAAAATCGACCAAAATATGCCCATGGTCGCACATGACTAATAAAATAATGTTAGGATAAGTGTTAAGGTAATTTTGTGTTATTATAATATTCTTTTTACCTTGAATTACCCTATTTACCTTTAACTGCATTAAATAAAAGTCAAAAGTTACTATTCAAACAAAATTATTTTCATCCTATTGAACCACATTTTACATACTTATATCAACCGTGTCTCTTGTATTTTTTAAATTAAATTCCCAGAATCAATAAAATTAATTTTTATGCAAATTTTCAAATGCTCCTAGGAGGTGTGTAAAAGACGGTAAAAAGATCCAAAATTTTTTTATATATCTAAAATTATTATAAACTGAATCTAATAAATTACATTGACCTTATATAAGTATTATGTATCTATTTTGACCTAAAATAAATTTAAATAAAATAAATAATTATTTAAATAAAAAAGTCAGTTTTGAACAATAACTCAGTGTTTTTCACTATTCATCAAAAATTAAAAGTTTTCAGAAAGATACCAAAAATTCACCCTAAGATAATTTTGATATTACAAATTAAAAAATTAATTCTATTTTAAAAATTTCAAAACATATAAGTTTCATTATTTAATTTAAAATTAATTCTCGTTGTCAAAACAAAAAAGCATATTTTTAAGAAATAATAACTATCAAAATATTAACACATGTTTATATCCAATTTCAATGTGAAATTAATTACAATTACCATAATTGGATTAAATGTTAAAAATATAATCTAATTATACTTCCAAACCATTAAAATTTATAATTTAACACTATAAATTATTTTGATTAAAAAAATCAGTTAAAATATAGTATTTTTCACTATTCACCCAAATATGAAAGTTATCAGAAAAACACCAAAAATTTATTGAAACTAAATTATTATGTCCTAATTATAAATAATAAGTTTATTTTTTCAAATTTAATATATAAAAGTTTCAAATATTGGATTTAAAAAAGGTTCTCTAATAAAAGGTGGTAAAATTGCATTTTTTGAAAGATACTTCTTTTATCTGAAAAAATGAATTGGTTCTTACATTATGTCTAATAAACTCATAATATTGATTCTAAAATTATAAGGATTATATAATGTTTAAAATATAGTTAATATTATTCATAACTTCATTTGAATGGCTAGTTTGGTAAGTCGCGGTGTGCTTGAACTCAGTGTTGTATGTAGTGCAAGTTATTGAATTACATTGAAAATAATAACATACTATGTAATCTTGGGGTGTTACATTCTTTCCTCCTTCAATAAATTTCATCCTCCCAATTTGAAATTGTTCTTCGAAAATAAAAGGTTGAAAATATAAAATACCTTTGTGGGAAAACCAACATCGGAAATTGGGTTAATAAAATGTAGTCTTAATAATAGGAAAAGGGGAATGAAAAAAATCACCACCAAATTATGATCTCAATTAGGAGAAAATTTGTGTAAATTAGAGACACATAATTGGAGGAAAAAGTTAAATATTTTTTGGGAGTGATTGAGGTCATCAGTCGCAAACAATTGTAGAATTGAGGGCCTCAAAGCCATCAATCTATGATGATTTAAAATATCATTTGTTCAAAAAAACATATGGTATTAGGATAACAAACTTATACTTTTAAGATACCTTATCAAAATTTTATGAATTAATTTCTTCATAGAATAAGAGAAGAAAAAAATATACTTGATAATTAGAGTTCCATCCTTTAACTAATTTCTACCACAAACTCATCTTTCACTCTAAAATATAATAGAACCTAAAAATATTTTATTTATTCTGTTCGTATAGGGTTCCAAAAAAATGAATTTATAATTCATCTACCAGACCTTTTAAAAAAACTAAATTATTCAATCCAGGAAATCACGTGGGCCAGTGGTAGGTGATACACCCTTGTCACCCTTCGGTTGTGGGTTCAAGTATCACAGCCTTTCCAGACGTGACGGGTTGTCACCTGACATCCGGGTTATCTTTTTATGACAATCCAAAAATAATCTCAAACTAGAATTGTCCAAAATACTTATATCCTAACTCACAGTCCAAAATTTATAAGGAAGGTAAACACAATGAATATCCTTTTTCCATTTAATAACATGTGAAAACCTTCATCATGTCTTCTTTTAAAACACTGCAACATCATTAATTACCATAAAACCATATTGATTGCATTCATGCTCCCTTATTCCTTATAGAATAATAGATATACTCCTTCTATCCAAAAATATTGTAAACTCCAACAATGATTGAATATAAAAATCATTAATCAGTTTTAAGGTAGTCAAGAATATTCAATATAATTTATCCAAATCAACCATCTATTATTCCAAAATCAATACCTCGTTATCGGGACCATATTAAGGATTACCTTTCCTCCAACCAAGTATTTTATAAAATGTGTAGCTTACTATTAATTCTCTTTTATTAGAACCATATAATCTCAAATCCTCAATAAAATAGTACTTCAATACAATACTTATTTATCTCAATAATTCATATAACCAGTATATTACTGATACAACATTAAAATAAAATAATTCTATAATAATAACATAAGAACACTACTCATTCCTCTTCATCTGAGGTAGTATCATAACATGATTATTATCCAATATGGTCATTTGCAGTATACTCTAATAAATGGGAAATTGATTCGCGTAGTGTCTCAAAGCCTTTCAGATTAATCATTTTACATTTGAAACATTTTTCTTAGCCTTGAAATCACGTACTTGGTGTCCTTTTTCTCCAACTAATAACAAACTCTCATTACCTTCATGCATTTACCAAGGTGATTCTTTCCACAATTATCACATATGAGAAAATCCTTCTTTTCCCTCTTCCCTTTATCCATCTTTCTCTCTTCCATCCTTTTCTTCTCTTTCTTCTCTTCAAAGCCATAGCATTCAAAGAATTCTTTACATATCTTATTAACACATGATACTATTTATTCATATGTTGAGAATACATGGGAGACTATTTCCCTTCTAAATTTTGGATTAATACCATGAAAGATATGATCCTTATTACTCTTTGGATCATACGTTTTGTTGGAGTTCACATTCATTCTACTAGGCACCATTTCTATACAATGTCATACACTAGGTCAGTTTAAGAATTGTAGTTAGTAATTTCAAACTTGTAAAATACCTAACTTAAATTGAACAGTTTATGGATATAATCAATAATAATAAAAATATTTTCTCTGAGGAAGTATAGACCCATAAACCCTTCATAATAGTTTGTAAATAAAATGAGAATTATACTAAGTATATCTGTCGGGAGTGTTGTAACCAAGAGTGCAGCAAGTCCCATTGTCGTGCACCAGTTCCCGTTCGAGTCTAGCTCAAAGTGGTGTTTTTGGGTTTTACCCCTAGGTATATCTGTTCCAGATCCACCTCTACCTGCTCATATCCAGACATGGATGTATTTCTTGGAAAACTCACAAAATATCTACAATACCAAAATTCTAGGAATTTCTTATATACTAATCCTCAAAGTCTATCTTAGGGATTTGTGCTCTAATCAGAGTTTATATAAATCTAGTTTCCAAGGTTTGTACTAAACTTCCTCTGATATCAACTGTAACAACCCGACCCTAGTTACCTAGAGTCGGTGCATTATTACATAACATTGTCCTGGTCACAAGGAAATCATGTCTCGGTAGACCAATCAGTTTAGTATTATTGGAAACAATGTTCATACATAAGTTCAACCTTACAATATGAAAAGAAATACAGCACGAATTTATTCCATTAGAAACATCCAAGCCTCCTAGATTTTTCCTTCAAGTCACTCATAACTAACATCTTCATATCCTAGGAAAATGAAAAATAAGAAAGGGGAGAGCTCAAACATTCAATAAGGGTAAGAAATAGAGCAGAAGATAACATAAATATTAATCATGGCAAATAATTGAAACTACATTACTTTACCAATAATACAAAGGAATACTTTTATGGCAGGAATATAGGCTGAGTAAATAATTCCAAAATAAAACATAATAATGGGTATTCTACTAGTATAATGACCACATGAACCAACAATATTATTTTCATAATGAGAGAATGTATAATGTCAGACATTCTGAAAAAGTTTGTCAAGGCCTTGGCCAAGACGTCTAAAAATGATTAAGGCCTTAGCCAAAATGATATATCAAATTGGGAAAGGCCTTATCCAATTCCACATCTAGTTATCTCATGATACCTACAGATTCATCGAGGATCTATAGCGAGCACCACCCATCACTTACAAAGTCCAATACATTACTTATATTAAAATATTTAAATATAACATAATCATTCATATTAAACCTAGAATAAGAAATGTCAATACATTAACCATAAACCATGATTGGTATAAAAATATCACATCCATAGTCAAACATATCACAAAACCTTCAATATAATATGGAAGAATATTATAATAATAAATCAACTTCAAAATGTATTAAATCCATCAAAGGATGTTGATGTAGATGAAAATGATTAGTTAAATTATTTGAGAGAAATATCCCTTTTTCATGAAAACATTTAAAAGTCACACACTTTAGAAAGGAAGACATTTAAAGACATTTTTGAATCAAAGTTTCCCATACCACTTTTAAACTTTTGAAAGGAATTGACATTTTTAAAACATTCATGTTCATATAAATAAATCTTTAAAAAACATTTTGAAAACACTGATATTAATGAAAATCACTTAAAAGAATAAATATTTAAAAAAATTAAAATGTTGTTTTAGTAAAAATTCCCTTAAAAATAATCCCTTTATAACTCTTTTATGAAACATGTACATGGATAATTAATATGTACCAGTACATACTTACGTAAAAACAGCCTCGGATAATAATGAGATTGTGAAATTAACTCTTACCTTATAATTTTCCTTGGTCGAGGGTCGGTTAACCTCCTGTGTGATGGTGAAATAATTTTTATTAAATTATACAAGAATTATATATATTAATATGATATCATATATGATCTTTTAACATTTCTTTGTTAATAATATCTTAGTATTATCGTCGTTTCAGGTGTTAACAGATTCGTTTTCCTTTTTATTATTTGTTATGTGAGTCATATTTTTAATGGATGGGATGTATCTTATTCATATCCAAAATGATATTAAGTCTCTAAACATTGTTTTTAATCATCAAATGAATGTTATTCTTGAAGGGATACGATGGAGAATGAATCTCATCGCCTTTGTGGAGACGGTAATCCGTACGTACGCACGAGGAAAAATATCATTCTTTTGATATAAAAATAATATATAATTGACTGATATATCATATATACAGAATCATTATCATTTTATATTTAGTATTTACATCAATTACACATCATTATTATACCCATCCAATTAATAATGTTTTGAATAATAATTACACCATGACGTGGAGATGGTAAGCCGTACGTACGCACGTATGGTGACATTATCATTCATAGGATGGATAGAATAATGAATATGGTTTTTCCATATTTATAATAATATCAACGTATATATAAGATATCGGAGTTATTATTTCATAATGGAAATAAGAAATAAAGAGGAGGTGTAAGAAGAATGGAACTTGAAAGAGGTGATGAAATATTTACCTCTTCTTCGGGTTCTTCCTTTTGATTTGATCAAAAGGGCTCCTTAAGATGGATTTATGACTAAATGAAGGCCTCTAGGATGAAGAGTGGACAGTTGAGAGTGTATTTGGTATGGGTTTGGTCGACCCAAATGGCTTTGAATGTGTGAATTACAGAGAATGGGGAGTGTTGTTTTATAAAAGTGGTGAGGGGCAGCTTAGGACAAGCTAGAAATATTATTTTATAATAAAATCGTTTTTGGTTTCTAATGGATCCAAAATGGATTATTTAAAGTATAAGGTGGGTATTTTTCAAACACCACTCAACAAATAGGTGTTATATAGGTTTGGGTAACTATATTAACTTTATATTTTAGATTTAACCCTTAGTTAAATAGTTTGACATTTACCATGTCTCTTTGTATTTTTATATTATATGGTTAATAAACATACTATATACTTCCAAGTGAACTCCAAGTGGTTCATTAATGATACACTTATAATTTTATAAGTATTTTTTCCGAACCATATATTTTTAGGAATAGAATATCAATTAATAATATAATACTTTTATTAAAAACTCTTTTATATCAATTTTGACACTGTTGGGTATTTGGTTTTTTCTAAATTTATAACAGCATTATTACTTCAAAAAAATTCATAAAACCAACCCTAATATTCCATATTAACCTATAAAATTAGTTTAATTCATAAATACTCTCAAATTAAATTTATTTGGATATTTATAATATCAATTATTTTAATATTTCATTAATTTGGTAATTACTGCATCGTCATTGTGTCATAAACAAATTAAATTATATAATTTCTAAAAAATATAAATAAAATACCATTATGTAGGAAATATTTTTAGATTTCCAATTAATATTTATAGATGAAAATATTATATACATAACCTCATGTAAAAATTTATTTACTAAAAGATATTTTTTTTTGTCATTTTTCCCTTTACTTAAATTTAATTAAAATAAAGGGTCATTGTCATTCATAAGTGGCTCCATGGGGTCCCAAAATCGACCCAAAGATGTACATGGTTGGAAATGACTCATAAAATAATGTTAGTACAAGTGTAAAGGTAATTTTGTATTATTATAATATTCTTTTTACCTTGAATTACCATATTTAACTTTAATCACGGTAAATAAAAGTCAAAAGTTACTATTCACAAAAAATTATTTTCAACTTATTGAACCAAATTTTACTTACTGATATCAACTGTGTCTCTAAAATTTTTAAAATTAAATTCTCAGAAGCTGTAAAATTATGTTTTATGCAAATTTGCAAATGCTCCTAGGAGGTGGGTAAAAGACGGTAAAAAGTTTGATAAAATTTGTATATATCTAAAATTATTATAAACTGAATCCAATTAATTAAATTGAACTTATATAGGTATTATGTATCTATTTTTCCCAAAAAAAATTTAAATAAAATAAATAATTTTTTAAATAAAAAGTCTGTTTTAAACAATAACTCAGTGTTTTTTACTATTCATCAAAAATTGAAAGTTTTTAGAAAAATACCAAAAATTCACCCTAATAAAATTTTGATATACCAAATTCGAAAATGAATTCTATTTTACCAATTTCAAAACATATAAGTTTCATTAATTAATTTAAAATTAATTCCCGTTGTAAAAACCAAAAAGCGTATTTTTAAGAAATAATAACTATCAAAAGGTTGACACTTGTTTATATCCCATTTCAAAGTAAATTACTTAAAATGACCATCATTAGATTAAATAGTGAAAATATAATCTAATTATACTTCCAAACCATTAAAATATATAATTCAACATGATAAATTATTTTTATTAAAAAAGTTGTTTTCAGTTAAAATATAGTATTTTTCATTATTCACCCAAATATAGAAGTTATTAGAAAAACAAAAAAAATATATTGAAAATAAATTATTATGTACTGATTCTAAATAAGAAGTTTATTTTTTCAAACTGAATATAAAAAGGATTTAAATATTTGATTTAAAAAAGTTCTCCATTAAAAAGGTAGTAAAATTGAATTTTTTGAAAAATACTTCTTTTATCTGAAAAAAAAATGAATTTGTTCTTACATTATGTCCAAGAAACTCATAATATGGATTATAAAATTATAAGGATTATATAAAGTTCAAAATTCAGTTAATATTATTCATAACCGCTTTTGAACGGGTAGTTTGGTAAGTCGTGGTGCGCTTGAACTCTGTTTTGCATGTAGTGAAAGTTATTGAATTGCTTTGAAGAAATAACGTACTATGAAATATTGGGGTGTTAAATTAAATTTAATAAAATTAAATTATTCTATAGAATCAAGACTTAAAAATTTAGTTTGGATAAATTTTTGGTACTTTTCTTATAACATTCATATTTTGATGATTAGTGAAAAATACAATATTTTAACTGAAAACAACTTTTTTAATGAAAATTATTTATAGTGTTAAATTATAAATTTTAATGTTTTATAAGTATAAATAGATTAAATTTTTACGATTTAATCCAATTCTGGTCATTTTAAGTAATTTCACTTTGAAATTGGATATAAACAATTGTTAATCTTATTGTAGTTATTATCTCCTAAAAATACCCTTTTTGGTTTTGACAATGGGAATTAATTTTAAATTAATAAATGAAATTTATATATTTTTAATTTAGTAAAATAGATTTCACTTTTTAATTTTTAATATCTAAATTATCTTAGGGTGAATTTTTGTATTTTTCTGAAAACTTTCAATTTTTGATGAATAGTAAAAAACAATGAGTTATAGTTTAAAACCGAATTTTTATTTAAATAATTATTTATTTTATTTAAATTTATTTTAGGAAAAAATAGATACATAATACCTATATAATTTCAATGTAATTCATTGGAGTCGGTTTATAATAATTTTAGATATATAAAAATTTTATTGAAATTTTTACCGTCTTTTACCCACCTCTTATGAGCATTTGCTAATTTTCATAAAACGTAATTTTACCGCTTTTGTGAGTTGAATTTAGAAATTCCTAGAGACACGGTTGATATTATTAAATAAATTTGGTTCAATAAGATGAAAAGAATTTTTTGGTGAATAGTAACTTTTTACTTTTATATACCACAATTAAATGTTAATAGGGTAATTAAGGGTACAAATTATATTATTATTACCCTAAAACATGTCCTAATTCTATTGGATAAGTATAATTCGACCAAAAACAAAATTATTAATAAAATAGGATCCTTTAGGTCCACATGGATTAGATTAAGACATTTATTATTATTTCATTCAAAGATGCATTAAAATTGTTAAATTCAATTTTTAATAACTAAACTGTTTTTAATATAGGGTTACACATATGATAAATTCAACTAAAAATATTCATCATAAATATAGAAATATTTCCTATATAATGGTATTTTATTTATAATTTTTAAACATTAAATAATTTAATTTATTTATGACACAATGATGATGCAGTAGTTACATTATTAATGAAATATTATAATAATTGACATTATAAATACCCAAATAAATGTAATTTGAGATTTTTTATGAATTAAAATAATTTTATAGGTTAATATAACATATTAGGGTTGATTAAATTAATTTTTTTAGAAGTATTAATGCTGTTATAAATTTAGAAAATACAAAATACCAAATAGTGTCAAAATTGACATAAAAGAGTTTTAAAAAAATATTATTTTATTAATTGGTATTCTATTCCTCAAAATATAAGTTTCATCCAAATGTCATAAATAATATTATATATGTCATTAATGAACCACTTGGTGTTCTAT
The DNA here is from genome assembly GCA_963277665.1 of Viscum album. NCBI lineage: Eukaryota > Viridiplantae > Streptophyta > Magnoliopsida > Santalales > Viscaceae > Viscum > Viscum album. Next base: position 64,728,239 of record OY728147.1, on the reverse strand, counting down.
TGGAAGTTTATAGTATGTTTATTAACCATATAATATAAAAATACAAAGAGACATGGTAAATGTCAAACTATTTAACTAAGAGTTAAATCTAAAAGATTAGGTTAATATAGTGACCCAAATCTATCTAAAATATATTTGTTGAGTGGTTTTAGACAAATACACACCTTATCCATTAAATAATTTATTTTATATCCATTAGAAACCGAAAATAAATTTATTATAAAATAATATTTTAAGTTTTTCCTAAGGTGCCCCTCACCCCTCTTATAAAAGGTCACTTCCCATTCTCTCAAATTCACACCTCCAAAGCCATTTGACTCGCCCAAACCCTACCCTAATATCTTCTCAACTATCATAAATTCATCTTATATGCCTTATTTTGGTCAGCAAGACAACCTAAGGAGCCCTTTTGATCAAATCCAAAGGAAGAACCTGAAGAAGAGATAATGATTTCAGCACCCTCTTTCAAGTTCTTTTATTATTCCACTAACTCTTTCTTTTTTATTACCATACCAAAATAATAAATACAGTAACTTATATATAATTTGATATTATTATAAATATTTAATAACCAAATTAATTATTCTATCCATCTTATGAATGATAATGTCACCATGCGTGCGTACGTACGGCTTACCGTCTGCACATCGTGGTGTAATTTGTTATTCAACACTATGTAATTTGGATGGATATAATGAGGTGTAATATGAATATAAATAATGAAAATAACATGATAATTTCTCTTTAAAATTAATATACCATCAAATTCCACACCTTTAATGAAATGGTATTGTCGCTCGTGCGTACGTATGGATTACCGTCTCCACGACGCGATGAGATTCATTTCCACGATCACCATTCATCGACGATTATAAAAATATATATTACTAATAAGTATGTAATATATGACATAATAATTATACTCGAGATATATATGTTTGGGTGGGTGGGTGTTTGTGTAATTACATATATCTTATTCACTTACTTCCGTCAGTACGATATGAAAACAAAAACAACGTTTATGCGTACGTACGGACTACCGTCTCCATAAATAGTGTTTTCCATTTCATATATCTATATATTATAAATATATATATTCAAAATATATTTTATATATGAATCAAGGTTTGTATTCTAGAATTATTTAAATTATTTTCTAAATTACATGGTAAAGAATAACAAGTTAAAATACGTATGATAAGGAAAGCAATTATTACCCGAAATGTTAATTTAACATGAAAATAATTATTAAATGGGTAGTATAAAGTCATAAATGAATCATGTATGGTATAATAAATATGAATATGGTTCTATTAAAATATAATAACATACAATGGTCATTATACAGGAGGTTAAACGTACCCTCGACCAAAGGAAAGTTCAAGGTAAGGGTTAATTTCACAATCTCTTTATTATCCAAGGTTGTTTTTACATAAGTATCTACTGGGACATATTTATTATCAATGTCCTTGTTTCATGGAAGATTTTTCAAAGGGATTTTTTTAAGTGATTTTTTTTACTAAAACTTCATTTTAAATGTTTTAAATATTTATTCCTCTCAATCATTCTCATTAATGTCTATGTTTTCAAAATGGTTTTTAAGGATTTATCTATCTGGAAGTGAATGTTTTTAAAATGTTAATTCCTTTAAAAAGTTTCAAAGTGGTATGAGAAACTTTGATTCAAAAATTTATCTAAATGTCTTCCTTTCTAAATTGTGTGAATTTTAAATGTTTTCATGAAAAGGGATATTTCTCTCAAATATTTTTACAAATAATTTTCATCTATGTCAACATCCTTTGATGGATTTTAAACTTGTTTGAAGATGATTTATTATGATAAAAATATTCCATATTGTATTGAAGGTTTTGTTATATTTTTCACTATGGATGTGTTATTTTTATACCAATCATGGTTTATGGATAAATTATTTATATTTCGTATGCTAGTTTTAATATGAATGTTTATGTTATGTTTAAACATTTTCATATGGGGAATGCATTGGACATAGTAAATGACGGGTGAAGCCCACTATATCTACTTAATGAATTGGTAGGTCTCATAATACAAACTTGGTACTTGGCACAAGGCCTTGAAAAAATCTTATTTTTAGTCTTGGAACAAGGCCTTGACTATGTGTTTATGAAAGTTTGTCATTATGCATTCCATCATTATGAAAGTGGCTATTGATATTGCATGGGATTATTCAACTAGTAGAATATCCATGTGAGTAAGTAAATTGAATTATTTTGATTTATATTTTCCATATTATGATGAATTTTATGTTGAAAAGGCTTTTGTTTTAGTTTTACACATTCCCTTAAATGTTTATGCTTATTTATGAAAGTTTCCATTGTATTGTTATCCTTACTGAGCAACTCAGCTCACCCCTTTCTATGTTTTATTTTTCTAAGGATTTCAAGAAGTGTATTGTGATTGATATGCAGGGTTAAGCTAAGTGAATAATGGCATTAATAAAGGATTAGTTAGGTTTTCTTGTATGTTATAAAGTGTAATGTAATATTCATGTATGTAATCTATTTTCCAAAACTGATAAACTGATCGGTCCTTTGGGACTTGATTCCTTGTAATCATGCCAATGTATTAAAATAATGCACCGAATCTGGGTAACTCGGTTCGGGGAGTTATAGTTGGTATCATAGGAAGTTTAGAAATAACCATGGAAACTAGATTTAAATAAACTCTGTTTAGAGTACATTACCCTAAGATAGACTTTGGGCATTAGTATAGAAGAACTTCCTTGAATTTTGGTAATGTAGAGATTTTGTGAGTTTTCCAAGAAAATACATCCATGTCTAGATACAAGCTGGTATAAGTGGATTTGGCATAGATGTACCTAGGGGTAAAACCCAAAAACACCTCTTTGAGCTAGACTCAAATGGGAACTGGTGCACAACAACGGGCCTTGTTGCACTCTTGGTTACTACACTCCTGGGGGATATTATTAGGATAATTCTCATTTTCTTTACAAATCATTATGAATGATTTACGAGTATATACCTCCTCAAATAAAATATTTTTATGATTATGAATTATATCTATAAACTGTTCGATTTAGGTTTGGAATTTTACAAGTTTGGAATTATTCATTGTAATTCATAAACTGAACTAGAGTATTCCATTGTATAGAAATGGTGCACAGTACAAGGAATGTGAACTCCAGCAATACATATGATTCAAAGAGTAAGAAGGATCATATCTTTCATGGTATTAAGCCAAAATTTAGAAGGGAAATAGTCTCTAATTTATTCTCAACATATGAAGAAATAGTATAATGTGTTAATAAGATAAGTAAATAATTCTCTGAGTCCTCTGGCTTTCAAGGGAAGAAAGAGAAGAATAGTATGGAAGAGAGAAATATGGATAAAGGGAAGAGGGAAAATAAGGATTTTCCCATATGTGATAACTGTGGAAAGAATCACCTTGGTAAATTCTTGAAGGGAACGAGAGTTTTTTATATGTGTGGGAATAAAAAAGACACCAAGTACGTGATTTCAAGTGTAATAAAAAGGATTAAAATGTAAAATTATTCATCTGAAAGGCATTGGGACACTACGCGAATCAATGTCCCATTCATTAGAGTATACTGCAAAGGATGTTATTGGATAATAATCAAGTTATGATACAACCTCAGATGGAGAGTAATAACTAGTGTTATTATGTTGTTATTATATAATTATTTCATTTGAGTGTTGTATCAACAATATACTAGTTATATGAATTATGGAGATAGATAAGGATTGTACTGCAGTACTATTTTATTGAGGATTTGAGATTATATAGTTCTAATAAAAGTGACTTAATAGTAAGCTACACTTTTTGGAAAAATATATGGTTGAAGGAAATGTAATCCTTAATATGGTCTTGATAATGAGGTAGTAAGTTTGGAATAAGAGATGGTTGATTTGGATAAATTATATTGGATATTCTTGACTTCATTGAAACTGATTAATAGTTTGTTTATTTCATCATTGTTGGAATATTCAATATTTTTTGATATGAGGAATATATCCAGTATTATATAAAGAATAAGGGAAAATTAATGTAATAAAAAAGGTTTTATGGTAATTTAGGGTGTTACCATGTTATAAAATAATACATGATGAAGGTGTTCACATGTTATTACGTGGCAAAAAGAATCTTCATTGTGTGTAAATTCCTTATAAATTTTGGACTGTGAGTTTGGATAGAAGTATTTTGGATAAGTCTAAAGGTTGGAATGGATTATGTTTGAAATTCGATACTATTGTTAAGGTTACTTTTGGATTATTATAAATGAAAACATGCAGACTGTGGGACAACCTGTCGTGTCGGACAAAGCTGTGAGAATCGGACCCACAACCATAGTGCGATTGGGATTTATTGCCTAACACTGGACTACGTGAAGTCGCTAGATTTTATAATATAGTTTATTTTTTTTAAAGGGAATTATGGGTTAATTATAAATTTATTTTTTAGAACCCTATATGAATAGGATAAATAGAATATATTTTTTTAAGTTCTATTACGTATTAGAGTGAAAGATGAGTTTGTGGTAGAAATTAGTTGAAGGATGGCACTCTACATGTCAAGTATATTTTTTTCTTCTCTTATTCTATGAATAAATTAATTCATTAACTTTAGGTAAGGGATCTCAAAACTAAAAATATGTTATCCTAATACCTTATATTTTTCTAAACCGATGATATTTTAAATCATCATAGATTGATGGATTTGAATCCCTCAATTCTACAATTGTTTGTGACTGATGACCTCAATCACTCCCCATAAATATTTAAATTTTTCCTCCAGTTATGTGTCTCTAATTTCCACCAATGTTCTCCTAATCAAGATCATAATTTGGTGGTGACTTTTTCATTCCCCTTTTCCTCTTGTTAAGACTAAATTTTTTTAACCTAATTTCCGATGTGGGTTTTCCCACAAATGTATTTTCTATTTTCAACCTTCTATTTTCGAAGAACAATTTCAAATTTAGAGGACTCAATTTATTGAAGGAGGGAAGAATATAACACCCCAACATTTTATAGTACGTTATTTCTTCAAAGTAATTCAATAACTTGCACTACATGCAACACTGTGTTCAAGCACACCACAACTTACCAAACTAGTCGTTCAAAAGCGGTTATAAAAAGTATTAACTGAATTTTTTACTTTATATAATTATTATAATTTAGGAATAAATATTATGAGTTTACTAGACATAATGTAAGAACAAAATCATTTTTTCAGATAAAAGAAGTATTTTTCAAAAAAATTGCAATTTTACCCACTTTTAATAGAGAATCTTTTTTTAAAACCAATATTTAACAATGTCATATATTAAATTTAATTAAATTAAATTATTATTTATAATCGGGACATAAAAATATTTTTTGAGTAAATTTTTGTTTCTTTTCTGATAACATTCATATTTTGATGAATAGTGAAAAGTAAAATATTTTAACTGCAAAAAACCTTTTTAATAAATATAATATATAGTGTTAAACTATAAATTTTAATGGTTTGGAAGTATAAATAGATTATATTTTTACAATTTAATCCAATTATTGTCACTTTAGGTAATTTCACTTTGAAATTGGACATAAACAAGTGTCAATCTTTTGGTAGTTATTATCTCCAAAAAAATACGCTTTTTGGTTTTGACAACGGGAATTAATTTTAAATTAATAAATGAAATTTCTATGTTTTAATTTGTTAAAATAAACTTCATTTTTTAATTCTGAATATTTAAATTAGCTTAGGGTGAAATTTTGGTATTTTTCTAAAAACTTTCAATTATTGATGAATAGTAAAAAACACTCAGTTATAGTTTAAAACCAAATTTTTATTTAAATTATTATTTATTGTATTTAAATTTATTTTAGGTAAAAATAGATACAAAATACCTATATAATTTCAATTTAATTCATTGGAGTAAGTTTATAATAATTTTAGATATATAAAAATTTTATTGACCTTTTTACAGTCTTTTACCCACCTCCTATGAGCATTTGCAAATTTACATAAAACATAATTTTACCGCTTCTGTGAGTTGAATTTCAAAAATCTGAGAGATACAGCTGATATCAATAATTAAAAGTTGGTTCAATAAGATGAACATAATTTTTGTTGAATAGTAACTTTTTTCTTTTATTTACCACGGTTAAAAGTAAATAGGGTAATTGAGGGTAAAATTTATATTATTATTACCCTAACACATGTCCTAATTATATTAGATAAGAATAATTCAACTAAAAACAAACTTGGTAATAAAATATGATCTCTAGGTCCACTTTTACTAGATTAGGACATTTATTATTATTTAATTCAAAGAAGATTTAAAAGTGTTAAATTCAAAGCTTAATAACTAAACCATTTTTAATATAGGGATACACATAGATTACATTTATCTATAAATATTCATTAGAAATATAATAATATTTACTACATAATGGTATTTTATTTATAATTTTTATACATTAAATAATTTAATTTATTTATGACACAATGATGAGGCACTAATTACCTTATTAATGAAATCTTAAAATAATTAATATCATAAATACCCAAATAAATGTAATTTCAGAATTTTTATGAATTCCACAAATTTTATAGGTTAATATGACATATTATGGTTTATTAAATGAATTTTTTTCGAAGTAATAATGATGTTATAAATTTAGAAAAAACAAAATACCAAATAGTGTCAAAATTGACATAAAAGAGTTTTTAAAACAAATATTATATTATTAATTGGTATTCTATTCCTAAAAATATAATTTTAGGCCAAAGGGATTAAATACTATTATATATTTTATTAATGAACCATTTGGGGTTCTCTTGGAAGTTTATAGTATGCTTATTAACCGTATAATATAGAAATACAAAGAGACATGGTAAATGTCAAACTATTTTACTAAGAGTTAAATCTAAAGGATAAGGTTAATATAGGGACTAAAACTTGTCTAAAACCTATTGGTTGAGTGGTTTTAGACCCATACCCACCTTATACTTTAAATAATTCATTTTTGAGCCATTAAAAACCGAAAATATATTTATCATAAAATAATATTTTATGTTTTTCCTAAGGTGCCCCTCACCCCTCTTATAAAAGGGAACTTCCCCTTATCACTAATTCACACCACAAAATCCATTTTGATCGTCCCAAACCTACCCCAATATCCTCCCAAATATCCTAACTTAATTCTAGAGTCCTTCCTTTGGTCATAAAGCCAACCTATGGAGCCCTTTTGATCAAATCAAAAGGAAGAACCCGAAGAAGGGGTAATGATTTCACCACCCTCTTCCAAGTTCTTTTATTCTTCCACTTACTCTTTCTTTGTTATTACCATATAAAAATAATAACTCCAGTAACTTATATATACTATTATGTTATTATAAATATTTCATAACCATATTCATTATTCTATCCATACTATGAACGATAATGTCACCATGCGTGCGTACGTATGGCTTACTGTCTCCACGCCGTGGTGTAGTTTGTTATTCAACACTATGTTATTTGGATAGATATAATGATAAGTAATATTTAGATAACTAAAAACATAACATTATAATTTATATGTACAATTAATATACCATCAAATTCCACACCTTTAAGGAAATGATATTGTTGCTCGTGCGTACGTACGGATTACCATCTCCATAACGTGATGAGATTCATTTCCACATTCAACATTCATCGATGATTATAAAAATATATATTACTAATAAGTATGTAATATATGAAATAATAATGCTACTGGATATATATATATATATATACTTACATATATCTTATTCGATTACTTCCGTTCAATACGATATGAAAACAGAAAGAGCGTTTATGCGTACGTACGGACTAAAATCTCCATAAACGGTGTTTTCCATTTCATATATCAATCTATAATAAAGATTTACGTTATAAATAAATTTTATATATGAATCAAGGATTTTATTTTGGAAGTATTTAAATCATGATCTAAATGATACGGTCAAGAATAACAAGTTAAAATACGTACGATAAAGAAAGCGATTATTACCTAAAATGTTAATTTAACATGAAAATCATTATTAAATGGGTAGTATAGAGTCATAAATGAATCATGTATGATATAATAAATATGAATATGGTTCTGGTATAATCTAATAACATAAAATGGTCATTATACAAAAGGATAAACGAACCCTCGACCAAAGGAAAGTGCAAGGTAAGGGTTAATTTCACAATCTCTTTATTATCTGAAGTTGTTTTTATGTAAGTATCTACTGTGACATATTTATTATCCATGTCCATGCTTCATGAAAGAGTTTTCAATGGGATTTTTTATGGGATTGTTTTACTAAAACATCATTTAAAATGTTTTAAATATTTATTCCTCTCAATCATTCTCATTAATGTCTATGTTTTAAAAATTGTTTTTAGGGATTTATCTATATGGATATGAATGTTTTTAAAATGATAATTCCTTTCAAAAGTTTCAATTGGTATGGGACACTTTGATTCAAGAAATTTCTTTAAATGTCTTCCTTTATAAATTGTGTGACATTTAAATTTTTTCATGAAAGAGGGATATTTCTCTCAAAGAGTTTTACAAATCATTTTCATCTATGTCAACATCATTTGATGGATTTTAAACTTGTTTGAAGATGATTTATTATGATAAAAATATTCCATATTGTATTAAAGGTGTTGTGATATGTTTTACTATGGATGTGTTATTTTTATACCATTCATGGTTTATGGATAAAGTATTGACATTTCGTATGCTAGTTTTAATACGAATGTTTATGTTATATTTAAAAAATTTCATATGAGGAATGCATTGGACTTAGTAAGTAACGGGTGGAGCCCGCTATAGCTCCTCGATGCATTGGTTGGTCTCATAATACAAACATGTGTCTTGGCACAAGGCCTTTAAAAAATATTATTTTTAGTCTTGGCACAAGGCCTTGAATATGTGGTTATGAAAGTCTAGAATTATGCATTCCATTTTTATGAAAGTGGTTATTGATATTGCATGTGATTATTAGACTAGTATAATAACCATGTGAGTAAGTAAATGGAATTATTTTGATTTATATTTTCCATATTATGATGAAGTTTATGTTGAAAATTATTTTGTTTTAGTTTTATGCATTCCCTTAAATGTTTATGCTTATTTATGAATGTTTCCACTGTATTGTTATCCTTACTGAGCATTTGAGATCACCACTTTCTATGTTTTATTTTTCCCATGATTCCAAGAAGTGTATTTTGATTGATATGCAGGGTTAATCTAAGGGAATAATGGCATTCATAAAGGATTATTTATGTTGTGTTGTATGTTATAAAGTGTAATGTAACATTCGTGTATGTAATCTATTTTCCAAGACTACTAATCTAATCGGTTCTTCGGGACTTGATTCCTTATAATCATACCAATGTATTAAAATAATGCACCGACTCTGGGTAACTTGGGTCGGGGCATTAGAGGTTACCCTAGACCTTTATGAAACTGTGTGGGTAAATCATGAAGCCCTATAATTTTAATAATATTATAAATTTTAATTCAATTATTTTTTTATAACCCTAATTTGGGTTTTTCTTCAAAATAATAGAAGGATATCACCTCTCCCCTTTGGCTCATCCTCTGACTATCCATGGATTTTAGATCTACACTCCATCCAGACTCCATTTTTAACGTTTTCAATCTCCTTGAATCTATAATTATAAGCCCTCAATTCCTTTATATTTGTTCTTGATTCTTATGAATATCAATTGCACCATTTGGATTTAGGCTCATATGCCCTAATTTTATTTTCTTTCTATGTCATTCATATTTCTTACAAACTGGGATAAATCAAAGCATGATACTATATAGCTATCTAGCATGATCCAAAGGTAGGTGGTCACGTGTCTTTCACTAAATGTCGAGCTTTTTATATATGTCGGGGTGTCATGTTCCCATTTTTAATGGTCGCCTTCAATTAAAATTAAACCATGTTTTTTCTTAACAATATTTAGATAATTTAATGGGATTGTTTATGCATGTGATAGGTTGTATACCTTGAATAAGGACTACCCCAAGGGTGAGTTTCCTTGAATGACCCTTTTTCGGCTTATGCTTCAGAAACCCCTTGAGGTGTGCCTTTTACCCCATTCACAAGATGTTAAAAATGGAATTTATTATGATTGGGATAGAAGTAATAATAATTTGTAATCTAATTGGTCAAAGGGAATAAGATGGAAGATTCCCCCTTGACCCATATATTCTTTTTTTGTTAAAGCTTGTTTTCTTAGACCATGTGAGTAAAAGAGAGGCCATGGATTGAACTAATACAATTGGATAGAATTGTGTAAATTGTTTCTTTTCCCATATGAGAAAAATGGTAACTAGGCCCTTGGTTATCTAGTAATGATTTCTTGTTTGTTTATGCTAAAAGTTCCCATGTGAGTATTTGAAGGAAAGACCTTGAGTTTTTCCTTGTTTTTTAATTTCCTTAATAGGAATTAACTTCACCTTTTCTTGCTTTTCCCATGCAATTTATAGGATAACCATGTCATCCAGTATATTTTTATGCCTTTGAGTAATGTTATAATAATTATGCCCATATGTGTAAATTAAAGTCCAATCCTTATGAAGTTAGCATATGGTTGAGTCACCCCCTTGGGGTGAGTTTGATATTATATACTCTTGGTTTTCACCATGGAATGTTAAATGAAATTTTAAATGAAAATGAATGGGTTTGATGATTAATAGCCTTTAGTGACACATGGATTCATATTATAATTCCAGGAGCGAACTCATGTGAATATTGGTATTTATACTTGGGGGTGATAAATGGATCCACCTTAGGATTCCTTGGATGGGATCTTTGTTTGATGTGATTAAACCATGGATGATACATGGATCCATTAAGGGGTTCCATGGATAGACTCATTGAGGCTGGACATATATGTCGAGTGATACATGGATCCAAGTGACAGAATCCATGGATGGAATCAGGGGGAATTTGATTATATTTCATGGATGATGCATGGGGATTTCTTATTGGACATTAAAGGATGGAATCATATGACCTGTAATTATACCTCCCTTAGAGATATATCGGGTTCTCGAGTGGTTCTTCAGGTATGGGATTGTAGGGTGTTGGTTGAGACATCACCTGGAGTGATACATAAATTCCAATTAAAATATTTCAAGGATGGGATAATTTTATAAATTGAAAATGAAATGAATTGACTTATGACATGTATTCCAAGACAAAGAAAAATATTGGATTTAGTATTGACTTGTATTGTTTAGATGGTATTCTAAGGAATCCATTGTGCTTCCAGTTACACAAGGCATGCCAGGATTTATCTAGATCTCAAGACTTATTAATTTATTGTAATTGAATTTTTAAATGAATATGGAATGAATATATATGAAAACTAGTGTATGTTGGATGTTGAATTTTGAGTACTTACTTGCTTAATAATCTTCTTATTCTTCACTTCCTATTATATATATTCACTGATTAATCAGAACAAACCATGGGTGTTTTCCTATTGGGATTTAGTCTCACGTCTTATTTGGGTCGCCTTTTGGACCCAAATAGATTATACGATTGCAGGTAATGATAAGTGAAATCACCCTCCTACATTTACATGACTTGCTACTTAGGAGCATAAGAGTAGGGGACCAAGAAAAGGCTTGCAATGCTACTTTAATTCTATTGGTTTGTTTGAAGTTTTGGGACATGTATTGTATATGACTGTAGTGTATTTATTTTAGATATTTTATTAGAAACATGTGGCATGTATCATTATCATGTGTTTGAAAAGACTTATGGAAATGTTTTTAATATTATCTTTCCATTGTTTATTCATATTCTATGATTTACATATTACACTATTGAATTTTTTTGTATTCTATTGTGTTACACTATGAAAATGAGAGCATAGTCTCCCCACTAACACACCTAGGCCCTCCTTGCTATTCTGTGGCCTTTGGCATTTGGGGAGATGTGCTTGAGTCCATGTGGCCAACCGAGTATGGGGTATATTTGAGTGGAATTAAATACTGAGACATCGCAAATTGGAATTATTTATTTTGGGATTTTGAGCTATTATAGTTGATTTTATTCCACCATTGGGTGATGAACTAGATTTCTTCTATTATTATTGATATGATTTTGGGGATTTATAGTGATGAAACCTAATGATATGTGGGTTTTCCTACTCATGAATCATATATTCACCTATTAAAAATCACATTGCATGTATTTTATCTGTTCCATTTAGACATAATTACTTTCCATATTGATGTGATAGATTTCAGCATAGATATGCCCTATTGGATAAGAATTTGGAAGATCAAGATTCACCCTTGAAGTGAAATGAGTTATGATGTTCCATATGTGGATGACAAGATTGGATTCTTTGGGAGTATTGGCCCCCACAGATTAGAATTCGGTGTACCATTGGTTTATCCATCTAAAAGGAATGTGATGAACATGATGTGAGTATAAATTCGGATTGTGAATGTGAACACAGTTTAAAATGAAATTAATATGAAAACAAGTGGAAATGGAAGGGATTATGATAGAGAACATGAAAATACCTGACCATAGTAGTGGGATTTTATTAGTGTCTCTTGCTTGTTTGATGCCCTAACCTAACACATGGGGAAACCAGAGGGGTGAGTTCTTATAGGGGTAGATTTTTACCTATCCTATTTTGTTATCTACACTTTTGAGCTATGAACCTTGATAATGATATTGAACTAAAGACTGTGTCTTCATTTGTAGAGTCATGAAACCATGGTGAACTCAGGATATATACCAGGATGGTTTCAATGATCATACCCTAAAGGTTGTAGACCATGGACTACCAGTGGATCCTTCAGTCATGTGAGTTTTGGTACCAGTTGTTATACCGAACATAGGTGTTGAGGAACAGTTCTATAAATGCTTTAGGCAGTTCATAAAGACCATTCGGGGAGTACTGCGACCTTCTCCATCTATGGAAGAGTTGACATGTGAGTTTCAACAGTAGCAACCACTCATGTATTTGGGGGATAACTAACCATAGGGAGTAGAGTCATGGCTAGAGGTTATCTTGTCTATCATCAAGCACTTAGATATGCCTCTATAGAGGGGAGAAAATATTTATACATACATATTGCATGATTTAACAAAGATATTTTGGTATGTTATCACTTAGACTGATATTTATCGAGAGATACCCTAGATGGAGTGTCATATGGCCTTCTACGATTTCTTCAATCCTAATACTTTGTGTAACGAAGAAAAAATTTATGAATAAAATTACGTATTTTGACTTAATTAAATGTCTTATGGTTATAAAAAACACATGCACATATTTTATTACATCTAATTAGATTTTAAATGACTGTTAAGTATCTTTATTTTTGATAATATAGACATTGAACAATGATCACATGACTAGTATAAATATTGGGTTTTAACAAATCATTTAGACATACAAAAAGGAAGTGATGGCCTCAACCAGTAAGATTGTACCCTATGAATCCCATTTATTTGAGAATCTAAGGGAGATAGTATTTCTAGGATTTCATCTAGACCAATCCCAAGCCGAGATCCAACAACTTAATCATGAGAAAAACTATTTACGGGAGAAGTTCAAGCTCATCGTGATCATATCCCAAACCATATTCATCGAATGCCCCCATGAAAGCCCCACCATCATGAACCTCATTCTTAGGGAATTTTATGGTGTAATAAATATATATGTATCAAGACCCAATAAATAATATTATATACATTCTTTTTTATATAATAATTAATATATTTTTTTCTTCCTATTTTTGTTACTTTGTAAATGATTTTTAATTCACAAGTAGTATTTTTGGTTAATATTAAAATTATATTAAGAAATATATTTTCATGGATTAATGTATTTTTGAAATAAATAATAATTTAAAAAATATTATTACAAAATAAATTTTATTAAATATAAATGATCACATAATTTTTATGAAGTCAAAAGTAATTTTTATTTATATTTTAAAAGTGTTTTTTCAAAACTCGTCAATTTTCAATAAATGACGTTTTTTATTTTAAAAGTGAAAATTAAAATATTTATAATAAAATTTAGATAAAATGAATATTATTTTTTTAATCGTGAAATATAAGTTATCCAATGGTGAATGTTTCATAATTTTCTAAGATAGTTGAATTTTTGGGTAAAAATTAAATACTGTATAAATATACGTTGTGATTTATGACAACATAATGGCGCAATAATGATGTAATAAATAATATTAAATGTTTTCAAGTATGGATATATGTTTTTTCCTTTAAAATAATGTAATTTTTAGTTTAGTCTATTTATTTTATAAATCCTTAATAAATCCTCCAGCACTTATAATATATTTTACGATTTTAAAATAATTTCCTTGAGAGTGTGACTCACCTTCACATAATTGTGAGGATTATTTTAAAATTTTATGCTCTTTTACTTATAAAATAATTTAATCCACTACCCTTTCCAGAAACCATGGGAAAAATCATGGGACTTTTTATGGTTTTGAATATTTTATTATGAAGTGTCCAAAACCAAAATAATAATTATATCCCCCTACTTTCCTATATAAACTCCCAGTCTCCATTTTATCTTACCTAAAACTACATTAAGATAGTAAAACCTCTGAAAAATACTCCCTATAGTCCTACAAAAGTTCTCCCAAGCTCCCAAGAAGCATCTTCCAATCCTTTTTAGTCACACATCCAAGTAAGTGATTTCTCTCCCCACCTTTGAATTCAAGAACCTTCTTTGAGATTAGTTCTTTTAATTTCAATTTCCTATATTTCCATTAATTTATAATAATATAATTTCTATAAAATTAACTTTATTTTAATGATCTATCATTTATTACCATTATTTTTCCCCTTACCTAAGCAATTACTATGCCAAAATTCTATAAGGAATTTATCTCTTCACATTTCCACTCAAGCACTTATTTTATATTATGTTTCTTAAATTCCATTTTCATATATTGGGATGCGATGTTACTTGATCCCCTTACTGTCCATTTTATATACAAATTATGGGATCTTCCTTTCACACACATTAACCCCACTCGTTACTATGTCAAAATTCCATAAGGGATCATCCACTCGTCTCCTTTAACAAGCATCTCTTTTATGTTATGTCTTGAAATTTCCATTCTACTATGTTGGGATGTATTATTAAATATTCATATTACTATAAATTTCATTTATATGTTATGGGATTCCCGCTTCTCTCTCATCAACCCATTTTATGAATTTATATATGACATTGTTATGCTGCTAAAATTGTACCATGATTTTCTATGCCAATATAATGGTGTAGTGAATACCATACCCATTTATCTATCAAGGGTATTCTCTTTAATTAACATACTCCTATTTATTGGGGAAGTAAATGTATTTATTCAACATTTCTATTACATGGAATAAAATTATGGTGTTGAATTAATATATTTTATATGATCTATGTATAACACTTAAGCATGAGATTGAATTGTTTATGAAGGGATCACCCTGATAGCGCTCTAATGCATTGGGTAATGTTTAGTATCATGATATGTCATGTTGTGATAAGGGTTTACCTGAGTCCTTTATGGGGAATTTTTCCACCACAAAGTCTTGATAGTGCAGCTTTGACTTGTGTTTATGCTGCAGTGTTTTATATTGTTTCCACATTTCCAATTTTATGATTTTCATGCTAAAACCATGTCTTATTATTTATGTTCCTTTATTCCATGTTGATATTCCATTTCTAACATGTATTTTTATCATTATCTTGTTCCATGTTTACTCCCTTACTGAGATTTATAGCTCACTCCTTTTCTTGTGTATGTCCTTAGGTTATCACATAAAGTGTTTAGTACGAAGGAATGTTGTCATCATGTCAAAGAAGTCTTAAATAATGATGTTGTTGTATTTCATGTTTTACATTGTTATGTAATGTTCCTAAACCCAAAAAAAACAAGACCTATCAATATTTAGAGTTGTATGAAGTGAAATTTTATGTAATAATTTATGTTTAAATATGAAATAAAGATAAAGGTTTTTTTAGATGCTGTCAAAGGATAGGTTTAGTTATTTTTGGGATTGGGATTAGAAAACACTAGTGAAAACCCTTAAGGATAATATTAAGTGTAAGAGAACATCCATGAATTTTGGTGAGTATAGAGCAAGTGGTTTATCCAAAAAATAAATCCTTATCTAGATACTACAAGTTAACATGGTTCTAGCACAAATGTACCTAGTGTTAACAACTCTAACAAGGTGTTATAATCTTGACTTGGGGTATCCTAGTACATGACAATGGGCCTTATTGAACACCTAGTTTCACACTTCCGGGGGATATGTTTTGGTAAATTTATAATCTCATTATGAACCATTATTATGGGAACAAATAAAATAACCATGGTAATATATATTAGGAATTAGATCATGGATAATATTTACTGAAGCTTATAAACTAATTAATTAATGATATAAATGTATGTTATCTCTTTAATGTCAATGGATTCCCCTTTCTGTGCTTAATGGATTAAAAATACTTATCACTATGTATAAGTTTGAGAAGGTAAAACCAGAATCAAAAATTTAAAGGTAGGTTTATCATCAATTTATTTACATATAATTTTATATAACAAAAGTGTAGTATAACTATTCAAACCCCACAAAAAATAATGAAATTATAGAAGTCAGTGAAGTTGAAAATTAGTAAATTATCGCATCCCATGAATATAACTACCCCTATCAAAATTTGTGTATTAAACTTCATGGTGAAACTTATCACACATTCCATGGTGGAATTTGATTGAATTTTGGGCATGGATTGTCTTTCCCTATATAGAGATAACATATATTTTTTTGATAGGGAAGTCACTCTCCATGTGGAGAATAGACCCCTAATTCTATACAAGTGTAAGGATAAGGATTATTCTTCTTTATCACAATCATCTAAATCATGGATATTATTTCCCTATGAGAAATCATGTCTATCTGAAATTATTAAGTATAAAAAATTAACCATTATTTTAGACACACCTATTGTGATTAAATTTTAATATGTGTTTCCCGATGAATTTTTTGGTCTTTCTCCAGCCAAGAGGTTTAATTTTTTATCAAGATTATACCTAGAAAATTACTAATATCCAATACTCCTTATAAGATGGATTTTCTGGAACTTGAGGTACTAAAGAAATAACTAAAAGAGAATTTAGATAAAGGTTTAAAACACCCATGTGCTTCACCATGGGGTGCACCAATCCTCTTCGTTGAGAAGAAGGATGGGTAAATACGCCTTTGCATTGATAATCATGAGATCAAAAAATCACAATGAAGAAAAAGTATAATTTTCCCTGAATTGATGACTTGTTTGATCAGCTACATGGAACACGATACTTATCTAAGGTGGATATGTGATCTTGATATTACCAAGTAAGGGTGAAGAAGGATTATATCACCAAGACATCTTGTAGTACAAGTTACAGGCACTATGAGTTCATCTTGATGCCTTTTGGACTCACTAACTCTACACTACCCTTCATGGACATGATGAATATATTATTTAGAGATTACATCTACAAATTTGTGGTGGTCTTCATAGGTGATATTCTAATATACTCTAAAATCAAGGAGGGGAATGAGGAGAATCTGAGCACTGTTCGAGACACCATGAAAGAGTATAATCTATATGAAAAGTATATAAAGTGTGAGTTATAGTTGAAGTAAGTCTCATTCATGGGTAATATCATCATAAGAAATGGTATATCAGTGGATCCTTGTAAATCAAAAGCAATTGATGGGTGTCTGAGGCTAACATCTGCTATATATATCCTTGTCTTCCTTGGGTTATCAAGATATTATCCCCAATTTGTGAGAAATTTCTCATGATTCTCAAACCCTCTTACCAAGATAACTTTTAAGGGAGTCAAATTTTCTTGTAATGACGAATCTAAATAAAGTTGCATGGAGTTGAAAAGGGGGATTTCCAATTACTCTGTGCTCACACTACCCACATGTGGGGAACTTTTCATAATCTTCAGTGATGCTTCAAAGAAGGGATTGGGATGTGTTTTGATTCCAAATGAAAATTTATTATTTGTACCTCATGTTACTCTATCCCACACATGATTTTGAGTTAGCTGCTGTGATATTTGCATTAAAATCTGGTGGCATTATCACTTTGGTGAGAAGTTTGAAATACATATGGAGCACAAAATACTCACATATATATTTACACAGAAAGAGATAAATATACACCAATGAATATATTTAGATCACATAAAGGATTGTGGATACTCAATCCACTACCATCATGAGAAAGAAAACAAGTAATCATTTGATATAAGTATAAAAAATCCATCAATTCTACCATTTATGAGAATCAAGAATGATTTTATCTTCTTAGACGTGAAGTAGTTGGACATGTGAATCCTAAAAAAAGTAACATAATCAATCATTTCACAAATTGTTGCTCAGCCTCCTCTTTTGAAATGGTTAAAGGGTGCTTAAAAAGATGATGTGGGAATTCAAAGGAAATTGAGAACCATAATAAAAGAGAAATCCTCATATTTCAATGTAAATGGAGAAGGAATTCTGAAATTTGAGTCAAGACTATGTGTTTCATCACATCTTGAGACAAAGAAATAACTTTTTGATGATGCACATAGTTTGACATTCTCCATTCACCCAGGAAACACAAAGATGTTTTGAGATCTCTAAGAGCACTATTGGTGGGATAACATGAAGAAGGAGATCACTGAATATACAACGAATTTTTTGGTATGTTAGTAGATGAAGGCTGAATAGTATAATTCTTATTGGATGATGCTACCATTACCCATACTAAAATGAAAATGGAAAAAATCACTAAGGACTTTGTCACAACTCTATCAAAGATTTCGTAGTCCTGAGGAGGCTTCATTTGTCAGGTAACTTCCCCAAACCTTCAGGCACTATGGAAATCTTCTGGATACCTCCATTGGAAGGATGGATCAAATGCAATCTTGATGGTGCCTCAAAAGGAAATCCTGGACCAGCTGGTTATGGCATTGTGGTCCGAGATGAAAACAGCAACTTCCTTGAAGGCTCCTATGGATCTTGCGGTTATGCTACTGCTCTCGAAGCTGAGATGATGGCCCTTATTACTGCAGGGGATATGGCTCATGAAAGACACTGGAATGATCTCTGGTTTGAAAGTGATTCCTCTACTATAGTGCAAGCTGTCCGGAAAAATCAGATCCATCTTACCTGGAAACTCACCCCGAAATGGATCAAATGCGTTGAAATTCTCGCCACCAAGAACTTTATCATTACTCATGTTTATCGTGAAGCCAATTCAGTTGCTGACAAGCTTGCTTCCAAGGGCATCTCTGCAACCTCCAGAGTGAAACTGACCACACCTGATGAAGATTTGACTGATCTGCTTAATAGGGACAAGTGTAAAATCTCCTCCTTTAGACTCTTGTAATTTGCCTCATTTATTTGAATCTCTTGCTTTTCTTTTCTAAAAAAACATCCAAATGAAATAATTCTATCTGGGATTTTGTAGATCTTCATACAAATATTTCATAATTCATTGTAACTCAAGAGTATTTCTCAATTGATCAACTAGTATGTATACACATCATACAAGTGGTAAGGTTTCATGGAGTACCACTATCAATTATGTATGATCGAGATCCAAGATTCACCTCTTTGTTTTGGAAAACTCTCAAACATGCTCTAAACACATAGTTTAATTTCATTATAGCTTATCACCCTCAAATTGATGGATAGTCTGAGCGGACTATCCAAACTCTTGAGTACATGTTGATATCTTTCTCAATGGACTTAAAAGGATGATGTGACCAACATCTTCCTTTGGTGGAGTTTTATTACAACAATAGCTTCCACTCAAGCATCTAAATTTCCCCCTATGAAGCACTTTATGAGAAGAGGTGTAGAACACCTTCATGTTGGGATGATATTGGAGAATGAAAACTTCTAGGTCCAAAAATGGTCGAAGAAATGGGGGAGAAGTTTAAGACCATCCAACAGCACATCAAAGCTACTAAGAGTCGAAAAAAGTTCTATAAAGACAATCGTTGACAAGAACTACAGTTTTAGGTTAGAGACATAGTCTTCCTTTGCATATCTCCATGGGAAAAGAGTGGTGATATTTGGGAAGAAGGGAAAGATTAGTCCCATGTATATTAGTTCTTTTTAGATCCTTGATTGCATCACATTAGTGGTCTATCGACTAGAACCCTCACCAAACCTATCTCAATTACATGGTGTATTACATTTATCCCTCTTAAAAAAGTACATACCAAAACCCTCAGATGTAATAAATCAAGAGGCGGTACAATTGGAGAATGACCTTTACTATAAGGAGAAGCTGGTGAATATCTTACATAAGAGAGAAAAAGTTCTATGATATAATACAGTTCCCCTCATCAAAGTGTTGTGGTGAAACCACAAGCTTGAAGAAGCAATGTGGGAACCAAAAGAGGTTGTGAAATAGAGTTACCCCCATGTATTTTAGTGTGGGAAAAGGAAATTTTAAGGGTAAAATTTCTTAAGAGAGAAGGTTGTAACAACCCAAATATTTATGAATAAAATCCTATTTCATTTGACTTAGTTAAATGTCTTATGGTTATAGAAAACACATTCACTAATTTTATTATATCCAATAGGATTTTAATTTACCATTAAGTATCTTTATTATTTACAATATAATCATTTAATGATCACCTTACTAGTATAAATATAATGTTTCAACAAATCCATTTGACAAAGAAAATGGAAGTGATAGCGTCAACCAGTAGGATCATACCCTATTAGGCCCATTTATCAGATCTTATGAGGGAGATATAATTTTTGTGATTTTATGAATACTAGTACCAAACTGACATCCATCATCTTCAGCATGATAGAAACTATTTAGGGGAAAAGTTCATTCTAATCGAGATCACGGACCAAACCATGTTAGACAAATATAATCGCTTGAATTAATGTATTTTGGAAATAAATAATATTTTAATAAATTATTATTATTAAATAAACTTTTTTATATATAAATGGTCATTTAATTTTTATGAATTCATAATTAGTATTCATTAAGATTTGAAAACCGTTTAATCAAAACGCGTCAATTTTCAATAAATGTCGGTTTTTATTTTAAAATTGAAAATTCACGTATTTAGAAAATTCTTTAGATAAAATTAATATTATTTTTGTAATCAGGGCATCAAAATTATCTAATGGTGAATTATTTATAATTTTATGAGAAAGAAGAATTTTTGGGTAAAAATTAGTTATCGTATAAATATATGGTGTGTTTAATGACATAATAATGACCCAATAGTGATGTGATAAATATTATTAAGGGTATTCTTAGAAAAAATATATCTTCTTACTTTAAAATAATTTAATTTTGAGTTTATTTTATTTATTTTATAAATCCTTAGTGAATCATCTAAGACTTATAATATATTTTGTGATTTTAAAATCATTTCCTTGAGAGTGTGAATCACCTCCACATAATCAAGGGTATTATTTCAATATTTTCGTCCATTTTCCTTATAAAATAATTTAATTCTATTCTATTTTATATAAACCATGGGTAAAAACCATGGTATGGTTTTTGGTTTTAAATATTTTATTATGAAGTTCCCAAAACCAAAATAATAAAGAAATCCCTCCTCCTTTCCTATATAAACCCACCAAATCTCCCTTTTATCTTTACTAAAAAAATTGATGTTCATCCACCCTCTTCCCTCTACTCCCTAGATTCCTACCAAGTCACCCCTAATCATTCAAGCAGCCTCTCCCAATTATTTGGTGTCACACATCCAAGTAATGGATTTCTCTCCCCACCTTTGAATTCAAGAACCTTCTTTGAGATTAGTTTTTTTTTAATTTCAATTTATTAAATTTACATTCATTTTTAATAATTAACATAATATCCAATTGATTTAATTTTATGATGGATCATTTATCCCCCTCATTTGGACCGTTACCTAAGTCTTTACTGTGCCAAAAAATTTTAAGGTAATTCTCTCTTCACAATTCCATTCAAGAACGTATTTTATAATATTATTATTAAATTTCATTTTCATATGTTGCGATATTATGTTTCATGATCCCATTATTATCCATTTTATTGATAAATTAGAGGATCTTCCTTGAAATCCCATTAATTCTCTCTATTATTTTTTAATCTCACTCGTTACTATGCCGAAATTATGTAAGGGATCTTCCACCCATCTCCTTTATTAAGAATCCCTTTTATGTTATGTCTTATAATTTCCTTTTTCATATATTGAGATTTGTTCCTAAATATTACTCTTACATTCCATTTCATTTATATGTTATGGGAGGCCCATTTCTCTCTCATCAACCCATTTTATGAATTTCTATATGATGTTGTTATGCTGCTAAAATTGCACCATGATTTTCCATGCCAAGATAACGGTGTAGTGAATACCATACCAATTTATCTATCAAGGGTATTCACCTTATTGAACATACTCTTATTTATTGGGTACTTAAATTTATGTATTCCACATTTATATATCATGGAATAAAATTATGGTGTTGAATGAATCCGTGTTATGTGATCTATAAGGCACACATAATCATGAGATTGAAATGAGTGTGAGGGTGCACCCTGATAGCGCTCCAATGTATTGGGTAATATTTAGTATCATGATACATCATGTTGGGATATGGATTTCCCTTATTATTTTATGGAAATTTTTTCCACCATCATGTCTTGGGGGTGTATCATTGACTTTTGTTTATGATGCAGTGTTTTAAGTTCTTTCCACATTTCCCATGTAATGATAATCATGCTAAAATCATGACTTATTATTCATGTTCCTTTATTCCATGTTGATATGATTTGTCTAAAATGTATTTTTTTCTATTTTAATGCCATTTTTACTCCGTTACTAGAATTTATAGATCACTCCTTTCTTATGTATGTCCTCAGGTCATCCCATGCAGTGTTAAGTGTGAAGGAATGTTGTGGTTAGGTAAATGAAGATTTCAATAAATATGTTGTGTTATTTCATGTTTTTTGTTGTTTTCTAATGTTACAAAACCCCCAAACACACTAGACCTCATGATCTTTATAGTTGTATTAAGTTAAATTTTATGTAATAAGTCATGTTTGAATATAAAATAAACAGTATAGTTGTTATACCTTGAGGGTCGATCGAGCCTATGAGTTTTTACATCTAGAGTATAGGGTGCTATCAGTTATGGAGTATGCCCTATTTTAGAAAGAACCATAATTTTTTAATTATTCTCTAAGGTGATGAATTATCAAAATCTATGAGGTTCTATGATTGTCTCAAGTATGACATCTTGTCATAGGTAAATGTCTTCAAGTTGACTATTATATTTGGGATAGTGAACCAGGAACTGATCGCATTGTATAACCTAGGGTAATCTCGTGGGGTGAGCTAGGGAAGTTCATTTCCTATGTCTGGTACAAAATCAACCGATAGTACTAAGAATCTTATATAGCTACCATGCAGTGATATTATCTGTTATAATCTATATTCATGTAGTTAGGTGTGGGGCTGCTAGTATGGTAGGATGAGACATACGAGGCCACAATGTAGGAAGGAATGTGTCGAGTGCCGATCTTGTGGAAATATGGTCCATCTACAACACGTTTTTGGAAATTTTTCTCTAGAAACTGGTGATAGAGGGTCAACACCGACTCTACATTCAGGGGTAGGGCCAAGAACTTCTCACCGAGAAGAGAGAAGGAGTATAACAGTCTGTTTAGGCCAAGGTGGTGGTCTTGGTCATGGTATTCGTACCCCAGGTTCATAGTGACAACATGGTGCATTAGCTCAGGGCATCCAAGCAGTGTCACAAGTCCATAGTATTGTCCATACATATGAAATTCCATAAACCTATTGGTAGTATGATCTTGGACCTTCTACTATCAAATGTACTATTCTAGTGGCCTCCATTTTATCTTCCGCACTTTTTGATATAGGGGCTTCTCATAGTTTCATATCTAAATCTATGATAGAAAGACTTGGGATTTTATAAAGTCATTTGATGGTGCTATGATTCTATAAACTCTGTTAGGTATTAGAATGGAAAGTGTGTGTCGGTGTAGGGAGTTACCCCTTGAGGTTGTTGGGTGTCACTTCCTGTGGGACCTCTATAACCTTGAGGTGAAAGGCATTAATATTATTAAGGCTGGCTAAAAACTACTAGAAAGTCATATGGGACTTATTATGCATAGAAACACCATTTAAAGGATTTACTACGAAGGGTTTAAAGCATATTTGAACAAATTTGTACGAGACATCATTTCAGGAGCTGAAAGTGAGATTTACTTCTACACCGATAATAATTTTTTCAGATCCAAGTAGGAGTTACACTATATACTATGACACATCAACTCTCAGACGAGGAGTGGATTTTATGTAGAGTGATCGAGTCTTTGTGTACTGGTCTTGGTAGTTGAGGTCACATGAGAGGAATTTTCCAATTCATGATCTTGAGTTAGCTATGGATGTTCATGCATTTTGTTATTGGATACATTACTTACTGGGGGGAATTTTGTGGTGTTCATGGGCCATAAGAGCCTCAAGTACATATTTACAAAGGATGATTTAAATACAAGGCAGTAAATGTTGGTCTAATACCTTCAGTATTTCAATTTTTTTCTATCCTACATTATTGGTAAAGGAAATTAAGTGGATGATGAACTAAGCATGAGATCTTAGATACAAGCTAGTAGCGTGTAGAAATATATGGCGTAGTTCTCTGTGATGCACTTGGAGGAGCACAATAGTTAGGGGAAGACGTACCTTACTTATTTAGGTGTTACCTTTACACTTTTGGATAGATTCACAATGAGGAATCTATTGGATATTAAAGGCCTAGTTCTTTGGGAGAGTTTTGCGGTGAGGACCCTCCTTCTAGTTGGACTGTAGGCAAGGATGAATTTCTACAGTTACATGGTCGAGTAAGGGTTTTAACATACATTCATGAGGAGCTGATGTTGGAATTACATGCCTCTATATAGGTAGTGCATCTAGGTTTCACTAAGATGTATCAGGAATTACATCATCATTATTGGTGGCCAGGTATGAAAATTGATATAGCTAGTTTGGTTATGAGGTGTTACACTTATCGGAAGGTGAAGGAGGAACACTAATGACCAGCCAGACTCTTATAACAGTTACCCATTCCCAAGATGAAATTGAATTATGTTGCGATTGACTTTGTGATAGTATTAATGAGGTAAACCCGAGGTAATGATGTTGTATGGGTTGTTGTTGACAGCCTCACAAGAGATTCACATTTCCTTCCAATTAAGGAATCCTTTAGTGTTGATGATCTTGGGAGGTTGTACATCTATGATACTATATGACTAAATGGGGTCTCTTATTCTATCGGTCTAGATAGTGATTCCTAGTTTAATTCTCGATTCAAGAAAGGGTTATATAGGGATTTGGGTACATAGATTCTTCTGAGCACATCATTCCACCCCCAAAAAAATGGCCAGTCAAAGAAAACGATTCAGGTTCTTGAGGAAATGTTGCAGGCATATGTCTTAGATTTTGGGGGCTCTTGGGAGAGGCAAATACCCATGCTTGAGTTTTCTTATAATAATAGATTTCAGGATACTATACAGATGGTTCCATATAGTGATTTTTATGTTAGGTCGTGTTTATCACCCCAGTGTTGGATGGAGGTAGTAGAGGTAGCTATGTTTGAACCTCCTCTTATCCAGGAGGTAGGTGTAGTTGATTTAGAAGTGGATGGCTATTGTGTAGTCTCATCAGAAATCATACGTCGATTGCTACAGACAACCTATACAGTTCATGTTTTGGGATTGGGTACTCTTATGTGTTTCATCAATGCGGGGACACAAGAGGACCCGGATAAAGGGTAAGCATTCTCTTTTGTATGTCAGGTCGTTTGAGATTCTAGAGAGGGTTAGTTTGGTAACCTATCGGTTGTGGTTACCTTAGAGTTACTTGGATATGCATGATTTCTTACACATTTCTCAACTGTGATGATACTATTTATACATGTCTCACACTTTTCATCACAAGGAGGTTGACTTATATGAAGATGAATCCTTTTAAGGAGCATTATATATGTATTATGAATCATATAATGAAGGTTCTCTAATGCTTCTTAGTTTCTTTAGTATGGGTGTTGTGGCAGCATAGCCAAGTGTAGAATAAGACATTGGAGAGGGCGATTGATGTACAATTGTAGTGGCCAGAGCTATTCTTAATTAAAGTTTTACTACCCTAGGAAGGAAAATTCAAGGACAATTTGTTTTAAGGTGGATGTTTTTAAGAACCCAATTCTTCTTATTGATGCAAGTCATGTGTTTTCCCTAGTTTTGGGTGAGAATAGGAGGCTTTATGGTTTGGTAACCCATGCAGGTTGAGCCACATGGTCATGTAGCTAGGTTTGTATCTTAAGAAGACTTTGAAAACTTCCTTTATTATTGCTACCATGTGGTTAGTAAACCATTTGGGGTAACCGTGTAGGTTCCCCTTAAGCTATAAGAAACCATGCACAGTTTCTTCATGGTTTGAAAAACTGTGCAGGTAAACTGTGTGGCCCCATAATTTTAAGAACATTATAAATTTTCATTTAATTAAAATTATTTTGTAACCCTAATTTTAGTTTTTACTCAAATATGCAGTAGGATATCAACTCTCCCCTTTGGATCCTCTTCTGAATATCCTTGGATTTCAGATCTACTCTTCATCCAGACTCTAATTTGAACATAGTTCATCTCCCTAGATCTGTAACAGTAAGTCCTTGATTCATTTTCATCCATTATTTATTCCTTTCAATATCAATTACACTATTTGGATTTAGACTTTTATTCCCTAATTTTACATTCTTCTTATGTTCTTAAAATTTCATCAAAACTTGGATTAATCAGATCATGATACTGGATGATCTATCTAGCATGATTCTAAGTTAGGTGGTCTTGTGCCCTTTGCTGAATTTCAAGCTGTTTATATATGTCGGGGTGTCACACACCCATTTTTTGGTTGTCGACATAAATTTAAATTTAACCATATTATTTCCAATCATGATTTAGGTCATTTAATTGGCATTTTTATCCATGTGATATATTTTATACCTTGAATAAGGTCCACCCCTGGGTGAGATTACTTGAATAGCCCTTTTCAGCTTGTTCTTTGGACACCCCTTGAGGTGTGCCTTTTACCTCATTCATGGGATGTTAAAAATAAAATTTCTTATTATTAGTATTTAAATAATTATAGATTGTAATAGAATTGGTTAAATGGTATGGGATGGAATATTTCCCTTTGAACTATGTACGCCTTTGTTGTTAAATCATGTTTGCCTTGCCTATGTTAGTAAAATAGAGGCCATGGATTAAACCAGTGTCATTAGATCTAATTTCATAAATTTTTACTTTTCCAAAGTGAGATATATGGTAACTAGGTCCTTAGGTATCTAGGTAGGAATTCTAGACTTATTATTCTAAAAGAACTCATTTAATTATTTGAAGTAAATCCATTGATCTTGGCCTTGTTTTTCAATTTCCTTAATATTAATGAATTACACATTTTGGTTCTTTACCCATGGGAGTTAAAGGATTACCAAGCCATGTAGTAGTGTGTAATTATTTTGAATCCTATTATAAAAAATACTCTCATATGATTAAATGAATGGAAAATCCTTATGAGGTTAGCATATTCTTGATTCACCCCATTGAGGTGATTTTGATATTAGATGGTCTTGGTTTTGACTTTAGCATGTTAAATGAAATTTAAAGGGTTGTATGATCATTATACTTGAGTGAAACATAGATTTATATTAGAATTCTGTGGAAGGACTTATGTGTCTATTGATCTTTATACCTTGGGTGGTACATGGATACACCTTAGGATGTCATGGATGGACTCTATGGTTAATGTGATTTCATCATGGGTGATATGTGGATCCATTGAGGGATTCCATGGATGGACTCATTGAGGCTGCAATTATAGTTGATTAATATAGGGATCCATGTGAGGGATGTCATGGATGGACTCAAGGGTAATTTGATTATATGTCATGGGTGATACTTAGTGCTTCCTTATAGGACCACCAAGGATGGTCTCAGATGAGTTGGACTTATACCTCACCTAGAGTGATATCGGATTCTTGAGAGGTTCGCTAGGGATGGTATTGTAGGGTGTTGGTTGAGATATAACATGAAGTGATACTTGAATTAAAATTTCGGGTTGTTAATCAGGGGATCAGGTTATAAATGTAAAATTAAATGAATTGACCTATGACGCGTCTTCCAAGACAAAGAAAAATTTGGATTGGGTCTTGACTTGTATTGTTCAGATTTCCTTATAAGGCATTTTTTTATTCCAGTTACATGGGGGATGTTGGGCATGATCTAGGTATTGGGACTTATAAATTCAATGTAATTGAATTTTTAAATGAATATGGAATTAATGTAGATGAAAACCATTGTAAGTAGGATGTTGACTTTTGAGTAATTCCTTTCTTCATACTTTTCTTATTTCACACTACATATTATATATATTCACTGATTCATTAGACCAAAACGTCGGTGGTTTCCTACTATGATTTAGTATCACACCCTTTTTGGGTCACCTTTTTAGACCCAACAGATTATATCACTGCAGTTGATGATAAGGGAAATCACCCTCTTACTAGTACTTGACTTATTTCTTATGAGGATAAGACTAGGGGTCCAAGTTGAGGCCTACAATTCTATTAGGTTTGTTTTGAATTTTTTTTAATTTTGGGACATGTATTCTATATGACTATAGTGTACCTGTTTTAGATTTGTTATTACATACATTTGGCATGTATCATCATTGTGTCTATGATATGAATTTTAGCATTGTGTTTCCTATTAGACTTCCACTGTTTATTCATGTTTTATGATTTACTACTTCCATTATTGAACTATTATATTATTTTTTGTGTTACACACTACTAATGGGGGCATATTATCCCCACTGACACACCTAGGCCCTTACTACTAGTCAGAAGCACCTGATATTTAGGGAGATGCAATTGAGGCCATGTGGAAAACTGGGTACCGGGCCCCTTTGAGTGTCATCTAAAACTCGAAAAATACCAAAATTATAAATAAAATTTAGGCATCTTATGAATTAAAATATGATATAATTATATCACAGTATAAGTAAATTAATGTTTTTAAAAATGATAAATTAAGTGTTGTTATTTTAGTAAAAAAAATATTTTTTCACAATTTCATAATTAATATAAATATTTAAAAGAAAATTTATTTTCATAAAATATATTCATATATTAATATTGTTTTGTATTATAAGTATAATAAAACTTTATAAGTCCTTAATTAATTTATCAAAGTGTCATAAAATTGGTTGTAGCATTAAAATCGATATTTTTCAAATAAATAATGATATTAGTTAAGAAATAAATTTTTTATATTTCAAAAATTACTTACATAAAATATATTATATTCTTGAAATCATAAAGTTTAAATTTTACCAGTTTTATTTTCTTTTAATTTTCTAAAATACTTCATTTTCCAATGAATAGTAATAATACAATTTTCACAAAATCGGGGTAACTTAAATTACATCATACCAGATGTATTAGTGAAATAATGTTTTATAGAAATTTAATTTAGTATATTTTAAATTTAATTTAAAAAATGATTTATTAAAATATTATAAACTCAATTTCCAAACCTCAAAGTATTTTCCAAGACCTAATGTCAAAACAGATTATTTAAAATAACAATTTTTCTTTTTTCCCACGTTCCTTTTTAATAAGCTAATTAATTCGACTTATAAATATGTTTTAAAGTATTAAACCCATTATATTATATTAATATATGATTTATATTGTCCAAAATTAACTATTACAAGTCTCAAATTTGATATAATATTTTATTCTAAAAATACTTATCTCCTCAAGTATAAAGAACCTCTCTCCCTACCCCTAGAAAACCATGTATACCTCCATTTACAAAGCCAAATATCTACCCAAATCCATTTTATTAAGCCTCTTAGAAATATAAGGACATTCTGGATTCATCCAACACCATTCAAAAATGGAGTTGCAGTGTTTTTCAAGAGAAACCACCCTGAGGAAAGAGTATGTCTCCATTAACTCTTACATCTTTCCTTCTTCTCCTTCTTCTTTTCCCAATTCCTTTCAAAATCATATACTCTAAAATTAATTATGAAGTAATATGAAATAATATTTATTATTTTAACCAACTTAAAGTATCATATATATGACATATATAAATCTCATACTCCATTTTCCTGCTCTTTCGACAACATTCTGTTAAACGTCAGTTAACCGCCTATAGATACATTTCCAAGAAAAGTCATATAACCACCTTCACGGTTGTATATTATGAATCATATATATTATGTAAATATTTAATTACAACAATTCTATTATTTTAGAAGTAAATAAAACTACTGTATATTTTACGTTTAAAAAATAGATAAATTAAGGAAAACAAAAAAAATTAAAAAAAATTATGTTAAAATGATTAAATTTCAACAAAAAAAATTAAGAAATGTAATCCAACAATTATAATTTATAAGTAGTTGTATAAATTAATATAATTCACTTTTGGATCACTTTTTAAATAAATATACATTACTTATTCATGAATCTCAAAAGTGACATAATTAAGAGAGAATTAAGGTAAGGGGATTATCAAACCCAACTCCATTCTCTTGGGTTTTCCCACATTCTCAAAATTTTCAGAATGGATATTCATTTAATTTTCATTAAATTTAGTTCCATTATTATTTACTTTTATTTTTAAGTATATACATGTTTCTAACATGGTTTTATGAAAAATATAAATATTTTCCAAAAGAACTCTTCTTTCCATGACACATCTCAACTCCCTTTAGATTCTTTCTTCTTCACTAAAGATTTATGATTCATATACTAATTATGTTTTCCATTTTTATTTGGGAATACAAATTCTTATTAATTAATGTATTATTTATGAAATTAAACCCATTAATTTCCATGGAATATTTTATTTCTAAGATTTATATGTGTTCTATGTGTCGTGCATGGTTATGTAAATGTTATGATGTGATGGGTGTGCTCTAAAATATATGGAGTCATTAGACACTACATTGAAAAAAAAATTGAAGTGTTTTCTGAGGATATTCTAATCTATTCCAAGATAAAGGAGGAATATGAAAAATATATAAGGATTTTATTAGTGGAATTAAGAAAGAATAAAATGTATTCCATGTTCAGCAGTTGGGACATTTGATGAAACAAGTGACATTCTTGGGTCATGTGATCGCAGGTGATAGAATTTATATAAACCCTTCAAAAGAAGACAATTTAGTAATGGCCCAGTCCCACTAATGTCACTGAAATACACATTTTTCTTGGATTGGAAGGGTATTATCGATGATTTGTGAAAAAATTATCATGATTATATATCCCTATAACTAAGTTAACAAGGAAATTGGTAAAGTATGTCTAGAAGGATGATTCTGAGGATAGATTTGATGGTCCAAATAAGAGGCTGATCATTGCACCTATACCGCTATTACCAATGAGCTTAGAATGTTATTTGCATATACAGGGATTCCTAAAAGAATGGTCCGGGTTGTGTACTCATGTAGAATGAAAAATTGATAACCTAAACCTCACAACAGCTAAAGATCCTTAAGCAAAACTACCCAAAACATGATCTGGAGCTTATGGATGTGATGTTTTCTTAAAAAATATAGTGATATTACCTCTACGATTAAAATTATGACATATATACTGATCATAAGAGTATAAATTATATATTCACAAATAAGGGACTCAACATTCATCAAAGGAGACCATTAGAGATAATCAGGGACTATGATTTCTCAATTCACAATCATCCTCAGAAGGAAAAAGAGGTTTCGTATTCTCATTGTAAAAAAGGAACTTGTTACTCTATCCATGATGGAGATTGAGAATGACCCTATCTTCATGCATATGCAACGTATGGATTTGGATATCATAATTTCAGGGAATACATCCTAATATTACCAAAAAAATTCCCAACCAACTATCCAATATAAGATAAAGGAGGCATAAAGGGATGATCTAGGGGTTTTAAAGAAGGTGAATGTTGTAAAGGTAGAGAAGCTATAAGAGTTCCATATTAATGATAATGGTTTTATTCAGTTTGGAATGAATTTTTGTGTTCCTTCATCATCTAATATAAATAAGTATCTATTTGATAATTCACAAAGCTCACCTTTCTCTGTCAATCGATGAAGTACCAATATGTACTGTGACATCAAAGAACAATTCTGGTGGGATAACATAAAGAAGGATATTGTAAAATATATCTTATGTTTATTTATATTTTATAATTTTAAAGTAGAGTGACATAAGTCCAAATGGATCATGAAACCATTTCCTATACCCATGTGGAAATGGGATAATTTCACTATGGGCTTTTTCACTGGTATCCTAAAGACATCCAAAGGTAAAAATTTGATCCGGGTTGTAGTGGATCGACTCACCATGACTACCCACTTTATCGCTATTTAGGAGGATTTATCACTTGAAAAAATTTCCAAGATATATTTGAAGGAAGTGGTGATGCTATATGTTTTTCCACTTTCAATCAAATATGATCATGATCAAAGTTTCATATCTAAATTCTGAAGAATTATTCAAAATTATTTGAGTACTAAATATAATTTTAGAATAGACTATCACCCTCAAACTGGTAGAAAATATGAATAGTATAATCAAACACTAGAGGAAATGATAACAGCCTAATAAATTGAATTCAAAGGTAGATGGGATCATCATATAACTTCAATTTAGTTCTCAAACAACAACATCTTTAAATCGAGAATTCAGATATCTCCAAATGAGGTTATGTATGTGAAGAGATGTAGAACTCAAACATATTGGGATGAAGTTGGAAAAATAAATCTAAATGGACCTAATCATGTGTAAGAAATGGTAAGGAAGGTTAAATCCATCTAGAAACATATAAATGATGCTCAGAGACAACAAAATAGCTATATTGAAAACCATTGAATGGACATGGAGTTTGATGTTAGAGAACAATTCATCCTTATCACATAGGAAAAGATTAAAGAGGTTTGTAATGAAAGGGAAGCTTAACCTAAGGTAAATTGGCCCCTTTAATATCCTTGATCGCATATGATAAGTTTCCTATCAGCTGGCACTTCCACTAAGTATGGATCAATTTCATCACATGTTCATGTATATCTTCTGAGGAAGTACATATCTGACCCCACACTTGTACTGAATCCATAGGTGGTACAACTAGAGAATGACCTCTCATATAAAGATAAGTCGGAAAAGAACTTATACTGAAGATAAAAATTCTTAATAAACAAGAAAATTCACCTTTTTAAAGTGTTCTAGAGTAATAATAAGTAGGAAGAAGTGACTTGGGAACCGTAGCAAGTAATTAAGGAGAAATATTTTCACTTGTTTATATAAAATGAAATTTCAACCATGAAATTTCAAAGGGGGGGGAAGAATGTGATGACCCAAACATTTATCAATGGAAATTCCCTTCTTAGAATAATTTCATATAGTATAAATAGCATAAAATCACCTATAAAACACAATAGAAACTTTATAAATGAATAATGAATTAAATCAAAGGTATTTATAGACATTAAGGAACTTATACTGATTGAATAGTAACTTGACACTTGGAATAGTAACATTACTATAAAGAATAGTAATCCGAACCAAATAATATTAACCTCACTTATTAAATAATAAATAAATTTTATTCATATTATAAATTAAAATATGATTAAAGTATATCATATTATATGAAAATAAATATTTTAAAATTGTTAAATTTAGTGTAGTTATTTATATAAAATAGAAATTTTTATTTACCATTTTATAATTACTAAAATGATATGAAAGAAAATTAATTCCCAAAAAAATTATTCATATATCAATATATTGTTTATTTTAATTATAATATAATTTTATAAGAACTTAATTAATTTTTACAGGTATCATAAAATATTTTATAACATTAAAATCAGTATTTTTCAAATAAATGATTATTTTAGATAAGAATTAAATTTATCATATATAGAAAATTATTTTCATAAAATGTTTTATAGTTTTAAAATAATCATGTATAAAATTTATAAGGGTTATTTTCTGTTAATTTTATGAAATACTTCAATTCTCCAATGAATAGTAAAAATATAGTTTTCATGCAACTGGTGTAACTTAAATTACATCATTAATTATGTATAAGTGACAGAATAATTTTTACAAATTCAAGTTCCTTTATTATATATTTAATTTGAAAAATTATTCATTAAAATACAATAATCTCAATTTCCAAACCAGAAATTTATTTTCCAAAACCTAACATCAAAATTTATTCTTTAAAAAAACAATTTTTCATTCTTCCACTTTACTTTCTAATAAACTAATGTATTAAAATTATAAAGGAGTTTTTAAGTATTAAAGACATTTTATTATATTAATATATGATTTTTATTTTCAAAATATCATTATTACAAGTCTCTCCTTTGATAAAATATTTTAACTAATATTTTATTCTAAAAATACCCTTCTCCTAAAGTATAAATAACAACTCTCCCATCCCTTGGAAACCCACTCATATCACCCTTTATAAAGCCAAATATCATCACAAATACTTGATTATAATCCTCTTATGATACCTATAGATGTTTTGAATCTATAAAATTCCAATCACCAAGGGATTTATAGTGTCGTACAAGAGATGCCACACTAAGGAAAGAGTAAGTCCCTATTACCTATTCCTTATTTTCTTCTTCTTCTTCTTCTTATTCCCAAATACATTGAAACCCATATACTCTAATATTAATTATTAAGTAAGTTAAAATTCTATAAATGTTGCTTACCAACCTATAATATCATATATATGACATATATAAATTTTTTACTCCATTTTCCTGCCCTTTTGACAACGTCCAATTAAAAGTCGGCTAACCATTGATGGAGACATTGCAAAGACAATTATTATAACCACATTCAAGGATAGAACGTATGAATTATATATAATATGTGTGTGTGTGTGTGTGTAAATACAATTATTCTATTCTTTTATAATTAATTATACAAATGTATAATTTATGTCTAATAAAATAGAGAAATGGAGGGAAAATGGGAAATTTTATGAAAATGTGATATCAAAACTCATAAATTTCATCAAAAAACATAAGAAATATAATCCAATGATTATAATTGATATTTTTTCTATGTGGGATGCATGATTATTTAAATTTTTTGGTGTGACAGGTGTGCTCGTAAATATATAACACTTCAATTCATTTGGTAATATGATGCATCTCGTGAGATAATGTGAACTATCCCTGAATAAGATACTATATTTTTTTACAATGATAATTCTATGATTATGAACATATTTTATACATCAACATGATGTTATATTTTTTGACAACTATGTGTGTTATTTGACCGATAAGCATGATGTTTTATTTTTATGCATTTCTGCATTTCATTCATTTATCTAATGCTTCCTCTCAGGATTATGATGATGATCCTATGATTATGTTGTCATTATTATGGTTATGCTCACCCATGTTATATTGATCCATTTCCATATTTTTTCTCTTACTAGGCTTCTATATCCCCATTTTCATTGATGTATATCCTTAGGTTGTTTCTTATTCTAAGAAGAATGTAAGGGCCTCTGATAATCTATAGAATAGTAAATTAAATGATTTTTATGTTTTATTATGTAATAGTGATGTGTGGTCCAAATTTTTCCCAAACACTAAACTATTTGATATTTTATTTGTAACTCTGTTATGTTTTCTAACTTTAAAATTATTTAATAGTCATATAAGAGAAAGTAGGTTTGTTATAACTTTGTTGGTTGTTTCCCTATGTCATTTAATCTCTCTTTTTTGTTGTAATTTTCATCTAATAAGTTTATTATTTCCTTGTTGTTTTTACCCAGGTTATTAACCTATTTATCCCATAAAAACTTTTTTTTCTAGGTGATTCATAGTTTTTTCTTTGGTTTATGCATATAATGGGGTTAGTGTAAGGTTTCCCTTAGTTAGAGGGTTAGTTTGTTGTGGGGTTTGGTGCAAGGTCGGTCTTGTTTTTTTATCCTTTATTTTCATGTATTGTTCTTACAGGGGTTGAGTTATGGGTTCAAATTTGTGTGTTATTACATTGTGTCCTAAGAGGGATGATATTCTTGTGAGATTAATAGGAGTGAAAAGAGTATTATGAAGAGAGTGTTTAGTGTGTCAGTTTCATGTGAACATCATGACTATTCTATTGGGATCTCATTAAAAATGTTGGATGGGTACCGAGGAATTAGGAACCTAATGTCCTTTGTTAGATATCATTAAGAGGTTTTCTTATGTCACCATCATGTTTCCCATTCTTTCGGGTTTTGTTCTCACATGGTTATACGGACATTAATATGGGGTTGTATGGTTTTACAATTGTATGAGTTTGGATGTGGTTCCCACAATTTCAAAATTTTAGAGAGTTTCTTACCTTAAAGTATATAGGTTTTTTGGTATATTTTAGATTCTGGTGGGGTGGATGTTTTATCCACTCGTAGCCTTGTATATGAGTTTTTTTCTCACATTAAATATGTTTTTTTTTCTAATATTGTATTTATACGAGCTGTTTTAATTTGAATTTATGTTCATACCTTTATATTTATTTTTTTACCATGTTTGGTTATAGGATACGTATTACTCAATTTATTGGTGTTCTAAAATCAATAGAGTTGACTCGAGAGCCTTTAGTTGGCGTATGATCAGCAAGGAGGGGAGATACATTGAACTAGAAACATAGGTATGTGAAGGTGAAGTAAATTTATGCATTTATGTAAATAATTTTTAATCCAGAACAAGGTATTAGTAGTATCTCAATTAGAATTTACGAGGATAAGTGGGTATCACATTGATACAAACATTGGTCATAACCAGTGTATATATTGAATAGCATTGTTTAATGTTTGTTTTGTTTTACTTAGGTTATTTTGAAAGTTCTCCTAAATCAATTTAAAGTCTAGGTGGTGCAATAAGGTTGGGTGATTAGGTTTGGTATTTTATTATTCAAGGAAGAGATTTGTAAATTTTAATTCAAATTAACTTTGTAAAATAAATTTTATTTTTATGTATTTTTTTTATTGACTTGTTTCTTCAAGGTTGTCTTCTATAGCTAGAAGCCTTCTGCTTCCCCAATTCCCTTTTTTTGTCTCATTTAACTGTTCCATGTTGGTCCACATGTGTAATATGGATTTTGTTTGTTTTAACTTCTTCATCAAACCTAATTTCCAATAAATCTCCTCTACATTGAGTAGGATTCATTTTCAAGGGTTGAGGCAAGTTATATGTGAGTTCAATGGGAAAAGGGAGCTCTACTAGCCCAGCTCATGCCTCATCAGAGGAGATGTTAGGAAAAGGGGTGCATCCATGATAGTGTATTTTTGTAATAATATTACATTTGGGGGCAAGTGAGAAAAGGGTTCTTATTACTTTACTGATTCTAAAGAATATTAGTAGGAGTCTTTATAAAGTTGAGGTGCAATTATTTAGGCTGGTGTGATGTTGGTTTGTGTTCGATCAGGATCATGGAGCATTGAACGCATGAATGGAAAATCAGTTTGGCTTTCTACTTACAAGCTTACACATGAGAAGACATTATAATCAACTACTATGTGATCATATAGGGTTTGGATATTTAATATAATCATTCATGGAATATCTGAGTTTATTTTAATAATAACTAAACATTTTAAGGGTTTATTTATATTTCATTTATTTATCCTCCTATTTAGATTGATTTAGTATTATTTCAAAATCCTTGGTTTCCTTGAGTCTGAATTTGTAATATTCTCTAGATTTCTGGCATAATGGAACCCTAGAGCCCCTTCCGCATACACTTAATCCAATTGGGTGAATCTTTTAAAAAAAATTGTTCATTTACTACTTTTCGTTTTTTTATTTTATGACCTTACAAAATTTTTAACACTTTTTATTGAATTTATTAATCTTGTTTGTGATTTTATCTTGATTAGT
This sequence comes from Viscum album, assembly GCA_963277665.1. Classification (NCBI taxonomy): domain Eukaryota; kingdom Viridiplantae; phylum Streptophyta; class Magnoliopsida; order Santalales; family Viscaceae; genus Viscum; species Viscum album. Next base: position 64,690,122 of record OY728147.1, on the reverse strand, counting down.
TTTCATTATTATTGCTTTATTTCTTCCTTATAGGTTTTTTAATATTTATACTTGAATATTTATTTTCTAAAATTTTATTTTTGAGTCTTTTTTGTTAAATTCTCAAGTATTGATTCTATATTTTTATAAGAATCATTATAACCATGTTTATGTTAATGTATTTAAGAATTAATGCAAGAAATTTGGTCTTTATTATTATTACATTTGATAATTTATAGTTTTTTTACTATTTTTATAATCATTTTTAATTATATTGTGTGAATTAGAGTTTTATGATTTGTTTTATTTTTATTAGTTTCATTTTTTTCATGAAATCGGATATATTTGTAGATTTTTCTAATTTCATATTTTCCAAATTATGAACCAAAATTAAACTCAATTGGATCCTTTTTTGCTATTAAATGGGGATTTTCCCTCAACTTAACCCACAATAATACATATCATAAACAAATGGGTACAAATTTTTATCAGAAAAATTTGTATTTGGTTTATTAATTGTTTTAAATTATTTTTTTAGTGGCTTTTACTTTTCAGCATGATTTATTAGTTGTTTAGATAGGTCATTTTCTCTCTTTTTTTGTAATTCACATCTGATATAATTGAAATTACCTTACTATTCTTCCCCTAATTTTCAGTTTATTTGAGTCCATATATACTTTTTGGTAGTTGATGTATGGTTATGTATATGGTTCGTATAGGGTTTCAATAGATATTAAACAAAAAAATCAATCAAGTGGAATAGATTAAACTAAAATATGAGGATCTTCATGCAAGATAATATGAAACCTGTTTACAAAAACTAGAAATCAAGAACACTATAAAACCAAATGTATCATTCATTGAATATTCATAAGAACCTTTGATATTCGTTTTCATATGCATTTGATAAAGATCACAAAGTGGAAAATAAAACCACCCCACATCCATAGTGTATAAATGGTATAATGTGAATCGCATGTCACACTTTCTTAACTCTCTATTATACCATGATGTGATAAAATCTCAACATATGAAAGAATAATGAGAATATATACAAGGGTTTTTGGTAGTTTCAACAGAGTATAAGAATAATACACACACTTCCATTTTATTTGTAATAGATCATTCCTTCTTGACTGATTACAATTATAGTTTTGGTTATTGGAGGTGTTTTAGAGGATGCCTAAGGAGGCTCCATAGAGGATGGAGTTGTATGGTTGTTTCATTAGGGAATTCATGTCAAGTGATGTTTACATGATTTTCATAGGTGGTTCATAGATTGTATAGTCGATGATTTCATAGCTTTTAGATTAGAAAATGGGGAATCTGTGAGGTGAAATACACATCATGTAAGTGAAATTCATGATGTGTATTAAATAATGGATGAGGAAAAGTGTTTTTCAATAAAAGTGGGAATTTTTTGGAAACACATGGATTACATGTCATGTAATATTTACATGATGTGAAACTGAAAGGATTCAAGGGTTTTAGGTTCTTTCTTCTAATTATCATTCATTCATCCATACCCTTTCTTCTTCTCTATATTGTGACAAACCCTAATCACCCTAAGTATATTTTCCATCCCACTTATCCTCACTTCAATCCATTTGTTCTAGTGATTGTTCATTTTTGATCTATGGTGAGTTATCCCTTTTATCCCCTTGTTTTTCTCTAGTTCTTCATCTGGGGATCCTTTATGGTGGTGCAGTTTTGGTTTAGGGTGTGAGTTCGGATGTGTTTTGATGATATTTTTATTCAGTGCTTGGTCCATAATTTTTTCATGTTTTATTTTGGTTTTTTGATGTTTCTTCTTTTCCATGTAGTGTGCAACAAGTTGGTAAAGATATTTTAGGTAGAAAATCCCATGTTTCTTTCTATTGTGTTCCATGCGGGTGGGGATTACTCTTGTTTATATTTGGATTATGGTTACATTGGATTAATAAATGATAATTAATTGTTTAATTGAAATTAAATTGGGGGAAAGGGTAATGATTCACAATTCTTTATAGTTTGATATTATTGGGATATGATGGATTGTATGGGATTGATTCCCTGCTAAAAATTATCATCATTGGGGGATTTGTTTTCGATGGATGATATTTTTTATGATTTTTAGTTATGTTTTTATTGTTTTTATATCATTATAAAATAGAAATTTGTCAACCACTTATATTTGGATAACAAAATGGTTTCCCTAGGATTGTGGATTGTGTGATAACACTCCCAAAAATAATGTTAAATGTGATAAAATCATTTTTATTGAATTTGTAAAATGATATTTGATGTGATATGTATGTGGTAGTACTTATGGGTTATATATTTGTGTTTTAAATGTGGTGTTTGGATAATGGGTGAGATGTGGGCGTGCTTTTGGGTAGTGAGGTGGTTGATTTTTTTGCCATGATTTTGCGGCAGTGAGGGGTTTGGGGTCTGGTTGAGATTTTAGGGTGGCAAGTTGGTTGATTTTTGTCCATGTATTTGGTGTTGTGAGGTGGTTTTTGTTTGGGAATGATTTTTTGGTGGTGAGGTGGTTGGTGTTTGGTCATTATTTTAGGGTAGTGAGGTGATGGTACTAGGTGAAGGGTGAGTTTCTTGTGATGTGAGGTTTTGTTTTCTAGATGCATGGGTAGTGATGGTATAAATAATTTTTCAATAATATTTGAAATGTATGGGGTTTGGTTTTCTTAATGAGGTGTAAATGGATAATGAATAAATAAATTATGGGCTATGTGGTTAAATGTGGTTGATGCTTAATAATGAAACTAATGGGTTGGGAAATGGTGTTGGCTAGTGGCGTGTTGTGTAATGTGGCTTGTTTCTTATTGTGTGGTTTTGTGAATTTAGAGTTGGTAGAAAGATTGATGTTGTTCTGAGTTGGTTAGAATTTATTTGTGAACACGTAGGTTGGAATTATGTGTCGATATATTTATATAATTGTATTTTCCTTTTGATTTTTATATAAACTCCATCTGTGTTGAGAACCATGTTCCAACAATCATATTTATATGAGGGGTGGTTTTTCGAACATCTGGTGAGGGGGGCGGATGAGTGGTTACCTTCTCCTTCCTGATCCCTCTTCAAAGAGATGTAGGTATTAAATAGGTTGTGATGGTTGGAGTTCTGATAGTCTACAAGATGGTGGTTTTGATAGCCTATGTGTATTATTGGGAGATTTTATGTTTCCATGATTGTGGGGTGGTGATCCAAAGTGTCTTTGAGAAAGATGTTATATAGCCTTGGTGTCTACGGGTGGGATAAGTGGAGACAAGGTGGCTTATGGGGTGGGTCATCTAGGGTAGGAGGAGGGCCTGACGTTGATTTCCTCCATGTTCATGATACCAAACTACTCTTTTTATGGCTTTCGATGTGTTATGGTCTAGGTTTTTTTGGGCAAGACATGATGTGGAGAGGCTTTTGGGGAGGCAAGTTCGAGTGTCTTCAGGTGAGATATGTTTTGACCTTGCTTATGGGGTAGTGTGTTATTTATAAGAGATAGTTGCTCTATGACATACAATGTTGGGGTGATAGACTAGCATACTATGGGGAAAGTTGTGTGGGGTACCATTTATCGATGTGACTAATGCTATATTATATTTCATCGCTTGTGTTATTTATTGATTTGCCTCAGTGAGGTTTGGGATGGATAGTCAACATGTTTAAGAGTTTTTTGTCATACTGTTTTCTGAAAGGTTCATTAGAATTATTCTTTCACGTGCACATGAGATACATTGGTTTTCCCTAAATATTATACTTTTACACTCACCATATATATATTAACTAATTTTCAGGTTTCTAGGAGGATTTTGTGGAACATGTCATACATTAGTAGCTCTAACCTTGGATAGCTTCTGTATTAGTTCTTTAGATTTTTTTTGAGTATTTAATTTTTTGAGTATTTTATATGTATTTGTTTTATTCATATATTCATGTGGGATGGTTTTTAATTCTTTTTATATTTTTTCATGGTGTTTTTTTGGGATGATTCATCTTATCTTTCAATCATATTTTGTTGTAGAGGGTAATTCTTACAAATTCATGATATTTTTATACTCTTGGTGGTATTCCCCAACTCAGGTCCTACTGGAGGAAGAACTCCAGGGTCATTATCTATCTCCTCTCATTGTGGTATCTTTGTAGAAAAGGGGTCAGTATAGAGTGGTAACAAAGGTGATAGTTGACATAAAGGATGGAGTTTCGAGTTTAGAACATTGAGGATTTCTAGTTTTGGTATGAAAACAAGGCCATTTGACCTTATTGTGTGACATATACCAGGTAGATCATCTAGGAAATGGTATTTTAGGTCCCCACATTATATAATGCATGGAATCTGAGCTTATTGAACGACCAAGTGAGGTGGACTAGTTTATAGGGTAGAGACCTAGGAGTGATACATGAATTATGATGGCATGTGTTTCTATTTGATTTTGGTTGTTTTATGAAGTCTAAAATGAATCATGGGAATTAAAATAATCTAAATACAATTCCGTACTACCTAGTATTAGTAAATAATTGTTTATTTTTTCATCTATATCTTCTATTCATCATCTATGTGTGGATTTTATAGTTGAGGTTCAGAAGTATTATCTATTTGATCTTTAGAGGGTTGATCTAGTTGAGTAGGATGATTAGTGGTAAATGACATTGTGAACTTTCAAGAAGTAGTATTTAAGGAATTACAAGGGAATTATTTCAAATATGAAGATAAATTACTAGATGGAGGTGCTCGAGATCACTTCAGTTTGATCAGTTCCCTAGTGGGATAATTGGTTCCTTTGGTAGTTAGTCAGATGTAGGGATTTGTATGTTAATGGTGGGAATAGTATCTTTGAGATTGGAAGGAGGAAGATATTTCATGCGTCAAATTTCAAAAATCATTCTAGGTAGAGTTCCTTTCATTTAAAATTAAGGTAGTGAAGAGGTGAGAGATTCTTTCTCTTTAGCAGGGGATTATGTCTGTACGGTATGTGGGAATAAAATTCAAGGACATTATAAACTTTTCCCTGGATCATTTTATAGAATAGGAGGCTTGTGTGATATGTCTTGAGGAGGTTTTATGTCCTTGTATACAGTATGCATTTACAAATTTTATGTTTCCAGTGTATATGGAGGTTCAAAAGAAGGTAGAGGTGATCGATTACATCAACTTAGGAGGAGGTTTACCCATATAGGGGAACCAGTAGGGTTCCTCAAGGAGTAGGGTTATTAGTGTAAGGTCTTATAAACTATGGACATTGAGGTTTTGACCAAAGGTAATTCGACCTTATAACCTACCTTTTAGCATTTTAGGGATAATGATATTTATATTATTCCTAGGGGATTCATATTAGTGTTATTTGTCAATAAATATGGTGTCCATCATCATAATCAGTGTCCAATTGTCCTTTAATCTTAAGTCGATGGAGGTGGACAAGTTCAGTTCCAACCTCAGTAATAGTTGTTAGTGAGACCATTTTTGTAACAAGGGTAGTGTGGTTATGCTCCACTGATGGTAGATAGAGAAATTAAAGGGTAATCTAAGCATGTTACTCATGTTCAGGGTCCTCCACTCAAGTGTGATCATGGAGGTGGTCATCAGTAGAGAGGAAGAGGATTTGGGCGTGGTAAGTTTCATGCAGTGGATGAGGTAGTTCCATAGGGCCTAGAGATCAGTAATGGTATGATTGGGTTTTTTAGAACCCTTTTATGAGCCTTTTTTAGTCAGTATATTCACACTCTTTTATTGCACCCACTCTAGTTCATGATCTAGGACTAGATGTAGAGAGTATTTTCATTCCTTTGTTGTTCACTATGTATGTTAGAGTCCAGACCAACTAGATTTTTGTGTTCCATGGATGTATAATGATGATAGCGATGTATCAGTCACAAGGGGGTATTTCTTTCTAGATATGAATCCATAATATGTTATACTGGATATAAAACGGTTTTATTTGAGTGTTTTGTTATCGAATTCTTTCTAAAAATATTTTTGTTGTTAGGTATGGATGGATAGCATGTGGTTTTTTTTGGCAAGAATGGTTTATAGGGGGGAATTCAGCAATTGGATCCACTTAATTCTTTGATGGCTGATTTTTTGGCGTAATTAGTGGATGTTGGGAAAGTGGAGGTCCTTGTGGCCATTGGGGGGTTTTTGGATGTTTTCCTTGAGGAGGTCATGATGTTAGCCCCTTTGACATGGTGTTGAGTTCCTAATTGACATTCAGCCTAGTGTTTCTCTGATTTCAGTGTGTCTTTCTCAGATAACATCTTATAAGTTGTGATATTTGAGGATTCAGATAGATTTTCTGATGTAGAAGGGTTTTATCTGGCACAATGTTTCATCGTGTGGTGCTTAAGTGTTGCTCTCCGGTAAGAAAGATGGTATTGTGATATTTTTTATAAACTTTCAAGGGATTAATCAAGTAATTTTCTAGAACCTATACCCAATTATAATGATAGACAATATTCTTCACCATCTGATAAGGTTTATTTGGTTTTTTAAGATTGATATGTGGTCTGGATATCACCAATTTATGGTGAGTGAGGGAAATATCCCAAAGACTGCCTTCAGATGTATGGACGGTAACTTCAAGATTTTATTCATGTTGTTTGGAATTACTAATGCACCAACAATATTCATGGGACTTATAAACACATTTTTTTTCCAACCCGTCCCCTAGGGCTCGTGTCGCGACTACCCAAAGCCTGCCTTATATAGGCCAGGGATTGGCGACTATCACTGGAAAGGCGTATCCCAAAAACATGAAGGCATTTCCTTTAAACCTGTATAAACACACAATCCAAGTACACAACAAGATGAAACCATGAAGTAAAACTGCATTAGTAAATGTGTGTACTGAAAGTAAAGGGGCCGGAATACATGCCCAAGTGAAATAAAAACAACTACAATAGAAAAACAGCTCCTGAGATCACTCACCAAGGATCCTACCTAAAGGGGTAGGTACATCCCATCTCTGTATCTCTCTACATCAATTGTCACCACTATCCACCTTCAGGGCCTAGTTTTCCAATTCTCATTCAAGGATACCCATTGTCTGCACAAGACACAACAAGGTGTGGATGATGACCATGTAGGGGTAGGTATAACAATACCCAGTAGGGACTCCGAGAGCCTAGAAGGACTCCTACAATTACACAAAGGAAAACTAGAAATCTTGATCTAAATCATAAAGCACAAATAAAAAGACTTAGATCAAACCAGGTATAACTTAAGTAAAAATGTATAGATGATTAGTCATAATGCTAGATCATCTTATTTTTTCATGGTTTGTGCTGCTGATCCACACAGGATCGCTCGGTACTGATCCACAAAGGACTGCTAGGTGATGATCTACACAGGATGGATAGATGATGATCCACACAAGATCACTAGGTGTTAATCGACACAGAATCTCTAGGTGTTGATCCACAAAGGATTGCTATTCATTCTTCACTTCCCAGTCAGCCACTAGATTCCCATACATAGTACGCTTGATTCGGTAAGGATCCTCTCTTCAAGACATCAGTCATGCTTTGAATGACACTAATTCCAACAAATACGTAACCCAATGATCTATCATTCCATAAGGGATCTAAGTAAATAGATGGTTCATCAATCAGACAACTGGTCTAAGAGTTATATGCATTTTAGTGTAGAGGGCCCAGTTGGATTCGAGTATGATCCAACTTGGATGTACTCGAACTTTCACGAAAACATAGTTGGATTATCTCAAAAGGACGGTCTCATCCCAAGGATTCTAAAGTCATAGATGGTTCATCAAACAGACATCTGGTTTGTAAGATACATCCTTTTAAGTATATTTGGGCCGAAGAGGGTCAAGGTTCGGTCTGACCCGATCGGACCAACCCAACCCGCCCATCCAGGGCCAACCCGAACCGATTTGGGTCAACCCGACTCGGCCCATCCCAAACTAGTTGGGCCATGAATCAGCCCATACCAGTTGGTTCTTTGACCGGGCCGTACTTGCTGGACCATGGTAGGCTCGGCCCACTGGGTAGCAGACAAGCCTCGACCACTTATTGGGCGCGACCCATGCGAGGGGTCGCACAACCCCTCCTCGAATGACTCTAAGAGCCAATCAGATCTTCAACCAGCGATGCCACAAGGCGGCGCATTGCTGTCTGTGGGGACCGCAGGGATTGGGGGCCTCTCCGTCGCAGCTTTGAAGCTGCAGACTCCACCTACATTGAACGACGGTGCACTTCCCTTCTGCCAATGTGGTCGGCCGAGATTTGGCCACCCATTTGGTCCGATGTGGCGTCGTGCGGTGCCACCCCATTCGGCGACCGGTGAGCGTCGGCCGCCACTACACTGGTTCCATGCCGTCTCTTCTTCCACGGGACTTCAGTGACACTCCAGAGCTCCATTTTTACTCTTGTCTGCGCCTATGGGCCTCTCTGAATGTTGTCATTACAGCATGACCCTCTGATTTAGGTTTTCATCAAATTCAAAAATTTTCCATGAAGAACACGACAAAAATGAAGCGGAAGAGGTTCTAATACTTGTTCATTTTTCCTGTGCCCTCCGCGTTAGCATCATATCAAAGGGTGGTGTTGTAAACAATTAGAAAAGGCAAAATAAAACCTCATTCAAATCCCCTACAACATACCAAAATTCCATATGAATCACGGATCAACTTGTTTTGGTTGATCTATATTTGTCACATTTTCAAGAATGAAGAAATGAAAAATAATTCACTTGAATTAAAGAACAAAATCCTCTACATCGAGATCCTTTGGGTGATGCTGCAGTTGGGGAAAGAGAAGATCTCTCGTTGGATGAAGTTTTTAGCATTCGTCAATCTCGGATTGTTTCTGCTAAATCTTCCATCCTCTTTGGATGGAATATATCGTGGTATTTTGCCAGAGGCTCCTCACAGCCTTGTCAAGAACCCTAACCCAAGCCTCAGTTAAATAGAGGCACAAAAAGAGGTTAACGCAATGAGAGATTAATGGGGTTCATTAATGAATGATCCTCCTAAGCATTCAATGGTGTGGTTACAAATTGAAGATTCATTCCATTAAATGGATTTAAAACCCATTGGTCTCACCACTTACACTCAATAAGAGGTAGGATAATAAAATAACAATTTTTATGTTATTGTATAATTTCTTTAAATGTCACAAAAATTATCTTTTTTACCCGACCAACTACAGTCAAAGTTAAACCTCCCTTATGTGAATCTCATTGTTTTAGATAAAATGGTGCCCTCATATTTTTAATCCATGCACCGGTTCAAAAGATAGAAAACTATGCCTACACATTTATTGAATATATCTTAAAAAAGTTCAAAAAATCCATTTTGGGCACACCGGGCCTTAGAATCAAGTGCCGTCAATTTTCGCAGACTCATAATAATCACAAATAATTTAATATATATATATATATATATATATATATATATGGAATTTTTGAGTCTTTACAATCCCCCCACCTTAGGGATCTTTGTCCCCGAAAGCTACAAAAAAAATAAGGGAACAAATGGGGGTACTGAGCATTTATTTGATCCTCTCACTCTCATGTGCTCTATTGGAGATTCCTGTGCTTCCAAAAAACTTGAAATAGAGAAATATACTGCCCACGATAGAGCCAATCCTGTCTATCCTCTATCTCCTCTGGGAACTCTGAAAACGTCACCTCAACATCGATGTCCAACTCACCCCAGTTGATAACGTGCGATGGATCAGGAATGTACCTCCTCAGCTGCGACACATGGAAAATATTATACACCTGGTGCATCTGTGGGGGAAGAGCTAGATGGTACAACACCTCGTCTACTTTTCTTAGGATTGGGAAGGGTTCGATGAACCTCATAGATATCTTGATATCCCGGGCAAACCTCTTTAATCCTTGTTATGGTGAGACCTATAGGAATACATAGTCTCCTTCCTCAAACTCCAAGGGTCTCCATCTCCTATCGGCATAAGCCTTCTGCTGGCTCTGTGCAGTCTTCATCCTCTCCTGGATGATCTGCACCTTCTCTATAGTAGCCTGAACCAACATCGGAACCATAAGTGCTGACTCCCATGGGTCTATCAAGCATAGTTGTGATCTACAAGGTCACTCGTATAGGGCCTCAAACAGATCCATGCCAATAGTGTAGTGATAAATGCTGTTGTAAGAGAACTCCACTAGTGGCAAGTGGTCCTCCCAACTACGGCCAAAGTCAAGGACCCAAGAATGTGGAATTTCCTCAAGTGTCTGAATGGTCCACTACGTCTAACCATCTGTTTGAGGATGAAATGAGGTTATCAAGCGTAGCTCAATCTTGAATGCCTCCTTTAATCCCTTCCATAAGAGGGATATAAAATGATTGTTATGATCTGATACAATCATCGATGGAACCCCGGGAAGTCGTACAATCTCCTGTACGTAGAGGCATCCCAAGCTCTCTACTGATCTCTGCTCTCAAATGGGTAGGAGGTCGGACAACATAGTGAGTCGGTAAATGATCACCCATATGGAATCGTGACCCCTAAATGTACGTGGTATCTCCATCATGAATTCCATGGATATATAATCCCACTTCCACTCTAGTTCCTCAAGTGGTTGAGCTAAGCCTACTAGAACCTTATTCTCAGCCTTCACTTTCTGACAAGTAAGGCATCGTGATACGAACTCTGCCACTTCTTTCTTCATCTATAGCCCCCACTACTGACTCCAGAGGTCCTGGTACATCTTCTTCACTCCATGATGTACCACTGAAGGGGATTTATGGAACTCCCTCAACACATCCTCTCTTAACATCAGTAGTACCATGATGCATCCTCTGAAGAGAACGATGTGCTCCCCACCTTCAACAAATCCTTTAGGATATTGTCCTGAGAATATCTGAACATTTCGGACCTCAAAGTCAATGGAACCTAAGATGAGCCTCCCGAACATATAAAAGAAATGTGGGAGTGACAGTCATAGACTGAACATAAGCTACTCCATATCTATCCACAAACAATATCTACAATGTGGCCAGCTGCTATGTCACCTCACCTAAAAACTGTTGACCAGACCTCCTACTGAGCGTGTCTGCTACTATGTTCTCCTTCCTAGGAGTAAAGAGTATCTCATATTAATAGTCCTTGAGGAACTCCATCCACATCCAATATCTCAGGTTCAGTTCCTTATGTGAGAAGATATACCTGATACTCTTGTGATCAGAGTAAAAAAGTAAATAGTTCACCCATAAATTAGTGTCGCCACATCTTCAGCACAAATAATAATGATAATAACTCTATTTCATGGGTATTGTAGTTATTCTCATGTTGTCTCAACTGTCGTGAGTCATAGGCAATAACTGATCACTCTTTCATTAGGACACAAAATAGTCTGGTCTCTGATGCATCATAGTAGACTGCATACCCAACACCCTCTTCTAGTATCTTCAAGATAGGGGAACTCATCAGCCTCTACCTCATCTATGGAAAACTCTACAAGAATCTCTCCATACACACAATGGTCTTTCAATTCTTTGTTAAAGCTGACAAGGGTGTCACAACATTGTAGAAATCATGTATGAATCTCTAGTAGTACCCATCCAATCTTAGGAAACTTCGCACCTCACTCACACTCCTGAGTGGCTCCCAAGAAAGCACTGCCTCTATCCTCGCTATATCCACTACAACTCTAGCCACCAAGATAACGTACCCTAGGTAAGTGAACCTTCCATATCCAGAACTAGAACTTTGAGAGCTTTCCATAATGATGGTTCTCTTGAAGTGTATCCAAAAATATTTATAGGTGTGTGGCATGCTCCTCCTTCGATGTCGAGTATATCAAGATTTCTTCCATAAAGACCACCGCGAAGTGATCGAGGTAAGCCGGATGATCTTGTTAATGAGCCCCATGAACACTATCGGAGCATTGGTTATGCCGAAGGGCATCACCAAGTACACATAGTGGCCATAATGAAATCTGAAGGCTATCTTTGTTATGTCCTCATCCCATTTCTTATGCTGGTGATAGCCTAATATGAGGTCTATCTTCAAAAACCATCGAGATCCCTTTAGCTAGTCAAAGAGATCATCAAACCTTGGGAGTGGATACTTGTTCTTCACAGTCACCTGGTTAAGGTGATGATAGTCCACGCAAAGCCTTAGACTCCCGTGTGCCTTCTTGGAGAACAAAATCAGGGATGCCCATGGAGAAACACTAGGACTTATAAATCCCTTCTTCTACAAGTCCTCCAACTATCCTCGCAACTCACGAAGCTCTGTAGAAACCATCCGATATGCTGGTGTAGATATCAGTGCCATCCTGGGGTATAGGTCGATGTAGCAGTAAACCACTCTCTGAGGAGGTAGTCCTGCAACATCATCAGGAAAGACATCACATACTGGTCCACCACTACAGGATAAATCGAATGCATCACGTCAACTTATCTGAAGGTAAGGCTAGGAAATTGATGAGTGATCAGTTTCACCCTCCTCCGAGTAAGTCCATTATGTGCGGTAAATTTTCCCATCTCACTGGTGAAGGTAAACCTGATCCCATCAACACAGACACACCACACTTTGTGACTCAAATAGTTCTTCTGAGCATGGAATGTGGATAGCCAGTCCATACCTAAGATGATGTCATAAGGCCTCAACGCTGCAACTAAGAGATCACAGCTGAAGCTCTCACCTCCTAGAGTGAGCTCACACTATCTGCAGTAGGGTGTAATCATTGAATCTTTTCCCATAGTAATATCTAATCGAATAGATCGATCCAATGTCTCGGTCAGAATCTATGAGCTTTGAGCGAGTGTCATGGCAATGAAAGAGTGACTAGAACATGTGTCTATAAGAACTACAGCTGGGGTGGAATAGACACAGATCATACCTATAATCATTTCTAGAGCACCATGGTTGTAGGCCTCTGCTACCGGAAGATGATCTCACCCATGTCCACCTTCTCCCAATGGTTAGGGTGGACCACTTGGGGGTGGTGGTCGTATAACCTCAAACCATCATCTACCACCGGCTACAAGACTTTCTCCTCTACCACATCTGCCACACTGTAGACCCCCTCGCTCAAACCTTGGCCACTACATTAGCAGCAACTCGGTCATCTGCTGATTTTCTATGGAAGGAATTGAGCAGTTTCAAGCCATGTGTCCCTATTCATCACAAGAGTAATAGGCTTTAGTCCTCGGAATACCTCTTCTTCCTCACGAGCTTTGCACCTCTGACCTTGCATCCTGGGGGTCATCCACCGAAAGGTCTTTCTCTCTTAGACCTCTACATCATCTGTATACTACCTATTTTTAATGAATCAGCCACCTTTTATCCAGTGGTGGCCCTCACCGTCAGGGGATACTCAGCTAAGAAGCTCTCCACCAATAATGCTCACTAGAGCACTCCATCCTGCAATGGTATATTGAGTGATATCATCAACGCTCTGATCTCGCACCAGAGACCCTGCTCAAAGGTTTGGTCCCTAAAGAATGGGTCTCGTACAATGTTGGTGGAGTAGAGTGAGAGGTCAGTGAATATTTCCAAGTACTGGACCACTGATAGGTTGCTCTTCTTTAAGTGCAGCTACTCTTGGATATGCACTGGGTGTAAAGTCACTGGTATGAACTCTGCCCTAAAAAGGGTCTTAAAGTCCAACCAGGAGAGTGTCTCCTCCTCATGCATCTAGAGAATCTAACTCCACCATCTACATTCTGTTCCCTAGAAGAGGCAAGTAGGTAGGATCACCATTTGATCTGCTGGCATCTAAACTAAGCGAAAAACCCATGCCATAGCCTCCAGCCAGTCCTCAGTTACCTGGGGGTCTTTCTCACCTTGAAACCTTGGAGGCCTTTATCTCAGTAAATCATGCAATGCGCTCAGTTGGCGTGCATGGTTTGCCAGTGGGGTTGGAGGAAACTGCTTCCCTCTTAGTGGGGGTGCTTCTAGTACACCACTCGAAGGCTCCAACACAGTAAGAGGGCCTTGCACTAAAGCCTCGTCGCTTGGTGGTCCATCATCATGTACTCTCTCTAGAATCCTGGAAGGATGTCTATACAGTAGTATCCTGAAAAGAAACAGGTGCACCAAGGTCAATAAGTTAAACATGGTGAGTTGAATCTAAATACATCAAAAGTAAAACACATCCAAAACACATTCAATCTTTATTTTCATGCACCGATTCAAAAATCACAATTCAGGGTCCTAGTGTATGGATACGTCGGCCACCGCACCAACACTGGACTCCCCAAACTAAAAACCACACTCAAAAAACTTAACAATGTTTCTCCATTGGAAATATCAAAGTCCTAGTTCTTCGGTAGAACTGACTCCTCTGATACCAATTTATCACGACCCTTCCCCCAAGGCCCATGTTGTGACTACTCCAAGCCCGCCTTCCATAGGGTAGGGGTTGGAGACTAGCACCAGAATGGCATATCCCTGAAACGGGAAGGTGTTGCCTTTAAACCTATATAAACACACAGTCCAAGAAAAAAAAAGATACAACCACAAAGTAAAACTGTAGTGGATAAAGTTTGTACTGATTGTAAAGGGGCCGAAATACAATCCCAACTGAATGAAAAACAACTAGAATAGAAAAACAGCTCTAGAGATTACTCGCCAAGTATCCTACCTAATGGGGTAGGTATAGCTTGTTTACGCGGCTCTCCACGTCAACTGTGACCAAAGTCCCTCATCACGTCCTCACTCCCCGAGCCTCAATCAAGGTTTTTCATCATGTACATAAGAAACAATAAGGTTTGGGTGAATCCCATGCAGGGGTGAGTATAAAAATACCAAGTACGGACCCCAACACCCCTAAAGGTCTCCCAGAATTCCACAAAATAAAACCACAAAGCTTGATCTCAATAAAAAAGAACAAAGAAAAAGTCTAATCTCAAACCATGTATAACTTGAATACAGAAGTACATATGATTAGTCGTAAATATAGATTATCTTATTCATTCAAGGATTTTGCTACTGATCCACACAGGATCGCTCAGAGCTAATCCACACAGGATCACTAGGTACGGATCTACAGAGGATCACTAGGTTCTTATTCACATAGGATTGTAAGGTGTTGATCCACATAGTATTTCCAGGTGTTAATCTAAACAGGATCGCTAGGTTCTTATCCATTCAAGATTTCTAGGAGCTGATCTACACAAAATCACTATTAATTCTTCACATCCCAGATTTCCACTGGATTCTCGTACTTAGTATGATTGATTCTATAAGGACCCACTTCTCAATCCATCGGTCATACATCCACTGTAAATATGTACCCCAATGAAGTAATCCAATGATCTATCATGTCATTAGGGTTCCAATGCAATAGACATCGCGTCAATCAGACTCCCGGTCTGAGAGTTAAAGGAATTTTAGTACTAAGGGCCCGGTTGGATTTTTGTACAATCCAACCCAACCATATTCCAACTTTTTCCAAAACATAGATATAGTATCTCAAATGGATCGTCTCATCTCAAGGATTCCAATGCTGCATACATTTCGTCAAACAGACATATGGTTTGTAAGATACGGCCTTTTAATCATATCAGAGTTGTAGAGTGTCCGGGTCTGGTCTGACCCAGGCGAACCGACCCGACCCGCTCATCCTGGGGCGTCCCGACCCGGTTCAGGCAAACGTGACCCCGTCCGGGTCCAACTCGGGTCCGACCTGGCCCGGCCCGACCAGAACTGACTTGGCCACAGTGGGCTTGGCCTGCTGGGCCGCGGACCAGCCCGCAGGGCAGCGGACCGACCTAGCCCGTTGGCTGGGCGCGACCCGTGCAAGGGGTCAGGCAGCCCCTCCTTCCAAAATAGATCAAAGATCCATTCATCTTATCAACTGGTAGTTCCATGTGGAACCAACTTACTATCCGCAAGATGGAAGGGTGCGGTTCCCCCTCTTCCACTCCTTCAAAGATGCAACGTCTACCTGCAGTGCGCGACGGAATGCTTCCCTTCTGCCAATGTCACCGGCTGAGATTCGCACTCCCCTTTGGTCTTCCACTATGTCATGCAGCGTTATGCAGTGCCACCCCCTTTTGGGGTCGGCATGCGCTGGCCGCCGCCTTAGCCTACTGACATCATCATGCCAGTGTCGCACTAGCACTTCTCCCACTAGGCTTCGACAACACTCCAGACCTCTGTTTTCACTCTCTTCTGCACCTATGGACCTCCCGGAATGTTGTCGTCACAGCGTGACCCTATGATTAATATTTCTATCAAATTAAAAATTCTCTCACGAAGAAAACAACAAAAATAAAGTGGCAGAGGTTCTGGGTCTTGTTCATTTAGCTCGTGCCCTCCACGTTAGAGTCATATCAAAGGGGTTGTTGTAAACAATTATCAAATGGAAAAATAAAACCTTGTTCAAAAACACTACAACATCCCACAATTACATACGAATCGCAAATCAACTCATTTTGGGTGATGTTGCGGTTATGTTCGGAGCAGAGTTCTTGTTGGATAAAGTCCCTGGAATTTTTAGATCCCAGATCATTTCCTCCTAAGCTTCCATCCTCCGTCAGTGGAATATGCCGCGGTACTTCTCTAGAGGTTCCTTACAGTTGTGTCAAGAACCCCAACCCAAGCCTCAATTAAATATAGAGCTATATGAGTTTAACGCAGAGAGAGATTAATGAGGTTCTTTAATGAATGAACCTCTTAATCTCCCAATAGTGTTGTTACAAACTGAAGATCCAAGCCATTAATTGGTCTGACAAACCATCGGTCCCACCACCACTACTCAACAGGAGGTAGGATAATAATATTAAAAAATTAAGTTATTTTATTATTTCTTTAAAAGTCACAAAAAACTAACTTCTTCAACCAACCAAATTCAGTTGAAGTTAAACATCCTTAAAGAAAATATCGGCGCTTTAGATTCAATGGTTCCCTCAGATTTTTAATCTGAGCACCAGTTCCAATGATATAAAATGCAACTCGCACATTTACTGAATGTACCGTAAAAAAAAGTTCATCAAATCCATTCCGAGCACATTGGGCCTCAAAATCAAGCGCCATCAATTTTTGTAGACTAGTAATAATCCTAAAAAAATTAAAAAAATAGAATTTATAGGTCTTTACAATTTTCTATGAGTTTCTAGACAAGTTCATTATCATATTCATAAATGATATCTTGATCTACTCGAAGTCAAAGATGGATCATGTTTAGTATCTCAGATCAATTTTACTAGTCCTTCAACACCACTGACTTTATTGAAAGTTGTCCAACTATATGTTTTGGATATGATAGGTGAATTTCCTTGATCATGTGGTGCCCCATCATGGTGTGGAAGTAGACCCATTGAAATTTTAGGTTGTTTTTTCTTGGGAAGCACCCAAGAACATGAAATAGGTTCATAGTTTTATTGGTTTTGTAGTCTATTATCATATGTTTGTGCACAATTTTTTTCAATTTTTAGCCCCATTAATAGTGTTTACCAGGAAGGACCCAGATTTTGTGTGGTCTTATCAGTGTCAAGTAGTGTTCAGTTACTTTAAGGGGATGTTAGTCATCGCTTTAGTGCTTCGGTTACCTAAGTAGGGTGTGATGTTTGAAGTGTATTATGATGCTTCTAGTTTGTTGTTAGAATGAATGGTGTTGTAGAAGATGGTAGTGATCTCTTATGGGTATAGGAATTTATGTCTCCATGATTGTAACTATTACACCCATGATCTGGTGATAGCATTGGTTGTGTTTGAGATTAATTTGTTATGACATTACCTCATTGGTGAGTGGTTTGTTGTCTTCACAGATCACAAGATCTGGAGGTATATATTTTCTCAGTGTGATCTGAATTTATTTATGTAGAGTTTGGTGGAGTTTCTTCAGGATTATTATTTTAATATCTCTTACACCTTAGGAAAAAGGAATAATTTTTCTGATGATTCGAGTAGGAAGTTGTGGAAGGATGTTGTTTAAGAATTATGGGATTTTTGGAGAGCGATGGAGGAGTTTGAAACCTAGAACTTAGGTTCAAGGATGGATGATGGTAGGAGATATTTATTTAATAATAAGGTGTAATCTTCTCCAATGGACTAATTAGAGGTGTCTTAGTGGGATTCTTAGAGGTAGAGGTTATGTGAGATCATATTTTCTATGGTGATGCTTCGGAAGGATGGTCGAAGTATGGTCAGAATCAGATTTTTTTTCTTTAGAGGTTATTTTTTATAGTATTGAAGCATGAGGAAGTCCTTAATGAATTTTATATCTCACTTCTGGTGGTACACCTAGGATTTTCCAAATTGTACAGTGGCATGGGGATTTAGTGTTGGTGGCATGAGATGAAATGGGTGGTAGAAAAGTTCGTGGAACAGTGTTTGGATTTCCAATAGGTAAAGGCCACGAATTGAGTTCATGGTTGTTTTTTATAGTATTTGGATGTTCATGAGTAGAAATGGGATGACATATTGATGGATTTTATTATAGGGTTACCCCTATCTTAGGAATTTTGGGATTTTATCTGGGTGATCGTGGATCTGTTGATGAAATCAGCCCACTTCTGAGCAATCAAGGAGTCCAAAACAGTTGGTGATTTAGATAACAGGTATGTGGATGTTGTGGTAAAGATTTTGGGATTTATAAGGTCCATTTTCATGGATCATGATTCATGTTATACCTCAAAAATCTGGAGGGGATTACATCATGCTTTTGGCACCCAGTTACACCTCACCATAACTTTCCACCATCAGATAGACGGGAAGATAGAGAAGACCATCCAAACACTAGTGGATATGCTGTGACCATGCTTCTTTGTCTTTGGTGGATCCTTGGTATGACACTTTCCTTTGGTCAAGTTTAAATACAAAAATAGATATCACTATTCCATTGGAATGGCTTTATTGGAGGCTTTATAAATGCATCCATGTCATTCTATGTTGTGTTGGAAAGAGGTTGGTGAGGTAGTTGTTTTTGGTCCCGATGTATTTTAGAGTCCAAAAAAATTAATATGTTAGTTAAAAGGGGGATTAAAGCAGTGCATAACTAGAAAATGTCTTATAAAAATTATTGGAGGATTCCATTGGAGTTCAAGGTTGGTGGATACATTTTATTGAATTTTTCTCCTTGATATAGACCATTGAGTTTTGTAAATTGTAGTAAGCTTTATCCTAGGTTTTTTGGGCCCTTTTAGGTACTATGATGAGTTGGAAAGGTAGCATATCGGTGGGCATTGCCACTGCAACTAGAGAGGATCCATGATGTCTTCCACATCTCTTATCTTCATTGGTATCTTTATGATGAATCCTATTCCATTAACTGGGGAGAGTTGGATATGAAGGATGATGCAATGTTAATGGAGTAGCTAGTAGATATCCAGGATCACCAAAAGAAGGAATTGTATTGAAAAATCAGTTCATTGGATTGTGTATTGTGGAATCACAATGGCATAGAGGATAGTACTTGAGAGAAAGAGACATAGATATGTTCCTAGTACCTAGATCTATTTTGAATTTTTCATTTACTTTCTTCTTTATATGTGATGTTTGGATCTTGTTGTGTTATGAGATGATCTGTTTTCCATTGTTTTTTATCTGTTGTGTGATAATGTTTCGACATATGGAAAGGGGAGGAACTGAATCCCAATCGAGATAAATTAATTGTGATTCAATTAAACCCATATGGTTTAGTTTGTGTTTTCCAAAGTGGATAATATCTTGACTTATAGGATGTAATTTCCTGATTTGTGTGTTTGGGGTGGTTAATTTCATTGGTTATAGTGATTTTTGGTTTTGGATGTGTGGAGTTTCAGATGGTTGTGTAGTGATGTGGCTATGTGGTGATGATGTTGTGTGAGGTGTTGTGTGTTTTTTTTGGTTTGGTGTGTTTTGATAGTTTTAGAATTTTAGGAATTAAAATATCCTTGAGAATTATCTCTTAGGGTGGTTCTTTGGAACCATTTCCTTCTAGGCTTGGCTTTGGATTCACTCGGGTGAGAATCATTTGAGAAGTAACTGATCTAATTACTCATGACTTCATAGCCCATTACTTTTCTAGTTTTTGGTATTGGGGGTGTTTCAGAGGATTATTAAGGAGGATAAGTGGAGGATAGATCTCCAAGGGTGCAGTAGAAGGGAATTCTTGTTTTTTAAGGTTTACACAATGTGAAAAGGTGGTTCACAACATGTACATCCGAGTGATTTCACGACTTGTAAATCAATATAGGGGGAATCCATGAGATGGATTACACATGGTGTAATTAGAATTCATGACCTATATTAAATAAATAATGAGGTGATATTCTTTTGATGAAATTATGAATTTTCCAAAAACATGATGATTACCCATCATGTAATATTTACACAATGTGAAACAATAGGTATTATAGGTTCTATGTTCTTTTATAAGATGATTATTACCCATTCTTCCATACCCTTTCCTCCTATCTCAACTGTGAAAAACCGTAGGTGCCTCGAGGATATTTCACATCCCTCTTCTTCTCGCTTCGATCTATTTGTTTCTATGATTATACTTTGGATATTCGTCGTGATTACTCCCTTTTTACCATTGTTTTTCTCCCATTCTTCTTCAATGGATCCAATGAGATGGTATGTTTTTTATTTTAGGTTTTATTATGGTATTGTTTTGATTATCCTTTGTTATGGTGTAGGTTTATCCATGGTTACCTAAGTGTGGTTGTGGTTTTCGGGTGTTTCTTCTTCACCATGTGGTGTGTAGTAAGACATAAAAGCACTTTGAGGTAGCAAACCCCTCATTTATATTTATTATATATCATGAGGGAGGGGTTACTATTCTATATCTATAGGTTATGGTTTTACTGGATTATTAAAATATAAATAATTGGTCAATTTAAATTGAATAGGTAAAAAGGTTCATTATTCTCATGTTTTTATAACTTATATTATTGTGATATGATGGACTGTACGGGCTTCATTACCAACTAAAAAATTTTATTGTTTGTGGATTTATTTATGCGAGATGATATGTGTTGTGACTATTTTGTCTGTTTTGATTTTTGTGATATCATACTAAAATTGAAATTGACTAACCACTTATATTTTTCTAATTAAATGGTTTCCTAAAGATTATGAATTGTGTTATAACAGCCCTAAAAATAAAGTGAGATTTTATAAAATCCACTTTTTTAAATATGTTGAATGATATTTGATGTGCTATGTGTGTGGTCAAGTTTTTGGTGTATTAATGTGTGTTTTCATTCTGATGTGGGGCTGATGTGTGGGATTTTATCATGATTTTGGGGTAATGAGGTAGTTGGTGTTTGGACATGCTTTTGGGGTAGTGAGGTGGTTGGTATATGTCCATACTTTTAGTGGGGTGAGGTGGTTAGTGTTTGGATATTCTTTTAGGTTGAAAAGTTGGTGGTTGTTTGGATGTGCTTCGGGGATGGTGAGGTGGTTATTATTTTTTCATATATTTGGGATAGTAATGTGGTTGTTGTTTGTTCATGCTTTTTGGGCGGTGAGGTAATGATATGATGGACATTGTCAGCTTCTTGTGATGTGTGGTTTCATTTTGATAGATACATGAGTAGTGATGGAAAAATAATTACTCAATATTTTTAGAAATGGGGGGGGGTTTGGTTTGGTAAATGGGATGAAAATTATTAATGTATAAATAAATGACTAGTTTTATGGTTAAATGTGATTAATGCTTAATAGTGAAAGTGTTTTGGTTGGTGTTGTGTTGTAGAATGTGGCTTGTGTATTGTTGTGTGGTGTTATGAAATTAGATGTTGAATTAAAGTGAAGACATTGTGAGTTAGTTTGAATTTGGTTATGAACCAATTTGTTAGGATTGTGTGTGGATATATGTATATACTTTTATTTTCCTTGTATTTTCTATATTCACCCCATGAACATCGAGAACCATGTTTCAACACTCATATTTATATGAGGGGTGTTTTTCCAGGATCTGGTATGGAGGAAATATGGGAGGGTGTCCACTCTTTCCCAATTTATATTCTAGGCGAGGTAGGTATTTCATATGATATAATGGTCAGAGGTCTGATAGTTCACTAGATGGTGGTTGTGATAACCCATGTGTCTTCAGCCAAGATGTGACATGGTTTTACTTGTGGGGCGATGAGATGAGGTGTTTTAGGGAAAGATGTGATATAGCCCAGGTTTCTGTGGGTGAGATGAGATGGGATGAGTTTGCTTAAGGTGGGGGTCATGAATAGTAAGAGGAGGGCATGGGGTTATTTTCCTTCATTCTCATGATACCATATTTTTCTGGTTATGGTTGTGGATATATTATGTCCTAGGGTTTTTTTGTGAGATGTGATGTGGTCATGCTTATGGGGTGGAAAGATCAGGTACCTTCAGATGAGATGTGTTGTGACCATGCTCGTGGGGCATTGCAGTATTTGTAAGAGATGGGAGCATCCAGACGTATGATGTTTGGGTGTGATAGTGGCATACTAGTAAGAAAGTTTTGTAGGGTACCGTTTATAAATGTGGTTCATGTCATATTATATTACATGGGTTGTGTTATTTAGTGAGTGTGACTTGGTGAGGTTTGGGATGGATAGTTGTCATGTTTAGGAATTGTTGGATCTGTTGTTTTCTCACATGTGCATTAGTACGCTTCTTTCACATGAGAGACATAGGTTTTCCTATTGAGTATACTTGTATTCTCACCCTACATATATAAATTTCTTTTCATGTTTCTAATATTATTTCATGTGATGTGAAGGACATTACTAGTTCAGACCTTACACAACTATTGGTTCATTAGTTTAGCTTTTCTTTTGGGTATTTACATTTATAGACTTTTATTTTTATCCGTTTTATTTATATATGTATGTGGGAATGTTTTAGTTTCTTTTTATATAATGTCATGGTGTTGCTTATGGATGATTTATCTTATCTCCCTATCTTATTTTGTAATATAGGTTAATGCATCCCATTTCATGAGTTTCTGTATACCGTTGATGCTAGTTTCCAACCCAGGGCCTACTAGAGGTAGGAATCTGGGTCCATTAGCTCTCTCCCCTCATTATAGTATCATTAGAGGGAGGGGATCATGATAATATGGTAGTGGAATTTATAAATCCTTCAAGGAATCTCCTCTATAGTTCATGCATTATCTCATGAATTTTAAGGAATGAGTTAATGCTTTGGAAAGTAAAATATTAATCATTTGAATTTAATTGCACTTGCACATTTCATTTTATGAAATATCCCTCCTAATGATAACTAAGGTGGTAAAATTTCTCAGGTTCCCAGTGCACATGAAATAATATACCCTATGACCATGCTCATCATAATTTTCATTCAATATATATTTATATATAAGGATTTAGGGAATATCTCCCTCAATAACTTACTTGAACTAAATTCTAATAGAATTTATTTCATTTCACCTTATATTGTAACATATACAATAAATTGTGAAACCATATCCAAAAAAACCATCAAATATCTTCCAAAACACTTTTGAGAATCTATCATTAACATTACCTTGTATCACATCAAATGAAATACCATGTGAATACCCATCCAAAATGATTTTAGACTAACTCTAGAACACAAATAGAGTAACACTCTATCGAAATCAATCCCCATTTAGTCAACCAAAAATTATGACCCACATACCTTTATACCATTGACAAAAAATATGAATCTCCAGATCCATAAATTTATGTAAAGAGAAACCTCTATAAAAGCATCAATACTACTCAATCTATAAAGTGATCTAACAGAATATTCATCAAACACATGTGTCTATACACCTATTTCAACCAATCTACATAATATGTAAGAATTAATTCCCATATTCTCCCTTTTTCCAAGACATAGAGTGACCATAGGACTTGACACATGTCATTCCCATATAGCTAACTCGTCTATTCTTTACTATCTAATTATATACTGATCAGATCCATGAATAAAAAACATTCAATTTACCCTTATGGATAAGGACACCACATTTATTTTATCTAGATAGATAATCAAAATATAGGTGTGGTTAAACACTCCCATAGTCTATCTAAATTGAGGGAACTAATGTAATACTCTCCATATGAGAGGACAGATCCCATCTTGGCTATGTTTCTACTGATGACATGATCAACAACATACCTTACCACCTCCATATTAGCTAAGAGAATATATAGACATGTGTAAGTAGGGTATAGAAGTATGAAGTTTCTCATGTTATATATCTCTACAACCTCACATAGTTTGGACTCAAATAAGATCCATACACTCTGAGTATACCAAAGGCATCTATATGACACTTCATGTGGTATACTTTGTGGGTCATCCAACGCACACACAAAAATATTATTCTTTTTCTTATGCCTCATGGGAATACTTTATATCTCTATAAAATAATCATACTCACACTAACCATAACATTTTTTAGTAACCTATAATACATTATGATGAACATCGTTTGGGGATAAACTCGAATTCATATATTGAGAGGTCAATTATTATTACACTTCATAAAATGTATCTCTATATAAATTTATGTATCTAGTGTAAAATAATAATAATAAACTTGTTTAATTTAATATCATACATTTTTATATTCTTAAAATATTTAAAAATATTTAATAAAACCAATATAAGAACTGTTTCATTATATCATATATTGTAAAATGTCATATCAACTTTATGTTTCCTAGACTTTCTAGGTTTTTTAACACATTATATCATATATAATCCATGTCACATATCTATGTGAGGATCTTAAGAAACAAATATCCCACTAAACACCATAGTGATAAACATCTCTGATGCAAGACAATTTGAATAATGGTGAGAATTAGGAATCATATTCCTAACAGTTCAACATTTGAACATATTCAAACTTCTTAACTTAAGGACATAAAATTTCAAAATGTAATCTTTTTTTACATAGAACATTCTATAAGTTCATCATAATCATCCTTGTAACTATATTCCATTAAATTTTTTCCTTGAAATAATCAAACTATTTACATGACTATTTACCAATACACCTTAGCTCTCATAACTAAAATTCACTTTAAACATATATATGTGTAAATAATTATTTATTTACTTTGAACTTATTTAAGTATAAACATAATCCCACTATCCTATTAGAAACTATATTATTTTATAAATATATTTCTAGGATACCAAACCATTTTTTGTCAGGGAATAACATTTATTTCCTTTTATTAGAAACATTTAAAAAATGAACTATTACTTTCATATAATATATGGTATTCTATGTGTTTAGAAAAAATTTTATTAAAAAAATTATTTATTAAAATATACCACTGATGGATGTTAGGAACACATTTTAGTATAGTTTAACAAATATATGGAAACCATTTAATGCAAGAAAATACATTTTTATACATAACATATTCTAAAAAATTATATATAAATTGATAAATCATAAACCATATGAATAGAATTAATTATCTCATAATTTTTCATTATAACTTTATTATTGAACATATTCTATTATAAAATAAGAGAAATGAAATAAACATATACATATTTTATTTATGTTCATTTGAGGTTGGTAAAATCCATTATATTCAGATCCTTGATATTGTATCTATTTACTTCATCTCATGAATATAAACTACAAGATAAATAAATTCTTCCATTGATTTCAAATTCCTTTATAATTAAAATAATTTTTAAAATATACATTTAGTATCACATAAAAGTAAAATTCAATGAATTAATTTTTATAACATCCATACATGACATGGGAATTCCATTGAAATTTACAATATTTTTAATGTATTCTAGATAATCCCATCTGATGAAATTATTATTCCACTTTCTTGACAACCCTAGGTTTCAATGACCTTGATTGAATTCTTAAATAAACATTTTTTAAATATTTCAACTAATTATTTTCATCATGTTTGATCTTTTACCCACTTGTACTAACCAAACAGTACCAGAATCCAAACATTATATGCCATGTTTTTCTATTCTCATCAATTTAAAAATATCAAGTAAAAATTTTCATGAATTCAATCATATCGTCAAAAAAATTAAATATATGAAAAAAAGAGAAATTACATATCCATAAAAATCCATTTGTCATATAATTTCATTAAAGCCTTGAATTAATCACTCCATTATTGCATAAACATATAGATTCACTTGTTGAAATACTTGAACACTTGGTTACTATGGAATTAATTGTTTTAACACATATATTTTTCCTTAAGAATGTTTCTTAGATCGCTCATATTTCTTAAGAACTTTTCTTAAGTTATTAGTCTTAAGAGTATCTTATATTAAGTTTATCCTTTCATGAATTAGTCAAAAAAAATTATGATTATGATGATATATTCTAAAATAGAAACCTTTATCGCATGAGTATTATGTTTTATAACCACTCAATAAATACTTTTATTAAATAGGATACCACAAAAATGATGGACCCTTTAAATTTCCATTATATCCATTAGTGGTACAAGATATAGTTTTCATAAAGCAATAAGTCCACTTGGTTGTTCCTTTCATCACTTAATTATTTAGGCAGGGAATCATCCCAATCATGTCATATATGATTCTGGTATAGATGAACATACAACCCTTTGTCAGATCCATCATATAGATAAACTCAACATTATTCCTCTAGTATCCTTCCCAATGGTTTCCCCAAAAAGTGTAACAAAAAATATGTACTAATAATTAAATCAAAAAATAAAATCCAAGGTAACCCTTCTTCGGAATAACCTACTCAAGGATGATCCAGTTTTATCTATTACATTCTTCCCTGAAACAAGATAATTCAGGGGCACCCAATAAAGGCAGAGCCTAATCCATTGAATTATCGAGGTCCTAACAAGTTTAATTTTCTAAGGAATATTACAGTTAGCATTTTAAGGAGATTTTATCTCACTATCTTTTCTCATGTTATTCACTTTATGTTTGCATACATAAAGTAATTTAGATAGAAATATTATCCCATCCTTCAAATCAATATTCTCAAACCATATTTATGTTCAACTCTTTTCAAAACCCACAAGTTTTTTTTACTCTCCCAAAATTAGAAGAACTACTAGAAATATGATCTATATCAACATTTTTTAGCAAACCACTGGTATAGTTCACTAATTTGGACCTATACCAACGGTTTGTCCAAAACCCTTGGTATAGGTCACTTATATGGGCCTATACCAATGGTTTTCCCAAAACTAATGGTATAGGTCAATAATTTGGAGCTATACCAACGGTTTTGGGAAAACTGTTGGTATGGTTCACTAATTTGGAGCGATACCAACAGTTTGGCCAAAACCATTGGTATAAGTCCATTATAGAGACCTTATACCAACAGTTCTCAAAACTGTTGGTATAGGTCTATACCAATGGTTTTGAGAACCCTTGGTATATGTACATGTATTTTTAATGGAATATTCTTACATAGAACATTAAATAAAAAAAATGAAAATAATTATGATAATACATATATATATTTAAGAAATTATGTTCAAAAGAGTAAGTTAAGTTAGTGGTTAGGTTGTTAAATCACAAACGGGAGGTGCTAGGATCAAAACCAACCGGATGATTGTTTTTTGAATTACATATACCAACAGTTTTATGGAACCGTTGGTATAGATTTTTATATTACTTATACCAATGGTTTTGAAATCCATTGGTATAGGTCTATACCAATGGTTTTCCCAAAACCTTTGGTATAGACCTATCCCCACAGCTTACTTGGAAACGACTCTCCAAACTGTTGGTAAAGGCTATACCAGTGGTTTGGAGGCCTATTCCAATGGTTTCAAACCGTTGGTATAGATCGTATTTCCAATAGTGAAGTCAAACATATTCATACTTATCTTGATGCATCATATCCATAAGTTATATGAACACTTAATGTAAAGGAATAGAGTAATATGATATTGATAAACTATGTATGAGTAAGCCATGAGTAATAGATAACTAACCCCATTCACATTCCTGAACAAGGAAAGCCTCTGGGAATGTAGGTGGTCCAACCACAAGTCTCTCCACCCAAGGATAATTTACTCATTAGATAATTCAAGTCATCATAACCCCATAACATAATATTTAAGAAATATATTCAACAATTAAATTCATGTTTATAACATTTATTATAAACTGAGGTCAAGGTATATGAAAAACTAAATTCATTATGGAGTTAATACTAGAATGTAAGTCAATGCTCAATCATATAAGTATTTTTACAATTTAAACTAAAAAATAGACAATATTCAAATTTATTAAACAATTTACTAAACATAAATATATAAGGTAATACACTTCAATTAAATAATGATTACAAATATTTCAACATGAAATAGATATTTATGGACATATAATAAAATAAATCTAACTATAAACACTTTTTTTAATTTCAAATTTAACATTATAGACATTACATAATTTTTAATAAAAACACATTATATTAAATATTCTATGAATTATTTAATATTTATCATCATATGTAATTCCAATGGTATTTTATGAACTATAAAAAAGTATAATTCAATATCTTTTTTGTAAAAAAAATACACATCTAATATCACATATTTTTTTATCATTTTAACTTTGATCTTTTAAATCATCAAAAAAATTAATGTGGTTTAAAAAATTTTAAATAAGTGTCCCATTTATTTTGAACAATTTAAAATAATTAATTTCAAATAATTCATAATTTAAATATAAACATTTTTTATTTTGTCCAAATTTCACAATTTTTAAGACTTTATAATTTATGACTTATGATTTTTAAATAAACCTGAGTGTTTTTATATTATAATAATTATAATATAATTTGTTAAAATGTATTTCAAATATTAACATTTAATATTTAGAAACTTTAAATGTTTCCAAAAAATATTTATATAGTTATAAACTATTTATAATTATATTGTTAATTTATAAGACCATTATAAATTAAAAATTCCCAAAATGCCATTTAAAATGATCTATAAACATTTTATAAACCATTAAAAAATTTTATGTCTTTAAAAATAATTTTTAAAAACATTTCTATTTACCCTTACACCAAACACATATTTTGCGTAAGGTTAACATCCTTCTATCCTTACATATACACACTGTGTAAAGGTAAAACAAATATAAAGCCCTTGTATAAGGGTATACACCCTATAACCTTATAAAGACACTCTTTGTAATGCTAATACATATACACAGTGCCCATTTCATAAGGGTAAGGTGGAAGAATCCTTTACACAATGACTCACATAGAGGTAATACCTTTAAGAATCCCATTTTTCTAAATATTATTTTTACATATCATATGTTGTGTAAAGGTAATCGTCAAAGACCTTTACATAGTGGCTCTGGTACCTTTACATGTAAGGGTAAATCACCTAGTTACCTTTACATAACACTTATAAAAATAAATATGCCTTTGCATAACCTTTGATTTATGTCAAGGTAGTATTTTGTTTGCCTATACATAATCATGTTCCACATAATGGTAAGAGTTTGGTTACCTTTTTGTATCCCTGATACATAAGGGTAGTCCATGTTATATACCCAATTTCCATTAACACAAAATGGTGCTCTATTTTTGGTTTTCCTCTTCATTTCATCACATGATTACATAAAGCTAAACATAGATGCCTTTGATACAACTATATGGTTTTTGTGGAGATTAAAAAATATTTTAATCAGTAAGAAGTGATTAAACCGAAATTTCATGTTCTCTATGAAAGATTATGTGAAACTTATATATAAAAATTTGAAATTATAGACACTATAATGTTGTCCATATTTTTCACCAAAGATCCACATCAACCTTTTATATTCTTCTTCATATGTGTTGGATTAAGATCACATAGTGGAAAACATATATATCCTAACTCTGTAGTGTTTCCACGGGCTAATCTGAATCGCATGTAAAGCATGCAGGATACTTCTTTATCCCATTATGTGTTAACATCATGGAATACAATTTAATAAGAATAATAGATACATGTTTTTCTATGAGTTTTATCTTATTATAATAATAATACACACACTACCATCATATAGAAGTATAGTATATAAATCCATTAAGGAAACTCCTTGATAGTGCATGCATTGAATCATGTGTTTCAACACATCATTTAATTCATAGTCTAGTAAAAATATTCATCAAATTAATGTAAATCCACTTGCAAGATTCATCTTATGAAACGACCCTATTAATGATAACCAAGCTGGGAAAATGGCTTGGGTTACTAGAGCCCAAGAAATAATATACCATATAGAAATGAAAATCATAATTTTTATTATATATATCACATATATATATATATATAATTATATAAGGAATATCTCCATCAGTTCTAGGGTAGGGAAGGGATAGTGTAAGGTTGGCTTGGGTGAATGGATTGGTTGGCAGTGAGGTGTGGAGTGGGGTCTACCTTTTTTTTTGCCTATTTTATTTATGTACAGTTTTCTTAGAGATGAAATAGTTGTGGGTTCCACTTTGTATGTTATTTATTTATTCCCTAGAAAGGTTGATATTCTCAGGGGATGACCAAGTTTGAGAAAAGTGTTTCCAAAAAAAGTTTATAATGGTAGTGTCGTGTGGATAGATTCAATAAAGGCTGAACTTTATGAATTTTATAATGTGTTATATTTAACAATGTTGGATGGGTCCCTATAAATTAGTAACCTGATGTTAATAGTTATCTATATTTAAGGGTTTTCTTAATTCAGTATTGGGTTTTTCATGGTTGGTTATTTTGTTCTATCATAGTTATGAGATGGCCTTTAGGACTGGGGTTTTATGGTTTTACAGAGGTACTAGTTGAGATCTGGTCGCCCCCTCCCCCTTCATGGTTTTAGATATACTTTTCTCTTTATGTTGTTATATTTCTAAAATTGTATTAGATTCAGATGGATTTTACTTTTTTATTTTAGAGACTTTTATATTGGGCTATGATTGTTTTCTTACATTGTATATGTGGTTTTTATTTTCTAATGTTGTTTTCATATGAATTCTTTCACTTTGAGATTATGTCCATAACTTTTTTTTCACTCTTTAAATTTTTTTAGAGTATAGGAACTACATATTTTTTGGTGTTCTGAAAGAATTGTATCTATCCTAGAAACCTCTAGTTGGTATGTGATCAGCACAGAGATAAGGTATGTTATGATGTAAAATCATGTATGTGAAGGTGATTTCATTTTATGCATTTATATTTATAAGTATTTTAATTATAATCAAGTTTTTAGTAGTTTATTAAATTTAATTGATGATGGAAAGTGTGAATCACGTTGATACACATATTGTTCATAACCAGGGTATAGTTTTACTACTACTATTTGATGTTAAATTTCATTTATAGAGGTTATTTAGTGTGATTAACCAATTAAATTGATAGGTTAGGTAGTGTAGGGGAGTTGGGTGTATAGGTTTGTCATTTTATTTTGCAATGTTGAGATTTTTGGATTTTAATTCAATTTTCTACGGTAAAATAAAATATTTTTTATGTATTACTTTTTTCTATTCTTTTTTTCCAACATGGTGTTGTATAGATGGAAACCGACTTTTTCCTTGCTTCCTCTTTTTGTTGTGTAACCCTTTAAGATCTTTCATGTTAATCCACATTTTCTATAGGAATTTTTTTTTCTATAACCAATTCATCAAAATTATTTCCCCTAATTCCCCTTGGTATTAAATGGGATTTTTTAGGGGGGTTCTGCTGGTTAGACAAGAGAGTAGATTAAAGGGAGAGCTATGATGGACTAGATATTAGTTCATTG
Source organism: Viscum album (assembly GCA_963277665.1). Taxonomy (NCBI): domain Eukaryota; kingdom Viridiplantae; phylum Streptophyta; class Magnoliopsida; order Santalales; family Viscaceae; genus Viscum; species Viscum album. The sequence goes on along the minus strand of OY728147.1, from coordinate 64,658,523 downwards.
AAGGAGAAACCATGTGAGGGGAATTTATCTATAAGAGGGATTTTATTTATTTGGATTTCATTTGAGAGAAATTGGGAAAGTATTCTTGATACTTTAATGATCCTATATGAGATCAACGGGAGTCTCAAAAAAGTAGAGTTGTCATGATTTAGGATGGTGTGATGTTGGTTTGTTTGTGAACATGATCCTATATAATTGAAGGTGCTAAGGGTATATCTATTTGCCTTATGGATTATAAACCTACACATCAGTAGAACATAGAGTTAGATATCGTGAGATCAGAGAATTTTTGGATCTTTGATAGAATATTTCATAGAAGATATGAGTTATCAGTAATAATAACTTGAAACTATAATTTTTTCCTTTTTTTTATTTTTTTCCTCTTATTTAGATAGAGATAGGTTTTTTATGTGATCCTTGTATTATAAATTTAACATCAATAATCTTTCCCTAATTTATTTCATGGTGTAACATCAATGCCTTTAGAGAAAGCACATTAGATAATTCGCTGAAGCATATTAGAATCATTATGTTCATTTACTTGTTTCTAATTTATTCTTTATAGGCCTTTACAAATGATAAATTCTTTATTCTTGAATTTATTAAAGTTATTTGAGATTATATCTTACTCATTTGTCATTTTTTTTGCCACCATTGTTCATTTTTTCTTGTTTCTTAAATCATTATACTTGAACATGTAAGTTCTAGAAATGTTTAGTTCATTCTAGTTTTCGTAATTATCATATATTGATTATAGTTTTTTATTAGATTCACTATGTGATGATATATGTTTCTTACTTTGAGAATTAATGAAAGTGTCTTGAGCTTGATTGTTGTTTTATTTTTCCAAAATCCAATGACTATATACAGATTTTTTAATCATTTTTAATTCCATTTTTAAAATTCATGATTTATAAAAACAATTTGTTTATTTTTTCCATTTTTTCCATTTTTTACTGAAATTGGATATATAGACAAATTTTTTTATTTCATTTTATGAAAAAAAATTAAACAAAAAAAGATCCATGTTTTTTGTTGAATATGGATTTTCTTTCAAAACATCCCCCATAAATATTCTTTGGTATTATATGTATATCATTGCTACTTGTTTATTTTTTTATTAAATCAAAAATGTTGTTGAAACTGACTTGAAGATATTTATCTCATAATCTATCCAAGATTTTATTTATAGAATATAATATTGAAACATACCCTCTTGAAATGTGATCTTCAATAAATCGTGATTATCTTTAGCAGACATTAATAAGTAACATTTATGTCATCGACATGTAACAATCACAAGGGGTGTCACTAACATAATAATATTCTTGGATATCTTAGACCTTATGGTATATTTAAATTGTATGCTTCAATCCTTATGATATAGAAATATCATAGGCTAAAAGTATATTATCTTCTTCTTAGACTTATAAGTTCTTCAGTGGAATCAAGAGCTAGTTTCATTTTTTTCTCTCATTATTATTTTGAAATGCCCTAAGATCAACTTTTCATGGTAGAATGGTTTTTAATCATTATCCTTGGCACATTGTATGTTCTAGTTGGAGGCAGTGTTGGGTATAGTTCTTCGATACTTAGAAAATACATAGAAATATTCTATTGGCCTCTCTACTTTCATGATCCTCTTTGAATATATATTCACAAACTGTGTGAATATAATTTTTTCAATTTCCAAATTTTTTATTCTCCTACAATATCATACATAAAAACCTAAATATTTTTCAAAATTCTATTTTTTATACTTATAAAACATAATATACTCTTAATTCTCATAATTAGTCAATCCATAACTCCTAATGATAATGAAAATTTATCATGTAATTATCTCTAATAAACTTCCCGACAAATAACACTTACACATTGGACTTCATAATTGGATAAAGGAATTATTCGTCATCATTTAATCCAAAAATTTCTCGTTATATGAATATTTCCACATAAATAACTACTTTATGCTCTGAAACATGGTTCTATTATTCATAATATAAGGGAAACATCAATTTCCATTAAATTATAATAGTCTTGGTGAGGATCCTCAACTCATGTAACAACTAGTTCCCATAGCACAGAACTAGCTACATCTAATATTCTCTTCGTCCTCATCTTCATAACATCTTCTTCTCCTTCAATTATATACCCTTACTATTGAGTTAGAATCATGTATTTATTTGAAGCATCAAAATATTTAAGTAAAAAAATATCATCATAATTTTATCTAGTTTATCTTTAGAAACCATAACTTTTTAAATTTCACCATCTCAAATTTTAGGCAAACTGATGCTCTTATAAAAAACAACATCTTACATTTTCTCAAATCAATTATTATAAATAATTCCTTTTCAAAATTTCTATTGATACTCAGATAAATCTTGTAAAACAAAAAAAAGTATTATAAAATTTTCCTTTTCCAATTTTTCATCCAAAACAAGATTCTTACATGAATCTAAATAATTTTTATACCTCACAATATAAGTCTTACGTTTTCCTTGAAGCCTTGATAAATTCCCAAATATTCTTAACAAAAATATACAAGTCAAAAAAGTCCATAAGTCATATAAAAACACCATGTGTCTTATGAAAATTTTCAATAAGTCTTAAAATGAATAAAAGTATTAATAAATGAAGTCAAGTCTTATGAAATGATCGAGAGATAGTCATTTTCTTCCTTATTACAGTAAAACAAATCCTTCAAATTGCTTTTGGAGTCTTTCTAAACTGACTTCAACCAACATAAGATTGCATCAAAACATAATGAAACACATAATATTCCTTAGAATATATCAATTATACATTCACTTCTATAAAATTAGTTCTCCTTAAAACAATAACCAAATATATTTCATCATGCTTAGTGAAAAAAAGGATGGAATGACATAGTTGTCTTTCTTAAATTCTTTATAGATGTATAATATTTCCATCAATCTACATAATCCATATAACTGAAAACTTCTTAAACATACTTAAATATACTTAGACTAATTTTTCAAATAATATATCAAGTTGGTTTAAGTATCTTTTCCAATCACTCATAGATCAGTAATCTAAATGAAATATTTCCTTAACATAATCCAGTGGCATTTCCATGAGTGAATGGTTCTTCAAGTATTTATAATGGTAGCTTCTCACTTTTTCCAAAGAAATATGAAAAAAGATTGTTTCACATCTTAATTTCAAGGAATTACTTTAACCCTCAAATAATATTCAATACTCAACACAAATATTGGCGCATGGACTTTGGAAGTCAAATTCTCATCAATTTTCCTGAGAAATGTTATCTACAACCAAGAAGTTCTCCTTCTTCCCATATTAACATCATCAATATTGACTTCATTTTTATTAACCCTTATTAACACCAAATACAATACAACAAATTGGATTCAGTAGACACACATAAATACACATACACACATATACAGATACCCATACACTTACAAACATACACGTACACACACACACATACACTCGCATACATACACATACGCATACACACATACACATACAAAGACATACATACATATACACATACATACACATGCACACACATGCCCATACATACACATATATACACATACATACATACACATACGTACGTACACATACGTACGCATATATACACATACACATACTCACACACACACACACAAACACAAGCATACACATACACATACACATATATACATACAAATAAATACGCATGCACATACATACACATACACATACATACAGATAAAAATACATACACATACATATAATAACATACACAAATATACACATATACACACACACACATATACATACATACAAACATATACATTCATACAGATATCATACATATATATATACATAGGTACACATAAACATACATGCATACACATATACATACATAGACACACATATTCATACATACATATACATATATATAATCATGTGTTTTCATACATACATACACATAAACACATATTATATATGCATAAATATACTGACCTACAATTTTTTCAATTTCTTTTCCTTTATCGCATAGAAAGTAGTTCGGGTGATATTAAACAGGATTTGTGTTACAACACCAACAATTGTGTTAATATATATATATATATATATATATATTTATCAACATATATTAATATAAATATAGATAAATAAATTTATATTCAATTGTATATTTATATAATTATTTTAATTAAAATTAATAGATTGTATTTTCATATAAAATTTTAATTTATTTAAATAGATTATAAAATATTATTAATGATTAATATAAATTTGATACTTTTTTATAATAATTAGGAAAATAATACTGATACTAAATTTTATTTTAAATTGAATTATATTTTTAAATATATATTTTATATATATAAATATTGAAAAAATTTATTTATATACATTAAAATAAATAATCATATATATAGATATGTATAAACACACACAATGAGACTAGTTTGGTGATGTGACGTGACAAGGAAGGTGGTGCAGTGGGGCACCATGCAGGCATCATTGGGTGGGCGACTCGAAAGTGAAATGAGTGTGTTGGCACCTTTCATCTGACCCACTTCTTAGAAGGATTTTTTATGTTGGGTGGAGGGGTGTCCTTCTAGTGTGTGGTGGAGGGTAGCACATTATGATATTTTTTGGCATGGGGTGGAGTGATATCCAAACTAGTGAGAGGGTATAATGATTACTAACAGTGGGTGGCGTGATGTATGAATCATGAAATGGAGGGTTGCAGGATCCCCATTTAATCCTTTAGGTCATCTCCTTCAAGGTTGTTTGGGTAACACTCATATGGGCTTTAAGGATGTCTTGAACTTCTGATTTTATGCCAATATATGTAATAAAGTAGCTCAAGTGGATCTTTGATTTCACTTTTGGAGAGGGATGAGGCATGACCCACTTGGGTGCCAGGGTGAATATTTATTTTCTATCTGTAATCCTCTTTACATAATATGATATTATATTATATATTATATAAAATAAATATAATATAAAAATTAAAATATCAATTATATTTAATGTATTTATATATTTATTTATGTATTTAAAGTCACTATATTTTTATATACATATACATATAAATATAAGTGTGTAATTAAAATTATAAATATATATAAAAGAATAAAAAATGTATAAATGATAAAAAATTATATATAATTTTTATTTATATAAATATATTTATTTATTGTTATATAAATCATATTTAATAAAATATGCAATTTGGGTTTGGATTAGTGGTATGCACCCCATAATCCTATAGGAAAGACTTAGGTTCAAATCTTGGTGGGGGGGGAATTTTTTATGTACTATTGAAATACTTTATTAGGTATTGTAGAAGTATTGTAGTAGTAGTACTATTCACTCAATTTAAGCTTTTGGGACAAAGATTTGGGACTTTATTCTATAAGGAATAAGGCCTTTGAACCATCAAAAGAATTCACCTAAAAGTCCCTTTCAATAATCAATATTTAGGAGTTTTTTCCATGGTGGGACCAGGTGAACGACTTAACATAACAAGAAGAAAATGCACAATAGAAACACATAGGCATCATCGAGTAGGAAGAAAGTGGTATGGTCACACTAATAACTTTAAACAAGCCTTACATCCTCATGTATATTTTATGTCAGATAGATGGGTTCCATTCCACGTGACTTTCTATATATTGGGACCAATATGATGATGTGGTGAGATAGGAAGGTGATGCAATAAGGCTCCACATAAATATTTTCAGGTGGGTGGATCAAAAGAGTTATGGTTGTAATGAAACCTATAATATGGACCTCTTACCACATATATTTATGATGTGGGAAGGTATAGTTTTTTTCCAAGGTGTGTTAGGGGGAATCATGATACAGCGACTCCAAGATAGGGGATATCCATCATTTAGAATGGTTCTAAGGGTGATGATTATTAATAGGGGTGGTGTGGCATATGACTATTGATAGGGGTGATGAATTCTCCTCTTTTGGGTCTTCATACCTTCAATAAATTGTTCCTTTGAGCTACAAATTTATAATAAAATAGATCTACTAGGTTCTTTTCATTCCTTTTGCAAACATAAGAGACTTTACCCACAATGGTGTTTGGGTGTGTGTGTTGTTTGTGATTCGTAATACACTCGACCTAATATATATATATATATATATATATTCTATATGGTACCCTTCACCAGCTCTATTTGAGAACTGATGAAGGGTTTAATTTTATCAATACTAAAAAACATAGAAAATGGATACATTTATCAATGCTAAAAACACTAACAATGGGTGTAATTTTATAAGTGCATTTTTAGTCTGGATAATGGTTACCTTGAACATTGCCTTTATTTTGAACTAATAAAATTGTTCCCATTATTAGTGTTTTGTTAATTATAATTTATTTATTTTAATTATATTTCAACTCTTCTTATTTTCATAATGATTTCATTCTCCCATGATCATCAAAAAAATTATCCCACCATGCCTACCTTTTTTTGTGGTAAACATAGTGAAGAGATTTTATGGTTAAAATATGGAGTCATGATAAGAATATTTATAGGAAATAGAAAACAGACCTAAATATGATAGAACCCTTAGTGATCCATTTTTAAGAATAAAATGTGATAGTATTGGAATAATGGTTGTAATTAAATTATTAAAGGACACTATGAGTGAATTTTTTATTGAGGAAAATAAAAATCATTACTATAATCCATAACTAGTTGATGTTCATACTTTATAATCTAATTATTCTCTTTCAACTTTTGAGTAGTTAATATTATAGATTTCAAATATATTTTAGTTCATATATTCAATGAATTTTTCAGGAGACTTCTATTAAGTTGTAGGAATCAACTAGAAGTGGGGTTAAATTCAATTTCTAGGGTTTTCCATGGGATGTTGTGTATGGACCGAGTGGTAGGGGTCATGGATGGGGCACTGATGATTGATCGAGGAAGGTGTTGTTTTCATTTCATCACATAAGAAACCAAAAATATGTTAAAATTGTAAAGTTTCATTCATGGTGTATGATTGAGGGTTGCCAAACTTGTGTGTACCCTCACATTAGAGGTTAGAGGACAGGTGAGGCTGGAACGGTTAATGGTAGATAGTGAATAAGAGTATTTATGAAACACGAGCAGATGAGGTAGTGGGTGGTTGAATTCTTTGTGAGTTTTGAATGATGTGCATGGAAGTGGAAGTGAAGGAAAACCTTGATCAGTGGTTAGTGAGTGGTGGTGAAGGAAATGACTGTAGAGCATAATCAAGATGTGAGTAAGGGATTGTGATTTAGGGAGATTTGTGTGATTAAATGTATTTTTTCATTAATTGATTGACTACCACATATGGTAGAAAATACATATTATTAGAGATCTCATCAATTGATTTCGCATTCCACTACCTAATTTTCTCCCTTTTCTGGTAGAGTTTATTTTTATTATAGAAAAAAAATCATTTAGACTTAAATTATAAATGGGAAAACATTGAGATAAACACATTTTCAATAAGGTTCATTGTAACACAAGATAGTTAAACAAAAATATGCTTGAATTAATAACATAATAAATTATAATTGATATGTTGATGGTGTAAATATATTTGGAGATAGAAAATTGGATGGTTAAAAATTTCTTCCTATAATAATTTTGGAATCTCTAATAATATGTTTACCTATTGTAAAAAATGTTATTATATAAATACCTATATAATATGTTCTTATTGGTTGGTCATGAAATATTTTTAATGCTAATTATAAGACTCATTAAATTTTTCAATATGATCCATGGTCCTTTTGGATTATAATGTATTTAAATTATTGATTTATTATTATAATTTTTAATTTTACCAATAATTCAACATGATATGGAAATAATGCGGTTATAATTTTTTTTATAAGACAGTATCATAGTTTAGAGTTTATTCTAATTTATTTTTTTAAATTAAATTACACATTATAAAAATAAAAGGTTTTTTTATGTGTTTCTTTATTATTGGCCTTGTTTTTCCAATGTGGTGGTGTATAGATGGAGCCCCTATTTTGGTTGTTTTCCCATTCATCACTTCCCTATCCATCCAAATTTGTAGTAGTGTTTTGGTTTCTTTATAAATACTTCATCAACCCTATTTTATCCTATTTATCCTTGATATTAAGGGGGATTATTTAGGGGGGTGGTTTCTACATGTAAAGCATGAGAGCAATGAGAAGGGAGATCTCTGGTGGCCTAGATCTTGGATTTATGGAGGAGACACCATGTGATAGGGGGTTTCTACATTCACATTACTTAATAGATAGAGTAGAAAATGGTTCTTACTTGTTTTTTGATCTAAGAGGAGACCAATAAAAGTATTGATGAAGCATAGGTTCTATATTCCGAGCTAGTGTAGGGTAGATTCATTTACTGACATGACCCTAGAGTATTTAAGCCATAAATGGTGGATCTGGTTAGCTTGTATCTTATAAACCTGCACATTAGTAGACCCCATAATCTACTACTATGTAATATTAGAGTTTTTTATATTTTATGGAATCCTATTTATAATATTAATGTTCTTATTAATAATAGCTCGGTATTTTAATTTTTTTCTTTATGTTTCTTTTGATTTGGTATCCACCATTTTACATTGGATTTTTTTGTTGTGTGTTCCTTATTTTCCTCTATTTTCACTAATAATATACCCTTTATTTCTTTCATAGTGGAACCTATACACCCCTTCCCAATGATCGTAGGTAAATTAGATAAAGTATGTAAAATTATCTTTATTGATGTTCTACTTCTAGATTTTTTTTGACCATGATAAATTTTTGAAATCATTCTTATTTAATTTATTGAAATTTGTTCACTCCTGTCTAGCTCGGTTATCATTGTTTCTGATTCCATTATTAATTCATGCTTGTTATTTTAATATTTATACTTGAACATTTCTATTCTAAAAATTTATATATGATTATATATTTTTAATTCTTGTGTCTCCATTTGGGGTTTTTATTAGAATAACTATGTATAGATTTATGTTTCTTTATTTTAGAATTAGTGCAAGAATTTTGAGATTTATTTTTGTTGTATTTTCTATTTTCTAATGTTTTATTACTAGTATTATAATAATTTTTAATTTAATTAATAAAATATTTCTTCTACAGATTTTGTTATTTATATAAGATTAATTTTTTCATGAAACTATAAATATTGGATGTTTTGTTTTCATTTAAAATTCTACGTTTTATGAAGAAATATTAAACCCAATTGGATTCGTGTTTGTACATTGAATGGGGACTTACTTGTAGGAGAGCCCCAAATAATATTTATTTGATCCAAATTGGGAATATGGTTATAAAGTGTGTTACCTTTTAGTGGATAAGTTTTTTGGTCTATTTATGATTCTAGTGGAGTGTTTGGTTTATCTATTTGAATCCTTATAGATTACTTTTGGTTTTTTTAAGTGAATTGTCTATTCTTTTTTTCTATAGTTTTTTATATAAACCACTTCACATTGAGTTTATATTCATAACTCTATATTTCGGTTTTTCCATGTTTTTTTAGAAGATCGATACTATTTGTTTTGTTAGTGTTCAATAGGCCCTAAAGCTATCTTGGGAGCTTGTATTAAGCTCTTAATCAATAAAGAGTTTAGGTATATTGAGATAAAAACTCAAGTATGTGAAATTGAATTTCTTTTATGTATTTAAGTGAATAATTTTTTTAATTTTGATAATGGTTTTAATATTATATATGATGTAATTGATAAAGGAAGGTGTGAATCGCATGGATATGAAAATTGGGAATAACCGGTGCATAATTTGACTAGAAATATTTGATTTATGTTTTGTTTTTCTTAGTTCATTTAACATGACTACCTGATTCAACTCATAGGTTAGGTAGTGAAATGGAATTGGTTGTTTTTCTTTGTGCTTTAATTATAAAAGGTGTAGATTTTTTTATTTTAATTCAATTATACATTTTAAAGTAAAATGTTTTTTATTTATTTCTTTTTTTCTAGGCATAATTTTTCCCATGAGGGGGTGTATATCTGTCACCACTACTTTTCCCATATTCCCCTTTTGGTTGTGTTTCCCATTCATCTCTTCCCAGTACATCCATGTGTGTGGTAGAGAAGTGGGTTTTAAATAACCAATTCATCAACTCTATTTTCCCCTATATCTCATGTGTATAGGGAGGCTTATCTTTTCACAAGGAAGGTGGTAGGGTTACTACTCTTTTGGAATGAGATCTACAAGAATAGATAGATATAATTTTCTGGTTATCTTATAGTTGTGGGAGATGTGGGTCAAAGGGTCTTCACCTATGAAAGGAGGTTTCTTTATTCATATTTTATCCAAGACAGAGTAAGAAAGGATTTTTTATACTTCAGTGATCCTAGAGGATATCAATAGGGGTCTTAGAAAATAATATGTGCTATGATTTTTTAGAGAGAATTTTTGGATTGTTTTCTCCCATATTCCTAGAGTGTTGAAATCTTAAATGGTGGATTTGGTTGGCTTACAACATGCAAACCTACACATCTGTGAACCTCAAAATTATTTATTGTTTAATCTTAGAGGGTTTGTATTTTTGATAAAATCATTTGGGGAATATATGATTTTTTTTAATAATAACCGAGGAATGTAAGTGTTTCCTTTATTTTTCATTTTATTTTTTATCCTCTTGTTTCATTATAGTTATGGAAGTTTCATAATCCTTGTTTTTCTTAAGTATGCATATATAATCTTTCTTTAATTTCTTATATAATGGAACCCCAATTCCCTTATCCCATCACTATAACATATTTTTTTTGTAGATTTGGTTTGTCAGCAATTTTTTACTAAAGTAATACAAAGAAATAAACTTATTTCATGGATTTTTTATATAAACCTCTGCTAAATTTTAAGTTTTTAATAAAAAACACATTTTTTCCTATGCCCCACACTTCTCCATCCACCTACACTTCACCCTTGATATCTCCATCCCTCAAACCCTAAACCCTAGCATGTTTTTTCTCCGAACCCCTCTTCTATACCCCCACCTTCTCCCCGGAGCTCCTCTCCCCCCTCAACCACAAACCCTAACACCACCTCTCCCACCCACCCCTCGATGCTCCCGAGCACTCAATTGTGCCCCCCCCCCCCCCCCCCGACCCCAAACTCTAACACACCCCTCCCCTCAGTCCTCAAGGGCCATCTATCACAATCCACTCTTCTCAAATAAGCTCCCATTCACCCCCCGACCCTGAACACTAGCACCACCATGCTTCCCCCCTTATCGATGCTCAAGAATCTCATGAGTAGTCTGATCTCGTTCCCCTTGATCCCTTATCAATGTTGCAGTCACATCCACCTAACTATTCTCCCTTTCTATTTTAATCACTTGATTTGTTCCCCTCACCAAATCCCTCTATTTTGTATTTCCGTTTCTCTAGCCCACATCGTATGTGAGCTCATATTGGTTTAATCTCTCCCTTTATAAAGAATCTAAAATTATGGTAGTTATTTTTGTGCATTTATTATAATTATCATTTCATTGTGTACTTAATGTTTTTTTAAAAAAAATTATCATATTATGTCTATATGTAATAACCATGGTGTTTTATAAGTGTTTTATATGGAATCCATAATGTTTATAAAGGGGACTATGATAATTTTCTAATTTCTAAAGCGATGTTTACGGTCCAATTGTTCGAGAAAACGTTTATATGGTTTATTTAAATTAATTTTTGATAACCAAAGGTATTATAACTTTTTTGGGTCTTGTAATGAAGAAAGTTTTGTTTTCAAATAATAAAGGGGTGTTATGTATTTTTAAATGGTTTTAAAGAAAAATAAAATTGTTTCTATTAATGATTTTATGTCTGTTATTATATGGATTTTTTAGAAAAATTATTTTAAAAGTTGTATTTTAAAAAGTGTAAAATGATTTTTCATTTTAATTTATTTAGTAAAGGTATATTTTTATCTTTATAAATGAGATATTTTTTGTGTGTGTGTGACTCACGGTTGTTCCTCTTATTTTGATTATACATTATATGGATTTTAGCACTCAAGAAATATGTTATATATTATTTATGTCATAGATTATGTGAAAGGTGTCATTTATTCTGAGGTAATTGTACGAGAGATGAGATTTATATACATTATTATTTTCAACTATCATGATCATATGATTCATTTATTTTTTTTCCCATGGTTTTATATTTCATGGGAAACCTAGTATAAGATCACTATCATGAAACATTAGGTCATGTCCACATTGAAACATCCATTAGTGGAATAATTAAGATACAATAAATATAGAAATGTGACATGGGAACTGATATAAAAAATTCAAGAGATATATACATACAATGGTGTGTTTGTAGTGTGTGAGCTAAACATACCCAATAGGATTTCAACAAATATTTTTTGAAATTTATTTTTTATAAGACATTTCACAAAGACTTAGTTGTACGCTGTTTAGAAAATATGTGTTTACATGATAAAGTATAAGGAAAACAAACATAATACTTTTCCCATTAAAAAATAAATCACTCCTTTACATACCAATGGGTTGAAAACCTTTTTGGAAAAAATAAAATTAGCACTTTAATCATTTAAATTTTTTATTTAGAACTTATTAAGATAGAAAAATATCTATTCTTTATTTTAAAACCACTCTCTCAAAATCCCATTATCAAAAATAAAAATTTCAACCACCACATTTTAAGGTGTTAGTTTATATAATAGTGGTATATACACATAATAATTTATATGAAATATTTTGGAGGTAGTGAATGTACTTTTTTTCAGAAAATTATATAGTGGTAGATATAGTAGCAGTAAAATTTTATGTTTTTCTTATTTTAGGAAACAGTTGAGTAATCTTTCATTCTATTTTAATAGACCTTTATGGGAGAGAATGATTCTCCATAGGAAATGGTATTTATGGTGTTATTTTTCTTACCCATGGTGGAATATCTCTAACCCTTGTGAAGATCAAGTGAAAATGATTGTTGGTAGGGTCAGTAAAGGGTGTGATGGATTTATTGGGTGATAAAAAATTATAATGAAAAGGTATGTGGTTTTACATGATTTTTTTAAATTGATCAAATTTTATTATATTTTCCATAAATGGGGTTTTATATATTACAAAATCATCACTTGTTCTACATAATAAAAATTTATTAATTTGTGTGAATTCAGAAAAAATTGGTAACACACGGTCACTATATAACTTGGGTTTAATTGTTTAAAATTTAAAACTATTTAAATGGTTTATTTTTTGACTCCTTATTTAGTCCTAATTTCCTATCAATCATAAAAAAATATAAAATCATTAAGGATGATTTTTTTTTCATAAATGGTATGTAAAATTTTTTAATTTATATATACTTTATATCTATTTCCAATTTATATGTTGGCATAAATATATCACTCACTAAGGGTATCATTTATTAAAATAAATATTGTCAAGAAATTATGAGTTTTCAGTTAGGAATATTTGGATAAAGGTTTGATTTGAATAATAAATTCTTTTTCTAAGGTATGTTTTACCAAAAACCAAACATAAAATAAAATTAAAATTTTGATTATTATTGTTTCTTTAGTACCAATTTCCATATTTTTTTATTCTAGAAAACTACCCACTAGCCAACACCTATTTATATTCCCATAAGAAACACTTCTATATGTTTTCATCCATTTTAATGGACCTTTAAGGGAGACTATGATTCTCTATAGGAAATGTTAGTGATGGTGTTATGGTTCTTACCCATGATGGAATATCTTTAACCCATGTGAATATCAAGTGAAAATGATAGTTATTAGATTTTGTAAAGGGTGTGAGGGGTTTATAGGGTGATAAAAATTATAATGAAAAGGTAAGTGGTTTTTACATGATTTGTTTAAATATATCTTTTCTCATTATAGTTTCCATAAATTGGGTTGTCTATATTACACTGTTTGATCGATATATAGATGTATATGAATATTATATGGAAAAATACAAGAGGGGTGAATTGTAGGTTTAAAAACAGTGTGTCTAATCACATAAGAAATTAGTTTAAATGATCTTAAACTAATAAAATTCACAACAAATACAATTAAACACAATTTTCTTAGATATAAAAGGTATGATACGATGTAATACTATAAGTAAAGTAATTTAATTTTAATCAAAATGAATACAATAATCAAAGTAAAACAAATGTGATAGATTATATAATAAAGCGTATATAATCTATTAATAAAATATGTAATAGAATAATCGTAATTGAAAAAATTACAATTGAATATGAAATGAAGAAAGGATATAATACAATTTACTTTCTAATGAAAACAAAAGAATAAATGTAAAAGTATTACAATTATTTTATCCCAAAGAGAAGGGTGTCCTTTCACCTAGGATAAGAGGTATGTCTTACCACCACCTTGGTAAGCCCTCTATACGATGATCGGTACATCTGTCTTGCTATCCCCGCAAGCCCTTGATATGATGATCAGTACATCTGTCTTGCTATCCCCGCAAGACCTCGATACGATGATCGATACGTCTTTCTTGCTATCCCTGAAAGCCCTTGATTTTGTAGGTAATCATAACCTATATCATTTAAATACTTGAAATCCCTTGATACAAAGATTGGTAGCACCGTCTTCCTATCTTTAGAAGTCCCCAATCGTTATTACATGATCGGTCAGAAAAAGAAATACAAAGCACTTATTGAAATACAAAAACTAAGAACGAACCATTCACGTTTTGTAATTTCAAGGCTTTCGCATGAAGAAAGAGAGAATTAACAGTGCCTCTCTCTAGAATTTGATAGAAGAAAAGAATTATCACAGTCTCTCAGTTGTGTTCTCAACTTCAAATGACCTCCTATTTATAGGCCTCAGGTTCCAACGGTTATATTTCCTCCAATGGTCATATTTCTCTAGAAAACTCAGAGGGACTTGGACACCTAGAATTATAATGGTCAAATTGAAACAGAAGACACCACAATGTTTTGATTAGTTTATAACTAACTCCACAACATCGTTTTGGTCAAAACAAAGGATATATAAAAATGATAATAATGAGTATGATTGACATAAAACATGTGTTTTAGAAAAGGATAAAAATAAACATGCATGTGATAGGATAAAAAATAGTACAATCTGTATTAATTAGTGCAATGTATTGATATGGTGCAAAGTGAGTATGATGTGTAAAATTCAGTATGATTGATAGAGTCAGTACGATTGACAGGGTTAGTACAATTTAGTCAGTACGATAAACATAGTTAGTACGATAAGCATAGTCAGTACGATAAGCATAGTCAGAACGATAAGTATAATCAGTACGATAATCATAGTCAGTATAATAAACAGAGTCAGTACGATAAGCATAGTCAGTACAATAATTATAATCTGTACAATAAGCATATTTAGTATGATAAACATAGTCAGTACGATAAGAAAATAAATTTTTGATTTCCAAAACAAGACATAAAAGTCAAAAGAGGACTTTTGACTTAACAATATCCCCCTTTTTGGAAAGCACAAAACATAAAGTAAAACTAAGAAATAAATACTTATCTCCCCATGATTTATGAAAAATCTTCTGAAAAGGAGATTGTATACAACTAAATCCCCCTTAGGTATTACTTATCTAGGGATTGTATTCTTAGATTTTCCTTGATTTAGATGTATTTTATTAAAACATTATTTCCCTTATAAAACATTCTCCCCCTTTGTGGTTTACAAAAATAATCGAATAAACTTGAGTTTCCTGAAAAAGTTAGAGAGAAACAAAAATTAAAGGCGATGGGAAAGAGAACATAAAACATATTGAGATAACAAAAGTTTATAGAATTTGAAAAGTGAATAAAGAAAGAAAGATACAAAAAACATTCATTTGTTTTCTATTTATTTTTCTTTCTTGATCAGCTCATGAAGAATAGCTTTCAAATCCTTTATTTCTTTCTTGTCTTCTAAAATAGAGTCTCTATGGGTTTTGAGAAGCTATTGTTGATCGAAAAAAAGCTGATCCTGATTATTGATAGTCTCTTCTTGAACTCTGATTACTTCTTCAAGAGTATAAATTCTGTATTGAAAATTCTTATTATCTTGAGATAACACAAAATTTTGCTTCTTCAACAAAATTATTTCATCTTTGAAAGATGAAACCATTGAAAACACTAACTGGAAAGCATTCATCCTCTTTTGTAACTCTTTTATTAGAGTATCGGCTCTATCAGTTTTTTGACATCTGATTCAATCTTTCAATAGTTTCTTTGTCAAGATTATTAAAAGTAATATCAAGATCATTTGAAATACTTCTTATGTCTTTAATTAAAACCTCAAGATCATTCACTGAGATTTCTGTTTTTTATGACCACTTAGTCATCTTATTGCAAGACTTATTATAGGAAGTAGAACTTTCAGACAATAATTTTAAATCAACTTCTATTGACAATACTCTCTTTCTATGTTCCCTTACAAAACCAAACTTTTTCCTCTGATTGTCTGTGATGAAATAAATTTTCCCTTCAATTCTAAGTAAATAAGGAATAGTATTCTCAATTATCCTTAATAAATGAACAATTTAATCACTTTTATTGAGATAAATTGTGTGTTCTGAATCATTATCCTCATCGTATGAATCTAGTTCATTTGATCAGATTGAGTCTTCAACTAGATGTTTTCCTTTTGATTTTTCTTTTTTCTTTCCTTCTACTTCCTCTTTGTCACTAATAACAATTATTTTTTGGGTATGAGAAGATTGAGAACCTTTCTTTTCTTGAGAAGTAAATATATCAGAGAGAGTTTCAAGAGATTCGGTGGGTGCTTGATTGGCATGAGGAACTTGTTGAATATCGTCACTTTTCTTTTGAAATGATTCTTCTCTACTCTTTTTTGAACTTTGAAGAAATTTAAAATGAAAATCTTCTTCCTCTTCTTCAACTTCCAGAACTTCTTTCAAAATTTGTTTCCCTTTTTATTTTTCTAGAAGACTCTATACGATTGGTTCTTGTTACCCTTCTTCCATTAGTTGAGCACTAGCCACCTCAACCATTTTCATTATTTTAGTAACATAAAAATCTTGAGATTTCCTTTTCAAAAGAGTCTTCTCATTCTTCTCGGTCTGAAGAGTATCCTCTACCCTTATCCTCTCAGCTAAAGCTTCAGCAGGATTAAGACCGAACATAAGATCACCTTATTTTATTTATTCTTTATTTTTCCTCCACATGGCCAAAACCTCTTTGCTGTATTTTTTTCTTCTTTGGCTTAGTACTAGTTTACAGATCTAACTTTTCAAGAGAAACATTTGGAAAAGATTCACTTGGTAGAGGTGCCGATTGATTTGGTGCCAATTGATTTGGTACCGATTCAGCTTCCACATCTTTAATAAAAAAAAATTGAATTCTTATCAAAACAAACAACTAACTTCTTCAGCATATTCTTACTTATCCAAGAAGTATTTATTTCTTTTAACTTCCCTTTCAGTGGAATATTACAAAACAGTAGGCTCTTAAGAATGAACTTAGTAAGAATAGATGGATACATAATCAAATGAGACTTGATCGCTCCTAACATGACATTCCTGATTATTTCAAAGATGTACCCCCGTGAGATTTACCTTTCTCATGTTTACAAGATAGTCTATTATAAATATATCAGAAACTTTAAGGGTTTATCTATCCCCTTTCCTTGGGATAATAAATCCTTGTATCCCAAGCACAATAAACCTTTTATCTGGAGATAAATGGGATACTTTTCTCTTCTCTTCATTTATGAGGAATAACAATTTTCAGCTCTTTCTCTATTAAATGTACCAACTTCCTCAAGTAGTTTATGAGATGTACAAAAAGAATCACATTCATTTGAGACATTGAGAAAGTGAGCTACTTGTTTCACAGACATTGAAAATTTTCTATCTTACACAGCAAAGTTGATCATCATATTTTTTTCAAAAGACACCGTTTTTTCGAATTTACTAACTTCTCTAACGAGAATTGGATCTTGAGATATGGGTTTCTCAACACAAATATGTTCCCATCCTTGAAACAAAATAATCCTCTTGATTGTTAAATCATATGTATCAAAGAAATCCTGAGAAACTAACATTTATCTGAAGAAAAATTTCTCTAAAAATGTATTTGAAGACATTTCGGTAGGAGTGTTGGCTAAGTACTGAGACATAAAGGTGGGATAAAGAGAAGATTATATGGAGTCTTAAAAAACAGAGGCAGATCTTCGCCAAGAAATTTGAAGAAACGATGTGGGTTTGGGGAGGGGGCTCTATTTATAGGTGGAGAAAGATGATTTTTGGTCTTCTACAGTTGATATTAGAATAATAAAATCAATGGTGTGGATTTAAAGGGGTTTTTTTAAACAAAAAATAATAAAAAGTAAGAAAAAACAATACAAATTAAAGAAATAATGTACCTGTCAGAGATTCTAACAAATAATTTGGTTTAATATTATTAAAATAATATAATACAATAGAAAAAATAAAATACAAGCGTACGAGGAAAAATAATATGATCGGTTATGAGACCTATGGAAAAAAAAGTCATTACCATAAGTTTCCATGCCGATGGAAAACAAAGTCATTACCATAGGTTGTTAAGCTGGTGGAAAACAAAGTTATTACCATATGTTGTATAGCCGATGGAAAACAAATTCATTACCATAGGTTTTCAAGCTGACGGAAAACAAAGTCATTACCATAGGTTTTCAAGATGATGGAAAAAAAATTCATTACCATAGGTTGTCAAGCTGATGGAAAACAAATTCATTACCATAGGTTTCCAAGCCGATGGAAAACAAAGTTATTACCATAGGATATCAAGACGATGGAAAACAAAGTTATTACCATATATTTTCAAGCTAATGTAAAAAACGTTATTACCATAGGTTGTCAAGCCGACAGAAAACAAATTTATTACCATAGGTTTTCAAGCCGATAGAAAACAAATCCATTACCATAGGTTGTTAAGACGGTGGAAAAAAGAGATGTTACCATAGTTTGTCAAGCTGATGGAAAACAAATTCATTACCATAGGTTATCGTGCCGATGAATAAAAAATCAATAAGGAAACAAGGTAGAAACGATGGAAAACGTAAATATAAAATGATAACCAAATTATCTGGATGAAAATCAGAAAGATAGAATAGAAAATCATCAGATAAAGAAAGTCATAATAACAATGTTAAAAAACATCTAGTGAAATAAAAGAAAAAATATTTCTCCCCCTTTTAAGAGGAGTTGTTTAATATAAGGAGAAATGTAAAACATGAAGTATATATGAATGATTATTTTAGTGTAATCATTCCTAGATTCTGTTTTTGAACTCAAATCTATCGGAAGATAATGGTTTTGGAAAAATGTCAGCAAGTTGTTATTGTGTTCCGATGAATTATAAAAATAATATCTCCTTTTATTGTATGATCCCTAATAAATTGATGCCTAATATCTATGCATTTTGCAAGAGAGTGATGTTCTGGGTTTTTACTAAGGGCTATGTAACTAGTATTGTCACAACTAATTTGAGTTTTGGAAAAGCTCAATCCATAATCAGTGAGTGTGTGTTGCATCTACAACACTTGAGCACAACAACTTCCAGCTGCTACATATTCAGCTTCAACAGTGGAAAGTTCTACTGAGTGTTGTTTCATGCATGACCAAGAGACTAAGGAATCTCTTAAGAAATTACATGTTCCAAAAGTACTCTTTCTATCCATTCTACAACCACCAAAGCCAGCATTTGAAAAACTTTTTAAAATAAAATCATTTCCAGAGGAATAAAAAAGACCTAAATATAAATTCCATTTTAAATATCGAAATATTCTTTTCACATATTTCAAATGAGAGTCTTTTGGATATGATTAGTATCATTCACATAAGAATATGGAAAATATTATGTCTGGTCGAATAGCTGTCAAGTATAACAAGATTCCTATCATACCTCTAAAAGTTTTTTGATCTGTTGTTTTCCCAATTTCATCAAGGTCAAGTGTATTTGAGGTACCAATTAGAGTGTTAATACTTTTAGTATTTTCGTATCCATACTTTTTGAGTAAATATTTGGTATACTTATGTTGATATATATAGGTTCCTTTTGGTTTTTATGAAATTTTAGAACCTAAAAAGAATGTTAACTCACCCATCATACTCATTTCAAACTCATATTTCATTAAATATGAAAAGGAAATAGTTAGATATTGCTGAGTTGAACCAAATATGATGTCATCAACATAGATTTTAACAATCAAAACATTTTTATTTTCCATTTTTATGAAAAGGGTTGGATTCATTGTACCTTTTTCATAATTTTTTTGTAAAATAGATCCTGTAAGTCTATCATACCATACTCTAGGGGATTGTTTAAGACCGTATAAAGCTTTGGTAAGTTTGAAAACATGATTAGGATATTTTGTATTTATAAAATCAGGTGGTTGTTCAAAAAAACTTCTTCTTGAAGAAAACCATTTAGAAAATAACATTTAGCATCCATTTGAAATAATTTGAAATTAAAGTATGCTTCCATGGCTAATAGAATACGAATAGATTCAAGTCTAGATACCAGAGCATATGCTTCTTCATAGTATGTTCCCTCTTGTTTATTATAGCCCTTAGCAACAATTCTTTCTTTATTTCTTACAATGATTCCATTTTCATCACATTTATTTCTAAAGACCCATTTTACACCAATTACAGTTGTCTGTTTAGGTATTTCAACTAAATTCCAGACTTGATTCCTTTCAAATTCATTTAGTTTATCTTGCATTGATTTAATCCAATCTTCATCACCTAAGGCCACGCTTGGACTTTTAGGTTTGAATTGGGAAAGAAATGTAAGGTGTTCTATTTTATTTCTCAAGGAATTTTTGGTTCTTACAGGTTGATATACATCACCAATGATATTATCATTGGGATGATTTCTAAGAAAAAATTGATTTGGGTTTTATAAGACCTGTTTATCAACATATGGTAGAAAATATTCTGGAGTAAAGTTTCAAAAATACTTTCTTGAACATTTTCCTTATCAAAAAGATTTTCTATCACAGGTAGATAATCAGTTTTTGAAAACACATTCAAGATTAGAGGTTAAGGTTGTTTGAAAACAAAGGGATTACTTTCATCAAATTTAACATGCACTGTTTCTTCAACAGTACATAAGTTTTTGTTGAAAAATCTATAAGCCTTAGAAGTTTTAGAATATCCTAGAATGATTCCTTCATCATATTTTGGTGCGAATTTGTGTAGATTATCTTTAGTATTCGGAATAAATACTTTGCAACGAAAAAATTTTAAAGATGAAACTTTAGGTTTTCGTCCAATCCACAATTCATAAGGTGCTTTATTAAGAAAAATTCTAGTTAAAGCATGATTTATTGTATAACAAGTAGTTCTAATAGCTTCATCCCAAAAGTGCTTAGAAATTAAATATTCACTCAACATGGTTCTTGTCATTTATTGAATAATACGATTTCTTCTCTCAAAAAAACCATTTTGCTGAGGAGTTCTTGGATATGAAAAATTGTGAGTAATACCTTTCTTACTACGAAAAGTTTTAAAATCTGAATTTTGAAATTCACCACTATGATCACTATAGACAGTTATAAATGGTAGGTTTTTCTCATTTTTAACTTTGGCTCTGAAAATATTGAAATAGAAAAAGGCTTCGGATTTCTTTGTTAGAAAATAGACCCATGTAAATCTAGTAAATTCATCAACTAAAACAAATACATAGTATTTTCCTCCAATGATTCTAGTTTGTGAAGGACCAAAAAGATCCATGTGCACTAGCTGAAATGAATTGGAAGTTGAAACTTCATTGATTTATTTAAAGCTAGTTTTATGTTTCTTTCCAATTTGACAAGGCTCACAGACCTTTGAAGAATCATATCTAAGATCTGGTAGATCTTTTACAAGTATTTTCTTTGAAATTTTAGAAAGGTTTATTAGGTTTTAGTGTCCTATGATTATATTACATAGACAATATTGGTCTTCTATTGCACTTAAGAAAGGTAAATTATGGCTCCTAAGGTCTTCTAAGTTAATATTGTATACATTCTCTTGACTCTGGGTAGATAGAATAAATTCATCCTTGGAATTATGAACTAAAATTTTATCATTTCTAAAATTCACAAGGTGTCATTCATCACATAATTGAATTACACTGATGAGATTGTGATTAACACATTTCATAAAGAAAACATTTGAAATTAGAACTTTTTCAAGAAAAACAATATTACATATCCCAATAATCTTTCCTTGAGAATTATCTCTGAAGGTAACTTATCCACCTTTTGTTTTGATAATATTTTCAAAGAAATCTTTATTTCCAATCATGTGTTGAGAACAACCACTATCCATGTACGAAATGTTCTTATTGGTATACTTCTTATTTTCCTTATCCATGAAACAATGATCTTCATTTGGTATTCTAGCTATAAGTCAAATATTCTTTTGTCCTGAAGATTCATATTCTGAAGAATCATCTGATGAATCACAACCACTTTCACTCCAAGAATCATTTTCCTTCAAGACTTCCTTTGTATTTGTCTTTTAATAATTTTTCTTATTTTTTTCAGAATGTTTCTCCTTTCTATATTTTATTTTCAGTAAAGTACAATCAGGTCTTATATGACCTGCTTTCTTGCATTCATAACAATTTACTTCTATGATTTTCTTATCCTTCATATCTTTACATTTGAATCTGTATTGAAAATCTTTCTTTCCCACAATCGTGTTCATCCTTCGAGATAGATTGTCTAAATCATTATCTGAGTGATCACTATCACTTGATTCGGACATAATAGCTTTCATATCTTTGGACCTTGTTATCCTTTTAGGTGTTTTATCTTTAGATGTAGTGGTAAAAGATACACTTCCATTTCTATTTTTCTTCTTATTGAAATCAGCATCTCGTTTCATTCTTGTCTCATGATGTAGAAGGGTTCCAAAAATTTCATCAAGAGTAGTCTGAGAAAATTTTCTATTTTCATCAATAGCTATCCTTTTTTATTCCCTTTCATTTGGAATTATATCAATAATCTTGTCTACAAGAGCTTCATCATCAAGACCTTTTTCTCTCATAGATTGTAAATTATTTACAATTGTCATAAATTTCTATTCCACCTTACATACTAGTTCTCCATAAGGAAAAATAAATCTATGATATTCTACTCGAAGCATTGCTCTTCTTGTTTCTATAACCGTAGATGTACCAAAATGTGTGACTTCCAATTTCTTCTGAATATAATTAGCAGCTTCACATGATGATATCTGACTGTATATATTCCTGGTCATAGAACACAACAAAGTATTGTGTACCTTGTAATTCAGTTGATATTCTTGCTTCTCTTGATTAGTGAAAGTACTAACTTCTTTGTCAGTTTGTAACCTTCGTTAAGCATAATAAAATTTTCTACACCAGTATTAATAACAAATGTATTAATTCAATCTCTCCAGTACTCATAATCATTTCCATCAAATATAGGTGGTTGAGTTGGATTTAGATTGTCAATTGAACCAATATTCACTCATTCCATCTAATAAAACAAAATCTTTTCCACTCATCACGTTAGTGTAGTAAGTAGTTATAAAAATAAATTTGAAATAAAAACAAAATTATATAGCAAGTAATACAAATTAGTGGAAACTTGCTCTGATATCAATTGTTGGATCGATATACATATATATATATTTATATGAATATTAGATGGAGCAATACAAGAGGGGGTGAATTGTAGGTTTAAAAACTTTGTGTTTAATCACTTAATAAATTAGTTTAAATGATCTTAAACTAATAAAATTCACAAAAAAAACAATTAACCACAATTTTCTTGGATATAAAAGGTATGATATGATGTAATACTATAAGTAAAGTAAATCAATTGTAATCAAAATGAATACAATATTCAAAGTAATACAAATGTGATAGATTCTACCATAAAGTGTATAGAATCTATTAATACAATATGTAATAGAATAATTGTAATTGAAACAATTACAATTGAATATGAAATGAAGAAAGGAAACAATAAAATGTATTTTCTAATGGAAATAGTAGCAGAAATGTAAAACTATGACAATTATTTTATCCCAAAGAGAAGGGTATCCTTTCACCTAGGATAAGAGGTCTATCTTACCACCACCTTGGTAAGCCCTTGATACGATGATCGGTATGTCTATCTCGTTATCCCCGCAAGCCCTCGATACGATGATTGGTATGTCTGTCTTTCTATCCCCACAAGCCCTCAATATGATGATCAGTACATCTGTCTTTCTATCCCCACAATACCTTGATTTTTCAGGTAATCAGAACCTCTGTCTTTCAAACACATGAAATCCATCGATACAAAGATCGGTAGTACCGTCTACATATCCTCAACAGTCCTCGATTGTTATCACCTGATCAGTTGCACAAATCAAGACAAAGCACTTATTGAAATACAAAAACTACGAATGATCCATTCACATTTTTTAATTTCAGGGCTTCCTCACAAAGCAAGAAAGAAGTCACAACGTCTCTCTCTAGAACTTGATAGAAGAAAAGAATGATCAAAGTCTCTCAGTTTTGTTCTCAGCTTCAAATGACTTTGTATTTATTTTTCTTAGGTTCCAACGGTCATATTTCTTCTAATGTTCATATTTCTCCATAAAAATTGGAGGGACTTGGACACCTGGCATTATAACGGTCATATTGAAATAGAAGACAAGACATCATTCTGAATAGTTTATAACTAAATCCACGACATTGTTTTGGTCAAAATAAAGGATATATGAAAATGATAATCATGAGTACGATTGATATAAAACATTTTTTTTAACAAAGGATAAAAATAAACATGCATGTGATTGAAGAAAAAAAGAGTACAATCATTATTACTTAGTTCAATGTATTGATATGATGCAAAGTGAGTATGATGCGCAAAAGTCATTATGATTGACAGAGTCAGTATGATTGATAGGTTCAGTACAATTAAGTCATTACGATAAGTATAGTCAGTACGATAAGCATAGTAAGTATGATAAGTATAGTCAGTATGATAAGCATAGTCAGTACAATAATCATAGTCAGTACAATAAGCACAGTTAGTATGATAAACATAGTCAGAACTATAAGCAAATAGTTTTGTGACTTCCAAAAGAGTACATAAAATTCAAAAGAGGACTTTGAATTAACATACACAATCACCACATGTTCTACCAAGGTCCAATTTAGTAATTTTTGTGAGTTTAGAAAACTTTTGTAGCACATAGTCACTATATAAATGGAGGATAATTTTGTAGAAGTGAAAACAAATAAATGGTTTATTTTTTGACCCCTTATTTAATACTAGTTCCTTATAAATCATAAAAAAAATATAAAATCATTAAAGATGCATTTTACATATATGGTATGAAATATATTTTAATTTATATATACTTTATATTTATTTTATATTTATATGTTGGCATAAACATATCTCTCATTGAGGGTATCATTTATTAAAATGAATATTTTCTAGACATTATGAGTTTGTAGTTAGGATGATTTGGATCAAGGTGTGAATTGATCCATAAGTTCTTTTTTCTATGGTATATTTTACAAAAATCCAAACCCAATATAAAAAAAAATTTGTTATTATTATTGTTTTCTTGATCACTAATTACCATATTTCTCAATTATGGGAAACTAATAACTATCCAACACCCCTTTATATTCCCATCGATCATATATTTATTCCAAAAAAATTACATTTTAATTAGATCTTTAATCTATTTAATTACAACTAATTCCACTATACCATATTTTACCATTATCTCTTTTCCTACATAGTAATACTTATATGTTTTAATTTTTTAATAATGTCTAGATACATTGTGATATATGTGGATAAAAGATGAATCATATTACCTTAGAACACACCTTAGTATGCTAAATCTTTAGATGAGATTTTAGATCTTGATATTTCTAATTGATCTGTTAATGATAGAATAAGACACCCATGTCCTAAATGTAAATTTAAAATATTGTTGAAGAGAGTTGAATTATATGAACACTTGATATTGAATTAATTCTCTACTAAATATTTTTGATGGATTTGGAACAGAAAATCATACATTATAGAGCACTGATGTAAATTGAAATAATGAGATTACAACTTTATCAAAAATAGAAAATGAAATAAATAGCCTTATAAACGATGAATTTGGCATTAAAAGACACCAACATCAACATAAAAACATATTAGAACAGCCAGTTGATTGTGTTACAAATAAAAACATGAAATGTTATTTTTTTAGACTATATGAAAACCAGATCAAGATTGTAATATATCATTGGATCCTACTCATGATTCTATGGAGACTAATGTAAGAGAAAACTTCATTCAGCAGAAAACTGTGTTTTATAGTATAGTTGATGATGGAAATCAAGAATTTTATAGTGGATGTTTGAAATTTTCAAAACTTTCTTATCTACTAATGATGTAACATATAAATGCTTATCTGGAATTACTAATAAGCTGATGTAAAAGATATTATAAGTTTTGAATGACGCATTCATTAAAGCCAAGATCCTTAAGTCTTTTTATGATATGAAGAAAAAAAATTAGAAATATTTGTCTGATTTTTACAAAAAATACATGTGTGTCCCAATGATTGTATGATTTATTGAGGAGAGGATTTGAGCAGACAGAATTGTAAAAATTGTTCTTCCTCTAGATGGAAGTCAATGGGTGATATTGGAAGTCTGAATCAACATGCTACTATGAAAAAGAAGAAAAGTAACACACCTAAAATGGGTTTTCATTTCGTTATTTTAAATACTCGATTGAAAATATTATTCATGTCATCGAGAACAGCCGAGCACATGAAGTGAAATTCTATAGATAATAACAGTGATGGGTTAATGTGACATATAAGAGATTCTAAATCATGGAATACATTTGATTCATTACATCCAAATTTATCATCTAATACTTATAATGATTTGATTGGGAATGGATGCAGATGGATTCAAACCATTTAGGACGTTGAGTGCTAGTTATAGCATTTGTTTGGTTGTTTTGATCCCTTACAATCTGCCTCTCTGGATGTGTATGCAACAAAAATTTGTTATCATCTAAATAATTATTCCTTGAAACAACATTCCTATAAATGATATTTAATTATACTTAAAACAAATTATTGAATAATTATAGGATTTATAGAGAAATTTTGTTGAGAGATATTATGCATCTTCTAGAATAATGTTCAAAATAAAAGCATATCTAATTCAGACCATTAGTGACTTCTCCAGACATGAGAATTTAACTAGTTGGGACACTTACATGGATTTATCTTGTAATATTTGTAACTTTGATTTTGAGTTTGAACAACTACCTCATGGTAAAAAATTCTTCTTCTTGTGTCATTGAATATTTCTCAATGCGTCTCATAGATTTCGGTTGAACAAGTCAAAATTCAATGGTTTTATTGATCATACACCACCTCCAAAGTTTTTTAAAAGTTTTGAAATATTGGAATAAATTTGAAATGTTAAAACAAAATTTGGGAAGTTTCATAATTTTAATGATAGTGGGAAATGAGATCAAAGTGTATTGTTAAGTGAAATTGGAACACAATAATAGAATAAAAAAGTATATTCTTCAAACTTCCATATTTAAAATTTAATTTTTTGTGGCATAACCTTGATATTATACATATTGAGAAGGATTTTTGTAAAAAATTCACCTTCACATTGCTTAATGATAATGGAAAATAGAAGGGTCAACTCAATGATTAGAAAGACTTACAAACATTGAACATAAAGCATGATCTCTGACCAGATGAGAATGGAAAGTATACTTCGGAAATTTTTTCAATGAAAAATAGGGATAAGGATACATTACTTCATGTTTTACATAATATGAACATATATGATTGGTATTAAAGTAACATATCAAGGTTTATTGACTTGAATAATCATAGGTTATATGGATTAAAAAAGTCATGATTCACATATTTTGTTACACTAGTTACTACTATTAGTATAACGTACATTATTACCTCAAAAGGTTACTACTATTGTACTCAAAATTTTCACATTCATCAGAAAACTATGTGAGAAATATCTATAACCATTTGATCTTTAAACCCTTCATGAGATATTTTTATTAACACTTTATGAAATGGAGATGATATTTACTCCATTGTTTTTACTTTCATGATGCATTTAACTATGAACTTGGTCAAGGAAGATATATTAGGAGGCCTCGTACATTATCGATGGATATATACAATTGATAGGTACTTTATTTATGTATTTTTCATTTTAGTAAACAATTATTATCACTTCATTAAACACACAATGATTTTTTTTAAATTTCATTTGATAGATATCTTGGGATTTTCAAATCATATGTGAAAAATAAATCTCATCCTAAAGGATCTATTTCTGAAGTCTATTTTGTCTAAGAGTGTCTTACCTTTTATTATAGATACTTAGATGATATGGAGACAAGATTCAATCAAGTTGTTCATTTTGATGACACATCAAATCAATCTGAACTACATAGGAAATCAAAAGTCTTTCCTTTTATTGGTTGATAAGTTGGGAGGAGCTAAAATGTTACACTCATAGAAATATAATTATTAAAGGAACAAAGATATATGTTTCTGAATAGTGAAATTTCAGATCCATTTATTTAAGAGTTTAGGATATAAACAAATAGGTGAATAATAGTCTAAATGTGAAATGATAATGATATAACAAAAGTTTTTAATAATGATCTTGTAGAATGGTTTGCATGATGCCTAAGTTCATAAATATTTCAATGAAAATGGATATTTTGTTTAAATATATATTTTTTTAAATATAATAATGTATACTACTTTTTTGTATATTGTGAATACTAATACTCAAGCTGAGTTTCTAGAATATTTTAAGTTTCTTGCTCATGGTATTCTAAAATAGGCTATAAATTTTGATGTTTACAATGTGAACAACTTTAAATTTCGTACTGTCGATCAAGAAAAGTGTTTGAAAGCATATAATTGTAGTATATTTACATTTTTTGAAGTGGGATACAATATAAAGTAGACTAATATTATCAAATTAAACTACCACAATAATTTTTTAGTTTTTTTATTCAAATGAAATTTGGTCAATATTATTAGGGGTGTTAAAAGATATTCCTTACAATTTGCTTCTATGAACTTCTACCACTTGATGGATGTCAGTGACCATGAATTAAATGAATCTTATATCTTATCATCACAACCAAAAATGTTAATTTATGTGGAAGATTTCATGCATGAAGTGTGGAGTGTAGTTTCTCACATAAAACAAAAATACTTGTATGATATGGGTGATGAAGTGGATGATTTGACCTCTGATATTGAAACCCATCAACAAGAAGAATCAAAATTATTTTTTCCATCGTGATATTAAAAATATTAGTCTTATAAGAGTGGATAAAGTAGATAAAGTAATGATGGAGCAATAAAATGACATGATTGAAGGAAAAAATGATTGTATGTGAAGTGATCCATTCATTTATCAACCACTTATATTATTTGTGCAGTCTTTCATTATCATAGTTACATATATTTTTTTCAGTAATATGAATCTATTTTCAATTCTAATTTTTTTCTACATTAATTTTTGTAAATGTATGTTTTAATGGTAGTTTTATTTGATTAAATGATAAGAATTCCAAATAGGAAGTGTTTTACAAATTTCAGACGCCTCTCAGTCAACATTCTCTTAACCATACCAACAGATGATGATCCATCGGTCTCCCTCCCTAAAGCATCTAAGACACCCTCCACTTTCCCCTAAACAGTCTCTCACAACCTCTATTATATAGTATTCTAGAACAACCTCCTTCAACATCCCATTAGTAGCTTAGCCAATGCCTCCCCATTCAGCAACCTGAGTATCAAGGCAGTAGGTCATCACTCCTGTTTCTTCATGGGGATTCCAGAGGGTGCAGTTAAAGGTACAAATTTTAATATGAATAAATTTATTGCACTTTTTTTCTAAGACTAACTATTCTTTCATAAAAGATAGATATAATTCTACTCCAGCGAGAAATATGAAAAGTTCATATGTTTTGAAATCTGAATGGACTAAATGTATTTGTCCCATTTGACTACTATGGGGTCCCTATGGATGACATCACTGGATTATTTGGCTAGATTCTAGGCCATCTAGTGGTGGAGTTGGTTACCCATCTGATTAGACATGATGATTGAAGGAATATGCCTCTATCTTGGAAAAATAAAGTTTTTGATTCACAGATAAAGGTAATTTTAATACATTATGGTGTAATTTAATTTCATCATTATATTAAATTATAATATTTTAAAAATTAATCTCTTTGTATATATATTTTTTTCACTTTCCCGTTGCTGATCTTATAGAATGAAAGTGGACATTGAAAATTTTGGGTCAGAAATGGAAGGATTTTAAATAGAGATTATGGAACGAAATAAATGATACTTCATTTAGCACCCAGAAACTGTATAATAAGGTTCCCAATGGGGTACCTAGAGAGCTATATAAAGTTTTTTTTGATAGTCATCATCATGAGTAGCACATGGTATTAAATATATATTATTATATTAATATCATTTTACATTAATACATTCATATGAAAAGTATATGACATGGCATAAATTACTATTAAATTACATGTTATTTATTTAAGGATGTTTCAAGGAATAATTCATCAAGTTGAGCAAGGAAAATCATCCCTCACACTACTTGGTAAAAGTGTTTTTTCAGAAATCGATCAACACTGGTAATATTTTCATTAGTTTAAATAATTATAAGATATTATTATTTGTTTCATACATTAAATTATTATTAATCATTGTTTAATTCAGTCATATAATTTATGGAACCAAGTGTCCCAAACATAATTGTGGTGGGATGTTTATAAAATATATGATGGGAGTTATGTTAATAATCATTCCAAAGAAATTGGGGTATGAATTCCTTTTTCATTATGATAAATTATTTTCAATTGTCACTATGTTAATATATATTAATTCAAATATGTATTATATTTTATTTATAGGTAAAAATTAAAGAACTATGGAATTATAATCCCACACAGTCCTTATCAGTCTCCCAAGATGAACCAGTTGGTAAAGTCCTTGGGAAGGAGCATCCTGGTCAAGTGTACGGGATGGGTTTGGGACCATTTACATTTGAGATCATTGGAATGTCATTAGGGATTGAAGATTCATATACTTATAGTTGTTGTCACTCCATACCCTAAGATTCTCAGAGAGAGTTTGTTTCTATGGAAATCACAATTCAATAATAGGGGATCAAATATCTTCTTTGTAGAAAGTGTTGGTTTATTTGCATCATAAGATGATTGGATTCATCCCTAGTGATATTGAATTGATTAATGTTGTTGAGAAAATAAATCCCAAAACATCAAAATCATTTAGTCCACAAAATTTTATTGGTTATAAGTTTAAATATAAATATACAACACTATTAAATTTTCAATATAATTGTATTTCAGGTGCTGGTAGCAGGAATTAGAGATGGAGATAGAGAGGGTGATGATCAAAGTTAATCATCGGGTAGTGATCAGTGGTCTCTTTTATCTCTTGGACTAATATAGAAAAACTACTTTCCCCAATCATTTTTAATTTACATCCTATTTAACTGAGCATAAATAGTAAAAACATTTTGTTCATGTTAATGGTAAAAATTGAATTAAAAGATGGGTTTTTATTTTTATATGGTTTCATCAAAAGAAAATTATACATCCAAAATATACTATAGATTTAATTTTACATTCCATTTATCTATGTATTTGTCTGAAATTTTTAGGTTCATGTAAAATGGGAAGGTGTAAATATTATATATTCCTTTGTATAAATTGTTTTGCGTACGGTTAGTTTGTTTTTTTCCAGGGTTGTTTTGGGGATGAAAATTCTACAGCTATCTTTTTTTTTTGAAAATTATCATTTAGTGGTGGTTTAAACCATCGCTAAATATGTTATATTATTTTTTAGTGGTAGTTTAAACTACTCTTATATAATGATTATTTTCTCACAGTGGTTAAAATTGCTGCAAAATATACCGTACTATTATTTAACGGTGTTTTTTTATAGTGGGTTTTCATTAAAAAAAATAGGATTTAGCAGTGGTTTAAACTATTTTAAAATTCCTTCCATTTTGTTGGAAAGAAAATCACCGCTAAATACATATTTTGCGAAACTTACCAGAAAATGCCGCTAAATGGAAGGAATCATCGTAGAATGAATGCCAACACCAACTTTAGCGGCCATTTTTTGAAACTATCACAGAAATATTTTTCAGTGGCATATACCACTATCAAAAAAAATGTCGTAAACATGTAATTTTCTTATAGTGCGTGTATAAAGGAAAAATTTACTAAAGTATTTAAAAATAACTTTGATCATTTAATTATTTTTGTTTTTTACTTTTTCCACCTGAATAAATTTTGAACGCTTGCTTCTTAAATTTATTGATGTTATTTGAGATTCTTCCATACTCAGTATTCATTGTTTTTACAACAATTCTTCATTCCTTATTATTGTTTAAATCATAATACATGGAAATATTTATTCCATAAATTTATAGTTGATTTTATGTTTTTTAATCTCATTTCATGATTCTTGGTTTTTAGTAGAATAAACACATCTAGATTAATGTTTCTATCCTTTTGAATTAATTTAACTAGTTTGAGCATGATTATTATTGTATTTTACATTGTCTAGTGTTTATTTAATGGTGTTGTAGTCAATTATAATTCTAGTTTTGTAATTCATATTTTACTAATTGGTTTCTTTTTATTAGTTTTATTTTTTCATTAAATTATATATATTGAAAAAAAATTATTTATTATTTTTCATCTTATGAACCAAAATTACACCTAATTGGATCTATTATTAGGTGTTGAATGGGTATTTCCCTACAACACATCCCCTAACTAATAGGTATTATAGAAAAATTAAGTATAATTTTATGTCTGAAAATTCATAATAGATTTATCTTTTTTACATAATTAGTTTAGTGTATTTTACTTTCCATCATTATTTTTTTATTTGTTCAACTAGGTTTTTTCTCTTCTTTTATTGTAATTTTCATCTTATATGATTATTGTTTGTTTGTTTGTTTTATTTGGGTTTTCTACCAATTTGATACCATATAGACCTTTTCGTTTTTTATTAGGTTGTGTCACTAGTTTTAGGGTAGTAAGGGGTTTCTATAAAGTATTAATAGGGGATAGAGTTGGTTAGTAGTGAGGAATGGGGAAAACTCTACTCTTTTTTGTCTCTTTTATCTTTGTCTAGTGTGATTTTAGGGGGAGAATTATGGTTTCAACTCTATGTGTAGTTTCTTTAGTTCCTATGATGGTTGGTATTCTCAGAAGATGACAAGGAGTGATCATAGTATTACCTGAAGAGTGTTCAGAGTTGAAGTTTCATATGAATAGGTTCAATGATCACTAAACTACATGATTATTCAGCTAGGATCTATTTGATGATTTTAGATGGGTACCTATGAATTAGGAAAATGATGGAATTTATTATCAAGATTTAAGGGTTTTTTTAGGTTAGTAGTGGGTTTCTCTTAATTTATGTTTTTGTTCTATCATGGTTCTGAGATTGTCTTTAGGACTAGTGGTGTATGGTTTTACAGTGGCATAAGTTATGATGTGGTTTCCTCAATTGAATGATTTTAGAAAACATCTTCCCTTTAGGTGGAGAGGTTTGTGGGTTTCTTTTAGATTAAAGTGGATTTCATGGTTTTTCACTTAAATCCTTATATATTGCGCTATGATTATTTTGTTTTTTTTTATATGTTCTTTTTAACTTCTACTTCTACTTTTATAGGGAATTTTTTACATTTAGTTTATGTTCATACATTTTATATTTATGCCATACCATGTTTTGTTAAAGGATGGATTCATATTTGTTTATTGGTGATCTATATGAACTGGGGATATCCTTGTAAACTCTCTTTGGCATGTGATCAACTAGGAGTTGATTTATGTTTAGTTGGAAATTCAAGTATGTGAATGTTAGTACAAATTATGCATTTTTGTTTAGGATTATTAAATTCTGAGCATGTTTTTTTAGTAACATAGATTGAATTGATGAGAGAAAATGTGAATCACATTGATATACACATTATAAATTACTTGTCTATTTCTTTACTAGAACCATTTGATATCATTTGTGTTATTCTGATGTTGTTTATAATTATTTTACAATTCAATTGATAGATATGGTGCAAGGATTTTCGGTGTTTAGGATTTTTCTTTTATTATACAAGGTATAGTTTTGTAAATTTTTATTAACATTTACTTTTTAAAATTAAATTTGTTTTTTTATTTCTTTTTTTGTCTTGTTTTTTCCATTTATTTATGTGTATATAAAACCCCTACTTTTCCCAGCTTCCCCTTTTGGTTATGTATCTCTTTTGACACTTCCCTTGTTGTGCGTGTTTTTAGTGGGGATGTGGGTTTAATGTAACCACTTCCTCAGACCTACTTTTCCATATGCATCATTTTTATTAAGGGTGGTTTATTGTTTTGGGTGAATTAGGGGGAAGTTAATACTTTTTCAAAATGATCATATGTGGAAGGGAGAGATCCAACAACCTGGTTCTTGGCTCACTAGAGGAGACACAGAGTGAAGGGTACTCATTCATGGCATGAGGTTTTTGTGTTCAACTTCCATTTGAGAAACAATAGTTAAGGGTTTTTATTTATTTAGTGATATTGGAGGAGATCAATAGGCATTCTGGATGAGTATTAGTGATATTATATAGGTTGTTGTTGTGTTAGTTTGTGTGTGACCACGATGCTTGAGTGTTAAAGGTGTGGAGGGGTGATTTGGTTGGATTGTATCTTGTGAACCTACTCACCAGTGAACCTTGAAATCAGATACCCTGAAATCAAATAGGCCTTAGATCATTGATGGTTTTATTCATGTAATATTTGTGTTCTTGGTAATAATAACCACAAACATTATGTTTTTCATTTATTTTTATTTTGATTCATTCCCTCTGGTTTTGATTGGGTTAAGGAAGTTACATGGTCCATTACTTGGGTTTTCATATATAATATACCCTTTATTTATTGTATACTATAACCCTAGTTAACAATACCCATTCATTTAAACTAGTTGGATAAATCATATAAAATATGATGTGTTCATTTACAACATTACATTTTTTTTCTTTTTTGACCTTTATAAATACTAAATGCTTATTGTAACACCTTGAGATTTTAGTTTATGAATATTATTTTTGATACCTTTTGATAGGTGAAACATTAAATTAAAATGAACCATGATATATTATATTAAAATAAAATATTATAATTAATTATAAACACAAATACATTATGAGGTTGTGATATGAAATTACATGAAGAAAATTATAATTAATGTAAATGCACATATATATAAAAATAATTAAAACATAAAATCTTTATCCTCATTTCTCACCATGAATATTTTTGTCCCAACTAAAACTATTGAAACAAGGAAAATAATTTAGAATATAATAGAAATTATGAGAGTGAATTAAATGGATAATATGAATAAATAAATTAGTGAATCATGTAAGGCTATATATATTGGAATGTAATATAACCATTATATATGTTGTCGTTGGACACATAGTCATTGTATATATATATGTGATTAAATATATATATCCATTACCAATATTTAAATCGAATTCATATAAAATATTATGATAAAAAATTAAGAAACATTTAATTCACAACTATCATATAATTATTAATTTATATTAAAAATAATAATAACCCTTAATATTTTAAAAAGAAATTTTTTTATAAAAGTGGTTTTGGTGTATATTTTAAATGATAAATTTAGAAATTTTAGAAATTAAATTTGATAGAAATTATTTATTTTTTAGTATTATCAAATCAAAATAATTTTTGCATGAAGTTTAGAGATTTTACTGATATTATTGATTTTTATGTGAATAATGAAAATAGTGGATTTTATAAATAATGTCACTTTTACGACATTATCATGATATAATAATAATCTGGAAATTTTATGAAAAATATTATACTGATAAAATAGATATTTAATAATTAATATAATGAATTTAAAAATATAATTTTTCGATTATAAATCTATGTTTGAAATTTTTGAATTCTATGTAATGTTTTTATTCAAAAAAACTATTTTTGTTCCTTCTCTTTTAATCAAGTAATCATGAGGTTAATTTTTTTTAGTTTGTTTTTAAATAAAAATAAGTCTCTTTTTATTTAACATAAACCAAATAATTCAACTAGAATAAAAAATATTATTAATTTTTCTATAAAATCATTTTTATGCTTAAAACTAAAAAATTTTCTATAAAATGTTTTCATTGCTTTTTGTAATATTTTATTAAATGAAATTTATAAAACTTATAGAAATTGAATTTGATAAAATGATTTCTAATTTTTTAGTTATAATTTCTAAATTTGGTAAATAGCTTAATTTCATTTTTAGTTATAATGAATAGTAACCAAGGTAAAAATTCATTACTACGATAAAGGATAAAATTGGTTAAAAGGTGGTGAAGTTTAAAGATAAGTGATAAAATGAGCTAAAACATGTTTAAATTCTAAAGTTTAGTCATATTTCTACCTTATCTCTATAATATTATAAATTGTGATAATTTGGAACCACATGAATTGAGTAAGACTTATAATATATAATAATATTTCAATTATTTACAAGATTGCAACTAGACTCACTTATGAAAGGGAATCTCATCTACAATCTTATTCAGAAACTTTGAGCCACGTAACTCATCCAATCCCAACAAAAATCCTTATTATCTTTCTTCTCCCCATCTTATAGCTTTTTTTCTTCCCTAAATACTATCTTAAGAAATATTAAGGTGTAATCCCAAAGTTGTCTCTGAAATAATAAGTAATCATATTTACCAACTCTTTAAATTTTAATTTCTTGATATAATTCCTCAAAATCTATTGTGATTATCCTAAAATAATTAATTCATTATAAAAAATATAATAAAATGTTATCATTCTAGAGTATGAATCTTTACCCACCTCATTTTTATTATGAAAGAGGGTTCCTGAGACCCAACTTGAATTGTAATTTTCAATTATCATATCATGTATACAATGGGTTATGCATGATGTATCCTTACCAAAATAGTGTTGGTATTTCTACGTCCACTATTTACAGGGTAGTTTAAATAGATAATTTTTTCTATTAATATTTTGTAGCAGTTCCAAACTATAATTTTAACCTCAAGATATTTTGAAGTTAATCTTAAATATATGTCATATGGTCTAGATACATCATATTTACTGCACATAGATGATGTCAAACTATCTAGTGTTAGTGGATCATAACCATTGAGACTTCTTCTCATGAAGTTCTCACTTGGTGATCTCAAGTAGATGAGATCATGAAGAAAAACCCTCTAATTGAAAAACCAAATATTTCAGGTGTCATTGGTTGTTACAATATATAATCATGTGTATTGGTCTCTAGAACTAAGATCTTTATTAATGTATACTATTTGATTGTATAGTTTTATTTAAAATGAAAACCATGGAATTTATGTCACTATAAGGTAACTTGTTTGGGGTGTGTTATTAGTGGATTTTAATTATTTTAATTGTCAAGATTGAATTTTTCACTTTAGAAAGGAAGAGATATCTTGGGACCAATAGACTAGGATGGTAGTACCATTATTGAATTCATGGTCATGGTTATAGAATGTGCTTTTATCTAAGAGGTTTAGTTAATAATAAATAAAGAAAAGATGATGAAAAAAAGTGTGCAACTTGTTTTATGAGATATCACGTGATAAAGAGATCACAATACACAACATGTGTTTGTTAGAGGTTTTCATTACTATGATTATACCTTTTCTCCTTAGGGGCCTGATGGGTATCTAGACTCCACTCTTGTTTTATGAGTATTACTCAATAATATTTAAATGGGGTCCTAGAGGGTCACACACAAATCCTATTTGAAAGCTTGATCGATTATATTTTTTTAGAGTTTAGAACATAGTTGGACTTAAGGATAGGCCCAGGAAATGTTCAAGTTTAACAAATCAAATGGAAATAAATTAATTCATTATTATTCATGTTTGAAATAATATATATTGAATTTATTTACTTATTATATTTAAAATATATTTAGTGAATAATAAGAACTTTTTTTCAAATGAATATTAAATATTTAATATTTGGGGCTCATTAAATATTTTTATCGGATAAAAGAGCATAGTAAATGACTCATATTCCATCATGTAACACATTTTATATATAATAAGTAGTTAATACAATATTTATGATATTTATGAAATTTTAATGACATCATATGTAGTGAATGTGGTTTCGTTTAAATTGTTTCATTTATAGAAGGGTCAATGCATAATTTTTTTAAATGAAACACCCTTACTTAAGGAAATTGAAATCATTATTCCTAAACACTATTTATCTATTGAAATTGAGAGAATATCTATCATCCTATTCATGTTTGAAGGAGAAAAAGTGATAATAAGGTATGTCGATCCAAGATCTCCCACCGAGATCAAATATTTAATGTTCTCATGATCATTTGGACATTGAGAGTGCTTATATTCTCCAAACTAGATCCTTGATATTGAATATCGATGGTTAATAGAGCTTATGGATCATGTTTATATAATCTTGAGGGATCAAGTACAGTTCCTTTTAGAGATGATATATGATGAGTAATGTACTGAGTTTACAATCAAAATTAGAACATGTGCGATTTTGATTTAATTTTTTTTATTAAATAAAATTACATAAAATTTATGGGTTATAACTAGACAATAATTATGAAAGTGACTAAGTAATGAAATCAATTTCAATATAAAAATGTTAAATTTCTAATTTTTTGGGCTTCTCCTGCATGCCTGATTCCATCAACTGGAATCAGAGTGAGCATGTGATTATTTAGTCCAAATTTAAATTAAATTTTAATTAAATTTAAAAGTTGGTAGTCATTATGGTCTCATATCTATAGATAGAAATTCAATTTGATATCATATGTCTGAGATATAGTTATCCTAATATCGATAGATGGATCACGAGGGTGTTTTTTTAGAATAAAATGAATTCAAAACTGGTTGGTGGGTGGTGAATTATTTATGTGTATCATCATGATTCGACCACCAAAATAGTTTTTCTTAAAGGGAACATAGTCCAAAGAAAAATTAATTCAAAAATAACCTTTTTTATTCAAAATAAAGAGTTCAAGATTTAGAAAAACACAAAATGGTTAGGGGTGGGGGTGTTCACCCATCTCTTTTAAAAAATATAAATGGGATTCTAAATCTGCCCCATGTAAATAGAAGGACCTATGAACTAGGGAGGAATTATTTAATCATCAACCCACTTCATGGGTGGAAAATAATTTAAACAAAATTGGTTTTTTAATATATGGGGTGGAACAATCATCCTTCCTCCCCTTTTCCACCGACCACATATGGCTACATCTATTGAACCTGCTACCTTCCAACATGAAAACCCATTTGAGTCTAACTGACCTAGGCTGGGTCATTTTTTATCCTTATCAACCCACCCAACACAAATTGGGTATGGAACCCCTTTAAAAAGGATTTAGGGCCACCCAAGACCTAGAAAATTTAAAAAAAAATTAAATTTTAAATTTTAATGTTTGGAATGGATAAAAACATTGTAGAGACCATGTGACATATATTATGGGAATTAAAATTATAGTAAGTTATTTTAAAACAAATATAGATACCTTGAGTTAAATTTATCACAAATTTAATATTATTATGCATTAATTTACATGTAAATTGATCCTGAACAGTTACCAGCTGGTTTATGTATAGATTTTAATTATTAATTTTATTATTTAATATGACTGATATTTTTAGTAATTAATTATTTAATTTTTTGGTCTGCATATCTTCTTCTTTATTCATTATATGTATAAGGGCCTACATATACTCAAGATTTGTATTTCATGCGTATTTACATTCCTAATATTCCCTAGCTTTCATGAGAGTATTTAAGTGTTATGAAAAGGAAAAATGAAGATATGGAATATTCAAACACAAGGATAAGTTTAAGAGAAAATGTAAAAAAATTGAACAGGGGTGGTTATTGTGACATGAGTCAGAAATTACTCAGGTAATTACCCCTGGGGTCATGGTTGATCCATTTATGATAAATGTATCCACCATTAATAAACCCCCATGATCAATGTTTTCATTTATTTATATATTAATAGTTTATTATTATTTTTTAAAATATCTTGTTTATCTGATCACACGGAATAATTATGACAACCCTATTCTTTATTACACACTAAAACGTGATTTATTACATAAACTTCACTTGATAAAACATATAAGATCTATAGGTGTAGTGTATTTGAGACTTAGTATCATTAAATAACAACTTGAAACATGAAATACAACATTTTTATTGAAAACATCCTTTACATGACCACTACATTCCCTCGTACTTAGCATTGCATGGGATAACATGAGGACATGCGTAAGAAAAGCGTGAGCTATATAGCCCAGTAAGGGAACAAACATGGAATAATATGAGGAAAACAATACATGTTAGAAAATATGAATATCAATGGGGAACAAGAGAAACATGAACATAAAGGCATGATAAAGGATGATAATCATAACATGGAAATGTTGCAACAACACCAAACATGGAATTAGTGTAAGCCAAGGCTCATTGCATATAGAGCATAAGAAAATCCTTATTGCACATGAAGCATGAGTAAACCCTTGTTTCACTTGAATTAGAATGATTCAACACTCATTTCACATGACATATCATGATACTATACTTTACCCAATGCATTGGACCACTATCAGGGTGCACCCTTCTTAAACATTTCATTTCATACATAAGTGTGCCACATGGATCATAAAACATGGATTCATTAAACATAATCATTTATTCCATGATAAAGGAATTTGGAATTCATACATGAAACTATATAACAAATAAGTAAATGGGCATAAAGTTGAATACCCTTGATAGAGAAAATGGGCATATTATTCACTACACAATGACTTTGACATGACATGGTGCAATTTCGGCAGCATAATGGAATGACATAAGAATTCATAAAAAATGGTTTATGGGAGAGAAAAAGTTGTCTCATAATATGTACATGAAATGGACAGTAAGGGGGGTAATATATATACATGTCCCAACAATTGTAATGGAATTTATATTCATTATACAAAAGA
Source organism: Viscum album (assembly GCA_963277665.1). Taxonomy (NCBI): domain Eukaryota; kingdom Viridiplantae; phylum Streptophyta; class Magnoliopsida; order Santalales; family Viscaceae; genus Viscum; species Viscum album. The sequence goes on along the minus strand of OY728147.1, from coordinate 64,617,321 downwards.
ATTTCTTAAATGTAAATGAGGAGAGAGAAATTCCTTTCGGAATTTCAACATAGTAAAGAGTATACATTGAAGGCATTAATGAGAGAGAAAGAGAATATCTATTAAATAAAACATAAAGAGGGAAGTATGAGGGAGGTGAAAAATCATACACAAGAATTTATAATTGAAAATAAAAGGGCATAACAATATAAGGAAACATGGACATAAATAGGGAAAGTGAGAATCCCATACTTGGAAGTGTGATCCCAAAAGCTTGGGAGAGGCTTGAGAGAGGATTATTAAGAGATTGATTCACCTTGGGAGGATTATAGAGAGGGTATTTTAGGTTTTGGTCGAACTCCAAAGGCTTTGAGTGAAGTGGAAGTGGGATCTTGGGTGGGATTATGTAGGAAAGGAGATGGAATTCTTTATTATTTACATTTGGGACACCTCACATTAAACTAATCAAAACCACAAACCAGACCATGATTTTTTACCATGTTTTTTTCAAAGGGGAGTGGAAAACAATATTTTATCAGGAAAATGGACTAAATTCTTAAAATAATAGGGTTTCTTATGTGGAGGTGAGTCACACTCTCAAGGAAAACAATTTAAAAAGAAAATATGTTTTATAATCATTGAAGGGTCTACTAAAGTGTCGTAAAACAAATAAAACAAACCAAAAATCACATTATTTTAATGGTATAACATATATTGACTGAACATAATGTTTATATTATTTTATTACATCACTATTGGGTCATTATGATGTCATAAAACTCATTATATATTTAAACGATCTTCAATTTTTACACAAAAAATAGACTGCCTCAGAAAATTATGAAAAATTCACTATTGGATAATTTCGATGTCGTGATTCAAAAAATAATATTCATTTTATATAAATAATTTTCTAAATATGTGAATTTTTACTTTTAAAATAAAAACCGACATTTATTGAAAATTCATGGGTTTTGACAAAAACAACTTTCAAACCTTAATAAAAATAATAATTGCATTAATAAAATTATAAGATAATTTATATTTAATAAAAATTAATTTAATAATATTATTATTATTTTATTAAAATATTATTTAATTAAAAAATCCATTAATTCATCAAAATATATTTCTTAGTTGAATATTTATTAAAAATACTATTTGTGCTTTGAAAACTATTTGCAAAGTAACAATAATAAAAAGAATGTATATTCTATATACAAGAATAATGTACATAATCATAGTACTAGGTTCTTGTTACATAACCCCTTAAAACACCCGCATAAGACCTTAGGGTAAGGTGCGCGATGGTGACAGACTCTTGGGGTGGCTTGGATAACATTGTTCGAGTGGTATTCTCTATCTACTTCCACTTCTCTTGTAGGAGGTTCTTCTCAAGCATAATGTATTCAAGATCGTCTTGGACTTGGTCAATAGTGAATCCCAATGACGCCACCTCTTTTCTGATCTCTAACAAATTGGATTCGTAGGGGGAAAGTCTACTGGATGAGGTCATCGCTTCCTTTGTCTGAGTAAAGTGGATTTGTTAGAGGCCTATATTTATACTATTCATGTGATCACTATTCAATAGCTATATTAGAAGCAATTACAACTCTTGAAAGTATTTTAAAATCCAAAACATAGAACCAAATAAGTGCATACTTTTTACATAACCATAGGAATACATTTAAATATACCAAGAAAAAATTTCATTAATAAATTTTTAGGTCGTTACAATCTTCCCCCCTTAAAAAATTTTTCCATCAAAATTTCCCATTTCCACACTAAAACAAATGTGGGTAACTTTGCTTCATCACTTCCTCTGATTCCCAAATTTCTTCATCAAACTTGTGGTTTTTTCACAACACCATGATGAGGGGAATTGTCTTATTTCGTAGAACTTTTTCTCTATGATCTATGATCTTCACCGGTTACTCCTCATAAGAATGATCACTCCATAGTTGTACTACCTGTAAAGAGAGTACGTGTGAATGGTTTGGTATGTACTTACTTAATAGGGATACATGAAAGAAATCATGTACTTTGGCCATTTTAGGTGTAATTTCTAGTCGATATGCCACATCCCCAACATGATCAATAATCTCGAAGGGTCCAATGTACCAAGGACTTAGCGTCCCCTTATTTCCAAACCTCATGACCTTCTTCCATGAAGATATACATAGAAATACCTTTTCTCCAATTTTAAACTCAAGGTCTTGTCGGCGGTTGTCTTCATAACTCTTCTGTAAAATATAGGATGCCTTGATATGCTACTGAATGGTTTTCACCTTCTCCTCCATTTATTTGACCATTTCTGGTCCTAGTATCTTACGCTCATTGACTTCATCCCAACATATCAGTGTTCTGCACCTCTTCCCATACAGGGCTTCATAATATATCATTCGGATGCTCGAGTGGAAACTATTATTATAGGAGAATTCAACGAAAGGAATATGTTGATCCCAACCTCCTTTAAATTCCATTTAACATGATCATAACATATCATCCAGTGTTTGAATATTTCACTTAGATTGGCCATCAGTTTGAGGATGATAGTCTATACTGAAGTTTAGTTTAGTATCTGAGCATGTTGAAGACTCTTCCAAAACATAGAGGTGAATATTAGATCTTGATCGGATACAATATTTAGTGGTACTCCATGCAACCTTACCACTATTCTGATATATATCTGTGTCAGTTGATCCAATGAGAAATCCACTCGAATTGCAATGAAGTGTGCAGACTTTGTAAGATGATCCACAAAAACCCAGATTTCATTGTTGCCTTTGGATGTCTTCGGATGTCTGGTGACAAAGTCCATGGTTATGTTCTCCCATTTCCATGCATGTATGGGTAATGGTTTCGTCATCCCCTTAGACATATTCTTATCTACCTCCACATGCTAACACACCAAGAACTTTGATGCATACTCAGTGATCTCCTTCTTTATATTATCCCACCAATAATTCTCTCAGAGATCTTGATACTCCTTTTTGTTTCCTGGGTGAATAGAAAAATTTGAACTATGTGCATCACCCAAAAGTTCCTACTTCAGCTCTGAACTTGAAGGAACACAAAGTCTTTTCCCAAATCTCATAATTCCATATTCATTAAAATTAAACTCTGATGATTTCTATTTCTGAATAGCTTCCACATTCTTTTGAATTCCCACATCATCGTTTTGATCATCCTTTAACCTTTCCAAAAGAGACGGTTGAGCAATAATTTGTGAAAGGATTGATGATATTCTCTTATTTATGATTCCCATGTCCATCTTCATCAAATATAAAAATATTGGATCCTTCTAAATTCTCATCAATAATATAATCAATGGGTCCATTCTACTTAGAGAATCCACCACCTTGTTCACTTTCACAGGGTGGTAATGGATTGAGAAGTCATATTTGTTGATCAGCTCAAACTGTCTTTATTGGTGCATGTTCAACTCTTTCTGTGTGAATATATACTTGAATATTTTGTGGTCCATATATATTTCACTCTTCTCCCCAAAGATATAATGCCGCAAAATTTTTAAATCAAAGATCACCACAACCAACTCCAGATCATGTGTTGGATAATTCTACTCATGAACTTTCAATTTCCTTGAACCATAGGCAATAAATTTTTCATTTTTCATCAACTCATCTCCCAAGCCCTTCTTTGAAGCAACACTGAATACCACAAATAATTATCCACTTAGGGGTAAAGTGAGAAGGGGTGCAGTGATAAGCCTCATTTTCGACTCCTTGAAACTTTCTTTGCATTCATCACTCCAAGAAAACTTTAATCCATTCTGAGTTATCCTGGTAAGAGGGTTGGATAATCATGAGAAATTTCCCTGAAATCATCGATAATATCCAGCTAACCCCAAAAATCTATGAATATCCATTACTGATGTTAGCCCCGACCATCCCTCTATTTCAGTTTTCTTGGAGGGATCCAGGGATATCCCATTTCTTGTGATGATATGGCCTAATAATGAGACCTCCTTCAACCTGAACTCACACTTTCTATACTTTTCATAGAGCTTCTCCTTTCGCAAGGTCTCTAGTACAGTTCTTAGATACTCCTCGTGATCCTCTTTGGTTTTTGAGTATATTATAATATCATCTATAAAGACTACCAAAAAAATTTCAAGGTAATCTCTAAAGGTCCATGAAGATTTCTAGAGCATTAGTGAGTCTGAAAGGCATTACTATGAATTCATAGTTCCAGTATCTTGTACAAAAAGCAGTCTTGGGGATATCTTCCTTCATCACCATTACTTGATAATATCCAAACCAAAAATCTACCTTGGAGAAGTATTGTGATCCATACAACTAATCTAACAAGTCATAAATTTGTGGGATAGGATACATGTTCTTTATCATGATTTTGTTAAGCTCATGATAATCTATGCAAAGGTGCATTGACCCATCCTTCTTCTTGACGAAGAGGACCGGTGCACCCCATGGTGAAGAACTTGAGCGTATAAACAATTTATCCATATTCTATTTTAGTTGTTTCTTTAGCTCCACAATATCCATTCTATATGGAGTCTTGGATTTTGGTAACACCTTAGGTATAGATCAATTGAGAATTCAACATCTCTTCTTGGAGGAAGACCATGAAATTCCTCGAGAAACACTTCAGCGAATTCCCTCACAATATGAATGTCTTCAAGGATGGTTGCCTCCTTAGAATCAATCATCTAAGATAGATACACGTGCTCATAGGGAAATAATTTCCATGATTGAGATGATGGAGCTAAAGAAGATTCATCTTCCTCCTTGTACTTGTACAGAATCAGTGGTTGATTCTCCACATGGAGAGTGATTTCCCTCTCATGTAAATTTATATATGCTCTATATAGGGAAAGCCAATCCCTTCCAAGAATTACATAAAATTACACCATAGGGAGTATTATGAGGCTCTCCGAGAAGTTCAATACACCGATTATGACAGGGGAGAAGTTATATTCATGGGATGCAATGATTTGTCCATTTTTCGTACTCACTGACATCTTTACTTCCATGATTTATGGTGATGTTGGGATTCTTCTACTAAACATTCAGGATATAAAAGAATGTGTAGAACCTGAATCAAAAAGTACATTCACTATTATTAAATGAACAACTAATGTACTTGTCACCACTTCATTGTCGGGGTTCACTTTAGTGATAGTGATGGAAAAGGCTTTCCATTTCTACCTTGGAGGCTGTTGGTTGCTTTTAAAAACCATTGCCTTAGTGAACTAATTTGAAGCATGCCCTATTTTTTGGCAGTTGAAGCAATGAACAACACATTGAGAGTCGAACAAAGCATTCCTTCCCTATATCATAGTCGTGGGTTTTTCTTATCGGTTGTTAACAGCTTGGTTCCCTTCTCTTCCACACCTAAATCATTTCCTCGTCCCCTTCAGGAAATTTATAGGGTGCTTCTTTCCCCACCTTTGGCAAGTGGGGTGCTAGATTTTCTTAGATCTATTGGATTTATCCATCAGACTTCCATAATTTAAGTCCAACTTATGCTTCTTATCCCCATAATACCCATGAGATTCACCAATATTTATTTCTACCTTCAGGGAACATCAAACAATTTCTTCATAGTTGTCGAAGTCACAGATCTCCAGGGATTTCCACAGGCTAGGTTTCATCCCACCAAAGAAGCGGTCAACCTTTCATTTGGGGGTAACGACAACACTAGAGGCATATCATTCAAGCCTTGTGAATTTTTCCTTGTACTCTCTGACATATTCATCATCTTTTTTCTTGAGTTAAATGAAGTCCCTTTCCATCTTATGCTGGAGGGTGCGTGGAAAATATTTATCGAAAATGTTTTTTGGAAATCCTTCCATTCCAACGCATCGATCTCTTCCTCAGGCTTTGTATTTTTGATCAATGTCCACCATTGATCAGCTTCAAACTCCATACAATAAGCATACTGGAGAACCATCTCTTGTTCAGAACATTGAAGGATAGAGAAGATCTTTTCAATGGAGTTGATCCACTGTTTGGTGATTGAGGGATCAGATGATCCATTAAAAGTTAGAGGCCTTTGTCTCATGAATCTTTTAATAGAAACTTGTTCATTATTAGTGGTGGGGTTGAACATTCCTCTTGACTCATGTTTCTATTAAAATATTGAGTTAACTGAGAGATAATCGTGACAAAGTTCACGATTCCTACTCCCATCATATTGAGCATCTCATTAGAAAAGTTATCACATTGATCTTCATATCAGTTGTTATCCCGAGACCTCCTATTACCATCCATTGGCTAGAATAAAAGGAAAGTTACGGGTAATACATAAAGGGTAATCCAAGGACAAGATAGAGGACTTATAAATAGCTTTTATTTCCTTAACTTATCAATCTTTAAGATTCAACCTATGTTATCCAACATATATTCTTAGGGGATTTTTTTAATTCCATTAATAATGGTTCATACTAAGCTTGTGAATTTACCGATGCATATCCCCCATGATGGTTGTAACCAATAGTGTAGCAAGGCCTGTTGTCATGTACCATGATACCCTAGGTCAAGCCTGAAAATCCTTGTTGGGGTTTTCACCCCTAGGTACATCTGTTCCAAAGCCGCCTCTACCTGCCCATATCTAGATAGGGATGTATTTTTTTGATAAACAACTTACTCAATACCCACCAAAACTTAGGGATATTTTTATTATACTTATTCTTGTATCTAAGGCTTCACTAGGGTTTTCTAATCTTAATATCGAAAATAACTAAACCTATCCTCTAATACCAACTATGACAACCCTACTCTTTATTGCACACTAAATCGTGATTTATTACATAAACTTCACTTGATACAACATAGAAGATCAAAGGGTCTAGTGTATTTTGGGATTAGGATCATTACATAACAACTTAAAACATGAAATACAACATCTTTATTGAAAACGTCCTTTACATGACCACTACATTCCCTCATACTTAGCATTGCATTGGATAACCTGAGGACATGCATAAGAAAATGGTGATCTATAGCCCAATAAGGGAATAAACATGGAATAACATGATGAATACAATACATGTTAGATAATATGAATATCAATGGGGCATAAGAGAAACTTTAACATAAAGGCATGATAAATTATGATAATCATAACATGGAAATGTGGCAACAACACTTAACATGGAATTAGCATGAGCCAACCCTTATTGCACATAGAACATGAGTAAACCCTCATTGCACATGAAACATGATTAAAACCTAGTTGAACTTGAATTATCATGAGTCAAAACTCATTGCACATGACGTATCATGATACTATACTTTACCCAATGCATTGGAGCGCTATCAGGGCGCACCCTTCTTAAATATTTCATTTCATGGATATGTGTGCCACATGGATTCATTAAAAATAATCATTTATTCCACGATTAAGTAATGTAGAATTAATAAATAAAACTCTATAATCAAAAAGTAAATTTGAAAAAATGTGAATACCCTTGATAGGGGAAATGGGCATGGTATTCACTACACAATGACTTTGGCTTGGAAAAACATGGTCCAATTTCGGCAGCATAACGACGTGACATAAGAATTCATAAAAAAATGGTTGATGAGTGAGAAAGGGTTGTCTCATTATATATACCTGAAATGGGCAGTAATCTATTCATATAGATACATGTCCCAACAATTGTAATGGAATTTATATTCTTGATACAAAATAATTGCTTTAATGTAAATGAGGAGAGAGAAATTCCTTTCAGAATTTTGGCATAGTAATAGGTATACATGGAAGAAATTAATGAGAGATAAATGGGATCTATAATTATTAAAACAAGAAGAGGGAATGATGAGGGAGGTGAAAAATCATACCCAAACATTTATAATTGAAAATAAAAGGGCATAACAATATTAGGAAACATGGACATTAATAAAGAAAGTGAGAATCCATTTCTTGGAAGTGTGATCCCAAAAGCTTGGGAGAGGATTGAGAGAGTATTATTGGGGGATTGGGGAACCTTTATAGGATTATAGATAGAGGAGGGTAGAGGTTGGACAAAATCCAAAGGCTTTGAGTGAATAGGAAGTTGGAGCTTGGGCGGGTTTATATAGGAAAGGATAAGGAATTCTTTATTATTTAGGTTTGGGACACCTCACATTAAACTAATCAAAACCACAAACCAGCCCCTGGTTTTTTCCCATGTTTTTTACCGAAGGGTAGTGTAAAACTATATTTTATAAGGAAAATGGCCAAAAAATTTAAAATAATAGGGTTTCTTAAATGGAGGTGAGTCACACTCTCAAGGAAAACAACTTAAAAAGACAAAATGTTTTATAAGCCTTGAAGGGTACACTAAAGATTTGTAAAATAAACAAAACAAACCCATAATCACATTATTTAATGGTAAAACGTATATTGGATGAAAATAATTCTTATAGTATTTTATTTCATCACTATTGGGTAATTATGATGTCATAAAACACATTATATATTTAAATGGTATTTAATTTTTACCCAAAAATTTGACTCTCTCAGAAAATTATGAAAAATTCATCATTGGATAATTTCAATTTACTGATTCCAAAAATAATATTCATTTTATCTAAATAATTTTTTAAATAAGTGAATTTTAACTTTTAAAATAAAAACCAACATTTGTCGAAGATTCATGGGTTTTAATAAAAACCGCTTTCAGACCTTAATAAAAATTACAACTGCATTCATAAAATTATACGATAATTTATATTTAATAAAAATTAATTTAAAAATAATAATAATAATTTACTAAAATATTATTATTTAAAAAATCCATTAATTCGTCAAAATATATTTCTTAGTTGAATATTAACTAAAAATACTATTTGTGATTTAAAAACTATTTACAAAGTAACAATAATAAAAAGAATGTATATTATCTATACAAGAATAATGTACATAATCATAGTAATAGGTTCTTGTTACATAACCCCTTAAAAAACCATCATAATCCCTTAGGGTAAGGTGCGCGATGGTGACTACTCTTGGGGTGGCTTGGATAACATTGCTCGAGTGGTAATCTCTTTCAACTTCAACTTCTCTCATAGGTGGTTCTGCTCGAGCTTAACGTATTCAAGCTCGGATTGGGATTTTTCAAGAGTGAATTCCAATTATTCCACCTCCTTTTCTATCTTTGAAAAATGGGCTTCGTATGGGGAAATTCTATTAGATGAGTCCATCGCATCCTTTTTCTATGTAAATTGGATTCTTTAGAGCCCAATATTTATACTAATCATGTGATCATTGTTCAATGGATATATTATAAATAGTAACAATTCTTAATGGTATTTTAAAATCCAAAACAGATAACCAAATAAGTGCATACATTTTACATAACCATAAGTAGATATTTAAATAGACCAAGAGTAATTTTCATTAATAAATTTTTGGGTCGTTACAATAATAATTAACCATCCATAGATAAATAAAGTTAAGATGTAATGAATGTTTTCTATTTGAAGTATTGTTAATTTGTGAGTATGATCACATATTATGAAAAAATTAAATAGAAAATGATTTCATTTTTTTAGAAATAGTAAAACCTCATAAAGAAATATTAAATTATAACAGCTTCTGTGAACTAAAGTTGGACAAAACCAAGTGTGTGAGGTGATCATCATCCCTAGTTGAGGATGGCTCCTACTATAGGTGAGTTCTTAGGAAATAAATGGGTTGACTAAAATAAAGTTTGAAAAAAACTAGTAGTCATAAAAATATTATTTAATCTTTAGAGGTAAGAATTGAGAAATGAAATATTGTCTTATATTGGAGATGGAACTCCCCTCAACAGATCATGGAGCTACGAGTTAATGTGGTTGTCCAGACATAATCCAACCTCAATACTCTCCATGTAGTGACATAGCCATATATTGGAATATGGTGAGAGGTTTTAAAGATCTTTTTCTCTATAATACTCATGCAACTAATAATTCTAAATCTATTAGTTTAGGGGTACTAATATCCGATAAAATTATGGGGTACATTTAAGATAATAAGTCGGTAATTTCTAATAGTTGATAATCGTGATGAAATTATTAATATTATTATGTTTATTTTTAATGAAAGTATAATGAAATTCCATAAATATGTTGTGATCAATATTAGAAAAAGAACATTTCTTCATCATAAAAAGTTTCAAGAGCGATATAGGTTCTTACACATAGTACTAAAATATGAAAGAAAATTATATATGTTGGATTCCCCACTACCTGATAAGACTCCTAAGGAAGAAAGTTGTGATGTGAAAGATACTTATTGGATACTCATGAATAATTATTTTTATTATTATATCTTAATTCTAACATCAATTTAAAAATGGTATAAAATACAACATGAGTACATAGATGGGTATACCATGTTGACTCATCTCTATGAATTATTTGAGGCAAAAGTTAAGTGAGAAATCAATGAGATTATGATCACATTAATGGTGTATAGATTAATATATAAAACTCAATATGGTCCCCATGTACTCGGGATGATAGTGTACATTGAATGAATAGAAGAATTGGTATTCAAGTCAAATCAATAAATTTTAGTTCATCTCATTCTCTTATCCTTACCACCTAGTTTCTCTATTTTTGTTAAAAGTTATCAAATTAGTAGTTTGGGGAAAACACTTTGATATATATTAGGATAGGTACACCAAGAAGATGAATTTTTAAAGAAAGATAAATATTTATTCTTGAGATGAAAAATAAGAAATACAAGGTGAAATGGATAACTACAAATACACAATCAACGGAACCTTCACAACATTTTTTTAGGAAACCCAAGATAAAGAGGTATAAAACTGAATAGAATGCCATTTCCTTCAAATATTGTAAGATATATTACTAGAAGTGAAAATTAAATGCAATGAAGAATAAGGAAGCATGATTTTATAAATCAGGTATATTCATCATTAAATATAATATTTCATTTGTACTCCTTGGGTATTATATAAAATATATTATAATTTTTTCTTAACAGGGGAACCAAAGAAGTCAAGAAACATTACTAGAATTATGGTGTGTTCTCCTATCAGTTGATAAATAATAATACCTACATTAGTAGAGTGAAGCATCAGATTTTATTTCTAGATGAATGGTTCTTGTGAAACTATAATTGTGTGTTAAATACTACCAAAACAATTAAAATGAATGTTTTTTATGGTATTTCACACTCAACTAATTGTTCAATGTTAGATAAATCATTAGAAATCTGTAATGAATATAAAATTTGGGACTCTAAAACATAGTTATCGAAGGTTAATTCTTTCTATTGTAAAACTAAATATAGTTATCAAGGATATACCATTTATAGTATTAAAACTATTTTTTGTTAAAGAACTCAGGTATTATCAATACATTTATTTGATTAATATTGCACAAAAAATCTTTATAAATAAAGGTAGGGGATAAAGATTTTAGAATTAGTTCATCTAGTGATAATGAACTATTCCAAGGAGAATTTAGATGTATGTTATTATAATTCATGATATTAGTTTAATAGTTTTATGGAATATAAAAATGAAATAAGATAAATTCATAGTTAAGAGATATGTGTTGATTAGGGCCCTGTATCTTAAGAATATCCCAACCATGCATTCTTCAATCAATAAAAAAGTATAGTGGGTTAATTCATAAACTCATAATTCCTTATACACATAAAAGATATGATGTTAGTAAGGAGGATTGATGATGATTATTACATGAAAACATTGATAATTAAAATATATCATGGATAAATTCCTAAAAACGCATTTTATTATACACATTAGAGTTATGTTGTTAGTAAAAGGAGCATTAATTATGGGACTCATATGCATTGCAAAATTTTCAATTGTCATTTTGAGATATTATTTTAAAATTGTGGTGTTATCCCATAAAAATATGCCAACTATAATGATAAATTCATATCAAATTATTTATAATATAAAATAAATCCATAATAATAAGAGTTTAGATTAAAATAGTGTGTTAAGGATAACTGAAAAACAAACTAGCATCAAGAAAAACACAATGTGAATCTCCTTTATTATCCTAAAATTATTAGAGGATACTATATAGATCCCTAAGATAGAGTAAAAGTCAATAGCAATAATATATTTCTATAAAATGGTTCAAATATTTGTTGAGATAGTGGGAAAATTATTGACTTTGGTTAAGTCAGTGGTGGAGATACACAAGTAGTTTTCATTAGATAAAGTTCCACAAAAGCTTGTGGAATAACAAATGTTACTGAGACACATAATGTGTAGGAAGTATAAATACATAGTGGTAGTTTTATATTCACCAAAATAGGTGATTAATTATTCATTGATAATAATGGTTCTTAAAATTAAGTAGTAAATGGAAACAAACTATGATTGATGATATTATTTGAATTTAGAAAATGGATTCAACATACCAAAATCCAGTATGTATTTTGGAAGTTTCTTTCATTGATGTAAAGTCATTAGTGGATATTCAAGATATATTATACATGGGAGGTACATGAATTGTATGAATAAGGATTAATTTGTTATACCAATTCATCATGATTATATCCCTTATAATTCTATATATAATTAAAACATTATATGATCAAAACAATATTAATTAGACTTCAGGACAACCTTTATTGGATGGGGAATACATGATGTGACCGTAAAGGGTGGTTGATACCATAGAATTACAATAATAAATTCATGTCTTAGAGTTCTAATTATGTATTAATTCAAGAATTTTGATTATAGAAAATTCATTTGGAATAAAAGTATGCCAAATTTTTATAATAGGTTATTGAGAGAACCATAGATTTCCAAGTAAAATATATTGATAAAATATGTAAAATAGTTGTTTAGTATTATATTTATTTAATACTAGAATGAAATTATCTCTCTAAATATTGACATAAAATAGTAACCCAAGAACTAGGGAACAATATCTACTAAGGTGGATCTTTGGGCTCTTGGACCAAGTCAAAGTACATATACTGAAAATGTATTTAAAAATACAACTTACAAAAATAGAGAGATATTTTTTACCAAAATAAAATGGAATAAATCTCTCTAATAAGACATTTATTATAATTTCACAAGATTTTGAGAAGTATTTTTTTCAAATTAATTTAATCTTTTTATATTTTTTATTTTATGCAAAACTAAATATAGACTTTGTTATACTAAATCCCTAAGTGTGGATTGAGTTATACACAACCCCAAGTTAATCATGCACTAAATGAAACATAAATTTTATATTTATCTACATAGAAAACTGAGGTTATCTTACATTACATGCAAGAATAAAATTCCTCAATGATTTTTGTAACACGCAAGACCGAGTTTTTCTGAACAACAGTATATTATTGAAATTATTATTATTTAATGTAATGAGATATAAAATATATGTTAAGTTGGTGTTTATAAATAATATTAACTAACTTATTAAAATACATAGTTCAATTTATTGTTTTCAAATTAATTATAAATTAATATAAGAAAAATTGAATATAAAGGGGTTGTTTTTATAAAAACTACTTTTATGCTCATAAAGGAATTTCATACTAATAAATTAAATTAATTAATATTGGTGAATGATATTAATGAAATATATATTTTATATATTCAATCAAATATTTTTTAAATTATCTAAATATATTACATTGGAATGAGATAGGAACAAACCCAATATTACCCATAAAAATCAATATTTTAATAAAAGAAGTTTTACAACCTTTTATTGGCAAACCTATTTTAAATATAAATTTTTGAAATTTTATAAATATTGTATGTAAAAATAAAATTAATTTTTTTAATAAAAACACCAAAATTATTTTATGGTTAATTTTTGGTATTTTTTCTATGAAGTTTCATTTTTTTATGAATAGTGAAAAATACTGCTTTTTTATTCAAAATTGATTTTCATCTAATTTATTTATAAGGATAAATTATAATTTAGTTGGTTTTAAAGTATATATATATATTATAAATAAATTAACCCAATTTATTTCAATTTTATTACTTTCCATTTGAAATTATATATAAACACATAGAAAGCTTTTGAACTTTTTTACATTAAAACTCGCATTATCATCCCATCTGCAGGATTAATTATGATTAATTTCTGCCACTTCTGTGATTACAATTTAAAAAAAATGATTAAATATTTGGAATCATCGTTATTTATAATTTATAATAGGATAAACTTAGTTTTTGAAAAAAAATATTAGTGAATGTAATCAAAATTAATTACAATGATTTAGAGGAAGATTAGCTTAATAATGGACTAAACCATAAACTTAAGAGAAAATGACATAGAAACATATCCAAAATTTATTTTATGTTCACATTTCGTTCATGTTCTACTTTTTATTGAATTTTTACCTTTATTGGAGAAAATATACATAGGAAAAATGAGGTTGGAATTCCCTTTTCCAAAATTTACATAAATGTCACTCCTCGTCTACTACAAAAAGGTACTCACCCCGCCCCATTATTCACACCTATAAAGCCCTTTCTATCGCCCAAACATTGATAAAATTATCTACCAACATCCATACCTTCATACTATAATCATACCTTTGGGATTTAATCCATCAAAAGAATCCCTTTGGTACAAACCAAAAGAAGTTACCCAAAGAAGAGGTAACATCCTTCCTCAAGCTATTTTATTTCATTTTCATTATTCACCACATAAACTATTCTTATTACATGATTATATTATGAAATAATCATTATAAAAATACTATGATGTTTTTATTATATGTTTTACCCTACACTTACACACACTTCCATCTAATTGGTAACTAACTTATAATTCTTGTGTACGGCGATCTGTCACTTCGCAAAATGATATTGTTTTTTTTTGTTTACCACCACTCATGGTTGGGAATTATGATGGATATTGTATATTTATATGAAATATATGATATTTTTAATTTATTTATGATTCTATAATTACTATATAAATCATATATTCATTATTTCTATTTTTTGTAACTATGATAACTATGTTTGTGGAAGTGTGTACTACCACCTCCTCAAATCGATGCCATTCATTCAAACTTTACATGGAATGTATTAAAGAGCATATTAATAAAATTCTATGATATATATGAAATAATTATGTAACAATAATTATATTTCATATATATATATATATATTTCATTTAATTTAATTTCTTTCTTTCAATATGATAATAAAACAAAAGTAGTGTTTATGAGAACGTACGACATACCGTCCCCATGAATGATATGTTTACTTTAATATTTATATCTTTTTTAGATAATTATAAATATTTATATAATGAATATATATGATATATAAATCATTTTTTACATTATTTAATTAATTGATTCATAATATATGTAAGATTATTAATAATAACAAGTCAAAACTTGTATGATAAATAAAGCGGTTATTACCCAAAACATTACTTTAACATGGAATTGTTTATAAATGGGTAATATAAATTCATAATTTAAAATTATATTATATTATATATAATAATATGGTTATATGGTAGATTTATAATAAAATTATATTTATTATATAGGAGTATTGAACGTGTACAAATAAATTTAAGACTTGAGGTAAGAGAATTTAATCTCACCTTTTATTTTTTTGAGATAAATGTTATATTCACCAATCGCTTCTTTTGTGTGGTGTATATACTTTCCTATTAAATTTTATATAATTAAATTTATTAATTTTATTATATTAATATATTTAAATTATATTATTCTCTCATTGGGATCATGATTCAAAAGTTACTCAAGTAGTAAGGGTTTTCCCATCTCACTTTTATTTTCTGTGAGACACAAGCCATGTTAATTGCTTATTTCTTATATGTGGTGTATATACCTCCCATGAATATATTCTATTATTAATATATGTAAAATTATTAGTATTTAAAAATAATTTTTATTATCCTAATTTCATGTGTTTTATAGTTCAAAAGTTACCAAATCGGTAAAGTAATTTTTTCTCAATTTTCCTTCTTTGAGATACATATCATGTTATGAACCTATATTTTTATGTGGGGTGTATATATTTCTCATTTAAATTTTATATAATAAATATAATTATTCTCATGATATTTAATACTTCATTTAATTTTATTCTTTCATGGTGATTATGATTTTAAGTTACCAAAGTGGTAACAGTTTATTGCAGTAATCTCATCATTATCTGGATTGTTTGTGATTATGCCAACATTTATGAAATATTATGATCCATATTTCAAAAACACTCATGAATTTTATTATAATCTATTTATACATGATATTTTCTTGTATTAGTACCATTTTTTCACACTTTGGAACTTAATATAATTAAGAATATGTTTTTATAAAAATATGACTCTATTTCTTATTTCGGTCAAAAATCTGTGCTCTTTAAAAATCATGTTTTTTAAAAGTGTTTTAAAAAATTACTATTATAATATGATTCTTTTAGTAAATTTTAAACAATTTTTTATCATTTTACAAAAAAATTAAAATAGAATCTTCTTTTCATTTTTCGATCAAGGCACTTTTCTAATCTTTTAAGGTGAAAAAGGAATGTTTAGTATGTATAGACTTACCCACCATCATAAAATTAATTTCCTTAAATATTCCTTTATATGTTTATAATTTTAATATTTAAGAAAATTCTTTACTAATATTCTTTATTTTTTTTAATTTAAAGTGGTTTTCAAAGAAAATGGTTTTCAAAAAAAATTATGTTCAAAAAGTGTTTAAAATTATTTTCAAAGCTTCCTTTAGATGTTTTAAAAAGGTTATTTTCGAAAAAAAATGATTTTAATTATTTTCTGGTTTATTTATAAGTTTTCAAATAATTTTAAATAATAATTTTTTCAAAACCATTTCAAAATTCTTGTATAAGTATGAAAGTAAAAAGTTTTTCAAAATGATTTCATGATTCTTTATAAGTTTTCCATGTTATTTTTAAGGAAAATGATTTTCCAAATTTTTTATGTTTTAAAAATTGTAAAAGATGTTTTAATCATGAAATGTTTTAAATGGAATTTTAAATATTTATTTATAATAAAAGGATGTTAAAATGGTTTTATAAAAATGACTTTCAAAGAAAGTCTATTTTTTTAAGAAATGTTTCATGTGAGCTTCCAAAGTCCTTCTCCTTATATGATTACATACTCTATTATATTTTATTCTTTATTTGGGATATTATCCAACAAAACCATTCATGTTCTTAATTTAATGGTATATTTTTTGATAGAATGTTGTTTATGAAACTTGTTTCTCTTCCATGGGTTATATTCTCTTGAAACCTAC
Source organism: Viscum album (assembly GCA_963277665.1). Taxonomy (NCBI): domain Eukaryota; kingdom Viridiplantae; phylum Streptophyta; class Magnoliopsida; order Santalales; family Viscaceae; genus Viscum; species Viscum album. Next base: position 64,600,091 of record OY728147.1, on the reverse strand, counting down.
TTCTTTTCATATGTTATGAAATGTTGGAATTATTATGATACCTATATCTTTTCTATAGGTAATGATGTGATGACAATATTATGATTCTCACTTCATTTCATGTGAAATGATATTATGTTTATAAAACCCATCTCTTTTTATGGTTCATGATATTATTAAAGTGTTATTATCTTGTGGAACATGTATACATGATTTTATTATGTGACGGGTGGGACCTATATCTCCCTCCAATGAATTGGGTAATGATAAATGGTATATAAGATCAAAGGTACATGATTTGTAGCCCAATACATACAATAATAAGGTACATGGGTTGTAGCTCGAACCTGAAAGTAAGATGGTACACAGGTTGTATCCTAACCCTAACAGTAAGATGGTACACAGGTTATTGACCCGGACCCAAAATAAGAGGGTATACTGATTGTTAACCCAATAAACAAGTAGGTACATGGGTGATTATCCCAAGCCTAACATATTATGAAGGTATTGTTAGTTATCCTTGATATGATATTTTCTATGCTTATGTGCATGCAAAATATTCCATGCCTTATTCAAATGCTATGATTTCATAGCTAATTATTTTGATTCCCATATGATTCGTGTCTTATGAACTACCAATATTTATTCAATAATTCATTTTTATGATGTTTTTTATGTATATTATGATCTTATAATGTCATGATCACATTCTCATATCCTTCTTCTCATGTTTATTCTTACATATCTACTTTTTTACAATTATTGAGCATCTAAACTAACCCCTTTTTGTTTTTCCTTTCCCAAGGTTTTGAAGAAAGGTTATAAGATTAATTATTAAAGGGGAATATATTTTTGGGAACATTTAAGATCTTTCACAATGATAGAAGTTTTTGTTCCATGTTTCCGAATATACTAAACTATTATGATCCTCAGGTATGTTCTTTTATAATGTTCTGAATATTCATTTAAATTGATGTAATATCTATGTATGTAAATCATGGGTCTCTATAGGTGGTATTAAGAAAATTATTATTCAAAATTATGAAACTAGGATGATAAAACCTTAGCGATATCCCTAGGGATATTTTGAAGGATATGTCAAGGGATGTCTCTAACGATGAGTTAATGTTATGGAAAATGTCTTGGAATTTTGGTAAAATATAGAGTGAGTTGTTTTCTTGAAATTCATCCATTTAAGGATTATAAAAATAGAATATATTCTATCACAGATATACCTAGGTCAAAAAAATCTAAAAGGTTGAGTTGGGCCTAACTCGAGTGTAACTTGGTACAGTATAGCGGGCCTTACTGCACAATTGGTTTGAGACACCAAGGGGATATGCTTCGGGAATTCACAAACTCTTTACAAACCATAATGAATTATTTAAATAGAGCATAACTATAAATAACATAAGATAATACTAATATGTCATATATTAAATAAGTAGGTGTTATGATTTAGACAATCTATAAGTGAATTTCATGATTATGAGGTTTTATGTTATGATAAAGTTTTCTTAAACAATGATTTTTTGTGTCATTAAAAAGTCAGAACTAGAAGGAACATTGTTAACATTGATTGTTTCATATGTGTAAATTATGGGAATTATACAAATTGATATCCTAAGTGGAGTTCCAATTAAGATAATTAAGAAGGTGGTATGAGTATTGGATATACTTCTAAAGATAAAGATACCACAAATGACATGAGAAAGGTATGGGATATTCTAACAATATTTTTTACATTAAACACAAGAAGCATGATTGGATTGAGGTTGAGGAACCTTGAGAAATGATTCATATTCTATATTTTAGGAAAGGGGTATTAAGGAAAAATATCATTAATCCCAAGTAACGGTTTAGTAATAAAGTTGTATAATTGAACTCTAAATGTTTTTGAATGCAAAGATTATGTTATATGAGTCATTAAATATATATGTATTTTTGGTATAATTTTTTTGTAAAGGGTTTTAAAGGATATATATAATTGTGTTGATGAGGTAGAAAAGGTGTTTCATAGAAAGGTGATATTTTTACAATGGGGAGATAACCCTTAATATGTTCTTAATGTTGAGATAATGATGTTTGGATAAAGATGTATTGGATATGAATTAGTAAATTGGATGGTACTATTTACCTCAGAACTGATAACGAACTTGTTGAAAGAGTATTATATGTCATCATGGATAAATTTTACAACTTCTTGTATTTAAAAAATTTATCCAATAATCTTTAAAAAATGAGGCATGCATATTTTCCAAAAGGATTTATGGTAATTCATGTTATTACCATGTTTAAATAGAATATGCGATGAGGTAATTCTCATGTTTGGAATGTTAAAACCAAGAGATAATTTGTGATATATGGGGGATCAATGTTAAGATGATTTTGTGACCTTCTTTCTAATTTTTTGTATTTCATATTTAAAAAGGGTTATAAGGTTAACCATTTATGTAAATTTTAAGTTAAACTTCAGATGATGTTTTTGAGATTAAATTATTATCTCGCCACATGAGGATTTTTACATATTGGATAACTTTGGTTAAACTTTTTTTATAAAAAATGAAAAATTTAATAACTTTTCATTTTATTTATGGACGACATGATGTTTTAGTTCTTCATGAATGAAAAATTCACCTTTATTCCCTGGATTAAGAGATGAAGTAGAAATTGATCAAGGAACAAACAAATGATGATATTGTGCATATAGAATGGAATAAAATAAATTAATTATTTCTTATGGTAAATTCTATTCAACTTTAGTAAAAAAAACCTTGAAACCAAAATGTTATCCAAGTAACTTTATTTCTGATTAATAAAATGGCCCCTTAGATCATTATAGATTCTTGTCTTTATTATTGTTAACATTCTTTTAACCATGTATCTATCACTATTCATCAGAACATGATAGTTATATTAATCTTCCATGTCTATTTTTTCACTTCCCACCTATGTTATCCTATGTGGAAACCTAGTTTTGTGGTACTTTGGGTGACCTTTATGTTTTCAACTTTCATTATTGAAAATAAGTTTTAGTATTCATTTTTACGATGTGGATTTCTAAGAAATGAACTTTATAGAATTAGACGTTAGATAACACACAAAAAATTGATGCTGAAATTAATTTTAAGGGGGTTATAATATAACACCCCATTATTTTGTGAAATATTTTTTTTCAAATTAATATAATCATTTTATATTTTTCATTTCATGCAACACTAAATATAGAATTTGTTATACTAAAGAAATGAGTTTGGAATGAGTTATACAAAACACCAAGTTAGTATTGTACTACACACAACATAAAATTTATCTTTATTTACATGAAACACTGATGTTATTTATTATTACATATAAGAATAACTTTCCTCAATGGCTTGTGTGACAAGAAAGACAGAATTTTACAGAACCACAATATATTATTAAAAATATTATTATTTATTATAATAAGATATAAATTATCCATTAATATTATGGTTATAAATATGATTAACTAAATTATGAAAATAGATTTTTGAATTTATTGGTTTCAAATTAATTATAAATTAATATAAAAACAAATTAAATGGAAAGGGAATGTCTTTATAAAAACTACTTTTATGATCAAAGTAAAATTTCTTCCTAATAAATTAAATTAATTACAAATGGTGAATGATATTAATTAAATATATATTTTATATATTAAATAAAATTTTTCTTACATTCATAGAACATATTATATAGGCATAAGATACGCACTAACCTAATATTACACATAAAAAACCTATATTTTTATAAAAGCAATTTTAACACCTTTTAATGGAGAACTGATTTTAAATATAAATTTTGGAAATTTTATAAATTTAATATTTCAATATAAAATTTATTTTTGAAATAAAAATATAAAAATTCTGTTAGGGTGAATTTTTTTTATTTTTCTGTGAAGTTTCATTTTTTTGATGAATAATGAAAAACACTGAATTTTAATTCAAAACTATTTTTCATATAATTTATTTATAAGGATAAATTATACTTATAGTTGGTTTTAAAGACTAATTTTTATCAATTATACATCAATTAATAAAATTTAGGTCATTTGTATCAATTTTAATTTTAAATTAGATATAAAAACTTAGAAAAAATTTGAACATTTTTACTTTAAAAACTTTCATTATCATCTCATCTGTGGGATTAATTTTAAAATAATTTTTTCCACTTTTGTGATTGGAATTTTAAAAAATTAATTAAATATTTGGAATCAGAATAATTATAATGTCGAATATGTTCAACAGAGTTTTTTACCAAAAAAAATTAGTGAATGTAATTAAAATTAATTACAACGATTAAGAGGGCAGTTAGCTTAACAAGGTCCTAAACCTTAAACATAAGGACCAAAATGACCTAGAAACTTATCCAAAATACATTTTAAGTTCCAATATTAAACTATCATCCATTTTATCTAAATTTTTCCTTTATTAGGGACACATTACATGGTAAAATGTGGGGGTAATTCCCTTTTCCAAAATTTACAAGAATGCCACTCCTCCACTATAAAAAGGCACTCACCCTCCCCCTTATTCACATATATCAAGCCCTTTTATCTCAAAAACTATACTGTAATAATCTCTTAGAATACCTCCCTTCATTATAGAAGCATCCCTTTGAGAATAAAGTCAAACAAGGAAGCTCTTTGGTGAAAACCAAAACAAGTTACCCAAAGAATAGGTAGCATCCTTCCTCAAACTCTTTTTTATTATTTTCACTACCCACCACCTAATATTTTATCATTATGTGATTATATAATAACATCAGTATCCTAAATATATTGGTATGTTTTTATTATAAGGGTTTTACTTACTCTTACACACACATCCATCTAGTGGGTAACGAACTTGTCGGTCTCGTGTTTAGTGAACTATCGCCCCAGGAAATGATGATGTTCATTTTTCCTTTACTACATTTCATGGTTGGTAATTATGATGGTAATTATATTTTTGTATTATATTTATGATATTTATGATTTATTTTTTCTTCTTTAATTATTATATAAATCATACCTTCATTTTTTATATTTTGTGTAACTATGATAACTTCATTTGTGGAAGTGTGGACTATTGCCTCCTCAAAGCGATGTGATTTATTTACACTTTACATGGAATGTATTAAGGATGATACTAGTAAAATTATATGAAATTAATGAGATAATAATTATACTATAATTATATTATATATATATATATATATATAATTTACTTTATTTCTTTTAATACGACAACAAAACAGAAGCAGTGTTCATGCGTACATACGGCCTACTGTCTCTATGAACGGTGTATTTTGATTAATATTTATATATATTATAGATTAATATAAATATTTATATAATGAATATATATGAAATATAAATCATGTTTTTTATTCTTTAAATAAGTAAATCGTGATCTAACTAAGAGGATCAAGAATAGCAAGTCAAAACACGTACGAGAAATAGAGCAGTTATTACCTGAAACATTACTTTAACATGGAATTATTAATAAATGGGTAATATAAAGTTGTAAGTGTATCATATATTATATAATATATAATAATATTGTTTTATGGTATATTTATAATAACCTTTTATTTATTATCTTGTAGGTTTGAACATGTACAAGGAAAGTCAATACTTAAGGTAAGGGAATTTTATCTCACTTTTTATTTTCATGAGATACATTATCTATTCACCACTCGCTTATTTTGTGTGGTGTATATAATAACCTATTACATGTTATGTCATTAATTTAATTTATTTAATTATATTAAATTATTTAAATTATTTTATTCTCTCATGGGGATCACAATTCTAAAGTTACTCAAGTAGTAAGGGTTTTCTCATCTCACTTTTATTTTCCATGAGACACGATCATTGTTCACAGACTATTTCTTATATATGATGTATATATTATCCATGAACATATTATTTGATTAATATTCTTAAATTTATGATTATTTACATATCTATTTAAATATCTTTATTTCATGGGGTTTATCGTTACAAAGTTACCAAATTGAAAAAGTAATTTGGTCTCAGTTTTCTGTCTTTGAGATACATGCAATGTTATGCACCTATATTTTTATATGGGGTTTATATACTTACAATTTACATGTTATATAATTAATATAATTATTTTAATGATATTTTAATCTATATTTAATTTTATTTTTTCATGGTTACTATGATTCAAAGTTATCAAAGTGGTTACATTTTGTTACTATAATCTCATCATTATGAGGATTGTTTATGATTATTCTTCCATTGATTAAATATTATGATCCATATCTCTAGAATACTCAATAATTTTATTCTATTATAGTTATAAATGATATATTCAAATATTAGAACCATTTTTAACTCGTTGGTACTTAAGATAATTAAGAATATGTTTTTAGGGAAATCTGACTTTATTTCTCCTTCTGGTAAGAAATTTGTGTTATTTCATAACCTTATTTTTTAAAATTGTTTTAAAAAATGTTTTAATATTATATTATGATAATTAAAGGAGATTTTTACTCATTCCATAACTTTTTAAAAAATGGTTTTAAAAATAAATCTTCTTTTTATTTTCCAATCAAGGAACATTTCTAAACTTTTAAGGTGTAAAAGTAATGTTCGGTATGTATGGAATTACGTTCCGTAATGAACATAATTTCTTTGAATATTAATTTTTAATATTATAATTTTATGTTTAAATTAATAGTTTTTCCCATTTTCTAGAAATTTTTTGAATTTAATTTTTGTTTCAAAGAATAAGGTTTTCAAAAAATGTTTTATGTTCAAAAATTGTTTTAAATGATTTTCAAAGCTTCGTTTAAATGTTTTCAATAGGTTATCTTCAAATAAAATGATTTAAATGATTTTTATATTTCTTTATAAGTTTTCAAATAATTTTCAAAGAAATGTATTTTCAAAAAAAATTCAATCTTCTTTAATATATTTTCAATGAAAAGAGTTTTCAAAAAAAATCAATCTTATTTATAAGTTTGAAAGTTATTTTTATAGAAAATGATTTTCAAAATGTTTAATGTTTTAAAAAGTGTAAAATATATTTTCTTAAATAATGTTTTGAATGAAATTGAAAAACATTATTTATAATAAAAATATTTTTAGTAGGTTTTATATAATTAATTTTCAAAAAAATATTATTTTCTTTAAGTAATGTTTCTTATGACCTTTCAAAATCCTTCTCCATATAAGATAAAATACATAGTTATAGTTCAATGCCTTACTGGGTATATGATCCAAGAACACCATTAATATTCTTTATTGAAGGTTTTATGTTTTTGTGGAATGATTTTTATGAAACTTTTTTATCTTCCACGAGTTATACACTCTTGAAACCCACTTTCTCATGGGTTATACTTTAATGGAATGATTATAGGACCAATATATTTTCCATATATAATTATATTATGAAATTATTATGAGAACCATTTCATTTAATGGGTTATTATACGATGTTTAGGAAACCCATCTCTTTTTATGAATCATAATAGGATGTAAGTTTTGTTATCATGTTGCACATGAATGCATGATTTTATTATGTGAAATTTGGGACCTATATCTCCCTCAAATTAATTGGGTAATCATAAATGGTATATGATCTCAAAGGGTAAATGGGTTGTAGTCCAAGATTTAAAACAAGAAGTTACATGAGTTGTATCTCAAGCCTGAAAGTAATAGGGTATATGGATTGTATCTCAATCCTGAAAGTAAGAGGGTACACAGGTTCTAGACCAAGAACAGAAATAAAATGGAACATGTGTTGTTAGCCCAATCCCAAAGCAGGTATATGGTTGATTATCCCAATCCTAACATTTTATGAAGGTCTTGGTAGGTATCCTTGAAATAATATTTTCTATGCTTATGTGTATGAAAAAAATTCCATGTCTTATTCCTATGTTATGCTTTCATGGATTATTCACTTGATTCCCTTATGATTAATATCATATGAACTGTCAATATTTATGTCATGGCTCATGTTTATAATCTTTGTTATGTATAGTATGGTATTCTAATATCATGATCATGTTCTCACACCCTTATGCTCATGCTTATTCTGACATATCTCTATTGTTTATCCTTACTGAGAATCTAAGCTCACCCATTTTTATGTTTCCTTTCCCTGGGTTATAAAGAATTATTTTTAGTAAAAGTACAAAAGGGTAAGATCATTGTGGAAAAAATTGAATATATTTCACCAAGCTAAAATATTTTGTTCCAAGTTTCCAAATACACTAAACTATTATGGTCCTCAAGCATGTACTTTTGTAATTTGATAAATATTTATCTAAATTAATGTAATATTAATATATGTAAATCATGGGTAACTATATGTATGAGAAATAGGATAAGATTATATTGGTTAATATAATTACATACACTTCAGTGATGGATCTATCACAAATTCCATGCTATGTACTAGATATGATATTTACAAGATATACTTTATTGTTTGAAAATGTTCACTAAATCTAGGAGAACTGCATGGGAAGTAGTCAAAACTATCCAGCTATACTTGAGTGAGTACATGGGATATATACCTATTACATGGATATAAAGGAACACTAATTATAAGGTTATGTGAAATAGTATTATTATGAATAAAATTTATCTAATATCATAGTTAGGATAATGTAATATGCAGTACAAGATCATTCAATACAGTGGTTATCATTTCTATAAATATAGAGTATATTGCATCTTCTGACGTAAATAAATAAATGGTATGAAAATTCAAAATGATTTTTTCTATATCTTGGAATTATACCAAATTAGTGAAGTATTTAAATAATATAAATTATGAAAAATATTACTATTATGATTCTAGATATGATATCAATTTTAGATACAAAACAAAAAAATATTATCGGGGATGTCATCTCTTGATGAGTCTTACTCAAGGAGATGAAGTTGAAGATAAAAGACTATATATATAGTGAAAACATGGAAGATACAATGAATAAATAAATAACTCATAAAAAGTATGATCTTATCATGTGAGAGCTAATAGGTTGACAGTTGACAATTTAGCTCTAGTGAAAGTGGGAGTGTTGTAAAAGTGGGTTCCCTAGACCAAACTTGAATAGTAATTTTTAATTACCATATCATGTATATGGTAAGTTATGCATGATGTATAATTAACATAATATGTTAATGTTTTTTTTAACTAATTATATGGTAATATACATAGATTATTGTTTGTATCATTAGGTTATAGTAGTTCCCATCTATAAGTATAACCTCAATACATTATAAAATTAATCTTAAATGTATGTGTTATTGTCTAGATACATCATACTAACTAGATGAAAATGATGTCTAACTATTAGGTTTTGGGGTGTCATAATAATTTATACTTCTTCTCTATGATTTCAAACATGGTAATCACAATTAAAAAAAATCATGATGACAAACCCGCAAATAGAAACACCACAAGTTTCTGATGCAATTTGTTGTTTCTATCTATGAGCATGTGTATTGGTCTCTCAACTTGATATAATTTTCGATGTATACCATTTAATTTAATAAATTTATTTAGGATTAAAACCCATGGAATTTATACTTTAGTGATGTATATTTTGTTGGGAGAATCATTAGTGGTATGGAATTGGTGGAATTTTCAATATATAATTTTTCACTTCTGAAAGGAAAAGATATCTCAAGACTAGTTGACTAAGATGGAAATAACTTTACTGAATCCATGGACATGTTAGTATAAGGTAAATGAAAAAATATGTCATGAATAAAGATATCATGAACAATAAATCATTAAAGGATAATGACACAAAGTTTTCATCCAGGTTTATGATATATCATGTGATAAAGATATTCCATAACATGGTGTGAGTTCGTAAGAGGTTTTCATTTATATGACTATACCTTATCTCCTTATGGGTATTTATGGGTTTCTATAATATTATCCTTCTCTATGAGTATTACTCACTACTATTGATATGATTATCTCGAGGGTAATGCACATAGTGATTTCAGAAGCTCGACCAATTCTATTGAATTGGTGTTTTAGAACATAGTGAATCCTATGACTAGGACTAGGTAATGTCCAAGTATGAACAATCACTTGGAAATAAATAAATTCAATATTATTAAAGTTTAGAAAAAAATCTATTTAATTTAATTTCTATATTCATATGGTATTCAGTTGATATTAATAAAATTATTTTTCAAATGAATATTTTATATTTTATATTCAAGGTGCATTAAATATTTATCTGGGAGAAACAAGTGGAGTAAATGAATCATATTTTATCATGTAAAAAAATTTAGATGCTATAAGTAAGTGATAAAATATTTATGAAATTTATGGAATGTTAACTACATCATATGTTTTGATTTTGGTTTCATTTAAAGGGTTTTATTTATAGAAGGTCCAAAGTGCATTTTTTTTAAATAAAACTCCCTTATTTAAGAAAATTGAATTCACTATTCCTAAACACTATTGCTCCCACTCTTTTAAGAGAATATATATCATATCAGTAAAGTTTTATAGATAAATATGAGAGATTAAGGGTCCCTGATCAAATATCTCCTACCTAGATCAAAGAGTTAATGATCCCACAATCATTTCAACGTCAAAAGCACCTTTGATTCACCCCACTAGCGCTCGAAGAATGAATATAGAAAAAAAAATATTCTAGAGAGTGTGTGTGTGTGTGTACACAATATAAAGGGTAACAATTTTAGTTCCTTTGAGTGGTGATCGCTGATGATGAGCATAATTTATTTCTAATTAAAAGCAAAAGAGGTAAGGTTTCAATTTATTTTTTGTGCTTAAATTAATTTTTTGTGAGATCTTTAGTTTGTAACCAAGATGAAATTATGAAGGAGACGATATCAATACAAGGATTTAAAAACAAAAAACATAAATTATTTATTTTTAGGATTATGATGTCCACCTGGTACTGATACTTTCTATCAAATAATAAATAAAATCATCTTCCATGTGTATGTGTGGACTACCACCTCTAAGTGGAGATATATTTCATATTTCATCACCAACACTCATGGTTGGTTATAATGATATATATAATGTTTATATATAATGTTTATGTATAACGTTTTTATATTGTTATGATTCTATAATTATAATATATAATCTAAATTATTACTCTTCCATCCAATGGAAAATGAAAGTGATATACATGCATATATACAGACTACTCTCTCTATATACCGATGTGGTTTATTTTCTATCACTACCTCTCATTGATATATATAATGAAGGATTTTTGGAATATATATATATGAAAATTTTGATATAAATTAATTCTATAATTATAAAATATTATTTACCCATCTTTTATTCAATTTATTATAAAATTAAAACACTATTCATGTGTACATACAGACTACTATCTCAAACAATAGTGTATTTTAATTATCTATTACCATATATGATGAATGGTTATAAAATTAAAACTAATTAATCAATATGATATTTTTGAAATAATGAATCCATTAACATGAAGTAAGAACAAATATTTCCAAACAAAAACCTATAGGAAAAAATAGTTAACACCTAGAATGGTGATGTTATGAATGATTGTTAATCAATGGGTTATGAGATGTTATAATTTAATCATATATAGTTTTATAAGCATGAATATTATTATATTATGAGTGATTAAAAATTATAAAATCATTATAAAGGATGATTAATTATATACAACTAAGTGGATACCCAAGGGAATGGTTTTTCATCTCATTCCCACTCCAATTGAGACATATTTCATATCTGGAACCTATTTCATTTATATTATGTATATACTACCCCTTTGATATATTTTATCATGAATTTATATTTATTAATTATATTTAAGGTTTCATTCTATGTTTTTTATTTTTAATGGGTTTCAATTAAAAAATCATCAAATTTATAAGGTATATGTGTTATAGTCCCATTTTATTCAGGGGTTCTTTATATTCACATTTACTTTGGAAAAATTATATGATCCAAATATCTTAAAACCCAAATATTTTAATATCCTTTGGTTATTTTTGTGGATTAAATGACTATATTTCATTTCTCTTCTTATTGAATCAAGAATGAACAACTAAGTTACATGTAATGGATATCGACCTTATATCTTTTTTTCAATTGGTATTATTTTTCCTCTATATCCATATTCTTCAAAATGTTTTATGGATATCTTTATATACTTTTAAATGATTGTTAAAGGCCTTTTTATTCTAATTTTACTTTAATTACAAATTTTTAAAAGGATTATTTATAAATCTTTTTCAAAAACCCGTTTTTGAATTTTTACATAAGTCTAAAAGGAATATTATTTGTAGAATATAAAATGTTAACAAATTTTCCTTCCTCTGTGACTATTATTCTCTGTTTATCTTGCTATATAGTTTTTCATGGTTTTTCAAAAAAACTTGTTTCTATATATTTTTAATTGAAAAAGAAATTGGTATTATTTTCTTGAAGGATTGAATTGAATTTTGAAAGAGATGTATAACTTCATTCTTATAAAAATTTATAAGGTTGTTATTTTTAATGTTGGGATTCCATTTTCTTTTCTTTTTCCAAAAGGCATGGTGTTACTACAAAACCATCATTTTTTATGAATTTATCATCTTATTTCATCCTTTAATTATTTATGGTTTTTTTAGTTAACATTCTCAAGATCACAATCCCTATCACTCTCTATAATTTCATTAGACATTATTTTCTCCCCTATTTATATTTTTTAGATATCATGGATTTATATGGTATCAGTAGAAGGAAGTTTATTAAGAAAGTTATTTCATTGACTGGGGAAATATTCTATATTCTTGATTAAATAAAGATAATTGTTGATATATAAGGACTTTTCTAAATGAATTGCATTTATAATTCAATATATGAGGAATACATTAGATGTGAAAGTGACAATTAGGGTTGGGATATATATAGTTCCTTGATGTATAGATAGGTATCATGAGACAAAATAAGTTAGCATGATGTATAAGTCATGGATATAAGATAATGTCATAATAGGTAGGTAATTAGCATTTACATACCCATACAATAAAAGTGATTTATCCCGAGCCTTGACTGTAAGATTCATGGTGTATTGAATGAGTAAATGATGGTAAGATCATTAATGTTCGATATTATACATCTGCTTCAATAAAAGTTTAGTTATTATTATCTATGTGACTGTTTTATTTTCAATAGATACATATTGAAGGTAACATTATTTATTAAATGACATATATATTTATTTGTTACTCCATCATATTTTTTATGTCTTATGTATTCATGATATATTTCATTATACGCTTTCCCTTACTAATAATTTGATATCACACTTTATTATTTTTTCCTTTCCCAGAGATATAAAAAAAGAATATTTTAATGATCTCTAAGGATGAAATAAATTTTTTAATGCTATTTTCTATTTTTCTAATTTGATATGGAAAAATTTTATGTATCTAGAATCCCAATACTACTAAAAGATCAATAATTTGTGGTGAAATCTCTTATATCTTTCACCAATGTAATAGATTAAACAATGCCTTTGGGTTACTATTGTTGGGGATTCAACCTTGGGTGTCAAATTAAGTTTAGTATAACTCTTGGAAACTTGATTTTAGAATAAAATATATGGCATGATCAATCAGATAAACCCTTAAAATGTTCAATAATTTCTATGTATTTTTATATAATGGATTATTATTTTAGATTTTTTAAGCTAATTATGAGTGTTCCATTGTTTATATAAGGAACCTAGTTGAGTAAAGAAAATTCATATCAATACTCACAGTATATGTAGGAATTTCCATTATGAGAATGTCAATATAGTAGTAATTAGATCAGAGAATATTGTGGTTATATTATGGAAAAAGACCTATGTTATAACAAATAACCATGTATATATAAAGAAACCTATTGTTCCACAATTTTATTCACCTATGTTGGATCATTTTATGAAAAATAATCCTACATAATTTAATGGAACTAATAATCTGTTAAAAGTTAAGAAATGGATCAGGTTCCTTTAAAATATATTTCTATATTTAGGAAGTAATGAAAAATAATAGGTTATTATTGCAGTATATTATTTAAAAGGAGGTATAAATAAATAGTGTGAATTAATTAAGAATATTATTGAGGAGGATGAGATATTGGGAATGGAATGGAAAACCTTTAAGAATATTTTCTTTGAGAAATATTGTCTTTGATAAGAAAAAATCATATAAGAAGGGAATTGCTTATTTTAAGATATATTGAATATGAAAGTGTTGCTAAGTGTGAAACAAAATTTATGATAATAATAAAGAATGATAAAAACTATGAACATAATCCAAAAAGTAATATTTTTCCTTTATTTGATGGACTTAAGTCAGTCCTCCAAAGGGAAATAATATGTAAAAAAATTATCATGTGAGGATATGGCATCAGGTTTCATTAAGATAGTAAAATATTTATCCATGTCATATATCTTGAATTGTAATAAAGAGAGAAAAAAAGATAATTAAGAACCATGGAAAAAATGAGGGAAGGAGAATAAAGGAAGAATGAAATGCAAAACGTTTTATAACTGTGGGAAGAATAATTTACGAAAACTCTTAAAGGGAATTGGAGTTTATTAAAAGTGTGGAGGAAATATCCATAATTCTCATAATTTCTAAGGGTATAAATAATCTATTAATGTATAGTTATTTAATTTTAAGGAGAAAGTTAATTATTCTAACCAATGCCATAAGAATTAAGGATTACCTTGATAATTTTATTATGGTTTAACTAATGTTATCCTGATATACTATAATTGATACAAAAATCATAGTAAACACTTGTAAATCATTCATGTTACTCTAAGAAGAAAGAAATTATTTTATAAATTTATCATGTTATAATTTTTTCTTAATAATGTTTCTTTAAATGGAAATATTTTCTCCATGAATAGACTATTTATTGATGTTTCCAAGACCATAAATACCCACGCCATTGTATATATAAATTAGGTTTAATATATGTTTTTAATTGAGGGTAGTTATAGGAAATTTTTGTAAATATGTGATTATGATAAATTCAAAATTGGTCTTGTATATTCTGAATAATTTTAGATTTTAATGATAAATATTGAACCATGGGTGTCATTATTTAGATTTTGGTGATTACTCTATCATTTTATTTTTTACATTATTGAATATTTTTTTATTTATACTAAATTTTTCATTATTTCTATTAATGAAATAAAATTGAGGGAATTTTTAGTTAGAAATTATGTTAATGAGGAACAGTATACCTTAATGGATTTCACAATCCCATAAAATTTTATTTTAGTTAATTAGATAAGAGAATTTTATCTTATTCATTCATTATTTTGAATATGAGATGAATCAGAGGTATAAAACTTTTCAAAACACAATTGAAGAACGAAATCAAATGAGTATATTTTTTAAAAAATTATCAATAAATAGAAGATAAATATATCATGTTTTGTGATGAAATTATCACATACTGTCAAAGTAGGCTTCTAAGAGCACATTCACAATTATAAGTCTTACAAAGAAACACATATTTTTCAAGAAATATTTATTTATTAAATAATATGTTTCATATTCCTAAACTATAAATTAAAATTCATGAAAAATATCCATTATTATTTCATGATATACAGAAAATGAATTAAAATTTTGGGGATGAAATTTTTATAAAGAGGGGAGAATATAATACCCTAAGATTTTAGTTTATAAATATTATGTTTTATATATCATGATACATGCAACATAAAAGTAAAATTAACCATAACAGTGTTTAATGAGATAAAATATTATAATGAAAGATAAACACCAATACATTATGTGGTTTTAATATGAAACAACATGAATAAAAGTAAATGTGGACTGAATAGACATATATATATATATAAATACTAAAAACATAAAATATTTATCCTCATGGTACACCATGAAGATTATAACCCTAAATAAAACTAATGAAACAAGGAAAATAATTAGAAATATAATATATAAAATTATATATAAGTAAATGAATAAGATGGATAAATTTTATTGAAACATTTAATGTAATATATAAATGAATGTAATATGATAATTATATGTATAGTCGTTGGATACATAGCCATTATATATAAATATTCATTAGATATATAGTCACTATTTATATCTAAATACAATTTTTCTATAGTTTTATAATAAAAATTTAAAAAAAAATAATTCACACTACTCATATATTTATTAATTTACATAAAATTTATTAGGAGCACTTAAATTTTTAATTAGTTATTTTTCTATAAAAGTTATTCTATTGTAGATTTTAAAAGATAAATTTATATATTTTATGAATTTAATTTTATAAAAAATATTTAACTTTTGGTTTCATCATATCAAATTAATCTTAGTATGAATGTTTCATGTTTTTCTAAAATGGTTTATTTTTTAGGGAATAGTGAAAAATAATGATTTTACAAATAATGTCACTTTTTAAACTTTATCATGATATAGAATCTAATTTAAAGTCTATGAAAAAAATGTATAGTTAAAATATATATTTATTAATTAATATAATTCATTTAAAAATATAATTTTGAACTTACAAATCTATGATTTTAATTTTGGAAATCTAAGTAATTGATTTATTCAGATAAAAAAATTATTCTTCTCTTTTAATCAAGTATTCATGAGGTTCCTTTATCTTTTTTGGTGTTTTTCAATAAAAATAATAATTTTTTATTTAAAATTACACAATTAATTCCATGGTAATAAACATTATACGTTATGTTTTTATAAAATCATTATTATGCTTAAAATATACATTTTACTAAAAACTGTTTTTCTAGAATTTGAAAATTTATAATAAAATTAATTTATATAAACTATAAGAATTTAATTTTATAAATTAGTTTCAAAATTTGAAATCAAAATTTCTAAATTTGGTAAATAAGTTAATTTCATTTTTGGTTATAATGAATTGTAATTGAGGTAAAAATTCATTACTGCGATAAAGGCTGAAATGTGTTTAAAAGGGGGTTAAACTAAAATGATAAATGTTAAAATGACCGAAAAAGTTATATAAATTTTATTGTTTAACCATATTTATACTTTAACACTCTATCAATCTAAATTATGATAATTTTTATACACATGACTTGAGTAATACATAATATATAATAATATTTCAAGTATTTACAAGATTGCCAACCACCTAACTTATAAACAGGTTCCCTCTCTCCAATATTATTCATAAACATTGATAAAATTATCTCATCTAATACCTACAAAAATACCTTCCTAGTATTTTTACCCATGTCCTAGAGATTATGTTCTTCCCCATATACCATCCACAGAAGACTTAAGGTGTAATCCAAAACAGGTTTCACAGAGAAGAGGTAATCGTCTTAACCAACTCCTTCCAAGTTTATTTTTTCTAATACCACATTAAAATATGTTGTATCCATCCTTAAATAATTACTTACATGTCATAAACCTACTAAAATTTTATTATTATAGTTTAATAAACTTTACCCACATCATTTCTATCAAATGGAAAATGAAAGCATCATCGTGTGTACTTG
This sequence comes from Viscum album, assembly GCA_963277665.1. Classification (NCBI taxonomy): domain Eukaryota; kingdom Viridiplantae; phylum Streptophyta; class Magnoliopsida; order Santalales; family Viscaceae; genus Viscum; species Viscum album. The sequence continues at coordinate 64,582,544 of OY728147.1, read as the reverse complement.
AGAACTATCTCCACCACGAAGTGTTCTATTACGTTTTTCATCACCACCATTCATGGTTGGTTATTATAATTTATATAATGTTTATGTATTATATTGTTTATATGATTATTATTCTATAATTATTATACATAATCTACTTTTTTATTATTTAATCTATTATAAAATGAAAGTGACGTGCGTGCATATGTACATAATACTGTATCCATATAGCAAGGGGTTTATTTTCCGTCACACCTCTCATGGATAGATTTAATTAATATATATGATAATTATTATATAAATATTTTTTAAAAAAATATTGGTTACCCTTCTTTTCTACTTTGCATAAGAAAATGAAAACAACATTCATACATACGTAGGGAATATCGTCTCCATAAATGGTGTATTTAATGTTTTTTTCTACTGCATTTCATTAATGGTTCTAAAAATATATATTATGAGTAAATTTGATATTATATAAATAGTTAAACCATTTCCATTATGTAATAACTAATACTTACAAACTGAAACATACAGGAAAATGGAATAGTTTACACCAAGAATGATGGTGTTAATGACGAACTGTTAATTATGTGGTGATGAGATTCTATAAGCTATTCATGTATGGTATGATAAGTCTAAATATAGTTATAATATCAGTTATTAACTATTATAAAATCATTAAATATTAATATCCCACATTAATGACTAATATGAGACTTAAGATAATGTTTTTTTGTCTCAATCTCACTCTAATTGAGACATATTTTATATTGTGAATTTATTTTATTTATATGGTGTATACACTACCCATTTTACATATTATCGTTAATTCCTATTTATTCATAAAATTTAAAGTTTCATTTAAATTTTTCTATTTTAAAGTGGTTTTGATTGAAAATTTATTAAAGTCATAAGGGATTTTTTCTACAATCCCATTTTATTTTGGGATTATTTATGTTCAGATTTCTTTTCGGAGAATAATAAGTTCCTGGTCTCAAAAAACTATTAATTTTCTTCTCCTCTGGTTTTTTTTTGTTTTAAATTTCTATTTTACATTTCTTATCTTTTTGGATCTAGAATCAATAAATAAGTTTCATGTAAGGGCTACTGACATTATCTCTTATTTTCATTTGGGAAGATTTTTCCACCATATCTATATTCTTGAAAAAATATAGAAGTTTTTATCTAGTTTAAAATAATTGGTAAAGATTTCTAATACCATTTACATTCTTTAAAAAGGTTTAAAGAGAATATTTTTTAAAAAAATTCAAACAATTCCTTTTTTACTTTTCACAAAAGTGTGAAATAAATGTTCTTTTTAAGGTATATGGTATAGATAGATTTTTCAACCTTCATTTACATTATTAACTTTTTAGATTCCTTAATGAGTTTCTATAGTTCTTCAAAGAAAGTATTTTTAAATGATTTTTTTATTAAAAAGAAAATTTTATTATTTTCTTAATGGAATGAAAATAATTTTAAAAGTGATGTGAAAAATAATTATTCTATAATGTTGCAAAGAAGTTATTTATAATTTTTTTACCTTTTTATTTTATGTTTCTAATAGACTTGGTTTTACAACAAAACATTCATTTATGATGAATTGGTGATATTATTTTATCTTTTATTGATTTATAGTTTTGTGGTCATTAAATTTCTTAGTATCGCATTCCTTATCACTCTCCATCATTTCATTGGACATTATTTTCTCCTCCATGTCTATATTTTAAGTATCTTATATTTATATAGTATTAGTAAAAGGAATATTATTAATAATTTTTTTCATTAACTAGGGAAATATTTTGTACTCTTGATATAGTACGGATAATTGTAAATTTAAAAGGTATTTTGAAAATTAATTATATTATTAATTTAATATATGAGGATTCATTGGACGTGCTAGTGATAGGTTGGGCCAGTTATAAATAGACCCTTGATGCATCGATAGGTATCATGGGACAAAATAGCTTTGCATGATATATAGGTCACGGTTGTAAGATCAATTCATAATAGTTGGGTAATAGGTGTATACCTACCCATACAATGAAAGTGTCTTTGCCAAGGCCTTGACAATAATAATTATAATATATTGGTTGAGGCCATGATGGTAAGATCATGAATATTTGAAATCATGAATTTCCTTTATTAAAACTTCAGTTATTATATCTATGTGATTTTTTTATTTTCTATAGATATATTTTCAAGAAAAAATTATTGATTAAATGGTATACGTATGGATTACTTACTCTTCCATATTGTTAATACCTTATGAGTTCATGATAGCTTTTATTTTATATTTTCCCTTACTAATAATTTAAGAACACCATTTTTTAAATATTACATTCCCTAAAATATGAAGATGGAATCTTTTAATTGTCTATAAAGATTCTATAACTCCTCAACCAATATTTCTCAAAAAATACCATAGAGGATACACCACAAGACCTCATGTGTGTATCCTTGTACGCAATAGGTTATTGACTATCGGTGATGGTCTAAGAGGGGTTGGAGGGGATATACCCTTCATAATCATAGTCATACACTATAACATAAATAATATAACAACCTATAGTATCAAGTGAAAGATAAAGTAACATAATCTCATAAAAAGTCACCCATGATACACATGTAAATAAACCTAACTCTTAATATAGAAATCCAAACTAGAGTTAAAGGTGCATAAAGGAAAATAAAGAAACTCTATAGAATCATTTGGAGTCCATCCTAGTATTCCTATTAGCTACATTCTCCCCTAAAAGTGATCTATCATGGGTCCCTTTCCCTTACATAGATCTTTAATTATGAAGTCTGTATATGCATCAAGATGCCTATGTAGGGTGTGAGTAATAAACCCCAGTAGGACACCACCAATAAATCCTTAACATGTGTGCACAAGTATAAAAGGTGTATTCCATGATAAAAATAAATTTGTAAGAAAACTCAAAAAATCATATACATAGCACTCATGTGCTAACAAAGCTACCATGGGTCTCAATCGTACCTTCTTCAGTTCTAAGTTGGATGTACAACCATGAGGATGTAAAAATTAACCAAGAGATTACAACATGGCTAGTAAACATATCTATTCAAAATATTAAGGCATAAATTTGAATAGAGTTACAAAGTCATCACATCTTTCCTCCAACATGGGTTAAACCTCATAAATTTCAAACCTCATCATGAATTTTAGGCTAGGTCTTAAGGTTGTGTATCATGTTCATGCCTTGGATTGGGCCACATGGTCATCATACCCCCAATTCCACTACTACAAGTCCATCCTCGAGGTCTTCATTCCCCTACCATCTGATGATGGCCCTCTTCATCACCATCACATGTTATACGCACTCCCCCTCTAAGGGATTACCATATAAAGGCGGTCCATTTATTTCGATTGTTAATAATAAGAACTCTAAATTCCAAGAAATTACACACAATATGGTGGATAATATAAAGGAAAACCATAACATATCATCTTGAGAATCATTAGTAATATATAATTACATGTAATTAAAATCAAACATGGGATAATGTGTTACTCTAGAATACTCTTGAAGTAAAACATCATGTATTGGTTTCAATGGCTACACACACATATGTGATCATGATCATGTATGATCAAATAATTTATTCCAACATAAGAATAATATTAAGGGCACAAGTGTATACAATGTCCCCAAATGGTAAGGAACTTCTTACCTCAAGTGTGTCAACATAAGTTTAAGAATTTTCCAAGATTCGATGAGCAATTTGTTCCCTCACACCAACTAGATCATACCCACATTCCAAGGATCTCTATAATCAGTCAAAAATCATCAAAGAGGACATGATAAAACAAGATTTATAAATTATATGGAAACATAGGTTTAAATTTGTTATACACCCCAGGAGAAGGGGTAAAACTAAAAGGAATATAAGTAAAACTCTTTTAGAATCACAAATAGTTAGTCTTATATTTCCAAGGATGAATCTAAGAGTTTGACGTCAGGAAGAACTCTAGAATAAACCCAAGATTTGAACAGGTTTGAGAGGAAATCCTATGAGAAGGATAGGTTCAAGGGGCCTTAGTAATTTCTTAAGAGTCTGTAAAATTAGGAATCATTGTGCATCATGTAGGGCTACAGTATAATGTGTCCCAAAATATAAAGTACTATAATTAATAGTAGTTGGACATTCCAAAATGGTTCCTTGTTAAAATAACATACAGAACCCACATCATGGTCAACAAATAGATATTATAAGCTAGGGAAATGTACAAAGTTCCAATGACCATCATTATATTGTATTCTCAAAGCCCTCATAAGGAAACTACATTGAAACCATTTCTGCATGACATAGTGACCTTAAATTAAAAGAATAACAAAAAATATGACTTTCATCCTTTAATAAAAAACCAAATCTCCATATTTCTATGCCCAAATAACCAAAACTATTAGATTTGACTATTATGATTTATCACCCCAACCACTCTTTGATCAAACCCTCCATGATTTAGATTATGCACTATGTTGTAGAAACTAGTTCCAATTAAAAAATCAGATCAACATCCATATTCTCCTTCAGAACCAACCTTAGTCCATTCTAAACAATTGAATGTGTTATAATCAACCGTATAAATAAGTATCATCCCTGGGAAACTTTTTAAGGAATATTTCCCAAACAACTCAGGCCATTGAGATCCAACATCAGACTCTTGCTCCTAAGATTATTCCTATATCCATCTATAACTCTACAAGATCCAAAAATTTGGTATTGTGTTCACCTACAATACCTTATTTCTCTATTCTTTAATCTACATTGAGTGTTCCAAATATGATGCATCAAGATCTATCTAAACATTCATTAATTCAATCACATTCACAAGATCTGGTATGTACCTCCAGAGCCGAGACACATGAAACACATCGTGCATACCTCGGTAGCAAGTTGAAATGTCTCGGTGATAATACATAGTTCTCATATGATCATAAATTTTGAATGGTAAAAAAATCATGGATCAGACTTTCTCTACCTAAACAAAAATTTATTCCTCGACTGAGGAATCACCTATAAGAAAAATAAAACCTCAACTGAGAACTAAAAATATTATCTTCTCTGCCTTTCATATGATCATTTCTATCTTTGAGTGGTGTTTAATTGTTTCCAAATCATTTTCACTCATTAAGAGGTCTCTTTTACACTGATCATCCCCACCATATCTTCCAAATATACCTCATTCCAACATAGTGATGAACAACATGGCCAGCCATATATTTCCTCAAAAGCTTCAACCTAAATAGAAGTTAAGAATTTTTTGTTTTATATAAATTCAACCAAGCCTTGAAGATCATATAAAGTTCCATAGAAATGTTGAATTCATTACCTCAGTATTTCCTATAATATTATGATCATCCTCTTAGATCCAAATTGATCTATGGATGATATTATATACTTAGTTTCAACTGAGTACACAAAGACTTTACAAGCCCTACCAAAACCATGATGTGAAACTCACTTATCTGTCAAATAAATTTCTCAAGGGAAATCCATGAAAGTTTAAAATATATCATATATAAAAATTTATATGATTATATACTAATGTGAGTCTCAAAAATCAGAAATAAGTGAGAAACTTTCATCATCATATCAAATATCACCCAAACTGCATCATTAATTCTCAGGTTATGAGGTAACCTCATCACAAATTCCATCAGCGTTTCATCCTACTTACACATTAGTAATGAAATTTATTAAATAAAATCTCTATAAAATTAATTCTTATACATTACCCTATTATTTTTAAGGCATAATTAAACAAAACCATTGATGTCCCTATTCATACCAAACCATTATAACTAACATTGAATTCCATGGTACATCTCTATTGAACATGGATGGACTGGTTAAATTTAAGCATGAGAGTCTCTCAGTAGATCTGTTAGGACCAGGATGATGATGAAGGTGATGGTTTTTATGTGTTTTCATTTGTTTTCAAGGTGTGTTTTAATGGAATTAAATCACCTCACCTTTTATTGGAAAAATCATATTGCGGTTTGTTTTCAAAATAATCCGACTCGTGTTTTGTAAAGAGTCAAACTCACTGTGAAAGTCCATCATAATGAGAAGAAGCGATTTTGAAAGGATTGTTTCTGATCGGACTCACCTCGGGTCTGACTGAAAGTGAAAATATCTTCCTTGAAGTAAATGTAAATCAAATTCACTCTGAATGTGATGAGTAATAAGTGTTTGTTTTGCTAGATAATCGTATTCTCTAAGACTACAATGTTTAAAATGTGATGATGATTTACTCTTTTGGAATTATCATAAATCATATTTTGAAATTAGAACTTGTGATACAATATTGATGGAACAAAAGGGGAGTGAATATGTGGTTTCGATTGAAGATAAGTTGTCGATTGAAGAGGTGTTATCGATTGAATAGGTGGGGATGATTTACTATATAATTTTGTTTTCCATCAACCACATACTAAAATATTAGAATCGGGATAATCATACCTAGAATGATCATACCCAAGACAATATTGATCAGAAATATCGTACTCTATGTATCGTAATCAGGATGAGTTGAATGGATGTTTGAATTGCTGAAGGAAGAGACAGATGAACACTGATTTACTTTCAAATTTTTTTCCATGTGGGTCAGGAGAAGAAGTGAAGAAGATGATCAAAAATGTAGTCAACCATGTCAAAATGGTTGAATTAATTTTTTTGGATGATTTTTTTGAATAAAATATATTTTTGAATGATTTTTTAGTGGGGAGATTAAATTTTAAATACAAGATTTTGATTCAAACCAATTCTATGAATCATTTTCAACAATCAGATTGAGACAATCGAACTCAGATGATTGGACTCATGTATTGATAACAAGTTTATTTTTACTAAAAATTGAAATTGGAGTTTGTAGAAGAATATGTGAAGATTGTAGAAGTTTTGAGAATAATCTAGATGCTTTGATGATGTCATAATTGGTTCAAGGTTTTAGGGGAAATTAGATTTGGGTGAATTTAGGTGTACAGGAATATTTTTTGGTATTCTCGCATAAACCTATCTGGGGTCACCCATAAAAGGTAGAATGTATATTTTAATTGAATGAAAATGGAGTGTTGTTCAACATATTTGAGAGAGAAGCTCTGAGTTTTCAATGATAGGAAGTGATAAAAATTTTCTTTATATTGAAGAAATTTTGATGGGAAGAATGTTGTATTTAGATAATCATCATATCAAGATAGGTTAATTGGATTTGGGATATTAGTATTTGGTTTCTCATACTAAGAAAGTATCATATTGATTTTATCGTACTTAAAATTGAAGTGGTACTGATTCATTTCAATTGTATTCTATCAGAAAATTGGACTGAGAGAATTGTATTAGGGAGAATCGGACTTAGAGGAATCAAAATAGTAAAATCAGACCCATTAAAATCAGACTGCATTTTCAGCAATGAATCCCAATAGGTTCTTACCTTTCTTATAGGTATAAAATTTTAAAAAAAATCAATTGAATGCATCTATTAATTTGAAAAATAAGCACAAGTAACATGAGTTTTTATAAAAACATTTGAATTACCGTATTTTTACTAAGAGGGTGCGCACGCACTTATATATTGTCTTCAAAGTTCTACGCAAGTGAAAGGTAATATCCTACTCATTGTAATATAGGGATTTTTTTATAGTGTATTTTATGTTATTGTATTGTATTCAAACAATACTATTGATTTAGCTATTCATATTGAATAGTGAACCTTGTAAATACATGTATTTCTGTGGATGTGTGTTTGTTTTGTTTTTAAAAAGTAATTGAATCTTTAGTAGGAAGTGAAGGTTGTTTAAATTGAAAGGAAATATAAAATAAAAATTATCACTAATTCATCCCTTCCCCCTCTTAATTATACAAGTACACTGACTGGGCACTTACAAGTGGTATCAGAGCTGAAGGTTCCCTTTGCTATTCTTTTCATATATAGAATTTGAATTGTGTGAACAGTAAAGTTATTCTGTTATTTGATGGAAATAATTATCATATCTATAAATATAGAATGTTTCCATATCTTACCTCTATCATTTATGATGTTCTTAAAGGTGAAATAGTTGGGTTTTCTCCCATTAATGATAATTCACCACATACACCTGTTGAAAAGAAGTATCATGAGAATGATGGAAGGGATAATAATGTTATAATATCATCAATTTTAGAAAGTGAATTCTTGAGAGTGAAAGGTTTTTCTACTTCCAAAGTTATGTGGAAAAATTTAAAAACATATATGAAGGCAATACAAAAGTCGAGAAGAAAAAACTTCAAATCTAGATAATGAAGTATGAAGAATTGAAGATGGATGAGCATGAATTTATTAGGGACTTCTTTTCTAGGGTGAATGACATTGTGAGTACTATTAGATGTATTGGTGAAAATATCGATGACTCTATAATTATTGAAAATATCTTAAGAATCCTACGTGAAAATTTTGATAAATAAATTTATTCATTGGAAGAAATAGATCCTGAAACATTATCTCTTGATGATTTCCATAGCACTCTTATCACTTATGAAATGAGAAGAGGGAAATCCATGTAGATTAAAGAAAAGTTTGATAGATAAATATATTTCAAGGATTAAAATAATCAAAAGTAAAAGAAGATTATTATTAAAGAAGAAGATGGTTATTTTGACTCTGTAAATGGGGTATGTAAAAATATCAATGATATTTTATCCTTGTTTCATAAGAATGTGAAAAGAAGTATAGAGAAATACAATGGTCAAATTTCAATGAATTTTTTTGAATATGGATTTTTTTGACACTTTTCTACCAATTTTCATTAAATAAAGAATTAATAGGATAGTGATGAAGAAGAAATAAATTGAATAAAATCATAGATGAAAAAGGGTGATAAAGGAAAGTTTTATTCCATGGGGAAATAAAATAAATTCTTCAAATCCAAAAGAAGAATTTTCTTATCTAATGATAAAGAAGAAGAAGAAAGTGATGTTGAATCCAAAAAATAATTTGACTATGGTATTAAAAATACTTTAATTGAAATAGTTAATAATTAAGAATATGGAAGCAGTTGTTCTGAACAAGAATAATCTCAACTTGATATAAATTCGAAATAAGAATTGAAAGAATGTCTGAGAAAGATCATATTCTTCAAAATCAAACACAAAAATTTGGAAGATAAATATACTTCAAAACAATAAAATAAAAATTATGATTAGAAAGAATATATGGTGAAAGATATTGATTATATGAAGAAATATCTTGAAGAATAAAATAATTATAATGAGAATCTAGAGGTGAAACTGAAATCAAAATAAGAAGAGTTGGAACTTGTTCAACAGAAACTTTCTAAAGGTGAATTGAGAAACACAAGATTTCAAAACTCTATCACTGAATTTAGTGAAAGTTATCATAAGGATAAACTTGATAAGTTTTAATAAAAGATACTTTTAAAGGGTGAGAAGAATAGTGTAATTGTTTTTGAAAAGAATAATGATGTGAAATTTGAGTACACGGCCAAAACCAACAAAATTAAGAATTCATAAGTCTCAAAGAAACCTGAGTCAAAAAATGTTTCAAAACAATATTAATTTAGATAGGTTTCTAATACTTCTAATTCCAACATCTTAGAAAATAATAATAATAATATGATTGAAAACAAAAATCTTGGAGGATTTTAAAAGAAATAAAAAAAAGTGGCTAAGAATTATATTCACAATTCTGATTAGTATGGAGGTTTCAGATGAAAATACTCATTCAATGGATATTTCTAGTATTGTGGTGAATTTGGGAATTTGTAGAATATGTTTTTGTTCAAACAACAACATTACGATTATCCCATAGGTTATGAAAGTCAGATTTTGAGGAGGAGTCAATCTCCTCAAATAAATATGACTGAAAAGGATTCTTTGAAGAAGAAGTCTTAAATGAATGGAATGAAGATTTAAAATTGTTTCCAACCACTGGAAAAAAAATTGAAAGTTGTGAACAACATTTACACATTAAAAAAGTTTGTATTGTTTGGTTACTGGCTCAACAAAAGATTCTTAATTCTTAGAATCTGAAGGTGAAGAAAGAAAATAATGAAGGAAAATCACATGTTATTGAAATTGCAATGAAGGAAACAAAATGAGAATGAACCTGGATAATTGATAGTGGGTGTTCCTCACACATGAAAGGAGACTTGAAATTTTTAAAGGATGTAAAATTTTTTAGATAAGGCACAGTGACATTTTGAAATGATGAATCGTTTAAAATAAAATGTTTTGGTTCAACCATCATTGGAACATAAAATATGAAATCCAAGAAATCATTATATGTTTATGGGAAGAAACACAATCTTCTAAGTGATTCACAATTGTGTGATGAGGGTAATGATGTTTTCTTTAAGAAAGATGGGGTTTTTTGTGAAAATTGAAGAAGATAGAAAGATATTTTCAAGAGTCTAACGTACAAAAGGAAACTTTTTTTAGGTTGGTGAGACACAAAACACATGTTACATGACTATGGTGGAATAGAATCAATTGCGGAATAAAAGGATGGGACACCTGGGGAAGAGAAACGTGAGAAATTTACCTAATAATAACAATGTTCACAAAATTCCATATTTTCAAAGAAGAATATATTGGTGTTGCACTATCTATGAGAAATAAAACATTGCAAATGTGGTGCACAAGAATGTTGAGATTTTTTCAAAACACCCCCTAGAGCTGATTCATTCTAATATATATAGGAAAATGAGAAAACAATCATCAAATATAGATAAGTACTTCATCACTTTCATTTTTTATTTTACTCACATTACTTGTTTCATGTATATGAAACATAAATTAGATGATTTGAAAATGTTTAAAAGTTTTGTGAGGAAAGAAGAAAAGGAATGTGAGTATTCATTGAAGAAGTTGAGAATAGATAATGGTGGTGAGTATAGAAATTCAGAGTTTTAAGAATATCTTGAGAATAATGGGATTAATCATGAGTATAGTTTCCCATAAACTCCCCAATAAAATGGGGTTCCTAAAATAAATAACATAATCTTGGTGGAAATGGTAAGATCCATATTACTTGAACATGGCCTCTCTCAATACTTTTGGATTCAATCCATGAGCAATGTTGTTTACATTCATGACTATTGTTTCTAAAGGCCTCAATCAAATATGACTTTGTATGAATTGTTTTATGAAAAAACTCTTAGTCAGGAGCACTTTATAGTTTTTGGTATTCCATGTGTTATAAATAAGAAAGGTGGAAACTATGGAAAATTTGAGCCAAAAAGTGGAGATGGAATATTTTTTGGCTATGCTCTGGAAGGAAGATGATATAGATTATTTAATAAAGAAACAAAAATAATTTTTGATTTTGTTGATGTGAAGGTGATTGAAAGAAGAAGAAAATAAAATCCTACTGAATCATAAAATGAATTTGACCAAGTTGAAGAAAACAATTCTGATAAGGATATAGTCAACTATATTATAAATCAAGAAGAAGAATTTGACTTAACTATTTCATGTGATGAATATGATTCTTTAAAAACACATCCCAGGATGAGGAAACAAGGGGAATATAGAAATAAAATTGGTGATCAACATCAAAAGGTTCAAAGCAAAAGAACAAAAAATGTCATCACACATACTTTATTATATTCAAAAGTGGAACTGAATTATTTAATAGAGTATTTTGAGCATCCAGAATGGGTTCAAGATATGAATGAATAATTGGATCAGAATGAAAAGAATAATACATGGGAATTATTACCCAAGTCTAAAAACAAAAATATCTTTGGCACAAAATGTGTTTTCTGAAATAGGCTGAATGGACAAGGTGAAGTTGTAAGAAACAAAGAAATATTGTTTTACAAATGGTATTCATATATTAAAGGAATTGATTTTGATGAAACCTTTTCTCCAATGGCCATATTGGAAATAATTATAATATTTCTTTCAATTATTGCACAATGAGGCTACAAGATATTTTAAATTGATATTAAATCTAAATTCCTAAATGGTGATCTTGAGGAATATGTTTATATTGAATTACCTTGTAGATTTATTGTTATAAATGATGATAACTATGTAAAAAGATTGAATAAATGATTGTATGGGATAAAATAGGCTCTGAGGGAATGGTATTCCAAATTGGATACTTGATTAAGGAATATGAATTTCATGAAAGGAAGATTGGATATAAATATTTATATGAGGGAGATTCAATAGTATTCACTCATTATTATTGTTTATATTTATGATGATATCTTTTCTAGTAATTATTAAAGAAGTTGTGAAATATTTGTTGAATAAAAAAAGAAGGTATTTGAAATGTCAATGATGGGGGAAATTAAATAAATTATTAGGTTGCAAATATTGAAAAAGAAATAATACATTTTTTATCCCAAGAAAAGTATGCTAAATAAATTCTCAAGAGGATTGGAATGGAAAAATAAAAACCTTTTTCCACACCAATTATAGTGGGAACAATGATAATTAAAGATAGATAAGTAAAATAAGTTGATAAGAAAGAGTATCAGAAGATGATTGGAATCCTATTGTATTTGACTGGCTCAAGATATGATATTGTTCATATGGTTACCTTATGTGACATATTTCAGACAGCACCAAAAGAATCACATTTACTTGTTGGAAAAAATAATTCTCAAATACATTCGAGGCACAAACAAATTTGGAATTAGGTATTGTAGATCATATTTTATTGATTTGTTTGGGTATTCAGATGTAAATTGGGTAAGAAATGTTGATGACATAAGATCCAAATCTGGTGGAGTATTCTTTATGGGAAAGAATTATGTTAGTTAGAATTCAAAGAAAAATAAATCAGTGTCTCTCATTATGAAAAAAAACTGAGTATTTTGGTACCACTCAATCCACTACTCAACTCATGTGGATGAAAATACAATTGGAAGATTTACTTGTTGAAGTGAAGTTATCCTTGCTCTTGGGTTGTGATAATCAAATAAAATCAATCTCACCAGAAATTTAGTTCAAAACACTCGATCAAATCATATTGATATCAAATATCATTTCATCAAATAGAATGTGGAGAAGAATTAATTAAAGATAGAGTATGTTACAACATCGGAACAAGTGGCTGATATTTTCACAAAACTCGTGCCAAAGGAATTTTTTTCTAGATTGAGTTTGAACATGGGAATCCAATCTCTTTCTCATCAAGGTTCAGGTATGTATTTATGTCTCCTCTTTCATCTTACCTTTGGATTTTATTATCAAGGAGGAGAATTGTTTCCTAAATCTATTTCATAAAAGAGATATTTTTGGGTAAGCTGTGAATTTAGAATTATTTTTTAGTGAACTATTATAACTATTTTTTGAAGTGGTTATATGAAAGAAATTGTTTTTATTCCAGGAAGGTTTAAGAAGAGATGAGGAATAAATATTAAGAGGTTTCAATAATCACTATTTTTGGGCATCATGGCTTTATTTTCAATGATTCTTGTATCTACAATGAGTTACTTCATGTTGTCTGATAATTGTTGATATGTAATCCATTTCTTAAGGATACAAAGTTTAGTGATTTATAAAAACTTGGTTCACAAAAAAATCTAAAGGGGGTATTTTTAGGGCCAATTTAATGATGAAGGTTATGGTTTTTATGTGTTCTCTTTTTTTGTAAAGGTATGTTTTAATGGAAGGAAATCACCTCACTTTGTATTGGTAAAAATTATATTGAGGTTTTTTTCAAAAGAATAAAACTAAAGTTTTGTAAAGAATCAAACTCACTATGAAATTCTATCATAATGAGAAGAATCTGTTTTGAAATGAGTGTTTTTTATTAGACTCACCTTGGGTCCGATTGAAAGTGAAAACATCTTGCTAGAAGTAAATGGACATCATATTCACTTTGAATATAATGATAACGAAGTGTTTGTTTTTCTGGAGAATCATAGTCTATGTGACTATGATTTTTTAAATAAGATGATGCTTTATTGTTTTTGAATTCTCATAAATCATAATTTGAATTGAGTACTTGTGATGAAATCTTTATAGAATAAAGGGGGAGTGAAAAGGTGGTGTTGATTAAGAGGTGTTATCGATTGAGGATAAGCCTCTAGTTGAAGAGTTGGTATCGATTTAAGAGTTGGTGTCAATTTAATGTATCATTTTTTCTATCAACCACATACTAAAAGATTATAATCAAGATAATAATAACTAGAATGATCTTCCCCAATCTAATCATAATCAAAAATATTATACTCTTCATATCATAATTTGGCTAATTTGAATGGCTATTTGAATTACTGAAGGAAGATATAGATCAAAACTGATTTACTTTCAAATTTTTTATTCAAGTGGGTCAAGATTAGAAGTAAATAAGATGATCAAAAATGTATTCAACTATTTCAAAATGTTTGAATTACTTTATTTATATGATTTTTTTTTGAATAAAATAGATTGTTTAATGGTTTTTTGTGGGGGGATTAACTTTACAATACAAAATTTTGATTCAAATCAGTTTTGTGAATCATTTTCAGCAATAGTATTTAGAAAATCAGAATCAGATGATCAGACCCATGTATTGTTAACAATTCAAATCATAATTTCAATAGAAATGGGAGTCTATATAAGAATAGGATAATATTATAAAAGCTTTGATAAGAATCTAGAAGCATTGAAGAAGTTATAATTGCTCCGATATTTCAGGGGAAATTCAGATTTGGGTGAATTTAGGTGAGCGGGAAAGTGTTTTGGGATTCCCACCTAAACCTATTTCGGGTCACCTATAAAACGTAGAAAATATATTGTTCTTGATTGAAAATGGAGTAATATTCACCATAGTAGAGAGGGATGCTCTGAGTTTTTAGTGAGAAGAAGTGATACATTTTTGTTTTGTATCGAAGACATTTCGATGGGAAAATGTTGTATTCAGTTGATCATTGTATCGAGGTGGATTAATCAGCTTTTGGATTTCTATATTGGGTTTCTTAGATTGAGTAAGTATCGTACTTAGTTTATCATACAAAGATATATAAGTGGTTATGATTCATTTCTATTGTATTCTATCAGAAAATTGGGTTGTGACAATTTTATTCAGGAGAATTAGACTTGGAGGAATCAGACTGGGAAAATCAGACCCAGAAAAATTGGACTGAGTTGTCTGCAATGGAGTCTAGAAGGTTCTTACCATTCTTCTGGGTAAGAAATTGAAGAATTTTTTTTAATTGAATATATCTGTTGATTTGAAAAATAATCACAGGTAACATGAGTTGTTACACAAATATTTTAATTACCCTATTTGTGCTAAGAGGGTGCACACTCACTTTGGGACTGTCTTTAAAGTGATACATTATTAAAAGGACATATCCTACTCATTGTAATCTAGGGATTGTTTTCTAGTAGATTGTATGGTATTGGATTTTCTCCAAACCGTAACAAGTACATAGCTATTTGTATCTAATAGTGAACCTTCTAAATACATGTGTTTCTGTGGATGTGTGTTTATTTTATTTTTAGTAGGGAATTGAATCTTTAATAGGAGGGGAATATTGTTTTAAATGAAATTTGACATAAAAGAAAAAGTATCACTGATTCCACCCTCCACATCTCATTAATAAAAATACACTAACTAGGCACTTACAAGTTCCTATCAATATAAATCTATCATGAAAATCCACTCATATACATTTATCATGTCATCATAATCAACTGAAAAACATAGTACTGGTTCACTTACTAACATTCATTATCACATCATTATAGACTTGGGATATTAATCTTGGCTAGTCTCCACCTATTCCACTAAAAAATACTTGATTACCAATGGCACACATGTCAACAATCCATGATCCTAGGAATAATCCATAAGTCATTCTTCTATTAAACTCATCATACACTATTACTATGGTGATTTCCACTCTCAAATCTCTATATCTCTAAAAAATTTCACCTAAAATAATATACAATGAAAATACCTTTTCCTAGAGAATAGTTTCTCTCAAAGTAAAATTTTTAAAGGTAATCTACCCAATTTCTTTACCTCAAATTTTGATCCCACTGATAGAAAATATATCATATGTGCTTTTTCTTCATGTAAACAACAAACCTCTCACAAAATAATTAAATTCTCAAATACTTTAGAGCATGGACCACATATTCCAAATCCAAGTTGTGTGTCAGGTAGTTTCATTCATGGGGTCATAGTTGACCTGACCCATAAGAAACCACATGATCCATCTATTTTATCATATCTCATAGTACAAAATCTGAGGCATCACAGTACACTACATGTCTGATCCTAGAATATGAATAAATCAAAACTTGTGTTGTCAAAAATATCATATTCAGCTCAAGAAAGGACTCCTTGGACTAATCATTCCATTCATACTTTATTACCTTCTTGGTAATCCAGATAATTGATGCTACTAATTGCGAGAAGTACTAAATAAAATACCAATAGTATCCTTCCCAACTGAGGAAGCTCATGATCTTAGAAAACATTTTGAGGGTGTGTCCAAGACATCACCACTTCCACCTTCTCTGGGTCCACATAAATTAATGTTTTAGATATCACATGACCAAGAAAATATGACGCTCAAATATAAAAGTTACACTTCAAAATCTTGGAATATATTCAATGAGTTCGGAGTGTACTCAAAATGATCTCAAGGTGTCAGGCATGTAACTTAGATGTCTATGAATATATGAGTATATCACTAAAAATACAATGAATAAAGAGTCTACATATGGATATGATATCTTGTTCTTGAGAACCAAGAACATTATTGGGTCATTCATCAAATTTTAAGGAATGATAAGGTATTCATACAAACCATATTTACTCCCAAACACCATTTTAGAAATAATCACCTATCTAGACCACAACTAATATAAACCCAGATAATCATCAATCTTGGAGAAGCATTAGGATCCATTTAAATAATCAAATAAATTATAAATCATGGTAAAAGTAAAATTGTACTTTACCATACCTAGATTAATCTTCCTATAGTCCAACTAGAACTATAAACTTATATCTTCCTTCTTGATTAACAAAAAATTGAGTACTCTATAGAGATGTCATTGGTCTAATAAAACACTTCATATCTAGGTCCTAAATATGAATATTAACCTCTCTCAACTAAACTAATTTCCTTAGAAAAATAGGAATCAAAATGGGTTGAGCTCCATGTATTAGTTCTATCTCAAAATCTACATCTAGATCATGAGGAAGACATAAGAATTCATTTAGAAAGACATCATGGTAGATATTAAAAATATGAGGAAAAGAAAAATACTTATCATTTGGTTCCACTAAAAGAGATTATCCTACTACCTAAGTTTATATATCTCAAATCTAGCTCAAATATGGTCCCACTCTACTATATTTGATATCCCAATCACCATTTATCAAAATATTTTCTCTATTGGGTGAAATATAGGATACAAACCTCCATTAAAAGTCGATGTGATCATAAAAACACGTATAATAGTCCATTACAAGGATCACATAAAAGGTATTTATCTCAAATATCACAAATTTCTATAGATTAAAACAACTATAGGAAATTATGTAAATCTCTAAAGATGATTAACTTTCTTTCCTTAAGGTGTGTTGGGGAGAAGAAACTCATAAAAAATTAATCAGTGACATGAGATAAGTAATAACATAAGATTATATAAAATAATTGGATGAAATAGTATCAAAAATAGATATAGAAAGAGAAGTGGTAATAAATAACATACCATAAATAATCAATGGACCTTCTCTGTAATCAGATGGAACATTGAACATTGCATACACTCGGTCTACCTTGTCTCTACAACACCTGACCCTGAGGTTCCTAAAATGCCTAAGTCAACATCATCTAAGGGTTTTGTACCTACTACTAAAGACCTAATTCATATCCCTAGATAATATATCATTTATATTCTTTACTCCTATGGAAAATTGACCACAAATCTTTGGAGTACAACTGCTTGAGATGCCCTATATTGTCACGTAGATAATACTTGATCTAAGGTTATGGGAACAACCTGAAATAATTTATGAACTTATCATAGTTGAAACACTATTAAAATAATCTTGAGTTGGATAAATAATCCATAATATACTCAAAAATCTTACCATTAACCTTCCACATGTCCCTAGTCTTCCTCTTTTAGGTGCGAGAAGAGACACTCATTGTAGTAGTAGTATGAGGTCCACCTGTCCGAGCACTAAATGGTAGAAGAATACCAAACAATCAATCCTTTTCCAGGACCTTCTCAAAAGGAAAATCCTTATGTAGAACCTATGGGTATGTCTTCATGTTAAAACTCCTCAAATACCATCTAATATCAGGATAAAGACCAATCTCGAACTTCTTGACATTCTATGCCTTATTTTTATCCAAGAGGGGAGAAAAAAAAATTAGTTGGGTGAAATGAGTTGAATAATTAGGACCCATAATAGATCCCTAATGAATATCTATAAATTATCTGGAAAGATCTATCTTCAGTGTGTTTGGAAATAATTTTATGAAAAATAGTTTCTTGAAGGACCCCCAAGAAATACCCTCATGTCTAATTACATTTCACATGACACCCCATCATTTCCTAGTAGGTCCCTTAAGTATGAATACTACTAGATGAGAATGTCAGTGATTTTGTGTCTTAACAAAGATAAATATTACCTAAATTATTTTTATATATTCTTTTATATCCTTTAGTCCCCTAGTGACCTGGATGGTTGGAGGATGCTGTATTTGAATGTCAAGGGCATAGTCAACCATTTTCCTTTATACTCCGCCTCCATAGGTTGGTATAATATAAAAGACTCCAAGATATAGTATTTTCAATGCTTGAACCACTTAATAAGGTGTAGGATCATGCTTAGGTGTATCCTCTTCTATTTATTATTGTGGAACAAGCATATCCTCCATAGAAGAAGCATTCAAGCATCTCTGAGGTGAAATTTTTCTAAAATTCTAAAAAACGGTTTAGAGTTCCCATGAAAATTTCATAAAAAATAACAGAATCAATTATATGGTTCACTTAAGGGGCTTTTATCAAAATAACTATCCCAGGAGATACCCACAGACATGGTATAACCTTCCTAGTTGAAGCCAAGGATCAATATTTTCCCTTCTTACCTACACATTAGTCACAATTAAATATATACAACACAAAATATCATACTCAAGTTCAATTAACTAATTCCATAATAGATATATCATTATTGTAGAGAACAAATTTATATCACTAAAAATAGAACATAGATATATCCAAAATGGATAGAAAAAATCAAGGAATTAAATTAAATTACTCTTATGTACCAAAAATGGTATATATATGACATGTGATCCTATGTGACTAATCATGATGCATGTACACACCCAAATTCCATAAAACTATAATATAATTACCTCTAATGATAATGTGGAGGTTTGTTGAACATGATTTTTCCAAGAACATGGAAACTCACCTACTCAAGTTCCACATATCCTATCTCTTTTAAAACATTTCCCAAAAATAACCAATAAGAAATGAAACGAAGCACAGGATTTGATTCAATTTTCTAATACCCCAACCTAGATTGCTCAAAAAAACCCAAGTTGAGATTCCAAAATACCTCATTCATGCCTCTCCATACACAAGAGGATACCAACAAGCATTGATGATCTATGAGTGTTTTGTGGATACTATACCTTCTAAAATCATATCCATACACCACAACATAGAGAATATAACATCCCAACACATCAAATGGAAGATAATGTAACATAATGTAATAACAAAATACACCCATTAAACACATGTAAAAAAATAGGATACCAAAGTGAAAATACAAATTCGAGTATTAAAGAGAAAGATGGAAAATAAGGAATTATTGTAGAATCCTCCAGAGTCTATCCTTGTATTTATACTATCTTAATGATCCACAATAAGTTGTATACCATGGGGCCCTTTCTCTTACATGGATTTATAATCATGAAATCTATACACATATCAATATTCATGTGTAGGGTGTGAGTAATAAAACTAATTAGGAAACCACCAATGTGTTTATAACATTTTTCAGAAGTATAAAAGATGTATTCCATGATAACAATAAATGTTCATGCGATCATAAAAAATAGTATTTCATTCACCCTTGTGCTAACCAAACCACCATGGGTCCCATCTGTAATTACATCATCTCCAAGACATAATAATAGTTATAAAGATATTGAATGTAATACATATCTAGCTACAAGTCTAGTGAAGATATCCCTCAGTAGTCTCAAGGCATCAAGTCAGATCGGGATACAATTGTTTCACATCCTTCCTCCATCACAAGTCAGGCCTCAAGACGGTCAAACCACATCACCAGTTATAGGTCGAGCCTTAAGGGTGTCTTATCCTATCAATGACTTGGGTTAGGCTACATGGTCATCATACCAAAAATTTTATGTTTGGTCTCAATGTCACTATGCCCCTAATGTTCAAGTCCCTCATTATCATCATCACACATCATGTGTACTCCCATCTAAGGGATCATGATATCACAACGGTCCATCTATTTTGAGTACTAATAAAAATAAAACTAAATTTGTGGTAATTACACACAATATTGTTGATAATATAAAGGTATAAGGTAGAATATTTTCATGTGAATTAGTAGAAACATATAAGTACATGTGATCAAAATCAAACATGTGTTAACAAGATACTATAGCATACTCATAGAATCAAACATCATATATAGGTCTCATGGGATACACATGTACACAAATGTGATCATAATGAAGAATGTTAAAAAAATATTCTATAGTATATAAGTGTATATAGGTTCCTTAAATACTGAGTAACTTTCTACCTCAAGCATTTTGATGTTAATATCCAGATTTCCAAGAGTTGATACTCAAATTACACATGTGCACAAATTGGATCAAGATCGCACACCAAGGATCCTTATAATCAATTAAAATTCAGAAAAATATATTATAAAATAAGATTCACGAAAAATATAGTGACATAGGCTAAAATATGAAGTCCATCCTAATAGGATATATTGTAACACCCCCAATATTTTATTTTATGACTATTATGTCCAGTAGCTTTTGATACACACAACAATAAAGTAAAATTAACTATAATACATTTTATTGAGATAAAATTTTATAATGAAAGATAAACACTAATACATTATGTGGTTATAATAGTAAACAACTTGAAGAAAATTATAATTAGAGTAGATTTATATATATATATATATATATTCAAATACCATAAACATAAAATATTTATCCTCATGGTTCTCCATGAAGATTTTGATACTGACTGCAACTATAAAAATAAATAAAATGTAATTTTCTAGATTTTTCAATGTATTATTTTAATATTATATGGAAATTCCTTCAACCAGGCTCTAAGACAGTGTGCATTTCTGAGTCCCAGTGAGCCTGGAACCAATGTTTGAATTTAATTAAATAATTAAATAATGTGTGCATATGGTTTTCCTGAAAAAGTATAATATCTCTTGAACAGGTGCTTGGATAAGAAATCTGAGGACACCGTTGCGTTCAGAGCAGCGAGTTTCCCTTAGGCGAGACCTAACATTGGTTGGCACAGGTCGATGGTGAAATCTAGTTTTTGGATGTAACCGTAATAAAATATTTAATAAAAATATTTTATTAAATCATTCTACAGAGAAATATCTTAATTATTTTAAATTTAAGATTTTGCAGGGGATTAGGGTCACAGATCTCATAACCCTGAATTTCCCCTGGAGGCTCTGGAAAGCTCTGGAGGAAACCCCCAATGCGGCGACAACGTTCTTGATGAGTTTCACCGGAAACGATGACGCGACGACCAGATCTTCACCAACCAACTCCATGGATCTAGGTAGGATTTTTTATTTTGTTTTCCTTTCCCCATTCTTGATTCCTACGACCAAAGCGGACTAATCCACAAAAAGATTAGCCCGTGGATCGATCGTATTTGCGGGATGTGCTTTTGCAGGGATTTTTTTGGGGAGGAGATCTTAATCCTTGTAATCTATATCTGATAATTTTTTGAATATCGTTCTTATGGAAACGTATTGAGGTCGGACCGAACAATGGCCAAGGTTCATTCCTCGGGTTGTTTATTTGTGAATCCCTTCCCCACTATTTTTTTGCCTACATGTTCTTTGTTCTTTGAGAGATAAGAACAAAGATTGATTGTTCCTTTGATCGGTGGCATAACGATCTAAGACTGTAGATCCAACCTTGGGATGATTCTACGGAGCTACAACGACGATGGCGGGTGATGATTTGGGATGGATCGGAAGTTATGGCTTCTCGGGTGTTTCCCTTCAGATGAATCAACGCTTGTTTTCTAAGTCGATTGAAGGTCTGAAACACCAGGATTTGGTGTTAGGATGATGAAAAAAACAAGGATCTGGAGTTTCGCGGCCAATGGGAAAGAGAAACGAGATCCAGAAGTCTGGTCAAGGTGCGAGGAGGAAGACGACGGTTCTGGAGAAATCCCGACTACATGGCGTGTAGTATGGGCTACACTGCGTTTGTTCATCGACGGACTACCTGGTGTGAACTCCGGGAGTACATAGACATAGGTTGGGTACATGACCAAGGACATGGCGTGTATACCATTCCCCGGCCAGACTCAGCAAGATACACGGGATAGCCCGTGTACTGGTACACGGGCAAGGCAACACGGGTTGAGTTCGTTTACGGGCACATGGCCAGCATACACGGAGCGAACCCCGAACATTTGGACATAGCGTGTAATCCTTCTACATTCCATGTAGTTACTTTTTATATGAAAATTTTTAATACATGGGTCGTGTTACATGGGAAGTACCCAGAGTCAAGGAACATGGCGTGTGACCTTACTAAACGCCGTGTAACTTGTTTTACATGGCTTGAGCCAGTTGTCTTCTGTGACTTGGACTAGTTTCCTTAGGGTTCGTCTCCTTTTCCTTTCCCCTGAAGGTTTTTGGTATCATTTCTTACATACAGAAGTATGATCCCTTTAACAGGACTTCCTGAATAGAGTTATTGGAATCCCCTCTGTGAGACTTAGATCTGGATCCTCTATTCCTTCATGGTACCCTAGGTAGAGTTTCTCGGTATCGACGTGACCTACTTTACCCGGGTGTTGATCCTCTACTTAGCAGGTTAGTTCAGACTGAGTTTTTGGATTCACCCCATAACTACTGGTTTTGATCCTCATCTGACGTATCAAGTACATTTCTTTAGTACTCGTGGAGTGAGTTCTCCCGGAAGGAGTGAATTGTATCTCTCTCTTCAGACTTCGGAGTATGTTCTCCCTATCACATGCTTAGTAGAATCTTCGAGATGAATCTTAGTGGTGGTTTTTCGATAGTCGATCGTGTATGAGTGTATCTGGATATTCTTGTTATATGTTCTCTAATCATATACTGTGTAGAGCTGACTATATCATCCCTTTGTGGTTTTCCTATTTTGTGTTGCTTTGTGGTTTTCGGGGTGTCCTACTGGGTATTGTTATACTCACCCCTGAACGGGCTTTTCCCGCACGTGTCGTGTCTTGTGCAGACGAGTGAACATTTGATAGGATTCTAGGTGGACCAGGACCAGATGGTGCTCAGTGAGATCAGGCAGGCCAAGGTGAGTTCCTACGGCTACAGATTACAGTCCCAATACCTTTCTTTATAGGTTGGACTTTGTTACAGACTTTCTTTTGGTGGGATTTTACTTTTGGCCTAGGGTTTTACATTGTTATGCTTTACTTCCTGTCGTAATCTGTTGGTTGGGATTTTTAGTGTATGCATGAATTTCCATTTTTAGTAGTTTTTACCTTTTCAGTTGTGTGGGCTTCGAAATGTGTGTGTGTGTGTGTGTGTGTTTGTACAGGTTTATAGTCAATGTATCCCATGTTAGTGACATGCCTACTCGGTGCTAGTCACCAGCCCTTGTCCTATTGGAGGCGGGCTTGGGGAGTTGCGGCACGGGTCCCACTGGGACGGGTCATGGCAGAGTGTTATCAGAGGTGGTTGGTTCTATCTTAGGACCCAGAGTCTGTGAGTTAGTTTGGGGCAACAGTGTTAAGTGTTTTGAGTTCGTCTTTAAGGCCATGGACCCCGGTGTTGGTACGGGTGGCCGACGTATCCATACACCAGGACTCTGAAAACATTATATTTGACTCAGAACATGAGAACACTAGTTGTAAGGGAAAATAATGGTACATTCATCATATAAGAGTGGGTTGTGGTTTCCATGTCCATCGTGAGTCAACTCTCCAGATATACTCACTGACTGTGATACATCTTGTTTCTTTACAGGATGCCTCCGCGACGCGCACCCGCTAGGATCGAGCAGCTCGATCACGAGGATGACCCCCTCAGTGATGAAGCTTTGATACCAGAACCAAATCCCCCCGTTTTACCTTCTAGTGGTGTGCTAGTTATTCCATTACCTATGGAGCAGTGTTTAGTGCCAGCTGTACTAGTAGAAGAGGAGCGCAGTTTGAGCACACTCAACGAGTTTCAGAGATAGAGACCCCTTAGGTTTTGAGGCGAGCCTGACCCTCAAGCAGCAGAGGAATAGCTTGAGGCAGTGGCCAGAGTCTTCCGTTTGGTCAGGACGCCAGCCGACCAGATGGTGATCCTACTAGCGAGCCTTCTGCAGGGCTCGGCAAGGCGATGGTGGAGTTTGGTTATCCAGACTCACGACGAGGCGACTGTTGCATGGTCAGAGTTTGAGCATCTCTTCAGAGAGGAGTTTTCACTGGTTACCCTGAGAGCAGTACATATACAGGAGCTTCTTCAGCTCCAGCAGGGAACCATGATGATGGCTGACTATTCATCGAGGTTTACTGACCTCTCGTGATACTCGATGGATATGGTCATGGATCAGTACTTTAGAGCTCAGAATTTCGAGTGGATCTTGCGTAGGGACATCTGAGAAAGCATCATTCCTATGAGCATTCCCACTTATATTGGGGTGCTCGAGCGGGCTTTGGTGGTCAAGAGCTTCTTGGAAGAGTAGATCCAGCCAACAGTTGTCAGTAGTGAGTGAGCTAGAGAAGAGACCTTGGTAGCAGGGAGCCGACGTTAGGGACTCAGTCATGGGAGACGTTTTTAGAGGAAATCCCAGGACGTAGGATCAGCCGTACAGGGTTCGCAGGGTGCATCCAGCCATCCTCAAGAGAGGCGATGCTACTCATGTGAGGGCAGGGGACATCTCGCTCGAGATTGTCCAACCCACCGTGCTACTGACATGGGAGCAGTGGATGGACCACCGAGGCAGAGGCAACATGTAGAGAAGACAGATCCACGGGTCGGAGGACGCGGTAGAGGAGTTGGGAGAGCAGCTAGAGGTGGTTGGCGTTTTGACCCTTTACCACCACCACCACCTCCAAGAGGTCCACCCCAGGTTCAGGGAGCTGGTGGATAGAGGTAGGGATAGCTACAGGCAGAAAAGGCTTATGACCCAGGTACTCCAGGAATGATTAGAGGCACCATTTGTGTCTTTTCTAATTTGGCCATCGTACTGATAGAAACAGGTGATAGTCATTATTTTTTTGCTTCTTATCTTATTCGAGACCTTCAGATTCTAGTTGAGCTGTTGACTTGACCCTTACGCTTAGAAACACCGACTGGAGAAGATTCAGAGATCACACACCCTTACAGACAGTGTGACCTGACCCTTGAAGGTGAGAGTTTTGGTTGGAACCTCCTGGTGGTAGCGTTGAGGCCATACAATTTCATTCTTGGTATGAATTGGCAATCCACAGTTCAGGCCCAGATTGACTATTTTAGGTGAAGGGTGCGCTGTGTCCATACTGATGGAACGAGGTTCTCCTTCGTCGATGAAAATGAGACCCAGGCAGCGCAGGATGGACTCGTGCGTAGGAGGGTATAGCAGATTTCACATCAGTTAGATATCCTAGCTGTTGGCACAGCAGCTGTTACGAGTATACAGTTTCCAACAGTAGTGGCTGAGTATGAGGACGTCTTTCCGGAGGATGTTCCCGGACTACCTCCTCATCAGTAGATAGATTTCTGCATTGAGTTGCAACCCGGTACGACACTGATATCAGCATCAGCATATCGTATGGCTCCTGTAGAGCTTCATGAGCTAAGAGTGCAGTTGGAAGACTTGTAGAGGATGGGCTTCGTGAGAAGCAGTGCTTCACCCTGGGCGGCCCCAGTGTTGTTTTCCAAGAAGGTAGACGCGAGCTTGAGGCTTTGTGTGGATTACCAACGCTTGAATCGGGTGACCGTGAATAACCGGTATCCACTACCAAGGATCAATGGCCTCTTTGACCAGTTAAGAGGTCCATGATTGTTCTCGAAGGTTGATCTATGATCAGGCTATCACCAGTTGCGATTAAGGGATGAGGACATACCGAAGATGGATTTCAGATGTCGCTATGGTCATTATGAGTACTTGGTGATGCCCTTCGGCATGACGAACGCCCCGACGGTGTTTATGGGACTCATGAACTGGATCTTTCAGCCCTATATAGATCAGTTCGTGGTGGTATTCATCGATGATACCCTTGTGTACTCTGCATCCGAGGAGGAGCATGCGAGGCACCTAAGGATGGTTCTGGACACACTCCTAGAGCACCAGTTGTATGGGAAACTCTCAAAGTGTCAACTCTGGATAGAGAATGTCCACTTTCTAGGATACGTTATCTCAGCAGATGGTGTAGCAGTGGACCCAGCAAAGGTAGAGATAGTGTTTGCATGGGAGCCACTCCGGAGCATGACGGAGGTGCGAAGTTTCCTTGGGTTGGCAGGATACTATCGAAGATTCATTCCTGATTTCTCCAGGATTTCAACACCCATGACAGCTTTGACCCAAAAGGGGCATCCTTTCGTGTGGATCGAGAGATTCCAGAAGGCTTTTCAGCAGTTGAGACAGAGTCTGATGAGCGCCCCGATCTTGAGACTACTAGAAGATGGTGTCAAGTATGTAGTGTTCTGTGACGCATCAGGAACCAAGCTTGGTTGTGTCCTGATGCATATTCAAGTGGTGATTTCCTATGTCTCACGTTAGTTGAGGCCACACGAGCAGAACTACGCGACCCATGATCTTGATTTGGCAGTGGTAGTCTTTGAATTGAAGATGTGGTTGTACTACCTGATGGGAGAGCGTTTTATCGTCTACTATGATCACAAGAGTCTCATATATATCTTTTCTCAGAAGGATCTGAATTTGAGACAGAGGTGGTGGCTTGAGTTCTTCCAGGATTATGAGATTGAAATCGTTTATACTCCTGGGAAGGGGAATATTGTGGCAGATGCTCTTAGCAGGAAATCCAGTTCGCAGTTGCTAGGTGAGGCGATGAGGTAGCTGGCCTCTTTATAGATATCCTTCGTGGATAGTGATAATGGATCTTACCTTCAGTCGATGGTTTCTACCCCTCCACTCTTACAGCGAGTCAGGGAAGCACAGCTCGAGGATTCTAGCTGTGAGACTCTACATGCTCAGATATCCACAGGTGATGCTATCGATGGGTATTCAAAGGTGGGGAGCACGTTTTTCTTTTCAGAGGGAGCACAGTAGTACCAATGATGTTGCGGGAGGAAGTTCTGAGTTAGATCCATAAATCTCCTTTTGTGGTGTATCCAGGCATGGAAAAGATGTACCAAGACCTCTGTTGTCAGTTCTGGTGGCCAAGAATGAAGAATATGGTGGCAGAGCTTGTTTCTTGGTGCCTTAATTGTCAGCAATTAAAGGTTGAGCACCAGGTTCCAGAAGGTTTGACTCATCCCATTGAGGTTCCAAAGTGGAAGTGGGATGGGATATCTATGGACGTCATGACGGGTTTACCACGTACGTCCATGGGACATGATTCCATTTGGGTGATCGTTGACCGACTCACCAAGTCGGCCCACTTCCTAGCCATATGGGAACAGAGTTTAGTAGAGAGCTTGGGACACCTCTACGTGCAGGAGATAGTTCAAATTCATGGAGTGCCATCAATGATCATTTCAGATCGTGATGCTCGTTTCACATCCCGTTTGTGGAAGGGATTGCAGGAAGCTTCCAGGACTCAGTTACGCTTGAGCACAGTGTTTCATCCTCAGACAGATGGTCAGGCAGAGTGAACCATCCAAGTTCTGGAGGATATGCTACAGGCTTTCATACTTGACTTCGGACATATCTGGGAGGATCACCTACCACTGTTGGAAGTTTCTTATAAAAACAGTTATCATTCCACTATTGGTATGGCACCATTCGAGGCATTGTACGGGCGACCTTGCAGGTCGCCACTTTGCTGGACTGACCTGGGTGAGTCAGGACTCATGGGGCCAGAGATGATGTGAGATACCATGGAGAAGGTGCAGGTCATCTAGGAGTGGATGAAGACTGCACAGAGTCGGCAGAAGTCTTATGCTGATAGGAGACGAAGGCCCTGGGAGTTCGAGGAGGGAGACCATGTCTTCCTTTGGGTCTCACCTCAACAGGGATAGCAGAGATTTGGCTGAGGCGGAAAGCTATATCTGAGGTTCGTCGGCCCTTTTCAGATTCTGAGTAGAGTTGGCGAGGTGGCGTACCACTTCTCTCTACCTCCTCAGATAGACCAGGTACACAATGTCTTCCATGTGTCGCAGCTACAGAGGTACGTGCATGATCCATCGCATGTTATCGACTGGGGAGAGCTGGACATCGATGATGGAGCGACCTTTGCTAAGTACCTAGTGGAGATCGAGTATCTTCAGGAGAAGATCCTTCGTGGGAAAGCTATTCCCTTGGTGCGTGTTCGGTGGCAGCATGAGAATCTCCAGGAGAGCACGTGAGAGTGGGAGGCACAGATTCGTGTGCAGTACCCACATCTTTTGAGTAGCCTTTGTTTTGGATTTTCAGGGACATAAATCCCTAAGGTGGGGAGAATAATGTTCCAGATTTTTCCATGTATTATTTTAATATTATATGAAAATTCCTTTGACCAGGCTCTGAGATGGCATGTAGTTTCAATGCCCGGTGAGCCCGGAACCACTGTTTTAATTTAATTAAATAATTAAATAATGCACGCATATGGTTTTCCTAAAAAATTAGAATAACTCTTCAACGGGTGCTCGGATCAGAAATCTGAGGGCACCATTTCATTCAAAGCAGTGAGTTTCCCTAAGGCGAGACCTAACATCGGCTGGCGCAGGTCGATGGTGAAATCTAGTTTTTAGATGTAACCATAATAAAATATTTCATAAAAATATTTAATTAAATCTTTCTACAGTGAAATATTTTAATTCTCATAAATTGATTATTTCGCAGGGGATCAGGGTTACAGATCTCATAACCCTGAATTTCCCCAGCTGGCTCTAGAATGCTCTTGAGGAAACCCCCAACACAGTGACGACATTCTTGACGAGTTTCACCAGCGACGACGACACGGCGACCGGATCTTCGCCAATGAACGCCACGGATCCAGGTAGGATGTTTGATTTTGGTTTCCTTTCTCCATTATTGATTACTATGACGAACGCGGACTAATCCACGAACAGATTAGCCTTCGGATCGATGGTATTTGTGGGATGGGATTTTGTGGGGATTTGGGGGGGAGATCTTAATCCTTGTAATCTAGAACTGATAATTGTTTGAAGATTGTTCTTATAGAAATGGATCGAGGCTGGAATGAACAATGGACAAGGTTCATTCCTCGGGTTGTTTCTTTGTGAATCCATTCCCCATTATTTTTTTGCCTACACATTCTTTGTCCTTCGCGGGATAAGAACAATGATCGATTGCGCCTTCGATCTGCGGTGTAATGATCCGAGATTGTAGATCCAACCTCGGGATAATGCTACGGAGCTACGACGACGATGGTGGTGGATGATTCGGGACAGATCGAAAGTTATGTATTCTCGGGTGTTTTCCTTCAGAAGAATCAATATAACGACCCATACTTTACATACATTGTTAATACTTCAAAATTGAAGCACACTTATTACAACATATGACAAAACCACAAAGGACCGTATAGGTATAGTGTCTTTAGAAACTGGGAAACATAAACAACTGGTTCATAAATCTTCTACAGTGTCTCCCATTTATTTCATCATATCTAGGGTCCCTTTTAGCATATTCTACTTAATATCCATCTTCCTGACCTGGGGAAAAGAAAACATAAAAGGGTGAGCTCAAATGCTCAGCAAGGGAAAATAAAGGAAATAAAAATCATATCATATCTTTTTGAAAATCATAACCTGCAAAAGAGATCATAATATCTTAACATGGAAAAAATCATAGAAGTGAAAATGAGATCCCCATAATCATAACATGAAACTTTAATCTTTGTGGCATGCACACATAATTATGGAAAATCATTTCTTCTTAGTCATGACTCATTGCCAAGACTATCTTAGTGGACAAAGTCCCTTTCTGAACTGAGTTCACTCCTCGTTTCAGTCCTGTATCACTGAACCGAAATAACCTTCCGTTCCAGCCATGTCTATCTCATGAGATATAAAATCTTTACCCAATGCATTGGAGGGAGATATAGGTCCCACCCATCTTATAATGAATCCTTTCTTATGTGTGCCACATAATCATAAACCAAACATCATAGCGTAACCCATGTAATAAAAATGGAATTCTTAAACAACATGACATCATAAAACAATTCATATAAGATAAAGGAATTCATAAAAATATTTCCATCACAACATAATCAAATCCATGTAATAATAGGGATAAAAATAGAACCCTTTTATTATCTTAGATGGAAAATAATTTTGATAAAATACTTGAACTCCATTCTTGAGGAAAATATCCTTTCTACTTCAAAAACATTTTTCCTTTCATAACATGTCATGCTACTTTAAAATAAAAGCAGATGATTAAAAATAAACTTGAAAACTAGTAAATAAAGCTTCTTGGAAATAATGTTTTAAAAATCCATTCATGTCGTATAAGTTAAAAAAATATTCTCCGTACCTTTGTCGGAAAAGTCAAAAAGTACCTCGTACGAAAAAAAACGACAAAAGATTCCTTTCATATTCTTTACTAAAAACTCACCGAAGGGTAAAATTGGATTTAAACTACTGTAAGTGTATGGAAACAATATTAAATATTGAGGGAACATGGATGTGGATGATAAAATACACCCCAGTAAATACTTACGAAAAAACAATCTTGGATAAAAATGAGATTGTGGTATTTTCCCTTACCTTAGGTCCGATTTGCTTTGTACGTGTCTGAAGCTCCTGTATAATGGTTTAAATAATGTTATTGACTTATTCTAGAATCATACATATTGATATGATATCATATATGGTCATATTCTTAGCTTCTTGTTAGTAATATTTCATTGTTACTTGTTACTCGGGTCTTTATTGCCTTTTGTTCTTATGCGTGTTTTGCCGAATAAATTCTTATTCTTCTTTTAAGGTTATAGATACCTTATATCCAGAATGGTATTAGTGTAACATATATCATATTTATTCATTCAATTCATTTATATAATTATTATGTAATGATGATCATATAGAACGAGTCACTTCACATCGTGGAGACGGTATTCCGTACGTACGCACGAGTGATGATATCATTCCTATGATCGTGGAATTGTATTGGACTATATATATATTATTTAAGTATCAATATTACTTTATAATAATCATAAATAGTTACTCATTACACCATTATACCCATCCTTGTAAGGTGGTGGTGGAAAATAGATTACACCACGGCGTGGAGACGGTATTCCGTACGTACGCACGCGCGGTGATTTCATTTTTCCGTAGGATGTATAGAAGGTGAATTAGGGTTGTTTCATATTTATAATAACATATCAGTATGTAAGTAATACTGATGTTATTACTTTATCATGAAACAACTAAAGGACAAGAAGTTGAAGAAGAAAGAAATTGAAAAGATCGGTAACAGATATTACCTCTTCTTTGGAACGCCTCTTTGAATCCTCCACTTAGGGAACTAATATTGGTCTTTGAAGAAGACCAGGACCTCTAGTATTATTCTAGGGAAGTGGAGAGGATAAAATGGCAGGGTTTGGCCGAGCTTGAGTGCTCAAATTGGTGTGAGGAGGAGGGGGAGGAGGTGTCCTTTTATAAGGGAGGAGAGGGGCACCTTAGGAATATCTCAAAATATTATTTTATATTAAAGTCAAAATCGGTTTATAATGGTTCCAAAGGGTCTTATTTCGAAGCTAAAGTGGGGAAGGGTCGAAATCCTATCAACCAATAGGATTTAGACAAGTTTAGGGTATTATTTTAACCTTATCAATTAGATTTAACTCTAAGTTGATTAATTTAACTTTTACCGTGTCTTTTTGTTTTCTTTCACTATATGGTTAATACACTTACTATAACATGCCAAACGAACCCCAAATTGTTTATTATTAATATATATATCCTTATCTAAGTCATTTGGCCGAACCATAGATTTTTAGGAATAAAATAACAATTAATAATATAATATTTGATTTACAAACTATTTTGTGTCAATTTTGACATTATTTGATATATGATTTTTGTGAAAGTCATAACAGAATTATATGTTCGAACCAAGTTGATTAAATCAACACTAATATATCATAGTAACCTAGAAAATTTGTGTAATTCATAAAAAGTCTCAAATTACATTTATTTTGGTGTTTATAACATCAATTATGTCAATATTTCATAAATAAGATAATTACTGCATCATAATTGTGTCATAAATAAATTAAATTATTTAATGTCTAAAAATTATAAATAAAATACCATTATGTAGGAAATATTTTTATCTTTCTAATGAATATTTATAGTCGAATTTATCTTATGTATAACCCCATATTAAAAATGATTTACTTATTAAACTTTGATTTTAACTATTTTAACCCTTCTTTAAATAAATTAATAATAAATGTCCTAATCTAACCCAAGTGGGCCTAAATGGTCATATTTTATTCATAAGGTTGTTTTTGGTCGAATTACACTTATACAATAGAATTAGGACATGTTTTAGGGTAATAGTAATATCATATTTACCCTTAGTTACCCTATTTACTATTAACCGCGGTAAAAAAAAAGTAAAAAGTTACTATTCACCAAAAAATTATTTTTATCTCATTGAACCACATTTTACTTACTGATATCAACCGTGTCTGTCAGATTTTCGAAATTCCATTCACAGAAGCGGTAAAATTAAGTTTTATGCAAAATTCAGTTTTTAACCTACCACTTAGTGGTTTCACTATTCATCAAAAATTGAATGTTTTCAGAAAAATACCAAAATTTCACCCTAGGCTAATTTCGGTATTTCGAATCCAAAAATGAAGTCCATTTTAAAAAAATAAAATTTATAAAATTTCAAAAAGTTGTTATTACTATTCATAATGGCTAGTTTTAATAATATTTTAATAGCATATCGTTGTTTAGTGAAACTCGGTATTGCGTACGATGCAAGCTATCGAGGAAGGTCGTGATTGTGTGTAAAGTAAGCCAAGCTAGTATGTAGTGAAAGATTCCTTTGATGATATATAAAAACAAAATATTACTCATAAAAAACTCGGGTGTTACAATCAACGCTTGTTTTTAGAGCCGATTGAAGGTCTGAAACACCCATATTTGGTGTTAGGATGATGAAACAAAC
This sequence comes from Viscum album, assembly GCA_963277665.1. Classification (NCBI taxonomy): domain Eukaryota; kingdom Viridiplantae; phylum Streptophyta; class Magnoliopsida; order Santalales; family Viscaceae; genus Viscum; species Viscum album. Next base: position 64,549,047 of record OY728147.1, on the reverse strand, counting down.
AAGGATCTTGAGTTTCGTGGCCAATGGGAAAGAGAAACGAGATCCGGAAGTCTAGCCATGGCGCGAGGAGGAATATTATGGTTTTGGAGAAATACCAACTACACGGCGTGTAGTATGGGCTACATGGCATGTGTTCGTCGACTGACTACCTGGAGTGTACTCCGGGAGTACACAGACACGGTTTGGGTACATGACCAAGGACAGGATGTGTATACCCTTCCCTGGCCAGACTCGTCCAGATACATGGGATAGCCCGTGTACTGGTACAGGGGAAAGGCGAAACGGGTTGAGGCCGTTTACGGGCACATTGCCATCGTACATGGAGCAAACCCCGAACATTCAGACACGGCGTGTAATCCTTTTACACGCCGTGTAGTTACTTTTTATATGACAAGTTTTAATACACGGGTCATGTTACATGGGCAGTACCTGGAGTCAAGGAACACGGTGTGTGACCCTACTACACGCCGTGTAACTTGTTTTACATGGCTTAATCCAGTTTTCTTGTATGACTTGGACTAGTTTCCATAGGGTTCTTCCCCTTGGCCTTTCCCCTGAAGGTTTCCAGTATCATTTCCTACATACAGGAGAATGATCCCTTCAGTAGGACTTCTTGATTAGAGTTTTTGGAATCCCCTCTGTGATACTTAGATCTGGATCCTCTATTCCTTCATGGTAGCCTAGGTAGAGTTTCTCGGTATCGATGTGACCTACTTTACCCGGGCGTCGATCCTCTACTTAGCGGGTTAGTTCAGACTGATTTGTTGGAATCACCCCATAGCTACTAGTTGTGATCCTCATCTAACGTATCAAGTACCTTTCTTCAGTACTCGTGGAGTGAGTTCTCCCGGAACGAGTGCATCGTATCTCTCTCTTCAGACATCAGAGTATGTTCTCCCTGTCACGCGCTTAGTGGAATATTCGAGCTGAATCTTAGTGGTGGTTTCGTGATAGTCGATCGTGTATGATTATATTTATATATTCTTGTTATATGTTCTGTAAATATATACTGTGTAGAGCTTACTGTATCATCCCTTTGTGGTTTTCCTTTTTTGTGTTGCTTTGTGGTTTTTGGGGTGTCCTACAGGGTATTGTTATACTCACCCATGCACGGGCTTTGGCCGCAAGTGTTGTGTCTTGTGCAGACGAGCGAGCCTTTGACAGGATTCTAGGTGGACCAGGACCGGACGGTGCTCAGTGAGATCAGGCAGGCCAAGGTGTGTTCCTACGACAACATATTGCAGTCCTAGTACCTTTCTTTATAGGTTGGACTTTGTTATAGACTTTCTTTGGGTGGGCTTGTACTTTTGGCCCAGGATTTTACATTTTTGTACTTTACTTCTTGTCGTGCTCTGTTGGTTGGGATTTTTAGTGTATGCATGCATTTCCCTTTTTAGTAGTTTTTACCTTTTCATCTTTATGGTCTTGGAAATGTGTGTGTGTGTGTGTGTGTGTGTGTCTAGGTTTATAGGCAATGTCTCCAATGCTAGTGACATGCCTACTCGGTGCTAGTCATCGGCCCTTGGCCTATTGGAGGCGGGCTTGGGGAGTCACGGCATGGGCCCCACTGGGACGGGTCATGATAGAAAAGAATTTAAAATACAATTTATATGATTATAGATAATTAAATGAATAAGATGAATAAATTTTAGTGAATCATTTCATTAAATATATATATATATATATATATAGGAATTCAATATTGTCATTATATATATGTTCATTGGACACATATTCATTTTATATATATATATTCATTCAATATATTTTTTTTAGGTATATTTAAATCCAATTTGTATATATTTTTGAGATAAAAAATTAAAATTATTTAATTCACAACACTTATAAAATTATTAATTTCTATGAAATATATTAAGAGCAATTAATGTTTTAAAAGGTCATTTTCATATGAAAGAGGTTTGGATGTATATTTTAAAAGCTAAATTTCAAAATTTTGGAAATTTAATTATATAAAAAATATCTCATTTTTTATTTCACAATATCAAAATAAGGTTAATATGAGTTTCTTATATCATTCTAGTATTGTTTATTTTGGAGTGAATAGTGAAAAATACTGATTTTATGAATAATGACACTTTTATGACATTATTGGGATATAAGAATGACATGATAGTTTATGAAAAAAATTGATAGATCAAATATATATTTAATAATTAATATAAAAAATTTAAAATTTTGATTTTAAACTTATAAATATATGTTTGGAATTTCGTAAATCAAAGTCTTGTTTTTATTCACATAAAAAATATTTTTTGGTTCTTCACTTTTAATCAAGTATTCAAAAGGATCTATTCAGTTTTGGTTTGGTTTGAAATAAAAATAGGTATGATTTAATTTAACATAACCCAAATAATTATATTTTAATTAAAAATTTAATTTATTTTTCTATAAAGTCATTTTTATGCTTCGAATTAGAATTTTTTTCTTAAAACAATTTTCGTCGCATTTTATAAACTTGTATTAAAATAAATTTCTTCAAATTATAGGAATTTAATTTTTAAAATAGTTTAAAATTTTAAATATTAATATCTAAATTTATTAAATATTTTAATTTCATTTTTTTCATAATTAGAATTAATTGAGGTAAAAATCATTACTATGATAAAGCTTAAAATGGGTAAAAAGAGGATTAAACTAAAAAAGATAAGGGTTAAGATAACCTAAAAACTTGTTTAAATTATTTTATTTAATAATATCTAGTCATTATTCATATAATAATAATAATTTTGGGGATTTGGATCCACATTACTTGAGTATGACGGATAATATATAATAATATTTCAAGTATATGCAAATTTTCCACCCACCTCACTTATAAATGGGCATCCCCTCTCCACTCTTATTCACAAACATTTAGCCACTTATCTTGTAAAATACCTATAAAAATATATTCCAATATTCATTACCCATATTTTAGATCTTATGATCTTCCCCTAATACCATTCTACATAATCCTAAGGTGTAATATGAAGGGGCTCTCTTAAGTAAGAGGTCGTCATCTCTACTGAATCTTCCCAAGTTTATTTCTCATTATACCTCCTAAAAGTATATTGTATGTATCATAATATAATTAATTGAATATAATAAATGTAATTAAATGTTATTATACAATTCTAATAACCATTACCCACCTCCTTTCTCTCAAATGGGAAATGACTACATCACATGTTTGTATGTGCAGACTACTGCCTCCTCAGAGCAATGTATGTAATTTTTCATAGCCAAAATTCATCGTAAGTAATTTTAATGTATATAATTTTTATGTATGATATTTATGATATTATTTTTCTTTTTATAATGATAATATATAATCTACCTTATTACTCTTCCATCCAATGGAAAATTAATGGGTTGCATGTGTGTACGTAAAGACTATCGTCTCCACATTGCGATGTGTTTCATTTTCTATCACTACCTCTAATGGTTGGATAAAATGATATATTAAATGAATATATATATATTATAATTTTTATATAACTATTATTATGAAATGATAAAAAATTATTTACCCCTATTTTATTCTTTTTTTAGAAAATGAAACCAATGTTCATGTGTATGTATGGAATACAGTCTCTATAAAAGGTGTATTTAATTTTTATATTACCTACATTAATGAATGGATATAAAAATTAATATAATGAGAAAATGTGATATTATGGAAATAAGGAAACCATGTCCATGGTTTATTAAATGATACTTTCAAACCAAAACATACATGAAAAAATAATAGTTAACCCCCAGAATAAAGATGTTAATGAAGAATTTTTTATTAAAGGGTAATGAGATGTTATAAGTTAACCATATATTGTATGATAATTTTGAATGTTTTTATACTATTAGTGATTAAAAATTATAAATTAATTATACAGGATTATCAATAACATGTGACTAAGAAGAGACCCAACGTAAGGGGTTTTCATCTCAATCCCACTCTAATTGAGACATATTTTATATTGTGCACCTATTTCTATTATATGGTCCACATACTAACCCTTTGACATAATATGTCAATAATTAATATTTATTCATGATATTAAAATATTAATTCCAAGTTTTATCTTTCAAATATATTTTTATTCAAATGTTATTAAAATTTTTGGGAACGTTTTTTACAATCCCACTTTATTATCGGATTTTTTATGTTCATATTTCCTTTGGGAAAATTATATGATCATAATATCTTAAACCACATATCTTATATTATACTTTGGTTATGTTTTAGGTTTACATATCTATTTTCCATTTCTTTTATTTTTGGATCAAGAACCAACAAATTGGTTACAACTAAGGGATACTGGCTTTATCTCTTATTTTTGGTAGGGAATCACTTTCCTACATATCCATATTCTTTAAAAATTATAAAATTTTTTATATACTTTTAAATGATTGTTAAATTAATTTTTATACTAAATTTTACTTTCTTTCTAAATTTTTAAAAGTAATATTTTTTAAATTTCTCCATATAATTCATTTTTTACTTTTTTCAGAAGTGTAAAATGAATGTTCATTTTAGCATATACGGTGTGAATGGTTTTTTCCACCACCATAACTATTATTCTCTATTAATATTACACTAAAATATTAAATATATATTCAAATAAAATCCATTTTTATGAATTTTTAATAGAAAATTAAAGGGTATTATTTTCTTAAAGGGATAAAATTAATTTTGAAAGTGATGAATAACTTCATTCTTATAAGAAGTTGCATGAAAGTTATTTTTAATGTTTTTATTAAAATTTATTTCCTATTTATGAAAGACTTGGTTTTTCTAACAAAATTTATTTTTTTATGAATTGGTATTCTTTTATCCTTTACTGATTTGTGGTTTTGTTTTCATTAACTTTATCATGATCACATCCCTTATCACACTTCATCATTTCATGGGACATTATTTTATCCTACATGTATATATTATTAGTATCATGGATTTATATGGTATTATTTGAAGGAATTTTATTAGAAATTTTATTTCATTTACTGGGTAAATATTCTAAATTCTTGATTCAAAATATAAAATTATTGATTTATAAGGAATTTTAATAATGAATTATATTGATCATTCAATGTATGTATAATGTATTGTACGTGCAATTTATGTGTGGGGATTAGTTATAGATAACCCTATGATGTAACGATAGGTCTCATGAGAAAAAAGAAGTTAGAATGATGTATAGGCTGGGGTTGTATGATCATTTCATAATAGTTGGGTAATTTATGTATACCTACCCATACAATGAAAGTGACATGCCCAAGGACATAATTATAATATTCACGATGCCTTGTTAGAGGATTTGATAGTAATATCATGAATGTACGACATTATAGATTTCTTTTATTAAAATTTCAATTTTCATTATCCATGTGATTGTTTTATTTTCCATGGATATATTTTTAAGGTCATGTTATTGATTAAATGGATTTTATATTTATTAATTACTTTACCATATTTTGTATTCCTTACATATTTATGATAGATTTTGTGGTATGATTTCCCTTACTAAGAATTTGAGTTCACCCTTCATTATTTTTTTCTTTCCTAGGGATGTGTGGAAAGATTATTTGAAAGATATTTAATGATGAAATAAATTTTTTCAGGAAATTTTTTGTGTTTTTTGATGTAATACATAAATAATGTATGTATATAGTCTCTCGAGACTACTAAAATGGTCGATCCTTCATTGTGAGATTCTGTGTATCTTGTACCAATGTAATAAAGCAAACACTGACTCTGGGTTATTCGAGTTAGGGTTTCTACAATTGATATCAATGGAATTTTAGTAGGACCCTTGAAACTATATTTTAAAAGAACATAGTCAGTATAAGAATTAAGATAAACCCCTAGAATATTCAATAAGATTTAGAAATTTTTCTATTATGTATTAAAATTCTTGATGTTATGAGCTAATTATGTGTGTGTCATTATTTAGAGATGGTGCTTATGAGAAGAAATAAAAATCATATCCACACTCATAGTTAATATATTAATTTCCCTTATGATCAAGTCAATACATAGGGTATTGGAGTCGAGCATATTACGACCACATTAAGAAAACTAACCCAAGAAACACTACTACAGATCATGTGATATTCAGTGATGGCCTTTATGAGTGATAAAAGAAAATAACTAATAAAGGAGTGACTTTTATCAGAACTTTTTTAGTGTTTAATGGTTCCTCTTTATCAATGTTTTTTTAGCACTAATAAAATCTCCAACTTTAAGAGCACAAAAAAACACTAATAAAGGGAATAATGAAGTATTTAATTTATATATACATACTTAAATATTTCTAAATATGATTTATATAATAATAAGTATATATATGTAAATATAGTATGTTAATATGATTTATAAAACATATAACAAAAAATTATTATCAATCTTATTTTTATAATTTTATATATGTAAATTTATGAAATTTATATTAATCAATAAAAATATTTAATAGTATATTTATAAAAATTAATTACAAAATGTATATATAAATATAAATATGATATATTTATATTTAATTTAAAAATTATATCAATATATAAATTAATATATTTATTTAAATATGTAATTCATATTTGAATTTATATATTTATATTCATATTAAAGAATTTAAAATATGCATGTATGTATTTTTTGTATGTATGTGTGTGTTTGTGTGCATATGTATGTGTATGTCTGTATGTGTATGTGAATATATGCGCATGTGTATATATGTGAATGTGTGTTTTTATGTGTATGTGTATATATGTATGTGTACATATTTATGTGCATGTGTGTGTGTGTGTGTTTATGTACGTATGTTGTTGTTTATGTGGATGTGTGTACATGTGTCTGTATGTGCATGTGTATATGTATGTACATGTATGTGTGTATATGACATGTGTATATGTGTAGGTATGTGTACATATGTTTATGTCGCAGGTGTATATAGTATGTGTATGTATGCATATGTATGTGTAAGTATGTGTATGTACATGTATGTGATTGTATGTATGTTTATGTGTATACATGTGTATATGTGTATTTATATACATGTATGTGTATGTATGTGTATGTATAAGTATTTGTATGTGTATGTGTATGTGAATGTGTATAAATGTGTATGTGTATGTGTCTGTTTTTGTGTCTGTGTATATGTTTGTGTAAGTGTAAGTGTAAGTGTAAGTGTATGTGTATGTGTATGTGTATGTGTATGTGTATGTGGATGTGTATGTGTATGTGTCTGTGTCTGTGTATGTGTATGTGTATGTGTATGTGTATCTGTATGTGTATGTGTATGTGTATGTGTATGTGTATGTGTATGTGTATGTGTATGTGTATGTGTATGTGTATGTGTATGTGTATGTGTATGTGTATGTGGATGTGTATGTGTGTGTGTATGTGTATGTGTCTGTGTATGTGTCTGTGTATGTGTATGTGTATGTGTCTGTGTATGTGGATGTGCATGTGTGTGTGCATGTGTGTGTGCATGTGTATGTGCATGTGTATGTGCATGTGTATGTGTATGTGTATGTGTATGTGTATGTGTATGTGTATGTGTATGTGTATGTGTATGTGTATGTGTATGTGTATGTGTATGTGTATGTGTATGTGTATGTGTTTATGTATGTGTTTGTGTAGGTGTGTGTGTGTGTGTGTATGTGTATGTGTATGTGTATGTGTATGTGTATGTGTATGTGTATGTGTCTGTGTATGTGTATGTGTATGTGTATGTGTATGTGTATGTGTCTGTGTATGTGTATGTGTCTGTGTATGTGTCTGTGTAGGTGTATGTGTATGTGTATGTGTATCTGTATGTGTATGTGTATGTGTATGTGTATGGGTATGTCTCTGTGTATGTGTATGTGTATGTGTATGTGTATGTGTATGTGTATGTGTAAGCGTCTGTGTTTGTGTATGTATATATGTGTATATATACGTATATGTAAGGGTACATGTATGTCTATCTGTATGTATGTGTGTATGTTTGTTTATTTAATATTATTTATTCTTTTTTAAAATTTCTCTATTTTTAGTATTTTCTGTAATTTATTCATTTTTCACTTTTATTAATTTTTCATATATATTCAATTAATATTTTTGTAATATATTCAATTTTGATAGTTATTTATACATTTTTATTTATTTTAAAATTTAATTAAATAATAATATTTTTAATTATTATTAAAAAAACTAAGGGTTAATAATTAATTTTATTTTTTAAATACAATCAATGAAAAACATAAATCAATAATTATTATTAATATTACTATTTATTCATTCATTTTTATTCATTTTTTATGTGTTTTCAGTTCATGTAATTAATTATATGTATTCATTTTTTTAATATTGTTGTAATTTATTCATTTTTATTTATTCATTTTTAATATTTTTTGAATAAACATTTTTTCCCATTTTTTATATTTATTAAGTTTTTTTATTTCTGAAATTATTTATTTTTAAAAAATTATGCATAGTTATTTACTAAATTTTAATACTTTCAATATGTTTGTAAATTATATGATTAATATTTATTCATTTTTATTTATTAAGTGTTAATATTTTTAATATGTTTGAAATTTTAATAATTGATTTATCTAAATGAAATTTAATTTACGTATTTTTTAGAGTCAATATAATTCATTGTTAATAATTTTGTTATTTATATAATTAATATTATTCATGTATTCATTTTTATTCATTAATTTTTTTTTTGTAATTCATGTAATTTATTTTACCAATTCACATTTTAAATATTTTGGTAATTTATTTAACTTTATTATTCATTTTCAATATTCTTACATTTAATTTTTTTCATTTTTAATAATATAAATTTTTAATTTTTGAAATTTATTCATTTTCAATATTTATTTATACATATTTATTTACTAGGTTTTAATAATTTCAATATGTTTATAATTTAAAAGATTATTATTTATTAATTTTTTTTATTAAGTTGAAATATTTTTAAAAATGGTTTTACTTTTTATAATTAATTTATACAAATTCATTTTTTAATATTTTTTAAATTAAATAGTTAATATAATTCATTTAAATAATTTTTTTATTTATATAATTTATATAACTTATTTATTCATTTTTCTTCAGTGTTTGTATGTATTTCCTCCTCCAATGGCCCGAAGGCCTTCATTTTTTATTGATTTTGATAATCCACCTTTCAAGGGGTGAGGTGGAACCCGTACAAGTCTCATAGGTGTAAGTATTACATGGGCTGTAGGCCTTAAAGGAATTCATCGCTCGTAGGATTCAAACATTACATACAACCGAGACTAACTACTTGGAACTGCTCCTCCCCAACATCTTCTTCATGAAATCAGCTTCTTCATCGTGAAATAAGACTAACTACTTGTTTATTAAGTTTAAATATTTTTAATATGTTTGAATTTTATATAATTAATTTATTTAAATGCATTTTTTTATATTTTTATAAGATAAATATTTGATATTAGTAATTTTAAATAATTTTTTACATTATAAAATTAATATCATTTATTTATTTAGTTTTTCCCTTTTTTATATTTTTATCAATGTCAAGTTAAACACTCATAAAAATATATTTTATCAGTGCTAAAATATAACCGTTGAAAATTACACTTTTTTCAGCACCTTCTTAGCATTGATAAAAGTGATGATTTATCAATGTTAAGAATGTGTAGACAAAAGTGGTATTTTTCTGTACTTATGTGTTTACCACTGACAAAATATGCTTTTATTAGCGCTTTTCAGTAAATAGTGGTAAAACCCTTTGCCCTCTTTAAAAAAGAACCCTAGCAGATCGTGTCTTTCTTGCACCGCACTATGCTCTTGCATAATAAAATGTCTACTACATCCAAATTTGATTGTTTTGGACAAATCTAACCTCCAACCCAAATGTTGGAAATTCTAAAATTGTTCTTAAGATATATTAATAGATATTTCATGTGTCTTGTATGATTTTTTTTAGTTTATATTCCTTTTAATCCCATTTTATCCTTAGAAATGTGATTAATTATCACATAATTGCTTGGAGTGTTTAATATGATACGAGTCATTTTGAATTCACTTTAATCACACACAAGTTTATATTTCCTATTTTATTCATCCACAACACATGAAATTCCCAGTAAATCATATATAGGTTCACTTTACTCTTTAAAATCAATGAAAATATCATTTTAAAGTGTATTCTTATACCAAAATTAATTCTCAGATTAATTAAACAGTATAAATCATGATATTAATTCATGGGACAATTTAATTCCAAAATATTCTGAGACATCAAAAATTGTGATAGACTAATGAAAATATGGCGGAATATTTGGAATTAAAATCAATTAAAAAATCAATATTTGTTCAATTTATCACTCCTCAGCACATAGTCCATTACACTCCTAGAAAAAATCTCTACTTAATCCTAACTCAAACTAACTAAATCCAAAATGGAAATGAGCACTCATTTCCCATCATATTCTCATATTTTTTATTTTATGATTTTAACTCCCATTTCATTATGCTCAAGAAATTTCATTCCATTCAATTGATCAATCCATTCAAATGTTTACCTACATCATGTAGAAATGCTTCTCCCTTACTAAAGAATATGTGTTTGTAATTTTTTCCTCTTCTTAAGTTCATTGTCACGACCCGTCCCCCAGGGCCCATACCTAGCTGGAAGTGCTTAGGCACTGCCTGGGTTTGAGGCTTGGGGTCCACAACGAGGGCATTGTGCTTTAAAGGGGTGGATAATGTAACACCCCTAGAAAAGTGAGACTTAAAAGGCTAAATGTTACTAACCATGTCAACAAGGTGCACCTTTCTTTTCAGGAGCCTACCTGGTTAGAACTCCATAGTTAAGCATGCTTGTCCTAGAGTAGTAATCCAGATGTGGATTAGTAATCCAGATGGGTGACCTTCTGGGAAGTTTCCCAGGGTGTGTGTGAGTGAGGAAAAAACACACTGAAAGAACAAGTGTTGGCCTGTGGGGAAAATCATTAGTCTGATAAGCGGCCCTAGTGATTAATATCTTATCGTGACTACCCCAAACCCGCCATCCATAGGTCAGGGGTTGGAGACTAGCACCAAAGGCGTAAATCCCTAAACTGGTAAGGAATTTTCTTTATAGTGGTAAACAAACACAACAGAGTACGCAACTGGAAGTAAAACACTAAGTAAAATTGTATACAAAAGAGGGTGCTGAAAGTAAAGGGGGTAGGAAATACAAGCCCAAAAGTAACACTACTAGAAATTTAAGCTATAGCCACATACCTATAGCCACGGTTTTATAGGTCTGTGGATATAGGTTGTTTATAGCCACGATTTAATTACCGATCCATGGCTAAACATCTCGGTTCTTTTTTTTTTTTTGCGATCCACACCGGGTTCTCCTCTCCTCTTCTTTTTTTTTTGTGATCCGCGTCAGGCTCTCCTCTCCTCCTACCCCGATCCGTTGCGACCCTCTTCTCCTCTCTGTCTACATCTCTCATCGTGGCGCCCTCCTCCAGACACTTCCTATCAACACCCTCTACATTGTAGTCAACCTCTCTCACCACGAACCTCTTCTCTGAACCGTCAACCTCTCATGTTGTTCATGGAATAATCCTCATCACGGCGTCCTCCCCTGACTCTGCCACCCAACTCTGCCACCCCGCAGACACTACCATGAAACAGCCGCCCCACCTCCTCCTCTGGCGCGCTTCTAATGTGGCTACCCCACCTCCGCAGATCATCCTCCTCCTCAGCTATTCATACCTCCTAATTACCCACCGAAGGTGTTTAGGTTTTTAACCCCTCAAAGTTCACTCATGTATATTTTTTCCAATGGTTGGATATTACATTGTACACCGGTTGTATGCATCAAGAACACCTGTACGGTGGATACCCAAGTCACCAAGGGTGTTGTTTTCTATTATAGATTTACACTATTATCATTGAGATATTTATTCAAGTATTATTTTTGGGTTGAGATTTTTTTTTTTGACTCTTGGCATGGGGTGGAAATAGAATCCGAGTTCATGAATCGTACTTGAAATATAGGTATTTTTATACATGTTCATGGATACTTGTCTATGAAAATAGTTTTAAAAAAGGAAATTCTATTTAGAAAGTGGGTTTGAGAAAGTACTATTTTTTGTCATGGTTTTTGAAAATTAATTTGAAAGTGGTTTTGATTAATTAAAACATCAATAATATATGAATTAGTGTTTTCTAGAATAACCTATTGACGATGTATTAATTAATAGAATCTAAAATAGTGATTTTCACGTGTTTTTGTTTGATTTATGATATCTTAATAATGTTTATATGGTAAATGAAAACCTTTAGTTGGTTTGTTAGGATATTATATTCCTAGTAGTTTGGAGTATGATGGTTATGTATTGGGTATGGTTTGGATTTGTCTTTGGGGTTTGGGTTGGTGGTAATCTCTCAAGTTGGTGGATCTTGATGGGGGTTTTCTTGATGTTTTGATGTAAAACTCTCGATATAGGGAATTTTGGTGATTTCTGGGTGATTTGATTGTGTATTTTTTTAGGAAGTTTCTTGTTAGATCAGTTAAGGTGTGGCTGGTTTCTTATTATCTGGGGTGAATGTGTGGGGTTTGGTTGTTATGCTTGTTGTGTAGGAGAGTAACCCTTATATTATTATGATAAACCTTAGGGTTTGGTGTTTTGGAAATGATATTTTGTTATGAAGTATGTATTGAAGGTAGTTTCATGATTTTGTGGTAATAATGCAGGCTTAGGATTGTGGCGCGATGGGTTTATAATTAGTAATGTTGTTATTACCAAATAATGTTGAGTCAAAATTCATCAGAAAAGAATCTAATTAGGATGGAATTGTGTTATCATGGGAAATATGATCAAGTGGTTTTTTCCCTCATATTATGTTACAACTACTTTGATCCATTGACCAAGGCCTTCGAAAAGTAAAAAAAATGGTTTTCTATGTTATCCATGAGTTCTAGGAGTAGCAGTATCTAATTTTCAATAGTGACATGGGATTTTAGTATCTTTAGAATATGTTGAAGAAAGTTTAGTTCCTATTTAAAAGGATTGAAACTCTAGAGGATATATGTGTGAAACTAGAAGTTTCTAAATTCAAATGAGATGAATCAGAATTGATAAATACATTTGATAACAAAATAATGAATGATAAGGTTTTATGGATCGAGTTTCAGTCCCTCTTCTATGAGAGGCTATGGTAGATTTACAGAATAAGAGCATGTTTTGGGAATTCATGGATCTATATCATTTTTGGGTCAGGATCTTCTATAGTGATCATAATGTGATATTAGGAACTAGACATGTGTATGTAGGATTGATGATTGTATCGATAATACTATAGTGGAGAGATTCATACTCATCTTTTTTTAGTAAAATCTATATAAAGGGATGGTGATCATTATCAAGGTTGTGAAATGTATGAACTTAGATAATAAATGGATGAATTTAGCGTCTAGAGTTGGATGTTGGATGAACCATATTTGGTTCCAAGACCGCACCAAAATTAATGATTTACCTATAGTGGTTGGTATAGTCAGTGTGTTCAATTAATTATGAGGAGTTTATATTGGTAAATATGCTATTTAGAGCTTCTGTATTTCTAAGATGTCATTTAGATGAATGTGTTGGGTTAAGTATCAATATTTGATATTTTAGTGGGATAGTTCTTGACAATTATAGTGTGGAGTTTGAAAGTGATCCAAAAAAGGGTAATCTAAAGGCTGTTGAAAGTGTGTGTGGAAGGGAAACCAAGTAGTCCAAATTATAAGAATTTATGACATAGATTCCATAACAATAATAATTGTTGAAAGATTAAAGGAAAGAACCAATTATCGCATGTTTTTAAATAGTTTCTACAAAGAAGTAATATACAATCAAGAAGAAGGAAGATCATGCATCAAAATATTGTCTAATCATATTAGCAAACTGGTTTGAAAAATCCAAGTGGATTGAGTAAGAATAAAAGAATGAAAATTCTCTACTTTATAAAATTGATAAACCTATATAAACTAAGAATAAAGGTGAATTCTAGAAGAAGAATATGCTAAAAAATGAGGTTTAAATCTAGAAAATTAAGAAGGATATCGGCATGAAGAGTTTTAGGTATTTTATACATTCAAGGAATGGATTTTCTAGGTTAAGAACAATGTCTAATCCATGTTTCTCTCTTTTAAGTGGTGATGGAGGTTTACTTTATTCTCATATATTGGTGATTTTTGATTTTTGAATAGTCAATTGAAGGTGATGTTTGAAAAATAAAGAGCTTTATTAATGATCATGTTATTTAGTATTGGGATGTACATATCAATTTAAATATTATTTGTTCATTTTTGGTTATGGATTAATGTATCATTTATCATGTACAGTTGACACACTGATCACATATATATAAGAAATTGTTATATCTCATTTCTTTTCCCACTATTTTATTGTAGGTGGTTTTTTATGATAAGATCGGTTCTATCCACCACTATAGAAGACAATGAGTTCAATATTTGGGTAATTTTTATTCCATTTTTATTCTTTGGCCCAATTTTAATTAGGGATTTTTTGATTTTTGGGTTCCTTATATTTTTGTTGTGTGTTTTAGATTTCGTTAAGGTAAATTCGAGTCGCTGTTGATGAAGGCTTACATGTGTATACATAGGTAGGAATATGCATATATAAGTTCCCCCTTTATATATATTCACTCATGGAAGTATTAATATATATATTGTGGCTAGGTGTGCTTATATATAGATATGAAAAATGTATACGTGTGTAAGTGTAAAAGGGTATATACAAATATAAACATATATCTAAGGACCCCCTTGTGCATATTTGGCCATGAAAATATGTACATAGGGGCTAGGTGTCCTTATATATATGTTAAATTGAATATGCGTGCAAGTGGAAAAAAGGGTATATGAAAGTATAAACATATATCTAAGGACCCCCTTGTGCATATTTGGCCATGAAAATATGTACATAGGGGCTAGGTGTCCTTATATATATGTTAAGTTGCATATGTGTGCAAGCAGAAAAAAGGAATATTCGAGGTGTCTTCATCAAAAGCAAACACGCCTTGAGGTTGAGGTAGGGTCCCTATACTAGCCTATTTAATTCAAGAATGTTTTAAATTACATTTAGTTTCCAACGGAGGTGCGCTGTCTGTGAAAAATCATAGTGGTATACCTTGATTAACATTATTGCATTGATGTTTTCCTTATACTTTATGTAGTTGTTAGTCATAGAGCACACATCATACTTGACCCTTTTTATATCCCTATAGGGGGTTTCCCTCTTTTTATTAAAACGGTTGTTTGAACCAAGACACTCTTTAAGTGCCGTTAGACTTTTAAGATGGGTCCCATGTTGTGTGACCATGTCACATGGCATGTGATATTTAAATCCAACCAAAATCCCAGTTCCACAGCCCAGGGGTCCCACAGTACCAGTAATGTCATATTACATGTTATGTAACCTATGATTTTCCTGATCCCATGGGGTATTCCTCTAGGTATTCCTACACATTGCTAGATCTCCAAACCTCACCGAATTAGGTATATCAGGGGTCATCCAATCCTCTTGTCATCACAAATTAGCATTCATTTCTTTAAATATTCTGAGAAAACATCCTCTCATTCCATCCATATCATCCTATTTGAAACTAATTGGAACAGATACTCCAATTCCATTCTAATCCACCTCCAAAATCCATGATAAAAATGACATTGCACTTATGAAAAACAAGGTCAAGGAAGGAACTGATTACCCAGTGGAAAACCAAAAACCGACCAATGGCCACAAACTTTTTGGTTCCAACCATCAACCATCCAGTAGTTAGTCTAGAGCCAACCCTCCCCCACTATCACTATTAATATGTCCATGGTGCATTATAATAGCTAACTGGTGGCCCCATCTACTACTTTTTAGGAACACCACATACTTCTTCCCCCCTTTACTAAATCCATCCACCCGAAACATAAAATTTAAATTAAAACTTAATCATTTTAATTATAAATCACCAAAATTAAATTTTAAGAACCCAAAAAAGAAATCCATCGTCATTACAAACTATCCACTATATGATTTCTCATCCATGAGAAACATTACTAAGCATCACTGGTGACTTGAAGTATCGAGGGTTTGGAGCTTCCTTTGGTCCTACTCCTTCCCTTCATAGTTTTCCATCCTTCGCCTTATCTATTATTCAGTACCTTGAAGTCTCATTTACCTTCTTCTTCTACGTATTTTTTCCTGGGGTTCGACATGCATCAATTTTGAAATCACTTCTTTCAAGATCGATCACTAGTATTCAGGTTAACCAGAATGTTTCAGTATTTTTCAAATGTTTTCTAGCAGTCGAACATTATTCCCTAAAATTTTCTAATTCTTTACTTCCCTAATAGAATAATTGATCCACCATAAGTGTACTGAACTGATTTCTCATTGATTCTTTCTCAGGTTGCATGAAGTGTGGTAGATCTGGATTTGTCTTTCTCCCAATATTAATGTTCTTTCAACTGTTAACCATGTTTTCTCTAGCAGTGGAACCTAATTGTTCACTCTAGGAGAGACTCTCGGTTTTCATCCCAATGGATTTAGATTATCATATTGCATCTGCCTTTTTAAAATCCTTCTTTTCTGACTATTTGCAGTAACATTCTTGGAAATATTTTAGGTCAATCAGAAGATGCTTAAAAGGAAACATCTCATTAATTATTTTTTGTTTGTAGAGCTTGACATGTCTAAGAAACATCTAGTGTTTATTTGGTTCTCTTCTGAAAAACAGTTCAAAGTTAAACAATACATTGTCTAGGAAACATAAGAGGAGTACTTTTATTCATATTTTCTTTAAGGAAATTCCATAGTGAAACTACGGGAAAAAGCGATTATTGTGACGGGTTATTTGCGACGGGAATAAATCCCGTCACAATAAATCCAACAAAAATCATATTTTTTACGGGAATATATGATCGTCCCAAATGGTCAGTTAGTTGCGACGGGAATACAGGACCCGTCGCAATAGGTATGGAACGGTTTGCGCGCCAAAATGCGGGAAGCCTATTTGCGACGGTGGCCTTCGTCCCGTCGCAACTACCCAGAGGTGGTAAATACTATTTGCGACGGAACAA
This sequence comes from Viscum album, assembly GCA_963277665.1. Lineage (NCBI taxonomy): Eukaryota > Viridiplantae > Streptophyta > Magnoliopsida > Santalales > Viscaceae > Viscum > Viscum album. The sequence continues at coordinate 64,531,936 of OY728147.1, read as the reverse complement.
TTACCCATCACAAAACACTATTCAGCAGGTGTTATTTGCGACGGGTCCCGTCGCCAATACCAGCGGCGGTAAATAGGCTTTTACGACGGGGATATCCTCCCGTCGCTAATGGTATGTCGACCTACAGGTATTTGCGATGGGCCCATCTCAAAAACCCTTTTAACCACCGCCCGTATTAAATGCGGGCGAAGGTATTTACGACGGGGCCCGTCACCAATACCGGCAGTGGTAAATAGCAATTTGCGACGGGAATATTCGCCTGTCACTAATGGTATGTCGACAGGAAGCTATTTGCGATGGGCCTGTCGCAAAAACCCTTTTAACCGCCGCCCGTAATTAATGCGGGTGAAGGTATTTGCGACGGTACACCATTGCAAATACTGGTATTTGTGACGGGCTCCCATCGCAAATAAGACCGTTTCAAATATTCTAACCTATATATACCCCCATCCGTTTTTTTTTTCAAATCATTCAGATCTCTCTTCTTCTTTTTTCCTTTCTCTCTTTAAATTTCTGTTCTAAGTAGAAAATTTTTTTATTTTAATTTTTTCTTACGAGAAGAGCAGAGAAGGAGTTAGGAGGCGCAAACTGCTTCAAAATATCAAAGGTATTTATAGTTTTTTTAAGTTTTAAATTATTTTTAATTGTTAATTTTACTTTTAATTGTTAATTTTAATTTTTTTAATAGAATGTTTATTTAGCTATATAGTATAATTAGATTAAGTTGTTGTACCAAATAGTCCTTGTCTGGATATGAACAAGTAGAGGCGACTCTGGCATAGATGTACCTAGGAGTGAAAACTCTGACAAGGTGTTTCGATCTTGACTCAGGGTAACCTGGTACACGAAAACGGGCATTGTTTCACTCTTGGTTCGACACTCCCGGAGGATGTTTTGGTAATAATTAGAAATAAATATATTTAATTAGAAATAATTAGAAATAGTTATATTTAATTAGGAATAATTATATAATTATTAAATAATTAAGAAATAATTAGATTTAATTAAAATAATCATCAAATAATTAGGAAATAATTAGATTTAATTGATTAGAAATAATTTGGAAACAATTAGAAATAATATAATTAGGAAACAATTAAAAATAAAATAATTAGGAAACAATTAAAAATAAAATAACTAGGAAACAATTAAAAATAAAATAATTTGGAAACAATAATTAGGAAATAATTAAAATAATTAGGAAACAATTAAAATAATTATGAAACAATTAAAATAATTATGAAACAATTAGAATAATTAGGAAAAAATAAAAATAATTAAAAAACAATTAAAATAATTAGGAAACAATTAAAATAATTAGGAAACAAATAAAAATAATTAGAAACAAATAAAAATAATTAGGAAACAAATAAAAATAATTAGGAAACAAATAAAAATAATTAGGAAACATATAAAAATAATTAGGAAACAAATAAAAATAATTAAGAAACAAATAAAAATAATTATGAAACAAATAAAAATAATTAGGAAACAAATAGAAATAATTAAAAAATAATTAGCAAGCATGATTGACTACTCATCTACCTTAATTTTCTTTTCATTTGTGGGTTGAGGCTTGATAGGAAACCTCTACCTCCACATGTAATATTTGTTTTTACTGTCAAAATTATCAACCTCCTCGCCAGCATAGAGGTGAAAAGGTTTATAATTTTGACAGTAAAAGTAAATACTATATGTGGAGGTAGAAGTTTCCTATCAACCTCAACGCACAAATGAAAAGAAAATTGAAGTAGATGAGCAGTCAATCACGTTTGTTACTAATTAGTAACATAATTAGTAATATAATTAGTAACATAAATTGTAGCATAATATAAAATATTATATTACTCTAATATTAATAATTAAATAATACTAATAATATATTTATTTTATTATTATATGTTTAATATTTATAAAAAAATATTAATATTATTAAAATTATAAAAAAATTATAAAATATTACAATTATCAATATTTTCAACAAGTTTTGATTTATTCTTAACTTGTTCAAATCTTAAAGGGTCGCCAATTTTTAGGTCATTCCTAATAAAAAGTTTGCATCAATCGTGTCCAATGTAAACTTTATAATTGTTTTTTCTTTGTTGATCACCTCACAAGTAGTGTTGCAATAGGACAACCCAAGTCATGTCTTTCTCAAATATAAGAATCATATCACATGACTTTTTACATAGACCATTCTTTCTTGAAACATTAAGGTAAAGATACTGAATTTCTCTTAATTTTTCAAGGAAGAATGATCTATGTAAAGGGTCATGTGAAATGATTCTTAAAGACGAGAACGAAATTACTTGTGTCGTCCTATTGCAAAACTACTTGTGAGGTGATCAACCATGTAAGGACAATTATATAGTTTAAATTGGACATGGTTGATGCAAACTTTTTATTGGGCATGACCTGAAAATTGACAACTCTTTAAGATTTAAACATGTTAAGAATAGAGAAAAATTTGTTGAAAATATTGAGATTTGTAATAATTAGTAATAATTAGTAATAATTAATCAAAAATCAAATAAATTCAAGTACATGGTTATAAATTGGCACAATTTCCATCGGATTGGCGGCTACCTTTTGTTCAACATCTCATATCTTTGCTAATTTCTCCCACTGAAATCAGTATGAAAAATGTGCTCTAACTTATGTCAAAGAAAGTTTTTCATACTGATTTAAGTTGGGAGAAAGTTAAAAAGAGACGAGTCGTCGGACAAAAGAGGCTCTTTTCCCTGACGACTCATATCCTTGCAAGGAGATGAGTCATCTGGCAAAAGAGTTGCCGCCAATCTGCTGGAAACAAATAAGAATAATTAGTAATATAATCTCCACAACGATGATTACAAAATTTTATTTCATTATTCAAGCATATTTCATTTTGCCAATTATTGTTAAGTATTGCTAAATTAATAATAATTAGTAGGGATGATTACAAACTAACTGTGTCGCCTATAATTATTGGTAATTACTAAGAAATAACTGTAATTATGTATCTTCTCTTTTTAGGATATTTTTTTTCTTATATCAAATTATTTAACAACAGTAATGGTTTTAAATTTTGTAGAAACATATACATGAATATGGAATAAGGAAATCGACATCAATCATTATTAGATGATTGTGCTTGGATAAATCAGCGCAGAAATCCAAACGGTTCTAGTTTAAATCCTTTATATGTTGATAGTGTTTAAGCTTTCTTATCATTTGCATCATTAAACCCGGAATTTTTTTCAGAAGGGACAATTAAGTGTCCTTGTAAAAAATGTGCTCTGAGAACGTTTGAGACATTTGACATCATTGGGAAACATCTCTTGCATTATGGTTTTCAATCAGATTATATTTTTTGGTATCAACACAGTGAACGCAGTTCCAGAGAAGATACTAATAATTTGATTCTAGATCTGTCACGGTTTCAGAATTTATTAGATGATGTTGCAGGGTCATCCATTCAACAAACTGAAATCGAGGATGATGTTGATTTACCTCCCGAGTTGGCACCATCTGAATTTACTAAGTTGTTCAGGTCTGCTGAGGATTCATTATATCCTGGTTGGAAGATAAGAAAATTAGAAGCAGTTGAAAAATTTATGGCTATTAAATCAGATAATGGAATGTAAAATAACTGTTTTGATCAGATATTTTCTTTGGTTAAAGCACTGTTACCTGAAGGAAATGTGTTACCTTCTAATTATTATGAGAGCAAGAGACTGGTTCGTAATCTGGGCCTTAGTTATCAGAAGATCCATGCATGTTCAAACGATTGCATCTTATATTCTTGTGAAAATGAGTCGTTGGATAGTTGTCCCACATGTGGACAATCGAGGTGTAAATAAGCTCAATCAGGGAAGTCTGGATTGATTCCTGTAAAATAGTTGAGATATTTCCCGCTTACACCCATGTTGCAGTGTTTATTTATGTCTCAGAACAGAGCGACAATGATGTCATGGCACAAAACCAATATTTCAAATGGTAAAAGCTTGATTCATCCATCTGATGGTGATTCATGGAAACATTTTGATCAAGTGCATCCGTCTTTTTCTTTAGAATCCCGGAACGTGCGATTGGGTATTTCTACTAACGGTTTTTGTCCATTTGGATCTTTTGGTAGTCGGTATTCTTGTTGGCCTGTCTTTATAACTCCGTACAATTTTCCTCCATGGATGTTGATGAAAGAGCCTTATATCTTTTTGACATTATTAATCCCAGGACATCTAAAAAAGAATATTGATGTTTATTTGAAACCATTGATTGATGAGTTAAATTTATTGTGGAGTCATGGTGTTGGTACATATGATGCTGCTGCGAAATAGAATTTTGTAATGAAAGCTACTTTGATGTGGACAATTAGTGACTTCCCGGTATATGGCATGTTATTTGGCTGGAGTACACATGGTCCAAAATCATTTCCTTACTGTATGGGAGACAACAAAGCATTTATGCTCGTGAATGGAAAAAAACCCTGCTATTTTGACTGTCATCGCAGATTTCTTCCAATCGATCATCCTTTTCGGAGGAATATATATCATTTTAGAAAATTCAGAATTGAAAGAGATGAACCTCCAAAAATGATCTCAGGTATAGATTTACAATCATTTGTATTTTCATTACCTTCCATCACTTTTGGACCAACGATAAACCAACAGAAAATTCATGGCTTTGGGAAAGAACACAATTGGACAAAACGGAGCATTTTTTGGAATCTAACAAATTGGTCTGATTTTTTGGTCCGACACATGTTGGATGTCATGCATATTGAGAAAAATGTTTTGATAATTTATTTCATACAGTTTTGGATACACCAGGTAAAACCAAAGATAATGTAAAGGCATGATTAGATCTTGCCCAAATTTGCAGGTGGCCAGAACATGAATTGTTTGAAAATGTCAGATCACAGAGATTAATGAATCCAAAAGCATATTTTACACTAACCAAAGAGAGTCGCTTATTATTTTGTCATTGTATTGTATATTTGAGACTTCCAGGTGGCTATGCTTCCAACTTGGGCAGATGTGTTAAAAATGGTCATATTACTGGATTAAAAAGTCATGACTGTCATGTTATAATGGAAAGACTTATGCCTATTGGATTAAGAGGTTTGTTGAATTATAATATTTGGTATTCGATAACAGATATATCATATTTTTTCCGAGACATGTGTGTGGCGACAACAAAATATGATACACTAAGAAAACTGGAAGAAGCTGTTGTTGTAATTATATGAAAACTGGAAAAAATATTTCCTCCGGATTTCTTTGACTCAATGGAACATTTGATATTACATTTTCTACATGAAGCAAAATGTGGAGGTCTGGTTCAGTTTCGATGGATGTACCCATTTGAGAGATGCATGCAGAAATTGAAGAAAAAAGTCTGTAACAAAGCATCAGTTGAAGGCTCAATTGTTGAAGCTTATTTGCAAGAGGAAATTTCATTATTCTACTCTCATTATTTTGAATCTGAATATCCCTCAAAATTTAACCACATGGGCCGGAACAAGGGCAATGTTGATGATGATATGAACAATAAATTATCAGTTGTCAATCAGCCCAAACTTGGCTTTGGTGGAGTTCATGATAGATGGCTTTCAGATGATGAACATCATAGTGCTCATACATATGTTCTACTCAACTGTAAAGAAATGTCACCAATTGTACAGTGAGTGATCCTATCCCTTATTCTATAGATTATATTACAGTAAATTAATCATATTGTATTTGTAGGTTATACGATGATCATATCAAGAAAAAATTTCCACAAATTGCAGCAGTTGGCTTAGAAGAACATCGGAAAAATAATTTTTCCTACTGGTTTAAAAAACTGGTAACATACATTCTTTTTTGGTTTTTCATATAAAATCAATTTATTACTTGTAATAGTGATAAATGTTTTACACATTTTCAAGTATATGTACATGCTGATAAGATTGATAGTCGATTGCGTATATTGAGTATCCCACCATCCAAAATGGCTAAATCTTATAATTCATATGTGGTGAATGGTTATCGCTTTCATACACGTGCATATGGGGAATCAAAGAAAACAATTAATAGTGGTGTTTTTTTGAATGGATCACATCATAGAGATATTGAATTTGACTTTTACGGCATTCGTGAAGAAATTATTGAACTGTGTTATTTGGGACAGAATTATGTAACAATGTTTAAATGTCGATGGCTGGATACTGAGAGAGGCTTGCATATTCATCTGACTCATGAAATTTTTGATATTAAACATAAAAGTATTCGTGCAGTAAATGAACCATTTTTATTATCTCATCAGGCGCATCAAATTTATTATACAAAATATTGTGCTACTGCAAAAGAGTTGGATGATTGGTGGAGTATAGTAAAAGTTAAATCTCGAGAAAATCAGTTTACTCAAACTGAATGTGGTTCCACTGAAGTGCAAGGAAATGAAATTTTTCAGGACACTCCTCAAAACACATCTTTTTCAAAGAGACATGAATATCGATGATGACACCCCACAGTGAAGGGTCGATGGTGACGATGTTGTCAATGATGTTACAACTGAATTTGAAATGACAAGAGATGATGAAAGTGAAACTAATATGTAAATTGATGATGTTGATGAGGAAGATGAAGACATTGACATTGACAACTATGAAGATGATGATGAAGATGAACATTGACATAGTAAAATGCTGGTTATAATCATAACAAATATATATCTATACATAATAGTTATTTACAATTGTTTGCTAATAACAATCATTTCATGTTTCGGATGGACTCGGAAACGTTTCGTCAGTTGCTAGAGGCTGGTCTACCTATGGATGATGAGGTTCTTGAGTCTTCTGACCCTCAGGCTATTGGCACTATAGGGAGCACTCGGAGGGGGTGTGGTCTTTCAAGATTGATGATTTCAGATCCTATCCCGGAGAGACGTCCACCTCTTGGATTAGATGCGCACACGCGGTGGTATGGTAACCTGTGTATTTTAGTTATCTTTCATTATAATTTATTTATATTCTAATTGTTTGATTATTTGTACTTTTTCCACAGTTTTATGCATATAGCTATTGGACAGGGGAGCGCTATCTTGCGCAATTATTTTTCTCATCCCTGGCTCACATTGGATCAGATTCCCGCTGATGTGCAGGCTGCCATGTTTGATCATTGGCTAGCACGTAATTAAATATTATTTATTTTGAAATTTAATTCATTAATAACTTTATATTAGGGTTTATGGTATCCTATCTATGAGATCAAGCGTTCAACTATCCACATAGCATGGGTGGTGTCTATGTGTGACCGTTTCTGTCAGTTTTTTCATAATTTGAGAAAGATAGCTGTGAAGAATGATGGAGTGACATAATTTGATGAGTCTTGTAGAGCTCACCGACCAGATTACATTTCATCTCACGTTTGGGATGGATTATGTACACACTAGTTGGGTGGTGGGTTTCAGAGGAGATCTGTATTGGGTCGACAGAATCGGGGGAGACAAGAGGTGACGCATCGAGCCGGTAGTCATACATTCATTGCGCATAGAGAGTGCATGGTAAGTAATTTTTTTAATATTTTATACAACTTTAAATATAAACAGTTTATTTTATATTCATATAGGAAGCCGAGCAGCCCGGTATTACGACGTACGGGGTTTATCAGAGGATGTACACAGATCTGTCTACTGGAGAGATTAGATGTGACCGCCAGCGTCAGATTGTGGTCAGTATTATTTTCTTTTCAGTTTTCAAATTAAATGCATATAATATTTTCATTCTTTTAATTTCTAATTGAAACTTAAGGAGTCATATGAGGATGTGACCTATCAGACATAGGCTGAGAGTCAAGATGAGACGGGTGATCAGACTAGTGCCCACCATTTTGATGAGACGGCATGGATGCAGGCGACTCAGTATGGCTTCAAAAAGGGCCAAGTAGTTGGTATCGGCTCTCATTTGACTCCTGCAGCTTATTATGCTACTACTGCGATGTCGACATCCAGCTCGAGAGGAGCTCATGGAGAGACATCATCTTCTGCCTCACAGTATCAGGAGCAGATGTGTGCTCAGAGTAAGCTTATAGAGGATTTGCGTCAGGGGCAGGAGCAGATGTGTCAGCAGCACGATGAAGAGATGCATCGATGGTAGGAGCAGATGCGTCAGTAGTAGGATGAGGAGAGACATCGATATGAGGAGCAACATCAGGAGCAGATGAAGTATATGCATCGTCTGACTCATAGTTTAGGGATGGAGTTTCCTCCACCACCTCCTCCAGGTCCTCCATATTATCCACCCCCCCAGTGATTGTTTAGATGTAATAAACATTTGAGTTCGTAGTCTATTATCATATTAACTATTTACAATTACTCTTTCATATTGGTACGAATATTGCATGATTTAATTTGTTTTCATTTTTTTAATATTTTATTACTTATTAGTATTATTTTTAGTGTCTGCTTATTTTAGTAATATTACATTTAATATTTTATATTTATTGTTAATATTGAGAAGTTTATAATTTTATAATTTTATTAATATTAATAATATTAATATTATTAATATTATTTTTTCATAAATATGTATGTTTATTTTAATAATAATAATATTATATTTATTTTTTATATTATTAATATTAGTACTATTATTATTATTTTTGATATTAATATTTCATAATATATAATATTATATTATTTATATTCATATTATTGTTATTTTTTGATATTAATATTTCATAATTATATTATATATATTTTTTATTATTAATATTATAATAATATAATTTCTTTATATTATTAATATTATTATTATTATTATATACATAATTTAACAATATTATTATTATATTAATTTTTTATATTATTAATATTAGTATTATTATATTATATTATATTATTTATATTCATATTATTATTATTTTATATTAATATTTCATAATTATATTATATTTTTTTATATTATAATAATATAATTTTTTTATATTATTTATATTATTATTATTTTTATATAATATTCTGCGATTTGTATTAATTTTTTTATTTTTTTATATTTTTAGTATTTGCGACGAGATTTCCCGTCGTAAAATTTTTTTTACTGTAACATTTTCTAGGGGAAGAATACCCGTCGTAAAAACATTTCTGCGACGGTCCGTCGCAAATACCTACGTCGCAAATATTATTTAAATTTCCCATTTGCGACGGGTCAGAAACTCGTTGCAACTAATATATCTGCGACGGCCCGTCGCAAATACCTTTTTTATATATAAACGAAAACTCATTTGCGACAGGGGGAAAATACCGTCGCAAATACTCTTTTTGCGACGGGACCGCCACAAAAACACCTATTTGCGATGCCATTTTTGGCAACGAGTGATTTTCGACAGAGCCCCATCGCAAAAGACCTTTTATGACGGGATCCCATTGCAAATATTCTGTTTTACTGTAGTGAGTCTCGGTCCAAAGTTAAATTCAAGGTTTAATCTAGCACTCATCTTGATGGGGAACATGTGTTTTATGCTTCTCTAGCTAGTGAGTCACTAAATACCAAGGGTCCTTTAACACATGAAGGGGAGGTGAGGAGGAACATCTAGTCACAGTGTCCTTTAAACTCAATAAGGGTATAATTCTCTGAATGTTTTGAAGATCATCAGGTACAACACCCCTATGCTTCAGGTAAAACTAAGCCTAAAGAGGGACGAGTGTCTCCTACTTCTTTTTCTCTTTAGAAATCAGGCGCCATAGTACCTAAGAGATTTTCAAGGGTTGTAAGAAAGAATCCTGAAACATCTGAGTTAAATCTGAAGAAGGTGAAAATTATCTGGCCATGAAGACTATGGAACCTATTAAGGAAGAATCCCATGTGTGTTTAGGAGCTCATAATCTGCAATATGATCATGTGCGGGGGGGAAGGGGCAGGGGTGGGTGGAGGGGGCAGGGGGCAGGGGGCAGGGGTGGGTGGTGGGTGGAGTGTGGAGGGTGGAGGGGGGCAGGGGGCAGGGTGGTGGGGGCAGGGGGTGGGGGGAGGTCTATAGGGCATGGGGCAGGGGCAGGGAGCAAGGGGCAGGTGGTGGGTGCAGGGGGCAAGGGGCAGGGGTGGGTGGAGGGGGTAGGGTGGAGGGGGCAGGGGGCAGGGGGGGATGTCTGCAGGGAAGGGGGGGAGGGGGGATGGTCAGAATGTTGCCATGCCTCCTCCTGCTCCCTTCGCTTCTGGCCGGAAGATGTTGCCCCGCGGATGTCATTGGACTGGGCCAACACGCCGCGGTCATGCCGTGATCACCCCGCGGTCACACCGCGGTCACGCCGCGGTCATGTCGTGGTCACGCCGCAGTCATTTCGTGGTCACGCCATGGTCACACCATAGTGAGACTGACTAATCACAATTTCTACCGGTGGGATGACGATCGGAATGTTGCCTCGTCTCCTCTCGCTCCCTTCACTCCTGGCCAGAAGATATTTCCCCTGCGAATATTGTTGGACTGAGCCAACACGCTGCGGTCACTCCACGGTCATGCCACGGTCACGCCACGGTCACGCCGTGGTCACGCCATGATTTGGCCCTGTTCCAGGACGACACCTTGCGGCAGTTCGCAGTGATAATATTCCATGAGTCTTTTGATCAATGTTGAGACTGACTAATCAGAATTTATGCAAGCGGGGCGACGGCCGGAATGTTGCCCCGCCTCCTCCTGCTCCCTTCGCTTCTGATCGAAAGAGGCTACCCCACATATGTCACTGGACCGGGCCAACACGCCATGTTAATGTCGTGGTCACGCCGCGGTCACGTCGCGGTCACGCTGCAGTAATGTCATGATTTGGTCCTACTCCAGGATGACACACCGTGGCAGTTCACAGTGATAGTATTCTGTGAGTCTTGTGATCAATGTTGAGACTGACTAATCAAAATTTCTGCCTGCGGGGAGATGACCAGAATTTTTCCCCACCTTCTCCCGCTCTCTTCGCTCCTGGGCGGAAGATGCTCCCCCACGGATGTCACTAGACCGGGCCAACACGCCGTGGTCACGCCGCGGTACTTCCGTGATTTTGCCCTGCTCCAGCCACATCCAGCCCACACCAGCCCCCTTCCACCTTCATTTCAGCCTGCTGCCACCATCATTCCAGCCTGCAACATCTCCCCTACCACATTCGAATCAGCCCGCACCATCCCCCTGCACTTGCAACCAGCCCCCTTCCACCAGCATTCCAGCCCCCATCCACCTGCATTCGAGCCTGCACCAGCCCCCAGCCACCTGCAATCCATCCCGCACCAGCCACCACCCCCTAACCTCCTTCAAAACACTCATGCCATCCCTCTACCACCTACAAAACTACCCTATCCACCAGTTCCATCCCTCTACCACCGGAAAAACATCCCTACCTGCAATAATTTTTCTAATGATTTTTGGAAAGGTGTTCCCAAAAGCAATAGGTCTGAAATCCTTTACGTCCACAACATTTTCCTTCTTTGGGATCAGGGCAATAAAATTGGAGTTGATTCCATAGGAAATTGAGGCATGGTTAAAGAACTCCCTCATAGCGTTAAGGAGCTCATCATGAACTATGTCCCATTAGAACATAAAGAATAAATTTTTGAACCCATCAGGACCAGCCACACTCTCAAGATTTAGTGAAAGAAGGGCACTCTTAACCTCTTTCTAAAGCATGTACATTCGTGAAGGCTCTATCTAATTTTGAAGTGACCACTCTATTGTACTATTTTCTGTACCAAGTGTATTTCACACCAGTGAGATTAATTTCAATTATATTTTTTTCCTTTAATTGAGGCTTTAAATTCTCTCGTGTAAATAGAGGCGTGAGAAGGTCCAATTTTCTCACTTGAGTTGAGAATGGCATTGATGTATCCAAGAATAAACCAAGGGTCATTAATATTAGTGCTTAGGTAAGAAAGGTCATTCCAAAGAGTTCTCCTTTCTTGGGATCTGTTTTTTTCATAGACAAAGAGCAGAAGAGGTGTATAACATCAGTATTAAAATTTCAATTAAATATTTGATCAGATACATTAAAGGTGTTAACATTTTGTAAGGAAGAGTGAGAAAAAATCCAAAGAGATTCAGCATTTTAGGTATTTGAGATTACACCAGTAAAGATATAATTGTATTGACACAAGTGAGAGTATTTAGAAGAATAATCGATTTTTGGTTCATCAATAGCAAATAACATGGATGGTGAGTGTTAACCATTATTTTTAGAACAGTGAATGTGTCAGAGTTGGAAATACCCTGATAATTCTAAAAAATAATCTTCATTTAAACCTATTTTTGGAGTTAGAACTCCCTTTTTTCTTCTTCTAGAGCCTTTATTTCTAGAAGACCTTCTAATGTTTTGAGCATTTTTATTTTTAGTGGTCTGTTCATGTTCGTTGTTTGTAGTGGCAGGGTTCTTCTTTGTAGTTTCATTTCTTGAAGCATTTATAATTGAGTTTGTTCTATTTGTATTACATTGAATCAAAGAAGTGGTGTTTTGGTTATTTAACAGAATGCCAGGCTGTTAAGAACAGTTATTATTATCTACATATTGAACACCATCAAAAGGTAAATTAATATAATGAGGATTAGGAGTACCTGGGTCCTTTGAAGCATCTATATCCTACTATTTGACATCGTCCAAAACTGATGTAAGGTGCCTCTTCCTGGTGGATTCAGGAAGTGCCTGCATAATCAAGGGGCCATGTACCGAGGGAGTGCTTTTGTATGCTTTACAGGTTCTGGTGTTATGGCATCTTGTTTATCAGTGTTATTATAATTTGGTTTGTTTCTTATCCTGAACAGACTTTGGACTAATATTAGGACTCCCTGAATTTATATGAAAACCAGTGGTCTCCATCTCATTAGGACTATTAACAGATTTAATGTGATTAGGGTGAGAAGTATTTAGATTTGATTCCATAGAGGTCAAATTACATGGAATCAAGGATCAGTACAGTCTTTTCCTATATATTGAGTAGTTGAATGAGGAAAATTGGAAGTAGCATACTGGAATCACTTCCACAACAGAAGAAGCTGTTACATAGGGTGCCTGGACAATTTCCAAAGCATATGTGGGACACTATTTATGATCACTGGAGTCACTGTTATCCTACGTTTGTAGAGGAACTTGACCGCATGTGTGTTCTCATTTATAGATTTAAAAGATTTTAAGGCTTAGTACCAGAATTAACCTTGGAAATATTTGATTGTGTCATTGTTTGAATAGAGGGAAGGGAACCTAAGCCATTTGTCTGATTGTTGGTCCCATTTATTATCTCTTGAGTAGCAGTAGAAGTCAGTGGGGAGTGTTTTTTGTTATGTCCAGAAATCATATCTGAGCAGTTGGGTTTAACCACAGCTTATAGAAAATGATCAACATTGTTCTTAGTAGCAGTGCTTAAGATGTAATCATTTCCTTTTATGTGAACAGGTGGAGATATTGTATCCCTCTTACCTAGTGTGGGTTCAGAATTTTTGGAGAGGTTAGAGTTGGGTACCTACTCGGATGGACAAGTAATGAGTTTTTCTTTCTCATGCTCATTATTGGATAGTCTAACAGTTTCTAGAACCAGATTATGAGTCTCTTCTGTAATAGTTTTTTCCTTCGTGGAGTTTTCTTCCTCTTCAACTACATATGCCCAGGTTTTACCCGAATCATCCCCTATGTGTGTCAGGATGTGTAATTTTTTTACCCAGATTTCAGGTTTCTTTTTGGAGGATTCAGGTATGTCCACTGTGTGAGTTTTTACTTTTTTGTATCTTCTTATTTCTTGCCAGTCATTTTCAATTGGGGTTTGTCCAGGGGGTCTGGGGGGTGTCTAGGTTTTTTTTTGTGGGGGAGGGGGGGGGGGGGGGGGCAGGACTGGCAGGGGGAGGGGGAACTAGTAGGGGGAGGGGGGGAAACTAGAAGGGGGGAAGGGGACTGGTAGGGGGAGGGGGTAACTGTCAATGGGGGTGCACGGGGTGGGGTGTCCAGGTTCTGGGGGGTGTCCAGGTTCTGGGGGGTGTCCAGGGTCTGGGGGGTCTGTCCTGGGGGGGTCTGTCCAGGGTCTATCTGGGGGGGTCTGTCCAGGGGGTCTGGGGGGGGTGTCCAGGTTTTGGGGGGTGTCCAGGTTTGGGGGGTAGGACTGGCAGGTGGGGAACTGACAGGGGGAATTAAAAGAGGGAGGGTACTGGTAGGGGGACTGGTAGGGGGTGTAAGGGGTGGGGTGTCCAGGTTCTGGGGGGCTGTCCAGGGTCTGGGGGGTGTCTAGGTTTTTTTTGGGGGGGGGGGGGGTCAGGGTCTGTCCAGGAGGGTGGGAGGGGGTTCTTTCCAGGGGAGTGGGGGTGTGGGGTTTCCAGGTTCTGGGGGGGTTCCAGGGTCTGTCCAAGAGGGTGGGGGTGGCTGTCCAGGGGAGTGGAGGTCTGGGATTTCCAGGGGGATCTGTCTAGGGTCTGGGGGGAGTCCTGGGTCTATCCGGGGGGTGTCCAAGGTCTCTCCAGGGGTGTTCAGGGTCTGTCTGGGGGGTGTCCAGGGTCTGGGGGGTGTCCTGGGTCTCTCTGGGGGTGTCCATGGTCTGACCGGGGGGTGTCCTGGGTGTGTCTGGGGGGGTGTCCAGGGTCTGTCCGGGGGGTGTCCACGGTCTGTCCGGGGGGTGTCTAGGGTCTGTCTGGGGGTGTCCAGGGTCTGGGGGGAGGTGTCTAGGGTCTATCTGGGGGGGTCCAGGGTCTGTCCAAGAGGGGTCTTTGCAGGGGGGGTTGTCCAGGGGGGGTTTATATAGGGTGGGGGTGTCCAGTGTCCAAGAGCGAGGGGTCTACATGGGGTGGGCTACTATAGGGGGGCGTGCAGGGGGGTGGGGATATTTTTTTATTGTTTTCCAGACCCTATAGCCATGGTTTTTAATCATGTCTATAGGTCTATTGCCACGGTTACAAACCATAGCTAAATTTCTAATGCCACAGTTTCTAACCATGGAAATAAACTGTATCCCTCCTCTATTATAGCCACGGTTCTAAACCGTGTCTATAGAGATATTACCACGGTTTGAACCATGGTTGTATACCTATATCCACGGTTTGAACCATGGATGTAGACCTATAGCTACGGTTCCAAACCGTGGCTATAAGTCTATGCCCATATCCATTCCAAACTTAGCCATGGTTTCTCAAACTGTGGCTATTACCTATAGCCACGGTTTTAAATCGTGTCTATAGCCTAAATTTACAGTAGTGTAAAGTACAATCTAATTGAAATGCTAGTACAACTGAAGAAAATAAGTAAAGAAGCTACAGGGTCATCCTCCAGGGTTCCCACCTGAATGGTAGGTACAGATGGCCTCCTCAACACCCCAAGTCCATTCGTCTACTCCATATACGTCTCACCGAGTGGTCCACCTCCGGGTACCGTCATGTTCTGCTACTCTCTGCCCCGATCAGCGTTGTCTATTGTCTGCAACCAATACGACGAGGTGAGGGCATAGCCCATGCAGGGGTGAGTATAAAGATACTCAGTAGGGACCCTAAAACCCTCAAGATCTCACAAAATCCAACAAGGATAACCACATAGTATGAAATAAAGGATAACCCTTACTTAGGTATATGCCCATACATATAACTAAGTTATTTAGTAACCTATCGTGACTACCCCAAGCCCACCTTCCATAGGTCAGGGGTTGGATACTAGCACCAAAGGCGTAAATCCCTAAAATGGGAAGTCATTTCCTTTATAATTATAAACAAACACAAAAGAGTATGCAATTGGAAGTAAAACACTAAGTAAAATTGTATAAAAAAGAGGGTGCTAAAAGTAAAGGGGGGATGGAAATACAAGCCTAACAGTAAAGTAAAATACAAATGAAATGCTAGTACAACTGAAGAAAAGAATTAAATTAGCTACAAGGTCGTGCTCTGGGGTTCCCACCTGAAGGGTAGGTACAGATGGCCTCCTTAGCACCCCAAGTCCTTCCTTTCACTCCGTGTACGTCTCGTCGAGTGGTCCACCTCTGAGTACCATCCTGTTCTACTACTCTCTGCCCCGATCAGCGTTGTTCATCGTTTGCAACCAACACAACGAGGTCCGGGAATATCCCATGCAGGGGTGAGTATAACGATACTCAGTAGGGACATTAAGACCCTCAAGGTCTCACAAAATCCAACAAGGAAAACCACAGAGTATGAAATAAATGGATAAGCCTTACTTAAGTATATGTCCATACATATACCTAAGTTATTCAGTAACCCATCTCAATCATGAGGAAAACACAAAAGTCATTGACTCAACTCAAAACTAGGATTTTATTCTAGGGTGGTATCATGTAACACACTCAGTCAAACTATCGAGACCTCGGCTGCTGATGTAGTCCTCCTCTACAGAGTACTGTGGGCCTACTGCGTCACACAGAGGTGCTTCCCACTGTCCTGGACTGTTGTGGTACTCCTCCTGTCGAGTATCGTGGTTTTTTCCTGTCACATAGAGGCACTTCCCACTATGGGTATGTCGCGTCACATAGAGGCGCTCCCCCTCATATCCTACTAAGGTACTACTCCTGTTGAGTACCATGGGTCTGCCGCGTCACACAGAGGCACTCTCCACTATGGGAATGCTACGCCACATAGAGTCTCTTCCCACTAGGCTAGTCGAAACACTCCGAGTCAAAAGGTCAGTAGTTGTCAGCTCTCAGCCAGCTACTAGGTCTCCGAATTTCGCACGCTTGTCTCCAGGAGGATCTGCTCCACGAGCTACTGGTCGATACTCCAATAATCATGAAAACCCAAGTATAAGTATCTCAAAGTTCTTCCTTTTCATAGGGGTCTCAACGCAATAGATGGTCCATTAATCGGATACTCTGTCTGTGAGTTATTGGCATTTCTATACCAGGGGCCAGATTGGTTTTTAGGTTCAAACCAACCTGACCGTACTCCAACTGTGTCCAAACCTCAAATGGGGTATTCCAATAGAATATTCTCTCTCTAAGATTTCTATCTTCGTAGACAGTTCATCGATCAGACACTCGTAGCCCAAGATATGGGCTAAAAGGTATAAACTGGCCATAGATGGTCCGGGTCTGGTCCGACCCAGTTGGACTGACCTCGGCCGATCCAGGACTGGACCGAGGTCTGACCTGGTCCGCAGGTCTGACTTGGTCTAAGGGCGGCCCAGCCACTCACAGGGTCCTCCTAAGCCGCTGCTAGGGTGGAAGTCGGTCTAGCTCACACGGGACCTGACAGGGTCCCGCTCCACCCGGCTCGCCCAAGCAGCCAGCCGCTCCACACCAACGACAAAGTGTGACGGCACCACGCCCCTCTGCCGCGGCCCGCCCTGGCCGCGACCCTCTGCTGGCCTCCACACGGCACGACGGTGTCGTGCCCGCTTGGCAACCCGGCAGCCTTGCGCCACCGGTTTCTTCATGGTCGACCCGATGTCGGCCGTCGTTGCTTCACCTCTGTCGTCAACAATAGATTACAACAAAGGGGGGGTCGGGCCATGTTCGTTCGGTCGGAACCCTCCTAGTTATTGCGACAAATTTTGGAAAAACAAAAACCCAAGATTGAACGAAGTTGTAGGATGGAAACAAATTCAAACGTAAAATCCCCTACCTCACTTATTGACCATTGACGGTGGAAGGAGAGGAATAGTGGATGTCGATTCGTCGACTTCGGGAAGCATCCGGGGTTGGAGACCGAGGGAGAAGCATCGTTGGCGTTCTTCACGGTTAGCTCCTTCTCTTTTGGCATGGTTGAAGATCGATGAAGGAGTTCATCGTTCTTTGGTGGTGAGCGGCATTATTCGTTGGAAGGATAAAGTTCTACAAGTTCTTCCAATCCCTCTCTCAAGCTCCACCAAAATAATTTACAACCAAAAATAATAGACTAACTGTTATTTTAATGGTTGGCAAGAATTCAAAAGAATTCAAAAGGTTCCAATTAATTAAATGAAAGAGATAACCTACTTAATTAATGGAGGAGTTGGCTTAAATAAATGTTGGGAAAGGTAAAGAGTTGATATCCCACATAAATGGAGGGTTAAAGGGGGTTTAAAGCCCGTGTGGGCCCCACCAAGAATATCCTACCAAGGGAGGTAATGCACGAGTGGGCCCCACCACCATAACCTCTCATGGAAGGTTATGGTGTGGTGGACCCCACCTCTAACCTCCTCTTGGAGGTTTTAGCCACCACGAAAAAAATAAGTTATCACTTATTTTATTTAACTTAATTAAAAACCCCAAAAACTAACTTCTATTCCCGACCAACTGTCGTCGAGGTGAAATTCTTCTTAAGTGAATACCAGCGCTGCGAGTTCAACGGTACCCTCGGATTTTAATTCTGAGCACCAGTTCAAAAGTTATAAAGTATGGCTCGTACGTTTACTGAACGTACCTGAAAAAAACTTCAGAAATTGATTCCGGGAACACCGGGCCTTAGAATCAAGCGCTGTAAATTTTCGCGGACTCATAAAAATTCCATGAATTTAAGAAAAAAATTCCATTAAATTTTTGGGTCTTTACATTCTCCCCAACTCATTGCTTTATATCCTAGTAAGCTACAACTCGATCTAAGGGAACAAATGGGGGTACTGAGCACACATCTGAGACTCTCGCTCCCATGTGCTCTCCTGGAGGTTCTCGTACTGCCAGCGAACATGCACCAGAGGTATCGACCATCCATGTAGGACCCACTCCAATTGATCCTAAATCTCTACTAGAACCTCCATGAAAGTCTCCCCGTCATCGATGTCCATCTCTCCATGGTCGATGATGTGGTAAGGGTCGTGCACGTATCTCCTCAGTTGAGATACGTGGAAGACGTTGTGCACCCGGTGCAACTGAGGTGGAAGATCCAGACGATAAGCCACCTCGCCTACTTTGCTGAGGACCTGGAAAGGTCTGATGATTCATGGAGACAACTTTCCTCATCGTCCAAATCTCCGTAGACCTCGTCGAGGTGAGACCCGTAGGAAGACGTGGTCACCATCCTCAAACTCTAGAGGTCTCTGTCTCCTGTCAGCATACGAATTCTGTCTAATTTATGCAATCTTCATCTACTCCTAGATGATCTTAACCTTCTTCATGGTAGACCGTACAATCTCTGGTTCCACTATTGTTGACTCCCCAGGGTCTGTCCAGCACAGGGGTGATCTGCAAGGTCGCCCATACAACGCCTCGAAAGGTGTCATCCCGATGGTGGAGTGATAATTGTTGTTGTATGAAAACCCCACCAAAGGAAAGTGATCCTCCCAGCTATGACCAAAGTCGAGGACACATCCACGGATCATGTCCTAGAGGGTCTGAATGGTCCGCTCAGTCTGACCATCTGTCTGAGGATAGATGGCGGTGCTCAAGCAAAGTTGTGTCCCGAAATCCTCCTGCAACCCCTTCCATAGCCGGGAAGTAAACCGTGTGTCACAATCAGAGACAATAGATGAAGGTACTACATGAAAATTCACAATATCATGCACATAGAAGTTTCCCAAGCTCTCTACTAAGCCCTGATATCTGATCGGTATGAAGTGGGCTGACTTGGTGAGTCGGTCAACGATCACCCAAATCGAATCATGACTCTTGGATGTACGTGGAAGTCCCGTCACGAAGTCCATGGATATCCCATCCCACTTCCACTCTGGTACCTCTAAGGGATGAACCAAGCTTGTCGGTACCTGGTGCTCCACCTTCACTTGTTGACAAGTGACGCATCGTGAGAAAAACTCTACTATTGCCTTCTTCATACCTGGACACCATTGTTGTCGTCTAAGGTCCTGGTAGATCTTCGCCACACCTGGATAT
The DNA here is from genome assembly GCA_963277665.1 of Viscum album. Classification (NCBI taxonomy): domain Eukaryota; kingdom Viridiplantae; phylum Streptophyta; class Magnoliopsida; order Santalales; family Viscaceae; genus Viscum; species Viscum album. The sequence goes on along the minus strand of OY728147.1, from coordinate 64,512,225 downwards.
ACCGCTAGAGGGGAAGTGTGTAACTCCCTCAACACTTCCTCCTAAAGTGAAACTGGTACCAAGGTACATGCTATGAAAAGGATTACATGCTCCCCACCTTCATAAAATCCCTTAGGTGCCTGCCCTGTGGATATCTGAGCATGTCGCGTCTCGTAGTCAGCATCTCTACGATGCACCTCCCTGACTAACTGAAGAAGTGGAGGAGTAACTGTAAGAGACTATAGAAAGGCTAATCCATCACTATGCACAAAGGATATCTATAAGGAAGCCATCTTCTCTGTCGCCTCTCCTATCAGCTGTATACTAGATCTTTTGCTGAGTGCATCCGCAACAACATTCCCCTTCCCATGAGTATAGACTATCTCGAAGTCAAAGTCCTAGAGGAACTCAAGCCAACGCCATTGTCTCGGGTTCAGTTCCCTCTAATATAAGATATAACTGAGACTCTTGTGATCATATTAGACTGTGAAATGCTCTCCCATCAGATAGTGTCGCCACATCTTCAAGGCGAAGACCACTGCTGCTAACTCCAGGTCATGGGTAGCATAGTTCTACTCATGTTGTCTCAGCTGCCGAGAACCATATGTGATCACTGATCGCTCTGTATCAGGACACACCCAAGTCTGGTCCCTGATGAATCACAATAAACTACATACCCTACGCCTTCTTCTAGAAGCCTCAAGATGGGGTCACTAATAAACCTCTACCTCAGCTCCTGAAAGCTCTGCTAGCATATCTCCAACCACATGAAGGGTTTCCCGTTCTTCATCAAGGCTGATAGTGGTGCTGAAACTCTGTAGAAGTCTGGAATGAATCTCCAGTATTATCCATCCAAGCCCAGAAAACTCCATACCTCTGACACACTCCTGGGTAGCTCCCAAGAAAGTATCGCCTCAATCTTTACTGGATCCACCGCAGCTCCAGCCTCTGAGATGACGTGTCCCAAGAAGTGAACCTCTCGAATCCAAAAGTATCACTTTGAGAGATTACCATAAATATATTGATCTTGGAGTGTTTCCAGTACTACCTACAAATGGTAGGCATGCTCCTCCTCGGTAGTAAGGTGGATCAGTATGTCATCAATGAAAACTATGACAAAGCGATCGAGGTATGGCTGGAAGATCTTGTTCCTGACACACATGAACACTGTTGGAGAATTGGTTATGCCGAAGGGCATAACCAAGAACTCATAGTGGTCGTACCGACATCTAAATGTCTTCTTCTTCAAATCATCGTCTCAAACACTAAGCTGGTGATAGCCTGATCTGAGGTCTATCTTCGAGAACTATTGGGCTCCCTTGAGCTGATCAAAGATGTTTTCAATCCTTGGGAGTGGGTACTTGTTCTTCATGGTCACCTGGTTTAGGTGACGATAGTCAACACAAAGCTGCAAGCTCGGCGAACAGAATCAGGGTTTCCTAGGGAGAAACACTGGGCCAGATGTCTCTTCCCCTGCAAGTCCTCCAGCTGTACCTACAGCTCACAAAGCTCAGCGGGATACATCCGATATGCTGGAGTAGATATTGGTGTCATCCCAGGGTACAGATCAATGTCGAATTACACCTCTCTGCAAGGAGGTACATTGTCAGGGACAACATCCACGTACTAGTACACAACTACAGGATAAGTTGGACTCTCCACATCCACTGCTCTGAGGTTAAGGCAGGCCAACTGATGAGTGATCAGTTGTACCCTCCTCCAAGTAAGTCTGTCATGTGTTGCAAAGGTTCCCTTCTCACTGGTGAATGTAAACCTGGTCCCATCCATGCGGACACACCACAATTTGTTCTTAATATAGTCAATCTGATCATGGACTGTAGATAACCAGTCCATACACAAGATGACATCGTAAGGCCTTGACACCACTATGAGGAGATACCAACCGAAGTTATCGCCTCCTAGAGTAAGCTCACACTGCCGGCACCAGTGTGTAATCGTCGAGTCTTATCCCTTAGGAGTCTCTAGCTATAAGGATCGAGCCAATAGCTCTGCCGGAATCTTCAAGATTCGAACAAGGGAAGTGGAAATGAAAGAGTGACTCGCACCTGTGTCTATAAGAACTGCAGCTAAGATGGAGTAGACACATATAGTACCTAGAATCATCTCTAGAGCACCGTGGTCATATGCCTCAGCTGCATGAAGCTGAGCTCTCCCCTGTCCACCTGCTCCCTGCGGTCGGGGTGGACCTTCTGGTGGTGGTGCTGGAAACACCTCGAAACATCGTCCACCGCCAGCTGCTCGACCAGCTCATCTGCCACGTCCACCTGCGCCCTATGGACTACCTTGATCGAACCTCTTCCTCTTCCTGGGAGGTCCCTTAACTATCTTTTGATCATATGAACGGTGGGTCGGACAATCACGTGCCATGTGACCCTTCCCACCGCACGAGTAACACCGCCTACTCCTGGTAGGTAAGTCACTGCCTCGGGTGCCCTGAACGACTGATCCTGAGTCATGCAGTCGTCCACCCGTGGGTATGGTCCTCGTGGACCTCTATGTCACCTGTCTACTTCCAACTGCAGAAGACTCCACTGCATGTCGACTACTAGTGGGTCTCGCTGTTGGAGACTGCTCAGAAAGGAAAATCTCCACTATGATGGATCTCTCTAACACCCCCGCCTACATCGGGATATTGAGGGAGATCATCGAGGCTCTGATCTCTCGCCTAAGCCCGTGCTCGAAGGTCCGAGCTCTGAAGAATGGTTCCTGCACCATATCTATGGAGTAGCATGAGAGGTCGGTGAACCTCGTTGAGTAATGTGATACTGTCATGTTTCCCTTATGTAGATGAAGTAGCTCCTGTATCCGCACCACACAAAGGGTGGCTGGAACAAACTCTGCCCGAAACAGGCACTCGAATTCTATCCAGAGTAGTGTCACCTCGTCGTGGACCTGGATCATCAGGCTCCACCATCTTCCTATTGCTGCCTGAAGGAGACCCGCAACAATAATCGTCATGAGGTCTGCTGGTGTCCCTACCAGCCTGAAGACTCTCACCACATCCTCCATCCAATCCTCAGCCGCATGTAGGTCCATCTCTACCCAGAACCTGGGTGGCCTCTGGCATTGGAACTCATGCAACCCGCTCAAGTGGCGTGCATCATCTGCTGCTGGGGATGGTGGATTCGGTGGCCCAACGGTAAGTGGTACTAATGGTGCCTCCACTAGTAAAGGCCCCTGCACTGAGGCCTCATTGCTCGGTGGTCTGTCAGAGCGGGTGACTCTTGGGGCTCTAACTGGTCATCCACGGGGAGGCATCCTGAATGAAATAGATGTGAAATGGTCAAAAGATTATACCTGTTTGAGATGACTTAAATAAAAACCTTTGAAAACACACAAGAAACCCGTGTTTTCATGCATTGAGTCAAAAATCAGAAGTCAGGGTCCTGGTGTATGGATACGTCGGCCACCCGCACCAACACTGGACTCCCTAAACTGAAAAACACACTTAGTACCCTTAACACTATTACTTCATAGAAAATAAATATCAGAGTCCTAAGTTATTTATTAGAACTGACTCCTCTGATACCAATTGTCACGACCCACCTCCCCGGGCCATGAACCTTCTCATATGACCCCATGCGTCTTCTGTAATACCTTGGTTGCCTTCCCAACACACCATGGGCTATTACTCACTAGGGTCACTTATCAGACTAATGATTGTCCCCATAAACCAACACTTGTTCTTTCAGTGTGTTTTTTCCTCACTCACACACACTCTGGGAAACATTCTAGAAGGTCACCTGTCCTGATTAATACTCCATGCCAAGAATGCCTAACTATGGAGTTCTAATCATGTAGGCTCCTGAAAATAAAGGTGCACCTTATTGACATGGGTAGTAACATTTAGCCTTTTAAGTCTCACTTTTCTAGGGGTGTTACAATCATGAACAATTTTCATAATATTTCAATGTACCTATATATATATCCACTCAAAGATAAAATTTGTGCTCAATCATAAGAAGTTTTTCAAGGGATATGTAGTGTATTTAGGTTCATGGTTTGATGTTTAAAATTAAAGGATTCAAAGAGGTGTTTTTATCATTTAATATTCAACACGTGAAATTACAATAAAAGAACATATAAATTTAGACATTATTTTTCTCCCAGAAATGCATCACAAATAATAATATTTGCACCCCCCCCCCCCTTCAATGGTAAGATGCATAACAAAATTTTTAAATTCACAAATAAAATTATAAACAATATTTTTCACATTATAATTAATATAATTAACCCAATATTTTTAATATTAGTTTTAAAATATTTTATTATTTTCAATGTCAAATGAATCAAAATTTTGAAATTCCCAATTTTTTCAGAATTTAAAATTTTCAAAAACATTAATTTTTATAATTTCAATAACAATGTTTTTTATTTTTTGAGTTCCATTACTCATTACAAATATTTTTATTATTAAATACATCCTTTTCATGGATTTGAAATTTGAAAATTTGGGTTATTTTGGTTAAATAATTCATTTTTTCCATTCTACCCACAATCTTAACAATTTTTAAAATCTCATGGCATGTTAAAATTTTAATTTTTACAATTAATAAATAAAGAATTTGAATATGATATCATCCATAAATTTATAAGTTCAATAACTATAATAAATGTGATTAATTTATTTCAAACACTACAGAAACATTGTAATAAAATAAGTAATTTTTTTATAGAAAAGTATTATTATATATACCCTAATACTTATCCATGTGTAGAAATCTGTAGGTTTCTTGAGAATATTGATAGTGATAGGGAGTGAATAATATTCCATTATGAATTCATATCAAAAAATAATAATGATTTAAAATATGCGACTTATTATAAAATATATAAGTTTTATAAAACTTTTAATTCATATAATTCTTGGTATTTATATATTCTAACAAGTTATTGATGCGATGAAAATTTATATCAAATTTGATGACAGTATGTGTTTATATATAAAGAATAACCTTTTAGTGTTCTAAGATCATACCTTATGTGTATTTATTTATCTTTTTAGATATGAATATTACAGAGTCGAATATGATGAATATGAATTAAAAATTGATTGATTTCAATCATATAAAAATATAGTATGAGTTTTGGGTGAAAGAGTTCATTATGTTTGAAAAATATCAAGAATATTACAATTCTCAAGTCCTTTGATCATGTTTATATAATTTTTATTTAATACTAATTGGTCCAACAGAGTTAGAATAACACTTGATCTGCCAGAAAATGGATCTAAGTTATAAATATCGGACTAAACAAGGGGAAGAACTGAATGTATCTATTTAATACGATAACACTTTGTTTTATGGATCATCTTATATGATTACAAGTGTGAACTATGATGAAGAATATATTGAGGATATGATTATAGTTATGAATGATAATGAAGTTCTTATTAAGGAAATGAAAATGATAGTTGAAGATAAACTTCTTGATTTCCCAAAACTATTTTTGATGTTAAAGTATTGTGCCAAGATTCCATTTTATGTCAGTTTTACTAAGTATACAACATTTTCAACCTTGCGAAGTAATATAATGTAAAAGTTGGAAATGATAGAGTGACACCAACTTTACTAAATTACTTTATCTCTTGAATGATATTATATTAAAATATAATGATATTATTTTATGAACATATGATGTTGAATTTATTCTACGTCCAATGGGTAAGATCTATGAAATAATATATTCATGTCAAAATGATTTTATACTATTTCTCAAGGACCATAAATCACTTAAAAATTCCTAATGTGGGGTGTGTCTTAATACTAGAAAGATGAATAGAGTACTCTGAAATTTGTATGGTACTTTCCAATCATTCCAATGTTTAAGCACTTATGTTGAAGTGTGGAGAGAATAAGAAAATTAAAGTGGTAAACATATATAAGAAATCAAGATATGAAACTTTTTCACCTAGAAAAATATTCTTTATGGAATAAAATTGTTTATGAGTATCCTAAATTTGTAAACGATCTGAGAAAACATTACCTTATGCTATCAACATATGGAGTGAATCCTTTTGGTTTACAATGTGGCACTTATAATACACAGTTGGTTATGTTGGTAAATTATAACTTTCCATCATGATTATGTATGAACCAAAAATAAATTATGTTTTATATGCTCATATTAGGGCCAAAACAAGTAGATAATGATATTGTTTATTTTGATCCATTGATTGAATATTTGAAATTAACATGGGATTCAAGTGTTACATTGTACGATGCTTAGAGAAATAACGATTTCATACTGAGATCCATGTTGTACATGATGATAATTGAATTTAATTCTCATGAAAATTTTTTAGGATATAACATTAAATAAACTCAAGGGTGTCCCATTTGTAAAAAAGGTACACACTTAGTTAGGGTGAGTCATTCCTTGAAAAAAAAAATCAGTACATCACATATTTCAACACGGATGACATAATTACCAATCTTGGACAACATCATTTTATGGAAATTCAGAATAAGGTACAACACCTTCTTTATTAATAGTTAATGAAATATTTGAGAAATTTAATTATATGGCCACTGATTTTGGTAATACTTTAAAAGACCTTCTAAAATATGATTTGAAAAATAGATTATTTTTTTAATTCACATAGTGGAATTTTTTGTATATCATGAATTTTATTAATGTGATGTATGTGGGAAAATATGTATGTGATATTTTCCTTTTCATGTTACTAAATTAACCCCAAAAAACAAAGTTTGGTATTAATTCTAGGTTTGACATGATTGACATGGGGATATGGGAAAAGTAGGCACTGGTGAAGGGTAAAAGACAAACTTTTCTTCCTATAGATACTGAAAATATTTCCAGGAAGTGATATATAAAATTTACAACTACCTGAATGATATAAAGATTTTAGAGGGGTATTTATTAAATATCAAGAATATCATGTTGAGGACTGATTTAAAGTTATGTTTCCTAAAATCATATGACTGTCGTGTTTTGATGCAAGATCTAATTCATGTAGCTTTACATTACATTTTCCCTAAAAATTTATATCATATATTTACCAAAATTTGTTTCTTTTTCAAACCTATGTGAAGTATAGTTATAGACCCAAAAAATTTGTAAACTATGGAAAAGTTAATTTTTAGTGACCTAGCCTTCTCATACATGGATATTACATATTTTTAGATGAATATTCAATATATTGCACAAACACCCACCTGATAACCATAATAGTTTAGTTCCCTTATAAGCTTCGAACACAATATTCTTAATTAAAGAAAATCTTCAATGTTTTACATAAATATCATCCCTATTAGTACTCCTACTTAAAAACAGTTTTCATAACTTGGGGAAATCAAACATAAGAAAGGGTGACCTCATACGCTCAATGGTGATAAGCATAAGATATATCAATCTATAATCATAAGAAATCATAGGATAATATTAAGGGTATGTGATCATGAACATAACTTATAAAGTTCATACCTAATCAATCATATATCACAAACATGATTCATGGCATAAATATTGGTAGTTCATAATACATGAATCATAATAAAATCAAAGAACATGAGCTAAGAGAACATAACATTATCATAAGGAATAGATTTTTTCCATACACAAAATAATATAAAATATTGTATCGGGGATACCGATAAATACATTCATAACATGTTAGGATTGAGCTAAACACATGTGTACCTTCTTCTATCTTGGGCTGACTACCCATGTAACCACCTTTTTAGGGGTTACACTTCCTGGTCAGGACACACCACCATACCTAGTGGTATTTAATTTCTTATAGTGTAATGGGTTCACTCCCCAAACTATCATGTTAGTTAAGGTTCACTCCCAATACCATCATAGTGAATAAAATCCCTTACTAAACTGAGTTCACTCCCTATTTCAGTCCTATTTATATCATAAGATATAAATATTTTACATAATGAATTGGAGATATATATAGGTTTCACTCATATTTGGTTGTAACATAACCACTATACTTGGTTATAACATAACCACCATCCTTGGTTATATCATAACAACCATCACATGATGAAAACTATACATATGTGTTTTATAATATCATAAAACATTTATCATATCATAACCCATAAAATCAAATTGGTTTCATAAATATTTCATCATATCATAACCTACAGAAAAAAGATAGGTTTCATAATAATTTTATCATTTCATCATAGCATGGATCTTGAAAAAGAAGCAGGATTAATAAGAATTATATCATGGTATAACCCATGTAAGAGAGATGGGTATCATAAAAATTGTTTCATAATTAACCATTCAAAGTAAGAATAATAATGGTATCCTTTGTTTATATTCCTAGTAAAGCATAGGTAACATCAACAGATGTCATATTAGATGTAAAATATTTTTGAAATATTATATAGGACGTTTATTTATAAAAATAAATTTTCTTTGAAAATCAATTTGTAAAACTTTACACAATTTGAAAATCCTTTTCTTTTAAAATAACCATGAAAACATATAAGGGATGCTTTAAAAATAATTTAAACTTTTCATGAGAAAAATATCCTTTCTTATTTTAAAAATAAATTTAAAAAAAATTGAAAATAATTTTATTTTAAAAATAACCTTGAGAACTTATAAAGTAATATTTTAAAAAATAATTTTCATGATGGTGGTAAATTCTATTCATATTGTATAAAAATATTCCTTTAACATTTTTTATAGAAGATAAATGGGAATTCTTTTTGATAATGATGTGAAGATTAATTTTAAAAAAAAATATTTAAAAAGTAAAACGTGGGAAAAAATTTCTTTAATAAATAATTTTAATAATTTTAAAAAAAATTGAAAACATTTTCAGAAAACATGGTTTTGGAAGAAAAGAGTTTAAAACTAGAAAGATGATTTTTCATTAAAACATTCTTTTAAACTCTTGATAACATAAATAGAGTAAAATTAAGGTAAAACATGTATTCTAATAAAATAAAAATAGTATAATAAAATTTTTGATTTTTTTAGATATATATTGTAATGTCTCGGATTTTCCATTTATTATTTTTTAAATATTATATGGAATTATTTTGAGATCGGGTGCGAAGACGGCACAGCATTCCGAGGTCCAGTGAGCCCGGAATGGTGGTTTGAACTTTTTTAGTTAAGTGAGTCAGCACTTGTGCACGGTTGTGGCAGTTTCCAAACGGATACCCGGATTAAAAATCTGAGAGCACCATTGCGTTTGGGACGATGACTTTACCTGAGAATGAGGCTAACCTCGACCGGCGCGGGTCGAGGGAAAAAGGTTAATTTTCGGACGTTTTAAGTAAAATAAAATAAAATAAATTAACCAGTTTATTTTATTTCTTTTAAGGAAACATCCGTTGCACCGTGGTGATGGTGCAATTGTTTCCTAAATTTATGACGCATCATAATAACTTCAAAATGTAAAGTCAACGTCATTAATGCTTCCACATAATTAAATGTCAACTTTTTTCCCTTTTTAAAGGGTTAACCAATTGTTGATCGTTGGCAACGCTTGAGAAGAACCTCTGCCGAATCTGCGAGGTGTTGGAGCAATTCTCGACGAAGAACGACAATAGATCGAAACCAAGGATCGTTGCGCCGACATTGAAGGATAACGACAACAACGGCATCACGACACCTTCATCAACGATCAATCCTTTCAAAAGGTAGGGGTTGTTGTTTTGATTTTTCTTTTCCCCGTATTTGAATTTAAACGACGAACACGGATCAACCACAAACAAGTTGATCCGTGGACCCGTATGTTCTTGCAGGAGGGTTTTCTTTGGGATGATTTTGGGGAATTAATCCATGCTTTATATTCATCTTGATCTCTTCTCCGTTTAAACCTATTAACGGGATCGGATCAACACAGTGACGAAGGATGGCAGAGGTTCGTTCCTCGATTTGCTTATTTGGATCTCTTCCTCCTTTTCCCTGCGCATTCTTCGCGTTCTTCACGGGGCGACGAACAACGGATCATTGCGCATCTGTTCTATGACGCAATGATCCCAAACTGAAGGTTCGACATCACAATGTTCTCGTGGAGGTGCAGCGATGATGGTGGTCGACAAATCAGACAAGTTCGGAAAAGGCGTTCTTCGCGCGGGAAGATCAATCATGTTTTCAAAGCTGATCAGAGGCCTGAAAATGATGGAAACAGCTTCGTGGTGTCGGGGAGACCAAGACCTGAAGGTTTCGTAGCGATCGGACGGTCGGATCAATGATCGGAGCACCACGGGAGGCGCGACAGCGGAGGTCATCGTTTCTGGAAATTTCCAGAATACACGGCGTGTACTTCCGAAGAACACGTTGTGTAGTTCTGAAGGTGTCGGCTAGGGTTTTGGGGTCAGAGAAGGATCACACGGCGTGTTGGACCTTCCCCAAAGCTCAGCGTGTACTTTAGGTGGTACACGAACATGGGATGCTCTACACAGCTTCAGGCGGCACGACGTGTACAGCTTGGCAGAGGCGGCTAAGCGGAGCTCAGCATGTATCCCGGGGATACACGAACACAGGATGGAGTACACGATCATGTACTCCCTCACCCGGCCAGGCGAGGTCACCAGCTTAGGTCACCCCGTGTGCATATTGCACGGGTTGGAGTACACGGGTTGGTGACCGTGTACGGGCACATGGCCAGAGTACACGGAGCCAGCCCCAGTGACCTAAACACAGCGTGTACTCCGTACTACACACCATGTATAAAGTTTTCTACATGACCATCCTCACGAAACGGGTCGTTGTACACGGGCAGTACTTGGGGTCAGACAACACGACGTGTATCATTTCTACATGTCGTGTACTTTTTGGAGAATGGCTTGGTCCTTTTGTTCACTGTGCCTTGAACATATTTCATTTGGGTTAGTGCCCCTTCTTCTTTTCCCATGAAGGTCAGGCATCATTCCCTCATGTCGAATTATGATCCCTTCAGCAGGACTTTTCTGTGATAGTGTCAGGCATCCATCCGAGAGGCCCGGATCGAGATCCTCTATCCATTCCAGACCCTAGGTAGAGTCAGGCATTGGCGTGACCAACTTTACTGAGCGTTGATCCTCTACCTAGCAGGTGAATTTTGGATGAGTCATGGTATCCGACATAGTCCTGGTAGTGATCCGCATCTGTGTATCGAGATCTTTCCCACTCAGGAGCGTGTCTCCCGTAATGAGTGCTTCTGTATATCGTAACCCTTCCACTTAGGATTGTGTCTCCCATAATGAGTGTAGCCATATCTCGTGACGGTTACCGACGAACATCACTTCTCGGACGAATGTCATCAGAACTATAAGACTCATGGAGTGTGTTCTCACGGAACGAGCGCATCACAGAATCTTCGGACGGAATCCCTTACGGGGGTATGTGGTTGCGTGACTTCTCTCTAAACCATGGGTCTTGGTTTTGAGTATATCTGGTTTGTTTTATATGTTTAGTAAACATATAATCTGCATAGCTGACTATACCTTTACTTTGTGTACTACTTTGTGGTTTTCGGGGTCCTCTGGTGAGTATTGTTATACTCACCCTTGCACAAGATATTCCCGCATGTCTGGTATCATGTGCAGACGAGCAGCCTTTTGACAGAGTCCAGGGCGGACTAGGACAGGACTGGGCTTTCGGAGTTTCCTACAGGCCGAGGCGTTCCTACGGCTATGAGCAGTAGTCCCAGTACCATTGTGCTTACAGGTTGGACTTTCCAGTTTTTCATACTCTTGCTTTTGGTGGGCTTGTATTCTGGCCCAGTTTACTTTTACAGTACTCTACTTTTCATCATACTCTGTTGGTTGGGTTTACTTGTATGCATGCTTTTTTTGTTCCTTAGTGTTTTACATTTCAGCATTTATGGGATTGGATATGTGTGTGTGTGTACAAGTACTTAGGCAATGCCTCCCATGTTAGTGACATGACTACTCGGTGCTAGTCACCAGCCCCTGGCCTATTGGAGGCGGGCTTGGGGAGTCATGGCGCGGGCCCCACTGGGATGGGTCGTGACATAGTGGTATCAGAGCTGGTCGGTTCTACCTTAGGACCAAGAGTCTGTGAGTTTGGTTGAGGCAACAAGTGTTGAGTGTTTTAGGTTCGACTTCTAGAACAGAGACTCCAGTGTTGGTGTGGCGGCTGACGTATCCATACACCAGGACTCTGATAGCCTTCTTTTCAACCTGGTTCATGAAAACACTGGTTGCAGGGAAATAAAAGGTACATGCATCAAATAGGAATGGGTTTTTTCTTCCATATCCTTGATGTCAGCTATCCAGATATACTCATTGACCGTGACACATCTTGTTTCTTTACAGGATGCCTCCGCGACACGTACCTGCTAGGATTCAGCAGCACGATCACGATGATAACCCCCTCAGTGATGAGGCATCAATACAGGGACCAGTTCCCTAGGCGTTGCCACCAGGTGGTGCACCTGCTCTACCACCACCGGTGGAGAAGCCAGTGGTACCTGTAGTACCGACTGGCGAGGAGCGTAGGCTTAGTGCGCTCCATGAGATTCAGAGACAGAGGCCCCTCATGTTCCGAGGCGAGCCCGACCCTCAGGCGGCTGAGGACTGGCTTGAGGCGGTGACCAGAGTTTTCCATCTAGTGAGGACACCAGTATACTAGATGGTGATCCTAGGAGCGAGCCTTCTTCAGGGTTCGGCCGGACGATGGTGGAGTTTGACCACGCAGACTCATGACAAGGAGACTCTTTCGTGGACGGAGTTTGAGTGACTCTTCAGGGAGGAGTTCTCTCCAGTTATACTAAGAGTTGTGCGCATCTAGGAACTTCTTCAACTCCAATAGGGAAGTATGACACTGGCTGACTATTCATCGAGGTTCACCAACCTCACCAGGTACTCGATGGATATGGTCAGGGATCAGTACTCCAGGGCTCGAACCTTTGAGCGAGGTCGACAGAGATAAATCCGAGCTAGTGTCATGCCTCTATGCAAATCGACCTATACTGGAGTGATCGAGCGGGCCTTGATGATCGAGAGCTTCTTGGCAGAGCAGAGACAGCCGCCGGCAGTCAGCAGTAGGCAGACAGGTGTGGAGACACTGGCAGTAGGGAGCCGGCATCAGACGAAGGGATCTGGATGTGGGAGATGTCATAGGAGGACCCAGGATAGGAGATCGACAGTCCAGGGCTCTCAGGCTGGATCCAGTCAGCCTAGGGAGAAGCGATGCTACACATGCAACGGTCAGGGGCATCTCGCTAGAGATTGCCCGACACGTCGGGCTGCTGATAAGGAAGTGGTGGATGGGCCACCGAGACAGAGGTATAGAACGGATTAGGAAGATCCACCAGGAGGCGGATGTGGAAGAGGAGTAGGGAGAGCTGCAGGTGGTGGTAGATGCTTTGACTTACTTCCACCACCACCCCGAGAAGGTCCGCACCAGGCTCATGGAGCTGGGGGACAGGGACAGGGACAGCTGCATGTGGTTGAGGCATACGACCTAGGGGCTCCAGGGATGATTCGAGGTATGATCTGTGTCTTTTCTACCTTAGCTTCCGTACTCATAAACACAGGTGCCAGTCATTCCCTTATAGCCACATGTATTGTACAAAACCTCGAGATTCCGGTAGAATCGTTGACTCGATCCATACGCTTGGAGACACCTACGAGAGGAGACTCAACGATCACGCACCTCTGCAGATAGTGTGATCTTACCCTTGGAGGCGAGAGTTTCGGTTGGAACCTCTTGGTGGTTTCATCGATGCCTTACGACGTCATTCTCGGTATAGATTGGTTATCTTCTGTCCATGCCCAGATTGACTGTTTTAGGTGAAGAGTGCGGTGTGTCCGCCATGATGGAACAAGGTTTTCCTTTGTTGGAGAAAAGGAAACCCAGGTAGCACAAAGTGGGCTCATGCATAGGAGGGTGCAGCCGATCACTCATGAGTTGGCTAGCCTTACCCTCAGAGTAGTAGATTTTATGAGCTCTCAGTTCCCAGCAGTGGTGGCGGAGTATGAGGACGTCTTTCCAGACGATGTTCTAGGGTTACCTCCCCGCCGGGAAATTGAAATCTGCATCGACTTACACCCCGGGACAACACCAATTTCCTCATCTACTTATCGGATGGCTCCCACAGAGCTTCAAAAACTGAGGGTGCAGTTGGAGGATTTGCAGATAAATAGTTTCGTGAGACCCAGCATTTCACCCTGGGCGGCCCCGATCTTGTTTTCCAAGAAGGCAGACGGGAGTCCGAGGTTGTGCATGGATTACCGGCGCCTAAACCAGGTGACGGTAAAGAACAAGTATCCACTGCCAAGAATTGATGACCTCTTTGATCAGCTAAGAGGGGCTCAGTGGTTCTTGAAGATTGATCTTCGATCAGGCTATCACCAGCTACGAGTGCGGGATGAGGATATACCGAAGACGGCTTTCAGATGTCGTTACGGTCACTATGAGTACTTGGTGATGCCCATTGGCATGATGAACGCCCCCGCAGTTTTCATGGGGTTGATGAACCGGATCTTACAGTCGTACTTGGACCGGTTCGTAGTGGTCTTCATCGACGACATCCTTGTGTACTCGGCGTCAGAGGAGGAGCACACGAGACACCTACAGATGGTTTTGGACGTACTCCGAGAGCACCAGCTTTATGGAAAGCTCTCGAAGTGTCAGTTATGGATTCAGGAGGTCCACTTTCTGGGACATTTCCTCTCAGCAGATGGAGTAGCTGTGGACCCAACCAAGGTGGAGGCTGTGTTATCATGGGACCCACCTCGGAGCGTGACAGAGGTGCGAAGATTCCTTAGGTTGGCAGGATATTACCGGAGATTCATCTTTGATTTCTTCTGGATATCAGCACCGATGACGGCCTTGACCAGGAAGGGTAAACCCTTCATGTGGACCAAAAAGTTCCAGCAAGCTTTTGAGAAGCTAAGACAGAGTTTGACGAGCGCCCCAGTCTTGAGGTTTCCAGAGGAGGGAGTCGAGTACATAGTTTTCTGCGACGCATCAGGGACCGGGCTCGACTGTGTCCTGATGTAGCGGCATGCAGTGATTGCTTATGGTTTGCACTAGCTTAGGCCACATGAGTAGAACTATGTGACCCATGATCTCGAGTTAGCAGTGGTAGTCTTCGCACTGAAGATATAGTGACACTACCTTATGGGAGAGCGGTTCATTATCTAATCTGACCACAAGAGACTCAAGTATATCTTCTCACAGAAGAATCTGAATCTGAGGTAGAGGCGTTGTCTAGAGTTCCTATAGGACTATGATTTCGAGATCATCTATACTCCTGGTAAGGGGAACAAGGTGGCGGACTCTCTTAGAAGAAGGTCGAGCTCACAGCTGTTGAGTGAGGCAACATAACAATTAGACGCGTTACAGTTATCCTTCATGGATGGTGAGGTCACAGCCTACCAACAGTCGATGGTTTTCACCCCTCCACTCTTACAGTGAGTTAGGGAGGCATAGTTTGGGGATGTCGACTGTGTGGATTTACGTGCTCAGTTAACCACATGACATGCTCTGGATGGATTTTCACAAGGTGTGGAGCACGTACTTATTTTCAGAGGACGCACTGTTGTACCAGTGGCGTTCCAGGAGGAGGTCCTAAGGGAGTTTCATACATCCCCTTTGGCGGTAAATCCTGGAGTGGCAAATATGTACCAGGATCTATGTTGACAGTTCTGGTGGTCAGGCATGAAGAAGGTAGTATAAGAGTTCGTTTCTCGATGCCTCACATGCCAGCAGGTGAAGGTTGAGCACCAGGTTCCAGCAAGGTTAGCTCACCCCATGGAAGTTCCAGAGTGGAAGTGGGATGGAATATCGATAGACTTTGTGACAGGCTTACCACGGACTTCCAAGGGGAACGATTCCATATGGATGGTCGTTGACCGACTCACCAAGTCGGCCCACTTCCTAGCTATCAGGGAGCAGAGTTCCGTAGAGAGCTTGGTACGCCTCTACGTACAGGAGATAGCTCGGCTTCATGGTGTCCCCTTGACTTTAGTCTCAGACCGAGATTCCTGCTTCACATCCTGGTTGTGGAAGGGATTGCAGGAGGCTTTTGGGACTCAGCTACGCTTGAGCACAGCGTTTCATCCCCAGACATATGGTCAGACAGAGAGGACCATTCAAGTTCTGGAGGATATGTCGCGAGCCTGTATCTTGGACTTTGGTCGTAGTTGGGAGGACCACCTACCACTGGTGGAGTTTGCGTATAACAACAGCTACCACTCAACCATTGGCATGGCACCATTCGAGGCTTTGTATGGGAGACCCCTCCGGTCACCGCATTGTTGGACCGACCCCGGAGAGTCTCCACTCATGGGTCCAGAGTTGGTGAGAGCTACCACAGAGAAGGTGCAAATCATCCGGGAGCGGATGAAAACTGCACAGAGCCGGAAGAAGTCTTATTCTGATGGACGATGAAGTCCTCTGGAGTTCGAGTAGGGAGACCACATTTTTCTTTGGGTCTCACCTCGATGTGGGTAGCAGATATTTGGCCAAGGTGGCAAGCTATCTCCGAGTTTCATCGGACCTTTCTAGATCCTGGGCAGAGTTGGCGAGGTGGCATACCACCTGGCTCTACCACCACAGTTGCATCGGGTACATGATGTCTTCCACGTGTCACAGCTGAGGAGGTATGTGAATGACCCATCGCACATCATCGACTGGGGAGAGCTGGACATAGAGGATGGAGTGACCTTTGTTGAGTACCTGGTGGAGATCAAGGATCGGCAGGAGAGGATCCTTCGTGGGTGATCGATTCCCTTAGTACGAGTCTGGTGGCAGCAGGGGAATCTTCAGGAGAGCACGTGGGAGCAGGAGGCCCAGATCCGTGCCTAGTACCCACATCTTTTTGAGTAGCCTTTGTTTTGCCTTTTCGGGGATGTAAAGCCCCAAGGTGGGGAGAATGTAATGTCTCGGATTTTCCATTTATTATTTTTTAAATATTATATGGAATTATTTTGAGACCGGGCGCGAAGATGGCACATCATTCCGAGGTTCAGTGAGCCTGGAATGGTTGTTTGAACTTTTTTAGTTAAGTGAGTCGGCACTTGTGCGCGGTTGTGGCAGTTTCCAAACGGATGTCCGGATTAAAAATCTGAGAGAACCATTACGTCCAGGACGATGACTTTACCTGAGAATGAGGCTAACCTTGACCGGAACGGGTCAAGGGAAAAAGGTTAATTTTCGGACGTTTTAAGTAAAATAAAATAAAATAAATTAACCAGTTAATTTTATTTCTTTTAAGGAAACATCCGCTGCAGCATGGAGACGGTGCACCTGTTTCCTAAATTAATGACGCATTATAATAACTTCAAAATGTAAATTCAACGTCATTAAGGCTGCCGTGTAATTAAATGTCAACTTGTTTCCCTTTTTAATGGGTTAAACAATTGTTGATCATTTTCACCGCTTGAGAAGAACCTCTGTTGAATCCACGAGGCGTTGGAGCAATTCTCGATGACGAATGAAAACGGATCGAAACCAAGGATCGTTGCACCGGCATTGAAGGATCATGAAAACAACGGCAGCACAGCGCCTTTGTCAACGATCGATCATTTCAAAAGGTAGGGTTTGTTGTTTTGATTTTTCTTTTCCTCGTATTTGAATTTAAACGATGAATGCAGATCAACCACGAAAAAGTTGATCCGCAGATCCATACGTTCTTGCAGGAGGGTTTTCTTTGGGATGATTTTGGGGAATTAATCCATGCTTTATATTCATGTTGATCTCTACTCCGTTTAAACCTATTAACGGGAGCGGATCAACGTCGTGACGAACGTCGGCGGAGGTTCGTTCCTCAATTTGTTTATTTGGATCTCTTCCTCCTTTTCGCCGTGCGTTATTCGCGTTCTTCGCGGGGCGATGAACAACGGATCGTTGTGCATCCGTTCTGCGATGCAACGATCCCAAACCGAAGGTTCGACATCACAACATTCTCGTGGAGGTGCGGCGACGATGGCGGTCGAAAAATCGGACCAGATCGGAAACAACGTTCTTCGAGCGTTCTTCACGTGGGAAGATCAATCATGTTTTCAGAGTCGATTGGAGGCCTGAAAATGATGGAAACAGCTTTGTGGCATCGGGACGACCAAGACCTGAAGGTTTCGTGGTGATCGGACGGTCGGATCAATGATCGGAGCACAACGGGAGGCGCGACGGTGGAGGTCCGCATTTCTGAAAATTTCTAGAATACACGGTGTGTACTTCCGAAGAACACGCCGTGTAGTTCTGATGGTGGCAGCAAGGGTTTCAGGATCAGAGAAGGATCACACGGCGTGTGACCCCGGTCACACGGCATGTTGGACCTTCCCCGAAGCTCGGCGTGTACTTCGGGTGGTACACGGACATGGGATGCTCTACACGGCTTCAGGCGGCACGACATGTACAGCTCGGCAGAGGCGGCTACATAGATCTCGGCGTGTATCCCGGGGATACACAGACACGGGATGGAGTACACGACCGTGTACTCCCTCACCCGTCCAGGAGAGGTCACCAGCACAGGTCACCTCGTGTGCATATTGCACGGGTTGGAGTACACGGGTTGGTGACCGTGTACGGGCACATGGCCAGAGTACACGGAGCCAGCACCAGGGACCCAGACACGGCGTGTTCTCCATACTACACGCCATGTATAAAGTTTTCTACATGATCAGCCTCACGACATGGGCCATTGTACACTGGCAGTACCCGGGGTCAAACAACACGGCGTGTATCATTTATACATGCTGTAAACTTTTTGGAGAACGGCTTGGTCCTTTTGTTCACATTGCCTTGAACATCTTTCGTTTGGGTTAGTGCCCCTTCTTCTTTTCCCCCTGAAGGTCAGGAATCATTCCCTCGCACGGAATTAGGATCCCTTCAGCAGGACTTTTCTGTGATAGAGTCAGGCATCCATCCGAGAGGCCCAGATCGAGATCCTCTATCCATTCCAGACCCTAGGTAGAGTTAGGAATTGGCATGACCAACTTTACCAGGTGTTGATCCTCTACCTAGCAGGTGAATTTCGAATGATTCGTGGTATCCTCCTTGTCCCTGGCAGTGATCCTCATCTGTGTATCGAGATCCTTCCCACTCAAAAGTGTGTCTCCCGTAATGAGTGCTTATATCTATCATAACCCTTCCACTCAGAAGTGTGTCTACCATAATGAGTGTAGCTATATCTCATGACGGTTCCCGACAAACATCACTTCTTGGATGGACATCATCAGAACTATAAGACTCGTGGAGTGTGTTCTCCCATAATGAGCGCATCACGGAATCTTCGGACGGAATCCCTTGCAAGGGTATGTGGTTGTGTGACTTGTCTATAGACCGCGAGTCTGGGTTTTGAGTATATCTGGTTTGTTTTATATGTTATGTAATCATTTATTATGCATATCTGACTGTACCTTTACTTTGTGTACTGCTTTGTGGTTTTTGGGGTCCTCTACTGAGTATTGTTATACTCACCCCTGCACGGGCTTTGCCCGCATGTCTGGTATTTTGTGCAGACAAGCATCCTTTTGATAGAGTCCAGGGCAGACCAGGACAGGATAGATCTTTCTGAGTTTCCTACAGGCCGAGGCGTTCCTACAGCTACAAGCAGCAGTCCCAGTACCTTTGTGCTTACATGTTGGACTTTGCAGTTTTTCAGACTCTTGCTTTTGGTGGGCTTGTATTCTGGCCCAGTTTACTTTTACAGTACTCTACCTTTCTTCATACTCTGTTGGTTGGGTTTACTTGTATGCATGATTTTTTTCCTTAGTGTTTTACATTTCAGCATTTTTGGGCTTGGAGATATGTGTGTGTGTGTACAGGTACTTAGGCAATGCCTCACATGTTAGTGACATTCCTACTCAGTGCTAGTCACCAGCCCCTGGCCTATTGGAGGCGGGCTTGGGGAGTCACAAAGCGGGCCCCACCGGGACGGGTCGTGACATATATCATAATATTTCATCTTTGTAATCGTGATCATAAACAATCCTCATAAACAATGAGATTGTAACATAAAAATATTACCATTTTGATAACATTGAGTCAAAAGCCACAAGAAATAATTATATTAAATGAAGATTAAATTATCATGAAAATAAGTTTATTTATGACATAACATGTTAAAGGGGTAGTATATACACCTGAAATAAGAGTTTAGGTTCATAACATAACTTATGTCCCAAAGAAAGAAAATTGAGACAAAAAATTCATTTATCAGTTTGTTGAATTTGGAACCATAAACCCACTGAAATATAGATCCTAAAATGGGTATACTAATCCCCATAACATTAAGTATCATAATAATAAAATAAATTCATGGTTGGTATACACAACACATAAAATAAATAGGCGGTAAATATGAAATGTGTCTCACAAAAGTAAAAAGTGAGATGGAAATCCCTTATCGAAAGTCTCCACTTCCTTTAAAATCATTCAAAACTCCTGTATAATAAATATAATTTTATTATAAATTTATTATAGAACCATAATTATATATATCATACCATATATTATTTACTTATTTCCTTTTATTACTCGTTTATTAACAATTATATGTTAAAGTCACATTTGAGATAATAACCACTTTATTTTCTGTATAGATTCTGATTTTTTATTTTTGGTCCTCTTACTTCAATCATGGTTCCATCACTTAAAAATAATAATAATGACATAATAATAATATTTATACATTAAAAAACATTTATTATCAATAATTAAATGTTTTTTTGAGAAATGAAGTATGTTATGATCATGGAGATGGTAGGTTGTACGTATACATGAGTAACGTTTCCATTTTTCAATGATCTTTATGGAAAGGAGGTAAGTAATATATTATATTTATAGAATGATAATAATATTATAAAATCATATTATTTATTTAAATGTATTTACACATGTTATATATGTGTTTTTTTGATGAAAAGAGAGGTGCATCGCTTCGTGAAGGCGGTAGTCCACACGTACATGAGCGGCATTATCATCATTCATTGAGTTAAAAGTTAAAAAATAAAATGATATATATTTTAATTTAATAATGATAAATATTTCATTAATATAATAATTATTTCATTTTTATCCCAAATAATCATCAACTTTACCCTTATCACCTTCCATTTAAATTGTGAACGAATCACATCGCTTCAAGAGGCGGTAGTCCTCCATACACACGAGCAACATTATCATATTCACATAAAATGGAAATAATAAAAGTATGTGTGATATAATAATTATATATGAATAATAATATCATAAAAATCTTATATAAATAATAAATCCATCAATATGTCTAGTCATTAGAGGCGGTAATGGAAAAACGAATGAAATCGGTTTGTGAGGCGGTAGTTCCATGTACACACGAACGATGATTTCAAAACCAATTTGATGGAAGTGGGTGTGGTTTTAGGAAATTAAATTATTATAGAAAAATATTATTATATATAATACACTAAATGTTTTGTATAGTTATATTTTCAAATTAATTTAAGGAGGCAGATAAATAAATAAAAGAAAGACGCTTGTTGAATAACATTACCTCTTCTTCTCATATCCTCCTTAGGTTTCCACTAAGTCCATCCAAAGCTATATTTATATAAAAAATAAGGATTATAAGATGATATTAATGGATTTAGGAAGTTATTTTTGTAGTTATTGGATGAACCTAATAGGTTTGATGGTGTGAAGAAGAGAGGAGAGGGTGTTACCTTTTATAAGTGGGGGAGAGGACACACTTGGTATTTTTGAAAAGAAATAAGTGATCCCACGTTATTCATAATTGAAAAGGTAAAAAATTAGGCCATTATGTAACCTTATAGATTTAAGGGTAAACATATGTCTAAAAAAAGTTTTTAGAAATGTTTATAGGTCATTTTTACCCTTATCTTATTAGTTTAACTATTGGAAAATCCATTTTTACCTTAACCATGGTAATTAATTTTTACTACATTCACTATTAATTTTGGTCAAAAATTAGATTAAAATTATTAAAAATTATATATTATTATTATTAAAAATATTTAATCTATTTTTCAAAATTCTATTTACATGATTGGAAATTTTTAATTTAAATTTAATCTCACCGATGTGATGAGAAAGTGGGGTTTTAAAGAGAAAAGTTTCAAAAGTTTGATATGTTTTTATATCAAAATTCAATATGGAATTGATTCCAATAAACAAAATTAGATTAATTTATATAAAATTGAACTAATTTTACTTTAAAACAAATTCAAAATATAATTTATCATTATAAATAATTTAAATGAAAAGATAGTTTTCAATTAAAATTCACTATTTTTCATTATTCATCAATAAATAATTTTTTTCAAAAAATTCCCAAAATTAAACCTTAAGATAAAATTGAAATTATGATTTAAAAAATTAAGTTTATTTTATAAAATTCATGATCTAAAAGTGTTAAAAATATATTTTACTATAAGTGAACAAAAAGGAGATAAAACTGCTTTTTTTTTAAATATAGTTTTTAAGTGTCAAATTGGAATTATTTTCATTTTTTGTCATAGAAAACACATAAGATGAATTTTAAACATTTGGATGAATATATAATAAAAAATTAATTAAAATAATTAACAAAAATTTAATTTTTTTAATTTATTGATATAAAACACACTTTTGGTTTGAAAAATAATTTTTACGAGAAAGATTTCATTCTATTTTAAATGGGATTTTATTTCCATTTATAATTAATTAGTATCAAAAAAATTAATTTTATATAAATATATAAAAATATATTTTCATAATTTAGTTAATCTTATTCATAACATCCATTCCATCTTCTAGGTAAAAACTATCATAATAATATTATAATAATATGTCATGTTTCATTTAAACTCAGGGATGCATATAATGAAAGATAAGATCAGGGTTGTGTATAAGTGAAGCCAAACCCAGTGATTTATGTAACTCAATATAAACATAGTTTATTGTGTAAATAAAAATATCAAATATATTAAAATAATTTTAAAAAATATATATTTTAAAAAATCTCAGGGTGTGATATTCTACCCCACTTAAAATGATTTTTGACATTGAAATTTGTCTCGATCATCAATGGTTTAGTAGTTGCAATTAATTCATATAAACTAACATCGTAAAGAGTTTTAATAAATAATTATCTTTAAAAAGATAATGTGATGTTCATAAGTCATCTAGAATAATACATACTAGGTTTTGAAATGAGACAACATATATGGGAAGTTGAAACATTAACATAGAAGAGAAAAATAACACCTAAATATCGATGGAGAGTGATAGTGATCATTGATCATAAGAAGGTGGGTGATCTAGAGAAGGTTAACAACCATAAATACATAAACCAAATAGGTGTGAAAATATTCATTGATATCATAAAAAATTATGATAATAGGAACACATTTTATTTCAAGATCCTTTTTCTAAAGTTGAATAATTTTCAAAAGAAGATATACTGACTTGATTTAATTCCATTTAATAAGAAAAATATCACCTTGTGGTTGTGCCTTTATTATTTTCCACTTCATCTCTTACTCCCAGAAATGAAGGTGAATTTTATATGCCTAAAATACTAACAAATTATAAGATACATAAATATAGTGATAATTCATTCTATTTATCTTTAGTTATCATCACAACATAATGGTTATCACATGTTATCCAATATACATAAATCATCATATAGTGAAGTAATAAATTAATATCTAAAACTCCAACTGATGTTCAACTTAAACCATTCCATAAATAGTGAACCTTATAACCCTTCCAAAATGAAAATTTTATAAATAAAGGCACTATATTTCTCAAAATAAACTTAATATTAATCCCTCATATATCATAAAGTATATCCTAATTGTCATATACCAAACATGTGAATACCTTCATCATTTATTCTATAAAAACATTTTAATAACCTGAATTACCATAGAACCTCAATGGAAACAATCATTCTTACTCATATCTTCAATAAAACCATAGATTATTGTATATATATCATAGATATAATAACATTGTAAACTCCATCAATGATAACATAAACCACTTATTCACTAAATGATTTATCTATTATGAGGTAATCAATACTATCCAATTTACTTCATCCATATAAATCATATATTTATCCAAAAAAACACCATTTTCTCAACATCTATAACATATTAAGGGTTACCTTCCCATAATAAAATTAAATCACTTTTCTAGTCTATCAACATCATTAAACATATTATTTCAAATAATTAAATAAAAAACTTATACTGAACAATATTTACATATTTCATGATTCATATAACATATTATTGTAATTATAATACATAAATAATTTATTCACCCCACTTCCTTCATAAAACATTAACTATTATTCATCATATTATTCTTTAATACCACTTTACTTTCATATTTCATCTGTATTCTCTTTATCATCTATAGAAAAATTATTACTCCTACAACCTTACTAATTTTATTTACAAGATTTCCTATTGGTATATCAATTTTTATAATTCTCATTATTTACATATTTAAAACATTCCATGGTTGATGATACGTTAAGAATACCATTATTCTCATACATTGTGATGACCCAATTTTTTTTTACTTTTCAATTACAAGTTTTGTGTCCTTATTTTCCACACTAAAAACATCTCCATATCCATTTAATGAATTCCCTTTAGTGTTTCTTCCCAAATTATGAAAACATAAGAAACTAAATGTTCTTCCATCCATGTTTTATACTACTTGAACTCTCAGTGAATTATTTCCTACTTTACTTTTGTGATTTTGAGAGTTTTTTTAAGGTATACATTGTTAATCACGTTTCGTGAAAAATGATGAGGAATAATAAAAAATACCATAAATCCATTCATCAGCCCATTTGGCATCTAATCATTAAATTATATGTCAAATTCAATGTTAAACCAGTTACTTCTAGTTCCTACCATTGACCAAAACCCAGAAATAATAGTGTGACTAACACTAGTCAAAGCGATAAACCAAATAATCAAGAAAAAATCACTTATTGAATTCAAAATCATGAAAAATTATTTAATATATGACACCTTAGGTTTATCCTATTTCATTCATTTCCATATTCTATTTAAATCCTTTATGATGTTTCATAAAAGTTTTTCGAATTTTTAAAGAATACCCTTCAGTATTGTCAAATTAATTTTACAGTAAGGATCATTGTCGTGCGCTAGTTCCCAATCGATTCTAGATAAACAAAATGTTTTCAGGGTTGTTACCCCTTGGTACATAAATTCCATATCCACATCCACTTCTAGTATCTATACTTGGATGTAATTTCTTGGAAACTACTTGCTCTATCCTATACCAAAATTCCAATTCATTTTCATATACTTCGAATCATCCTTAGACTTATCCTTATATACATAATTAAAAATGTCCTTATAAATATCCCAAGGGATGTCACTAAACTTTTCTCATAATAGTTTAAAATGTTAATCTAATCCTTTCCTTTGATACCATCTATTGTGATTCAGGCTTATCATTCAAGGATATTACATTTTTTAGATGAATATTCATTACATTATGCAAACACATTCCTAAGGACTGTAACACTTTAGTACCTTTTAAAACTTGGAACAGAGTCTTCTTAATTCATGAAATATCTTCAATGACACCCATAAATATCTTCCCCAGTATTAATCCTACTTAAAAACTATTCCTCATAACCTGGGGAAAGTAAACATAAGAAAGGGTGATATTAGATTCTTAGTAAGAAAAAACATAAGATATATCAATATATGATCATAATAAAGCATATGATAATCTTAATGGAATTTTATAATGAACATAATTTATGAAGTTTATACCCAATATATCAAAGATCATAAACATGAGTTATGGCATAAATATTAGCAGCTCATAAGATATGAGTCGTAAGAAAATCAAATAACATGATCCATGAGTGAATAATATTAGTATAAGACATATATTTTTGGTATACACATAGGCATAGAAAATATTATTTCAAGGCTACCCACTAAGAAATTCATAACATGTTAAGCTTGGGCTAACCACCAATGTACTTGACTCAATCTTGGGATAACCACCTGTGTACCCCCATTTTTTATGGCTACACCTCCTAGGCAGGAAATGCCACCATACCTTGAGTAATCACTTTCCTCATTGTGGAATGGGTTCACTCACTAAACCATATTGTTAGTCAAGGTTCAATCCCAAGACCATTATAGTGGAAAAAGTCCCTTACTGAACCAATTTCACTCCCTATTCTAGTCCTATATATCTCATGAGATATAAATCTTTACCCAATGCGTTGGAGGGAAATATAGGTCCCACTCATCTTTTTTTATAACATAACCACCATCATTGGTTATAAAGTAACTACCATCCTTCGTTATATCATAACAACCATAACATAACTAAAATTAAAAAAATGTGTTCCCCAAGATCATAAAACATTTATCATATCATAACCCATGAAATGAAATGGGTTTCATAAACATTTCATCGTATCATAACCTGTGGAAAAGAGAAAAGTTTCATAATCATTTCATCATTTCATAATATCATAGACCATGAAAAATAAATGGTTTTCATAATAATTCTATCATGGTATATCCCATGGAAGAGATAAGGGTTTCATAAATAATATTTCATAATAAACCATTCATAGAAAGAATAATAATGGAATCATTGGTTAATAACCCTAGTAAAGCATAGGTAACATAAATAGATGTCATCTTAGATAGAAAATGAAATTGATATATTACTCTCAAAATTTATTGATGAAAATATATTTTTTTTGGAAAATATTTTTTAAAATGTAAAGCATTTTGAAAATAATTTTCATTAAAAATAACCATGAAAACATATAAACAAAGATTTAAAAATCATTTAAACATTTCTTGAGAAAAATATTATTTTTTTCTTGAAAAAGAACATTTTAAAGAATATTGAAAATACTTTTATTTTAAAATAAACTTGAAAAATTATAAGGGAAGATTCAAAGTAATTAATGTTCAATATTGTGAGAAATTTCATTCATGTTGTACGCAAATATTCCTTTCACATTTTCAGTAAAATCCAAACAGGCATTATATTTGAAAATGACAAGAAGATTCATTTTTAAAAAAAATTAAAAATTAAAATATGGGTAAAATTTTATTTAATAAATAATATTAATAATATTAAAATCATTTATTAAAACATTTTTATAAAATATGGTTTTGAAACAAAAGAGTCTTCAATCGAAAAGTTGATTTTTTCAAAAAATCATTATTTTAAAATCCTGAGAACATAAAGAGGATAAATTTAGGGAAAACATTTATTATCATGAAATTATAATTTTAGAATAAAATTAATTATTTTAATTATAGATATATCATAATATTTTATCATTGGAATCATAATCATAAAAAATCTCAAAAAATGATGATATTGTAAGATAAAACTCTTACCACTTTGGTAACTTTGAATCATAATCCCCAAGAAATAATAAAATTAGAAAAAACATAAAATATAATTTAAATAAGTATATTCATGATATATCATGTAAAATGGAAAGTATATACACCAATATAAGATTTTAGGGGCATAACATAACTTATTTCCCAAAGAATGTAAATTGAGACAAAAAGTCCCTTATCGATTTGTTAACTTTTGAACCATAAACCCCATGGAAGAGTGATAATAATATATATATATATATATATATATATATATATATCCAAATAATATTAATTATAATAATCAAAAAATAAATTCATGGGTATTATATACACTTCATAAAATAAATAGGTTGTGAATATGGCATGTGTCTCACAGAAGTAAAAAGTGATATAGAAATCCCTTACCGAAAGTCTCGACTTACTTCACACTCATTCAAACCTACTATAAAATAAATATGAGTTTATGATTTTATTTTAGAACCATAATTATATATATCAAACCATATATTATTTACTTAAGTCCTTTTAATACGTGTTTATTAACGATTCTATGTTAAAGTCATGATACGGTTAATAACCACTTTTTTTCTTGTAAGTATTGATTTGTTATTTTCAGTCCTCTTACTTTAATTATGGTTACATCACATCCATAATAATAAAAATTAAATTATTATCATATTCATAAATCAAACATAATTTTAATACCAATCATTAAATATTATTTTTAGTAATTAAGTATGGGACGATCATGGAGACAGTAGGTCGTACATATGCATGAGTAACATTTCCATTTTTCAATGATCATTATAAAAAGGAGGTAAGTTATATTTTATATTATTGAATTTAATTAATATCATATAAACATATTATTTATTTAAATAATGTTATACATACCATACATGTGGTGTGGTGATGAAAAGAGAGTCGCATTACTTCATGAAGGTGGCAGACCACAAATACACGAGCGACGTTGTCATCATTCATTGAGTGAAAAGGTAAGAAATAAAATGATATATATAATCTATTAATAATGAAAAATATTTAAATAATATCATAATTAAACCATTTATATCACATATAATCATTAATTTTACCCTTATCGCCTTCCATGTAAAGCGTGAATGAATCACATCGCTTCGTGCAGCAGTAGTCTGCCATACACACAAGCGATATTATTACATTCCCAAAAAATAGAAAGAATAAAATTATGTGTGATATAATAATTATATAAGAGTGATAATTTCATAAATATATCATATAAAAAAATAAATAAATCACTATGTTGAACCATTATAAGTGGTAATGGAAAAAATGAATGATATCGGTTCATGGGGTGGTAGTCGGTCGTACACACGAATGATGATTTTGTAACCCTTTTGATGGAAGTGGAGAATGATTTAGGTTATGAGACTATTATAAAAACATCCTATTATATTTAATATAATTATTTTATTATATCATCATGTTTTAAATATAATTTAATGTGGTGGAGAAAGAAAGAAATTAAAGCTGCTCGTTGAAGAACATTACCTCTTCTTCGGGTATTCTCCTTAGGTTTGCACTAAATAATTTATAGGTTATCTTTATATAAAAAATAAGGATTTTAGGATTATAAGAGGTAATTTTGGAAGTTATTTTGGAAGGTATTGGACAAAAAATAGGTTTGAATTCTTGAATAATATAGGAGAGTGGGTGGGCATTTATAAGTGGGGGAGAAGACACGCTTTGTATTTTTTAAAAGAAATACGTGATCCCACATTTTTTATATGTCACAAGGGTAAAAATTAGAACATTATAGAACCTTATAGGTTTAATGGTATAAATATTTCTATAAAAATTTTAGATAAGTTTATAGGTCATTTTTACCCTTATCTTTATAGTTTAACAGATAGTATTATCATTTTTACCTTAACCATGATAATTAACTTTTACTATTTTCACTATTAATTTTAGTAAAAAATTAATTTGACCTTATTTGAAATTAAAAATTATTATTATTAAAAATATAAAATCTATTTTTCCTAATTAAATTCACATAAGTGAAAAATTTTAATTTAAAATTAATCCTACATATGCGATGAGAAATGAGGTTTTTAAAGAGAAAAAGTTCAAAAGATTAAAATATTTTTATATCAAAATTCAATATGAAATTGATTCCAATGAAATAAATTGGATTAATTGATATAAAATTGAACTAATTTTACTTTAAAACTAATTCAAAATATAATTTATCTTTATAAATAATTTAGATGAAAATACGGTTTTCAATTAAAATTCAGTATTTTTCAATATTCATCGTAAATGAAACGTTTCAAAAATATACAAAAAAAATTCCCTTGAATAATTTTTAAATTATAATTTAAAAAATATATATTTTAACAAAATAATTTTCTAAATTTTTAAGAATTAATTTAATTATTAGTGCACAAAAAAGTGACAAAACTACTTTTTAGAAAAATATGGTTTTTAAGTGTAAAATTGGATTTATTCTCATTTCTTATCATAGAAAACACATGAGATGAATGTTAATAATTTGTTTGAATATATAATTAATAAATTTATTTTAAATCATTAACCAAAAGTTGTTTTTTAAATTTATTGATATAAAACACACTTGTGAGCATAAAAATAGTTTTCACATAAAGATTTAGTTTTATTTTCTAAAGGGTTATATTTTAATTTATAATTAATTAGTCACTAAAGAATTAATTTTATATACATTTATACACAATACTTTCATAATTTAGTTAAAAATATTCATAACCACTATTCCAATTGAATGGTGACAACTATCGTAATAATATTTTAATAATATGTCATATTTCATTTAAACTCAATGTTGGGTGTAATGTAGGATAAGCTCGGTGTTTTGTGTAATTAAAGAAAAACCTAGTGTAGTGTGTAACTGAAGATAAACATATTGTTTCATATAAATAAAAATATCAAAAATATTAAATAAATTTTAAATATATATATTTCACAAAATGTCATTGTGTTACATTCTAACCCCCTTAAAATGAATATCACCCTTGAAATTCATCTTTTCCCTCAAAGGTTTAACATTTTAAAATTTATTCATATAAATACACATAGTAAAGAGGTTTAATAAAACGTTCTATTTATATAGGGAAATGGATTTTTTTAGTTCATCTTGAATAACTCATACTAGGTTTCCAAATGGTAGAACATAGGTGGGAATTGAAAACATGGACATAAAAGAGAAAACTAACACCCAAATATTGATGGATAGTGATATAGAACATTGATAACAAGAAAGTGGGTGATCTAGATAAGGTTAAAGACCATACATCCCTAAAAAATAATCAATAAAAATTCATTGATATCATAAAAAATTATGATAATTGGACAACATTTTATTTAAATATCCATTTCCAAAAGTTCAATAATTTTCACAAGAAGATGTACTTACTTGATTTAATTCCATTTAATAAGAATAATATCACCCTATGGTTATTCCTTGATCAATTTCCACTTCATATCTTACTCTAATAAATGAAGGTGAATTTGTTATAACTGAATTACTAATGAATCATAATATCCATAAATTAAAAGATAATTAATTTTTTCTGTCTTTAGTTGTGGTTATAAAAAATGGTTAGAATAGGTAATCCAATATGAATTAATCTTCATATAGTGAAGTAATACATTAATCTCTAAAATTTTAATAAAATTTAAACTAAAATCATTCCATAAATATTGGACCATATAACCCTTCTAAAATTCATCATGTATTGAGAATTTCAGTAAATTTCTCAAAAATATACTTAATATTAATCCCACATATATCATAATATATCTCCTGATTGTCACATATAAAACATATCAATACCTTCATCATTTATTCTCTTAAAACATGGTAATAACCTAAATTACCATATATTCTCAATGATAAAAAGAATGCTTCCTCATTACTTCAATAAAACCATAGTGTATTGAATATATTTCATAGATCCAATTATTTTTTTAAACTCTAACAATGATGACATAAACCACATTTTCAACAAATACTTTATCAATTATAAGGACATCAAAACTATCTAATTTAATTTATCCATATAAATCATCTCTTTATTCAAACTAAACAAAATTTTCTAAACATACAGAACATATAAGGGGTACCTTCCTATAATCAAAATATTACATTATCATTAAATCACTTTTATAGTCCATAAACATCATTCAACGTATTCTTTCAAATCATTAACAAAAAACATATACAAAATAATACTTATATATTTAATTATTCATATTACAAAATATTTTAATTCTAATACATAAATACTCTATTCACCACACTTCCTTCTCAAACCATTAACTATGCCTCGTAATCTTATTCCTCAATACCTCTTTCCTTTCATATTTCATCTATAGTCTCTTCATCATTAATAGAAAAACCATTACTCATAAATCATTTCTAATTTACTTCACGATCTTTACCCTTAGGAATATTATTTGCATAATTCCGATTATTTCTACATTTAAAACATTCCACAATCAATGATACCTTAGGATGTAAATTATTCTAGTACATTTAATTGACCGGAATATCCATTTTTCCTTTATAATTACTTTCTTTTTTTCCTTTTCCACAGTCAAAACATCATCTTGTCCCTCTGAGACATCACCTTGGGTGTTTCTTACAACATTCTCAACACATAAGAAACTAAACCTTCTTCCCTCTATGGTCTCCATTACCCAAAATCTCATAAAAATATTTCAATATCTTCTTTGGAGAGTCTGAGAGTTGGTTAAGTAGTACATTATTAATCATGTTCTTTGAAAACTAATTATGCATAATCATAATGTCCTTCACTCTAGTTATCAACCTTTTTGGCTTCTCATCAAAAAATCATTTGTCACATTCAATGTTAACCTAGTTCTTTTTGGATCACACCTTTTACTAAAACCAAAAAACATAGTGTGGGAAACACTAATAATAGAGTAAGGCCACATAATCATGAAAAAAATTACTTATAGGATGTATAAATCATGAAACATTTTTTAATCTATGACATTGTAGGTTTATCCTTGGTCATTCATAGTCATCTTATATTTAAATGTTTTATAATGGTTCGTAAAGAGTTTGTGAATTTCCAATTCATATCCCCCGAGAGTGTCAAAATAGATGTCCCTCATGGATCATTATCATGCACCATTTTTTGATCGAGTCTATCTCAATACATTGTTTTCAGTGTTGTTACCCCTAGGTACATATATGCCATATCTTCATCCACTTTTAGTATCTAGAAAGGGATTTAATTTCTTAGAAACTACCCACTCTATCTTTTACCAAAATTCCAAGACATTTTCATATAAATTTAATCATTATTATAATTATCCTTAGAGACATCCCTAGACATATCGTTATAAATATCCATAAGTATCACACTAAAATTTTATCATCCTAGTTTACAAATGTTAATTAAACCTTTCCTTTGATTCCAACTTTAGAGACTTGATCTTCTCCCACATGGATAATACATATTTTTTTACGAATATTATTTACATTAAAAAACACACACCTAAGTACCTTAAGAGTTTATTCCCTTTTAAAACATGGAACATAATATTGTTAATTCATGAATGATCTTCAATGTCTCCCCTAAAGATCTTCCCCATTAGTACTCCTACTTAAAAAAATATCATCATAACCTGGGGAAAGGAAATATAAGAAAAGGTGAAATTATATGCTCAGTATGGTTAAACATAAGAGATATCTATATATGATCATATTATTGGATAAGATATTTCTAAGTGAATGTGATTGTTAACATAACTGAAAAAGTTTATATCCAAGCCGTTATAGATCATAAACATGAGTTATGGAATTAATATTGGCAGTTCATACGACATGAATCATAATAAAATCAAAAAACATTGTCCATGTGAATGTCAAATTAGAATAAGACATATATTTTTTTAATAAACATAAGAATATAAAATATTATGTCAAGTCTATCCATCAAAAATTCATAACAGTTGAGGCTTGGTCTAACAACCCATGTACATACTTTAGGCTTGGGTTAACCACCCATTTACCCTACTTTTTTGGAGTTAAACCTCCAATACGTGACACACCACTATCCCCAATGGAATCCCTTTACTCATAGTGGAATGTTTTCACTCCCCAAACCATAATTTTAGTCAAGGTTCACTCTCAAGACCATCATTGTAGACAAACTCCCTTACTGAACTGAGTTCACTTCCTATTCCAATCTTTTCTATCTCATAAGATATAAATCATTACCTAATACATGGGAGGGAGATATAAGTATTATCCATATTTATTTATAACATAACTACCATCCTTTGTTATAACATAACCATCATCCTCAATTATATCATAACCACTGTCACATAATGAAAATCATGCATATGTGTGCTATAATATTATAAAACATTTATCTTATCATAACCCATAAAATTAAATGGGTTTCATAAACATTTATTTATACCATAATAGATGGAAAACTGATAGGTTTCATAATCATTTCATAATTTAATCTTAAAATAGCCCATGAAATAGAATAATTTTTCATAAGAATTCAATCTTTGTATTACCCATGGAATAGAGATCAGTTTCATAAACATTTTTTCATAATAAACCATTCAAAGAAAGAATAAGAATGGTATCCTTAGTTCATATCCCTAGTAAATAATTGTTAAAGTTAATGGATTTAATCTTAGATAGAAGATAATTTTTAAATATTACTTGGGGCATTTCTTGAGGAAAATATATTTTTTTTGAAAATAAATTTTTAAAAATTAAAATATTTTAAAATACTTTTCTATGAAAATAAAAAAAAATTATAAAAGAAAGATTTAAAAATAATTTAAACCTTTCTTGAGTAAAATATACTTTCTTCTTTTAAAATAAACTTTAAAAACATTTTGAAAATCATTTTATTTGAAAATAACATTGAAAACTTATAAAGTAAACTTCAAAGAAAATAATGGTCATGATAGAGGGAAATTTTGTTCATGTCATACATAAATATTCATTTCACATTTTCAGTAGAAGCCAAATGGGCATTATTTTTGAAAATGACATGAATATTCTTTTTGAAACATTTTTTAAGAAGTAAAAATTTGGTAAAAATTTCTTTAATAAATAATTTTATGAATGTTAAAAACATTTTTAAAAACATTTAAAGATAACATGGTTTTGGAAGAAAAGAGTCTTCAATTATAAATATGATATTTCAAAAAAAAATAACTCCTGGTAGCATAAAAAGAGGAAAATGATGGTAAAACATTATTTTCATAGAATAAATATAGGATAACAAAATTAATTAATTAATTTATATATATATATATATATCATAATATTTCATCATTTTGAAATTAATCATAAACAAACTTGAGACAAAATGAGATTGAAACATAAAACTCATACCACTTTAGTAACTTTGAATTGTAAGCCCCATAAAAGAATAACATTATATGAAACTTAAAATATCATGAAAATAAATTAATTAATTATAGAAAATTTAAAATTGGCATTATATACACCTAATATAAATGGTTAGGTGCATAACAAAACTTATTCCCCAAAGAAGGAAAATTCAAACAAATTGCTCTTATCGATTTGTTAACTTTTGAACCATAAACCCACTAAAATAGTGATCCTCAAATGGATATGTAAATCAAAATAATATTAATTATAATAATAATAAAATACATTCATGGTATGTATATACACTACATAAAATAATTAGGTGGTGACTATGGCATGTGTCTCATGGAAGTAAAAAGTGAGACAAAAATCCCATACCCAATGTATCGAATTCATTTGAACTCATTCAAACCTCCTATATAATAGGTATAATTTTATTATAAATTTTTAAAAGAACCATAATTATATATATAATACCATATATTATTTAATTAATTCGCTTTATTAATATTTCTACATTAAAGTAACTTTTAGTGTAATAACCGCTTTATTTTTCATATATTTTTTAATAATTGTTATTTTCAGTTTTCATAATTTTATCATGTTTACATCACTTAAATAATAATAATTATGTAATAATTATCATATTTATACATAAAATATAATTTTAATACCAATAATTAAATATGGTTTTGATAAATTAAGTACATTCCAATCATGGAGATGGTAGGTAAAAAAATGGGGGTTTCCCTTACTTATCTTGACATTTACTTCCCTTAGATCACTTGGGTTTTCTTTTATCCCTTTGGGACTATAATTTTCATTTAATTTTTTCCATTTTTTTAATGTATTTCCTCTTTTCCCATTCTTCAAAAGAGGCTTTCATTTTTATATCAATCAAGGGAGTCTTTCCCTCAACTTGTTTAAAAAATGGATATGGTAGGTCATACGTACGCATGAGTAATGTTTCCATTTTTCAATGATCATTATGGAAAGTAGGTAGGTAATATATTATCTTTAAATAATGATAATAATATCATAAAAAACATATTTTTCCTTTAAATTTATTTATACATATCATTTGTGTGGTGTGGTGATGAAAAGAGAGTCATGTCGCTTTATATAGGCGGTAGTCTACACGTAAATGAATGGAATTATCATCTTTCATTGAGTGAAAATGTAAGAATTAAAATGATAAATATTATCTTATAATAATGAAAAATATTTCAGTAATATAATAATTATTTCAATTATATCATATATAATCATTGACTTGACCCTTATCACCTTCCATGTAAAGCGTGAACGAATCACATCACTTTGTGGGGCGGTAGCCCTCCGTACACATGAGCGATGTTATCATATTCCCAATAAATTTAAATCACAGATTTATGTGTGATATAAAAATTAAATAATCATAATAATAAAATAAATATAATATATAAATAATAAATCCATAATTATGTCCAACCGTTAGAGGTGGTAATGGAAAAATGAATGACATCGGTTTGCGAGGTGTTAGTCCTCCATACACATGAATGATGATTTTGTAACTCATTTTATGAAATTAAAAAAGGTTTTAGGTCATAAAATTATTATAAAAACATCCCATTATATTTAAGATACTGATTTTATTATATTATCATGGTTTAAAAATAATTGAAGGAGGTGGATAAAGAAATAAAATAAAGACGCTCGTTGAAGAACATTGCCTCTTCTTCATATATCCTCCTTAGGTTTGAAATAAATCATTCTTAGGTTAGATTTTAATCAAAAATAAGGATAATTGTATGAGTGTAGTTAATTTGGGAATTTATTTATTTATTTATTGGCTGAACTAAATAGGTTTCAATGTGTAAAGAAGAGATGATAGGGGTGGTCTTTTATAAGTGGGGGGATGAGACACTTGGTATTCTTGAAAAAAAAAGTGCACCCAAGTTTTTCATAAGTAAAAAGGGTCAAAATTAATCCATTATAGAACCTTATATGTTAATTGCACTAAATATATCTAGAAAATAGTTTTTAGGCAAGTTTATAGGTCATTTTTACCCTTATATTTTTAGTTTAACCCCTAGTAAACTCATTTTTACCTTAATCACAGTAATTAATTTTTACTGCATTCATTACAAATTTTAGTCAAAAATTAAGTGTAAATTATTTAAAATTATAAATTTTTCGGATTTGAGATATTGAATCCATTTTTTCAAATTCCATTCACATAAGTGGAAAATTTTATTTGAAAATTAATCCCATGAATATGATGAGAAAATGGGTTTTTAAAGAGAAAAATTTTGAAAGTTTGAAATGTTTTTTATCACCATTCAATCTTAGATTGATTTAAATTACCTAAATTGGATTAATTGATATATAATTTAACTAATTTTACTTTAAAACCAATTAAAAATATAATTTAACATTATAAATAATTTAAATGAAAAGGAATTTTTCAATTAAAATGCAGTATTTTTCATTATTCGTCAAAAATGAAACTTTTCAAAAAACTGCCCTAAGATAATTTTGGAATTATTATTTAAAAATTAATTTCATTTCATAAAATTCATTTTATAAAAGTTTTAGAAGTTAATTTTGTTATAAGGGCACAAAATTTGACAAAACTTCTTTATAGAAAAATATTGTTTTTAAGCATAAAATTAGATTTATTCTTATTTTTTATCTTAGAAAACACATAAGATGCCTTTTCAAAAAAAATTAGAATATATAATATATTAATTACATTAAAATAATTATAATAAATTTATTAGGTTAATTTATTGATATAAAACACACTTTTGTGCATAAAAATAATTTTTCATTGAAATATTTCCTTTGATTTTCAGAAGTGTCTTATTTTCATTTCTAATTAATTTGTAACCAAAGAATTAATTTTATATGCATGTGTAACCCATATTTTTTATAATTTAGTTAATATTATTCATAAATTCCATTATAATGTCTAGGTAACAACTATCATAATAATAATTTATTAAAAAATTCATGTTTCATTAAAAGTTAGTGTTACATGTAATGAAATTTAAGCTCAGTGTTATGTGTAATGAAAGACAAAGTCATTATTATGTGTAAATAAAGATAAAAATAGTCTTTATTTTAAATCAAAATATACAAAATATTAAATTAATTTTAAAAAATATATGTCATATAAACTTGGGGAGTTACAAAATTGGTGACATATTATGTTAATTGGAGATATTCTTCCAACCATTATTCTTTGATATGATAGTTCAGTTGATGGTTCACTCAGTTAGATAGATCCAGTTATGTGGTATTGTAAATTATATATGGATTCACCTCATTGAATATTATATGAATATTTTTAAATGGTATTTAAAAAATCAATGTTCACCAAAAGGTTGTATTAGGGAGAGATGATTTTTCATGGAATTTGTTGAATTTTTTACGGACTGCATGTCATGTGCGGAAAGAATTAGTCTAAAAAAATCTCATCATAGTGGTTAACTTGTGGGTAAAGTAATTTACAAAATATATGTTTTCATGATTACAATTACATATAATTATTAGGCTCACCATTATATTTTACATAATAGTTTAAAGGTTTCACCATATTTTGAAACCCACAAAGTAATTATTATGCATTTCAATCTATTAGGGGATAAAATATGGATATCAAATACACATAATTTATAGTTTATAAGATGGATTCAATATCACATTTTTAAGGAGTTAACTATAAATCTGAATTCAATTTTAGAATTCCTTTTATGGCTAGCCAAAAGACCAAATTTTCATGTATTATCATATAATAGTTATGTAATTAATGGTTATACAATATATATAAAGGACAATGATGAATGAAGTACCATATAAAATTATGGATTTATACTTATGGATGAATAAAGGCATGTATATATTATTAATTATAGAAATAAAATTTATTCTAACTTTTTATACTTTGGAATCATCAAACAAATGTGGTAGTTGAACTATAAAACATTCCAAGTGTTGATTTCTCAATGCAAGTGGGTTGATAACATGATTTCAGTTAAAATAAATGGATTGTGATTCATGAAAGAAGATTTTAGTAATGAATGGTATGAGGATGAATCATTCCTAATAAAATCATAGGCAGTACAAGAATTTTATATCATGGGTCCTTCAAACAGAAAGTGATAAATTATTCCTTTATTGATCGAAAACATTATAGGGTTGGAGATAAAATCAACTAAGGACGACCCTTCCATTGGGATGATGAAATCATTTCATAGTGGTCCCAATTTAGATGAGGTATTGTATTTCAAAGAATTCCATAATGAGTTGATTTGTATACTTGATATAGGGGTCTAATCCCTTTAACATTTAATGAAAAAAATAGTTTAATAATCATGTTATAATGTTTTATGATATACATTATGTTACATCATAGTATTATTGTTCACTACTGCATTTATGTAATCTAAATTAAATTTTCAATCACTTTTATAGATAATGGATTCTGTATATGTCGATGATCCCAATCCCAAGGAATAGAAGGTTTCTCAACATGTTGATTCTCCCAAAGTTAAGGAACAACTATTTTTTCAACATATTAATGCTTCCAATGATGAGGAAAAGCATATTGAAAAAGTTAAAACTAATTATATTGTATAAGGTGGACAAACTATGACCCAAAAAACATAAGAGAATTATAGAATTATGGTGTTAAAAAAATTATTAATTTGGGAATCATAAGCTTCAAATTTGAGGTTGGATAGAATGCACACTACCATATTTTTATCCCCAACAAGTCCATTTTCATTAGTTACATTAGCATCACCACTCAAATTCATGTGATGATTGATGTAGATACATGGAACAATGTTATTCCCCTAATTAAGGCACTGATTTGGGAAGATATTAGGGTAACATTATGATATACTTTATCTAATTTTTGTAAAAAATAAAATAATTAAATGTTGTTTTACTCTTCCTTATCCCACATAGATTGAATTTATACAAGATTAATATTGAATGAAATTTGTATTAATGGTTTATATAATGAATCATTTAATTTTTTATACAATTATTATGAATAATCATCATGGGGATGTTGATGGGAAAGTAAAATTTCACCCATCATGGATGTATGAACACATGATAAACCAAGAAATGTGGAATAGATTTATTATCCATTATGAGGAGTATTATTTTCAATTATATTGTGATTAGTAATACATCACATGGAAATACATATATTAATCAATTTTATTAAGAATAGTAAATTTATAAAATGATGATCGAGTACTAGAAATAAGCAGTGTGCATATAAACCAACATAATTGAACCATAAAGTAATTATGGTATACATTTCACTTGAAAGAAAAAAAATTATGTATTTTAAATAAACAGTAATACTTTTATGTGGCATGAAAAAAAACATAATTATATTCTTTTATTTATATGAAGATTGATGAATCAAGATCCAAATCCACTTTCATCCCACATCATGTGGTAAGGAAGGATGATTATGTAAATAAATATATAATACTAGTAGATGAAAACACACAAAAATATGGGAATTCTGTGTAAGTATAATATAATAAAAAAATACTCCTTAAATTAGTATTACATAACAATAACTAATTATTTTTATATATTTTTTATCCATTTTGGAAACAATAATCATCATCGGCAGTTCTCAAAGAATATATAGTTCTAGTGGCCATGAATTTTCCATAACAATATCGAAAAGTTAGAGGTGCGGGTTTTAGAATTTCTCCCTAAACATACACTACTACAAAACACACTTTTGACAGTGCTAGAATCGGCCTTAATCAGCACTAGAAAAGTGTTGATAACCTTAGTGTGGTTAAAATTCCATCTCATTTATCATTTCTTTTAAAAGTAATGATAAAAGATCCCATTTAACAGCATGTTTATTTAGCGCTGATAAATAGTATCTTTATCAGTGCTTTTAAAAGCACTTATAAATGTCCTCTTTTATCAGGGCTTTTATTTGTGCTGATAAAATTGTGATATCTCAGCACTTTTTAATGAATTGATATAGATATAGTTTATCAGTACCTATATAAGATCTGGTAAAGGACAGACTTATCAGCACATTTAGTAGTACTGATAAAAGTGAAAACTGCAGTGTGATGCTCTAGCCCACTACATAACCAAAAACTGGTGCAATGTGCAACAACAACACACTACATCAGTATAAATAGTAACAAAAATTTCCAAAATAAGATAAAAATACTGAATTTATATGAAATAAAATCTCTAACACAAATACAAGAATAAGAAAACACTATTATAGAGTATGTTATTTGTTTTTTTACTAAAATTAATGTATATTTTGAATAGAAAGACGCACTATGATTCATTCTGGTCACATCATGAGTCAAATTGAGGTGCGACTGATTCTTACACATCACAAATGACTTATAGATAATTTTCCTAAAGTACCAAAACAATCAAAAAAATTCTCAGTTTTGAGTATTTCAATTTTTTTATTAATAATAATGTTTGTTTTCAATAAAAAGATGCACTTAGAGTTATAATGGTCACACCATGCATCGGATAGATGTTCGGCTGATCCTTAAATCTCATAAATGACTTATAGATCATTTTACTAAAGTATCATAACAATCCAAATGTGTTTTCATAGTTTTTATTAGGTTAGTTGTTTTTTTACAAATATTAAAGCCAATTTTGAATAAAAAAGATGCACTTGGATTCAAACAAGTCACATCGTGTGTCGTATAGAGATTCAGATGACCCCTAAACGTCAAAAGTTATGTATAGATTATTTTACTAAAGTACCAAAAACTATCTGAAATCATTTTCTTAGTTTTGAGTATGT
Organism: Viscum album; assembly: GCA_963277665.1. Taxonomy (NCBI): domain Eukaryota; kingdom Viridiplantae; phylum Streptophyta; class Magnoliopsida; order Santalales; family Viscaceae; genus Viscum; species Viscum album. The sequence continues at coordinate 64,470,671 of OY728147.1, read as the reverse complement.
TAGTTGTTTTTTTACTAAAATTGATGTAAATTTGGAATAAAAAGACACACTAGGAGTCATAACGGTCACATTGTGAGTCTAATTAAGGTGTGAATTATTCCTACACATCACAAATGACCCATGGATAATTTTTATAAAGTACCAAAATAATCATAATGCATTTTCGAAGTTTTGAGTATGTCAATTGTCTGTTTTATTAAAATTAATGTGAGTTTTGAATAAAAAAGATGAACTTAGAGTCATTCCAGTCACACTGTGCATCATATTGAGGCGCGGATGAATTCTACGAGTCTCAAATGACTCATGTATCATTTTCTTAAAGTATAAAAACAATTTGAATGTGTTTTCTTGGTTTTGAGTATGCCAGTTGTTTTTTTATTAACATTAATGTCACTTTTGAATAAAAAAGATACACTAGGATTCATACCGGTCACATAGTGCATCGGATAAAGGTTTGGGTGATCCCTACCCATCACAAAAAATGTATGGATCGTTTTTATAATGTACCAAGACAATCTGAATCCATTTTATCAGTTTTGATTATGTCAGTTGTTTTCTTACTAAAATTAATGTCAATTTAGAATAAAAAAGATAAACTTGGAGTCATTTTAGTTACAAAGTGCATCGGATAGAGGTTAGGTTGATCCCTACACATAAAAATGATTTATGGATAATTTTCTTAATTTACCAAAACAACACAAATGTGTTTTCTCAGTTTTGAGTATGTTAATTTTTTTTACAAAAATTAATGTCAATTTTAAATAAAAAAGACGCATTTGGAGTCATATCAGTCACACCGTGCATCATATTGATGTGTGACTACATTATAAATGTCCCAAATGACTCATGGAAAATTTTCCTAAATTATAAAATAAATCATAATGTGTTTACTCTCTTTTTTTGTATTCCATTTTTTTGATTAAAATTAATGTCAGTTTTGAATAAAAAGACGCACTTGGAGTCATATCGGTCACACCATGCATCAGATTGAGGAAAGGATAAATGATACACATCCAAAATGATGTATGAGTCATTTTACTAAAGTATTAAAACAATCAGAAAGAATTTTATTAGTTTTGAGTATGTCAGTTATTTTTTTATATTAAAATTAATGTCAGTTTTGAATAAAAAGATGTACTTGGAGTCATAATGGTCACACCGTGTATTGGATTGAGGTGAGTATGATCCATACACATAAAAAATTATTTATGTATTGTTTTACTAAATAAAAAACAATTATAATGATTTTTATTAGTTTTGAGTATGTCAGATATTTCTTTTACTAAAATTAATGTCAATTTTGAATAAAAAGGACGCACTTGGAGTTATATCAGTCACACTATGCATAGGATTGAGGTTTGGAAGAATTATAAAAATCTCAAATGACTCATGGATTATTTTACTAATGTATAAAAACAATAATAATTATTTTGATCAATTTTGAGTATGTCATTTGTTTTTTTATTAACATTAATGATGCTTTTAAATAAAAAAGATGCACTTGGAGTCATACCGGTCACTTTGTGCATCATATAGTGGTGAGGATAATACCTACACATCACAAATGAGGTATGGATAATTTTCCTAAAGTAATAAAACAATATTAATTCATTTTCTTAGTTTTGAGTACATTAGTTGTTTTTTTACTAAAATTACTATCAATTTTAAATATAAAAATACACACTTAGAGCCACACTATGTGTCAGATTGATGTGCGGCTGAATAATACAGATAAAAAATGATTCATTTATAATTTTACTAATGTATCAAAACAATCATAATTTGTTTTATTAGTTTTGAGTATATTAGTTGTTTTTTTATTAAAAATAATGTCAGTTTTGATTAAAAAGATACACTTTGAGTCATACTAGTCACACTGTACATCTTATTGAGGTACGTCAGATCCCTACATGTCACAAATGATGTATGTATAATTTTACTAAAGTACCAAAATAATATGAATGATTTTTCTCTATTTTTATTATGTCAGTTTTTTTGAATAAAATTAATGTCACTTTTGAATAAAAAAGACGCACTTTGAGTCATACTGATCACACTGTGTGTTGGATTGATGTGTAGATGATTCATACATGTTAAAAATGATGTATATATCATTTTCATAAAGTAGAAAAACAATATGAATGTGTTTGATAAGTTTTGAGTATGCAATGTGTTTTTTTTTACTAAAATTTCATTTTAAACTGGAAAGACAAGCAATGGATCTCATCTTAAGTGACAAGGGTTGTGTGAACATTTAAATAATTTTCTCAAAAACAATAATGGTATTATCCTTATTCTACTTAATTTCACAATAATTTATTATTTGCAAGTCAACACTTCTTATCCTCCTCCTCCTCTGTCTCTAGATCAATTTTTTCCTCTTCCTCCTCCTCCATGTTGATCTCTGACTCTAACTCTACCTCCTCCTCTACCTTTTTCTCCGCCTCTACCTATACCTCTATATTTTCCCAATAATTTTATTGTTTTTAGGTCATTTATTCTAAACAAATTTATTACCTCCATTAATCTTCTCCATTAAAAAGACATCTAAAATAATATATAATCATTCTGACACTAATTCTTCACACCACAAATATCTTCTAAAGGTCATAACTTCTACTAAATCACAAACATAGCATGTAATCGACTAAATTTGTTGTCAGCATGCATTCTGATAAAAATTATGTTTCCCACTCATCTCTAAACAAATTGATTTCTTTTTTTGAGTAACTCTTTTGTTAGAAATCTTAATATTACTGAGAAAGTATAAACAAAAAAATGATTATGAAATATATTTAATAAATTTGTAATTACCGTTGGAAATTACCTATTAGAGGATTCTGTTATTTTCATGATATATTATTTCTCTCATAAATGTTCAAACATAATGTCCACAATAGATTGCATTATCTTGTTTCAAACACTACAGAAACTTTAAAAAAAATAAGTAAATTGTTATGAAATTTTTTTATAGTTAAATATTTCTATAAATGCTTTAATTTATTTCCATTTTTAGTAACCCACGGGCTTTATCTTGTTAGGCATTGACCTCATTCCATTATTTATCCTGTATTTAGAGATAGACATATCATAAAACAATTATCTTTAAAACACATACTAAACATATAATTTAAAGTTTATCTATAAAATTTTGATTGTAGTGTATTATATATTCACATTACACATCATGTGTGGTCGGTTGGTTAGAAATCCATGTGTTGAATCCAAAAAATAAATGTATGTGGTTTCTATGTTGACTACTATCATTATCTAGTGCTTCTTAAAAAACAAAAACAATTAAGTAATAAAAAAATAAAAAATATATTTTATGTGATTAGATCATTGAGTTTTACCCTTGTATTATAGGTATCAAAAAGATCCTTTTTTCTGATGCTTTTTTATTAAACTCTTAGAGTAACTCATCATTTTTCTTCTCTATTTATTTGTTTTCTAAAGTAATTTCTATTGTAGAAATGATATTGAGATTAATGAATCCAAACCATGATTCACACGATATTCCCTTTATATAGTTGTAATATAAACACCTATAAAAAATATGAATAGTTATTCACTTTAATAAACATATTTATCTCACTAGTTTTACAAAGTTATTATGAAAATTTACCGTATGTATGTATTTAAAATTGAGATGCCCAACCATTCATGCTTGAGAATATCATTTAGAGACTCGAGACCTATTTCATCTATAATGAAAGCTGCAAATATTTCTTCTTCATATTGATTTTAAGAAATAGATTTATCTTTAAATATGGTCTTTGCATGATGTTTTAATGTTAATAAATGTTTCTATAGAACTTGTAGAGAGAAGGAACTCTCATATGTTTGTCTTGTTTTCCCGATTCAATAAATTTTCTTAATTTTACCTTTCGTTTCTCTATCGCTTTATCCATATGTAATATCATACATCACTTTAGACCTTTTATCATCAATTTTTACATGTTTTTCATATGAAAAAATTTGACAAAGATGTACCTCATGTATCTTTATAATATCACACGACCATGTTATGAAAGATCTAATAGAATATTTGACAATTGTATTATTTAGATCATCAAGTGGAAAAGTAAACTCATTAGTAATCTCATAAAATACCTCAATACCCACTCCCATGGGATATTTTGGGAGGGGTTGATTGTGTATCTGGTCTCCCATGATATTATACCATGTACTCCTCACAACATGACAGTACATGGGTGTGGAAAAAAATCACTTACAATTACACCCTAAATAATTTTAGTAATATAAAGTTATCAAAAGTTTTTTTATTCACATTTAGGAGAAAGAGTAATGAAAAAATTAATTATCCCATGTAAGATTTGGGGGGATGACTAGTATCAAAGCTAGTGGGATAATTTGGATCATGTGCGGATCTTTGCTCCACCATCGGTTCTCTTTGATCTTTTCTTATACATTGGCCTGCCAAAGCAGACCGTAAATAATATCTTGCAGTGAGTATATTTGTGTCTACATTCAACTTTTCATATTATATGTATCTCCCTGTGGTTTTATCTTCTTGAAATATTTTTGATGAGGAACTCAAAAACCTAATCCTCTAATGTGACCATATTTTTCAAGCTTCTTTAAAGTAACTAAAATTCAATTTTCTTCCAGTACATCCATTTATAATTTATGTGTTTAAACCATATAAAAAATATGAACATATTTATTTTATATAATATTGTTATAAATTATAAAAAATTAAAATTATTACATACTTAAACATTCTTCCCATAATACTTTTTTTGTTTTCATCAAATAATATACCATCCTTATTTACACAAGCCTCCTTTCATAGCACATGATGTGGGATGGAAGTGTCTTTATATTTTGATTCATAAATCATTGTATAAAAAAAGGAACATATGTTGTTTCATATCACATAATTAAACTTTTATTGTTAATTTAAATTACAAACCAATTTATTCTCTAATGAAGTGTACCCCATCCTTCCTTTGCGATAGGGGTACACTGGTTTTGATGCATGTTCTTTATTTTCATCACTATTTTTATATTTCATAAATTAACAATTTTTAATCAAGTTGAAAAAAATAAATAATTTAAAATAATATATTATCGATTTTAATGCACCTGAAATGATTTCTCATTGTAACTATTGCATAAACTAGTCTATGTTTTCTTCTTTATAATTTGTATATAACAAAGTTCTGGGTGGGGATTTATTTTACCCTCAGCATCCCTAACATGTAACTTCATTACAAGAGTCTGGAACCCTCTATGGGATTTTCCAATGGCCATTTAGAAAAATTTCTTACTAAAATCTTATAAAATAAACAATGTTTTGAATCCTATATGGGATTTTACAAAGTCTCCAAGGAATAATGAAAACTAAATAAACGTTTCATTATATAATTTTTCAGTAAAATAGAGAAATTATATTGTAACATTACCGTTATATATTTCCAAAGGATTTACATTATTACATATTGGACATGATGCCATGAGTCAATATCAATTCGAAAATTCATCCTCGTTGTGACCCCAAGATAACTAATGAACGTTGACTTTTGGGGGTCAATAGGTTTGCTAGTTTGATTCCAACCAACCTCAAATTTTATACCATGACTTCTTTCCATGATAATTTTATTCAAAACTATGATATTGAATCATTCTGGTTTTTTTTATTTTTTTCATCAACATGTTGTTGATCCAATAATAATTTTGTAGATTCATCATCAAAAATCTATTCTGGATCAGGATTGGAAACATTATCATGTTCAGAAGCCATTTTCTACTTGAGTAGTAAAATATTTAATTTTTCTTGAATAAAAACTTTTCAATACACTACATGAATAAAAGTACACAATTTCATTATTATTGCATGAAATATTGAACATAGATATAAAACTTCAATACTATAGTGCAAATAACCTTCATCGTCTTTATTTAATCTATCATGACTTCCATATCTTGATGATGGTAGGAAGGCTAGTTTGAAAGAGGGAGTCAAAAATATCATCAAGAGATGTGAGATAATCAAGCTTCTAAGTATTAAAGTGTCCTAGGAACCTACACTAATGGAATCACTCAAAAGGTTTTCTCAATTGTTATATAATATCCATATGTTATGGCCAAACAATGAAATCATTAATATCATAATATATGATATTGAAATAATACAATATGACATTTATTTATTGAAAAAACTAATATATTAATACATTGTGACCTTGAAGAAAAAATCTATGATACCACTTATGAGTTTTAGGGTATCATCCTATGATCATTAGAGGGATAAAAAACCTAAAAAGGGGATGATTTATCTCAAGGATAAATGTGAATGGAAACAAATAAAAACACTTTTGGAATAATTGTAATATAGTATCAGTGGAATCCATATTTATGATTCAATGAAACATGTTTGATTTATAACATTGAAGCAGTAAATAGAGTATTCTATCCTTTGAGGATATTACACTATCCTCAAATCATATAAATATTCTTGAGGACCCTCGATCACAAAAGGAGTGTTATCGCCTTAACCTAGTAATAAAGAGTGATGTAAGAATTAGATAGGTTTGGATATGGAATTAAAAAAAATCTTAATTATAATAGGGGGATCATATCTCTATTTCGTGCATTTTGGACATGGATAAAAAAATTATCATCACTTATAGGTCATAAATATCCAAACCATCCAAAGTATATTTTAATCAATTTTTGTTCTCTCTATGGTTACTCACCATGTTAGAAAAAATTTCAAATTATTTTTTATCCTATAAATTAATTATCTCCCCATTTTGATTAGTAAATCTATAAATAAATTGATTCTCGTAGTTTTTTTGATCAACAATCCAACCATAAATAACTCACTTACTTTTTGGAAATACACTCTTTATATGTTTTTGTGTATTTTTAAGTCCATTTACCCAATGATTTTTCAACTCTATCTAATATTGGAAATTTAAAAAAAATGTTGAGCAAACTTTTCTCACCAAAGAAAGTCCACATCACTCTTTGTAACCCATGGTTAAAGTTTAATAATAATATTGAATTAACTAAAAAACAAAACTCTAACAATATGAATCACTAAAATAATTTTTGGAATGTGACTAATTAATTCAATATTTTTTTGAATTCAATAAAAATTATTCATCAAATCATAAATCTAAATAACACATTTCATGGTTTAACAAATTACATGAATAAAAAAAATCCACAAAACTTGTTTTAATGATTTTCACACTTACCTTGGTCCTTATATGTTCATCACACATAAATGAGGGCCACAAAATCGTATCCCCTAATCCTTAAAAACCTCATAATTAAGCCTTTATAATCTATAATCTAGTATATAAGATGAATTAAATTTAAGAAACTACCATGATTTTGGAACCCTTTATTATTCAAATGAAGAGAAAACAGAGGGGAATGAGTGGTATCCTTATTAATGTTGAGAGGAGAGTAAACCATTTATGTGTGTATCTAGGTACAAATGGTCTGGACAATCAAATACATATGAAAGGAGAAAAATGATGAAATAGAACCACACTTGTTGTATTGTAATAGCGACGAGAAGATATATAGGGTTCATCATGTTTAAGAAAAGTGAAAAAACTCAAAAATCGGAACCCAAAACATCAAACAACGATAGAGGAAGAGTATAAAATAACATACATTAGATTCTAGCCTTGATTAATCTAAGAGAATGTAGAGGAGTTGTGCTGATAGTAGAGGAGTTCTGCGAGAGATTGAGAATCACGAGAGACTGAGTCATGGTTATGGTTTTTTAAATAGATTGGGGAAACTTTTAACAGCGCTTTCAAAAAAGTTCTGACAAAGATCCCTTTTATCAGTGCTAAATTTATATTCACTGATAAATATGTCTTTTATCAGTGTTTTTTTAGCGCTATTAAATTTCTATCTTTATCAGCACTAACGTTTTAGAGATAATAAAAATATCTTTTAATAGCACTTAATTGGTGCTGATAAAGATTGATCTTTATCACTTCTAGAAAAGTTCTCTTAAAAGATTTGTAATAATAATTATTTAAATAACATTATTATAATTTTATACCTATTTAAAGATAATTATTTATTTATTTATAATTATATAAATACTTACTTAAAAAATAATTATTATTTATTTATAATAATTATTAATATAAAAAATATACATTTATCATTTATTTATAAATATTTATTTATAAATATTTTTTAATATTATTAAGGGAAATATAATCTTAAATACATAAATTTTAAAACGTGGTAAATTGAATAATTCAAAATTAGTACACATTATAAATATTAAAAAATTGATAAGTTTTATTAATTAAATATAATTTTTTAAAAAAAATATAGATATATATGTGTGTTTAAGTGGATGAATACATATTGAAAATACTAAAACATAATAAATATATATATATATATAATAAAAAATGATCAAATTCAAAAATAAAATAAAAAATAAAAAAGCAATAAAAAGGAATACCATAACTGTAGTATTAAAAACAAATAAATAAAATTGACTGATTAAAAATATAGTATATATTAAATGTATCATGTTATAATGAAATTCTAAAATATACTAAAATTTGAAAAAATTACATAAATATTAGATGTATATGTTACTATATATTTCATAGATATATTTGTGTGTTGTTTGTGTATAAAAATGCATTAACATATATATACGTGAAATAAATTCAACACACGACCTTTGATAAAGGTTAAATTGAAAAATCAAATAACATTAAAAATGAATAATACATTAATATGTTTTCAATTAACATATTATATATATTATACTTATTCATTTTATATATCTATATTTAATATATACTATTTTTTAATATTTAGAATCTATATATATGTATATTAAATTTATTCATTTTTATCAATAATTATTTAATTAATAAAATGTTTGATATTTTTCTTAATTTACTCATTTTACATTTATTTTTTTAATTTTTCATTTTATTATTGACCTTTATCGGTGCTAAAAAATTGATGATGAAGGAAAACTTTTATCTGTGATATAAATGAAGTGCTTATATGTTTTTCCTTTATCAGTGCTAAAATAAAGCGCTGATAAAGGTTAACTCGTATCAGTGCTAAAAAAGAAGCATTGATAAAGGGTGCATTTTTCAACACTTTTTTAGAATTGATGAAGGTATTCCTTTATTAGTGCTTATTTTAGCACAGATAAAGATGAATTTTATCAAAAAACTTTTTGAGCGCGGATAAAGATGAATTTTATCAGTGAATTGTTTGAGCCCTGATAAATCCCAGCACTATTATAGGCGGGTTTTGTAGTAGTGATATTTTGAGAAAATAAATGCATAAGGGGACAAAGATAAGAAAAATTGAGAAGATGTATACACGAATAACTAATCTAGAAAAAAAAATTATCTTATTTTCTGAGTTGTTAAGGAATTTTATGTGAAGGAATCAAATAGAAGAAACAACACAATAACAACCACTATGTGATGATCACCCCCATCTTTGAGGTGATCAATTCTGCTCAAAGATATAACTTACCATAGGTAATAAATTTTTTCATAATTTATTCTATGAAATTTGAATCTGGAAGACATTGATACCTTCCTAGTATAAATATTTTATAGGGTAAAATTTATTGTGATTTATATCAATCATCCCCCACCCATTTCCTTGTTGTGAGGGGTACAATTTACAATTTCCAAGGAGATATTATACCCAAAAACTATTTCCAAAATAACATGTGAGAGTGGGGATTCACATAGCTCCTGATCCAAGAGTTGATAATTTTATTCCCATTGATGATCTAGATGTTCACATGGTACAACATACTATAAAAATATTTATAGCAAGGTCATCTGATCATGTTAAAATACATGACGATAAAGAGGTATTCATTTCCAAAATATTTTTCATGAAAAACCTTTATCAATTAATAAAAAAATGAATGAACAGATGAATGTTATTACAGATGGAGAAAATAAAGTAGCAACTGAAGTTCGAATAAAAAATAATCTAAAGGATCAACCAATCAATCAAAAAGACATTCAAAGTGTAACTTTACCCCACCAGTTCAACTTCCACATTTTCTAATATTAAACGTTAATATGGATATAACATTCAAGGATGATGATATGACTGTCCTTAATTTTGAATAACAAATGTATGATGTGGTGATTTTATATTTTATTGGTCTTGATAATGTAGATCAAATCCTCAAGAATAGATGGATAGGAGTCTCAATTGTAAATGAATGCATGAGGTGAATTTTCATAATCTGTTTTTCTAATAGCTTATCTACTATGCTAATTAAATTTAAATATTATTCATATTTTTTACAGGCATATATATCAGTACTATTTTAATGGATAACCATGTGAAAAAAATTATACTCATTAGTCCTCACATCGCTTCTATAAAAAATAGTATAGGAAGAAGTGGAATATTTTAAAATAGTTGAAAAAACTGATGGTTATATTTGAAAAGATACTTAAAGATGACATATTATTCCTAATACTCATGATTCAGGGTTAAAACTCTATAATTTAATCATATCAAATATATTTCCATTTCTTTCATTACTTAATCCTTTTTTAGGGAAAATTTTTTTCTCATTGTAATTAATTTGGATACTGAAAATATTTATGTTTTGGATTCAATGCATAGATTCCCAAAAAATTGACCACAAATGATGATGTTTGTCAATATTTAATACATTTCATTCAACATTTTACAAATAAACAACAGGTTATATGTTTTATATTATTATTTAATGAAGAAAAAATTATGACATGGTGGTGTTTAAATATCATCAAAATCAGGGAATAGGGATGGTCCATGAGTACAAAAACACTATATAATTCTATAACTCAATTAGTATTAGAGTATATATAATAATTTTTCACTATCAAAATAAATTGATTATTTTTCTGAATGTTTCTATAGAATCCAAAACAAACTAATGGAAAGATCATGGCTTTTACATTTTCAAATTTATGAATGATGTCATATTTCTTCAACAAACTATCATCCCTACAGAGGTATTTCATATGATAAATAAAATTTAATTTAAAATATTTAGTAATAATTTGTTTATTTATATTTTTCTAGTACAACTAGGATTGTCGGTAGATTATATATTCAAAATAATAAGTATATTTGATTAAAAATAAATGCTAAGAATACATGGTGTCATAATGTATGTAGACATCAAAAATAGGTGACTTCATACTACTTATTTAGTTTATTTTATCATCATTTTATCTAATTTATTTTAGTTAATTTCATTTTCATTTTTATCTAATACTTATTTAGTTGATTTTTAAAGAGATCATAAATAAATTATTTCATACAGAATTAATTTTTCTTTGAACAATTTGTTCTCTATAGAGAGAAAAAAATGATCAGAGAAAAATAAATTTAAAACTAAGTCTTAAATATGTATGATTTAATCAGGTATTATTTTTTCTCTTTATTGAGTTATATATTCTTAATTTAGCTTGTTTATGTACATTAGTGTGTGTTTTTAGATTAAAAATGACTCAAAGTACATGTTATCAATTTAAATTGAAATTTTAGTTAATAACATGTGTCACTCACTAAAAACCAATAAAACATTCTCTAATTGTCTTTATACCTAGAAAAAAATCAGTAAGTCATTTATGATTTTTAGGAATCATCCACACATCAATCCAATACATAGTGTGTCTAGTAAGGCTCAAATTTCATGTTTTTATTTAAAATTAAAATTTTAGTTCAAAGCAAACAACACATAATCAAAACTAATAAAATTTACTTGTATTTTCTAGATACTTTATAAAAATGATCCAAAAGTCATTTTTACATTTAGGAATCAACTACATGTCCATCTGATACACGGTGTGTCTAGCACAACTCAAAGAGTGTGTTTTTATTTAAAATTGAAATTTTTTGTTCAAAAGACGTGTGACATACTCAAAACCAATAAAATGCATTCATATAGTTTTTATACTTTATGAAAACTATCTATATGTCATTTTTTATGTGTAGGAAATAGTTTTACCTTAATATGTTACATCGTGTGATTGGTATAACTCTAGATGTGTGTTTTTAATTTTCAAAATTAAATTTTAGTTAAACACGTGTGTCACTTAATGAAAGATAAGAAAAAACACTTATATTAGCCTGATACTTTTGGAAAACGATCCATAAGTCATTTTTGATGTGTAGGAATTAAACTCATGTCAATCTGACACATGGTGTGACTGGTATAACTTAAAGTGCATGTTTTCAATTTAAAATGAAATTTTAGTTAAAAACATTTTTCACTCCCTAAAAACCTATAAAACACACTTATATTTTCTTAATACTTTAGTACAATGATTTTTAAGTAATTTTTTATATTTAATAATTAACCACACATCAGTCAAACACATGGTGTTGTGAGTATGACTCAAAGTACCTATTTTTATTTAAAAATTGGCATTTTAATTCAAAATATGTGTGACGTACTCAAAACTGAGAAAATGTATTCATGTAATTTTTCTAATTTAGGAAAATGATCCATAATTTATTTTTTATATTAAAGAATAATTATTACCTATATTTTATTAACGGTGTGATCAGTATGACTTAAAATGTGTATTTTCAGTTTAAAAATGTCATTTTAGTTCAAAAGATGCATGACATACTCAAAAACCAGAAAAATGTTAATAATATTTGGATACTATAGTAAAAAATCTATAAGTTACTTTTGGTTCTTAAGAATCATATGTTCCATAATCTGATACACGGTATCGCTGATATGATTCAAAATGTTTGTTCTCAATTTAAAAACAACCTTTAGTTAAAAAAGTATTCTAATCACTTAAAAATAATAAAATACACTATAATTGTCTTGATAATTTATTATAATGATCTATAAGTTATTTTTGATTTGTAGGAATCTGTAACATGTCAATCATACACACAGTGTGACTGATGTAACTCAAAGTGCGTGTTTCACTTTAAAAATGAACTATTAGTTAAAAATGGGAATCACTCACAAAATTCCTAGAAAACAAACTCATATTGTCTTGATACTTTATAAAATAGATCATAAATAATTTCAGTATATGAAGGAACAAACCTCATATCAATATAATACACTATGTGACCGATATGACTCAAAGAGTGTTTTTCAGTATAGAAATGAAGTTTTAGTTAAAACTTTGTGTCACCCAAAAAAATCAAACACACCCATATTGGATTTATAATTTAGTAAAAATGTCCTTAATTTATTTATGACATATAAGAATCAACCACATTTCAATACGACACACGGTGTGACTAGTATGAGTCAAAGTGTGTGTGTTTATATTTAAAATTATCATTTTAGTTAAAAAGAAACATGACATACTCAAAACAAATAAAATGAATTAATATTTTTTAGATACATTGGTAAAATGATACATAATTCATCTTTGTCATGTAGGAATCATCATTACCTCAATCTAATACACAGTTTAACTAGTATGTCTCGAAATATGTGTTTTTAGTATAAAATTAAATTTTAGTTAAAACAATTGTGCCACTCACTGATAAATTAGAAACCACACTCAAATTTTCTTGATAATTTAAGAAAACGATCCATAAGTTATTTATGACGTGTAATAATTAGCTTAACATCAACCTGACATATTTTGTAGCCAATATGACTCAAAGTTAATGTTTTCACTTTAAAAATGACATTTTTTTAATGTGTGTTACTCACTAAAAATATAGAAAAAATTCTAATATTGTCTTGATAGTTTATGATAATTATCCTTATATTATTTTTAATGTGTAGGAATCAACTGCATTTCAATCCAACACACATTGTGACCAATATATGTGTGACATACTTAAAACCAAGGAAAAACATTTATATTGTTTTAGTAATTGATTAAAATGATTCATATGTCATTTGTGATGTGTAGGAATCATTTTCAACTCAATATAAAGCACATTATGACTATTATGACTTCAAATGTGTGTTTTCGGTTTAAAATGACATTTTATTTGGAAACATGTCTCACACACTAAAAATAAATAAAACGCACTTATATTTTCTTGATACTTTAGTAAAATGATCCATAAGTCATTTGTGACATGTAGGAATTAATAGAATTTCAATCCATTACATGGTGTGATCAGTATAAATCAAAGTGTGTGTTCTCAATTTAAAAATAAAATTTTAATTAAAATTTTGTGACACTCACTGAAAACCTAGAAAACATGATTTAATTGTATTGAAATTTAACTGAAATGATCTATAAATAATTTTTTATGTGAAGGAATCATCCAAACATCAATCTAAAACATGGTGTGTTCACTATGACTAAAAGTTCATGTTTTAATTTAAAAATGAAATTTTATTTCAAAACACACATACCATACTTAAAACCATAAAAATTCACTCTAATTGTGTTGATACTTTACTACACTCATCCATAAAACATTTATGGCATGTAGGATTCAACCACACATTAATCTAATATACGGTTTGACTGGTATGACTCAAAATGTGTGATTTTAATTTAAAATGATATTTTACTTAAAAATATGTGTCACTAATGGAAAAATAAGAAAAAACACTTTTATTTTCTTGACACATTGTAAAAACCCATATAACATTTTTGACAAGTAGTAATCAATAGTACATAAATATGATATTGGGTGTGACTGGTATGAATCAATGTGTGTGTTTCCAGTTTAAAAATGAAATTTTAGTTAAAATAATGTGTTATTTACTAAAAAATATAAAAAAAACTTAGGTTATATTGATATTTTTTAAATGATCCATAAATAATTTTTGATGTGTAGGAATCAAATACGCATCAATCTGACACACGATGTGTCTGGTATGACTCAAATTGTATAATTTTATTTAAAATTGGAATTTTAGTTCAAAACACATGTCAAAAACATAAAATCATGAAAATTTACTCATATTTTCTTAAAACATTAAGAAAATGATCCATAAATTATTTTTTACATATAATAATCAACAAAACATTAATTTGAAACATGATGTATTTTGTATGACTCAAAGTGTATGTTTTAAGATTAAAATTGAAATTTTAGTTTAAAACACACATAAAATAATTAAAACTAATAAAATTCACTCATATTGTCTTGATACAATAGTAAAATAATCCATAAATTATTTTTGACATGTAAAAATATACCACACATTAATATGACACATGATGTGCCTGATATGACTCAATGTGTGTGTTTTCACTTTAAAAGTGAAAATTTATTAATGCATTATTTTATATATTTTTTTAGTTTATTTATTTATATTATTACTAACATAAGAATTATTTTTTATAAAGGTGAAATATTTTTTAGAGTTGGGTGTTTTTTTTAAAACTAGTAGCATGATCAGGCTATTTTGAGGGAGGGTTGGAGTTCAAAAAAATAGTGCATTAATGTTTTTGAATTTTTTTATATTTGTGATAAATTGTACATACCAATGTAATTTTAAAACCCAATTTTTGAATTATTTTTAATAATTTTTTAGTTTTTTTATTGAGATGTAAATTTAATTGAAATTATTTTTTTTCTGCTGCTATGTGTTGTAATTTCAGTGGCACACTTCTCTAGTTTTGCTTTTATCAGCACTAAAAATGCACTGATAATGTATCCTCTTTATAAGAACTAAAAATTATCTGATTAAGGGGACCCTTTATTATTGAAAAATTAGTTTCAATAAACTTCATCATTTCTTTTTTTAGTGCTGATGAAGGGACCTCTTATGAGTTCTATTTTTAGCACTAAAAAAAGTCTTCATATTTTAAAGTCACTTACAACATCATGACTTTTTTACATTGATGTAGGATATTTATAGTGCCCTTAAAACCCATATTTTTAGTATTGTTATGAAAAATAAAATTTCCCATATCAAGTAACCTATTTTTCCACAGTATGATGCACTAATGTTGGATTACATTATGCGAAAGAAGCCTCCATCCTTTAATAAAAGTAATAGTTCATTGGAAGCTGAGAAATGGGTTAAGTCCCTTGAAAAGATATTTTGTATTTGGGAAATAATAAAATGGAAAAGGTTATTATAAAAGTATATTTTTTAAAAAAGATAAATTTATCGATGGTGTTTATTTATTAAGAATACTTAATAGGATAGGACATAAAGGGAATTGAATGGAAAACATCTAAGGTGATTTTATTTGAGAAATGTTTTCTTGAGAAGAATAATCTAATATAGAAACTAAATTATTTAATTTAAGACAGAAGTAAGATAAAAGTGCTTTTGAGTGTGATGAAAACATTTTGAGATTAAAAAGGAATACTACTGACTATGTACATAATCTAAAAACAAAGATTGTCCATTTCATTGATGGACTTAAGCCAAGCCTATGAAGGGAACTTATCTCTCAAAAAAATTATTATATGATGATATGGTATCAATTTTCATTCAGATAGATAAATAATTCTCAAATTCATATATCTTAAAAGGAAATCAAGATAATAAAATGATGATTGAGAACCAAGGGAAAATAAATGAGGCAAAGAAGAAGAAGGGGAGGATGGAACACTAGACATGTGATACTAGAAAAAATTCTTATAATGACTTCCAAAATCAATCACTATTTACCATTAGTTAATGCATAATTATCACTAAATGGAAGACATATTTGGCCCATCACTATTGTCACAACCCTATCCCACCAAAGTTATTTCCATGAAGGGAGAGAGATAATGACCCATGAGTGCCACCTCAAGTAGTCCCCAGGTTGGTGACTAAAATAGAGGGAATAAAAATCCCATAAATGTGAGGCATTACACTCTGTAATAATATAATATCAGGAGATAGGATGAATCAGCCACATAAAATCCATGAAATAATATAAAATAAATCAAAATTTGTCCCATAATGCATGTATAATTATAGAAAGTGTCTAAAGAAAATACCCAAGAGTAAAATCTAAAGCAGCAACACATAAACTATCTAAAAGTTTGAGCTAGTAATGTTCACCATGGTCCATATAATCCTCCTGGTACCCAGAAAATTAGTTTATATGCTTAGGGTGAGAATACAAGTATACTCATTAGTGAAACCAAAATATCTCATACACATGTGAAAGAAAAATACGAATGAACCTATAAGAAAACAAAAGAAACAACAACACCTAAATAGACCAACTATACAAATCCATCCTCACCAAGGCATGCTCATCAAATAACATAATCCAAGTATAATAACATAATAAGAATCATATCAATAATAGATACCCCACACCACTTTCCCACTAATATTTTTCTCTCACGCCACAACTTCATATGTCCTAGAACTCCCATATCTTCCATATAACATACACCACTACCTCATAGCATGGTCATGTCACATCTTGCCTGAAGACACATAGGCCAACACCCTATAGCACAGTCACATCACATCTTGCCCAAATACACTTGGGTCATCACATCAAAACCATAATCATAGTATTGGGGTATCATGAACATGAAGGGCTTCAACCTCATATTCTCCTCCATCCATGCATGACCCCTACCATAATACACCCCAAAACATAGTGATATCACATCTCACCTGAAGAAACATGGTCCATCACCTAGAAAACTATCATACCTTCATCCATCACAACCTCTACATATCTACTCACCCAGAATATAGAGTGAGAAATATTAGTTATTCATCCATCCATTCTCATAATCATGATTTTGGTAAAACACCCCTCGTATAATTTTACGGGTGTCAACACATAGTTACCGACATTAGTGGGGTGTGTATAGAAATAAAAAGGAACATAATATATATATACACACACAATCTCAAACATTGGGTTCACAAAAAAATACTAACGAACTCACAACACTGTCACTATTTTTTCCACCACTAAATTCCCAACACCACACAAGTTGTAAGACACACTTTTCACTTTTCATTACAAGACACGAAAATTTTGTTTAAAAATATCATTCCATTCATTATTTATCAACAATAAAATTTAACCACATTTACAATTTTAATTTGTTTATTTTCTATTTATAACCCATTAACTAAAAAACACCATTTCATTTAAATTTCAACATTAACTATTAATTCCTATTCTTCCTGGGAAACTATAACAACACAACCATCCTTATCTCGTATACTACATAACACAACCACACATCACTTCCCCACTGAATGGCCTCATACCACCCACATAATCGCCCACATTAGACCAACCACACCACCGCCCCATAACATAGCCTCACAAAACCATCTCATCACTACCCCATAACACAGCCTCATGAACCCATCAACCCTGCATGCCATAACCATACATCACCAACCCAAAGCATAGCCACTCATTACACCACACCATATAAAATTTTATTTATTTAGTAAGGGGTATTTATATTTCATTCCACTTATTTATTTATGGTATTCTTACAAAAGCCATAAATCTTATGGAATCCATTTTATTATCTAAATATAAATGGTTAAACAATTTTAATTTTAGGGTGACATTATAAAAACCATAAAACAAGGTGTCCACAACACATATCAAACTAAAACAAAAAAAATACCCCACCCACCACAAGTTTCAGTGAGACATTGAGATCGTACAATTAAAACATCATAATAATATCAATGTTGTAAAATTATGTTAATAAAACCCCTTTACCATTCAATTTTTGTTAAACAAATTAATTTAGCTTGATTAGGCAAGCACAAACCATCTCCCATAGATAAATAAGAGTAAACCTCTAACATCCGAGGTATTTATTGAATAACACATGTTCATATCTAATAATATTTTTGAATTTAATATTAATTTTAGTTTAAATAGAATTCTATGTATGATATCATACCTAACATGCAACAATGGGTTTCTCTGAAATCTTATGTTTCACACACCACTGAGTTATACTGAAAAATAATACAATAATATTATTATTATTTTAAATGGTAGTAAACGTGTAGTTGTTGTATTGACTAAAATGAACATAATTAACTATATTATGATTTTACATATTTTTTAAATGTTTTTACATTTATCAAATTAATTTTAGAAGCTTAAAATGAGAATAAATCCAATTTTAAGCATAAAATACTCTAATATTTTTAAAAGGTCGTTTTACCGCCTCCTAATAAAGAACCCTTTTTTAAAATATTTTTTTTAACTTTTATATATTCTATTTGATAAAATAAACTTCTTATTTAGAAATTTGACATCAAAATTTACTTCGGTTGAAATTTGGGAATTTTTCTGATAAAATCCATATTTTTATGAATAGTGAAAAATATTGCATTTTAATTCAAAATTGTCATTTCTTCTAATTTATTTATAGTTATATTATCCTTTTAATTTGTTTTAAAGTGTAATTGGATTAAGGTTTTATCATTTATTACAATTATGGTCATTTGAAGTAATTTCACATTTAAATTGGACATAAATACATGTCCATCTTATTATAGTTTTTACTTCTAAAAACCTATTTTCTGGTTTTGACAACAGGAATTAATTTTAAATTAATTTCTGCTAATTCTTTATTTTTAATTTTGTAAATTTTATTCCATATTTAGAATGATAAGGTCCAAATTATATAAATTTGTTCCTTTTATTTTTGAACATTATGAATCTTAACTCCAGAAATTATTTTTATTTACCATGGTTAAAGGGTAAATCAGGTAAATAAGTGTAAAAAAATAATATTATAAAAATATAAAACAACCCTAACACATGTAAAAATCATATTGGATGATATATTTCCCACCATTATAATTCTTGGGTCGAATTTATAACCCCATGGCGCCACTTGGGTTTGATAATGGCCTTTTATAATATTTAATTTAAAGAAAAGGGAAATATAACATAACCATGTGTCTCCTAATTAAAACAATTTTAATTTGGTTAATATAAATTATCTCTTAAACTATAAAAATTCATTAGAAATATAAAAATATTTTCTACATCATTTTATTTTATTTATAAATTTTATTCATTAAATTTATATATTTATTTATTTATTTATGACACAATGATGGTGTAGTGATTGCCTTATAAATCAAATATTTAAATAAATGATATCATAAATATTAAAATATATGTAATTTGAACATTTTGATGCCATCCACATATTTTTTCGATGACATTGAAATTTGAATAATTATTTAATACCTTTGGTTCAATGGAATAAATTTTTTATGAATTTAAAAAAATCAATTTCTAAATAGTGTCAAAATTGAGACAAATGAGTTTTTAAACCAAATATTATTCTATTAAATTATATAATAGTCCTAAAAATATAATATTTCTCCAACTAACTTATATAATGTTAAAAAATTTATTAAAGATCCACTTTTGTTTTTCTTGGTAACTTAGTAACTATAGTAACTATATATTGTGAAAATACAAGAAGACATTGTAAGAGTTAATGTTTTTAACTAAGGGTTAAAGCTAAAAGATAAAGTTAATTTTGTGACATAAACTTTTCTAAAACCTATTATTTTAAAGTATTTTTACCCATCTTCATATTATCCTCAAAATTTATTACTTTGGAACTATTATAATTCTAAAATAAATTTATAATAAAATAATATTTCAAGACTTTCTTAAAGTACCCCTTATCCCTATTATAAAAGGTCACCACCTCTACCCACTTACTCACAACTCTCAAGCCCCTTGGCCCATCCAAATTCTGCTCACATAAGCTCCCAACATCCCCCCCTTACTCTTATAATTCTTAACTTGGGAATAAGGCAATTCAAAAAATCACTTTTTCTAAAATCAAAATGAGTTACTTTATTTAGAGGAAATTAAAGAAAGAATGAGACCAATCGGACTCAAGGTAAGGGACTTCATCTTAATCTCCTTTCATTGAGGTATTTCTTGATAATATGCAACTTTATTCTTTTATAAGGTGTATATATATCCACTATGACATTTCATAACCATGTTTTATTTATACTAATGTTATTTATTAAATCATAGATATTGATATTTAAATGTTCAAAGTGGTATGGGACACCTTGAACATGTAATGATTTAATTATCAGATATTTTTCTTCCTAATATTAGATTACATATTTATTTATATGGGTATAAAAGTAATATATAGGAAATTTTATGCCAATATTTAATTTCATTCAATTTTTTCAAAAGGAATATTTTTATATGAAGTGCTTTACTTTCTTTACAAAATGATGGAAGGAATGTTTTTTTTAACATATACGGCGACAATGACTTCTCCACCTCCATAACTGTTATTTTATATTTGGCTTCCTCTATAAGCCTTAATGTATTTTAAAATGATAATATATCCCTTATTCCTTTACTTGGGTATATTTGTATTGAAAATGGTTTCTTAAATAAAAATGGTATTTTTATAAGGAAATGTTTTTCATATGGGATTTGAAGAAGCTTTCAAAAAAGGGGTTTTGTGATGAACATGTTTTATTCATGAAATGGTACATGAGCATTATATGAAATGGGTGAGGCCGATATAGCTTATATTATGGATTGATCCCCATTATAACTCATGGGTGAGCCCGATATAGCTTATACGAAGGTTTGATCCCCATTATAGCTCACGGGTGAGACCGACATATCTTATACGATGGATTGAGCCCCATTATAGATCACAGGTGAGCCCGATGTAGCTTATACGAAGCTTTATCACCATTATAGATCTATAATTTTTAATTAAACCATATGGTTATTCCAATTGGAAGATGTTTGAAAGGGTTTTATATATATGATGTTTTAAGTCACCCTAAAAGAGTTTTAATTGATTTCTATTGTTTTTATTGTTTTTTATTGAGAAAAAGTATGAGTGTTATTCATATGAAAATGTTTTGTTTTATTCACTCAAAGAACATTGAATGGGTTATCATGTTTTAACTAGAATAATGGTATTTATTTATTTTTATGTCCCTTACTGAGCTTTTTTTGATCATCCCAAGTTTTTAAATGTTATCACATCATTTAAGGGAGAATAGAGTCAAGGATGGAATTAAGGAAAAGTTATAATGATTAAACATGGAAAGAAACCATGTTTATTTTTATAAGTTTTTATTTTATAGAATAAACTAATATTATTGTAAGTGTCCATTTTATATTTATATGTTTTTTCATGTAATAGTTGTGGCCTAATTCTCTAAATCTATAAACCTGAAAAGATCATGAATGTGAATTCTTGACATAAATCAATATTATATAACATTAAAGGTTGGGGCCTTATAGTTGGTATGAAATATTAGTTTAAATAACTTTAGAGGTTAGGATGGTGTTAATTGATTTCATTTATAGTATTTTACTTTATGGTTAAGTTTAAATGATGTATCATTTTATGATTACCTTATTTAGTCATATAAAATATGTCTATTCAGAATGCTTTTTTGAAAAGGAAATATGAAAGTTGTAATGGGAAGGCATCGAGAGAAAAAAACCTTTCAAATCAACAATATGAGGTGGTGAGAATTGGAACTGAATAGTTTATTTTAGGGATAGAGTAGTTGAATTAGGTTGTAAATGGTTGTGGTATCAATGCATGAGATCATCCTGATTAACCATAGAATAATATGTCAGTAGTGGAACATTTTATGAGGCAACATCCTCCATCATTCAATGGATCATCTGACCCAGTGGTAGCTGAATGATGGATCAATACCCTGGAGAAGATATTTTATGTCATGGGATGTTTAGAACTTAAAAAGTTAACTCTTTACATCTATCATTTTTAAGGTGATGTTGATTGATGGTGGTCATTAGTTAAGAATACTAGAGAGAAAAATGATCTTGATGCCATGGAATGGGAAGAATTTAAGGATATTTTTCTTGAGAAATATTTACCTAATGTTGTTCATCTTAGGATGGAGAAACAATTCTTGGAATTAAACAAAAAGGATTAAGATTTAGTTTCAGCATATGAATCGAACTTCAAAAGATTTTATAGGTATGTTCCAAATTTTATTTGAGACATTGAGAGTAAAATTAATGGATTTTACTCAAGATTAAAACCAGGGATACGAAGAGCTTTGGCCTCCTAAGAATTTAAAATTTATGAAAAAGTGGCTCGTTGTGCTAAGAAAGTTGAAATAGAGTTTGCTGACACTTATGTTCCACAAGATGATAAGAGTAAGAAATGGTCAAGATGCCTGGAAATGGAGAAGCTACCAACTAATAATTATATAGGTAATCCCAAAACTTGTTCCAAGTCTGGTAAAATAAATTTTGGGGAATGTATGTTAGGATATAGAAAGTGTTACAGTTGTGGTAAGTTTGGTCACGTGGTTTGTGAATACAAAGGAAAGGGTCTTGAACAGTCCAATAATGAGATAATAGATAGCCAGTCTACAATAATATTCTTTAGATGAAATGAGTTGGTACAATATGAAAATAATTATCCAAAGTTAATTAGACAGGTAGGAAATCAGTATGATTAAAAACAAAAAGGTTTTGAAAAATATTTTGTTGTTACTGTAGTTGATGTTGAGACATCTAGTGAAGTGATAGAATCTCCAAGAGCTCGGTATTTTTCAAAAGATAATCATAAGTTTATGGTTTTAGACACACCTTTTTAGGTTTTAAGTGATTTGATAAAAAGTTATTAAGGAAGTTTCTGGGAGATGTTTTATGGGGTTATGTTTATGTATGGATTTTTTTAATGTGGAAGTAAGACTTTACTTTAGAACCTATTTTTTAAGATATTGATATCCTTTATGGTTTCTGTGATCTTTTATACTTAATTTTATTCTTAGGGATGTACATAATATTTTAGTAATATTATAAGGATGAAATTTTGCTTATAAAATAGAAATACATCAAGTAACTATGTTTCCTTATGTTATTTTTCTAGGAAGTAAATTAATTCCTTGCCTCTATCAAAAGGATCTTAAAAAATTATTTGTTAACATTTATCAATGGTATTTTGACCCATCACATAACTATGTTTTTGTGATGGATAACCTTCCAATGACTATGTTCTCTATCTTTCTCTATTAGTCTTTGAGAGTTATTTTTATCATCCATGTCCATGTTTTCCTACAGGGAACTCTATAATATGATATCTTAGGTGACCTTTGTACTTCTCTTTCATTATTTTAAAGTGATAGTTTAATTCACTATTTTTTTGATGTGGGATTTTCAATTAAGTTTCTGAGCCCAATTTTAAAATTACGAGGATGAAATTTACAAAAGGGGGAATGACGTAACATCCCGGGTATTTATAGAATAATACATTTTCAGATGTATTAATATTTTTGAATTTAACATTAATTTTATTTTAAATGAAACACTTTGTATGATTTCATACCTGACATGCAATAATGGGTTTCTCAAAAATCTTGTGTTGCACACAACATTGAGTAATACCGATAAATAATACAAAAATAATATTATTATTTTAAATGGTAGTTAACGTCTAGTTTTTTTATTATTAGGAATGAATATAATTAACTATATTATTATTTTACATATTTTTTTAATGTTTTTACATTTATAAAATGAATTTTATATGCTCAAAATGATAATGAATACAATTTTAATCATAAAATACTCTAATATTTTTAAAAGGTTGTTCTACCACCTATTGATGGTGAACCCATTTTAAAAATATTTTTTGTCACTTTTATATGTTCTATTTGATAAAATAAACTTCTTATTTATAAGTGTGACATTAAAATTTATTTTGATTCAAATTATGGTATTTTTCTGACAAAATCCATATTTTTATGAATAGTGAAAAATACTGCATTTTAATTCAAAACTGCCTTTTCATCTAATTTATTTATATAGGTATATTTTTATTTTAATTGGGTTTAAAGTGTAATTGTATTAGTTTATTATATTTTAATCTAATAATGGTCATTGGAATTAATTTTACATTTAAATTGGACATAAAAAACATGTAAATCTTTTGATAGTTTTTACTTCTTAAAAACTTGTTTTCTGGTTTTGACAACGGGAATTAATTTCTTCCAATTATATGTTTTGAATTTGTAAAATTGGATTCCATATTTGGTATCAGAAGGTTTAAATTTTTTAAATAGGTACCTTTTATTTTTGGACATTATGAATAGTAACTTCACTAATTATTTTTATTTACCATGGTTAAAGGGTAAATTTGGTAATTAACGGTAAAAAATAATATTATAATAATATAAAACCACCCTAACATGTGTCTTAATACTATTTTATGAGATATTTCCGACCATTATCATCCTTGGGTTGAATTTAGGACCACATTGATCCACTTGGGTGTGATAATGACCTTTTATAATATTTAATTTAAAGAAAAGGGAAGTATAACATAAACATGTGTCTCCTAACTAAAAAAATTTTAATTTGGTTTATATAAATGATATTGTCGACTATAAATAGTCGTTATAAATAAATAAAAATTTCATACATCATTTTATTTTATTTATAATTTTTATACAATAAATAAATATATATATTTATGACACAATGATGATGCAGTGATTACCTTATTAATGAAATATTCAAATAAATGATATTATAAATATTAAAATAAATTTAATATTACATTTTTATGTGATCCAAAAAAATTGTATAACATTTACATGTGAGGAATGAGTTAATTCTTTTGTTTTAAAGGAATCTAGTTGTTATGACTTTAACAAAAATCAATTTCTAAATATTATCAAAATTGACATAAATGAATATTTAAAAATAATAATATTTTATTAAATGATATAACAGTCTTTAAAATAAAAGATTAAAAAAACTGACTTATATAATATTAAAAATTTTATTAATGATCCAATTTTGGTTCTCTTGGTATTTTATAGTAACTATAGTAACCATATATTATGAAACTACAAGAAGACATGGTAAGAGTTAATGTTTTTAACTAAGGGTTAAAGCTAAAAGATATGGTCAATTTTGTGACCTAAAATTCTCTAAACCTATTGGTTGGGAGTATTTAGACCCTTACTTATATTATCCTCTAAATGTATCACTTTTTAACTATTATAATTAAAAAATCAATTTATAATCTAATAATATTTCGAGACTTTCTTAAAGTGCCCCTCCTCCCTCTTATAAAAGGAAACCACCTCTACCCACTTGCTCACACCTCTCAAGACCCTTGGATCATAAAAATTTGTCTTAAATAAAATCAAAACATCCCTCTATTCCACATATAAGTCTTACCTTTGGTAGAAGGTAATTCAATAAAGTCTTTTGGATAAATTCAAAAGGAGTTACCTGATTTAGAGGAAATTAAAGAATGAATGAGACCAGTGAGACTCAAGTTAAAGGACTTCGTTTCAATCTCTTATCATTGAGGAATTTCTTGATAATATTCAACTTTATATTTTTATAATGTGTATATATAGACACTATGACATTTCATTACCATATTTTATCTATACTAATGTTGTTTATTAAATCGTAGAGATTAATATTTAAATGTTCAAAGTGGTATGAGACATCTTGAACATTTAAATATTTAATTATTAGATATTTTTATTCCAGATATTAAGTTACATATTTATATATATGGTTATAAAAGGAATATACAGAAAATTTTATATCAATCTTGAATTTTATTCAATGTTTTCAAAGGGAATATTTCTATACTAAGTGTTTTACATTCTTTACAAAATGACAAAAGGAATGTTTTTTGACGTATACGACAACAACGACTTCTTCGCCATCATAACCATTATTTTATATTTGGATTCCCATATAATCCTTAATATCTTTTAAAATGAAAATAAATCCCTTATTCATTTATTTGGATATCTTGGTATTGAAAATGGGTTCTTAAATGAAAATGGTATTTTTAAACATAAATTGTTTTCATATGGGGTTAGAAGAAGCTTTCAAAAAAAGGGTTTTGTGATGAATGTGTTTTAGTCATGAAATGGTACCTGATCATTATATGAAATGGGTGAGCCTGATACAGCTTATACGATGGAATGAGTCCCATTATAGCTCATGGGTGAGCCTGATATATCTTATATGAAGGTTTGGGTACCATTATAGCTCGCGGGTGAGCCCGACACAACTTATACTAAGGGTTGATCCCCATTATAGCTCACGAGTGAGCCTCATATATCTTATACAAAGTGTGATCCCTATTATAGATCTCCAATTTGTTATTCAACCATATGGTTATTCTAATTGTATGATGTTTGAAAGGGTTTTATGTATATGATGATCTAGGTCACCTAAAGGAGTTTTAATTAATTGCTATTGGTTTTAGTGTTTTTCATTGAGAAAAATGTATGAGTATTTTTCATATCAAAATTTTTTGTTTCATCGACTAAAATAAAATTAAATTGGTTATCAGATTTTAACTAGATTAATGGTTTTTCTTTATTTTTATGTCACTTACTGAGCTTTTTGTGCTCTTCCTAATTTTTTAAAAGTTTTAACAGGATTTAAGGGAGAATAGAGTCAAGGATGGAATCAAGGAAAAGTTATGATGATTAAACATGAAAAGAAACCATGTTTATTTTTAAAAGATTTTATTTTATGGAAGAAATGGATACTATTGGATGTGTCCACTTTTAGTTTCTATCTTTTTTATGTAATAGTTATGGCCTTATTCTCTAAATATCTAAACCAGAAAAGATCCTCAATGTGAATTCTTGACTTTACTCAAGATTATGTAACATTTAAGGTTGGGGTCTTATAAAACTCATCTCACGTGATACAAAAAAGTGAGAAAAAGGTATTCCCTACCTCAAATAATATTTTCTAACTCACAACAGACCACAAGTTAAATAAGAAACACCCACAAACTACAAATTCACATAGTAAACCGTGGATCAACATGCACCACACACAAGGGTAATTAAAAATCAACCCTACTCACTACCCAAACAAACAAAACACCACCATAGTAGATCTATAAATAATAATAGAAGGAAAACCATGGGTAAGAGAATAGAAATCACCATGGATCACTAATAGGCATCCACTGAAACCTAATGATTGAAGCAGGAGAAGGAGGGTTATAAGATCCTCCAAAACCACCTAGGGTTCACCCAAAAATGAGAGATATAATGTTATGGCTGAATAAAAAAAGTTCATCAGATAAACTCTTTTTACAACCTTGATCCCTTGGGTTTCACATCATGTGTTTCTTTCATAATGGGAATTCCATGGGTTTTTCATATTTTTTGTTTCCACTGAAAATTAAGTTGCCTCGACTGAGATTTAATACACACCTTGAATTCACCTTTCATGACATCAATCTATTTCATGGAATCCTCCTTATATCGTATACAAGTTGTGAAACCATCTATCTACATAATCAATGAAACAAAAATTCTCGATGTAAACCTAGTTCACATTGTGAACCACCTGCTTCATCACTCCTATAGCTCTAACCTCCATTAAACCCTCTGAGGATTCCCTGAAAGCACCTCCAACACTATTCCACCACCAAAACTAGAAAAGTAATGGGTTGAGAGGGCACATAATGGGATGGTATAGGTCGTTACATTAGATACCTCTCAAATTATTCTCATCCCTGATAATCAAAACCAACACCAGAAAAAGAATGGGGTATGAATAGTCACCATGTGAGATACCCCTTAAGGATCTCATCATACTTTAAATGCTACCACCAAAAAAACTTTTCCACTAAAAGAACTGAAAACATCCCAAAAAACCATATCTCTAATCTTCCACATCACCTCCTCTCATATAGCATAACATCACATCATCTAGTACCAACCAAAGGCCACCACAAACCACACTTTCATCTACACATACATCTCAACCTCCACACAACCCAAACCTACAACCATCATAACCAAAAAACCAAAATTCCCCAAATATATGAATCAGGTAATTCCATTATCTATGTAAATATACTATCCACACTAGGTATCACTGACTCACCTACACTAATTTAATCATATCGTAGTATAATGAATATCGATTAGAAATTAGATCCCCCCCTTTTTATATATTAGAACTTTATCACACATCATACATCATGGGAACGTAACATCAAATTAATAAACCCTCTTATAAAACATCATGATCCAAATATAAAAACATCCAGTAAAATCCAAAAAAAACAAAGAAAATTCAAAATAGCTCGAGGTACTATGCATGAATCTATGTATCACACTTCTAAGTACTCTCCTCCAGGGCACCATGCCTCCACAAAACAAGAACCAAGGGAATGGTCTAACCATGTAGCACATTCTCCCGGTGATCTTGGATTTCTACTACATACTCCATGAATGTTGCTTCATCCTCGATATCCAACTCTCCCTAATCAATGATATGGGAGTCACTATGAAGATTCCCATGGAGCTGAGAGACATGGAAGATTTCTTGGATCCTCTCCATCCATGGTGGCAATTCCAACCAATACTCCACCTCACCAACATTACCAAACACCTTAAAGTGCCCAAAAAACTAATAGAAGGATTACTACCTCTACAAAATTACTACTACCCATGTTTAAGGAATAATCTCAAGAATACATGGTCTACAATATTGAGCTCCAAGGTTCTCCTCCTACAATAGTCATAAGATTTATACCAGTCATATTCTTCCTTCATCTTCTCAAAAACAAGTTAAAACTTTTCTATCATGATTTGCACCACATCAGGACTAAGAACTGTTTCCTCCCAAACCTTTATACAATATGACAAAGAATGAAATGGATGACCATAAAATGATTCAAATGGGTCTATAGAAATGAATGAGTAAAATATTTTATTATAAGAAAACTCATCCAAAGGAAATTATTGTGCCCATGATTCATCTAAGTCTAAGATTCACGCTCACAACATGTTCTCTAGCATCTGGATATTCTACTCTATCTTCCCATTTTTATAAGAGTTTAAAGTAGTGATGAGGTGTAGATTAGTTCCAAAATAATGGTATAATACCCTATAGACTCATGAGGTAAAAACTGTATTATGATCCAAGATAATTGTGCTCATAACTCCATGAAACTTCACTACTTCATCCACATATTTTTCTCCAAAACCTTTATGACACTTAACTCCCTCGTCGCTAAAAAGTGGGCCAATTTTATCAACTAATCCATGATTACCCAGATATAATCGCAACCTACCTATGATTGGGGTAACCATATGAAAAGTTACTTTGATATTTCATTCCATTTTCACTATAGAACATCCAAGGGATGTAAGAAACCTCCACAAACATGATGCTCAACCATTATCTACTGGAAAACCAAACACCTTACCACAAACTCTACCACATCCCTTTTTATCTCAGGCTACCAAAAATATGCCCTCAAGCCATGGTATATCCATGATACTCTCATGTGTACCACTAAAGGTGATATATAAAACTCATGGATAACTCCCTAACACATCATTGTTAGAATAAATAGCCTCCCCTAAAACAACATCTGGTTTCAACCATCCTCCAACAATCCCTCTAGAGAATCACCATGGCCAACATGATCAAACATCACCTATGCCTTTGAGTATACCCACAGAGACTTCTCCACCTGTAGTAACAAGGATGATTTCATAACTAATTGATAAATAAAACCTTAGTCACTACTATCTCCCACATTGAGATGAATCGCTATAATACCCTCTATCCCTTTTTAGACATCTACAGACTCTCAAAACCACCTTCTTATAATAATTTATACTCAAAGCATCATCCATAAAATTCTCCATTTCTAAGGTGTAAGAGATATTAAAATCATAATCTGTAAGAAACCCTATCCACATCCACTTCCACAGATTTAGATCACACTGAGAAAAGATATACCTCAAGTTCTTGTGATCTGTGGAGACCAAAAAGTGAACCCCAATGAGGTAATTCTTCCAAAACTTTAGCACAAACACAACTACAGCTAACTCCAAATCATTTGTGACATAGTTACACTTTTGGGTACATAATTTATTAGAACAATAAGATATCACTACTCTCTACTAAATCAAAACTCATCCTAATAAAATATGCAAAGTTTCAAAAAAACCCCTCAAACATCACCTCCTCTTATGAAAATTGGATCATTATATGTTTAAATAACTTCCCCTTCAGGTAACCAAACATTGCCTTGAACTGATTAGTCCACAAAAAATCTTGGTCCTTCCTAGCCAATATTTTCATCAAGGCTACAACTCAAGAGAAATCTGGTATAAACCTCTAATAATAGCCTACGAGACTAAGAAAACTATGAACCTCCATCACATTATTGGGTGTTTCCCATGAAAAAACTACCTCTGTCTTCAACAGTTCTACTACCACACCCTGCCAAGAAACCATATGATCGAGGCAATTCATCTATCATATATGGAAATTACACATGGAAATCATCCCATATAATTTATTGTGTTGAAGATACTATAATAATAATATGAGATGACCGACATGATCCTCCTCTAACCTTGATTAGATAAATATATCATCGATGAACACGACTACATATTGGTATAGAAATTCATATAAAATTGAGTTCATGGGATGAATAAACACATTTGGTTCAATTTTAACACTGAATGGCATGAAGACAAACTCAAAGTTCGCATACCTGCATCTGAAGGTAGTATTTGGGATATCTTCCTCCTTTACCCTTAACTAGTGATACCTAGATCACATAAAGAAATTATAAAACCAATTTTCTTCTCTTAGTTGATCAAAAAGATCATTTATCCTCATAAGAGGGTAATAATTCTTGTTCATTACCTTATTCAACCACTGGTAGTCTATACACAACCTAAGAATACCATTTTCCATTTGGATAATAACACTTAAGTGCCCCAAAGTGACACACTAGGCTAGATGAAACCCTTCTATATCATATCATCCATCTAAATCCTCAAATATCATAACTTAGATGTTTTTATCTGATAAGGGGCCATCGAAATTATAGAAACACTAGGCTACAAGTCTATCAGAAACTCAACATCTTTTCAAGGTTCTATCATCACAAACTCCTTTAGAAAATTATCCAAAAACTCTAAAAAACCCCTAGGATGCTTCATTATCCCAGCATCTACTGATTCCATGGACAATCAACCATAAAATAAATAAGATACTCCACACACCTAATACGCAGCTAGAAACTCCTCTTTCCAATAAAAACCACACACTGTCCATCTGCATCTAAGATCACACCTCTCCCCAAGAAGCATTTAATAATAGTATGAGAAGAATACAACTATTAAATGTCAAGGATGACATTTTACAGTTGAATCTGATGTAAGAAAAAACTATCATGGGATTGATATGGTCCCATCATCAGTCTATACCCCTTGGCACACATAAAACAATATAGTCTGGTCTCTGACTAGTGTATTCAGCATCAGGGGCATTGGAAGCCTCTCTATGTATAGTCCTAAATCACATAGTAGAGTGAATGAAAAAAAAGAAGTGTGAATATCCCAAATCAAACAAAGCACAAAAAAGGGTACATGAAAAACAAAGTATGCCTCAAACAATCTCTGGCCCCTTTGGCACTGCTACCTCCACTACCTGCAACTAACCATGCCTAGATCCCCCTGCCTCTCTACTAATGTAAACCTTCATGTCAATGATTTAAAAGGTCCCTGAACCTAAGGAACATCCTGAGGTTAGCCTCTACCATCCACATCTCTTCTTGAAATATCATAAGCCTTCTGCCACCACTATTAAAATGGTCTTGTTGAGAACTACTACTGAGGTTAGAACTAAACCTATCCATCTCCACCAAACTATGCTCTAAGAACCATAGGGAACTAGTTCTGATAATTTATACAAACCCCACAAACAATTAATACTGGTATTTTGTACCTAAGAAAAGAATAAAAACTATTGTCCCTAGATGGATGGAAGGGAAGATATTGGGGTTGAATCTCTATTGATCAAAACCTAAAAGGCACTAGCCCCTAAGACCTGATACAAACAACCATGCTCCTTGATGAACTATTTTGGATCCCCTCTCATAGAAAAACTCCTCATGAGTTTATCCACTCAATCACCTCTTCCTTCTTCTAAACCTCTAGATATGTTGGTAACATAAAGGGAGTAACTGCATACTAGATAGAATGACGTAGCACCTCCTCAAGAAAACTCGCATGAGACTCCTCATTTGGAAAAATAACTATATAAAATGAAGAAGGTCCTTGAACTTAATCCCCATCACCCACACACACATACACCCATTTTGAAGAGAAATAATCTCTTGTCTCTTTACCACCTTTTTGGTTGATGAAATGAAATCTTCCCGAAACTCTTTCTGAAAGTCAACCCATAAAAATTATACATCCTTCCACTCACCCAGATATAGAATCCACCACTAACCCACAACTCCTTAAAATTGAAAAACCAAAGGGACCTAGATCCCCCACTAGTTCCCAGATCAAACTGAAAGTGATCTAAAGCTCCTATATCCAACTCTCTATGCCACGTACCAAGGTTAACTAGAACTATTTACATACAAGCCCATGAAAACCTCATAGTTCCTAACTCCAAACTCTATCCTATCCTCATCCATTATCCTCAAATACCACTCTTCCATGACCCACTCCCAAAAATTATACTAAAATTAATGGAGAGAGATAATCACCCCTGGTTCCCTCCTCTAGTAAGCCCCAAGTTACCGACTAGCACCGAGGGTATAAAAAACTCATAAATATGAGGCATTAACTTCTATAATAATAAAATATTAAGAGATTATATAAATAAAATGAAATAAAATCCATGAAATAATATAAAATAAATCAAAAAACCATCCCACAATGCATGTATAAACAAAAATGTATAGATAAATGTCTCCAACGTAAACACCCACGAGTAAAAGATAAAGCAACAACACATCAACTGTCAAAAAGTTCGAGCTAATAATGCCCAAAACAGTCCACATAATCCTCCTAGAAACCTGAAAATCAGTTTATATATGTAGGATTATCATATAAGTATAATCATTAGGGAAACCAAATTCTTTCATGAACAAGTGAAATAACTATATTAATGAACTTGTGATAAATCAATAGAACCAACAGCACCTAAACAGGTCAACTTTCCAAACCCATCCTCACCAACGAAGAATAAAAAAATAAATTTATCCAATTATAATAATATATCGATAGAAAGTACCCCATATTACTTTCCCAGATATTTTCAGCTCTCAATCCCCCAACATAATATATCCTGGATCTCCCATATCTTTCATATAACATACACCACTTCCCCATAGCATGGTCACATCCCATATTTCTTGATAATCCTAGGCCACTTCCCTACAACAAAGTCACATCACATCTTGCTCTGAAACACCCAGGCCATCACATCACAACCATAACCAGAGTAGTAGGGTATTGTAAACATGAAGGACATCAACCTCATGCCCTCCTTCAACCATGCATGACCCCAACCATATGTTGTCCCATACCACGGTCACATCACATCTCGATTGAAGACACTTGGGCTATTACCTGGAGCACTATTTGACCTATGGCTATCAAAACCTATGCATATCTACTCACCTAGAAGAGAGAGTGGGAAAGATCAGGTAGACATCCATACAACCTCATCATCTAGATGTTGGAAAAAAACCCTGTATAAATATACGGGTGTCAGTACATAGTGTTCGACACAGTTGGTATGATTATAGAAATTAAAATGAACATAAAAGGTATATATACATATGGCCACAAACAATACAAACCTATGGGTTCATAATAAATCACTAACCAAATAAAAAAACCACCACTTTTTCTATTTCCACTAAATTCCCAATGCCGCATAATCCACAAGCTACACTTTTCACTTTCATTACAAGCCAAGAAATTTTCATTTAAATATCCCATTCATTTAATTAATCATTAACAGCCACATATAACCACACTTCCCATTTTAATTCTTTCATTATCCATTTCCAATCCATTAATGAAACCAACTCATGTCATTTCAATTTCAACATTAACAATTAATTCCAATACTATTCAGGAAACTAGAAAAACACAACCATCATCATATCGTCATCTACAAAACACAACCACACATCACCGCCCCCCAGCATGGCCTCCTACCACCCACATCATCACCCACATAATAATTTCACATCACCTCCCCAAAGCATGGCCTCACACTAACCACATCATCACCCCAAAGCACGACCTTACAAACCTATCTCATCATCACCCCATAGCATGACCTCACAAACCCATCAACCCCATATTCCACAACAACACATCTCTAACCCACAAAATATCCACATATCACAACACATTATAACACATTTTACAAATTTATAAAGGGGTATTTATATCACATTCAAACTCTTTAAATAGAGAAATATCACATAGGCCATAAATCATGGGGAAACCATTTTATTATCCAAATATATGTGGTTAAAAAATTTCCATTTTAGGGTGACATCACAACAACCACATAATAAGGTCTCCATAAAATATATCAAAAAAGTGTAAATAAATCCCCCAATAGCCACAATTTTTAGTGGGGAATCTATCTCGTACAGTCACAACAACTCAATAATATCAAAGTGGTAAAATCGTGAGAATCAAACCCATTTCTCCTTCGATTTCAATTAAAAAAATTAATTTATCTTGATTAGGCTAGTGAAAACTAGTTCCCATAGATAAAAAAGAGTAAAATCCTCCCACATGATATAATAAATTGAGAAAAAAGGGATTACCTCCCTCAAAGAATCTTTTCCAACTCGTTGTGCACCATAGGGTGAAGAAGAAATACCTAAAAACCACAACCGCACATGGGAAACCATAGATCAAACCACACAAAACCAAAGGATCATCAAAACACATCCCTACTCATATAATAAAATAAAACCTTGCCATAATAGTGAATATCTAAATAATAACGGAAGGAAGCCCATAGGGAAGATAAGAGAACTCACCACGGATCACCAACAGGTATCCAACAGAACCAAAGGATTAAAGCCAGAGAAGGAGGGTTGGAAGATCCTCCAAAATTTCCTAGGGTTCACCCAAAAATGAGAGAGAGAGGGGTATGGATGAATGAAGAAATATCAATTGATAAACCATTTTTAAAACCTGTATCCCATGAGTTTCATGTTGTGTATTCCTTTCATGATGTGAATTCCATGAATTTTCCATATTTTTTGTTTCTAATGAAAATTAAGTCACCTAATCATTGATATAATTCACATAATGAATTCACCTTTCATGATGTGAATATGTTTCATGGACTCCTCCTTAGATCTAATAAAAGTTGTGAAACTAGCTGATATCATAAGCTATGAAACATAAAATCATGACATGAACCGGGTTTACATCTTGAACCACCTCCAATAACATTATTGCAACTCCAACCTCCACTGAACCCTCCAATGATTCCCTCAAAGCACCCCTAACACTCTTTAACCACCAAAACTAGAAAAGTAATGGGTCGGTAAGGCATGGGACACTACAACTATTACCTATATCGACCTCTATTTGAAGGTCCCTATAGACTATCCTGAGGTGACCTGACATTGTATACCCTATAGAAACCACCAAATGGTGGCCCCAATAGATAATTTATTTTTAAAAAAAATAGAAAAATTAAAAATACACAAAAACTACCATTACTCGGTCATTCTAGGAAAACTAGATGTCTAATTGACATGTTTTCTAATTATACATATCAAAAATAAGATAAATATGGTTATCCTATGATTTCAAGTCATTCTAAAGTCATTTTATAGGTATTTATCCATTAAATGCACATTTTGGTGTTTTAAACAATTAAAGTTCCTTTTTTATCATCCTTAGAAAAATGCACCTCATATTGATGTTATATCAGTTCCACTATTTCATAAATAATTGTACAGTTGTTATGATTTGATTTTATGGTAATTTAAAGTCATTTAGTTGGTTTTTAACAACTGATGTGTGTTTGTAAAAGGTGTTAAACCTTTAAAACTACTTATTCTAACATTCGGGGTAGACCATATTTCCAATTTATGCTCCATCTTCTGATACACATCAAAATAATACAAATACATTTTCTTATGATTTCACATTGTATCAAGGTTTTTCTATGCATATGACCATTAAATGCATGTTTTGGTGTTTTAAAATAATAAAAGTGCTTTTTTGGCCATCTAAGAAAAGAAATTAAGATTGAAATTATTTTAGAACCACTATCTAAAAAATCATCAAACTTTTTTTTGTTGGATTTCACATTATTTAGAATTTATTTTCTTGGTTTTGACCTACTGGCGTATTTTTTTAAAGTCCTTCAAACCTTCAAAAAATAATTATCCAGTTAGTTTAGCCAGACCACTCATATGATTGACATTTTGTCTACTCATACACATCAAAAATAAAAAAAATATAGTTTTCATATGATTTCACATCATTATAAGGATATTTTTTATTGATTTTTCTATTAAACAATTGTTTTGGTGTTTTAAACAATAAATGTGTGCTTTTGATCATCCTGGGAAAATGACACCTCATATTGATGTTCTATCAGCTCGACCATTTCACAATTTATTCTAAGGTTATTATCGTCTTATTTCATAGTATTTTTTGGACATTAATTTTGTTTTGACCCTCTGGTGCATGTTTTTAAAGGGCATCAAACCATCAAAAATTTCTTTTTTGATCCTTCTAGACATACCGCACTTCTGATTGACATGCATTAAACTCATACACATCAAAAATAATAAAAATATAGTTTTCTATGATTTCATATTTGTCACGACCTGACCATACTAGCCTAGAGCCACAACTACCTGAAGCCCGCCTCCATAGGCCAGGGGCTGGCGACAAACGACGAAGGCATAACAATATTGGGGAGGCCTTTTCCTAAGTACTTGTACACACACACAACCCACTCAATGTAGAAGTGCAGAGTAAAAAGGAAACCAAAGGACAAACAACTATAACCCAACCACAGTCATGCGTCAACCTCTAATTAGGAAAAAGTAAAGTGCTAAAAAGTACTGACAGGTACTGAATAGAAAAGGGGGAAAAACACGTGCCCAACCCGAAAGGTGACACAACCCGACAACAGGTAAACAAAAGTAAATAGCTGGTGAGTATCATACCTGAAAGTCCTATTACGTCCACTGAACGTAGCCCAAGCTCCTATTTCCTCTACACTCCTCTATAGTCTCGATCGACCTGTCCATCGTCTGGAAGAGAACACCAAGTGCGGGCAAAGCCCAAGTAGGGGTGAGTATAAGGATACTCAGTAGGATGCCCCGAAATCTCGAGGGAGAAACAAAGAAGGTACTAAATGGTAAACAATAAACAGAAAAAAGTAAGAGTACAATAGAGAGAGTGCATCTCAACACAACAAAAGAAAGTAAGTAGACTCGTCCCAACCAAGAGGAGCTAGACACGGAAAGCATGTGTCATACCCCGTGTGTCTTTGCCCCTCCTAGAAGGAGAGTAACTGGACCCAAGGAGTGGGAAAAAAAGTAGGGTGTATATATATATGCTAAACAAGAAACCCGAATGAGTGCGTAAGAGGATCTCCATCTCCAAGCCCATCCCAGGATAGGTCGCCAATAGTTCTAAGGGTAGCCATCACTAATGCCCAACAGTTCCGCATGTCAAAGATTCCACATCCCTAAACCGTACCACCAAAAGTCATGCTCCAGTAACCACAGAGAGAAAGCCACTGACTAGCCTCATCGGAAGGGCTGAGTCGGAAAGAATACATCATCGGTAAACCCACTGCCCATGCCCAATTGGAGGGTAAACACCAAAAGGTTGTTAGGTGACCCACTGCCCAGCACTACTAGAGGGTAAACCCTAAAAGTTCATTGGGTAACCCACTGCCCAGCCCTACTCGAGGGTAAACCCTAAAGGTCGTCAGGTAACCCACTGCCCAGCCATGCTGGAGGGTAAACCCTAAAGTCAAGGGGTGACCCACTACCCAGCCTCACTGGAGGGTATACCCTAATACGCCGGTGGGTAACCCACTACCCAGCCCCACTGGAGGGTAAACCAAGAACTAGTCCGATAACTCTGCACTGCCCGTGCCATCACTGGGTGTCACTAACATCGCGACCGTACGTTGGGTCGGAGTACATCAAAGAAACCTCCGACCAACATCCTTTCATTTTTCCACATTTAATGTGATCTTGAAAGAGGCTCTGTATGCCCAAATAGATTACACCATTGCAATCCTCGTGGAAAAACACGCGAGATAGACTACTTACTTACTAGAAACGGACTCCCGACGAAAAAGTTATTCAACACCGCTTTACGCCCATACGGTGTCTCGTGCGGCCCACACATTGGTTCTGAAAGAGGATTGGTGAACTTCACCATCATGATGCTCTCATAAAAACATGCCAATATGACAACTCATTCGCCCCGAACGGACGCCTGATGAAAAATTCACAAAATGTTGCTCACAACTTAAAAGACGGCTCATGGGGCCCGCACCTCAACCCCTGCTTCAATTCCTAAACCCACCATGGACCGCTTTTTCTCGATTCCAGGGTCACAACGCCGCCGACGGCACCTTTAGCGGACTTCGTATGTGTTTGTGCCATCCGAAGGAAGAATCTCAGCAAGGTTCCAAAAGAGCGTGTCGTGCCACCGAGCCCCCGTCTCGGAAATTGAAAACCCCCGAGACCATCTCAAAAACTTTTTCTCGAGCCGAGTATTGCACTGCCACAGACGGTACGCAAAACGGACACCCGTAGTGGAAGTTACGGGTGTCTTAAGTCAAGGGGATGAACCCCTTTGGGCTTGACCGGCCCGGTCCGGCTGGTCCACCCGGCCAGGGCCGGCCCAAGCTGGTCGGCCCGGTCCGCAGCGCCGGCCCGCGGCCTGGCCGTGGACCCACGGTCCCCACCACCGACCAGACTTCATGGCAGGTCGTTGGTCCGTGTGGAGACCCGCCAAAGGCGGGTCTCGGTCTCCACGGGGTCGCGCGCTGCGATTCCCGGTCCACCCGGCCGACGACCTCCGCCCAGGGTCTGCCACTGCCTGGGACCGCCGCCGCCTGGGACCACCTCCACCGCCTTCCCCTAGGAGCCGTTGCTGCCATTGGGAGCTTCCACTGCTTCTAGGAGCCCGCCGGACTACCTTTGGGAGCCGTCGCCGCAACTAGGAGCCCGCTGAACCGCCACGCCGACCGCCGGACCACCCCTGAAACCTCCTGAAAAAAAATGGCTGGAAAATTTCTGAGGGTCACCCCGGACACCCCAAGACTCAAAAATTCAATCTAAAAAGGGCGTCGGAAAGCTTGTAATGAGCCCTACAAATCTATGGTCTTCGCTCGATGATTAGACATCATTTTGACGCAAAATATTTAATTCATGGACGATGTGGAAATCAAATATGAAAAACGTAACCTCCTTCCTCGTTGGGCGTAGCCTAAAGCTTCACGAATGGTCTGCCGAAGATGACACCTGCCTTGGAGAGGGAGAGGGAAGCTTGAAGGAGGTTTTCCCTTGTTGGAAAGAACTTATTCCAAGGAGAAAACCAAGGGGGAGAAGAGGGTGGGGGTGGTGTGTTTAAATAGAAAACTTAATTAAAATTTAATTAAGTTTTAAAACACCCACCAGTAGGCCCGTACCCGGACTCTCGACGGGGTCGAGGTTAAGTCGCCTCTAGGGTAAAAACCACATTTTGAGCGCAAAGACGGTCTCATAATTTTAATCGGAGCCTCCGTTCAGAAGTTGTAAAGTTCACACCCGGGGTCGCCAAATTACGAAAACACCCCTGGTGGCATTTTCCACAGAAGGGTCACGCCCATGAAAGTTACACCCCTACTAGGGTAAACGGCATGCTTCAGACTCAACGATGCCATCATTTTTTCCATCCCAGAAACCTTTTTGGAGTTATTCTATT
This sequence comes from Viscum album, assembly GCA_963277665.1. Taxonomy (NCBI): domain Eukaryota; kingdom Viridiplantae; phylum Streptophyta; class Magnoliopsida; order Santalales; family Viscaceae; genus Viscum; species Viscum album. The sequence continues at coordinate 64,429,945 of OY728147.1, read as the reverse complement.
TATTTGGCGTGTCTAGTGTGAACGCACTTAAAATTTATTTCCAGCCACACCGGGGCTCGGAATCACACGTCGTCTGAACACCCTGCTCTAGAATAACATTAAGAAATTTTCAAAGTCTTGCAGTCTCAAAACCAAGGTTCTTACATCATTCCCTCCTTCAAGTTTTTCTCCCCTGAAAAACAAAACTACAAAAACAACTCGTGATACTAAGCCCGCATCTAGATCTCCTGTTCCTAGGTGCTCTCTTGCACCCTCCCATGTTGCCACAGTACACAAACCAAAGGAATGGTCCATCCACATAGTGTCCACTCCTGTCGGTCCTCAATCTCCATCGGGTGCTCCATAAAGGTGGATCCATCCTCAATGTCCTTCTCTCCCTAGTCTATAACATGCATCGGGTCGTGCACGTATTTCCTCAGTTGTGACATGTGGAAAACGTCATGAACCCTCTCTAGTTGTGGGGGTAGAGCAAGACGGTAGGAAACCTTGCTGACCCTGCGCACGACATCAAAGGGCCCAATTAACCTTGGGGATAGCTTTCCACCCCGGCCAAACCTCCGTTTACCACACCGCGGAGAGACTCTCAAAAAGACATGGTCCCCCTGCTTGAACTCTAAAGGCATGCGACGACGATCTGAGTAGGACTTCTGTCTGCTTTGAGCCGTCCTCATCCGCTCACGGATGATCTGCACCTTCTCCGTCATCGCCTGCATCAACTCTGGGCCCACGAGGGAGGTCTCCCCAACCTCCATCTATCACAAAGGTGACCTGCAGGGTCTTCCGTAGAGGGCCTCAAAAGGTGACAGGTCGATAGTAGAGTGGTAACTGTTGTTGTAAATGAAATACACCAAAGGTAGGTGATCCTACCAACTCAGGACAAAGTCTAACAGGCACGCCCTGAGCATATCCTCTAACACCTGGATAGTGTGCTCAGTATGTCCGTCTGTCTGGGGGTGAAAAGTTGTACTCATCTGTAGTTGGGTCCCAAATTCCTCATGTAGGCCTCGCCACAATCGCGACATAAACCGTGTGTCATGGTCGGAGACGATCGTCGAGGGTACTCCATGAAGTCGGACGATCTACCAAACGTACAGCCGCCCCAAACTCTCCACCAATCTCTGCTCCCTGATGGAAAGGAAGTGCACCGACTTCGTGAGTTGGTCCACTATCACCCAAATGGAATCGTGGCCCTTCGCTATGCGCGGGAGCCCTGTGAAGAAGTCCATAGATATGCCATCCCACTTCCACTCCAAGATATCAAGGGGATGCAAAAACCCTTCCAGAACCTGATGCTCTGCCTTCACCTGCTGATAGGTAAGACACCGAGAAACGAAATTAGCTATGCTCTGCTTCATGCTAGACCACCAAAACTACTGTTGAAGGTCTCTGTACATCTTCCCCACACCGGGATGTATATCCAAGGGAGAAGTGTGGAACTACCGCATCTCCACTGGTACTACAGCTCTTCCCTGGAACATGATCTCATGATTCCCTTCTTCATAATACCCATCGGGTACGTCACCTGTGGATATCTGATCATGCAGTACCTCGATGTCGACATCCCCCTGCTGTGAATCTATCACATGCTCAAGTAGTGAAGGAGTCAACACCATTGACTGTAGAAAATTCGTACCCTCCTACTCCACCAAGGTCGGCCGTATGAAAGCCAACTGATCTGAAGCTTCCCGCACTAAACAGGTATGGGGCTTCCTGCTAAGGGAATCTTCTACTACGTTTACCTTCCCTGAATTGTAGACTATCTTGAAGTCATAGTCCTACAGAAACTCCAGCCATTGTCTCTTCCTTAGATTCAAATCCCTTTGATTGAATATTTACTTGAGGATCTGGTGGTCTGAGTAGACCACAAAACACTCACCCAGAAGGTAGTGTCTCCATAACCTCAAGGCGAAGACCATTGCTGCCATCTCTAAATCAAGAGTCCCATAATTATGCTCATGGGGATTCATTTTCCTTGACCCATATGCAATAACTACTTGCTGCTGCATCAGCACGCACCTGAGCCCAGCTCCTGAAGAGTCACAGTATACTATGAACTCAACGCCCTCCTCTGGTAGCCTCAACACTAAAGCACTAGTTAGCCTCTGTCACAACTCCTCGAAGGCCTTCTGGGACTGATCAGTCCAGGTGAACGGTCGTCTCTTCCACGTCAACGCGGTCAATGGGGTGGAAATCCTAGAGAAATATTCCACAAACCTCTTGTAGTACCCTACAAAACCAAGGAAACTCCGCACCTATGACGCATTCTTGGGTAGATCCCAAGCAAGCAATGCCTCTATCTTTGCGGGATCTATGGACAATCCCTACTCCATAATGACATGCCCTAGAAAGTGAACCTCATGAATCCAGAACTGACACTTCAAGAGATTCCCATATAGCTGGTGCTCCCAGAGTAAGTCTAGAACCATCCTCAAATGCTCTGCATGCTCCTCTTCCGTCATGGAGTAGATGAGTTTGTCATCAATAAAGACAACCACAAACCGGTCCAAGTACGGTTGGAATATTTGGTTCATCAAAGCCATGAAAATGGCACGGGCATTCATCACGCCAAAGGGCATCACCAAAAATTTGTAATTCCCATAATGACAATGGAAAGCCAACTTCGGGATATCAGCCTCACAAAGCCACAACTGGTGGTAGCCGGATCGAAGATCAATCTTGGAGAACCACTTCTCACCACTCAACTGGTCTAACAGGTCGTAAATCCTCGATAAAGGGTACTTTTTATTTATTTTTGCCTGATTCAGGTGACGAGAATCCACACAAATCCATAGACTCCCATCTAACTTTTTCACAAACAAAACTGGAGCTCCGAGGGGGAAACACTGGGCCTGATGAATCCCTTCTCAAAAAGGTCATCCAACTGAATTCGTAGCTCCCGAAGCTCTGTGGGTGCCATCCGATAAGCTTCACATGATATTGGGGCAGTCCCTAGCTGCAAGTCAATGCAAAACTCCATCTCTCACCTCAGAGGTAGTCCCAGGACATCCTCGGTAAAGACGTCCATGTATTCCTCTACAACGGTAGGGATCCAGGTGCTTATAGCATCTGCTGCTCCGAGATCCATCCTCACCAACTGGTGCGAAAAAGGTCGGGGTCTCCTGCGTAGAGTACCCATCTGCTCTTCCATGAGGTCTCGTTCACCAAGGATGGTGAACCTCGTCCCATCAGAAAACACACCTCTGACTCGTCTATGATGACCGTCGATCTGGGTGTGAACCATAGAAATCCAATCCATGCACAGGATGACGTCGTAAGGTTCCATTGTGATGATGAGTAGGTCCCACATGAAACTCCCTCCTCTAAACGATAGTTATCACTGTCTACAGATAAAGGTCACTAACGAGGCACTTTCTATGGGAACCTCGAGGCTAAGTGAAGGTGTCAGCGCCTCTACTGGAAGCTCCAACGCCCATACCAACTGAATCGATATAAAGTAGTGGTTGGTTTTGGTGTCTACTAGTACCAAATAAAGCATAGAGTAAACATAGAGCATACCTCGAACCATCTTCTGTGTTGGGGGGGTCATGAACACCTATATCCTGAAGCTGCCTGTGGCCCCTACCGCCAGCTCCCTGAGCCTTGAGTGGGCCGCCTGGCGGTGGTGGTGGAAGAACCTCGAAATGTCTTCCCAGACCTCTAGGTCATGCCGCTCTACCTGTGCCACCTCCCTGAGGACCACCCTGTCCTCGCCTGGGGGATCCTTGGTCTCGGCGCTGCCTCTACCGCTGCGGTGTGCCCACTGCCTGCCACGGCTGCTCGGTATTCCTGGTCAGGCAGTCCCGTGCTAGGTGACCTCGTCCGTCATAGGCATAACACCAGCTCTCTCCTTCCTTCCTCGGTTCTCCATGGCGCCACTACGGTGTACGACCCTTCCCTTGTGTCTGCTCATGGAAGGGCCTCCATGACCGAGGCTCTGCTCTCTGCCCCCTGCCTGTCACCGAAGACTCTCCTCTGAAGCGGCCACTACTAGGCCATGTCAGCTGGAGCCCCTCATCCAAGAAGCTCTCTATCACGAGTGTCCTCTCTAGCACCCTGGAATAAGTAGGGATACACAGGGGTACTACACTAGCATGGATCTCCCTGCGAAGACCCTTCTCAAACTTCCATGCCTATAAGTAACTGTCGCAGATCATATCCTACGGGTAGCGTGTCATATTGATAAACTATTCCGAGTACTATGCCATGGTCACCCCCCCTACTTCAGCTCTAGAAGCTCCTAAATCCGAACAGAGCGTAAATAAGAGGGGGAGTACTCTTCCCAGAAGAGCTGCTGGAAGTTATCCCACGTGAGGGACGACTCGTCATGGGTCTGTGTAACCAACCCCCACCAACGCCTAGCCATCCCGTGGAAAAGGCTGGTAGCTAGAGATAACATCTGGTCCGATAGTGTCCATACCAGCCTGAAAAGTCGGTCCACAGACTCTAGCCAGTCTTCTGCTTTCTGGGGATCTGGGTCTCCGCATAACTTTTGCGGTCACTAACGCTGAAAGTCTCGGAGCACACTCAGCCTGTACTCAACCTCATCCTATGCTCCTGGTACTAAATGTCCTTCCTCATGTGGAGGGGCTACTACTGAATCACTGGGTGGAAGGGGATCATGTGAGGGTCCCTGAACTGACTCCTCGTCGCTCTCCAGGTCATCATCACAAACTGGAGAGGGTAACCTGGCTGGCTGCTGTCGTGGGGGCATCCTGAAAATTATCAAGGACTACCACGATCAAATGAGAATATATATATATATATTAGTAATCACAAAGGGGAGAAGACTCAACAAGGACATTCAAATACTCAATCCTACCGGATTCATGTTCCAAAGTTCCCTACAATAAGTGTCTCAGCGTGCCGAGTCTACAAGTGGGTTATCAGGGTCCTGGTGAATGGATATGTTAGCCGCTTGTACCATCACTGGACTCCCTGGCTTGAGAGCCGATCTCGAGACATGTTGACACTATTTCCCTAAATCCCAACCAATTCCTTTTTAGGGATGTCCGAACAATGCCCCAAGGAACGAACCACCTTTGATACCACTATGTCACAACCCGACCATACTGGCCTCGAGCCACAACTACCCCAAGCCCACCTCCATAGGCCAAGGGCTAGTGACAAGCGTTGAAGGTGTAACAATCTCGGGGAGGCATTTGCCTAAGTACCTGTATACACACACACAACCCACTCAATGCAGAAGTGCAGAGTAAAAAAGGAAACCAAAGGAAAAACAACTATAACCCAACCATATTCATGCATCAACCTCTAATTAGGAAAAAGTAAAGTGCTGAAAAATACTGACAGATACTGGACAGAAAAAGGGGGAAGACACGTGCCCAACCCGAAAGGTGCCACAACCTGGCAACAAGTAAACGAAAGTAAACAGCTGCTGAGTCTCACACCTGAAAGTCCTACTATATCCATTGAATTCATCCCAAGATCATGTGTCCTATATGCTCCTTCGTAGTCTCGATCAACATGTCCATCGTTTGCAAGGGCATACCAAGTGCGGGCAAAGCCCAAGAAGGGGTGAGTATAAGGATACTCAGTAGGATGCCCCGAAAGCTTGAGAGAGAAACAAAGGACGTACTAAACAGTAAAAGATAGATAGAAGAAAGTAAGAGTACAATAGAGAGAGTGAAACTCAACCCAACAAAATAAAGGAAGTAGACTCGTCCCAACCAAGAGGAGCAAGACACGGAAACCACATGGCATACCCCACGTGTCTTCGCCCCTCCTAGAAAGAGAGTAATTGTACCCAATGAGTGGGAACAAAAGTAGGGTGTATATAAATATTCTCAACAAGAAACTAGAATGAGTGCATAAGGGGATCTCAATCTGCAAGCCTAGCCTAGGATAGGTCGCTAATATTTCTAAGGTTATCCATCATTGATGCCCAATAGTCTTGCACATCAAAGCTTCCACATCGCTAAATCATACCACCAAAAGTCCCGCTTCGGTAACCACGGAGATAAATCCACTGACTAGCCTCATCGAAATGGATGAGTCTGAAAGAATTCATCATTGGGAAACCCACTTCCCATGCCCAACTGGAGGGTAAACCCCAAAAGGTCATCGGGTGACCCACTGCCCAGTACTGCTAGAGGGTAAACCCTAAAAGGTCATCGGGTAACCCACTTCCCATCCCTGCTGGATGGTAAACCCTAAAGGTCATCGAGTAACTCACTGTCCAGCCTTGCTGGAGGGTAAACCCTAAATTCAAGGGGTAACCCACTTCCTAGTCTCGCTAGAGGGTATACCCTGATACGCCAGTGGGTAACCCACTACCCAGCCCCTCTGGAGTGTAAACCCGGAATTGGTCTTATAACTCTGCACTGCCTGTGCCATCACTGGGTGTCTCTAACATCGCGACCGTGCATTGGGTCGGAGTGCATCAAAGAAACCTTCGACCAACGTCCTTTCATGTTTCCACATTTAATGAGATCTTGAAAGAGTCTCTACATGCCCAAAAATATTACACTATTGTAATCCTCGTGGAAAAACATGCGAGATAGACTACTTAATCACTGGAAACGGACTCCCAACAAAAAAGTTATTCAACACCGCTTTACGCCCATACGGTGTCTCATGGGGCCCACACCTCGGTCCTGAAAGAGGTCGGGTGAACTGCGCCATCGTGATGCTCTCAAAGAAACATGCCAAAACGACTACTCATTCGCCCCAAATAGATGTCTGATGAAAAAGTCGGAAAACGCTACTCATAGCTTAAAAGACGGCCTGTGGGGCCCACGCCTCAACCTCGAGTTCAATGCCTGAACCCACCCTGGGCCACTTCTTCTTGACGCTAGGGTCACAACGCCACCGACGATGCCTTAAACTGACTCCGGATGTGTTCGTGCCATCCGAAGGAAGAATCCCGGCGAGGTTCTTAACGAGCGTGTCGCGCCACCAAGCCCCTGTCTCAGAAATTGAAAACCCCCGAGACCATCTCAAAAACATTGTCTCGATCCGAGGATTGAAATTCCATAGACATCACACAAAACGGACACTCTTAGTGGATGTTACGGGTGTCTGAAGTCAAGGGGACGAACCCCTTTGGGTTGGACCGGCCCGGTCCGGTCGGTCCACCCGGCCTTGGCCGGCCCGCGCCAGCCAGCCTGGTCCTCGACGCCAGCCCGCGGTCCACACCACCTACAGGCCCTCGTGGCCAGTCGCTGGTCCACGCGGAGACCCGCCAAAGGCGGGTCTCGGCCTCCATGGGGTCGCGCGCCGCAACCCCCATTCCACCCGGCCTACGACCTCCACCTGGGGTTCACCACCGCCAGGGACCGTCGCCACCGCCCGGGGACCACCGCCGCCCAGGGACCACCGGCGCCTACCACTGGGAGGCGCCGCCGCAGCTGGGAGCCCGCCGAACCACCGCGCCGACCGCCGGACCGCCCCTGGAACTGCCGTAAAAAGAAGAAAACGGCCGGAAAACTTCTATGGGTTACCCCGAACACCTCGGGACTCGAAAATTCAATTCGAAAAGGGAGTTGGAAAGCTCAGATAGATCTCTACACATATATGGTCTTCACTCGACAATTGGACAACATTTGGATGCAAAAGATTTAATTCATGGACGATGCAGAATTCAAAAACGAAAAACGTAACCTCCTACCTCGTTGGGCGTAGCCCAAAGCTTCACGAATGGTCTGCCGGAGCTGCCGCCCAACTTGGAGAGGGAGAGGGAAGCTTGAAGGAGGTTATACCTTGTTTGGAAGAACTTTTTCCAAGGAGAAAAATAAGGGGAGAGAAGAGGGAGGGGGTGGTGTGTTTAAACAGAAAACTTAATTAAAATTTAATGAAGTTTTAAAACACCCACCAGAAGGCCCATACCCGGACTCTCGACAGGGTCAAGGTTAAGTTGCCTCTAGGGTAAAAATCATGTTCTGAGCGCAACGGCGGTCTCTGAATTTTAATCCGAGCCTCCGTTCAAAAGTTGTAAAGTTCACGCTCGGGGCTGCCAAATTATGAAAACGCCCCTGGTGGCGTTTTCCACATAAGAGTCGCACTCATGAAAGTTACACCCCTCCTAGGATAAATGGCACGCTCCGGACTCAATGGTGCCCTCGGTTTTTTCATCCAAGCAACCGTTTGTAGTTATTCTATTTATTTGGCATGTCTAGTATGAACACACTTAAAATTTAATTCCGGCCACACTGAGGCTCGGAATCACATGTTGTCTGAACACCCTGCTCTGGAATAACATTAATAAAATTTCAAAGTCTTACAAGCTCAAATCCCAGGTTCTTACAATATCATTTTGAGTATGTTTTCTATGAACCTGGCTGTTAAAAGCATGTTTTTATGTTTTAAAATAAAAAAGTTTGTTTTTTATCATCCTAGGAAAGAAATACCTCACACTAACATTTTTCTAGCTCCACCATTTCAAAAATCAAAATGTTTTGTTTTTTTTTTTCTAATTTCATGATATTCAAGGGTTGTTTGGTTATTTTTGACCCCCTGACACACATTTTCAAACATAATAAAACCTTTAAAAAATTATTATTCATTTGGTTTGAGTAGAAAAAATTTCCAATTGATGTTTTATATTCTTTTACATGTCATAAGTAGTAAAAATAATGTTTTTTTAAGATTTCATGTCATTATGAAGTCATTTTCAATGGATACGGTAGGTCATACGTACACATGAATGATATTTCCATTTTCTTATCATATTGAAAGAAATAAAAATAAATGATATATATATATATATATATATTATCATTATATAATCAATCTTATGTAACATATTTTACATATTTCTATTAAAATCATCCTTAATATATTCCATGTGAAGCATGAATGAATCACATCACTTCATGAGATGGTAGTCTTCCATACACACGAACGACATTATTGTATTCCAAAAGAATGGAAAGAATAAATGTATGTGTTATATATTAATTAAATAATCATAAATAAATTATAAATTTAATATATAAAATATAAATCCATAATTATTACCAACCTTGAAAGGTGGTAATGGAAGAATGAATGACATCAGTTTGCAAGGCGGTAGTCTGTCGTACACACAAACAATGATTATGTAGCCCATTTGATGGAAGCATGTGAAGTTGTAGGTTGTACGCTTAACATAACAATTTCTTAGTATATTGAAGATACTAAGTTTAATATATAATCTTGATATAAGAATAATTTAATGTGGTGGATAAGGAAACAAAAAAAAATCATGTTGATAAATGTTACCACTTTTTCAGGTAACTCATTTTGGTTTGCACCGAAGGACCTCTTTGGTTAGATTTCATACCAAAGTGAGGGTTATAAGATGATGGTAGGAAAGTTTTGAGTTTATATGGTTAGGTTTTGGATGAGAAAAATGGATTAAGAGCTGTGAATAAGTGAGGGGTGAGTACCCTTTTATAGTGGAGGAGGAGTGCATTCTTGTAAATTCCAAAAGGTAAACATTGTTGGGAGGTCTCCCATGCATAATGTGCCTAAAATAACGAAAAATATTTTATAAAATAGTTATATGGTCTAAATATGGCTATAAAAGTTCTTTTGGACAAGTTTCTAGGTTATTTTTCTGCTAAAGTTAAAGTTTAGTCCTTGGTAAACTTGTTTTCCTCTTAATCATTGTAATTAATTTTAACTGTTTTCACTAATCATTTTGGTAAAAAATTAAGTTGAGTTTATAATTAATTATAAATTATTCTAATTAATAATATTAAAACCTATTTTATAAATTCCAATTACAAAATTGGTATAAATTAATTTAAAAATAATTCTACATATTTGATGAAACCACGAGTTTTTAAAGTAAAAATGTTCAAAAGTTTGAAATGTTTTTATATCCGATTTCAATGTTAAATTGATTACAATGACCTGAATTGAATTTAATGATGTATAATTGAACTAATTATAATTTAAAAACAAATTAAAATATAATTTAACTATATAAATAAATTAGTTGAAAAGACAATTTTCGATTAAAATTCAATGTTTTTCATTATTAATCAAAAAATGAATCTTCTCATAAAAATAAAAAAAAATCACCCTGAGCTGTTATTGAAATTATTATTTCGAAAAAAATATTTTGTCAAATAAAATTTATAAAAATGTAAAAATTTAGTTTTAAAATAAGTTTTTCATTAAAAGTTGGTAAAACTACCTTTTAGAAAAATACATCTTTTTATGCCAAAAATTGGATTTATTCTTATCTATTATCTAGAATACACATAAGATGAATGTTAAATAGTTGATTGAATATATACTGTGTAATTAATAAAACACTATTATATTGAATATTTTATTGATAATAAATGATATAATTTCCTCACATTGTGTTAAATATGTTTAATTATAAAGTATTTGGGATTAGATCATTCATTTGAATATTTGATGAAAATTCCAGTTTTACCCTTTTAAAATCACTGTAGTATTTCAATCATAAATATTTTTATTTGAGTTATTTGAACTTAATATTTTTTAACTATGTTCCTTACTTCATGGGATACAACTTTTATTCAGGACACTAGATCAAAAGAATTCATTTGGATGGAGTAATTGGGACATAAAGTCAAAGGTAAGCTGGACACGCCTGAATGGAGAAGCTTCTTTATTTCGGCCATAACTCCTTCATCAGGGATTTTATTAATCCCAACTGTTTAGAGGATATAGAGGACCCATATAATCACATATGATCTTTCTGGAAGGCCATCCAATTCACGCGTTTTTGTGGTCAAATGGGCGGTTCAAGTTGGAATAAAATATTTGGCCGAGATTCCCCATTCACACTTGAAACCACTTTGAACCTAGCCTCTCCAACACTCTATAAATTGGTGTTGTTCTAATTTGGTGGGATATGGACGTGAATTGGGAAGTTTAGGGCAGAGGATAAGTGGATCCACTCCAATTCTACAACAAATTTAATAAGGGTAGCTCTTGAAGCAAGGATCTCTTTGACGAAGCCTTCTCCTTCTCCTTCGTGTTGTAATGCATTTGTTTGTGTAATAAAATTCTTTGTTCTTATTTTATTTCTTCTCTTTTCTTCTGTTTTGTTTATATTTATTATTTTATTAATCTTCCTATTTGGGCTTTAATTCTTGAGTAGAAGCATTATTGGGTTATACCCATTATAAACCTTCGCACATGCAAAACGCTTCTACGATGATTGCCACCCATGGAAGAGTAGCCTTTTAGTAATCGATCTATCTTCTACCTTCTTCATTAAATTATTTTGAATCATTGATATACTATAATTCATTTAATATGATACATGAATTTTGTTTTTAAATTTTAAGAAACTAAGAAATTAATTTAATAATTAACACAAAAACACGCGAGGTTGAGATTTTGTGTAAATTGTGAGAGCGCGATCTTAATCGGTAATGCAAGACCACACAGGATAAATTTGTAGAGTTAAAATATAATCCCTAAATACAATTCATCCTCATTTCTATAATTGATATGTTATATAATTAACCACTGACCATAAGCTAACCTTAGAACAACAATCAAAGCATGGTGTTGTGATTGCGTGTTCTGAAGCTAGCCTAGGGTTTAAGTAATTCAATCTTTGTGGTTAAGTTAACTCTTGTAGGGTTCTAGGGTTAAAAAATTAGGGGATCATAATTAAGTGGATATTGATTTAAATGATAATGATTAATAATTAAATGAATAGGTAGATTTAGATCGATTACTCCTTTTAAATATTTCCTAAAAAACATCTTTTTATTGTGTCATATTAATCAAACTTCATTTTAAAACTAAAAACAAAAAAAATGCAATCTTCTTCCAAAAAACTTCTTCTAGATTTATAAACTATAAACAAACCTCATCCTTTTAAGAAGTGTTTCAATTTTATTCTCTTTTATTTTTATAATACCTCTGAAATGTTGTTTTAATTCACTTCCTCCTTTGAGAGACGACCTTGGTCAGCCACTCTGCTGCACCTAAGTACCCAAAAATCATACTAATCATTTGAGGGCACCCACGATAGTGCTCTTTCAAATTGATGCTTTTTCCAGGGAGGCAATTAATTATTTCAACCAATTAGAGGTATTTATTTTATTTTACATTTTATTCTCTTCCTCTCTTCTTTCTTCCTTCTTTACCCAATCTGATTTCTTTTTTCTTCTTCTTCTTTTATTTTCTTCTACTTCTTTTTGGACCATCAACTCAAACTTCTAATTTTTATTTTACTATGGTACACTTTCCTACTTTTCATATTTCATTTATTTATGACATGAACTAATCCCGAGGATCTCTTAGATCTTGACCCTGAGATTGAACATCGCCTTAGGGAACGAATCAGAAATTCTCAGTCTACAAGAAGTTTCAACATTCAACCAGTTAGAGAATTACTCCAATATCATAACATTGAAATTGGAATAAATTCATATTCAACCATAAAACAATAACCAATGGCTGAAAATAATGTAAATTAACTTAATATAACCATTCAAGAATTGGATGCACCTAATATTAACTATCAACCAAATTGTATTGCATACCCAAATCTCGAATCGGACTTTGAACTAAAATCTGGGTTAATTCACTTACTTCCAAAGTTTCATGGCCTCTCTAGTGAGGATCCTAATAAACATTTGAAATAATTTAATGTAGTTTTCACAACCTTGAAACCAAGAAATGTTTCTGAAGACCTAATCAAATTAAGAGCATTCCCATTCTCACTTGATGGAGCTGCGAAAGATTGGATGTATTATTTACAACCCAAAGATGTAACTTATTGGAATGATTTAAAACGTCTTTTCTTGTAGAGATTTTTTCCAGCATCAAGGACCACATCCATTCGTAAAGAGATATTTGGGATCAAGAAAGCATGAGGAGATTCAATGTATGAGTACTGGGAGCGATTCAAGAAGTTGTGTGTGAGCTGCCCACATCACCAAATCAGTGAGAAACTACTCATTCAGTACTTCTATGAAGGACTCACACCTATGGAGAGAATTATGGTGGATGCTGCGACTGGAGGAGCATTGGTGGACAAGACACCAGTAGTTTCACGCGCGTTGATTTACAAAATGGACCAAAACTCCCAAAAATTTGGTGATCGAGGTGAACCACATGTCAGGGGAGTACATCAGGTAAGTCCATTTTCTCTTGAAAGTAATTTGATTAATACCAAGTTAGAAGAATTGAAAAATATGGTGAGACAGATTTATTTGGCATAAAAGACATCCCAACCCCCTTCTTCAAGGCCTTGTGGTATTTGCACTGAGACAAGCCAACCAACTGACTGTTTCCCACAACTCCAAGAAACATAAGATTGTGCAGAAGTGTTCCCTAGGAGACTATATCAGCAACAACAACAACAACCATATCCCCAAAAGAAGTTTGATCCAACATTCAACCAAGGGTGGAAAGATCAACCAGACATGAGTTATGGCTCTGGACAACAACAAAGGCCCCCCTTTCAACAAAACTTCTAGCATCCTCCACCTTACCAACAGGGTTTCCAACAACCCCAAAGGAGATTTGAAGCCTAAAAATCAACAATACAACAACAAGGGAATCCCCCACCCAAGGTAGATTCTAATATTGATGACCTTTTGAAGCAAATTGTTCTTAATCAACAGAATGAGCTGAAAATTCAAGGTTCGGAGCTGAGGGAGTTGAAGACTCAAATGAACCAGATTTTCACCGCCATCCATGAACTTGTAAGTAAGAATTACAGAAATCTACCTTCCCAACCCACTCCAAATACAAAGGGGAATGTTAGTGCCATCACATTGAGAAGTGGTAAGCAAATGAACAATACATCTATACCTACCATTCCACTAGGATTCACCTCAACTCCAGAAAAGCCGCATTCCATAAAAACTGATGAGAAATCCAAGGAGAAAGATAAAGGTAAGATAAATATTGATTATGTTCCTCCTAAACCCATTCCTTTTCCAAACAGGGTTGTTCAAACCAAGAAGATGGCTGAAGAGGCGATGTAAAAAGAGGTTTTGGACACATTCAAGCGTGTTGAGATCAATATCCCTCTACTTGAAGCCATCGAACAAATCCCAAGGTATTAAAAATTCTTAAAAGAACTATGCAACAATCGAAGAGGGCTCAAGGGAAATGAGAGGATCAATCTTGGAAGGAATGTGTCAGCACTCATTACACCAACTCTAGCAATGCCGACAAAGTTCAAGGATCTAGGGAAATTCACCATCCCATGCACTATAAAGGATTTGCACTTTTCTGATGCACTTTGTGATTTGGGAGCTTCTATAAATGTGATGCCTCACTCTGTATTCTCTTATTTATAGGTTGGTGAGTTGAAGCCGATGAGAGTAGTGGTGCAATTGGAGAATAGAGCTACGGCATATCCAGTAGGAGTCCTTGAGGATGTACTTGTCCGAGTAAGAGACATGATCTTTCTAGCAGACTTCTATGTGCTCAAAATGGAGGATGATCAGGTAAGTTCTCATGCCCCCATTATCTTAGGTAGGACCTTCCTCAAAACTGCAAAAACTATCATAAATGTTAATTAGGGTACACTTTCCATGGAATTTGGGGATGAAGTTGTGATATTTAATGTTATGGATTCCATGATGTACCCCTCAGAGGATCATTCTGCATTTGTTATCTCCCATTTTGAACCACCAAGTAAAAACACCATGGAATTGGATTGTCCTATGCTTAGAGAGATTGTGAGTATTGGTTCTAGTTTGATGTCTAAGAGTACTTTCACACCTGTTTCTAAGGAACAAGACTCTCTAAGATTTGATTTTGAAATGGAATCATATTCTGATTTTGATCATGTAAACTCTAATTATGACATGGATGTTGAGTATGTTGATGGATTTGATGCTTTATTCTCTGATTTTGATGATGTATATTCTGATACTGATGCTCTTTGTGCACATATTTCAGTTCCTTCTATGACCCCATCCATACACCACCCCCTACACTGGAACTCAAGCCATTGCCACCAAATCTAAAATACTCATACTTATTAAGTGATGAGAAATTACCTATTATAATTGCTAACAATATCCCTTTTGAACATGAAGAAAAACTTTTGAATAATTTGAGGGAGAACATCAGGGAAATTGGGTGGACCTTGGAAGACATATCAGGTATTATCCCCTCTATTTGCATGAATAGGATTATTTTGGAGGATGAGGATAAATCGTTGAGGCAACCACAAAAGAGACTCAATACAAACCTTCTGGATGTTGTTAAAAAAGAGGTCGAAATTTTTCTCGAGGCAGGTATAATCTATCCCATTTCAGATTCTCAGTGGGTAAGTCTTGTTCAGGTTGTGCCTAAGAAAAGTGGTGTTACTGTTGTTAAAAATGAGAAAGATGAGTTAGTTCCAATGAGGGTACAAAATAGTTGGCATGTGTGTATTGATTATAGGAAACTAAATCATTCCACTCGCAAAGACCATTTCCCCCTCCCATTTATTGATCAGATGCTTGAGAGACTAGCTGAGAAGACACACTATTGTTTCTTGGATGGATTTTCTGGCTATTTTCAGGTTCCCATTGTAGTAGAGGACCAAGAGAAGATTAAATTCACCTACCCATTTGGTACCTTTTTTACCGAAGGATTCCATTTGGACTTTGCAATGCCCCAGGTACCTTCCAGAGATGCATGGTGAGTATTTTCTCAGATTTCATTGAGACCTGCATGGAGGTATTTATGGATGATTTCACAGTTTATGGATCCTCATTTGATGAATGTATCTCTAGTTTGGGTGATGTGTTTCATCATTGTATTGAGAATAATTTGGTCTTAAATTTTGAAAAATGTCATTTCATGGTCGAAAAGGGAATTGTCTTAGGTCATATAGTCTCACAAAATGGCATTGAAGTTGATAAATCTAAGGTAGACATTATTTCATCTATTCCATATCCTACATGTCTGTGTGATGTTCGATCATTCCTTGTACATGTTGGATTTTATCGATGCTTCATCATAGATTTTAGTAAGATCGCTCTACCCTTATCTCCATTGATTCAAAAAGATATTGACTTCAATTTTGATGATTCATGCAGGGTATCATTTGATGATCTAAAGAAGTTTCTGACCACTCCACCGATCATACAGCCCCCACGGTGGGACCTTCCATTTGAGCTTATGTGTGATGCGTCCAACTTCGCAGTTGGAGTTGTCTTATCTCATAGGGAAGAGGGACGTTCACATGTGATTTTGTATGCATCGAGGATGTTGGATTGTGGCCAATCAAACTAAACCACAACAGAAAAGGAGTTTCTTGCTGTTATATTTGCTTTAGATAAATTTCATTCATATTTATTGGGATCTAAAGTAGTTGTTTTTTCTGACCATGCAGCTTTGAGGTACCTCCTAAAGAAGATAGATACAAATCCACGACTTATATATTGGATGCTCCTTCTTCAAGAGTTTGAAATCTAGATAAAGGACAAGAATGGGTCAGAGAATTTGGTGGCAAACCACATGAGTAGGCTTACTCACACACCATAGGGTGACACCTTGGACCAGGTACCAATTCGAGACACTTTCCCTGATGAACATCTCTATACCATATCAGGTACGCATCTTTGGTATGATTATTTAGTTAATTACATTGTTTCATCTAAAATCCTAGCAAATTTGAAGAAGCATCAAGTCCAAAAATTAAAAAGTGAGTCTAGGTTTTATGTGTGGGATGATCCTTACCTCTGGCGCATGTGTAGTGAACAAGTCATTAGGAGGTGTGCTCCCGATCATGAGTTTGATTCTGTTTTTCATTTTTTTCATACACTTGCTTGTGGTGGACACTTTGGACCCCAACAGAAAGCTAGGAAAGTTTTGGACTCTGGATTATATTGGACTAGCTTATTCCATGATGCCCATGTGTTTTGTAAGTCATGCTCTTGTTTCCAACACACTGGGAACATTTCTAGGAGACATGAGATGCCCCAACAACCCATAATATTCTGTGAGATTTTTGATGTATGGGTCATTTATTTTATGGTTCCTTTTCCTAGTTCATTTAAATTTTTGTATATTTTCGTTGTTGTTGATTATGTGAGTAAATGGGTGGAGACCAAGGCTACCAGGACTGACGATTCTCATGTTGTAGTGGATTTTTTCAAGGCTCAAATTTTCTGCAGGTTTGGAGTACCAAAGTCCATCATCAGTGACCAAGGTACACACTTTTTCAATATGAATTTTGCTTCCCTCATTCAAAAGTATGGGGTGACACACAAAACATCAACACCATACCACCCCCAAACAAATGGCTAGGCTGAGGTTTCAAATCGTGAGTTGAAAAAAATATTGGAGAAAACCATGCAGCCAAATAGGAAGGATTAGAGAAAGCGCTTGGATGATGCACTGTGGGCTTATATTATAGCATACAAGACACCCATTGGTATGTCCCCATTTCAGATTGTTTTTGGGAAAGCGTTTCATCTCCCCGTGGAAGTTGAGCATTGGTCTTATTGGGCTATAAAGAAATGCAACATGGATTTGGCCCAAGCTGGAATCCAAAAGAAGCTGCAAATTCAAGAGCTTGAGGAGATTATGTTGTCTTCATATAAGAACTCAAGGCTCTACAGGGAAATATCAAAAGCAGCTCATGATATAATGATCTAACCAAGGGAGTTTCATGTTGGAGAGAAAGTCCTTCTCTACAGTTCACGACTGAAGTTGATAGCTGGTAAGTTGCGTTCCAGATGGTTAGGTCCTTATGTTGTGACTAATGTTTTTCCTTATGGTGCAGTGGAGATCGCACAATAGGACACAAGAAAGAGCTTTACATTCAATGGGAAATGTTTGAAGAGATACATTGAGGGACTTCCTACTGATGTAGTGGATTTTATCACACTGCATGACCCCATCATTACTTGATCACATCAGGATGTTCCTAACCCTTTAACTTTGTTATTCTTTGTCCTATTTAAAATTATACATTTCATTTTCATATATCATATCATGGGTTCACATTTAGGACAATTCAATATTTTAAGTATGGGTGAGGGAACCTTTTAGTTTAGTAATTTCAATTGTTTTCCGGATTTAAAAAAAACAAACAAACAAAAATTGTGTGTTCTTCAAAATTTGTGTTTTTATTTTTCAATTTTATTTGTGTTTTTGAAATTTTTGAGCTGAAATGATTCTCATCACAATTTTGAAATGCATATAAATTAGTGAAACAATTTATCCCATGAAACTGAGCTTAAATGAATGCTGAAAATGTCTTTGTTTCAAATTCAAATATTTAGTAATTTCATGAAAAGTACATTGAATTTTGAATCCCATGCCACAACTCACTGTCTTTATATTTGAAACCACATTCCTGTGAGGATTCTAAACCATTATTTTCATATTCTTTACATTCACCTCACTTCTTGAGAGAACTAAAACATGCTTGATTTAACCATAATTTGATTTATTTCTATCAAAACATGAGGGTTTGAGGTACTTATGTTTAAATTATTGAGGCATTTTTTTGGTATTAAAGCCCCTATTTCAAAGAATACATTTTTATAATGGCTTACCTTGATCATTTAATCCTTGTATCCCTTAGAATACATGCACATCCTATTAGGTTAGCCACATTACAAGCCAATTTTCCCTATCCAACCAACTCTTGAAGTTAAATTGCATAATCTAGTTTAACTTAAGTGTGGGGGAAGCTATGTTGTGTTGTGCTACAACATTCTGTGATACTTTGGGTGGAAAATTAAATTCTGAAGAGATGTGTTTGATTTTGAAGAAAATAATTTTATTGAAAGCTGTTCCTTTTCTGGAGCTTTCATGACAAGTGAAGTTTTGCCTTTTCTGGAGCTTCTAATTGAGGTAGAAAGTTGTGCCTGTCTGGAGCTTTCAAGAAAATCATGTTTGAGAAGATCGAAATTTTTTATGCTGAAATGATGAATGGTGTAAACTCTCCATGACTTTTCATGATTATGGAGATGAATTTATACTATGGGTATTGAGGAGAAGACCATATTTAAGTGAAAATTAGATTAATTCAATTTTTCTTCAAAAAGAGTAAAGCCCTCCTCATTCATCCCCATAATTTTTCACACCTTAATCCTACCAACCGAAATCCACAGAACAACCCTGAAAAGTACTCATGATAAACATATGTATTTGACCCACATTGGGTGGAGATGTAGGAATTTATCAAGCCTATGGTGACCCTTGTATTAGTTTTGATGAGAAAGACATTTCAAAAAAAATTGATATTTGTGTGATAAGAGAAAATTCAAGTGAGGTAAGTGTTTTATGCATGGGAGGATAAATGAAGTGGAAATATATTGAATGATATAAATATATAACTTGAAATATTGATTTTTTTATGAGGCATGATATCTTTTGATTCTTGGTGTGTAATTGATGGATCTCAATGATATGTGTTTTAAAATTTGTTTTGATTTGATATTGATGTTTACTTGATATGAGGTTTTGCTCAGGAGTGAAAAAGGTTAAGTGTGGGGGAGTTGATAAAACACTTTTCTATTGAATATTTTATTGATAATGAATGATATAATTTCTTCACATTGTGTTAAATATGTTTAATTAGAAAGTATTTGGGATTAGATCATTCATTTGAATATTTGATGAAAATTCCAGTTTTACCCTTTTAAAATCACTATAGTATTTCAATCCTAAATATTTTTATTTGAGTTATTTGATATTAATATTTTGTAACTGTGTTCATTAATTCATGGGATACAACTTTTATTCATGACAGTAGATCAAAAGAATGCATTTGGATGGAGTAATTTGGCCAAAAACTCAAAGGTGGGATGGACATGCTAGAATGGAAAATCTTATGTATTTAGGCCATAACTCCTTTATAGGAGCTTGGATTAATCCCAATTTTTGAGAGGATATATAGGAACCATATCTTCACATATTATCCTTATGTAAGGACGGCCAATTCACGCGTTTTAGTGTTCAAATTGTCGGTGAAAGTTGGAATAAAATATTTTTCCAAGATTCCCCATTCACACTTGAAACCACTTTGAACCTAGCCTCCCCACCACTCTATAAATTGGTGTTTTTATCATTTTTTGGGGTTGGGACATGAATTGGTAAGTTTAGGGCAGATTATAAGTGGATCCACTCCAATTATACAACCATTTCAATAAGGGTAGATCTTGAAGCAAGGATCCCTTCGACGAAGCCTTCTCTTTCTCCTTCGTGTTGTAATGCTTTTGTTTGTGTAATAAACTTATTTGTTCTTCTTTTATTTCTTCTATTTTATTCTGTTTTGTTTAAATTTATTTTTCTCTTGATATTCCTCTTTGGGCTAGAATTATTTATTAGAATCGTTATTGGGTTATACCCATTATAAACCTTTGCACATTCAAAACGCTTCTACGATGATTACGACACCCATGGAAGAGTAGTCTTTTAGTAATAGATCTATCTTCTACCCTATTCATTTAATTATTTTGAATCATTGAGATACTGTAATTCATTTAATATGATCCATGAATTGTGTTTTTAAATTGTAAGAAACTAATAAAGCAATTTAATAATTAACACAAAAACATGCGAGGTCGAGATTTTGTGTAAATTGTGAGAGCACGATCTTAATCGGTAATGCATGACCACACAGGGTAAATTTGTAGAGTTCAAATATAATCCCTAAACACAATTCATCCTCATTTTCATAATTTATATGTTCTCTAATTAAACACTGACCATAATCTAACCTTATAACAACAATCAAAGTAGGGTGTTGCGATTGCGTGTTCTAAAGCTAGCCTAGGGTTTAAGTAATTCAATCTTTGTGGTCAAGTTAACTCTTGTAGGGTTCGAGGGTTAACAAATTAGGGGATCATAATTAAGTGGATATTTATTTAAATGATAATGATTAATAAGTAAATGAAGAGTTAGTGTTATATCTATTACTTCTTTTAAATATTTCCTAAAAAACATCTTTTTATTGTGTCATTTTAATCAAACTTCATTTTAAAACTAAAAACAAAAAAATGAAATATTCTTCAAAAAAACTTCTTCTAGATTTATAAACTATAAACAAAACCCATCCTTTTAAGTAGTGTTTCAATTTTATTCTATTTTATTTTTAGAATACCTCTGAAAAGTTGTTTTAATTCACTTCCTCCTTTGAGAGACGACCTTGGTCAGCCACTCTGCTGCACCTAAGTACCCCAAAATCACACTAATCATTTGAGGTCACCCACGACAGCGTTCTTTCAGTAATATTAATTAAAATAATTCATAAAAAGTGTTTTTTTAAATTTAATGAGATAAAATGTGTTTGTGCATAGAAAAATTGTTTTCAATAAAAGGAATTTCTTTATTTTCAAATAGTTATTACTCCCATTTCAAATTAATTGGTAACCAGTGAATTTATTTTATATACATTTTCTAACCATATTTTAATAATTTAGTTATTCTTATTAATAACTATCATTACAGTGGCTAGGTGATAACTATAATAATATTTTAATAACTTTAATAGTATGTTTTAGTTCGGTAAAACTCAGTCTTACATGTAACATGGGCTATAGAAGGAAATTTTCATTGTGTATAACACAAGACAAACATAGTGTTGTGTATACCATAAGATAATATAAGTGTTTCATATAGCATAAAATTAACTTGGTGTTGCGTATGAAGAAATAATAACTAAGTGTAGTGTACAATACAAGCCATCAATGAATTTTAATTTATTTAGAAAAAAATTCATAAAAACTTAGGGTTTTAGAGGGACAGACCATCATGAAATGTTTATATCCTTCATGTGATCCACCATTTATAACATTTAAATAAGGAATCTTAACACCAAATTTTAGTTTGCATGAGCATGATTTTACAGAGGAAAAGTTTAAAAACTTAGTAGACTAGAGTGTTTTACACAAGGGATCCATCATTGAAAATTACTAGATAAACTACAAGAATGTCATGGAACCATGCCATGAGAACATGATAATGATTGTTAATTTTTTTTAAAAAGGATTAAATATGTAAAAAGGTAAATAAAACAATATAAAAACATTTATGAGTCAAAATAACTTTTTTTACACCAACCCCACTCATTAACAATTCCATTATGTTGTTAAGCCATAAATTTATTTATAGAATACATATAAGTTAAATCCTATATAAAACATAAATAAAATTTTCTAAAAACATAAAAAAATAAAACTTATTTGGAAAAAAATGTTAAATATATAAATTTAGAAATATACCAGAAAATCCAGGAGCCGGTGGAAGCCGGTCCTAATAAAATTAAATAAATAAAATGAAAAGAGTCAAGCATACAAGGAAATATTACATAAACGAGTGTGCATCACCCCACACCTATCTGCCTCCACCAGTGAGGCACAATAATCTGGGGTCGTGAAAGACCACATATCTCCAGTATCAGTGAGCTCCCACTTTTCCAACGCATCCGCCACCTGATTAGCCTCTCGGTAGACATGTGAAACATCCACACGCATCTGAGAAATATCACTAAGGCAGCCAACCCACTGCGGCAGTACACACTAAGGGACCTGGTGCATCTTGGTTCTCAAGGCATGAATCGCGGTCTGATAGTCAGACTCAATCCATATATGTTTCCAATTAAACCGGATAGCATACCTGATGGCATAGATCATTGCCCAAAGTTTATCTTCAAAAGCGGTGTCATTTCCAATGGTGTGGTGAAAGCATCCTTTAACAAACCCACGGTAGGTGCGGAACACTCTTCCACAACCCGATGGGCCTGAAGCGCCCAACGCAGCCCCATCAACATTTACCTTGAGGCAAGGTCCGATGTAAATTTATAAATATAGTTAATATAGAAGTTGAAGAAAGATATTACTATTTTCACCTTTCTAAATTTATGTGAATTTCAAATGCTAAGAAAAATAATAAGCTTTAAAATTGGCTTGAAAATGAAATATAAAGTTCAAAATAAAAAAATATGAGATGAATTATATGTCTTAAAGGTAAAAAAAATTGAATATATATATTAATAATATATTTAAAATTAATACACAGTTACAAAAAATGAAAATATAAGAATAAAATCTAGAGAAAATGTTTATTGCAAACCTAAAATAACCAAAATAAGTAAATTTGATATGAGAATCTACAAACTAATGTTTCTAGACATAACATATATTTCAAAAGTCTGGCCCTTGAAAACTATGATTGAAATACATATCTTGAAATTTAATTTATTCAAAAATAATAATTCAAAAAAACTCGGGGTGTTATAGGGATAAGCCAGAATGACAAGTTTATGTCCATCATAAAATCCACCATTAATAACATTAAAATAAAGAATGGTAACACAAAATTTTAGTTTTCATGAGCGTGATTTTACAAATGAAAATTTTAAAAAATGTAGTATAGCGGAGTATTTTACACAAGGTCTTCATCTTTGAAAACTATAAGATAAACTGCAAGAATGGCATGGAACCATACTAGGATCACATGATAAAAGTTGTTAAAAATATTTAAAAAGAGTAAATATGTAAAAAATGAAAGAAAACAATAACAAAAATGTTATGGGTCAAAATACATTTTTTACCACAACCCCACTCATCAGCAATTCCATTATGTTTTCGAGACATGAATTTATTTATAGTATCCATCTAAGTTAAATCCTATATAAAATATAAATATATTTATCTAAAAACATAAAACAAAATAAAACTTTTTTCGGAAAAAAATTTAAATATAGAAATTTATAAATATAGTTAATATAGAAGTTGCAGAAAGAGATAAATATTTTCACAAATATAAATTTATGTGAATTTCATATGCTAAGAAAAATAATAATCTTTATAGTTGTCATATAAATGAAATTTAAAGTTTAAAATAAAAAATATGAATTATATGTATTAAAGATAACAAAATTTGAATATCGATATTAATAATATACTTAAAAGTAATAAACAACTACAAAAATGAAAATATAAGAAGAAATTTTGGAGAAATTTTGTATTATTAACCTAAAATATCAAAAATAATTAAATCTGATATGAAAATATACAAACCAATTTGTATAGACTTAATAGATATTTTAGAAGGCTTCCCTTTGAATACTGTGATTAAAATACATATCTTTAAATTTCAAACTAAAGGTTCAAATTTTTAAAATTCAATAAATCTTTAGCAACTCAATAATAATGATTCAGTGGATAAAGTTGCTTCTATAAAACATACATTTTAACTTAAAATAAATAAATAAATAAATTGAAATTTATATATAAAAATCACACAAATAAAACTAATTTATTGATAGTATATAATAATTTAAATATCTTAAATCTACAAATACCCAAACATAAAAAATTAATCAATTAACATAAACAAAAAAAATCAAGAGGGTATTAAGTTTATACCACAAAAATAGAAGTCTACCAAGAGGGGATAAGTTTGTGGCAGAAAATAGGGGACCTAAATAGGATTCATAGTGGGATAGGGTGTAAGGAGGACTAGCATGAGAATTTTTTGTAAGGAGGTCATGAGGAAGCTCAATGACAGCAGGGAGGTAGGCATATAATTTTGGCCCGGAAACCCAATAGGCTCGGCCCGGAAGACCGAGCAGTTTGTCCTGACAACACCCGACTCAGGCCAGTCATGGCTTTGGCTCATGATTTATCAGGTCAGGCCTTGGCCTCCATGGGGAGTCCCACATGTCGGTCTGGCCCATATATATGAAGCCTATCCCATCTTCCATGTCTAAAAAAATAACATGGAAACTGTGGGTGTGGAGACTTGAAACCCCTATCATAATCTTCCAAGGATGCACCTAGACCAAAAAAAATATTGATACAAGATAATAATTTAAAAATCTTAAATATATAATTACTAAACCACAAAAAATTAATTAGTTAACCTAAACAAAAAAATCAATAGGGTATTAATTTTATAACTCAAAAATCGGAGACTACCAAGAGAGGATAAATGTGTGGCAGATAACTGGGATCCTAAATAGGAGTCATAGGGGGAGAGGAGCGTAAGGGGGACTTTTAAGAGCATTTTTATGAGGATTTTATAAAGAAGATCAATGACTGTAGGGAGGGTAGGAATTTAATTTTTTACCAGTGGCCCGAAATCCTAATTGGCTAGGCTCAAAATCCTGATTGGATCGACTCGAAAGCCCGAGCAGCCTGGCCCTACAAAGTTCGACTCAGGATAGGTCAGGATTAGGATCATGATTTATCAGGATAGACTTGGTTTTTCATGGTAAGGTTCACAGGTCAGTATAACCCGCCTATATGAATCCTACCCCATCCGCCAACTCTGAAAAATAATAGTGAAAATACTGGTTGGGATACTCGAAACCTCTTTCCACAAGCTTCCAAGGTTGAGACTTGACCCAAAAAAATTATTGATAGTTGATAATACTTTAAACATATTAAATATACAATTACCCAACCACAAAAAATTAATCAATTAACATAAACAAAAAAATCATAAGGGTATTAATTTTATACCTCAAAAATAGAAGACTACCAAGAGAGGATGCATTTGTGGAAGACAATTGGAGACCTAAATAGGATTCGCAGGGGGAGAGGAGTGTAAGGAGGACTTGTGCAAGAATATGTGGTGAAGAGGTAATGAGTAAGATCAATGAAAGTAGGGAGGTTAAGCATGTAATTTTGGCCTAGCAGCCCAAAATCCCAAGGGGCCAGGCTCGATAAAGCCTGAGGGGCCTGGTCGACAATTCCCGACTCAGGCCAGGCTAGGCTTGGGATCATGATTCATTAGTCCAAGCTTGGGCCTCTGTAGGAAGTTCCATGGGTTGGGATAGCCCTTATGTATGAAGCCTGACCCATTCACCATCTTTAAAAAAATAACAGGGAAACTAATGGTAGGGAGACTCGAAATTCCCACCACAAGATTCCAAGGTTGTTCTTACACTAAAACAAATTTATTGATATTTGATAATACTTTAACATATTAAATATGAAATTTACCAACCACAAAAAATTAATAAATTAACATAGAAAAATCAAGAGGGTATTAAGTATATATCTCAAATATAATAGACTACCACGAGAGGATGCGTCTATAGAATATAATTGGTAACCTAAATAAGAGTCATAGGGGGAGAGGATTGTAAGGAGGACTTGCATGAGCATTTTCGATGAGGATGGAATAAAGAATCTTAATGAAAGAAAGGAGGGTAGGCATGTAATTTTTCCCCAGTGGACCAAAATCATAATTGGATCATCCCAAAAGCTCAAGCAGGCTAGCATAAGAAATCCCACCCCTATTAAGCCTAGCCCATCTGTTATCTCTAAAAAATAATAGGCAAACTACTGGTATAGAGACTCAAAACCCATACCATAAGCATCTAAGGCTATGCCTGGACCAACTGTTTTTGGCGATGCGCCTAGTATTAAGCTACAAAATCCTATATATATATATATATATATATATATATATATATATATATCCATATATCTATGAATAAAAACTATAAAAAAAAAATACACCCCCATGCCATCCCACCCAACTTCAGTGCACCCCCTCTCATTCCATATTAATTTTTTTAGAAAAAAGTAGTCAAATGTCATAGTAAAAAAATTAGATAATTATCATTCAATTCTATACATAAAATAACCTGAAATTAATTATTTTATGTCCATTTTATGATTTATAATTAGTATAAATGCTATATATTAAGATGATTGATATTTATTTAGATAAAGTAATCACCACAGATTCATTTTTTTAATCAAATGTTTCCAAATAAATTATTTGACCATTAATTTTTTTTTAACTGTTCTATATTTTATATTTTTATTAAATTAAATAAAATATTACAATTATAATAGGTGTGTGCCATTGATGTTAAGGGTTTTTGTGAAACATATGAAGTGAACAGTTTAAAACATGTAAAATGATTGAGAATTAAAAGAAAAATGTTTCAATTGTATAATGTTAATAAAAAATTAAAATAAACGTTTTAAATTTATAAATTTTTTTACATAAAAAATAAAAAAAACGTTTAATATTTTTAAAAAATTCATACAAAGGGATTAAAAAGGATTTTAAAAAATGTTCTAAAAAATTTAATTTTTATAGGAAAAATAGTCAAATGTTATGGTGATTTTTTAATTAATTTTTATTCAATTATTTATTTAAAATAAACTAAAATTAATTAATTTATATCTACTTTATGATTTATAATTTGTATGAATGTTATTTATTATGATGATGTATATTTATATAGACAGGTCAGTCACCACGTATTCATTTTTTTAATCTAACATTTTCAAATAAATTATTTGAACTTTAATTAATTTATTAAATTGGGTAATATTTTATATTTTTATTAAATTAAAAAAAATTATAATTATAATAGGTGTGTGACATTGAGGTTAAGGGTTGTTATGAAACACATGAAGTGGACAATTTAAAACATGTAAAATAATTGATAATTAAATCAAAAATTATTCAATTATAAAATGTTAATAAAACAAAATAAAATAAACATTATAATTCTGAGAGAAATTTTTATAGAAAAAATGAAAAAAATGTTTACATTTTTTAAAAAATCCTATAAAAACATTTAAAATTTTTTTAAAATTTTTTTTTTAAAATTGATTAAAAAAAAGTAACAAAACTATTTTATAATTTTTTATAAAAAGGTTTTAACAAATAATTATAAAAAACATTTTCAAAAATACTCAAAAAATGTTTTAAAAAAAATTGAAAAAAAACATTAACAAAGACGTTAAAAAATGTTTAAAAAACATTTTATGAAAAACTTTAAAAACAATTTTCTTATTTTTTTTAATAAAATGTTTTAAAAAAATAATTAAAATAATTTTAAAAACATGTTTCAAAAAAATAATTTAAAATAATTTTAAAAAACATTTCAAAACCGTTATAAAAAAACTTTTTAACAAAACAATTTTAAATAAATTAAAAAAAAACTTTTTGAAAAAAAAAATAAAAAAAACATTAAAAAAATTTATGTAAGGGTCTGCCAGTGGCCCGAGTAGAAAATACTAGCCCGACCTAACGATATGGCCTGGCTAGAGGTTGGGATCGTTCCACCTCATGGGGTTGTTCGGGTTGGCCCAGCCTAGTCCTGTCTGAGCTGAAATTACACCCTTAAGGGAGGGTATGGGAAACCTCAATGAAATACCCAAGAAATACTACACATAAGGTCTTTAAGAGGGCTATAATATGGATTTTTTGGCACAAAAAAACATAGACAATAGAAGCTCCCTTAAAAACCATAGGCCTTTTTCAGTACTAAAAATAGCATTGATAAAGGGGTTCCTTTATCAGTGCTAGTTTAGCACTGATAAATAACCCCTTTATCAGTTCTTTTTCTAGCTCTGATAAAGGGGCATAATGTCGTAGTGTAATGTTAAATTATAGTATACTACAGCAGCATAAACAAGAAGAAAATTTAGGGAGAGAAAATACAATATTTAATTGAAATGAAATTTACAACATAAATACATTAAAAACAATATATTAAGGAAATTTTAAATATTGGTTTGTACAGTTACATGAGTAAGTACAATTTAACACAGAAATTCATAAATATAAATGTTCCTTTTTCGTTGGCCCCTAACCCCAATCCATGCTATTAGTTTCTAAAAAACGACTTCAACTCATGAAAAATAATTCACCTATGTAATTAAATAATTATTATGTTAGTAATACTATAAAGAAATAAATTAAACACAATAATAATTTGAAGCTAAAAACATATACTTTGAGTCATACCAGGCACACCCATTATAGGAATGATTTTTAGTTGATTCTTACATGTCACGTCATTTTGTTTTGTTCTAAAAGAATATTCTCTTGAATTGGATCACATTTATGGTGATAAAAACTAACTATGGATGTGACCCCGTTTAAAAGTGGATGCTTTTTAATAATAAGATTTCAACTGTCACACCATTTCTTGTTCATATTCAAGCATTATCTATGTGAAAGTTAATTAAATAATTATCAGATAAAAATGATAAGGAGATTGATTAAGTAATAGAAGATAAAAATATGAGAAAACAATTTGATCTTGTTTTGTTTAGTTTTTCATGTGTGATGTTTGTTTTGAACTAATATGACACTTATATAATTAAAACATGCACCTTGAGTCATACTGACCACATCATGTGTCATATTGATATGGGTTTGATTTCTACATATCACAAATGAATTATGGATCATTTTACCAATGTTTAAAATTAATCTGAGATCATTTTCTTGGTTTTGTCTAGTGTTGTGTGTTTTTAAAAAATGGAACATTTATATTGAAAACACATACTTTGAGTCACATTGATCACATCATGTGTAGAATTGATGCGAGATTGATTCTTTACACCTAAAAATTAATTATGGACCATGTTTATATATATTGAAAACAATTTGAGCTCATTTTATCAGTTTCATCTATTTGATATGTGTTTAAAACTAAAATGACACTTTTTTATTGAAAACATGCTCTTCGAGTCATATCAACCACATCATGTGTCGAATTTATGTATGGTCAATTACTACACATCAAAAATGAATTATGGATCATTTTTATAATGTTTAAAAAAAATATAATCTCATTTACTCATTTTTGGTGATGTGACATGTGTTTTAAACTAAAATGACATTTTTGTATAAAAAACATGCACTTAGATTTATATCGATGAAATTGTGTATTGAATTGATGTGAGATTGATTCCTACACATCAAAAATTAATTGTAGACCATTTTCTTGAAGTTTAAAAAAATATGATCTCATTTTCTTGGTTTTGGATATTTGATGTGTGTTTTAAAATAAAATAACCCTTTTTATTAAAAACACGCACTTCGAGTCATATCGACCACATCCAGTTTCTAATTGATGTGTAGTTGATTCCTATATTTTAAAAAATAATTATGGATCATTTTCCTAAAGTTTAAAAATAATAAAATATTTTTATATCAGTTTTTTCTATGTGATGTGTTTTAGACTAAAATTACAATTTTACATTGAAAACACTTACTTTGAGTCATACCGACCATATCATGTGTCAGATTGGTGTACGTTCAATTATAGCACATGAAAAATAAATTATGGATTGTTTCCATAAATTTTGAAAACAATTTGATCTATTTTTATTACTTTTGATGATGTGACATGATTTTTAAGCTAAAATTAAACTTTTATATTGAAAACATGCACTCTGAGTTATACTGACAACATCGGGTGTTAGATTGAAATTTGGTCAATTCTTACATATCACAAATCAATTATAGATCATTTTATTAATGTTTAAAAACAATTTGAGGCTTTTTTTAATGGTTTGGGTGATGTGACATGTGTTTTAAACTAAAATGACAATTTTATATTGAAAACACATACTTCGAGTCATATTAACCACATCATGTGTCGTATTGGCATGTGATCAATTTCTACATGTGAAAATTAAATTATGGATTGTTTTCATAAATTTTAAAAATAATTTAAGTTCATTTTATTGGTTTTGGCTATGTGACATTCATTTTAAACTAAAAGGACACTTGTATTTTTTAAAATGAATACATAGAATCATAACAACCACATCAGGTGTTATATTGACATGAAGTTTATTGTTACACATCACAAATAAATAATAGACCATTTTCCTAATATTTTAAAATAATTTGATCTTGTTTTCATGGTTTTTTTATGTGATATGTGTTTCAAATTAAAATGAAACTTTTGTATTGAAAACACAAACTTTGAGTTATACTGGAGACATCATGTGTTGGATTGATGTGTTTTCATTTCTTAAATGTCAAAAATGACTTAAGAATCATTTTTATAAAGTATCAAAAATAATATAAATTCTTTTTCTTGGTTTTTAGAATGCGACGTGTGTTTTAAACAAATGTGTAAATTTAAAAAAAATAGATAAATTGATAAGTATATTAACTAAAAATGTAGATAAAATGATGATAAAATTAACAAAATAATAAGTAATAAGTCACCTCTTCATCATGTCTATATAAATTTTGACACCATTTATTCTAAATTTTCATTTCTAAACAAATTGATTTCCCCTATTATACTTCTCAAGAAACAGATCAAAAATAATATATAAGCATTACAATATTAATTCTTCACGTCCCAAGTGTATTTATAAGTTCATGTCCCATTCTAGATCACAATAACACTAGGTAATCACCTAAATTTGATGTCAAAAACATTCTGAAACCATGTAATTTTACCACTCATCTCTAAACAATTTTACTTCTTTTGAGTATGTAGATTTTTTGTAATATTGGAAGTACTGAGAAAATATAGACAAACAAAAAATTAAGAAATATTTTTAATAAAATTGTAATTACCATCAAAAAATACTTTTTGGGGGATTCTATTCATTTGATGGTATTTGATATCTTTTATAATTTTTTAAACATAATATCCACAATCATTATTGTTAGATTACTTCAAATACAATAGAAACATTGACCAAATGAGTAAATTTTTTTGAAATATGTTTTGATAGTTAAATATTTTTATATATACCTTAATATGTTCTTATTTGAAGAAATCCATATACTTTTTATGTTTAGTCACCGACCTCATACCATGATTTAGTTTATATTTATAGACATCCCTATCATATCAAAATTCTTGTTAAAACACAAACTAAAACATATAATTCTAATTTTATCTATAAAATTTTTATTTTAGTGCATTATAAATTCACAATACACGTCATGTGTGGTCGGTTTAATGGAAATCTATCCATTGGATCCAAAAAATAAACATTTATGGTATCAAAATTTATTGTGATCAGTATTCAATACTACAAAAAACAAGTAATAAAAAAATTAAAAAAAATATTTTATATGATTAGATTATAGTGTTTTACCTCTGAATTGTTGGCATAAACAAGAGTCTATCATCTGTTATTTTCTTATCAAATGCATTTGTTAGATCATATTTTTTATTTTTTATTTCTTCCAACCCCAAATAAATTTATTCCATGGAAATGATATAGGGATTCATGAACCCAAATTGTTTTCATAGGGTTTTGCCTATATACAGTACTAATACAAATTACTATAGAAAATATGAATAGTTATTAACTTTAATGAACATAATAGATCATTTTTTGGACAAATAGGTGATGAAAATATACCTCATGTATGTATTCACAACTAAGACTCCCATCCATTCAAACTTAAGAATCTCATTTATACTCTCAAGATCAACAACATATATAATGACATTTCCAAATATTTATTCTTCATATTGAATGTAGAAAATATATCCATATTTGAATGTGGTGTCTTCATGAATTTGTAATGTTAATATATGTTGTAGTGGAGATAGTGGGGAGATGGTAGTCCCAGAAGGTCTTTTTTTTATAGTTGATTCATTAGATTGTCTTGATTTGACCTTCTATTTCCCCCTTTTTTTTATCCATCTGTAATACCATCACCCAATTTATACCTTTTTCCATCAATCATTGTCAATTTTTCATTTGAAAAAAAAATTTCAAGGATATACATCATGTATATTTATTAGGTTATATGTCTATGATATGAAATTTTAAATAGTATCATTGATCTTTGTAATATCTAGATCATCAAGTGGAATAGAAAATACAATGCTTGGCTATTGATCTAATTCAATCCCCACTCTCATGTGATCTTTTGGGAGTTCTTTTTTGTGTATAATGTCTCCTGGGATACTATAAACCATACCATTCACAACAAGGCAGTGAATGGGTGTTGATAGATAGAAATCACATACAACTTCACCCTATATAATTTTAGTAATATTAAAATATTGGAAGTTGTTCAATTCAAATTTTAGATAAAGAATAATGAAAATATTTATTACCTCAGGTAATGTGTGCAGTTGAGGAGAATTACAATCCTCAAATCAAGTTGGTCATTTGGCTCTTTATGTGTTGATATTTATTCCACTTATGGTTTTCTTTGATCCTTTTTCATTTATTGTTCTACCAAACCAGACCAGAAAATAATATCTTACAAATACTCTATTTTCTCCAACAATCCTTTCATAATCTGATATGTATCTTCTTATAGATTTTTATTCTAAAAATATGTTCGAGGTGACACTCTAAAACCTAGACATATAATGTATCCATATTGTTGTGTCCACTTCAAAGATACTAAAAGTAGCTTTTCTTCAAGTATGGACACTACTGATTATTATGTATAAACCATATAAAAACATAAGAATTTAAATAGATATTTTTATTTAATATTATTATAAATCATAAAGAATTACTATTATGTCATACTTACACATGTTTTACATACTTATTTTGTGTTTTCATCAAGTATTTTACCCTATTTATTTACACATGCCTCCTTCCATAGCATATGACATGGGATGGAAGTGGCTTCAGATTTTGATTCATTAATATGCATATAAATAAAGGAACATATGTTGTTTCATATCACCTAAAACATTTATTTTAGATTTAAAATATATACCATTTACTTCTCTAATAAAGCTTACATTGTCCTTGATTTTCAATTGGGGTACATTGGTTTTGATGCACATTTTTCTATTTTCATCACTCCTTTACTTTTCATAAATTGTAAATTTTGAATAAAATTGGATAAAATAAATAATTTCAAATAATATATTATTAACTACAATGAACCTGAAATAATTTCTCATCATGACGGCTGATGAAAGCATTCCATGTTTCCTTCTTTATAATGTTTTGATATGTAACTGGTTGGTGGGGATTTACTTTCCCCTCAATATCCCTGAGATGAATCTTGGTAAAAATTGTTTAGAACCCTCTATGGTCATTTACAAAGGCCATTAAGATATATTTCTTATGTAAATAAACTAAAAAAATAAACAATGTAATGGATAATGAAAAGTAAATCAGAGTTTCATTATATAATTTTTCAATAAAATAGAGAAAGTATATCGTAAAAATACCTTAATATATTCCTAAAGGGTTACCTTTGTTATAGGGTGGACATGGCACCATGATTCTATATCAATTTCCATATTAATTCTCATTGTGAACCCAACATGACTAATGAAAATTAAATTATTGGAGTTGAAAGGTTGTCTACATTAATTCCATCCAGCCTCAAATTTTTTACCCTTGCTTCTTTCCTTGATAATTTTAGTAAACATAGTGATGATACATCATTATTGTTTTTTTCATCAACATTTTGTTAATCCCCTAATAATTATACAATTACAGCATCAACCATCTATTCTTCCCCAAGATTAGTAACATCATCAAGTGCATAAGTCCTTATATGTATGAGTAGTAAATCATTTAATTTAATTATGTTAATATGGTAAAGAAAATATAATATCATGGGGAAAATCATAGTATATTAAAAAAACTTTAACCAACTCATTGAACTCTCTTTCTTTTCTTTAATGGTTAGAGGGATTTGGTACTTCTATCAAGAATCCAAATACCCTTTTTTGGTCCCCTCTAGCATAAAATTCATTTTCTACATTGGGAAACCCATGAAATGATTGTGCTCACTGAATAAAAGGGTTATCCTTGATTGAATTTTCATCTGAACCTACATTTGTCTTAGTCGCTAGTGGGGAAATTGACTAATTCTTATTTTCTGGATCTGATAAATAAAATACTAACATTTTTTATGATTCCATTATGAACAGCTCATCTTTATACCCTTCCACATTGAAATTCACATTCATTAATCTCATTTCATCAAATTTCTCTTCACACTTATTTTGAAACCATTTTCAATAGAAAATCATCTTGAAATATTTTATAATCCAACTCATATATCTTTTTAATGATTCTTAAATATAATATATTCACATAAATTGGATTTCTATCTTTAAAACTAGATATATGCATCTCTTCCTCCATAATCTTAACTCCAATATTTTGAACCTTATTTCAATTATCATGTTCTTTTTTATAGAATGTAAAACCATTAATTACAAAACTAAAGAAATATATAACATTTTCATTTAGTCCTCTAGCTAGTAATCTACATCATTCAAAAATTAAATTTATATTTTCAGATAACTATTTATAAATATGATCTCGAAACCATCCTATAAACTTTTTATTATGTGTATTTGATATCCATCCTCTATACCATAATGGATTTAAATATCTAATAGTTTTTTGTGGACTTAAACATATGGATAAACTTATTAACTATTATGTAAAATATAAAGGTGATAATTCTCTCTCTCTATAATGGTAATTGTGACAATATATCTTTTGTAAATCCATTCTCCCATAAGGCATCCATTGTGACAAGACTTTGTGAGACCAATGATATCATCATATGATAGGAAATCGGTAAAAAAATCAATATCTTATTAAAAAATATATTGTTCTTCAATAAAACCTTCTAGATAACTTTGATTTTTGATGTACCCTTTCAAAATATTTATATACTATTCAATGGGGTGCATCCATCTATAATGGATTGGATGAAAAAGTTGAACCTCTCTAACTAATTAAACCATCAGGTGGGTCAATATATCAAAGAATGATGGTGGGAAGAACATCTCTAATTCACATAATATGACTTAAACCTCATTATTCATGATAGGAAACTTCACCAATTCTACAACTTTACTATATATTTCTTTGAAAAAGGAAGTAAAGTCTGGTTAATGTATGTATTACATTTTTAGGAAAATTCAATGTAATGAGATGATCATAAAATCTTACTTTAAAACATGACAGTCAAGATATATCATTCCTTGAAACTTCAAATTAGTCATTTACATGAAATTATTGATATTTGATGAATAACCCTTTGGAATTTTTACACCATTAATAAAAATGAAAAAATGTAATTTTTCTTATCTGGATAAAGTGTGTGTTGATGGAAGAAAAAAAATATACCTTTTACCCTTCATCAGTGCCAATTATTCACCTGTCCCCATGTCAATCATTTACAACCTAGTCTTGAAGCCATTTTTTCAAAAACAT
Organism: Viscum album; assembly: GCA_963277665.1. NCBI lineage: Eukaryota > Viridiplantae > Streptophyta > Magnoliopsida > Santalales > Viscaceae > Viscum > Viscum album. The sequence goes on along the minus strand of OY728147.1, from coordinate 64,394,111 downwards.
TTAGTAACATGCCAATTAAACTATCAAATACATATTTTTCTATATAAATGACATCAAGAGAATGTCCAAGATAGAAAAAAAATCTAGTATGGTAATTTAAAGTAAATTGATCTCTTTTTCCAACTTCGTTTTGTAAGATTTTTTTGAAATGGATTACCAAAAAAAGTATCAATATATTTAACTTTATCAAATAGTTGATCACCTGTTAGTGGAGATGGTGTTGTTCCTTGTTTTTTATTCCCATAAAAGTTTTTCATCCAAGATCAGTATTTATTTCGTCAAGGTAAAAATTTATAATATCTTAAAAACACAGTCTTCGCGGGATGTTTCAAATAAATTGAGTGTTGAATTCTTCATAAATAGGACACCCCAAAATTCCTTTAATATTATAGCCTGAAAAAATTTAATAAGAAGTAATTTCATTTATTATCTCATACAACATGTCCCTCAATGTGAATTATTAACTTCTATGAGAATCATACACTGTAACACCTGCATACCATTTGAATTTTAGATCTTCGATTAATAGATCTGAGTAGACATTGATATCATTTATGGGTTGTTTTGGTCCAGATATAAGCATAGAAAATGTAATGTATTTACACTTTATGTATAAGAATGGAAGAAAATTATAATTTACCAACATAACTATCCATGTATTGTGATTACTACTCTGTACACCAAAAAGATTTATTTAATCTATAAATAATAGAAAATGGAAGTTTCTCAAATCATTTCCAAATTCAGGATACTCATAATCAAGTTTTTTACACTAAGGAGAGACTTCTAGATGACATAGTTTCCCATATTTAATTCTTTTATCTCGGTGCCATGTTAATTACCTCATGGTTTCCTAATATCCATAAAGTCTTCTAAACTATGGAATGATTGGAAAGTACCATAAATATTTTGAAGGACTTAATTCATTTTTCTAATATTCATTTATGCCACACTTAAGGCATTATATGAGTGATTCATGGTCCTTAAAAAACAATATGCAATCATTTGGATGAGAATGTATTTTTTATAGATCATTCTCATTGAACGTAGCATTATTTTAGAATCATATGTTCAACAAGGAATTTTATTTTCTTTTTTTGTTATGTCATTCAAGAGACCAAGTAGATATGAAAAGTTGTTTTCACTTCATTTGATGCCATCTTTCAAATTAAATAACTTCAATATAGCTAAAAATGTTATGTATTTAGTACAAAATTTATACAATAGTCACTTAGCACAAATATTTAACTTCTCAAAAAACTCTGTAAAATCAAGAAGTTCATCTTAATTTTTCATTTTCATTTCTTCCATACTATATCCATCATCATTTATATTGGTATTCATATTAAATGATATATAAACCATCGTATCATCCCAATCAATGTGTACATTCGGTTTTTTCTCATGTTTAGTCTAATATTTATAGTTATGATCTAATTTGTGACAAATAAAATATTCTTACAACTCTTCGAGACTAATTTTACAAGAATAAAATATCAGTGTCCAAATTTCACCTATGATTAATTAAAATATATATAAAAAGCAGAAAGCAATTGAAATAATATAGAACATTTGACCAGTGACAAGTATGGGTCAACCCTTGATCCTTCTTTCCATTATTTATGACATTTTACCAATTATGGGTAGCCACTTAAAGAATAAATGTTTCCTCTCTCATTTATTCCCATTTACCGTGTTTTGATACACTTTACATCATAAATACATGGCTTTAAAATTATTATTTAATGTATAATTATAAAATATCTTATTAAAAATTTTAATAAAATGGATTTCTTACTCAACTGAATCACTTATGAAAATATATTAATCTAATAATAACTAATAAATATGTTGTTAAAAAAATTATTTATTATTGGATAGCAGACTTGTCTTGTAAATTCCTGTTCTTTCTTTCCATTTAATTGTGACCTAGATTTATAAATTTGTGTATTCCTTGGAACATACAAGGTCATGTAATCACTAGTTTTGACAAAACTTCAAGAATCTTTTAATTTCATGAAAGTAATGGATGAAAATATTATTGGTGATAGAAGTGAAGTTGGATTCCATGTTACTCTCTTTTTCTATAGATTATTCTTAACCATGTATTATAGGGATTCAAACAAATATATTTGTACTACAACCCACTGATGAACCCCTATTTCAAAAATAGTATAGTTATAAATATTAGGTATATTTCACATATCCTACAATATCCAAAACATTTATTCAGTTAGCAAGGATTTCACATCATTGAGATCCAAAACATTTTGATTCCACCTCTAAAAGATAGTGTAAGGAGTTATATAAATTTACTATTCATAAAACTCTATCTTATATAGTTTATTAACTCCATAGCCCAACATATACTTAATCCCAAGATAGGGATATTAATACACTTATGGTCACCTCAATTTATATTAAAGGATTCAAAAATATATTAAGTAATTTATTAAATACTTTGAGTTTTTATAACTTCTAACCAACAAAAACTAACCAATATCAATTTTTACATGAATTTTGGGGTAACGTATTTATATATTATAAATATTGATGATATAAAAAAAATCAATGAATGGGTGTCCATTTATCTCAATATATAAAATAAAATAACTAAACTTTATATGAAATTCATGATATCCTTCATCAACGCCATCTAAAATTATCAATTTATATATAAACACCTAATTAGTTACAAGTTCACATAAAAAATACATAAAAAAATTAAATAAAATCATGGGATTAATCCAAATAGACAACCTACTACTGAATCCACCACCATAATAGAGTATATCACTATAATTTATCTCCCACATTGAGTAGTCAAAACCTTCACAAGTATATCCAAAAGAGTATTCTCATTCTTAATAGAATCCATACCACATGTATTGTTAGGGGAGATTATAATAAAATTTATAAAATTATTCCAATATCTTCTAATCTAGGTTTGTACAAGATAAATGTGTTTTAAATTAGAAATTTTTATGGGTGAAACTCAAACCATTCCTAATGATACATAATAGATCAAAATAATATTATTAATATGCACATGGATTAATAAAAATAAATAATGTTATAAATAAGAAGATGAAACTTATACATATCCACACACCTCAAACCATGAATAAATTTCTCTTTGTCTTCCCCTCATATTTATGGGAACTAGATAAGAAAGTGATTCTAAAAAATAATTTTCTCAATATCTATGTTAACCAAGGAAAACTCACATAACCTTAAATCCAAGTATTCTTATTCTAATATAAAAATAAATAGAACACACTAAAACACCATGAAACCTCCCTAGGAATTAACAGGCCCATTATATAACTATTTACCAGAGTGCAAGGTAAAAACAAGTTGAATAAAAAATGATTTTTTGTATTCACATAATGGGAAAACCCATTACCCTTTCAACTCTATTTGAAAATTAATGTAAACCTTATAGTATAATATCAAAAAAATTATAACTAAAACCTTATATATTAATATGATCATATCCTAAATACATAAAATAAAACACATGTTAAACCCCTATAATAAACTCATTTAATAGGTATCTCAAATTGTAGACAATCTTAATCAAAACCATGTGTTTACATTTAAAACAAGGTATTATTTTTTTAACTCTAATAAAATTAATTCAATGTTTATTTTTGAAAAAAAATGATTATTTACCCATTTAATCAAGTAATCCAATTAGAAATCAATTTTATAAAATCTTCCACTATTCATATTCATTTTCAAAACCAATTCACTAAGTCAACTACAAAACCATTTCATATAAATATCTATAAAACAATAAAATTTAATAACCAACATATTTTTGAATTTCAAAACCCTAAAAATTAATTCTTATTTTTAAAATATTTTTAAAATTGATAGTTTGAAAATATATTGTGTTTTGAATCTAAATAACCCAAATCTAGAATTTTATAAAAGTATAACATCTATCTTAAAATAATAAATATAAAAATAAAACTCCCCAAAAAAATTAAAAATATATTCATTCCTTTAATTAAAATCAGACTAATTATCATTAATGTATTGGAACAACCATCTAAAAAACACATCGCTGAAATGAAAATTATAACTTTCATTATGTGATGATAAATGGATTATAATTTGAAAATTTAAATTTAATTCATGAGTATCTAATATCTAAATAATTAAAATAAGTTGAAATAAAATAGTAATTAAATCAATAATATTTCTATTTATCATGCAATTATCCACAATCATTAAGAATATTAATAGATACACACTTTATATCACATCTATATATTGATTTACTTATGGTTTTTATTTCAAAACCATCATAGAAAATCACTCTTATAAAAAAAATTAAATCATATAATAAAAATTTGTATAAAATTAGATATTAAATAGTAAAATCTTGAAATGAAAACCTAATGTGAAATGGTAAAATCGTGAAGCCAATATCCCACTCGCCTGGCTTACAAAAAAACCATTTAACAAAAATTTGAGACAGTGATGGCGGCGAGATGGTCAGAAAGGGAGAGGAGGAAGGCTTGCTGCATCGGTCGGTCAAGGGAGTGGAAGACAGAGAAAGGGTGGTCTCTGATGGGATACTTTGTGAAGGTGGGTGGTAATCCTGGGCTGAAGACACCAATGGGAGGCAGGCGGTCAGCAGAAAGCAAGAAATAAAGGACATAAGAAATATAATGTGTTTTGTACTAGGTATGTGCACAAGAGGTGATTGAAGACACTAATAAACTAGAGAGGTGGAGAAATAATAACATATCATATATTTTAGAGAGTTAATTTTTCTGAGAGAAGGTCACGGGGGAGTGGTGGTAGAGCTGAACTTCTATGAGAGCTTGAATGGCATGAGGGAAATTGGTTCGGTCAGGGTTATATTTAAAAGATGTGGAAGGGTTTTATCAGCACTTTCAAAAACACATTGATAAAGAGGGGGTTTTCAGCCCTAAAATATGATGATAAAGACCTATATAATTAATTTTAATAATATAATTAATATAATTATTAAAATTAAATGTATAAAATTATAAATAAATATGAATGTATATAATTATAAATATATTAAAAATTGTAAATATGTAGTTATATAAATAATTATAGATATATATTTATAATTATAATTATAAATAAATATATTTGTAAATATATTTACAAGTATCTGTTTATTATTATAAATATATTTATATATTTATATGCATTTATATAATCATATATATTTATATAACTATATATATATTTAATAAATATATATAACTATATATATATATATATTCATTATTTAAATATATTTATTATAATTTTATAATTATTTTATTATATAATTATTTTTTTATAATTATATAAATACTTTTTAAAAAATATATATTTATTTATTTATAAATATAAATATATAATTTTATAAATATATTAATTAAAAATTTATAAATATATTTCTTTCTAAATATTTATTTACAAATATATTTTTGACATTATTTATGAATATATAATCTTGAATGAAGGAATATTAAAAATAAGTGAAATTGAATAATTAAAAATGAGTAGAATTTAAAAGTATTAAAAAAATGATAAGTTTTATTAATTGTACAAATTATTAATAAAAATATGGATTTATATTTAAATAAAATGAATAAATATTGAAAATATTAAAACATAGTAAATAAATTTGTATAAATTAATATTATAAAATTATTAAATTCAAAAAATAATAATAAATAATAAATAATACTAACAGAAAAAATATTAATAAATAAATAAATAAAACTTACCAATTAAAAAAAAATATATTAAATGTTTTATGTAACTAAATTAAATTCTAAAATGAATATTGAAATTTGAATAAATTATATAAATATTAGGTGTGTGTGTTTCTATAAAACATTTCATTTATTACGTAAATATTTGTGTCTGAAATTAATGTATATATATATATACAAGTTTGATATATGTTAAATTGAACAATGGAATTATATAATGTGTAATTTCAATTAATTAAATAAATAATAATAAGAGTGAATAAATTGGAAAAATGAATAATTGTTATTAATTATATTGATAAATTAAAAAAATTAATAATAATAATTATATATGTTAAAATGAAAATGAATACATATTAATCATATAAATTACAACCATATTAAAAACATTAAATTTTAATGAATAAACATATATAAATAAATATTAGAAAATGGATAAATTAAAAAAAATATTGAACAAAGAAAAATTGAGAATGAATAAATTACAAAAATATTAAATATATTAATGAATAAATATGTATAAAAATATTAAAAATGAATAAATTACAAAAAAAATTGAATGAATAAATATATATTTTTTAAGTTAGGGTTGAATAATCTCTTTTTAAAATCTATAAATTTAAAAAAAAAACTAAGTACACACATAACATTATTAGTGAATAAATTATATCAAATGAATGCATGTTAAAAATGAGTGAATTTTTTTAACATATATGTAGAAATTCCCCCTTTTTAAGGAAATATAATCCTCTTTTTCAAAAGGGTTTAGAGGTAACCCTTACATGACCCGAAGGCTCAGTGGCTCGATGACCCATTACAATTTTTTATGGCTCAAAGGCCTTGTGACCCTGAAGGACCAAGCTAAGCAGCCAAACTTCACATCATGATCTCAATCTTCTCATTGTGACACCCCGCACCCCCCACCCCCCACCCCCCCCACTCCACACACACACTGGCATCAGTCGTTGGGTTTCACTACCCCACTATGAGGATCTAGTAGAGAAACCCTCTTTAAACACACGTCTGGGTAGAGGGTTAGATGATAGATGATAGCGCACTCAATGCTCTTTCAAGATGTCCAAAAAATAATGAATGCATGTCTCTATGTCATGTTGCCTCTAAGATTCATAACTTTTTATAATAACTCGGTCCTAACTTACATAGACATTACATCATTTTTTCATAATACATAGAACATTACACAAACATACTCCCAAAGACCATATTAGTTTAATGACTTTGGAAATGTGGAAACGTAAACACTAGTACATGAGTGAGCTACATTATCTCCCACTAGGATCTATAAGACTATCACCCCTCTTAGACATATCATACATAAAATATATCTTCATAACCTAGGGAAGGAAACATAAAAAGGGGTGAGCTCAGATGCTCAGTAAGGGTAAACAAGGGAGATATGTAAGAATAAAGATGAGCATAAGGGTATGATAACGTGATCATAATATTAGAATATCACACCCTGTATATCATAAACATATATCATGGCATAAAGGTTAGCAATTCATAAGGCATGAATCGTAATGAAATCAAGAGCACAACCCATGAAAGTATAACATAGAAGTAAGACATGGAATTGTGGCATACACATAAACATGTAATATCATTCCCTATAAGACAAGACGCATTTCTAGAAATTATCAACGCGCGTCATGGGGACTACACCTACTGGGTGGGAAACACCATCATCCCCAATCACAGTCCTTTCCTTATAATGGATCAAGTTTCCCCATCTTCCCATAGTGGATCGGGTTTCCCCATATTCCCATAGTGGATTGAGTTTCCCCATATTCTACGGTGGATCAAGCCCGCCAAATTGACTCCCATCATTATCTCATGAGATGTAAATTTTTACCCAATGCATTGAAGGTAAATATAGGCTTCACACATCTCATAATAAAATCATACATACATGTGCCATTAGATAGTAAAACTTTCATCATATCATGACCCTTGAAAAGAGATGTGTTTCATAAACATCATATCATTACCCATGAAATGAAATAGGTATCATAAAATTTCATCATATCATTACTTATGGAAAAGTGATAGGTATCATATTCATTTCATTAAATCATAACCCGTGAAGAAAGTGGGTTTCAAAAGTATATAACATGTGGAAGGGAAACGGGTGTCATAAACATCATTCAATAAAAACATAAACCATTCATCAAATAATATGAATGGTATTCTTGGATAATATCCCTATTAAAGTATAAATTATAACAAAGTATGTCATATTAGATAGAGAAGAATTTTGAAAGATCACATGGAAAATTTATTATGTTAAATATTCTTTCTTTAAAAATCCTTTTCATAAAAAGTTTCTTTGAATAATTATAAAGGAATCTTGAAAACATTTTTAAAACTATTTTCCTTGAAAAATTATAAAATAATATTGAAAAATTTTTCCATTGAAAATTTATAAAAGAATCTTGAAAACATTTTGAAACCCATTTTCCTTGAAAACATACAAAATAATCTTGAAAACCTTTTTGAAAACCTTTTCTTTGAAAATACTCTAAAAACTTATAAATAAATCTTGAAAATGTTTTGAAAACCATTTTCCTTGAAAACTTATAAAAGAAGCTTGAAAATGTTTTGAAAACCTTTTTCCTTCAAAATTTTTAAACAAAGCTATAAGACATCTAAAACACTCTTTAAACATAAAAAATCATTGAAAACATTTTTCTTTGAAAATAACATTAAAAAAATTTAAAGTAAGCTTTGAAAATCATTTGAAACACTTCTTGAATAATAAAAAAATGAGAACCTTTTTATTTGAAAACCAATTTAAAAGTAATGAATTTCCAGAATATTAGGAAAATAAATTTTCATAAAAATAAATCTTTTAAATTTGAAAAGGAAACTTAAAATGAATTATGGTTATAATGGCGGATAAATTTGTACATGCCAAACATTCCTTTTGTGCTGTAAAAGTTTAGAGTAGTGCCTCGATCGACAAATGATAAAAAGATTAATTTTATAAATATTTTTAAAAAGTTAAAATGTGGTTAAAAATTCCTTTAAACATTATAGGATAATATTAAACAAATTGAAATTTTTTTTAGAAAACATGGTTTTGAAAGAATACAGATTTCCGAACGAAATGAGAATTAAAGTCGGATTTCATAAAAAAAATCTTAATTATCTTGAGTACCAAAGAGTGTAAAATGGTAACATTACTTGGATATAACATTAATAACCATAGAAGAAGAAAATTACAAGGATTTATTGAGATATTTATCATAATATTTCTTCAATGGAAGCATAATCATAAATAATCTCAATAAACAATGAGATTGTTTCAATAAACTCTTACCACTTAGTAACTTTAGATTTTACTCCCCATGTAAAAAAATGAAATTAAATAAATCTTAAAATAACATTAAAATAATTATTTTTATGATATAACATGTAAAATGTCATTATATACACCTTGTAAAATAATATCGGTGCATAGCATGGCATGTGTCTCAAAAAAGGAAAATTGAGACAAAATTACTTTACTGATTTGGTAACTTTTGAAAAATAAACCCAATAAAATAAATATCATCAAAAGGATACTAAAATACAAATAAATTTAAGTATAATAATCATATAATACATCCATGGTCATTAAAGACACCACATATAATAAATAGGTGGTGAACATGGCTTGTGTCTCAAGGAAAATAAAAGTGAGATGAGAAAACCCTTACCATAAGTCTTGACTCACTTCATACTCATTCCAAAATTCTATATAATAAATATAAGTTTATTATATATCTACAAAAGAACAATATTATTATATATAATACTATATATAATTTTATTATGACTTTTTATTACCCATTAATTAACAAGTCAATGTTAATGTTACGTTTCGGGTAATAATCGATTTGTTTTTCTCTTGTGTTTTGATTTATTATATTTTTTATCCTCATAGTGATATCATGATATCTAGAATTCAATACATGATATAAATATAATATATATTTATTATATAAGTATTTATAGTAATCTATAAAATATACAAATATTAAACGAAATACACCGTTCATGGAGACGGTAGGTCATACGTACGCATGAACGTTGTTTCTGTTTTACTGTTGTATAGAAAGCAATAGTGAGTAAATTTAATATATATATATATATATATATATATAATTATATTATAATTATTATTTCATATAAATTTACAGAACTCATTCTTAATACATTCCATGTAAAGTGTGAATGACTCACATCGCTTTGAGGAGGCGGTAGTCTACACTTCCACAAACGAAGTTATCGTATTTACAGAAAATAGAAAGCATGATGGAATGTTTTATATAATAATTACATAAGAATAAATACATCATATATATCATATATATCATATAAAAATAGATTTTCCATCATTATTCCCAACCATGATAGGTGGTAAAGGAAAAAATTAACAACATCGTTTCGTGAGGCAGTATTTCGTCGTACACAGGAATGGTATGTCTGTTTCCCATTAGATAGAAGTGTGTTTTAGAGTAGGTCTAAACCTTAAAATAATAACATCTTGGAATATTTATTATATTTAGGTTATTATATAATCATGTAATAAAAACATTTGAGGGGGTGGATAATGAAAATAAAACAAAAGAGCTTGAGGAAAGATGTTACCTCTTCTTTGGGTAACTCCTTTTGATTTGCACCAAAGGGAATCTTTAGATGGATTTCTACCCAAAGGGAAAATTATATGATTAAGGAATTGATTTTGGGAGCTTATTTGACTATATTTTTGGTTATCCAAATTAATTGAGTGGTGTGAATAAGGGGGATGGGTGAGTGCATTTTTATAGTGGAGAAGGAGTGATATTCTTATAAATTTTGGAAAAGGGAATTCCACAACCTTTTTCCCATGTAAAGTGGCTCCAATAATAGAAAAAATTCAATAAAATGGAGTCTAAGATCTAAATATTACTATAAATGTGATTTTGGAGAAGTTTCTAGGTCATTTTGGCTCTTGAGTTTAAGGTTTATCCCCTTGTTAAGCTAATTTTCCTCTTGATCATTGTAATTAATTTTATTACATTCACTAATATATTTGGTCAAAAACTAAGTTTTATTAGACATTATAAATTATTTTTATTCCAAATATGGAATCCATTTTTCCAAATTAAAATCACATAAGTTTAAGAAATTAATTTAAAATTAATCCCACGGACAGGATGACAATGCGGGTTTTTAACGTAAAAACGTTCAAAAGTTTGCTAACTTTTTATATCTAATTTCAAAGTGAAATTGATCCAAATGGCCTAAATTATATTAATTGATTTTTAATTTATATAATTTTAATGTAAACCCAATAATAAATATAATTTTATCTTATAAATAAATCAGACAAAAAATAGTTTTGAATTAAAATTTAGTATTTTTCACATTCATCAAAAAAAGAAACCTCACAGAAAAATACCAAAACTTCACCCTAACCTAATTTTTATGTTTATATTTATAAAATGAAGTTTATTTTGACATATAAAATTTATTAAAGTTCCAAAATTTAGATTTAGAATAGGTTTGTCATTAAAAGTTGGTAAAACTGCTTTAATAAAAATATAGGTTTTTATGTGTAATATTGGGTTTGTTCCTATCTTATGCCTATAAAATATATTAGATGAATGTAAAAATATTTTATTGAATATATTAAATATATATTTCCTTAATATAATTCACCAATAATAATTAATTTAATTTATTAGGATAAAATTCCTTTGTGATCATAAAAGTAGTTTTTATAAAAACATTACCTTTATATTCAATTGGTTATTATATTCATTTATAATTAATTAGTAACCAATGAATTCAATCATGTATTTTCATACGTTAGTTAATACTATTCATAACCACCAACTTAACGGGTAGTTTATATCTTATTATATTAAATATTAGTATTTTTAATATTATATTATTGTTCGGTAAAACTCGGTCTTGCATGTTACACAAGCCATCGAGGAAAGTTAGTCTTGCATGTAACGTAAGCTAACCTTAGTGCACCTTGTAGAGAAAGATAAACTTTATGTTGCATGTATTTCATGATTAGTGTTTCATATAACACAAGACAAACCTAGTTCTTTAATATAAAAAAACTATTTTCAGTGTTTCATGAAATTCTAAATATCAAAAATAATAAATTAATTCGAAGAAAAATAATTCAAAAAATATCAGGGTGTTACACTTCTCTTGTTTGATCATCATCATTCACACAATGTGTCACCCTATTTACTAAAAAATAACATTCTGTGTAGCCCTTTTCAATGTCATGGAAGAACACCCCTCGGTCCCAAGTGGTTAGAGGGCCAGATAATAGGTGTCAATGCACCTATCACTCTTTTGAGCTACCCACCCATTGATGCTACCTAAAGCTAAGCTTCATTGACTACCCGATGTGCTACACTAATAATTTGGTCAAATTTCGTGTCACTTATTGCTCTGTGGTAGCCCAAAGACCGTATGGCATGAAGGCCCTATGGCCCAAAGGCCCAAATCGGGTGAATTGTTCAACAACTACAGTAACTACTACAATAACTATTACAATGCCTGTTACAGTATTGTTGTAGTGGCTCATAAGATCCACCCCTACCTGAATTTGAACCTGGGTATTTTGGATGTCAAGAAGGAGTCTTTACCACTCGAGTATAGGCTCATTGGTAAAAATAAGTAAAATTTAATTATATATATATATAATTGAATAATTAATATAATGTTTATAATTAATAAATAATAATAAATTTATTAAATACTAAATATAATTATTAGATAATTAATATAATATTTATTACTATATATATATTAAATTTATTCTTTTTAAAATAATTTTATTCATTTTTATCAATTATAAATAGTATATTAATTATTTAATTATATATATATATAATTAATATACTCTTTATTATTGTATATAATAAATTTAATAAATTTAATTACAAAAAACTTGGGGGTTGGCCTGGTCTAGCCTGCGAACCTGCATGAATATATGTTTAAATAAAAATAAATATATATTAATTATGTAAATTAATACTATACTAAAAACATTTAATGTTAAGAAAAAATATTAAAAAGTTTATTAATGAAATGTTTATTAATAAAAATGAATAAATTTAATATATATATATATATATAAATTAATAAATGAAATTTTTAATTATTTAATTAATATATTAAGTATTTAATAAATTTATTCATTTTTATTAATTATATAGTGTATTAATTATTTAATTATATATATGATATTTTTTAAAATTTATTAATTTTTAATTAAATAATTACTATATTTTATAATAATATATGTCAATATATATGAATATATATATATATCAATATTTAATATATATCAATATATATTTATATATATTAATATTTAATATATCAATATATATTTTTATATATGAAATAATAATTTAATTATAAAAACACTACTACAGATCGACCCTTTAATAGCGTGCAAAAAGGGCTTTAACAGCGCTAAAAAAGCGTTGTCGTTCTCAACTCTCTTAAAGGGGTTCCCTTTATCAGTGCTTAAAAAACACTCATTAAGGTCCCTTTTATCAATGTTGATAAAAGGGGTCTTTTATTAGCGCTGATAAAGGTCCATTTTATCAGTGCTTTTTTGCATTGATAAAAGACCCCTTTTATCAAGGCTAAAAAAGAAATGATAAAAATCATAAAATTAAATTTTTTAAAATAATTTGTTTTCTTGAAAATTCAGATGGTGGACCAACCTCCTTTTACCAGCACTTGACCCCCCATAATAGAACTCATTTTTCCTCCTCACCCACTTTAACAATGCTAGTAAGCCCACCCCCTTTAACAGTGTTATGCATCTGCCTCACCCACCTGCGTGCACCTTTTTCACTCACCTATATTGTTTTGTTCTCTATTTTAGGATATATCTCTACATTTATATATATATTGTTACATTTTTTTATCCATATATTTATATATTTATTTATATATTTATTTATATATGTATATATATATATATATATTTAAATACATATATAAAATATGTTTTGTGTGTGTGTATGTGTGTTTATAAATAAATACATACATAAATACATACAAACATATAAAATATACATAAAAGTTATCCCATCTCTGAGAGTTTTTTCTCCTATGGTTTCTTGGGTTTTTTCAATGTGCCACTGCACCGATGGTGGGGGCGTCGTCTCTTCTGAGAGAGTTCTAGACCCATGACGGACCTACACTCAGTAGTTATTCATGAGTTCCCCGTGTATTGGCATTCGTTGGGCTCTTATGCGTTTCATCGGTGATCTGTGACATTTTAGTGACTTTTGGGTTCTTCAGTGGACTTCATGATCCTTGATTTAGATGGATCTTCATCGGATCTACAACGAATTTAATCTGCTCTTTGCGAAGGTTTTGATCTGGGATTTGTGATTTTCAGTTTCAACGATTTTGGATTAGCGATTTTTGATGGTATTGATATACAGTATTCAGTTCTAGATTAGCGGCTTGTGATGGTTTTGCAATGGAGATCTGTGATCTGCAACAATTTGTGACAGAGTTTTTCAATCTACAACGGTTTCAATCTTGCAATCCTCAATTTCATTGTTTCGGGCAATTTTTACACAGGCAATCAAAGCCTTGATTTTTTCAGGAGGGTGAGGTGTGACTCATGGCTGTTTTGACATCTTCGATTTAACGAATCTTCTATCTACAGCTATGGAGGATGATTTTATTAATCATTGGAATAAGTTTTCTATTACTGATCAGGAAAAAATTGACTCTAAGTGTATGCACCATAGAGGATATCAATCTTTTCAATCGTCTGTCTTGTCTCCTAGTGGGAAAGTTTTCATCCAATTGCTCTTTTAATATAAACTCCCTAAAAACACATTGCAATCATTATAGAGATTAGAAAAAGAGGTTGTTATTAGGGAAATATAAATTGGGATGATTGTCTTCGAATTATCTAGGGAGATAGATAAGATCATAGTTTTGAATGGATGCATGTGGTCTTTTGATAATCACCTGATTATGATCAATGACTTTGAAAATGGATTTAATTTTGGTGAGATGAATTTCTCATGATCCCCCTTTTGGATATGGGTGAAAGGAATTCCCTTTACTAGTAGAAATGATCAAGTCACGCACAATATTGGGAATCCTATCGGGGAATTCATGGATTGGGATGATTCAAATCCAATCCAGTGGGGTTCCTCAGTGAAGATTAGTGTTATGGTAGACATCTCTCAACCTCTTATGTAGGGTTTGTTTTTGATACTCTTAGAAGACAAGATCTAGGTATCTCTTGAATTCTAAAAACTCCCTTTATTATGTTTTTTCTATGTCACCATTTTCCATGGAGTTAAAGATTATGGAATTAAGAAATCAGATTCAGAGGTTTGATTAACATTTCAATACGTCCCATGGCTGTGGGTTAAACCCTTGGAGCGAAGTTCCACTTTAGAGGCTAAAAAATAGAAGGACAGAGTTATGTTGAATGGGTGGGTGCTCCAAGGCCCTTTGGTTGCTAAGGCGGTGGTTATCCTATTGGGTATGCCTTGTTTTCTCATTGCCCTAGATAGATTACCCTTTCTTTGTCTGGTGGCTCTGAGTCTCTCATCCCTTGGGCTTTTTATATAGTGTATTTTCAATAAGTACCCTCAGGATTTTTATGTTCCTTCTATAAAGAATCTAACCTTGAATATTCCTGGCACCCCCCCAACTATGTAGAATATGCTTGTTGCTATAACGCTCTATATTTCAGGCTCTCCTCCTATTCATCGGCTCAATATTCCTTCATTGGTTTTTTAGGAGGCTATGGAGGTTCCCTCTTCTAATAACACGGTGTCATATGTGGGGGTGGGGATTCATGTTCATCCAGGCTAGGAGAGGTGAGGTTTAAGGACCCCTACCCCCTCGCTACCTGTTACTCCAGACCAGGCAGGCCATCCTCCTTGCACGTCTCCAACCATTCATCATGGCCTATTAACCAAGTATTTATTAATATCTCCCTAGCATGCTCCTAGTAATTTTTATATGATTCCCATTGGAGAGGATTTTTCCAGTTTATGGATGATTTTTCCACTCTCAGGGGCAGGTTCAGGGTCTGATGATGTATCTAAGACCCCTTACAATCCAAACTGGTTTTCCTCCGACCCTCTGAACCCTGGACTTTCCCCATCCACTGATCTTTCATTACCCTTATCTAGTGAAGGCATCAATTCTCATGGAATACTAGAGTTGGGTGCTAAAAACACTCTTATGTGGAAGAGGTTTTATATAGGGGGTCTAGGATCTGCATGCCATGATCCGATTTCTTGTGGGTCCAAGCAGGGTTTTGAGGCCTCGCTACTTAAGGATCATCTCCCAAAAATATGGAGAGTGATAGATGATGGTTCTCTTCTCGAAATTTCAGGGTTAAAGGCTGGCATGTTCTAGACCCACCTTCTATAATGAAAACATTGTGTTGGAATGGTCATGGGCTTGGAAACCCATGGTCAATTAATATACTCCACCAATGGAGCGCTAATTTTATCCCCAACATGGTATTTTTGTCTGAGAACATTCTAAAAAGTAAGGACATGAGAGGAATCTCTTCAAAGGTCAGCTTTTAGAATTATTTCTCAATCATACGCTCAGGCCATGATGGAAGACTCTATTTCATGTGTAAAGAGGATTTCAATGCTTTGGTGGTTAACTTCTCCAATCATCACATTACCGTATCAATCCGCCAGCCCCAGGAACCTGTGTGGCACTTTGTGGGTTTTTATGGAAGGCCAAGAGAGAGAGATAAATAGAGATCTTGGGATTTGGTCAATTCTATCAGTAATATTCTTCAGGGTCCCATTTTTTTGGTGGGGACTTCAATGATATCATGTACCACCATGAGAATCTTGTAGGTGCTAGATGGATTGTTTCATCCACGCACCTTTTCCAAGACTATTTGCTTCAGGTTGGTCTCTTATATCTTGGTTTTTTGGGGAGCCCATTTACTTGGTTTCGCAAACGCGATCATTCTTCCAGAATTTTGGAAAGGTTGGATAATTTTTTGGCCTCTTATGACTAGATGTAGTCATTCCCAGGGTATAAGGTTTCACACTTACCTCTGATCTCCTTTAACCACTATCTGATTTTCCTTCAGTCATAGGTTGTCCCTAGGGGCGTTCAGCCAAGGTGGAGCTTTCATTTTTAATGCATGTGGCTCCACAATGATAGTTTTAGTGATGTTATAAAATCTTCTTATTCCTCCCCTCATGGTCAAGTTTGGGATAAAACTAAGGAGGTGGATGCTCAATTACCGCGATGGAGTTGAAAACACTTTAGGGACTTTGATCAGAGAATATATTGGCTTGAGAATTCTCTTGCTTGATTTTAAAAAAAACTCTTCTTCTAGTTTTTTCCAACATGAGGTTAGGTCTCTGGGAAAGAATATGGATGAGGCCCTGGAAAAAAAATAAATTTATTCATTTTCTAGTTCAATGGAGGCATTTATCAAAAAAATTAATCAAAATAATAAATTATTTCATCAAAAAAATTCTACCATAATAAGAAAGAACCTTATTTCCAAGTTAGAGTATGAGAACGAAAACATTTATTCTGATGAGGTGGTGCTTTGGGAGTTAATTGATGTTCTCTTTAAAAATTTGTTTTGTTCCATTGGTGGCACCTTACAAGGGGATCTTTTGAACTGTGTTGAGCCTAAGGTGACTGAGGTCATGGCCAAAAATTTTGAGGCTGATATCTCGAGAGAAAAATATGTGGTGGCCCTGAAGAGAATTCATTCTTCTAAGGCACTCTATCTTGATGGGTTCCATTCCCTTGTCTACAAAATTTTCTAGAATATTGTGGGGTCTAACATTAAATCTTTGATATAGGGGTTATGGGACAGTTTTATGAGTTTGGAAAAGATTAACAAAACTCTTATTGTGCTGATCCCAAAAATTCATGGCCCGGTTAATTTTTTTTATTTCAAGCCTATTAGCTTGTGCAATGTGGTTTATAAGATTTTTTCCAAAGTCCTCTCCCACTGAATAAGTATATCCCCCCCCCCCACTATTATATCTGAGAACCATAGTGCCTTCATTCCCAATAGTCTCATTACATATAATTCCATCATGGCCCATGAAATATGTCATTTAATTTAAACTCATTCAATATCAAAGAGGGGGATTTTGGATATGAAACTGCATATGTCAAAGGTGTATGATAAGGTGGAATGGGCCTTTTTAGAAGATTTTATGAGAAAACTGGGATTTGTCCTAAATGGGTGAGAGAGATCATGAGTTTTGTTAAAACTGTTTCTTATAGCATCAAAGTTAATGTCTTCCTCACAAAGAATTTCTAACCTTCTAGAGGTCTTCGGTAGGGTGACCCTCTTTCCCATTACATGTTTTTATTTGTTGTTGATGTTTTCTTTCATCTTCTATCTAAAGAAGCTCTAGTAGGTCTTATCCATGCACTACAACAGAAAATGCCTTTAGCAGCGGTTTTGTAGCAGTGGTTTACAAAACCGCCGCTAAACCTTTCGTTAAAAAGATTTTGTGGTGGTTTATTAAAAATCACCATGAAATCCATTTAGTTTTTTACATCGGCGACACTGCCCCCCCCCCACCTTATCCAACCCCGACCTCGCGAGGCTTCTCACCCCGATGATCACGAAGCCTAGCTTCGGTCCCCTCTGCTTCCCTCCAGTGCCGCCGGTGACCTTGCCGCCAGTCGCTGCTGACCCCACTTCTCTCCCTAACACCCGTGACGCCGGATTCTCCCCCGACCCCGTCGAGTTCGTACCCTAGGTATGCTCCCCTTCCCTTCCGTCGGTGGGATCATCCTGTTACGGTGGATTTTTTGTGTGTAATGGTTAGAGGAATCTTGTGGAGGAAAAATGCATAAGGTTTTATGTAGTTTCATTATTGTTGAGTCATTTCCATAATTTATTTTGGTTTATCATCAAATTTGGATGAATTCATTTAATGGATTGACTTCATATATTTGGGTTTTGTTTAGAAATAAGCTCAGAGGTGTTCCAAGAGTGATCCATACCCCATTTCTTGAAGTTACAGTGAGGATACATAATTGATGAGATGTCCCTAAAGTATGACTAATTGGATTAATATGGATTAATTCTCTTAATTAATTATTATTGCTTTATTATATATGTTGTAATTTTATGAGTTAGGGGATTGAGATGGTGTTGGTTCCTAAAGATGGATTTGATGAGTATGGAATGATATTTCTTAAGGGGATAACTCTATAGTTAAGGTAGTTTATGACTAATATTACCATATGATATGGTTATGCATTTATTGTGTGGATTGAAATTTCATGTAGGTGGGTATGTGACATGAATGGGATCCATGAGTTATTTACCTTATGATACATGAGGATAGAGATTCATGTTGGGTTCATAGAATTCCCTTTAGTATGATGCATTTATTATACAACCATTGATGGCTATGTTATATATGTGAGAGGCTTAACTATAGGGAAATTAAAACCCCAATAGGGTGTCCATCATGTATTTATGGGTCAAGTTATCTATAAAGGTCTTGTTTTAGGTAATTGATTCTCTCCTAAAGAAATGTCTAGGGGCGAGGCTATGAGATGGTGTGGTAAGGGTCATCTATGATATGATAATCTATGAGAACATATGAATGACCCAGTATGGAACCAAGTTAGGTTCCTTTGCTCGATGAGAAATCAATATTGACTATATGGATAATGATAGGTTCTCAAACCTTATGAGTTGGGAATGTGGCCCTTGACAGACATTTATTCCTTAGGTAGTGGTGAGATACCTATGGAATAGAACTTTAAGTGGTGTCTTTATCATCCACATTAATCAAATTGTACAATATCAATATAACTTCAAAATTAGATTTATCATGTCAATAACAACTTACCAATCACACTGAAACCACACTAATGACAGTAAGGGAATAACTACTTCCTCTAAATTTTTCTTCTTATTAGTGGTCTAATTCTACTAAATTCAGTGCTTGATATCCCTTGTTATAAACCAGATTCAGTATGACATCATTTATTCTCTTAGTTAAGACTTGAAAACCTCTTTTTATTCTAGAATAATCCCTTTTTTATGTATTTCTAGATTCAACAAGTGACTTTACTTCAGCATGAAACTTTTAGATCAAGTTTTGAAGAAAAAAAGTGGTTTCTTAACACCACTTGCTGATTCATGATCAGCCATGACATATTTTGATCATATTTTATATCAAATGAGACTTGAAATAATTATTACATCACTTATTTCATGCATTTTTTGGATTTAATCATTTCTTCCTTTAGTTGAATAACATGTAATTTATTAGCACATCCACCCCATGGATCATATCTCCCCATAAATATTAGGCCACTTCAATGCATAGTTATTAATGGCGCGCTCCATGGCACGCCATCACGCCATGGCATGCGCCAGGAAGCCGAGCACCACGCAATGGGTTCGCAATGGATCATCTAAAAAGGCGCTCAGTGGCGCGCACTATTGTGCGCAATGGAGCGCAGTGGCGTGGTGCGCGAAACTGCGCCAACCTATTCGCGATTAAAAAATACCTCAAAAAAACCTCAAATGGAGACCTCCACCACCACGCAACACTATCCTCTTCCCGCGACAGCCGTAACCCAGCCCCTGCCAGACCAAGTCGAGTGGTGCAACCTAGTCATCTCCCATGACAACTGCTTCCATACTGACCGACGACGATGAACCAACCCTCCTCATCTAGGGTAGGCGTACGCACGCACACCTTATGTTCAAACCGAACCCTAAGTAGTAATTTTTATTATTCAATTTTATTTATGTTTTCACCTTTTTTCCAGTTACTGTTGTCCGCCTCTTTGCCTGTCGAGGGGCACTTCACTTTTTTTCTACGTTTTTTTGTTTATTGTTTTTTTGAGATATATGATTTAAAATATTTAATTGTTTGTTTTAAATATTTTAGGAATTTGTTTTTTGTTTTTGTTTTTTTCTGCTACGTGTTTTTATTCTTTCTATGCGCCGCAAGTTAATATTGCCACGCGCCTTGCGCCACACCGTGCGCTTTTGTGCCGGGGTCCCCTGTCGCCGTTGTGAGTCATGCACCATAAATAACTATGATTCAAGGAATAACAAAAATATTCAATGCCCACACCGAAGTCTGAATCTGACTCTTAGTTCAACTCCATGGTCAGATCCTCGATCGTCCCATTTAACGATAATTCTCTACTATTGAGAACTAACACATATATGATCCAAATCACACTCAAGTCACACCACCACTCTTTTCTATGTGAATACACTAAAGAGAGGTCTAGAAATTCAACCCACACAACATTTGTAAAACCTCAAAACCTAATATCCCAATATTTCATCATGCATTTCCATGAACACCACCACTTATCATGCCTCAAGACTACCATCCCTCATGTGGTTCTTGTCACTCCAAATTAACAATGTGTTGAGTTTTGTAAGAATCATAAGGTTTTCCCTAAACATTATTTATAATAGATTTATTCGATATTAGAGTTTTATATGAATACTCTATAGAGAACTTATGTTGGGGTTATTCCAAATTAACAATGTGCTTTGGTTTTCATGGTAAAGTAGCTACCACGTTGTTAGCACACTGTTTCTCTTTACCAAAGAAACTTCCCCTATCCCAAACACTAGAGGGTTCATATCTAACTCAGGGGATCATATTTGTTATATTGTGTTTCTGTAATCTTATACTATCGTATATATGAATCTATTTCTCTATTTAGTAGTAACTATGTGTTTTAATTTTTTTTATTATTGTGTAGGCACATTGTGATATACATGGATAAAAGATGGATCACATTACCGAGGAACACACCTCATTATGTTAAGGGATTGAATGAGTTTTTAGATTTTGTAATTTCTAATCGATCCATTAAAGGGAGAATAAAACTTCCATGTCCTAAATGTAAATTTAGAACATGGTTGAAGATATATGAAGTTTATGAACATTTAATACTAAAGCAATTTTCTAGTCAGTATTTGTATTGGATTTGGCATGGAGAATCAAACGTTACAGAAAGATTGAGCACTGATGTTAATCCACAGAATGAGGTCCCAAGTTCATCGACAATGGAAAATTAAATGCAAAACCTCATAAATGATGCATTCGGAACTGCAAGACACCACTATCAGCATCAAAACATATCAGAACAACCAGAAGAGGGTGATACAAATTTCAACGTGACAAGTGATGTTTTTGAGACTGTAACACAGGTAGATCAAGATTTTAACATATCATTGGATCCTCCTCTTGATTATGTGGAGCCAAATGTAAGAGAAAACTTCACTGAGAAAAATCAGTTTCATGATTTAGTTGACAATGGAAATCAAGAGTTTTATAGTTGGTGTTTGAAATATTCAAATCTTTCATTTCTGCTGAAGTTGTACCATATCAAATGTCTATGTGGAATTAAAAATAAGGCAATGTCCATGATATTGGAATTGATTCGTGATGCATTTCCTGAAGCAAAAATCCCAGAATCTTTTTATGATATGAAAAAATTTGTTAACAAGCTTGGTCTGAATTATACAAAAATACATGCATGTCCCAATGATTGTATGCTTTATTGGGAGAGGATTCAAGTATACATAATTGAAAGAAATGTTCTTCTTCTAGATGGCAGGAAAAGGATGATGTTGGATGTCTGAATGAACATAATTTCATGGAGAAGAAGAAAAGGAACACACTTTCAAAGGTTTTGCGTTACATTCCTTTGAAGCCTCGATTGCAAAGATTATTCATGTCATCGAAAACCGCTAAATACACGAAGTGACATTCTGTAGATAATAATAATGATGGGTTAATGAGACATCCACGAGATTCCCAATCATGGAAGACATTTTATTCATTACATCTATATTTCTCAGCTGATCCTAGGAATGTTCGATTGGGATTGGCTGCTGATGGATTCAAAACATTTGGGACTTTAAGTACCCGTTATATCATTTGGCCAGTTGTTTTTATCTCTTATAATCTGCCTTCGTGGATGTGTATGCAACAAACATATTTTATCCTTTCAATGATTATTCCTGGAAAAAAATTCCTAGAAATGATATTGATGTATACTTGCAGCCTTTGATTGATGAATTTCAGGAGTTATGGAGCAACGATGCTGAGACATTTGATGCTTCTTCTAAAATAATGTTCAAAATGCATGTTTCTTTAATGTGGACCATTAGTGACTTCCTTGGGCTTGGGAATTTATCTGGTTGGAACACTTACACGAGTTTGGCTTTTCTCGTTTGTAACTTTGGTTTTGAGCCCAAACAGCTACCTCACAGTAGAAAATGTTGCTTCTTGTGTCATAGAAGATTTCTCGATGCATCTCATAGATTTCGGCTGAACAGATCAAAATTTAATGGTTTCATTTATCGTAGACCACCTCCAAAGTTGTTAACTAGTTTTGAAATATTGACACAACTTGAAAATGTTGAAATAGAATTTGGGAAGGTTCATCATTTGAATGATAGTAGAAAACGGGTCCGAAGTGCATCGTCAAGCGAAATCGGAACGCAACAATGGAAGAAAAAAGTATATTCTTCAAACTTCCATATTGGGAATTTAATTTGTTACGGCATAATCTTGATGTGATGCATATTGAGAAAAATGTATGTGACAATTTGATTTTCACATTGCTTAATGAGCATGGAAAGTCGAAGGATCATTTCAATGCTCGTAAATACTTACAAGCAATGAACATAAAACGCGATCTCTGGCCAGATGAGAATGAAAAGTATCCTCCGGCAATTTTTGCAATGAAAAATAGGGATACATATACATTCCTTTGAATTTTAAATAATGTTAAGGTATATTATGGGTATTCAAGTAACATCTCAAGGTGTGCTGACTTAAGAATCGTAAGTTACATAGATTGAAAAGTCATGATTCACATATTTTGTTACAACAGTTACTACCATTGGAATTGCGTACATTATTACCTGAAAAAATTACTATTGTTGTACTCTAATTCTGCACATTTTTCAGACAACTATGTGAGAAATATCTACATCCATTTCAGCTTGACAACCTCCAGGAGAGGTTTGTATTGACCCTTTGTGCAATGGAGATTATCTTTCCTCCGTCATTTTTTACTATAATGATGCATTTAACTATGCATTTGGTTGAGGAAGCTAAATTTGGAGGCCCCGTTCATTATCGATGGATGTATCCAATTGAGAGGTACTTTATTTATATGTTTTTCAGTTAAGTAAACAATTTTTGTTACTTAATTAAATGCATAATTATGTTTATTTTCTTTCACAGATATCTTGGGCATTTGAAATCATACGTGAGAAATAAAGCTCAACCAGAAGGCTCTATTACTGAAGGCTATTTGGCTGAGGAGTGTCTTACCTTTTGTTCTCGATACTTGGATGATATTGATAAAAGATTTAATCGAGTTTGATGTATTGACGACACATAGAATCAATATCAAACACATCATAAATCCAAAATATTTCCTGCTATTGTACGATCAGTTGGGAGGACCTCAAATGTGACACTGACTGAATTGGAATTATTACAGGCACATAGATATGTGATTCTGAATAGTGAAATTGCAGATCCATTTATTGAATAGTTGAGGATACAAACAAAGAGATGAATGAGAGGCCGAACACGAAATGAGAAAGATATAACGAAATCTGTTAATAAAGAGCTTGTAGAATGGTTTGCACGACATGTAAGTTCATAAATATTGAAATAATTACGAATATTAGTTTGACACATACATTTTGTAAATCTAATAAAGTGTATTTATTTTTTCAGATCATGAATATTGATACTCGAGTAGAGGTGTTAGAAGATTTGAAGTTTCTTGCTAGAGGTCCTCTAAAACAATTTAGAAAGTTCGACGCTTATAATGTGAATGGCTTTAGATTTCATACAGTCGATCGAGAAGTGGGTTTGAAAACACAGAATAGTGGTATATTTACATTTTTTGAAGTGGAATACTATGGAAAGTTGCATGATATTATTGAATTAAACTACCACAGACATTTTTCTATTATTTTATTCAAATGCAAATGGGTCGATATTATTAGAGGTGTTAAGAGAGATTCCTTGAAATTTACTTCTATGAACTTCTCTTGTTTGATGGATGTTGGTGATCGTGAACTGCATGATCCATATATCTTATCATCATAAGAAAAAATTGTATATTATGTGAATGATGTTTTCGATGAAGGGTGGAGTGTAGTTTCTCACGTAATACAAAGATATTTGTATGATATGAGTGATGAAGTGGAAAATTGGACCTCGGAAAATGAATTTAATCAACAATAGGAAGCATAATTATTTGTCCATCATGATATTGAAAATATTAGTCTAGCAAGGATGAATGAAGTGGATGAAGCAATGGAGCAGGAAACCGACATGATTGAAGGAGAAAATGATTGTATGTACAATTATTTATTTATTCAGCAATCACTTGTTTCATTTCTGCAGTCATTCATTATCATTGTTATATATATTTTGTCTGTTAGTACTGGGTATCTATTATCATTTTTTATTTTTTTTTCTGCATAATTTTTTTGAAATATATATTCTAAATTTAATTTTATTTGATTAAATGAAATGAATTCCAAGGAGGAAGCGGTACACTATTTCATCTAGTTCTGTGATAGATGACGATCCATCTGGCTCCCTCCCCACAACATCTGAGGCACCAGCTGCCTACACCCCTGTACCATCTCCCCCTACACCATCTCTCACACCATCTTTGGATGTCCCATTAGAGGCTGACTTGTCGAATCCCCCTTCAGGAGCCTCAGTAGTGGGGAAACGACACACCCCTTCAAGTTCATCATGAGCATACTGGAGTGTCACTGTCATAGGTACACATTTTAATTAAATAAATTTATTGCATTTGGTTTATACTAATTGTTTGCTAATTGAAGATGAAAAAAATGAAACCGTGAAAAAAACATAAAAAGTGCAGATGTTTGGAATATGACTGGCGAAAAGATAGTCGTGCCATTTGATTCTTATGGGGTCCCTACTGATGACGTCGCAGGGTTACTTGGCCAGATTCTAGGCCAGCTGGCAGAAGAGCCCATTTCCCTTCCTATTTCATATGATTATTGGAGACATATTCCTCCAAGATGGAAAACTGAAGTTTTTGATTCTCAAATAAAGGTAAATTTATTACATTATGGTTTAATTGAATGTCATGTTACTAATATGTTCAAAATGAATTTCTGTATACAAATGTTCTTCTACTTTACAGTTGCTGATGTGATATCACGGAAGTGGATGTTGAAAAATCTAGGTAAGAAATGGAAAGATTTAAAATGGAGATTGTGGTGTGATGTCAACGATACTTCATTGACTGTGCAACAAATGTATGAGAAGCTACCCAGTGGGGTACCGAAAGAACAGTGGAATGTTTTTGTTGACAGACACCGTGATGAGAAGAGGATGGTATTGAAATATATATTATTATATTATCCTCATTTTACATTTATACATGTATATGAAGAGGACATGACATTGAATACATTACTATTAAATTTCATTTTATTTATTTCAGGATCTCTTAAGACATAATGCATCAAACCGGTCTAAGAAAGTCATCTCTCACACTACGGGCTCAAAAAGATTTTCTAGAAGTCAAACGACATTGGTAATATTTTAATTAGTTTAAATATTTATAATAAAATATTATCTATTTAATATATTGAATTTTTTATTTATCTTTTCTTAATGCAGTCACAGAGTTTAGGGCATGAAGCATCCTGAACTGAACTGTGGTTGGATGTTCACAAGAAATCAGATGGAAGTTTTGTTAATGAGCATGCTAAAGAAGTTGGGGTATGAAGTCAATTTTTTATTATAATAACTTATTATCAGTTTTTACTATTTTAATATAAATTGATATTTTATTTATAGGTAAAAATTAAAGAACTATGGGATGCCAATCCTGCGCAGTCCTACTCATTCTCCCCGGATAACCCGGTTGCTAAAGTCCTTGGGAAGGGGCATCCTGGTGGAGTGCACAGGATGGGTTTGGGACCCGTACCCTCTGAGGTTTTTAGCAGGCCAATGGGGATGGTAGCTACATCTACTCCTGGCTTTAGTCATCCCATACCCGGAGATGCTCAGAAAAAGATTGTTCCTCTACGAAACACAGTTCACCAGCAGGGGGATCAGATATCTGCTTTGCAGAAATAGTTGATTGAAATATGTCAGCATATAAGCAGATATTCCCCCAGTGGTAGTGAATCGACTGGTGGTAAGCAGGTAAATCACAAAAAATAAAAAACATTTAGTTTTCTAACTTTCATTGGTTTTAAGTTTTAATATAAATATGCAACCGTATTTAATTTTCAATATAATGTTCTTACAGGTGACAGCAGAAAGTGGTGATGAATGTGGTGAGGGTGACGATGCATCATCGGACCGTGAGTAGTTGTATTGTTGATGTGTTGAACAAATATGGGAATAGTGGGTTTGTATATGTAACATTTTTGGCACATAGTTGCCACCAAACATTTTCAAGTCCTAAAATTTCCTTGATTTCTAATGTTTCCTTTTATGCGTTTTATTGATTTCTGATGTTTCTGTTTATGTCTTGATTTCTCGAGTGTAGTATACATCATTCCATTTAGGCATGTGTTTGAATTGGTAGTCGAGATTTTGGATGACTAGGAGTTAAACCCATTGTTGATGTGTTGAACAAATTGGGTCATTTCATAGTGATCAAGGAGATAGTGTTGTGGAAACTTTGGTGAGGCCCTTGTAATTTGTCTTACTGGGAGGCCATTGTTAGTGGTAATTGACCACCGCTAAACGACGTTTCTCTTGTAGTGAATCCTCTCTTTGTTCTAGGGAACCAAACATTGCGACACATTGGGATTAAAAATACCTAATATACTTATATAGATCCTCCATTATATCGAATATCAATAAGATGGAGGTTCCAAATATGGGTGGTATAGGATTTCAATCCACACACTCAAGATATGAATTCCAATAAGGTTGTACTCATTCACATCAAAACTCAATGGAATCTATATGAGAAGTGAAGGAATCCACCGACTCCTAAGATACTACATCCTAAAATACCATTGGGATAATTTCCTTACATTGATTGAGATATAAACCCCATGAAGGTAACTATAGATAAAACATTAATGTTGTGGTAATTTTCATCAATTTATTTGATCCTAATCAAGTTGGACATCTCATATCGACCTTTATTGATTTATTAATCTACTATTATTATATAATATTAGATAAATGAGGTATGATAACATCAGCCAAATCACCATACATAATGTGTTTTTTCCCTACAGAAATTTAATATTGATTTTCACATGTTATACTATTTTGAATTTAAACTAAGTGATATTATCTTATGTTGAGATGGTTTTACTATTATTTAGTGGAGAGGGGGTAGTGGATTCATCCACACCTATTTCATACTCAATAGAATCATGTTTCCCAACATCAATTGGGTTAACATTGAAGAAATATACTAATGTGTTACCACCGATAGGAAACACATATTTACATTGTAAGAGGGATATCATTAATTTGGGTGTGATCCCATAGGATGAATGATACTAGAGATGACCATGAGGAAAAAATGATAAAAAAATCCCCCCACCCATGTGGGTTATGTTTTTGATTGTAATTTTATAGTCACAAAGGCCACTTCGGATAGATTCTGATGCTTTTAGATATTAGAGCATTGTAACCATCCCTAGTATATTATCTAGATATTCTAATGGGCCTCAAGGGTGTTTAAACTACTAGGGGTATAAATATACTCTTGAGAGTCAGTGGTTGGATATCCCCAGTGGGATCAACTTTTAGATGCTTGAGTATAGACAATAAGGAAAAACACCCTATATATCTTCTTGAGTACTCAAGGTCACATGTTAATAAAAATGACTATAGTGAACATGATACTCATAATGAAGTTATAAGGTGATTTCTAATTTATGGTGGACATATTTATCCAAATCAATATGATAAGAGAAGAACGTGTTCTCAAGATCTATTGAAAGGATACAAAAAGGTTGGATGTGAAATTCTGGACCAATGGTTTTTCCATAGAATATTTTTAGGTGGAAAACCTTTGGGGAATTATTCCCTATAGATTACCATGAGTGTCATATAATGTCAGGATATATCCATTTAGATGGTATTCCTGAAATAAGGTGTGAACCATCATGCACTCATTTTACAAGGGTAGGAGACAATGTATGTCAGGGTATGGGGAACATATATTTATAGAAATTGAGTCTTATGTATGACATAACAATTGTTTTCATGCCTCACCATTGTGTTCCTTATGGGTACTATCAGCTTGTTTTTGGTCTTGAACATAATTGGTGCATTTGGTGATTCAATTTTAATTGAAGGATGTATGAAGGTATTGAAAAGGAAACACAATGAAGAAACCCATCAATACATCATCAAATGTAAGAGTTCATAGTTTATCAATCCAATTCCATGATAATGGATTCACATTAGGTTATCTATTTTTTTATGAGAACCTCCAATGGGCTTCCATGTATATGAATATTTGGTATGGATGTCCTTTTAGAACTAAATTACAATGAAAGGTGTTCACTAGTGATTCATACTATAGATTCTTCAAAATAGGTATTGGTAAAAGGTGTGAGATTTTGGGATCATCAAATATTCTTTGGGTGGAATCATTTGAATTATTGGATTCCCTTATAGATTTATGATTTTTTAATTAATAATATCAAAATACTAGTGTTTAACGAGTTACCCCTATTCTTATGATCTCTCTGAATCTGTGTAGATATGAAAGTATATGATTTTTAGGTTAATCATACATATAATACATGTTTATGATTCATTTGTTTAAGGCCACATAGTTAGGAAATTATTCATTTTTTTCCATACAAAGAGGTCGTAGGTATTTACATTGTTGGGATTAGGCCCATGCGATGAGAATCATATGAATCTCTATAAATATAATCATAACACTCATAGTTTATTAATGATTAGTGGGATACATCATACCATTTATGTTCAATTTAAATAGAAATATTTCAAGATTCTTAACTTTTTGTGAAGGGGAACACTTTGTGAAAGGTACCTAGAAATAGACAGTGTTTGAATTTATCATGAGTTTCCATTTCAGTTTCATCTTGGTCTTCAATGAATAATTTGGAGAAGGTATGGTTGTGGATTACACCTATTAGAGCGCCCACATACTGTTTTCAATATCATATATGTTGGTATGATGATAATGGATGAATGCTTAAGAGGATGGGGCATACAACTTGAAGGTGGATATGATATTGTGATACTAGGAGGGGTATGTAAAATTAAGGACTATATAAAGAATCTAATACTAGAGTCTTTAACTATGGTATTTTGTAAAAGTGATTTATATTATTCTTATCGCATAAGAATAATAGCATGTTTCTTGATGTTGGGATTGAACCTCAGAGGGGAATATATTGTATCCTAGTTAAGAGGAATAAAATATAATATAATTGAAGGCATGCATTTTAAGGTAATGTGACATGATTCATCGTAGATTAAAATTGTGTTGAAATGACATGTGTAATGAATTTTAGTGTCGTCCTACCAGGTTTAGAAGGTGATTACTATAATGTATCTCAATAATTATTTTAAAGTATGATCAAATAGAACATAATGTTTTTGTGTATCATGGTTTTTTTAAGAAATAAGTTATAGAAGATTAGTTGTGTTACATAAAAGTGCACAATAAGGTATTGAGTGAGGCTAACACACGATTTCCTAGGTTGATGTTTATTTTTGTATGTTGGTATGTAAAATATGGTTCATTTTTATATAGCATGTCAATGTTTACTTATTTTTTTCAATTTATTCTATACCGATTTCCTAGGTTGATGTTTTTTGTTGTCTGTTGGTATGTACAATATGGTATTTCTGGTTTGATTTTTCTTTCAGGGCAGTGGTGCAGCGGAAGAATTTTTTTTTTTGGGTCAGCTTTTAGCGGCGGTTTAAACCGCTGCAAAATTTTCATTGGCGGTGGTTTAAACCGCCGCTAAACGGTGAAAACCACCCTGAAACGTAAAAAAAAGTTACGTTTCACGTCGGTTTTAACCACCACTACATAGTCGCATCGTAGCTACCTCATTCCACAGCGGTTCTCGTGAATTTAGAGGCAGCTATGATGCTTTCCTTAAACCGCCACGAAACGGAAATAACCACCGCTAATAGATTGGTGATGTCGTATTAGGCGGCGGTTTCTGTAAACCTCCACCAAACCATGTAGCAGCAGTTTAAACCGCCGCTCAACGGCATTTCTCTTGTAGAGATGGGGCCAAGGTTTTTCAGTAAAGTATCCCCATTACTCACTTTTTCTTCATTGATGATTTCCTCCTTTTCTCAATAGAAACTTCTCAAGAGTTACAAGAGATCCTCAATATCCTTAACACTTTCACCAATTCTCTAAGACAATGGGTTAACTTCTCTTAGTCTGAGATATCTTTTAGTCGAGGTGTACAAGATGGGTCGAGAGATAATATTGCAGGTTTGTGTGGTATTGAATTTGTTGAGAAACATAATAAATATTTGGGGCTCCTGACGGTCGTCAGATACTCCAAAAGAGAGGTCTTATCTTTAATCCTTGATAAAGTCCACAAGAAAATCTAGGGACGGTCCAGGAAAAATCTTTCCTGGGCGGGTAAGGAGGTTCTTGTTAAATCTGTAGCATAAGTTGTTCCATCTTACGTGATTTCCCTTTTCAAGCTCCCAGATTTCTTTGCTCGTCAACTTCATTTAGACTTCGCTAATTTATGGTGGGGCCATGCTAATGGGAAAATTCATTTACATTGGCTCACTTGAGAGAAGTTGTGTGCTCCTAAATCTTGTTGTGTCATGGGTTTTCATGATTTGAATGTTTTAAAATTTTCCCTCCTAGCCAAGAGAGGCTGGTGTATTTTACAGAACACAGATAGCTTAAGCGCTAAAGTATTCAAAGCTAATTACTTTCCCCATGATGATTTTTTGTCTTCCAATTAGGTTCCTTGTCCGATCTATTTATGGATGTGTGTTTGGGGATCAAAGTTCATCTTGAACTGTGGCATTTTTTATAGAATTTCCAGCGATGATTCGATTAATATCTTTCACGATCTTTAGATTCCTGGTTTGGAGGTCTTGATTCCCGCATCTTCACCTATGCCTAGACATGAGCATGTGGTTTTCATAGATCTCTTGGTCAATGACCTTTTTGACTGGGATCTTTAGAGGCTCGATTATTAGTTCACAGAGTCCGATCAAAATTCTATCATGGTGCTTCCAGTGGTCCATGATGTTGGCCCGAAAAAGTTGTGTGGGTATCTTGATTCTTATGGATGTTATATTTTTTGTTCAGGTTATAGGGTGTGCATTAAGGGTGGTAAATCTACTTGGCATACCCTTTGGAAATATCTTTTGAATCTTAATGCTCCGCCTAAGGACAATCTTTTTTGTTTGAAAATGTGTAGGGGTATCCTACCCACATATGCTCACTTGGCCGATAGGCACCTCTCTGATAACGGCATGTGCCCGCTCTGTGGGGGTAAGTTAGAGATGAATTTCTATTCCATTTTTATACCCTTGGGTCACCAGGATTTGGTCCATGTGTGTGACACGAGATCTCATTCTTTGGAGGAATCTTGGGGGCGTGAGTCTCATTATGGGGAAATGGTTCAGATCTTTTCCTGCTCAGACTATCGTAGGATTGTGTATCTGATCTTGGATTGTTTGGTTTCACCGTAACACCTTCATTTTTAAGAGCATTGTTAAATATGATAGGGTTTTGATTTCTAGGATTCATAATTGGGGATCTCAACGTCTTGATGCCGAGCGGGATCTTCCACCTTCACCAGTTCACTCCCCTCCTATCAGATGCCCCCCCCCCCCCTTGAAAATTATTAAACTTAATACTAACGTGACATGTGACATCCCAGACCCAAATACCACTTAATAGGTGCCCCGATCCTAGTGAATCTCCCCGAACACTAGAGGCTACCAACTAGAAGTGAGGGACTTGGGTGTGTCTGTGAGGAGACTATGCCCTTATTACCAAAGTGTAGTGTAGAGGGTGGATGTAAACATAGGTAAATAGTGGAAGAAATCTAAGTAAACAAAAGGAACAACGTAAAATAGAGACAACAATAACAATAACTAAAACAATTTGAATAGCATTGAACTACTGATAATGATATGTCATGTCACTAGAAAAATGGAAAACATGGATACAAGACAGTAGAAATAACATGTTCCACATAAGTATAAATGAAATCAAAGACTATCCCAAGAATCATGAGCTCTGACTTGGTTATCTTCTATCAAGATCCATACTAAAAATAAATCAATCAAGTGTTTGATGTCATATGCTTCCTTTTGTCAACACCTACAACCATGTAATCTACCCTAGGTACCAAATGGCGCCCAGAGAGGGTGTGAGATAAATCTCAATGGGTCACCACCAATGGTTTCTATAACATCTAGCCCATCTAATTGAAATAAAATAGTTTGAATGTATGCATATATAAAGTAAAAGCAGTACAATGTAACTAAATATCCAAGTACCTGCTTCATCTCTTGGCTGGTGTCTGAACATGTAACCAGTTCATTTAATCAATTAATTACCAATTTTATATTGATAGGTCTCATGAGACATAGACAACACAGTTATCACCTCGTGATAGTATAAATAGTGAAGGTTCTAAGATGTAATAAGGCAACCATGATCAAAGATATTTAATAGTGAAGTCCCAAGGTAATAACCAAGGTGACTTAGACCTCAAGGGTCACCAACTCAGTAATAATTGTACTCTAGCATGGGGTAAGAGAGTAATCCAAGGAGATTAGTCCAATTAATTTCACAGTGAGGTGCCTACAGATTCCAAGTTGGTCGACCAAGGTAAATGAGGCTAAGTAGAGACAGGGCTCGATGAGCTTTAACCATGGCACCTACTTTCCAATGCTGGATCCAAGGAGTGTATCCAAGGTATCCTGTAATGATATTGAAGTGATACAAGGATTGTATCCAGGGAGTCTTGTAGTACTACATGATGGATCCTATGGTATCATACAAGGCATCTAAGAACATACAAGGATGGGGATCTAGGTGGGTCTCAACCTAAGCAAGTTGTATCCTTGAATCGGAATAAGGTTCCCAAGTGCACATGGCATTCTTCGATCAGAATACAAGGTGAGCTCCAGTCAGGAAAATCCTATTTTATTTTGAAGTCATGTAATATGTCATTTGGTTCAAGCCTTGACTTTCATTAGTGTGATATGGTCAAGTAGCATGCAACTGTTTTATCAATTCATTTGGTGCAAGCCTTTCCTTTCATTAGTGTGATAAGGCCAAGTAGCATGAAACCATTTAATCCATCTAAGGAATATTCCATATTCAAGGTTCATTCTACTAACTTCAATTAATTTTGTAAGGGGTTCTATGGATATGCAACCTACTATTCATTCACATTCAATACAGTCAAGTTGTATACTCAATATACTTGCAAATTTCCATTTCACATTGAATTATCAATTGAAGCACTTACCTTAGGCGGGTCAAGTGGTATGCATACACGGTACTTTCCATTATGCAATTCATAATACAAATCAATCCATTCAATATAGAAAAGTGTACCCTTAGAGTGGTCAATCCAAGGCACACCCGAACAGTGGTGAAAACGTGTCAAAACACTAAAGAAAAATTATGGCATAAACTTCGAAAAGGGATGGATTTGTGGTCATAACCACAAAAAATTAATCACATATAATGAAACAACATATCCATACTGTTATAATAATTATAAGTATGGAATATAAATTCAATAAATAGTACCAGATGAAATCGGTGGGGCCCAATCGACAAATTCAAAATAAACAAACTTTAGGGATGAGTTATAGACCACCCACATTAGGCTTGTATGAGTCTCCTCCTATAGTATTGTCCCTTGATTTGGCTCGTATCAGAGTAGATCTAAGAAAAAGAGAAAATTTCTCATACCCTGATATCTCGGTCGAGAGAAAAAGAGAAGGATAACGACTCAAGAGGACTCGAGTACTTACCATTGCATATTCAATGTGACGAATGAAAGCTTATTTGATTTCTAGATGAAGAATATCTCTATATTCCAAGGCTAGATCTTCATAAATCTTCAAATTGATAGATAAATAGGTTAATCCTACATAATCTCATATTAGGGAAGAAGGAGGGAGGTTAATAGATAAGTAAGGGTAATTTTGTAAATTTACTCAAAAAAAATGGCATGTGCACAGTTTTTTCGTACGGTTTGATAGATTGTACACAAACTATGTGAGGTTTTATGGGTATAAGGGCACATTACACGATTAGGTCGCATGGCCATGCGCAAACCGTGAAAAGTGGTTCTGTCTGGAAATTTCAATCTCCACGGTTAGCCAAACCATGCGTCAATCGTGTGCTAACTATGCGAACTGTCCAATTTTCCAAAAAAGATGGTGTTCAGGCTCTAAACTTTCCTCGAACACCCATGAGGCCTTTTCTAACTCATTAGGAATCTATATTAGGCCTAAAGTAAATATTTAGACTGAAATTTATCCATACCGGAGTGAAAAATTGGGTTCTTATAGTCTTCCCCCTTAAAAGAACTCATCCCCGAGTTCACCTTCCAAGGGTGTATAAACACTATCTAAGAAAAATTATGGCCAATGATCATGTACGTTGGCCTCCCTCTCCCAAGTCTCATCCTACACACGACCATGCTTCCACAGAACCCATACTAGAGGGACATACCGGCCTCGGAGAGCCTTCGTGCTCCTATCAATGATGCGTACTGGATACTCTTCCGAGGTAGCATCAGCATCTAACTCGACTTCCTTGGGATCAAAAATATGAGACGGATTAGCATGGTACTGGAGAAGATATGAGACATGAAAGACATCATGCATGGCATGGTACCTCTAAGGTAATAGGAAATGATAGGCTACCGGCCTGACTCTCTGTAGCATTTAGAAAGGCCACACATAATGAGGCAAAAAAATTCCCATACATCAGTAACCGTCTATGCCCTAACCTGGGTGATACCTGAAGGAAAACATGATACCCAACCTCGAACTCTATAGGTAGTCGATGGCGATCAACATAAGATTTTTTTTCTAAACTGATCACTAGTTATACGCTTTCTAATCAAATGAACCTTCTTTGAAGTCTTCTGAACGAGATGAGGACCTAGTAGTGTTGCCTCACCTACCTCTAGCCAGCATAGGGGTAAACGGCATGGCCTAGCATATAAGGCCTCAAAAGGATCCATCTAAATTGTCTCCTGATAGCTGTTATTATAGGAGAACTCTGTGAGAGGGATATGGTTCTCCCATGAACCGCTAAAATCAAGGACCCATGCTCAGATCATATCCTTTAGAACCTCTACTATCCATTATGATTTTTCATCAGTCTAAGGGTGAAAAGATATGCTTAGAAGCACCTGAGTCCCCATAGACTTTTGCAGTCTCTGCCTGAACAGTGACGTGAAATGAGAATCCCAATCTGAAATGATAGTACGAGGGACCCTATAGAGTCATGTGGTCTCACAGACATACAATCTTCCCATCTCATCAACTGAGAAAGTATCCCGAATAGGAATGAAGTGGGCTGATTTTTTTTAGTTGGTCAATGACTACCCAAATAGCATCGCTACCCCTCGGCGACCTATGTAAGCTGACTACCATTCCGGGACTAGAAGCGGTTGTAACAAGAATGCAGGTCTCTGATGCTCCGCCTTCACCTGCTGAGAGGTGGAACACCTAGTGATAAAGCCTGCTATCTAACATTTCATCTCAGACCACCAATACTGGAGTCACATATCTCGATACATCTTCAATATTCTTGGATGAACTCCCCACTGAGAAGAGCGGGACTCTTTCATCAACTCCTCTATCATATCTGTAGAAACCCAGATACATCCACATAGATGTAGGATGTCATCTCTATTTATAGACCAATCTAGAGGTGGGTTTTCTCCTAATATACTCTCATGGAGAACCAAGCCTTCAGGATCTGAAAATCGTCTACTCTTCACCTTCTCAAGGAGGGAAGAGGTAATTGTCAAGGATGAGAGGTAATACTGCTCGTGAATATAATGAAACTCTAGATGTAGCTCAGAAAAGAGGTTCATTAACTTACATTCATCTCTGGCTTCACGTACTGCTTGTGCCTGAGTTTTCTGACTCAATACATCTGCAACCACATTGCCCTTCCCAGACGCATTGGCAAGATCAAAATCAAAGGATTGTAGATACTCGACCCATCTTCACAGTCTGAGGTTCAAGTCATGCCAAGAAAATATATATTTGAGGATCTTGTGGTTTACGTACACCACAAAGCACTCACCCATCAGATAATGTCTCCAACAACATAAGGCATGGGCAACTGCTGCTAGCTCAAGGTCATTCATTCGGTAATTTCTCTCATAAGGCCTTAACTTCTGAGACCCATATGTAATGAATCTATCTTCATGCATCAGTACTGCTCCTAGGCTAATGTTCGATGCATAACAGAAGACAGTATAACCAATACCTGGCTCCAGAAGAGTCAGAATAGGTGTCACAAAAAGCCTCCCTTTCAGCTCCTGAAAGGATTTCTCACATGCTTCTGACCATATAAACTTGACACCCTTCTTTTTCAGGCTGATAAGAGGTGAAGAAAGGAGAGAAAAGACTTGTATGAAATGCTTGTAATATCCAGCCATCCCTAAGAAACTCCATATATCAAACACATTCTTAGGATGCTCCCAGGAAATTACATCACTAAACTTTTCCAGGTCAACAGATACTCCTGATTCTGATATTATATGACCCAAGAAGTGGACTTTGTCGATCCAGAAGTGGCACTTAGCAATCTTGGTGTAAAGATGATTCTCTCTCAGTGTACTCAGAATTACCTCATGATGTTTGACATGGTGGCTATGAGTGTGAGAATACACCAAGATTTCGCCCACAAAGACCATGACAAAAGAGTCCAAATAGGGTTGAAAACCCCTATTCATCATATCCATGAAAATGACAGGTACGTTCGTAAGATCAAACGGCATAAAAAGGTACTCATACAAACCATACCTGCTACGGAAAGTTGTACGAGGTATGTCTGAGGGTCTAACTCGCACCTGATGATAACCGGATCTCCGATCAATCTTAGATAAGACCTTTGCTCCTCAGAAATGGTCCAAAAGATCATCTATTTGAGGAATTGGATACCAGTTATTGACCGTAATATGGTTTAACTTTCTGTAATCCACACATAGACGCAGGGTTCCATCCGCCTTCTTATCGAAAAGCATGGGTGAACCCCAAGAGGATCTACTGGGCCGTATAAAACCTTTGGCCTCTAAATCCTCTAATTTCCGCTTGAGCTCTTGAAGCTCATTAGGTGCCATCTTGTATGGAGGAATGGACACTAGAGCTACTCCTAGAACAAGCTCAATTGTAAGCTCTACCTCTCTCTCTCTTAGGAGGTAAGCCAGCAAAATCATCGGGAAAGACAACCCTAAAATGATCCACTATCGTGGGAAAATTATCTTATCGTAAACATTTATCCTCCATGAAGAGATTTTCAACCTGGGTGGTCACTCCACCTAGCCCATGATGCTCTTGTCCAACTTTACCAGCCTGAACATCCCACTCACCCTTATATAGATAATTGTTGCCCTCTGGTGATGTAAAAGATATCGTTCGGCAATAAAAGTCTACCAAAGCGTGATAATGAACCAACCAATCTATTCCGAGAATGACATTGAAGTCTGTCATCATCAGAACAATGAGGTTCCATAAGAAAGGGTAATTGCCTACCTCAAGGGGCCAGTCCCTACACTGGCATATGCCCTCTGTTCATACCCCTAACGGTGTATCCAGGGTCATTACACAATAGTGATACTGTATCTCTAGTCCAAGACTCTCCATGATAGATATAGTGATAAAAGAGTTTGAAGCGCCTGTATCAAATAAAGAAGATACTATAGTGGAGTCTACTAGGATAGTACCCCGTACTGTAGAAGGTCTCGCAGCCTGATCCTCAGGTATTGGCTATAGTTCATCCAACTGACCTGATCTACGCCCCTATGCAACAAATGGACTACCATGATCATAACAGCTTTGTTGGTGTTGTTGGTGATCAGGGGTCTGGCTACCATGGCCACGACCTCCTCCTCGGCCAGACCTGCCAATGATATTTCAACTCCCTGCTTGACACGGCGTAAAAGAACCCTCTCTTGAATGTGGAGCTGGTGTGGATCCTTTTCCACTTGAGGTTGGTAGAGAGGTCTTGCAGAAACGCTGGAGATGCCCCATACGGCTGCAATCCCAACACTCTAGTGGGTCTCTACCACATTGAGGCTTTGAATGTCCATGTCGTCCACACTGATGACACACTTTAGAGTTGTCGAAATGGACACTTGGTTGTCACTACCTTGATGAGAAACTTTGAGAGAACGCTTCCTGCCAGTGGAAAAACTACTGGCCTGACGCGACACTAGTCCTCTATGCCCAGTAGTATTGTCGTCCATCAGGTTGTGCTAAGTGATAAGAGCCTAATTGACTATTGAAGAAAAGGTAGGCAGGTGAAAGACATTGACCTGCATACTGATGGTGTATTGGAGCCCATCCTCAAAGCGTATAACATGCGAAAGTTCATCACCAGCAAGAAGTGATGCAAAGCCATGCAACTCCATGAAACGTGCTAAATATTCCATAACTGACATAGAACCCTGTTCGAGATTCATGAACTCTCTGGCTTTATTAGTTTTCAGTGTCTGAGGAAAGAACTGATCATAGAAGAACGTCTAGAAATCAACTCATAACATGCCTTGATGACAACCGACCTGGGTAATCACATCCCACCAACGCTTGGCCGAATCTCGAAGCATGTAAGTAGAAATATTAACTCCTTGCTCTGGATGCGTTTCTAGATGCTCAAAGATAGATGGGGTGGCCTCTAACCAAGACTCAACAACCTATGAATCGTAAAAATAATGACTGCTATTTGGTGGTTGCTAATACCATCAATAGCGACCGCCAAATGGTGGACACTCTCCCTTCCACCAATGCTCAAAATTCTAGCATTGTGGGAAGATGCATTTGGGTAAATATTTAAAGTGAATGAAAGCTTGTTACAAATATGGAAAAAAAAGGTATCATGCTCATAATTGCAAAGGCAAGAAAGAATATACTAAAGTCCAATGCTTTAACTGCAATGTAAGGAGATTGACTATTATACAAACCAATGTCACGGTGTCATGGATAATTTCATTGTGGTATTTATTAATGTTATCTTGGTATATAAAAGAGACCAGCATGAGATTCAGTTGTGAATCATTCATGGGGCTCTCAGATGAAAGAAGTTATTTGAGAAATTTAGCATGCGTGAATCTTGATTTTGGAATGTCTCTTTTCTTAAGGATGAAATATTTGTTCATGTTTCCATACCATCACCATTGTATATATTACTACAATGTATTCAAATTTGCTCATGCATTTTATGATGGATTTTGGAGTTTTAACAATTAATGTTTATTATTGAGATTTTCATTTATGGTTTACTTTATTGAATATTATTTTTAAATTATTATAATCTTTTTTTGGGGGTAGTGAATGGCTTGAAAAGAGAGGAACAGTCACCTCTTTGAGAGAATCCCATGACAGATGATTTTAGAGCTTTGGGAGTAAAATGGGAAGTGTGAGAGGGCTAGAAGGGGATTTTGGGCAAAGGGAGGGATGAGAGAAAGCTGGAGAGAATGGCGAGGGAGGGTCGTGGGGCGTGCATGGGCACCTCGTGCCCCGCCCCGCGCACCGTCGCGAAGGTGAGTCCGCCTTCGTAACTCGCCGTCCACCCTCCGACCTGGTTGTGGTCGTACCAAGCCCTCCAGTCCTCCTTCACCCTCAACCGCATCTGCTTGATGCTGTACCGAGTTGACGTCACCGGCACCCTCCCATCCGTGTCCCCGCTGCATCATCACCTTCAGATGCAGCAATCATTTATATCTGTACATCATGAGATGCAGGCAGTACCTGTAAACCCAAATGCGGAGGCCCGCGTGGAGGAGCTTCTGAAGGAGGGGCAGCACCGTCTCTGGCGAGTCATTCCACCGCGTTATCGCCACGCTGCACCACACGCACATACCCTACTTGACGCCACAAAACGCATTATTAACTTGAAATTCAGAAAGGAAGAGACCTGCAAGGAGAGTATTCGTAGGGAAGTTTGGTGACATTCGCATGGAGGGCTCTTTGAACGTCTTCTCTGTTAAAATAATTCCCCACATAGTTTTCTACACATGGGTCGTATCCTGCTGCCACCTTCCCCCAAATGCCCTGTTTCGAGTGTAATCTGCGTGGGGAGGCAAGGGAGAACGAGGACTGATCCGCACGGCAAGCGGGCCCGTAAATGTTGGAAATGTCTACGCCCGCAGCAGCTTGGTAGAAATCATCATAAAGCTGATCGCACCGAGGCGTTTCGTTGCCTCGGAAACGGCACTCCTTCAATAAACCTTCATGCAGCTCGTCCGAGATCATTGCGCGACTCCACGCAAAGTCCACTTTCCCAACTGAATCCGTCGGATCATTCAGCACCGCATTCCCGATCTGTAATCAAATTACTATAAATTATGATCATACCCGCTAGCTGTTTTGAGATAAAATAAAACAAACAAATTGGGGTCACCAGAATTCCTCTGAGATTGATAAACGAGCCGCTGGGGGCCTTTCGGTTTCCCTCGTGTATAGCGTCTGCAAGCTGGGGGACGTAGTGGCCTGGGGAAGGCATGGATGTCAGCTGGATCACGCCTTTTTTGAAGAAATTCTGAAATATCAAAGGCAAGGAGACGAGGATTTACCGGCGTAACTTTCGCCAGCAATATAAAACTCACGCGATTTGAAATCAGGGAACCTGTGGAACCACTGGAGCAGGAACGCAAGAGAGTCTCGGGCAGTGACCGCGTCGCCCATCGCTCCCAGATCCGCAGAACAATTGGTGTACGAAAATCCCACGCCCACGGGGGCCTCCAGGAAGAGGATGTTGGCAGCTATTTAACAAATTAGTAGTGGATTATATCGAAACCTATCAGTAAAATTCAATCTCTGCGTCTAATCTCCGCTGGGCTTGGGTTGAGAAGTTCGGATGAGTTAAATTTGATGGAGTGTTACCTCTGTTCCAGGAATATTTGTTGAGTGTCAGATTTGGTCCGTTGGTTCGGATGAGGAATGGGCCCAGTTCGAGTACCGCTCCGTAAGCTATGGACGAACAACCAGGCCCTGACAATCAAAGGCG
Organism: Viscum album; assembly: GCA_963277665.1. Taxonomy (NCBI): domain Eukaryota; kingdom Viridiplantae; phylum Streptophyta; class Magnoliopsida; order Santalales; family Viscaceae; genus Viscum; species Viscum album. The sequence continues at coordinate 64,352,058 of OY728147.1, read as the reverse complement.
CCCCAAAATTCATACCCATCTTCAAGAAATGACGGAATGCAGAGAGGGAGAGAGGGATAGAGAGGGAGATGGTAACCTCCATTGAGCCAGAGGACCAGAGGTTTCTTCGAAGCGTCTTCTTGGGCCTCGAAAAACCAGTAGAATAGCGCCTTGTGGCTTCCGGCGCCGAGCTTGACATAGCCGGCGTAGTGCCGGAACTTAACCCCCGGCGGTGCTCCGGGCAAATCAACGACTCTGTCCGCTTTTCTCCTCCGATCTTCCCTTCCCGAATACGAATCGACCCGTGCTCCGCTTGCCGCCCCCGCCGCAACTATCATAATCACACAGCACATTAACCATTCCCCGGCAAGGATCGCCATTGCCGTTTTCCTCGACCTTCTCTTTCCACCTCCCGTCCAGCGGCCATAGACGTGAGCTAAATATAATATAATTTTAACGGCAACGGAGCCGCGGGATTTGGGTGCCTCCGGTAGTGCGTCGTGCACTCCCTATTTTTTATTTTATTTTTTCCAAGCTTCATTTTCCGTGTCACTTTCCACACCCACACATAAATAAACGTGTTTGAAAAATAATTATAGAATTATAATAATTATAGAATTATTATAATAAATATAAATATAGTAAATATACTAATTAAATAATTATCATAAATATACAATTATAAATATAATAAATATATAATTAAAATAATTATAGAATTATAATAATTATAATAATTATATTATAATAAATATATAATTATTATAATTATAATAATTCTATAATCATATATTTATTATATTTATAATATTTATAATAAATTTATTCATTATAATAAATATAATTATTAAAATAAATACAGTAAATATATAATTATTATATTTATAATTATATATTTATTATAATCATATAATTATTATAATTAGAATTATATAATTATAATAAATTGGTAATTATAAATCAATATATATATATATATATAAATAAACATTATTAGAATTATTTATATTTATTATATTTATTATAATATATCATAATTATGTATTTATTATAATATTATAATTATGTATTAAATTTATAACTATTTATTATAATATATAAATAAACCATATTAAATTTATTTATTTAAAATTATTATTATTATTATTTGTTTTGTTTGGTTTATATATAATTTGTTTTAATTTAATTTTTTTTATTTGTTTTGTTTAAAAATTGTGTTTTGTTTTGTTTTGTTTAAATATATAATTTTTATTTATTTGTTTTGTTTTGTTTTGTTTTTATTTAAAATTGTTATTTTTATTTTTTGTTTTGATTTGTTTATATATATATATATATATAAACAAAATTTTCATTTAACTTGTTTTGCGGTTCTCTTTTTCCTGCACAGTACATTTTGCGTTTCCGATATGGGATTTTATTTCAAGTACGTGAATTTGAAATACTATAAAACGTAAACTATAAGACCAATATAAATGAAACTTTAAACACTGATTAAACATATAAGAAAGAGTTGAAAACAAAAACAAATTAATAATAAATATTGATAATAAATAATTTATAAGCTTTCAAAACCGCCTACTTGAAACTTAAAAATGTTTCAAGTACGCGAATTTGAAAGACTATAAAACACAAACTATAAGACCAATATAAATGAAACTTTAAACATTGATTAAACATATAAGAAAGAGTTGAAAACAAAAACAAATTAATAAAACAATTTGATAATAAATAATTTATAAGCTTTCAAAACCACCTAGTTGAAACTTAAAAATGTTTCAAGTGCGCGACTTTGAAAGACTATAAAACGTAAACTATAAAACCAATATAAATGAAACTTGAAACATTGATTAAACATATAAGAAATACTCGAAGACAAAAATAATTTCATTAAAAATGATGACCAAAATTAATTTATAAGCTTTCAAAACCGCCTACTTGAAACTTAAAAATGTTTCAAGTACACGGCTTTGAAAGACTATAAAACGTAAACTGGATATGAAGAAAGGTCGAAGCCGGCTTTCATTAAGGCATCCTTGTCACACGAGTTTTCTAAAATTTTGATATCCAATTCACTGCAAGAAAGGCCGGAAGGTCCACATAAACACACCATGTTTGGACCTTCTGACCTTTCTTGTAGTGAATTGGATATCAAAATTTATACTGGATATGAAGAAAGGCTGAAGCCGCCTTTCGTTTTGGGGGGAACACCACCACAGCTTCCTACGTCCAGCTTAACCGTTCAATTCAATTTCATTAAATTTGGGCAGCCTCTCATTTTTAATGAAATTCTTTTTGTCTTCAAGTATTTCTTATATGTTTAATTAATGTTTCAAGTTTCATTTAAATTATTTTGTATATACGATAAATTTTATTTTCTAATTATTTTTCTAAATAACAACCATTTATCTAAATAAATAGGGGTTTTCAACATATATATCATGATATCTGAATAAATCAACATTGATGCCCCCGGTAACACAACGTGGCGTCTGAATCTCACGTCCTCCCCGCATCCGACGTATGCGTCGCTCCGGTGTCCTAGCAGCGAGATCCTCCGCTTCTGGTGCATTTGGTGCCTCCTCATGAGGCTGTGTAAAGGGCTGACCAAAATCATGCGTGGATGACTGACCAAAATCATACGTGGATGACGGCCCAAAATCATGCGTGGAGCCATATGGTCCTGGGGCTCCTAAAAATTGTAGAAATGACATACTGAAGAAGTCCTCACCGGGATGAGAGGGGGCCGCCACAAGCTGTGTCACATGATCCAACTCATAGACCATAGTAGTCATCGGAGACGACAGATGTGGTATATAAGCGTCTCCCTGCTGTGCAAGCTCATCAATAAGCTGGGCATGATCATCTCTATGTGGTGCTGCCACATCTGCAGGAGGTGCTCTCGGATGTCTATCTCACCGCCTCTGCCCCTCCCGAGATACTCGTCTCCGTCTCCCAGCTGGCGGCGGTGGTGGCGGTGCATCGTCATCAGCAGGCATAACAGGCACATCATCACCCTCAGGAGCTCCAACTGGAGGATATGGATCAGGATATACCTGTGGCTCCTCGGCATAAAAAATGTCCCGTATCATATGGAGATGGTCGTAGAGAGCCAACACATCTTGATGAACTACGTCCCGTCTAATATATGCCTCCTCCTGAGGATGTGTGATATGTGCAAGATGATCAATGCTGTCTGTCTGCAAATGAAATGACATTCAAATTAATACCACAAAAGAGTTAAACAAATATAATATACCTTAATAAACATACCATCTGCTGAATGTCAATCCTTGACGTGTAAGATGCATGATGGTATGATGTCGATACCAGTCTGCATAATCTCCATGGGCAGATAACTGATATTGTGCTGTGAGATATCCATATCGAGAAATACCATACCGGGCACGCACGTACCACATCCCAATATGAGATGCATGAAAGTGTCACCAGTTTGTTGATTGTCTACCTGTAAGTATAATTGAATGCAACCCATCAGGCTGTCCTGGTGCCATCAGGATATGCTGTATATAACCGAACTGGTGCATGACCCGGTCTGGCTGGTGCCACTCAATGATATGAAAGTGGATGAGTGGCACCACAACAGCACGATCTCCGTTCATAGATGTGCAGTACGGTGGAAGTGACGCATAGACATAACCTGTATATGGAGTCCATGAAACCTGAAATGTAAACTCAAAAAGTAAGTGACATATTAGCTAGATAATGTTAGTAAGATTACATTGAAATAACTTAAAATAGTGATAACAAAACATATTGTTCTATAAAAAATTATTGCTTGACTTACATCAGCTGGCACTAATGCATCAAATATCTGTCAAAAGCTGTGCACACTATGTCTCGGTGTGTGTGCATGCTTTTGAGACTGACTCCACCTGGTTACAAAAGAGTAATATATAGTAAGTTTATAAAAAACAGAAATACTAAATAAATGAAAGTAATGAAGTAAACACACCATCGCCCCCGATGACCATCCCGAAATAGCTCTGCTGCAAGTGGTGCGATAGCTCGAGGAGCGATGCGTGGAAAATGCTCTCATTCCCACATCTGTACTAAATCCATACAACCTACAATCTTCGATGCATCTGCCTGACAACTGGTACAAAGGGATCTGTATAGATGTGCTAATACAGTGGATCCCCAACTGTATGTAGCTGTCTGATCAAGATTCTCAAGTAATGGGAGGTACATCATGTGTACCAAAAGGGTGGAGTAGTCGACACATAACATGCCTCCGAGCAGTCGCAGAATATATGCATGTGTGTGCCTAATAAGCTTCTCCTCATCTATATCATCAGGAATGACAACGAAATGCTCATCAATCCATGTCATGCGCAATCACGAACCCACGAGGACACCTCGTACGCCAACGACATCAATGCCTAATAGTCGCTTTATGATGGCAGCCCAGTTGCCACTAGTGGCACCCGTAACTGCCTGTCCATGGATGGGGAAACCAAGCATGTAGGTGACGTCCTCTAAATTAATGGTAATCTCCCCCTCCGGGAGATGAAAAATGCGTGTCTCTGGCCGCCATCTCTCAACCAATGCCGCAATCAAATGATGGTCAATAATCTTGAAGTTACTCATAGTGACTCCATAAAATCTCGCACGTCTATGGTATGGACAAATAGCTGCCGGGGGCGCATCGTGATGATAATGATGTTCTCTACGAATAGCAAGCTGTCGAATAGGTCATCGCGCCAACACAAGACGCGACACATGCGTCTCCTGGCCAGATTATAGTGGCTTCTCCATCTGAAAGTACAAATAGTAAAACATTAATTTCATGTTAGACATCACATTTATCATTTAAGGTATGAAATTTATCATGTAATGTATAAAAGAAGTGTGTAATGAGATAAATAAAGTAATTTAGGGGTGAGTTAGTGACCTATCAACAAGTTGATGTCAGACATAAGTCGGTTTCAATTCCCTAAGACCCACCTTTTTGAACAAGGATTAAGGCATCAAATTAATATTTTCTCCCAAATCACAAAAACATTTCATTTTCTTAGTTGCTTCTATTCGGCATTAAATAAAAAAAGTTATAGGGTGCTTAAAATTTAGTGGTAGCTTCATTAAAAGAACGACACTACACTCATTAAGAATGATGATATCTAATTTCTTTCAATATTCATTATTATCTAAGAACCTCTTGATAAATTTGGAATATGATGAAATTTTATCCAAGGCTTGCAAAACCAACATATCAATGCTAAAGGTTTTAATCATTTTCAAGAATATCTATTATTTAGGTTCATCACTCTATTTAACACTTTTGAAGAAAAGGATGAGAGGGGCATAATGTTTGAAACAGGTTGATTGCTCAGCTTCTCCTCAAATGTAGGTTTGTTCTTTCCTTTTTTTAACTATTCCCACTTCATTTTCCTTGGATCTTTGGATTTTTTAGGTGTGGGTTCATCATGATTTTCAGGTTGGAACTTGTTGTCCTGATTTCTTTACTTGTCATTTTCTAGGCTAGTAGTCTCATATTCTATTATATCCTCAATTTATTCTTCACTAGTAATTACTCTAGCTGATTCTCAGATTTTTTTTAATCCTCAATCTTGCATTTTCTATATTTTAAAATTTCTTGTTATTTTTCTAAAACAACAAGCACTTATTTAAATGTTGATGATATATATTCACTATGAATGCTTTAAAAACTCATCGTTGGAAAAATATTGATTACACGTACAATGTGTTTACAGTAACTGATGGAGTATAAAAAACATTTTAACCATTAGATGATTTCCCTATGTTTCTAGGGCAACGTGTCTTCTTATGACCCTCCCGACGGCATATGTTGCACCTTCATCCAGGTGAATGTTCACTAGGACAATCCATCTCATTCTGAATATGATTCGACTTTGGCCTCCCTTTAGGTCGAAGTCTACTATTGTTCGATAGAAGCGTGGGTGTGTCATCAGAGAGCCGAAAATTTTGATATTCTCCGATTGGCATCCATGGAGTACTGTAGTAGGAGTTGATACTATCAAGTCGATAAATTGGATCAAAAAACTGCTCCCAAGATACGTGTACGTAACCACATGCTGCAATCACATGGCCACAAGGATATCTCAATGTTTGAAACTTGTCACATTCACAGTAATGCTTCTCCAATAAAACAACTCGGATATGACCATTGCTACAAGACACAACATCACTGGGATCAGCGACCTCAAATCATTTCTCTGGATGATTAAATACGGCGACACGATAAGTTGCAGCCTCCTGAAAAACTGTATCTATATCACGCTAGAAATGGTGTCCATAGCACATCCCTCTGTTCAAGAAATCTTCAGCTTGCTTTCCCCATTCTAGAAAATACTTGACACTACGATAGAAGGTCTCCTGTACCAAACCTATAATTTAGATTTAAGTCAGTATACTAATAGTATATTATAATTCTACTTTTCTGAGAAACATATAATCAAATATTCATATTTACCTGTGATTGGTAATTTTTGAACTCCCTTGAAAACTCCATTTATGCATTCTACGATATTGGTCATCATATGACCGTATCTCCTCCCATCATCATATGCCAATGACCATTTCTGTTTTGGAAATTGCATCATGTAATCATAAACTTCTAGATTAACTTTATAGATATCTTGAAGACGCTCCTCCATTATTTGTTGTTGAGGCTCGTATGCTATCATACAAGAAATAATCTGAATAGATATGATCATAACTATGACATGAATTTTTATTAGGAAATAGGATATTCATACCAATTTTTAAGATTGCTTTCTTCATCGACTCATTCTTGAATATCTTTCATAAATTTCTAGAAATGTATCGAATACAATATCGATGATGGGAATAGGGTGGTCTCCATGAAAGTCCCTCATACTATACTTCCTCCTTGATTACACGGTGAAGATCTGAGATAAGTCAAATCCCTTCGGCACCCGTAACAAACTCTCTAAGACATGCCAGAAACCAACTCCATGATGAGAAGTTCTCTTTCTCCACAATTTCAATTTTCAAAGGTAGAGGGGCTCGATTTCCATTTTGTGTGGAAGAAATCAATAAAGTTCCTATATACTTTCTATATAGAAATGTGCCATATATTTGTATAAACTGCTTGCAATGTCTAAAAGCCGTCACACAGGGTAAAAATGCCCAAAATAGTTTATCAAAAACAACCATTGACTGATCAACTTGGTTGTATTGGTTAACATATTCAGTAGTATGTAACCGATATATCACTAGATTATTGTGGCATAAAATCTCCAAAAGTTGTGGTAAAACTTGATAAGAGTCGTCCCAATCACCATACACTTTCACAATAGCCTTTTGTCTTGCTGCCCATGCCTTCCAATAAGAGATCTGATACTCAAAAAGTTGTTTGATTCGCTCCATCACTAGAACAATAGGAACATCTTGACATACTCTAATCATTTCAACAATAACTATTGAAACAAAGTCAACATATAATGAAGAGTGTTCCTGTGATAAGATTGGGTTCACACATGTGTGTGGAGTAAATATTGTGATGCGCTAGCTGTGAAAAGTGTTATCAATTATAGCTCGCAGACACATTTGATAGTTCGAACCATATTTTTCACAATGAATCAAATAATAATACCTTTTTAACTCTTCTATAAGATATGAGTAATGTCTTTCAATGTGATATTGTTTTATCAAATTTTTCATTGTATATTTACTCTCAAACTCTCTCCCAATATAAATAACGCCTTCATCTGACACTCGATCTGTGCCCCCAATGATTCATGGAAATTTTGATGTAGGAGTAATAACTAGCCAATCGAATTCTGGCAAGAGATTCATGACTTCTGTCAACCATGAACTCAATGGTGGGGGATGGTTCAACAGTTGGTTAAACCTCACATGAGTGGGCACTGATTGTTCTTCCTTATGCACTTCCTCTTCATCTTCAGCTTCCTCTTCATCTTCTTCTTCTAAATTGTCATCATCCTCAAAATCATCGAGCAACACATCTACAGTATGCAGGAGACTATCCATTGAAATTTTAGCCGAGGGAAATGACGTTACCATTGCTGATGGAACTTCTTGATGTGTTCTAATAGGATCATATGACATAGTATCGTGAAATTGTGATCACACAACTTCCAATGTCGATGGAACCTCCATTATAGCGATGGTCACATACAACTCCATCATTTGATTGGCAGGTAGAAAATTAACTAATGATAGTACGTATTCCCATTATTCATCACCAGTTATTGGATATGCCACATTCCAAAACCTATCAACATATTATAGATGCCTATATGTGATAGATTTTATCACTTGGTTGCTCGTCAGTTTCAAATTTCGATGAATTTTCCTTTGAAGAGTTCCCAAATTTGTACAGCCTCCAAGCATTACAACAACTTCTGGTTGTATACTATAACTATATCCTTGTTTTGTCTCAATTATTTATCTGTTGTAATAAATATAAGCAGCCATATTTTTTTTATCTAAAATAAACCCTCGTTATTAATCACATATGATCAAAAAATCAATTTATGTCTGCATGCTTCTAGAATCTATGTTGGAATCCTAGTACCTCCACCAAATCAATATGTTCAAACCATATTGATGTGTAACTCTCTTTACACAACCCATAAGTTTGTGTTATTTACCCAAAAATAGTAAGTCAAACATATTCATACATATCCACATGCATCATATGCATGAGGTACGTGAACACGTCATGTAAAAGCATAGAGTTATATGAAATCTAAAAACTCAGCATGAATAAACCCGAAGCGACAGATAGCCAACCCCATTCACTTTCCTAGACAAGGAAAGCCTCCAGGAAAGTAGGTGGTCCAACCCAAAGCCCCTCTATTCGAGGATACTTTACTCAAGTAAGCATTTCAGTTCATGACAACTCTAACACTTAATATAAAAAAAATATATTCAACTACTAAATTCAAGTTCATAACTTCAATTACAAACTGAGGTCAAGGTAGATGAAAAACTAAATTCATTATCATACTTAGAATGTCATGAAAAAATATATTATATAAAAAATTCATAATATAACTACTTTGCTAAATACTATAACTACTTCGCTAAATACTGTAACTACTTCGCTAAATACTGTAACTACTTCACTAATTACTGTAACTACTTTGTTGATTACTTTAACTACTTCTTTAATTATTGTAACCACTTCTCTAATTACTATAACTACTTCGCTAATTAGAATTCATTAGTTACATAATTAGACTTCATTAAGTACCTAATTAGACTTCATTAAGTACCTAATTAGACTTCATTAACTATCTAATTAGATTACCTAATTAGATTTAATTAATTAACTTAACTAATTTGAATAGATTAACTATATAATTATAATTAATTAACTAATTTATTAAAATTAATTAATTAACTAATTATAATTAATTAGGTAACTAATTATAATTAATTAAGTAATTAATTACAATTAATTAACCACCTAGTTTTACTTAATTAACTCCACTAATTTGAATTAATTAAGTAACTAATTAAAATTAATTAACTACCTAATTTGAATTAATTAATTAACTAATTAAAATTAATTAACTAATTAAAAATAATTAACTAATTAAAATTAATTAACTAATTACAATTAATTAACTAATTAGAATTAATTACCTAACTAATTAGAATTAATTAAGTAACCGATTAGAATTAATTAATTAACTAATTTGAATTAATAAAGTAACCAATTACAATTAATTAACTAATTTGAATTGATTAACTAATTAGAATTGATTACTTAACTAATTAGAATTGATAAACTAACTAATTAGAATTCAATAATTAAATAATTATAATTACTTACTTAACTAATTAGAATTTATTAGTTAACTAATTAGAATTAATTAATTAACTAATTTAAATTAAAAAAGTAACTAATTACAATTAATTAACTAATTTTAATTGATTAACTAATTTGAATTGATTACTTAACTAATTAGAATTGATTTATTAACTAATTAGAATTCATTAATTAACCAATTAGAATTCACTAATTAACTAATTAGATTTAATTAATTAACTAATTAGAATTAATTACTTAACTAATTAGAATTAATTAGTTAACTAATTACAATTAATTAACTAATTAGAATTAATTACTTAACTAATTTTAATTAATTAGTTAACTAATTACAATTAATTAACTACCTAATTTGAATTGATTAATTAACTAATTAAAATTACTTAACCAATTAGAATTAAGTAACTAATTACAATTAATTAACTAATTTGAATTAATTAACTAATTAGATTTGATGAATTAACTAATTAGAATTTATTAACTAACTAATTATATTTCATTATTTGACCAATTAGAATTCAGTAATTAACTAATTAGATTGAATTAATTAACTAATTAGAATTACGTACTAATTAGATTTAATTAATTAACTAATTAGAATTAATTACTTAACTAATTAGAATTAATTACTTAACTAATTAGAATTAATTATTTAACTAATTACAATTAATTAACTACCTAATTTGAATTGATTAATTAACTAATTATAATTACTTACTAATTAAATTTAATTAATTAACTAATTAGAATTAATTATTTAACTAATTAGAATTAATTAGTTAACTAATTATAATTAATTAACTACCTAATTTGAATTGATTAATTAACTAATTACAATTACTTAACTAATTACCATTATGTAACTAATTACAATTAGTTAACTAATTTGAATTAATTAACTAATTAGAATTGATTAACTAACTAATTAGAATTGATTAACTAACTGATTAGAATTCATTAATTAACCAATTAGAATTCACTAATTAACTAATTATATTTAATTAATTAACTAATTAGAATTACTTACTTAACTAATAAAAATTAATTAGTTAACTAATTAGAATTAATTAATTAACTAATTTGAATTAATAAAGTAACTAATTACAATTAATTAACTATTTTGAATTGATTAACTAATTAGAATTGATTACTTAACTAATTAGAATTGATTAACTAACTAATTAGAATTCATTAATTAACCAATTATAATTCACTAATTAACTAATTAGAATTACTTAATTAACTAATTAGAATTAATTGGTTAACTAATTAGAATTAATTAATTAACTAATTTGAATTAATAAAGTAAATATTTTCAATTAATTAACTAATTTTAATTGATTAACTAATTATAATTGATTACTTAACTAATTATAATTGGTTAACTAACTAATTCGAATTCATTAATTAACCAATTAGAATGCACTAATTAACTAATTAGATTTAATTAAATAACTAATTAGAATTAATTACTTAACTAATTAGAATTAATTAATTAACTAATTTGAATTAATAAAGTAAATAATTACAATTAATTAACTACCTAATTTGAATTGATTAATTAACTAATTACAATTAATTAACTAATTACAATTAATTAAATAATTACAATTAATTAACTACCTAATTAGAATTAATTACTTAAATTATTTGAATTGATTACTTAAATAATTAAAATTCATTAACTTAACTAATTATAATTACTAACTTAACTAATTATAATTAATTAGTTAACTAATTTAAATTATTTAGTTAACTAATTACAATTAATTAAATAACTAATTTGAATTAATTAACTACTTAATTTGAATTAATTAACTTCACTACTTTGAATTAATTAATTAACTAATTAAAATGCATTAATTCACTAATTTGAATTAATTAACTAATTAGATTAACTAAACAATTAAATAAACAATTGAAAATATTACATAAATGTAAATGAAAAGTTACCTCAAATTTGTGGGAAGGTAGCTACGCTACGGATGGCGTTTGAGAAGAAGATTGGGAATGATGAATTGGGAAGGAGGGAGAGGGATTGGGAAGGGGAGGGGAATAATGAGTGTGGGAGGATGAGTGTGGGGTGTGGGGGGAAGGGTATTTATAGGTTGGGAAGGAGATCAGCGCCACTTCAAGTGGCGCTGATGCCTTCAGGACCGAAATCGGCCTAGCGCCACTTCAAGTGGCACTAGGCCGGTTTTTTCCATTAGCGCCACTTGAAGTGGAGCTAGGGAGCCCCATTTCTCTAAATATTTTAACCCTAAACACATTTTAATAAAAAAACCCCCATACGCCCAAATTTTCCATGAAAATATAGTATAATATAAAAAATATGTACTGCATATGGAATTTATTATATTATATTTAGATAATAAATATAGTCATAATAAAAGAAATTGTAACAATGAAACAAAAAATAGAAAATAAAATAAATATAATACGAAAATTTGGGTCCCCTCCATACCCTATAACAATCCCACTCACAGATAACGCTGTACAAATGAAAAAAAATATTAGAAATGCAACATCCATTTTGAAAATGAAAATATATAATCACGAGAAAATAAAATTAAATGAAAAATGAGGTATTTATAAATGACATAACTCATACGACCATTCCATATCCGACAATTGGAATAGTCACTACTAAGATAATGACATTTAATGATTGATTTTGACTGTCACAGTTGCTCTGTCGCTAAAGGATTATAGTGACCGTCATTGGAGGCTGCTTAAGATCCACCCAAAAATGTTGTCGACAATGTAAGAGGACGCGGGGGACACAGCCAAGGGAAAGGATGGACCTCAAAGTGCATGTTTTCAATGTAAGAGTCATCTTAGTTTAAGAACACATGTCACATAGCTAAAACTAACCATATGAGTTTTAATTATTTTCAAACATTAGAGAAACAATCCATGTAATGACCCAATGTTTTATCAATGGAATTCTCTCCTTATAATTATGTCATATAGTATAATCACATAATATCACATTAAGAACACAAAAAAACTTTATTAATGATAAATGAATGAAATAAAAGGTATTTCTAGAAGTTTAGGAGCACATACTAATGAAATAGTAACTTGACCTTCGAAATAGTAATGCGACCCTTGTGAATAGTAAACCAGCCAATGTAATAGTAACATCACCAATGAAATTATAAATAAAATTTATACATCTTATAAGTGATAGTATGATATAATTATATCATAGTATAAGTAAGTGAATATTTTAAAAATTAATAATTAAGTGTTGGTTTTTATGTAAGTCATAAATATTTAATTACAATTTTATGACTAATTTAATAATTTAAAAGAAAATATATTTTCATAAATTTTATTTATAAATTATTTTTTTGATGTATTATGATTATAAAATAATTTTATGAGACCTAAATAAATGTTTGAAAGTGTTCTAAAAGGACTATTAATTTTAAAATTTCTATTTTCCAAATAAATAATGGTTTTAATTAAAAATTGAATTTATCATATTTAAAAAATTATTTTCACAAAATAAAGTTCATTTTTGAATTCTACACAATTAAAAATAGTTAGTGTGAATTTTTTGGAATTTTTCTAAAATATTTGAATTTTTTTGTGAATAGTGAAATACAATGATTTACAGTATATGTAAATAAATGAATTTTTGAGTCATGCTTGAGTCATGGATGATGTAAGTGACCATTTGTTCGGATTCACATGCACACATTACTATATTTAGTCTCAAGAATCAGCATTATTGCTTATTTCACGACCCCCTCTCCACAAAGTGTACCCCTCCTGGGCTGGCAATGTGAGAAGGGAGATAATGACCCCCGAGTCCCGCCTCCAATAGGCCCCAGGTTGGTGACTAGCACCGAGGGTATAGGGAACACACAAATGGGAGGAATTATCCTCTAAGAGAATACATGCACAAGACATAGATAAGATAGACACCAACCAACTTCAACTCAACCAGTAAGATAAAAGTAATCCCAAGTACACATATGAAATGTCATTCAAAACTACTACAACTGAAAGGGGAAAAACTGCAAGTACCCAAAAGAAAGTCAAACAACAACAACCACAAGCCGGAACAACTCCTACAATCGCAAGCTAGTAGTAACCAGTCTGATCTCCAACCTACTCCAAGTGACCTGAAAAACAGTTTATATATACATAGGGTGAGTATAACAGTATACTCAGTAGGATCATCCTCAAAGCCTCTCATGCAAAAGTAAAGAAAGCATGCTAAAGCACAGTGAACAAAAAGTGAAACTAAATCGTCACCTAAACTGGTATATTATGTTCCCAGCCTCACCATGGCTTATCTCACTAAGTAACACATACAAGAGTATATAATATAACAAAGAATATCAAGGGTACCCCGCTACTACTTCTCCACTGGTTTTCCGCTTTGCCCCAACATCGCACGTCCTAAGCATCTCTCTCAAAAAAGGCTTGCCCGCAGACACCTGGGTGAAGCACCACAACATTCACCTCGTGCAACAAAACCACCATGTCCACATAAGCAAAGTAACCAGGTTGTTTTTGGGAGCCACCATAGCTCGCATAACGTGTATCATACATCGGGTATTATACCTCAAGCCATTAGAGCACATACACCGAGTAAGGATCCTCAAGACATCACAACTTATACACATTACACCTATAGTAGTCCATAGAAAACTATATCCAGAATATATGTGTGTGAATAACCACAATCCATTATATCCCTCTACACACATATATGTGGAAAACTAACCAATGTGTCTGATAGCAAAAGTAACTACCAAGAGAAGAGAGCGAGGCCAAAGGGGGTAGTCAACCATCCATCCTCCCACCAAAATGTTGGGGAAAACACCCCCCATGGCTCAGAATCCCCAATATGTTAGTTTCCCTTACTGATAGGGTGAAGTAGCGTATAGAAACACAAAAAGTACAGAATATACTATAGCTCACAACCACACTATGGGCATAACCTAGTCTTAGACTCAATTGCAGCTAACGTCTCTCGAACTTCAGGCTGCCACTTCTAAGACTAGGTATCCAATAAGCACACAACCATTTAAAGAGGTTTAATACATTACCTCATTCCCTTTTTATCAGTTCCACTTTATGTTAATTAATTCTTTAAACATTAATTAACCAATAATAATTCCACATTAGATTTCATTAGCATCACACCCAGAGTACATTGTTCCTTCAAATCACAACCTCATCATTGCGCCACATAAAGCTCCAAACCCCATGGGTTAACATCATTTATTCAATTATTTATTTACAGCATTACTTTCCCATATTCCCAGACATTCTAGAAAAACAATATATGCTTCTAAACACAAGGGGCTCAACACGATAAGTAAATGAACTACCCGTCGAGTCTTTTCCGCCTATAGTAAGAGCGTAGAACCATCCTCCCTTGATAAGCTAAACACAGAAAGCACGTGGAATACCCCGTAGGTCTTTTCCACTTTCAGAAGAAGGGTAAGCAAGACTAGATGCCTTGAGTAGTGGGGAAAGTAAAGCAGATAAACAACCCAGAAGAATCAGCAGTAAACCAAACATTCACATCCAACCCATTTCATCATCCCTGTTGTCCTCCATTACACCCACATGTATAAACTAATGCATCTCACCACTCTAGGCGTCAACTGCCACAACAACCATTAGGCCTCCATGCCCCCACATATCACAACAGCCATCCGGGCTCACATCACAACACAAGCAACAAGAAAACAACAATCATATTGGTTGGTCTCTTGGCCCTTGAACAAGCAAGAGGGTAACTCAGAACCCTTCAAGGAATAAATTAAACATGCTTACTGCACCAATTTGACTAACATAAAAAAAATACAACAATAAGAACCAAATTCATTTACTTGCCTTTTTATCTTTAGCCAAACAATTATCAATTAATTCCGGTTTATGTTCTTTACCAATTTCCATCAAGAACGAACAACTAAATAAAGAAAGCATAGATATCACACTATCTAGAAAAAACAAAAGGCAATACCATATGATTGATATAAATTTATTTATCTGGTTCAAGTATTTATTATGTCAATTCCATTGTGATCCAGTGGCTAAAAGATGCTAACTCTATAGTTGCACGTAAAAATAAAAGAGAAGCAATGAACCCCTACCTTAAAAAGGTTCTTAAGGATATTTATATGAGAATGATCCACACAACGGATCATGATCGCCTCATCCCGTGACAACTGCATCCACCCGAGGATGTCGCGGCATGACCGCACCAACCAATACCCAAGAAACTCCATTAGAAGCATGGATATCACATGCCATAATATGGAAAGGAGAAACAAGAGAAGGTGAACCCAAAATAACTATGATAAATCATACCTTATATCGAAGATTGATGGATACTTCTTGGTTGCAGCAAAACAGGGGGTGCACTTACAGCAAGAAGAACGTCGAGGGAAACCAATCCACCAAGAAAAGTTTAATCTCATAATTCCTACAAGAAGGAAGGAAAGGTTTGAGCATCTCTCGCCAGAGAACAAGGATAAAGAACAATGGAGGAATATATCTTGTCCCTTTAGAAGATTTAACGGAGTAGTGGTTTAAGATACAGTGGATTTTCCATTAAAATTGGATCACATTAAATCACGTGAGTTGACCAAGCAAAAGTATCACAGGAATTAAGAAAATTAATATAGGATTTATGAGATTTGATTCGGCCTTAAATCCCTTAAAACAAGGACATAAATGCATTTTACGTCACAGAAAATGTTAAATTGGCGAAACTGGAAAAAATCTGGAAATTTGGAAAAGGAAATACGAAATAGTTCTGGAAACACTGTTCATGAGCTGACTCACCATTTCTGACTCACCATTTCTGACTAACCGTTTCTAACTCACCATTTTTGACTCACAATTTCCGACTCACCATTTCTAACTCACCATTTCCGACTCACTATTTCTAACTCACCATTTCTGACTCAACATTTCTGACTCACCGTGACACTATTCATAAAACTGGAAACACTATTTACAGAATTGGAAATTTAGAAAAGTGTTGGGGATGAGTCACCTTGACCTTCCAGAACACCTAAAACACCATATTTTAGCAAAGGGATGGACCTAAGAGGTCCGGTCCATTATAGCTTATCTTGAACAAAATAATAAAATAATGATTAAAATAATGGAAAACCCTCCTCTCCTCCACTTAAATACCACCCCTCACCCCTTTGCTACTCACACCTCTAAAGAATTGATCCTTGTCTATATTCTACCCAACACTCTTCCCAAATCTCTCCCCCACAACTAGAATATTTTGGTCTTAACAAAAGACCAAAAACCATTCCCTTAAGAAGGCTCTCAAGAGGAATGAATCAAGATGTAAAACCCTCTTCTGTTTTCTTTCAATTTCTTCTCAAGTTCCTTTACTTTCTTTTCTATTCTCACATATACTCATCCAAAAGGTATAAAAGCTCAAGTAAATTACATATACTAGAATTTTGTTATGCTAATGGAATAATTCATCATCATCTCTCCTTTCCGCTCCTTTTATATTTGAAATGAAAACACCATCCGAGATGTGTTAATTTATCACATTCAAGGACAAAGGGTTTTAAATTTCTATTATCGTATTCAATTATAGTCATGAAAAAAATATGGTTGAACCAGATTATTATATATTTAATATATCCTATATAATGTTCTGGAATCATTTTTTAAAAATAATGTAAAATAATAAAACAAAACAAGTTCACTATGATCAAAACATCTCAAAATAATCCAAGTGTTTATCACTAATGATTTATCTAATGAATTATCCTCACATCTGGAAAAAATGGTATTTTAATATTATATAATTCCATTAATAACATATAAGTTCAGTTCTGGATAGCTATCCTCATTCTACATGATATTCCATACTCATATACAAGTAAACCGATAATGAAAACCAAGGAAATCAATGCTCCAAAATGATGAAATTGAGTTTAAAAAATGACCAAAAGAGACATAAATGAACTTAAAAAAATTATACCAAATAAAATACATGTATAAATGGTTCTGGATTTATTAATTAATGAATCTAATTTTATTATTTAGGACATTAAGATCGAGTGCAGAATCATTTCAGACATAAGGTAAGGGATTCTACCTGAACATCCATTATTCCTTCAGGTTATTCATTCTCTCTTTTCACCCAAATTAAATTCTATTTTGTTTTTATGAAAATATTATAAATTTTGTATATATTTTCTATACTTATGTATCAAGATCCGTTCATCCTTATTTTTGGGGTTATACATGTTTTTAAAAGGTTCCCTCCTCAATTCTTCCCGATAAGCAAGCCCGATTTAAGAAAACTTCTAGAAATCTTACCCATTTTTAAGTTTTCTCCATAATATATTTTAATCCATATTTATTTTTATAAAATTACTCAGTTTATCATGAAAATAAATCTTGGTTCAATTCTTATTTTATACAAACAATTATGCCTTTTCCATTTTAAAGAATCTTGAAAGTTTTCCTTTAAACTGTACTAAAATGGTTTATCTCTACATTTTCTTAAAAACTCTTTTCACTTCAGTTCAAAATAACTTATAATGATATATTTCTATATTCCTTTATGAATTTCCTTGTATGATTTAATTTCTTTCTTTCATGAACACTTTTACGATACACCCATTTATCATGATTTTGACATGATTATGATATCCAATTATTTCCATGGGTAACCCTTATGTTTATTTTTGATTACTTATGTATGATTCTTTATGTGGAAAACATATTCATGAAAAAGTTATTATGAGTTCACCTAGATAGCGCTTCAATACATTGGGTAAAGTTTATTCTCATGAGATGTTATGTGCAATAATCTTCATGGTAGCCTTGACTCGTGCTCCCACTACAAAAAAAAAACAGTATATTAGAGGGGGTTATGCACAACCCCCTATAAATTCATTTTCTGCAACATTAGAGGGGGTTCTGCACAAACCCTTATAATCATCAAATTTAGATGGGGTTCACAACCCCCTCTAAAATGTTTAGCATTTTTTAATATGTAGTTGGATTTTAGAGACGGTTATGTTAAAACTATCACTACTTTAATAATTAGTAGCACTATATATTTAGTTGCAAGCACTATATATATTTGGTTAGAGGCGCTGTATATATACATATACATACATGCATGCATGCATACATACATACATACATACATACATACATACATACATACATACATACATACATACATACATACATACATACATACATACATACATACATACATACATACATACATACATACATACATACATACATACATACATACATACATACATACATACATAATACATACATACATACATACATACATACATACATACATACATACATACATACATACATACATACATACATACATACATACATACATACATACATACATACATACATACATACATACATACATACATACATACATACATACATACATACATACATACATACATACATACATACATACATACATATATATTCAGTTATATTTTAGAGGTGTTGTGTGTGTGTGTGTGTTATACAGAATTTTTTTTAAAGAAAATAGCGGGGGTTCAAAACCCCCTCTAATGTAAGATATTAGTGGGGGTTCAAAACCCCCTCTTGAACCCCCTATAATTTAAGAGATCAAAGGGGTTGTGAACCCCTACTATTTTCTTAAAAAAATTATATTATATATATAGTATATATTGTATACATATATGAATTTATTTATAAAATGTATAATATATTATATTAATATAAATATGTAATATATATATATATATATATTAATTGTGTACGTATAAATACAATAAGTATATATATATATTTTAATTATATATTTGGGTAAAATATAAATATAAATATATATGTATATGTATATATATATATAATATGTGTATTCAAATAAATATAAACAATTAAAAATAAATATATAAATACACATTTGTGTTTGTGTGTGTTTGATATAAATGTATTTATAAATACATACATACATAATTTTATTTAAATATATGTAAATATATAATTTATAGAGGTGTGCAGAAAATATATATATACATATATATTTATATAAATATAAATATAGATACATGTTATTTATTTAATTTATTTAAATATATTATACAAATAATGTTTATCTCAACAAACTTATTAATATATATAAATACATTAATATATAAATTATGTGTAAATTTGTTAATATATATATGTTTATTAATATATATGAATATTTTAATAAACTTATTATATGTATTTAAATATATTATTAAAATTATTTATATTTTAATAAACTTATAAATATATATAAATAGAATAATATATGTAGAATATAAACAAACAGAGACTTGGGGTGGTGGTTTGAGCGCAGATGGTATATCATGAAGAATGGTGGTTCGAATCCCACCTGGATCATTATTTTAGAAGCCCTACGAATTCTCATACTGAGAGTAGACTGGGGCATGGACCGAGACACACACGCGAAGACCAGGGCACATTCACGTGGGGACACCAAGACACTGAGGCAACATACAGACATCAAGATAGGGGAGACCGAGACACGAGACAGATCAGACACCGGTAGGGGCACCAGACAGACCAGACAGGAGAGGGGCACTAGACAGACCAGACAGGAGAGATCGGGACTGAGAAACGAGACACCAGACTAGACAGGGGAGACCAGGACCAAGAAAAGACACAAGACACCAGACCAGACAGGGGAGACTAGGACCGAGACAGGAGACACGAGACACGAGACACTGGACACAAGACACACCAGACACCGGGAGGGGCACGAGATAGACACTGGGACACCAGGGGAGACACCAAAGAGACTAGGGGAGGCACATGAGGGGGACAGGAGGGGGACATGCACAACGTAGATTCTTTAAAAAAATCTTTTGGTGCGATTGTGTAAAAATTCGCCTAATGCAATAAACAACTAGGGGCAGTTTGAACCGCCCCTAATGCCTCTATTAGCGGCGGTTTGGGTTATAAACACCTCCAATGAAAACCATTTGTTATAAATTTTGGACAACATTAGAGGGGGTTTAAACCCCCTCTAATGTAACCGCTGCTAAATTCATCATGCATTTACCAGCACTTGCTCAAAACCACCTCTACTAACAATAGGCGGGCATATTAGCAGCGGTTCCTCATAACCGTCTCTAATGTCTTTAGAAGGGGTTATAACCCCTTCTAATGTCAAAAATAACCCCTTCTACAATGGTCATTTTTTGTAGTGTCCTCTATGTGAAACAATCCTCAACTCAGGCTAAAGTCATGTTTAATGTTGTTTCCACATTATTATGATGACATGTTCTATATGTTATGATTCCTTATGTTTGATCATGTTCTATGCATTTTTATATCATTATGTTATACCTTCTAACCAATGTGTTAAGATTTATTCTTATATTTATTCCCTTACTAGACTTTTAGCTCATCCCTTTCTTCATATTATCCCCAGGTTATACTATATAGATGTAAGAAATCGAAGTATATTAGGAGATACCAATGAATGTTAAATAATGACATGTTTTATTAAGTATATGTTTTCAGTTCTATGTACCTAGTCTTCTAAGACACTAGAATTTATGATCATTAACTTGTAATTTGATATATAATTATGCTTAGAATCATGTAATGATATGTGTAAAAGGATAGGGTAGCTATAGTTGGTATCAGAGGAAATGTTTAGTTATTTTGGGAGATTAGGAATAGATCACTTTAGTAAGAATGATAGGGATAAGACTAAGTCAAAGAAATCATCCCTAAATTTTGGTAATTATAGAGTAATTGGTTTATCAAGAAAATACATCATTGTGTGGATATTACAAGTGGATGTGGTTCTAGATCATATGTACCTAAGAGTGAAAACTCCAACAAGGTGTTTCGGGCCTGACTCAGAGTAACCTAGTACATGACAACGAGCCTTAATACACACCTAGTTTGACACTCCCAGGGGTTATTCTTTAGTAAATTCATAAGCTCATTAAAAACCAGTATTAAGGGTGTAAAGAAAATGACTATAAGAATATATGTTAGGAAATAGATCATGAATAACCTAGATTGAAACCTAGGGAATCACAATTTAGGATATAAATTTCCTTTAAGAGTTTATCCTTTTATGTATAAAGTTTCCTTTTATGATTATTAGCCAAGTATTCAAGCCCCCTAATTTCACTTTCATTTTCTTAACTAATGGTGGGAAATAGAAGAACATGTTCCAATAATCAATGTGATAGGGAATGTGATGAATTACCTAATTAAATGCCAAATATGATGGGAATGGGTACTCAAAACTTTATGACAATACTTGCTTAGCTGGCTCAAGTTATGAATAACAACATGAATCGTGTGGAACACCCTCATTCTCCAAGGAAAGTTAAAGTTTCCATTAAATCCTCAACGTGGAAAAGTCCTTCCATGTTTAGTGGATCTTATGGTCCCATCCTCATAGAACAGTGGATTAAATCCATTGAAAAGATATTATCTATCTTATAGTTCTTAGAAGAAGTGAAAGTTGTTCTGACGGTCTATCGTTTTGATGGGGAAACTGATAAATGGTGGACACTAGTCAAAAATATAAATTCTAAGGAGGAAATTGATTCTATGGATTGGGAGGAATTCAAGAAAACTATTTTCAATAAATATTTTCCTTGAACCCTCCATCTCAAAATAGAAATAGAGTTCCTCAGACTTAAGAAAGAGGAAGATGAGTCTATCGAGGCATATAAAGGAAAAATTAAAAGACTTGCAAGATATGCCTCCAGCTTTATCATGAACACCGAAATCAAGGTGGATATCTTCTTTATTGGACTAATGATGAGTCTATGAAAAGTGTTGCCAATTTGAGACTTTGATAGTTATGAAGAGATTGTCTGTTGTGCCCTCAAGATTGAAATGGAAATCAGAGACTCTCAGTGGTCTCATGGGTCCAGTGAAAAAAAGTAGAAAATGGAGACTAATATGGGTGGATCAGAAAATAAATCCCATAATGTAAAGAAGACTGAATATCCCACGTGTCAAAATTGTTGGAAGAATAATCTTGGGAACTATCTGAAGGGAACTAGGAAATTCTTAAAATTTGGAATAATGGGGCATCTGGCTAAGAACTATTGAATAGATATGAATAGTTCCACTGATATAGAAGAAGAATGGAAGGTTCAGGTCAACAATCATCTTGTAGTGCAGTGTTTCAACTACAAGGAACATGGAACATTTTCAAACAAGTTTCCTAGGCCCATAGTTGTCATAGGCAATCAACCACAACCTCCAAGGCAACACAAAAGGAAATATGCTATCACTACTGCTGAGGTGCAGCCAGAAAATGATGTGGTGATAAGTACACTGGTTATTCATTCAAGAATAGAGAATATACTATTTGATCTTGGTTCTATGAATTATTTCATATCTTGTAAGTTTAGTATAACTATTCAATCACCACCTCAAAATTTGGAGATTGAGTTATTTATGAGAACAACTAATGGAGAAATTATTTCATCCAAAGCACATAACTCCTCCCCATTTAATGTTTTTGGATCGAACCTCCCATATAATCTTGTATTACTTTATTTGGTGGAGTTTGATGCTATTTTGGGCATGGATTGGATATCTTTATATAAATCCAAAATCAAATGTTGAGAGAGTGAGATCACTCTTCACATCCTAGACCATCCTCAAATTCTTTAAAAGTGTAAGGAGGAAGATGAATCTCCTTCAAAATCATCATCTCAAGTGTGGATATTACTACCTTATGATTAAGAATATCTCATATAAATGATTGAGACAAAGGATATTATCTTGATAGAAGATATTCCCATCATGAGGAATTATACTGATGTATTCCCTAAATAATTTCCCTTTCTTCCACCTGATCGAGAAGTTGAGTTATCAATTAAACTTATTCATGGATCTCTGCCTATATCAAAGACACCTTATAGAATGGCCACCATTGTGATAGAATAACTAAAGATTCAGTTATAGGAGAATGTGGACAAGGGTTTTATATGCCCGAGTGCTTCACCATGGGGTGTACTTGTCCTCTTTGACAAGAAGGATGGATCAATGCACCTTTTCATTTATTATCATGAGTTTAATAAAATAAAGATAAAGAACAAGTATCCCCTACCACGAATAGACAACTTATTCAATCAACTACATGGGGCCAATTTTATCTCTAAGGTGGAACTTCAGTCGGGATATCACCAATTAAAGGTTACGAAGGAAGATATTCCCAAGAATGCATTTCGAACAAGGTATAGAAAATATGATTTCATAGTGATAGCCTTTTGAATCACTAATTCTCCATAAATATTCATTGATTTAATGAATAGAATATTTAGATATTACCTCATAAAATTTGTGGTAGTATTTATCGATGATATTATGATATACTCAAAGAGAATAGAGGAACACATAGAGCATTTGAATACTGTTCTAAAAACTTTGAAAAGGGAGAAACTATATGCAAAGTACAGTAAATGTGAGTTTTGGATGGAGGAAGTATCATTCTTGGGGCATGTTATCTCCAACAAAGGGATATCTGTAGACCCCTCCAAGATAAAGGAAACCGAAGAGTGGCCTAGTACACCATTTTCAACAGAGATCTGTAGTTTCCTTATCCTAATTGGGTATTACTAACGATTTGTGAAGAAATTCTCATGTTTGTCAAACCTAATGAACAAGATAAAATGAAAGTGAGTGAAGTTTGTATGGACTCAAGAATGCGAGAAAATTTTAAGGAGCTAAAAAAGAGTCTTATCACTTATCCAGTACTCACACTCCCACCAAGTGGAGAACTATTTATGGCGTGAGGTGATGATTTAAAAGAGGGATTATGCTATGTATTGATGAAAAAATGATAAAGTGATAGCCTATGCCTCAAGGCAGCTAAAAATCCATGAGCAAAACTATCCCACACATGATCTGGAGTTGGAAGCTGTGATCTTTATGATGAAAATATGGAGGTATTATATCTATGGGGAGAAGCATGAGATATATACTAATCATAAGAGTCTAAAATATATATTCACACATAATAAGCTTAATATGTGCCAAAAAATATAGTTGGGGTATATTAAGGATTATGACTTCTCAATCTACTACCATCTAGGTAAGGAAAATAAGGTGGAAGATACTCTAAGAGAAAAGGATCCTACATCTTTATCAATGATGATAATTGATAAGTATCCAATCATCTTATACCTTTAAAGGATAGAAATGGGAATAATCAAGGGAGGAATATCATCAATCCTTTCTCAAATTATTGCTCAACCATCCATTGTGGAGAAAATAAAGGATGATCAAAGAAATGATGTGGAAATTTGGAAAATGGAGGAAGTTATCAAGAATGAGAAATCCTACAATTTTAAGATCAATGAGGATGTAGTCATAATATTTGGGTCACAACTATGTGTACCATCAAATCTAGAGATAAAGAAAGAGCTTCTGAATGATGCACATAGATCAACCTTCTCTATTAACCGAGGGAGAAAAAATATGTATTGAGATGTTCGAGAAGAATTTTTGAGGGACAATATAAAAAAGGAGATCACTGAATATACATCAAATTTCCTATTATGTCAGCAAGTGAAGACTAAAAGACAAAAGTATAAAGGGATGATGCAACCATTACCCATACCAATATGGAAATGGAAAAATATCACCATGGTCTTCATCATCGAACTTTCAAAGACACCTAGAGGAAACAATTCTATATGGGTTATTGTGGATTGTCTTACAAAGACAAATCACTTTATCATAGTTCAATAGGACTTCTCTTTGGATAAAATTTCACATATATACATCAAATAAGTGGTAATGTTGGATGGATTACCACTATCAATTATATCCAATCGAGAGTTGAGATTCACCTCAAAGTTTTGGAAAAGTCTCCAACATGCTCTAAGTACTGAGATAAACTTCAATATGGCATATCATCCCCTAATTGATTTCCAATCTAAAAAAACTATTCATACACTAGAATACATATTGAGAGAATGTTATATAGACTTCAAAGGATGATGGGACTTGTAATGGCCTAGACCTCTCCAGCCATTTCCTTTGTCAAAAAGAAGGTCACGAAGTGTTCTAGAGGGTAAAATGGACTTTTCCCACACTTTCCAGAATTTTGAAACTACACGCCGTGTAGTTTGAGTACACGCCATATACCCCCTTTCCGGGTATACCCCGTGTTTCAGGCCGTGTCCTCGCTATGTGAAATAATGGGTGCACACCGTGTTCCCAGTTCTACACGCTGTGTAGTCCTTCCCCACGTACGCGTTATCAGTCAACGGCCGTGTACCGTGTTGGAGCCGTGTCCTTTCCGTGTGCAATAAATGAGTACACGACATGTGTCTAAACTATACGCCGTGTAGTCCTTCCCCGCGTATGCGTTACCCTCAAACCGTGTGTTGACCAGTCAACGGCTGCGGAGCTGTGTTGGAAGCCGCGTGGAGACCGTGTAAAATAACCGAGTACACACCGTGTACCCTAAAGTACACGCCGTGTACTTTTCGTTTTATCTCCTATAAAAGGATGGGTCCCATCCTCCTTTCAACTCACCCCCTCTCCTCCCCTTTCCTCTGAGAAGAGCTCTCCCAAGAGACTCGAATTCTCCTTTTCTTCCATAACTTCTTCGTCCGAGCTCCGATTTACGATCCATCAGCGGCCACGGGATCGTAACGACGAGGCAGAACTTCCGAGCTTGGATCCGTTGTCTTTCCTTCGGACTTTCCTATCCGACTTCCACCCGAGGTGGTTTTTCCGGGACCCGACATAGGTGACGGACACCGACAAACTTCTTCTAAAGTTGATCCGCGGGAGCGCTGTGATCAGAACCTGTTGAGGTAGGGATATTACCTTTGTCTCTCTAATTTTGTGAATCATGAGGGGTGGGTATCCTATTGTTTTCATGAAAAATAGTTAAACCATTAAATAAAGATAATAAATGACTTATATAACAGGGTTGGGATGTTGTGATTTTGCTGTTGCTTTATATCCTGTGACATTATGTTTTGAATTGAATGAGCCTCTACCTACTGAAAATCACGGTCATTGGGGGCATTTGCTTATGCAATTAAATGTTTCCATATCTTTCTGGATTTTCTTATGGATGGAAGCTTTGTGGAATTTGGAAATTGGTTAATCACGTAAAGTTGGCTGTTTAAAATCTGGAACCATTGGGTGATCACCCCGGTTGGAAAAAATGGAATAATGAACATGTGGGTGTTGGCTTGGATACGTGGCATGTGATGGGGGTGTTTTATGGGTTGTTGTGGATAGGGTGAGCAGCGGGGCTGCGATTGACTTGATTGTGGGTTGGTGTGAATGTTGTGTTGGTAACGGGCAGTGGGGCTACGATAAATGGTATTAAAGGGATGATGATGTGCGGGTTTGGTGTGGTTGTCGTTATGGTGGTTGGCAGCGGGGCTACAGGGATGTGTTTGAATGTGAATGGGCTATGGGTTGTGATTATTAAATAAAAATAGGAAGAGTTAATGAATGGTGGGTCATGGTAATGGAACGGGTTTAATAATTAATGGGTTGGTTGGTTATTAAGAAGGGCTTGGTTGTGTTGCTTGTGTTTTTCCTAACTTGATTTGTGGATGGCAGGGATATGTTTTACAAATGATCGATGCGGTTGGTTATAGATAGTTTCCTAGTAGTTAAGGAACTAAATAATCTAATTCTGCTGAAACGTGAAAACCTAAATGGGGTTGGGGTTGTTTGTTGTATGCATGCTTCGTAGTAGTAGTGCCGAGGCACGTGCTCAGTTTCTCTGTTTAGAAGCCATAGGTTGGGCTGTGTGGTTGGTATATATATATATCTGTATCTTTTGTTTTTTATCTTACCCCACCCATGTTGAGCACTTAGTGCCGAACACTCCCATCTCATGGGAGAGGGTGTTTTTCCCTTAGTTACTAGCTTCTTCCTGCTCCTTCTCCCCTAGGCTGTGATGGCTTGAGGTGACCTTACACCTAAGACTCTTCGGGTAGGTTTTGATTGGGGTGTTTTTAGCCCAAGACTCTTTGGGTAGGTTCTACTTTTTCCCAAGAATATTCGGAATGAGGCCCAGGTGTGTGTGGGCGGGATAGGTGGTTGTGAGGCCCAGGTGTGTCCGGGCGGGATAGGTGGTTGTGAGGCCCAGGTGTGTGCGGGCGGGAGACGTGGTGGTGAGGCCCAGGTGTGTGCGGGCGGGGAGAGTGTGGCAGCGTCAAGAAGTTCATCGTTAGGAAGAGCAGCTAACTAAAGGGAACTGGTGCGGGGTACCCAATACTCTTGTTTCTTATATACTACTACCTGTTGTTCTTGTGTTTTAGTGAGTGTGGCTGGTGAGGTTGGGTGGATAGAATTCCTTGCTAGGTTTCTTCTGTTGTTCTCACGTGACATTAGGATGTATCCCCACTTGTGCACGAGAGCTTTAGGTTTCCCTACTAAGTATACTTGTATGCTCACCCTACGTTTACTTTCAGGTTTCTAGGAGGACTACTAGGGCCGTGCGGGACCCTACTAGTCGGACAGTTGAAGTTGTTGCAGTTTTTGTTCTCTTTTTTTCTTTTGGTATTGTACTTTGAGATTTCTCGTACTTGTACCTTGTTATAAAATTGTTTAAACATGCATGTGGTCTTGGTTTGGGTTTATTTCTATACACTTGTTCTTTTTTTCCTTTTGCTGGTTGACTTGTCCTATTTACCAATCCTAAATAATAAAAAGGGTAATGGCTCCCATATTTTTGAAAACTCATACCCTTGGTGCTAGTCGCCACCCCGAGGCCTACTGGAGGCGGGACTCGGGGGTCATTATCTCCCTTCCACCATTGCCAGCTCAGGAGGGGCATCTTTGATGGGAGGGGGTCGTGACAGAATGGTATCAGAGGTGATGGTTGAGAGATAGGATGGAGTCTGGAGTTAGACACAGTGTGGATTGCATGGGATGGTAAGGTGACAGTGTTAGTCAATCTTGGTGCGTGACATAGGCCAGGGAATACCGGCTAGGACACAAGATTTTAGGGCCCCCCCGTGATCCGATGCAAGTACTCTAAGCCTACTTAACGACCAAGTGAGACTACATTGATTGCAGGGTAGAGACCCTAGGGAAGTTACATGCATCATCATGATTGTGTTTTACTTTATTTGGGTGTTCTGGGAAAGAAATTGAAATAAAATGATAAAATAAAACCTTGAGTTTTCCTTACTACTTGGGATTAGGCGATCCTTGTTTACCGTACAGCTATGGCACCTAGACGTCGTCCCTGGGTGGCTCAGACGGCCGAGGCCCAGCAGATTCAGGTGGTCGATTAGCTGAGGATTGACCGAGAGGAGGAAGATAGCCAGTGGAAGAAGACTCTCCGTTCTTTCCAGCGGCAGACCCTCAAGAAGTACGAGGGTAGTACTTCGGATACGGAGACAGAGGGGTGTCTTGAGGAGCTAGGGATCGCTTTTACCTTGATCCGTGCTCTGAGGGAGTACTGGGTTCCCCTAGTAGTTAGTCAGCTGAGAGGTGTAGCGTGATAGTGGTGGACGCTCTACCTCGGAGAGAGGATAGAGGCAGAGGTTCCTTGGGCTGACTTTGAGAAGGAATTCCGAGAAGAATTAATTTCTTCCATGATCAAGGAGGAGAAGCGACAGGAGTTACTCTCCCTTCAGCAGGGGAGTATGTTATTACGAGATATGGGGATCAAGTTCAAGGATCTCTTGCGCTTTTCTCCGGATCTCTTTCCGGATGAGGAGTCTCGGGCGGGATGTTTGGAGGAGGCGCTTCATCCTTCGCTCCAGTATGCTGTCACCCCCTTCACCCTTCCGACGTACTTGGCGGTACAGAAGAAGGAAGAGGCTGTAGAGAGGATGCACTTGCTGGGAGGTGCACCCCGAGAGGGGATCCAGCCAGGCTCGTCGAAGGGTAAGGCAGTCAGCAGCAGGGCTCCTGCGATGGGTCCTTCCAGGTTCAGGCTAGTGGGGAGTAGGCCCCAGCAGTTCTAGTTCAGATCTTTGGGTCCTCGTCCCTTTTTCAAGAGCCCAAGACCGAGGTGTTTTTCTTGTGGAGGTTTTAGGCACGTTCAGAGTCGGTGCCCGACCCGATCTCAGTACGGTGGAGGTGGGAAGGTTCAGCGCCCACCCCAGCAGCACCAGTTGCCGGCTAGGCCCTTCCAGCAGTAGCAGGACCATGCCCCTCCAAGGGAAGACTTTGCGGGAGGAGGTAGACCTCAGGGTTCTCCTCAGGGACCTCGACCAGGGCGTGGTCGGGGAAGTGGACAACATCAGAGAGGTAGAGGAGCTGGGCGTGGACAGTTGCACGCAGCAGAGTTGACAGCTCCAGCAGGACCAGAGGTGGTGCAAGGTACGATTTGTTTGTTCAGCACTCTTGTTTCTGCTTTGTTCAATTCAGGAGCTTCTCACTCCTTTTTTTCACCTGGTCTAGCCCATTCCTTGGGACTAGACGTATAGAGACTTTCCGTACCACTGGTACTGAGTACACCAGTTGGAGGCCAGACCAGCGTATCTTGTGTTTACCGGGGATGTGGGCTAACATTGGGACCACATTGATCTAGTGGGGACCTTCTTCTATTACAGATGCAGCCATACGATGTCATCCTAGGCATCGAATGGTTGTTTTCTATTGGTTCCATTATCGACTGCTTCCGGAGAAGAGTCGTGTTCTCCGACGTGGACGGGCAACGTGTAGCTTTTATTGGCAAGAGGAGCTATCAGGTGGGAAGATGGCGTGTGGAGCCTCTCCTTTCCTTGTTAGGTGGGCTATTAGTGGTTCCATATGATGCAGAGATGATGGATGTCTCAGAGGTTGTTGGGGAGTTCCTCGATGTTTTTCCTAAGTAGGTTGTGACTCTACCCCCCCGACGTGACGTTGAGTTTGGGATAGACTTACAGCCTGATGCCCATCCGATTTCGATGGCCCCTTATCGGATGGCACCTTCGGAGTTGTGGGAGTTGCGGATTTAGATTGAAAATCTGATGGAGAAGGGTATTATTCGACCTAGCGTATCGCCATGGGGTGCTCCGGTTTTGTTCGTGAAGAAGGCATATGGTGGTCAGGCTGTGCATAGACTACCGAAGGTTGAACCAGGTAACGGTAAAGAACCGCTATCCCCTCCCAAGGATAGATGATCTCTTCGACCAACTGAGGGGAGCAGGTTGGTTTTCCAAGATTGATCTACGATCTGGATATCATCAGCTGAGGTTAAAAGACAACGACATCTCGAAGACGGCTTTCAGGTGCAGGTATGGGCACTTCGAGTTTGTAGTGATGTCGTTTGGAGTTACGAATGCACCGGCTGTGTTCATGGGACTTATGAACTTTGTCTTCCGGGAGTTTCTGGACCAGTTCATCATTGTGTTTATCAATGACATCCTGATCTACTCAAGGTCAGAGGAGGAGCACGTTGAGCATCTCAGGGAAGTCTTGGGAGTCCTTCGACACCACCAGATTTACGGGAAATTGTCGAAGTGTAAGTTCTTGACACAATAAGTACACTTCCTTGGGCACGTGGTGTCTCATCATGGAGTGTCAGTGGACCCATCGAAGGTGGAGGCAGTTGTTTCTTGGGCAGCACCCAAGAGCATGGAAGAAGTTCGTAGTTTCCTGGGGTAAGTAGGTTACTATTGGAGGTTCATTTCAGACTTCTCTCGAGTTGTTGCTTCTTTGAAGGCTTTGATGAGGAAGAACCAGGTCTTCCTATGGAGCGAGCAGTGCCAAAAAGATTTTGACTACCTGAAGGATAAGTTGGTCAGTGCTCCCGTACTCAAGTTTCCAGAGGAAGGGTTGTTGTATGAGGTGTTTTTTGATGCTTCTGGCCTTGTTCTGGGGTGTGTGCTGATGCAGAAGAAGGGAGTGATCTGTTATGGGTCTAGGCAGTTACGCCCTCACGAGCGTAACTATTCCACCCATGAACTAGAGCTTGCAGTAGTAGTGTTCGCACTGAATTTGTGGCGACATTTCCTCTTTGGTTAACGCTTTGTGGTCTTCTCAGATCACAAGAGCCTGCGTTATATCTTCTCCTAGCGTGACCTGAACTTACGGCAGCAGAGATGGGTCGAGTTTCTCCAAGACTATGACTTTGAGATATCTTACACTGAAGGTAAGGACAACGTTGTGGCTGATGCCTTGAGCAGGAAGTCACATCAGGAAGTGGTTCGGGAGTCCACTGATGCTTGGAAAGCGATGGGAGAGTTGGATGCCTTGCACTTGGATTCCAGGGTAGAAGGTGTTAGAGGCTGTTTGTTTCAGATGACGGTGCAGTCCTCCTTACTGCAGTAGGTGGAAGAGTCTCAGTGGGGGGACTCTGAGGCGGAAGTGATGCGGGATCGTGTTGATCAGGGGAATGCTCCAGAGGGATGGTCAGAGGACAGCCGACATCAGATGCTTTTCCATGGAAGGTTGTTTGTTTCGGAGGAAATGCGTGAGGGAGTTCTTCGCAAGTTCCATAGCTTATCCTTGTCAGTACATCCTGGAGTTTCAAAAATGTACTGAGGCCCGAGGGAACAGTTTTGGTGGCCCGGGGTGAAACGGGCAGTGGCGGAGTTTGTGGCTAAATGCCTAGTGTGTCAGTAAGTAAAGGCTGAACACCGTGTTCCCAGTGGTTTGTTGCATCCTTTAGATGTCCCCAAGTGGAAGTGGGATGACATCTCAATGGACTTCGTCACAGGACTAACCAGAGCTCAGGGTGGATATGATGCTATCTGGGTGGTGGTGGATCGACTCACGAAATCAGCTCACTTCTTAGCAATTAAGGAGTCAGGCCCAGTGAGTACCTTATCACAGAGGTACGTAGACGAGGTTGTGCAGTTTCATGGAGTCCCAAAGACTATCGTCTCAGATCGGGATACTCGGTTTACCTCAAGAGTCTGGAGGGGGTTACAGCATAATTTTGGCACCCAACTACGCCTTAGCACTGCTTTCCACCCCTAGACTGATGGGAAGACAGAGAAGACTATCCAGACGTTGGAGGACATGCTGCAAGCATGCGTTCTGGATTTCGCAGGATCATGGGTACGACACTTGCCTTTAGTAGAGTTCGCCTAAAACAATAGCTTCCACTCTACTATTATCATGGAATCGTTTGAGGCTTTGTATGGAAGGCCATTTCGTTCACCCATTTGCTGGGCAGAGGTTGGTGAGACAGGTGCTCTTGGGCCATAGGTAGTGCAGAGCACCATAGAGAAAGTCCAGAATATACGTGAGAGGATGAAAGTGGCTCAGGACCGACATAAGTCTTATGCTGACCGTCGGAGGAGGCCCTTGTAGTCCGAGGTGGGAGATCATGTGTTCTTGAAGGTTTCCCCTCGACGGGGGCAGCGGAGGTTTGGGAAAGGGAGAAAGATCTCAACTAGGTTCATTGGACCTTTTGAGGTGCTGAGCCGAGTCTGTGAGGTGGCATATCAGATGGCCCTGCCACCTCAGTTAGAGAAGGTTCATGACGTCTTCCACGTCTCTCAGCTTCGTCGGTACTTACATGACGACTCCCACGTTATCGACTGGGGAGAGTTAGATATGAGAGACGACGCGAACTTCGAGGAAAGACCAGTCATGATCGAGGATCGTAAAGAGAAGGTGCTCTGTGGACGAACCATTATGTTGGTTCGTGTGTTGTGGAGGCATGGCGGCCTAGAGGAAGGAACTTGGGAGCGGGATACCCAGATGCACGCTCAGTACCCGGAGTTGTTTTGACTTGTGTTTTCCCTTGTTCTTCTAAGCTTTCTGTTGATGTTGTACTTTGTACCCTTGATATATGGAATGCTTGGCTTGTCAGTTGTGAGACCATTTTGTTTCCTTGTTCCCTGGTAATGTGTGACATGTCCGGATGTGTGGGGAAAGAGAAAAACCTGACCTTTAATTGAGATGCATTAATGCGGATTCGATTGAACCCATGCGGGCGAGTAAGTGACGCCTAAAGCGGATAATATCTCGATGTAGGAGAATGAATTATTCCCCAAACCACATGTTCGGGAAGTGTGTTTGTTGTGTGGTGTTGGGGGTAGTGTGAGTTGAAGAATCCTAATGTATGAAAGTGGGAATACCCAATTCTTAATCGAGACGTATTAATGAGGATGCGATTAAACCCGTGCAGGCGAGTCAGTGCCGCCTAAAGCGGATAATATCTCTACATAGGAGAAGGGATTCCTAACACATATGATTAGGGTTGTTGGTTGGGTTCCTGTTATGAAGAGAACCCTAAGAGGTACCTTGTTGAGTTTCCTCTGGGTTGGTTTTTGAATTCTCGGGGACGAGAATGTTTTAAGAGGTATCTGATGTAATGGCCCGGTCCTCTCCGGCCCTTTCCTTTGTCAAAAAGAAGGTCATGAAGTGTTCTGGAGGGTAAAATGGAATTTTCCCACACTTTACAGAATTTGGAAACTACATGTCGTTTAGTTTGAGTACATGCCGTGTACCCCCTTTCCAGGTATACCCCGTGTTGCAGGCCGTGTCCTCGCTGTGTGAAATAATGGGTTCACACCGTGTTCCCAGTTCTACACGCCGTGTAGTCCTTCCCCACGTACGTGTTACCAGTCAACGGATGTGTACCGTGTTGGAGCCATGTCATTTCCATGTGCAATAAATGAGTACATGTCGTGTGTCTAAACTACATGCCATGTAGTCCTTCCCCGCGTATGCGTTACCCTCAAACCGTGTGTTGACCAGTCAACGGCCGCAGAGCCGTGTTGGAAGCCGCGTGGAGACCGTGTAAAATAACCGAGTACACGCCGTGTACCCTAAAGTACACGCCGTGTACTTTTCCTTTTCTCTCCTATAAAAGGAGGGGTCCCATCCTCCTTTCAAATCACCCCTCTCCTCCCCTTTCCTCTGAGCAGAGCTCTCTCAAGAGACTCGAAGGCTCCTTTTCTTCCATAACTTCTTCGTCTGAGCTCCGATTTACGATCCGTCTGCAGCCACGGGATCGTAACGATGAGGCGGAACTTCCGAGCTTGGATCCATTGTATTTTCTTTGGCCTTTACTTTCCTAATTCCACCCGAGGAGGTTTTTCCAGGACCCGAAAGAGGTGACGGACGCCGACAGACTTCTTCTAAAGTCGATTCGGGAGAGCGCTGTGATCAGAACCTGTTGAGGTAGGGATCTTACCTTTGTCTCTCTAATTTTGTGAATCATGCAGGGTGGGTATCCTATTGTTTTCATGATAAACGGTTGAACCATTAAATAAAGATAATAAATGACTTATATAACGGGGTTGGGATGTTGTGATTTTGATGTTGCTTTATATCCTGTGATATTATGTTGTGAATTGAATGAGCCTCTATCTACTGAAAATCACGGTCATTGGGGGCCTTTTCTTACACAATTAAATGTTTCCCTATCCTTATGTATTTTCTTATGGATGGAAGCTTTGTGGAATGTGGAAATTGGTTAATCACGTAAAGTTGGCTGTTTAAAATCTGGAACCCTTGTGTGATCACCCCGGTTGGGAAAAATGGAATAATAAACATGTGGGTGTTGACTTAGATACATGGAATGTGATGGGGGTGTTTTGTGGGTTGTTGTGGATAGGGTGAGCAGTGGGGCTGTAGTTGACTTGATTGTGGGTTGGTGTGAATTTTGTGTTGGTAACAGGCAGCGGGGCTGCGATAAATGGTATTAAAGGGATGATGATGTGCGGGTTCGGTGTGGTTGTGGTTATGGTGGTTGGCAGCGGGGCTGTAGGAATGTGTTTGAATGTGAACGAGATATGGGTTGTGATAATTAAATAAAAAGTGGAAGAGTTAATGAATGGTGGGTCATGGTAATGGAACGAGTTTAATAATTAATGGGTTGGTTGGTTATTAATAAGGGATTGTTTGTGTTTCTTGTTTTTTTCCTAACTTGATTTGTGGATGGCAGGGATATGTTTTACGAATGATCGATGTGGTTGGTTGTGGATAGTTTCCCAGTAGTTATGGAACTAAATAATCTAATTTTTCTGAAACATGAAAACCTAAATGGGGTTGGGGTTGTTTGTTGTATGCATGATTCGTAGTAGTAGTGCTGAGGCACGTGCTCAGTTTCTCTATTTAGAAGCCATAGGTTGGGCTGTGTGGTGGGTATATATATATATATATCTGTATATTTTGTGTTTTATCGCACCCCACCCATGTTGAGCACTTAGTGTCAAACACTCCCATTTCATGGGAGAGGGTATTTTTCCCTTAGTTACTAGCTTCTTCCTGATCCTTCTCCCCTAGGCTGTGATGGCTTGAGGCGACCTTACACCTAAGACTCTTATGGTAGGTTTTGATTGGGGTGGATTTAGGCCAAGACTCTTCAGGCAGGTTCTACTTTTCCCCAAGAATCTTCGGGATGAGGCCTAGGTGTGTGCGGGCGGGATAGGTGGTTGTGAGGCCCAGGTGTGTGCGGGCGTGATACGTGGTTGTGAGGCCCAGGTGTGTGCGGGCGAGAGACTTTGTGGTGAGGCCCAGGTGTGTGCGGGCGGGGAGAGTGTGGCAGCTTCAGGATGTTCGTCGTTAGGAAGAGCAGCTAACTAAAGGGAACTGGTGCAGGGTACCCAATACTCTTGTTTCTTATATACTACTACCTATTGTGCCTGTGTTTTAGTGAGTGTGGCTGGTGAGGTTGGGTGGATAGAATTCCTTACTAGGTTTCTTCTGTTGTTCTCACGGGACATTAGGATGTCTCCCCACTTGTGCATGAGAGCTTTAGGTTTCCCTACTGAGTATACTTGTATAATCACCCTACATTTACTTTCAGGTTTCTAGGAGGACTACCAGGGCCGTGCGGGACCCTACTAGTCGGACAATAGGAGTTGTTGCAGTTTATGTTCTCTTGTTTTCTTTTGGTATTGTACTTTGAGCTTTCTCGTACATGTACCTTGTTATAAAATTGTTTAAACAAGCATGTGGGCTTGGTTTGGGTTTATTTCTATACACTTGTTCTTTTTTTCCTTTTGGTGGTTAACTTGTCCTATTCCCCAATCCTAAATAATAAAAAGTGTAATGCCTCCCATATTTGTGAAAACTCATACCCTTACTGCTAGTCACCACCCCAGGGCCTAATGGAGGCGGGACTCGGGGGTCATTATCTCCCTTCCACCATTGCCATCTCAGGAGGGGCATCTTTGGTGGGAGGGGGTCGTGACAGGACCACCATATGCCTCTGGTTTAGTTCTCTTACAACAATAGTTTCCACTCTACAATCTGAATGGATCCATATGAATCCCTTTATGATAAAAGGTGTAGAACATTGGCATTCCAGGATAAGGTCAGTAAATGTAAGCTGCTAGGACCTAAAATGGTCAAATAAATTATGGAGAAGTTGAAAACTATCCCGCAACACATCAAGGCAGCCCAAAGTTGACAAAAGAATTATGGAGACAATCGTTGATGATACCTTGAGTTTAAAGTTGGAGACATGGAATTCCTTTGAATATATCCATGGAAGAGGATAATGAGATTCAAGAAGAAAGGGAAGCTAATTCCCAAGTACATCAGCTGCTTCGAGATTATTGATCATGTCAGAACTGCGGCCTATTGACTAGAACTTCCATATACCATGTCTAAAGTAAATTATCTATTCCATGTATCCCTCTTAAGAAATTACATACCAGATCTATCAAATATAATGATTTCAGAGGAGGTACAGTTGGAGAATGATATTTCTTATGAGGATCAGCAAGTGAAGATCTTGGATCGTAGTGATAAAGTTCTACACAACAAGACTACTCACCTTTTCAAATTAATATAGTGGAACCATCAGCATGAAGAGGCAACATGGGAACTAGAGGAAGCAATGAAGAAGAAGTACCCATACTTATTTTATCTTAGAATGTAAAAAGAAATTTTGAGGGTAAAATTTCTTAAGGGGGAAGAATGTAATGAACCAATGTTTTATGAATGGAATTCCCTTCTTATAATTATGTCATATAGTATAATAACATAAAATCAATTAATAACACAATAAAAACTTTATAAATTATGAATTAATGAAATATAATGTATTTCTAGAAATTAATGAACATATAATAATGAAATAGTAACTTTAACTTCAGAATAGTAATGTGACCCTTATGAATAGTAAACTAGTAAATATAATAGTGTAGCATCCCATCTTTTTATAACATAACTTTCATTCCACTACAAGGAACTGAGGATATTTAAGGTTTAGTGTCTTGGAAACAAGGAACATAATACATGAAAAGAACAAAAAAAACACTCTTCTTAAACACTTGAAAGGCTTCTCCTTAAGTTCATCCTAGGTTCATTACTGCATCTCATAACCTGGGGACATACATCAAAATAAAGGGTGAGCAGAAGGCCTAGTAAGGGAAACAAGAGAAACATTTTACATGTGAACTTGAGATACTTCAATAAGGACATGAAAATAACTTTAAGGCATGAGAAAGAAATCATGAGATACATCATAATAAAAATAACATTTTTTTATAACTTGAAGATGTGGCTAAAACATTTAATATTGACAATCGTTTCGTTTCACCAAGGTCCATCCCCAAGGTGTCGTTAAAAATTACCAAGGTTATTCACCAAGGCATTGTTAAAAATGGTCATCTCTAGAGATTTAGTCTTTACCCAATGCATTGGAGCGCTATCTGGGCACACCCTTGAAATGTATTTATTATAATGTGAGCCACATATGTAATCATCAATAATTTCATAAACAACCCATATAGCATAAAATAAATGGGTTTCATTTCATAATCATAACGTTTTAAAAACTGCTTTAAAGATATGATCATTATGTCACTTTAAACCCACGGAAAGGGGAAGCGGGATTCATGTATGTAAATCCCAGAATTTAAAATAGGACATTTTGATATATATGTGAATACCCTTGTATAAATAAGAGCTTTGAGTATTCATTTTATAACATAAAATAATTTTGAGAAAAGAGAGAGGCATTTTGAGACGAAAATTCTGTAGCATAACAACTATGTTACAAGGTTTTAGAAGACATTTAAAAGAGAGGGAACATGGGTCACTCACTCATAAATGATCCATAAAACAGTAGGGGAACAGAATATAATGGATTTAAGAACATGGTAATAAAATTTGAAAGATATACCATATGAAATGAAAAACATGGAAGTGAGACAAAAATAAGATTTCTCTTATGAAAATTCGGCAGCCTAACAGCGTCACTTAAACTTCAATAAAAAAATGATTTGACAAGATCAAATAGGGTATATCATCGTATTATCATAAGAGATCAGTATGATAGATATAGAGATCATACCCCAACATAATAAAAAGGAAATTGAAAGACTTTACATGAAAATAGAACTTGAAAAATGAGAAGGGTGAAAGAATCCCTTAAAAATTCGGCAGCCTAACGGCGCCACTTAAAACTTCCAAAAATGGATTGACGAGATCAAATAGGGTCTCTCATCATATGAAAATAAATTATATGTATGATAGATATATATATCATACCCCAACACAAAAAAAGGAACTTGAAACACTTGACATGGAATTAGAACTTTGAAAAAGGAGAAAGGTGAAAGAACCACTTAAAAATTCGGCAGCATAACGGCGCCAATTAAAACTTCCAAAAATGGATTAATGAGATAAAATAGGGTCTCTCATAATATGAAAATATATGATCAGTATGATAGATATATAGATCATACCACAACATAATAAAAAGGAACTTGCAAGACTTGACATGGAATTAGAACTTTGAAAAGGAAGAAAGGTGCGAAGACCACTTAAAAATTCAGCAGCCTAACGACGCCCCTTAAACTTCAAAATACTGAATTTAAGAGATCAAATGGGGTCTCTAATCATATGATAATAAGAGATCAGTATTATAAATTTAGAGATCATACCCCAACATAACAAAAATGAACTTGAAATACTTTACATGAGAATATATCTTGAAAAATGAGAAGGGAGAAAGAATCCGTTAAAAAAATTTCGGCAGCCTAACGACGCCACTTAAAACTTCATAAAACGAAATGATGAGAGTAAGAGGGGATCTCTCATCATATAAACATTAAAAGGGAAGTAATAGGAATGTAAAAGAACATCCTCCCACATAAGAACATGGAGCATAAAAGGAATGACATAAAAGAGATTTCTTGAAAAGAAAGAGAGAGATCAGATCCCTTACCTTAAAACGTAACTCTTAAAACTCAAAGGTTGGGACCTTGAGGGCTTGGGGGAACCTTGGGAGGACTCCTTGGGAGGTAATGGGACCAGAACTTCGTTGGGGGAGAGTGGGGAGTCGAATGGATGAGAGGATGACTTGGTATTTATAGGGAAAGTGAGGGGACAAGGCATTAATGGCCAAGGGACACCTCATTAGTGGTTTTGGAAAAACCATGGGCTTGCCCATGGTATTTGCCCATGATATTGGCCACTTGGGACACCTAATAACTTATTTTACTATTCATAAGTCGAACATATTGATTACATACTTAATACATCATTTAATGATGTCATTAAACACCCGTAACTTAAAAACTCTATTTTCACTATTCATCGAAAATTCAACTTTCTCAGAATAATCCCAAAATTTCACCTTAACCAAATATCAATGCTCTGATTTCAAAAATGAACTCCATTTTATAAAACTAATTTTCTAAATATTTTTAATTTATTTCTTAGATAAATACACTATTCACCGAAAAGTCATTTTTTTTAGAAAAAACACCAAAAATTACCATAACATAATATCGGTGCTCTGAGTTCAAAAATGAAATCCATTTTATAAAATAATTTTTTAAATATTTTTAATTTAATTTTTAATTAAAAAACACTATTCACTCGAAATAAACTAATACTTGAATAATAATTTATGAAATCGTTATTTAACCATTTTATTGAATCACATTACTTAATCAAGGTGCCTAGATTATATTAATACTTTATTTATGTGAGATTACTTATCCATTTGGACACATTACTAATCCTAATCATAAAATCACTATTCATAATTTACTATTCATCAAAAATTAAGTTGATCTTATTAGAATCTAAATTTCGTACTGAGCATAATTGTAGAAGACCATTTTTTGAATATCATTACAAATTTTTAATTATTTAAGGTTTACATAATTTTTTTTAAAATATCCTTTTTCTAAAATTCAGCAAAAATATGCATACTATATTTATCCGGTCATTTGAAAATTAATAAACTTCATCATAAGAAGAAATCCCAATTTTTATTTAAAACAAAGGATTACACAAGGCAATTACGGTCTCCTTACATAGCCCCTTATCACACCAGCATAGGACCTAAGTGTAAGGTGTGCTAAGGTGAGAGAATCTGAGGGAGGCTCGGATAACATCGCACGAGTAGTAATTTCTATCAGTTTGAACTTCTCGCAAAGGCGATTCCATTCTAGCTTCACACGATGAAGTTCGGCTTGGGTTTGGTCCAGAGAAAAGCCCAGTGGTGCTACCTCTTTCCCAAGTTCTGTTAGATGGGCTTCGATCGGTCCAAGACTACTAGGTGAGGCCATCTAATCTTCTTTCTATAATAATTAACCAAGATTACTTGTATTATAGACAATAATCAAAACGTTTAGTTTCCAGTGGTCATATTGACCAATGGTCATATAACCGTCTAAACCCAATGGTCTCATTTTAATTATAATCATGTTATCAAATGAAATTTTTTTTGAGTATAAAAATAAAATAAAATAACACATCAAATTAGGAAACAAGATTTTTTCAAAATTTCGGGTCGTTACATTCTTCCCCCATTATGAAATTGCATCCTCGCAATTTTTAAAATTGGGTTTTGAAATTTCATTGAAAGTCCCACATCGGAAAAGGAGTCAATAAAATTATTACTTTAAAAGAAATAAAGGGAAGTACAAAGGTCACCCGAGTTAACCCACACTAGGATTCCATGTAGGAAAACATGGACATGGAAGAAAAAACAAAGGGTCAAGTTCTGGGGGATAGTGATAGAGAACATGATTAGGAGAAAGTTAACAATAAGAAAATCCCAAACTTATGATGTGTGTAAACGGTCTTTGATTACCTAGTAGGAAACGTAAACCAACAACGTTTTTGTTTTACGTTCCTTTTCATAATTTTGAGGAATTCATTTACAACATAAAACAAAAACATAAGAAAATTTACCTATCTTCATGTAGAGTCTCATCCTTTAATAAGTTTCTACCCAAAACTAATCTTTTCTCCAAACTATGATCATTCAAAACTACTTGGTCTCATCAAAACATAAGAATCATATTCTAGAGAATCACATAATCCACAAAAGATTAACTATCTATTTCTTCTATCTTTAATCATTATCCCAAAAACAGAAAGGGTAAGGTAAAACAACTCTTCAAAAAGAAAGAATCCCATAGGAATGGAAACTACTTTTAAATCTTCAAAGTTACATGGTACTACCCATAGTTCATCATTGACCATTCCATAAATAACGGTCATTAAGGTTCCTCAAAATAAACCAAACTAATATTGAAACCCAAATACAAGAAGGATTTGATAACATAGTCTTCCAAAATAAACTTCATTGTTCATCTCCAAACAACATCAACCACTCCTAACATCTTATAATAAAAGTATTTAACCTAAACATATTTTACCCAAGATAGGTTAATCATTTCCATAAGTAACCTAAATTAATATAAGTCCACCTTAAATTCATCGATTCTTCAAAATATAAGTCAACCTTACTCCTTAATGAAAATACCGTAGTAATCTATTTACCTCGATCATATAGGGTCCCCAAAATAGTGAACATATTCCAAAATAATAATCATATTTTAATCCCCTAATCATCCCTGTCATATTAATACGACAATCATCGCATTTCCTATCACATTGGTTGTTGGGACATGTTTTTCCATTTCCCACCATTAACTAAGAAAAGAAACTATAATTAGGGGCTTAAATACTTAGCCAATAATCATGAAAAGGAACCGAAATCATATAAGGATAAATTGTAGAAGAAAAGTATACCCTAACTTGTGATCCCCTAGGTTCCCATCTTGGTTATCCATGATCATATATTCTTATGTGAATCTTTATTTTATTTTATCTTTGTTCCTTTAACAATGGTTCATACTAAGCTTATGAATTTACCAAAGCATATCCCCCGGGAGTGTCGTAACCAAGAGTGCAGTAAGGCCCATTGTCGTGTACCAGTTTCCGTTCGAGTCTATCTCAAAGCGGTGTTTTCGGGTTTTACCCCTATGTACATCTGTGCCAGAGCCACCTCTACCTGCTCGTATCCAGACAGGGATGTATTTGCTTGGAAACCCCTTACTCAATACTCACCAAAATACCAGGAATATTTCCTATATTTTAACTTTTCTATAGGATTCTTCCTAAAGTTTTCATATCCTAATTTCCACAAATAACTATACCATCCTTTGATACCAACTGTAGCATCCCGTCTTTTTATAACATAACTTTCATTCCATTACACGAAACTGAGGATTTTTAAGGTTTAGTGTCTTGTAAACAAGGAACATAATACATGAAAAGAACAAAAAAAACACCCTTCTTAAACACTTGAAAGGATTCTCC
The DNA here is from genome assembly GCA_963277665.1 of Viscum album. NCBI lineage: Eukaryota > Viridiplantae > Streptophyta > Magnoliopsida > Santalales > Viscaceae > Viscum > Viscum album. Next base: position 64,308,770 of record OY728147.1, on the reverse strand, counting down.
TTAAGTTCATCCTAGTTTCATTTCTGCATCTCATAACCTGGGGACATACATCAAAAGAAAGTGTGAGCAGAAGGCCTAGTAAGGGAAACAAGAGAAACATTTTACATGTGAACTTTAGATACTTCAATAAGGACATGAAAAGAACTTTAAGGCATGAGAAAGAAATCATGAGATACATCATAATAAAAATAAAATTTTTTATAACTTGAATATGTGTCTACAACATTTAATATTGACAATCATTTCGTTTCACTAAGGTCTATCCCCAAGGTGTCGTTAAAAATTACCAAGGTTATTCACCAAGGTGTCGTTAAAAATGGTCATCTCTAGAGATTAAGTCTTTACCCAATGCATTGGAGCGCTATCTGGGCGCACCCTTGAAATGTATTTATTATCATATGAGCCACATATTTCATCATCAATCATTTCATAAACAACCCATATAGCATAAAAGAAATGGGTTTTATTTCATAATCATAACATTTTAAAAACTGCTTTAAAGACATGATCTTTATGTCACTTTAAACCCACGGAAAGGGGAAGCGGGGTTCATGTATGTAAATACCAGAATTTAAAATAGTAAATTTTGATATATATGTGAATACCCTTGTATAAATAAGAGCTTTGAGTATTCAATTTATAATATAAAATAATTTTGAGAAAAGAGAGAGGCATTTTGAGACGAAAATTCTGCAGCATAACAGCTATGTTACAAGGTTTTAGAAGACATTTAAAAGAGAGGGAACATGGGTCACTCACTCATAAATTATCCATAAAATAGTAGGGGAACAGAATATAGGGTATTTAAGAACATGGTAATAAAATTTGAAATATATACCATATGAAATGAAAAACATGGAAGTGAGACAAAAATAAGATTTCTCTTATGAAAATTCGGCAGCCTAACGGCATCACTTAAACTTCAATAAAAAAATGATTTGACAAGATCAAATAGGGTATCTCATAATATTATCATAAGAGATAAGTATGATAGATATAGAGATCATACCCCAACATAATAAAAAGGAACTTGAAAGACTTGACATGAAAATAGAACTTGAAAAATGAGAAGGGTGAAAGAATCCCTTAAAAATTCGGCAGCCTAACGGCGCCACTTAAAACTTCCAAAAATGGATTGACGAGATCAAATATGGTCTCTCATCATATGAACATAAATGATATTTATGATAGATATAGAGATAATACCCCAACACAAAAAAGGAACTTGAAAGACTTGACATGGAATTAGAACTTTGAAAAAGGAGAAAGGTGAAAGAACCACTTAAAAATTCGGCAGCATAACGGCGCCAATTAAAACTTCCAAAAAATGGATTGATGAGATCAAATAGGGTATCTCATCATATAAACATAGATTATAAGTATTATAGATATAGAGATCATACCCCAACATAATAAAAAGGAACTTGCAAGACTTGACATGGAATTAGAACTTTGAAAAGGAAGAAAGGTGCAAGGACCACTTAAAAATTCAGCAGCCTAACGACGCCCCTTAAACTTCAAAATACTGAAGTGAAGAGATCAAATGGGGTCTATCATCATATGGTAATAAGATATCAGTATGATAAATTTAGAGATCATACCCCAACATAACAAAAATGAACTTGAAATACTTTACATGAGAATATATCTTAAAAAATGAGAAGGGAGAAAGAATCCGTTACAAAAATTTCGGCAGCCTAACGGCGCCACTTAAAACATCATAAAACGAAATGATGAGAGTAATAGGGGATCTCTCATCATATAAAAATTATAAGGGAAGTAAGATGAATGTAAAAGAACATCCTCCCACATAAGAACAGGGAGTATAAAAGGAATGACATAAAAGAGATTTCTTGAAAAGAAAGAGAGAGATCGGATCCCTTACCTTAAAACGTAACTCTTAAAACTCAAAGGTTGGGACCTTGAGGGCTTGGGGGAACCTTGGGAGGACTCCTTGGGAGGTAATGAGACCAGAACTTCGTTGGGGGAGAGTGGGGAGTCGAATGGATGAGAGGATGGCTTGGTATTTATAGGGAAAATGAGGGGACAAGGCATTAATGGCCAAGGGACACCTCATTAGTGGTTTTGGAAAAACCATGGGCTTTACCATGGTATTTTACCATGGTATTGGCCACTTGGGACACCTCATACCTTATCTTACTATTCATAAGTCGACCATATTGATTACATACTTAATACATCATTTAATGATGTCATTAAACACCCGTAACTTAAAAACTCTATTTTCACTATTCATCAAAAATTCAACTTTCTCAGAATAATCCCAAAATTTCACCTTAACCAAATATAAATGCTCTGATTTAAAAAATGAACTCCATTTTATAAAACTAATTTTCTAAATATTTTTAATTTATTTTTTAAATAAATACACTATTCACCGAAAATTCATTTTTTTTAGAAAAAACCCCAAAAATTCCCATAACATAATATCGGTGCTCTGAGTTCAAAAATGAAATCCATTTTATAAAAATAATGTTTTAAATATTTTTAATTTAATTTTTAATTAAAAAACACTATTCACTCGAAATAAACTAATACTTGAATAATAATTTATGAAATCGTTATTTAACCATTTTATTGAATCACATTACTTAATCAAGGTGCCTAGATTATATTAATACTTTATTTATGTGAGATTACTTATCCATTTGGACAGATTAATAATCCTAATCATAAAATCACTATTCATAATTTACTATTCATCAAAAAATTAAGTTGATCTTATTAGAATCTAAATTTCGTACTGAGAATAATTGTAGAAGACCATTTTTTGAATATCATTACACATTTTTAATTATTTAAGGTTTATATAAACATTTTTAAAATATCATTTTTCTAAAATTCATCAAAAATATGCATACTATATTTATCCGGTCATTTGAAAATTAATAAACTTCATCATAAGAAGAAATCCCAATTGTTATTTAAAACAAAGGATTACACAAGGCAATTACGGTCTCCTTACATAGCCCCTTATCACACCAGCATAGGACCTAAGTGTAAGGTGTGCTAAGGTGAGAGAATCTGAGGGAGGCTCGACTAAGATCGCACGTGTAGTAATTTCTATCAGTTTGAACTTCTCGCAAAGGCGATTCCGTTCTAGCTTCACACAATTAAGTTCGGCTTGGGTTTGGTCTAGAGCAAAGCCCAGTGGTGCTACCTCTTTCCCATGTTCTGTTAGATGGGCTTCGATTGGTCCAAGACTACTAGGTGAGGCCATCGAATCTTCTTTCTATAATAATTAACCAAGATTACTTGTATTTATAGACAATAATCAAAACGTTTAGTTTCCAGTGGTCATATTGACCAATGGTCATATAACCATCTAAACCCAATGGTCTCATTTTAATTATAATCATGTTATCAAATGAAACATTTTTGTTGAGTATAAAAATAAAATAAAATAACACATCAAATTAGGAAACAATATTTTTTCAAAATTTCGGGTCGTTACATTCTTCCCCCTTTAAGAAATTGCGTCCTCACAATTTTTAAAATTGGGTTTTGAAATTTCATTTAAAGTCCCACATCGGAAAACGAGTCAGTAAAATTATTACTTTAAAAGAAATATAGGGAAGTACAAAGGTCACCCGAGTTAACCCACACTAGGATTCCATGTAGGAAAACATGGACATGGAAGAAAAAAACAAAGGGTCAAGTTCTGGAGGAGAGTGATAGAGAACATGATTAGGAGAAAGTTAACAATAAGAAAATCCCAAACTTATGATGTGTGTAAACGGTCTTTGATTACCTAGTAGGAAACGTAAACCAACAACGTTTTTGTTTTACGTTCCTTTTCATAATTTTGAGGAATTCATTTACAACATAAAACAAAAACATAAGAAAATTTACCTATCTTCATGTAGAGTTTCATCCTTTAATAAGTTTCTACCCAAAACTAATCTTTTCTCCAAACTATGATCATTCAAAACTACTTGGTCTCATTAAAACATAAGAATCATATTCTAGAGAATCACATAATCCACAAAAGATTAACTATCTATTTATTCTATCTTTAAACATTATCCCAAAAACAGAAAGGGTAAGGTAAAACAAATCTTCAAAAAGAAAGAATCCCATAGGAATAAAAACTAATTTTAAATCTTCAAAGTTCCATGGTACTACCCATAGTTCATCATTGACCATTCCATAAATAACAGTCATTAAGGTTCCTCAAAATAAACCAAACTAATATTGAAACCCAAATACAAGAAGGATTTGATAACATAGTCTTCCAAAATAAACTTCATTGTTCATCTACAAACAACATCAACCACTCCTAACATCTTATAATAAAAGTAGCTAACCTAAACATATTTTACCCAAGATAGGTTAATAATTTCCATAAGTAACCTAAATTACTATAAGTCCACCTTAAATTCATCGATTCTTCAAAATATAAGTCAACCTTCCTCCTCAATGAAAATACCGTAGTAATCTATTTACCTCGATCATATAGGGTCCCCAAAATAGTGAACGTCTTCTAAAGTAATAATCATATTTTAATCCCTTAATCATCCCTGTCATATTAATACGACAATCGTCGCATTACCTATCACATTGGTTTTTGGGACATGTTCTTCCATTTCCCGCCATTAACTAAGAAAAGAAACTATAATTAGGGGCTTAAATACTTAGCCAATAATCATGAAAAGGAACCGAAAGCATATAAGGATAACTTGTAGAAGAAAAGTATAACCTAACTTGTGATCCCCTAGGTTCCCATCTAGGTTATCCATGATCATATATTATTATGTGAATCTTTATTTTATTTTATCTTTGTTCCTTTAAAAATGGTTCATACTAAGCTTATGAATTTACCAAAGAATATCCCCTCGGAGTGTCGTAACCAAGAGTGCAACAAGGCCCGTTGTCGTGTACCAGTTCCCGTTCGAGTCTAGCTCAAAGAGGTGTTTTTGGGTTTTACCCCTATGTACATCTGTGCCAGAGCCACCTCTACCTGCTCGTATCCAGACATAGATGTATTTGCTTGGCAACCCCTTACTCAATACTCACCAAAATACCAGGAAGATTTCATATATTTTAACTTTTATATAGGCTTCTTCCTAAAGTTTTAATATCCTAATTTCCACAAATAACTAAACCATCTTTTTATACCAACTGTAGCATCCCGTCTTTTTATAACATAACTTTCATTCCATTACACGAAACTGAGGATCTTTAAGGTTTAGTGTCTTGGAAACAAGGAACATAATACATAAAAAGAACAAAAAAACACTCTTCTTAAACACTTGAAAGGATTCTCCTTAAGTTCATCCTAGGTTCATTACTGCATCTCATAACCTGGGGACATACATCAAAAGAAAGGGTGAGCAGAAGGCCCAGTAAGGGAAACAAGAGAAACATTTTACATGTGAACTTGAGATACTTCAATAAGGACATGAAAAGAACTTTAAGGCATGAGAAAGAAATAATGAGATACATCATAATAAAAATAAAATTTTTCATAACTTGAAGATGTGGATACAACATTTAATATTGACAATCGTTTTGTTTCACCAAGGTCCATCCCCAAGGTGTCGTAAAAATTACCAAGGTTATTCACCAAGGCGTCGTTAAAAATGGTCATCTCTAGAGATTAAGTCTTTACCCAATGCATTGGAGCGCTATCTGGGTGCACCCTTGACATGTATTTATTATCATGTGAGCCACATATGTCATCATCAATCATTTCATAAACAACCCATATAGCATAAAAGAAATGGGTTTCATTTAATAATCATAACGTTTTAAAAACTGCTTTAAATACATGATCTTTATGTCACTTTAAACCCACGGAAAGGGGAAGCGGGTTTCATTATGTAAATCCCAGAATTTAAAATAGGACATTTTGATATATATGTGAATAAACTTGTAGAAATAATATCTTTGAGTATTCACTTTATAACATAAAATAATTTTGAGAAAAGAGAGAGGCATTTTGAGACGAAAATTCTGCAGCATAACTGCTATGTTATAAGGTTTTAGAAGACATTTAAAAGAGAGGGAACATGGGTCACTCACTCATAAATGATCCATAAAACAGTAGGGGAACATAATATAAGGGATTTAAGAACATGGTAATTAAATTTTAAAGATATACCATATGAAATGAAAAACATGGAAGTGAGACAAAAATAAGATTTCTCTTATGAAAATTCGGCAGCCTAACGGCGTCACTTAAACTTCAATAAAAAAATGATTTGACAAGATCAAATAGGGTCTCTCATAATATGATCATAAGATATCAGTATTATATATATAGAGATAATAACCCAACATAATTAAAAGGAACTTGAAAGACTTGACATGAAAATAGAACTTGAAAAATGAGAAGGGTGAAATAATCCCTTAAAAATTCGGCAGCCTAACATCGCCACTTAAAACTTCCAAAAATGGATTGACGAGATCAAATAGGATCTCTCATCATATGAAAATAAATGATATGTATGATAGATATAGATATCATACCCCAACACAAAAAAAGGAACTTAAAAGAGTTGACATGGAATTATAACTTTGAAAAAGGAGAAAGGTGAAAGAACCACTTAAAAATTCGGCAGCCTAACGGCGCCAATTAAAACTTCCAAAAAATGGATTGATGAGATAAAATAGGGTCTCTCATAATATGAACATATATGATCAGTATGATAGATATAGATATCATACCCCAACATAATAAAAAGGAACTTTCAAGACTTGACATGGAATTAGAACTTTAAAAAGGAAGAAAGGTGCAAGGACCACTTAAAAATTCAGCAGCCTAACGACGCCCCTTAAATTTCAAAATACTGAATTGAAGAGATCAAATGAGGTCTCTCATCATATGATCATAAGATATAAGTATGATAAATTTAGATATCATACCCCAACATAAAAAAAAGGAACTTGAAATACTTTACATGAGAATATATCTTGAAAAATGAGAAGGGAGAAAGAATCCATTACAAAAATTTCGGCAGCCTAATGGCGCCACTTAAAACTTCATAAAATGAAATGATGAGAGTAAGAGGGGATCTCTCATCATATAAACATGAAAAGGTAAGTAAGAGGAATTTAAAAGAACATCCTCACACATAAGAACATGGAGAATAAAAGGAATGACATAAAAGAGATTTCTTGAAAAGAAAGAGAGAGATCAGATCCCTTACCTTAAAACGTAACTCTTAAAACTCAAAGGTTGGGACCTTGAGGGCTTTTGGGAACCTTGGGAGGACTCCTTGGGAGGTAATGAGACCAGAAATTCGTTGGGGGAGAGTGGGGAGTCGAATGGATGAGAGGATGGCTTGGTATTTATAGGGAAAGTGAGGGGACAAGGCATTAATGGCCAAGGGACACCTCATTAGTGGTTTTGGAAAAACCATGGGATTTCCCATGGTATTTGCCCATGGTATTGGCCACTTGGGACACCTCATACCTTATCTTACTATTCATAAGTCGACCATATTGATTACATACTTAATACATCATTTAATGATGTCATTAAACACGCGTAACTTAAAAACTGTATTTTCACTATTCATCGAAAATTCAACTTTCTCAGAATAATCCCAAAATTTCACCTTAACCAAATATCAATGCTCTGATTTCAAAAATGAACTACATTTTATAAAAATAATTTTCTAAATATTTTTAATTTATTTTTTAAATAAATACACTATTCACCGAAAATTCATTTTTTTTAGAAAAAACCCCAAAAATTACCATAACATAATATCGGTGCTCTAAGTTCAAAAATGAAATCCATTTTATAAAAATGTTTTTTAAAATATTTTTAATTTAATTTTTAATTAAAAAACACTATTCACTTGAAAAAAACTAATACTTGAATAATAATTTATGAAATCGTTATTTAACCATTTTATTGAATCACATTACTTAATCAAGGTGCCTAGATTATATTAATACTTTCTTTATGTGAGATTACTTATCCATTTGGACACATTACTAATCCTAATCATAAAATCACTATTCATAATTTACTATTCATCAAAAATTAATTTGATCTTATTAGAATCTAAATTTCATACTGAGCATAATTGTAGAAGACCATTTTTTGAATATCATTACACATTTTAAATTATTTAAGGTTTACATAAACATTTTTAAAATATCCCTTTTCTAAAATTCATCAAAAATATGCATACTATATTTATCCGGTCATTTGAAAATTCATAAACTTCATCATAAGAAGAAATCCCAATTTTCATTTAAAACAAAGGATTACATAAGGCAATTACGGTCTCCTTACATAGCCCCTTATCACACCATCATAGGACCTAAGTGTAAGGTGTGCTAAGGTGAGAGAATCTGAGGGAGGATCAGCTAACATCGCACGAGTAGTAATTTCTATCAGTTTGAACTTCTCGCAAAGGCGATTCCGTTCTAGCTTCACACGATGAAGTTCGGCTTGGGTTTGGTCCAGAGCAAAGCCCAATGGTGCTACCTCCTTCCCAAGTTCTGTTAGATGGGCTTCGATCGGTCCAAGACTACTAGGTGAGGCCATCAAATCTTCTTTCTATAATAATTAATCAAGATTACTTGTATTTAGAGACAATAATCAAAACGTTTAGTTTCCAGTGGTCATATTGACCAATGGTCATATAACCGTCTAATCCCAATGGTCTCATTTTAATTATAATCATGTTATCAAATGAAACATTTTTGTTGAGTATAAAAATACAATAAAATAACACATCAAATTAGGAAACAAGATTTATTCAAAATTTCGGGTCATTACAAATAGTAACCTCAGAAATGAAATAATAAATAAAATTTACCCATCTTATAAGTATGATATAATTATATCATATTATAAGTAAGTGAATATTTTAAAAATTATTAATTAAGTGTTGGTATTTTTGTAATTCATAAATATTTAATTAAAATTTTATGAATAACTTAATAATTTAAAAGAAAATGTATTTTCATAAAGTTTAATAATAAATTATTGTTTTTATTTTTTATGATTATAAGATAATTTTATGAGATTTTAATAATTTTTTCTAAGTGTTAGAAAAGCAGTTTTAATTTTAAAATTTGTATTTTCCAAGTAAATAATGATTTTAACTAAAATTTAAATTTATCATATTTAGAGAACTATTTTCATAAAATGGAGTTAATTTTTTAATTATACACATTGAAAAATGGTAAGGGTGAATTTTTGAGATTTTTCTAAAATACTTGAATTTTTGGTGAAGAGAGAAATACGGTGATTTATAGTATATGTAAATAGATGAATTTTTGAGTCATGATTGAGTCATGAATTATCTAAGTGAAAATTTGTTTGAATTAACATAAACAAATTACTATATTTGGTCTCAAGAATCATCACTATTTATTTTATTGAAAATAATAATAAAATAATGATTAAAATAATAGAAAAACCCTTCTCTCCTCCACTACAAATATCACCTCTCACCCCCTTTTCTCCTCATACCTATAAAGCCTTGAGAATTATCTATATTTTACCCAATAATATTTTCAAACCTCTCCCTTATTACCAGGAGACTCTTTTCTTAACAAAAGACTAAAAACTAATCCCTTAAGAAGGCTCTCAAGAGGAAGGAATCAAGAGGTGAAACCCTCTTCTGTTTTCTTTCAATTTATTTTCAAGTTCCTTTACTTTTTTATATCCTCACCTCTCCTCATAGAAAAGGTATGAAAAATAAATTACCTTGATTATACTATAATTTTCTTATGCTAATTTAATAATTCATTATCATCTCTCTTTTCCCCTCCTTTTATACTTGAAATGAAAACACCATATGAGACGTGTTAATTTATCACATTTAAGGACAACGAGTTTTCAATTTCTATTAACATATTAAATTATGGTCATGATACCATTTTTATGGTTTAAATAGATTATTATATATTTAATATATCATATATAATGTTCTATAATCATTTTGTGAAAATGATGTAAAATAATAAAACAAAACAAATTTATTGTGAGCAAAACCGCTCAAAATAATCCAATTGTTTACATTAATGATTTATCTAATGAATTATCCTCAATTCTAGAAACAAAATGGTATTTTAATATTTTTTAATTCCATTAATAAAATATAAGTTTAGTTATGGACAATTATCCTCATTCTACACAATTTTCCAGACTCATATACAAGTAAACCAATAATGAAAACCAAGGAAATCAATGCTCCCAAACGATGAAATTGAATTTCATAACCCACCAAAAGGGACATAAATTAACTAAATAAAATTTTACCAAATAAAATACATGTATAAATGGTTTTTGATTTATTAATTAATGAATCTAATTTTATTATTTAGGACATTAATATCAGGTGAAGATTCGTTTTGGACATAAGGTAAGGGATTCTACCGGAACCTCCATTATTAATTCATGTTATTCATTCTCTCTTTTTACCCAAATTAAAATCTATTTTTTATGTCAATATTATAATTGTTTTTTATATGTTACATACTCATTTATCAAGATCCATTCATCCTTATTTTCGAGGATATACTTGTTTTTAAAAGGTTCCCTACTAAATTCTTCCCGATAAGCAAGCTCGATTTAGGAGAACTTCCATAATTCTTACCCATTTTCAAGTGTGAAACAGAAAATATTTTAATCTACATTTATTTGTCTAAAATCAATCATTTATTCATGAAAAAATATCTTGTTTCAATTCTAATTTTATACAAACAATTATTCCTTTTCCATTTTAAATAATCTTAAAAGTTTTCCCTTAAACCATACTAATTTTTTTATCTCTATAGTTTATTAAACACTATTTTCAATTCAGTTCGACATCACTTATCATGATATATGCCTATATTACTTTATGAATGTAAATGTATTATTTAATTCATTTATTTCATAGACACTTTTATAAATACACCCATTTATTATGCTTTTGATAAGATTATGATATCCAATTCTTTACATGGGAAACCCTTATGTTTATGTTTGATTAATTATGTATGATTCTTTATGTGGGAATAATATTCATGAAAATTTTATGATGGGTGAACCTAGATAGTACTCCAATGAATTGGTTAAATTTTAGTCTCATGAGATGTTATGTGCAACGGTCTTGGTGGTAGCCTTGACTCGTTCTCCTCTATGTGCAATGTGCTTTGACTTGTGCTCCTTTATGTGCAATGATCGTTGACTCATGATAAAGTCATGTTTTATGTTGATTCCACATTACTATGATGTAATGTTCTATATGTTATGATTTCTTATGTTTGATCATGTTTCATGCCTTTTTATATCATTATGTCATGTCTTCTAACCCATGTGCTTATCTTTATTCTTATGTTTATTCCCTTATTGGGCTTTTAGCTCATCCCTTTGTTCATGTTATCCCCAGGTTATCCTATGAAGATGTAAGGGATCAAAGGATTTTGGGAGCTCATAACGGATGTTAAATAATGAAATGTTTTATTAAGTTCCATGTTTTTAGTTTTATGAATTTTTTTACATAAAAAATAAAAAAAAACGTTTAATTTTATTAAAAAAATTATTAAAAGATGCATAAAAATGATTTTAAAAAATGTTCTAAATTTTTTTTAATTGTTTTTATGAAAAAATTGTGAAATTTTATAGTGAAATTTTTTAATTAATTTTTATTCAATTATTTATTTAAAATAAACTAAAATTATTTACTTTATGTCTATTTTATGATTTATAATTTGTATGAATGTCATTTATTATAATGATGGATATTTATTTAAACAGGTCATTCACCACATATTCGATATTTTAATCTAACATTTTCAAATAAATTATTTGAACTTTAATTAATTTATTGAATTGGATAATATTTTAGATTTTTATTAAATTAAATAAAATATTATAATTATAATAGGTATGTGATATTGAGGTTAAGGGTTATTATGAAACACATGAAGTAGAAAATTTAAAACATGTAAAATGATTGATAATTAAATAAAAAATGATTCAATTATAAAATGTTAATAAAACAAAATAAAATTAACATTATAATTTTGAGAAACATTTTTATAGAAAAAATGAAAAAAAATTAAATTGTTTAAAAAAAACTATAAAAACATTTAAAAATTGTTTTAAAATTGGTTTTAATTTTTTTTAAAATAATTTTTAACAAATCTATTTTATAATTTTTTTGATTTTTTTAATAAACCGTTATAAAAAACATTTTCCAAAATAATAAAAAAAAGGTTTTTAAAAAAATAGAAAAAAACATTAACAAAGATGTTAAAAAAAATTTTAAAAACATTTTAAGAAAATCTTTGAAAACAATTTTCTTATTTTTTTTAATAAAATGTTTTAACAAAATGACTAAAATAATTCAAAAAACATGTTTCAAAAAAAAAAAAAACAATTTAAAAAAATTTCAAAAAAAAATCAAAACCTTTCTATAAAAAAATTAACAAAACAATTTAAAAAAAATAACAAAAATTTTTCAAAAAATGTTTGAAAAAAACATTTGAAAAATAATTAAAAAACATTTAAAAAAGTTTTATAAGGGCCTTCCAATGGCTCGAGCAGAAAAGACCAGCTCGACCTAACGGTATGGGTTGGCTAGAGGTTAGGATCGTTTCACCTCATGGGGTTGTTCGGGTTGGCCTGACCCAGTCCTATCTGAGCTGAAATTACACCCTTAAGGGAGGGTATGGGAAACCTCAATAAAATACCCAGAAAATACTATACATAAGGTATTTAAGAGCACTATAATAGGGGTTTTTTGTCACACAAAAAACACAGACAATCAAAGTCCCCTTAAAAACCATAGGCCTTTTTTGTAACACCCCAAGCTTCCTCGGTATGTTTCCTTTCGAATAATGCAATGACGTGCATTGTACGCAACTTCGAGATTTTAACACACCACAACCAATCAAACTAGCCGTTATGAATAGTAATACCTACTTTTTGAAATTATATATATTTTATATTTCAAAATGGACTTCATTTTTGGATTCGGAATATCGAATTTAGCCTAAGGTGAAATTTTGGTACTTTTCGGATAACTTTCATATTTTGATGAATAGTGAAAATTACTAAATTTTAATTAAAAACAACTTTTTTAATCAAAATAATTAATAGTGATAAATTGTGAATTTGAGTGGTTTTAAAGTATATTTAGAATATATTTTTACCATTTAATATAATGTTGGTCATTGGACATAATTTTACAATTAAACCGAACATAAACAAGTGTCAATCTTTTGATAGTTATTATCTCTTAAAAACACGCTTTTTGTTTTGACAGCGGGAATTAATTTTAAATTAATTTCTGCCACTTCTGTGTTTTGAATTTAGAAAAATGGATTCCATATTTGGAATCAGGATTTCCAAATTGTGTAAATAGGTAACTTTTATTTTTAGACATTTTGAATAATTACTGCGGTAAATATTTTATTTACCATGGTTAAGGGTAAATCCGGTAAATAAGGGTTAAAAAAATAATATTATAATAATACTAAATTACCCTAAAATGTGTCTTAACCCTATTGGTTGATACATGGTCGACCATGGGCATCTTTGGGTCAATTTTGGGACCCCATGGATCCACTTGTAAGTGATAATGACACTTTATATTAATTAAGTTAAAATGAATACAAAAATGACACAAGCATATATCTTTTAGAAAAACAATTATTACATAGGGTTATATATGTTGGATTTTATATTATAAATATTCATTAGAAAGATAAAAAGATTTCCTACATAATTATATTTTATTTATAATTTTTTGACATTAAATAATTTATTTTATTTATGACACAATGATGATGCAGTAATTACTAAAATAGTAAAAAATTAACATAATTGATATTATAAATACCCAAATAATTATAATATGAAACTTTTAATGAATTAAAAAAATTTTATAGGATAATATGATATATTAGGATTGATTTATTTGACTTTGTTCTAAGTAATCAATCTGTTATGAGTTTCACAAAAATCAACTAGTGAATAGTGTCAAAATTGACATAAAAGAGTTCTTAAAACAAATATTTTATTATTAATTGATATTAAATTCCTAAAAATCTAAGGTTCGTCCAAGAGACTTATATTATGATAGTTTAATCATTAATGGACCACTTGAGGGTCTTTTGGATGTATATAGTAAGTTTATTAACCATATTATATAAAAATACAAAGAGACATTGTAAAAGTGAAACTAATTAACTTAGAGTTAATACCTAAAGATAAGGTTAATATAAGTACCCAAACCTGTCTAAATTCTATTGGATGAGTTTTTTTCGACCTATCCTTACCACAACCTTTGAATAGTCAACTTTGGAGCCATTGGAAACCGAATATGAATTTATTATAAATTAATATTTCTAGCTTTTCCAAAGGTGCCCCTCACCCCTCTTATAAAAGGGCACTCCTCCTTCTCATTTCCTCACACCTCTCAAGCCACTTGGCTCGTCCAAACTCTGCCCAACTAAGCTCCCCACATCCCTCTCCTCCCCCTTGAAGCTTACCCTTAGGCAGAAAGCATTTCAACAAGTCCTTTGGTTCCAACCAAAGTGAGTTACCTAAATTAAAGGTAACGATTTCTCTTAAATTATTTTCATTTATTTTGCTTCTTCAACCCCCAAAATCTTTTTATTTCCCTTCTTTTGTAACAAAACCAGTATCCTCAATAAACTAGGATGTTGTTATAAGAAGTATTCAAACTACACATACACACAACTCCATCTAATGGATGATGAACATAATGTTTCTGTGGATGGCAAACTAACGCCTCACGAAACGATGATTGTTCAAAAACATCTTACCGCCTCTAATGGTGGCCATTATGATGGAACTGTAATTAAATATGATATTAATGATATATATTTTATATATAATCTTCTGTAATTCCATTTTATTTCATACCATTATTCGTTTCATGTTGTATATACATACGATAATTTCATTTGAGGAAGTGCGGACTACCGCCCCCTTAAAATGATATGACTCGTTCATACCACACATGGAACGTATAAAGGATGGTGTTAATGAACTTAAGTAACATATATAAAATATTATATTATACTGGAATAGTAATATACCTATGTATCATTTGGATTCGATTCTTCTAAAATAAAAATTTAAATGGAAGTAGCGTTCGTGCGTACGTACGGACTACCGTCTCCACGAACGCGATGAGATTCATTATCCATCATATCCATTCAAGTATAATTATCATTTAATGATTTAAAAATGATGTTTAAGGACTTGATATCATTCTGGATATGAATAAGATACAACAAACATGACTTATGTAACAAAACATATAAAAGAAAATGAGTAAGTTAACACCCGAAACGGCATTAATACTAAGATATTATTAACAAATCAATGTTAGAAGATCATATATGATATCATATTAAAGTAAATGATTATTGTATTATTCAATAACAATTATTTCACCATTATACAGGAGGTAAACCTACCATCGACCAAGGAAAAAGTACAAAGTAAGGGATTTTCTTATCTCACTTTTAATTCCGTGAGAATTCCATTGATCACCACTTAATTATTGCATGTGGTGTATGTGTACTGCCCATGATTTTATTCATTGTGTTATATACTTTTATTTATGGGTATTTACATCATCATGGTATGATAATTCTTTCATGGGTGTATGTTTCTTAAGTTACCTAATCAATAAGGGAATTTGAGATTTCAACTTCCACTCATTTGGCTTTACGCATATTTCATTGATTATATTACCCCAAGATTATGTGTGGAATCACTATTCATTTGATTATGTCATAATTTCCACTCCCATTCCTGTGGATATAAGTTTGATACACATAATCACTCCATTGATAATTCTCAAGTCATTGATTTGAATTTGATAAGAATAATTTTAACTCATTCTCCATTTATTGAGTTAAACATCCAATTCGTTGGTATTGTTTTTACAAGAATATGTGTGAATATACTTTGATTGATTTACACTAAATATCCAATCATATTTAGTGTATTTATATTTGTCACACATAATTATGTCGTTGATTTATCCTTAACCTAAGGATACAACCTTTATGAGATATTTCATCTCAATTTACATTCCATTGAGACTTCTTTGATGATATACACCAAATCACTTTTATGTGGTGTATATAATGTACTTTGACATAGTATATCATGAATTCCTTTATTCTCATGATATTACAATGTTTTGATTACCTCAATTATTTGTATTCAAGTGTCTCTCTTTTGGTTAGAAACTCTAACCAAAATACCATTTTAAAATGTTTTAAAGAATTATTCTTCTAAATCATGCTCATTAATGTCCATATTTTAAAAATGGTTTTAAGGATTTATTTTTATGGACATTAAAGTTTTAAATTTAAAAATCCTTTTAAAAGTTTCAAAGTGGTATGGGACACTTTGATTCAAAAATCTATTTTTGAATGTCTTCTTGACAAATAGTGTGACTTTTAAAAGTTTTCAAGAAAAGGGGGATATTTCTCTCAAAAAGTTATGATGATTATTTTCATCTATGTCAACATCCTTCATTATTCATGATTGAGGTTAATGTGATACAATACAATCTTTCATATTGTATCAAATGAGTTATGTTTGACTGTGGATGTTCTATTTTTATACCATTCATGGTTTGTGGTTAAAGTATTGACATTTCGTATGCTAGTTTTAATACGAATGTTTATTTTATGCTTAAACCTATTCATATGAGGAATGAATTGGACTTAATAAGTGACGGGTGGAGCCCGCTATAGCTCCTAGATGCATCGGTAGGTCTCATGAGACAAACTAGTGTCTTGGCACAAGGCCTTGGCAAAATCTTATTTGTAGTCTTGGCACGAGGCCTTGGCTATGTGGTTATGATAGTCTGGCATTATGCATTCCATCATTATGAAAGTGGTTATTGATATTTCATGTGATCATTCGACTAGTAGAATATCCATGTGAGTAAGTAAATGGCATTATTTCATTTTACCTTCGCCATTTTATGCTGAAGTTTAAATTTAAAAGGCTTTTGTTTTAGTTATAAATTGCCTTAAGTGTTTATGCTTATTTATGAAAGCTTCTGCTATAATGTTATCCTTACTGAGCATCCGAGCTCACCCCTTTCAATGTTTTATTTTTCCCAGGATTATGAAGAAGTAATTTGTGAATGACCTGCAGGGATAGTATGAGGGGATATGAAGACAAGATGTTTTTTTTTGATGTAATGTAAAAAAATTTATGGATGTATCTAGTTATTCCAAGGCTACTAAACTAATCGGTCTTTCGAGACTTGATCTTTCTCATGATCATGCCAATGTTATGTAATAATGCACCGACTCTAGGTAATTAGGGTCGGGGCGTTACATTTGTCAGTACTAAAAATAGCATTGATAAAGGCGTTCCTTTATCAGTGCTAGTTTAGCACTAATAAATAACCCCTTTATCAGTTATTTTTCTAGAGATGATAAAGGGGCATACTAATGTAGTGTAATGTTAAATTATAGCATACTACAACAACAGAAACAAGGAGAAAATTCAGGGAAAGAAAATACATTATTTAATTGAAATGAAATTTACAGCATAAATACATGAAAAACACTATATTAAAGAAATTTTAAATATTTATTTGTATAGTTGCATGAGTAACTACAATTTAACATAGAAATTCATAAATATCAATGATCCTTTTTCTTTGGACCTTGACCCCAATCCATGCTATTAGTTTCCAAAAAATTACTTCAAATCATGAAAAATAATGCACCTATGTAATTAAATAATTATTATGTTAGTAATACTATAAAAAAATAAATTAAACACAATAATAATTTTAATCTAAAAACATATACTTTGATTAATACCAGGAACACCCATTATAGGATTGATTTTCAGTTGATTCTTACATGTCACATCGTTTTGTTTTGTTCTAAAAAGAACGTTCTCTTGAATTGGCTCACATCTATGGTGATAAAAAACTCACTATGGATGTGATCCCATTCAAACGCGCATGATTTTTAATAACAAGACTTCAAATGCCACACCATTTCTTGTTCATATTCAAGCATTATCTATGTCAAAATTAACTAAATAATTATCAGATAAAATGATAAAGAAATTAATTGAGTAATATAAGATAAAAAGATGAGAAAACAATCCGATCTTGTTTTGTTTAGTTTCTCATGTATGGTGTTTGTTTTAAAATAAGATGACATTTATATATTTAAAACATGCACCTTGAATCATACCGACCACATCATGTGTTAGATTGACATGAGTTTGATTTCTATATATCATAAATGAATTATGGATCATTTTCCCAATGTTTAAAATAAATCTGAGATTATTTTCTTGGTTTTGGCTAGTTTTGTGTGTTTTAAAAAATGGAAAATTTATATTGAAAACACATACTTTGAGTCATATCGATCAAATCATGTGTATAATTGATGCGAGGTCGATTATTTACACCTAAAAATGAATTATGGACCATGTTTCTAAATATTAAAAACAATTTGAGCTCATTTTCTTGGTCTTATCTATTTGATATGTGTTTAAAAACACCTTTTCATTGAAAACATGCTCTTCAAGTAATATCAACCACATCATGTGTCAAATTGAGGTACGGTCAATTACTACACATCAAAAATGAATTATGGATCATCTTTCTGATGTTTAAAAACAATATAATCTCATTTACTCATTTTTTGGTGATGTGACATGTGTTTGAAACTAAAATGACACTTTTTTATAGAAAACATGCACTTAGATTCATATTGACAAAATTGGGTATTGAATTGATGTGGGATTGATTCCTACACATCAAAAATTAATTATAGACCATTTCCTTGAAGTTTGAAAAGAAATATGATCTCATTTTCTTGGTTTTGGATATTTGATGTGTGTTTTAAAATAAAATGACCCTTTGTATTAAAAACATACACTTCGAGTCATATCCACCATATCCAGTTTTTAATTGATGTGTGATTGATTCCTATATTTTAAAAATTAATTATGGATCATTTTACTAAAGTTTAAAAATAATACAATATTTTTTATCAGTTTTTTCAATGTGATGTATTTTAGAATATAATTACACTTTTACATTGAAAACACTTACTTTGAGTCATACCGACCATATCGTGTATCAAATTAGTGTACGGTCAATTCCATTACATGAAAAATGAATTATGGATTGTTTCCCTAAATTTTGAAAACAATTTGATCTCTTTTTATTACTTTTGGTGATGTGACATGTGTTTTAAACTAAAAATTAAACTTTTATATTGAAAACACGCACTCTGAGTCATACTGACAACATTAGGTGTCATATTGAAATCCGACCAATTATTACATGTCAAAAATCAATTATAGATCATTTTCCTAATGTTTAAAAACAATTTGAGTCTTTTTTGAATGGTTTGGGTGATTTGACAAGCGTTTTAAACTAAAATGACAATTTTATATTGAAAAAACATACTTCGAGTCATATAAACCACATCATGTGTCTCTGGCCGCCATCTCTCAACCATTGCCACAATCAAATGACGGTCAATAATCTTGAAGTCACACATAGAGACTCCATAAAATCTCTCACATCTATGGTATGGACAAATAGCTTCCGGGGGCGCATCGTGATGATAATGATGTTCTCTCTGAATAACAAGCTGTCAAACAGGTCATCGCGCCAACACAAGATGCGACACATGCGTCTCCTATCCAGATTATAGTGGCTTCTCTATATGAAAGTACAAATAGTAAAACATTAATTTTATGTTAGACATCCCATTTATCATTTAAGGTATGAAATTTATCATGTAATGTATAAAATAAGTGTGTAATGAGTTAAATAAAGTAATTTAGGGGTGAGTTAGTGACCTATCAACAAGTTGATTTCAGACATAAGTCAGTTTCAATTCCCTAAGACCCACCTTTTTGAACAAGGATTAAAGAATCAAATTAATATTTTCTCCCAAATCACAAAAACATTTCATTTTCTTAGTTTTTTCTATTCGGCATTAAATAAAAAAAGTTACAAGGTGCTTAAAATTTAGTGGTAGCTTCATTAAAAGAACGACACTACACTCATTAAGAATGATGGTATCTAATTTCTTTCAATATTCATTGTTATCTAAGAACCTCTTGATAAATTTGGAATATGATGAAATTTTATCCAAGGCTTGCAAAACCAACATATCAATGCTAAAAGTTTTAATCATTTTCAAGAATACCAATTATTTAGGTTCATCACTCTATTTAACACTTTTGAAGAAAAGGATGAGAGGGGCATAATGTTTGAAACAGGTTTATTGCTCAGCTTTTCCTCAAATGTAGCTTTGTTCTTTCCTTTTTTTAACTATTCCCACTTCATTTTCCTTGGATCTTTGGATTTTTTAGGTATGGGTTCATCATGATTTTCAGGATGGAACTTGTTGTCCTGATTTCTTTACTTGTCATTTTCTAGGCTAGTAGTCTTAGATTCTATTATATCCTCAATTTATTCTTCACTAGTAATTACTCTAGCTAATTCTCAGATTCTGTTAAATCCTCGATCTTACATTTTCTATATTTTAAAATTTCTTGTTATTTTTCTAAAACAACAACCACTTATTTAAATGTTGATGATATATATTCACTATGAATTCTTTAAAAACTCATCGATGGAAAAATATTGATTACAGGTACAATGTGTTTATAGTAACTGATGGAGTACAAAAAACATTTTAACCATTAGATGATTGCCCTATGTTTCTAGGGCAACGTGTCTTCTTATGACCCTCCCGAACACATATGTTGCACCTTCATCCAGGTGGATGTTCACTAGGAAAATCCATCTCATTATGAATATGAGTCGACTTTGGCCTCCCTTTAGGTCGAAGTCTACTGTTGTTTGATAGAAGCGTGGGTGTGTCATCAGAGATTCGAAAATTTTGATATTCTCCGATTGGAATCCACGGAGTACTGTAGTAGGAGTTGATACTATCAAGTCGATAAACTGGATCAACAAACTACTCCCAAGATACGTGTACATAACCACAGGCTGCAATCACATGGCCACAAGGATATCTCAATGTTTGAAACTTGTCACATTCACAGTAACGCTTCTCCAATAAAAAAACTCGGATATGACCATTGCTACAAGCCACAACATCACTGGGATCAGCGACCTCAAATCATTTCTCTGGATGATTAAATACGGTGACACGATAAGTTGTAGCTTCCTGAAAAACTATATCTAGATCACACTGGAAATGATGTCCATAGCATATCCCTCTGTTCAAGAAATCTTCAGCTCACTTTCTCCATTCCAGAAAATACTTGACACTACGATAGAAGGTCTCTTGTACCAAACCTATAATTTAGATTTAAGTCAGTATACTAATAGTATATTATAATTCTACTTTTTCGGAGAAACATATAATCAAATATTCATATTTACATGCGATTGGTAATTTTTGAACTCCCTTGAAAACTCCATTTTTGCATTCTACGATATTGGTTGTCATATAACCGTATCTCCTCCCATAATCATATGCCAATAACCATTTCTGTTTTGGAAATTGCATCATGTAATCATAAACTTCTAGATTAACTCTATGTATATCTTGAAGACGCTCCTCCATTATTTGTTGTTGAGGATCGTATGCTATCATACAAGAAATAATCTGAACAGATATGATCATAACTATGACATGAATTTTTATTAGGAAATAGGATATTCATACCAATTTTTAAGATTGCTTTCTTCATCGACTCATTCTTGAATCTCTTTCATAAATTGCTAGAAATGTATCGAATACAATATCGATGATGGGCATATGGTAGTCTCCATGAAAGTCCCTCATACTATACTGCCTCCTTGATTACACGGTGATGATCTGAGATAAGGAAAATCCCTTCAGCGCCCATAACAAACTCTCTAAGACATGCCAGAAACCAACTCCATGATGAGAAGTTCTCTTTCTCTACAATTTCACTTTTCAAAGGTAGAGGGGCTCGATTTCCATCTTCTGTGGAAGAAATCAATAAAGTTCCTATATACTTTCTATATAGAAATGTGCCATCTATTTGTATAAACTGCTTGCAATGTCTAAAAGCCGCCACACAGGGTAAAAATTCCCAAAATAGTTTATCAAAAACAACCATTGACTGATCAACTTGGTTGTATTGGTTAACATATTCAGTAGTATGTAACCGATATATCACTAGATTATTGTGGAGTAAAAGCTCCAAAATTTGTGGTAAAACTTGATAAGAGTCATCCCAATCACCATACACTTTCACAATAGCCTTTTGTCTTGCTTCCCATGCCTTCCAATAAGAGATCTGATACTCAAAATGTTGTTTGATTCGCTCCATCACTAGAACAACAGGAACATCTTGACATACTCTAATCATTTCAACAATAACTATTGAAAAAAAGTCAACATCTAATGAAGAGTGTTCATGTGATAATCTTGGGTTCACACCTGTGTGTGGAGTAAATCTTTTGATGCGCTAGCTATGAAAAGTGTTATCAATTATAGCTCGCAGACACATTTGATAGTTCGAACCATATTTTTCACAATGAATCAAATAATAATACCTTTTAAACTCTTCTACAACATAATAGTAATGTCTTTCAATGTGATATTGTTTTATCACATTTTTCATTGCATATTTACTCTCAAACTCCCTCCCAATATACAGAATGCCTTCATCTGACACTCGATCTGTGCCCCTAATGATTCCTGGAAATTTTGATGTAGGAGTAATAACTAGCCAATCGAATTCTGGAAAGCGATTCATGCCTTCCGTCAACCATGAACTCAATGGTGGGGGATGGTTCAACGGTCGGTTAAACCTCACATGAGTGGGCACTGACTGTTCTTCCGCATGCGCTTCCTCTTCATCTTCTTCTTCCTCTTCATCTTCTTCTTCTAAATTGTCATCATCCTCAAAATCATCGACCAACACATCTACAGTATACAGAAGACTATCCATTGAAATTTTAGCTGAGGGAAATGACGGTACCATTGCTGATGGAACTTCTTGATGTGTTCTAATATGAGCATATGACATAGTCTCGTGAAATTGTGATCACACAACTTCCAATGTCGATGGAACCTCCATTATAGCTATGGTCACATACAACTCCATCATTTGATTGGCAGGTAGAAACTTAACTAATGATATTACGTATTCCCATTCTTCATCACCATTTATTGGATATGCCACATGCCAAAACCTATCAACATATTGTAGATGCCTATATTTGATATATTTTATCACTTGGTTGCTCGTCGGTTTCAAATTTCGATGAATTTTCCTTTGAAGAGTTTCCAAATTTGTACAGCCTCCAAGCATTACAACAACTTCTGGTTATATACTATAACTATATCCTTGTTTTGTCTCAATTATTTTTCTGTTGTAATAAATATAAGCAGCCATATTATTTCTATCTAAAATAAACCCTCGTTATTAATCACATATGATCAAACAATCAATTTATGTCTGCATGCTTCTAGAATCTATGTTGGAATCCTAGTCCCTCCACCAAATCAATATGTTCAAACCATATTGATGTGTAACTCTCTTTACACAACCCATAAGTTTGTGTTATTTTCCCAAAAATAGTAAGTCAAACATATTCATACATATCCACATGCATCATATGCATGAGGTACATGAACACGTCATGTAAAAGCATAGAGTTATATGAAATCTAAAAACTCAACATGAATAAAACCGGAGCGACAGATAGCCAACCCCATTCACTTTCCTAGACAAGGCAAGCCTCCAGGAAAGTAGGTGGTCCAACCCAAATCCCCTCTATCTGGGGATACTTTACTCAAGTAAGCATTTCAGTTCATGACAACTCTAACACTTAATATGAAAAAAATATATTCAACTACTAAATTCAAGTTCATAACTTCAATTACAAACTGAGGTCAAGGTAGATGAAAAACTAAATTCATTATCATACTTAGAATGTAATGAAAAAATATATTATATAAAAAATTCATAATATAACTACTTCGCTAAATAATGTAACTACTTCTCTAAATACTGTAACAACTTCCCTAAATACTGTAACTACTTCACTAATTACTATAACTACTTCGCTGATTACTTTAACTACTTCTCTAATTATTGTAACTACTTCTCTAATTACTGGAACTACTTCGCTAATTAGAATTCATTAATTACATAATTCGACTTCATTAAGTACCTAATTAGACTTCATTAAGTGCCTAATTAGACTTCATTAAGTACATAATTAGAAATCATTAACTACCTAATTAGATTACCTAATAAGATTTAATTAATAAACTTAACTAATTTGAATAGATTAACTACATAATTATAATTAATTAATTAATTAATTAAAATTAATTAACTAACTAATTATAATTAATTAGGTAACTAATTATAATTAATTAAGTAACTAATTACAATTAAATAACCACCCAGTTTTACTTAATTAACTCCACTAATTTGAATTAATTAAGTAACTAATTAAAATTAATTAACTACCTAAGTTGAATTAATTAATTAACTAATTAAAATTAATTAACTACCTAATTTGAATTAATTAATTAACTAATTAAAATTAATTAACTAATTAAAATTAATTAACTAATTACAATTAATTAAATAATTATAATTAATTACCTAACTAATTATAATTAAGTAACCGATTAGAATTAATTAATTAACTAATTTGAATTAATAAAGTAACCAATTACAATTAATTCCCTAATTTGAATTGATTAACTAATTAGAATTGATTACTTAACTAATTAGAATTGATAAACTAACTAATTAGAATTCAATAATTAAATAATTATAATTACTTACTTAACTAATTAGAATTAATTAGTTAACTAATTATAATTAATTAATTAACTAATTTAAATTAAAAAAGTAACTAATCACAATTAATTAACTAATTTGAATTGATTAACTAATTAGAATTGATTAATTAACTAATTAAAATTGATTTACTAACTAATTAGAATTCATTAATTAACCAATTAGAATTAACTAATTAACTAATTAGATTTAATTAATTAACTAATTAGAATTAATTACTTAACTAATTATAATTAATTAGTTAACTAATTACAATTAATTAACTAATTAGAATTAATTACTTAACTAATTAGAATTAATTAGTTAACTAATTACAATTAATTAACTACCTAATTTGAATTGATTAATTAACTAATTAAAATTACTTAACTAATTACAATTAAGTAACTAATTACAATTAATTAACTAATTTGAATTAATTAACAAATTATAATTGATTAATTAACTAATTAGAATTTATTAACTAACTAATTATAATTCATTATTTGACCAATTAGAATTCATTAATTAACTAATTAGATTTAATTAATTAACTAATTAGAATTACATACTAATTAGATTTAATTAATTAACTAATTATAATTAATTACTTAACTAATTAGAATTAATTACTTAACTAATTAGAATTAATTATTTAACTAATCACAATTAATTAACTACCTAATTTTAATTGATTAATTAACTAATTATAATTACTTACTAATTAAATTTAATTAATTAACTAATTAGAATTAATTACTTAACTAATTAGAATTAATTAGTTAACTAATTATAATTAATTAACTACCTAATTTGAATTTATTAATTAACTAATTACAATTACTTAACTAATTACCATTAAGTAACTAATTACAATTAGTTAACTAATTTGAATTAATTAAATAATTAGAATTGATTAACTAACTAATTAGAATTGATTAACTAACTAATTAGAATTCATTAATTAACCAATTATAATTCACTAATTAACTAATTAGATTTAATTAATTAACTAATTAGATTTAATTAATTAACTAATTAGAATTACTTACTTAACTAATTAAAATTAACTAGTTAACTAATTAGAATTAATTAATTAACTAATTTGAATTAATAAAGTAACTAATTACAATTAATTAACTATTTTTAATTGATTAACAAATTAGAATTGATTAATTAACTAATTAGAATTGATTAACTAACTAATTAGAATTCACTAATTAACCAATTAGAATTCACTAATTAACTAATTAGAATTACTTAATTAACTAATTATAATTAATTGGTTAACTAATTAGAATTAATTAATGAACTAATTTGAATTAATAAAGTAACTATTTTCAATTAATTAACTAATTTTAATTGATTAACTAATTATAATTGATTACTTACCTAATTAAAATTGATTAACTAACTAATTCTAATTCATTAATTAACCAATTAGAATGCACTAATTAACTGATTAGATTTAATTAAATAACTAATTAGAATTAATTACTTAACTAATTAGAATTAATTAATTAACTAATTTGAATTAATAAACTAAATAATTACAATTAATTAACTACCTAATTTGAATTGATTAATTAACTAATTACAATTAATTAAATAATTACAATTAATTAACTACCTAATTAGAATTAATTACTTAACTAATTTGAATTGATTACTTAACTAATTACAATTCATTAACTTAACTAATTATAATTACTAACTTAACTAATTATAATTAATTAGTTAACTAATTTAAATTATTTAGTTAACTAATCACAATTAATTAAATAACTAATTTGAATTAATTAACTACTTAATTTGAATTAATTAACTTCACTACTTTGAATTAATTAATTAACTAATTAAAATGCATTAATTAACTAATTATATTAACTAAACTATTAAATAAACAATTGAAAATATTACATAAATGTAAATGAAAAGTTACTTCAAATTTGTGGGAAGGTAGCTACGCTGCAGATGGCGTTTGAGAAGGAGATTGGGAATGATGATTTGGGAAGGAGGGAGAGGGATTGGGAAGGGGAGGGGAATAATGAGTGTGGGAGGATGGGTGTGGGGGTGTGGGGGGAAGGGTATTTATAGGTGGGGAAGGAGATCAGCGCCACTTCAAGTGGCACCGATGCCTTCACGACCGAAATCGGCCTAGCGCCACTTCAAGTGGCGCTAGGCCAATTTTTTCCATTAGCACCACTTGAAGTAGAGCTAGGTAGCCCCATTTCTCTAAATATTTTAACCCTAACCCCATTTTAATAAAAACAAACCCCATACGCCCAAATTTTCCATGAAAATATAGTATAATATAAAAAATATGTACTGCATATGGAATTTATTATATTATATTTAGATAATAAATATAGTCATAATAAAAGAAATTGTAACAATAAAACAAAAAATAGAAAATAGAATAAATATAATATGAACATTTGGATCCCCTCCATCCGCTATAACAATCCCACTCACAGATAACGCTGTACAAATGAAACAAAATATTAGAAATGAAACATCCATTTTGAAAATGAAAATATATAATCACGAGAAAATAAAATTAAATGAAAAATGAGGTATTTATAAATGACACAACTCATACGACCATTCCAAATCCGACAATTGGAATAGTCACTACTAATATAATGACATTTAATGATTGATTTTGACTGTCACAGTTGCTCTGTCGCTAAAGGATTATAGTGACCGTCATTGGAGGCTGCTTAAGATCCACCTGAAAATGTTGTCGACAATGTAAAAGGACGCGGGGGACACAGCCAAGGGCAAGGATGGACCTCAAAGTGCATGTTTTCAATGTAAGAGTCATTTTAGTTTAAGAACACACGTCACATAGCTAAAACTAACAATATGAGTTTAGATTATTTTCAAACATTAGAGAAACAATCCATGTAACGACCCAATGTTTTATCAATGGAATTCTCTCCTTATAATTATGTCATATAGTATAATCATAGAAAATCACATTAAGAACACAAAAAAAACTTTATTAATGATAAATTAATGAAATAAAAGGTATTTCTAGAAGTTTAGGAGCACATACTAATGAAATAGTAACTTGACCTTCGAAATAGTAATGCGACCCTTGTGAATAGTAAACCAGTGAATGTAATAGTAACATCAACAATGAAATTATAAATAAAATTTATCCATCTTATAAGTGATAGTATGATATAATTATATCATAGTATAAGTAAGTGAATATTTTAAAAATTAATAATAAAGTGTTGGTATTTTTGTAAGTCATAAATATTTAATTACAATTTTATGACTAATTTAATAATTTAAAAGAAAATATATTTTCATAAATTTTATTTATAAATTATTTTTTTGATGTATTATGATTATAAAATAATTTTATGAGACCTAAATAAATGTTTCAATGTGTTCTAAAAAGTGTATTAATTTTAAAATTTCTATTTTCCAAATAAATAATGATTTTAATTAAAAATTAAATTTATCATATTTAAAAAATTATTTTCACAAAATAAAGTTCAATTTTTAATTCTACACAATGAAAAGTAGTTAGTGTGAATGTTTTGGAATTTTTCTAAAATATTTGAATTTTTTGTGAATTGTGAAATACAATGATTTACAGTATATGTAAATAAATGAATTTTTGAGTCATGCTTGAGTCATGGATGATGTAAGTTACCATTTGTTAGAATTCACATGCACACATTACTATATTTAGTCTCAAGAATCAGCATTATTGCTTATGTCACGACCCCCTCTCCACAAAGTGTACCCCTCCTGGGCTGACAATGTGAGAAGGGATATAATGACCCCCCGAGTCCCGCCTCCAATGGGCCCCAAGTTGGTGACTAGCACCGAGGGTATAGGGAACACACAAATGGGAGGCATTACCCTCTAAGAGAACACATACACAAGAGATAGATAAGATAGACACCAACCAACTTCAACTCAACCAATAAGATAAAAGAAATCCCAAGTACACATATGAAATGTCATTCAAAACTACTACAACTGAAAGGGGAAAAACTGCAAGTACCCAAAAGAAAGTCAAACAACAACAACCACAAGCCCGAACAAATCCTACAATTGCAAGCTAGTAGCAACCAGTCTGATCTCTAACCTACTCCAAGTGACCTAAAAAACAGTTTATATATACATAGGGTGAGTATAACAGTATACTCAGTAGGATCATCCTCAAAACCTCTCATGCAAAAGTAAAGAAATTATGCTAAAGCACAATGAACAACAAGTGAAAATAAATCTTCACCTAAACATGTATATCATGTTCCCAGCCTCACCATGGCTACTCTCACCAAGTAACACATACAAGAGTATATAATATAACAAAGAATATCAAGGGTACCCCGCTACTACTTCTCCACTGGTTTTCCGCTTTGCCCCAATGTCGCACTTCCTAAGCATCTCTCTCAAAAAAGACTTGCCCACAGACACCTGGGTGAAGCACCACAACATGCACCTCGTGCAACAAAACCACCACATCCACATAATCAAAGTAACTAGGTTATTTATGGGAGCCACCACAGCTCGCATAACATGTATCATACATCGAGTATTATACCTCAAGCCATTACAGCCCATACACCGAGTAAGGATCCTCAAGCCATCACAACCTATACACATTACACCTATAGTAGTCCATAGAAAACTATATCCATAATATATGTGTGTGAATAACCACAATCTATTATATCCCTCTACACACATATATGGGGAAAACTAACCAATGTGTCTGCTAGCAAAAGTAACCACCAAGAGAAGAGAGCGAGGCCAAAGGGGGTAGTAAACCATCCATCCTCCCACCAAAATGTTGGGGAAAACACCCCCTAGGGCTCAGAATCCCCGATGTGTTACTTTCCCTTACTGATAGGGTGGAGTATCATATAGAAACACAAAAAGTACAAAATATACTATAACTCACAACCACACTATGGGCATAACCTAGTCTTAGACTCAACTGCAGCTAACATCTCTCAAACTTCGGGCTGCCACTTCTAAGACTAGGTATCCTATAAGCACATGTAACGCCCCGACCCTAATTACCTAGAGTCGGTGCATTATTACATAACATTGGCATGATCATGAGAAAGATCAAGTCTCGAAAGACCGATTAGTTTAGTAGCCTTGGAATAACTAGATACATCCATAAATTTTTTTACATTACATAAAAAAAAAACATCTTGTCTTCATATCCCCTCATACTATCCCTGCAGGTCATTCACAAATTACTTCTTCATAATCCTGGAAAAAATAAAACATTGAAAGGGGTGAGCTCGGATGCTCAGTAAGGATAACATTATAGCAGAAGCTTTCATAAATAAGCATAAACACTTAAGGCAATTTATAACTAAAACAAAAGCCTTTTAAATTTAAACTTCAGCATAAAATGGCGAAGGTAAAATGAAATAATGCCATTTACTTACTCACATGGATATTCTACTAGTCGAATGATCACATGAAATATCAATAACCACTTTCATAATGATGGAATGCATAATGCCAGACTATCATAACCACATAGCCAAGGCCTCGTGCCAAGACTACAAATAAGATTTTGCCAAGGCCTTGTGCCAAGACACTAGTTTGTCTCATGAGACCTACCGATGCATCGAGGAGCTATAGCGGGCTCCACCCGTCACTTATTAAGTCCAATGCATTCCTCATATGAATAGGTTTAAGCATAAAATAAACATTCGTATTAAAACTAGCATACGAAATGTCAATACTTTAACCACAAAACATGAATGGTATAAAAATAGAACATCCACAGTCAAACATAACTCATTTGATACAATATGAAAGATTGTATTGTATCACATTAACCTCAATCATGAATAATGAAGGATGTTGACATAGATGAAAATAATCATCATAACTTTTTGAGAGAAATATCCCCCTTTTCTTGAAAACTTTTAAAAGTCACACTATTTGTCAAGAAGACATTCAAAAATAGATTTTTGAATCAAAGTGTCCCATACCACTTTGAAACTATTAAAAGGATTTTTAAATTTAAAACTTTAATGTCCATAAAAATAAATCCTTAAAACCATTTTTAAAATATGGACATTAATGAGCATGATTTAGAAGAATAATTCTTTAAAACATTTTAAAATGGTATTTTGGTTAGAGTTTCTAACCAAAAGAGAGACACTTGAATACAAATAATTGAGGTAATCAAAACATTGTAATATCATGAGAATAAAGGAATTCATGATATACTATGTCAAAGTACATTATATACACCACATAAAAGTGATTTGGTGTATATCATCAAAGAAGTCTCAATGGAATGTAAATTGAGATGAAATATCTCATAAAGGTTGTATCCTTAGGTTAAGGATAAATCAACGACATAATTATGTGTGACAAATATAAATACACTAAATATGATTGGATATTTAGTGTAAATCAATCAAAGTATATTCACACATATTCTTGTAAAAACAATACCAACGAATTGGATGTTTAACTCAATAAATGGAGAATGAGTTAAAATTATTCTTATCAAATTCAAATCAATGACTTGAGAATTATCAATGGAGTGATTATGTGTATCAAACTTATATCCACAGGAATGGGAGTGGAAATTATGACATAATCAAATGAATAGTGATTCCACACATAATCTTGGGGTAATATAATCAATGAAATATGCGTAAAGCCAAATGAGTGGAAGTTGAAATCTCAAATTCCCTTATTGATTAGGTAACTTAAGAAACATACACCCATGAAAGAATTATCATACCATGATGATGTAAATACCCATAAATAAAAGTATATAACACAATGAATAAAATCATGGGCAGTACACATACACCACATGCAATAATTAAGTGGTGATCAATGGAATTCTCACGGAATTAAAAGTGAGATAAGAAAATCCCTTACTTTGTACTTTTTCCTTGGTCGATGGTAGGTTTACCTCCTGTATAATGGTGAAATAATTGTAATTGAATAATACAAGAATCATTTACTTTAATATGATATCATATATGATCTTCTAACATTGATTTGTTAATAATATCTTAGTATTAATGCCGTTTCGGGTGTTAACTTACTCATTTTCTTTTATATGTTTTGTTACATAAGTCATGTTTGTTGTATCTTATTCATATCCAGAATGATATCAAGTCCTTAAACATCATTTTTAAATCATTAAATGATAATTATACTTGAATGGATACGATGAAGAATGAATCTCATCGCGTTCGTGGAGACGGTAGTCCGTACGTACGCACGCACGCTACTTCCATTTAAATTTTTATTTTAGAAGAATCGAATCCAAATGATACATAGGTATATTACCATTCCAGTATAATATAATATTTTATATATGTTACTTAAGTTCATTAACACCATCCTTTATACGTTCCATGTGTGGTATGAACGAGTCATATCATTTTAAGGGGGCGGTAGTCCGCACTTCCTCAAATGAAATTATCGTATGTATATACAACATGAAACGAATAATGGTATGAAATAAAATGGAATTACAGAAGATTATATATAAAATATATATCATTAATATCATATTTAATTACAGTTCCATCATAATGGCCACCATTAGAGGCGGTAAGATGTTTTTGAACAATCATCGTTTCGTGAGGCGTTAGTTTGCCATCCACAGAAACATTATGTTCATCATCCATTAGATGGAGTTGTGTGTATGTGTAGTTTGAATACTTCTTATAACAACATCCTAGTATATTGAGGATACTGGTGTTGTTACAAAAGAAGGGAAATAAAAAGATTTTGGGGGTTGAAGAAGCAAAATAAATGAAAATAATTTAAGAGAAATCGTTACCTTTAATTTAGGTAACTCACTTTGGTTGGAACCAAAGGACTTGTTGAAATGCTTTCTGCCTAAGGGGAAGCTTCAAGGGGGAGGATAGGTATGTGGGGAGCTTAGTTGGGCAGATTTTGGACGAGCCAAGTGGCTTGAGAGGTGTAAGGAAATGAGAAGGAGGAGTGCCCTTTTATAAGAGGGGTGAGGGGCACCTTTGGAAAAGCTAGAAATATTAATTTATAATAAATTCATATTCGGTTTCCAATGGCTCCAAAGTTGACTATTCAAAGGTTGTGGTAAGGATAGGTCGAAAACAACTCATCCAATAGAATTTAGATAGGTTTGGGTACTTATATTAACCTTATCTTTAAGTATTAACTCTAAGTTAATTAGTTTCACTTTTACAATGTCTCTTTGTATTTTTATATAATATGGTTAATAAACTTACTATATACATCCAAAAGACCCTCAAGTGGTCCATTAATGATTAACCTATCATAATATAAGTCTCTTGGACGAACCTTAGATTTTTAGTAATTTAATATCAATTAATAATAAAATATTTGTTTTAAGAACTCTTTTATGTCAATTTTGACACTATTCACTAGTTGATTTTTGTGAAACTCATAACAGATTGATTACTTCGAACAAAGTAAAATAAATAAATCCTAATATATCATATTATCCTAGAAAATTTGTTTAATTCATTAAAAGTTTCATATTATAATTATTTGGGTATTTATAATATCAATTATGTTAATTTTTTACTATTTTAGTAATTACTGCATCATCATTGTGTCATAAATAAAATAAATTATTTAATGTAAAAAAATTATAAATAAAATATAATTATGTAGGAAATCTTTTTATCTTTCTAATGAATATTTATAATCTAAAATCCAACATATATAACCCTATGTAACAATTGTTTTTCTAAAAGATATATGCTTGTGTCATTTTTGTATTCATTTTAACTTAATTAATATAAAGTGTCATTATCACTTACAAGTGGATCCATGGGGTCCCAAAATTGACCCAAAGATTCCCATGGTCGACCATGTATCAACCAATAGGGTTAAGACACATTTTAGGGTAATTTAGTATTATTATAATATTATTTTTTTAACCCTTATTTACCGGATTTACCCTTAACCATGGTAAATAAAATATTTACCGCAGTAATTATTCAAAATGTCTAAAAATAAAAGTTACCTATTTACACAATTTGGAAATCCTGATTCCAAATATGGAATCCATTTTTCTAAATTCAAAACACAGAAGTTGCAGAAATTAATTTAAAATTAATTCCCGCTGTCAAAACAAAAAGCGTGTTTTTAAGAGATAATAACTATCAAAAGATTGACACTTGTTTATGTTCGGTTTAATTGTAAAATTATGTCCAATGACCAAAATTATATTAAATGGTAAAAATATATTCTAAATATACTTTAAAACCACTCAAATTCACAATTTATCACTATTAATTATTTTGATTAAAAAAGTTGTTTTTAATTAAAATTTAGTAATTTTCACTATTCATCAAAATATGAAAGTTATCCGAAAAGTACCAAAATTTCACCTTAGGCTAAATTCGATATTCCGAATCCAAAAATGAAGTCCATTTTGAAATATAAAATATATATAATTTCAAAAAGTAGGTATTACTATTCATAACGGCTAGTTTGATTGGTTGTGGTGTGTTAAAATCTCGAAGTTGCGTACAATGCACGTCATTGCATTATTCGAAAGGAAACATACCGAGGAAGCTTGGGGTGTTACATTCTCCCCTCCTTCAATAAATTGCGTCCTCGCAATTTTTAAAATTTTGCTTGGGAATATAATGGAAAGTCCCACATCGGAAAAAGAGTCAATAAAACTATCACTTTAAAAGAAAGAAAGAGAGGTATAAGGGTCATCCAAGATAACCCATACTAGGATTCCATGTAAGAAAACATGGATATGGATGATAAACTAAGTGTCAAGTTCTGATGGAGAGGGATAAAAATCATGATCAGGAGAAAGTTAACAATGAGAAAACCACAAAATTGTGTTGGGACAAACGACCATTAGTCTCCTAGTAGGAAAGTAAACGGACAACATTTTTTTTAAGTTACATTACATAAGGAAGAGTAATTCATTTATGATATTGACTAAGAACATTATGAGATATACTTACATTTTAAGTAGATTTTCATTCTTTAATAAATTTCCACCACTAACTCATTTTTTTTAGACGATGAGTATTCAAGAAGACTTGGTCACACTGGAAGAGATAGAATAAACTTCTATAGAATCACATGATCCATGAAGGATAAACCATATATTTTCATTGTCTTTGAAGATTAATCAAAACCAAAATGGTCAGTGAATGGTCTAATGATCCCCCAAAAGGATATTCATTGAGATAAATATGCACTAATCTTAATTTCTAAAATTAAACCAACAATACCCCAAAGTTAAATAGATACCATTCAATAACCAATTGTCCTTAAAATCCTTTAATATAATCCAAACTAATATTGAAACCCAAAACATAGAAGAATTTGATTATGTAGTCTCCCATGTTAAATTGTATCTCCAAATGACATCAGATACTCTTAAAGTCACATACTCAAAAGTAACTAACCTAATCACATATTCTCTATTATAGGTTAATCATTTCCATAAATAACCCAAATCACTATAAATCCACAATAAAAACGTAGATAAAAATCTATCATTACTCCACAAATGAAACCCCATAGTATTCTATTTTCCTTGGGCATATAGTGTTCCCAACAAAGCGAACATCTTCCAAAATAACATTTATCACTTAATCACCAAATCATTTTCCTATACCAAGGGTATTCTTTTGATATGAAATAAGAACCCAAATCAACTTATTATTGATCAATAAAATCATTTAACTAAAAAAAAAGTCACACTAACCAGGGACTTCACGTAGTCCAGTGGTAGGCGATAAATCCCA
Source organism: Viscum album (assembly GCA_963277665.1). NCBI lineage: Eukaryota > Viridiplantae > Streptophyta > Magnoliopsida > Santalales > Viscaceae > Viscum > Viscum album. The sequence goes on along the minus strand of OY728147.1, from coordinate 64,273,220 downwards.
ATCGCACTTTGGTTGTGGGTTCGATTCCCATAGCTTTGTCCGACGCGACGGGTTGTCACACGGTCTACGTGTTGTCCTTTTTCAAAAACTGTATTTTATAATATTGCCAAAATGAGATAAATTCCTCAAAATACTATATCATAAATTTAACCACAAATGTTATATCATACCTTGAATCTTCATCCCAAATTATAATAACTTATAATTCTCTCAAACCCCAATGATCATATAAATCCAAATGGTTATTTATACCCATATCCACAAGAGAAGAGACAATTCTTCCTCAAATATCATTCTCACATGGCAAACTGCGGGGTTACAAATACAAGAGAAAATTATTCCATAGTAAACCCATCAACAAGAAGTTCTAATACTTTTTAAACATTTCTCCAACCATTTATTCCCACATAGCTTCTTCTTTGACCAAGAAAATATCCTATAGAATAGGACATTCACTCGGGTAATGGCCAGGTCCCCTACATTTACGGCAAATGACTGTAAATGGACTCTTGGGACCATTTTTATCTTCTTCCATAGTACTCTTCATTTTTCTTCAGCAATTCTTTACTTTATGTCCTTCCTTCCCGCACGTAAAACATTTCGTTGTCCCATTGAGACACTTTCCTGGGTGTCTCTTTCCACATTTCCTGCATGATGAAAATTGAGGGTTCTTTTCTCCATGGTCTCCATTGCTGGAGCTCTTATCATTTATCACCTTTCTCTTCCTTGTTGAGTCTGGGAGTTGGTTAATATATATGTTGTTGATCATATTTTTGGAAAACTGATTTGGCATAAATATGATATCTTTTACGCCTATCAACATTCCATTTTGTTGCTCATTGCCACCACCGTTCCCATCTTGTACATCATTCTCAAAGTCACTATGACTTCCTTGGAATCCATCCATTGACTAAAACCATAAAGCATTGTGTGAGTAATAGTAGTCGTAAAATCATTTAGAGATTAAAATGTCACCATATTCTCAATTTGAAACATATTAGGGATTAACGAAGGTCATTTACTCTCATATTATATATATATATTACTTAAATTGGTTTCTAAAGAAAATGTAAATTATCCTAAGCATATCCCCCGGGAGTGTCGTAACCAAGAGTGCAGCAAGGCCCGTTGTCGTGCACCAGTTCCCGTTCGAGTCTAGCTCAAAGCGGTGTTTTCGGGTTTTACCCCTAGGTACATCTGTGCCAGAGCCGCCTCTACCTGCTCGTATCCAGACAGGGATGTATTGCTCAGAAAACTCACAAAATCTCTACAATACCAAAATTCTAGGAAGTTCTTTTATACTAATCCTCAAAGTTCATCTTAGGTCTACGTGCTCTAATCAGAGTTTATCTAAATCTAGCTACCAAGGTTTGTACTAAAATTCCTCTGATACCAACTGTAACGCCCCGACCCTAATTACCTAGAGTCGGTGCATTATTACATAACATTGGCATGATCATGAGAAAGATCAAGTCTCGAAAGACCGATTAGTTTAGTAGCCTTGGAATAACTAGATACATCCATAAATTTTTTTACATTACATCAAAAAAAACATCTTGTCTTCATATCCCCTCATACTATCCCTGCAGGTCATTCACAAATTACTTCTTCATAATCCAGGGAAAAATAAAACATTGAAAGGGGTGAGCTCGGATGCTCAGTAAGGATAAAATTATAGCAGAAGCTTTCATAAATAAGCATAAACACTTAAGGCAATTTATAACTAAAACAAAAGCCTTTTAAATTTAAACTTCAGCATAAAATGGCGAAGGTAAAATGAAATAATGCCATTTACTTACTCACATGGATATTCTACTAGTCGAATGATCACATGAAATATCAATAACCACTTTCATAATGATGGAATGCATAATGCCAGACTATCATAACCACATAGCCAAGGCCTCGTGCCAAGACTACAAATAAGATTTTGCCAAGGCCTTGTGCCAAGACACTAGTTTGTCTCATGAGACCTACCGATTCATCGAGGAGCTATAGAGGGCTCCACCCGTCACTTATTAAGTCCAATGCATTCCTCATATGAATAGGTTTAAGCATAAAATAAACATTCGTATTAAAACTAGCATACGAAATGTCAATACTTTAACCACAAACCATGAATGGTATAAAAATAGAACATCCACAGTCAAACATAACTCATTTGATACAATATGAAAGATTGTATTGTATCACATTAACCTCAATCATGAATAATGAAGGATGTTGACATAGATGAAAATAATCATCATAACTTTTTGAGAGAAATATCCCCCTTTTCTTGAAAACTTTTAAAAGTCACACTATTTGTCAAGAAGACATTCAAAAATAGATTTTTGAATCAAAGTGTCCCATACCACTTTGAAACTTTTAAAAGGATTTTTAAATTTAAAACTTTAATGTCCATAAAAATAAATCCTTAAAACCATTTTTAAAATATGGACATTAATGAGCATGATTTAGAAGAATAATTCTTTAAAACATTTTAAAATGGTATTTTGGTTAGAGTTTCTAACCAAAAGAGAGACACTTGAATACAAATAATTGAGGTAATCAAAACATTGTAATATCATGAGAATAAAGGAATTCATGATATACTATGTGAAAGTACATTATATACACCACATAAAAGTGATTTGGTGTATATCATCAAAGAAGTCTCAATGGAATGTAAATTGAGATGAAATATCTCATAAAGGTTGTATCCTTAGGTTAAGGATAAATCAACGACATAATTATGCGTGACAAATATAAATACACTAAATATGATTGGATATTTAGTGTAAATCAATCAAAGTATATTCACACATATTCTTGTAAAAACAATACCAACGAATTGGATGTTTAACTCAATAAATGGAGAATGAGTTAAAATTATTCTTATCAAATTCAAATCAATGACTTGAGAATTATCAATGGAGTGATTATGTGTATCAAACTTATATCCACAGGAATGGGAGTGGAAATTATGACATAATCAAATGAATAGTGATTCCACACATAATCTTGGGGTAATATAATCAATGAAATATGCGTAAAGCCAAATGAGTGGAAGTTGAAATCTCAAATTCCCTTATTGATTAGGTAACTTAAGAAACATACACCCATGAAAGAATTATCATACCATGATGATGTAAATACCCATAAATAAAAGTATATAACACAATGAATAAAATCATGGGCAGTACACATACACCACATGCAATAATTAAGTGGTGATCAATGGAATTCTCACGGAATTAAAAGTGAGATAAGAAAATCCCTTACTTTGTACTTTTTCCTTGGTCGATGGTAGGTTTACCTCCTGTATAATGGTGAAATAATTGTTATTGAATAATACAAGAATCATTTACTTTAATATGATATCATATATGATCTTCTAACATTGATTTGTTAATAATATCTTAGTATTAATGCCGTTTCGGGTGTTAACTTACTCATTTTCTTTTATATGTTTTGTTACATAAGTCATGTTTGTTGTATCTTATTCATATCCAGAATGATATCAAGTCCTTAAACATCATTTTTAAATCATTAAATGATAATTATACTTGAATGGATACGATGGATAATGAATCTCATCGCGTTCGTGGAGACGGTAGTCCGTACGTACGCACGAACGCTACTTCCATTTAAATTTTTATTTTAGAAGAATCGAATCCAAATGATACATAGGTATATTACTATTCCAGTATAATATAATATTTTATATATGTTACTTAAGTTCATTAACACCATCCTTTATACGTTCCATGTGTGGTATGAACGAGTCATATCATTTTAAGGGGGCGGTAGTCCGCACTTCCTCAAATGAAATTATCGTATGTATATACAACATGAAACGAATAATGGTATGAAATAAAATGGAATTACAGAAGATTATATATAAAATATATATCATTAATATCATATTTAATTACAGTTCCATCATAATGGCCACCATTAGAGGCGGTAAGATGTTTTTGAACAATCATCGTTTCGTGAGGCGTTAGTTTGCCATCCACAGAAACATTATGTTCATCATCTATTAGATGGAGTTGTGTGTATGTGTAGTTTTAATACTTCTTATAACAACATCCTAGTATATTGAGGATACTGGTGTTGTTACAAAAGAAGGGAAATAAAAATATTTTGGGGGTTGAAGAAGCAAAATAAATGAAAATAATTTAAGAGAAATCGTTACCTTTAATTTAGGTAACTCACTTTGGTTGGAACCAAAGGACTTGTTGAAATGCTTTCTGCCTAAGGGGAAGCTTCAAGGGGGAGGAGAGGGATGTGGGGAGCTTAGTTGGGCAGAGTTTGGACGAGCCAAGTGGCTTGATAGGTGTGAGGAAATGAGAAGGAGGAGTGCCCTTTTATAAGAGGGGTGAGGGGCACCTTTGGAAAAGCTAGAAATATTAATTTATAATAAATTCATATTCGGTTTCCAATGGCTCCAAAGTTGACTATTCAAAGGTTGTGGTAAGGATAGGTCGAAAACAACTCATCCAATAGAATTTAGACAGGTTTGGGTACTTATATTAACCTTATCTTTAAGTATTAACTCTAAGTTAATTAGTTTCACTTTTACAATGTCTCTTTGTATTTTTATATAATATGGTTAATAAACTTACTATATACATCCAAAAGACCCTCAAGTGGTCCATTAATGATTAACCTATCATAATATAAGTCTCTTGGACGAACTTTAGATTTTTAGGAATTTAATATCAATTAATAATAAAATATTTGTTTTAAGAACTCTTTTATGTCAATTTTGACACTATTCACTAGTTGATTTTTGTGAAACTCATAAAAGATTGATTAATTCGAACAAAGTCAAATAAATCAATCCTAATATATCATATTATCCTAGAAAATTTGTTTAATTCATTAAAAGTTTCATATTATAATTATTTGGGTATTTATAATATCAATTATGTTAATTTTTTACTATTTTAGTAATTACTGCATCATCATTGTGTCATAAATAAAATAAATTATTTAATGTCAAAAAATTATAAATAAAATATAATTATGTAGGAAATATTTTTATATTTCTAATTAATATTTATAATCTAAAATCCAACATATATAACCCTATGTAACAATTGTTTTTCTAAAAGATATATGCTTGTGTCATTTTTGTATTCATTTTAACTTAATTAATATAAAGTGTCATTATCACTTACAAGTGGATCCATGGGGTCCCAAAATTGACCCAAAGATGCCCATGGTCGACCATGTATCAACCAATAGGGTTAAGACACATTTTAGGGTAATTTAGTATTATTATAATATTTTTTTTAACCCTTATTTACCGGATTTACCCTTAACCATGGTAAATAAAATATTTACCGCAGTAATTATTCAAAATGTCTAAAAATAAAAGTTACCTATTTACACAATTTGGAAATCCTGATTCCAAATATGGAATCCATTTTTCTAAATTCAAAACACAGAAGTGGCAGAAATTAATTTAAAATTAATTCCCGCTGTCAAAACAAAAAGCGTGTTTTTAAGAGATAATAACTATCAAAAGATTGACACTTGTTTATGTTCGGTTTAATTGTAAAATTATGTCCAATGACCAACATTATATTAAATGGTAAAAATATATTCTAAATATACTTTAAAACCACTCAAATTCACAATTTATCACTATTAATTATTTTGATTAAAAAAGTTGTTTTTAATTAAAATTTAGTAATTTTCACTATTCATCAAAATATGAAAGTTATCCGAAAAGTACCAAAATTTCACCTTAGGCTAAATTCGATATTCCGAATCCAAAAATGAAGTCCATTTTGAAATATAAAATATATATAATTTCAAAAAGTAGGTATTACTATTCATAACGGCTAGTTTGATTGGTTGTGGTGTGTTAAAATCTCGAAGTTGCGTACAATGCACGTCATTGCATTATTCGAAAGGAAACATACCGAGGAAGCTTGGGGTGTTACAGCACACAACCATTTAAATAGCTTTAATACATTACTTCATTCCCTTTTTATCAGTTCCACTTTCTGTTAATTAATTCTTTAAACATTAATTAACCAATAATAATTCCACATCAAATTTCATTAGCATCACACCTAAAGTACGCTGTTCCTTCAAATCACAACCTCATCATTGCGCCACAGAAAGATCCAAACCCCATGGGTTAACATCATTTATTCAATTATTTATTTACATCATTACTTTCCCATATTCCGAAGCATTCTAGAAAAACAATATATGATTCTAAACACAAGGGGCTCAACACGATGAGTAAATGAACTACCCGTCGAGTCTTTTCCGCCTATAGCAAGAGCGTAGAACCATCCTCCATTGAGAAGCTAAACACGGAAAGCACATGGCATACCCCGCACGTCTTTGCCACTTTTGGAAGAAGGGTAAGCAAGACTAGCTGCCTTGAGCAGTGAGTAAAGTAAAGCAGATAAACAACCAAGAAGAATCCGCAGTAAATGAAACATTCACATCCAACCAATTTCATCATCCCTGTTGTCCTCCCTGACACCCACATGCATAAACTAATGCATCTCACCACTCTAGGAATCAACTACCAGAACAACCATTAGGCCTCCATGCCCCCACATATCACAACATCTATCCGGGATCACATCACAACACAAGCAGCAGGAAGACAACAATCATATTGGTTGGGCTATTGGCCCTTGAACAAGCAAGAGGGTAACTCAGAACCCTTCAAGGAATTATCAAACAATCAGTTCTTTAATCCATTTTGATATAACCAATTTATTATTCATAGGTTCCATATTCGGGAAACCTAAATATTAAGCTATCACAAATAAATTAAACATGCTTACTGCACCAATTCGACTAACATAAAAAAAATACAACAATAAGAACCAGATTCATTTACATGCCTCTTTATCTTTAGCCAAACAATTATCAATTAATTCTGGTTTACATTCTTTACCAATTTCCATCAAGAACGAACAACTAAATAAAGAAAGTATAGATATCACACTATCTAGAAAAAACAAAAGGCAATACCATACGATTGATATCAATTTATTTATCTGGTTCAAATATTTATTATCTCAATTCCATTGTGATCCAGTGGCTAAAAGATTCTAACTCTATAGTTGCACGTAAAAATAAAAGTGAAGCAATGAACCCCCTACCTTAAAAAGGTTCTTAAGGATATTTATATGAGAAGGATCCACACAACGGATCACGATCGCCTCCTCCCGTGACAACTGCATCCACCCATGGATGTCGCGGCATGACCGCACCAACCAAAACCCAAGAAACTCCATTAGAAGCATGTAGATCACATTCCATAATATGGAAAGGAGAAACAAGAGAAGGTGAACTCAAAATAACGATGATAAATCATACCTTATATCAAAGATTAATGGATACTGCTTGGTTGCAGCAAAACAGGGGGTACACTTACAGCAAGAAGAACGCCGAGGGAAACCAATCCACCAAGAAAAGTTTAATCTCATGATTCCTACAAAAATGAAGGAAAGGTTCGAGCATATCTCACCAAAGAACAAGGAGAAAGAACAATGGAGGAATATATCTTGTCCCTTTAGAAGATTTAACAGAGTAGTGGTTTAAGATATAGTGGATTTTCCATTAAAATCAGATCGCATTAAACCATGCGAGTTGACCAAGAAAAAGTATCACAAGAATTAGGAAAATTAATATAGGAGTTATGAGATTTGATTCGGCATTAAATCCCTTAAAACAAGGACATAAATGTGTTTTACGTCACAGAAAACGTTAAATTGGAGAAACTGGAAAAAATCTAGAAATTTGGAAAAGGACATATGAAATAGTTCTGGAAACATTGTCCATGAGATGACTCGCCATTTCTCACTCACTGTTTCTAACTAACCATTTCTAACTCATCATTTTTGACTCACAATTTCCGACTCACCATTTCTAACTCACCATTTCTGACTCACTATTTCAAAATCACCATTTCTGACTCACCATTTCTGACTCACGGTGACACTGTTCATAAAACTGGAAACACTGTTTACAGAACTGGAAATTTGGAAAAGTGTTGGGGATGAGTCACCTTGACCTTCCAGAACACCTCAAACACCATATTTTAGAAAAGGTATGGACCTGAGAGGTCCGGTCCATTACAACTTATCTTGAACAAAATAATAAAATAATGATTAAAATAATGAAAAACCCTCCTATCCTCCACTTAAATACCACCCCTCACCCCTTTGATACTCACTCCTCTAAAGAATTGATCTTTGTCTATATTCTACCCAACACTCTTCCCAAATCTCTCCCTCACAACTAGAATCTTTTGGTCTTAACAAAAGACCAAAAACCATTCCCTTAGGAAGGCTCTCAAGAGGAATGAATCAAGATGTAAAACCCTCTTCTGTTTTCTTTCAATTTCTTCTCAAGCTCCTTTACTTTCTTTTCTATTCTCACATATCCTCATCCAAAAGGTATGAAAGCTCCAGTAACTTACATATAATAGAATGTTGTTATACTAATGGAATAATTCATCATCATCTCTCCTTTCCCCTCCTTTTATATTTGAAATGAAAAAACCATCTGAGATGTGTTAATTTATCACATTCAAGGATAATGGGTTTTAAATTTCTATTATCATATTCAATTATAGTCATGAAAAAAAATATGGTTGAACCAGATTATTATATATTTAATATATCCTATGTAATGTTCTGGAATCATTTTTTAAAAATAATGTAAAATAATAAAACAAAACAAGTTCACCATGATCAAAACATCTCAAAATAATCCAAGTGTTTATCACTAATGATTTATCTAATGAATTATCCTCACTTCTGGAAAAAATGGTATTTTAATATTATATAATTCCATTAATAACATATAAGTTCAGTTCTGGACAGATATCCTCATTCTAGATGATAGTCCATACTCATATACAAGTAAACCGATAATGAAAACCAAGGAAATCAATTCTCCAAAATGATGAAATTGAGTTTTAAAACTCACCAAAATAGACATAAATGAACTTAATAAAATTATACCAAATAAAATACATGTATAAATGGTTCTGGATTTATTAATTAATGAATCTAATTTTATTATTTAGGACATTAAGATCGAGTGCAGAATCATTTCCGATATAAGGTAAGGGATTCTACCTGAACATCCATTATTCCTTCAGGTTATTCATTCTCTCTTTTCACCCAAATTGAATTCTATTCTGTTTTAATGAAAATATTATAAATTTTGTTTATATTTACTATAATTATGTATCAAGATTCGTTCATCCTTATTTTTGGGGTTATACATGTTTTTAAAAGGTTCCCTCCTCAATTCTTCCCGATAAGCAAGCCCGATTTAAGAAAACTTCCAGAATTCTTACCCATTTTTAATTTTTCTCCATAATATATTTTAATCCATATTTATTTTTCTAAAATTACTCATTTTGTCATGAAAATAAATCTTGGTTCAATTCTTATTTTATACAAACAATTATTCCTTTTCCATTTTAAAGAATCTTGAATGTTTTCCCTTAAACTTTACTAAAATGGTTTATCTCTACATTTTCTTAAAAACTCTTTTCACTTCAGTTATAAATAACTTATATTGATATATTTATATATTCCTTTATGAATTTCCTTTTATGATTTAATTCCTTTCTTTTATGAACACTTTGACGATACACCCATTTATCATGATTTTGACATTATTATGATATCCAATTATTTCCGTGGGTAACCCTTATGTTTATTTTTGATTACTTATGTATGATTATTTATGTGGAAAACATATTCATGAAAAATTTATTAAGATTTCACCTTGATAGTGCTTCAATACACTGGGTAAAGTTTATTCTCATGAGATGTTATGTGGAACATTCTTTATGGTAGCCTTGACTCGTGCTCCCACTACAAAAAAAACAGTATATTAGAGGGGGTTATGCACAACCCCCTATAAATTCATTTTCTCCAACATTAGAGGGGGTTCTGCACAAACCCTTATAATCATCGAATTTAGAGGGGGTTCACAACCCCCTCTAAAATGTATAGCATTTTTTAATATGTAGTTGGATTTTAGAGACGGTTATGTTAAAACTATCACTACTTTAATAATTAGTAGCGCTATATATTTAGTTGCAAGCACTATATATATTTGGTTAAAGAAAATAGAGGGGGTTCAAAACCCCCTCTAATGTAAGACATTAGTGGGGGTTCAAAACCCCTTCTTGAACCCCCTCTAATTTAAGAGATCAAAGGGGTTGTGAAACCCTACTATTTTCTTAAAAAAATCATGTTATATATATAGTATATATTGTATACATATATGAATGTATTTATAAAATGTATAATATATTATATTAATATGAATATGTAATATATATATATATATATATTAATTGTGTACGTATAAATATAATAAGTGTATATGTATTTGCATAATATATTTGGGTAAAATATAAATATAAATATATATGTATATGTATATATATATAATATGTGTATTCAAATAAATATAAACAATTACAAATAAATATATAAATACACATTTGTGTTTGTGTGTGTTTGATATAAATGTATTTATAAATACATACATACATAATTTTATTTAAATATATGTAAATATAAAATTTATAGAGGTGTGCAGAAAATATATATATACATATATATTTATATAAACATAAATATAGATACATGTTATTTTTTTAATTTATTTAAATATATTATAAAAATAATTTTTATCTCAACAAACTTATTAATATATATAAATACATTAATATATAAATTATGTGTAAATTTGTTAATATATATATGTTTATTAATATATATGCATATTTTAATAAACTTATTATATGTATTTAAATATATTATGAAAATTATTTATATTTTAATAAACTTATCAATATATATAAATAGAATAATATATGTAGAATATAAACAAACAGAGACTTGGGGTGGTGGTTTGAGCGCATATGGTATATCATGAAGAATGGTGGTTTGAATCCCACCTGGATCATTATTTTGGAAGCCCTACGAATTCTCATACTGAGAGTAGACTGGGGCATGGACCGGGACACACAGGCGAAGACCGTGGCACATTCACATGGGGACACCATGAAACTGAGGCACCATACAAACATCGGGATATGGGAGACCAAGACATGAGACATATCAGACACCGGTAGGGGCACCAGACAGACCAGACAGGAGAGATCGGGACTGCGACACGAGACACCAGACCAGACAGGGGGGACCATGACCAAGAAAAGACACAAGACACCAGACCAGACAGGGGAGACTAGGACCGAGACACGAGACACTGGACACAAGACACACCAGACACTGGGAGGGGCACCAGATAGACATAGGTACACCAGGGGAGACACCAAAGAGACTGGGGGAGGCACAAGAGGGGGACAGGAGTGGGACATGCACAATGTAGATTCTTTAAAAAAAGAATTTGGTGCGATTGTGTAAAACTTCCCCTAATGCAATAAACAATTAGGGGCAGTTTGAACCGCCCCTAATGCCTCTATTAGCGGCGGTTTGGGTTATAACCACCTCCAATGACAACCATTTGTTGTAAATTTTGGACAAAATTAGAGGGGGTCTCTAATGTAACTGCTGCTAAATTCATCACGCATTTACCAGCGCTAGCTCAAAACCACTTCTACTAACAATAGGCAGGCATATTAGCGGCGGTTCCTCATAACCGTCGCTAATGTCTTTAGAAGGGGTTATAACCCCTTCTAATGTCAAAAATAACCCCTTCTACAATGTTCATTTTTTTTGTAGTGTCCTCTATGTGAAACGATCCTCAAATTAGGTTAAAGTCATGTTTAATGTTGTTTCCACATTATTATGATGACATGTTCTATATGTTATGATTCCTTATGTTTGATCATGTTATATGCCTTTTTATATCATTATATTATACCTTCTAACCAATGTGTTAAGCTTTATTCTTATATTTATTCCCTTACTAGACTTTTAGGTCATCCCTTTCTTCATATTATCCCCAGGTTATACTATATAGATGTAAGAGATCGAAGGATATTAGGAGATCACAATGAATGTTAAATAATGACATGTTTTATTAAGTATATGATTTTAATTCTATGTACCTAGTCTTCTAAGACACTAGCATTTATGATCCTTAACTTGTAATTTGATATTTAATTATGCTTAGAATCATGTAATGATATGTGTAAAAGGATATGGTAGCTATAGTTGGTATCAGAGGAAATGTTTAGTTATTTTTAGAGATTAGGATTAGATCACTTTAGTAAGAATGCTAGGGATAAGACTAAGTCAAAGAAATCATCCCTAAATTTTGGTAATTATAGAGTAATTGGTTTATCAAGAAAATACATCATTGTGTGGATATTAGAAGTGGATGTGATTCTAGATCATATGTACCTAAGAGTGAAAAATTTGACAAGGTGTTTCGGGCCTGACTCAGAGTAACCTAATACATGACAATGAGCCTTAATACACACCTAGTTTGACACTCCCAGGGGATATGCTTTGGTAAATTCATAAGCTCATTAAAAACCATTATTAAGGGAGTAAATAAAATGACAATAAGAATATATGTTAGAAAATAGATCATGAATAACCTAGATTGAAACCTAGGGAATCACAAGTTAGGATATAAATTTCCTTTAAGAGTTTATCCTTTTAGGTATAAAGTTTCCTTTTATGATTATTAGCCAAGTATTCAAGCCCCCTAATTGCACTTTATTTTTCTTAACTAATAGAGGGAAATAGAAGAACATGTTCCAACAATCAATGTGATAGGGAATGTGATGAATTACCTAATGAAATGCGAAATATGATGGGAATGGGTACTCAAAACTTTATGACAATACTTGCCCAGCTGGCTCAAGTTATGAATAACAACTTGAATCGTGTGGAACACCCTCATTCTCCAAGGAAAGTGAAAGTTTCCATTAAATCCTCAATGTGGAAAAGTCCTTCCATGTTTAGTGGATCTTATGATCCCATCCTCACAGAACAGTGGATTAAATCCATTGAAAAGATATTCTCTATCTTATAGTTCTTAGAAGAAGTGAAAGTTGTTCTGGCGGTCTATCGTTTTGATGGGGAAACTGATAAATGGTGGACACTAGTCAAAAATATAAATTATAAGGAGGAAATTGATTCTATGGATTGGGAGGAATTCAAGAAAACTATTTTCAAAAAATATTTTCCCTGAACCCTCCATCTCAAAATAGAAATAGATTTCCTAAGACTTAAGAAAGAGGAAGATGAGTCTATCGAGGCATATAAAGGAAAAATTACAAGACTTTCAAGATATGCCTCCAGCTTTATCATGAACACTGAAATCAAGGTGGATCTCTTCTTTAGTGGACTAATGATGAGTCTATGAAAAGTGTTGGAGATTTGAGACTTTGATAGTTATGAAGAGATTGTCTGTTGTGCCCTCAAGATTGAAATGGAAATCAGAGACTCTCAGTTGTCTCATGGGTCCAGTGAAAAAAAGTAGAAAATGGAGACTAATATGGGCGGATCAGTAAATAAATCCCATAATGGAAAGAAGACCGAATATCCCACGTGTCAAAATTGTTTGAATAAGAATCTTGGAAACTATCTGAAGGGAACTAGGAAATTCTTAAAATTTGGAATAATGGGGTATCTGGCTAAGAACTATTGAATAGATATGAATTGTTCCACTAATATAGAAGAAGAATGGAAGGTTCAGGTCAACAATCATATTGTAGTGCATTGTTTCAACTAAAAGGAACATGGAAAATTTTCAAACCAGTTCCCTAGGCCCAGAGTTGTCATAGGCAATCAACCACAACCTCCAAGGAAACACGGAAGGACATATGCTATCACTACTGCTGAGGTGCAGCCAAAAAATGATGTGGTGAAAAGTACACTAGTTATTCATTCAAGAATACAGAATATACTATTTGTTCTCGGTTCTATGAATTATTTCATATCTTGTAAGTTTAGTATAACTATTCAATAACCACCTCAAAATTTGGAGATTGAGTTATTTATGAGAACATAAAATGGAGAAATTATTTCATCCAAAGCACATAACTCCTCCCCATTTAATGTTTTTGGATCGAACCTCCCATATAATCTTGTATTACTTTCTTTGGTGGAGTTTGATGATATTTTGGGCATGGATTGGATATCTTTATATAAATCCAAAATCAAATGTTGAGAAAGTGAGATCACTCTTCACATCATAGACTATCCTCAAATTCTTTACAAGTGTAAGAAGGAAGATGAATGTCCTTCAAAATCATCATCTCAAGTGTGAATATTACTACCTTATTAGTAAGAATATCTCACTTAAATGATTGAGACAAAGGATATTATCTTGATAGAAGATATTCCCATCATGAGGGATTATAATGATGTATTCCCTAAATAATTTCCCTTTCTTCCACCTGATCAAGAAGTTGAGTTATCAATTAAACTTATTCATGGAATTCTGCCTATATCAAAGACACCTTATAGAATGGCCACCGTTGTGATAGAATAACTAAAGAATCAGTTACAGGAGAATGTGGACAAGGGTTTTATATGCCCGAGTGCTTCACCATGGGGTGTACTTGTCCTCTTTGACAAGAAGGATGGATCAATGCACCTTTGAATTTATTATCGCGAGTTTAATGAAATAAAGATAAAGAAAAAGTATCCCCTACCATGAATAGACAACTTATTCAATCAACTACATGGGGCCAATTTTTTCTCTAAGGTGGACCTTCAGTCGGGATATCACCAATTAAAGGTGACGAAGGAAGATATTCCCAAGAATGCATTTCGAACAAGGTATAGAAAATATGATTTCATAGTGATGGCCTTTTTAATCACTAATTCTCCATCAATATTCATTGATTTAATGAATAGAATATTTAGATATTACCTCAAAAAATTTGTGGTAGTATTTATCGATGATATTATGATATACTCAAAGAGCATAGATGAACACAAGGAGAATTTTAATAATGTGCTAAAAACTTTGAAAAGGGAGAAACTATATGAAAAGTATAGTAAATGTGAGTTCTAGATGGAGGAAGTATCATTCTTGGGGCATGTTATCACCGACAAAGGGATATCTGTAGAACCCTCCAAGATAAAGGAAACCGAAGAGTGGCCTAGTACAAAATTTGTAACAGAGATCTGTAGTTTCCTTATCCTAATTTGGTACTATTGACGATTTGTGAAGAAATTATCATGTTCGTCAAACCTAATGAACAAGCTAAAATGAAAGGGAGTGAAGTTTGTATGGACTTCAGAATGCGAGAAAACTATAAGGAGCTAAAAATAAGTCTTATCACTTATCTAGTACTCACACTCCCAACAAGTGGAGAACTCTTTATGGTGTGAGGTGATGATTTAAAAGAGGGATTATGCTATGTATTGATGAAAAAATGATAAAGAGATAGCCTATGCCTCAAGGCAGCTAAAAATCCATGAGAAAAACTATCCCACACATGATCTGCAGTTGGAAGATGTGATCTTTATGAAGAAAATATGGCGGTATTATCTTTATGGGGAGAAGCGTGAGATATATACTAATAATAAGAGTCTAAAATATATCTTCACACATAATAATCTTAATATGTGATAAAAAATATAGTTGGGGTATATTAAGGATTATGACTTCTCAATCCACTACCATCTAGGTAGGGAAAATAAGATGGTAGATACTCTAAGAGAAAATGATCCTACATCTTTATCAATGATGATAATTAATAAGTATACAATCATCTTATACCTTTAAAGGATAGAAATGGGAGTCATTAATGGAGGAATATCATCAATCCTTTCTCAAATTATTGCTCAACCATCCATTGTGGAGAAAATAAAGGATGATCAAAGAAATGATGTGGAAATTTGGAAAATGGAGGAAGTTATCAAGAATGAGAAATCCTCCAAGTTTAAGATCAATGAGGATGTAGTCATAATATTTGGGTCACAACTATGTGTACCATCCAATCTAGAGATAAAGAAAGAGCTTCTGAATGATTCACATAGATCAACCTTCTCTATTAACTGAGGGAGAAAAAATATGTATTGAGATGTTTGAGAAGAATTTTTGTGGGACAATATTAAAAAGGAGATCACTGAATATACATCAAAGTGCCTGTTATGGCAGTAAGTGAAGACTTAAAGACAAAAATATAAAGGGATGATGCAACCATTACCCATACCAATATGGAAATGGATAAAATATCACCATGGTCTTTATCACCGAACTTTCAAAGACATCCAGAGGAAACAATGCTATATAAGTTATTGTGGATTGTCTTAAAAAGACAAATCAATTTATCATAGTTCAAGAGGACTTCTCTTTGGATAAACTTTCACATATATACATTAAATAAGTGGTAAGGTTGGATGGATCTCCACTATCAATTATATCCAATCGAGAGTTGAGATTCACCTCAAAGTTTTGGAAAAGTCTCCAAAATGCTCTAAGTACTGAGCTAAACTTCAATATGGCATATCATCCCCTAATTGTCCAATCTAAAAAAACTATTCATACACTAGAATACATATTGAGAGCATTTTATATAGACTTAAAAGGATGATGGGACCAACATATGCCTCTGGTTTAGTTCTCTTACAACAATAGTTTCCACTCTAGCATCCGAATGGATCTATATGAATCCCTTTATGAGAAAAGGTGTAGAACATTGGCATGCTAGGATAAAGTCAGTGAATGTAAGATGCTAGGACCTAAAATGGTCAAATAAATTATGGAGAAGTTGAAAACCATCCAGCAACACATCAAGGCAGCCCAAAGTTGACAAAAGAGTTATGCAGACAATCGTTGATGATACCTTGAGTTTAAAGTTGGAGACATGGAATTCCTTTGAATATCTCCATGGAAGAGGATAATGAGATTCAGGAAGAAAGGGAAGCTAATTCCAAAGTACATCACCCCTTTTGAGATTATTGATCATGTCGGAACTGTGGCCTATTGACTAGAACTTCCATATACCATGTCTAAAGTAAATGATCTATTCCATGTATCCATCTTAAGAAAGTACATACCAGATCTGTCAAATATACTGATTTCAGAGGAGGTATAGTTGGAGAATGATATTTCTTGTGAGGATCAGCAAGTGAAGATCTTGGATCGTAGTGATAAAGTTATATACAACAAGACTACTCACCTTTCCAAATTAATATAACGGAACCATAAGCATGAAGAGGCAACATGGGAACTAGAGGAAGCAATAAATAAGAGGTACCCATACTTATTTTATCTTAGAATGTATAAAGAAATTTTGAGGGTGAAATTTATTAAGGGGGAAGAATGTAATGAACCAATGTTTTATGAATGGAATTCCCTTCTTATAATTATGTCATATAGTATAATCACATAAAATCAATTAATAACACAAAAAAAACTTTATAAATTATGAATTAATGAAATATAATGTATTTCTAGAAATTAATGAACATATACTAATGAAATAGTAACTTGAACTTCAGAATAGTAATGTGACCCTTATGAATAGTAAACCAGTAAATATAATAGTAATCTCACAAATGAAATAATAAATAAAATTTACCCATCTTATAAGTGATAGTATGATATAATTATATCATATTATAAGTGAATATTTTAAAAATTATTAATTAAGTGTTGGTATTTTTGTAATTCATAAATATTTAATTAAAATTTTATGAATAACTTAATAATTTAAAAGAAAATTTATTTTCATAAAGTTTAATAATAAATTATTGTTTTTATTTTTTATGATAATAAGATAATTTTATGAGATTTTAATAAATTTTTCTAAGTGTTAGAATAGCAGTTTTAATTTAAAATGTGTATTTTCCAAGTAAATAATGATTTTAACTAAAAATTAAATTTAGCATATTTAGAGAACTATTTTCATAAAATGGAGTAAATTTTTTAATTATACACATTGAAAAATGGTAAGGGTGAGTTTTTGAGATTTTTCTAAAATACTTGAATTTTTTGTGAAGAGAGAAATACAGTGATTTATAGTGTATGTAAATAGATGAATTTTTGAGTCATGATTGAGTCATGGATTATCTAAGTGAAAATTTGTTTTAATTAACATGAAAAAATTACTATATTTAGTCTCAAAAATCAGCACTATTTATTTTATTGAAAATAATAATAAAATAATGATTAAAATAATAGAAAAACCCTCCTCTCCTCCACTACAAATATCACCTCTCACCCCCTTTTCTCCTCATACCTATCAAGCCTTGAGACTTATCTATATTCTACAAAATAATATTTTCAAACCTCTCCCTTATTACCAGGATATTCTTTTCTTAAAAAAAGACTAAAAAATAATCCCTTAAGAAGGCTCTCAAGAGGAAGGAATCAAGAGGTGAAACCCTCTTCCGTTTTCTTTCAATTTCTTTTCAAGTTCCTTTACTTTTTTCTATCCTCACCTCTCCTCATATGAAAGTTATGAAAAATAAATTACCTTGATTATACTATAATTTTCTTATGCTAATTTAATAATTCATTATCTTCTCTCTTTTCACCTCCTTTTATACTTGAAATGAAAACACCATCTGAGACGTGTTAATTTATCACATTTAAGGACGACGAGTTTTCAATTTCTATTAACATATTCAATTATGGTCATGATACCATTTTTATGGTTTAAATATATTATTATATATTTAATATATAGTATATAATGTTCTATAATCATTTTGTGAAAATGATGTAAAATAATAAAACAAAACAAATTTATTGTGAGCAAAATCGCTCAAAATAATCCAAGTCTTTACATTAATGATTTATCTAATGAATTATCCTCAATTATAGAAAAAAATGGTATTTTAATATTTTTTAATTACATTAATAAAATATAAGTTTAGTTATGGAAAATTATCCTCATTCTACACAATTTTCCAGACTCATATACAAGTAAACCAATAATGAAAACCAAGGAAATCAATGCTCCCAAACGATGAAATTGAATTTCATAACGCACCAAAAGGGACATAAATTAACTTAATAAAATTTTACCAAATAAAATACATGTATAAATGGTTTTTGATTTATTAATTAATGAATCTAATTTTATTATTTAGGACATTAATATCAAGTGAAGATTCGTTTTGGACATAAGGTAAGGGATTCTACCGGAACCTCCATTATTACTTCATGTTATTCATTCTCTCTTTTTACCAAAATTAAATTCTATTTTTTATGTAAATATTATAATTGTTTTTTATATGTTACATAATTATTTATCAAGATACATTCATCATTATTTTCTAGGATATACATGTTTTTAAAAGGTTCCCTACTAAATTCTTCCCGATAAGCAAGCTCGATTTAAGAGAACTTCCATAATTCTTACCCATTTTAAAGTGTGATACATAAAATATTTTAATCCAAATTTATTTTTCTAAAATCACTCATTTAGTCATGAAAAAATATCTTGGTTCAATTCTGATTTTATACAATCAATTTTTCCTTTTCCATTTTAAATAATCTTGAATGTTTTCCCTTAAACCATACTAATTTTTTTATCTCTATAGTTTATTAAACACTATTTTCACTTCAGTTCGACATCACTTATCATGATATATACCTATATTCCTTTATGAATGTACATGTATTATTTAATTCATTTATTTCATAGACACTTTTATGATACACCCATTTATTATGCTTTTGATAAGATTATGATATCCAATTCTTTCCACGGGAAACCCTTATGTTTATGTTTGATTAATTATGTATGATTCTTTATGTGGAAAGAATATTCATGAAAATGTTATGATGGGTGCACATAGATAGCACTCCAATGAATTGGTTAAATTTTAGTCTCTTGAGATGTTATGTGCAACGGTCTTGGTGGTAGCCTTGACTCATTCTCTTCTATGTGAAATGTGCTTTGACTTGTGATCCTCTATGTGCAATGAGCCTTGACTCGTGATAAAGTCATGTTTTATATTGATTTCACATTACTATGATGTAATGTTCTATATGTTATGATTTCTTATGTTTGATCATGTTCCATTCCTTTTTATATCATTATGTTATGTCTTCTAACCCATGTTCTTTGCTTTATTCTTATGTTTATTCCCTTATTGGGATTTTAGCTCATCCCTTTTTTCATGTTATCCCCAGGTTATCCTATGAAGATATAAGGGATAAAAGGATTTTGGGAGCTCATAACGGATTTTAAATAATGAAATGTTCTATTAAGTTCCATGTTTTTAGTTTTATGTATCTAGTCTTCCAAGACACTAGACTTTACGATACTTGGATTGTAATTTGATGTTTAATTATACTTCAAATCATGTAATGATATGTGTAAAAGGATAGGGTTTCTATAATACATAATTAATTTGAGGCATCTAGTAATTAACCATACATTAATTGGAAATAGAATGTGGCTTGAATGACTCCAAATGCATGTTTTCTATATAAAAGTGTCATTTAGTGTAAAACGTAGGTCATAAAGCAAAAAATGAGTAAATGTTCTCTGATTATTTTTTAAACTTTAGGACAATGATTCATAATTAGTTTATGACATGTAAGAATAAAATTCACATCAATCTAATACATGATGTAGTCGGTATGCCTTTATGTGTGTATTTTCAAAATAAAAGTTTCATTTTAGTTTGAAGCCCACACCACCTATCCAAAACCGAGTAAATGAGATCATATTGTGTTGAAACTTTTGGAAAATGATCAATAATTTATTTTTGGCATGTAAAAATTGATCAACCATTATTCAAAAACATGATATGACTGGTATGAATCAAAGTGTATTTTTTCAATATAAAAGTTCCATTTTAGTTTAAAACATGCATTCCATAGCCAAAACTAAGTAAATGAGCCCAGATTGTGTTGGTACTTTAAGAAAATGATACATAATTCATTTGTCACATATAAGTTTCGACCAAACATCAATCCAACATAGGATGTGGATGGTATGACTCCAAGTATTTGTTTTAAATATAAAAATGTCATTTTAGTTTAATGATATAATTATTAACAATTATGTAAGTAATTAAGATAATTAATAATTAATAATATCATTAATATATTCAATAATTAGCAATATAATTTATATAGTTTATTAATTAACAATGATATTAATAATTCATAATATAATCATTAATTAATAGTATAATTGATAATTAATAATTAATATAAAATTTACAATATAATCATTAATAATATAATTATTTGTATAAATGATAATATCATTAATATATACAATAATTAACAATATAATTTGTCATATATAGATTATATAATGATAAAATTATATATTTTTTCTTTTTATTTAATATTTCTAAAATTAACTTTGGTTTCATTGCAATAACATGCTTTTGTATAAAGTTTGATTATTGGAGAAAGCCAACTATAAGAGTTCTGATTATGTATACTAGTTGTAATTTTTTTGATTAATTATAAATTTTCATGTCATTTTCAATATTTAGTATGTAAATTTAGAATTGAAATGATAGTAAAATGTTATATTTTTATTTCAATTTCGTTTTCTATATATTTATATTCCATATTTTTAGGTTTTTAATTTGGTTTGTTGTTATAGGGCTGTTGTAGGGATGCAACTTTGTAGCAGCTGCATGACCTTTATTAGTTCTAAAAGAAAAAAAATCATAAAGGACCCCTTTATCAGTGCTAAAAAATAAATGATAAAGTCCCCATTTATCAATGCTAAATAAAAATGTGCTGATAAAGGGGGGATTTATCAGTGATTTATTTTTATCGCTGATAAAGGAAGAATTCTTTTAAGGGTGCTCTAATTGTCAAGAATTTTTTGCAGTCCTAAAGCCTTTTTTCTAGCATTAAGATAGGTTGATTTTGTAGTAGTGTAAAGTTAGGTTTTCTATAATTGGTATCAAATTAAATTTAGTAGGACCTTTGAGAACTAGATTCTAGAAGATTATAAATATGAGCATTAAGATAAACCTCTAGAATGTTCAATAAATTTTAGGTATTTTTATATTATGGATTAATATTCATGATGTTATGAGCTAATTGGATCTGTGTTATTGTTTAGAGATAGTTCCTAGTGAAAGAAATGGAAATATTATCTACACCCGTAGTTAATACAGGAATTGACCTTATGAGCAAGTCAATACAACATGTGTTGGAGTTGAGTATATTATGGCCATATTGGAGAAATTGACGTAGGTTATGAAAAATAACTTTTTTGTATAGAGTATTATGTTTTTCTATAGAATTATGTACATTTTTTGGATCACTTTATGTGAAATAAGACTCCATACTTTAATGGAATTAATAATCAACTCGTAGTTGAGAAATGGATCAATTCCATTGAAAATACATTTCCAGCTTTTGGATGTAATGAAAAAGAAAAGGTTATTATGGTAATATATTGTTTAAATATAGATTCATATCAATAGGGATTATTGATTAAGAATACTAAGGAGGGAGTGGGAGATAAAGGGAATCGAATGGAAAATTTTTAGGGTGGTTTTCATTGAGAAATATTTTCCTCAAGAAGAAAAATATGATTTGGAAAGGAAATTACTTAATATAAGACAAAATGAAGAGGAAAGTAATTCTGAGTATGTGGTAAACTATACAAGATTAGTAGTACATGTTATAGGATAAATATTTAATTTGAAAAGTAATATTGACCTTTTCTTTTATGGACTTAAGTTGATCCTCTAAAAAGGAAATACTCTCTCAAATTTATTTATCATATGATGAAATGGTATCAAGTTCCATTAGAATAAAGAAAAAATTATCCAAGTCATAAATATTTTAAGGAAATCAGGAGAATAAAATGAAGACTTAATACTAAGGGAAAAAATAAATGAGGCAAAGGAGAAGAATAACTACTACAGAAGAGGATTTTAACAGTGCTACAAAATATATTTTTCAGTAAAAAAATTGTTGTAAATATAATTGATGTTAAGGTAACTCAACCTTTATCAACACTAATAAAAATTGATAACCACCCCTTTATTAGTGATAAAAAATGAACTGATAAATGTGCCCTTTATCAACTTTTCTTTTAGTGTTAATAAATAGGTTGTTTTTTAGAACTTTTACTAGAATTGATAAGGGGCCCTTTATCAGTTTTTTAGCACTGATAAAGGTGGTATTTATTAGTGTTTTTGGTATCGTTGATAAAGACAATACAACTACTCCAAGGATGAAACATCCCTATAATAGAAAACCCAATCAGAATAAAAATAAATAGAAATTCATATACATATAAAGTCAGATTCAAATACAAATAGAACAATCATTAAAATTAAAAATTTATATACAAAAAATTTACATTGATGTCATATTTACAATTAATACAAAAAAATTACAACCAATATACAAAGTCTTAATTCTTATAGAAGGATTTCTCTAGTGATCAACCTCCATACAAAAGGTTGTCCCAAAAATAAAACCAATATTGATTTTAGTAACAATAAATTAATAAAGAAACAAATTATCATTTTAATGTTATATAATCCACATATGATAAATTATATTGTTAGTTACTATATATATATAGATATTAATGATATTATCAATTAATCGTGCATTAGATTGATGTACAATCAATTTATACACATAATAAATGATTTATGGATTTATTTATTAAAGTTTGAAAATAATCTAATTTTGTTTGCTTAGTTTTTTCTATATGATACACATTTTAAACTAAAATGAAAATTTTATATTGAAAACACACACTTCGAGTCATACTGGCCACAACATTCATCGAATTGACATGTGGTTAATTACTACATGTCACAAATGAATTTTGGATCCTTTTCATAGTGTTTGAAAACAATCTAAGCTCATTTTCTCAGTTTTTTCTATGTGATATGTGTTTTAAACTAAAATGACACTTATATTGAAAAGATGCATTTTTGAGTTATACTAACCACATAGTGTATCAAATTGATATGTGGTCAATTTATACAAATCAAAAATTAATTAAGCATCACATTCATAATGTTTAAAAATAACATAAGCTCATTTACTTGGTTCTGGCTACATGTTTCAAATTTTAAACTAAAATGACACTTTTATTTTGAAAACAAACACTTTAAGTCATAGTGACAACATCATGTGTTATATTAAAGTGTGGTAAATTACTATACATAAAAAATAAATTATGAATCATATTACTAAATTTTAAAAACAATCCAAGATTGTTTTCTTGGTTTTGTCTTTGTGATGTTCATTTTAAACGAAAATGATACTTCTATATTAAAAACATGAACTTCGAGTCATACCTTCCACAACATCTATTGTATTGAAATATAGTCAATTACTACAATTCAAAAATGAATTATAGACCATTTTCCTAAAGTTTTTAAAAAATGAATGCTTTTTTGATCAATTTTGGATATTTGACGTGTTTTGAACTAAAATGACACTTCTATATTGAAAACACATAATTTGAATCATACCAACCACATCGTGTGTCAGATTTAAATTCATTCGATTCCTACATGTCAAAAATGATTTATGAATTATGTTACTAAATTTTGAAAACAATCCAAGCTTGTTTTATTGCTTTTGTTTATGTTATGAACATTTTAATTTAAATAGAAGTTATATTTTTAAAAAATGCACTTTGAGTCATGCCAACTACATTGTGTGTCAGATTGATGTGTAGTCAATTACTACATGTTAAAAATAAATTATGTATCATTTTATTAATGTCTCAAAACAATATTATTTTTATTGGTTTTGAGTATGTCATGTGTGTTTTGAACTAAAATGTCAATCTTAAATTAAAAACATACACATTGAGTCATACCAGGAACACTGTGTCTCATATTGAGGTGCAAATTATTCATACACATCAAAAATGTGTTATGGATAATTGTTCTAAAGTATCGAAACAATCTAAATGAGTTTTCTTAGTTTTGATTATGTAGCATGTGTTTTGAACTAAACTGTCAAATTTAAACAAAAAAACACACTTTGAGTCATAACTACGACATCATCTATCAGATTGATGTAAAATATAATCTTGAACATCAAAAATTGATTATGGATCATTGTACTAATTATTTAAACTAATATGAGCCTATTTTCTCCATTTTGTCTATGTTATGTGTTTTAAACTAAAATGGAACTTCTATATTAAAAACATGCACTTTGAGTCCTACCCACCACATCGTCTATCATATTAACATACGATCAATTATTACAAGTCACAAATAAATTAAAGATCATCGTCCTAAATCTTGACAACATTATGAGCTCATTTTCTTAGTTTTGTCTATATGATATGTGTTTTAAACTAAAATTAAACTTTTATATTGAAAACACGTACTTCGAGTCATACCAACCACATCTTGTGTTAGATTGAAATGTGACCTGATTTCATACATCATTGAATTCACATGGGATGAGATCATATTAGAATTTATAGTCCCAAACTACACTTACTACAACGATATAGTAAAGTAGTAATGCGAGGTTGATCCCGCAAAGGTACTGGAAGGTCAATGGTTCCTCTATGGCCTACGAGCCTGTAATAGGGTTCCACCTCATCCCTTGAAAGGTGGATTATAAAAAATCAATAAAAAATGAAGGCCTTCAAGCCATTGGAGGATACTGGAAGGTCAATGAACAATTAAAAAAAATACTTGGAATGGATTCCTCAATTTCACTCTTCGAGTTTGGGTTTTAAGTAAAGATAAATAGTTACAAATTAAAGGAAGGTACTAAGGTCAATTTCATGACATTTGATAAAAGATAATCATTGATTTACCTTGGAATAGTCCCATGGATCATGCTGAAAATTGGTAGAAAGATCACACATTGGTTTTGGTCAAAAAAATTGGATCTACGTATGCTACAAATATCCTATGGTCAGTATGGTATCTTGCTTTTTTATTACATAAATTTTTATTACATTTGACAAACAGAGGATCTTTAAAGTATATTTTCTTGGAAAAAAGGTATATAATACATGAAAACATATAACATTATTTTAATCATCTTGAAAGGATTCTTGAAATGTTCAACCTATTTATAATTAATACATATCATAACATTGAGACAAACATCAAAGTAAATGATGAGCATAAGGCCTAGTAAGGGAAAATAGGGAAAACAATTTACATGTGAACTTGAGAGAATACAATAAGAACATGAGGAAATATCATAAAGGCATGAGAAGAGACATATAATGATGATAATAACTTTAATAATATCTTGAAAATGTGGCTAAAACATTTAATTCATACATTTATAAGCATATCACTAAGGTCAATCCCCAAGGTGTCATAAAAATTACCAAGGTTATTCACCAAGGCATCATAAAACTTGTCATCTATAAAGATTAATTTATTTACATTAGAGTGATATCAGGTCACACCATTAATATGTATTTATTTTCATGTGAGACACATATATAATAATAAAACATTTCATAAATAACCCAAATAGAATAAAAGAAGTTGGTTTCATATCAAAATCATGATGTTTTAAAAAGTGATTAAAAACATGATCATTATGTCATTCATAACCCACATTATTTATGAATATACCTAGAAATTAAATAGTTTTGGGTATTCACATAAATAAAATAAGAGAGTTTCTCGAGAAAAAAGAGAGATATTTTGAGATGAAAATTCAACAGCATAACGACTATAAAACATGGGTTTAGAAAACATTAAAAAAAGAGGGGAAATGGGTTAACCATTAATAAAATAATCATAATATAGAATAGGGAAATAATTAAATGTAAATAAGAACATGGTATGGAAACTTGAAAGACATACCATATATAAGAGAACCTGAATGGAAAAAGAGAAGTTGATAATTCCCTTACCTTGAAGAGTAAGTTCTAAAACTCTAGGATCGGGACCTTGAGGGCTTGGGGACACTTTGTGAGGACTCCTTGGGAGGTAACACTACCAGAGATCTGTGAATAATGAATTTTTAATGAAATAAAACAAAGTAATATCTTGTTATTTTTAGTAAAATAGAGGGAGTTTTTTATTAATTTTCAAGGATACCTCATTGGTGGTATTTGAAAAATCATGGGCTTTCCCATGGTATTTTCCCATGGTTTTGGTCACTTGGGACACCTCATATAATATTTTAATCCAAAATAGTTGAATATAATTTTAAATTACATATTATATCATTATGATGTCATAAAACACACCAAAAACTCAAAAACCGTATTTTTACTATTCAACAAAAACAAAACATTTTATAAAAATATCATAAATTCACCCTAATATAATATCTATGTTTTGAATTAAAAAATAACTCCATTTTATGGAAATAATTTTTTAAATATGATAAATTTAATTTTTAAGTAAAATCACTATTTACATGAAAAAATACTAATACTTAACTAATAATTTCTAAAATAGTTATTTATTTATACTATTATATCACATTACCATTCAAGATGTCTAAATTATATCTATACTTACTTAAGTGAAGTTACAATTCCATTGGTCATATTACTATTCATAAGGGTAATATTACTATTCACAATTTACTATTCACTAAAAATTAAGTTGATCTTATCAGACTATAAATTTCTTACTGATCACAACTATATATATATATATTTTGAAAATAATATCACATTATCAATTATTTAAATTATAAAAAATATTTTAAAATAATATTTTTTTCAATATTCATCAATAATATGAAACTTCTTAGAAAAAAACTAAAAATTCATCTTATATTTATTTTGACATTTGAAATTAAAAAATGATGGTTATTTTACCATAATAATAATTAAAAATTTTATTTATACAAAAGGATTACACAAAGTAACTAAGGTCTCATTACATAGCCCCTTATAATGCCTGCATTGGACCTAAGAGTAAGGTGTGTAATGGTGATAGAATCTTGGGGTGGCTCAGACAACATTACTCGAGTGGTGATTTCTATCAACTTGAACTTATCCCGTATGCGATTACGTTCAAGATTAACATGTTCAAGATCGACTTGGTCTTGGTATAGAGAAAATCCCAGTGACACTACCTCCTTCCCAAGCTCCAAAAGATGGGCTTCGTACAACCCGAGTCTATGGGATTAGGCCATCAACTCTTCTTTCTACATTAATTATCCATTATTTTTTCTTTTCTAAACAACAATTATAACATAAAACAAAATTATTATTGTTTACAATGGTTATATTGAACAATTATCATATAACGATCAAAATTTGATGGTCACATTTCATCTATACTTATATTTTTTTTATTGATTATGACATAGTAAGACATACATTTTCAGGAAACAAAATATTATTCAAAATTTCGGGTCGTTATATTCTTCCCCCATTAAGAAATTTCATCCCTGAAATTTCAACTCAAACCCTCAGTAGAGAAAAGGTGTGGGTACTTCTGCCTCATAGACTCCTCTGGTTCCCACACAACTTCTTCATATTTGTGGTTCCTCCACAACACTTTAACAATGTGTCCAGTCTTGTTGCATAAAACCTTGTCTCTGTGATCCAAGATCTCCAACGGCTACTCCTCATAAGAGAGGTCATGTTCTAGTTATACCACCTATGGATTTAGTACATGTGAAGGGTTAGGTATGTACTTTCTCAAAATGGATACATGGAATACATTATGAACTTGTGATAGATTTGGAGGAAGTGCAAGCCAATAGGCCACTGCTCTTACGCGATCAAGGATTTCATAGGCGCTAATGTACCTAGGGATGAGCTTCCCTTAATTCCCAATCCTCATGACTCCATTACAAGGTGAAATTCAAAGAAATAATATATCACCAACATCAAACTCCAAGTCCCTTCGATGGTTGTTGGCATAACTCTTTTGCTGGCTCGGAGCAACCTTAATGTGTTGCTGGATGGCTTGAACCTTTTCTGTCATCACTTACACAATATCAATCCCAAGAAGCTTTCTCTCACCATATTCTTCCCAAAAACTAATATTTCTACATCACTTCCTATATAGTGCTTCTTAAGATGCCATTTGAATACTCTAGTGGAAACTATTGTTGTAAGATAACTCAACTAATGGGAGATATTGATACCATCCACATTTAAATTCCATTGAGCATGTTCACATCATTTCATCAAGTGTTTGAATAGTCCTTTAATATTTTCCATCTGTTTGGGGGTGATAGGTCGTACTGAAATTCAATTCGGTACACAGATCATGTTGATTAATTCTCTAGAATTTTGATGCGAACCTTGGATCACGATCAGATATGATTGAAAGAGGAACTCCATACAGCCTTACCACTTCCTTCACGTAAATCTTATAAAGTTGATCAAGATATAAATCTTCCTTAATAGAGATAAAATGTGAAATCTTGGTGAGACCGTCCCCTATAACCCATATTGCATTGCTTCCTTTGGAAGTTCTTAGGTGACTAGTGACAAAGTCCATAGTGATATTTTACCACTTCCATGCTGGCATAGGTAGTGTTTGTAATACCCCTTTAGTAAGTTGTCACTATTCCTTTACTTTCTGACATACTAGAAACATTTTAGAGTAGTGAGTAATCTCCCTTTTCATATTATCCCACCAATAATGATCAAAAAGGTCCCTATACATTTTCATGTGTTGAGGATGTATAGAGAAAGTAGACCTATGAGCTTCATTTATCAGCTCCTTTACTTTCAGAATAAATAGAACATATAGTATTGTACAAAATTTCAGTAGACCTTCTTGATCAATATTAAACTTAAGAAACTTTCCATCCTTCATAGCCTCAAAATCCTTTTGTAACAAAGGATCTTCTTTAGGATCTTTCTTGATCTTCTCTAGTAATGAAGATTCAAAAATCATTTGGGATAGGGTTGATGATGTCCATTCCCTTATAATTACCATGTCCAGTTTCACTATGTCTTTAATCAAGGGAACTCCTTGGATCCTCATCATGGAAAAAAATATGTTCTTTACTAATTAATTCATCAACGATTTTGTTTTCTCTTCTGACGTGATAATGAATTGAACAATCATAGTCTTTAAGAAGTTCCAATTATATCCTCTATCTCATGTTCAATTACTTTTGTGTGAAAATATACTTCAAAATTTTATGGTCTATTTATATATCACACTTCTCACCATAAAGATAGTGACTCTATATCCTCAGATCAAAAACAACCATATCTAGATCCAAATCATGCGTAGGATAGTTCTTCTCATGAGTCTTAAAATTTTGAGATACATAAGCAATCACCTTATCATTTTACATAAGGACGCACCCAAGAAATTTCAAATATGCATCACTAAAAATAAATAATCCTCTTATTCTTGAGGTAAGAGTTAACATGGGTATAGTAACCAATATCTTCTTCAGCTCTTGGAAACTTTCCTCACAGTCCTTTGTTTATATGAACTTAACCCCTTTCTGAGTTATCTTGGTTAGTGGATTAGAAAGTCATGAAATGTTTTTCACAAACCACTTATAATATCCCTCTAATCCAAGGAAACTAAAAATCTTAGTTATTATTGTAGGCTAATGCCACTCCTCTATAAACTTTCACTTTTTAGGGTCATCTGTGATTCCTTCATTGGTTACAATGTTCCCCAAGAAAGAAACTTTTTGTAACCAAAACCCACACTTGCTAAACTTTACAAAAAAAACACTCCTTCCGTAGAGTTTTCAAAATAACCCTTAGATGATCCTTATGCTCCTCATTAATTTTAGAATATATCATAATATCATCAATAAAAACTACCACAAAATTATCAAATTAATCCTTAGAAACTCTATTCATCAAATCCATAAAAATAGTATGTGCATTAGTTAGTCTGAAGGACATAACAAAAAACTCATAATTCCAATATTTTGATAAGAAATATGTTTTTGTAATATCTTCTTTCTTCACCCTCAATTGATGATAACCGAATCAATGATCAATCTTGGAGAATAATTGATCCCCATGAAGTCGGTCAAATAAGTCGTGAATTCTTGGAAGAGAGTATTTATTCTTCACTGTGATCCCATTCAGTTCTCTATAATAAATTCATAGCTGCATTTATCCATCCTTCTTCTTCACAAAGAGAACATGCGATCCCCAAGGAGACACACTCAGTCAGATAAACCCATTCTCTAAAAGATCTTGGAGTTTCTTCTTTAATTCCTCCATCTCCACATTTTTCATCCTATACGGGGTCTTTGATATCAGATGAGATCCAAGTATGAGTTCAATAGATAACTCTACCTATCTTTCTAGGGGAGGTCTGGGTAACTCGTTAGAAAATAAATAAATTTATTCTTGGATTATGGGGACATTTTCTATATTTATACTCTCATTTACTTTTTATTCTTCACCAATCAACTCCATAAAGAAGGCCATAGGAGGTTCTTCTAGAAAAAGATCAGGTTGATATATCTCTCCTTGGAAGATATTTATAGGTATTTCATTCAAGACTACTAATATTTCCTTGCTTATTCATTTGATATTATTATTATACCTTGAGATAAAATCCATCCCTAGTATAATTTCAAATTCCAAAATGGGAATGACTACTAGATTTGAGATAATATTGTACTCACTAATGAAAATACTAGAGTTTCTAATCACTGATGATGCTTGGATAATCCCACTAGGAGTCTTGAATGATAACTCTAATTTTATAAATTTAGGGGTTGATTCTAAATTCTTTGCAAACTTAGAAGAAATAAAGGAATGCGTATAACAATAATAAAATTAAGTACTTTCTAGCTTTGAGATAACAATAAGAGTGCATTTGACCACATCATTTGGAGCTTCAACATCAGCTATCATGATAGAAAAAGAACAACCTTGATCCCTTAGCCTCTTCTGAGGCTAATGGTGATCACCCTACACTACCCTCATATTTGGACATTTATTAGAAAAGTTCCCAAGATGTCCACACTTGAAGAATTGTACTTCAGGTAGGGCCTACACCATCTTTCCTTTGTCATTAGTGTTGGGAAGTTGAGGCTTCACCTCACTATGACAATTTCATGTGATATGGCTATCTCTTCCACACTTTTAGCACTTCCCACTCCTAAGATGGAAGTCCCCAAAATGATTCTTCACACACCATAGCTTCAATATCCACTCTTGGACCCATGTTTTTAATCAAATCCCATCACTGGCAACTTTTCCCTCCAAGAGGTAAATAACCAGGGTGACCTTCTCTTATTCTGAATAGTAGAGCACAAAAAAGATCTTTTCGATATAGTTAATCCACTGTTAAGAAATCAATGGGTCGGTAGATCCACTAAATGTTAGTGGTCATTGATGCATAAAGGACTCAACATAAAGTTGTTCCCTTCATGGTGAAATTGGTCTCTCAGCTTGATTCAAGTTATTTCCCATAACTTGAGTCAGTTGGTTTATTATTCTCATGAAAGTTTCCATTTTGGCTTCCATTAGAGGGTTGTCAGCGCCTGGTCCATTACAGTCACTATTTTCACAGTTACTCCTATTTCCCACCATTTTCTAAAATAATAAAACCTTAGTGAGAAAATTATTTCATTTAAAAATCTTTTATCTGTAATGGATTTTATGTCTTAAAACTTCATGATTAAACATATTATTCTTTAACAACAATTACATTTCTCTATAAATCCTTCATAATGATTAATAAAAATCTTGTGATTAACCAAACATATCCCCTAGGACTGTCAAACTAGGAGTGCATAAAAGCCCATTTTCTTCCACCAGTTCCCATTCAAGTATATCTCAAAGCGGTGTTTTAGTATTTCACCCCTAGATACATCTATTTTATATCCACATCCACTTATTCGTATCCAGACATGGATTTATTTGTTCAGAAACCACTTAATTAATATTTCACCAAAATACTAGGAAGTTTTCCTATATTTAAAATTTTATATAGGGTTCTTCCTAAGGTTTTCATATCCAAATTTCCACAAATAACCAAACAATCCCATGATACCAACAATGTCATCCTACCTTTTTATTACATAACTTTTCATTACACTTTAAATAAAGAGGATCTTTAAAGTCTAGTGTCTTGGAATAAAGGTACATAATACATAAAAAATATAACATTATTTTAATCCTCTTGAAAGGTTTATTTAAAATTTTATCCTAATTAAAATTATTTCATCTCATAACTTGGGGATATACATCAAAGTAATGGGTGGACATAAGGCCCAATAAGGGAAAATAGGGAAAAACATTTACATGTGAACTTGACAAAATAAAAAAAACATGAGGAAATATCATAAAGGCATGATAAGAGACATATAATGATAATAATAAATTGAATAATATGTTAAAAAATTGTCTAAAAAATTTAATTTATACATTCATAAGCATATCACCAAGGTCCATCCCTAAGGTGTCATAAAAATTACCAAGGTATCATAAATCTTGTCATCTCTAGAGATTAATTTATTTACCCAATGAATTAGAGAACTATCAGGGAAAACCCTTAATATGTATTTACTTTCACATGTTACACATATATCATAATCAAACATTTCATAAATAACCCAAAGAGAATAAAAGAAATGGGTTTCATATCAAAATTGTGACGTTTTAAAAAGTAATAAAAAACATGATCATTATGTAATTTATAACCCACAAAAAGGGAATTGGGGTTTTATGTATGTCAATTAGAGAATAAAATATATCATTTTTTATGTCTTGATTAATACCCTTGTAAGTTGAATAGGTTTGGGTATTCACATAAAGAAAATAAGAGAATTTCTTGAGAAAAAAGAGAGAGATTTTGAGATGAAAATTTTACAGTATAACGACTATACAACATGGTGTTAGAAAACATTAAAAAATAGGGGAAAGGGGTAACCAATTAATAAAAGACTCATAATATAGTCTAGGTATATAATAAACTAGAAATAATAACATTTTATGAAAATTTGAAAGACATACCATATAGAAGAGAACTTGAATGGAAAAAGAGAATTTGAGAATTCCCTTACCTTGAAGAGTAACTTCTAAAACTCTTGGATCAGAAACTTGATGGATTAGGGACACTTTAGGAGGAATCCGGTTGAGGTAAAAATATCATAGAATCTAGGGTAATGAGTTTTTAATGAAATAAAATAAAGTAATGACTTGGTTTTTGTAGTAAAAGGGAGGGAGTTTTTTATTAATTTTCAAGGACACCTCATCGGTGGAATTAGAAAAACCATGGGATTGACCATGGTATTTGCCCATGATTTTGGCCACATTGGACACCTCATATAATATTTTAATCCAAATTAGTCTAAAGTCATTCTAAATTACAAATTACATCATTATGATGTCATAAAACACACTAAAAACTCAAAAATTGTATTTTTACTATTCACCAGAAAACACAACATTTTATAAAAAACTAATAAATTCACCCTAACCTAATACCAATGTTATGAATTAAAAAATTAACTCCATTTTTTGAAAATAATTTTCTAAATGTGAGAAATTTTATTTTTAATTAAATTTACTATTTACATGAAAAATACTAATAATTAACTAATAATTTCTAAAAAATTTATTTTCTTATAATATTATATCACATTACCATTCAGGATTCCTTAATTATTCTTATACATACCTAAGAGAGGTTACTATTCCATTGGTCATATTACTATTCATAAGGGTAATATTAATGATCATAATTTACTATTCACCAAAAAATAATTTGATCTTATCAGACTCTAAATTTCTTATTGATCACAACTGTATATGTCTGTTTTTGAAAATCATTTCACATTATCAATTATTTAAAGTGTACAAAATATTTTAAAATACTCTTTTTTTAATAATCACCAATAATATAAAACTTCTTAGAAAAAAATAAAAATGTATCCTATAATTATTTTGACTTTTTCAATTCAAAAATAATGGTTATTTTACCATAATAAGAAATAATAATTTTATTTATACAAAAGGATTACAAAAAGAAACTAAGGCCTCATTACATATCCCCTTATAAATCCTACATAGGACCTAATATTAAGGTGTGAAATAGTGATATAATCTTAGGGAGGCTTGGACAACATTGCCCGAGTGGTGATTTCTATCAACTTAAACTTCCCCCATATGTAATTACGTTCAAGTTTAACATGTTGAATCTCAGCTTGGGCTTGGTCCATAACAAATCCCATTGATGCTACCTCTATCCCAAGCTCCGAAAGATGGGATTCGTATGACCTGAGTCTACTAAATATGTCCATCGAGTCTTCTTTCTACATCAATTATCAATTATTATTTCTATTCTAAACAACAATTATAATGTAAAAAAAATTATTATTGTTTCCAACAGTCATATTGACCAATGGTCATATAACAGTCAAATTCGGATGGTCACATTTCATTTATACTTATATTTTTTTATTGATTATGACACAGTAAGACATACATTTTCAAGAAACAAAATATTATTAAAAAGTTCAGGTCGTTACAGTGAGGGTATATCTAATATCCTAGAAGAATTATGATTGGATTCTATGCAGAAATCATCATAGGCTAATGGTCATAGTCCCTCTTAACTCCAATTAGGTTAGGTTCATTCAATAAAACTTCCCATGTTTAAGGTTGTGTGAAATAATGTGATGAAAAATTATTATTAACCTAATTACTAGCTATAGGGTTACAAAGGTTCAATCTATATATTCATTAGGTTTGGAAGAACCCATACTCTTAAACCATAACCCTAAGTAGATTATCCACTCTTGGAGGTGATGATCAAAAGTGAGGAATTATTAAGCATGTTGTGAATAATTATAAAATAGTTGAAAAAGTGACAATCTAGTATTAAATAAGAAAGAATCAATGTTAAAAAATTGACAGCAATGAAAATCTAACAAAAAAATGACATCGTATGATGAAACAATAAAGAACAACCAATTAAAAATCCAACTAAATAAGAAATAATCAATAACTTATTATGAATGAAGAAATGATGAATAATCATGCATGCATCAGTGAATAATGGAAGGTGGTGATGGAAATGAATTTCAATATTGAAAACAACATTACAATGGATGAACAATGGGTGAGGGATGATTAAAAACTCACAATGATCTAGAAAAAACAAAGAAATAAATGAAATAAATCCAATTTAGAATGAAAATAGATGAAAAAATAATAATGAAAATTATAGAAAAATAAAATGTGTGAAGAACTTGTGCTCAGAGAAGCTCTAGAAATATTAACAGGTTTGAGAAGTACATGATGTGTAATTCATGCACATCATGTATTGGATTAAATGACTCCAGTCTCTACATCTTCACATCACATATGTTGGTTTCATGCTATGTATTTGAGATCCACATTTCCCACTGAATAATCAGTTCATATATTTGATTGGTAGAGTCTTCAAAAATTGCATGTCATTTAATCCATGCACATCATGTATGAAACTCACTTTTTTGTTGGATTTTGATCTTTGAAAGATGCACATATTATAATGGATTTACGCACTGTGTATCATCTCTACATCATGAAATGTCTTCATAGGATGGTCTTTGGTCTTACAAGAATTCTATGAATGAGATCTACAAGTCATGTATGTGATACACGATGTGTAAATCCTATTTTGGCCCTTTTTCATTATTTCTTCCTTTAAATCCATAATTCATAATTCATGTGAAATAAAACCAAAACCCAATTCATTATCATAAAAAACATGAATAATATCTAATTAAATGATTCCAATATGTATATATAATTTCAGCTAACCAAATTCCCATGCACTAGAACAATTTATGGTACTCAAGAAAAAAGAATCTCAATAGGGATTCCAAAAGAAACAATTTTTAAAATAAGAAACATTCATTATTACTAAGAAAATAAAACTAAGTGTAAGCAAGAAAAGTCAGTCCTCTAGAATTGATCTTATTGAGAAAATTAGTCATGCTGCCTAGTTCGTTTCTTTATCTACATTTTTTGTTATTTTAATTAAAATTTGATAAATCCTTCTTAATTCAATACCCATTTTTCAATTTACCTCACAATAAATTTTCTCTCATCCCTTAAGGTAAAAATGTAACTGGAGTTATGCTTATTCCCAGAAAGCATTTTCCCGACCATAGGCTTGCATTGGTTCTATCATCTCAACTTTATAATGACAAATAAAAAATAAATCATGAGGGCTTCAGAAAAAAGGGTTCAAATGAAACTGACGCTGAGTACAAGTAGATAAAAGGTGAAAATCAAGCTCAAAAGGAGGGTAATCTCTAAATTATAATGCATGATAGTAGTGAAAAGTGTAAATAAGTAACTCCTCTAAGATCAAATGGTATCCATGATCCATATCTCAAAGTGGATCGATGAATGTATCAAGTATGTATCAAAAATATACCATGTTCCTTTCTTTTTCTTTTTTCTTTTATTTATTTTTTAATTTTCATTCCAGATATCACATCTATCCCCTAACCACATATGATCCATTATGGGATTCATCAGTCTGAAAATGGTTATTTTTTGTAAAGACCCAAAAATTCCATGTAATTCTACTTAATCAAATGGGAATTTTACGAGTCCGTGAAAATTGAAGACACGTGATTCCGAGGCCCGAAGTGCCCGGAATGTATTTCTGAACTTTTTTCAGGTACATTCAGTAAATGTTCAAGCGGGTTTTTATAACTTTTTAACCGGTGCTCGGAATTAAAATCCGAGGGCACCTTTGAACTCGCACCACCGGTAGTCACTTAAGGAGACCTTCACCTCGACCGTAGTAGGCTGAGGGTGGAAGTTAGTTTTTCACTTATTTGTGAAAGAATAAAATAAAATAAAATTGTGTAACATTTTATTTTCATTTGAAACTCCCATATGGATGTTAAGAGGTGAGGAACACCATAACTAAACCTCCCATTTGAGTGTTGAGAGTTGGGGAACAGTAGAACTAAAACTCCCATTTTAGTGTTGAGAGGTGGGGACCACCAAAACTAAACCTCCCATGTGGGGTTAAGGAGGTGGGGACCACTGAAACTAAAATCCCCAATTTTAATTTAAGGGTGGGGACCACCCAAACCCTCCTAATGTGAGAAACCTCTTGAAATCCCTCTTTAATGAGGGTGGTGACCATTAGGTTTCCCCAAAATTTATTATGCCAACCTCAATGTAATTATGATGCCAATTTAATTTGTGCCAACAATTAAATTAGAGAAACATATCATATTAGTTACCTTTTCTTTTTGGTGGAATTGGGGGAAGGGTTGGAAAAGGGAAATTGGGAGAGAAAATTGGAGGAATTCTTATTCTCTAATGAAGAACACTCCTCCAATAAAGAACGCTGATGAAAAACTTCAACTTCTTCCTCAGGGAATCCTCCAACATGTGGCATCTTCAATCGACGACCATCCTTCCCTCCTCATCGACACCAACTACGATGAATCGACGAACGAGCCAAGGATCGGAGGTGTGTGGCAGGTGCGACGAATTTTGACATCTTCGAATTCTTTCTCGCGCCAACATCAATGAACCTTCGAGGTAGGGTGATTTTTTGAATTTTCTCCCCTTACCCATTCTTGATAATTCATCTTAAAATCAGGAATAGATTATAGCCGCTTGCTGCCGCTCTAACGCGAAGAGTGTGGGCCAAACAAACATGGTCTGACCTCTCCACAAATCTTGTGTTTAATTGTTGTGTTCTTTGCGGTGGAGGAGGACAACAACCAACATCGGTGGGGCATGAGAATGGTGGCCGACACCACCATCGGCCACGACGAAGGCGACGACGCCGCCCTGTGGCCACCGTGCCACCCGCGGCCTCCGTCGCCCGCGACCTCCTCTACCCTGCGGCCTCATGCCACCCACGGCCACTGCCGCCCCGCAGCCTCACACCGCCGACGACCTCCACCACCCACAGCCACTGCTGCCCCGTAGCCTCATGCCGCCTGCTACCTCCGCCACCCCACGACCTCCGCTACCCCATGGCCTCACACTGTCCATGGCCTCAGCCGCCTCGCAGCCTCACACTGCCCGCGGTCTCCGCTGCCCCGCGGCCTCGCCGCCCTGTGGCCCTCCGCGGCGCTCCGGCCTCGCAACCCTATAACCCTCCACAGCCCCCACAACCTTGCATTCCTGTGGCCTCGCGGCCCCCACAGCCTCGCCACCCAGCAGATATCTGTGGCTCCCGTGGCCTTCGGCATCTCGCGGCCCTCCGTGGCCCCTGTAACCTCGCCATCTAGTGGACTTGCGGCCCACGTGGCCTCGCCGCCCCACGACCCCTTGCGACCCCCACGGCCTCACTGCTCTCGCGGCCTCTACGCCGCCCTCACGGCCTCCGTGCCGCCCTCACGACCTCGAGCCGCTCTGTGGCCCCCATGCTGCCCATCATAGGCTGGGCCGGACCTAGTGGGCTGGGTCGACCCAAATTGGGTCGGGTCAGCCCAGGCCGGGTCATGCCGGGTTGGTCCGACTGGGTCAGACCGGACCTGGACCAGCTACGAGATTTTCGCTCTATCAGCCATAAGTTTGGCACCAGGCGTCCGTTTGACTAACCGTCAATGGCACTGTAAACCTTATAATGAGAAGGTTCCTTTGGTATAAATCACTTGAGATTTGGATAAAGTTGGGATACAACCATGTTGGATCGAGCACGAATACAACCGGGCCCTCAGAACTAAAAGGCTAATAACTTACAAACCATGCATCCGATTGACGCACTATCTATTGTGCTAAGACCCCCATTACATGGCAGTCCTTTGGGATAATTTTTCATGGTACTTCATGGCAGTTTGAGTCTCGACCAATGGCTTGGGGAGTGGAACCTCTCGGAGACGAGAAAGCTTAGCGAGGTAACCCAATAGATGGATATGACGTGAAGAATGAATAACGATCCTGTGTAGGTCATCACCGAGAGATCATATGTGGGTTAGCACCGAGTGATCCTATGTGGGTCAACACCTAGTGATCCTATGTGGGTCAGCACCGAGCGATCCTATATGGGTCAGCACCGAGCGATCCTGTGTGGGTCAGCACTGAGCAATCCTGTGTGGGTGAGCACCTAGAGATCCTATGTGGGTCAGCATTTAGAGATCCTCTGTGGGTTAGCACCGAGCGATCTCGTGTGGGTCAGCAGCAGAGCCTCTTAATAGAGTAAGATGATTCATTAGTTATATCTA
The DNA here is from genome assembly GCA_963277665.1 of Viscum album. Taxonomy (NCBI): domain Eukaryota; kingdom Viridiplantae; phylum Streptophyta; class Magnoliopsida; order Santalales; family Viscaceae; genus Viscum; species Viscum album. Next base: position 64,233,251 of record OY728147.1, on the reverse strand, counting down.
ATCATTTTTACTTCTGTACCTAAGTTATACCTGGTGTGAGATGAGTCAGTACCTTTGTGGTATTATTATGTGTGGCGTATCTACGTGGTACTTAACTTCATGGTGTTCATCCCTTTGTGGAACATTCGAGATTTGGGCTTTTGAATTGGACTCTGTGTTTCCTTATGATTGAGATGGGTATACTTGATAACTTAGGTATATGTATGGGCATATACCTAAGTAGGCTTGTCACTGGTTTACATGATTTGTGGTTTATCCTTGGTGGATTTGTGAGACCTTGAGGGTCTCGGGGTCCCTACTGGGTATCGTTATACTCACCCCTGCATGGGCTATACCCGCACCACGTTGTGTTTGGTATAGACAATGGAAAATGTTGACTGAGGACAAGAGTAACAGGACTGGAGGTAGCTCGGAGGTGGACCTTAGACAAGGAATACCACATAGATGACCGACTGAGAGCTATACCTATCCTTCAGGTAGGATCCTTGGCGGGTGTTCACAGGAGCTATTCCAGTTTACTTGTACTTTCAGTTTCTTGTACATTATAGTTGGGCTTGTATTCTAGCCCCTTTTACTTACTGCACTCACCCTATTTACTATTCAGTTTACTTGAGTTCGTATCTTGTTGTGTGATTGGTTGCGTGTGCTTATAGGTTATAAAGGCAATGCCTTCATAGTTTTAGGGAATACGCCTTCGGTGCTATTTTCCAACCCCTGGCCTATGGAAGGCGGGCTTGGGGTAGTCACGACAAGGGTCCCTAGGGATGGGGCGTGACAAATTGGTATCAGAGGAGTCAGTTCTTCTATAAAACATAGGATTCTGATATTTTTTTTAATGGAAATAGTGTTAGGTGTAGTGAGTGTGTTTATCAGTTTAGGGAAACCACTGTTGGTGCAGTGGCTGACGTATCCATACACCAAGACCCTAACTTTTGATTAAGGACTCAGTGCAAAAAAAAACTGATTGCGTGTGTGTTTCCAAGAGTTTACTTTGTTATCTCTTTGAGTCAGCTCATATAGTATAACTTTTTGACCGTGGCGCACCTGTTTCTTTAAGTATGCCTCCACGCAGACAACCATCTAGGGTTCCAGATATAGTACGCATTGATAACTCACTGAGCGATGAGGCCTCGGTATATGGCCCTCTTCCAATAGACGCACTATTGGAGGTACCAGTGGTACCATTACCCATTGGGCCACCGATTCCACCAGCCCTAGCAATAGAGGGTGCACACCGATTGAGTGCGTTGCACGAGTTCCAATGCCAGAGGACACCCAGGTTTAGGGGAGAGATGGACCCACAAGCGGCTTAGGATTGGATAGAGGCCGTGGTGAGAGTCTTCTGACTGGTAGGGACACCAGATGATCTCATGGTTATCCTTACCACCAGTCTTTTACAGGCAGAAGCAGGCAGATGGTGGAGCTTGATGCTCCATGTTCACGATGAGGTGACACTTCTTTGGGCAGACTTCGAGATCCTGTTTCAGGCATAGTTTGTCCCAATGACTCTTCAAGTAGTTCTCATAAAAGAGCTTCTTCATCTGCAGTAGGGAAGCATGAATGTAGCTCAGTACTCAGAAAGGTTCACTGAACTCTCACGCTACTCCACCGATATGGTGCGGGACCCATTCTTCAGAGCCTGGACCTTTGATCATGGGATCAGGTGAGAGATCACGACTTTGATGATTTCTCTTATCATCTTTATGCAGGTGGGGGTGTTAGAGAGAGCCCTCTTAGTGGAGAGTTTTATTGCTGAGCAGTCACTAGCAGCAAAACCCACCACCGGATGTCACGTAGCAGAGTCTTTCGCAGCTGGCAGCAGACATATGTCACAGAGGTCCAAGAGGACCAAACCTACAGGTGGATGACCGCATGATTTAGGGTTGGTTGTGTGGGGAAACCGAGGAAGAGTCAGTCATTCTAGGAGAGGACAGTGTTACACATGTGGCGGGCAAGGTCACATGGATCGTGACTGTCCGAACCACCATACAGATGATCAGCAGACGGTCTAAGAACCGCCCAAGCGAAGATAGATGTTTGACCGAGGAGGTCTGCAGGGAGCAGGCGGACGTGGCAGAGGACCTGGCCGTGCAACTGGTATTAGGTGACGATTCGAGATGTTACAACCACCACCACTATGTGGTCCACCCTAACCATAGGGAGTAGGTGGATAGGGGAGAGGTCATCTCCAGGTAGCTGAGGCCTACGATCACGACGCTCCGGAGATGATACTAGGTACGATCTGTGTATAGTACACCTTATCTACAGTACTTATAGACATAGGTTCCGGTCACTCTTTTATTGCCACTACCCTCGTTCGGAGCTCAGATATTCTGATGGAGCCGTTGGCTCGATCCTTATGGCTAGAGACTTATACGGGAGTAGATTCGGTGATTACGCACTGGTGATGGTAGTGCGAGATTACTCTAGGAGGCGAGATATTTGACTGGGATCTCCTAGTATAAGCATCGAGGCCTTACGACATCATCTTGGGTATGGACTGGTTATCTATAGTCCATGCTCATATTTACTGTATTAGGCACAAAGTGTGGTGTGTCGGCATGGATGGGACCATGTTTACCTTCACCTATGAGAAGGGAGCCTTTGCAGCATAGGATGGACTTACCCAGAGGAGATTACATCCAATAACTCATCAGTTGGCTAGCCTTACCCTCGTTGTAGTTTATGTGGAGAGTCCGAGTTATCCTGTAGTGGTGGAACATTACACAGATGTTTTCCCTGATGATGTTCTGGGTCTACCTTTTCATATAGAGGTGGAATTTTACATTTAATTTTACCCTAGGATGACATCGATATCTACACTAGCATATCAGATGGCTCCCACAGAGCTTTGTGAGCTACATGTATAACGGGAGGAATTACAGGGGAAAGGGTTGATTCGGACAAGTGTTTCTCCTTGGGCAGATCTGATTTTGTTCGCCAAGAAGGCGGATGGGAGCTTGAGACTTTGTGTTGACTACTGGCGCCTGAACCAGGTGACTGTGAAGAACAAGTACCCACTTCTGAGGATTGACGACCTCTTTTATCAGTTGAAGGGAGCACTTTGGTTCTTGATGATAGACCTCAGATTAGGCTATCACCAGCTCAGAGTAAGAGATGAGGATGTGCAGAAGATGACTTTCAGATGTCGGTACAACCATTACGAGTTCTTGGTTACGCCATTCGGTGTAACCAACACTCCAGAAGTGTTCATGGGATTAATGAACAAGATCTTTCAGACATACCTGGATTGCTTTGTAGTAGTCTTCATCGATGACATTCTGAACTTCTTGGATGCTGAGGAGGAGCATGAATATCATTTGCAGGTAGTACTGGACACACTTCAAGATCACCAACTTTATGGTAAGCTCTCAAAGTGCCAGTTTTGGATCCGAGAGGTTCACTTTCTAGGACATGTCATCTTAGAGGCTGGATTTGTAGTGGATCCAGTGAATATTGAGGCAGTACTTTCTTGGGATCCACCCAGGAGTGTGATGGAGATACGGAGTTTCCTGGGTTTGGCTAGATACTACCTGTGATTTGTGCCATATTTCTCTAGAGTTGCATCACCTTTATCAGTGTTGAAAAAGAAGGGGCAACCCTTAGTGTGGTCAGAGAGATACCAGCGGAGTTTTCATGAGCTAAGGCAGAGGCTGAATAGTACACCCATCTTAAGGCTCCTGGAAGAGGGCGTAGGGTACGTAGTATACTGTGACAAATTAGGGACCAGGCTCATATGTGTCATGATGCAGAAGAGAGTAGTGATCACATATGGTTCTCGACAACTGAGACAACATGAGATGAACTACGCTACCCAAGACCTGGAGTTAGTAGCAGTGGTATTCGCCTTGAAGATTTGGTGAAATTACTTTATGGGTGAGTGTTTTACAGTGTAATCTGATCAAAAGAGTCTCAAGTATATATTATTGCAGAAGGACCTGAACCCGAGACAACGATGTTGGCTTGAGTTCATCCAGGACTATGACTTCGAGATAGTCTATACTCCTGGGATGAGGAACGTTGTAGCAGATGCACTCAGCAGGAGGTCTGGTATACAACTACTAGTCGAGGTGACATAGCAGCTAGCCACTTTGAAAGTATCTGTTGTGGAATGGTAGGGAGAAAATTTTCTTCAGTATCATACAGTCACTCCCCCAATTCTTCAGCGAGTCAGGGAGGTGTAGCATAGAGACACTGACTGCAAGGCACGATGTGCTCAGATATCCATAGGATAGACACCTGATGGATTTTATGAAGGTGGGGAACACGTCATCCTATTAAAAGGATGTACCATGGTACTTATGTCACTTTAGGAGGAAGTGTTGAGAGAGTTACACACATCCCCTCTAGAGGTATATCCAGGACTGTCAAGGATGTACCAGGATTTTCAACGATAGCATTGGTGGCCCAGAATGAAGGAAGTAGTAGCAGAGTTTGTCTCTCAGTGCCTCACTTGTCAGCAAGTAAAGGTGGAGCATCGGGTACCAGTAGGCTTGGTTCATCCTTTAGAATTACCAGAGTGGAAGTGGGATGGGATATCCATGGACTTCGTGATAGGACTTCCACGTACATCCAGAGGTCATGATTCTATCTGGGTGATTGTCGACCGACTCACCAAGTCGGCTCACTTTTTACTGATCAGAGAGTAGGGCTCAGTAGAGAGCTTGGGACGCCTCTATGTGCAGGAGGTTGTGTGGATACATGGAGTACCCTTAATGATTGTCTCTGATCATGATGCACGTTTTACTTCCCTTCTATGGAAGGGGTTGCCGGAGGCTTTCGGGATGAAGCTTCATTTGAGCACCGCCTTCCATTTGTAGATGGATGAACAGACTGAGCTGACCATTCAGACCCTCGAGAATATGCTCTGTGCTTGCATCCTGGAATTCGGTTGCAGTTGAGAGGATCACTTGACATTGGTAGAGTTTTATACAACAAAATCTATCACTCCACCATTGGGATGACAAATTTTTAGGCATTGTATTGGTGACCTTTCAGATCACCTTTGTGCTATACTGACCCATGGGAGTCAACACTAGTGGGTCCAGAGATGGTACGAGCTACAATAAAGAAAGTGAAGATCATCTAGAAGCATATAAAGACTACACAGAGTAGGAATAAGTCTTATGCCGAGAGGAGACAAAGACCTATAGAGTTCGAGGATGGTGACCATGTCTTTCTACGGGTCTCACCCCGATGAGGTTTGCAGAGATTTGACCGAGGCGACAAGTTATCTATGAGATTCATCGGACCTTTTCAGGTCCTCAGCAAAGTTAGAGAGGTGGCATACCACTTAGCTCTTCCACCTCAGTTTCACCGGGTGCAAGACATCTTCCACGTATCCTAGCTGAGGAGATACGTGCATTACCCTTCCCACGTCAACGACCACAGAGAGTTGGATGTCGATAATGGGGTGACTTTTATAGAGGTTGTAGTTGATATTGAGGATTGACAAGAGAGGGTCCTTCGTGGGCGGTCTATACCTCTGGTGCACGTTCATTGGTAGCACAGGAACCTCTAGGAGATCACATGGAAGAGGGAGGCTCTGATTCGTGCTCAGTACCCCCCCTTGTTTTCCTAGTTTTGAGTTATGGATTACGGGGAAGTAAAGCCCTAAGGTGGAGAGAATGTAAAGACCCAGAAATTCCATGTAATTTTTTTTAATTAAATGGTAATTTTACGAGTCCGTGAAAATTGGCAGTGCATGATTCTGAGGCCCGGAGTGCCCAGAATGTATTTCTGAACTTTTTTTTAGGTACACTTAGTAAACGTGCAAGAGTGTTTTTCTAAATTTTGAACCGGTGCTCGGAATTTAAATCTGAGAGCACCATTGAACTCGCAGCGCCGGTAGTTGCTTAAGGAGACCTTCACCTCGACTATAGTAGGTCTAGGGTGGAAGTTAGTTTTTCACTTATTCGTGAAAGAATAAAATAAAATAAAATTGTGTAACATTTTATTTTCATTTGAAAATCTCATGTAGATGTTAAGAGGTGGGGACCACCAGAACTAAACCTCCCATTTGAGTGTTGAGAGGTGGGGACCACTAGAACTAAACCTCCCATTTGAGTGTTGAGAGGTGGGGACCACCAAAACTAAACCTCCCATGTGGGGTTAAGGAGGTGGGGACCATCGAACCTAAAACCCCCAATTTTAATCTAAGGGTGGGGACCACACGAACCCTCTTAATGTGAGAAACCTCTTGAACTCCCTCTTTAATGAGGGAGGTGACCTTTAGGTTTCCCCAAAATTTATTATGCCAACCTCAATGTAATTATGATGCCAATTTAATTTGTGCCAACAATTAAATTGGGGAAACATATCATATTGGCTACCTTTTCTTTTTGGTGGAATTGGGGGAAGAGTTGGCAAAGATAAATTGGGAGAGAACCTTGGAGGAATTCATCTTCTCCAATGAAGAACACTTCTCCAATGAAGAATTCCGATGCATGAATTCGACTTCTTCCTCGGGGAATCCTCCAATGTGGGACGTCTTCAATCGACGAACATCCTTCCCTCCACATCAACATCAAATACAATGAACCAACGAATGATCCAGGGATCAGAGGTGTGTGGCGGGCGTGACGAACATCGACATCATTGAATTATTTCTTTCACCAACATCAATGAACCTTTGAGGTAGGGTGGTTGTTTTAATTTCTTCCCCTTAACCATTCTTGATAATTCATCATAAAATCAACAAGAGATTATAGCCGCTTGCTATTGATCTAACACGGAGAGTGCGGGCCAAAAAAACATGGCCTGACCTCTCCGCAAATCTTGTGTTTAATTTTTGTGTTCTTCGAGATAGAGGAGGACTGAAACCAACCTCGTTGGGGAATGAGAACAATGGCCGACACCACCGCCAACCACGACGAAGGTACCGGTGCAATGGCGCTGCCCTGTGGCCGCCGCACCGCCCGTGGAATCCTCTACTCACAGAGTCCCCCGCCCGTGGCCTCCTCCACCCCATGGCCTCGCGCTGCCCACGGATTCCGCCGCCCCATGAACTCGCACTGCCTGTGGTCACCACCGCCCCATGAACTCGCACTGCCTGTGGTCACCACCGCCCCACGGCCTCCGCCACCCCGCGGCCTCACACCATCTGCGGCCTCCGCCGCCCGGCGGCCTCACACCATCCGCGACCTCACGCCGTCTGCGGCCTCACGCCGTCTGCGGCCTCCGCTACCCCATGGACTTGCGTCGTCCATGGCCTCAGCCACCCTACGACCTCAGTCGCCCCGTGGCATCGTTCTGTCCGTAGTCTCTGCTGCACCGCGGCCTCGCGGCCCCCGCGGCCTTGCTGCCCAGCGGCCCTCTGCGGCCTTCGATGCCCCACGGCCCCCGCGACCTCACTGTCCCACAGCCTCGCCGTCCCAAGGCCCTTCGTGGCCCCCTTGGACTCACTGCCATCGCAGCCTCCACACCTACCTCATAGCCTTAGGCCGCTCCGCGGCCCCAACGCCGCCCAGCGCGGGCCTCGCTGCCCTCGCGTCCTCCACTCCACCCTCAGAGCCTCACGATGCTCCGCTGTCCCCGCGCCGCCCAACAGGTGCCGTGCCGGACCCAGCGCAGGCCGAGCCAGACCCAGTGGGTAGGGTCAACCCAAACTAGGTTGGGTCGGCCTAGGCCGGGTTGGTCTGACCAGGTCAGACCGAACCCAGACCAGCTTTGAGCTTTTCACTCTATCGGCCATAAATTTGGCGCTAGGCGTCCATTCGACAAACCATCAATGAAACTGTAAACATTGGAGTGAGATGGTCCCTTTGGTATACCCCACTTGAGATTTGGATAAAGTTGGGATACAGTCCGGTTGGATCGAGAACAAATCCAACCAGGACCTCGAGACTAAAAGGCTAATAACTTACAGAAAAACGTCCGATTGACGTACCGTCTATTGCTTTGAGACCCCTATGACGTGATAGTATTTTGAGATAATTTTTAGTGGGACTTAGTGGAAGTTGAAGTATCAACCAGTGGCTTGGGGAGCGGACCCTCCCAAAGAGGAGTAGGCTTAGCGCGGGAACCCAGTAACAAGCTGTGACGTGAAGAATGAATAGCTATCCTTTGTGCGTCAGCACCAAGAGATCCTGTGTGGGTCAGCACCAAGCGATCCTACGTGGGTCAGCACCTAGAAATCCTGTTTGGGTCAACACCGAGCGATCCTATGTGGGTCAGCACCGAGCGATCCTGTGTGGGTGAGCACCGAGCGATCCTATGTGGGTCATCACCTAGAGATCCGATGTGGGTCAACATCTAGAGATCCTATGTGGGTCAGCACCGAGTGATCCTGTGTGGGTCAACATTAGAGCCTCTTAACAGAGTAACATGATTCAGTAGTTACATCTAATAATTTTTACTTCTATACCTAAGTTATACCTGCTGTGAGCTGATTCAGTACCTTTGTGGTATTATTCTGTGTGGCATACTTGTGTGGTACTTACCTTCATGGGTTTCCTCCCTTTGTGGAATAGTTTAGCTTTGGGATTTTGAGTTGGACTCTATGTTTCTTCATGATTGAGATGGGAATACTTGATAACTTAGGTATATGTATGGGCATATACCTAAGTAGGGTTGTCACTGGTTTACATGATTTGTGGTTTATCCTTTGTGGATTTATGAGACCTTAAGGGTCTCAGGGTCCCTACTGAGTATCGTTGTACTCACCCCTGCACGGTCTATGCCCGCACCACATTGTGTTTGGTGTATATGATGAAAAACGCTGACTGAGGATGAGAGTACCAGGGCTAGAGGTAGCTTGGAGGTGGACCTTAGACGAGGCGTACCATAGAGACGGCCAATCGAGACTTGTACCTACCCTTCAGGTAGGATCCTTGGCGGGTGTTCATAGGAGCTGTTTTAGTTTACTTGTACTTTCAGTTTCTTATACTTTCTAGTTGGGCTTGTATTTTGGACCCTTTTACTTACTACACTCACCCTATTTACTTTTCAGTTTACTTGAGTTTGTATCTTTTTTGTGTGCTTGGTTGCGTGTGATTACAGTTTATAAAGGCAATGACTTAATAGTTTTAGGGAATACGCCTTCGGTGCTAGTTTCCAGACCCTAGTCTATGGAATGCGGGCTTGGGTTAATCACAGAACAGGTCCTGGGGGATGAGTCATGATATTTTTAACCTTCCAAATACACAACTCAAAATATTTTTCTTTATTTTTTCCTAAAGGAACATGGTAGGAATAAAATTCCAAGAGTAATTTTGAATCACATCATATTAGTATGGTAAAGATACCATAGTAAATATCTTCAATAATAACATCCTATGTCCATTAGTGGTGAAAATTTCCTTACACTCGTTCAAAGGATAATCATGAATAATACCAAGAGTGTGGTAGGAAGAGATAATCAGATTAAAACAAATCCATCTTAACAAGGTTATTCATGTTTACTATGGGGTAAAGAATGAAAAATTTTATGTGGGTATTAGGAAATAGTGTATTATAAAAATTTCTTCAATCATATTAAAATTATATTTGTTAATTCACAGCCTCAATAAGATATCAATGAAAGTTATGTTATGCTTATATTTCCTAGGTGTCTCTCGAGAAATATGTTCAAAAAAGAATATGAAATTATGGGTCCAAAATTCTCTTGGGATTGGGAGTAAACAAAAGAAATTGGAAATCACTCTGGGTATAAAATCAAGTAATAACTCAATCAAAAATTAATTTCAAGAATTTTAAGTTTGAATTAAATTATTAAACTCTGCAATCACACTAAAAAACTAAAGAGGAGTAAAACATGGATTTAAACAATTTCTAACCTAACTTTGTCTTTTAATTAAATAAATGTAATGAGTTTTCAGGTTTAAAGCATGCTTTTGGTGAAAAATGTCTCTTAGATAGGTGAAAAAAATCAATAATCCAAGTGTATCAATAATTAAGCTCAAGAAAGACTCCCCCACAATTAAAATGAGACAGTGTTCATACTATCGTAAAATGCATCATGGGTGAGATATCACATATATAGTATAGAGAAAAAGGAAATGGAAATTTGAAATTGAATTTAGGGAATTGATAGATCCATTTGATGAGTTACATTCCATGGGGAAGCTTGGTGGATGATGATTTCAAATTGGGTTACCTATATAATTTTTAGAAATAAAAATCTTACACTAGATAAAACATTAGTCCATAGGGTTTATGAAGGTTCTGGGCGTAGCAGAAGCATGGTTGGGATGACACCCAACTTTAATTTTTACCAAGATCAATGATTATTATGGGATCAATATGATGATGGACACTCGTCTCCATAAAATAGAATAAAAGATTTTGATAAAGAAGGAAGATGACCGAAACCTTTTGAGAAGATCTTTCACATCATATTTAAAGTTAATTTAATTAATTTCATAAAGAAAATAATACCTGGATCTTCAGTATTTTATTCATTGATGATGTTGATTGTCTGTAATGACCCTTCCAGATTATCTCATTACTCTTGTGATGATCCAAACTAGAATCCCTCAAGCGGTGATGCAAATGTGCTCTAATTTCATTCAATCAATACCTCTCATTGTTTGGGTGCTAGTGCAGTGAAGCGAGTGTCTTGTGTCCGTCGTTATTGACCACTTATTCTTTAGCCTTGAATAATGTCCCGCGTTCTTGAGAGGGATGGGAAGAGGATTTCAGAGAGAAATTTTTTAGCTCAACAATTCTCAATTCACTAGGAGTGCAGTTCTGTACATGGCACAATAGATGTATGAGTATATTTGTCGACATGGGGCTTCAGTTACACCATTTAATTGCATAAAAACAATTAAATACATTCATAACCTTAGATAAAACCCATTACATTAATAATAATACCATTTCATTATTTACTGTGCGCTAACATGCACAACATGGAATTATAAATAAAATTCTGCATTATAAAATAATAACAATGTTATTATTTTAATTTGTGTCAACTAGTTAAATAATTATTTACCTTCTTAAAAATAATTATTTTACTACTAGAACAACCATGGTCCGCTCGAACTCCACTTACATTTATTAAATACCTGAATAAATAAATAAATAATTTATTCTCTTAAAAATATATTTTATTTACAAAATAGTAAATAAATATTTATTAAATGTTAAATAAAATAAATATATATATTTTACCCACAATCCAGTGACTAAATATTTATTTATTTTATGCAATCATTTTAACTTGAATAAAATTATTCCGCTATCTTGAGAATAATATTTATTCCATTAATTAAATTCAAATAGAACTTAACCAAGACCACCAGAAACACTTAGTGTTTGAACCTCTAGGATTCTTTCTCATTGGAATTAGGCGGGTTATCCTAAAGTCCAAGAGTACTGTCTAGCATCGGGTCAAGACACCCAAGAGAAAGAACTTAAAGTTGAAACAATGACATCCACATGAAAACGCTCACTGTGTAATAGAATCCCTTTGTCTAAATATATCATTAAGAAGGTTTTATGATAGTGTCATCAACCTTTGTGTTTGATACATCATTCTTTGACTACCTGAAATATACTCGTCGTTTCACCATGGCCATGGAATTTCACACGACAGTTCTATTTCAATCAAAGGTACAAGATATAAACTTCAATAAATGGAAGGGACAAATCCTTACTCAAATTATCCATTAATGACATGCCACTCATGACACACCCAACATACCCTACTCCCTGTCAATTGTTTGTGTGACGATTTTCGTTAGTAAATCAAAGCGTGAGAGTTGTGACACATATTAATGATAATCTTAAAGTATAAGGTTCATTACATATACTCACATATAAGAATATATGATGACACCAAAACATGTGGAATTCCTACTGGTGGGTTTGTTCTCATAATCTCCCATCTTGGAGATTACCATGTATGAACTTCATGAGAGGAAGTCTCATATTCTTATGAGTACTCACACATGATAGTGTGTATACTATGTGTCCCATTATAGCATGTCATCCAACCAAAAAACTATATTTAAGAATATTATCATAGTACTTAAAGGTTCTCATCATATCGGGGAACTACTATGACCTTGTCAATGCAACAAATACTTCAAGACATTATTACACTATAGTCATGAAGAATAATGAAAAATATGTAATAAGATGTTTAATATTTAAACATATTAAATATATTAAATATTAATGTATTCAATGTACAACCAATTGGTTCTAGGACACCAACTCTTACAAACTACTACTTGGCCTAGATCCAACGGCCTACGACTTTCAATTCGCTAGACCTCACATGATAATAATGTTTCTACTGAGTCAAGAATTTATTCAAGGGGTCCTCCATATTGTCTTCCATAGAAATACTTTTCACTAAAACTTCACCTCTCTGATAAAAATTCCTCAAGAGGTGATACTTCTGAAGTATGTGCTTCATCTGCTGACATGACCTTGGCTCTTTTTCGAGATCCACCGCTGCAGTATTATCACAGTACAATGTGATGGGATATTTACTACTAGGTATCACATACATCTCCTAGATGAAGCTTCACATCCAAACTACTTATTTATCTACCTTAGGATCTGTGATATACTTAGAATATGCTGTAGAATCTGTGACCACACTCTACATTGAGGTCTTTTAGCTCACTGAACCTCCATTAAAAGTGAATATGTATCCTGTTTTCAACTTAATGTCATCTTGATCAGTCTAGAAACTAGAATCTACATATACTCTAATGACTAGTTCCTCATCTACTCCATAAACCAGGAACATATCCTTAGTATGCCTTAGATACTTTAGGATAGTCTTGACTACCATCCAATGGCGGTCACCTGGGTCATCTTGATATCTTCCTACCACACTCAATGCATAGCTAATATCTAGCCTAGTACATAGCATGGAATACATGAATAACCCAAGCGCTTATGCGTATAAAGTCCTTTACAATATATTTCCTTCCTCATGTGTCTATGGAAACATTTTCTTAGAAAGATGAATGCATGTGACACCGGAAACAATCCCCTCTTGGATTTTTACATACTAAATCTTTTTATTATCTTATCAATGTATGTACTTTGACTTAGGCCCAACAATCTCTTGAATCTATCACAATGGATCTTGATCATAAGAATATATTCCGCCTCTCCCAAATCCTTCATGGAGATGCATTGATTCAACCATCACTTAATAGACTGTAAGACCGGTATCTCATTTCCAATAAGTAATATGTCATCAACATATACTATTAGGAAAATGAATTCACTCCCACTAAATCGTTTATAGAAACAAGTCTCACATTAATTCTTGGTAAAACCAAATTTCATTATGGATTCATCAAATTGAATGTTCCATGACCTGGATTCTTACTTTAATCCATAAATGGATTTCTACAAATTTCATACCTTATTGGAATCCTTTGGAGTCATAAACCCTCTAGGTTGTGTCATGTAGATATCTTCCTAAAGTTTTTTTTATGGAAGGATGTTTTGACATCCATTTTTCAAATCTCATAGTCATGGTAAGCAGAAATGGCCAAAAAAATTATGATGGATTTTGGCATTGCAACTGGTGGAAAGGTTTTGTTGTAGTCAATTCCTTAGCGCTACTTGAAGCATTTTACAACCTGTCGTGCCTTATAGGTAATGACTTGTCCTTCCATGTCCAGTTTCTTCTTGAATACCAATTTTCAACCAATTAGCTTTATATCAACTGGAGGATCTACCCGAATCTAGATTTGGTTTTGGTACATGGAATCCATTTTAGAATTCATGGCTTCTTACCACTTTGAAACATATGTGCCACTTACCGATTCCTTGTATGTTAGAGGATCATTTTTATCAACTTATAATGAGTCACCATCCCCAGTAACTAGAAAACCATACCATTCCGGTTATCTAACCTCTCTTGTACTCCTATGCAGTTCTTGTGTCTCTGGAAAAATTATTTCTTCCATGGGGCTTTGTGGAATCTGTTCCTATACCAACTTTTGTGTATCTTGAGCCTCAACTTCATCGAAGTCTATCTCTCTCCCACTATCTCTTTTGGAGATGTCTTCCCTCCAAAGAAATATAACATGTCTTTCCATTATAAATTTTTTGTCTAAGGGGTTGTATAAGTAATATACCCTTGTTTCCTTGGGGTATCCTGTAAAGGTACACTTTGTGCCTCAGGGTGTAAGTTTGTTACCTGAATATTCCTTAACAAACACATCACTTCCCCACAAATGTAAATTCGATAACTTGGATTTATTTCCACTCTAGAACTCTTATAGAATACCATTTATCAATTTAATTGGTACTTAGTTTAGTATGTGTGCCATTCTTTGTAAATCATATCCCCAAAAGGATAATGGAAGACTCACATGACTCATCATTTATCTCACCATGTTCAACAAGGTGCGGTTCCTCCTTTTTCTCACACCATTCCACTAGGGTGTGTAAGGAGGAGTGATTTGGGATAGGATCCCAAACTACCATAAGTAATCAATGAAGTATTGATTAATATATTCTCTACCTTGGTCTGAGTGGAGTTTCTTAATCTTCTTACCAAGCTGGTTCTCAACTTCATTATTGTGTTCTTTGAACTTATCAAAAGAATCCAACTTATACCTCATTAATTAGATATATCCATATCTACTAAAATCATTAGTAAAAGTTATGAAGTATGAGTACCATCCCCTTTCTTCAACTATAAATGGTCCACACACATAAGTATGGACCAATTCAAGAAGATATTTATCCCTTTCACCTTTCCCACTAAATGGGGCTTTAGTCATTTTTCCTTGTAAACATGAATGATATACGCCAAATGGGTTTAATTTGAAAGAATCTAAATATTCATCTTGATGTAACTTTGTCAAGTGTTTCTTTTTTACATGAACTAGTCGGTGATGCCAAAGTTGGTTTTGGTATGAGTTATGTGAAGTATCTTTGTTATCGATTACCATTACTTGGTTTGTGTAATACAACATGTAAAGAACGTTGTATAAATGTGCCCTACAAAAAAAAATTCTATCTTTATAAAAGAAAAAAAATTAATTTACAAACTTGAAAAAAGCATCTATATCTAATCTGGATATAGAAATAATGTTTTTAATAAAATATGGCACATAAAAGAAACCCACTAACACCAAGATCATCCTAATTGGCAATGTGAGGCGGTAGTCCCCAATAGATTGAGTAGTAAGTCTAGCTCTGTTGGATTCTCGTAGATCTACCTCCCCTCGGTCAATCTTCACGAATATACTTGGTTTCTATATTTAGATACATATGTGAGAACCACAAGCTGTATCTAATACCCAATTTTTAGAAATTGATATATTGAATTCAATAACAAACTCACCTAAAGATTCCCCTTACTTCTTAGGTTGGGTGCAGTTTTTTTCCATATGCCTTTCTTAGCACATGAAAAACGAATAACCTCATGTTCCCTTTCCTCCCCTTTGATATTATTTTTCTTGGAAGGGCATAAAGATGCTTTGGTCTTTAAAATCTTTTTATTCCCTTTCCTCTTATTCACCATAAGGAAAAATGGATTGTCGCACTTCATATCTTTGTCCACTTGGAAAATAAGGATAAGAAGATCAGATAAAAACTTCTCAATGTTGCTCATATTACAATTAACAACAAAGCTGGAGAATCTTTGAGGGAGTGATTTGAGAATGAGATCGGTACCTAGTTCTTCAGGGAGTTTAAACCCTAGAACCTCCAAGTGCTCAATGTAAGAAATGATCTTTACTACATGAGGCCCAGCTGGGATACCCTCTCCAAGCTTACTCTGAAAGAGTGCCATGGAGATCTAAAACCTTTCTTGTATTTCTCTATCATGGTAAAGACCATGAAGGTACTCGAGAATTATATAAGCATCCATGTTTTCATGATACTTCATGAGCTCACTAGACATTGATGATAACATCAAACATTGAACATCGACCGCATCGTTAATATACTTCTCATAGACTAGGAAATCCTCATCAATTGAATCTTTGGTAGGTGGATCAAGTAATATTGACTCCAATATGTAAGACTTCTATTCATGGAATAGGATAAACCAAAGGTGTCTAAAACATTCCTATAAGTTACTACCGATGGGGATATTTTCTTTATATATAATTGATCACAGGGATAGTGTGGTTGATGAGATTGTCAGTTTTTTATTCTATAATTAAAAGAGAGATCATTAGTACATTCTTGATTATATTTTTTGAGAAATAATAAATTAATTTTATTAAGTCTCCCACTATTTTATCAAGTCCCAATGACCCTCACTATTGAACTTAGAATGTATAGTTTCCATGAAATTCTAGTGGCCAGGATCCATATTTCCCTTTGCATAAACCCAAAAGGGTTGGTAAATATATTTGAAGGTATTTAGGTAGGAAGATCTTTGCCAACTATGGGATGGTAACTCCTTGATCTATTGAGTGGACTCCCCAATCCTGAAATCCAGACTTTTGGATTTCCTCAACTCTTGCCTCCAATATTACACCAAGTATAGCAAGGGATACTCCTCTTGATGTAATATGGTTAAGTCAACCAGAAACCTTTCATATGAGATTCATGTATAAAATTAAGTGTCCCAACAAGGGTTGGTCAAAAACATAGTTTTATTGAGAGGCTTGGTCTAACTTAAAATTTTATATGATGGATTTTTATCTCTTATGTGTGAATTGCTTATTATCATTATCACATGCTTGTTAATATTAAGTGGAACTTAATTAAGTGATTAACCATGTATTGATAATACTTATGCATAAGCCTAGTTTATTTTAGTTCTATATTGCATGCTTGTTTAATTCATTAATTACGTGATCGTGACAACACATCCATAATGATAAACCATTCAACTGAAAAAAAATAAAATAAAGCAAAGGGAATGATCATGAACTTTTCTAATGGTTAGTTTATCTAGTGGTTGATAAACTAACCCTGACCTAGGGGAGAAACACCTTGAACCTATTGGGGTTGTGTTTACAACTTTCCACCTGTCTACCTCTGTATCTCATGAGATTAGTTTTTTCTTTTCTCTAGATTGAACTACCTTCTCTAGCTTGGGAGTTCCATCCATCACATATACCGTTTTTTAAATCACATGTAGGTGAGGGGTAAAAATGGGGGTTTACATAAAAAAACCATAGGCACACATGACATACATATTAATGAGGGGAGATGTCTTGTAGGCCAACAATTAATTTAATAAATAAATTAAAAGGAAACCAATCACATACAAAGGTCTTGGTCTAACTCATGATCACCCACATACATGAAATGAGTTATGTATTTAATAAAACTAGTATTCAATTATTTAATCATTATTGTTTATGATAAATCATGCTCGAATAAATTAATTATCATCTTTAATTAATCAATACTTTTATCTTAAACCCTTTTCTGAATTTTCTTGAGATTCTCATCCATCATAATTTTAAACAAATAAATTCATTTAAAATTATATTTTTATGTAACTTGTACCTTGGAGCAAACCCGGTGAATTCCTATTCATAATTACCCAATGTGTAGAAATGAACATTACATAGATGTTAAATTAAACACATATACATAAACCACCTATCACATGTTGTGACTCATTTTTATGCCCACACCATGGTATATTTATCAAGGGATTGTATAATATAATAATAAATTTTAATAAATCTATGTAATTTGGATGAGTACACGGTGTGTAGTTCAAACTACACGGCGTGTTCTATTGCTCACCATCCATCTGCAGTACACACCTGGGGATAAAACATGTGAGTGTACTTCGAAAATCTTCAGAGTACACGACATGTACAGTAAGACACACACCGTGTAATATCCACGCTACACGGTCTCTAGCCAGGCAAGACATGTACGAGGTATATAGTCAAACCCTAACCCGAAGGGACTACACACCCTGTATAGTGGGACACATGGAATGTAATTTGGAAACCATGTTCCACCTATTTCTGGTCAATACATAAAGTCATTAAGACTTAGACAAACTCCAATGACACGACTTGGTTTAGCAGACTAGATCTGATTCAATGAAACTTTACTACATGGCTTGTACTGCCGAATACACGTTGTGTGTTCTGGTGTTGTACATCCATGAACCTTTGGCACCTCAGGATGAGATCCTATATTTTATTTTAGCCAAACTAGAAGAAAATATTGTTTCTTTAATGTGAACGAGAAGCAAAAGAGGATATATAGATCTCGAGATTCATATTTACAGAATGATTAACTTGAATTGAAACAACTAAATTATTAAATGCATAAATCATCAACAAAATATTTAAATAATTATAAACTATGATGTAACCACTCCAACACCACTTGAATGTTATAGGCGCAGTGGAAAAAAGGTTGGGATGACACCCAAATTTAATTTTTACCATGATCAATGATTATTCTGGGATCAATACAAAAATGAACACCAGTCTCCAAAAAATAGAGTTAAAGATTTAAATAAAGAAGAAAGATCCCTGAAACCTTTTGAAAGGATATTGAACATCATGTTAATAATTAATTCAATTAATTTCATAAAAAAAGAATACTTGGATATTCAATATTTTCTTCATTGATGATGTTGATTGTCTTGAATGACCCTTCGAGATTATCTCATTGCACTTCCGAGGATCCAAACTAGAATCCCTCTAGCGGTGATCCACATGTACTCCAATGGCCTCTGATAAAAACCTCTCATTCTATGAGTGCTAGTGTAGCGAAGTGAGTGTCTTGTTTTGATCATTCTTGATCGCTTGTTCTCCATACTTGAAGAATGTATCTTGTTCTTGAGAGGGGAGTTAAGAGGATCCGAGGGAGAAATTGTTTTGCTCAACAATTCTCAGTTCACCGGGCGTGCAGTTCAGTACATGGAATAATAGATGTATGTGTGTATTTATCAACATGGGTCTTCAATTACAGTATTTAATTATATAACATCAATTAAATACATTCATAACCTTAGAGAAAACCCATGCCCTTAATAATAATACTACGTCATTATTTATTGTGAACCAACTTGCACAACATGGAATTATAAATAAAATTCCACATTATAAAATAATAACAACATTATTATTTTAATTTGTGCCTATAAGTTAAATAATTAATTATCATCTTGAAAATAATTATTTTACTACCAAACCAACCTTGGTCCGCTCGAACTGCACTTCCATTTATTGAACTTCCAAATAAATAAATAAATAATTTATTCTCTTAAATAAATATTTTATTTAGAAACTAGTAAATAAATATTTATTAAATGTTTCATAAAATAAATAAATATATTTTACCCAAAATCTAGTGAATAAATATTTATTTAATTTATGAAATCATTTTAATTTGAATAAAATTATTCCACTGTCTTGAGAATAATATTTATTCCATAAATTAAATTCAAATAGAATTTAATCGAGTCAACCAGAAACACTTAGTGTGTGACCCTATAGGATTATTAATGCCTTCATCGTAATAAAGAAATCATAATAGAAAATCAGAATTAGAATTAGACTAGAGTTAGCTAAGAATATTTAATATGTTTATTTCTTCATATATGAAAGTGGTATAAAGCGTCATAATGAAGAAATTGTATTGGGAAATCATAATATAGAATCATATTTGGACTAAATATTTGTTATGAAGTCTAAAGTATTGATGAAGTCAAAGAGATATCCAGAATTCAATGGAATTTAAAGGTGCTGAACAAGTCAAAGAATGATCCAAGATTTAAGGAAGATTGATGATTCGTGAAATTTAGTAAAGTGGGAAAACATTTTCATAATCCCACTTAAACCATTTTGGTGTGTATTTAAAAGAAGGAGAACACTTTTTATATTAAAATTGCTTGAATCACTCGTGAAAAATGAAATAGAATCTTTATAATTCTAGCAAGAAGAAGTTTTCAAATTGTGTTTTCTTGAAAAAGTTTACCGGATAGAAGAAGAAGAAGATATGGAAGAATGTATTCAGATAGTTATCATATTGGGATGAATAATTAGATTGAAAAAATCATATTGATATTTCTAGAACAAGTAAGAAGAAGTTTAGAATTGTTTTAGGGGTATTATGATAGAGTATTATTTCCATATTAAGAAATCAAACATGGAAATCAGACTGATTATCATTATAAAGTCTATGAAGTTCTTACCAGCTTATGGGAAAGAAAGTGAATAATTGTTTTGAAAGATCATATTTTTGAAAGTTGATCAAGAAGCACCATCACATATTTGTTACATAAAAATTTTATTGCATTGTTTGTGCTACAAGAATGACATGCACTATTGGATTGTTTTCATAGTGCAACATGAGTATAAGGGAATATCTTACTCATTGTATTACACACAAAATATTTGTTTTGTATTGGATTGTGTGGTATTGGGTTATTTCCAAGCTATACCAAGGATGTAGATACTCATGTTGAGTAGTGAACCATGTAAATTATTATGTTCTTATGGATGTGTTTTTGATTTTTCTTTAGCAGGTAAAGAAATATTTAATAGAAGATGAAGATTATTTCATTATTAAGTAAAAATAAAAGAAAAATATATAGCTGATTCACCCCTCCCTATCTCAGTAATACATGGATATTTTCTGGGCACTTGCAAGTGGTATTAGAGTGAAGGCTCCCTTCGTTTATTCTTTTATTAAATTTTTGAAAAGAATTTATGATAAATAATCCAAGTTGTGTGAATAATAAGGGGATTCTAATATTAAATAAAAAGAATAATCATATCCATAAAGGTATAATTCTTCCATATCTTATGACCCTTGGGTACGATGTTTTAAAATCTACTATAGATGGTTTTCCTCATCACACTGAGAATTCTCCACATAAAAATGATGATAAGGAAAACATTGTGAATGATGAAACATATAATAATGATTTACTCTCATCAATTTCTAAAATCTATTTTATGAGAGTAAAAGGAGTTTCCACTACCAAAGGTATCTAGGATATGTTGAAAAACATTTATTAAGGCAATACAAAAGTGAAGAAGGGAAAATTAAAAATCTGGATATTGAAGTATGAATATCTAAATATGAATGAGTATGAATCCATTGGTGGCTTATTTACTAGGATTAATGACATTGTTATCACTATCATATGTCTTGGTGAAAAGTTATAATATTATACTATTGTTGATAATATCTTGAGAATTCTTCTTGATAAGTTTTATGAAAATGTTTCTTTATTAGAAGATAGAGATCCTAATACATTATCTCTGGATGATTTTCATAGTACCCTAATCACATATGAGATGAGAAGAGAACAAATTATGAAGGTAAAACAAAAATTTTATCATGAAATTTATTTCATGGATACCAATAAATAAAATCCCAAGAATATTTTTGAAGAAGAAGAAACTGGAGATTCTGATTCTGAAAACAAGGTATGTAAAAATATTGATGAAATTATATCCTTGTTTTCTAAAAATGTGAAAATAAGTACAAGAAATTATAAATTTAAACTTTCCTTAAATTTTTTGTATGTGGATATGTTGGTAATTTTCTTGAAAATTTTCCTCAAATAAGTGATAAAGAATAAAGTGATGGAAAAGAAAGTGGTGAAGAAGAAAGAAGGTCAAGAAGATCTTGGAAGAAATAGGGTGATAAGGAAAAACCTATTCCAAGAGTAGATAAGAAGTTATCTAAATCCAAAAGTAGAAGATTTTTTTTTCTAATTATGATGTTATTAAAGGATTTAAAAATGGTTTGGAAGAAAACATGTTTATTTCAATAGTTAATGAGGAATGTTTTTCTCACAGTGAAAGTAGTTGTTCTGAAGAAAAAGTCAGTGAAGATAAATTTGAAAAATTAACTAAGAATGTTTATGAGAATACTTTCACAATTAGTAATGAAATATTTAGATGAAGTGATTTCAAGGAAGAATAATAAACTCAATTATAATGTCATCTGAATAAAGAATTCAAATCTTGTATAAGAAAGATCGAGAGGCTTCAGAAAGAATTCAGGAATTTGAAAAGTAAAGAATCTCCAAAAAACAATTATGAATGTTTTACTAATGATAAATTCAATCTAATAAAAGATATTGATGAATTTAAGAAGTCTCTTGAAAAATAAAATAATCAAAATGAACAAATGGATGTAAAGTTAAAGAAAAAAAGAATAAGATTTGGAACTTTTCCAACAAAAATGTTCTAATACTGAACAAAGGGTTATAAGATTTAATAGTTATATATCTAAAGCTAGTGAATATTTTCATAAGTATGAACCTAATAAGTATCAAAACATTTTACCTTTAAAGGTTGAGAAGAAATATGGAAATAGTTCTAAGATGAATAAAGGTGGGAAGGTTATATATGTGGTCAAGATAAACAAAGTTGTAAAGTCATAGGTTTCTAAAAATACCGAGTATAAAAAATATTCTATTAATTCTGGTTCTGATAAGGATAAAGAGAAAAAAAAGTTGAAAATAAATAATTTTATTGATAATAGATATTTTATTGGTAAAAAAAGTTCTTTTAAGAAAGTTGAAAAGGCTATTGAGAAACATGTCAACAATTCTGGAAAGTATAGAAGTTATAGAGAAGGATATTCATTCTATGGGTACAAATAGAATTGTGGTGGATTCCAACAAAAAAATAATATGTGTTGGTTCAACCAACAATAATACAAATATTCCACAATTTATAGAAGTCATAGTTTGAGGGGAAGATAATCCTTTTAGAAGAATAATCCTAAGAAGGATGTTTAGAAATTTTTTGAGAAGAATGCTTTGAAATCTGGGAAAGGTAAACATGCTAAGTCTGTTAAGAAATAGTGCTTAGTTATTTGGATAGTATAAGTAAAAATGGCTAGAAAATTGGAATAATCACAAAAAACTAGCTGAAGAAAATGGGAAGAAAAAGTTTTCTAAAAATGAGAAAAAATTTAATAATAAGATATCAATATATTGTTATTTGAAGAATTAGAAAAGATGTAAGAGATGTGAGCAAGGTGGGAATGTTACCAAAATTTATTTAACTATATTTCTTGGCCAAGAATAATACATGAATAAGTTTCTACAAACTAATTGTAAAAGAGATGCTACTAAAGTTTTTACAAAATCTAAGAAGGATTAATAGAAGGAAGAAAAAACATCCAATGAATAATCCAAGAAAAATAAGAAAAAGAAAATAATGAGAGAGGAATCTTAGTCTGATTATTTCTTTTGAGAAAAAACTGAGGGTCCTTATTATTCCAAAAAAAAAATTATACTTGTACTAACTTATATGGAATTTAAGGAGTTGAAATAAGGAAGTTGGTGTTGATGAGTCTCTTACTCTTCTTTTAAAGAAAGTAATGAGGTTTTAAAAATTAAGTTCTTTTGAACGTTTTGTTTATTCACTTGAAATTTATGATATTTTTTTTGGGATGGGTGCATGTTAATTTTAATATAAAAAACTTCTTTTAAATATTTCCCCAATCATGAGAATGTTGAAAGATACATGAAAAGGTTTTACATGAAAGTTTTGAAATGGAAATCAATGATAACCATGGTTATACACTCTTGTTTTCTATACTGATTTCACCCATGTATACATAGAGTTGTTTAGTTAAATACTATTTATTAAAAAACTCATGTGATACTTATGTTCTCCTGAAGAAAAATTTCAAGATTCTGAGATGAAAAGTTCCAACCCTTGTAAGTGAGATTATTTTTCAACAAGTGAAAAACTTATCATGATGGAACCTTTGAATTTTATTGTCAATAAGGAGGAGAGGTAAGTTAAAGAGGGATTGATAAGAAATAGGGGGAGAAATAAAGTAATGGGGAAAAGGAAAAAGTAACAAAATAAAACATAAAGTGGTATTTCTTAGATGGGATTATTTGGCATTGAAGCGGGCATTGAAAATAAACACGAAGGGGGATATTTTTAGGCTTAAGTTGTGTTTTGGTTGTATTTTTTTTCAATAGATAAATATATTAATTATTTTGAAGAAAAATAGTATATTGAGAAAAGTAATGGAAATCCATATTAAGGAAAGTTGTGTGTAAAGTTGAAAATTGGATCCATAACCATCGACATGAATATTAGACTCACCATCATAATCAGGAAGATGTTTGTTTCACAAGTGTTTCCATTTTTTGTATAAGAAAAAAAATCACCAAAATTTATTAAAATATTTGGGTGATCATAATGACTATATTATTCATAATATAAGAGTCACAATGATTAATAAATACATTCATATTGGGAAGATGTTTTCTAGAAGAAAATCCTCATTGGACTCACCGTGGTTCTGAAATGAGGTTCTGATCATAATGAGTAAGAGAATCAGATTATTCATGGATCTGATGTAAATTTAAAGATGATTTTCTGTTTTTCAATTCAAAAAAATATTATGTAATTTGTAAAACTTTTGATGCTAGAATGATGAAATAAAGGAGGGGAAAAGATGTTGCTAATCGTATTAAGGACAATCATATTGAGGCTGGTTTTAATGAAAGAACGTTTTTAAAAAAAATAAGATGTCATAAAAATTCCTAATGTAAGTTAGACAATGATGAAGCTGATCTTAAATTTTTTCGAAGACACAAATAATTCATTCTTATATGTAAGAAGTTGAAGAACAATAAAGTTTGCATATTTTTTTTTGGTCTCAGTCTATTGGTATGAGATTACTGATTTTTTTTTTGTTAAATGCTAAGAAGGATGATCATAATGAGAGAAATAAAAGGGACTAGTTTTCATTCAGACCAAAATCCAAAATATTTAAATCTACAGAGAAATAAGTTATGTACTAAAATTTCATTGGTATTTTAATTAGAGAAATTTCTGAATATAAAGATGCTGGAACTGGTACATCAGACTCGGAATTCCACTGATCAATCGGGGGAAGGATTGTTTGTATTGGGAATTGTAAGGACCGATGAAAAGGAAAGAAATGAAAAGAATTTGTTGATACCAATGAAAAATTAGACCAGAGATCAATAAAAAATGTAGTCAACCATTTTCTATCAAGATGAATTATTAGTTTCTTTTTGAACGGATCAAGAGAAAGAATAATTTCCTTAACAAGTGGGTAAAAAATTAAAGGAATAACTATTATTTTATTTTCAAGAGTTTTTATTTAAATGTGGGTCAAGATACATCATATTGAAGTATCCTCTGTCTTCATCATAATGAATAATTCAAAATGAGAAGATTGGTTTTCCAATTGGTACATAGTAATGTAATGGGATGTGTTCAGTAATGATTTATTTGAAAGTGGGTCAAGGAAATAAGAGTGACCAAATTCCATCATTTTAATGGAGAAATCATATTGGAAAATCATAATCAGAATCAAATTTAAGTTTTCAAAGAATATTAAAGATGTATACTTATTCATATATGTAGGTGGTGCAAAACATCGTAATAAAGAAATAGTATTGGGAAATAAAAATGGAGAATAAAATTTGGAATAAATATTCGTTAGGAATTATGAATCATTGAAGAAGTCAAAGAGAGATACAAAAGTCAAGGGAATTTAAAGGAATTGAACAAGTCAAAGAAAGATCTAATATTTAAGGAAGATTGAAGATTCATAAAAAATTTTAAAGTGGGAAAATGATTTTAGAATCCCACTTAAACCATTTTAGTATGTCTATAAGATGAGGAGAATATTTTTTATATCAAAATGATTTGCGTCACTCATGAAAAAGGAGGGGGAAACTCCACAATTCATGTAAAAAGAAGTTTACTTAGTGTTTTTTTGTGATTAATTTTACCAGATAAAAGAAGAAAAAGAAGAGGAAGAACATATTTAGATGGTTATTATATTGAGATAAATAATAATACTTGGAAAATCATATAGATATTTATCGATTGAGGAAGATGAAGTTAAAGATTGTTTCAATGGTATTCTGAGAGAGTATTATTTATGTATTGAGATATCAGACTTGGGAATCAGACTAGGAAATCAAACTGAGTATCATTAAGAAGTACCGGAAGTTCTTACCATCTTTTGGGTAAGAAAGTGAAGATTTTTTTTGAAAGATTATATTTTTACAAGATGATCAAGAAGCACCATAACTTGTTTGTTACATTAAAATTTTATTGCATCATTTCTGCTAGAATAAGCACATGCACTAATGGATTGTTTTCATAGTGCTAAACAATTGTAATATCATATCCTACTCAATGTATTCCACACAAAATTACTATTTTATAGTGGATTATGTGGTATTTGATTATTTCTAAACCATACCAAGGACATGACTACTCTTTTTGATTAGTAAACCTTGTAAATTCCTATGTTCTTATGGATATGTTTTTGATTTTTTAAATAGGGACAAAAATATTTAACAGGAGGTGAAGGATATATCATTATAAAGAAAACTTAAAAGAAAAAGATATCACTGATTCACCCCTCCCCTTCTTAGTGATACTATGACAACCCTGCTTTTTATTACAACTTAAACATGCTTTATTACATAAAACTTAACTTGATACAACAAAGAAGATCGAGACGTTTAGTGTCTTTGGGGTTTAGGATAATTACATAAAAAATTAAAACATGAAATACAACATCTTTATTGAAAACTTCCTTTACATGACCACTACATTCCCTCGTACTTAGCATTGCATGGGATAACCTGAGGACATGCATAAGAAAAGGGTGAGCTATAAAGCCCAGTAAGGGAGTACACATGGAATAACATGAGGAGTACAATACATGTTATACAATAGGCATATCAATATAGCATAAGATAAACATGAACATAAATGCATGATAAAGCATGATAATCATAACATGGAAATGTGACAACAACACTTAACCTTGATATAGCATGAGCCAAGGCTCATTGCACATAAAGCATGAGTAAACCCTCATTGCACATGAAGCACGAGTAAACCCTCGTTGCACTTGAATTAGCATGAGTCAACACTCATTGCACATGACGTATCATGATACTATACTTTACCCAATGCATTGGAGAGCTATAAGGGCGCACCCTTCTTAAACATTTCATTTCATGCATAAGTGTGCCACATGGATCATAAAACATGGATTCATAAAACATAATCATTTATTTCATGATAAATTAATTTAGAATTCATACATGGAACTATAAAATAAATAAGTAAATGTGCATAAAGGTGAATACCCTTGATGGAGAAATGGGTATGGTATTCACTACACAACGACATTGGCTTAGAAAATCGGTGCGATTTCGGCAGCGTAACAGCGTGACATAAGAATTAATAAAAATGGTTGATGAGAGATAAAGGGGTTCCTCATCATATTTACTTGTAATGGAAAGTAAGAAGGTCATATAGATACATGTCCCAACAATTGAAATGGAATTTAGATTCATGATACCAAAGTATTTCTTGAATGTAAAAGAAGAGAGAGAAGTTCCTTTCGGAATTTCGGCATAGTAATGGGTGTACATGGGAGGCATTTAATAAGAGAGAAAGGGGTATCCCATCATTCAAAAAATAAGAGGGCAGTATGGGCGAGGTGCGAAACCATACACCAACATTCATAATTGAAATTAAAAGGGAAATACAACTTAAAGAAAATTGACAAAAATGAGAAAGGAAGAAAAAACCCTTACTTGGAAGTGTGCTTCCAAAGGCTAGAGAGAGGCTTGTGAGAGGCTTCTTGGGAGCTTGGGGAACCTTTTGAGGATTCTAGAGATAGTAGGGCAGATGCTGGACGAACTCCAAGGGATTTTAGTGAGGAGGAAGTAGGAGCTTGGGTGCGTTTATATAGGAAAGGTGATGGAATTCTTTATTATTTAGGTTTGGGTCCCCTTACATTAAATTAATCCAAACCACAAACCAACCCATGGTTTTTGCCCATGTTTTTTGGAAAAAGGGAAGAGGAAAAAATTATTTTATAGGGCCAAAGTACGAACTTCTTAAAATAATAAGGTTGCTTATGTGGAGGTGAGTCACACTCCCATGGAAATTAATTTAAAAAGTCAAAGTGTTGAATATGTCTTGAGGGGTCCATTAATGCTTTGAAAAGTAAGTCAAACAAACCCAAAATCACATTATTTTAATGATAAAACATATATTGGCCGAACATAAGGATTATGGTATTTTATTACATTCCCATTGGGTCATTAAGATGTCATAAAACACATTATATATTTAAACGGTATTTAATTTTTACCCAAAAATTTGACTGTCTCAGAAAATTATGAAAAATTCACCGTTGGATAATTTAGACGTCCTGATTCCAGAAATGACATTTATTTTATCTAATTTTTTTTCTAAATATGTTATTTTTCACTTTTAAAATAAAAACCAACATTTATCGAAAATTCACTGGTTTTGAAAAAAATGGCTTTCAAACCTTAATAAAAATTTTAATTGCATTAATAAAATTATAAGATAATTTATATTTAATAAAAATTAATTTAATATTAAATAATAATATTTTATTAAAATATTATTTAATTCAAAAATCCCTTAATTTAATAAAATTGAATTCTTAATTAAATAATAACTAAAAAAAACATTTGTACTTTAAAAACTATTTACAATGTATCAAAAATGACTAGAAATTATATTAATTATTATATACAAAAAAATAATGTAAAAGAACATAGTACTACTAATTTTTTACATAAACCCTTAAAACAGCTGCATAAGACCTAAGGGTAAGGTGTGCGATGGTGACAGACTCTTGGGGTGGCTCGGATAGCATCGCTCAAGTGGTAATTTCAATCAACTTCCAATTTTCCCGTAGACGGTCATGTTCGAGCTTGAAATAATGAAGCTCAACTTGGGCTTGGTCAAGGGCAAAGCCCAAGGATGCCACCTCTTTTCCAAGCTTTGAAAAATGGGCTTCGTATGGGGAACATCTACTGGATGAGGCCATCGCTTCCTTTGTCTGAGTAAAATTGGGTTCGTTAAAGCCTTATATTTATACTAATCATGTGATCACTGTTCAACGACTATATTAACAATGGTCACAATTCTTAACATAAAACCAAAGAAGTTGACATCTTATAAATTTTTTTTATAAAGAGACATTTAACTGGATCAAGAGAGATTTTCCATTAATGAAACTTTGGGTTGTTACAATATTCCCCCCTTAAGAAATTTCACCCTCGAAATTTTCTTTTTCCCACACTAAAAAAAATGTGGGTAACTCAGCTTCATCATATCCTCCGACTCCCAAGTTGCTTCTTCAAACTTGTGGTTTCTCCACAACACCTTGACGAGGGGCATTGTCTTATTTTGTAGAACTTTTTCTCTACGATCTAAGATCTTCACTGGTTGCTCCTCATAAGAAAGATCATCTTACAATTGTACCACCTCAGAAGAGAGTACATGTGAAGGGTCAGGTATGTACTTCCTTTAGAGGGATACATGAAATACATCATGCACCTTGGCCATAGTAGGTGGAAGTGCTAGTCAATAGGCCACATCCCCAACACGATCAAGAATCTAGAAGGGGACGATGTACCTTGGACTTAACTTCCCTTTCTTTCCAAACCTCATGACCTTATTCCACGAAGATATGCGTAAAAACACCATGTCTCCAAATTTAAACTCAAGGTCTCGTCGACAATTATCTGCATAACTCTTCTATCGACTTTGGGCTTCCTTGATATGCTGCTGAATGGTTTTCACCTTCTCCACCATTTCTTCGACCATTTTTGGTCCAAGAAGCTTACGTTCACAGACCTCATCCCAACATGCCGGTGTTCTGCACCTTTTCCCATACAGGGATTCATATGGTGCCATTTGGATACTCGAGTGGAAACTGAACTCAACCAGAGGAAGATGTTGATCCCATCCTCCTTTAAAGTCCATTGAGCATGCTCTCAACATATCCTCAAGTGTTTGGATAGTCCACTCGGATTGGCCATCAGTTTGAGGATGATAGGCCGTACTGAAGTTCAGTTTAGTATTCAGAGCATGGTGAAGACTCTTCCAAAACTTATAGGTGAATCTTGGATCTCGGTCAGACACAACAGATAGTGGTACTCCATGCAACCTTATCACTTCCCTGATATATATCCGTTCCAGTTGATCCAATGAGAAATCCTCCCGAATAGCAATGAAGTGTGCAGTCTTTGTAAGACGATCCATAATAACCCAGATAGCATTGTTGCCTTTGGATGTCCTTGGAAGTCTGGTGACAATGTCCGTGGTGATGTTCTCCCATTTCCATTCTAGTATGGGCAATGGTTGCATCATCCCATTAGACTTCTGTCTCTCTGCCTTCACTTTTTGACACACCAGGCACTTTGATGTATATTCAGCGATCTCCTTCTTCATATTATCCCACCAAAAGTTTTCTCAGAGATCTCAATACATCTTTGTGCTGCCTAGGTGAATAGAGAAATTTGAACTATGTGCATCATCCAAAAGTTCCTTCTTCTGTTCTGGACTTGATGGAACACATAGTCTTTTCCCAAACCGCACAATTCCTTCTTCATTAACATTAAACTCCGAGGATTTCCCCTTTTTGATAGCTTCCACTTTTTCTTGAATTCCCACATCATCTTTTTGAGCATCCTTTAACCTTTACAAAAGAGATGGTTGAGCAATCATTTGTGAAAGGATTGATGATGTTCCCTTCTTTATGATTCCCACATCCATCTTCATCAAGTCTAATAAGATTGGATCCTTCTCAATTCTCATCATTGATATAATCGCTGGATCCTTTCTACTTAGGGCATCCGCCACCTTGTTCGCTTTCCCAGGGTGGTAATGTATTGAACAATCATAATCCTAAATGAGCTCTATCCATATTCTCTGGCGCATATTAAGCTATTTCTGCGTGAATATATATTTAAGACTCTTGTGGTCAGTATATATCTCACATTTCTATCCATAGAGATAATGCCGCCAGATTTTCAAGGCAAAGATCACAGCCGCCAACTCCAGATCATGCGTTGGATAGTTTTGCTCATAGATTTTCAACTGCCTTGAGGCATAGGATATCACTTTATCATTCTGCATCAGCACACATCCTAAGCCCTTCTTCGAAGCATCATTGAATACCATAAAAATCTCCCCAGATGTGGGCAAAGTGAGAACGGGTGCAGTGATAAGCCTCCTTTTAAACTCCTTGAATCTTTCTTTGCATTCATCACTCCAAGAAAACTTTACTCCCTTTCGAGTTAGCTTGGTAAGAGGGTTAGACAATCATGAGAAATTTCTCACAAATCGTCGATAATATCCAGCTAACCCCAAGAAGCTACGGATATCCGTTACCGATTTTGGCCTTGGCCATCCCTCAATTGCATCTATTTTGGAGGGGTCTATAGATATCCCATTGCTTGTGATGATATGGCCCAAGAATGAGACCTCCTTCAACCAGAACTCACAGTTTTTGTACTTTTCATAGAGCTTCTCCTTGCACAAAGTCTCTAGTACAGTTTTTAAATGCTCCTCATGGTCCTCCTTGGTTTTGGAGTATATTAGAATATCATATATAAAGACTACCACAAATTTGTCCAGGTAATCTCTAAATAATCTATTCATTAAGTCCATGAATATTGATGGAGCATTGGTGAGTCTGAAAGGAATTACTATGAATTCATAGTGCCCGTATCTTGTATGAAAAGCAGTCTTGGGGACATCTTCCTTCTTCACCCTTACTTGATAATATCCCGACCGCAAGTCCACCTTGGAGAAGTATTGTGCTCCACGCAACTGATCGAAAAAGTCATCAATTCATGGGAGTGGATACTTGTTCTTTATCATGATTTTGTTAATTTCACGATAATCGATGCAAAACCGCATTGACCCACCCTTATTCTTGACGAAGAGGACTGGTGCACCCCATGGTGAAGCACTTGGGTGTATAAACCCTTTATCCAGATTCTCCTATAGTTGTTTCTTCAGCTCTTCAAGCTCAACAACAGCCATTCTATGTGGAGTCTTGGATATTGGTAGCGCCCCATGTATAAGTTCAATTGAGAACTCAACATCTCTTCTTGGAGGAAGACCAGGCAGTTCCTCGGGAAACACTTCCGCGAATTCCCTCACAATAGGCATTTCTTCAAGGATGGATTTCTCTTGGGACTCAATCATCTGAGCCAGATACGCGTGCTCATAGGGCAGTAATATCCATGCTTGATATGATGGAGCTAACAGAGATTCATCTTCCTCCTGACACTTGTAAATAATCGGGGGTTGATTCTCCAAATGGAGTGTGATTTCCCTCTCCCGACAATTTATGTTGGATCTATATAAGGAAAGCCAATCCATGCCAAGAATTGCATCAAATTACACCAAAGGGCGTATGACAAGGTTCTCCGGGAAATTCAATCCACAGATTATAACAGGGGAGGACTTATATTCATGGGATGCAATGATTGCCCCATTTTCCGTACTCACCGACATCTTTACTTCCATGATTTGTGGTGGTGCTGGGATTGTTCTACTAAACTTTCGAGATATAAAATAATGCGTAGAACCTAAATCAAAAAGTACGTTCGCTATTCTTGAATGAATAACTAGCGTACCTGTCACCACTTCGTTTTCGGGGTTCACTTCGGCAGAAGTGATGACAAAAGCTCTTCCTTGCTGTCTTAGAGGTTGTTGGTTGCCTCCGATAACCCTTGTATTAGGGCACTGATTTGCAAAATGACCCGGTTCTTTGCATTTGTAGCATTGAACAATGCATTGAGGTTCGAACGGAGCGTTCCTCTCCTCTATCGCAGTCGCAGGTCCTTCTTGCCGATAGTTAACAGCTAGGTGCCCTTCTCTTCCACACCTGAAGCATTTTCTCGTCCCCTTAAGGCAATTTCCAGGGTGCTTCTTTCCACACTTTTGGCAAGTGGGGTGCTGGAACTTCTTAGCGCTGTTGGATTTATCCATCGGCCCACCAGCATTGAAGTCCACCTTACGATTCTTATCCCCATGATACCCCTGTGATACCCCGATCTCCATTTCAAACTTGAGGGCACATCAGACAATTTCCTCATAGCTGTCGAAGTCACGGATCGCTAATGCTTTCCGCAAGCTAGGCTTCATCCCACCAAAGAAGCGGTCAACCTTGCATTCGGGGGTAACGACAATGACGAAAGCGTATCATGCAAGCCTTGTGAAGTTTCCCTCGTACGATCCAACATATACTTCATCTTTTTGCTTGAGGGAAAGGAAGTCCCTTTCCATCTTAAGCCGGAGGGTCCACGGAAAATATTTATCGAAAAACATCTTCCGGAATTCCTTCCATTCCAAAGCCTCGTTCTCCTCCTCAGGCTTCGTATTTTTGATCAACGTCCACCATTGATCAGCTTCACCCTCTATACGATACGCAGCCAGGAGAACCTTCTCTTGTTCAGAACATTGAAGGATGAAGAAGATCTTTTCAATGGAGTTGATCCATTGTTCAGCGATCATGGGATCATATGATCCAATAAAAGTAGGAGGCCTTTGTCTCATGAATCTCTCGATAGCGACTTGTTCTTTCTTAGGGGGGTTGAATGTTCCTCTTGACTCATGTTTCTATTCAAAACTTGAGTTAGCTGAGAGAGAAGCGCGACAAAGTTCGCGATTCCCGCTCCCATTGGATTGGGCATCTCATTAGTACAATCATCACACTGATCTTCACAACGATTGTTATCCCGAGTCCTCCTATTACCGGCCATTGGCTAGAATAAAAGGAAAGTTAGGGGTAACACATAAAGGGTAATCCAAAGACAAAAGTTGATGACTTATAAAAAAACTTTAATTTCTTTAACTCATGAGTCTATAGGATTCAATCTAGGATTTTCATGATCTACTTTCTAACATATATTCTTAGGGGCATTTTTCCCTTAATAAGGGTTCATACCAAGATTGTGAATTTATCAAAACATATCCTCTGGGAGTTTCGTAACCAAGAGTGCAGCAAGGCCCGTTGTCGTGCACCAGTTCCCGTTCAAGTCTAGCTCAAACCGGTGTTTTCGGGTTTTACCCCTAGGATACATCTGTTCCAGAGCCGCCTCTACCTGCTCGTATCCAGACAGGGATGTATTTGTGTGATAAACCACTTACTTAGTATTTACCAAAACTTAGGGATGTTTTTATTATACTTAATCTTGTATCTAAGGATTTACTAGGGTTTCCTAATCCCAAAAATAACTAAACCTATCCTCTGATACCAACTATGATAACCCTGCTTTTTATTACAACTTAAACATGCTTTATTACATAAAACTTAACTTGATACAACAAAGAATATCGATAGGTTTAGTGTCTTTGGGGCTTAGGATCATTACATAAAAACTTAAAACATGAAATACAACATCTTTATTGAAAACTTCCTTTACATGACCACTACATTCCCTCGTACTTAACATTTCATGGGATAACCTGAGGACATGCATAAGAAAAGGGTGAGCTATAAAGCCCGGTAAGGGAGTACACATGTAATAACATAAGGAGTACAATACATGTTAGACAATAGGCATATCAATAGAGCATAAGATAAACATGAACATAAAGGCATGACAAAGCATGATAATCATAACATGGAAATGTGGCAACAACACTTAACATGGATTTAGCATGAGCCAAGGCTCATTGCACATAAAGCATGAGTAAACCCTCATTGCACATGAAGCACGAGTAAACCCTAGTTTCACTTGAATTAGCATGATTCAACACTCATTGCACATGAAGTATCATGATACTATACTTTACCCAATGCATTGGAGCGCTATAAGGGCACACCCTTCTTAAACATTTCATTTCATGCATACGTGTGCCACATGGATCATAAAACATGGATTCATAAAACATAATAATTTATTCCAAGATAAAGGAATGTGTAATTCATACATGAAACTATACAATCAATAAGTAAATGTGTATAAAGGTGAATACCCTTGATGGAGAAATGGGTATGGTATTCACTACACAACGACATTGGCTTAGAAAATCGGTGCGATTTTGGCAGCGTAACGGTGTGACATAAGAATTCATAAAAATGGTTGATGAGAGAGAAAGGGGTTCCTCATAATATTTAAATGTAATTTACATTAAGGAGGTCATATAGATACATTTCCCAACAATTGAAATGGAATTTAGATTCATGATACAAAAGTATTGCTTGAATGTAAAAGAAGAGAGAGAAGTTCCTTTTAGAATTTCGGCATAGTAACGCGTGTACATGGGAGGCATTTAATGAGAGATAAAGGGGTCTCCCATCATTCAAAAAATAAGAGGGCAGTATGGGGGAGGTGAAAAACCTTACCCCAACATTCATAATTGAAATTAAAAGGGCAATACAACTTAAATAAAATTGACAAAAATGAGAAAGGAAGAAAAAACCCTTACTTGGAAGTGTGATTCCAAAGGCTAGAGAGAGTCTTTTGAGAGGCTTCTTGGGAGCTTGGGGCACCTTGGGAGGATTCTATAGAAATTAGGTCAGAGGTTGGACTAACTAAAAGGTATTTTAGTGAGGATGAAGTAGGAGATTGGGTGGGTTTATATAGGAAAGGTGAGGAAATTCTTTATTATTTAGGTTTGGGTCCCCTTACAGTAAATTAATCCAAACCACAAACCATCCCATGGTTTTTGCCCATGGTTTTTGGAAAAGGGAAGAGGAAAACATTATTTTATAAGTCCAAAGTCCGAACTTCTTAAAATAATAAGGTTTATTATGTGGAGGTGAGTCACACTCCCATTGAAATTAATTTAAAAAGGCAAAGTGTTGAATATGTCTTGAGGGGTCCATTAATGCTTTGAAAAGTAAGTCAAACAAACACAAAATCACATTATTTTAATGATAAAACATATATTGTCCAAAAATAAGGATTATGGTATTTTATTACATTCCCATTGGGTCATTATGATGTCATAAAACACATTATATATTTAAACGGTATTTAATTTTTACCCAAAAATTTGACTGTCTCAGAAAATTATGAAAAATTCACCATTGGATAATTTAGACGTCCTGATTCCAGAAATGACATTTATTTTATGTAAAAAAATTTCTAAATATGTTAATTTTCACTTTTAAAATAAAAACCAACATTTATCGAAAATTCACGGGTTTTGACAGAAATGGCTTTCAAACCTTAATAAAAATTTTAATTGCATTAATAAAATTATAAGATCATTTATATTTAATAAAAATTAATTTAATATTAAATAATAATATTTTATTAAAATATTATTTAATTCAAAAATCCCTTAATTTAATAAAATTGAATTCCTAATTAAATAATAACTAAAAAAACCATTCGTACTTTAAAAACTATTTACAATGTATCAAAAATGACTCGAAATTATATTCATTATTATATACAAAAAAAAAATAATGTACATGAACATAGTACTACTTATTTTTTACATAACCCCTTAAAACAACTGCATAAGACCTAAGGGTAAGGTGTGCGATGGTGACAGACTCTTGGGGTGGCTCGGATAACATCGCTCGAGTGGTAAATTCAATCAACTTTCACTTTTCGCGTAGATGGTCACGTTCGAGCTTGACATAATGAAGCTCAGCTTGGGCTTGGTCAAGGGAGATGACCAAGGATGCCACCTCTTTTCCAAGCTCCGACAAATGGGCTTCGTATGGGGAAATTCTACGGGATGAGGCCATCGCTTCCTTTGTCTGAGTAAAATTGGGTTCGTTAAAGCCTTATATTTATACTAATCATCAGATCACTGTTGAACGGCTATATTAACAACGGTCACAATTACTAACATAAAACCAAAGAATTTGACATCTTATAAAAACATTTTTTTATAAAGAGACATTTAACTAGATCAAGAGGGATTTTCCATTAATGAAACTTTGGGTCATTACAGATACATGGATCCTATCTGGGAAATTTCACCTAATTTCCTAATGTCCAATTAGACTAATGGCATCATGGCCTAATAGATAATTGGGCTAATGGACTAATGGGATAATGGCCTAATTGTACAATTTACCTAATGGCATAATAGAATATTTGGCCAATTGGACTAATTGTCCTAATGGCCTAATGACTAGTTGGCCTAATGACCTAATGTACAATTGGCCTAATGGCCTAATGGCCTAATGGCCTAATGGACAATTGACCAATTGGCCAAAAGTCCTAATGGACTAATGGAAAATTGGTCTAATGGCCTAATGGTCTAATTATCCAATTGGACTAATGGCCTAATAGCCTAATAGAGAATTGTCCTAATGGCCTAATTGCTAATTATCCAACTGGCCTAATGGCCTAATTGGTTAATTGGCTTAATGAAATAATGGCCTAATTGTCCAATTGGACTAATGTACTATTTTCTAATTGTCATAATGTCCAAATTACCAATTGAAATAATGAACTAATGGCCAACTAGAAAATTGGACTAATGGCATAATGGCCTATTTGGTCAATTGTCCTACTTTTCGATAGACCAATAACCAAATGAACAATTGGACAATTTAAAAAATAGCCAAATTTGCCATTATACCAGTTGAATAATGATCTAATGGCCTAATTAGCCAAATGGCCTAATTTGAATAATGGCCTAATTGGACAATTCGCCTAATGACCTAATGACTAATTGGCCTAATGACATAACAACCAATTGGACTAATTGGCCTAATGGCCTAATGAACTAATGGACTAATTGGCCAATTTTCCTAATGAATTCATGGACAATTATCTTAATAGACTAACAACCAATTGTCCTAATTGACTAATGGACAATTGTCCAATTGTCTTAATGGCGTAATGCCCTAATTGGCCAATTGGACTAATGGAAATTTCTTAATGGACTAATTACCAATTGGCCAATTATCCTAATGGCCTAATTGTCATAATGGATAATTGTCCCCATGGACTAATAGAGTAACGACCTAATAACAAATTGGCCTAATTGCCTAATGGAAAAATTGGCTTAATACCCTAATGGACTAATGGACTAATGGACAATTGGACCAATGGACTAATGGACAATTGGACCAATGGACTAATTGAATAATGGTATAATTGTCTAATTGACCCAATCACCTAATGGTTAATTGGCCTAATGACCTAATTGCCTAATTGGCCTATTGTCCAATTGGCCTGATGGCCTAATAACCAATTGGACTGATGGCCTAATGGCCTAATGGAAGAATGGAAAATTGACGAAATTTCAAATTAGCCTAATGGCCTAATTGTCTAATTAGAAAATTGACATAATGAACTAATGGCCAATTGGACTAATGGAATAATTTTCCAATTCGCATAATGGACTAATGGGATAATGGACCATTAGCTTAATCGTCAATTAACTTAACTTCCTAATTGGATAATTGTCCAATTAGCCCAAAATCCCAATGGCCAATTGGACTAATGGACCAATTGATAATTAACCTAATGTAATAACATCCAATTGGCCTAATGGCCTAATTTTCCAATTAGTCTAATTGTCGTAATTGACCAAATTGACCAAATTGGCCTAATGTCTTGATGGACTATTGTTATAATAGCCTAGTGGCCTAATGGTATAATGACCAATTGGTCTAATGGACTCATGGAAAATTGGACAATTAGCCTAACTACCTAATGGATAATTGGCCTAATGGGAAATTGGAATAATGGCCTAATGGCTAATTGGTATAATGACATAATGGACTAACAACCAATTGTCCTAGTTGCCAATTGGCCAATTAGACTAATGGCCTAATTGCCTAATGGTAAATTTCCTAATTAGAGAAATGGTCTAATGGCCTATTATAATAATGACCTAATGACCTAATGGCCCAATGGCCCAATGGCCTAAATGGCCTAAATGGCATAATTGGCCTAATTATCACAATTGGCCTAATTGGTCTAATTAGATTAATTGGACTAAATGGACTAAATGGATTAAATATTCTAATTGACATAAATGGCTTAATTATCCTGAATGGATAAATTCTCCTAAATAGACTAATTGGCCTAAATTTCCAGAATTGGCATGAATTGGCCTAAATTTGATTGAGTAGGCCTAAATTGGCATAAATGGACTACTTGGCTAAAATTATCCTCAATGAACTAATTGGATTAAATTTTCCTAAATGTACTAATTGGCCTAAATTGTCTGAATAAATGTCCTAATTGTCCTAAATTTGCTGAAATAGATGAAATGATATAATTGGTCTAAATGGCCTAAATGTCCTAATTGGAATAAATGGACTAAATGACCTAATTGGAATAAATAGAATATATGGCCTAACAGGACTAAATGGCCTATTTGTCCTAATTTTCCCAATTGATCTAATTGGACTAATTTTCCTAATTGGTATAATTGGCCTAATTGGATTAATTATAATAAAGGGACTAATTGTCTAAATGGTCAATTGGACAATTTATGAAACAAACTACCCTAAAAATGAGCCTAATAACCAAATGATCAAAATTACCATGTGACCAAATAACTAAATAACATAAAACAAATAGAATTGGACCAAAATGAACATAAAATATAAATATCTATCATACCCATGTTTAGCATGATACTTATTATGTAATTTTTATGTTATTATATTAGTATTAAATTTATAATTAAATGTGTATTTAAATGCTTCTTCATTTTATGGATTTATTCAATAGATACAATTTTAATTAATTCTAGGTTTATCACTTTAATATTATTCAATAATGTAGTATTATACTAATCAATATAATTTGAAGAAAGTGGCATTGGGCATCAAAGTAGGTGTGCCTCGAGGTATTTTTTTCTCAAGTAAGAAGAAAAAGGATGGAAGTGAAGTAAATGAACAAACACAAGAAAAGATTGTAATTTTTTATTTACATTTCAAATATTTATATGTAATTCATAATTAAATATGTTGTTTATATTTTCAAGAGTCTTCCCTAGAGGCCCTCAATGAGAAAAAAGATGAAAAATTCAGGCCAATGATGATTTGAGTTAGGTATTAGGTGAGGAGAACCAAGGGAGAGTCTGACAAGGGCTTGGTAAAAACATAAATCCCACTAGGTATTGGTCCTCATCAAATCCTCTCAAAACTATCAAAACACTAAGCTGCAAAAAGCTCATGCAAAAGAAGCCCAGACCACAAAATTGCTTTATAGGAGAGTGAAATAAGTAAACTAATCACCGAACACTTCCTGAAATCTATGTTAGTTATAAGTCCATAACTTCCATTAAGGGATGGTACTAATTTTTATTTCTATATGGAATCAATATAATCTTTATATGATTCATTTAATGATGTTTATGAGGGTCCTAGTGGTGGTCGAGTTGATGGTGGTGGAATCAATGGTAGTGGTGATGATGATGGTGGTTCTCTAGATGATGTTGTTGGTGATGAGGATGTTGCTAATGGTGATGAGGAAGAGGATGTTGGTGATGGGGGAAATATTAATCTCTTCTATTTTTGACTTACACTAGTGCAAAAATAGGTTTTTATGTCAGTTTTATTTAATTTTCACATCGATTTTTGACAGATGTTAATAAAGGTGATGTCATAAAAAAGGGTTTCAACATCGGTTTTTTTAGAAGCTAACATTGAAAATTAGTTTTTCATTTTTTTTGAGTTAATGGAATTGGTTCCACTGAAAACAGAGGCCGAAGGTCTCCTATTTTTGAGTTTTAGCATTGGTTTCTGTTTAAAACCGAGAAACAAAATACCTTCAACATCAGTTTATAATAAAAAATAACACCAAATATCATATATATATATATATATTTTTAATAATTTCCATGTTAGTTTTAAAAAAAAACCGATGCTAAAAGTTAATTTTTTTTATAAAAATTGAAATATTACACCCCCAAAAATATCAGCATTCCTTAATAGAAAACAAAATATTCAAAAATCAAACAACAAATATCACAAAATAGAAATCTATAAAACAAACATAATTTAACAACTTAATCAAAAAATCATTATCTACATGATTATATTTTAACCTAGAATAAAAAAACACATACCATATAATTTATAAAATATTCATTCAAGATGGTTGTTGAAGCATTATTTTGAGTTCATTATGATCAAATACCTATTATAAAAAAAGAATTAGTTTTTGAAAAGTTTTTATTGGGAAAATGTAGTATTAATCATAAAAATTTAAAGATACATACATGATAATTTAATTCTCAATCACACTTAACAAATAGTTCATAAAAAAGATAGAAGATGAGTAATTTCATCATTCATGTACAAATAAATATTGTTGAATGTCTATAATAACATTGAATGTTATAAGATTAAAATAAACAATACTATTAAATAAAATATAAAATAATTAATATAAATAATTTTATCAAATTTAGTCTTTATCCTAATTGTGATTATCTCATACATGAACTGTAGAACATAAAATCCACATTCCACATTTCCATTATGATGATGATACTATAGTTATAAAACATTAACTTGATAATAAAACCCAATATATATATTTATATATCAAAAATAATAATAATATCAAAAATAATAAATGATTACTATTACTTACACATATTGGATTACATTTGGGTTGTTTATCGACAAGTGATCTTTGTTAAATTTGTTTTCATGAAATGTATTTTAATATATATCAACTAATGAAACATGTATAAATAATAATAATTAAATATAATAAACTTATAAGAAAGAAGAAAACTTACTTTTCTAACAAGGTGCTAATTTTTTTATGAACACTGCCTAATAAAGAGAAAAACCAATATAATGTTTATTCACTTGGGAAGAATACACCTAATGTCAAATACCCCTAAAATATAGAAAGTTAAAAATTAAAGATATTATAATGAATATTAGTTCATAATTATCTTAGTATTCTTAGCCATAAATTTAATTTTGAAATAGATGCTTAAAATGAAGAATTATTGGAAGGTACCAAATTGATTTAGAAGGATTTTTTATTCTGGTTCTCGAGAATGAATCAGAGTTGAATTATTGTAATTATATGAAGGAATTATTGGATTTAATAATTAGAAAGTACCAAATTGATTTTTCATGAGGTTAGATTCCAATACCTTAGAATAAATCTGAGTTGGATTTTATATCCATCTTGAACTGTGACGCCCCACATGTAAGAAATTTTGATAAATATTCATATTCCTTTTTATACAAAACAAAATCATTAGGGAAAGCATGTATCTTTTATACCCCAATCCAATTGGGAATAATATTTTATTCACCTCATAATTGGAATTTGGAAGTCCATTTCCTTATGGAAGTATCTATTTTAAAAGATCAATAAAGTTAGATAAACATTTATCACTCCACCCATTTTTTTTATTTCAAGTTAACTAATCTCCAAACTATTGACAACACAATATATTTAGTGTAACTAGGGAATAATTATTTCTCAAAATCTTGATAAAATCATTCAACAGTTCTTGTTTTCTTGATGGTTTCAATACCTAAATGATGAATTAATTCTTCAATATGATCCTATGTCTCATTATGAATATTTTTATCAACATTGGATGTTGATTTTTTAGTTTTTTCACTATGCTAGATCCAAAATGTATAATTAAGGCCAAAACCATAGAAAATGAGATAATCCCTGATTTCTATGGAATTTGACTTTCTAATATTAAAACACTTTACACATGGATAGAAAATAAAATCTATGTTCTGAAGATTTAATTTATCAAATTCATAGAAATCATCAAATCCTTTTTCATATTCACCAGTGGTTCTTTATAAATTTATCCAATTATGATCCATTCAATACCGGAGATCGAAATATAAAAGGTGAATATATTAAAACATATAATTTTTTTTAAAAACTTTAACAATCAAATTAAACAAACTTTGAAAATAAAATTAAAACAATTTATAATTAATAATAAAATTAAAAAACATTAACAAACATTAAAAATCAAATTAAACAAAATTTAACAATCAAATTAAAAAAATTTATAATTAAAAAAATTTATAATTAGAAATCGAATTAAAAAAAGTTATAATTAAAATAAAATTAAAAAAATTATAATTAAAAATATAATTAAAAATATTTATAATTAATAATCAAATTAAAAAAATTATAATATTAAACAAATTTATAATTTATAGTTATATTAAACAACTTTATAATTAAAATAAATTTAATAATAAAATCAAACAAATTTATAATTAAAAATCAAATGAATACAAATGAATTTATAATTAACAAACAAATTAAAAAATGTTTAGAAAACAAAATTTTAATTAACAATCAAATTCATACAAATAAATGAATCATTGACTCAAAATTATAACTAAATTATTAAGAATTTATCTTAAAAAAAATAACTTACAAAATTCAGAGTTCAAAAATGGAAAATTGATTCTAAATTTCTCTCTCAAATTAATTGGAAGGATCAATAGTGAAAGATATAACAATTTTTTTTGTAGAAATGAACAATAAACAAGAAAAAAATTAAAACACAGTTGAAATTTAGTCGGAATAGGGTTTCTATAGAATAAATACCACCATGGATAGTGAAAAAAGATAGATTATAAAAGAATAAAGACCACTAATCATGAAATATTGATTGAAATCAATGAAAACTAACTAAAATCAACATTTCGGTTCTTCATATTTCCATCGATAGAATCGTTCATTGAGAGGAAAGGAGATATGATTATCTAAAATGATTGTTTCGGGGTTTAGGTGTATTTTTTAAAAGTTTTTTGGTGTTATTTTTTACAAAAACCAACACCAAGTTTTTCTACTAGTGTTGGTAGTAAAGTGACAT
Organism: Viscum album; assembly: GCA_963277665.1. Classification (NCBI taxonomy): domain Eukaryota; kingdom Viridiplantae; phylum Streptophyta; class Magnoliopsida; order Santalales; family Viscaceae; genus Viscum; species Viscum album. Next base: position 64,189,767 of record OY728147.1, on the reverse strand, counting down.
GTGGACGTGTTTTAATGACTTGAATTGATTGGTTGCATGGATATATATATATGTTATATTATTTTAAATGATTTGAAAATTATTATAAGTAGTTGGTTTAATGCTAAATATATAATATATGTATTTAGTTGAATGTATATTGTGGTTTGTATTTTATTTACTAGTTTATGATGGGATGAAAGGGCTATTACGGACAAATTGGGATAGGTAGCTATAAACATGTTTTGATGAACCATAAATATATGTTTTCTACTGGGAAAATATCTACCCACAGTTCTCAAAATCATGGGTAGAGATATATACCCATGGTTTAACAAAAACCATGAGTATTATAAAATATTCTAGTTTATACCCATTATTTTTATAGAAACCATGGATATATCTCTATACTGATGGATCCATCATCCATAGTTCATATAACAAGGGTTATAGCCTATACCCATAGTTTTAAGGGTTATAACCATAGTTTAGAACTGTGGGTATAGGATATGTTTCCAATAGGGAGTGAAAAACGTAATTTTATTCCTCATGCTGCTTACACTCTTTCCAAGAAAGAGAGATAACAGTTTTGAAACTTATTGAATGATGTAAAGGTTCTAGATGGGTATTCATCAAATATCAATGATATCATGTAAATGAATGATTTAAAGTTAAAGGGTTTTAAATCACATGAATGTATTATTTTTATAAAATATCTAATGTATATAGCTTTACATTGCATTTTTTCTGAGAATGTACATCATATATTAACCAACTCTATTTATTTTTCAAAGATATATGAAAAAAATTATAGAACCAATGAGATTTCCAACTATCCAAAAGTAAATTTCTATCATATTATGTGAATTATATATGTTCTTCCCATCAAAATTCTTTGATATGATGGTTCTCTTGGTAAAAGAGATTCGATTATGTGGTCCTATAAATTATAGATGGATGTACCTCATTGAATGGTATATAATTTTTTTGAAAGGGTATGTTAAAAATTGAAGCCAATCCTAAGGTTATATTGTGGAGTGATATGTTATTAAGGAATCTATTGAATTCTGTATTGACTACCTATCCGATGTGGAAAACATTGGTCTACCAAAATCTCATCACATCGGGTGACTTGCGGGTGAAGGAATTTCTAGAATAGATATTGTTACAATTACTATTATTGAGTAGGAGAAGGTCCACCTTTATGTTTTTCATATCATTTTATAGGTTTCACCCTATTTTGAAACCCAAAAAGTAATTATTAGTCATTTTAATCTATAAAGGGATAAAATATTGATATTAAATGTACATAATAAATAGTTTATAGGATGGTTTTGAGACCATATTTTTAAGAAGTCAACTGAAAAAATAGATTCATTTTTACAATGAATTTTATGGCTAGCCATAGGACTAAGTGTGCATGTATTATATTATAATGGTTATGTAATTAGTGGTTATACATCCTCTAAAAATAAACATTATGAACATAGTACCATGAAAAATAGTAGAGTTAAAATTTTTGATGAAGCGATGAATGTATTTTCTACCAAGGATAGAAATCCAATTTATGTGATTATTTCATAATTTGGAATCATCATAAAAATATGGGAGTTGGATTATAAAACATTCTAAGTGTCAATTTTTCAATGCAAGTGGGTTAATAACATAGGTGCTGTTAAAATAGATGAATTGGGATTCATGGAAGTGTATTTCAGTAAGGAAGGGTACAAAGACAAACAATTTATAATGTAATCATAGGTACTATGAGTATTTTATATTCCAAATATCATAAACCAAAAGTGCTCAATTGTTATGATATCAACCAAAACAAATAAAGGGTCCAATGTCAATTTAACTGAGGATGAACCTTTCATTGAGACGTCGCAATCATTTCATAGTGAACTGAATATAGATGGGGTATTTTATGTTATAAGAGACCATAATTAAGGGATTTGGATACTCGATGGAGGGGTCAAACACCTTCAACTATTAAAAAATGAGAGTTCAATAATCAGGTTATATTTTTTTTGTAATATAAATTTTGTTACCTCATATTATTATTTGTTCACTGATACATTTATGTAGTCTAAATTAAATGTTCAAAAAATTATGTATATAATGACTTCTGTACAGGATGATGCTCCCAAATTTTGAGGAACAACTAGTTTCTCAATATATTGGTGCTCCCAACGCATAGGAACAACAACCTTCTGCACATTTTGATGCTATCAATCCAGAGGAATAACAAATTGATGATGTTGAAGCTAAGGAAATAGTAGAAGGTGAATAACTTATGTCCTAGAAAAAAAATGAGTATCATAGCATGATGGTGTTAGAAAAAATTATTAAGGTGAGAAATAAAGGAATCAAATTTGAGGTTTGATATAATGAACCAGGCCTACCTATTATCCCCAACATGGCCACCTTCAGTAGTTACATTGGGCTCACCAATAACATGAATGTTCCAATTGATGTATATTCATGGGAATCTGTTGTGATCTCACTTAAGAAACTAATTTGGGAATAGGTTACATTAACATTATGATATAATTTATTTTTTTTACTAAAATAATAATAATGAAATGTTGATTTACTCTTCATTATCCCATGCAGAGTAAATTTATAGTCGATGAAAGCCAAATGAAATTTGTATTAATGCTCACTAGAAATTATTATTGAGGATTTCATATAATTATTATAAAGTATCATCTCAAATATGGTGAACAGAAAATAAAATTGTACCCACCACAGATGTATGCACACTTGATAAACCAACAGGAGTGGGATATGTTTATTGGTCGTCATGAGGAGACATATTTTCAGGTACGTCTTTACTGGTAATTAATTGTTTTAAAATACATGTATTAATCACTTTGATTAAGAATTATTAATTTATTAAAAAAATTTTATTTCTAAAAAATAATAAATGAGTAGAAAAACCAACATTCCCCTACCGTAAATCAATGATGGGGTACACTTCACATGAATCAAAATGCTATATATTTTAAATATAATATAATAATTTTATATGACATGAAACAAAAAAATAATTCTATTAATTTTTTATATGTATATTGATGAATCAAAATATAATGCTACTTCCATCCCACATTATGTGTCATAGAAGGAGGTACATGCAAATAAAGATGTGATACTAATAGATGAAAAAACACAAAAATGTATAGAAAGAATATGTAAGTATAACATTATATTTTTTTCTATAAATAAATATTACATAACAATGATTAATTATTTTTCTATATGTTTTTATCCACCTTAGACATAAGAATTATCATCAGTTATAACTGATGAACAACTACTACCAGTGGCTTTCAATCAGCTAGAACAGTTTGTTTGTATGAGAGGTACAGGTTTTGGGTTGTCAACCAAAATATATTTTGTGAAAATAAATGAATAGGGGGATAAATATAAGAAAATGGAATAGTTTTAGGAATTTTTAGTTTGTTTAGAAGAAAAAATTAATTGATAGATAGAGTTGTTAAAAACTTTTATGGGAAGGAATCAAAGAGAAGAAAAAATAAGAACAACTACTACGTAAAGATCCCCCACCTCCACCATATTTGAGGCAATACATTCCCCTATAAGATCTATCTTATAAGAGGTAATCAATATTTTCATAATTTTTTCTATGAAATGTGAATTAGTAAGATCCTAATACCATTAATATATTGATATTCTATAAGGAGAAATTTATTGTGATTTATATATATCAACACCCGCCCATCACCTTGTTGTGAGGGGTACCGTGTACAATATCCAAGGAGATATTATGCACAACAAACAACTTCCTATAGGTTATGTGAGAGTGGAGATTCACATAGCTCAAGATCCAAGAACCAAGATACATGTTCCACATAATGATGGAGATATTCATATGATTGAGAAAGCTATTGGAACTGTCATATCATGACTGTTATATCTTGTAAAAAACATGTCGATAAGAGTTTATTAATTTCCAATTTGTTTTTCATGTGAAAACTTTAACAATTAATTAAAAATGCTTTAAATCAATGAATGTTATTACATACAAACAAAGGGAAATGGCTAAAAATAAAGGTTGAATCAAAATTCTCTAAAGGACCAACCAACCAATCATAAAGATCTTCACAAAGTACCTTTACCTCACCCATTTAACTTCTGTATTTAATAACATTAAGTGTTCATGTAGATACAACATTAGAAAGTGGTGATACAACTACAATTGGTTTTGAAGAATAGATGTACAGAGAGGCCATTACAGAATATATAGGTCTTGACAATGTTAATGAAATCTTCAAGAATGAATAGCTAGGAATCTCAGTTGTAAATGTATACATGGGATGTGTTTTCATGATTTTTCTATCCAATAGTTGATCGACTATGTTAATTATTAATTAACACTATTCAAATTTTTTTGCAGGCATACATATCAATACTATTTGAAGGGAAAACCCTATGAATGAAAATTTGGACTCATTAGTCCTAAAATCACATCTACATAAGAATTATAATTAGAACCAAAGAAATATGGATGAATAGTGGAGAACATGTCCATAATTTTTGAAAGAAAACATAAAAATGGTAGACTCTTCTTAATACCCATGATGCAAGGTTAAAACTCTACAATTTAATCATATCAAATATATTTTCATTCATTTCATTAATTATTCCTTTTTGTTTTTTAGGCAGTAGTGGTTACTCATTACAGTCAATTTTGATACTCCAAAGATTTATTTTCTCGATTCAATGCATGGATACCCAATAAAATTACTATACATGATGAATTTTATCAAATTTTAATACACTATATGGAACATTTTACAAATAAACTTCAAGTTATACATTTTATATTATTTTTTAATGATTTTTTATGATATGATGACGTTTAAATATCATCAAAACCATTGCACGAGGACATTACGTGAGCACAAAAGGCCTATTTAATTCTAAAAATGGATAATTATTATGGTATATATATTAAAATTCCACTATCAAAACATATATCAAAATAAATTACTTATTTTTCTCATTGTTTTTAAAGTGTCTGGAACAAAATAATGGAAAATATTGTGTTTATTATGTTTCAAAATTTATGAATGATATCATATTTCATCAATAAACTAGAATACCTAAATATGTATTTTTGATGATAATTACAATTTCATAAAAACCATTTCATAAGGACAGTTTTTGAGCAAAAAATGCATATTCAATTCTAAAAATGGATAAGTGTTATAATATATATAATAAAATTCCACTATCAAAACATATATCAAAATAAATTACTTATTTTTCTCAATGTTACTACAGTGTCTAGAACAAACTAATGGAAAAGATTATAGTTATTATGTTTGAAAATTTATGAAATATATCACATTTCATTAATTAACTAGAATCCCCAAAGAGATATTTTTGATGATAATTACAATTTCATTTTAAATATTTACCAATCCTTTCTTTATTTATATTTTTATAATACTTCTAGGACTATCAATTGTCCTTATATTCATAAGAAGAAATATATTTTTTGGAAATGAATATTAATAATACATGGTGCCAAATTTTATACAGACATCATGAAGAGGTGACTTCTTACTTCTTATTTAGTGATTTTATCACCATTTTACCTAATTTTTTTAGTTAATTACCTTATAATTTTTATATGATACATATTTAGTTAATTTTCAAATTGGTCATGAAGAAAGATGATACACTCATAATGCACTCATGTACTATGATTATTCACTCAACGAGGATGATGAACTCATGATGATTCACTTTTCATTTTATTTTGTAATGAAGTCAACATTCTGGGTAATCCCAAAACAATATTTTTAGAAAAATCTGAATATTAAATGTATTGGATAATAAAAAGTCATGATGTGATGTATAGGAAATAATCAAAACACAACCCGATAAACGGTATGCATAGTATGACTTGAAGTTTATGTTATTAGTTTAAAATTGAAATTTTAGTTCAAAACACATGTCACATACTCAAAATCAATCAAAAAAATTCATATTGTTTTGATAATTTAGGAAAACTATTCATAAGACATTTGTGATGTGTAGGAATCAACCACACATAAATCTAATACAAATTATTCCTAGTATGACATAGCTAGTAACACGTTTGAATATGCCTTTTCTCATATAATAATAAACCACAAATTAATCATTAACACCACAATATGATACATAGTGTGCATGGTATGAATCGAAGTGGATGTTTTAGTATATAATTTAGATTTTTTTTAAACACACATTACACACTCAAAACTGAGAAAAACATTTTGATTGTTTTGATACATCAGAACAATAATACATAAGTCATTTGTGACATATAGAAATTAACCACACCTCAATTCAATACATTCACTACTGGAAAATTGACCTATACCCACAGTTCTGCTTAAAACCATGGGTATAGGGGTGACCTATACCCAAAATTTTGAAAAACCGTGGGTATAGGTTCGTATACTATACCTATACCCACGGTTTTCCAAAACCTTGGGGGAAAAGTCACCTATAGCCACAGTTTTCCCCAAAACGTGGGTATAAGTGTTTTCTTCTAGGACTATACCCATGGTTTTGGAAAAACCATGGTTATATGGTTTTTTTGAAGACCTATACCCATGATTTGGTAAAACTGTGGGTATAGCTTTCCCGCGTTATAGAGGAAAAAAAAATCCGCAGGACACAAAAAAAATTGGCAGGAAAACCTATACCCATGGTTTTCCCTCCTATACCCACGGTTTGAATTATTATATTTAAGTAGATATAAATAATAAAACACATAAGCAGTGTAGATTGGTTGGTGAGTCACTGTTTGGTATGCCAGTGGTTTCAGGATCGAATCACATCGGCTTCATTTTTTTCCTAATACAGCGAGCGAGACTAATATATTTAAATAAGTGTAGATATATTATACTGCAAGTGATGTAGCTGGGTTGGTTAGTGGTTTGTTAGTTCTTGGGACAAATGAAGGTTCGAAACCCATCTCTATCCTTTTTCCTAATAAGGAAAAATATTAATATATTTAGAAAAATATATGTATGTGTCAATGTAATTGGTGTAGATGAAGTGGTGAGGCACACTGTGTGAGAATAGAAGATCACAATGGTCGTGGGTTTAACCCCTCTAGGCGCCATATTTTTACTAAAAAATTACACCCACAGTTTTAAAACCATGGGTGAAAGGATTTGACAGCATGGAAATGGTAATGCGGGTTTGACACGGTGGCAAGAAAAGATATACCCATGGTTTGAAAAACTGTGGGTATAGGTTGTGGACATATCCTAATTCTTCCGTTGCCCACGGTTCCCCAAACCATTGGTATAGGGTATACCCACGGTTTTGGGGGCTATACCCATGGTTTTGAACCGTGGGTATATGTCATTTTTTCAGTAGTGATTATGTGTTTGGTATGACTCAAAGTGTATGTTTTCAGTTTAAAATTGACATTTTAGTTCAAAACACACATCACATAATCAAAACTAAGAAAATGCATTTATAATATTTTGATACTTTAGGAAAATGACCCATTTGTCATTTGGGATATATAGGAATCAACTGAATGTCAATTTGATACACAGTTTTCCTAATATGAGTCAAAGTGTCCATTGTCAGTTTAAAATTGAAAATTTAGTTAAAAACGTGTGTCACTCATTAAAAACCAAGAAAAAACACTTAGATTGTGTAATGTTTTGACCCTAGAGCCACATGTTGGTGCCCTGAGCTGGTCGATCTCATGACACCAGACACGCCTCCCCATATTCGACAGGCTATCGACTAGCAGCAAGGGTATTATATATCGATTTTGGGGAGACTATTCCCTATTTTACGAGAGTGATAAACCATCATAATAAATAAAAAATATCGTAATAAAAAATAATAATAATTAGAACAATACCACAATCACAAAATGACCCAAAATTGAAAATACAAATTTTAAAATGAACAGTAAACATGCCATGATAAAGTACGGGCCATGTGTCAAAATACAACTCGAAATTAAAGACACTAGAAACTCTCAAGCGGGTCTCAAACCACATTTGGTTTCCTTATCCATGATCTGTTCCCAAATTATCCATTTAATATAGTGCCTTTTACCTTAACATGTCATTAAATCATGAAATCTATTCAATTACCGATCAGACAGCCCAAGTAGGGTGTGATTATAACATAGTATACCACCACCAACAGTGTCTAAAACAATATCCAATATATAACATGGTATGAGGTTGTATAAATAAATATGTATAATTCATAAATAAAAAGTTATAACATTATATATTATTCTTTTTTTAACCACATAAACCTATGGGTTTCTGTGGACACCTGTATCTCAATACCTACTTCGTCCTCTGTTGGAGTCTGAACTATCTCTAAGGGATATCATATTTGAATGTCCATGTTTCTATTAAAAATCTAATAAGTGAATGACCATGTTACCATTCAACATTGTAAAATCGAATGACCATTTTACCATTCTTGTTTTCATAAGTGAATAACCATGTTACCATTCACCATTTCATAATTTAATGATAATGTTACCATTAATTAATTCACACAATTGAATGGCCATATTACCATTCATTAATTGACACAACTGAATGACAATGTTACCATTCATTAATTCACAAAATTTAATGACCATGTTACTATCCATTAATCCACATAATTGGATGACCATGTTACCATTCATTGATTCACACAATCGAATTACCATGTTACCATTCATTAATTCACACAATTGAATGAAAATGTTATTATTCATTAATTCATATAATTAATTCAACAATTAATTTTCTAATTCAACAGTATCAATATATCATAATTAATTATACAATTAATTATCTAATTAAAAAATATCAATATGTCATAATTAATTCCACAATTAATTATATAATTCAACTATATTAATATATCAAAAATTAATTCCACAGTTAATTATTTAATTAAATAATCTCAATATCTCATAATTAATTCAAAAATTTATTATCTAATTAAATAATCTAAATATCTCATAATTAATTCCCAAATTAATTATATAATTAAAAAATCTCAATATCTCATAATTAGTTCCACAATTAATTATATAATTAAACAATATCAAGATCCCATGATTAATTCTACAACTAATTATCCCTACATCCCACAATTTCAAAATTCCTTCATTTTCAATTTACCTCATTAATTAATTATATTAGAAAATTCAATTTCTAAAGAACTCTATAAATTTTACAATTTTAATACATGTAATAAAAATCATGACTATGGGATTTGAATATTAAACCACCTGCATCAATTCATTGATGACCGATCACCCAATGAAAACTCCCAAAATTTGAGCAGCACAATGATGTAGAACGAGATAAAGATCTAAAACCCTAAATCAAGTTCAAATATATCAAGATCTCTATAATATAGATATTTATCAAGATCTATGATCCTAGATATAGTTTTAGAATAATAGATCCAGATCTAATCCAAAATAGGAAGAAAAACCACCAAAAGAATTAGAAAAGGAAAGAAGAAGAACATGAAACCAAGAGGGTAGGATTCTATTATCAGAAGGGGTGAAGATATTCTATCTGGGATTTGAATTGAAAATAAAGGAAGTTGATAAAGTTTAGAATCCATCCAAGAGTCTTCAAAGAAAAGATAAATTCATTTGTTCTTTTTTTGGGTCAGATAGTGTGAGGTTCAGGGGTTTGGGTGATTGAAAACCAAATTTTGGGTGGATTTAAAAGTCGAGAAAGGTTTTCTGGGAAGGGGCACACGGTTTAACCTAACTATGAACCTAATCCATGTGAATATTTTTTAGTGGTGTATGATTATTCTTAAAAGGGCTCACAATTTGAAAAACCATGAACTAACCATGTAATTCCCCTCTATATAGGGTTTCACAGTTTTTCGGGTTGGGGTACACAGTTTTCTTTACCCATGTGCCAACCATGCACTTCCCTTTTTCTTTAATTTTTTTTCTCAAATTTCACCCAAACACACCGTAAAGTGAAAAATCAAACGAAAATTACTCATCAAAAGGAAAAAAAATTTCTACAAACAAGACCGAGATAACTCCATAAAGGGTCAGAATCTTACAATCTTACCAATTTATAATAGCTCGTCCACGAGTTGCACTCCCAAGCATCTATAAGATTATGAGTCAAAAATATTAGGCCACTGAGGCCACTCATCTTCTTTTGTTTAAAATGTTTCCTACTGCACACACCCATATTTCCACAATACATGAACTATCAGTATGATATTACCCCACAACACTTTATCACTGTGATCCAACACATGTATAAAATGATCTTCAAAGGAAGAATCTATCTCAAGATCAACATCATCCATGTTGATCACATGAGAAGGGTCAGGGTGATCTTTTTGGAGTTGTGATACATGAAAAACATCATGCATAACACTGTATTTCTATGGAAGAGCCAATCTACAAGCCACCAGCCTGATTCTCTCCACAACCTAAAACTGTCCAATGAACCTGGGTGATAGCTTTACCAATCTATGTATCATGTAGTGACCCAATCTAGGAGACACCTGAAGAATTACCTGATCACCCTCTGTAAACTCTAGGGTTCATCTTCGTCTATTAGCATATGAATTCTTCCTACTCTGAGTCATATCCATATGTTTTTGAATCAACTAAACCGGATCTGACATCTCCTTCACAAGACTCTATCCCAACAACTCTAACTCATCTGCCTCCATCCAACATAGAAGAGATATTTATGGACTACCAAAAATAGCCTCATATGGTTATATATGAATAGTTTCTTTATAACTATTATTATAGGAGAACTCCACCAAATATAGGTTCTTTTCCCAAGATCTACCAAAGTCCAGGACACTTGCTTGCAACATATCCTCAAGCACCTGTATAGCATGCTTCGACTTCCCATCTATCTATGGGTGAGATTCGTACACAATAGAACCTATGTACCAAGAACCTTATACAAGACCTACCATAATCATGAAATAAAGTGTGAATTAGGATCTAAAACTATAGTCTGTGGCACCATGTGTAGACCTATCTTCTATACATACAAATCCCCCAACTGCTCCGCAGAGAAGGTATCTCGTACAAGAAAGAAATGTGTTACCTTCATTATTCTATCCACAACAACCCAAATAGAGTCATTATTCTGAGGTATCCTAAGGATACACACCACAAATTATGTAGTCACATCCTCCCACTTCCATTCTATAATGGGCAATGACTATAGTAAACATCTAGGTTATTGATACTTGGACTTCACCTACTTACAATGTAGCATCATGTCACAAACCCTACTATCTCCTTTTTCATGTATAGCCACAAAAACCATCATCATTGGTAAATGTACATTTTGTTCACACCTGGATGTACTGTCTAGTTTGAGGTATGAAATTTACACATACACTCCTCTCACATGGTCATAGGTACAAAAAATCGATTCTTTACATAGATGATATCATCCTCATCTATGATCCAATAGGGATGTGACTCCCCACCTTCAAGGATTTCCCTCAAGGTCAAGCACTCTGGATATTCATATTGCCTATCTCTAATCTAGATCAAAAGTGTAAACTCCACTAAAACTGATATGAGAGTTATCTAGTCCTGACTCTCCTAAATCACCACATTTATCTTAGCCAGCAAAGTCACCATATTTCACTCAACACTAAATTCTTGAACTACTTTAGTCTAATTTTTCCTTCTCAAAGTATCAACCATACTGTTTCATTTCTCAGGTATATATTCTAGAAAAAAATCAAATGACTACATATATTCATCCCATATCTACTATCAAATATTCAAATATTATTGTGAAAAGATATAATTTATGCTCTTATGATCGGTATACATAGTAAACTTCTCGACTAATAGATAATTCCACTAACACTTCAAAGAATAAACCACTGCTAATAAATTGAGGACATGGGTAGGGTAGTTCCATTAATTAGATCTCAACTGTCGAGACCCATATGCCACATATAGATATCCCTACATCAACACAGATCTGAGTCTAATTCCAGAAGCATCACAATACATTGTATACTCCACACCTGGATTGGGTAGGATCAAGATCAGTGTCAATGTCAAGCACTTATTCAACACTTGGAAGGTATTCTTGCATGCTTCCATCCATTAAAACTTTATCCCCTTTTTTGGTCATGCCCATAATTGGGGTTTTTAATTAGGAAAATTATTTGATGAATCTCCGATAATATCCAGACAAAACTAGAAAATTCTGAATATCAAAAATATTCTTGGCTTGATCCCAATATACAACTTCATGCACCTTCTCTAGTCCCACTGACACACCTTCCTCTGAGATGATGTGACCCAAGAAGTGTACCTGGTCAATAAAAAACTAAAACTTAGATATCTTGGTGTATTTTCAAGGCTCTATTAGTTTACTCAGTATGATGTCAAGATGTTGGGTATGATCACCATGAGTCTTTTAGTACACGAAGATGTCATCCAAAAACTCCACCAAAAATTGATCCAGCTATGGATGGAAGGTTCTATTCATCAAGTCCATAAACACTTCTAGTGTGTTCGTAAACCCAAACAGCATTACGACGAAATCATATAGGACATACCTTATTCTAAAAGTATTCCTCACTATATCATAAGTACAAACTCTCATATGATGATACCCTAACCTCATGTTAATCTTGGAAAATACATAGGATCCCCCAACTGGTCAAAAAAATCATTGATACTAGGAAGTGGATACCTATTATTCATAGTCATCTGGTTCAACTTTCGAAAATCAATACATAAATATAGAGTACCATCAATGTTCTATGAAAAAAATACTATGGAACCCCAATGTGATATACTGAAATGGATAAATCCTTTCTCCACAAACTCCTCTAGATGATTATTAATCTCTTTAAGCTTTTTAGATTCCATTTGGTATGGTGGAATTGAAACCGGATCAGATCCTAGCATGATATCAATAGTAAATTCTACATCTCTATTAGCTGAAAACCCTAATAAGTCTTCAGAAAACAAATCTTGGAATCTGTTCACTACAGGTGTAAATACATCCTTCTTTACAAATCTATCATCCAGAAATAAACTAGAAACATGGGTTTTTGATCTATCCCCATTGTTGAGTAATTGTCCTTGCTCGTTCCACCTGGATATCCCACTCTCTATAGTGAATTTATTTTTCACCCTTAGAAGACATAAAAGTCACCCTCCTATGGTAACAATCAATGTGGGATTGGTATGATACTAACTAGTCTACACCCATAATTTTGTGGACGCCCGATGTGTCAATAATATTGGGATCCCACAGAAAACAATACTCCCCAATCCCGAGAGAACACCCCTTGCACAAACAGATGTCTCTAGACCGTACTCCCAACAATGTATCAATCATAATTAAACTCCACCACTAGGATAAAACCATTAATAAGTTTTGTAGATATAAATGTATGAGAGGCATCAATATCAAATAAGGAAATAACTAATGTAGAATCTAAAATAATAGTACTTCTCACTATAGATAACCCAACCTCACTATCCAAAAGTATAGTCTTCACTACATGCAACTATCCTACCCCTCTCTCTTATGATTTAGTCTGGATTCCCAGAGTTTCACCATCGTGATGATACAAACGATCTTTCCTAGAAGAACCCCATACACTACCTCTACCACCTCAGCTAGTAGAAATACAACTAACAATATGATAAGGTGTAGAATATCACCTTCCTACACTCTGACTCTATCTATATACACCCTCACTATCCATATATCACTGATTTTTTCATAACTTCTATAGATTTACCATATTATCATAAAATCTACACTCCACTTCTTGTTGGGAGTGGCTTCTATGATAATGGCCTAAACAACCACACCGATGAAAGATCAATTCAGTAAGGTCCTATAAAACTGACCCTCTGGTCTGACCACACATCTTTCCGCTGCCCTGGATAAACATCTCATAATGGTGATTCCTGATCCTGATAGTTTCACCTCCTAATAGTTCATTAGAAACTATCTATCTAGCACTGGAAGCCTCCTTTAGGTTCCCCTATACTATGAGATCAGGATCCACCACCTCAGAAAAATTCTTTAAGCGAAAGGGGTTAACTTGGGACTTAATCTAACATTTAATCCCATTCCGAAATACCTCACCATAGCTATCTCATACCCTTCCAAATTTGGAAAAAAGTGCTTCAAATATGTAAAGTGTATATCATAGTCTATCACGGAAATACTCCCCTACATCAACCTCATGAACTCATCTGCTCTCTCCTACCACAACGTCTCTAGATAGAAGTTCTCCCAAAACTTCTCTAAGAATTACTTCCATAACATACCATCTGCATGTCTAGTATGCACCTGAATATCCCACCAACTCTTCACTAATACTCACATCATATAAGTATCCAAATTAACCCTTTTTTAGTAGGAGTATCTCAATGGTCACGTGTAGTCTTGATGGTCTCCACCCAAAACTCATCTCCCTCATGTCCACCCCCTATATTAAAATTCAGAGGGTGTTGCAACTAAAAATACCTTTTTAGGCCATAAATTCTCTTCTCAACCCACCCCATGTCTCTTACCATGAATTTAATTAAGTAATAAAATTCCACTCGAAACTACTCCCCTACTTCCTCACCCAACACTGTCAGTTCCTCAGGTTCCATTGCTGGTAGAGCATCACCAACCATATCATTCTGTTTTCCTCTCAACAATCATCTTTGTGGAGCCAAATCTCTACAATTCTAAAAAAAATATTAGGAATCATAACACAATTTATCACATTTATATAAGAGGAGAAACACAAAAATTCATGACAAGTCTTCTCCCAACCCTCACCATGTAGTCAAAACTGAGATTCTATCACTACCCTTAACCATCTTACACCTTTGTCGTGGTTTCAAAAAGTCATTATCATTCTCTTATAAAGCTTCTCATTAGACACTCATTTATTATTATCTTTCATAATAGTATAATTATATATTCTAAATTATCAATTTTATATGAAAGTAATAATAGTTCATGTTAAAAAACTTACACAAAACCCATTTTCCCATGTGTGCCTAAAATGATGCATGTCATAAAATAATCACGAGTGCCTAGAATGATGCATGAAACCTAAAATCTTATAACATACCAGGACACGAGTCAATTTTTAACTAATCACAACAATCTTCTAAAACAATTATCACATCACAAAATAAGTACGTCACTCAAGGTGAAATAATATTCAATAGAAACAGTGAAAAATAATAACAAAAATACCACCCTAGGTACTTAGGTTTTCCCCCATACATGGGTTTTAAACTACCATACATGAGTTCATAACCAAGGCCCAAATTTCCCTTATATCATTTATACCTTCCCTAAATTTCAATAGAAAATAAAATAAAAGAAAACTCCTCTAATATCAGTTTGTAACATTCCAACCTGGGATCCACACACTGGTGCCTCGACCCGGTCGATCACACAACCTCAGGCACGCCTCCCAGTATTCCAAAGGTTTCCAACTAGCAGAAATGGTCTGATATATCGATAATTGGGAGACTATACCCTCTTTTATTAGAGTAATACATCATCATAATAAATAAACAATAGCATAATAACATATAACCATAATCAGAATAGTAAAAGTTTCACAAGATGACCCAAAACTACAAATACAATATCAAAACTGAAGTGTAAATATTCCATGATAAATTACGTTCCAAGTGTAAAAATGAAACTCAAAAGTAAAGACACTGATAACAACCAAGTGGGTCTCAAACCATTTCTGTTTCTCTCATCCATACTCTATCCCCAAATCATCCATCTAACACAGGTCCTTTTTTCTTAACCTGTCCTAAAATCATGAAATCTATTCAGGTAACGATCAAGATGCCCAAGTAGGATGTGAGTACAACAAAGTAGGACACCACCAACAATGTCTAAAATAATATTCAGTCTATAAAAGTGTATGTAGTTGTAAAAATAAATATGTATAATGCATAATTAAATAGTTATAACATTATCTATTTTTCCTTTTTTAACCACAGAAACCCCCAAGTTTCTGTGAACACTTGTATCTCAATACCTGCTTTGGATCATGACAGAGTCCGAACTATCTCCAAGGGATATCATATTTGAATGTCCATGTTACCATTCATAATCACATAATTGAATGACCATGCTACCATTCACCATTTCACAATCAAATGACCATGTTACCATTATAGTTTTCATAAATGAATGATCATTTTACAATTCACCTCTTCATAATTGAATGTCCATGTTGACATTCATTAATTTACACAATTGATTGACCATGTTACCATTCATTAATTTACACAACTGAATGACCATGTTACCATTCATTAATTCACACAATTTAATGAACATGTCACCATCTATTAATTCATACAATTGAATGACCATGTTACCATTCATTAATTCACAAAACTGAATAACCATGTTACCATTCATTAATCCACACAATTGAATGTCCATGTTTCCATTCATTAATTCACATAATTAATTCAAAAATTAATTATCTAAAAATAAAAAATATTAATATTTCATAATTAATTACAAAATTAA
The DNA here is from genome assembly GCA_963277665.1 of Viscum album. Taxonomy (NCBI): domain Eukaryota; kingdom Viridiplantae; phylum Streptophyta; class Magnoliopsida; order Santalales; family Viscaceae; genus Viscum; species Viscum album. Next base: position 64,173,199 of record OY728147.1, on the reverse strand, counting down.
TTATCTAATTAAAAAATCTCAATATCTCATAATAAATTCCATAATTAATTATATAATTAAATAGTCTCAATATCTCATAATTAATTATAGAAATAATTATCTAATTCAAGAATATCAATACATCACAATTAATTCCACAATTAATCATCTAATTTAACAATATCAAAATCTCATAATTAATTCCACAATTAATTATCTAATTCAATAATATCAATATCTCATAATTAATTCCATAAGTAGTTATCTAATTTAACAATCTCTATATCTCATTATCAATTCCACAACTAATTATATAATTAAATAATCTCAATATATCATATTTAATTCCATGATTAATTATGTAATTTATATAATTCATACAATTCAAATAATTAATTCCATGATTAATCTCAATATTTCATAATTAATTCCATAGATAATTATCTAATTCAATAATATTTATATCTCATAATTAATTCCAAAGTTAATTATCTAATTCAATAATCTCAATATCTCATAATTAATTACACAGTTAATTATCTAATTCAATAGTCTCAATATCTCATAACTAATTCCATAATTAATTATCTAATTCAATAACCTCAATATCTCATAATTAATTCCACAATTACTTATCAAATTCAAAAATCTCAAAATCCCATGATTAATTCCACAATTAATTATCCTTATATCCTAGAATTTCATGATTCCTTCATTAATTAATTTACCACATTAGTTAATTCTATTAATAAATTCAATTGATAAATAACTCTAGAAATTATACAATTTTCATACACTTAATAAAAATCACAAATATGGGATTTGGATACTAGACCACCAACCTAAATTCATTGATAAATGATCGCCCAAAGGAAACCCCCAAAAATTTGAGTAACACAATGACATATAATAAGTTATTAATTTAAAACCCTAAATCAAGTTTACATAAATCAAGATCTATCTAATCTAGATCTATATCTATAATCCTAGATATATATCCACGGGTTCCCCTTTAACCCTTAGAAGGGGGATTATTCATAATAAAATAAAAAAGAAGGTGTTTGGGATATTAATACTAGATATATATCCACAATACTAGATCTAAATATAATCCAAAACATGAAGAACAACCACCAAAATAATAGAAAATGAAAGCAAGAAGAAGGATAAACCAAGCGGGATATGATTCTCTTACCAAGAGGGGTGCAGATCTTTGATCCAGGCTACGAATCATAAATAATAGAGGTTGGTAAGGCTTGGAATCCATCTTAGAGGCTTTGTAATTTATATAAATTGAGTTGGTCTATGTTTGGGTCGAATAGGGTTAGTTTTGAGTGTTCAGGTGATTAAAAACCCAATTTTTAGGTGGATTTAAAAGTCGAGAATGGATTTCTGGGTAGGGGTGGATGGTTTCCTATAACCATGTGCCTAAAATTCATGCCTTATTTATAGGGGTTCATAGTTACTCCTAAAATGGTGAAAATTTTGAAAAACCGTGCCCCAATCGTGCAATTCCCCTCTGTCTAGGGCTGCACAGTTTACTGGGTTGGGGTACATGATTTTATCTAACCATCTGCCAACTGTGCACTAACCTTTTTCTTTTAATTTTTTCTAAAATTTCACCAAATTACACCCCAAAGTAAAACCTAAAATAAAATTACTCAACACAAGGACAAAATAGCACCTTTAAATGAGCCCGATACAACTCCACAAAAGTTTAGGATCTTACAGATTATCTGATACTTTAAGATAATGATTCATAAGTAATTTGTGACATGTAAGAATTAGTCTCACATAAAACTGATACATGATATAATCATCATGAATCAAAGTGTGTGTTTTCAATTAAAAATAATATTTTAGTAAAAATTATACTTGACATACTCAAAACCAATAAAAAATTCATATTTTCTTGATACTTTAGTATAATGATTCATTTGTAATTTTTATATGTAGGAATCATCTGCACGTCAATATTATACACGGTGTGATAGGCATTACTCAAAGTTTGTCATTTTATTTGAAATTTGCAGTTTAGTTCAAAACACATGTCACATACTCAAAATGGAGAAAATGAAATCGGATTATTTTGATACTTTAGGAAAATGAACCATAAGTCATTTTTGACATGTATGAATCAAATTCATCTCAATTCGATACACAATGTCCTCTATATTACTCAAAATGTCGGTTATTAGTTTAAAATTGAAAATCTAGTTAAAAATTTGTGTCACTCATTGAAAAATGATAAAATATTATTTTATTATCTTTATACTTTAGGAAAATTATTTATAAATCAATTTTGATATTTAGGAATCATTCGCACATCAAACCGACATACGATGTGACCGGTATTACTCAAAGTGTGTGTTTTCAGTTTAAATTGTCATTTTATTAAAAAAGATACATGATATACTCAAAAATAATTAAATGAATTCATATTTTCTTGATACTTTATAAAAAATATCCATAAGTCATTTGTGATGTGTAGGAATCAGTCATACGCCAATCTGACACATAGTGTGACAGGTATGACTCCAAGTGTGTCTTTTTATTTAAAATTATAATTTTAGTTCAAAACACATGTCACATACTCAAAACCAAGAAATCACATTCATATTGTTTTTATAATTTAGGAAAAATATCTATAATTCATTTGTGATGTGTAGGAATCATCCGCACCTCAATTGGATACATGGTGTGCCCGATATGGCTTAAAGTGTCTGTTATCTGTTTAAAGTTGACAATTTAGTTCAAAACACGTCTCACTCACTAGAAAATAAGAAATAACACTTGGGTTGTCTTGATACATTAGGAAAATTATTCATAATACATTTTTGATGTGTAGGGATTAATAATACTTCAAAATGAATCAAGATGTGACCGGTATAACTCAAAGTATGTGTTTTCAGTTTAAATTGTAATTTTAGTAAAAAAGACACATGACATACTCAAAATTGATAAAAAATAGCCATATATTCTTTTTATTTTAGGAAAACCATCCTTAAATCATTTTTGATGAGTGGGAATTAGTATCATGTTAATCTAACACACGATGTGATTTATATGACTCCAATTGTGTCCTTTTATTTAAAATTTTCATTTTATTTCAAAATGCACATCATATACTCAAAACCATGCAAAAATATTCAAATTTTATTAATAATTTAAGAGGACAATTAATAATTTACTTGTGACATTTTGGGATCAGTTTCATCTTAATTTGATACACGGTGTTCCTGGTATGACTCAATGTGTTCGTAATTAGTTTAAAATTTACAATTTAGTTTAAAATGATTTTCAATAACTAAAGCCTAAGAACACATGTTAATACTGTCTTGATACTTTAAAAAATTATTTATATGTCATTTATGATAAGTAGGAATCAGTCTCACATCAAAACAACACATGATATGACCAGTATCACTCAGTCTATGTGTTTTTAGTTTAAATTGATTTTTTATTAAAAAATAAAAATGACATACAAAAAACTAAGAAAAAACATTCGGATTTTGTAGATACTTTAATAAAATGATCCTTAATTAATTTGTGACATGTAGGAATTATCCACATGCCAATTCAATGCATGGTCTGATCAGTATGACTCCAAGTGTGTCCTTTTATTTAAAATTGACATTTTAGTTCAAAACACATGTCACATAATCAAAACCATGAAAATACATTCCTATTTTTCTAATACTTTTGGAAAATGATCCATATGTTATTTTTGATGTGTATGAATCAACCTCACCTCAATATGATACACGGTGTTCCTGGTATGACTCAAAATGTCTGTTATTAGTTTAAAATCGACAATTTAGTTTAAAAAACATGTCAATCACTGAAAATTATGAAAATGTGCTCATATTATCTTGATAATTTAATACAATGATTCATAAGTCATTTATGATGTGTAGTAAAGGAGTCTTATATAAATTTACAGACGATGTGACCAATATAACTCAACGTGTTTTTTTTAAATTAACATTTTAGTAAAAAAGACACATGACACACTCAAAAATGATAAAATTCATTCATATTATTTTGATAATTTAGAAAAAAAATCCTTAAGTTATTTGTGACTTGTATGAATCAACCGGAAGTAAATCCAATACATTGTGTGACCGATATGACTTAAAGTGCGTCCTTTTATTTAAAACTGACATTTTATTAATGTATTGTTTCATATTTAAGTTTAATTTGATTATTTGTAGTATTACTAACATGATTATTGTTTTTTGTACAGGTGGATTCTTTTTCTCAAGTTATGGTAGCTTGTTCAGAAACTGATACCATGATCATGATCTTTTGATAGGGCATCATGTTCTGAAGAAAATGAAACCATTGATGTTTTAAAATGTTTGTGATAGCACTTTTTAATGTAATTTTAAAAAATAATGTTTGAAATGTGTATAATATAGTGTCTGTCTTTATTGTATTTGTGATGTAATATTTATTTCAATTAAATTATAGATTTTTATAAAACATTGTTTGACATTTGTAAAATTTTTAACATGATGCAATGTGCTGTAATTTGAAAATCACACTACAGTGGGTTAGCCTTTATCAGTGCTACTTTTAGTGATGAAAAAAGAGACCCACTTTTAATTACACATAGATCAACAATACTTTTTTTGTACATAAAAAGGATTTATCTAGTTCGTTTAAAAGTCATTTCTTTATTAGTGTAATAATCTCAAGTATAAGGACCAATACACATATATAAAAATGGGATTATCCAATGATACATAAAACCTATGGAATTAATATTATCGAGTCAGTACTCATAACCACTCTTCTGGGATATTACCAAGTGTGAATTTCATGAGAATAATTCTTACTGTCTTATAAACCTTCAACACCTTATATTCAAACATTGTAAAGACTCGACCCCAGTCGCCAAGAGACGGTGCCTTATTATATTACATTGGAATGATTACAAGAGATTCATATCCCAAATTAATAACTAGTTTAGTAGATTTTGAAATCAATATACATACATAAGTTCAACATTACAACTTGAAATGAAAAATAGCAAAAAGTTCCATTGGGAACATACACCATTCTAAGATTATCCCTACAAGTCAATCATAATATACCTCTTCATATCCTGGTTAAAATGAAACATAAGAAGGCGTGTGCTCAGATTCCTAGTAAGGGTAATAAATATAGAAGAATATATCCTAAACATAAACATTAGGCATGGTGAATAATTGAAAACACAATTTTTAAAAAATAATGAAATTGAACATATTATGGCAGGAATATGAGATGAGTAATTATTTCCATAATAAAACATAATCATGGGTATTATACTTGTTGAATAACCACACGAAATATTAATTTCTATCTTCATAATGAGGGAAAATTCATATGATAGAAATTCTTAAACATACCATATAGGCCTCAGCCAAGACATCTAAAAATGATTAAGTTCTCAGCCAAAACCATATCTAAAAAATGGGCAAGGCCTTGGCCAAGTCCATATCTATTTTTATCATGAGACCTATCGATGCATAAAGGGGATATAGAGGGCCCCACATATCACATAATAATTCCAATTCATTCTTCATATGAATGTGTATAAACATAAACAAAAAATACATTCATATTGAAACTAACATATAAAATGTAAATAACTTTCCCCAAACATTAAGCATAAACACTAACCACTCAGAGTAAATTGGTGAATGGTTTTAAGAAAGAATATAAAAATTAAAAATAATAACAAACCATTCAATTAAATATGGTATATGATATTATAAAATATTAATCCCAATAATACATAAGAATCAAAAAGAGTGTTGAAACAGATGAAGTTACTCTTATAAAATCATCGAGTAATTCTTGAGCTAAATACTATTTTATTTTGAAAAGAAGAGTTATTTTGGAAAGGTATTTGTATAAAACCAGAAATAATTTAAGTTAATATATTAATAATAAAATCAGTGATTTTATAAAGATAATGGTTTCTAAAAATATATTATATAGTTCCCTTGAAAATAGGTAAGAATTTGAGAAATTTCCTTGAATCAGACATGTATTTAGAAAAGGATTTTAAAAGTTCCTTTTAAAACATGTATCTCACCATAAAATAAGGAATGATTATGGTTGGTAAAAATATATATAAAAATCAAAAAGAATTTATATTGAGTACATAATAATAAAAAATAATTTCACTAAGGTAAGTAGATAATAAAATTAACCCGAATGAAAATGGAGGTTCAGGTGGAAAACCCTTACATTAAGTCCAAAGGTGTTCCTCACTTGATCTTAATGAAATGAATAATAAAATTTACATTCATAAATTAATGAGTCAAAAAATTCAAATAGATTTAATTGATTTATTATAACCTTATTAGGTTCATTCATTTTATTTTTTATGGGTAAAGAGATTCAATTTCATTGTTTGGGAGCGTTTTCTTCCTTGGTTTTCCGGACCAGTTTACTTATATTCATGCACTAATAAGCATGTAGAATGAGAATAGTTTTCCAGAATATAAGTTGTATGTTATTATTGAACAACCATAAGTTTACATGGTTATAATTTTTTTGGTTATTGGGAGTGAAGATGAATCATTATATAAAACTTTATTGACAATTGTTTGGGTTAATTGACGAGTTTTGATCGCAACAAAATCATTTTGATTTATAAATTTATATCACGCATAAAAAATATTCCATAAGATTAAATAAGTTATAATAAGTGTATTATAGTCTGGTTTTACCATCACAATAGTTTCACAACTACAATTGAATATGGTAATAGAAATTGAAAAGCCGTTGTCCTTGAATGTGATAAATTAACACATCTCAAATGGTGTTTTCATTTCTAGTATAAAATAAGGGGAAAGAAGAGATGATAAATAATTCTTCCTTTATCATTACAAAATTATAGTAAATGTAAGTTACTAGAGTCATCAAAACATTTGGATGAAAGGAGGTGTGGAAAGAAAATAATTGAATTGAACTTGAAATAAAAGAAATGAAAAGAGGAATTTATCTTTTGAATTAATCTTCCTTGAGAGCCTCTTTAGGGGAGACGTTGTGGTCTTTTTTTGAGACCTTGGGATAATGGATGTGGGGGAAGATCTTGGAATGATATTTGATCAGAATTTAGAAAAGGAAAAAGTCTTGAGAGGAGTGAAGCGAAGAGGGAGTGGGGGGGTGGTATAGTGGAGGAGAGGAGGGTTTTCCCATTATTTTACTCACTATTTAATTATTTTTCCAAAGACAACTAATAGTATTGATTATTGTGACTAATAATATTAATATGATCATGTGAGTTCTAAAAAAGTGTTCTTACATCATCCATGATTCTAGGAATAGTGAATTTAACTGATAATGAATATATATGGTAAATTGCCGTATGTTACTATTCATAAAAATTCAAGTATTTCAGAAAAATCCCAAAAATTCACCCTAACTATTTTCAATGTGTAGAATTAAAAAAATTACTCCATTTTTTGAAAATAATTTTCTAAATAATATTAATGTAATTTTTAAATGAAATTGTAATTTATTCAAAAAATAACCATTTTAAAAGTACAATTTATTTTATATCACCTTGAAAAATTAATGAAGATATAATTATCTTATAACATTAAGACAATAAAATAATAATATGATTTAATATTAATAAGGGTCATATTACTATTCATATTACAATTCATAAGGGTATGTTACTATTCACAAAAAATATATGTTTGTCTTATCATACTGTAAATATCTTACTGAATGCAACCATGTATGTCAGTTTTTTGAAATTCAAATCATAGAGGTGGAAAAATTATGTTTAATGGATAGGTTATAATAAAGTGGTGTTTTGTAGAGATTCATTGTTTCATACATTCAAGTATTAAATTTATTTTCAAAATCTTGGGGGGTTACATTATCCCCTCCTTATAAAAAATTTTGACCTCGAAATTACCAAAATGTTACCTCACAAAAAAATTTGGGCAGTTCTTCATCATAAACTCCTCAGGATCCCATGTTTCCTCTTTGATTTTATGATTTTTCCAAAGTATCTTTACCAGTTGTGTCATATGAATCCTCAACACTAGTTCTTTAGTGTCCAGAATATGGATAGGCTATTCACAGTAAGATAGGTTGGGTTCCAATTCTATAGCTTTAGAAGTGAGGACATGCATTGGATCTATCATGTAACTTCTCCGCAATGAGACATAGAACACATTTTGAACCTTTGATAGGAAAATTGGCATATCCAAATGATATGAAATAACTCTAAATCTCTCTATAATTTCAAAATGGCCTATATATATAGGGCTCAGTTTCCCTTCCCAAATCTTATTACACCCTTCCATTGAGATACTTGTAAGAAAACATGATCTACCTCATAAAACTCCAATTAATAACTTTGATTATCAGTATAGATTTTTTGTCTGCTTTGAGTTGCTTTGATATGGACTTTAATAATATTTAACTTCACTATTGTTTCCTCCACAAGATCTGGGCCCAAAGAATTCTTTTATCCAACTTCATCCCAAATAGTTGGTGTACGACATCTCTTTCCATACAATGCTTCATATGGTGCCATTTTAATACTTGAATGGAAACTATTGTTATAGGAAAACTCCACTAAAGGTAAATATTGATCCCACATACCTTGAAAGTCAAGTGAAAATGATCTTAACATGTCCTTTAAGGTTTGGATCATCCTTTCTGTTTTCCCATCAGTTTGTGGATGATAAGCAGTAATCAATCAAAACCTAGTATCCAAAGATTTCTAAATAATTTTCCAGAATTTTAATGTAAATTGTGGATGATTATCAGAAAAAATTGAGAGAGGTTCTCCATGAAGTCTCACAACTTCATTGATATAGATTCGTTCAAAGGGATCCAGTGGAAAATCCAACTTTATAGTAAGGAAATGTCCATATTTTGTAAGTCGATAAAAAATTACCCATATTGCATCATTTTTTCTCAGAGTTTTGGGTAATCTAGTGACAAAATCCATGGTGATGTCATCAGATTTTCATGTAGAAATAGTTAGAGGTTGCATTAATCCTCTAGGATGTTGGAATTTGGACTTCACTTGTTAACATACTAAACATCTTGATACATAATCAGGAATTTCCCTCTTTATTTTATCCCACCAGAAATGTTCTTTCCAATCTCTATACATTTTAGTGCTACCAGGGTGTTGAATGTTCCGGGTGCAGTGGAAGTGTGTTTGGCCTAACACCCAACTTTAATTTTTACCACGATCAATTATTATCCTAGGATCAATACAACGATGAATGCCAGTCTCCACAGAATAGAATCAAATATTTAGATAAAGAATGAAGAGGCCTGAAACCTTTAGAGAAAATCTTTCACGTCATGTTTATAATTAATTTAATTAATTTCATAAAGAAAATATTACCTGGATCTTTAGTATTTTCTTCATTGATGATGTTGATTGTCCGTAATGACCCTTCTAGATTATCTTGTTGCACTTTCAAGGATCCAGACTAGAATCCCTCTAGAGGTGATCCACACGTGCACTGATGGCCTCCAATTGACACTACTCATTCTTCGGGTGCTAGCATGGAGAAGCGAGTGTCTTGTGTTGTTCATTCTTGATCTCTTGATCTTCATCCTTGAATAACATCTCTCATTATTGAGAGGGTAGGTAAGAGTATTCAAGAGAGAAATTGTTTAGCTCAATAATTCTCAATTCATCAGGTGTGCGGTTCGGTACATGGCACAATTTATGCATGTGTCTATTTATTGACATGGGGATTCAGTTACAATATTTAAGTTCATAATAGCAATTAAGTACATTCACAACCTTATATAAAAACATTGTTATTAATAATAATACCGCGTCAAAATTTTTGGTGTGCTAACTTGCACAAAATAAAATTATAAATAAAATTCCGTGTCACAAAATAACCACAACATTATTTTAATTTGTGCCAACTAGTTTAATTTTTTATCATCTTGAAAATATTTATTTTACTACTGGATCATCCTTGTTACCCTCAAACTCCTCTTCCATTTATTGAACACCCGAATAAATAAATAAATAATTTATTCTCTTAAATAAATATTTTATTTAAAAAATAGTAAATAAATATTTATTAAATGTTCAATAAAATAAATAAATATATTTTACCCACAATATGATGAATAAATATTTATTTAATTTATGAAATCATTTTAAATTGAATAAAATTATACTATTGTCTTGAGAATAATATTTATTAATTAAATTCTAATAGAATTTAACCGAGACTACCAGAAACACTTTGTGTGTGATCCTCTAGGATTCTTTCTCGTTGGCATTAGACAGGCTTGCCTAAAGTCCAAGAGTACTATCTAGAAATGGATCAAGGAACCCAAGAAAAATAAATTAAAGTCACAAAAATGAAATCCCCATATGAACACTCAATATGTAGTATAATCCCATTGTCACAATATCTCACCAAACCGGTTTCATGATAGCGTCTTTAACTTTTATGCTTGATATGTCATTCTTTGACTACCTAAAATAAACTCTTCATTACACCATGGTCATGGAGTTTTTCATGAAGGTTCTTTTTCAATAAAAGGGTCAAGATATAAAATTCCATAAAGGGAAGAGACAAATCCTTCTTCGACTTATCCATTAATAACAGGACACTCATGATGCACCCAACGTACCCTACTTCCTTCCAACTGTCTACATGATGGTTTTCATCAGTAAATCAAAGTGCACAAGTTGTGACACATATTAATGATAATATTAAAGTCTAAGGATCATTAAACATGCTCACATATAGAAATATACAATGACACCAAAACATGCAGAATTCTTACTGGTGGGTCTGTTCTCATATTCTCCTGTCTTGGAGATTACCAAGTGTGAACTTCCTGAGAGGAAGTCTCATCTGCTTACAAGTACTCACACCTAACAGTCTAGATACTATGTGTCCCATCATAGTATGTCATCCAACCATAAAACTATATTTAAGAATATTGTTATAGCATTTTAAGGTTCTCATCATAGCGGGGAACTGCCATGACCTTATCAATGAAACCAACACTCTAGGACATTATTACATCATAGTCATGCAGAAAATTGAAAAATATATAATAAGATGTTTAATATTTAAATACATTAAATATCCATGCAATCAAAGTACAACCAGTTGGTTCTAGGACACCAAATATTACAAACTCCCACTTGGACTAGAGCCAACTACATATGAATTTCAGTCTGTTAGACCTCACATGGTGATCATGTTTCTACTGAGTTAAGGCATTAGTCAAGGGGTCCACCATGTTGTATTCTGTGGAAATAATGATTACTGCAACATCACATCACTAAGAAAAATTTCTCAAGAGATGATATTTCTGAATTATGTGCTTCATCCACTGATATGACCATGTCTCTTTTGTGAGAGCCACTGTTGCAGTATTATCACAGTACAATGTGATTGGATCTTTACTTCTAGGTATCACATACAGCTCATGGATGGATCCTTTCATCAAAACTTCTTATTTAGATTCCTTAAAAGCTACGATATACTCATAATCTACTGTAGAATCTACAACCACGCTCTTCTTTGAGCTCTTCAAGCTTACCGCCCCTCCATTCAAAGTGAAAATGTATCTCGTTTGCGACTTCATGACATCTTGATCAGTCTGGAAACTAAAATTTATATATCCTCTATTTACTAGTTCCTCATCTCCTCCATAAACCAATAACATATCCTTAGTACACCTTAGATACTTTAGGATAGTCTTGACTGCCATCCAATAGAGGTCACTTGGGTTAGCTTGATATCTACCTACCGAACTCAATGCGTAGGATACATATAGCCTTGTACATAGCATGACATACATGAATGAACCAATCAATGATGAATATGGAGTCCTTTCCATTATCTTTCTTTCCTCATGTTTCTGAGGACACATTTTCTTAGAAAGATGAATTACATGTGATGCTGGAAAAAATACCCTCTTGGATTGTTCCATATTGAATCTCTTCAGTATCTTATCAATGTAGGTACTTTGACTTAGGACCAAAAATCTCTTAGATCTATCATGCTTCCAATAAGTAATATGTCATCAAACTATACTATTAGGAAAATGAATGCACTCCCACTAAACCGTTTTTAAACATAAGTCTCACATTCATTCTTGATAATACCAAATTTCGTTATGGTTTTATCAAAACAAATGTTCCATGACCTGGATACTTGCTTCAATCCATAAATGGATTTTTGCATCTTGCATAATTTATTGGCATCCTTTGGAGTCATAAAACCTTCAGGTTGTGTCATGTAGACATCTTCCTGAAGGTTCCTGTTAAGGAAATATATTTCGAAATCCATTTTACAAATATCATAGTCATGGAAAGAAGCAATGGATAATAGAATTCTGATGAATTTAAGCATTTCAACTGGTGAAAAGTTTTTGTCATAGTAAATACCTTGACACTGTTTGAACACTTTTGCAACCAGTCATGCCTTATAGGTACTGACTTGTCCTTCAATTTCTTGTTTCTTCTTGAATTCCCATTTTTAACCAACAGGCTTTACATCAACTGGAGGATCTACCAAAATACATACTTGATTTTGGTACATGGAATCCATTTTAGAATTCATGTATTCTTGCTACTTGGAAACATCTATGACACTTACTCCTTCTTTATAGGTTAGAGGATCATTATTATCAACTAATAATGAGTCACCATCCTCAATAACTAGAAAACTGTACTTTTCTAGTTCTATAACATCTCTTGTACTCCTATGAAACTCTTGTTTCTTTGGAATAATTATTTCTTCCATGGGGATTTGTGGAATTTGTTCATGTACCAACTCTTGCATACCTTGAGGCTCAACTTCATTGAAGTCTATCTCGCTCCCACTATCTATTTTTTATTTGTGATCCCTCTCAAGGAATATGGAATGTCTTTCCACAATAACATTTTTTTCTGAGGGGTTGTATAGGTAATATCCCCTTGTTTCCTTGGGGTATCCTATAAAGTTACACTTTATTTCTAGAGGTGCAAGTTTGTTACCAGAAGAGGCCTTAACAAACACATCATTTCCCCATACATGTAGATTGGATAATATGGCTTTATTTCCACTCCATAAATCACATAGAATACCATTTATTGATATAGTTGGTACTTGGTTTAGTATGTGCGCCACTGTTTGTAAGGCATACCCCAAATGAATAATGGAAGACTCACATAACTCATAATTGATCTCACTATGCTCAACAGGGTGTGGTTCCTCCTTTCGCTCACACCATTCCACTGGTGCGTGTATGGAGGAGTGAGTTGGGATAGGATCCCAAACTCCCATAAGTAATCAATGAAGTATTTCTTAAGATATTATCTACCTTGTTCTCAGCGGAATTTCTTAATCTTCTTATCAAGATGGTTCTCAACTTCATTCTTGTATTCTTCGAACTTATCAAAAGAATCTGACTTATACCTAATTAATTAGATATATCCATATCTACTAAAATCATATGTAAAAGTTCTGAAGTATGAGTACTCTCCATTTTCTTCAAATAGAAATGGTCCACAGACATTGGTATGAACCAATTCAAGAAGTTCTTTAGACATTTCACCATTCCCACTAAATGGGGATTTGGTTTGTTTTCCTTGTAAATATGCATGACATATTCCAAGTGGTTTTAGTTATAAAGAATATAAATATCCATATTTATGTAACTTTGTCAAGAATTTCTCATTTACATGACCTAGCCAGTGATTCCAAAGTTGGGTGTGGTATGAGTCATGTGAAATTTCTTTTTTATCAATTTCCATTACTTGGTTTGTGTAATCCAATACGTAAATACTATTGTATAAATGATCCCTACCAAAACAAATTTTATCTTTGTAAAAGAAGAAACATTCATTTCCAAACTTGAAAAAAATCCATCTGTATCTAATCTAGATACATAAATAATGCTTTTAGTAATAGATGGTACAAAATTGCAACATTTTAACTCCAAGGTCATCCTAGTTGGAAATGTGAGGTGGTAGTCCCAGACAGCTACAACAACAAGTCTAGCTTTGTTGGCTGCTGTTAGATCCACCTCCCCTCAGTCAATCTTCTTAAATATATTTGGTTCCTATATTTGGATACATATGTGAGCACAAAAAGCTATATACAATACCCAATTTTTAGAAACAGATAGATTTCATTCAATAAAAAACACACCTGAATCTTCCCCTTGCTTCTTAGGATGAGTGTAGTTCTTCTTCTAGTGACCCTTATAGCCACATGTGAAACAAATAGCCTCTTATTCCCTTTCCTACCCTTTTATCTTCATTTTCTTGGAAGGCTGTGAAGAATCTTTGGGCTTAAATCTCTTTACCATCCCTTTCCTCTTATTCACCATAAATACATAAGTATTTTCACGCTTCATATCTTTGTCCACTTGGTGAATGAGGATAAAAAGATCAAATAAAGACTTCTCAATGTTGTTCATATTGAAATTGATAACAAAGTTAGAGAAGCTCTGAGGGAGTGACGTGAGAAAGAGCTCAGTGCCCAGTTTTTCAGGGGTGTTTAAACCCTAGAACCTCCAGGTGCTCAATGTAGCCAATGAGATTGACTACATGAGGCCTAGATGGGGAACCTTCTCCAAGCTTACTTTTAAATAGTACCTTAGAGATCTCAAACCTTTCCCATCTTGATCTATCCTAGTAAAGACCACAGAGGTTCTCGAGCATTCTATAAGCATCCATGTTTTCGTGAGACTTCATAATCTCAGAAGACATCGATGATAACATCAAACATTGAACGTCGACCGCGTCATTTATATGTTTCTCATAGACTAATAAATCCTCATCAATAACCTCTTTAGTAGACTGATTAGGTAATGCTGACTCCGTCTTGTAATACTTTAATACATGGCATAGGAGAACCCGAAGGAGTCAAAACCGTTGCTGGAAGTTACTACCGTTGAGGATGTTGTCTTTATCCAGAATTAATCGTAGGGATAATGTGGTTGATGAGCTTTCCATTTTTATTCTACAATTAATATATCATATCATTAGTACATTCATGATTACATTTTTTGAGAAAAAATAAATTTTATTAAGTCTACCACTATTTTATCAAGTCCCAATGGCCCTCACCATTGAACTCTAAATGTCCAGTTTCCATGAGATTCTAGTGGTAAGGATCCATATTCCCCTTCTTATAACCCCAATAAGGGCTGGTAAAGCTATTAGAAGGTATTTAGGTAGGCAGGTCTTTTCCAACTGTAGGTTTTCAGCTCCTTAATCTATTGAGTGAACTCCCCAATCCTGAAATCATGACTTTGGATTTCCTCAACTCTTGCCTCAAATATTACACCATTTCTATCAAGGGATACTCCACTTGATATAATATGGTTAAGTCAACTCATAACCTTTCACAAGGGATTCTGGTATAAAAGTTAGTGTCCTAACAAGGGTTGGTCAAACACATAGTTTTATTGAGTTTTTCCCTTAATCAAGTAAGTGAAGTCTTAGTCTGACTTAATATTTTATTTGAGATATTTTTAGCACTTATGTGTGAATTTCTTATTATCATTATCACTTTATTTTTAATATTAAGTGGAACTTACTTAAGTGATTAACTATTTATTGATAATATTTACGCATAAGTCTAGTTTATTTTAGTTCAATCTTGCATGCTTGTTTAATTCCTTGGTTATGTGATCGTGACAACACATCTATAATGGTAAACCATGAAACTAACTGAAATAAAATAAATTGAAGTGCATGATCATGATATTTTCTAATGTTTAGTTTATCTAGTGGTTTATAAACTAACCTTGACCTAGGGGAGAAATATCACGAACCTTTTGGGTTCGTGTTTACAGCTTTCCACCTATCTACCTATGTATCTCCTAGGATTGGTTTCATCTCGGCTCCAACTTGAACCACTTACACTAGATTGGGAGTTCCATTCATTACGTATACATTTTTTAAACTCACATGCAGGTGAGGGGTAAAAAGGGGTTTTATATAAAAGAAACCATGGGCATGCAAGCCCTACATATAAATGAGGATAAGGCTTGCAGGCCAACAAATTTAATTGAAATAAATAAATTAAAATAAACCATCCACATAAAAAGGCCTTGGTTTAGATCATGATCATCCATACATGAAACAATATTTACACATAAATAAAACTATCATTCAATTATTTATTCATTTCTGTTTAAGATAAATCATGCTCGAATCAATTAATTATCTTCTTTAATTAAAAAATCATTTTATCTTAAACCCTTTTCTTAATTTCTTTGAGATTATAATCTATCATAATTTTAAACAAATAAATTTATTTAAAATTATCTTTGTATGTAACTTGTACCTTGGAGTAAACCTAGTAAATTTCTATTCATAACTACCTAATAAGTAGAAATGAACATTACACAGATGTTAAATTAAACACATATATATAAAACACCTATCACATGTTGTGCCTTAGCTTTACGCCCACACGATGGTACACATATCAAGGGGTTGTATAATGTAATAATAAATTTTAATGAATCTGCATAATTTAGACGAGTACATGGAATATAGTTTCAACTACACAGTGTGTACTATTTTTCACCATCCATCCAATGTACACACATGGGGAAACAACGTGTGAGTGTCCTTCAGAAATCTTTGAAGTACACAACATGTCCAATGGGGAACACGACTTACAGTTACTCATTACATGGTCTCATACTAGGCAAGCCATGTACATGGTACATGGTCCAACCCAAACCCTAAGGGACTACACGTCGTTTCCAGTGGTCCACATGGTGTGTTATTCAAAAACAGCATGCCACTTGTTCTTGGTCAACACACAGAGTCATTAAGAATTAGACAAAATCCAATGATAGGGCTTGGTTTGGCAGAGCATACCCAGTTCATTGAACCTTGGCTCCATGACATATACTACCGAATACACATCGTGTGTTCTGGTGTTGTAAGACCAGGAACCTTTGGAACCTCTGGATGATATCCTCTGTTTTATTTAAATCAAAATAAAAAAATGGTTTCTATAAGGTGAACGAGAAATGAAAGAGGAGGAACAGATCTTGAGGTTCATATTTGTAGAATGATTAACTTGAATTAAAACAAAGAAATTATTAAATGCATAAATAATCAATGAAATATTTAAATAATTTTAAGCTATGATGTAACTTCTCTAATACCACTTGATGGTTCCAAGTGCAGTGGAAGCATGGTTGAGCCGAAACCCAACATTAATTTTTACCATGATCAATGATTATTCTGGGATCAAAACGAAGATGAATGCTATTCTCCATAGAATAGAATAAAATATTTAGATAAAGAAGGAAGAGGCTTGAAAACTTTAGAGAGGATCTTTCACATCATGTTTATAATTAATTTAATTAATTTTATAAAGAAAATAATACTTTTATCTTTATTATTTTCTTTATTGATGATGTTGATCATCTAAAATGACCCTTCCAAATTATCTTGTTGCACTTGAAAGGATCCAAACTAGAATCCATCTAGAGGTGATACACATATGTTCTGATGGCCTCCGATCGACACTGCTCATTCTCCAGGTTCTAGAATGGCAAAGCAAGTATCTTGTGTCAGTCATTCTTGATCACTTGTTCTTCAGGCTTAAACAATTTCTCTTGTTTTTGAGAGGGGTGAGAAGAGGATTATAGAGAGAAATTGTTTAGCTCAACAATTCTAAATTAACCATGTGTGTGGTTTGGTACATGGCACAACATACATATGTGTCTATTTATTAACATGGGGCTTTAGTTAGAATATTTTACTGCATAACAGAGATTAAATAAATTCATAACCTTATAAAAAACCCATGATATTAATAATAATACCGCATCATTTTTTATGGTGCACCAACTTTTGTAAAACAGATTTATAAATAAAATTCTGTGTCACAAAATAATAGTAGTGTTATTTTAATTTGTGCCAACTAGTTAAATAATTATTTATCATCTTGCAAATAATTATTTTACTACCAGACCTACCTTGGTCCTCTCGAACTCCACTTCCATTTATTGAAAACCTGAGTAAATAAATAAATAATTTATTCTCTTAAATAAATATTTTATTTACAAACTAGTGAAAAAATATTTGTTAAATGTTCAGTAAAATAAATAAATATATTTTACCCACAATATGGTGAATAAATATTTATTTAATTTATGAAATTATTTTAACATGAATAAAATTATTCCATTGTCTTGAGAATAATATCTATTAATTAAATTAAAATATAATTTAATCGAGATCACCAGAAACACTTCGTGTGTTACCCTCTAGGATTCTTTCTCATTGGAATTAGGCAGACTTGACTAATGTCCAAGAGTACTGTATAGAAATGGGTCAAGGCACCCAAGAGAAATAACTTAAAGTCAAAACAATGACATCCAAATATGAATGATCACTATGTAATATAATCCCTTTGTCATAATATCTCATCAAACAAGTGTCATGATAGTGTCATCAACTTTTATGCTTGATAAGTCGTTATTTGACTACCTAAAATAAACTCATCGTTACACAATGGACAATAAATTTTGCGCAATGGTTTTATATGAATAAAAGGGTTGAGATATCAACTCACATAAATGGAAGGTACAAATCCTTCCTTGACTTATCCATTAATAACATGGAACTCGTGATGCACCCAACACACCCTACTTCCCACCAACTGTCTGTGTGATGGTTTTCATCAGTAAATCATAGTGTGCGAGTCGTGACACATATTAATGATAATCTTAAGGTCTAAGGATCATTACACACACTCTTTGATAGAAATATCTAATGACACCAAAACACACATAATTCCTACTGGTGGGTATGTTCTCATAATCTTCTATCTTGGAGATTACCAAGTGTAAACTTCATGAGAGGAAGTCTCATCTTCTTATGAGTACTCAAACCTAACAGTCTGCATGTTATGTGTCCTATAATAGTTTTTCATCCAATTGTAGAACTATATTTAAGATTTTTTTTATAGAATTTCATGTTTTTCATCATAGAGGGGAACTGCCATGACCTTATCAATACAAAAATACTCTAAGACATTATTATATCATAGTCATGCAGAACAATGAACAATATGTAATAATGTTTTTAATATTTAAATACATTAAATATCCGTGCAATCAAATTACAACCATTTGGTTCTAGGACACCAAATATTACAAGTGTATAGAGAAATTTGAGCTTTGAGCATCATCCAACAACTCCCTTTTCATCTTGGGTATAGAGGGAACACATATCCTCTTCCCAAATTTTAGAATTCCATCTTCACACATGAGGTTAGCCAACTTCGCATCTTTCACAATATTAATTTTCTTTTGAAGATTCTCTTCATCAAACTATTAATCTTTATTTATTTCTAATAAATATGGTTGGGCAACCATTTGAAAAAGTAGTGATGTTTCACCTTCTTTGGTAATCCCCATATCCATCCTCACTAGATCCATGTACAAAAGATACTTGTCAATCATCATTTTGTTGAGAACTCCATGATCATTCCTACTCAATGGATCAACTACCATATTTTACTTTCTCGGGTGGTACTGTATGGAATAATCATAATCCTTGAGTAGTTCACTCCATCTTTTTTTTCTCATGTCGAGTTATTTCCGCAAGAAGATATATTTTAGAATCTTACAATATATATATATCTCAAATTGTCACCATAGAGATAATGTCTCCATATCTTCAGAGAAAATATTTGTGGTGATAACTCAAGATCATGAGTAGGATAGTTTTGTTCATGAATTTTTAACTACCTTGATGCGTAGGCAATAACTCTACCATTCTACATAAGGACACAACCAAGTCCTTTATTTGATGTATCACTATATATCACAAAACAATCATTCCATGATGGTAAAGTTAAGATTAGTGCATTCACTAATCTCCTCTTCAATTATTCAAAAAATTCCTCACATTATTTTTTCCATACAATCTTAACCTCTTTACAAGTAATCTTGATCACTGGGTTGGCTAAATGGGTGAAATTCTGAACGAAACACCAATAATAACCTACTAAACCAATAAAACTACATACCTCAGTTCTATTCATTGGAGTAATCCATTATTGAACAACCTTATTATTAGTAGGATCAAAAGATATTTCATCCTTAGAGACAATGTTTCAATGAAATGAAACTTATTGAAGCCAAAATTCACACTTTCTAAACTTCCTATATAATTCATTTCTTCTAAGAGTCTTGAGAATAGTGAGAAAGTGATTTTCATGATCTTTATATATTTTGGAGTATACCAATATATCATTAAAAAATAACACCACAAAGTCATCAAGATACTCCATGAAAACTCTATTCATTAGATCCATGAAAACAGAGGGTGTATTAGTTAGTCCAAAAGGTGTTATTGGAAAATAATAATGCCTATACCTAGTTCGAAATGATTTCTTCGGAATATTTTCCTTTCTCACATGCAAATGATGATATCCAGATCGAAGATCAATCTTCAAAAAATATTGGCCTCCATGATGTTGATCAAATAAATCATCAACGTGAGGTATATGATACTTTTTCTTTATTGTTATAGCATTTATCTCCCTGTAGTCAATGCACAACCCCATAGATCCATCTTTCTTCTTAATGAAAAGAATAGGGGTTACCCATGGAGAAACACTAGGGAGAATAAATCTTTTATCACTCAATTCATATAATTATTTCTTTAGTCCCACTAATTATATATTTTCCATTCTATAAGGGGTCTTTGATATGGACCTTGAATCAAGAATTAAGTCAATGGAAAACTCAATTTCCAGCTCGAGAGGATGTCCAGGTAAATGCTCTGGAAACACATCAACATATTCTTGTACAATAGTCACATCCTCTATTTGAACATTTCTTTCCTCATACATATTTATTTAATACCCTTCCTCCCCAATAATTTAATTTAGTAGAGCTACTGATGGCTGATCTTGATGAGAATCAAATGGTGATGTTTCTTCCCTAAAAATAAAGGATTCCACATTGTCCTAAAAAATTGTAACCTACTTCTTATAATAAATTTTCGCATCATGGTTAGAAAACCATTCCATACCATGGATTATATCAAAGTAAATCATCATTATGATAATAATATTAGTAGATAAAGATCATTTATATGACATAATAGATACTTCCTGCCATAACTTTGTTGCAATGATACTTCTCTTAGGAGTTTTGACTGACAACTCCCTTATTAAATCAATTTGGAAAAATATAATTTTCTTGGAAAACTGGGCAGATATGAAAGAATTATATGATCTAGAATCAAATAAATCATTATCTAAGTTTGAGGAAACGATTAAAGTACCTTCCACCACAACATTTTTAACTTCAATATTAGAAGTTGTGATCGCATAAGCTTGTCCCTGCTCCCTTGGCATTTTCTTAGGAATGTTTCCTTGATGATTTGTGAAATAATTAGTATAGTGTACCATCTACCTTCAATTATATTATTTAATGTTAATAGATTATTTCTTCCCCTTGAAAACACTATCATGATGTCCTTTCTATCCACACTTTTAGCACACCCCTTTTACTTTTAATCACACACCAAGGTGTTTCCTTCCACAATTATCACAGGGTGGAAAGTCAACTCTTCCCTTATTCCACATTTCCTTCTGTAATTTTCCATATTTTTCAGCAACCCTCTTCTTCTCTTTATTTCATTTAAATTCATACATCTTAGAGAACTCCTTTTCCATCTTGATATCACATGAGACTATATCTTCAAATGATGAGAAATTTTAGCAGACCAACGCTTGCTGGAGGAATGGATTTAGGCCATCAAAGAATCAATAAATCCTACTCCTTAGATTAATTATATAGTCCATATCATTCCTTTCTAGCCTTGTGAAGTTATCTTCATACTTTTCAACATTATCATATTCCTTTTGCCTCAAATTTAGAAACTTCCTTTCCATATCCACTTGCTGTTAACGAGGAAAGTATTTCTCTAAGAAAAGTAATTTAAATTCACTATATTACATGTTTTCTATGTCTTCCTCCTCCTTTGTGTTCTGAATTAGTTACCACCATTGATTAGAATCTCCCAAAAGATAATAAACTTCCATAACAACCTTCTCCATTTTGTTACTTTCCAAGGAAAGAAATATATTCTTTAAGAAAATTATCCACTGCTCTACTACGAATGGGTTTGTAGTCCCATTAAGAAATGGGGGTTGTTGTCACATAAAGTAATATAACACATCTCCTCCACATTGTGGATCTATATGATCCATACGGGTAAGGTTATTTTTCATAACCTGAGTAATCTTTCCCAGTATAGTTATAAGTTGCTCCGCACCAGTTGCAGCTCTAGATCCAACATCATTATCTTGCATAGAAGAGAAATTCCTACATGGGATATGCATGTTAATGTAGTTTCCATTACTTCCACAGGGATCCATTTCTAAATAATTTCATACACTATATTAGGTTATGTGTCATAATATATAATCTCATCTTAATAAAATAATTAACATAAATTAAAATCCTATGCAAGTCTAATCCCATTTTCATAAACATGGTTTCTTTGAGGAAAAATTTACATTTAAATCCTTCATAATGGCTTATAAAGAAAATGTGAATGATCCTAAGCATACCCCCAAAGAGTGTCAAACCAGGTGCGCAGTAAGGTTCATTGTCATGTACCAGGATACCCGAGTCAAGCCCAAAACTCCTTGTCGGAGTTTTCACTCCTAGGTACATCTATGTTAGAACCACGCCTACTTATCCAGATAGGATGTATTTTCTAGAAATATCCTCATAATGTGTTACTTACCAAAATACTAGGATGATATTGTATGTATATCCTCAAATAATATCTTAGGGGTTTCCCCTAATCTACATTTTCTAAATCTGGTTTCCAAGTTTTCTAATAAACTTCCTCTTATACTAACTGTAAAGACCTGACTTGAGTTTCCAAAGTCATTGCCTTATTACATTAAATTGGAATGATTACAAGAGAGTTGTATCCTAATGGAACAAATAGTTTAACAAATTTTGAAATCCACATACATACATAAGTTCAACATTACAACTTGAAATAAAAAACAATAAAAAGTTCCATTGGGAATATCCACCACTCTAAGATTATCCCTTCAAGTCCATCATAATATACCTCTTCATGTCCTGGGTAAAAATATAAAATAAGAAGGGGGGAGATCTTATGATCAGTAAGGGTAAGCAATACAATGGAAGACATCATAAACATAAACATTAGGCATAGTTAATAACAAAAAACACATGACTTTAACAATAATGAACTTTAAAACACTATGGTATGAATATGAGATGAGTAATTATTTCTATAATAAAACATAATCATGGGTATTATACTAGTAAAATAACCACATTAAATATGAATTTATAGCTTCATAATGAGGTAAAATATATATGCTGGAAATTATGAAACATACCATCAAGGCCTCAACCAAGTCATCTAAAAATGATTAAGGAACTGGCCAAAACCACATCTAAAAATGGCCAAGTCCACAACTAAGTCCATATCTATTTGTCTCATGAGACCTATCGATGCATAGAGGGGCTATAAATGGCCCCAAATATCACATAATAAGTCCATTCATTCTTCATATGAATGAGGATAATCATAAACAACATTTACATTCATATTTAAACTAACAAATGAAATGTAAATAACTTTCCCTAAACGTTAAACATAAACACTAACCATTCTGAGTAAATTGATGAATGGTATTAAGATAGAATATACACAATCAAAATAATCATAAAACATTAAAATAAATATGGTAGATGATATTATGAAATATTAATCCCAATAATACAAAAGAATCAACAAGAGTATTGAAAAAAATGAAGATACTCTTATAAAATCATCGAGTAATTCTTGAGATAAATACTCTTTTATTTTGAAAAGAAGAGTTATTTTGGAAAAGTATTTGTATAAAACACGAAGTGATATAAGATATAATTTTTATAATAAAATGAGAAATTATATAAATATAAATGTTTATAAAAAAATATAGAGTTCCCTTGAAAATAGTTAAGAATTTGAGAAATTCCTTTGAATTGGACTTGTATTTCAGAAAGAATTTTGAAAGTTATTTTTAAAATGTGTAACTCCCCATAGAATAAGGAAGGATTATAGTTGGTAAACATATATAGAAAACTAAAATAAAATTTTTGAGGATTAAATAATAATACATAAGAATTTCTTTGAGGTAAGTAGACAATAAATTAACCTGAATGAAAATAGAGGTTTGGGTGAAAAACCCATACCTTAAGTATGAAGGTGTTCCTCAATTGATCTTAATGACTTGAATAATAAAATTTAGATTCATAACTTAATTATTAAATAACATAAACTACTTGTAATTGATTTATTATAGCCATATTGGGCTCATTCATGGACTTTTGATGGGATAAGAAATTCAGTTTCATTGTTTGGGAGCTTTCTCTTGGTTTTCATGATCGGTTTACTTATATTCACGTACAGATAAACATGGAGAATGATAATTGTGGTCCATAATATAATTTATATGTTATTAGTGAACTGATAGAAGTTTATATGGTTATAAAATTTGTTTGGTTATTGAGAGTGAAAATGAATCATTATATAAAACTTTATTGACAATTGATTGGGTTAATTGGAGGGTTTTGATCGCAACAAACTCATTTTGATTTATAAATTAATATTATGTGAAAAAAAGTTTTAAAGAACATTAAATAAGTTATAATAAGTATATTATAGTCTTTTTCAACTATAAAAATGGTTTTATGATTAGAATTGAATACGGTAATAGAAATTGAAAATCCATCATCCTTGAATGTGATAAATTAACACTTCTAGAATGGTGTTTTCATTTCTAGTATAAAAGAAGGGGAAATGAGAGATGATGAAGAATTATTCCTTTATCATAAAAAAATTCTAGTAAATTTAATGTATTGGAGTCATCATAAAATTTAGATTAAAGAAATTGTGGAAATAAATGAATTGAATTGAACTTGAAATAAAAGAAATGAAAAGAGGAATTTACCTCTTGACGTATTCTTCCATGAGAGGCTCTTTAGGGGAGAGGTTTTGGTCTTTTTATGAGACCAAGGGCTACTGGAAATGGGAGAGGATATTGGGAGGATATTTTAGTAGAATTTAGATAAGGCATGAGGCTTGGGAGGAGTGAAGAGAAGAGGGAATGTGAGGGGGGGTTATAGTGGAGGAGAGGAGAGATTTACCATTATTTTACTCATTATTTAATTATTTTTCCAAAGACAACCAATAGTATTGATTTTTGTGTCCAAGAATAGTAATATAAGAATTTGAGTTCTAACCAAGTGTGCTTACATCATCCATGATTCTAGGAATAATGAACTTAACTTATAATGTATATATATAGTAAATTACCGCATTTTACTATTCATAAGAAATTTGAGTATTTATGAAAAATTTGAAAAAATCACCCTAACCCTTTTTTGACGTGTAGAATTCAAAAATGAACTCCATTTTTTTGAAAATAAATTTTTAAATATTATTAATTTAATTTTTAAATAAAATCATAATTTATTCAAAAAATAAAAATTTTAAAACTATAATTTGTTTTATATCACCTTGAAAAATTAATCAAGATCTCATTATATTATAACCTTAAGACAATAAAATAATAATATTATTTACTATTCATAAGGGTCATATTACTATTCATAATTGTATGCTACTATTCACCAAAATTTAAGTTTGTCTTATGAAACTCTAAATATCTTACTAAACACAACCGTGTATGTCAGTTTTTCAAAATTTTAATCATAGAGGTGGAAAAATTATTTTTACTAGCTAGGATATAACAAAGTGGTATTTTTTAGAGACTCAGTGTTTCCTGCATTCAAGTATTAAATTTATTGGAAAAATATTGGGGTGTTAAAAACATCATCTGTGTCTCATTAATAATATTTTTCCAATCCATATGAAATTTGTTTAAGAATATTATAATATCATTTCTAGATTATTATTATATTAGGGAACTATAATAACATTTCAATGTGATAAATACTCTAAAGATATTATCAAATTAATGTTACACAGAAGATATAGTATCATGTGATTAAATATTTATTAATATTTTGATAATCAAAAGTACAATATCAGTTGGTTCTAGAATACCAACTCCAATAAAATCACCAAAAATATAAGTGGGACTTACCAATCAAACATGGGAAATCACAATTTTCCATTATAATTTTCCTATGAGATTTTCCACTAATATTTTGTAATATGTTTTTTTGTTTAATTTTATTTTCTATTTTTAGTATAATTTTATAATATAATTTTATTTTTAAATTTCTCGATAACTATAATAATAATGATTATTAGATACCATCTTGTGATAGTCACTTGGTGTTATTTACACCCAGAATAAGATGGGATAATAGTGTTTGGTTGCATTCATGGGTGTTGGCATGTGAGTCAGCCTAAAGTCCAAGGTTAGCTCTAACAACACACCAAGGAACCCATAGAGAAAAAGTTAATATCGCAACAACATGTTACCTTATATGAACGATTAATGTGTAATATAATCCATTTATCACAATATATCAAATTGTGTATGTTGAATTCTAGTTCCATCAACCTATATACTCGATTATCTCTTTCTTTGACTTTCCAAAAATAGAACTTGCCTATAAAACACCATGTCCATTGATTTATTTAGGTTATATCATTTCTATCAAAGGGACTAAGATATTAAATCCCATTAAAGAATATAAGGGATAAATATTTTCTCACATTATTCATTAATGTCATATTAATAATGATGTTTCCAATGTATCCTACCTCACTACAAACATCTATCATCACGATCATCAATACATCACAGTACGCAACTCATAATATTTATTAATAACAATCTTAAAGTATAAGGACCAATACACACGTCTGAATATAAGAACATCCAATGAAACTTATAAATATGGGTTTCCTACTGGTGGGCCTCATTCTCATAATATCCTACTACATATTACCAAGGGAGTACACCATGAGAAGGTGCCTCAAAGTACTATGAGTCTCTATCCCTGATATCCTGTATCATTTGTGTCCCTAAAATGATATCATCCGGATATAGAACATATATTCAAGAATAGTGTTGTAGCACTTTTTGGTTCTCATAATAGCTGATAACAACTATGTCCTTTTAGTGCGTCGGTTACTCTTTTGACATTATCACATACTATGTCATGAAGAAGAAAAATAATGATGTGATAAATATTTTATTAATATTAAAAACAATGAATACGTGTTTATTATAAAGTACATAGAAGCAGGTTCTAAGGCACCAATTCCAACACTGAAATCATGTATTTTCCCTCATCTAGGTTTTATCTCAACTTATCCATCTAATATAGTGATATTTTATTTATCCTATCCTGAAAAAATGAAGTATACTCGGGTAGCGATCAGGTAGCCTGAGTAGGGTGTGAGTACAATTCAGTTGACCACCACCAATGGCATATAAAACAATATTTAGTCAACAATAGTGTATGAATTTATATAAAGAATAAAGTAAATAGTTTATACACTACATTATTCTTTATTTAACCACATAAATCTTGGGTTCACGATACAACTCTAACAGTCAATATCTGCTTCAGCCTATGCTAGAGTCTAAACCACCCCCAAAAGGATATCATGTTTCCTTTAATCATGGGTTTTCATTAATCAATTCATTTAAATTATATAATTCATAAAATGGGGTACTAGAACAACATTCTAGAACCCTATGAGTTTTTGGAGTAGTTGTCTCTATCTCACAACTTAGTGATTACATCTATACATAAATATATTGGGGGCCTAGAGCGGCAGTCTGACACCCCGTGGATATTTGAACCAGTAGTCCATGCCCCACAAATCACTCACATATATCACATTTCAATGGTTCCATATTTCCAACCATTTATCATCCATTATCCCAATTCATTATTCAACCCATTCACAATTCCATTTATTCATCCAATCATAATTTATAAAACATTATTTTCATTTTATCGGTACACCCTAAGGGTTGTTAAGTCAATAAGGTTTTCCTTATGACCTTTTCCATTCCTTCTTGTTTTGAAAATCACAAACACCCTATACTTAATCAAATCTACATTTTACTTATATAAAGAAAATTTTCTTCTCAAGGGAATTTACCCCTACCATGTTTTCATTGTTCATATCAATATTTTTCTTAAGTATAAAAATCAGATTCATATAAAAAACCTCGAAATCATATAATACTTAGATATGAAGTATTTTGTTTTAGGATCAGAATTCTGGATATGAACTGTAATGAAGTTCCACTCCGAATTCTGGATATGAACTGTAATTAAGTTCCACTCTGAATTCTAGAGACGAACTGTAATGAAGTTCCACTCCGAATTATCGATATGAACTATAATGAAGTTCCACTCCGAATTCAAGATATGAACTATAATGAAGTTCCACTCTGAATTATGGATTTTAACTTTAATGAATTTACATTCCGAATTCCGGATCCGAACTCTAAATAAGTTATATTCTGAATTTTGGATACGAACTCTCATGTAGTTTGACTCCGAATTCTGGATACGAACTCTCATATAGTTCTACTCCGAACTTATATGAGTTCGACTCCGAACTTCTATTAGTTGGACTCCGAACTTCTATTAGTTTGACTCTGAACTTCTATGAGCTCGACTACAAACATATATGAGTTAAAATTTTAACTCTATAAGTTCAGGTTCTAAATTCTAGTGAAACCAGACTCCGAATTTCCTTAGAAATTCAGACTCTGGATTTCTACAGAATTCAGGTTCCGAATTCCTACATAACAGAATCTGAATATCTCTTTATTATAAGACTCTGAATTCTATTTTGGTTAGACTCCGAACTTTTATTTGCTTATATTCTAAACTTCAGTTTTTCTTATACTTATACTTTTTTCAGTACAAAATGATGTCGTGTTTTTAGTTAAACATGTTTTGTTACAAAATGATGTCGTGCTTTTATTTATTTAGTAACTGTTGGTTGAGTGACATCTGTAAAGGTTCCTCTGAAATTCAAGGAGAAATATGACCGTTGGATGAGGGAGCTGACCGTTGGTGCTTCGCCAATAAATAGAAGATCATTTGAACGAGCTCAGAACTGAACTGAACTGAACTTTGACACAACTTGTGATTACATGCTGTTGAAGTGATTTATAGAGAGAGAGGCTCTTATCAACTCTCAAGCTTCGTGCAGAAAGTTTGAATGTCTTGCTCAAACTTTTCTTTGTGCAGACTTGCTTCATGCGACTCCGATTGTTGGTGATTAAAATCGAGGGATTCCGGGGATAGGAAGATAGAGGTTCTAAACACCTTGAAGCTGAGGGTTTCCTTGCTGAGGAAGATAGAGGTTCTAACTACCTTGAAGTTGAGGGCTTGCGGGGATAACAAGACAGAGACTCCGATCTTCGTATCAAGGGCTTACCCTGGTGTGGGTAATATAGACTTGCTTGAAAGTATAAATCAAGGGACCATTATTCAAGGTTGTTGGATACCCTTCTCTTTGGGTTAAAAGAGTTATTGTTTTTTATTTGTAGTTTTACTACTTGTTTTTTCACTGCATTTTGTATTGTAATTAAAGTATAACCTTCTTATATTTCCTTACATTTGTACTCTGACTTAGTTATATTCTATACGCTTTAAGGTAGAATCTCATATTGTAAACTTTGGTTAAGTTTCATTTTATGGATCCATATTTCTGGAACTTTTTTTTCGGAATCACTTTCCAGATTTAAGCAAATGTATAGAACTAGAAGTTTGTAACTTCATACTTTGTCCCAATCTTTTAATTGGTGTTAGAGGTGTTGTGAATTTTCTTATTTTATCTTTGTTAAACTTAAATTTTTCCTTGTTTAGGGAAATTTTTAATGTTTACAATTCACCCCCCTCTTGTATATTGAGCATCTACATCGTTATTTTGATCCTACAATTGGTATCAGATGAGGTGTCTGAAATACTTATATTCACATATAAGTTTTTCTTGATCAGTTTTTCATTGTTCTATATTTTTCTTTCTTAGGAATATTCTCCTTGAATCTGAACATTTGTTATTAACAAGTTTTTGTGTATAAAGATTTTTTTTAAGATGGGAGGAATCAATGTTGGTTCCATCGACAACATAAATCCTACAAGACCACCAATTTTTGATGGTAATGATTATGAGTTTTGGAGAGATTGAAGGAAGACATTTATTATTAATACTAGAGTAGAAAATTTTGTTATTCTTACTGGAGGTTATCAAATTCCTGATAAGGAAGTTAGTACTTTCACAAACCAAGAGAAGCATGATTATCAACTCAATTATAAGGTACACAATAGTTTAATATGTTCAATGACTAGGAACATATATAGCCAAATTTCTTCTTGTGAAGCATCTAACTGTATATGGAAGAAACTCAAAGTTACTAATTTTGGTACATCTAAAGTGATTGAAACTAAGAGATCTATGCTTAGAGCTGAGTATCATGGTTTTAATTTTCCTTATGGAGAACCCATTTGTAAGGTGCAACAAAGATTTATGACTATCGTGAATAACTTACAATCTATGGGAGAAAAAGGTCTGGATGATGAAGCTCTTGTTGACAAGATCATTGATATTATGCCCAATGAGGAGAAATTCTATTGATGAGAACAAGAAGGTTACTCAAATTTCCTTATATGAGCTATTTGGATCTCTTCTTCAACATGAAACAAGGATGAAGAGAGATGTTGACAACATCAAAAAGAAGAATGGGAATGGTACTATTGATTTTACTACAATATCAAATCACATGAAAGCTAAGACTCCTGAGAGAGTTACTAGATCCAAATATAATAAGGTTTTTATCCAATCCGAATATAGTGAGAGTGAAGTCTTAGAGAATGAGTTATAAAATCTTTCTAGAAGGATGAACAAGGTAGCTGGAAAAAGAAATTTCCAATCCAAGTATAAGAACAAGGAAAGGAAAGATAAGAAAGATTCAAAAGTCACATGCTATGAATGTAAGAGGGTTGGACACATAATACCTGATTGTCCTTTTCTCAAGAATAAAGAAATAAAAGAGTGGAATTCTTAAAGGAATAGAAAGAAGTATTACAAGTCCAAAGATAAGAAAGTTCTGAAAGCTAATGATACTTGGAGTGCCAATGGTGGTGACTCTTCAGATGAATCTTCTGATTATGAATCCTCAGGATAGAAGAACATTGGTCTTATAGCTAGATTACCTATTAAAAATCATTGCTTTATGGATAAGGTACACAATGATGAATCATTGACCAATGTTTCTTTAAATTCTAATGATAGTAAATATTATAAATCTTCGGATGAATAATCCTCTTCTGATGAAGAAAATACTTTACCTACCTATGAAGACGTTTTTAGGTTTTCTGAACTTCTTGATATTGAGAATTCAAAACTCAATAAAAAACATGGTAAGGAAAACTCTAGGAATATTATTCTTACAAAAGAAATATCAGATCTTTCTAAAGATCTTGATAATAAAAATTCTGATTTTATAAGTATTTCAAAAAGTCTTGAGGAATTAAATTTTGAGAAGAATAAACTTTCTAAAGATCTAGAAAAAGTAATTTCTAAGAAAAGTGTTTTTATGCCTAGCTCTAGTTCCAAATCTAATGATTTTGAAGATAAAAAATTGGTTATAAAACTCAAGTTTGAAATATTTTCCTTAAAGAAGTGTTTTTCAAACTTTACCTTAGGTAAAGAAAATTTTGATAAGATGCATTCACAAATACGACCTTTAAGAAAAAATCTGGATTTGGTTATACCCATGCAAAACCAAATTTTAGTAACAATTATTCTGTTCATCAATGTGCCCCATTTTGTACCAAGTGTCAATGTAGTGGTCACCGGACAAAGAATCATTCTTTAAACAAAACCCAATATTTAGGTTTTCATAAGGCTTATTTTTCTAAGAAGATGTGGGTACCCAAAATTTTGTTATATGAAAATCTAGGATCCAAACAAGTTTGGATTCCGAAAGTCTAATTCATTTCTTATTTTCAGGAAGATAAATGAAGTACCAAAAGCAATACATGGTACATGGATAGTGGATATTCCCTGCATATGACTGGTAACAAAAACTATTTCGAAAAGATTATCAAGACTAAAGGAAGAAAAGAAACTTTCTGAGATAATGCTCAGGGAGAAATTGTTGGTATATGTAATATTTTTCTTCTTGGTAAAACTTTGATTTAAAACGTTTTGTTTGTTAAGGGTCTTAATTACAACCTCATTAGCATATGTCAATTATGTGATGAAGGTTGCCTTGTGAATTTTAGGAATCATAAATTCTTAGTACACAATTCCAAGGAAGAGTTTATTCTCTCTTCCAATAGGCAAGATAATGTTTACACATTAAACTTAGAAGACCTTAGGAGCCAAGAATTACCTTGCCTAAGTGTAATGGAAGATCATTCTTGGTTACGACATAGCAGACTAGGTCAATGTAACCTTTGAAACATATGTAAACTCTCTATGAAGAAACTAGTTAAGGATCTACCAGAGCTTAGATTTGATTCTTCTAAAATTTGTGATCCTTGTAAATATGGAAATAAAAATAAATCTAATTTTAAATAAATCGGTAAAGTCCCAACAACTGATGCATTACAGTTGGTGCACATGGATCTTTTTGGTCCAACTCAAACTGGAAGCATTGGGGGCAAGTACTATGTATTTGTCTTAATTGATGATTACACTCGATTTACATGGGTCTATTTTCTAGCAAATAAGTTTGAAACTTTTTCTTATTTCAAAAGTTTTAGAGCCCAAGTTAAAAATGAGAAAAAACTTCCATTGAAAACTATTTATAGTGATCATGGAGGAGAATTTAAAAATTCTGATTTTGAAACTTTTTGTAGTATAAAATGTATTACTCACAACTTTTCAGTACCTATAACTCCTCAACAAAATGGTGTAGTTGAAAGAAGAAATAGAATTATAATGAGATAACTAGAACCATGTTGAGTGAATATTCTATAGCTAGAAATTTCTGGGATGAGGATGTAAGTACTGCTTGTTATACTATAAATTGAGTTTTGATTAGACATTTTCTTAATAAAACTCATTATGAGTTATGGACTGGTAGAAAACCTAGACTTTCCTACTTCAAGGTTTTTGGATGCAAAGTATTCATTATGAATACCAATGATAACTTACTCAAATTCGCACCAAAATATGATGAAGCAATTTTCTTAGGCTACTCCACAACTTCTAAGGCTTATAGAGTTTTCAACAAAAACACTTGTACTGTTGAAGAAACAGTTAATGTAAAATTTGATGAATTTGATCCTTTTGTTTTTAAATCATTCCAACCTACATCCTCAGATGTGTTTTCAAAAACTAATTATCAACCTTTGTTAGAAGATCCTTCTGATAAGGAAAATGTTCAAGAAAATATTTCTGAAACATTTACCCTAGAAGACTTTCTACCCTATGTTGATGAACAGGTTTTACAAAACCCAAGTTAGGTGTTTCTAAATAATCATCACAGTGATAGTATCATTGGTGATGTCAATCAACCTGTATGGACTATAAGTTCCTTAATAAATGAAGTAGAACATCTAGCATTCCTTTCCCAATTGGAACCAAAAAGCACTGATGAAGCTTTAGGTGATGATGATTGGATAAAAGCCATGCAAGATGAACTAAATGAATTTGAATGGAATAAAGTCTAGAACTTGGTTGAAAGACCTAAGGAAACTTCTGTTATTGGAGTTAAATGGGTCTTTAGAAATAAGTGTGATAAAAATAGAGTCATTGTTAGAAATAATTCTAGACTAGTTGCTAAAGGCTATAATCAGCAAGAGGGAATAGAATATGAAGAAACCTATGATCCAGTATCTAGACTTGAATCTATTCATATTTTACTTGACTTTGCAGCATTCTTTAATTTTAAACTTTTTCAAATGGATGTGAAATGTGATTTTCTTAACGGTTATGTTCAAGAGGAAGTTTTTGTTGAACAACCTCCTGTCTTTGATGACACAAAATATCTTGATCATTTTTTTAGACATACCAAAGCTTTGTATGGTCTTAAACAAGCCCCACGAGTTTGGTATGATAGACTTACAAGATTTTTTCTTCAAAATAACTATGTTAAGGGAAATGCAAATCCAAACCTCTTTATAAAGAAAGACAAGAAAAATGTTTTGATTGTTCAAATATATGTTGATAAAATCATATTTGGTTCAACTCAACAATCTCTAACTAATTCCTTTGCAAGTCTAATGAAATCTAAGTTTTAAATGAGTATGATGGGTGAGTTAATATTTTTTCTTGGTTTTTAAATTTCTCAAAAACCAGAAGGAACCTATATATCTCAACGTAATTATATTAAAGATATTCTAAAAAAGTATGGATTTGACAACACTAAAAGTATTAGTACTCCCATTGGTACCTCAAACACACTTGATCTTGATGATGCTGGGAAACTAGTAGATCAAACATCTTTTAGAGGTAAGATAGGAAGCCTACTATTCTTGATAGCTAGTCATCCAGACTTAATGTTTTCAGTATGCTTATGTGCCAGATATCAATCCAGTCCAAAGAAATCTCATTTAAAGGCAGTGAAAATAATTTTTCGCTACTTAAAGGGAACCATGGATCTATGATTATTTTATACTTCTGGAAATTATTTTATCTTAAAAAGATTTTCGGATGCTGACTTTGGTGGATGTAGAATGGATAGAAAAAGTACACCCGAAACTTGTCATTTCTTAAGAGATTCATTAGTTTCTTGGTCCTGCAAGAAGCAACACTCAGTATCACTCTCCACTGCTGAGGTTGAATATGTAGCAGTTGGAAGTTGTTGTGCTCAAGTGTTGTCGATGCAACACACACTCACAGAATATGGATTGAGTTTTACTAAGACTCAAATTTTGTGTGGTAACACAAGTGCCATTGCCCTTAGTAAAAATCCCGCACATCACCCTTGTTAAAAACACATAGATATTAGGCATCACTTTCTTAGGGATCACACACTAAAATGAAATATTATTCTTCAATTTATCGGAACACAAGATCAACTTGCAAACATTTTCACAAAATATTTACCCTCCGATAGATTTGAATACATTAAATAGATGTTAGGAATGATAACCATGAGGTAATCCTTCTTCATTAACTTCTTGTTAAACAATTATCCTTATAGTAATAAAATCCTTTTCATAGGGGGAGTACATTTGCTTGTTATCATAATCAAAATTTTCGTAGTCAGTTTTTTTAAGCTTTTGTAATCAAAATTTTCATAGTCAATTTTTTAAGCTTTTGTAATCAAAATTTTCGTATTCATTTTTTCAAAATTTTGTAACTAAAATTTTCGTAATGAATTTTTCGGAACTGAAATTTTCATAATGGAAATTTTTGGAACTGTAACTTTCATAATGAGAATTTTCGTACTCAGAATTCTCGTAATGAAATTTTTTCGTACTTATACTTTTTGAACTGGAATTTTTCGTACTCATACTTTTCGTACTGAAATTTTTCGTAATCAAAATTTTCGTACTCGGAATTTTCATAATGAAAATTTTTCGTACTGGGATTCTTGTACTCATACTTTTCGTACTGGAGTTTTGGTACTCAATATCTTTTCAACTTTAAGTTTTTTCATAGTTAGTTTTTCGTAGTCAAATTTTTCTTCAACAAGAACATCACCTATTACGAATAAACTTCCTGGTCAATCTGAAAGGTATTATTACTTTACTTAAGTGTTCGTAGTCATATTTTTACTTGATGGTATTTTCCTATGAGTTTTAAAATTTCTCCGATTCTAGTTTTCTTAAATCCGATTGTTTTTCTTAAAACCTCAAAAGATTAGATTCAAGATTTCCTTGCAGGTATGTTTTCAGCCGTTAGATCAGATCAGATAGTTTTTCAACCGTTAGATGGTTTTTGGAAGCTCAAAGGTCACATCCATAGCCTATATAAAGTAGACCCCCGATGTTTTTCCCACATCGATCTTCAAGCTCTCGTGTGTTGAAGTTATGCCTCCCTTCTTAAAGCTCATTCCAAATCTTCCAGAGCTCTCTATTCTGATTGTCTGCTGAAGCTACTTCTCAGGATATGTCAACTACGAAGCCAATCTCAAAATGGTTAGTTTACAGGGAGAGGTTAGTGCATCCGAGTTTCTACAAGTATGATTATCTTATATCTAAGAATATCAGATTGAATGGCTGGGAGGATGTTTCCTTATCAAAGCCAGTGAATCAGGATCCGGTTTATACAGATTTTCTTGTTGCATTTTACGAGTCTATTTCCTTCCTTAAGGAAGATGGAAGAGAGAAGTTTTCATTCAAATATTATGGAAAGACTTATATGATTTCTTACACTAGGGCTGCAAGCTTGGTGGGTCTATCTTATGAAGGTGAAGTTGAGTTTTGTTCACATAAGCTTCTAGATGATCAAGGAAGATTCAAGAAAGTGAAGGAATTGAAATGCCTTGGACTTAAAGATGTCAAGATAGAAAATATTGCTCACCTATCTTCGAATAATCAGATTCTACAGCTATGGATACTTGGATTTTTCATACCAAGAAGGGGTGATAAGGATAATATCAAGAAGAGTGATATATACATCTTAGATTTTTTGGTAAATCTAAGGAAGTTGAATTTGATGAGGCATGTTTTGATTATAGTTATGAATATTAAAGAAGGGAATATGAAAGCTCAGATCATAATATATCCAGACTTGCTTTATAATCTTATTATCGGATGTCTTGATTCATTTAAGGTTTCTTTCACTTATAAGAAAATAAATTGAAAGGTAATGCTGGTTAGTGATGATACATTAAAGAGGATGAAGATGGGTTTTTCTATTGAATCTGGAGATTTCTACCCTTTACCAGGGGAAGAGGCTAAGGTAGCTCAAAAATATCAACAAACTCCGGAACCATCTAAAAAGGCAGGTATGAAAAGAAAGTTGAAAGGAGTGGTGGATGAAGACAAGACCCAGAAAGCTAAGGAAACTCAATCTGCACCACCCAATCCAAAGAAACAAAAAACCTGCCCAGATGAAGTGGCTGCTAAGTGGAGTAAAAACAAGGAGAAGATAAAAGAAGGGTACCCTCAATTCAGATTAGATCCTTCTAAGGCTAAGGCCTTAAAATAGAAATCTTCTGATGAGTTGGAAAGACAAGCAAAAGAAAATAAATTGAAGAAGAAGATGTCAAAAGAAGATATTGTTCAATCTCTTTTGAAAGAAACATAGATGGCTTCTGAGCAGATTCCAGTTCCAGAAACTTTCCTTACTGAAACTTTACCAGAGAACCCTAGGAAGAAATACTTCACTCAAGAAAAGATTAAATATAAATAAGTTGTTGAGAATGTAGAAGAAGAATTTGTTGAAAGAGAAGAATTAGTAGTAGATGAAGAAGAAGAAGTATAAGAATAAAGTGCTGATCTAGATGACCTAATTAAACAAGTTTAGGATTATCAAGAAAAGGCTGAATCTGCAAAACTTGTCACTCTGGGAAAGGGAGTTGAGACATAAGGTAACCAAGATGATGATAAGGAAGAGGAAGAGAAAGAGTATAAATTGTATGAGGAAGAGACCTATGAGAAGAATTTTCTTGAGGAAGGACCAGAAAAGGAGAAAATAGATGAAGACAAGATTGTTCAACTATTAGAGAGTGAAAAAGAATCTCCAGATGATCAACCCATTCCGAAAACCGATAAAGTTAAGCAAATGCTCATGGATACACCAACAAAAGATATCATCAAGAAGAAAGAAGTTTGTGGTTCTTCTAGAAGAAAGCTAGTGGAGGCTGAAGAAGAGCATTCACCTAGTAAGGTATCGGATTCAGAGTCATCAGCTTTGGTTCATGACTTTGTTGTTGAGACTCGGAAGAAATTGGTGGACACCATTCCGATTTTTCCCACCATAGACTCAAGGTGCCAAATGATTCAACATAGTCTAAATCAGAAATCAGAATCCTTATCCATGGTGATGGATAAGTGTGTGAAAATTGAAGCTGACCATGAAAATTTTGTCATCAATTATGATGTTCATAGAAAATATTGCAGCAAAATCACCCTTTGTTCAAAGAAGGTGGATGATGACTTGGTTGAGTTTGATAATTTTCAGAATGAGGTAAAAGATGATTTTGACACCGAGGATGCAAAGATAAATAATCTTCAGGAGAAGCTAATCCTTGAGCAAAATTCTTGGAATCAACAAGTGAAGGACTTGAATGATAAGGTTAACTCTCTTGATAAAATTTTTAAAAGGGATAGAGATATCTGGATTGAGCTCGAAGAAAAGCTTGTAACGAAAGATGAGTTAGTGAAGATGGAGGAAGAGGCTATGAAGGCTTAGGCAGAGGTGCTGAAAGCTCAACAAGAATGGATCACAGCTTTGGAGAAGCAAGCTGAGGAGGATCAGAAAGATTTGAAGAAGGTGAAAAATCTCTTGAAAAAGTTAATTCCAAAGGATAAGTAAGAAAAATGAACTCAATCCGATCTTTTTTTTCATTTTATTTTCCTTGTAAAAAAATATTTCAACTCTAATGAAATCTCTTGTTGTTTATATCTGGTGTTATTTTGTACTAATGTTTCTGGTACTTTATTATTTCCATTCCCACAATTCTTCTTGAAAATCACAAAGGGGGAGAAGGAAAAAGAACTACTTCTAAGGGGGAGAAGGAAAATTTCTAAACTAAGAAGAACTATCCTTAAGTAAGGGGAAGTTCTCCTTACGATTCCTTCATTATAATGAAAATTCCATTCCGGAAATTCAGAATACAATCCTTAGAGTTCCAAAGCCTAAGGGGGAGTTAGTTGTTTTCACTATCATCTATGAACAAAGGGAGATAAATTTTAATTTCAAATTCTAAAGAAAATTTTCCAAATTATTTTATATTCTTTTTTGTAAGGTTGTTTGTGCTTTCCAAAAAGGGGGAGATTGTAAAGTCAATAAGGTTTTCCTTATATATTTTTCCATTCCTTCTTGTTTTGAAAATCACAAACACCCTATACTTAAGAAAATATTCATTTTACTTATATAAGGAAAATTTACTTCTCAAGGGAATTTACCCCTACCATGTATTCATTGTTCATATCAATATTTTTCTTAAGTACAAAAATCGGATTCATATCAAAAACCTCAGAATCATATAATACTTAGATATGAAGCATTCTGTTTTAGGACCCGAATTCTGGATATGAACTGTAATGAAGTTCCACTCCGAATTCTGGATATGAACTATAATGAAGTTCCACTCTGAATTCTAGATATGAAATGTAATGAAGTTCCACTCCGAATTCTGGATATGAACTGTAATGAAGTTCCACTCCGAATTCTGGATTTGAACTGTAATGAAGTTCCATTCTGAATTCCGGATATGAACTCTATTGAAGTTCCATTCCGAATTCTAGATACAAACTATCAT
Source organism: Viscum album (assembly GCA_963277665.1). Lineage (NCBI taxonomy): Eukaryota > Viridiplantae > Streptophyta > Magnoliopsida > Santalales > Viscaceae > Viscum > Viscum album. The sequence goes on along the minus strand of OY728147.1, from coordinate 64,133,819 downwards.
GTTGTTCGACTCCTAATTATGGATACAAACTCTCATATATTTCGACTCCGAACTTCTATGAGTTCGACTCCGAACTTCTATGAGTTCGAGTCTGAACTTCTATGAGTTTGACTTTGAACTCTGTAAGTTCATGTTTTGAATTCTAGTGAAACCAGACTCCAAATTTCCTTAGAAATTCAGACTCCGGATTTCAACAGAATTCAGGTTCCTAATTCCTACATAACAGAATCCGAATATCTCTTTATTATAAGACTCCAAATTCTATTTCGGTTAGACTCCAAACTTTTATTTGCTTACATTCCAAACTTCAGTTTTTCTTATACTTATACTTGTTTCATTACAAAATGATGTCATTCTTTCAGTTTCACATGTTTTGTTACAAAACGATGTCATGCTTTCAGTTATTTACAAACCGTTGGTTGAGTGACACGTGTACAGGTCCCTCCAAAATTCAAGGAGAAATATGACCGTTGGAGGAGGGAGCCGACCGTTGGAGCTTTTCCTATAAATAAAAGATCATTTTAACAAGCTCAGAACTGAAATGAACTGAACTTTTACACAAATTGTGCTTAAATTCTGTTGAATTGATTTCTAGAGAGAGAGGCTCTTATCAAATCTCAAGATTAGTGCAGAAAGTTTGAACGACTTGTTCAAACTTTGCCTTGTGCAGACTTGCTTCGTGAGACTCCGATTTTTGGTGATTATAATCGAGGGCTTCTGGGGATAGGAAGACAGAGGTTCCAACACCTTGAAGTTGAGGGCTTCCTTGCTGAGGAAGATAGAGGTTCCAACTACCTTGAAGTTGAGGGCTTGTGGGGATAGCAAGACAGAGACTCCGATCTTAGTATCGAGGGCTTACCCTAGTGTGGGTAAAATAGACTTGATTGAAAGTATAAATCAAGGGACCTTTATTCAAGGTTGTTGGATACCTTTCTCTTTGGGTTAAAAGAGTTATTGTTTGTTATTTGTAGTTTTACTACTTGTTTTTCCACTACATTTTGTATTGTAAGGAAAGTATAACCTTCTTATATTTCCTTACATTTTTACTCTGACTTAGTTAGATTCTATACACATTAAGGTAGAATCTAATATTGTAAACTTTGGTTAAGTTTCATTTTCCGGATCCATATTTCCAGAAACTATTTTTTGGAATCACTTTCCAGATTTAAGAAAGTGTATGGAACTAGAAGTTTGTAACTTCATACTTTGTCACAATATTTTAATTGGTGTTAGAGGTGTTGTGAATTTGCTTAGTTTAACTTTGTTAAACTAAAATCTTTCCTTGTTTAAGGAAATTTTTAAAGTGTACAATTCACCCCCCTCGTGTATATTGAGCATCTACATCATTATTTCGATTATATAAGGGTTTATACCAGTTTTAATCATATCGACACACCCCGTGAGTCACTATAAATTTCATAACCATTAATCAATAAATTTAATAATCTCATTATTCACCAATTTCATTATCACATAATCAACCGATTTCATTATCACATGAGAAAATCAATCAATTAATTATTTCAATTTAGAACATAATTGACCAATGTGGTAATTGAAATTGCACAATTAGATATATGCAATTATAATCAAGACTATTATAATTAACATTTATACCACCTAACTCAAGATTATTAATGAAAATTCACTCAACTATAACCCTCAATTGATGTATAAAAGTTAGATTAAGAACAACAAAAGAGATTGGGTATCTAACAACAATATGTGACATTTGGAGATGAAGAAATTGCTTCATATTAGATATGAGTTTCCCTAGGGTTAAGAGGAGGAAGGTTGCATGATGGTATCAAAACAAATAAACTACACAACCCATTTAAAAACACTACTCAGGAAATTACATGGAGTATCATGTAATTAACTTTTTAAAGGGTTACACCAAAAAACCTGCCACCTCAGGTGGGTATTTATCCCGATTAAATATTTCATGTAATATAACGAGATTACAAAACATGTAATATTTTCATGTCATGAATCAATAAAACACATGTAACCATTCATGACATATGTCGGGATAAATTTACACATCGTTCAATCCATTTACACAGTGTTTAAATTTTCAACCGACTATTTTTAGCCTCAAAAAAATAAAATGTGTCTGGAAAAAGGATGGGATATTACACATGGGATGTGAAATTTTACATTATAATTTTATGTGATATTTGCCCCTAATATTTTGTAGTGTGATTATTTGAATGGAATTTTATTTCTATTTTATGTGGAATTTTATATTGTATTTTCATTGTGAAATTTCTCAACAACTACAATAATAAAGATAATTACCAATCATGGTAGGGGTGCGGTGGTGGCCAACACATGAACTAAAGCACTATATAATTTCATTAAAATACTATGAATCACTATATGATTTTTTGATATAATGTAAGATATATCAACAAGATTAAAGATCAGGGAAAAAAGAGACTCCATAAAAGGAGAAAATTCATCTAATAAAACATGTTTAACTCTAGAAAAATCATGAGAAGCCAAAAGATGAGAAGATTTGTTCCCATACCTTCTAATAAAGGAAGAAGATCACTCAGTAAAATGATAAAAAGGTGTTGAATATTAAGAATCATAAAACCAAAATATTGGGATCCACTATCCTCTACCTGAATGTCCTTGATGATGGTAAGACAATCATATTCAATGATGATATAATTCTACCCCTTCTCAATAGTGAGAGATAAGCCATCCCAAATTTCATGAGCCTTATCCACCAATGGGTCCTAAAGAGTATGTGTTGACTCATTATTGGACACAAAAATACATCCATAGAAATCATGGAGCATAAATCCAAACTCGATAATCCCATTCCTTGGAAGGGAAACATCAACATTGATTTTAAGAATGCCTAGAGGGGGAGGAGTCCAATGGGTGATACCAAAGAAAGCATTCAGGTTCTCCATCTGAGAATCATGTTGCTTCCATATCATTAACCAATGAATGGACCTTTCAACCCAAAAAACATTTGGTTTAATGATCTGGTTTAAAATAACATCATTGTGTCGCACCCAAATAAACCATGAAAGCATACATAAGAACACTACCTTATCTGTAGGAAGAGTAGAGACCCAAGAAACTAGAAGTGTTGTGAGATCATCCTCCTTCAAGAAAAATTAATCCTCATTAGAAATCCATTCAGTGGAAACATCCATCACCTTAGGACAATGAAAAATGATTTGTGAGGGGGACTCCGGCAGCACCATGTACAATGGTCAGAGTGGATTTTCAGACACATAACGGAAGAACAACATCGTTTTTGAAGGGAGGATACTGGCATAAGCCTGTTACCAAAAGTAGTGAACCTTGGGGGGGGGGACCACCAGGAAACATAGAAACTTCCATGGTTTTTTGAAATCCTGAATTTATTCATCAAGGGACAGTCTATAACAAGACACAATAGTATAAAAATTGTCTTTAATGTCAATTTTTTAATTTTAACATCATTTTTTAACCAATGTTGAATCATATAATGTAAAAAACAGGACTTTTAAAATTGGTTTTTATAAATTTGTTCCAAAAAGGATTTAAATATGATTTTTTGCATCAATTTTTTATAAAACCAACATGAAAAATAACCATTGGTATCATTTTTGAGGTTTGTTTTTAAATAAACTATTAATAAAAAGTTAAAAAAACTATTTTTTGGAATATTTTTTTAAAAAAACCATTCCATTAATTAAAAAAACATTACTATGTTTTAGATCATATCTTAAGCTTCGATTTGACTAGATGTAGATCTAAAACGGAGTTACGAATCAAAAGTTATGGTCATCAGAAGTTGGAATTATCAAGGTATCAATAGATACAACTAAATTCAATGAAAATAGGAGAAACATGAATAAAAATTACATACACCAAATGAAATAAAAATAAACTTAAGGCTACAAACATATTTCAATTCTTTTATAATTTTCTATCAAAATGATATGTTGTTTATCATCATATCTCTTAGCTTTAGGGTAGAACTCATGCGATAATGAAAATGATGATTGATAATGAATTTTGTACCTCAATTGTTAAATCTCATCCAGATGTTTTATATTCATAACTCAATCATAAGAATAAATCATCATTATAAGGAATATTATCAAGGTGTTTAGAAATTAATGAAATAATAATAAAGAAATTAAATTATTTGAATAGATACTCTATTTAAATCATCTATTTAAGCCTCATTGAAAATTTGATTAAATCAAAGATGTCAAAATTGATTAATGAAAGAGAAAATGGATTTATATATAGCAAAATAAAATATTTCCAATGGAGTTGTATTAAAATTTCTGCGGGATTATTAAAAGTGAAAAAAACATTGTAAAAAAATTGAAATACCAATCTCTAATATTTTTGGATATCTTTTGGAATCAGTTTTGTTTAAAACCAATGAAAAAAAGGATATAAATTTGTTTTTTGGCATTGTTTTTTTAAAATGACACCAAAAATACTCTTTTGTGTTAATGTTTTCATTAGGTTTTTAATGAAATTGATGCTAAATAGTTAAAAAAAATATTTTTGGGATTGATTTTTAAATAAATTGGCACCAAATTTTGTTAAAAAATTACTATGTTTTATTTCATTTTTTAATCTTCTATTTGACTAGTCGTGGAGCTAAAACAGAGTTACAGATTAAATGTTAGGAATGCGAAAATATAAAATTCTCTTAGATAAGTCTTAAAGAAGTCCATCTTTTGAAGGCCATAACTTTTTATCTGTAACTCCATTTTATTTCCACAACTAGTGAAATTAATGATTATGAAATTATCAAAATATCGGTAAACATTGTTAACATCATTTTTTTAAAAATCGATATAAAAATAAGCTTTTAAATTTGGTTCTTGAAAAAAAAAACATACCTAAAAAGTCTTATAAAAATGATCTAAAACATAGTAAGAATTTTATTTAATTATTGGCATCATTTTTTTAAAACCAAGGACAAAAATATATTTTTTAACCTTTTGGTGTCAGTTTCTTTAAAAACGGGTGCTAAAAATAATATTTATAGGTATGTTTAATATCAGTTTTGTAAAAAATAATGAAAAAAACCAAAGTAAATCATCATTGGCATCGTTTTTAAACATAATTGACACCAAAAATTCTCCAAAAACATATTTCTTATTGGTTTATAAGTAACTGATATCATATTTCAATGTTAAAGCCATAATTTGTACTAGTAACTTCACTGAGAATGATCTTGAAAGTTCCTTGCACCAAAAAATACTATCGTGTCCCATATCACTAACACAAATTATATTTTTAATGATTTTAATATCTATGTCTTTAAACTATTTGTCAAGTTAATTATTTCTCCATCTATTACCTTCCTAATTAAATAGGGTTCACACTGTTGCCTCCTCAAATCCATAAGTTGATGGGGAGGTTTCCAAGAGGCCATCAATTCTAGGTAGCCAGGGATCCTTCCAAATATTGTCAATGGATCCGTCCATGATCCTACAATATATTCCATGATCAAGAAGAGAATGTGATCCACAAATATTCCATTAGAGGAAAATTTGATAGGGGCTAATAGCCTCCTTACGTAAATCCAAGTGGGGAAAGTAATTTTCCTGGACAATCCGATCATTGAGAGAGTTAGTGTTTTAAAGCAGTCTCTAGCCTTTTCTGGACAAAAGAGAATAATTGAAGAGGCGAAGATCACAAAATCCAATTCCCCCACATGTTTTATGGATTTAAGGTTTATTCCAATCCATCTAGTGGATTTTATTCATCACTACATGATTTATGTTTTCCAAATTACACCATATATTTACCACTACCTCTCCCCCAATTTCATTCACTATATCATTTCATTAAAATATTTTTTCTCATTTGGTGATATAGTTTTTTAAATATTCCATGATCTATTATTAGAAACCTATATATTCAATTAAAATTAATAAGGCTCCCATCAATCAATGACAGTCGCGATCTTTAATTTTTTTTAAAAAAATTTATAATTAAAAATAATAATAATAAGGTAAAAAATAGTAACAATTAACAATAATAATAATTTTCACATTTATGAAATATTTCAAGGGTTTTTGGGTAAGATTTCAAGGGGCCATGGGATAGGGGCCTTCGAGGAATTTCCATAATAAGTGGAGTTTTGAGAGAATATTGATAACTTAAAAAAATATTGTCATTTTTAATAAATAACTCTATTCAAAAAAAGATTTAATGTAATTGTATCCTATATAAAAAATAAAATATTTTTCTATAGCATTAAATCCATGAAATGTATTTTTATAATCAATGTATTAATTTTTATGATATAAATAATAGTTATTTTTTCATAAACTGATGGAGAGTTTTAAGTATATATATAAAATTTTCCAAAAAAAGTTTGAAATATTATATTTTTCAAAAAATCACTTCATGAAAGTGGTGGTGCCATCCACCACATGATTTAAATTAATGATTAGTGTGGATTTTGATTCATTTTTTTTTAAAATAAGTAAAAAATAAATTGTAAATCACTATGGTATTTATGTTTTCAAAATTCCCACTCGCATGGTCCCTGTTGACTTTATCCCATAAAACATGGATCGAGTGTTCATTTTATGTTTTTAAATTTCCACCATATGTTGAATTATTTTTGGTGTTCATTATTTAATATATATTCACCACCACCTCTGATATGGTTATATTATTTTTTAAACATTAAATCAACACTTTGGAATCTGATTGCCTCACTATCATCCATGCCATCTATGCTCCGGAGGCTGGCCTTCATCCTTTTGGCCTTCTGATCTCAACGATCCGGTCACTTCAGCTACATTTTTTTTCTTGATCCTTTTCCTTTACCAAAAGAAAGGGTAATATGATGGCTCATAATTTATCTACTAAAGGCCTCTCGAATGACCCACATGTCTATTTGGATTTATTCCCCAATTGGTTGTCTTCTCTTATTTTACCTGATCCTTGATCTGTTAATATATGAGTTTCTCCTTTCTATTCAAAAAAATTATAATTAATAGGGGTGAAGATAATAAATGACAACAACAATATTAAATTTAAAATTAAGAAGAAAAAAAATTGTATTAATAATAAAATGTTATAAATTCTCATTAATTTATGGATTTCATAAAATCACAATTAATGAGGTATATTAATTTCCTTAAAATTCCCATCATATAGTCAAATCCATTTGTATTCCCACTATTTGATCTGATTCATAGGAATTAATTTTGGTTATTGGATCAAGCCTTTTGTACTCTATAAATATGGTGACATGTTAGTTGAATTCGGGAGTGGGATTTAGAGTGGCCAAATACTTGCGTTATCTATTTTTTTGTTCTATTTTGATTGAGATGTTTTTATTCATCATCATCATCCTGAGAATTAGATGTTATTGTACACTTTATTTCGCTTCACCTTTAATTGACCAGTTTCACAACATATTACCAGCTCAACTATTCTATCACATAAAAAGGTTAGTCAAAATGGTAAGATAAATTTTCCATGGGGAATATTACGAAGCATGGATTTCCCCCTCTCAATATTTCTTGGAAGAATTACTTGTAGTGGATTCTAAATATGGAGATGAAACTTGATGAAAATGGTCTTGGAGAAGAAATTAAAGTTCAGAATCAGAATTTCACTCAAAACCATTCCTGATCCCTAATATTAATCCTCCATCACCTCCATGAGGATTTTAATAATGATTACCTCTATAAACCAAGTGCATGAGGAAACATAATGGCCATATACCTGGAATACTAGTGCAGGCTGGAATGGGGTGTAACTCATATATACAAGACTAGTTTGATGATCCTAAAAGCTCACGCATAGGGTGAATTTATTACATCCAGATAGAGTTAGAGATGTCATGAAAATACACTTAAGATAATGAGTGAGCCACCACAGAAACACTCTAATCATGGAATATGGTAACTCATCCCATCACCCATATTGTCACGACCCGTCCTCAGGGCTCGTGCCGTGACTACCCCAAGCCCGCCTTCCTTAGGCCAGGGGCTGGCGACTAGCACCGAGGTGTAAATCCCGAAAAAGGGAAGGAATTGCCTTTGTAAAGTAAACAACAAACACCACAGAGTAAGCAGGCAGAAGTAAACACTAAGTAAAAACTGGTACAACAGTAAGTGCGGAAAGTAAGTGGGCTAGAATACAAACCCAAACTGGAAGTAAAGTAATACTCGAAAGGGAAAACAACAACTGAAAAGTAAAGCTGCAACGTCGAGCCGTCCACTGGAAGTCACACCTGAAGGGTGGGTACAGATAGCCTCCACTGCTCCTCGGGTCCAGCCGACCGCTCCGTGTACGTCCCACCCAGTGGTCCACCTCCAGGTACCGTCCTGCTCCGCAAGCCTCCACCACGATAAGTGATGTCCGTCATCTGCAACCAACACAACGTAGTGCCGGTATAGCCCATGCAGGGGTGAGTATAAGCTACTCAGTAGGGACCTTGAGACCCCCGAAGGTGTCCCAGAATCCACAAAGGATAAACCACGAAGGAAAGATACAATCATGAAGTAACATCTGACATAGCTTAGGTATATTCCCATACATATACCTAAGTCATCAATTCTCAATCGGCTCCAACATCCGAGCTCAAGTACAACCCCGTCCACACAGGAAAGAAAAACGTAAATCCACACAGGATAGCACAACACAATCCACATAGGAAAGCAAAATGTAAATCCACACAGGATAGCACAACACAATCCACATAGGATAGCAAACATGATTCAGATCACACATGATATACTTCTTCGTAAGACGATAGAGATGATCAGATGTAGCCACTGATTCATCTAAGCCGTCAGACCCAAAAAGGATCGGTAGGTACTAACCCCCGCAATGACCCACATAGGATCGATCATGAAGTGGAAACCATAGCTATTTGGAAACTCCTTCTCCATCAAGTACAGTGGTTATTCCGCTACAACCAAGCGCTTCCTTCTAACCTTGGACTGCTGTAGTACCCCACCTATCGAGTACTGTGGGCCTGCTGCTACAACCAAGCGCTTCCCACCATGGGTCTGCTGCTACAACCAAGCGCTCCCCCTCATAGACTCTAGAGGTACTCCTTATATTGAGTACCACGAGTCAGCCGCTACAACCAAGCACTCCTCTGTCGTGGGTCTGCCGCTACAACCAAGCGCTCCCCCATGCTGCTACAACTAAGCGCTCCTCCATCGTGGGTCTGCTGCTACAACCAAGCGCTCCCCCTCATAGCCTCCATAGGTACTCCTTCTGTTGAGTACCTTGGGTCTTCCGCTACAACCAATCTCTCCTCCGCCATGGGTATGATGCTACAACCAAGCCCTTCCCACTGGGCTATCCGTAACACACCGAGTCGTTCGATCAGCAGTCGTCAAGTCTCAACTGGCTCTAGGGTTTCCGCACACAGCATGCTCGTTCCGGGAGGGTCCACTCCACGAGCTAAGAGGTCGATGCATCAACTGACATGTAGTCCGGAGTTGATGTATCCCAAGATGTACCGTAGTGGTCACTGCCAAAAACACGGAGGATTCCCATACTGTTTTCATCATCGTCGCAGTCGCAGCCAGCTCTAGGGTTCCCGCACACAGCAAGCTCCTTCGAGAGGGTCCACTCCACGAGCCGAGAGGCTGATACATCAACTGACACATAGTCCAGAGTTGATGTATCTAAAAGTTCCGTATCGTCAACAGGAACTCAACGTTGCAGACGACGCCTCAATCGGACGCCCGGTCTGAGAGTTATTGGCTTTTTCATCCCAGGGGCCCGATTTGTTTTTAAGGAAAAACCAACCCGACCGTACTTCACCTGCATCTGAAACTCGGGCGGAGTAATCCAAAGTATCCGTCTCACTTGGAGGGATTCGACAAAGTCATCGGTACGTCAATCGGACGTCCGAAGCTCAATACAAGAGCGTTTCCCCTCCGAGGGCCCGATTGGTTTCATGTACGAACCAACCCGGACGAACCCAAAGTATTCCGAAACCTTGAGTGTGATATACCAAAACGACCGTCTCGATCCAAGGATCGCATCGCCACTGACGGCACGTCGTTCGGAGGCCCGTAGATCAAGTTATTAGCAAAAGACCGAAAAAGGTCCGGAAACGTGGGGTCTGGGCCCGAACTGACCCGGTTTGGAGCGACCTGGCCCTGCTTGGGCGGCCCGGCCCGGCCTGGGCGTGACCTGGCCGGCGGGTTGGCTCGGCCCGGCTCGGCTCGGCCGAGCGGCCGAGCAAGGGGAGCCACAAGGTGTGCAGCCCCCACGGGAAGAGGAGTCGCGGCCCCGTGTGGGGCCACACTTGGTCAGCGGATGCGGCAAAGCCGCGTCCCGTGTCTCGCCGGACCCGCACGGTCGCGGGTCTGGTCGGCCGCTGCCGCCGCGACATAAGACGCGAAGTCTCCATCTGGTGGCGCACCGGGGCGTCTCCGCCTCCGGCCGCCGGCACCGCCGGTGGATTCCGCGGGCCACCGGAGTTGCTCTGGTGGTCCGATTCCACTTCCGTCTGCGCCGTAGCTCCTTCTGGGTCCCGTTCTTCACTACGGAATCAACAAATCATCTTTGAAGCCCATTTTGTCGTCGTCCGCCATTTCACACATCAACAAAGAGCTGAGGAGGGTTGTCGGGCCATGTTTGTTTGGCCCACACCCTCCGCGTTAGGTGATAACAATCGAGAAATATTGATCAATACATGAAAACACAACAAGATACAATTTTAATAAATTAAAATTTTACTTTGATCCCGGCACTATGTTTTTGAAGGAACAACCACAGGAATAGAATATTATTTTCAAATAAAATCCCTACCTCTCTGTTGCCGTCAGATGCGAGTTCGTCGTGGAATTGACCGTCGCGATAGGAGGTGATCGTCGCGTCGCGGAAGGGCGTCACGTCGTCGCAGAAGGGCGTCGCGTCGACGATCTCCGAGGGTTTAAAAAACACACGGATTTAATTATAACAATTAAATCCATGTTGAGGATAGAAACCACAAAGGAATTTAAAATATTTTAAATCTCCTACCTCAAGCAGTTGATCGAAGATTTGTCGCGGGGAAAGAACGTCGCAGAAGAAGTGTCGGCGTCGCATCGATCTCCGGGGTTCGGGTGTTCTTCGTTGCCCTTCGTCGGAGGCCGGAGTTCTTCGTGTTCTTCGCGTTCTTCACGTTCTTCACGTTCTTCACGAAGGATGGAGGACTTAAAGTTCTGTAAAATTCTCTCAACGAACAATCCTCAATAAAGGTGCATTGGTCTTATTTTATTAACATGCCAACGGTTTGAAAACAGGTTAAGAAACGAACAAGTTAATTCATAGAATTAATTTTCAACAAACTTAACTGCCCAATTAAAAGGAGTGTTTAATTGTTTAAGAAACGCCCTAGTTGACTTTCATTTAATAGGGGTTTTCGCAGGTGCGTTACTTAGCGGAAAAGAAACGGTGGAGCTCGTGCGAGCCCCACCTCAAAAATATCCTACCAAGAGGGTAGGATATTTTTGGCTTCCACCCTATCCGCTTCAACTCAGCTTAAGAAGCTTTAAGTGGCTTTTAAGCGGCTTCAAGTGAAATAAAATAAAGTTTTTCGTACCACATTATTTTATTTCTTAACTTAAAGCCCAAAAAATTAAAAACCACACCTGAGCATACGCAACTCCGAAAGAGGCGTTTTTAAGAAAATACCGGCGCTACGATTCCATCAGTGCCCTCAGAATATGATTCCGAGCACCGGTTCAAAAGTTAGAAAAACCCGCTCGTTTGTTCACTGAACGTACCCGAGCCTAACTTCGGAAATTGATTCCGGGCACACCGGGCCTCAGAATCAGGTGCCTTCAGAAACTTCTTTCTTGTAAAATTCCAAAGAAAATTAAGAAAAAAATTTCCTTGAAATTTACGGGTCTTTATACATATAATATCACTGGTGTGAGATTCCATGAACTAAACACCTAATGTAAGGGAGTGTGATAATCCTCCATGCTCAATACCCCTTAAAATCATACACAACCTCTATAAAGGCGTATTCAATTATAGTATAAGGAATGAGGAATAACCTCTCATAAAACTTATTATCAATCCTATATATATATATATATATAATCAAGGATTAATCACATCTATAAAAACAATATATGAGGCATTACCACTCATATATCCCTTTAGTCAAATTCAAAACCATTTCAAGAATTACAATTTAAATAACCATTTTCAGGGAAAAAATGGCAGGGTTTAATCATTCTACATATTTCAACCATTTAATCCAGTCAATTCATTTTAATAAAGGAAACGATCATGAATTATCCATTTCATATAATTCAAGCCTTTCAATTTAGAAAAGTAGAAAAAATTCCATTTCAAAGGCTTAAGTGTCAAGGGAAGGTGCCATGGGAAACATGGGATATTCCAACTCTAGAAATTCTATCTAAAAGAGGATAAAACACATAAGATTTTCTTTGAGTTTCATTAAATAATCATGCTTAGAGGGAAATTACATTTAAAAATAAAGCTGTTACCTCATTAAGAGTTTCAGGCATTTTGAACCAAATGGAAAAAATGAAAAATTATAAGTGTCATACCCATGGAGTGACTATATAAGGTATGTGAAACATATAAACCACCAAAAAAGAATAAATTAACATTTATCTAGGTATAAGAGTCAATTAGTCATGAAGTAATCAATATAATTGAGATTCTCAACAAAGGCCAACATAAAACATGACAACGTAAATACAAAACAACCAAAAATCAAAGGGAAAATGATGTGACCACCTACCTTAGGGCCATAGATAATGCCTCAATCTATATCCGCCTCAGATTAGAAGAAATTTGAAAGAGATATGAGAAATGGACCAATGCCTTAAAAATAGGGAAAATGATCCTACATCTAAATAGAAAAATGGATTTCAATATTTACTTTGATAGGAGTTAAGTGAATATTAGAGCTTACCAAGACAGATTCATAACTTCCAATGGATTGATTATCGAACACTGGAAGAAGAATCTAGCTCAATGCCTAGATTAGCTGTTCTTGAGCTCCAAAGAGGGAGAGAGGAGGGTGTTGGTCTACTTGAGGAAGATGGGAAGATAAATATGGTTATGGTTTAAGTAGGGGTGAAAAGGTAATTTCAACTTAAAATAAGGGGGCACACAGTTTGAACAAACCATACACCAACCGTGTGAAAAACCATTGTCCCAAAACATAGTAGGTTTGAATAGCCATTTGCCTTGGCTCGCATGGTTTTAGATAAACCGTGAAGCCTATAAGTGCCCCTATCTACAACCACATTGTTTTAGACAAACTGTGCATCTAGGTTTTCACGGTTTAAACTAACCATGTGACCCAGACCAATTTTAGGAACATTGGGCCCTAAACAAGACTCAGATGCTCCTCAAATATTCTTTATGCCATATTACAACTTTACCATGATTAAAAAAGGTTTCAAATAGAAAAACAAATGATTCTAACCTTCATGAAAAATATGGTTCATTATAAACTCCCCTCCTTAAATAAAATTTTCCCTGAGTTAGCCTGCTAAGGGTAAAGAGGTATTATCAGCAAAGAGTTTCGGCCACTAAAATTGCATATCACCTTCCCACTTCCAGTTCTCATCCTGTACCCAACTATGATACCATAGAACCCATACAAGAGGAACTGAATTGACTCATAGTGTATTCATGATATGATCTACTATACACATAATATCCTCCTCAAAAGAAGAATCCATATCCAATTCAACCTTATTAGGATGAAATATATATGAAGGGTCTGGATAGTATTAGTGAAGTTGAGATACATGAAATATATCATGCATGGACCAATATATCTGAATAATATCCAACCAATAATCCACTGATCTAATCGTTTTCACAACCTAGAAGGGTCCAACTAACATTGGTGATAGATTAACCTATTTATGAATACATATATGGCCCAAACTACGTGAGACTCACAAGAAAACCTGGTCTCCGACCTCGAACTCAAGAGGTCGCCGATGTCTGTTGGCATACAATTTATGTCTGGAATGATATGTCAACATGCATTTTCTAATTAGCTGGACTTACTCTATAGTCTCCTGCATGAGACGTTTTCCAAGCATAACTCCCTCCTCTGCCTCTAGCTAGCACATAGGTGACTGGAAAGGCCTACTATATATGGCTTCATAGGTATCCATCTTGTTGGTATAATGGAAGATGTTATTATAAGAAATCTCTACAAAGGGAATGTGTTTCTCCAACGAATCCCCAAATTGAAGGACACATGCACAAAGAATAACCTCTAAAATGTGAATAGTACACTCCATCTATCCATCAGTCTGTTGGTGATATGTCGTGCTCAGAAATAACTGCCTACCAAAGGTCTTCTACAACCCCTACTAGAACTATGATGTGAAATGAGAATATCTATCAGAAATGGTAGAACATGGGGATCCATGAATATGTAAAACCTATATAACATACAAACTCCCTATATTATCTACAAATAAGGTCTCTCACTGAAGTATTAAGTGTGAAACATTTGAAAAGGATCAACGACAACCCACACTGTATCATTTCCATGAGGTGATTTGGGTAGACAAGTCACAAAGTCCATTAAAACATTATCCCATTTCCAATCAGGAATAAACAATGGCTGTAGAAGCCCTACTGGTAGAAAATTTTCTTCTTTCACCTACTGATCGGTGGAACACCGAGTGTTGAATCCAACTATCTCTCATTTCGTACTAGGCCACCAATACTGACATCATAGATATTGATACATTTTGGTGGCACCGAGGTAAACCGCCCATGTTGAGGCACAAAATTCCTACATCATCTCCTCTCTGATGTCAGCTGGGACCCATACATGCCCATAGAATAATAAGGTGTCATTCCCATCCATAGTCCAACCCTAATATGTATCTTCATCTGAGACACTTTCCCATAGGATGAAGCCTTAAAGATTAGATAACTGCCTCATTCATATTTTTTCCATAAGATTAAAGGTCACTGTTAAGGCTGAGAGGATAGTCTGACCATGGTCCTCCTAAAACTCGACATGAATATTTGAGAATGAGGCCATAAGATTACAATTACCACTAGATTCCTGAACTTCCTGTGTTGAGTCTTCCATATCATATCATTATCCATAGAATTTTTTTTTCCAAGTACATGGATAAGCTCGAAATCAAACAACTGTAGGTACTCCACCCACTTGTGATTCCTGAGATTGAGATCCCAATGTGTGAATATGTACTTGAGGATTTTTTGATATGTGAATAATACAAAATGATCTCCAAGTAGATAGTGTCTCCAATAAAAAAGGTAATTAAATACATTAGTGAGATCAAGATCATGTGTCAGGTAATTCCACTCATGAGGACTCAATTAACGAGACCCATATACAATGAATCACTCATCCTGCATCAGAACAAATCTAAGAACAATACATGATGCACCAGAGTACACAACACATCTCCGTTATGGATCTGAGAGAATTAGTATTTGTGCTGAATTCAGTCTTCCCTTTAGATTCTAAATGGATGCTTTATAATTTTCTAACCATACAAATTTCATACCCTTATTTTTCAATCTTGTAAGAGGTGCTGTAAGGCATGAGAAATCTGGGATGAAGCATCTATAATATCTGACAATACCCAAGAAACTTTGAATTTCAAATACGTTCTTGGGATTCTCTTAATAAACTACAACTCTCACTTTCTCTAGGTCCACTGAAAATCTTGATTTTTAGATGATATGACCCAGGAAGTGGTCTTATTAAGTCCAGAAGTGACATTTACTAAGCTTAGAATATTGTTGGTTCTCTCTAAACGTATTCATCACGATATCAAGATGGGTTTCATGGTTGTGTCTAAAGAGTTAATACACCAAGATATCATCAAAAAATACTACCATAAATGAATCAAAATATGTGTGCAAAACCTGATTCATAAGATCCACAAGGACCACATGTGCATTTGTGAGTAGGAACGAAATAACTAGGTACCAATATAGACCATAACTACTTATGAAATCTGTGTGAGGTATCTCTGAAGTCATGACATGCACTTGATTATATCCTGACCACAAATATATCTTTGAAAACACTTTCAATCCTCAGATCTAATCAAATTGGTCATCCATTCTAGGGATTGGATACCAATTATTTACTATAAGCTAATTCAAATGGTGATAATCCACATAGAGCCTAAGGGTACCATCCTCCTTCTTGGAAAAAGGACTGGTGAACCCCATGGAGAAGTGTTAGGGAATATAAATCCTTTGTCCTTCTAATCCTCCAATTTTTTTCACCATCCTATAAGGAGTAATCATCACTGATGATGCTACTAGAATTAACTCAATAGTGAACTCCCCCTATTTCATTGGAAGTAGACCAAATAACTCATCAGTAAAAACATCTCTAAAATACTCCACTATAGAAGTAAATAAAACAGGTTGTAACCCCTAGTCATCGAGGAAAAGACTGGAAATTTGCACTGTGACATTACCCATTCTTTTTTACTCATGCTTTTATCGTGAAACTTTCACATCCCATTCTCCCTTATGCATGTGTTTACCACCCTATGGTGATGTAAACATCACCCTTTGACAATATAAGTCAATACGGGATCGATAGGGAACTAACTAGTCCATCTCGATGATTATGTCAAAGTCTATCATATCGAGGACATATAGATTCCATATAAAAAGATAACCTCTTATCTCAAGGGTAAAATTATGATAGTGGTGAATTAACTTTGAATGGATACCCAATATTGTATCTAGAGTCATAAATCCATGAAAGTACTTGTTTTTGAGGCCTAGACTCTCAGTGATTTTGTTATATTTAAAAGAGTGAGAAGAAACTACGTCAAATAAAGAAGACACTAAAGTGGAGGCTACTATAATAGTAGCTCGACTAGTAAAAGGTATGGCACTCTGATCGTATAATGTAGGCTGGACTACATGTTACTATCCTATACCACAACCTTATTCCACTTCCTAATTTCCTTAAGAAAGTCCACTTTCTTGGTGCTAAGAATCATAAGTCTGACTACTTATTCCCTGACCACCACCTCAGCCTGATCGACTGATGGTATTCCAGCTGCCTGTCTGTCATGATCCTACTAGTCTTGTTCCTAATAAAGAAGTAGGTGTATATCTCTGATCACTTCATATTAGAAGGAAATTCCTATATAAAACTAGAGATAGACCATGCTGACACAACTTCTGTGCTTGACTGGATCATGTAGACACTGATACTTGATGTGTCATGGCTTCCCACACTGGTGGTAGATAAGAAATCTTTCTATATGAAAATCCTGACTTCTTCTACCTATTTGAGTAGTCTCAAAATTCCTATTTCTCTTATAAGAGGAACCACTAGAATCCCTAGGTTCCAAACCTACTTAACTCACACCTTTATCATCTCTTAGGTTTCATTCTATGATTAGGTCCTAGTTGATGATTTTTAAAATGGAAGTCAACCTAAAGATGCTAACGTGTGATCAAATGGAATAAACCATCCCTTCCTCAAACCACATTATAGTCAACATATCATCAACAACTAGAGTGGGATAGAATAACTTCATATCAATAAAATGGGAAGAGTATTCCATTAGTAACATACTCCCCTATTGTAGATTTATGAATTATCTAGCTCTATCAACCCTAGAGTCTATGGAAAGTTATAGTCATAGACAATGGTCTAAAAAGCATCCCAAACCAAGTCATGATGGAGATATTCTTGGGTGATGATGCTCCAACATAATTTGGATGAATCACGTAGTATATAAGCTTCAAGATTGACCCTCTAATTTGGTGATGTCTTGGGGTGATCCAAAATATATAGAATTTCTTTGAGACAAGACTTCGTAGAATGAGGTCCGCTATCCCCCCAAAATGTGGGAGGATGCTACTGCTGAAATAAATGAGTCAAGTATGCCATACTAGGGGTAGGTCGAACTATTCCTTACATAGACTAAAGCATACCCAGAAAACCATCTTGGAGATGGGAATATGTTCCCCTATCTAGAACTATAGAAGGATCCACATGTGTTTCTATGTGAGGAATCCCTGGTGGCTCACGATCCTCCACATCAGGAACATGGTCATCACTACCTTCAGGGTGTGTGATCAGAGGAGGTCGAGGCAACATGGCACTATAATGCCAAACACACGCATTAGAAAATATTTAGGCAACTCAGAATATTTCATTTTAGAAACTAGGACAGGATTAAATCCTTCTTATAGAAAAAACCATGATTCTCTACCCACTTTAACAGTCAGGTCTAAATGGTAGAGCAAAACATAAGAAGACAAGAGACCCACATTACCCAATACCAAGGTCCGGCTCAGGTATAAGTCTCTATGATGGATATAAAAGATGGCTATTTTCATGTTATAAATCATATTCATTTTAAAATTGTTCTTGTTTAAACAATTAAATCACTTAAAATTGGTGAATCATATGGTCTTTCATTTTGTGATCCATAAGGGCCCAAACGTTTTATGAATAAAAACATGGAATCCATTCAAATCACACCATAACGCGTTCTAGATCATGTGACCAATGTTCCATAGCTCAAAATTCCATAATTGAATGCTTAAGGTGTCTTCTATAACCTATTTAGAAAAAAAACTGGTAGGCTAAGGCATGCACATTAAGTAACAATAATTTTTTATAATCAATATAAGAGATGTCAAAACAATTCTATACATATCAAGGAACAGTCAATATGCAACAGAAAAATGCACTCTGAAAATAAACATGGCATGGAAAATGCATGGCATATTCATCCTACTATGCCTAGAGTGATGCATGTCCAAATTCAAAGACCTCATTTCATTGGGTGATAATAAGTAAATCATAATTTCAATAACATCAATATCAATAACATAATAAATAAAATGTGTCACCCAATAGTGAAATCATATCAACACTAAATGGAAAAAGTAGAGTAATAATTATAAATTGGGAAACTCATCCTTTACCCTGAACATGGGTTCATGATGCCTAAGAATGTCTTATGACCAAGTTCCAAGCATTCCTAATATCTAATCTATTGTCTCTAAATAGTAAATTAATAAGGTAACCACTCTGATACCACTTTTTAATGTCCTGAACCAGGATACAGTTAAGCTAAACCTTGAGCCAATGGTTCACATGGCCTCAAGAATGCCTCCCCATATGCCAGAGCCTGTTGACTAGCAACGATGGTGTAAAGGTGGTATGGTGGGGAGACTATACCCTCATGCCAAATTAGTAAAATGGATACAAATGGATTTAATCAATTACAGAATCATAATATATACAATCAAAACCAATAAACTGTGGAAGAGTAAACAGATAACTAAAAAATAAATAGTTAAACAGTGGAATAATAAATGTTACTAAACTATTTATAGTAATACAAAAGCCTCTATAGAAATTTCTGATACATGATGCATGGAATTCTATAATAAAAAAAGGAAAAATCAGAAAATAATGTTATACAGTAGTACAAAAAGTCAAAAAAGAAAATACATATCCATAAGAATCTGAATCCTAATCCCAATACTCTGCTCCTAAGCTCCAACTAGGTAAGAAAATAAAAAACCTATTGAAGTTCCCTTTTCTTTATCATTACCTATAAAAAGATTGACTTCTTGGGTACTGAAGGAAGCACGAGTCGGGCGTTAGATAAAATCTCAGTAGGCCACCACCAATGGTGTCTATGTGTAATCCTAGTAGTGATCTCAACTAAATAGTGTGAAGGTATAAGAATAATAGTAAAACGGGGATGAAATAAACAAATAACCACCCTCTCAGGCTCCTAAAGGACACATGGAAGGTATACTTGCTTTGGCTCATAGTTGGAATGAATGTCTAATCATGTCACCATATATATATATTAGTTATATATTGCATCCACCTATATTAACCAAGTGTGTGAGGATGCCTAATAGCCATATACCTAGAATACTAGTGCTGGCTAGACCAAGGTGGAACTCAAAAATCTAGGATTAGTATATTTAGGCTAAAATATCATGAATATGGTACATTCCATACATCTAGATAGAGTGAGAGATGTCATGAAACAACTATTAGGGTGGAGAGTGAGCCACCATGGAAACACTCTAATCATAAAATGTAGCATATTATCCAAACAACCATATAGTATCACTAGTGTGACTCACCATGAACTCAACTCTCTATGTAAGGGAGTGTGATTATCCACCATGATCAACACCACTCACCATCGTACACAACCTATATAAAGGTGTATTCATTTATAGTGGCATTAGGCAGAACCTCTCATGAAAATTATTATAAAGACCATATATATATATGTAAGAAAGGAATAATCACATCAATAATAACAATATATGAGGCATTACCTCTCATATATCCATTAATTCAAATTTAAAACCATTTCAAGAATTAAAATTTAAATAAGCATTTGCAAGGCACAAAAAAGGCATGGATCAACCATCCTACATATGCCAACTATTTAATCCATTAAATTAATTATAAGAAAGAAAAACCTCATGAATTATCCATTTCATATAATTCAAGCCTTTCAATTTATAAAACCATGAAAAATTCTTTTTCAAAAGTTCTAAGGGAAGGTGTCTTGGGAAACATGGCGTATTCCTACCTGGAGAATTCCACCTACAAATAGACAAAACACATAAGTGGTGATTTGGGTTTCATTAAATTGTAATTTCTAGAGGGAATTTGAATTTAAAAACCTACCCATTATTTCATTAGGAGTTTCAGTTGTTTTTAACCAATTAGCCAAAATGGCCAATTCTAAGTGGCACACCCATGTGGTGACCATATAAGGCATGTGTATCCTCTAAACCACCAAAAAAGAATCAATTAACATGTATCTAGTTACAAGAGACAATTAGACATGAAGGAATCAATATAATTGATATGATTGGAAAAGTACAACAAATGGAATGACAACATAATTTTGAAATGACCCAAACTCAAAGGAAAAATTACATGACCACCTACATTAGGACTGTAAGCAATGCCTCTCTTAATATTAGCCTCAGATTCAAAATAGATTGGAAGAGATTTGAGAAATAGTCCAATGCTCTGAAAATAGGGAAAATGAGACTACATCTAAATAGCATAAAGGATGGAAATATTACATTTGATATGAGTTGAGAGACTTGGGGAGCTTACCGAGATGGATTCATAAATTCCGATGGATCAAGGATCAGACACCAGATAAAGAATCTACCTCAACACATAGATTTGGTGTTCTTGAGAACCAAAGAGGGAGATAGGAGGGTGATGGTCCACTAGACGAAGAATGGAAGAGAAATAAGGTTAAGGTTTAATTGGGAGAAAAAGGTAATTTCACCTTAAAATAAGGGTAGTGCCATTTTTTTGCATGGTTTGAATAAACCATGCGAATTCCATGATATAACCTCTACTTAAAGAAATACCATGCATGATTAAGGTGTATAATTTTCCAAACCATATGCCATCTGTACAAAAACCCACTATCCCAAAACATAGTAGGTCCTCACAACCATGTTCCTTGGATCACACGGTTTCAGAAAAACCGTGAAGCCTACAGGTTCCCCTATCTGCAACAACATAGTTTCAGAAAAACCATGTAAATTGGGTTTCACGGTTTAAACTAACCATAAAACCATGTTATTTAGGCCATTTTCGAGAAATCTAGGCTCTAAACAAGCCTTGAATGCTCTTCATATCTTCCTTAGGCTATAGTACACCATTACCATTATTAAAAAAGGGTTTCAAATTGAAAAACTGATCTATAACTTTATTAAAAAAATGGGTCGTTATATGAGTGGAGTCATTTATGATTCCATGATTATAAATAATTGTGTGAATAAAAATCCTCTATGTTTAAAATAACATAATAAATAAAATTATTACAAGACACTATAATTAATACCGATATGTTGGAAGAAACCTATTCTAATTTCCATGCCTCGATTGTTATGTAATAATAATAATAACACAAGAATGGTCTTAAAAAATACTTTGAATTATATTCTTACCATCTTTTTACTATAGAAAACAATGAACTCATTATGAGAAATCATGAATCATGACCTAATAGTTTTAATCCATTCCCTGAAGAAAAATTGAATGTTTTTTATCGAGGTTATAGAAAAAATCGATGTAATAGATACCAAAGAAGGTAATTTGATTGAGGTGGTCACATATCAAATGATACGAGGGAAGGGAACCACCAAAACTGGTCCAATAATGAACAACCACAAATTACGAAATTGAAGAATGATGAAATTAATTTTTTTTAATCTGTCATGAAGGGGAATTGTTTTCATACCTGTCGTACGCCAATGATTTTTTTTGATCTTTATCAACAATCTATCAAAGGAAAGGAAAATAATTTTGAATAGAATTTTGGTAATTGGGATTTGAAATATGATGATGATATTACAAACTTTGATATTTATGATTATTTTGTACACCCTGATAGTGATGAGAATATAGATCGAGCATGAATTCTCTTGATAGAAATGAAATATGGTTTTTGGTTTTTGTAATATTTTTAAAAATCACATGTTTCATTTTGTTTCTTTTATTTTATTCCCTACATGTATGTTTTATTTTATTTAATAGAAATGAATGATATAAATTTATCCATTGGGAATAATTTCCATGATAAAGATATTTTCTTCCTCGACTGCACAATGAGGCACAAGATTCTTAAACATGATAAATATTTTATCACCATTAAAATGGGGAGTTCTCATGTATGTACATTAACTAGTAGTGTGAAATTAATCAAATTCACCAGAAGAGAAATAATATTCCTACTTGGTAGTACATATACCATGATAAATAATTCTTTGTTTTCTCTTAAGTATCGACATAATTTTATAAGTTTTAATGATATTTATAATAATTGGTATCACATCAAGACTATACATGAATGAGGTTATGAACACTTCTATATAAAAATTATTAATAATGAGAACAAATCGATTCAAGAGATGATTTTGAGACTTATATCCAGATTTTACTTTGTCAATATTTGTACAATTAAATCAAACATGGTTAACTAGAAGTTTACCAACTATGATACATTTATTGTGTGGAATTACCATTTGGGTCATATAAGATCAATAATTATGAGGAAAATAATTAAATGTACACGTGGTCATCCATTGGTTGGTAAAAGGGTTATTACACCCCATGATTTCTCATGTTTTTCTTGTTATCAAGGAAAATTTATTATAAAAACATCACCATCAAATATCGATATCGAATCCCTGATGTTATTAGACTAAATTTATGGTGATATATGTGGACCAATTCACCTACTATGTGGACCATTCAATTATTTTATGATCATTAATGATGTGTCAACTAGTGGTTCCCATGCGTGTTTATTATCCACTCAAAACTAAGAATTTATGAATTACTTCCCAAATAATAAGATTAAGGGTGTAATTCCCTAATTATTCAATAAATCATATTAGGCTAGATAATGCGGGTAAATATTCATCACATTATTTTAATAATTATTAAATGTAATTGGGAATAAGTGTTGAACATCCTATAACTCATGTTCATACCCTAAATGGTCTAGCTAAATCATTTATAAAGCGATTCCAACTTATTACTAGACCATTATTTATGAAAACTGAATTTCCAATTTCGGCATCGAGGCATGAAATTTTTCATGTTATAACACTACTTCAAATAAGGACATCAAGATTTCATAATTATTCCCCTTTATAATTAGATTATTTCCATGAACTAAATATTTAACACTTAAGGATATATGGTCGTGCTATATATTTTTTTGTAGAACCCACACAATGAAGAAAAATGGGACCCCAAAGGATATTGGGGATATATGTTGGTTTTGAATATACCTTGATCATTAAATTTCTCGAAATTATGATAGGAGATGTATTCACAACAATATTTTCTTATCATTATTTTGATGAAAATTATTTCCAACACTCAAAGGGGAAAATCAAAGGGCTTCAAATAAATATCATGGAAGGTGACTTCATTGTTACATCTTGATCCTCAAACAAATATGAGTGAAATTTAATTTCAAAAGACCATTAATTTTTAAAATTTATAAAATCATTTTTCTGATTCATTCAATGATAAAAAATGGTTTACAAAATCATATATACCAGCTATGAATACACTAGTAAGGATAGATATATCGAAAGCACAATCTGATTGTATTCCCAACAATGCTTCTAATCAATGCCTTAATCATGGGAGACAACTTTGATCAAAAGTTAAAAATCCCTGTTAAAGAAAGGGGAAATAACCTATGTTGGTTAAAGATAAGAATGAACCTGAAGAGAATGTAAATGTACTAGAAGTACATGAATATTATCAACAAGAAATTTCAATGAATTTTACCAACATCAAAAGATATTGGAATTGAGTGGAGACTATTATTAACAACATATTTTCATATAATTTATCCCTTGAAATTATGTATGAGGATGAAGAACCTATGAAAGTTAATTAATGTCATGAAAGGATGGATTGAGATCAATGGAAAGTCGCAATCCAATCTGAGCTAAAATCACTTTCTAAATGTGAGGTTTTTGGGCTGATCATGAAAACCAATGAAGGGTTTAAGCTTGTTCAATAAAAATGGGTATTTGTGAGAAAAAGAAATGAAAAAAATGAATTTGTGAGATATAAAGCATGACTATTTGATCATGGATTCTCATAAAAATCAGATATTGATTATGAGGGAACACACTCTCTTGTAATGGATGAAATAACCTTTTTGTATCTCATGATGTTTTTTTACATGAGAAACTTGAATTATACCTAATGGATATTGTGACTACATATATTTATGGTGATATGATCACGATGTTTACATGAAAATCCCAGAAGGATTCAAATTGTTAGAAAAATAACATGGATATTGAGATAGTTATTTAGTTATGCTGAATAAATAATTATACAAATTAAATCTGTTAGGACCTATATGGTATAATTGTCTAAGTTAATATTTGGGGAAGGAAGTTTATAATAATGATCCAATTTCTCCACATGTTTTCATTCACAATATTAGATCTAAATTTGTGATCACTATAGTATATATTGATTATTTAAATATAATTGGGACGAATGATGAACATTCCAAGGTAGTTGAATATTTAAAGAAATAATTTTAAATGAAAGACTTTGGAAATACAAAGTTTTTACTTGGTTTAGAAATTGAACATATTAAGGATGTAATTTTTGTTCATCTATTGTTATATACTCATAAATTCCTAAAAATATTTAATATGATGAATCACATCTATTAATTACACCAACGATTGTATGATCTGTTGATCGAGATAGTGATCCTTTTAAACCATGAGAATATAATGAAGAACTCATTGGTCATGAAGTAGTATATCAGAGTATTGTTTGAGAACTTATATACCTTGAAAATAATACAATACTAGATATATCATTTTCTATAAATTTATTGGAAAGGTATAGTTCTTCTCCTACTCATCGGCATTGGGATAGTATCAAACATGTAATAAGATTCCATTAAGGGACAAAATATTAGGGCTTACTTTTTTAAAAATATTCAAAACAAAATTTGTTTGATTATGCTGATGCTGGATACTTTTCTAATCCAGAAAAATAAATATATCAAACTGGATATGTGTTTATATATGGTGGAACTAATATTTCTTATCATTCTAAAAAACAAACCATTACTTTTACTTATTATAACCATGATGAGTTGATTGTTATTCCTGAAGTAAGTCAAGAATGTGTTTGGTTGAGGTCAATGATTCATTATATTATAATTAACTATGGATTAGATATGAATAATAATATTCCCACCATATTATATAAAGACAACACTTCTTTCAAAACATAGTTGAATGGTGGGTATATTAATGGTGACAAAATGAAGCATATCTCTCCCAATTTTTTTTTCACTCATGGCCTTCAAATGAATGGTTAAATTGATGTCTATAAAATATAGTCTTATGAAAATATCATATATTCGTTCACAAAGGAATTTCCAACTTCAACATTTTAGAAATTTATTTATAAAATTTTAATGTGAAGACTGAAAATTATATTGTGCTTTTATAAGGGGGAGTTGGGAAAGCTGTACTCATTTTACCTTCATCAGTTTCCCCCCCTGGGTTTTTTGATAAGGTTTTTAATGAGGAAACATAGCATGTAATCATATTAATATGGCTTCACATGTTTTTCCCACAAGGTTTTTAAGTGAATATTTATATTAGATTCCATGGGATTATGAAATCTAAGGGGATGTGTTATAAATTTTCATTAATTGTGTGGATTTTATAAAATCATAATTAATGAGGTCTATTCATTTCCCAATAAGTAACTTCATATAGACATGAACATTTGTATTTACACCATCGTATTTGATTAAAATGAATTAATTTATTCAATTAGATCAAGCCTTTTGTACTCTATAAATACGGTTAAATGTTAATGGAATTTGGGGGTGGCATTTTGAGTGATCAGATACTTGTGTTCTCTATTTTCTTTTGTTTTATTGTCATTGAGATGTTTTTATTTTCCATCATCATCCTAATAATTCAACATCATTATACTCTTTTTTTCACTTTACCTTCAATTAACCAGTTTCACAACATAAAAAAATAATAAAAAGGAAAAATAGTAACAATTAACAATAATAATTTTTACTTTTCATCAAAGTTGATAAATTTTTGTATTTCAAAAATTAAGCTTAATCTTCCTAGTACATATGAAAACTAAAACCCAACTTACAATCCAAATAGTTTTTTAAGGAAATAATAATTTAATTTTATCCATTAAGAAAAACAATAAAAATTTATTAAAAAACCATTCTATAAAATTTAGTGGTAAAATAATTACTCTTGGAATTGAGATTTCCAACCATTTAGAAAAAATAACTACTCATTTAATAGTTATAGGTGAAGCATCACCT
The DNA here is from genome assembly GCA_963277665.1 of Viscum album. NCBI lineage: Eukaryota > Viridiplantae > Streptophyta > Magnoliopsida > Santalales > Viscaceae > Viscum > Viscum album. The sequence continues at coordinate 64,106,925 of OY728147.1, read as the reverse complement.
TGATATATGTTGGGGTATCAGAACTCTATGATGATGAAATCGAAAGTAAACAATGAAGAAAAATGAAGAACACTATAGGTTTATGTGGTTCCATAAGATTGTCATTGTCCAAAGGAGAAGGGGGAAATTCAATTTATTTCTATTCGGATGATATTTCAGAGGTCCGCACACAGTTACAATGGATATTTTTGTTACAAATTCATGGTATTTAATCCTATTTTATATAGAATAAATTCATTAGTTGTTTGGTTAGATCATATACCCTTTAATTTCCTCCTCTTCACTGAATGCTACCATCACATTGGGTACCCACCAAAGGAGACTCCATTTTATGTCAGCATAATACTCTATCTTTTTTAGTAGCTGAAAAATGGAATCCACTGCTGATTTCTCGCAAAATTAAGAGTGGCCCCCACAAATCTCTCCCAAATGGATAATTTTGGATAGAAGCTAAACCTTCTGTCTCCTTGTAGGTGTCTAACTTATCTTTTGTTAGAAACTTCCTCATCATGTCTATGTCGTTATCACTGGTGTGTATTTTTTTAATTTTCAACAATCTTTCTTCTAGAACATTTCATATCCAGTGATATCATGTGTAAATGTGTTTGGATTTGGAATGAAATGTTCAGTTCTTACTGAGATGAATAGTTATTTGACTATAGAAATAGAGAATATAATTATCCTGACTCTATCCCAACTCTTATTAAATTGTCTTCATTGACAGTATCTCCTTACAACCCTTAGTGACCATGATATACTCTTCTTCTCTGGTAGATAAAGAAGAGAACTTCTAAAGTCATGATTTCCATGAAACTTCTTCCACTGTAAATGATATTAGGTACCTAGATATGGAATTCCTTATGTATATATATTCATCCATAGATGCATCTGTGTATCCTTCTGAAATAGGTTTATCACTTAATAATGATTAGATGTACCTCAAAGATACCTCAATATCCATTTGAAACCTATCCAATGATCCTCTCCTATATTTGATAATAACCTTCTCACAACACTAAAATCATGAGAAATATCTAGTTTGGTCCAAACCATAGCATACATAATACTTACAACTACTGAATGATAAGGAAATTTTTCCATCTCTTATTTCTCCTTCTCAATTGATGGACTCAGACTTTTCATGAGATTGAAATGACTCATAAGTAGAGTGTTAACTGTTTTTTCATTGTTAATGTTGAATCTTTAAATAACCTTATCAATGTACCACTCTTGAGATAGCCAAATATTTTTATTCCTACTATCATGAGTAATAGTCATACTAATAATCTTAATAGTATCTCCCAATTCCTTCATTTTGAAACACTTGTTCAACCACTTATTAAACATTTTAATCTTTGTTATATCTATGAAAATAATTAACATATAATCATCATAAAGAAACAATATAATGAAATCAATATCAAAAAACTGTTTTATGAAAACACAGTGATCAACAATCATCTTCCTGGACTCATTTTTCTCCTTGAATGATTTGATTTTCCTGTACCATTCTCTCAGTTCATGTTTCAAAACATATAAAATTTTCTAAGTTTATATACCATGTTTTCTTTTTTACTACCACCTGAAATACCTATAGATACTCCATATATATCTCCTCATAAATATATCTATGTAAGAACGTTGTCCTTACATCTAGTTGTTAAACCTCTAGGTTCAGACTAACCTCTAATCCAAGAACAACTCTGATAGAATATGTTTTAACCATATGAGAAAATATTTCATCAAAGTCAAAACCTTTATTCTAACTGAATCCCTTCACAAACATTCTAGCATTATAGCATGACGGTGAGCTGCCATCTTATCTGTTTATTATGTACACCTACTTGTTGTTGAGTGCTTTCATTAAATGTGGAAACTCTACCAAATCAAATTTACAATTCTTGTGCAAGGATCTCACCGCATATTGCATGAAATTCTTCTATTACATCTTCTTCTAAATCCTGATCACATTATCATAACTGTCTAGATCCCCCCATTAGTGAGCATCACATACTCATGTGATGTGTATCTATGACTCTATTTTCATTCTCTGGTGGATCTCTTCAACCGTTCTTTAGGGGGAATATGTTCTATAATATCATATGATGGATAAATATCAGTATATAGAGATATATTACTTGAGAGTGATGTATCATTAGTGTCACATATCTCCTTTACACCAAATGGAACTGAAGGTGGTGAGATTGGTTTCAGATTGACTATAATTTCCTCAGACCGCAACTTCTTTACATTTTTTGGCTTATCAAAATCTTAAATTGTACGATCTTTAAGAAACACCACATCTATATTTTTGGATATCCTCCTTCTAATAGGATCATAGGGTTGGTATCCAAACTCCTCATGAGTATATCCCAAAATTATACACTTCTTTTCTTTTCCATCAAACTTTTCCTACTCATCTTTTGGGATGTGAACAAATGCTCTACTACCAAATACTATCAACTGTTTGTAGGAAACATGCATACCTATCAAAAATCTTTATGGAATGTCATATTTTAGTGGAAATTATGGATAAAGGTTGATAAGATCAACTCAAATCCTCATTTCCTCCCCCTAAAAGGTATTCGAAAACTTTTCATTCAAGAGAATACAAATGACTCTCTCTAAAATTGTTATGTTCATCCTCTCAACAACATCGTTATACTGAGGCATCTTTGGTACTAGTTTTTTTTAGCCTGATGCAGAATTTCCTAGAATACTCCTAAAATGGACCACAATACTCTCCTCCATTTTCTTCTCACACACACTTTTACCATTTTTCTATTTCTCTTTCCACCTTCACATGAAGCTACATGAAAAGATCCTATACTTGATATTTAGTTTTCAAAGAAAAGGCCCCAAATTTTCTATAATGGTCATCTACGAAGGAAAAAAATAGCACATCCCATTGGAATACACATCATATCATGCCCAATTTTCCAATTTATTAACCTACTAGGTACTATAGAAGTAGTGAGAATTATCTAACCACAAAGAGAATGCGCGTAGACACTAGGAATATTCTCTATGAAGAATGTTTAGGCATAAAAGTTATTTAATGTGATTAACAATTGAAAATTCAAAAAAATAAACAACAATTTAAAAATAATTAATTAAATTAACTAAAACTATCTAAACATTCAAATTTAATATATCGAAGAAAGATGACAGATATGGAAGTGTCAGAGTTATGACATCCATTTAGGTGTATGTAATGTCAATTTTTTAATTCTCACATCTGAATATTTATTTATTCAATTATCACTGATTTGAAATTTAATCAAAATACTATTTAGTATTTTTCTCTAATATTTGACAGTATTTTATTTTTTTCACTAATAATATTCCATTTTGTTCTATAGACTGAAGAATAATTTTTTCATCAATATAGCACTGGATCACTTGGTGAAATACAAAAACTCGTTTCTCACAAAGTCGAAGTATCTATCTATGTTGGGTTCAATTGCATTTGATCACTAATTTGGTATCACACACAAAATTTTTTAGGGGAGCACACACAAAATATTAGTTTTTTAATTAATATATTTATTTATTCATAATACTCTTATGTGCGATTTAAAATTCTTTGATACACGCGATAAGTTTTTGGACAAATAAATTTTCTGATGAACTCCCGCATGTGATTACTTATTAGGCATCACATGAATGAGCACCATAGCATGTGAGCAGAGACCAAATGACAATTATTTCAAATGTAGATATAATTAATTAAATAATCATCCAATTAAAATAAACTATTTAAAAATGCAATCAAACATAGAAACTTTATAAAAATGGCATGAAATAACCATCACGTGCATTGAAGCATTGGCACTAAGATAATTATTCCGACATCACGACAACAGAACACATAAAATAATAACAAGATGATAAAACTGGGTTTGGGTCATTGTAATTGTCACTTCAACCTACCGTTGATGATCACCCAGTAATAACCATCACCCTTCGACCACCACAATATCAAAAAAATAATCAGATCCATGTTCTCTCTCGCTGTGTAGCATCAATCCCCGGAAGCAAGGCGAATCCACCATGCATGTTGACATCGCATGAAACTCACAAATCAACAATAATGAACCCTAGAGGATGGATTAAACGACACTTCTCATATATGAGAGTGCTGAATTAGGTGAGGTGGACATGGTAAGGGAGTGGTTAGAAACTACTAGCGTGAGACTAGGAAGAGGTTAGCCGTGGAGGATGCTCCCAGAGGGGAGGATAGGTCCTGTGACATTGTGATGATCAATGGAGGAAAAGAGGGGGGCTCATCCAATAGCATGGTTGTGTGTAGCAAGAGAGAGGGGGGATGAAAATCATCCCAATGAGTGTTGTGGGATGCTGCAGAGGTGGAAGGGTTAGCGTCCTGCTACGATGTGGATGAAGGGGCGCCCCCTAGGGTTACTACCGACCAGGAAGGGTCATTCCCAGCAGATCAAAGAAGAGGGGGATAGCGATGCATTAGGGTTTTTTCTTAGTCGAGAGACCCAAAATCACCCCTAAAAATCTAATATATAGAAAAACGAGAAAATATAAAAAAATCATTAAAATAAAATGTTAAAAAATTGAAAAAATATAAAAATATATGCACATTAAGTTAAATACCCTAAAATATAGATATAATAAAAGTAAGAAAATAATATGACTACTATTAAATATTAATATAATAAAAACACTAAATTAATAATAAAAATAATAATTTTATTAATACTACAAAAATATAATGAAATAAAATATAATACTAATATAGACAATTAATAAAAATATAATAAATATTTAAAAAATAAATAAAACTAATATTAGTGAAACAAAAAATATAGTGTTAACATATAATATATAAAATTAATATACTAAAAAAACACTATATTACTAATATTGATATATAATTATCTAAAAACTATAAAATAATTAAAATATTATAGAACTACATAAGGAAGTTAAAAATTACAAAAAATAGTTAGAAAAATAATTAAAAATAATTTTGTTAAATGTCAATGAAATCCATTTGCATAAAATTCCCCACACTTAAACTTTTTCACTATTGGTAAAAATAGTTATAAAGAACACACAACCAGACATATGGACAAATCCAAGCCTCAAAATTACATGTTCAAAAAATTTCAATTTGTTTTTACCAAGAAAATATCATGATTCATTTAAAATTTCAATTTTCAAGATAGTTTCCCTTCCTCTTGAATTCTTTACAAAACATTTATATACCCTCATTAATGATGTGACCTATCTCGCCATCACTCTCAACGCTCAAAAATTTATTGGAAAATATTTGACCAATTCTTGAAGACATACATGCTAACCTTTGGCTTGCCATACATTTCAAATATCCACTAGTGGAAATCAAAAGAAAACACCAATATCAAGGGCTTCACCTTAGGATCAAATGACTTTGAGGTTGTGGTATAGTGGTTTATAAAGAAAACTAAGAAACTTTTTTGGAAAAGGAGGGTTGAATCATGAAATAAATGCATGGAAAGTGTCAAACCAGATGTGACCCTCAAAATCTATCCCCCCAAAACATAAAAATTTTCTTGTACTCAAGCATATGAAAATCCAATGTTTCTTTTTTTTTCATTTTTTCCTTATCATTTATTAGGACATAACTCAATAAAATAAGATGGAAATAAAAACTTGTTAGTATCATCTTCAAAACCCCATAAAATAAATGTCAAACAAAATCCCAAAGAAAGGCACACAAGAAGCAATTACACTGTAGCATCTCACTGAATATAGGATATATAGAAAAGTCTCTATCTCATATAGTAATGAGTCAAAACTTTTATATGAATCCAAAAATATGAGGGTTAGCTCATAATTACCACAGATGTACTCATTGTTAGAACAAAAATTAATCTATATTCCCATATCAAAATACATTTATTGAATATGGATACAATGAAATATAACACATATGATCAGGATTAGATAATGTCAATCCATTTACATTAAATGAATCACTATCCCCCAAATAACCCTCTCCATAAATAAATCTCTCCCCCACACTTGAATTAAAAATCATCATGAAAAAATTCATGAAATGGATAGGGAAGGTTATCAGCTATGGGATCATCCTAAAAATGATTCTTCATAGCTTTTAAGGGCAACATGATGATCAAAATTTATGGGTGGATCAGTGGGTCAAAGGGTATAAATATATCAAACAAATTCCTTGATCATTTTAGTGAAACTTTAAAAATTACAATTACTTTGATGGAAAAACATGAAAAGTTCTAGAAGACACAACATGGTAGAGATTCCATCAAGAAAAAGAGAAGTAAAAGATGATGCAAAAATAACCCAGAATCCTCATGGGTATGAAAATAAAATATTTTATAGCATAAGCCAACATAATTGAATATAAGTCTCTAAAAAATAAACGTTTTTTGGATTTTTTTGAAGCATGGTATAATATCAATAATCATATAAGTCATGATATCAAAGGTAAAAGCATTATGAACAGGAATCATCTACTCAGAATACTTAAGGGCACAAGTGGTATTCCCACGATTGTGTTATTACATAAATTAATCCATTTTTCATGTGGGTTCAATAATTACATCAATGCTAGTTTTTTTATTTTTCCAATTTTTTTTCCATTTTTTGAGTTAGTTATTTTACATTTTTGTTTTAGAAGTATAAAATATAACAAAAAATAAAACACTTCCTTAAGTAAATTTAGATAAATGTGGAAAGGTTTTATATATATGATGAAGATATAGAAATGATATACCTATAAAATATGCACATAGACAACACATACTGTCATCATATTAGAGAAATAACACGAAAATCAAAATCATGTGGATGATAAAAAAATGTATGATGAATATTCCTCCACTATATTTCTAGGAGAAAAAAAAATAATGGTAAATTCATTCCATTTTATTATCTTAATACTAAATGAAATGAAACTAAATGCATTGAAATGAAAAAAAACAAATGATGGGTTTCTTCTTATTTAGAGTTAATTTTATTTCATGTTTAGCCAAATGTGGATGAACCTTAAGTAAGATCACAAAAAAATGTTTACCATGCATCTGCTTCTTTATCAGTGTGAGTGTGGAATACATTCATTGAAAATGAAATTTACCTATAAGCTGCCTGATATCTCAAATGAAACTTGTTAGAGAAATAGATGGGTGGAATGAAATGGAAATATCCTAGATCATAAAAGAATTAATATACCTTATATCAATAAAGACTCACTGAATAATTGAAATTTGTGGAAAGGGAATCATCATTATGATCAAGAAAATTATGTTTTTGAATTTACACAAAAGAAGAAATGACCTTACCAGAATTTTTTAATGGTTAGAATATATACATCACATACTTGAATGAATTATTTTGGTTGAAGGTGCATCCAAATTTATTTTCACCTCCAACTACTAGCATAGGAAAATACACTAGTTTCCAACTCAATTTATGCTCTATATTTTCAGTTATTGTGTTAAGACTTATAATATTACTAAAAATTTTGGGTATTTCAAGTGAAGTGTTTTTAACTTTGATGCATGGATAAAGTTGGGTAGGCTCAATTAGAGAAGGTGACTCCATTGTCTAAATAATTACATATTCTTCAAAAGTTTCTTCCATACTACCCTTGTCATATTTATCCATTAGCATATGTGGTACCATGAACTCAGGATCCTCTAGGAAATACCATTATTATATTAATTATAGAATTTTATAAGTGTTCTATACCAAAATCAATGACTGATTTTCTAACTCTTGAAATGTTTATAGTGTCTTAATTTTGGATAAGGTTTCAAACACACATATATTTTAAAAAAAGTCAAGTCAATGTCATTTTAAGTGATGTTATATTGCATGTGGAAATCCATGTTATCTTGGATCAATTATGAAACTATCATGTTAAAAGGGGGTCCTAGTTAAATGTCCTCTTCATCCTCGAAAGGTGTAGTTTTAAAGAAAATAAATGTGTCCTTTTTCACTTTGTGATGGATGGGTTGTGAACTCACAGAAGGACATGAAAACAAAATTTTTTGAGGGACCATTATATTCAATAGAGTGGAAGACTAAGCTCTCATATTCTTGAAATTTGATTATATTTAAAGAATTAAACTACGATGGAGAGGATTCATCAATGTTATGACAAGAAGAAGACACTATAATATATTCATATTTTATGAGAAATTTATTAGTGACATTTTACTAAACCACCGGAAAAAACAATTTACTGATGTTGCAGTAGTTTTTTAAGAAATACTTCTAAATATTATGTTTTTATTAAAAAATACACTTTTTTCTTCTCCTCCCCACCCTTCTCCCCTAACCCTTCTCCCCCGATCTCTCCTTTCCATCAACCTCGAACCCTAGCACCATCATGATTCCCCAATCACCGATGATTAGGTATCTCTCAAGCCCTCTAATCTAATCTCCCAAATCCATTTTTGGAACTATATTTAAATCCTCTGACTTATCCCCCCTGCCATTTCCCTTGCCCGAGTCATTATCCTCACTGGAGCCCTCTCCCTTCCATTGCCTTTGCTCGAGCCCACACTGAAGGTGAGGACATATAGATTTGATTTCTCACTTCCCTTTCATTTAGAGATAAAGTCTTAAATTTTCTATTGATTTTGATTTCCCTAAGTAAATGATTTCCTATTCTACATTTTCTATATGTCTTCATTTTATTTTTTTAGTCTTTAATTTTTTATATGCATTTATTGGATGTGTTTGTAGTATGTATTACCTAATGCATTTCCATGTTTTGTATGCATTTTCGGTATTATGTGTGTGCTCCATAATAGGGAGAAATGTAAAAAAAATAATCAAATAAAGAAATAAAAAATTTCAATTCCATTAATATATCATTGATTTTATTATACTATAAAATTATAAACTAAGGAAAACCCAGTAATTTTTATTTAAGAAAGTGAAATTTTTTCATTCTAGTTGAATTTCATAAAGATAAATACTTTTTGATAAATTCTATTGGACATAAATTACATATTCTATTTAAATCAATAATATAATTTTACAAGGATATGGTATTGAGTAATTGAGAACAAACAATAAGTGAATTGTAGAATAATTTATTGTATAATTATTTGATATGTTTTCATGTATATTTTTATATCATTTCTTCGATAAATTGAAACTTTTGATAAATTTTTATTACTATATTCATTATTTCTTTGAAATTATGCGGAAGGATTAATTCCATTGAAAATGAATTAAAGGAAATGTCATTGTATGGTTAAATTCTAAATGTCTTTCATGTAAAATGTTTATTAAATTATGAATAATTATTATATTCTTGAAGGATAAAAGTTAAAATGTTTTTTTATTCACAAAATTGACATTTTATCATTGTGGTTGCATTGAAAATTATAGATATATCTTTTTAAAAGTGATTTAGATTGTAAATATTCTGGTAAATATGAAAATTAATTGAGGAAATTGAAATGAATTGATTTATTATTAATATTTTTGAAAAGTATTTTAATTGAGGTGATATTTTTTTTGTGTTATTAACTTTTAATATAAAGAACTTTAATATGGGACAATTTTTTTGTATAGGATATGGGTTGGGATATAATTTATTGGCTTATTTATAAATTCTAGGAAACTAATCACTATCCAACACCCCTTTATATTCCCATCGATTATCTATTCATTCAAATAGTTTACATTTTAATTAAAGCTTGAATCTATTAAATTCTAACTAATTACGATTTAATACAATTTACCATTATCTCTTTTCCTAATTAGTAATACTTACGTGTTTTAATTTTTTTGAATAAAGTGTATGCACATTACAATATATATAGATAAAAGTTGGATCACAGTACTGAGGAACACACCTCAGTATGCTAAGGGTTTGGAGTATTTTTTAGATTTTTCAATTTCCAATCAATCCTTTGATGGGATAATAAGATGTACATGGACTAAATTTAAATTTATAATGTGTTTGAAGATAGATGAAGTTTATGAACACTTGATATTGAAACCATTACCTTCTCAATATTTGTGTTGGATTTGGCATGAAGAATCGAATGTTACATAAAGTTTGAACACTGATGTCAATGAACACAATGAGATCCCAACTTTATAAAAAATGGACAATGAAATGAAAAAACTTATATATGATGCATCAAAAATCGTAATATAACAACATCAACATCAAAACATATCAAAAAACCATTTGAGGGTGCTATAAATAATAACTAGACAAGTGATGTTTTTGAGACTATAGGACAAACATATCAAGATTGTAACATATCCTTGGATCCTACTCTTGATTCCTTATAATCTACATATGTGGATATGGATTCAACAAATGAATTTTATCATTATAATGATTATATCTAAAAAAATTCCTTGAAATGACATTAATGTATACTTTTTGCCTCCAATTGAAGAATTATAGGAGTTATAGAGCAATGGTGTTGAGAAAAATGATTAATCTTCTAGAACAATGTTCAAAATGAAATCTAATATAATGTGGAAAATTAGTGACTTGCCTAGAATTGTAAATTTAGTTAGTTGAGAAAATTACACGGGTTTGGATTTTCATGTTTATAACTTTGATTTTTTTCTGGAATAACTGACTCAGTAAAAATGGTTCTTCTTATATTATTGAATATTTATTGATGTATCTCATATATTTCGGTTGAACAAGTCAAAAGTAAATGGTTATATTTATCGTAGAACACCTCCAAATTTTTTGATAGGTTTTGAAATATTGAAACAAATCGGAAATGTTAAAACAAAATTTGAAAAGGTGAATCATTTTAATGATAGTGGGAAAGGAGTTTCAAGTGCACTATCAAGTGAAATTATAATTCAATAATGGAAGAAAAAAATTATATTATTAAAACTTTTGTTTTGGGAATTTTATTTGTTGAGGAATCATCTTGATATTATGCATATTTAATTTTTTTTGCCAATTTGATCCTCACATTACTTAATGATCATGTAAAATCAAAGGACCATCTCAATGCTTGGAAAGACTTACAATAAATGAACATAAAGCATGATCTTTGGACAGATGAGAGTGGAAAGTATGCTCCAAAAGTTTTGGAAATGAAAAATAGGGACACAGATTCATTTCGTTGAATTTTAAAACATGTGAAGGTATCTAATGGGTCTTCAAGTAACAGATTAAGGCGTGTTGACTTAAATCATCACAGGTTACAAGGATTTAAGAGTCACAATTCACATATTTTGTTACAACTATTACTACCATGGGAATTACGTATATTATTACCTTAAAAGGTTACTTCTGTTGTACTTGAATGTTTTAAATTCATTAAACAAATATGTGAGAAAAATATAAAAACACTTGATCTTAAAATCCTTTAGGATATATTTTTATTGACACTTTGTGCAATGGAGATGATCTCTCCTCTATTGTTTTTTTACTTTTATGATACATTTAAATGTATATTTTTTCAAGGAAGCTAAATTAGGAGGCCCCATACATTATCAATGGATTTATCTAATTTAGAGGTAATTTACTTATATTTTTTTCATTTTAAGTAAAATTTTCTTGGAACTTAATTAAAAACACAATTATGTTTTATTTATTTTATTTTACATATATCTGGGGTATTTGAAATAATACGTGAAAAAAAGAGCGCAACCTGAAGGTTCTATATCTTAAGGCTATTTGATAGAGGAGTGTCTTATCTTTTGATCTAGATACATGGATGATATTGAGAAAAGATTAAATCAAGTTAGACGTGTTGACAATAAATCAACTCAATCTCAACTACATAGGAAATAAAAAATCTTTCCTACTATTGTCCGATCAGTTGGGAGGAGATCAAATGTTACACTGATAAAAATAGAATTATTACAGGAACATAGATATGTATTTCTAAATAGTGAAATTGCAGATCCATTTATTGAGGATATTAGGAAACAAACAAAGAGACAAATGAGGGTTTAAACATAAAATGAGAATGATATAACAAAATTTGTTGATAAAGATCTTGTAAAATTATTTTCACATTGTGTAAGTTCATAAATATTAAAATCAATATGGATATTAGGCTAACACATATATTTTTAAATTTAATAATGTATATTAATTTTTCTATATCATAAATATTGATACTTGAGCTGAGTTATAAGAAGATTTGAAGTTTCTAGCTCGAGGTCCTAAAAAAGGATATAAAGTTTGATGCTTAAAATGTGAAGGGATTTAAATTTCATACAGTAGATTGGGAAGTGGGTTTGAAAACACAAAATTGTGGTATATTTACAGTTTCTAAATTGGGATACTATAAAAAGTTAACTTATATTATCTAATTAAACTACCACATGCATTTTTCAGTTGTTTTATTCAAATTCAAGTGTGTCGACATTAACAGGCATGTTACAGGAGATTCCTTACAATTTAATTATGTGAAATTATATCTCTTGATGGATGTCGGTGACTATGAATTACATGATCCTTATATCTTATCATCACAAGAGAAAATGGTATATTTTATGGAAGATTTCATGCATGAAGGGTTGAGTGTAGTTGTTCACATTAAATAAAGAGACTTGTATGATATGGGTGATAAAGTGGAATATTTGAACTCTAAAATTGAATCTTATCAATAGTAAGAAGTGAGCTTATTTTTCCATCATGATATTGAGAATATTATTCTTGAAATGTTGGATGAAGTAGATGTAGTAATTACTGTTAAGAAAAATGACATTATTAAGGGACAAAATGGCTGTATGTGCAGTCATCCATTCTTTTATCAACCACATATGTCATTTGTGTAGTCATTCGTTTTCATAACTATGTATATTTTTTTTCAATACTGTGCATCTATTATCATTTTTTTTCTGAATTAATTTTTTAAAATATATGTTCTGAAGTTAATTTATTTGATTAAATGATAGGAATGCCAAGCATTAAGTGTCTTACTAATCCCAGTTTACTCTCAATTGATAGTCCCTCGACTATACTAACAGATAATGATCCATCAGTCTCCCTCCCTATAGAATTTGGGACACCGTCCACTTTCCCCCTACACCATCTCTCACACCCTCCATTCTATCATCTTCTGAAACACTATTTGTCAACATCCCATCAGAAACACAACCAATGCCTCCCCATTCAGAACGATCAGTTGTAAGGGAGCATGTCTTCACTCTTGTTTCTTTATGGGGATATTGGAGGGTGATATTTATAGGTACAAATTTTAATATGAATAATGTTATTTCACTTTTTTTTATAATACTAACTATTTTTTCAAAAAAATGGAAACAATGATATTACAAAGAGAAATATGAAAAGTTTAGATGTTTTGAATCTGAATTGACTAAAGATAGTTTTTCCATTTAACTACTATGGGGTCCCTATGGATGATGCTGCTGAATTATTTGGCCAAATTCTAGGCCTTCTGGTGGCAGAGCTGATTACCTTTCTGATTACATATACAGATTAGAGGCATATTCCTCAATCATGGAAAACTGAATTTTTTGATTCAGAGATAAAGGTAATTTTAAAACATTATGATGTAATTGAATTTCATTATGTTATTAAATTATAATATTTTAAAAATGATTCTCTTTATACATGTGTTTTTCTACTTTAATATTATTGATCCTATAACACGAAAGTGGACATTAAAAAATTTGTATAAGAAATAAAAGGATTTTAAATGAATATTATGGAATAAATTAAATAATACTTTTTTGATCACCCAACAACTGTATTATAAGGTACCTAAAGGGTTACCTAAGAAGTAATGGAAGGTTTTTATTGATATACATCATCATGAGAAGCACATAGTATTTAAATATAAATTATTATATTAATCTCATTTTATATTTATACATGAATATAAGAAGGATATAACATTCCATACATTACTATTAATTTATAGTTTATTTAATTTAGGATGTTTCATGGAATAATTCATCAATTCAAGAAAATAAAATCATCCCTCACACTGCCAAATCAAAGAGTTTTTCCAGAAACTGATCGACTATGGTAATATTTTCATTAGTATAAATATTTATAAGATAATATTATTTGTTTCATATATTAAATTATTGATTTATCTTTGTTTAATGTAGTTAAAGAATTGAGGGCATCAAGTCTCCTGAAAATAAATATGGTTTGATGTTCATACAAAATCTTATGAGAGTTATGTTAATGACCCCACCAAAGAAGTTGGGGTATAAATTAATTTTTCATTGTAATAAATTATTTTTAGTTGTAACTATGTTGATATATATTGCTTTAAATATGACTGATATTTTATTTATAGGTTAAAATTAAAGAACTATGGGATGTTAATCCCATATAGTCCTTCTCAGTCTCCCAGGATTACCTAGTTGGTAATGTCCTTGGGAAGGAGAATCCTGATCCAGTGCATGGGATGAGTTTGGGACCATTACCATATGAGGTATTTTGCAGACCATTAGGGATTATAGCTATATCTACACTTGGTTATAGTCACTCGCTACCTCTAGATGCTCAGATTAAACTTTTTTTATACAAAGAAATTTTCTGGAATAGGGGTATCATATATCTTCTTTACAAAAAGCGTTGATTGATTTATATCAAAAGATAACTGGATCTATCATTGGTGATACTGCATCGATGGATGGTGGTGAGCAAGTAAATCACACATCTTAAAAATCATTTAGTTCACAAAATTTTAGTGGTTTTAAGTTTAGACATAAATATACAACACTTTTTTATTTTCAACATAATATTCATTCAAGTTCCAGTAGCAGGAAGTGGAGAGGGAGATGGAGAGGGTGTTGAGAAATGTTTATTGGGTAGTGATTTGTGTTATCTTTGTATTCAGAGATGATATAAAACTAAACTTATTACAAAATAACACTAATTTTTGTGATTTAGAAACCATGTTGTGGTTTTTGGTATGGATATATGTCTTTTCCTTACATTCCAGAACAAGTTATTTCAGAGGGATTATGTATTTTATAGAATATTAATGGAATTGGTAAACATTGAATGTTATGATATAGTTATTTATGAATTGTGAAATTATTATTGATATTGTTATTAATGGTGCTAAATTTATTTGGGTTATGGTTTATATGTTATGTTTCCACTATACATTATTTTTTTTGTTTTCTTCTAGGGTTGAGTGCTATTCTAGGGCTATAGATTCTACAGCTGATTTTTTTAAAAGTAGCATATAGAGAAGGTTTAAACTAACACTAAATCTTCCATATTATTATTTAGCGATGGTTTAAACCACCTCTATATAATTTTTATTTTTTAGAGGTGGTTAAACCCACCTATATATATATATATTCATTATTATTCAGCAATATTTTTTTTTCATTTTTGTAGTGGTTTTCCAGTAAAAAAATATTTAGGATATGGCAGTGGTTTAAACTACCACTAAATACTTGAATTTTTTTTTGATGGAAAACCACCACTAAAATGAAAAAAATACCGCTAAATATACATTTTGTGATGGTTACCAGAAACTGCTGCTAAATGGAAGGAACCGCTATAGGTTGGATGTCGACACCAACATTAGAGGCGGTATTTTGAAACTATCATAGAAACATTTGGAGGTGTTTTAAACTGCCTAAAAAACCCCATAAAAACATGATATTTTCTTGTAGTGAGAATCAATAAAAGTTGTCTCATCCTCATAATCATACAATGAATCCTCTTCAAATGAAACATCAACTATAATTTACACAAAATAATTATTCTAAATTAGATCATCGAATGGAAATGAGGATACTTGTTGCACAAGATGAGTCATTTGATTTCCTAGATTCTTTTTTGAAGAAAACAATTTTGAATTATGTTCATCTTGAAGTTTAAACATTCTATTTGTCTCAGTGATAATAGAAATAAACATGTGTTCAATTATTGAATATTTTTTTCACATGAATTATTGAGTTTTAAATTATAAGTAATTCTTTGTATTTGAAAATGATTAAAATATGTATAAGGACTTGTTAAACAACATGTAGGAGAATTATCATTTGGATCATCACATGGAATTGAATAATGATCATTAAAATAAACAGGACTACCAGGAGAGTGCATGTTTTGTTCTCTAATATTAGATAGTATTCTATTTTTGATACAAATCTTCTGTCATTTTATTCTATAGACTGACAAATAATTTGTGCGTTAATGTAGCAATGGATCACTTGGTGAAATAAAACAACTCGTTTCTCACAAATTCGAAGTATCTATCTGTGTCTGGTTCGATTGTATTATATCATTGAGTAGGTATCACTCACAAAATATTGAATGGGTGCACACAAAAAATATTAGTTTTTGAATTAATATATTTATTTATTCAGAATTTTCTCGCGTGTGATTTACAATTCTCTCCTACATACGATGAACTTATGGACAAATAAATTCTTTGATGAACTCCCTCATGTGATTACTTATTAGGTATCAAATGAATGGGCACCACAGAATTTGTGTAGATATCAAATGAAAATTATTTCAAACATAGATATAATTAATTAAATAATCATCCACTTAAAACAAACCATTTAAAAATGCAATAAAACATAGAAATATTATAGAAATGGAATGAAATAATCATTGCATGCATTGAAACTCCAACACTAAGCTAATTAGTATGATATCCTGACAACCTGACACATAAAATAATAACAAGAAGATTAATCATATTTGCATCATTTTAATTGTCACTTCAACCTTCCATTGATGATCACTCAGTAATAACCATCACCCTACGACCACTACAATATCAAAAAAATAATCAGATCCATGTTCTCTCTTACTGTGAAACATTGATCCCCAGAAGCAAATAAAAACCACCATGCATGTTACGTCACATGAAACCCAAAAATCAACAATAACAAACCATGATAGATGGATAAAATGGTGGTTCTCGTATATGAGATTGCTGGATTAGGTGAGGTGGACACGACAGGGGAGTGGCCGGTGGCTGCTGGAATGAGACCGGGAGGAGGTCGGCCGTGGAGGATCCACCCAGAGGGGAGGATGGGTCTTACAACATAGCGATGATCAACAAAGGATAGGAGGGGGTTTCTGCCGATTAGGGAGGGTCAATCCCAGCCGATCAAGGTGGCAACGACTAGTGATGTGCTACAATTTTTTTCTCAATCGAGAGATCCAAAAGTTCCTCTGCAAATCTAATAGTTAGAAAAAATATAATAATAATAATAATAATAACAACAACAATATTAACAATAGTAGTAGTGGTAGTAATAATAATAATAATAGAATAAGAATCAAATAAACT
The DNA here is from genome assembly GCA_963277665.1 of Viscum album. NCBI lineage: Eukaryota > Viridiplantae > Streptophyta > Magnoliopsida > Santalales > Viscaceae > Viscum > Viscum album. The sequence goes on along the minus strand of OY728147.1, from coordinate 64,089,667 downwards.
AATTAACTATAAAAAATGATTAAAAGAAAACGTTAAAAAATGAAAAATATAAAAATTTATGCACATGCAGTTAAATACCCAAATATATAGATATAATAAAATCAAAAAATTAATAAGACGAAAATTAAATATTAATACAATAAAAACACAAAACTAATAATAAAAATAATACTTTTATTAATACTACAAATATATAATGAAATGAAATAAAATAATAATGTAAACAATTAATAAAAATATAATAAATAATAATAAACTAAATAAAAATAATATATGAGAAATGAAAAATGTAGTGTTAAAATATAATATATAAAATTAATATACTAAAAAAACTAAATTACTAATATTGATATATAATTAACTAAAAACTATAAAAAAACTAAAATATTTCAAAACTACACAAAGAAGTTAAAAATTACTAAAATCAGTTAGAAAAATAATTAAAACTATTTTTTTTAATTTCAATAAAATACATTTGCATCAAATTTCCCACACTTAAAATTTTTCACTGCTGAAAAAAACAATTATAATGAACACACAACCAAACCTATGGACAAATCAAATCATCAAAATTACAAGTTCAAAAACTTTCAATCTATTTTTACCCAGAAAATACCAAGCTTCATTTAAAATTTCAATTTTCAAAATAGTTTCCATTCCTCTTGAATTCTTTTCAAAACAACTACATACAGTCATGCATGATGTGACCTACCTCACCGTCACTCTCAATGCTTAAATTTTTTTTAGAAATGATTTGATCAATTATCTAAGACACACATGCTTACCTTAGAATTTCGATGAATTTCAAATATCCAGTAGTGGATATCAAAAGAAAACACCAATATCAAGGGCTTCACCTTAGGTTCAAATATCAATGAGGCTCTGGTATGGTTTCTCATTAAAAAACTGTGACACATTTTGGAAAAAAAATAGGGTTGAGTCTTCAAATAAATGCATGAAAAGTGTTAATCCAAATGTGACCTTCACAATATGCTCCCCAAACTTAAAACATTTCCTGTCCTCAAGCATATGTTAATCCAATATTTATATTTTTTTGTTTTGTTTTTTTTCTTTTATTTTTACTAATATTTTTTTATGACACAAATAAATCAAATAAGATTGCTAAGAAAAACTTGTGAGTATCATCTCCAAAACCCCATAAAATAAATGTAAAAAAAAATCCCAAAGAAATGTACACAAGTAGTGCATTCACTGTAGCATCATAGTGAATGTAGTTCATATAGGAAACTCTCTAGCTCATGGAGTAATGATTCATAACTTGTATAGGTATCCCCAAATATGAGTGTTAGATCATAATGACCACATATATACTTTTTTTTGGAACAAAAAAGAATCTATATTCACATATCAAAATGCATGTAATGGATATAGATACTATGAAATATAACACATATGATCAGGATGAGATAATGTCAATCCATGTTCATAAAATGAATCACTGTCCCTAAAAAAACCCTCTATGTGAATAAATCTCTCCCCTGCACTTGGATTGAATATCATCATGAAAAAATTCATAAAATCTCTAGGAAAGGGTATCACCTGTGGGCTTATCCTAAAAAGGATTCTTTATGGATTCTAAGGTATACATGATAATGAAAATGCATGGTTGTCTTAGTGGGTGAAAGGGGATAAATATCTCAAACAAATTCCATGACCATTTTAGTGAAACTTTCAAAATTACTATCAATTTGATGGAAAACATAAAAATTTATAGAAGACACGACATAGAAGAGATTCCCTCACGAAAAATAAAAATAGGAGATGATGAAAAAATAGAACATAATCCTCATGGGTATGGAAATGAAATATTTGAAAGAATAAATGAGAATAAGTGAAAATAGGTCCCTAAAAGATAATTTTTTTTGTATTTTTTTGAATCATGGAATAATATTAGTAATCATCTAAGTCATGATATCAAGTATAAAAGCATTATATTCAATAATCATGTGTTCAGACTACCCAAGTAAATAAGTGGTATTCCCCTGAATGTGTTTTTATATAAATTCATCTATTTTCATGTGGGTTCTACAATAACATAAATGTTAGTTTTTTTCATTTTTTTGAGTTGGATATTTTAAATGGTGTTTTTGGAAGTATAAAATATAACAAAAAATAAAAATAAAAAACTTTCCCAAGTAAATAAAGATATATAAGGAAAGGTTTTATGTATCTGGTGAAGCTCCAGAAAAGATATACCTGTAAAATATGCATATAGATAGCACATACCCACATCATATCATAGAAATAACACCAAATTCAAAATCATGTGTATGATAAAAATATGTATGTGAATTTTTTTCTACTACAGTTCTTGGTGAAAAATGTTTACAGTAAATGTAATCCATTTTATTATCTGAAAACTAAATGAAATGAAAATAAATGTGGTGAATGAAAAAAAAACAAATGATGGGTTGCTTCCTATTGATGATTAATTTTAATTCATCTTCATCCAAATGTGTATGAAACCTCAATAGGATTGAGCATAAATGTATTCCATGTAGTTTATTATTTATCAATGGGAGTGTGGAATACATTCATCGAAAAGGAAATTAACCTTCAAGATGCACAATATCTCAAAATAAACTTGTTATAAAAATGGATGGGTAGAATGAAATGGAAATTTCCTAGATCATAAGGGAATTAATATACCACATATAAAGAAATAATCACTGAATAATTTAAATTTGTGAAAGGGAATCATCATGATGATCAAGAAAATTTTGTTTTTGAATATCCACAAGAGAAGAATTGCCCTTAACAGAATATTTCAATTGTAGAAATATATCCATCACACCCTTGAATGAAATATTTAGGTTGAAGTTTTATCCCAATTCATTTTTACCTCTAACTACTAGAATAGGGAACTTCACTAGTTTCTATCACAATTTATGCTCCATAGTTTTGTTGATTGTTCCAAGTCCAAGGTTATTACTATAAATAATGGGTATTTCAAGTGAAGTGTTTTTAACATTGATGCATAGAGAAAGTGGGGTAGATTCGATTAGATCAGGTGAAGCCATTGTGTTAGGAATGGAATATTCTTCAAAAGTTTCTTCTATACCGCCCTTGTCATATTTATCCGTTAGCACATATGGCACCATGAACTTAGAATCCTCTAGGAAATACCATTCTTCTATTGTTTCTAGAATGTTATGAGTGTTCTCTACCATAATCAATGACCGATTTTCTAACTCTTGAAATGTTTCTAGTTTCTTAATTTTCGAAAAGGTTTCAAGCACATAAATATTTTCAAAAAGAGGTGAGTCAATGTCATTTGATGTGATAAACTATTTCATGTAGAAATCTGTGTTGTTGTGGATCAATTATGAATCTATCATGTTAAAATAGGGTCTGAGTTCAATTTTATCTTCATCCTCAATAGGTGTAATATGATAGACAATGAATTCATCCTTTTTCTCTTTATGATGGATGGGTTGAGAACTCACAAAAGGACATGAAATCAAATCAAATTTTATAATGGTCCATTATATTCAATAGAGTGGTATACCAAGCTCTCATATTCCTAAAATTTTATTATATTGGAAGAATTAAACTATGATGGATAGGATTCATCAATTTTATGATAGGAAAAAGACACTACAACATATTCATTGTTTATATGTGATTTTTTAGAGGTATTTTACTAAACCACTGTTAAAAAAAATTATTGATTCCACAGAGGGTTTTTATGAACTGGTGCTAAATATTAAGTTTATATTAAAAAAATACACTTTTTATTCCACTCCCTCCCTTCTACCTTAATCTACCATTCCCCCTCAACCATTAACCCAAGAACCACCGTGATTCCCCCCTCACCAACAGTCATGCATCTATCGATCCCTATGATCCTACGCACCCAATCCCTTTCTGGTGCTGTGGTCATATCCCCCTAACCTATTCCCCCACACTTTTCCTTTCCTGTGTCATCATCCTTGCATGATCCCTCTCCCTTCCATTGCCTTCGCTTGAGCCCATGCCGAAGGTGAGGTCATATAGGTTTGATTTCTCTCTTACTTTTCATTTAAGGTTTTGGTCTTCAATTTTTTCTCTCAATTTTGATTAATCTAAGTAAATTATTTCCCATTATACATATTCTCTATGTTTTCATTTTAGTTTTTTAGTCTTTAATTTTTTTATATGCATTTATTGGATGTGTTGCAGTATGCATTACTTAATGCATTCCCATGTTTTTATGCATTTTCGATATGGTGTATGTTCTCAATCATCAAGAGAAATGTAAAGTAATACTCATAGAAAGAAATAAGCATTTTCAGTTTCATTAATGAATTAATTATTTTATTAGAGCACAAAATTATAAACTAGTGAAAACCAAGTAATTTTTTTTCCAAATTGATAATATTTAATTCTAATTGGATATCGTGAAGATAAATAGTTTTCATAAAAATATATTGGACATGAATTACACATTCATTTTAAACTAATACCACAATTTTTCTAGGATATGGTATTGAATAGTTGAGGAAAAATAATATATTAAGTTTATAAGAATTTATTGTTTCATTATTTGATATGTTTTTCATGTATATATTTATATCATTTCTTTGATAAATTGAAACTTTTGATGAATTTTTATTACTATATTCATGATTTATTTGAAATTATGGAGAAGGTTGAATTAAATTGAAAATGAATTAGATGACATGCCATTGTATGGTTAAATTCTAAATGTCTTTTCTATCAAATGTTTAATAAATTATGAATAATTATTATATTCTTGAAGTACAAAGTTAAAATGTTTTTTATTTAGAAAATTGAAATTTTTTCATTGTGGTTGTGTTAAAAATTATAGATATATCTTTTGAATGGTGATTTAGATTTTTAATATGATGATAAATGTGAAAATGAAGTGAGGAAATTGAAATTAATTGATATATTATTATTATTTTTGAAAATTATTTTAATAGAGGTGATATTGTTTTTGTGTTTTTAAATTTTAATAGAAACAAATATAAGATGGTATACTTATTTTGGTGTAGGAGATAGTTTGGGATATAATTTACTGACCTATTTCTCAATTATGGGAAACTAATCCCTAACCAACACCCCTTCATATTCCCATAAATTATCTATTCATTTAAAAAATTTAGATTTTAATTAAATATTGAACCTATTAACTTCCAATTAATTACACTTTACCATATTTTACGATTATCTATTTTTCTACTTATTAATACTTATGTGTTTTATTTTTTTTAATAAAGTATAGGCACATTATAAACATATGGATAAAAGCTGGATCACATTACCGGGGAACACACCTCATTATGATAAGAGTTTAGAGGAGTTTTTAGATTTTTTAATTTCCAATTGATATGTTGATGGGAGAATAAGATCCCCATGACCTAATTGTAAATTTAGAGGATATTTAATGAGATTTGATGTTTATGAAAACTTTATATTTAAGCAATTACCTGCTCAATATTTGTGTTGGATTTGGAATAGATAATTGAATGTTATAGAATGTTTGAAAAATGATGTAAATCGACCCAATGAAATCCCAAATTCTTCGAAAATGGAAAATGAAATTAAAAACCTTATAAATGATGTATTTAGAATTACAAGAAAACAACATCAACATTAAAACATATCAAAAAAATTTGTTGAGGGAGCTATAAATAGAAACATGAAAAGTTATGTTTTTGGTACTATGGGAAAACCATATTAAGATTGTAACATATCATTGGATCCTCTTCTTGATTATATGGAGACTTATGTAAGAGATAACTTCACTATGTAGAAAAATGAATTTCATGGTTTACCTAATGAGGGAAATCAAGAGTTGTATAGTTGATGTTTGACATATTCAAAAATTTCTTTTCGGATGATGTTGTACTATATCATATTCCTATGTGGAATTAAAAATAAAGTGATGTCCATGATATTGGAATTATTGCATGATTCATTTTCTAAAGCAAAGATCCATGAGTCATTTTATGATATGAAAAAAAGTTGTTAACAAGGTTATTCTGAATTATACAAAAATACATGCTTGTCCCAATGACTGTATGCTTTATTAGGGAGAGGATTCAAGCATACAATATTGAATTATTTTTCCTCTTCTAGATGGAAGTTAATGGGTGGTGTTGGAAGTATAAACCAACATACTAATATGAAGAAGAAGAAAAAGAACACACCTAAAAAGGGTTTTCATTACTTTCCTTTAAAGGCTCGATTGCAAAGTTTATTCATGTCATTGAAATACACTAAGAACATTAAGTGCCATTCTATAGATAATAACAATGATGGGTTAATGTAACATCAAAGATATTAAAAATCATGGAATATTTAATGGCTCATAATTTTCCCGATTTAATTTTTATAAATTATTTAGGAAAATTACAAGATCAGGCACTGAGATGAATTCTGATTCTGAGGTCCGGTGTGCCCGATACAATTTGTTTAAAAATGTTAACTTTTTAATAGAATGTGCACATATATTTCCAGATAAATTATAATATCTTTTAAATGGGTGCTCGAATCAAAAATCTGATGGTACCATTGATCTCAGAATAGAAGATTTACGCAAGGTGCAACCTAACGTTGGTTAGTGGAGGTCATCTGAAGAAAACTTCAACAAGGACGCATCTTTAAATAAAATTATTAAATAAAATTATTATATTTTAAAATCTTAATAACTCATGAATGATAACTCAGATTATAAATCTAATACCAAAGTTGAGTTCGTAATGTAGTGTTTTCCCTCAGCGAGGCCTAACATCGGCCTACACGGGTTGGCTGTGAGGAATATTTTTTGGACTTATTAATGAATAAAATAAACTATGAGTTATATTTTATTTTAACATCACGTCAATGTAGAAATTATGTTTCTTTTAAATGAAGATCTAGGTAGGGATCAAGGGTTAGGCTCATAATATTGGAAAGTCCCTAGAGTCTCTAGAGAGAATCCTTAGATAATTCTCTTGGCAGTGAGGACAAACACTAGGATAAAAAATCATTCCTGATGAATCGCCAATGGTAATCAATCCTCGATAGATAATGATCCATATCCTAGGCAGGGAGGTTGTTTCATTGTTTCATTTCACCATTAATTATATTCACGATCAACGTGGGTCAATCCAGAAACAGATTGATCCACAGTTCGATCATTGTTCCAGTGTAACACCCCATGATTTCAAAGTAAGTTATATCTTTAAATTAAGTCAATATCTTATACTGCATGAAACACCGACTTGGATTGCGTTATATGCAAGATTGAGTTTCTACAAAACAACACATTAGTATTATAATTATTTAAATGATATATTTATTTATCAATTAAATATTATGATATGATTTGTAACAAATAAAATTTTGTTTTTATTTATAATCTTTTCACATAAATAAAACATATTTATAATGAAATGTATTTGTTTTTTTATAATAGTTATATATTTTGAAAACATTTTTTTTAAAAGAACCACTTTTTATGTCCTTTTGTGAAAAATAATAAAATTAATATTAGACACTCCTAAAAATTTAATTTATTAAAATATACTTTATTTTTGGATTCTGAATATCAAAATTAGCTTAGGGTGAATTTTTGGTATTTTTCTGAAAACTTTCAATTTTTGATGAATAGTGAAAAATATGGCAAAGTACATAAAAACCAAATTTTTATTTAAATAATTTCTATTTTTATTTAAATTTATTTTAAAGTCAAAATAGATACATAATACCCATATTAGTCCAATTTAATTCATTGGAGTAATTATATAATAAGATTAGATCTATAAAATTTTATTGAACATTTTAACGTCTTTTACCCACCTTCTAGGCACATTTGCAAATTTGCATAAAAATTAATTTTACCGATTCTATGAATTGAATTTCAAAAATACAAGACACACGATAGACATCAGTAAGTAGAATGTGGTTCAATAGGATTAAAATATTTTTTGGTGAATAGAAACTCTTGAATCTTATTTACCACGACTAAAAGTAAATAAGTTAATTAAAGGTAAAAATGATATTATAATTACCATATAACATTTGATAATTCTTCTGGATAAGTGTTTTTTAAGAAAAATCAACCTTAGGAATAAAATATTATCCTCTTTGATCACCTTGTATTGGATTATGATATTTATTATTATTTTATTTAAAGAAGAGTTAAAAGTGCTAAATTAAAATTGTAATAACTAAACCATTTTTAATATAGAGTTTTACATAAGATAAATTCAACTATAAATATTCATTAGAAATATAAAAAAATTTAATACATCATGGTATTTTATTTTTAATTTTTATACGTTAAATAATTATATTTATTTATGACACAATGATTATGCAGTAATAACCTTATTAATGAATGATTAAAATAATTGATATTATAAATATAAAAATAAATTTAAATTGAGACTTTTTATACATTACACTAATTTTATAGGTTAATATGACAAGTTATCATTTAGTTAATATATTTTTTCTAAGTAATAATCTTTTTTTGACTTTCACAAAAACCAAATAAAAAATAGTGTCAAAATTGACATAAATGAGTTTTTAAAACAAATATTATAGTATTAAATGATATAATATTCATAAAAATATAAGGCTCATCCAAAGGACTTATATAATGATAAATATGTAATTAATGAACCACTTTGGGTTCTCTTTTCATTTTATATTAAGTTTATTAACCATGTAATATAAAAATATAAGAAGACATTGTAAAAGTTAAACTATTTAACTAAGAGTTAAATCTAAAATATAAGGTTAATATGGTGACCTAAATTTGTCTAAAGCCCACTTTTTGAGATTATTTTGACCCATACCCACCTTATCCTCGAATTAAATCCATTTTGAGCCATTATAAACAGAAAATGATTTTATAATAAAATAATATTTCTTGCTTTTCCTAAGGTGACCCTCACCTATATTATAAAAGGGTACTTAACCTTCTCTAAATATCACACCTACAAATCCATTTGGCTCAGACAAAGCCTACTCAAATATACTCCCAGGTACCCTCACTTAAAACTAGAGTTCTTACATTGATCGTAAAGCCAACCTAAGTAGAGATTTTGATCAAATCAAAAAGGAAGCACCCGAAGAAGAGGTAATAATTTCATCACCTCTTTTAGAGTTCCTTTCTTCTTACACTTCCTCTTTCATAGTTGTTTCCATGAAAAATAATAAATACATAACTTCTACAAACTATGATGTCATTATAAATATGGTACAACCATATTCATTATTCTATCCATCCTATGAATGACAAAGTCACCATACTTGTGTACGTACGACTTACCGTCTCCATGTCGTGGTGTAGTTTGTTATTCAACACTTCATTATTTGGATGGGTATAATAGTGAGTATAATTGATATAAATAATAAATATATCATTTTAATTAGTCTTTATATTTAATTTAACATCCAATTATATATTATTTTACCAATAATATAATGATATTGTCGCTCGTGCATATGTATAGATTACCGTCTCCATGAACGCGATGAGATTCATTCCCCATCATAAACATTGAAGAATAAATTTAATTTTATGATTTGAAATTATGTTTAAGAACTTAATATTATTCTTTATATAAATAAAATACATCCTATCCATAACAAATATGACTTACGTAACAAAACATATAAAGTAAAACGAATCAGTTAACACCTGAAACAATGATACTACTCAAATATTATTAACAAAGCAATATTAGAAGATCATAAATGACAACATATTTATGTATGTGGTTCTTTTATAATTTAATAAAAATTATTTAACTATTATATATGAAGTTAACTTTCACTCGACTAAGGAAAAGTACATGGTAAGGGTTAATTTTACAATCTCTTTATTATCCAAGGTTGTTTTTACAAATGTATCTACTGGGAATTCTTTATCATCCACATCCGTGTTTCTTAAAAATTTATTTCAAAACATTTTTTCTATTTACTATAATATGGGTTTAATCCATTTATACCCTTGTTTTAATTTTTATAAAATGTTTTTAAAGGAGTATTTCAGTTGTTTTCCAAACAAGGTACTTTATGACCTTTTCATCAAATTAATGTAAGAATGTTTTTTAACTTATACGGAAGGTGCAGCTATTTTCCGCTGTTATAACACCTTTGAAGCTTCCCTTATAAGATTATATGAATATTTTTAAAATAGATGTTTTATTTTATAACTAAATGACTTTTAAATGATTTCAAAATATAAAGATATATTTCTCTCAAATAGTTTTGATTTTATCTATGTCAACATCTTTTGTTGGATTTTACACTTGTTGGAAGTTGATTTATTATGATACAATCTTCTATATTATATTGAAAGTTTTGTGATATGTTTGACTATGGATGTGTTATTTTTATAGCTTTCATGGTTTATGGTTATATTATTAACATTTCGTATGCTAGTTTTAATACAAATGTTTTATGTTATGTTTAATCCTTTTCATATGAGGAATGAATTAGACTTAGTAAGTGACGGGTGGAACCCACTATAACTCCTAGATTAATTGGTAGATCTCATGATAAAAACTAGTGCCTTGGCACATGGTATTGAGAAAAATATTATTTGTAGTCTTGGAATGGGGACTTGACTTTGTGGTTATGATGTTCGGAATTATGCATTACATCATTATGAAATTAGCTATTGATTTTACATGTGATTATTTGACTATAGAATATCCATGTGAATAAGTAAATGGAATTATTTGATTTTTCTTTTCTATATTATTCTGATGTTTAAGTTTAAAAGGATTTTGTTTTAGTCTTATATATTGCCTTAAATGTTTATGATTATTTATGATAGTTTCTGCTATATTTTTATCCATACTGAAAATCTAATCTCACCCCTTTCTTATGTTTTATTTTTCCCAGAATGAGAAGAATTATATTAAAATTAACATACAAGAATAGGATAAGGGATATGAGTGTGTTAAAAGGGGATAAAATGTTGTTGTTTTTCTATTTCATAATGTAATGTAAAACTTATGTATGTATCTAACAGTTTTAAGGATACTAAACTAATCGGTCTTTTGATACTTGATCTCTTGTGATCATTCCAATTCTATGTAATAATGTACCGACTCTAGGTAACTTGGGTTAAAGCATTACAGTTGGTATCAGAAGAGGTTTAGTACAAACCTTGGAAACTATATTTAGAAAAACTATGATTAGAGAAAATTACCCTAAGATAGAATTTGAGGATTAGTATATAAGAACATACAAATTTTTTGGTAGTATAAATATTATGTGGGTTTTCCTAGAAAATACATTCCTGTCTGGATACAAACAGGTAGAGGTTGCTCGGACACAGATTTACCTAGGAGTGAAAAATCTAACAAGGAGTTTTAGGCTTGACCCGAGGTATCCTAGTACACAACAACAGACCTTTCTGAACTCTTGGTATTGACACTTTTAGGGGATATTATTAAGATAATTCACATTTTATTTACAAACCATTATGAATGATTAATGAGTAAACACTTCCTTAAAGAAAACATTTGAATGATTATGGATTATATGCATAAACATTTCAATTTAAATTAGGTATTTTACAAGTTTGGAGTTATGAATTGTGATTCATAAACTAACCTAGATTCTGCCATTGATTAGAAATGGTACCCAGATGAAGGAATGAGAACTCCAACAATACGCATGATTCAAAGTGTAAAAAGGATCATATCATTCATGGTCTTAATCCAAAATTTATATGGGGAATTATCTCCCACACATTCTTATCATATGAAGAAATAATATCATGTTTTAATAAGATAAGTAAATAATTCTATGAGTCCTACGGCATTAAAGAGAATCTAGAGAATAATAGGATGGTAGATAGAAAGATGGATAAAGGGAAGAAGAGAAAGAAAGATTTTCCCATATTTGATAATTGTGGAAAGAATCACCTTGGTAAATTCTTGAAGGGAATAAGAGTTTGTTATAAGTGTAGAGAAAAAGGACACCATGTATGTGATTGTGATGGTAAGAAAAAGGTTTCAAATGTTTAATGCTTCATCTGCAAAGATTTGGGATACTATGCGAATCAATGTCCCAATCATCAGAGTATACCCCAAATGATGCTATTGGATAACAATCAAGTTATGATACTACCAAAAATGAAGATGAATAATTAGTGTTATTATAATTTTATTAATTAATTATTTCATTTGAGTGTAGTATCAATGATGTAATGGTTATATTAATTATGGAAATAAATAAGGATTGTACTGTAGTACTATTTGATTTTGGATTTGAGATTATACGGTAATAAGAAAAGTGACTCAACATCAAGTTAAACATTTTTCCAAATACATGGTTTAAGGAAAGATAAACCTTAATATGGTTCTAATACTGAGGTAGTGATTTTGGAATAAGAGATGGTTGATTTGGATAAATTATATTGGATATTCTTGACCACCTTAGAACTGATTAATGGTTTGTTTATTCCATCATTGTTGGAGTATTAAAATTTTTTGGATATAAGGAATATATGTAGTATTATATAAGGAATAAGGGATCATGAATTTAATAAATAAGGTTTTATGGTAATTCAGGGTGTTACCATGTTTTAAGAGAATAGATGATGAAGGTACACACATGTTTTTTATGTGGGAAAAATAGATCTTCATTATGTTATGCTGACCTTCCTTATAAATTTTTGGATATTGAGTTTAGAAACAAGTATTTTGGATAAGTCTAAATATTGGATTTAAAGTTAAAACATTTCTTTCGATTATTTTTGGATTTTTTATTAAAAGAAAAACCCGAAGGTCGAGTGATAACCCGTCGCGTCAGGCAAGGTCGTGAGACTTGAACGCACAACTGAAGGGCGACAAGGGTGCATCACCTACCACTGGCCTATGTGATGTCCTGGTTTGTATAATGTAGTTTTTTTAAATGATATGATAGATGAATTATAAATTCATTTTTTTAAACCCTATACAATTAGGATAAATAAAATATTTTAATGTTCTATTATCTTTTGGAGAGAAAGAGGAGTTTGTGGTATAAATTAGTTAAAAGATGGAACTCTACTTATGAAGTATTTTTTTCTTATTCTATGAATAAATTAATTCTTAAAATTTAGGGAAAGGATCTTAACACCAAAAATGTGTTATCCTAATAACTTATGTTTTGATGAACCAATGATATTTTAAGTCATCATAGATTTATGGCTTTAAGGCCCTCAATTCACTATTTATTGTTCACTTGTTTGTGATTGATGACCCCAATCACTCCCTACAAATATTTACGTTTTCCCTCCAATTATGTGTCTTAAATTTCCACCAATGTTCACCTATTCCAAATTCTAATTTGGTGGTGACTTTTTCATTTCCCTTTCCTTCTTATTAATAGTAAATTTTGATAACCCTATTTTTGATGTGGGTTTTCTATAAAGGTATTTTCAATTTTTAACCTTTTATTTTCGAAGAATAATTTCAAATTGTGAGGGCATAATTTATTGGAGGGGAGATTGTAACAACCCATGATTTCATATTAAGTAATATCTTTAAAGTAAGTAAATATCTTATACTACACACAAAACCGACGTGGCTTGCATTATATGCAAGATTGAGTTTCCACAAAACAACACATTAGTATTATAATTATTTAAATGATATATTTATTTATCAATTAAATATTGTGATATGAATAGTAAAAAATAAATATTTATTTCCATTTATAATGTTTTCACATAAATAGAAGATATTAATAATTAAATGTATATGTTTTGTTAAAATAGTTATATATTTAAAAAAACTATTTTCTTAAAAGAACTACTTTTTATGTCCTTTTGTGAAAAATAATAAAATTAATTTTAGAGACTCCTAAAAATATAATTAGGCAAAATATACTTCATTTTTTGATTCAAAATATAAAAATTAGCCTAGGGTGATATTTGGTATTTTTTTGAAAACTTTCAATTTTTGATGAATAGTGAAAAATACTGCAGAGTACATAAAAACCGACTTTTTATTTATATAATAATAATTTTTTATTTAAATTTATATTAAAGTCAAAATAGATACATAATACCTATATTAGTATAATGTAATTCATTAGAGTAATTTTATAATAATATTTGGTATATAAACATTTATTGAACTTTTTAACGTCTTTTACCTTCCTTCTAGGCACATTTGCAAATTTGCATAAAATGTAATTTTTCCACTTCTATGAATTGAATTTCAGAAATCTGAGAGACACGATTGAAATCAGTAAGTAAAATGTGGTTTAATAGGATTAAAATATTTTTTGTTGAATAGTAACTTTTCAATTTTATTTACCATGGTTAAAAGTAAATAGAGCAATTAAAGGTAGAAATGATATTATAATTACCCTATCAAATGTCTTAATTCTATTGTATAAGTGTTTTTCGACAAAAATAAACCTTAGGAATAAAATATGATCCTCTTTTATCCACTTGTATTAGATTAATACATTTATTATTATTTTATTTAAAAAAGAGTTAAAAGTGTTAAATTCAAATTTTAATAACTAAACCATTTTTAATATAGGGTTATATATAAGATAAATTAGACTATAAATATTAATTAGATATCTAAACAAAATTCATACATCATAGTATTTTATTTATAATTTTTAGACATTAAATAATTACATTTATTTATGACACAATGATGATGAAATAATTACCTTATTAATGAAAGATTAAAATAATTGATGTCATAAATATCCAAATAAATGTAAATTGAGACTTGATTCATTCCACTAATTTTATAAGTTAATATGACATATTAGGATTTAATTAATATATTTTTTCTAAGTAATCAAGTTTTTTTTACTTTCACAAAAACCAAATACTAAATTGTGTAAAAATTGACATAAATGAGTTTTTAAATCAAAAACTATATTGTTAAATGATATAATATTCCTAAAAATATAAGGTTCTGAAAAAGGACTTATATAATGATAAATATGTTATTAATGAACTACTTGGGGTTTTATTGGCATTTTATATTAAGTTTATTAACCATGTAATATAAAAATACAAGAATAAATTGTAAAAGTTAAACTATTTAACTAAGATTTAAATATAAAAGATAAGGTTAATATGGTGACCTAAACTTGTATAAAACCTATTAGTTGAGAATATTTAGACCCATATTCACCTAATCCAATAAATAAATTCATTTGGAGCCATTATAAACCGAAAATTATTTTATAATAAAATAATATTTCAAGCTTTTCCTTAAGTGACCCTCACCTCTCTTAAAAAAGGGTATTTCCCCTTCTCTCAAATTCACACATCCAAATCCATTTGGATCGGCCAAAACCTTCTCAAATATCCTCCCAACTACCCTCACTTCAACCTAGAGTCCTTAATTTTACCAGAAGGCCAACCTAATGAGCCCTTTTGATGAAATAAAAAAGAAGCACTTGAAGAAGAGGTAATAATTTCATCACCCCTTTCAATGCTATTTTCTTCTTCTACTTCCTTTTTATTTGATGTTTCCATACCAAAATAATAACTCTATTACCTACTAAATACTTTGATTTTATTATAAATATGGTACAACCATATTCATTATTCTACCCATCCTATGAATGACAAAGTCACAATACGTGTGTATGTGCGACTTACCATCTCCACGTCGTGGTGTAGTTTGTTATACAACACTTCATTATTTGGATGTGTATAATATTGAGTATAGTTGATTTAAATAATTAATATATAATTTTAATGATTCTGTATATGTAATATACCATTAAATTACATATGATTTCACCATTAATATAATGATATTGTCACTTGTGCGTATGTAAGGATTACCGTCTCTACGAATGGGATGAGATTCATTCCCCATCCTAACCATTCAAGAATAATTTTTATTTTATGATTTAAAATAATGTTTAAGAACTTAATATCATTCTGGATATGAATCAAATACATCCTATCTATAACAAACATGACTTACGTAACAAAACATAGAAAGGAAAACGAATCAGTTAACACCTAAAAAAATGATACTACTGTAATATTATTACCAAAGCAATATTAGAAGATCATATATGACATCATATTTATGTATGTGGTTCTTGTATAATTTAATAACAATTATTTAACTATTATATAAGAGGTTAATGTACCCTCGACTAAGGAAAAGTATAAGGCAAGGGTTAATTTTACAATCTCTTTATTATCCAAGGTTTTTTTACGAAAGTGTCTATTGGGACTTCTTTATCATCCACATTCGTGTTTCTTAAAAATTTATTTCAAAACATTTTTACTATTCACTATAATATGGGTTAAATGCATTTATATACTTGTTTTAATTTTAATAATTTTTTTGAAAGGAATCTTTCTGTCATTTTCCAAACATGGTACTTTATGACCTTTTCGAAAAATTAAGTTAAGAATGTTTTTTAACTTATACGGCGGGTGCATCTATTTTATGCCATTATAACACCATCGAAGCTTCCCTTAAAAGATTATATTAAAATTTCCAAAATAAATTTTTCTTTTATATTTATGTGACTTTTATATGATTTCAAAATAGAAAGAGATATTTCTATGAAATAGTTTTGATTTTATCTTTGTCAACATTCTTTGATGGATTTTACACTTATTTAAAGTTTATTTATAATGATACAATATTCCATATTGTATTAAAGGTTTTGTGATATGTTTGACTATGAATGTGTTATTTTTATACCATTCATGGTTTATAGTTAAAGTATTAACATTTCATATGCTAGTTTTAATACGAATGTTTATGTTATGTTACACCATTTTCATATGAGGAATGCATTGAACTTAGTAAGTGATGAGTGAAGCCCACTATATCTCCTCAATTAATCAGTAGGTCTCATGAGATAAACAAGTGTCTTGGCACAAGGTTTTGAAAAAATATTATTTGTAGTGTTGGCACAAGGCCTTGACTATGTGGTTATGATGTACGGTATTTTGTATTCCATCATTTTGAAATTAGCTATTGATATTACAAGTGATTATTATACTAGTAGAATATCCATGTGAATAAGTAAATGGAATTATATGGTTTATCTTTTCCATATTATGCTGAAGTTTAAATTTAAAAGTATTTTGTTTTGATTTTATACATTGCCTTAAATGTTTATGCTTATTTATGATAGTTTCTGCTATATTGTTATCCTTACTGAGCATCTAATCTCACCCCTTTCTTATGTTTTATTTTTCCTAGGATGCGAAGAAGTATATTACGATTAACCTGAAAGAATAGGATAACGGATATGAGTGTGTTCAAAGGGGACACAATTTTTTTGTTTTTTCATTTCATAATTTAATTTAAAACTTATGTATGTATCTAGCACTTCCAAGGCTATTAAACTAATTGGTCTTTCAAGACTTTATCTCTTGTGATCATGCCAATGTTATGTAATAATGCACCGACTATGGGTAACTAGGGTTGGGATGTTACATGTGGGATGAGGTATTGTTATGGGATTATCAGGAGATTAGTTTATCCTATTCGTTTATCCACCTAATGAGAATGAATCAACCCTGACATAAACAATGGACAAGGATCATTCTTCAGGTGTTCTTGTGATTTATTTACCCTATTATTGGCATTCTTTGTCATTTGATTCTCATGATCGTGACTCGACTTTCGAGGAGTCTTTGAATATGATCAAACCCCTAGATTGGAGGTAGGAGGAAACATAGGCAGTGTCAATATATATCAGGACTTGAGGTTCATATAGGTGTTTTATTTTTAGATGTTGGGGAACCAGAGGAAAAATAACGGATCGTGGAATGAATGGCCCCAGTAGTGCGCGATGGAACAACGCATCCATCGCCTTAGGGGACATAACAAGATGTCTACATGATGTAGTGGGGTGGCTGCCTGGACAGGCGGCAGTGTCCGCGGGCGACCAAGTGAGCCGAACTGACCCAACAAGTGGATCGAGTTTGGCAAGAGGGTTGGGACAACATGACGAGATGAGCTGGTGAGGTGGGATGGGCCTAGCCGGAGCGAGTCGGGTTGGACCTGTGGGTCGGGGCATACCTGGGGTGGTCGAACCAAGCCCTGGTTGACTGCCGTGACACCTTGTTATTCCATGTAATAGTCAAATTCCATGGTTTGTGGGATGAATGCTCATTTAGTCCAGAGTCTAGTAAACCCCCTTCAGAAATTTTCAAATGACCATAACATTCAAACCAGACATCCATTTGATAATATTTCTATGGTGTTGGTACCCTTACGATGATACTATCATTTAGATATATCCTAAGTGGGTTTTTGTGGGAGTTTCCATACAAACTAATGTCTTGAGGAGTGAGTTCTCCCAGAACGACCGTGTTTCGAAAAAAAAGTTTTGTGGCTAGCTGTGTCTTATGGAGACTGTGTTTCTTATGGAGACTGGGTGTCTTATAGAGATTGTGTGTCTTATTTAGACTATGTGTATTATTGGATTGAGTATATCTAGATGTTCATGATAAATTTTTTGTTGACATAAATTTGGGTGGGTTAGACTTTGCATCCCTTTGAGGTATTCCTTTATGGTATTCCTTCATGGTATTTCCTTTGTGGCATTCCTTTTTGGTTTCAGGATATACTATTGAGTATTGTTTTACTCAACCCTACATAGGCTTTGCTCTCACGTGTTGTGTCATGTGTAGATGATCGAATCTTCAATGAAGTTCTAGGAAGTGTAGGACCGGGAGTTGCCTTGTGAGTCCAGATAGGCCAAGGTGTGTTCCAGCAGATTTTCCAATGACAGTCCTAGTACGCATTACATTATAGGTTAAACATTTAGTAGAAAACTCTTTTCTTTTGGTGGGATTGTTTTAGCCCTGTTTACTTTCTAGTTCTTTCACTATAGTACTCTAGTTTTGGGATATAGTGGTTTTAATAAATTTTTTACTTACTGATTTTACATTTCATCATTTTTGGCTTGGATAGGTGTTCGTGTATACAGGTAATATATAAAATGCCTCTCATTTGTGGGATATTCCAACTCGATGCTAGTCACAAACCCCTGGTCTATTAGAGGAATGCTTGGGGTACTCACAGCATGAGCCATCTAAGATGGGTCAAGATAGAGAGGTATCAGAGGAGGTCGGTTCTACTTTAGGATGAGAAGTCTATGAGGTTGGTTTGGGTAAATAGTGTTAAGTGTTTTGAGTTTGGATTTTAGGACAGGGAATCCAATGTTGGTCCGCCAGCTAATGTATCCATACATTGGGACCCTAGGAATCTAATTTTTGACTCGATACATGAAAAAATGGTCATATGGAAAATAACAGTACATGCATCATATAGGAATGGGTTGTGTCTTCTATATCCTTGAGTTAGCTCTCCAAATATACTCTATTGACCGTGATACATCATATTTTACTACATGTTTCCTCTACAAAATATAAATCTTGGATTATGTTGTGTGATCATGAGGATTATCTATATAGAGATGAGGTATCAATACAAAGGCCTATACCAGAGATAGTACCTCTGGGTGTTTAACCAGCTATGCCACCACCCATCGAGTAGTAGCTAATACCACCAAAACAAGATGAAGATTCACACAGACTAAGTGTGTTTCATGAGCTTAAGAGGTAGTTACCTCATAGGTCTCAGGGTGAGCCAAGACCCTAGGTAGACAAGGATTGGCTGGAGGCAGTTACCCGTGTCTTCTGCCTTATTAAGAAGCCTTCTGACTAGATTCCATTCCTTGTTGTGAGTATTTTTAGGGCTCCATGGGGTGATGGTGAATCTAAGTGACCCAAAAACACGACGAGATGACTCTATTATGGTAAGTATTTGTGCATCTATTCATAGAGAAGTTATTTTTGACCACGTTGTGGTTGATGCACATATAGAAGCTTCTGCATATATCGTAGGGTAGTCAAACTGTGGTAGAGTATTCGATCAGATTTACCAATCATTCATGCTACTCCATAGATATGTTTTGAGACCCATTCTTCAGGTCTCAGACCTTCAATACGGGCTTACATCAAGACATCAGGGCATAAAGGTTATCCCTTATCATTCTTACTTATGCTGGGGGTACTTATATGAGACCTGCTAGTGGAGAGTTTTCTTGCGGAGCAGACACTGGTGGTGGTAGCAAGCAGTGGAAACTGGGTAGCTGAGACCTCGACAACAAGAAACTAGTTGTAGTCATAATAACCCAAGAAAGTTAGGTTATTTTGGGGGAAATACCATGATGCAAAGTTAGTGGTGAAGGGCTCCCAGGGTGGATTGAGTCATCCTAGAGATAGAGGATGTTACAAATGTAGTAGTTTGGGACATCTAGCATGAGATTTCCTTACCCTTTGTACAAATGATTAGGAGGTGGTAGAGGGACCACTGAGGTAGAGGCAGATATAGGAGTTGGATGGTCTATAGGGTGGCATATGTGGTAGAGGAGTAGGTATGGTAGTAGGAGGTGGTTGAAGGTTTGACCCATTACCACCACCACCCCCAGGTGGTCCACTCTAGGATCAAGGAGCTGGTGGATAGGGATGAGGCTAGCTGCAAAAGATAGAGTCTTATAACCCTAGCTCTATAGGGATTATTTGAGGTACGATCTATGTCTTTTCTACATTATCTATAGTTTTGATAGAAATAGGTACTAGTTATTCCACTATTACCATGAACCTTATTCAAGACTTGGAGATTCAGGTTGAACTGTTAAATTGACCCTTATTCTTAGAGACTCTTACAGAAGAAGATTCAATGATCACACACTGGTGTCGATAGTGTGACCTTAATTGTAACAGCCTAAGATTTTATGAAAAATATTCTTTTTAATTTCACTAATGTCTTGTGTTGTATGATACACCAAAAGGAGCTTGCACAACACGCATCCTTGACTTGCCTTTCATTACATGCAATCGCGACCTTCCTTGATAGCGTGTGTAGTACGCAATACCGAGTTTCACTAAACAATGATATGCTATTAAAATATTTTTAAAACTAGCCGTTATGAATAGTAATAACCACTTTTTGAAATTTTGTAAATTTTATTTTTCAAAATGGACTTCATTTTTGGATTAGGAATATCGAAATTAGCTTAGGTTGAAATTTTGGTGATTTTCTGATAACTTTCATATTCTTATGAATAGTGAAAATTACTAAATTGTAATTAAAAACAACTTTTTTAATCAAAATAATTAATAGTGATAAATTATTAATTTGATTGGTTTTAAAGCATATTTAGAATATATTTTTACAATTTAATACAATGTTGGTCATTGGATGTAATTTAACATTTAAACAAGTTATAAACAAGTGTCAATCTTTTGATAGTTATTATCTCTTAAAAACACGCCATTTGTTTTGACGACGGGAATTAATTTTTAAATTAATTAATACAAATGATATGTTTTGAATTTGGTAAAATAGACATCATTTTTGAATTCATAATATCAAATATATCTTAGGCCTAATTTTTGGTATTTTTCTGAAAACATTCAATTTTTGATGAATAGTGAAACCACTAAGTGGTAGTTAAAAAAACTGAATTGTTCATAAAACTTAATTTTACCGCTTCTGTGAGTGGAATTTCAAAAATCCGAGAGACACGGTTGATGTCAGTAAGTAAAATGTGGTTCAATGAGATGAAAATAATTTTTGGTGAATAGTAACTTTTTACTTTTTTTTACCACAGTTAAAAGTAAATAGGGTAATTAAGGGTAAAAATGATATTATTATTACCCTAAAACATGTCCAAATTCTATTGGATAAGTGTAATTCGACCAAAAACAAGCTTAGGAATAAAATATGACCATTTAGGCCCACTTGGATTAGATTAGGACATTTATTATTATTTAATTCAAAGAAGAGTTAAAAGAGTTAAAATCAAAGTTTATTTACTAAAACATTTTAATATAGGGTTATACATAAGATAAATTAGATTGTAAATATTCATTAGAAAGATAAAAATATTTACTACATAATGGTATTTTATTTGTAATTTTTAGACATCAAATAATTTAATTTATTTATGACACAAAGATGATGCAGTAATTATATTATGAATGAAATATTGACATAATTGATGTTATAAATACCCAAATAGATCTAATTTGAGACTTTTTATGAATTGCACTAATTTTCTAGGTTAATATGACATGTTAGTATTTATGTAATTAAATTTTTTAGAACTTATCATTCTGTTATAATTTTCAAAAAAATTAATTATTAAATAGTGTCAAAATTGACATAAAATAGTATTTAAAACAAATATTATATTATTAATTGTTATTTTATTCCTAAAAATCTAAGGTTCGGCCAAATGACTTAGATAAGGTTATATATATTAATAATAAACAATTTGGGGTTCGTTTGGCTTCTTATAGTTGTTGGAGCCACTTTGTGCATAGGATTGTATTTGTTGTCAATAGTTGTCAATGGAATACCAAAATGAAAGAGATCAACAAGTACTCCAATAAAATGGAGGAATGGAAGCTCACAATGTTGGAGATCATGAAGTACTCCGATGAAGCAGAGGAGTAGTGATTCAGACGATTTTTGTGCTGACCGTAAGTTCAAAGAACATGTGTCAAAGGTGATACATTGTTTACAACAATGAAGAATGTGAGGAGTAATCCATCCAAGGATGATTAAAGCAGGATGGTGTTTTTGGATGAAGACCATGTAATTCCTCCTTATTGCATAAGAACCATGGGCTTTGATGAAGACCATGCAATTCCTCATTATTGCATGAGAACAATGGGTTTTGATGAAGACCATGCAATTACTCATGATTGCATGAGAATCATGCCAGAGACTTCTTGACGGATTGAATCACATGGTTTGCATGAGTTGATCATGACGGTTGATGAAGGAGGCAATGTGCCAATGAGTTGACTTATGAAATGGCCATGAACATCACATTGTCATAGAGGATGATGGTACCAAAGCTGTTCCTTCAAAGAATACATCTCACAATAGTGGATTTTGTGATAAAAGCAAAAGAGTTGCTGAAGGATACAGATCACCAAGAAGAAGTGTTGTTGAGGTGATCGTGCTTGTCGACAAAGCCAACAAACGACATACAAATTTGTTGACAAAGGATATTCCATGGTGACATGTCGAGTTCAAGAGTTGTGTTCAAAGATCTATGTTTGATTCAAGAACATCGACAGAGGAATGGATGATCTGGAGGCGATACAAACAGAGCAGATACAAGGTGGCACCGTTTTCCAGTGTTTGCCAAATTTCAGGGCCTCAAAATCAACAAATGAAGAATGAGTGATTTTGGAAAAGGGAATTGTGCGACATACTCTTGGAGGATAGGAAACTTGCGCGCCATATGTTTTTGAGGATCAGAACATCAAAATTTGGCTAAGTAAAGAAGGTCGCGCAAGTGTTGGTTGGGTCGAGCAAGTGAGTTGCGCGACAGAGGTTACTGGAGACAAGACTTGCGCGCCAATGGATGACTTGCGCGCCGCCGCGCAGGGGGTCCAGTTTGCCTATAAATACTGGACCACCCCTCCTCATTTCTTACGGAGCTCAAGTCTTTGAGATTGTTCGAGCTCTCGTCACCCAGGTGGTTGAGCCGCGCAAGTGGTAGTTTGGTCGCGCAAGTAGAGGTTGCGCGCCAACTGATGGTTGAGCGCCCCAGGTGATTTGGGCAAGGAAGAAAGTGAGTCGCATAGGTTTGAAGTTCAAGAAGGAAGAGTCGCGCATGTTCTTTGGAGACACTTGCGCGCCAGGTTATACTTGCGCGCCTAAGACTTGCGCGCCGGGGGAGACTTGCGTGCCGGGCTTGAAAAGAAGAGCCAGATATTGTTAAAGCACGCCTGCCTTTCTGGAGCTGCACAAGAGCTGAAATAATGCCTGATACTTTCTGTGCAAAGTGAGATTGAAGAAGAAATCTAAATGATACATGCATGATCTCATGCATACATGGAGAACTGATTCTGACAATGCCGAGTAAGTTGAGCTTCATTAAGTAAGCAATCACATCAGTGATTGTGATTCAGGAAAACAAAGACAAGGGGATCTAGTGCATTCATTCATTGAACTAAAGAAGAAAGGTTGAACTATAAAGAGCATCAACTATGAACCCTGATGCAAGCAAAGTCTCATGCTGAACAGGAGACAAAGAACATCAATGCGCATTTATTGAAGAGACCTTCACGTCTATAAACTGAGTGGGACTTCACCAACGGCAGTGAGCCAGGGGGAGTCAATGGGAGTGACCTGAGGGATGCAGTGAGCTATCCCTGAACAATTGTAAAGGCAGTGATCCTTGGACAGAGTGACTGTACCCGGACCTTTGTAGTCTACAGCTAGTGCAACATAGTGGATTGAGGTACGACCGACAACCTGTTGGCGTATGCTCCTTGGACGTAGCCCTTAGTGGTGAACCAAGTAAAAATAGCTGTGTCATCTCTCTGCATGTGAATGTTTAATTGCTGATCATATCCATCATACAGGTTTAAGTAGTTCCTACCAACGTGGGAACAAGATCTACAACTAAAAGAAGAAAAAGTTGCCACCCTGATTCACCCCTCCCCTCTCAGGGTGTCCCGGGGTCCTACAAGTGGTATCAGAGGGAGGTTAACGTATGCTGGATATTCTCCAGTAATTCTATTGAGAAGAGGATTTGCGGTTCTTTCCTACAGTCAACAATGAAGAATAGTCTTGATAATGACGCAGTCATTTCTGAGCAGAAAGATACATCTTGCAAGACCGTGACGAACAGGAAAAAGAAAGAAAAGAAGCAGTTAAAGAAGTCCCTCATATCCAAAGAAGATGCAATGTCTTGTTCTCCATGCCATTCCAAAAATGAAGAAACATCAGGCATGGAAAGTATCGAGCAGGTGACTCAGAATTCTTCCAGAGGAAAGGATGACACCCCCAATTCACGCTTTCAAGAAAAACACAAAACATATCTGCATGATATTCCAGAAGAAAGGGCTGTTATTATCTGTAGCCTATTTCAATCTATGCAGGTTGAGATCACTAGAGTTGAAAGGGAAGCGGACAATATGGAAAAGGGGTTGGAAGGAAAAATTATGGAAAGTATGAAGCTCATCAAACGGGTGAAAGCCCTTGAAGAAAAAGGCGAAGTCATCAATACTCTGGAATAACGGATCCATGCACTTGAAGCTGAGCTAAAGAAGAACAATGAAGTCAAGAATTTTTGTCTGGAAGAAACTTCCATTAAATTCAGGGAACTTGACTCTTTGTTACAAAACAAAGTTAAGATGCATGAAGATGAGGTTGAAAGGTTGAAGAAGAATTGTGAAGAGAAGATGATCACGATTGAAGATCAGAAGATCATCCTCAATATTGTGGGTCAATAATTGGAAGCTCAATTGACCAAGATTGAGAACACACATATTGAGACTTCACAAAATAATGAAATGAGTGATGCTTGCACTCAATGTTTGTAGGAGGAGTCTAAGGCTGAAATGCCTCCAACATGTGACAAGAAGATTATGACCACTCTTGATTATCCACATCAAGAATCAGTTACTGCTGGTACTCAATGCTCACTGGAGGATTCTATTGTCGAAAGACCTCCAACATGTGATAAGAAGATCATGACTTAACTCTTTGATCTATCACAAGCAACTGAGAAAGTGAAGGTACCATCCAAACCATCTTGTACTCATATTCCTAAATACACTCCTACAATCAGTGCAGGTGGGAAGAAAATTTCTAAACATGTATGGATGAGGAAAGGTGAGAAGAAGAAACCTACCACCATGACTAGGGTGGATAGGAAGAAAAAGGAGGAAACTTATTCCTCAAATAGAGCACAAATGATTAAGCAAATGGCCCAAGAACTTAATACTGAAGAAACAAAGAAGAAAAGATTTGTGGGCCAATGTTGGTGCTGCAATAGATTTGGGCACTGTGCACTGGATTGTTTTTATAATCCCTTTCATGGAAAAGCACAGGGAAAGACTATATCAAAGGGGAGGAAGCCAGAGAAGAAGAAGCAACATCCGCAGGTCCAGAAGCATCTGTTTACTGAAAAAAGATTTGGAATTCTTGATAACATCTGTGATGTATGCAACGGCAGTGGTCACAATGCAGGCACATGTCCACATCAACATGCTTTCACTGTCAAAAAGAAAAGAATACCTCTGATGTCGTCAAAGAATGCAGCAACTACCTTGGGGAGAAATCAAAATAATGTTGTGAACACACACTTCCCCAAGAATATCTCAAGTAGGGAAGCTGAGAAGACCCAGGATTTTAGATCCATGAAATTGAAGGGTCATTCATCCAAAAGAAACACTAAGTGGGATGAATCTCAGATGAAACCATGTGGAAGACCTAAACCAGCTGCAAAAGTTCCAAATGACATATTGGTCATCTGGCCAGAAAATTTGAAAAGAATAAGGAAACTTGAAGATGAGAAGGCCAAGGCTGGTGAAAAAGGAAAAGGAAAACTTTCACATGATGCAGACACAATGCATGAGAGATTGCAAACAAAGAGAAACACAAGTGTCAAAGAAGTTCTATGTGAGAGATGCAAGAAGTCTGGTCACATTGCAAAAGGTTGTCTAACCTTAATACCAGAGCAAGAGGCAGTCCTTAAGAGGAGTAAGAATGTATCATTCATGATGGCTGCTAAGCAGAACAATTCTCCACACAAAGCAGACGAGAATGTGAACAGAGCCATGCCACACCGACAGATGTCAGAACATATATTCAAATGTGCAGGCATGAAGACTGGAGTGAACAGAGGAACTTGGTTGAGAAAAGAACCTCAACCAAGCAAGTCTTTGTGATGAAGAAAGGAGGAACCACCTTATTCCCATAATCATTTGTGAATTGTATTTGTGCAAATAATGCAGGGAATTGAAGGTGAAGCATGCTCTCAGGGGGAGAAACTGAGAAGTAGTGAATGCTGTCAACTCTTGATAGCCAAGCTGAAGAAGTTTCCATCATTAGTAGATTCGTCAATTGATATTCATAGATTATGATGATGAAGGATCACTCTTGATGAAGATGATGAGGAGTGTTTCCCTTGAGGGGGAGAAGAATGAAGAATCCACCATAATCACTGTTTCAATCAATATCAACTCCAGCTGGACTCAAAAGTAGTAACTCTATGAATTTCTTGAAGAACACACCAATGGATAAGGTATGTCATTTCTGAATCTCTATCCCTTGGTTACTCAGATCAAAGATTATTCTACAAAGGGGGAGTAACTGAATTGATCAGTGACATAAAGAGAATGGAAGTGCCCCAAGGTCACTTATCCTGCCGATTGCACTTGAATGTTTTTGATCTATTCGCTGATGTGAGTGCAGGAGTTTCAGGTTGATTATTCCCTATCACAGTTGAACTTCTTCTACCTGGAATTAAAGTGGTAAACCCTTGAAGACAAGATACATGAGTTATCATCTCATGTTGGTATCATGATCTGTGGATAATGTACAGCCTTGTTGACTTAATCAAATCCTCTTGTTTTCTACATCGAGCATTGCTCAAGTAGACTTAGAGTGAAATGGTTAATGAAACATTGCTTAAGTGTGGAATGATACTCTCCCTACCATGTGCTTTGTATTTCTTGTCAATAAGGGGGAGAGAAAGTGAAATGAACGTTTGAAAAGAAAAGTTGATTGAATAGAAGATTCTCATTTTGACATTGACAAATTCATTTCAGAAGATGTATACGGTATTGACAACAAAATACAAAGGGGGAGATTGTTGGAACCAATTTGTGTATAGGATTGTATTTTTTGTCAATAGTTGTCAATGGAATACCAAAATGAAAGAGATCAACAAGTACTCCAATAAAATGGAGGAATGGAAGCTCACAATGTTTGAGATCATGAAGTACTCCGATGAAGTAGAGGAGTAGTGATTCAGACGATTGTTGTGCTGATCGTAAGTTCAAAGAACATGTGTCAAAGGTGATACATTGTTTACAAAAATGAAGAATGTGAGGAGTAATCCATCCAAGGATGAATAAAGCAGGATGGTGTTTTTGGATGAAGACCATGTAATTCCTCCTTATTGAATAAGAACCATGGGCTTTGATGAAGACCATGAAATTCCTCATTATTGCATGAGAACAATGGGTTTTGATGAAGACCATGCAATTACTCATGATTGCGTGAGAATCATGCCAGAGACTTCTTGACGGATTGAATCACATGGTTTGCATGAGTTGATCATGACAGTTGATGAAGGAGGCAATGTGCCAATGAGTTGACTTATGAAATGTCCATGCACATCACATTGTCATAGAGGATGATGGTACCAAAGCTGTTCCTTCAAAGAATACATATCACAATAGTGGATTTTGTGATAAAATCAAAAGAGTTGCTGAAGGATACAGATCACCAAGAAGAAGTGTTGTTGAGGTGATCGTGCTTGTCGACAAAGCCAACAAACGACATACAAATTTGTTGACAAAAAGAGATTCCATGGTGACATGTCGAGTTCAAGAGTTGTGTTCAACGATCTATGTTTGATTCAAGAACATCGACAGAGGAATGGATGATCTGGAGGCGATACAAAAAGAGCAGATACAAGGTGGCGCCGTTTTCCAGTGTTTTCCAAATTTCAGGGCCTCAAAATCAACAAATGAAGAATGAGTGATTTTGGCAAAGGGACTTGCGCGCCATACTCTTGGAGGATAGGAAACTTGCACGCCATATGTTTTTGAGGATCAGAACATCAAAATTTGGCTAAGGAAAGAAGGTCGCGCATATAACGACCCATACTTTACATACATTGTTAATACTTCAAAATTGAAGCACACTTATTATAACATATGACAAAACCACAAAGGACCGTATAGGTATAGTGTCTTTAGAAACTGGGAAACATAAACAACTGGTTCATAAATCTTCTACAGTGTCTCCCATTTATTTCATCATATCTAGGGTCCCTTTTAGCATATTCTACTTAATATCCATCTTCCTGACCTGGGGAAAAGAAAACATAAAAGGGTGAGCTCAAATGCTCAGTAAGGGCAAATAAAGGAAATAAAAATCATATCATATCTTTTTGAAAATCAAAACCTGCAAAAGAGAACATAATATCTTAACATGGAATAAATCATAGAAGTGAAAATGAGATCCCCAAAATCATAACATAAAACTTGAATCTTTGTGGCATGCACACATAATCATGGAAAATCATTTCTTGTTAGTCATGACTCATTGCCAAGACTATCTTAGTGGACAAAGTCCCTTTCTGAACCGAGTTCACTCCTCGTTTCAGTCCTGTATCACTGAACCGAAATAACCTTCCGTTCCAGCCATGTCTATCTCATGAGATATAAAATCTTTACCCAATGCATTGGAGGGAGATATAGGTCCCACCCATCTTATAATGAATCCTTTCTTATGTGTGCCACATAATCATAAAACATACATCATCGCATAACACATGTAACAAAAATGGGATTCTTGAAACATCATGACATCATAAATCAATTCATATAAGATAAAGGAATTCATAAAAATAATTCCATCACAACATGATCAAATCAATTTAATAATAGGGATAAAAACAGAACCCTTAATTATCTTAGATGGAAAATAATTTTGATAAAACACTTGAACTCCATTCTTGAGGAAAATATCCTTTCTTCTTCAAAAACATTTTTCCTTTCATAACATGTCATATAACTTTAAAATAAAAGAAGTTGATTAAAAATAAACTTGAAAACTTGTAAAGGAAGCTTCTTGGAAATAATGTTTTAAAAATCCATTCATGCCGTATAAGTTAAAAAAAACATTCTTCGTACTTTTGTCGGAAAAGTCAAAAAGTACCTCGTATGACAAAAGATTCCTTTCATAGATATTACTAAAAACTCACCGAAGGGTAAAAATGGATTTAAACAATTGTAGGTGGATGGAAATAATATTACATATTGATGAAACATGGATGTGGATGATAAAATACACCCCAGTAAATACTTACGAATAAACAATCTCGGATAAAAATGAGATTGTGATATTTCTCTTACCTTAGGTCCGATTAGCTTTGTACGTGTCCGAAGCTCCTGTATAATGGTTGAAATAATGTTATTGACTTATTCCAGAATCATACATATTTATATGATATCATATATGGTCATATTATTAGCTTCTTGTTAGTAATATTTCATTGTTACTTGTTACTCGGGTCTTTATAACTTTTTGTTCTTATGCATGTTTTGTCGAATAAATTCTTATTCTTATCTTTAGGTTATAGATAATTCATTTCCAGAATGGTATTATTGTAGTATATACCATATTCATTTATTCAATTCATTTATATAATCATTATGAAATGAAGATCATGTAGAACGAGTCGCATCACATCGTGGAGACGGTATTCCGTACGTACGCACGAGTGATGATATCGTTCCTATGATCGTGGAATTGTATTGGAGTATATATATATTATTTCAGTATCAATATTACTTCATAATAATCATATGTAGTTACTCATTACACCATTATACCCAACCTTGTAAGGTGATGGTGGAAAATAGATTACACCACGGCGTGGAGACGGTATTCCGTACGTACGCACGCGTGGTGATTTCATTTTTCCGTAGGATGGATAGAAGGTGAATTAGGGTTGTTTCATATTTATAATAACATATCAGTATGTAAGTAATACTGATGTTATTACTTTATCATGAAACAACTAAAGAAGAAGAAGTTGAAGAAGAAAGAAATTGAAAAGATCGGTAATGGATATTACCTCTTCTTTGGAACGCTTCTTTGAATCCTCCACTTAAGGAACTAAGATTGGTCTTTGGAGAAGACCAGGACCTCTAGGATTATTCTAGGGAAGTGGAGAGGAGAAAATGGCAGGGGTTGTCCGAGCTTGAGTGCTCAAATTGGTGTGAGGAGGAGGGGGAGGAGGTGCCCTTTTATAAGGGAGGAGAGGGGCACCTTAGGAATATCTCAAAATATTATTTTATATTAAAGTCAAAATCGGTTTATAATGGTTCCAAAGGGTCTTATTTCGAAGATAAAGTGGGGAAGGGTCGAAATCCTATCAACCAATAGGATTTAGACAAGTTTAGGGTATTATTTTAACCTTATCAATTAGATTTAACTCTAAGTTAAATAATTTAACTTTTACCATGTCTTTTTGTTTTCTTTCACTATATGGTTAATAAACTTACTAAAACATGCCCAACGAATCCCAAATTGTTTATTATTAAAATATATATCCTTATCTAAGTCATTTGGCCGAGCCTTAGATTTTTAGGAATACAATAACAATTAATAATATAATATTTGATTTAAAAACTATTTTGTGTCAATTTTGACACTATTTGATATATGATTTTTGTGAAAGTCATAACAGAATTATATGTTCGAACCAAGTTGATTAAATCAACAATAATATATCATAGTAACCTAGAAAATTAGTGGAATTCATAAAAGTCTCAAATTATATTTATTTTGGTGTTTATAACATCAATTATGTAAATATTTCATTAATAAGATAATTACTGCATCATCTTTGTGTCATAAATAAATTAAATTATTTGATGTCTAAAAATTACAAATAAAATATCATCATGTAGGAAATCTTTTTATATTTCTAATGAATATTTACAATCGAATTTATCTTATGTATAACCCCATATTAAAAATTATTTACTTATTAAACTTTGATTTTAACTATTTTAACCCTTCTTTAAATAAATTAATAATAAATGTCCTAATCTAATCCAAGTGGGCCTAAATGGTCATATTTTATTCCTAAGTTTGTTTTTGGTCGAATTACACTTGTCCAATATAATTAGGACATGTGTTAGGGTAATATTAATATCATATTTACCCTTAGTTACCCTATTTACTATTAACCGCGGTAAAAATCGAAAAAAGTTACTATTCACCAAAAAATTATTTTCATCTCATTGAACGACATTTTAGTCCTTGATATTAACCGTGTCTCTCGGATTTTCGAAATTCCATTCACAGAAGCGGTAAAATTAAGTTTTATGCAAAATTCAGTTTTTAACCTACCACTTAGTGGTTTCACTATTCATCAAAAATTGAAAGTTTTCAGAAAAATACCAAAATTTCACCCTAGGCTAATTTCGATATTCTGAGTCCAAAAATGAAGTCCATTTTGAAAAATAAAATTTATAAAATTTCAAAAAGTGGTTATTACTATTCATAACGGCTAGTTTTAATAGCATATTGTTGTTTAGTGAAACTCGGTATTGCGTACGACGCAAGCTATCGAGGAAGGTCGCGATTGCGTGTAAAGCAAGCCAAGCAAGTGTTGTGTAGAAAAAGATTCCTTTGATGATTTATATAACATAAAAGTCTCAGGTGTTACATTCTACCCCCCTTAAAAAGAATTTCGCCCTCGAAATTCGTCACTTTGTAACAAACAGATGAGGATACTTCTCCCTCATCATATCCTCAAGCTCCCATGTAGCTTCTTCAAGTTGGTGGTTCCTCCATAAAACTTTCACCAAGCGAGTGGTCTTGTTTCGTAGGACTTTTTCGCTACGATCCAGAATCTCTATCGGCTGTTCTTCATAAGAAAGATCTTGCTCCAGCGGTACAACTTCTGAGCTGAGTACATGTGAAGGATCTGGTATGTACTTTCTCAGGAGAGATACATGGAACACATCGTGAACTTGAGAGAGATTCGGTGGAAGCGCCAATCGGTAAGCTACCTTCCCAACACGATCCAGTATTTCAAAAGGACCGATATATCTAGGGCTCAACTTCCCCTTCTTTCCAAATCTCATAACCCTCTTCCAGGGAGATATTCGTAAGAACACTTTATCACCCACTTAAAACTCTAGGTCTTTTCTTCGGTTGTCGGCATAACTTTTCTGTCAACTCTGAGCAGCTCTTATGTGTTGTTGAATAGATCTAACCTTTTCTGCCATTTCATCAACGAGATCAGGTCCTAATAGCTTTCTTTCCCCAACTTCATCCCAGCAAGTTGGAGTCCTGCATTTCTTTCCATAGAGAGCTTCATAAGGAGCCATCTGAACACTGGAGTGAAAGCTATTATTATAAGAAAATTCTACCAAAGGTAGGTGTTGATCCCAACCTCCTTTGAAATCCATAGAGCAAGCTCTCAACATATCTTCTAGGGTTTGAATTGTTCTCTCAGATTGACCGTCTGTCTGGGGATGATAAGCAGTGCTGAAACTCAACTCTGTATCCAGAGTATGCTGAAGACTTCGCTAGAACTTCGAGGTAAATCTCGGATCCCGATCAGATATAATAGAAAGTGGTACTCCATGTAATCTTACCACTTCCTTTACATATATCCTGGCAAGCTGATCTAGAGAGAAATCCTCTCTAATAGGAATGAAGTGTGCAGACTTTGTAAGACGATCAACTATGACCCAAATAGCATTATTGCCTTTGGATGTTTTAGGAAGTCCTGTGACAAAGTCCATAGTGATGTTTTCCCATTTCCATTCGGGTATGGGTAATGGTTGTAACATCCCCTTAGACTTCTGTCTCTCAGCTTTAACTTGTTGACAAACCAAGCATCGAGAGACAAATTCAGCAACATCTCTTTTCATGCCATCCCACCAGAAGTACTCTTTCAGGTCCCTATACATCTTCGTGCTTCCAGGATGAATAGAGAATGAAGAACTATGAGCCTCATCCAGCAGCTCCTTCTTTAATTCGGGGATGGGATCACAATCAAGGTTGAATTCAGGAACATTTCTCACCTTCTTTTGTAACTCGACATCTTCTTTCTGTGCCTCTTTAATCTTCACATGTATAGATGGTTGAACATTCATTTGAGAAAGATAAGATTTTTCCCCTTCCATTATAATTCCAAGATCCATCCTTTGTAAATCCATAAATATTGGATCTTTTGTGATCCTCATCATGGATAAACTAGCATGGTCTTGTCGACTTAATGCATCTGCCACCTTGTTTGCTTTCCCAGGGTGGTAATGGATTGAGCAGTCATAATCCTTAATCAGCTCCAACCATCTTCTTTGACGCATATTCAACTTCTTTTGTGTGAAAATATACTTTAAACTTTTATGATCAGTATAAATATCACACCTTTCACCATAAAGGTAATGCCTCCAAATCTTTAATGCAAAGATTACCGCAGCCAACTCCAAATCATGTGTTGGGTAATTTTGCTCATGGATTTTCAACTGTCGTGAGGCATAAGCTATCACCATATCATTTTGCATAAGAACACACCCCAATCCCTTCTTGGATGCATCCCTGTAGATCACAAACCTTTCTCCACTACAAGGCAGTGTGAGCACAGGTGCACTGGATAACCTTCTTTTCAACTCCTTGAAATTCTCTTCACATTCCTCTGTCCAGACAAACTTAACTCCTTTCCGAGTCAACTTGGTGAGTGGATTAGATAATCGTGAAAAATCTTTTACAAAACGTCGATAATATCCAGCCAAACCAAGAAAACTTCGGATCTCAGTTACTGTGGTTGGTCTCGACCATCTTTCGATAACCTCTGTTTTTGCTGGATCCACATATATCCCCTCTTTTGAGATTATATGACCCAAAAATGCAACTTTTGAAGCCAAAATTCACACTTGGTAAATTTGGCATAAAGCTTCTCCTTTCTCAGGGTCTTCAATATAATTCTCAAGTGATCTTCATGTTCTTCCTTTCTCTTTGAATAGACAAGAATATCGTCTATAAAGACTACCACAAATTGATCAAGATAGTCTCTAAAGACTCTATTCATTAGATCCATGAAGATAGCAGGGGCATTAGTAAGACCAAATGGCATCACTATAAATTCATAGTGTCCATACCTTGTACGGAAAGCCGTCTTTGGTATATCCTCCCTTTTGACCCTTAATTGATGATACCCTGAACGAAGATCAATCTTGGAAAAGTATTGAGCTCCGCGTAGTTGGTCAAATAAGTCATCAATGCGTGGGAGAGGATATTTGTACTTGATAGTGATCTTGTTAAGTTCTCGATAATCAATGCAGAGTCTCATTGATCCATCTTTCTTCTTAACAAATAGAACAGGTGCTCCCCAAGGTGACGCACTAGGGCGTATGAATCCCTTATCAAGATTCTCTTGGAGTTGCTTCTTCAATTCCTGCAACTCAATTGGGGCCATTCTATAAGGTGTCTTTGAAATAGGCAAAGCACCCGGTACGAGTTCTATTGAAAACTCAACTTCACGATTTGGTGGAAGACCTGGTAATTCCTCCAGAAAGACATCATCAAACTCCCGTACAATGGGCATATTCTTAATCGTGAGTTTCTCACCAACCATTTGAGATAAATAACCTTCATTTAGTGGAATCAATACCCATAAGATGGAAGAAATTTCCACTGGAAGGTTATGTTCATCCTTGCATTGATAGACGATCGTAGATTGATCTGGAATATGAAATGTGACTTCCCTTCTTTGGCAATTGATATGAGCTCCATGTAGAGAAAGCCAATCCATGCCAAGAATCACATCAAATTCCACTAAAGGAAGGATCACAAGATTTGCAGGAAGCACTTTCCCACAAACTTCGATCGGAGAAGAATTATAAACTTTTGATGCGATTGATGTGCCATTAGGTGTTGTCACGGCTAACTCAACATCTAATTGTTGAGGTAATACGGTGATACCCTTAGAAATGTCTTCAGAAATAAAAGAGTGGGTGGATCCAGAATCAAATAAAACATTTGCTACTTTAGAGTGGATGGTAAGTGTACCTTCCACCACATCGTTATCGTACTCCACATCGCTGATAGAAATTGCATGTGACTTTCCTTTGTCTTTAGCCTTAAGATTTTGTTGACGTCGACCATCATCATCAACCCTTGGATTTGGGCATTGATTGGCATAATGCCCCATATCCTTGCACTTGAAACATTGAAGTGTAGTAGGTTCATTCTGTGTATCCCTTCCTTTGTTTGCATCATTAGACATCTTCTTCCCATTATCACGGCATTCAAATGCCCGATGACCTTCCTTTCCACATTTAAAACATTTACTTGTCCCTTTAAGACAACTCCCTCCATGTTTCTTTCCACACTTTGAGCATAATGGAAAGTTCATCTTCTTTTCAGTGTGCTCTTTAGAGTTTCCTTTGAATTGCATCTTCCTCTTCTTATCAAACCCATGTGACTGATGGGTTACTCCAATCTCCATCTCGACTTTGAGAGCACATCGAACGATTTCCTCGTAGCTATTGAAGTCCCTTATGGCTAACGCCCTTCGAAGACTTGGTTTTAAGCCACTAAAGAATCGATCGATCTTACTCTCAGGTTGGATAATAATACCAGAAGCGTACCTTGCAAGTCTTGTAAAATTTGCTTCATAGGTACTAACAGATTCATCATCCCTTTGCTTCAGTTCAAGAAACTCTTTCTCCATCTTTGTTCGGAGAATACGAGGGAAGTACTTATTGAAAAATATGTTCTTGAACTCGTCCCATTCCATAGACTCAATTTCATCCCTTTGCCTCGTATTCTTAACAAGATTCCACCATTGATCAGCATCTCCTTCCAAACGGTACACTGCTAGGATGACTTTATCATGTTCAGAACATTGAAGAACTGAAAATATCTTTTCAGTAGTACTAATCCATTGTTCAGCAACTAATGGGTCAGTAGACCCGCTGAAAGAAGGTGGACACTGCCTCATGAAGGATTCAACAGAATGTTGCTCCCTCCTTTGCTCGTTTGGAAATCCTGCATGATTCATAGCTTGAAAAAGTTGTGTGAGCATGGCTACAAGATTTTGCATTCCAGCTCCCATATCGTTTGGTTGCTCAGGGGGACAATCATTGCATTGCCCGTCGCATTCCGCATTAACACGGTTCCTTCGGGTTCCAGCCATTGACTAAAACCAAGAAGAATAGTGTGAGCAACACTAATTATAATAGGAAACCACATAATTCAAGAATAAAATTTTCATGCTTATGGTCTTATCCTAGGTTATTCATGGCCATTTCTAAGATTGTGTTCTATGCTTAGACTTATTCGTAGGGTTCTTACTAAGGCTTTCACATCCTAGTTTCCAAAGGTTGACTATACCTTTCCTCTGATACCAACTATAACGACCCATACTTTACATACATTGTTAATACTTCAAAATTGAAGCACACTTATTACAACATATGACAAAACCACAAAGGACCGTATAGGTATAGTGTCTTTAGAAACTGGGAAACATAAACAACTGGTTCATAAATCTTCTACAGTGTCTCCCATTTATTTCATCATATCTAGGGTCCCTTTTAGCATATTTTACTTAATATCCATCTTCCTGACCTGGGGAAAAGAAAACATAAAAGGGTGAGCTCAAATGCTCAGCAAGGGCAAATAAAGTAAATAAAAATCATATCATATCTTTTTGAAAATCAAAACCTGCAAAAGAGAACATAATATCTTAACATGGAATAAATCATAGAAGTGAAAATGAGATCCCCAAAATCATAACATAAAACTTGAAACTTTGTGGCATGCACACATAATCATGGAAAATCATTTCTTGTTAGTCATGACTCATTTCCAAGACTATCTTAGTGGACAAAGTCCCTTTCTGAACCGAGTTCACTCCTCGTTTCAGTCCTGTATCACTGAACCGAAATAACCTTCCGTTCCAGCCATGTCTATCTCATGAGATATAAAATCTTTACCCAATGCATTGGAGGGAGATATAGGTCCCACCCATCTTATAATGATTCCTTTCTTATGTGTGCCACATAATCATAAAACATACATCATCGCATAACACATGTAACAAAAATGGGATTCTTGAAACATCATGACATCATAAATCAATTCATATAAGATAAAGGAATTCATAAAAATAATTCCATCACAACATGATCAAATCAATGTAATAATAGGGATAAAAACAGAACCCTTAATTATCTTAGATGGAAAATAATTTTGATAAAACACTTGAACTCCATTCTTGAGGAAAATATCCTTTCTTCTTTAAAAACATTTTTCCTTTCATAACATGTCATATAACTTTAAAATAAAAGAAGTTGATTAAAAATAAACTTGAAAACTTGTAAAGGAAGCTTCTTGGAAATAATGTTTTAAAAATCCATTCATGCCGTATAAGTTAAAAAAAACATTCTTCGTACTTTTGTCGGAAAAGTCAAAAAGTACCTCGTATGACAAAAGATTCCTTTCATAGATATTACTAAAAACTCACCGAAGGGTAAAAATGGATTTAAACAATTGTAGGTGGATGGAAATAATATTACATATTGATGAAACATGGATGTGGATGATAAAATACACCCCAGTAAATACTTACGAATAAACAATCTCGGATAAAAATGAGATTGTGATATTTCCCTTACCTTAGGTCCGATTAGCTTTGTACGTGTCCGAAGCTCCTGTATAATGGTTTAAATAATGTTATTGACTTATTCCAGAATCATACATATTTATATGATATCATATATGGTCATATTATTAGCTTCTTGTTAGTAATATTTCATTGTTACTTGTTACTCGGGTCTTTATAACTTTTTGTTCTTATGCATGTTTTGTCGAATAAATTCTTATTCTTATCTTTAGGTTATAGATAATTCATTTCCAGAATGGTATTAGTGTAGTATATACCATATTCATTTATTCAATTCATTTATATAATCATTATGAAATGAAGATCATGTAGAACGAGTCGCATCACATCGTGGAGACGGTATTCCGTACGTACGCACGAGTGATGATATCGTTCCTATGATCATGGAATTGTATTGGAGTATATATATATTATTTCAGTATCAATATTACTTCATAATAATCATATGTAGTTACTCATTACACCATTATACCCATCCTTGTAAGGTGATGGTGGAAAATAGATTACACCACGGCGTGGAGACGGTATTCCGTACGTACGCACGCGTGGTGATTTCATTTTTCCGTAGGATGGATAGAAGGTGAATTAGGGTTGTTTCATATTTATAATAACATATCAGTATGTAAGTAATACTGATGTTATTACTTTATCATGAAACAACTAAAGAAGAAGAAGTTGAAGAAGAAAGAAATTGAAAAGATCAGTAATGGATATTACCTCTTCTTTGGAACGCTTCTTTGAATCCTCCACTTAAGGAAATAAGATTGGTCTTTGGAGAAGACCAGGACCTCTAGGATTATTCTAGGGAAGTGGAGAGGAGAAAATGGCAGGGGTTGGCCGAGCTTGAGTGCTCAAATTGGTGTGAGGAGGAGGGGGAGGAGGTGCCCTTTTATAAGGGAGGAGAGGGGCACCTTAGGAATATCTCAAAATATTATTTTATATTAAAGTCAAAATCGGTTTATAATGGTTCCAAAGGGTCTTATTTCGAAGATAAAGTGGGGAAGGGTCGAAATACTATCAACCAATAGGATTTAGACAAGTTTAGGGTATTATTTTAACCTTATCAATTAGATTTAACTCTAAGTTAAATAATTTAACTTTTACCATGTCTTTTTGTTTTCTTTCACTATATGGTTAATAAACTTACTATAACATGCCCAACGAACCCCAAATTGTTTATTATTAAAATATATATCCTTATCTAAGTCATTTGGCCGAACCTTAGATTTTTAGGAATACAATAACAATTAATAATATAATATTTGATTTAAAAACTATTTTGTGTCAATTTTGACACTATTTGATATATGATTTTTGTGAAAGTCATAACAGAATTATATGTTCGAACCAAGTTGATTAAATCAACACTAATATATCACAGTAACCTAGAAAATTAGTGGAATTCATAAAAGTCTCAAATTATATTTATTTTGGTGTTTATAACATCAATTATGTAAATATTTCATTAATAAGATAATTACTGCATCATCTTTGTGTCATAAATAAATTAAATTATTTGATGTCTAAAAATTACAAATAAAATATCATCATGTAGGAAATCTTTTTAGATTTCTAATGAATATTTACAATCGAATTTATCTTATGTATAACCCCATATTAAAAATTATTTACTTATTAAACTTTGATTTTAACTATTTTAACCCTTCTTTAAATAAATTAATAATAAATGTCCTAATCTAATCCAAGTGGGCCTAAATGGTCATATTTTATTCCTAAGTTTGTTTTTGGTCGAATTACACTTATCCAATAGAATTAGGACATGTGTTAGGGTAATATTAATATCATATTTACCCTTAGTTACCCTATTTACTATTAACCGCGGTAAAAATCGAAAAAAGTTACTATTCACCAAAAAATTATTTTCATCTCATTGAACCACATTTTAGTCCTTGATATTAACCGTGTCTCTCGGATTTTCGAAATTCCATTCACAGAAGCGGTAAAATTAAGTTTTATGAAAAATTCAGTTTTTAACCTACCACTTAGTGGTTTCACTATTCATCAAAAATTGAAAGTTTTCAGAAAAATACCAAAATTTCACCCTAGGCTAATTTCGATATTCTGAGTCAAAAAATGAAGTCCATTTTGAAAAATAAAATTTATAAAATTTAAAAAAGTGGTTATTACTATTCATAACGGCTAGTTTTAATAGCATATTGTTGTTTAGTGAAACTCGGTATTGCGTACGACGCAAGCTATCGAGGAAGGTCGCGATTGCGTGTAAAGCAAGCCAAGCAAGTGTTGTGTAGAAAAAGATTCCTTTGATGATTTATATAACATAAAAGTCTCGGGTGTTACATTCTACCCCCCTTAAAAAGAATTTCGCCCTCGAAATTCGTCACTTTGTAACAAACAGATGAGGATACTTCTCCCTCATCATATCCTCAAGCTCCCATGTAGCTTCTTCAAGTTGGTGGTTCCTCCATAAAACTTTCACCAAGCGAGTGGTCTTGTTTCGTAGGACTTTTTTGCTACGATCCAGAATCTCTATCGGCTGTTCTTCATAAGAAAGATCTTTCTCCAGCAGTACAACTTCTGAGCTGAGTACATGTGAAGGATCTGGTATGTACTTTCTCAGGAGAGATACATGGAACACATCGTGAACTTGAGAGAGATTCGGTGGAAGCGCCAATCGGTAAGCTACCTTCCCAACACGATCCAGTATTTCAAAAGGACCGATATATCTAGGGCTCAACTTCCCCTTCTTTCCAAATCTCATAACCCTCTTCCAGGGAGATATTCGTAAGAACACTTTATCACCCACTTCAAACTCTAGGTCTTTTCTTCGGTTGTCGACATAACTTTTCTGTCGACTCTGAGCAGCTCTTATGTGTTGTTGAATAGATCTAACCTTTTCTGCCATTTCATCAACGAGATCAGGTCCTAATAGCTTTCTTTCCCCAACTTCATCCCAGCAAGTTGGAGTCCTGCATTTCTTTCCATAGAGAGCTTCATAAGGAGCCATCTGAACACTGGAGTGAAAGCTATTATTATAAGAAAATTCTACCAAAGGTAGGTGTTGATCCCAACCTCCTTTGAAATCCATAGAGCAAGCTCTCAACATATCTTCTAGGGTTTGAATTGTTCTCTCAGATTGA
The DNA here is from genome assembly GCA_963277665.1 of Viscum album. NCBI lineage: Eukaryota > Viridiplantae > Streptophyta > Magnoliopsida > Santalales > Viscaceae > Viscum > Viscum album. The sequence continues at coordinate 64,048,343 of OY728147.1, read as the reverse complement.
CCGTCTGTCTGGGGATGATAAGCAGTGCTGAAACTCAACTCTGTATCCAGAGTATGCTGAAGACTTCGCCAGAACTTCGAGGTAAATCTCGGATCCCGATCAGATATAATAGAAAGTGGTACTCCATGTAATCTTACCACTTCCTTTACATATATCCTGGCAAGCTGATCTAGAGAGAAATCCTCTCTAATAGGAATGAAGTGTGCAGACTTTGTAAGACGATCAACTATGACCCAAATAGCATTATTGCCTTTGGATGTTTTAGGAAGTCCTATGACAAAGTCCATAGTGATGTTTTCCCATTTCCATTCGGGTATGGGTAATGGTTGTAACATCCCCTTAGACTTCTGTCTCTCAGCTTTAACTTGTTGACAAACCAAGCATCGAGAGACAAATTCAGCAACATCTCTTTTCATGCCATCCCTCCAGAAGTACTCTTTCAGGTCCCTATACATCTTCGTGCTTCAAGGATGAATAGAGAATGAAGAACTATGAGCCTCATCCAGCAGCTCCTTCTTTAATTCGGGGATGGGAGGAACACAAACCCGATTCCTGAACTTTATTATCCCATCACAATCAAGGTTGAATTCAGGAACATTTCTCACCTTCTTTTGTAACTCGACATCTTCTTTCTGTGCCTCTTTAATCTTCACATGTATAGATGGTTGAACATTCATTTGAGAAAGATAAGATTTTTCCCCTTCCATTATAATTCCAAGATCCATCCTTTGTAAATCCATAAATATTGGATCTTTTGTGATCCTCATCATGGATAAACTAGCATGGTCTTGTCGACTTAATGCATCTGCCACCTTGTTTGCTTTCCCAGGGTGGTAATGGATTGAGCAGTCATAATCCTTAATCAGCTCCAACCATCTTCTTTGACGCATATTCAACTCCTTTTGTGTGAAAATATACTTTAAACTTTTATGATCAGTATAAATATCACACCTTTCACCATAAAGGTAATGCCTCCAAATCTTTAATGCAAAGATTACCGCAGCCAACTCCAAATCATGTGTTGGGTAATTTTGCTCATGGATTTTCAACTGTCGTGAGGCATAAGTTATCACCATATCATTTTGCATAAGAACACACCCCAATCCCTTCTTGGATGCATCACTGTAGATCACAAACCTTTCTCCACTACAAGGCAGTGTGAGCACAGGTGCACTGGATAACCTTCTTTTCAACTCCTTGAAATTCTCTTCACATTCCTCTGTCCAGACAAACTTAACTCCTTTCCGAGTCAACTTGGTGAGTGGATTAGATAATCGTGAAAAATCTTTTACAAAACGTCGATAATATCCAGCCAAACCAAGAAAACTTCGGATCTCAGTTACTGTGGTTGGTCTCGACCATCTTTCGATAACCTCTATTTTTGCTGGATCCACAGATATCCCCTCTTTTGAGATTATATGACCCAAAAATGCAACTTTTTGAAGCCAAAATTCACACTTGGTAAATTTGGCATAAAGCTTCTCCTTTCTCAGGGTCTTCAATATAATTCTCAAGTGATCTTCATGTTCTTCCTTGCTCTTTGAATAGACAAGAATATCGTCTATAAAGACTACCACAAATTGATCAAGATATTCTCTAAAGACTCTATTCATTAGATCCATGAAGATAACAGGGGCATTAGTAAGACCAAATGGCATCACTATAAATTCATAGTGTCCATACCTTGTACGGAAAGCCGTCTTTGGTATATCCTCCCTTTTGACCCTTAATTGATGATACCCTGAACGAAGATCAATCTTGGAAAAGTATTGAGCTCCGCGTAGTTGGTCAAATAAGTCATCAATGCGTGGGAGAGGATATTTGTTCTTGATAGTGATCTTGTTAAGTTCTCGATAATCAATGCAGAGTCTCATTGATCCATCTTTCTTCTTAACAAATAGAATAGGTGCTCCCCAAGGTGACGCACTAGGGCATATGAATCCCTTATCAAGATTCTCTTGGAGTTGCTTCTTCAATTCCTGCAACTCAATTGGGGCCATTCTATAAGGTGTCTTTGAAATAGGCAAAGCACCCGGTACGAGTTCTATTGAAAACTCAACTTCACGATTTGGTGGAAGACCTGGTAATTCCTCCGGAAAGACATCATCAAACTCCCGTACAATGGGCATATTCTTAATCGTGAGTTTCTCACCAACCATTTGAGATAAATAACCTTCATTTAGTGGAATCAATACCCATAAGATGGAAGAAATTTCCACTGGAAGGTTATGTTCATCCTTGCATTGATAGACGATCGTAGATTGATCTGGAATATGAAATGTGACTTCCCTTCTTTGGCAATTGATATGAGCTCCATGTAGAGAAAGCCAATCCATGCCAAGAATCACATCAAATTCCACTAAAGGAAGGATCACAAGATTTGCAGGAAGCACTTTCCCACAAACTTCGATCGGAGAAGAATTATAAACTTTTGATGCGATTGATGTGCCATTAGGTGTTGTCACGGCTAACACAACATCTAATTGTTGAGGTAATACGGTGATAACCTTAGAAAAGTCTTCAGAAATAAAAGAGTGGGTGGATCCAGAATCAAATAAAACATTTGCTACTTTAGAGTGGATGGTAAGTGTACCTTTCACAACATCGTTATCGTACTCCACATCGCTGATAGAAATTGCATGTGACTTTCCTTTGTCTTTAGCCTTAAGATTTTGTTGACGTCGACCATCATCATCAACCCTTGGATTTGGGCATTGATTGGCATAATGCCCCATCTCCTTGCACTTGAAACATTGAAGTGTAGTAGGTTCATTCTGTGTATCCCTTCCTTTGTTTGCATCATTAGGCATCTTCTTCCCATTATCACGGCATTCAAATGCCCGATGACCTTCCTTTCCACATTTAAAACATTTACTTGTCCCTTTAAGACAACTCCCTCCATGTTTCTTTCCACACTTTGAGCATAATGGAAAGTTCATCTTCTTTTCAGTGTGCTCTTTAGAGTTTGCTTTGAATTCCATCTTCCTCTTCTTATCAAACCCATGTGACTGATGGGTTACTCCAATCTCCATCTCGACTTTGAGAGCACATCGAACGATTTCCTCGTAGCTATTGAAGTCCCTTATGGCTAACGCCCTTCGAAGACTTGGTTTTAAGCCACTAAAGAATCGATCGATCTTACTCTCAGGTTGGATAATAATACCAGAAGCGTACCTTGCAAGTCTTGTAAAATTTGCTTCATAGGTACTAACAGATTCATCATCCCTTTGCTTCAGTTCAAGAAACTCTTTCTCCATCTTTGTTCGGAGAATACGAGGGAAGTACTTATTGAAAAATATGTTCTTGAACTCGTCCCATTCCATAGACTCAATTTCATCCCTTTGCCTCGTATTCTTAACAAGATTCCACCATTGATCAGCATCTCCTTCCAAACGGTACACTGCTAGGATGACTTTATCATGTTCAGAACATTGAAGAACTGAAAATATCTTTTCAGTAGTACTAATCCATTGTTCAGCAACTAATGGATCAGTAGACCCGCTGAAAGAAGGTGGACGCTGACTCATGAAGGATTCAACAGAATGTTGCTCCCTCCTTTGCTCGTTTGGAAATCCTGCATGATTCATAGCTTGAGAAAGTTGTGTGAGCATGGCTACAAGATTTTGCATTCCAGCTCCCATATCGTTTGGTTGCTCAGGGGGACAATCATTGCATTGCCCGTCGCATTCCGCATTAACACGGTTCCTTCGGGTTCCAGCCATTGACTAAAACCAAGAATAATAGTGTGAGCAACACTAATTATAATAGGAAACCACATAATTCAAGAATAAAATTTTCATGCTTATGGTCTTATCCTAGGTTATTCATGGCCATTTCTAAGATTGTGTTCTATGCTTAGACTTATTCGTAGGGTTCTTACTAAGGATTTCACATCCTAGTTTCCAAAGGTTGACTATACCTTTCCTCTGATACCAACTATAATGACCCATACTTTACATACATTGTTAATACTTCAAAATTGAAGCACACTTATTACAACATATGACAAAACCACAAAGGACCGTATAGGTATAGTGTCTTTAGAAACTGGGAAACATAAACAACTGGTTCATAAATCTTCTACAGTGTCTCCCATTTATTTCATCATATCTTGGGTCCCTTTTAGCATATTCTACTTAATATCCATCTTCCTGACCTGGGGAAAAGAAAACATAAAAGGGTGAGCTCAAATGCTCAGCAAGGGAAAATAAAGGAAATAAAAATCATATCATATCTTTTTGAAAATCAAAACCTGCAAAAGAGAACATAATATCTTAACATGGAATAAATCATAGAAGTGAAAATGAGATCCCCAAAATCATAACATAAAACTTGAAACTTTGTGGCATGCACACATAATCATGGAAAATCATTTCTTGTTAGTCATGACTCATTGCCAAGACTATCTTAGTGGACAAAGTCCCTTTCTGAACCGAGTTCACTCCTCGTTTCAGTCCTGTATCACTGAACCGAAATAACCTTCCGTTCCAGCCATGTCTATCTCATGAGATATAAAATCTTTACCCAATGCATTGGAGGGAGATATAGGTCCCACCCATCTTATAATGAATCCTTTCTTATGTGTGCCACATAATCATAAAACATACATCATCGCATAACACATGTAACAAAAATGGGATTCTTGAAACATCATGACATCATAAATCAATTCATATAAGATAAATGGATTCATAAAAATAATTCCATCACAACATGATCAAATCAATGTAATAATAGGGATAAAAACATAACCCTTAATTATCTTATATGGAAAATAATTTTGATAAAACACTTGAACTCCATTCTTGAGGAAAATATCCTTTCATCTTCAAAAACATTTTTCCTTTCATAACATGTCATATAACTTTAAAATAAAAGAAGTTGATTAAAAATAAACTTGAAAACTTGTAAAGGAAGCTTCTTGGAAATAATGTTTTAAAAATCCATTCATGCCGTATAAGTTAAAAAAAACATTCTTCGTACTTTTATCGGAAAAGTCAAAAAGTACCTCGTATGACAAAAGATTCCTTTCATAGATATTACTAAAAACTCACCGAAGGGTAAAAATGGATTTAAACAATTGTAGGTGGATGGAAATAATATTACATATTGATGAAACATGGATGTGGATGATAAAATACACCCCAGTAAATACTTACGAATAAACAATCTCGGATAAAAATGAGATTGTGATATTTCCCTTACCTTAGGTCCGATTAGCTTTGTACGTGTCCGAAGCTCCTGTATAATGGTTTATATAATGTTATTGACTTATTACAGAATCATACATATTTATATGATATCATATATGGTCATATTATTAGCTTCTTGTTAGTAATATTTCATTGTTACTTGTTACTCGGGTCTTTATAACTTTTTGTTCTTATGCATGTTTTGTCGAATAAATTCTTATTCTTATCTTTAGGTTATAGATAATTCATTTCCAGAATGGTATTAGTGTATTATATACCATATTCATTTATTCAATTCATTTATATAATCATTATGAAATGATGATCATGTAGAACGAGTCGCATCACATCGTGGAGACGGTATTCCGTACGTACGCACGAGTGATGATATCGTTCCTATGATCGTGGAATTGTATTGGAGTATATATATATTATTTCAGTATCAATATTACTTCATAATAATCATATTTAGTTACTCATTACACCATTATACCCATCCTTGTAAGGTGATGGTGGAAAATAGATTACACCACGGCGTGGAGACGGTATTCCGTACGTACGCACGCGTGGTGATTTCATTTTTCCGTAGGATGGATAGAAAGTGAATTAGGGTTGTTTCATATTTATAATAACATATCAGTATGTAATTAATACTGATGTTATTACTTTATCATGAAACAACTAAAGAAGAAGAAGTTGAAGAAGAAATAAATTGAAAAGATCGGTAATGGATATTACCTCTTCTTTGGAACGCTTCTTTGAATCCTCCACTTAAGGAACTAAGATTGGTCTTTGGAGAAGACCAGGACCTCTAGGATTATTCTAGGGAAGTGTAGAGGAGAAAATGGCAGGGGTTGGCCGAGCTTGAGTGCTCAAATTGGTGTGAGGAGGAGGGGGAGGAGGTGCCCTTTTATAAGGGAGGAGAGGGGCACCTTAGGAATATCTCAAAATATTATTTTATATTAAAGTCAAAATCGGTTTATAATGGTTCCAAAGGGTCTTATTTCGAAGATAATGTGGGTAAGGGTCGAAATCCTATCAACCAATAGGATTTAGACAAGTTTAGGGTATTATTTTAACCTTATCAATTAGATTTAACTCTAAGTTAAATAATTTAACTTTTACCATGTCTTTTTGTTTTCTTTCACTATATGGTTAATAAACTTACTATAACATGCCCAAAGAACCCCAAATTGTTTATTATTAAAATATATATCCTTATCTAAGTCATTTGGCCGAACCTTAGATTTTTAGGAATACAATAACAATTAATAATATAATATTTGATTTAAAAACTATTTTGTGTCAATTTTGACACTATTTGATATATGATTTTTGTGAAAGTCATAACAGAATTATATGTTCGAACCAAGTTGATTAAATCAACACTAATATATCATAGTAACCTAGAAAATTAGTGGAATTCATAAAAGTCTCAAATTATATTTATTTTGGTGTTTATAACATCAATTATGTAAATATTTCATTAATAAGTTAATTACTGCATCATCTTTGTGTCATAAATAAATTAAATTATTTGATGTCTACAAACTACAAATAAAATATCATCATGTAGGAAATCTTTTTAACTTTCTAATGAATATTTACAATCGAATTTATCTTATGTATAACCCCATATTAAAAATTATTTACTTATTAAACTTTGATTTTAACTATTTTAACCCTTCTTTAAATAAATTAATAATAAATGTCCTAATCTAATCCAAGTGGGCCTAAATGGTCATATTTTATTCCTAAGTTTGTTTTTGGTCGAATTACACTTGTCCAATAGAATTAGGACATGTGTTAGGGTAATATTAATATCATATTTACCCTTAGTTACCCTATTTACTATTAATCGCGGTAAAAATCGAAAAAAGTTATTATTCACCAAAAAATTATTTTCATCTCATTGAACCACATTTTAGTCCTTGATATTAACCGTGTCTCTCGGATTTTCGAAATTCCATTCACAGAAGCGGTAAAATTAAGTTTTATGCAAAATTCAGTTTTTAACCTACCACTTAGTGGTTTCACTATTCATCAAAAATTGAAAGTTTTCAGAAAAATACCAAAATTTTACCCTAGGCTAATTTCGATATTCTGAGTCCAAAAATGAAGTCCATTTTGAAAAATGAAATTTATAAAATTTCAAAAAGTGGTTATTACTATTCATAATGGCTAGTTTTAATAGCATATTGTTGTTTAGTGAAACTCGGTATTGCGTACGACGCAAGCTATCGAGGAAGGTCGCGATTGCGTGTAAAGCAAGCCAAGAAAGTTTTGTGTAGAAAAAGATTACTTTGATGATTTATATAACATAAAAGTCTCGGGTGTTACAGCGCAAGTGTTGGTTGGGTCGCGCAAGTGAGTTGCACGACAGAGGTTACTAGAGACAAGACTTGCGCGCCGATGGATGACTTGCGCGCCGCCGCGCAGGGGGTCCAGTTTGCCTATAAATACTGGACCACCCCTCCTCATTTCTTACGGAGCTCAAGAATTTGAGATTGTTCGAGCTCTCGTCGCCCAGGTGGTTGAGCCGCGCAAGTGGTAGTTTGGTCGCGCAAGTAGAGGTTGCGCGCCAACTGATGGTTGAGCGCCCCAGGTTATTTGGGCAAGGAAGGAAGTGAGTCGCGCAGGTTTGAAGTTCAAGAAGGAAGAGTCGCGCAGGTGCTTTGGAGACACATGTGCGCCAGGTTATACTTGCGCGCCTAAGACTTGCGCACCGAGGGAGACTTGCGCGCCGGGATTGAAAAGAAGAGCCAGATATTGTTAAAGCACGCCCGCCTTTCTGGAGCTACACAAGAGCTGAAATATTGCCTGATACTTTCTGTGCAAAGTGAGATTGAAGAAGAAATCTAAATGATACATGCATGATATCATGCATACATGGAGAACTGATTCTGACAATGCCGAGTAAGCTGAGCTTCATTAAGTAAGCAATCACATCATTGATTGTGATTCAGGCAAACGAAGACAATGGGATCTAGTGCATTCATTCATTGCACTAAAGAAGAAAGGTTGAACTATAAAGAGCATCAACTCTGAACCATGATGCAAGCAAAGTCTCATGCTGAACAAGAGAAAAAGAACATCAATGCACATTTATTGAAGAGACCTTCACGTCTATAAACTGAGTGGGACTTCACCAACGGCAGTGAGCCAGGGGGAGTCAACAGGAGTGACCCGAGGGACACAGTGAGCTGTCCCTGAACAATTGTAAAGGAAGTGAGCCTGGGATAGAGTGACTGTACCCGAACCTTTGTAATCTATAGCTAGTGCAGCATAGTGGATTTAGGTACGACCGACAACCTGTCGGCGTATGCTCCTTGGACGTAGCCCTTAGTGGTGAACCAAGTAAAAATAGCTGTGTCATCTCTCTGCATGTGAATGTTTAATTGCTGATCATATCCATCATACATGTTTAAGTAGTTCCTACCAATGTGGGAACAAGATCTACAACTAAAAGAAGAAAAATTTGCCACCCTTATTCACCCCTCCCCTCTCAGGGTGTCCCGGGGTCCTACAATAGTAAGTTTATTAACCTTATAGTGTAAGAACACAAGAAGACACGGTAAAAGTAAAATTATTTAACTTAATGTTAAATCTAAATGATAAGGTTAAAATAGGAACCTAAACTTGTCTAAATTCTATTGGATGAGAGGATTTCGACCCATCCCCACCTTATCCTAGAAATAAATCAATTTGGAGATATTTAAAACCGAACTTGACTTTATAATAAAATAATATTTTTAGTTATTCCAAAGGTGCCCCCCTCATCCCTTATAAAAGGGAACCTCCTTCCTCTCTTCCTCACACAACTTTGAGCCTTCAAGCTCGGCCAACCCCTGCCAAATTCTCTTATCCACTTCCGAAGAAACATCCTAGAGGTTCTGGGCTTCCTCAAAGACCAATTTTAGTGCCCTAAAAGAAGGTCTCAAAGAAGCACTTCAAAGAAGAGGTAATGTCCATTACCGATTCTTTCATCTTTATTTCTTCTTCCACTTCTTCTTATTTAGTTGTTTCATTATGAAGTAATAACATCAGTATCACTCATATAATGATATGTTATTATAAGTATGAGACAACCCTATTTCACCATCTATCCATCCTACGGAAAAAGAAATCACCGCGCGTGTGTACGTACGGAATACCGTCTCCACGCCGTGGTGTAATCTATTTTCTGCCACCACCTTAATTGTATGGGTATAATGGTGTAATGATTAACTATATATGATTATTATAAAGTTATATTGATACTGGAATAGTATACATACACTTCAACACAAGTTCACGATCATGAGAACGATATCATCGCTCGTGCGTAAGTACGGAATACCGTCTCCACGACGCGATGAGATTCATTCTCCACATTAACCATTCATGAATTATTATATAGTATATATAATGAATAATAATGAAATATATGACATGTTAAATCTACTGGATTTATGTATATATATATGCATGTCATCTACTTACTTCCATTCAAGACAATAAGGGAAGGAAAACAGCATTCATGCGTACGTACGGACTACCGTCTCCATGAACGGTGTGTTTAATTTCATTTATCTATCTATTATATATATATATATACTGAATATATATGTTATATAAATCATGTTTTATATTCTGGAAGTAAGTAAATCATGATATAAGTAATAATAATGTCAAGAACAACAAGTCCAAACACCTATGACAAATGAATCGATTTTACCCAAAACACTCTTTAACATGGAATTTACAAAAGAACGGGTAAAATAAAGTCATAAGTGAACCATATATGATATAATAACAATGAGTATGATTCTGGAATAAGTCAATGACATTATTTAAATCATTATACAGGAGGTTCGGACACTTACGAAGCAAATCGGACCTAAGGTAAGGGAAATATCACAATCTCACTTTTATCCGAGATTGTTTTTACTTTTGTAATTACTAGGGTGTATTTTATCATCCACATCCATGTTTCCTCAATATGTAATGTTATTTCCTTCCACCTACCATTTTTTAAATCCAATTTTACCCTTCGGTTAGTTTTTAGTAAAAGATATGAAAGGAATCTTTTTCGTTTTTCGTACGAGGTACTTTTTGACTTTTCCGACAAAAGTACGAGAAGAATGTTTTTTTAAACTTATATGGAATGAATGTATTTTTAAAACTTTATTTCCAAGAATCTTCCTTTACAAGTTTTCATGTTTATTTTTAATCAACTTCTTTTAGTTTAAAATTGTATGACATTTTAAGTAAGGAAAATGTTTTTGAAGTAGAAAGGATATTTTCCTCAAGAATGAAGTTCAAGTGTTTTATCAAAATTATTTCCCATATAAGATAATAAAGGGTTGTGTTTCTATCCCTATTATTACATGGATTTGATTATGTTGTGATGGAAATATTTTTATGAATTCCTTTATATTATATGAATTGTTTTATGATGTCATGTTGTTTAAGAATCCCATTTTTATTACATGGGTTATGCTATGATGTATGGTTTATGATTTTGTGGCACACATAAGAATGGTATCATTATGAGATGGGTGGGAAATATATATCCCTCCAATTCATTGGGTAAAGATTTTATATCTCATGAGATAGACATGGATGGAATGGTAGGTTATACCAGTTCAGTGAAACAGGACTGAAACGAGGGTGACTCGGTTCAGAAAGGGACTTTGTTCACTAAGATAGTCTTGGCAATGAGTCTTGACTAACAAGAAATGATTCTATATGATTATGTGTGTATGCCACAAAGTTTCATGTTTTATGTTATGATTATTGGGATTTCATTTCACTACTATGATTTATCCCATGTTATGAAATTATGCTCTCTTTTGTAGGTTAAGATTTCCAAAATGTTATGTTCTTATGAATATGATGTGATTGATATTTCTTTTGTTTATCCTTAATGAGCATTTGAGCTCACCCTTTTATGTTTTCTTTTCCCCATTATATAAAGAAAGGTTTTAGGGAAAAAAATGGGAAGATCTTTATGGGAGATATTGAAGATCTTTCACCACGTTTAGAAGATTATATTTCGAGTTTCCAAAGACACTAAAATATTATGGTCCTTGTGTGTGTGTGTTTTTGTTATGTACTAAGTATTCCGCAAATGTAATGTAATGTCCATGTACGTCCGGCTTCGGGTCTCTACAGTTGGTATCAGAGGAAAGGTTTAGTCAACCTTTGGAAACTAGGATGCGAGAACTTTAGTGAGATCCCTAGAGATATTTATAAGGTATGTCTAGGGATGTCCCTAAGGATAAGTATACGTATAGTATACAGTCCTATAACTACGGTAACGATCATAGAATTTAACCTAAGAAGTTAGATATTGAAGTTACTCCCCATTTATTATGATTTTTTCCTCTCACACTATTCTTTTTGGGTTTTAGAAGATGGCTGGAACCCGAAGAAACCGTGTTGATAAATGCAATGGACAATGCAATGATTGTCCTCTTGAGGAAACAAATGTTATGGGAGACGGAGTGCAAAATCTTATTGCTATACTTACACAAGATATAAATCATTCTGGACTTCCAAATGACCAGAGAAGGGAACAATATTCTATTGAGTCCTTCATGAGGCAACGCCCACCTTCTTTCAGTGGGTCTTCAGATCCACTTGTTGCTGAACAATGGATCAGTACCACTGAAAAGATATTTTCAGTTCTTCAATGTTCTGAGCATGATAAAGTCATCTTATCAGTATATCGTTTGGAAGGTGAAGCTGATCAATGGTGGAATCTTATCAAGAATACGAAGCCAAGAGATGAAATTGAGTCCATGGAATGGGATGAGTTCAAGAACTTGTTTTTCAGTAAGTACTTCCCTCGTATTCTTCGAACAAAGATGGAAAAGGAGTTTCTTGAGCTGAAGCAGAAGGATGATGAATCTGTTGGTATATACGAAGCGAATTTTACAAGACTTGCAAGGTATGCATCTGGAATTATCATCCAACCTGAAAGTAAAGTTGATCGATTTTTCAGTGGCTTAAAACCAAGTCTTCGAAGGGAATTAGCTATAAGAGACTTCAGTAGCTATGAAGAAATTGTGCGTTGTGCTATCAAGGTAGAAATGGAAGTTGGTGTTACATATCCATCTCATGGTTTTGACAAGAAATGAAAGATGGAGTTCAAGGAGAAATCTCAGAATAATGGTGAAAAGAAGATGAATGTTTCCTTATGCGCAAAGTTTGGAAAGAAGCATGGTGGAGATTGTCTTAAAGGGACTAGAAAATGTTTTAAGTGTGGAAAAGAAGGTCATCAAGAAGATGAGTGTCGATGTAATGGAAAAAGGGTTTCTAATGATGTGAATAAAGCAAACACTGCAGAGAACGCACCACCAACACTTCAATGCTTCAAGTGAAAGGAAATGGGGAATTATGCTAATAAATTCCCTAATCCAAGGGTTAGTGATGATCAACATGAGAAACCACTTAAGGCAAAGGACAAAGGGAAGTCACATGCGATCACTATTGGTGATGTTGAATATGACAATGATGTGGTGCAATGATTAAGTGTTTATGTAATGGGATTCCAAAATAATGCTGTATCATAAAGTATTGGAATATTTATGTATTGGTCTAATGTGGTATTCAAAGTGATTGATATATTTATGGAAATAAGATGATATGCGCATAATGAAGGGAAACCGAGAAAACGAAATGTTTAACAGTATTCATGAGCTCATGATTGATATAAGGACTAAGTGATATCATGGTTTGAGTATATAGAATTTTGAGGATTTTGGTATGTGGAAAGTGTTATCTTTTAACTACATTCATGTTTTCACTAAGGTTCAATGGGTATTCAAGAGAGTACATGATTAAGGCCTTTGAATGTTTGGAATGTGACCAACAAGACATATTTTATGATATATGGGGATCAACGATGGTATTAAATCTCTGGTAATCATTTTCACTATATTATGAGAGTGGACTGAAGTATTATGGATAAGCCTAAAGATTGGAATGTATTATGTTGGACATAAGTTATTATTGTTTAAGGATAGAAGTTTTTTCGATATTATTGATGGCATGTTATAGTAATATAGTTTTAGAAAGGACAAACTGCAGGACGGGCGACAGCCCATCGCGTCGGACAAGGCTATGGGAATCGAACCCCCAACCGAAGTGCGACTGGCCTTTATCGCCTACCACTGACCTACAGGAAGTCCCTGTTTAGTAGAAACTAGTTTTATTATATTAATCAGTATGATATATGAAGTATAAGTCCATTTTAGGAACCATATACGATTAATCTCACTAAAGAATGACTTATGTATATTTAATAACTTTTTCTAACCTTTTGTTTGAGACAGATGGAATGGCCTGTCATACTAACACTTCACGAATAACAAATTCAACTTCATTTATTTAAGAGATGAAGTGGAAATTGTTCAAGGCACTAACAACAGTGAGATTGTACCAAAATAAAGTAAGTATTTATTCTAATTCAAATTCTTCAACTTTAGGGAAATGATCTTGAAAACCAAAAATGTTGTCCTAGTGCTCTTATTTCTGATTAATCAGATGGTACCTTAGATCGTCACAAATTTATGGATTTGTGATTGCTAGCTTTTCCATAGCCATGTTCTCTACCACTCTCCATCAGAACATGATGGTTAGATTTCTCTTCCATATCCATATTTTCACCTATGTGGAAACCCAACGATTAGTTTATTTGGGTAACCGTTACGTTTCATACTTTCATTTTTAAAGATTGGTTTTGGTATTCCTTTTTACGATGTGGGTTTATATTAATGAAACTTTCTAATAGTAAACCATTTATAACCCCGACGAATTTCGAGGGAGAAATTCATTTTAATGGGGGTAGAATTTAACAACCCAAGATTTTATGAAAAATATTCTTTTTAATTTCACTAATGTCTTGTGTTATACGCTACACCAAAAGGAGATCACACAACACGCATCTTTGACTTTCCTTTCATTACACGCAATCGCGACCTTCCTTGATAGCGTGTGTAGTACGCAATACCGAGTTTCACTAAACAACGATATGCTATTAAAATATTATTAAAACTAGCCATTATGAATAGTAATAACCACTTTTTTAAATTTTGTAAATTTTATTTTTCAAAATGGACTTCATTTTTGGATTTGGAATATCGAAATTAGCTTAGGGTTAAATTTTGGTGATTTTTGGATAACTTTCATATTCTGATGAATAGTGAAAATTACTAAATTATAATTAAAAACAACTTTTTTAATCAAAATAACTAATAGTGATAAATTATTAATTTTATTGGTTTTAAAGTATATTTAGAATATATTTTTACAATTTAATACAATGTTGGTCATTGGATGTAATTTAATATTTAAACAAGTTATAAACAAGTGTCAATCTTTTGATAGTTATTATCTCTTAAAAACACGCCATTTGTTTTGACGACGAGAATTAATTTTTAAATTAATTAATGAAACTGATATATTTTTAATTTGTTAAAATAGACATCATTTTTGAATTCATAATATCAAATATAGCTTAGGCCTAATTGTTGGTATTTTTCTGAAAACTTTCCATTTTTGATGAATAGTGAAACCAGTAAGTGGTAGTTAAAAAAACTGAATTGTTCCTAAAACTTAATTTTACCGCTTCTGTGAGTGGAATTTCAAAAATCCGAGAGACATGGTTGATGTCAGTAAGTAAAATTTGGTTCAATGAGATGAAAATAATTTTTGGTGAATAGTAACTTTTTACCTTTTTTACCACGGTTAAAAGTAAATAGGTTAATTAAGGGTAAAAATGATATTATTATTACCCTAACACATGTCCAAATTCTATTGGATAAGTGTAATTCGACCAAAAACAAGATTAGGAATAAAATATGACCATTTAGGCCCACTTGGATTAGATTAGGACATTTATTATTATTTAATTCAAAGAAGAGTTAAAAGAGTTAAAATCAATGTTTATTTACTAAAACATTTTTAATATAGGGTTATACATAAGATAAATTCGATTGTAAATATTCATTAGAAAGATAAAAAGAGTTACTACATAATGGTATTTTATTTGTAATTTTTAGACATCAAATAATTTAATTTATTTATGACACAAAGATGATGCAGTAATTATCTTATTAATGAAATATTGACATAATTGATGTTATAAATACCCAAATAGATCTAATTTGAGACTTTTTATGAATTAAACTAATTTTCTAGGTTAATATGACATTTTAGTATTGATGTAATTAACTTTTTTCTAACTTATCATTCTGTTATGATTTTCAAAAAAATCAATTATTAAGTAGTGTCAAAATTGACATAAAATAGTTTTTAAAACAAATATTATATTATTAATTGTTATTTACTCTAAAAAATCTAAGGTTCGGCCAAATGACTTAGATAAGGTTATATATATTATTAATAAACAATTTGGGGTTCGTTTGGCTTCTTATAGTAAGTTTATTAACCTTATAGTGTAAGAACACAATAAGACACGGTAAAAGTAAAATTATTTAACTTAATGTTAAATCTAAATGATAAGGTTAAAATAGGAACCTAAACTTGTCTAAATTATATTGGATGAGATGATTTCGACCCATACCCACCTTAGCCTCGAAATAAATCAATTTGGAGCTATTTAAAACCGAAATTGACTTTATAATAAAATAATATTTTTAGTTATTCCAAAGGTGCCCCTCTCCTCCCTTATAAAAGGGCACCTCCTTCCTCTATTCCTCACACAACATTGAGCCTTAAAGATCGGCCAAACCCTGCCAAATTCTCTTCTCCACTTCCCAAGAAACATCCTAGAGGTTCTGGTCTTCCTTAAAGACCAATTTTAGTGCCTTAAAAGAAGGTCTCAAAGAAGCACTTCAAAGAAGAGGTAATGTCCGTTACCGATTCTTTCATCTTTATTTCTTCTTCCACTTCTTCTTATTTAGTTGTTTCATTATGAAGTAATAAAATAAGTATCACTAATATACTGATATGTTATTATAAGTATGAAAAAAATCCTATTTCCCCATCTATCCATCCTACGGAAAAAGAAATCACCGCGCGTGCGTACGTACGGAATACCGTCTCCACGCCGTGGTGTAATCTATTTTTCGCCACCACCTTAATTGGATGGGTATAATGGTGTAATGAGTAACTATATATTATTATTATAAAGTGATATTGATACTGGAATAGTATACATACACTTCAACACAAGTTCACGATCATGAGAATGATATCATCGCTCGTGCGTACATACGGAATACTGTCTCCACGACGCGATGAGATTCATTCTCCACATTAACCATTCATGAATGATTATAAAGTATATATAATGAATAATAATGAAATATATGACATTTTAAATCTAATGGATATATATATATATATATATATATATATGTATGTCATCTACTTACTTCCATTCAAGACAATAAGGAAAGGAAAACAACATTCATGCGTACGTACGGACTACCGTCTCCATGAACGGTGTGTTTCATTTCATTTATCTATCTATTATATATATATATATATACTCAATATATATGATATATAAATCATGTTTTATATTCTGGAAGTAAGTAAATCATGATATAAGTAATAATAATGTCAAGAACAACAAGTCCAAACACCTACGACAAATGAATCGATTTTACCCAAAACACTCTTTAACATGGAATTTACAAAAGAACGGGTAAAATAAAGTCATAAGTGAACCATATATGATATAATAACAATTAATATGATTCTGGAATAAGTCAATGACATTATTTAAATCATTATACAGGAGGTTCGGACACTTACGAAGCAAATCGGACCTAAGGTAAGGGAAATATCACAATCTCACTTTTATCCGAGATTGTTTTTACTTTGGTAACTACTGGGGTGTATTTTATCATCCACATCCATGTTTCCTCAATATGTAATGTTATTTCCATCCACCTACAATTTTTTAAATCCAATTTTACCCTTCGGTTAGTTTTTAGTAAAAGATATGAAAGGAATCTTTTTTCGTTTTTCGTACGAGGTACTTTTTGACTTTTCCGACAAAAGTACGAGAAGAATGTTTTTTTTAACTTATAAGGAATGAATGGATTTTTAAAACATTATTTACAAGAAGATTCCTTTAAAAGTTTTCAAGTTTATTTTTAATCAACTTCTTTTAGTTTAAAATTGTATGACATTTTAAGAAAGGAAAATGTTTCTGAAGTAGAAAGGATATTTTCCTCATGAATGAAGTTCAAGTGTTTTATCAAAATTATTTTCCATCTAAGATAATAAAGGGTTGTGTTTATATCCCTATTATTAGATGGATTTGATTATGTTGTGATGGAAATATTTTTATGATTTCCTTTATCTTATATGAATTGTTTTATGATGTCATGTTGTTTAAGAATCCCATTTTTATTACATGGGTTATGCTATGATGTATGGTTTATGATTTTGTGGCACACATAAGAATGGTATCATCATGAGATGGGTGGGACCTATATATCCCTCCAATGCATTGGGTAAAGATTTTATATCTCAGGAGATAGACATGGCTGGAATGGTAGGTTATACCGGTTCAGTGAAACAGGACTAAAACGAGGGTGACTCGGTTCAGAAAGGGACTTTGTCCACTAAGATAGTCTTGGCAATGAGTATTGACTAACAATAAATGATTCTCTATGATTATGTGTGTATGACACAAAGTTTCATGTTTTATGTTATGATTATTGGGATTTCATTTCACTACTATGATTTATCCCATGTTATGAAATTATGCTCTCTTTTGTAGGTTAAGATTTCCAAAATGTTATGTTCTTATGAATATGATGTGATTGATATTTCTTTTGTTTACCCTTACTGAGCATTTGAGATCACCCTTTTATGTTTTCTTTTCCCCAGGATATAAAGAAAGGTTTTAGGTAAAAAAGGGGAAGATATTTATGAGAGATGTTGAAGATCTTTCACCACGTTTAGAAGATTATATTCCGAGTTTCCAAAGACACTAAACTATTACGGCCCTTGTGTGTGTGTGTTTTTGTTATGTACTAAGTATTCTGAAAATGTAATTTAATGTCCATGTACGCGAGGCTTCGAGTCTCTACATTAATCTTGGATTCAATAGTTTTGGTTGGTATCTCTTAGTAGTGGCATTGAGGCCTTACAACATCATTCTTGGTATAGACTGTTTACCAACAATTCATTCTCAAATTGATTATTTTAGGTCCAGAGTGTGGTGTGTTCGCAGTGATGGGGCTAGGTTTTCCTTTGTTGGGGAAAAGGAAATTCATTCAATGCAGGATGGAATCACACATAATAGGGCGCATCTGATTACTCATCAATTAGCTAGACTCACCCTCGGTATAGTGGATGATATGAGTCCTCAATTTCTTATATTGGTGAAGGAGTATGAGGACATATTTCTTAAGGATGTTACATGATTAAATCCCCATAGGGAGGTAGAATTATGTATTGATCTATACATTGGAATGACACCAATATCTACAACTTCATATCAAATGGCTCTTGTAGAGCTTCGTGAGATGAGGGTGAAATTAGAGGACTTCTAGAGGAAGGGCTTAATGTAACCTAGTGCTTCACCCTGGGTAGCCCTAGTTTTGTTTTCCAAGAAGGCATACGAGAGATTGAGGTTATGTGTGTACTTATAGTGCGTAAACCAGGTGAACATGAAGAATAAGTATCCACTACTGAAGATCTATGGACTCTTCAATAAGTCGAAAGGGTTATGATGTTTCCCGAAGATTGATCTTAGATCTAGCTATCACCAGATACAAGTATTGAATGAAGATATACCAAAGGTAGCCTTCAGATGTTGTTATAACCACTATGAGTACTTGGTGATACTATTTGTCATGAATAATTCCACAGGAGTGTTCGTGGGACTCATGAACTAGATCTTTCAGCCTTACTTGTACCGGTTCATGGTGGTCTTCATTGATGAAATCCTAGTGTACTCAGCGTCTGAAGAGTAACACATGGAACACTTGAGGATAGTGTTGGACACAATTTGAGATCACCAACTTTACAGGAATCTCTTAAAGTGCTAGTTCTAGATTATTGAGGTCTATTTTTCGAGAAAAATCATTTTAGAGGATGGATTTTTAGTTGATCCAAAGATGATTGAGGCAGTTCTTTCTTGGAATCCACCCAAAATTGTTAATGAGGTGCAGAGTTTCAATGGTTTAGCTGGGTAATATCAGTGGTTTTTTCCTGACTTTTCCAGAGTAGTAGAACCCTTTAAAAATTTGACATGAAAGGTAAAATTTTTCTTATTGATAGAGAAGTGACAAATAATCCTTAAGAAGATAAGGCAGAGGTCGACGAGTGCTCCCATCTTGATATTTCTAGATAAATGTTTCAAGTATGTGGTGTTCTACTATGTATCAGGGACTAGGCTTTGTTGTGTCCTGATTTAGGGGAATGTAGTGATTTTTTATGGATCGTGTCAGTTGAGGCCACATGAGTAGAACTATGTGACCCATTATCTTGATCTAGTAGAAATAGTCTTATCATTAAAGATGTGGCGACATTACATGATGAGATAATAGTTTATTGACTACTATAATCACAGGAATATCAAGTATATCTTCTCTTAGAAGGATCTAAACTTGAGATAGAGGATATATCTAGAGTTCCTCCAGGACTATGACTTTGAGATAGTCTATACTTCTGGGAAGGGGAATGTGGTTGAAGATGCTCTTAGTAGGATATCTAGATTGCAGTTGTTTAGCGAGGAATCAGAGTAGTTGGCCTCATTGCAATTATTTTTTGTGAATAGAGATAGGGAAGAATACCTCTAATCGATGGTTTTTACCCATACACTATTACAATGAGTCATGGAGGCACATCTTAGGGATACCAACTATGATAACCTACACACTCAGATGTCCACAGGGCATGCCCCTGATGGATATTCGATATTTAGGGAGCACATCATTCTTTTAATAGGGATCACAGTAGTACTAGTGGAGTTGTGGGGAGAGGTTTTGAGGGAGTTCCATACAACCCTTTTGGAAGTACATCCATATGTGGAGAATATGTACCATGAACTATGACATCAGTTTTTGTGCCTACTAATGAAGAAGGGATTTATAGAGTTTGTTTCTCGATGCCTCACTTGTCAGTAGGTGAAGGCCGAGCACCAGGTTCTAGTGTGTTTGACGCAAACCCTTGAGGTGATGAAATGGAAGTGAAATGGGATATTAATGGAATTTTTATAGGTTTACCACGTATGTCCAGAGGAAATGATACACTCTAAGTTATCATTGACTGACTCACCAATTTTTCCCACTTCCTAGATATTTGAGAGCAAAGTTCAATTGAGAGACTGGGATGCCTCAACGTGCAAGAGATAATTCAACTCCCTGGAGTTCCATCAACGATAGTCTCATATCGTGATGCTATCTTTACATCCTGATTGTGGAAGGTATCTTAGTAAAAGTTTGGGACTCATTTATGCTTGAGCACATCATTTCACCCATAGGCGGATGACCAGATTGAGCAGGCCATTCATGTTTTGAAGGATATAATACAGGCTTGTATGTCAGATTTTGACCATTGGGGGGAAGTTCACCTACCTTTGGTAGAGTTTTCATACAACAATAGTTATCACTCCACCATTGGTAAGGTACTATTAAAGGCCTTTTATGGGTAACCTTGAAAGCCGCCAATTTTCTGGACCAACCCAGGAGAGTCAACACTCATGGGCCTGATGTTGGTGCCTGCTACCATGGAGAAGGTGCAGATCATCCATGAGTGGATGTGGAATGAATAGAGATGAAAAAAGACTTCTGATAATAGGGTGCAGAGTCCTTTAGAGTTCAAGGAAGAAGACAACATGTTCCTTCATGTCTCACATCGATGGGATTACTGAGATTTGGTTGGGGTGACAAGCTATATCTGAGGTTTATCAGTCCATTCTTGATACTATGTAGAGTTAGTAAGGTGGCATACCACTTGGATCTACCTATATAGTTAGATAAGGTGAATATGTCTTCCATGGGTCATAGTTGATGAGGTACATGCATGAACCAACACACTTCATTGAATTGGGTGATTTGGACATCGATGATGGGGACACTTTTTGAGTAACTGGTAGAGATCGAGGATCGATAGGAGAGGACCCTTCATGGGTGGTTGATTCCTCTGGTGTGTGTTTGGTGGAAGCACGTGAATCTCTAGGACCACAAATGGGATTGAGAGGCTCTGTTTCATACTCAGTACCCTGATTTGTTTGAGTAGCCCTTATTTTTTATTTTTAGGTATATAAGTCCCTAAGGTGGGGAGAATTTAATGACTCATATTTTTCCAGATTTTATTTTTATATTTTTTTTGTGAACATTCTGAGACCAGGTGCTGAATTCATAATGTGTTGTTTTATTAAGGTGAGGCCTAGCATCAGCCGACACAGGTCGACTGTGAAAAATAGTTTTTGGATGTTTTGATGAATAAAATAAATAGTGATTTTATAACGACCCATACATTACATACATTGTTATCACATAAAAATCTAAACACACTTATTACAACATATAACAAAACCATGAAAGGACCATATAGGTATAGTGTCTTCAGAATTTGGGAAACATAAAAAACTGGTTCATAAATCATCTACACTATCTCCCTTTTATTTTATCATATCTAGAGTCCCTTTTGGCATATATTACTTAATACCCTCCTTCCTGGCCCGGGGAAAAGAAAAAATACAAAAGGGTGATCTCAAATTCTTAGTAAGGTAAAAAAGAACTATCAATTATATCATATTCATAAGAACATAACATTTTGAAAATCTTAACAAGAAAAAGAGATCATAATATCATAACATGGGATAAATCATGGTAGTGATATGTAATCCCAATAATCATAACATGAAACTTTGTGTCATACACACATAGTCATAGAGAATCATTTCTTAGTAGTCAAGACTCATTACCAAGACTATCCTAGCAGACAAAGTCCATTTCTGAACCGAGTTCACTCTTCATTGCAGTCCTATATCACTGAACTAGATTAACCTGCCATTCCAGCCATGTCTATCTCATGAGATATAAATCTTTACCCAATGCATTGGAGGGAGATATAGGTCCCACCCATCTCATAATGATACCATTCTTATGTGTGTCGCAAGATCATAAATCATACATCATAGCATAACCCATGTAATAAAAATGGGATTCTTAAACATCATACCATCATAACATAATACATATAAGATAAAAGGACATCATAAAAATAAATCTATCATAACATATTCAAATAAATGTAAAAATAGGGATAGAAACAGAACCCTATATTATCTTAGATGGAAAATAATTTTGATAAAACACTTGAACTCCATTATTGAGGAAAATATCCTTTCTACTTCAATTTTTTTCCTTTCTTAACATGTCATACAATTTTAAAATAAAAGAAGTTGATTAAAAATAAACTTGAAAAATTTTAAAGTAATATTTCTGGAAATAATTTTCTATGAAATCATAAAATCCATTCATTTCGTATAAGTTAAAAAACATTCTTCTCGTACTTTGGTCGAAAAAGTCAAAAAGTATCTTTTACTGAAAACGACAAAATATTCCTTTCATATATTTAACTAAAAAACTAACCAATGGGTAATATTGGATTTAAAATTTTTTAGGATGATAGAAATAATATTACATATTGAGGAAACATTGATGTGGTTGATAAATTTTCCCCAGTAAATTCTGAAGTTTAAACAATCTCGGATAGAAATGAGATTGTGATATTTTCCCTTACCTTAAGTATGATATGCTTAGTACGTATCTGAACCTATAGTATAATGATTTAAATAATGTCATTGACATATTATAGAATCATATTCATTTTTATGATATCATATATGGTCATATTCTTATATTCTTATTAGTAATATTTCATTGCTACTTGTTATTCAGGTGTTCATTGCTTTATGTTCTTATGCATGTATTTTCGAATAAATTATTATTCCTATTTTTAGGTTATAGATACCTTATTTACAGACTGGTATTAGTGTAATATATATCATATTTATTCATTAAATTCATTTATATAATCATTATTCAATGAAGATCATGTGGAACGAGTCGCATCACATCGTGGAGACGGTATACCGTATGTACGCACGAGCGATGATATCGTTCCCATAACTATTGAATGGTATTGGAGTGGAAAATGGAATGTCTAAGAATTAGTATCATTTTATAATAATCATATACAGTTATTCTTTACACCATTATACCCATCCAATTATGGTGGTGGTGGAAAACACATTACACCACGGCGTGGAGATGGTATTCCGTACGTACGCACGCGCGGTGATTTCATTTTCCGTAGGATGGATAAAAGGTGAAATAGGTTTGTTTCATATTTATAATAACATATCAGTATATTATTGATACTGATGTTATTAATTTATGATGAAACAAATAAAGAAGAATAAGTATAAGAAGAAATAAATTGGAATGAATCGGTAAAGGACATTCCCTCTTCTTTGAAGCGCCTCTTCTTAACTTCCTATTATGGAATTAAAGATGGTCTTTGAAGAAGACAAGGACCTCTAGGATGTTTATAGGGAAGTGTATAATATAAATTGGCAGGGTTTGGCTGAGATTGAAGGCTCAAAGTGGTGTGAGGAGGAGAGGGAGGAGGTTCCCTTTTATAAGGGAGGAGAGGGGCACCTTAGGAAAAACGTAAAATATTAATAAAGTCATATTCGATTTTTAGTAGCTCCAAATTAATTTATTTTAAAGATAAGGTGAGTATGGGTCTAAATAATCTCAACCAATATATTTTAGACAAGTTTAGGTTACTATTTTAGCATTATCATTTATATTTAACTCTAAGTTAAATAATTTTACTTTTAGCGTGTCTTCTTGTTTTCTTACACTATATGGTTAATAAACTTACTGTAACAAGCCAAACGAACCCCAAGTTGTTAATTATTAATATATAAAACCTTATATAAGTCATTTGGACGAACCTTAGATTTTTAGAAATAAAATAACAATTAATAATATAATATATTTTTTAAAAACTATTTTATGTCAATTTTGACAGTATTTGGTAATTGATTTTTGTGAAAAGCATAACCGAATAATTAGTTCTAAAAAAGTTAATTAAATCAATAATAACATGTAATATTTACCTATAAAATTAGTGTAATTCATAAAAAGTCTCAAATTACATTTATTTGGGTATTTATAATATCAATTATGTTAATATTTCATTAATAAGGTAATTATTACATCATCATTATGTCATAAATAAATTAAAATATTTAATGTATAGAAATTATAAATAAAATACCATTATGTAGAAAATCGTTTTATATTTCTATTGAATGTTTATAGTCTAATTTATCTTATATATAACCCTATATTAAAAAATTTTAGTTATTAAACTTTTGATTTTAACTATTTTAACTCTTCTTTAAATAAAATAATAATAAATATCCTAATCTAATCCAAGTGGACCTAAAGGGTAATATTTTATCCATAATGATGTTTTGGTCGAATTAAATTTATCCAATAGAATTATAACACGTGTTAGGGTAATAATAATATCATTTTGACCCTTAATTACCCTTTTTACTTTTAACCGAGGTAAATAAAAGTAAAAAGTTACTATTAATCAAAAATTATTTTTATCTTATTGGAACAAATTTTACTCCTTGATATTAACCGTTTCTATCGGATTTTTAAAATTCAACTCACAAAAGCAGTAAAATTATGTTTTATGTACTACTACAAATGCTCCTAGGAGGTGGGTAAAAGACGGTCAAAAAGTTCAATAAATTTTTATATATCTATATTATTATAAAATGAATCCAATGATTTACATTTAACTTATATAGGTATTATGTATATATTTTGACCTAAAATAAATTTAAACAAAATAATTAATTATTTAAATAAAAATTTAGTTTGATACTATAACTCAGTGTTTTTCACTATTCATCAAAAATTGAAAGTTTGCAGAAAAATACCAAAAATTCACCCTAGGATAATTTTGATATTTAAAATCCAAAAATGAAGTCCATTTTGAAATATAAAATTTATAAAGTTTCAAAAATTGGATATTACTATTCATAACGACTAGTTTTAATAATATTTTAATAACATAACATTATTTAGTGAAAGTCGGTATTGCATACTATACATGCTATCGAGGAAGATCGCGATTGCGTGTAATGAAAGCCAGGACAGTGTTGTGTGTAGTGAAATATTCCTTTGGTGTTGCGTATAACATGAGACATAAAAAAATTCGCATAAAATATCAGGGTGTTACATTCTACCCCCCTTAAAATGAATTTCGACCTCGAAATTCGTCATTTCGTAACAAACAGATGGGGATAACTCTCCCTCATCATATCATCAAGTTCTAATGTAGCTTCTTCTAATTGGTGGTTCCTCCATAAAACTTTCACCAAGCGAGTGGTCTTGTTCTGTAGGACTTTTTCACTACGATCCAGAATCTCTATCAGTTGTTCTTGATAAGAAAGATCTTGCTCCAGCGGTACAACTTATGAGCTGAGTACATGTGAAGGATCGAGTATGTACATTCTCAGGAGAGATACATGGAACACATCATGAACTTGAGAGAGATTAGGTGGAAGATCCAATCAGTAATCTACCTTCCCAATACGATCCAATATTTCAAAAGGACAAATATACCTAGGGCTCAGCTTGCCCTTCTTTCCAAATCTCATTACTCTCTTCCAAGGAGATATTCATAAGAACACTTTATCACCCACTTCAAACTCTAGGTCTTTTCTTCAGTTATCGGCAAAACTTTTTTGTCAACTCTAAGCTGATCTTATGTGTTGTTGAATAGACATGACCTTTTCTTCCATCTCATCAACAAAATCAGGTCCTAATAGATTTATTTCCCCAACTTCAACCTAGCAAGTTGGAGTCCTACATTTCTTTCCGTAGAGAGCTTCATAAGGAGCCATCTGAATACTGGAGTGAAAGCTATTATTATAAGAAAATTCCACCAAAGGTAGGTGTTGATCCCAACCACCTTTGAAATCCATAGAGCAAGCTCTTAACATATCTTCTAGAGTTTGAATTGTTCTCTCAGACTGACCGTCTGTTTGAGGATGATAAGCAGTGCTAAAACACAACTCTGTATCTAAAGTATACTGAAGACTTAACCATAACTTCAAGGTAAACCTCGGATCCCGATCAGATATAATGGAAAGTGGTACTCCATCCAATCTTACCACTTCCTTTACATATATCATGGAAATATGATCAGGAGAGAAATCTTCTCTAATAGCAATGAAGTGTGCCGAATTCATAAGACAATCAACTATAACCAAGATATAATTATTTTCTTTTGGATGTTTTAGGAAGTCCAGTGACAAAGTCCATAGTGATGTTTTCCCATTTCTATTTTGGTATAGGTAATGGTTGTAACATCCCCTTATACTTCTTTCTCATAGCTTTAATTTGTTGACAAACCAAGCATCGAGAGACATATTTTGCAACATCTCTTTTCATGCCATCCCACCAGATTTACTCCTTCAGGTCCCTATACATCTTTGTGCTTCCATGGTGAATAGAGAATGAAGAACTATGAGCTTCATCTAGTATTTCCTTCTTTAATTCTGGGATGGAGGGAACACAAACCCGATTCCAGAACCTTATTATTTCATCACAATCAAAGTGAAATTCAGGAACATTTCTCACCTTCTTTTGTAACTCTACATATTCTTTCTGTGCCTCTTTAATCTTTGCATGTATAGATGGTTGAACATAAATTTGAGAATGATAAGATTTTCCCCCTTCCATTATAATTCCAATATCCATCCTTTGAAAATCCATAAATATTGGATCTTTTGTGATCCTAATCACGGATAAGCTAGCATGGTCTTGTCGACTTAATGAATCTACCACCTTGTTTTCATTCCCAGGGTGAATGAATTGAGTATTCATAATCATTAATCAGCTCCAACCATCTTCTTTGGCGCATATTCAGCTCATTTTTTGTGAAAATATACTTTAAACTTTTCTGATCAGTATAAATATCACACCTTTCACCATAAAGATAATTCCTACAAATCTTTAATGCAAAGATTACCGCAGCTAATTACAAATCATGAGTTGGGTAATTTTTCTCATGAATTTTCAACTGTCGTGAGGCATAAACTATCACCATATCATTTTTCATGAGAACACACCACAATCCCTTCTTGGATGCATCACTGTAGATCACAAACCTTTCTCCACTACAAGGAAGTGTGAGTGCAGGTGCACTGGATAACCTTATTTTTAACTCCTTGAAATTCTCTTCACAGTCCTCTATCCAAACGAACTTAACTCCTTTTCAAGTCAACCTGGTGAGTGGATTAGATAATTGTGAAAAATCTTTCACAAAACGTCGGTAACATCCAGCCAAACCATGAAAACTTCGAATCTCAGTTACTGTTGTTGGTCTCGACCATCTTTTGATAACCTCTTTTTTTGCTGGATCCATAGATATCCTCTCTTTTGAGATTATATGACCCAAAAATGGAACTTTTTGAATCCAAAATTCACACTTGGTAAATTTGGAATAATGTTTCTCCTTTATTAGTGTCTTTAATACAATTCTCAAGTTATCTTCATGTTCTTCCTTTCTCTTTGAATATACAAGAATATAATCTATAAAAACTACCACAAATTGATCTAGATAGTCTCTAAAGACTCTATTCATCAGATCCATGAAGATAATAGGGCATTAGTAAGTCCAAATGGCATCACTATAAATTCATAGTGTCCATACCTTGTACGGAAAGCCATCTTTGGTATATCCTCCCTTTTGACCATTAATTGATGATACCCTGAACGAAGATCACTCTTGGAAAAGTATTGAGCTCCGCATAGTTGGTCAAATAAGTCATTAATGCATGGGTGAGGATATTTCTTCTTAATAGTGATCTTGTTAAGTTCTCGATAATCAATGCAGAGTCTCATTGTTCCATCTTTCTTCTTAACAAACATAACAGGTGCTCCCCAAGGTGATGCACTAGGGAGTATGAATCCCTTATCAATATTCTCTTGGAGTTTCTTCTTCAATTCCTGCAACTCAATTGGGGCCATTCTATAAGGTGTCTTTGAAATGGGCATAGCACCCGGTATGAGTTCTATTGAAAACTCAACTTCACGATTTGGTGGAAGACATGGCAATTCCTCTGGAAAGACATCATCAAACTCCTGTACAATGGGTATATTCTTAATTGTGAGTTTCTCTCCAACCATTTGAGATAAATAACCTTCATTTAGTCGAATCAAGACCCATAAGATGGAATAAATTTCCATTGGAAGGTTATGTTCATCCTTGCATCGATAGACGATCATAGATTGACCTGTAATATGAAATGTGACTTCCCATATTTGATAATTGATATGACATACATATAAATAAATCCAATCCATGCCAAGAATCACATCAAATTTCACTATAGGAAAGATCACAAGATTTTCAGGAAGCACTTTCCCACAAACATCAATCGGAGAAGAATTGTAAACTTTTGATGCGACAGTTGTGCCATTAGGGGTTGTCACAGCTAACTCAACATCTAATTGTTGAGGTAATCTGACGATACCCTTAGAAAATTCTTCAGAAATAAAAGAGTGAGTGGATCCATAATCAAATAAAACATTTTCTACTTTAGAGTGGATGGTAAGTGTACCTTTCACCACTTCGTTATCATACTCCACATCGCCGATAGAAATTGCATGTGACATTCCTTTGTCATTAGAATTAAGAGTTTGTTGAATTCAATCATCATCAACAACCCTTGGATTAGGGAATTGATTGGCATAATTCCCCATTTACTTGCACTTGAAACATTGAAGTGTAGGAGGTTCATTCTTTGTATCCCTTTATTTGTTCGCATCATTAGATATCTTCTTCCCATTATTTCGACATTCAACTATCCGATGACCATTTTTTCCACACTTAAAACATTTACTTGTCCCTTTAAGACAATTTCCTCTATGTTTCTTTCCACACATTGAGCATAAGGGAAAACTAATCATCTTTTTAGTGTGGTCTTTATATTTTCCTTCGAATTACATTTTCCTCTTCTTATCAAACCCATATGATTGATTGGTTACCCAAATATCCATCTCAACCTTGAGAGAACATCGAAAAATTTCCTCGTAGCTATTGAAGTCTCTTATGGATAACGCCCTTCGAAGACTTGGTTTTAAGACACTAAATAATCGATCAATCTCACTCTCAGGTTGGATAATAATTCTGGAAGCATACCTTGAAAGTCTTGTAAAATTTTCTTCGTAGGTACCAAAAGATTCATCATCCTTTTTCTTCAGTACAAGAAAGTCTTTATCTATATTTTTTTTTCAAATAATACGAGGGAAGTACTTGTTGAAAAATAAGTTCTTGAACTCGTCCCATTCAATGGACTCAATTTCATCCCTTTGCCTCTTATTCTTGATAAGATTCCACCATTGATCAGCTTCACCTTCCAAACGATATACTGCTAAGATGAATTTATCTTGTTCAGAACATTAATAAACTAAAAATATCTTTTCAGTAGTACTGATCCATTGTTCAACAACTAATGGATCAGTAGACCTGCTGAATGAGGGTGCACGCTGCCTCATGAAGGATTCAACAAAATGTTTCTCCTTCCTTTGTTCATTTGGAAGCCCTGCATGATTCATATCTTGAGAAAGTTTTGTGATCATCGCTATAAGATTTTGCATTCTAGCTCCCATAACGTTTGGTTTCTCAAGGGGACAATCATTGCATTTCCCATCACATTCAGCATTAACACTGTTCCTTTGGGTTCCAGCCATTGACTAAAACCAATAAGCATAGTGTGAGAAACACTAATCATAATAGGAAAACCACATAATCAAGAATAAAATTTCACATGTAAGGTCTTATCATAGGTTATTCATGGACATTTCTAAAACACTAAGATCGTGTTCTATGCTTAGACTTATCCTTAGGGTTCTTACTAAGACTTTCACATCCTAGTTTCCAAAGGTTGACTATAACTTTCCTCTGATACCAACTATAATGACCCATATGTTACATAAATTGTTATCACTTCAACATTTAAACACACTTATTACAACATATAACAAAACCAAGAAAGGAAAGTATAGGTATAGTTTCTTTAGAAACCGGGAAACATAAACAACTAGTTCATAAATCATCTACAGTATCTTCTTTTTATTTTATCATATCTAGAGTAACATTTGGAATATATTACTTAATACCCTTCTTCCTGACCTAGGGAAAAGAAAACATACAAAACGGTGAGCTCAAATGCTCAGCAAGGTAAGCAAAAGAAATATCAATCATATCATATTAATAAGAACATAACATTTTGAAAATCTTAACCTGCAAAAGAGATCATAATATCATAACATGGGATAAATCATGGTAGTGAAATGTAATCCCAATAATCATAACATGAAACTTTTGGGCATAGACACATAATCATAGAGAATCATTTCTTAGTAGTCAAGACTCATTTCCAAGACTATCCTAGAAGACAAAGTCCATTTCTGAACCGAGTTCACTCCTCGTTTCAGTCCTGTACCACTGAACTGGATTAACCTGCCATTCCAGCCTTGTCTATCTCATGCGATATAAATATTTACCCAAAGAATTGGAGGGAGATATAGGTCCGACCCATATCATAATTTTACCATTCTTATGTGTTCCACAAGATCATAAATCATACATCATAGCATATCCCATGTAATAAAAATGGGATTCTTAAACATCATGCCATCACAACATAATCCATATATGATAAAAGGACATCATAAAAATAATTCCATCATAACATAATTAAATCAATTTAAAAATATGGATAGAAACATAACCTTATATTATCTTAAATGGAAAATAATTTTGATAAAAAGCATGAACTCCATTCTTGAGAAAAATATCCTTTATACTTCAAAAACATGTTTCCATTCTTAACATGTCATACAATTTTAAACTAAAAGAAGTTTATTAAAAATAAACTTGAAAACTTGTAAAGTAAGATTCATGGAAATAATTTTCTATGAAATCATAAAATCCATTCATTCTGTATAAGTTAAAAAAAACATTCTTCTCGTACTTTGGCAGAAAAAGTCAAAAAGTATCTTTTACTAAAAACGACAAATGATTCATTTCCTATATTTTACTAAAAAACTCACCAATGGGTAAAATTTGATTTAAAAAATTGTAGGAGGATAGAAATAATATTACATATTGAGGAAACATGGATGTGGATGATAAATATTTCCCAGTAAATTATGAAGTATAAAAAATCTCGGATAAAAATGAGATTGTGAGATTTTCCCTTACCTTAGGTCTGATATGCTTCGTACGTATCTGAACCTCATGTATAATGATTTAAATAATGTCATTGAATTATTAAAGAATCATATTCATTGTTATGATATCATATATGGTCATATTCTTATATTCTTATTAGTAATATTTCATTGCTACTTGTTATTCAGGTGTTCATTGGTTTATGTTCTTATGTATGTCTTGTCGAATAAATTCTTATTCATATTTATAGGTTATAGATACCTTATTTAAAGAATGGTATTAGTTTAATATATATCATATTTATTCATTAAATTCATTTATATAATCATTATTCAATGAAGATCATGTAGAATGAGTCGCATCACATCGTGGATATGGTAGGTCGTACGTACGCACGAGCGATGATATCGTTCCCATAACTATTGAATGGTATTGGAGTGGAATATGGAATGTCTTAGAATTAGTATCTTTTTATAATAATCATATATAGTTATTCTTTACACCATTATACCCATCTAATTAAGGTGGTGGTGGAAAACACATTACACCACGGCGTGGAGACGGTATTCCGTACGTACGCACGCGCGATGATTTCATTTTCTGTAGGATGGATAGAAGGTGAAATAGGTTTATTTCATATTTATAATAACATATCAGTATATTATTGATACTTATGTTATTAATTTATGATTAAACAAATAAATAAGAAGAAGTAGAAGAAGAAATAAATTGGAAAGAATTGGTAAAGGACATTACCTCTTCTTTGAAGTGCCTCTTATTAACTTCCTCTTAGGGCACTAAAGATGGTCTTTGAAGAAGAAAAGGACCTCTAGTATATTTATAGAGAAGTGTAGAATAGAAATTGGAAGGGTTTTTCCGAGCTTGAAGGCTCAAAGTGGTGTGAGGAGGAGAGGGAGGAGGTTCCCTTTTATAAGGGAGGAGAGGGGAACCTTAGAAAAAATGTAAAATATCATTTTATAAAAAATTCATATTCTGTTTTTAATAGATCCAAATTGATTTATTTAGAATCTAAGGTCGGGATGGGTAAAAATACTCTCAACCAATAGATTTTAGACAAGTTTAGGTTACTATTTTAACCTTATCATTTAGATTTAACTCTAAGTTAAATAATTTTACTTTTACCGTGTCTTCTTGTTGTCTTACACTATATGGTTAATAAACTTACTTTAACAAGAAAAACGAACCCCAAGTTGTTCATTATTAATATATATAACCTTATTTAAGTCATTTTTCCGAACCTTATATTTTTAGGAATAAAATAACAATTAATAATATAATATTTGTTTTAAAATCTATTTTATGTCAATTTTGACACTATTTGGTAATTGATTTTTGTAAAAATCATAACAACATGATTAGTTATAAAAAAGTTAATTAAATATATAATAACATGTCATAGTAACCTATAAAATTAGTTTATTTCATAAAAAGTCTCAAATTACATGTATTTGGGTATTTATAATATCAATTATGTTAATATTTCATTAATAAGGAAATTATTGCAACATCATTCTGTCATAAATAAATTAAATTATTTAATGTCTCAAAATTATAAATAAAATACCATTTTTTATGAAATATTTTTAGCTTTCTAGTGAATGTTTATAGTCGAATTTATTTTATTTATAACCCTATATTAAATTTTTTTTATTTATTAAACTTTGATTTTAACTCTTTTAACTCTTCCTTAAATAAAATAATAATAAATGTCATAATCTAATCCAAGTGGACCTAAAGGGTAATATTTTATCCCTAATGTTGTTTTTGGTAGAATTACACTTATCCAATAGAATTAAGACATGTGTTAGGGTAATAATAATATCATTTTTATCCTTAATTACTCTATTTACTTTTAACAATGGTAAATAAAAGTAAAAAGTTACTATTCACAAAAAAAATTATTTTTATCTTATTGAACCATATTTTACTCCTTGATATTAACAGTGCCTCTCATATTTTTGAAATTTAACTCACAGATCTGCTAAAATTATGTTTTATGTACAATTACAAATGCTCCTTGGAGGTGGGTAAAAGACGGTCAAAAAGTTTAACAAAATTTTTATATATCTATATTATTATAA
Source organism: Viscum album (assembly GCA_963277665.1). Classification (NCBI taxonomy): domain Eukaryota; kingdom Viridiplantae; phylum Streptophyta; class Magnoliopsida; order Santalales; family Viscaceae; genus Viscum; species Viscum album. The sequence continues at coordinate 64,014,781 of OY728147.1, read as the reverse complement.
AATGACTCCTATGAATTACATTGAACTTATATAGGTTTTATGTATCTATTTTGACCTAAAATAAATTTAAATAAAATAAATAATTATTTAAATAAAAATTCAGTTTTAAACTATAAGTGAGTGTTTTTCACTATTCATCAAAAATTGAAAGTTTTCAGAAAAATACCAAAAATTCACCCTAAGATAATTTCGATATTTTGAATCCAAAAATGAGGTCCATTTTGAAGGATAAAATTTATAAAGTTTCAAAAATTGGGTAATAATATTCATAACGGCTAGTTTTAATAATATTTTAATAACATATCAGTGTTTAGTGAAACTCGGTATTGTGTACTACACATGCTATCGAGGATGGTCGCAATTGCATGTAACGCAAGCCAAACCAGTGTTGTGTGTAGTGAAATATTACATTGGTGTTGCGTATAACATAAGACATAAAAAAATTCTCAAAAAATCTCAGGGTGTTACAGATTTTATTTTACTTTAACATTATGTCAATGCAGCAACACTGTTTCTTTTAAATGAAGATATAACCAGGGACCCAGGGTTAGGCTTATAACCTTGGAAATAACTTGGAGGATCTAGAGATAATTCTTAGTGAATTATCTTGGAAACGACAACAAACAATGGGATCTGAGATTGTTCTGGACGGATCACCAATATAAATCAATTCTTGATAGAGAATGATCCATATCCCATGTAGGTTGTTCATTTCATTGTTTCTTTTCTTTATTATTTATTTCCATGATAAACATGGGTCAATCAACAAATATATTTATCCGTGATTCGATCATTGTTGTGGGATGGGTTGTTGTTACTGAATTATTAGGTGATTAGTTTATCCTGTTCGTTTATCCTTCTAATGAGAATGAATCGAGGCCGAAAAGAACAAAGTCCAATGATTTTTATTTGTCTGTTCTTATACTTTCTCTCCCATGTTATTGGAATTATTCGCCGTTGGATCGTCATGATTTTGTTTTCACTTACTAGGAGGATCTGAATGTGATCAGACCCCCAAATTGGAGGCAAGAAGAAACAAAGGTCATATTAGTGTAGCTTAGGACCCAAGAATCACAAATCTATTATTTTTATAGATTATATCATTGGAGGAAGAATAAAGAACCATAGAAGGAAGGAAGTTGGTGGCTAGTAGACCATGGTGGTGCGGCACCTCCAGTGCCAAAGAGAAAGTGGTGATTGCTTGAAGTGGCAGAGTGACCGTGTTGACCGGCGGCAGTCACCACGAGTGACCAAATGAGTTGGACTGACCTGGAAATCATACTGGGTTGGGTGAGTAGGCCATCTCAACATGACAGGTCGGGCCAGTGAGGTAGACTGAGCCCTGTTGGAGCAGGCTGGGCCTAGTGGGCCAAGTCGGACCCCGTGGGCCAGGGCAGACTCGGGGAAACCAGACCGGGCCATGATCAACTGTAGAGATCGACCGAGTTTCCATGAGGCCATAGAAGATGGAGGTGCGGTCGACCTCTATGACAATGCGAGCTGTCGTGGCATGGTCGACCACCCGTTTGGTCCACAACCCAGTGACCACCCTTCTGAAATTTTGAAACAACTATGACATTCGTTTGATGAGCCATATATGGCATTGGGACCCTTATAATGAGATGGTAATTTCGAGATATCCTATGTGGGTATTTGTGGGAGTGTTCATACTAGCTAATAGATTGTGGAGTGCGTTCTCTTAGAATGAGTGCACTTCAAGAAAACATTTCTATGCTTGGATGTGACTTATGGAGAGTGTGCGTCTTATGAAGATTGTGTGTCTTATGGAGATTACGTGACTTATGGAGGATATGTGTCTTTTGGAGATAATGTGTCTTATAAAGAGTATGTGTCTTATGGATATCGTGTGTCTTATCGAAACTATGTGTCTTATAGATACTGTGTGTCTTATGGAGAATGTGTGTCTTATTGAGACTGTGTGTATGAATGGATTGAGTATATATGGATATTCTTGATATATTTGTTGAAGATATATATCTGTATGAAGATGACTATACATCCCTTTGTGGTATTCCTTTATGGTATTCCTTCATGGTATTCCTTCATGGTATTTCCTTTATGGTATTTACTTTTCGGTATTCCTTTGTGGTTTCAGGGTGTCCTACTGAGTATTTCTTTACTCACCGCTACACGGGATTTTCCCTCACGTGTTGTGTCTTGTGCAGATGATCGACTCTTCGATGTAGTTCTAGGAAGAACAAGAACAGGCGGTGCCTTATGAACCAGATAGGCTAAGGTATGTTCCAACATCTTTTCTGATGACAGTCCCAATACCTCTTAATTTATAGGTTGGACATGTGACTATAGACTATTTTATTTTGGTGGGCTTGTTTTCTCACTATTTACTTTATCGTTTTTCACTGTTGTACTCTGGTTGTGGGATATAGTGGTTTTAATTCATTTTTTACTTAGTTATTTTATATTTCAACATTTGTGTCTTAGAGATGTGTGTGTCCATACATTTACTTAGGAAAATGCCTCCCATTTGTGGGATATTCCTACTCAGTGATAGTTACCAACCCCTGGCCTGTTGGAGGAGAGCTAGGGGTTGTCATAGAATGTGCCCCTCTAGGATGGTTCATGACAAAATACATTTGATTCATTACATCCATATTTCTCATCTGTTTCTAGTAATGTGTTATTGGGATTGACTGCTACTGGATTCAACCCATTTGGTACTTTGAGTATCAGTTATATCATTTGGCCAGTTGTTTCGATCCCTTACAATATACCTCATTGAATATGGATACAACAAATTAATTTTATCATTTTGATGATTATTCTTAGAAAAAATGTATGGAAATGATATTGATGTATACTTGCAACATCTAATTAAATAATAACAAGAGTTATGGAGAAATAGTGTTGTGACATATGATGCGCCTTCTAGAACAATGTTCAAAAGGTAAGCTTCTTTAATGTATACCATTAGTGGCTTTCTTGGACATGGAAATTTAGCTGGTTGAAACACTTACATGGGTTTGGATTGTCCTGTTTGTAACTTTAATTTTTATCCTGAATAACTACCTCATAGTAAAAAATGAAACTTCTTATGTCATTGAATATTTCTCAATATAAATAATATATTTCAGTTTAATGAGTCAAAATATAACAACCCATACTTTACATACATTGTTATTACTTCAAAATTGAAGCACACTTATTACAGCATATAACAAAACCAGGAAAGGACCGTATAGGTATAGTGTATTTAGAAACTGGGAAACATAAACAACTGGTTCATAAAGCGTGTACACTGTCTCCCATTTATTTCATCATATCTATAGTCCCTTTTGTCATAACTTACCTAATAACATTCTTCCTGACCTGGGGAAAGAAAACATAAAAAAGGGTGAGCTCAAATGCTCAGTAAGGGTAAACAAAAGAAATCTCAATTACATCATTTTCATAAGAACATAACTTTTGGAAATCTTAACCTGCAAAAGAGATCACAAATTCATAACATGGGGTAAATCATAGTAGTGAAATATAATCCCAATAATGATAACTTAAAACATGAAACTTTGTGGCATACACACATAATCATAGAGAATCATTTCTTAGTAGTCAAGACTCACTTCCAAGACTATCTTAGCGGACAAAGTCCATTTCTGAACCGAGTTCACTCCTCGTTTCAGTCCTGTTTCACTGAACCAGTTTAACCCGCCATTCCAGCCATGTCTATCTCATGAGATATAAAATCTTTACCCAATGCATTGGAGGGAGATATAGGTCCCACCCATCTCATAATGATACCATTCTTATGTGTGCCACAAAATCATAAATCATACATCATTGCATAACCCATGTAATAAAAATGGGAATATTAAACAACATGTCATCATAAAACAATTCATATAAGATAAAGGAATTCATAAAAACAATTCCATCAAAACATAATCAAATCAATGTAATAATAGGGATAGAAACAAAACCCTATATTATCTTAGATGGAAAATAATTTTGATAAAACACTTGAACTCCATTCTTGAGGAAAATATCCTTTCCACTTCAAAAACATTTTCCTTTCTTAACATGACATACAATTTTAAAATAAAAGAAGTTGATTAAAAATAAACTTTAAAACTTGTAAAGGAATCTTCTTGGAAATAATGTTTTAAAAATCCATTCATGCCGTATATGTTAAAAAAACAGTCTTCTAGTACTTTTGTCGGAAAAGTCAAAAAGTACCTCGTACGAAAAACGACCAAAGATTCCTTACATATCTTTTACTAAAAACTCACCGAAGGGTAAAATTGGATTTAAACAATTTTAGGTGAATGGAAATAATATTATATATTTAGGAAACATGGATGTGGATGATAAAATACTCCCCAGTAAATTTCAAAGTATAAACAATCTCGGATAAAAATGAGATTGTGATATTTCCCTTACCTTAGGTCCGATTTTCTTCATAAGTATCCGAGCCTCCTGTATAATGATTTAAATAATGTTATTGACTTATTATAGAATCATACTCATTTTTATGATATCATATGTGGTCATATTCTTATCTTATTATGAGAAATATTTCATTGTTACTTGTTATTCGGGTGTTTATTACTTTTTGTTCTTATGCGTGTTTTGTAGAATAAATTATTATTATTCTTTATAGGTTATAGATACATCATTTCCAGAATGGTATTAGTGTAATATATATCATATTCATTCATTCAATTCATTTATATAATCATTATTCAATGAAGATCATGTAGAACGAGTCGCATCACATCGTGGAGATGGTATTCCGTACGTACGCACGAGCGATGATATCGTTCCCATGATCGTGGAATTGTATTGGAGTGTATGTATACTATTTCAGAATCAATATCAATATACAATAATCATATATATTCATTCTTTACACCATTATACCCATCCAAGTAAGGTGGTGGTGGAAAATAGATTACACCACGGCGTGGAGACGGTATTCTGTACGTACGCACGCGCGGTGATTTCATTTTCCGTAGGATGGATAGATGGTGAAATAGGGTTGTTTCATACTTATAATAACATATCAGTATATGAGTGATACTGATGTTATTACTTCATAATGAAAAAACTAATGAAGAATAAGTGGAAGAAGAAATAAAGATGAAAGAATCGGTAACAGAAAATACCTCTTCTTTGAAGCGTTTCTTTGAGACCTCCTTTTAGGGCACTAAAACTAGTCTTTGAAGAAGACAAGGACCTCTAGGATTTCTCTAGGGAAGTGGAGTGAAGAAATTGGCAGAGTTTGGCCGAGATTGAAGGCTCAAAGTGTTGTGAGGAAGAGAGGGAGGAGGTGCCCTTTTATAAGGGAGGAGAGGGGCACCTTTGGAATAACTAAAAATATTATTTTATTATAATGCCAAATTTGGTTTTAAATAGCTCCAAATTGTTTTATATCGAAGCTAAGGTGGGGATGGGTCGAAATAATCTCATAAAATATAATTTAGACCTGTTTATGTTCCTATTTTATCCTTATCATTTAGATTTAACATTAAGTTAAATAATTTTACTTTTACCGTGTCTTCTTGTGTTCTTACACTATAAGGTTAATAAACTTACTATAACAAGACAAACGAACCCGAAGTTGTTTATTATTAATATATATAACCTTATCTAAGTCATTTGGCTGAACCTTAGATTTTTAGGAATAAAATAACAATTAATAATATAATATTTGTTTTAAAAACTATTTTATGTCAATTTTGACACTATTTAGTAATTTATTTTTTTGAAAATCAAAACAGAATGATTAGTTCAAAAAAAGTTAATTAAATCAATACTAACATGTCATATTAACCTATAAAATTATTGTAATTCATAAAAAGTCTCAAATTACATTTATTTAGGTATTTATAACATCAATTAGGTCAATATTTCATTAATAAGATAATTATTGCATCATCGTTGTGTCATAAATAAATTAAATTATTTAATATCTAAAAAATTATAAATAAAATACCCTTATGTTTTAAATCTTTTTATCTTTCTAATTAATATTTATAGTCGAATTTATATTATGTATATCCCCATATTAAAAATTATTTACTTATTAGACTTTGATTTTAACTATTTGAACCCTTCTTTAAGTAAATTGATAATAAATGTCCTAATATAATCCAAGTGGACCTAAATGGTCATATTTTATTACTAAGATTGTTTTTGGTCGAATTAAACTTATCAAATAGAATTAGGACATGTGTTTGGGTAATAATAATATCATTTTTACCCTTAAATACCCTATTTACTTTTAATCGTGGTAAATAAAAGTAAAAAGTTACTATTCACCAAAAAATTATTTTCATCTCATTGAACCACATTTTACTTACTGACATCAGCCGTGTCTCTCAGATTTTTGAAATTCCACTCACAGAAGTGGTAAAATTATGTTTTATGAAAAATTCAGTTTTTTTAACTACCACTTAGTGGTTTCACTATTCATCAAAAAATGAAAGTTTTCAGAAAAGTACCAAAATTTCACCCTAGGCTAATTTCGATATTCTGAATCCAAAAATGAAGTCCATTTTGAAAAATAAAATATAAAAAATTTCAAAAAGTTTTTATTACTATTCATAATGGCTAGTTTTAATAATATTTTAATAGCATATCGTTGTTTAGTGAAACTCGGTATTGCGTACGACACAAGCTATAGAGGAAGGACGTGGTTGCGTGTAAAGCAATCCAAGCTAGTGTTGTGTGTAGTGAAAGATTCCTTTGATGATTTATAAAAACAAAATATTTCTCGTAAAAGTCTCGGGTGTTACATTCTACCCCCCTTAAAAAGAATTTCGCCCTCGAAATTCGTCACATTGTAACAAAAAGATGAGGATACCTCTCCCTCATCAAATCCTCAATCTCCCATGTACCTTCTTCTAATTGGTGGTTCCTCCATAAAACTTTCACCAAGCGAGTGGTCTTGTTTCCTAGGAATTTTTTGCTATGATCCAGAATCTCTATCGATTGTTCTTCATAAGAAAGATCTTGCTCCAGCGGTACAACTTCTGAGCTGAGTACATGTGAAGGATCTGGTATGTACTTTCTCAGGAGAGATACATGGAACACATCGTGAACTTGAGAGTGATTCGGTGGAAGCGCCAATCGGTAATCTACCTTTCCAAAACGATCCAATATTTCGAAAGGACCGATATATCTAGGGCTCAACTTCCCCTTATTTACAAATCTCATGACCCTCTTCCAGGGAGATATTCGTAAGAAAACTTTATCACCCACATCAAACTCTAGGTCTTTTCTTCGGTTGTCAACATAACTTTTCTGTCGACTCTGAGATGCTCTTATGTGTTTTTGAATAGATTGGACCTTTTCCGCCATCTCATCAACAAGATCAGGTCCTAATAGATTTCTTTCCCCAACTTCGTCCCAGCAAGTTGGAGTCCTGCATTTCTTTCCATAGAGAGCTTCATGAGGATCCATCTGAATACTGGAGTGAAAGCTATTATTATAAGAAAATTCCACCAAAGGTAGGTGTTGATCCCCAACACCTTTGAAATCCATAGAGCAAGCTCTCAACATATTTTCTAGAGTTTGAATTGTTCTCTCAGACTGACCGTCTGTCTGAGGATGATAAGCAGTGCTGAAACTCAACTCTGTATCTAGATTATGTTGAAGAATTCGCCAGAAATTTGAGGTAAACCTCGGGTCCCGATCAGATATAATAGAAAGTGGTACTCCATGTAATCTTACCACTTCTTTCACATATATCCTGGCAAGCTGATCCAAATAGAAATCCTCTCTAATATCAATGAAGTGTGCGGACTTTGTAAGACGATCAACTATGACCCAGATAGAATTATTGCATTTGGATGTTTTAGGAAGTCTTGTGATAAAGTCCATAGTGATGTTTTCCCATTTCCATTCGGGTATGGGTAATGGTTGTAACATCCCCTTGGACTTCTGTCTCTCAGCTTTAACTTGCTGACAAACCAAGCATCAAGAGATATATTCAACAAAATCTATTTTCATGCCATCCCACCAGAAGTACTCTTTCAGGTCCCTATACGTCTTCGTGCTTCCAAGATGAATAGAGAATGAAGAACTATGAGCCTCATCCATCAGCTCCTTCTTTAATTCGGGGATGGGAGGAACACAAACCCAATTCTTGAACTTTATTATCCCATCACAATCAAGGTTGAATTCCGGAACATTTCTCACCTTCTTTTGTAACTCGACATCTTCTTTCTGTGCCTCTTTAATCTTCACATGTATAGATGGTTGAACATTAATTTGAGAAAGATAATATTTTTCCCTTTCCATTATAATTCCAAGATCCATCCTTTGTAAATCCATAAATATTAGATCTTTTGTGACCCTCATCAGGGATAAACTGGCATGGTCTTGTCGACTTAATGCATCTGCCACCTTGTTTGCTTTCCCAGGGTGGTAATGGATTGAGCAGTCGTAATCCTTAATCACCTCCAACCATCTTCTTTGGCGCATATTCAACTCCTTTTGTGTGAAAATATACTTTAAACTTTTATGATTAGTATAAATATCACACCTTTCACCATAAAGGTAATGTCTCCAAATATTTAATGCAAATATTACCGCAGCTAACTCCAAATCATGAGTTGGGTAATTTTGCTCATGGATTTTCAACAGTCGTGAGGCATAAGCTATCACCATATCATTTTTCATAAGAACACACCCCAATCCCTTCTTGGATGCATCACTATAGATCACAAACCTTTCTCCACTACAAGGCAGTGTGAGCATAGGTGCACTGGATAACCTTCTTTTCAACTCCTTGAAATTATTTTCACATTCTTCCGTCCAAACAAACTTAACACCTTTCCGAGTCAACCTGGTGAGTGGATTAGATAATCGTGAATTTGTTTTCACAAAACGTCGATAATATCCAGCCAAACCATGAAAACTTCGGATCTCAGTTACTGTTGTTGGTCTCAACCATCTTTCGATAACCTCTATTTTTGCTGGATGCATAGATATCCCCTCTTTTGAGATTATGTGACCCAAAAATGCAACTTTTTGAAGCCAAAATTCACACTTGGTAAATTTGGCATAAAGCTTATCCTTTCTCAGGGTCTTCAATATAATTCTCAAGTGATCTTCATGTTCTTCCTTTCTCTTTGAATAGACGAGAATATCATCTATAAAGACTACCAAAAATTGATCAAGATAGTCTCTAAAGACTCTATTTATTAGATCCATGAAGATAGCAGGGGAATTAGTAAGACCAAATGGCCTCAATATAAATTCATAGTGTCCATACCTTGTACGGAAAGCCGTATTTGGTATATCCTCCCTTTTGACCCTTAATTGATGATACCCTGAACGAATATCAATCTTGGAAAAGTATTGAGCTCCGCGTAGTTGGTCAAATAAATCATCAATGCGTGGGAGAGGATATTTGTTCTTGATAGTGATCTTGTTAAGTTCTCGATAATCAATGCAGAGTCTCATTGATCCATCTTTGTTCTTAACAAACAGAACAGGTGCTCCCCAAGGTGACGCACTAGGGCGTATGAACCCCTTATCAAGATTCTATTGGAGTTGCTTCTTCAATTCCTGCAACTCAATTGTGGCCATTCTATAAGGTGTATTTTAAATAGGCAAAGCACCCGGTACGAGATCTATTTCAAACTCAACTTCACGATTTGGTGGAAGACATGGCAATTCCTCCGGAAAGACATCATCAAACTCCCGTACAATGGGAATATTCTTAATCGTGAGTTTCTAACCAACCATTTGAGATAAATAACCTTCATTTAGTGGAATCAAGACCCATAATATGGAAGAAATTTCCACTGGAAGGTTATGTTCATCCTTGCATCGATAGACGATCATAGATTGATCTGGAATACGAAATGTGACTTCCATTATTTGGAAATTGATATGAGATCCATATAAAGAAATCCAATCCATGCCAAGAATCACATCAAATTCTACTATAGGAAGGATCACAAGATTTGCAGGAAGCACTTTTCCACAAACTTCAATCGGGGAAGAATTATAAACTTTTGATGTGACTGTTGTGCCATTAGGTGTTGTCACAACTAACTCAACATCTAATTTTCGAGGTAATATGGTGATACCCTTAGAAAAATCTTCAGAAATAAAAGAGTGTGTGGATCCAAAATCAAATAAAACATTTGCTGCTTTAGAGTGGATGATAAGTGTACCTTTCACCACATCGTTATTGTACTCCACATCACTGATAGAAATTGCATGTGACTTTCCTTTGTATTTAGCCTTAAGAGTTTGTTGACATCGACCATCATCATCAACCCTTGGATTAGGGCATTTATTGGCATATTGCCCCATATCCTTGCACTTGAAACATTGAAGTGTAGTAGGGTCATTCTGTGTATCACTTCCTTTGTTTTCATCATTAGACATCTTCTTCCCATCATTGCGGCATTAAAATGCCCGATGACCTTCCTTTCCACATTTGAAACATTTACTTGTCCCTTTAAGACAACTCCCTCCATGTTTCTTTCCACACTTTGAGCATAATGGAAAGCTCATCTTCTTTTCAGTGTTCTCTTTAGATTTTCCTTTGAATTCCATTTTCCTCTTCTTATCAAACCCATATGACTAATGGGTTACTCCAATATCCATCTCAACTTTGAGAGCACATCGAACGATTTCCTCGTAGCTATTGAAGTCCCTTATGGCTAAGGCCCTTCAAAGACTTGGTTTTAAGCCACTAAAGAATCGATCGATCTTACTCTCAGGTTGGATAATAATACGAGAAGCGTACCTTGAAAGTCTTGTAAAATTTTCTTCATAGGTACCAACATATTCATCATCCTTTTCCTTCAGTTCAAGAAACTCTTTCTCCATCTTTGTTCGAAGAATACGAGGGAAGTACTTATTGAAAAATAAGTTCATGAACTCATCCCATTCCATGGGATCAATTTCATCTCTTTTCGTCGTATTTTTAATAACATTCCACCATTGATCAGCATCTTCTTCCAAATGATACACTACTAGGATGAATTTTTCATGTTCAGAACATTGAAGAACTGAAAATATCTTTTCAGTAGTACTGATCCATTTTTCAGCAACTAATGGATCAGTAGACCAGTTGAATGAAGGTGGACGCTGCCTCATAAAGGATTCAACAGAATTTTGCTCCTTCCTTTGCTCGTTTGGAAGTCCAGCATGATTCATAGCTTGAGAAAGTTGTGTGAGCATGGCTACAAGATTTTGCATTCCATCTCCCATAACGTTTGGTTGCTCAGGGGGACAATCACTGCATTTCCCGTCACATTCTGCATTAACATGGTTCCTTAGGGTTCCAGCCATTGACTAAAACCAAGAAGAATAGTGTGAGAAACACTAATTATAAAAGGAAAACATCATAATCAAGAATAAAATTTCACACTTAAGGTCTTATCCTAGGTTATTCATGGTCATTTCTAAAACACTAATATTGTGTTCTATGCTTAGACTTATCCTTAGGGTTCTTATTAAGGCTTTCACATCCTAGTTTCCAAAGGTTGACTATACCTTTCCTCTGATACCAACTATAACGACCCATACTTTACATACATTATTATTACATAAAAATTGATGCACACTTATTACAACATATAACAAAACCAGGAAAGGACCGTATAGGTATAGTGTCTTTAGAAACTGGGAAACATAAACAACTGGTTCATAAAGCGTCTACACTGTCTCCCATTTATTTCATCATATCTATAGTCCCTTTTGGCATAACTTACTTAATAACCTTCTTCCTGACCTGGGGAAAGAAAACATACAAAAGAGTGAGCTCAAATTCTCAGTAAGGGTAAACAAAAGAAATCTCAATTACATCATTTTCATAAGAACATAACTTTTGGAAATCTTAACCTGCAAAAGAGATCATAAATTCATAACATGGGGTAAATCATAGTAGTGAAATGTAATCCCAATAATCATAACTTAAAACATGAAACTTTGTGTCATACACACATAATCATAGAGAATCATTTCTTAGTAGTCAAGACTCATTTCCAAGACTATCTTAGCGGACAAATTCCATTTCTGAATCGAGTTCACTCCTCGTTTCAGTCATATTTCACTGAACCGGTTTAACCCGCCGTTCCAGCCATGTCTATCTCATGAGATATAAAATCTTTACCCAATGCATTGGAGGGACATATAGGTCCCACCCATCTCATAATGATACCATTATTATGTGTGTCACAAAATCATAAATCATACATCATTGCATAACACATGTAATAAAAATGGGATTCTTAAACAACATGTCATCATAAAACAATTCATATAAGATAAAGAAATTCATAAAAATAATTCCATCACAACATAATCAAATAAATGTAATTATAAGGATAGAAACAGAACCCTATATTATCTTAGATGGAAAATAATTTTGATAAAACACTTGAACTCCATTCTTGAGGAAAATATCCTTTCTACTTCAAAAACATTTTCCTTTCTTAACATGTCATAAAATTTTAAACTAAAAGAAGTTGATTAAAAATAAAATTTAAAACTTGTAAAGGAAAATTCTTGGAAATAATGTTTTAAAAACACATTCATGCCATATAAGTTAAAAAAACATTCTTTTCGTACTTTTGTCGAAAAAGTAAAAAAGTACCTCATACGAAAAATGACAAAAGATTCCTTTCATATCTTTTACTAAAAACTCACCGAAGGGTAAATTTGGATTTAAACAATTGTAGGTGGATGGAAATAATATTACATATTGAGGAAACATGGACGTGGATGATAAAATACACCCCAGTAAATTTCAAAGTATTAACAATCTCAGATAAAAATGAGATTGTGATATTTCCCTTACCTTAGGTCCGATTTTCTTCGTAAGTGTCCGCACCTCCTGTATAATGATTTAAATAATGTTATTGACTTATTCCAGAATCATACTCATTGTTATGATATCATATATGGTCATATTATTAGCTTATTATTAGTAATATTTCATTGCTACTTGTTATTCGGGTGTTTATTACTTTTTGTTCTTATGCGTGTTTTGTCGAATAAATTCTTATTATTATTTTTAGGTTATAGATACCTCATTTCCAGAATGTTATTAGCGTAATATATATCATATTCATTCATTAAATTCATTTATATAATCATTATTCAATGAAGATCATGTAGAACAAGTCACATCACATCGTAGAGACGGTATTCCGTACGTACGCACGAGTGATGATATCGTTCCCATGATCGTGGAATTGTATTGGAGTGTATGTATACTATTTCAGAATCAATATCAATTTACAATAATCATATATATTCATTATTTACACAATTATACCCATCCAAGTAAGGTGGTGGTGAAAAATAGATTACACCACGGCGTGGAGATGGTATTCCGTACGTACGAACGCGCGGTGATTTCATTTTCCGTAGGATGGATAGATGGTGAAATAGGGTTGTTTCATGCTTATAATAACATATCAGTATATGAGTGATACTGATGTTATTACTTCATAATGAAACAACTAAATAAGAATAAGTGGAAGAAGAAATAAAGATGAAAGAATCGGTAACGGACATTACCTCTTCTTTGAAGTGTTTCTTTGAGACCACCTTTTGGGCACTAAAATTGGTCATTGAAGAAGACCAGGACCTCTAGGATGTCTCTAGGGAAGTGGAGAGAAGAAATTTGCAGAGTTTGGCCGAGATTGAAGGCTCAAAGTGGTGTGAGGAAGAGAGGGAGGAGGTGCCCTTTTATAAGGGAGGAGAGGGGCACCTTTGGAATAACAAAAAATATTATTTTATTATAAAGACAAATTCGGTTTTAAATAGCTCCAAATTGTTTTATTTAGAAGCTAATGTGGGGATGGGTCTAAATCCTATCATCAAATAGAATTTATACAAGTTTATGTTCCTATTTTAACCTTATCATTTAGATTTAACAAAAAGTTAAATAATTTTACTTTTACCATGTCTTCTTGTGTTCTTACACTATAAGGTTAATAAACATACTATAACAAGACAAACTGACCCCAAGTTGTTTATTATTAATATATATAACCTTATCTAAGTCATTTGGCCTAACCTTATATTTTTAGGAATAAAATAACAATTAATAATATAATATTTGTTTTAAAAACTATTTTATGTCAATTTTGACACTATTTAGTAATTGATTTTTGTGAAAATCATAACAGAATGATTAGTTCGAAAAAAGTTAATTAAATCAATACTAACATGTCATATTAACCTATAAAATTAGTGGAATTCATAAAAAGTCTCAAATTTCATTTATTTGGGTATTTATAACATCAATTATGTCAATATTTCATTAATAAGATAATTACTGCATCATCATTGTGTCATAAATAAATTAAATTATTTATTATCTAACAAATTATAAATAAAATACCATTATGTTGGAAATATTTTTATATTTATAATTAATATTTATAGTCTAATTTATCTTATGTATAACCCCATATTAAAAATGATTTACTTATTAAACTTTGATTTTAACTATTTTAACCCTTCTTTAAGTAAATTGATAATAAATGTCCTAATCTAATCCAAGTGGGCCTAAATGGTCATATTTTATTCCTAAGATTGTTTTTGGTCGAATTAAACTTATCCAATAGAATTAGGACATGTGTTAGGGTAATAATAATATCATTTTTACCCTTAATTACCCTATTTACTTTTAACCGTGGTAAATAAAAGTAAAAAGTTACTATTCACCAAAAAATTATTTTCATCTCATTGAACCACATTTTACTTACTGACATCAACTGTGTCTCTCGGATTTTCGAAATTCCATTCACAGAAGTTGTAAAATTATGTTTTATGAAAAATTTAGTTTTTTTAACTACCACTTAGTGGTTTCACTATTCATCAAAAATTGAAAGTTTTCAGAAAAATACCAAAAATTCACCCTAGGTTAATTTCGATATTCCGAATCCAAAAATGAAGTCCATTTTGAAAAAAAAAATTAAAAAATTTCAAAAAGTTGTTATTACTATTCATAACGTCTAGTTTTAATAATATTTTAATAGCATATCGTTGTTTAGGGAAACTCGGTATTGCGTACGACGCAAGCTATCGAGGAAGGCCGTGGTTGCGTGTAAAGCAAGCCAAGCTAGTGTTGTGTGTAGTGAAAGATTCCTTTGATGATTGATAAAAACAAAATATTTCTCATAAAAGTCTCGGGTGTTACACAAAATTCAATGGTTCTATTAATCATAGACCACATCCAAAGTTGTTAAAAGGTTATGAAATATTAGAACAACTTGAAAATGTTGAAACAAAATTTTAAAAGGTTAATCATTTGAATGAAACTGGGAAACAAGTTCTAAGCGCATCATCAAGTGAAATTAGAATGAAACAATGGAAGAAAAAAGTATATTCCTCAAAATTCTATATTGGGAATTTAATATATTGGGGAATAATTTTAATGTTTTTAATATTGAGATATTTTTGTGAAAATTATATCTTCAAATTACTTAATGAGAATGGAAAATTAATGGACCATCTCAATTCTTGAAAATACTTATAAATCATGAATATAAATCATGATCATTGGCCAGATGAGAATGGAAAGTATGTTCCATCAATTTTGGAAATGAAAAATATGGATAATGATATATTACATTGAATTTTAGAACATGTGAATGTATTTGATGGGTACTCATGTAACATCTCAAGGAGCGTTGACTTAAATCATCATAGTTTACATGGATTGAAAAGTCAAGATTCACATATTTTATTATATCCATTACTGCCAGTGGAATTACATAAATCATTATATGATAATGTTACTACTGTTTTACTCAAATTTAGCACATTATTCAGATAACTATGTGAGAAAACTCTACAAGTATTTGAGCATGAAAACCTTCAAGAGAGATTTATATTGACACTTTGTGAAATGAATATGATCTTTCCTCCATCCTTTTTAATGTCATGATGAATTTAACTATGCCTTTAGTCGAGGAAGCTAAATTAGGAGGCCCCATACATTATAAAAGGATGTATCCAATTGAGAGATACTTTGTTTATATATTTTTCATATTAAGTAAAAACTATTGGAACTTCATTAAATATAAAATAATGTTTTATTTATTTTATTTCACAGATATCTCCGACATTTGAAATAATACATTAAAAACAAATATAAACCTAAAGGATCCCTTTATGAAGGATATTTTGATATAGGAGTGTCTTACCTTTTGGCCTAGATAATTAGATGATATTTAGATAATATTTAATCATGTTGGACATGTTGAAAACAAATCGAATCAATCTCCACTACATGTGAAATAAAAAATCTTTCATAATATTGGACAATTAGTTGGGAGGAGATCAAATGTTATAGTGACAAAAATAGAATTATTACAGGCACATAGATATGTGCTGATGAATAGTGAAATTGAAGATTCATTTATTGAGGAGCTCAGGATACAAATAAAGAGATGAATGAGAGGCCAAACAAAAAATGAGAAACATATAAATTATTTGTTAATAAAGAGATTATAGAATGGTTTTCACATCGTGTAAGTTCATAAATATTTCAATCAATACATATATTAGTTTGACATGTGTATTTTGTAAATTTAATATTGTATATTAATTTTTCTAGATCATCAATATTGATACTCAAGCTGAGTTGTTAGAATATTTGAAGTTTTTGGCTCGAGGTCCTCTAAAACAGGCTAGAAATTCTGATCCTTACAATGTTAATGGATTTAAATTTCATACATTCGATCAAGAAGTGGGTTTAAAAACATATAATAGTGGTGTATTTATGGTGTTTGAATTTGGATACTATAAAAACATGGATGATATTATCGAATTAAACAAACACATGAATTTTTTAGTTATTTTATTAAAATTTAAGTGGGTTGATGTTATCATGGGTGTTATAAGTGATTCCTTACAATTTAGTTCTGTGAAATTCTCTCACTTGATGGATGTCAGTGACCATTAATTACATGATCTTTATATCTTATCATCCTAAGAAAAAATTATATATTTTGTGGAAGATTTCATGTATAAAGGGTGGAGTGTAGTTGTTCACCTAAAAAAGTGACTTGTAAGATATGGGTAATGAAGTGGAAGATTTGACCTATAAAATTGAATCCAACCAACAGTAAGAAGTGAACTTATTTTTACATCATGATATTGAAAATATTAGTATTGAAAGGGTGGATGAAGTAGATATAGTAATAGGGGAGTAGGAAAATTACATGATTTAAAGAAAAAATGATTGTATGTGCAATAATCCATTTATTTATCAAAAAATTATGTTATTTTTCTAGCCATTCATTATTATAGCTATGTATATTTTGTTTTCTAGCACTATGCATCTGTTATCTTATTTTTTGTACATGATTTTTTAAAAATATATGCTTTGAAGTTAATTTTATTCGATTAAATGATAGTAATGAAAAGAAGAATGTATTCTACTGATCCTAGTCAACTCTCAATTTATGTTCTCTCAACCCTACTAACAGATAATGATCCATCAATCTCCCTCCCCATATTATCCAAGGCACCCTCTGCTTACCCTTACACCATCTCTCACACCCTCTATTCTGACATCTTCTCACACACCCTTCATCAGCATCCCATAAACAACATAACCATGCCTCCCCCTTTAGTAGGATCAATAGTGAAGGAGAAGGTCATCACTCCTATTTCTTAAAGGGGATATTGAAGGGAGATAGTTATTAGAACAAATTTTAATTTGAGTAAATTTATTTCACTTTTTTTATACTACTATTTTTTTTTCAAAAAATATGGAAACACTGATACTACTAAGAGAAATATGAAAAGTTCAAATGTTTCGAATTTGAATGTAGTGAAGATTGTTTTCCCATTTGACTGCTAGGAGGTCCCTACAGATAACATCCTAGGATTATTTGGCCAGATTCTAGGTCAGCTGATGGTGAAACTGATTACCCATCCAATTGCGTATGCGGATTAGAGGCATGTTCCTAAATCCTGGAAAATGAAGTTTTTGATTCAGAGATAAAGGTAATTTTAATATATTATGGTGTAATTTAATGTTATTGTGTTATGAAATTCTAATATTTTAAAAATGGTTCTCTTTGTATAGATGTTTTCCTCGTTACCATTGCTGATCTTATAGCATGAAAGTGGACACTAAAAAATTTGGGTAAGAAATGGAATGATTTTAAATGGAGATTATGGAACAAATTCAATGATACTTAGTTGATTACCCAACAACTATATGATAAGGTACTCAAAAGGGTACTAGAGATAAATTCAAGGTTTTTGTTGAAATCCATCATCATGAGAAGCATGTGGTATTAAAATATAAATTATTATATTAATCCAATTTTACATTTATGCATGCATATGAATATAAGATGATATTGAATACATTAATATTAAATTACATTTTATTTATTCCAGGATGTTTCATGGAAGAATGCATCGAGTCAAGCTTTGAGAATCACCCCTCACATTACCAGACAAATATTTTTTCCAGAAACTGATCAACTATGGTAATATTTTCATTAGATTAAATATTTATAATACAATATTATCTATTTCATATATTAAATTATTGATTTATCTTTGTTTAATGCATTCAAATAATTTAGGGAACCAAGTATCCCGAATATAATTATGGTTTTATGTTTATATGAAGTATGATAGGAGTAATATTAATGAACCTAACTAAGAATTTCGGGGTTTAATTCATTTTACATTGTAATAAATTATTTTATTTGTCACTATGTTAATATGTATTGATTTAAATATGATTGATGTTTGATTTATAGGTAAAAATTAAATAACTATGGGATTCCAATCCCATGTAGTCCTTCTCAGTCTCCCATGATGACCCAACTGGTCAAGTCCTTGGGTAAGAGCATCCTAGTCAAGTGAACGGGATGGGTTTGGGACCATTACTATCCAAGGTCTTTTGTAAGCCATCAGGGATTTCCGCTATATTTACACCTCATTGTAGTCACTCTGTACATCGTGATGCTCAGAGTCAATTTGTTTCTACGAAAAGAACAATTTAGGAATAAGGGGATCATATATTTGATTTTCAAAAAGCTTTGATTGAATTATATCAGAACATGATTGGATCTGTCCCTGGTGATATTGAATTGATGGATGGTGGTGAGAAGGTAAATTATACCACTTAAAAAATTATTTAGTTCGCACACTTTTATTGATTTTAAGTTTAAACATAAATACACAACACCATTTAATTTTCAATATAATTTTTATGTAGGTGCTAGTAGTAGGAAGTGGAGATGGAGATAGAGAGAGCATTGAGAAAAGATCACTGGGTAGTGATTAGTGTTCTATTTGGATTTATATATGATTTAAAACTAAACTTATGGAAAACTAACACTAATTTGGTGATTCAGAAACCATGTTGTGATTTTTGGTAGGGATATCTATATTTCCATTACATTTCATAATAGTCTATTTCAAAGTGCTTATATAATTTCTATAATATTAATGGAATTTGTAAAATTTGAATGTTATGATATAGTTATTCATGAATTTTCAAATTAATGTTGATATTGTTATTAATGGTGATAAATTTCTTTAGTTGATGGTTTATATGTGTTGTTTCCACTGTGCATTATTTTTTTTGTTTTCTTCTAGGGTTGAGTGCTGTTCTGGGGATATAGATTCTACAACTTCAATTTTTTTGAAAGTTATTATATAATAGTGATTTCAACCACCACTAAATATGTCATATTATTGTTTAGTGGTAGTTCAAACAACCTCTATATAATTTATATTTTCTTAGTGGTGGTTAAAACCACCACTATATAATTTCATTATTATTTAGCATTGCATTTTTTTCATTTTTGCGTTGGTTTTCCAGTCAAAACATATTTAGGATATGGTGGTGGTTTAAACCACCGCTAAATCAATGGCATTTGTTGGCCAGAAAATCACCACTAAAATGAAACAAACCACCGCTAAATATACATTCTAGGATAGTTACCAGAAACCACCACTAAATGGAAGGAACTTTTATAGGTTGGATGTCAACACCAACATTAGAAATAGTTTTTTAAAATCATTATAGAAAATTTGGTGGAATTTTAAATCAAATCCAAATAAAAAACCACCGAAAATAGGATATTTTCTTATAGTGAGAATTGATAAAAGAAGTCTCATCCTTAGAATAATACAATGAATCACTATTGGAAATTATTCCTATACCAACGCCTATATCCAAAAATCTTAGAGAAACCATTGGGATAGGATTCATATACCAAAAATTTATTGAAAACTATTGGAATATGAATTTTTAGAGTGTATTTTCCCAACGGTTTGAAGAACCGTTGGGATAGGCCTGGGTAGATGACAGTTTTTCCAACGGTTCTTTGAAACTGTTGGAATAGTGGAGAGTGTAGATAGTTTTCCCTAACGATTATTTGAAACCATTGGGATAGTGGTGATAATATGTACCAACGGTTTTTAAAACTTTTGGGATAAAATGCCACAAATACAGCTCCCAATTCCGATTGTGATCCACCCACATTGCGCCCTAAATGAGAGCTCCATTTCTCCAGCGTCTAAACCCATATTCCCAGAAACTGATTATTTTTTATTCCACATAAAATGTATAAGTGAAAACTTAGTTTTATGTTCTACCTCCATTTATTCCATTTTCATTCGGATTTGTTTGATTATAATGTTTTTTTTGTTTTGATTATCCCTAAATGAAAGCTCCCATATTCTTTGCAAACCCTTATTCCCAACCTACAATCCATACTTGATTCAAGTAAGTGTTTGTTATTCCACCTCAAATATATGATAACACTATGTAAAATATTTCCCCTAACATAACACATGATTCCATTAATAGAATATCTATTTAAATGATGATTCCTCTAGTTCATAAATTTGTATCTATGGAATGTCTTGCCCTTGCATAGAGTTCCTTTGAGCATCATTCCACTGCATAGAGTTCCTTTTAGGTGTTCTATTAAGACCCTTTTGATTAGAATCATAGTTCATGTCCTATAGCGATACTTTAGTGATGTCATATTATATTTATCCATCATGGTAGTGAGTTCTTAAATGGAAGGGATACCTAATGTTGGTCTCCATTTCATAATTTATTTTCAGAGGAAATGGGAGGGGGCCTGTGCAGTGGGAGTGTTGGGGATGTGTAGTGGGAGGGGGTTGGCTATGGGGGGGTGCAGTGGAAATTAAGGGGGTGTAGTGGGAGGGGGGTGGCTATATGGGGATGTGCAGTGGGGGGATGTAGGGGGGGGGGGCTGTAGGGGGTGGCTGTACAGGGTGGGGTCTGCAAGGGGTGAGGGGGGCTGTGCAGTGTGGGGGGTGGGGGTGGTAGGGGGGAGGTGGGGGAGGGGATTGAAGGGTGGGAGGAGGGTTGTGCAATGGTAGGGGGTGGATGGGAGATAGGGAGGCTATGTAGTTGGAGGGTGGGGGCTGTGCAGTGGTAGGGGGCTATAAGGTGGTTGTGCAGTGGGAGGGGGGCTGTGGGGGTGTGCAGTGGGAGTGGGGGGGGGGATGTAGGGGTTAGTTGTGCTGGGTGTGGGGTGGCTACAATGGGTGATGGGGGTGGGGTGCAATGTAGGGGGTGGGGGCTCCAGGGGAGGTGGGGGAGGGGGACTGTAGGGGGGCTGGGGGGGGGGGGGGGGTTGGTTGTAGGGGGATGTGAAGTGGGAGGGGGTTAGCTATGGGGGGATGTAGAAGGTGTGAAGTGAGAGTGGGGGGGGGTATGTAGTGGGTGGGGCTTGGTTGTAGGGGGTGTGCAGTGGGGGGGGGGCTGTAGAGGGGGCTATGCCAGGTGGGGGCTGCAGGGGGTGAGGGGGGCTATGGGGGGGGGGGGGTGAGGACTGTAGGGGGAGGTGGTGGGGAGGGGGGTTGTCTATAAGGGGGTTGTGCAGTGGGAGGGGGTTGGGGGGGCTGTGCAGTGCGAGGGGTGGGTATGGGGGGTGGGGGCTGTGCAGTGGGAGGTGGGGGCTATAGGGCGGTGTGCAGTGGTATTGGGGGTCTGTACACTCCCATCCCTAAAATCTTTTAAATACATGAAAAATACATGTACCTTTCCATATACCAAATATATAATAGCTCATCCTTATGCTATTTTGGCTATACACAGACCAAAACTCATCTCCATCTCAAGTGCCTGATCTGCATTGTCCCAAAATTTGATATGACATTGAGTGTAGATGTATCATTCCCACATGCCTAAAATACCCCAAATACTCAATATAAATAGTTGATCCCTTATGTAGGAATTTCCCCCATAGGAATTACCTACATCATCACTTCCCGACCCAAGGTATCAATATCTTGATGGTTCCATAGCAACCATCATTTCATAACACCCATATTAGAAGCATCATACACCATCATTTCCCACATCCCATCCTATTCTCATTTCATAATCACACCATACATAATGCCCATAAAATACCTCATCAAACTCAATTCTCATACAAGTCCTGCATCACTCTTGATGCCCATATATTAACAACACTTTGTTAATTCACTTATCACACATACACCTCATGCACCAATTTTTGTAATAAAAAACTAAAAACCATAGTCAAATGCTCAAAATGTAACTATAACTATCAAGGGCTATCTAAAATGTGAGTGGCCTCTCACTCTTTATACCCATATATACCTTGCAGAATTTTCTAGAGGCATAATTTGGGATG